>CM059585.1:9395000-14395000 GCA_030407085.1 Trichopria drosophilae | reverse complement strand
TCAATCATTTTCGTTTAGATTATGCAGTAAACCTTCGTGCATTAAAAACATGTGGGTTTTTCATCGGTCTTCCTTTTTATCTATTTTCGACCATTATATTACATGTTCCAGCATTATTTTTCAGTTACTTTCGTAAGTTCTAGGCCCTTTTCGATCTTCAGTGGTCCATCTTGACGAATATGTGGACCTTCCAAACATTGAACATTTCATCATGAACACGAAAGGTAGGGAAGAATTTTGTTATTTCTGGAGAATTTATATTCCCTTAACTGGATGAATATGTATACGGAAAAATAGTTCTCTTTTGAACTATTTAAATATGTTACTGTTTGAGTTTCGTATTACATCATACATAAAATTGTTCTTCAACCTTTCTTTCGTTATATTTTATCGATGGCCTAAATTTCATGGAAGAAATTAGGTTTCGACGTAGTAAACAATACATTCCTGGAAAGTGAAGGTCAAAACAAATAACTCAAATGAATAACCAAAACTTGAAGGCTCATATTACAATATATGTTCAGTAAAACCTTTATTGTTCGACATGCTCGGTTTCAGACGCTTTTTCCCTCTGACCTCGCTCGAACGACACTGATTCAACCACGTTCATTATGACATCTCACTAATGTAATTGACATGAACTTACGGCGTGGAGCAAACATGGGAGGAAAGAAGTATCCGCCTAATGTCAAACGAGGTTCGACATTGTTAAACAAACAAGGGTTTACTATAACATATTTACTTCAGGAACTGCCAAGATAAATTTTGTAAAAGAAATTCAAGAGAAGGAAGACAATGTAGTGGCCATCCAACAAATGACAAATGCCATAACTGTAGACGTTACAGAGAGGAAAACTATAAAAATCAAAGCAAATATATATAAAAGGGATTATGCCCACGAGTGTCAGTGATTTCAGCCTTCATGATGAAACTTATGATTTTTGGAGTTATGGACAACATTCTCTCAACAGTCCATCGTCAACTCTCTAGTGATGATGCCATGGAAATCATACAATAAATTGACAAACAAGAAATTTGTTATTGTTTCTGACGTAACCAGAATGATAGAAGGACTACTAAAGTTTTGCTGACAAAGGACATCAGCAACTGAAACTGCCAAATCCGAAGTCTTTCGCGGTGTCACCAAACAAGAAGCAAACCAATATCTTCAGTAAAATGAAAAGGGAGCGTCACCCCTTACAAAATCAATTCCACAACCACCTAAGTAAGATATGCATATATGTAAAAAAAGTAACCAAAAGACACATATCCGCTTGTGAACGATATACCTCTGGCTGGTAATTTGGCAGTGTGTGCGTGCGTGATTGTGTATAATTGGTGTGTTTGTGAAAGGAAGACAAAGGTCGATGAGTGAGAAAAAGAAAGGTAGAAGAAATAGAATGGGCGTAGTCGTGTGAGTATGCGTGATAAATAGACAGATTTGTGTAATAATGTGGTGTGGGCATCGTACACAATATCAATTAACGTGCACAAGAAACAATATACTGCCACGAGATTTGCGTGCAGGGCGGGTTTCATTCGTGCATCCGCACGGAGCGTTAACAGTGTGACAGACCTGGCTTTAATAGACACAACTTTGGCCCCGACGGGCATGTTCTCTTTACAGTAGATCGGCCCGTACACTGTATGGTCCCATACGGGCGGATTATTAGCACGGTCCACAACGTCAATCTGAACCTCCACCTTTCTCGACAAGGACGGGAAGCCCTTGTCTTGGGCCATCGCCTCCAGCTTGTAAGTCTCGCGCTAAGGATTCGACGCGAAATGGAAAACAAAAGAAAAAACAACCTCAGTTAGTTAGGTTAGGCCCCCAAATCGACATTCTCTCTCGTTAAGCGCGATTGTTTTGATTGTTTTTATTTGTTATGAATTAATAACATTGTGGAGGCTGGAGGTGACGTGATCGACGATCGCAGATTGCCGCCGTCCCACATGGTACCTATATCATCGTTCGTCACAACTGTTTTGTTCTTTCGACCTGCACAAGTCTCAGGACCCGAGTGCTACCCTCGCTTTGGTACTTCCGAGCCTTGACGGATTCAGACACATGGCTAAGAATGCAATAACCTTAAAAACTACTGTTATGTGACGTGTTCGTTCGGGAGTTCGCTCATTCGCGGCATGTACATTCGCTGGCTTGGCATGTGGTGGGTGATGGTAGCTCAGTATATATGTATAAAGAGAGACAGATAGACAGATAGAAAGACAGATAGGTAGATAAGAGAAATATATAAGGTAATTTATGCATATAGGTAATTTGTACTATATAATATGTAATATATTATAATAATATATGGCACAACGTATGCGTAAATGATCGATATTGAAGGACGATACGCTGAGCGATCTACCGCGCGCTTAGCGCATGCCGCGCGTGAATTCTGCGTTTTTCCACCTCCTCGTCAGCAGGATCCTCCGACCCAAGTTTGCGACGCTTGTTATATTTTTTTAGGGCTTTTTTCCGATGAAAATTTTTTGTCGTTCTTGCGGTGACTTCGTGATCAGAGAAAACTGGACAATGGAGGGATGGAAGGACGCGCACGATCAGCGCGGCAAGGCTAGACGCGGCATGTCTTCACTCCGGTCAAGTCGTGGCATACAAACCTGGCTTTCACCGACGTCACTACATGACCCACTGTGACATTTTCTTTGATGTGAATGGGGCCGTATACACTCTTATCCCACAGAGGAGGTTTATTGTTTCTGTCTACGACGTCTAAATCAACGTCCACTTCTACGCACGAGGGTGGTGTCCCTCTGTCGGAGGCGCGTACCTTCAGGCGATACTTGTCTCGCTATTGGCAAAACACGGGCCGTCAACTTACAGGAGACTCGGTACACACTCTACAATCTATCTTATACGAATCAAAACTTAAAACGAAAATCATATTAAATCATAACAAATCATATGGAATCAATTTTTGCCTATGGAACAAGTCAGTCTCTCGGAGCTTAATCCTTTAGCTCATCGGCTTCGGCGTTATCTCGTCGCTCGTAGCTTTTGATCCGGCAAACGAGAATGGACCGACGCGAACTGAAACATCGGAACTGGAATTAGAAAACGTTTTGTGTCTAAAGCGTTTTTCTTTTTCTTTCGCCGAGTGCGAAATATCGGAAATACGTGAACGTTATCGAATCCCGATTTCCCGATGCCGCAGTCAGCGCCAAACGTCCATTATCACTTACCGGGGAAAGACTAGGAAATAACAGAACGACAGAAACAGAAAATCGGAAATAAAGACGAAATCATAGATAGAGGGGAGGGGAGAGGGGTAATTTACGGGTGTCGGTAAGTGACGGAAACGAACGAAAGTAAAAGAGAAAACGCGGCGCGAAATGCGATCCGGGCTTGCGTTTTTTAACGAGCGAATAACGAGAAACGGTGGTCGCTGCAATGGATTGACGTTTCTCGTATTAAAGTTTCGTGGATAAATCTCTTCCCGGTGCCGAATTATATGGTCAACAAACAAAAGTATTTTGGACCCTACGAAATCTTTTTTTGTAAAAGAATTTGAAGGTTGCAATAAGAAATAATTTGTTGGAAACAAAATAATGTATATCTCGTTCGGAAAACATAAACATCACCCTGGATTATGCTTATGATTGAATCTTTTCGAAATATTAAAATAAATATGATCTTGACTGAGAAGGCGCGGAGCTTAGTATTCAGCCGTCAACCGAAAGGAGCCGGGTTCAAGCCCCGGCGCGTCGCATCTCTTGAGTTCGGTTCTCATTTTTTTTCAAAAATAACAAAATTATAAAAAATATCATAAAAAATTTGCATCGTTACCATCAACGTATCAATCGAAATTTCCATCCAAAATGAAGATTCTTCTGAAGCGTTGTAACTATCTTCCTTAATAATAAGGGATTTATTATAATATATTGTTACGTACATTATAGTAAAGCAGAAACGTAAAAATATTATTTAGATTTAAATTAATATATGTATATAATAATGAAAAATAAAATACAAATCTTTTAATAATTTTCAAATTATTTGAAATAAAAAATTATTTTAGCTGATTCGAAAATGTAACTTTTTATATTACTTCTTTTCGACGTGGCGAAAAACGCCAGTGACATTTATTTGATAGAAATGTCGATATCAGTCTTGCGCAAACTATCGAAAATGCGGTTCGAACTTCTCGTTACTTGAACCAATTTACAATTTACAGCCTCTTCAAAGTGTCTTTATGAAAGTGACAATATCATTATAAATTGGCAGGTAATCTCCATTCAGAAGCTTCGATATGGATATACGAAGTTGATGTAGGAGACAAAGCCCAGGGACTAAGTAATGGTGTATTATTTACATTTCTAAAAGTAACACAATCTTTATAATGGGATTAGTTTAAAATATTGAGCAGAAGCTTAAGCAGCAGATCTCCTGTAGGGCGCTATCAGATGTTTTATTGTCTTATTAATATAGTCAAGAGGTCCTTCGTCTTCAGGATGTCCTGAAGAACTCCTAAGGACGTCCTCAGGAGTATGTGCTGTACGGATACTTTTTCCAGCGTGTCTGAAATTTTACTCAAGGAAATTTAAATAAAAGTGACGTTAAAGTTTAGATGGAAATTTTGTTTCAAGGTAAACAAAATTATACCGACGTTACTGCTGTTTCAATTGCTGCGGATATAACCTCAAAATAGTGTTCATCCTCAGTAATGCGTACGATGCAGTATTAGGTTACATTAGCCGCAAAGATACTTAGTGAAAACGTCAATCATTATTTCTGTACAATAGCAATATCAACGGAATAAATTAAAAAACTGAAAAATAAGCATAAAAGATAGTTGGCATCACTTTTATAAAAAATGTTTAATAGTTACTTATATATTAACTAATTCTCAGTCGTAGTTCAGGATAACTTATCATTATATTTGTACTATTTCCAGCAATACTGTTATATTAGTGATCAATAACAAAGTGATGATTAACATTTCAAAAATAACTCTTTTGTAACTCTTCATTAATGACTGTACAGCGGACATTCATTACAGCTCTTGGTAAAGAATTCTATTTAAATCCTTTGCAAAAAAGAGGAACTTTAAGTATTACATAATTTCAGAAATTCGTTGTATAATAAAGAATTCTTAAAGAACTCTTTGATTGAACAGTTTTTGATCTTTTCGAAAAAAGAATTTCAAAAGAATTTCTATTTTAGTTATTGTAAAATTCTTGTTCGTTTACTCAATTCTATTATATTTGTTTTACTACTCATGAATATTTAAAGCCATTATTTAGATGTAAACCTGTAAATTTGAGCTTATGTAGTCTACTATGTTTGACGATTCGAAAATAGTAAACAGAACAATACTATTGTCTTTTATTAAATTATTTTTAGTAATCCTGTGTTTTATTTGTGTCAAAAGGATGGATTAACTACTCGGTCTGCATAAACATAATTAGAAATACCAAATCCTGCCAAAATGAGTCCTATTATGTTTATTTTAATAGTGAATTATAAGTAAATAAACTTTACAGTACTAATAAATAAACACAATAAGGACATTAACAATTAAACCAATCAACAATTGTGAAAATGTTATATAAAAAATATTATGTTTCATTTTTTACTAAAAAAGAATGAAAATTATGACTAAAATATTTAGAGTATCAGTACATATTAGAGTATCGATAGATTCAATTAGTCCTTCATTAATTTTTTTAACGTTAGCACGATTTCAAAATAAAAAAATAGCCTGAAACTTTTGTGCGGTTGTTGTTATTACTGCGTATATTTTTTCTCCATATAAAATAATATTCCAATACAACAGTACACGTAGAGTAGAAATAAAAGTGGAAAACTACCAGTAATAACCAGAAAAATGGGTGAAATTTAACAATGTGCTTTACAGAAATATCGTTAAAAATTAAGAAACGTTGATTTTTAGACGAAATTTGCATGAAAATTCATTTTAACGTCTAACGAACATTACATGGTATAATTGTGATTTTATGTTTCCTTCTGAATGTTAACGTTTGTATGAAAAAATTAGATAAAATTTAGCAACATTTATTCGTCTTTGTTCAGCGCTTTCTATACAATTCAAGAGTGGAAAATTTTGATTTCATGATGATTGTAAAGATTTTTACATTATTTGTTGAATTTCGAAACAAATCACATATAATTTTAATTAAGTGACGCTTGGCGCTATGCTCAACAAGACCTAATTGTTGGTTTGTCAATATCTTTATTGAATTAATTTATTTGTATACTTAATTTCTGAAAAATTAATACATTTTTCTGCCATTTAATATAATTTTGGAATAAATTTCGAAAAGAAGCAGTGACTTGTGTAAATCTACTTATATCTAAAAGTTTTTCACTCAATTAATAGAACAAAAAGGAAAAATATAATTTTCGCGTCATTGTACATGATTTTGAAGCAGATATTAAATAATGAAAAATAGCATGTTCTCTCCCTAGGGAGCAAAATAAGTTTCTCGCACTCTGAAAATATACTATTTGCTCCCTGCGTTGAGATAGGACAATAGCAAGCTCCCGAATTAGAAAATAGTATGTGCAACAATGGAAAATTAGCGTTTTGCAGCTTGCTTCGTTGGGACAGAAACTTCTGCATGTCAGCAAACACCTATTTTGCTCCCTAGTTGCACAACGTACTAGTTAACATCTACAAATGGATTGAATGTTACGAATTTGTTCATTATTGTAGTGCGATAGTAATTTAGTAGATAGCTACTATTGAAATCGACTTAATGAAGTGTTGAATGTTTTATATAGAATAAAAGAATTGTTAAGAGAAATTTTTTTAAATGTATACAAAGAAAAATGACTAAATTTTTGTTTTAAAAATTTCAAATTACTTGAATAAACATTCGTTAATAAAATGAACAAATTAAATGTAAAAATGTTAATATTACCATGATTAAATTGTGATTTTTAATAATTCAACTTAAAAAACTTGAACTCGTGCTTTCAGAAATATTTTTTTGGAGTTAGATAGAAGAAATCTATTTTCTTTTATGTTTAATATTGTTAATATACTCATTATTGACAAATAAAATGTCCAAATCTGTGTTTGTTCGAATAAATTCAATTTTGAGTAAACAATGTAATTTTTGTTTACTATAAATACATTTACAAGGGTTTATGGGATCACTGTTTACGAATCCGATGTTAGTTTCATCAAATTCAAAATGGCGCAACTAATATAGCGAATAAAAACTATTAAAAATACGTCGATTTGAACAAAATGTATTACTTGGGGGTTTCGGGGTTTCTGATTACAAATACGACATTATAAATACGACATTACAAATACCAAATAAAAAATAGCGCACAAAATAAAAAAAAAAAAAACGTCCATTTGGACATCATTTTTTACTCAAGAGTTTTCGACATTGCTGCTTTTGTATCAGATGTAAATTTTACAGAATTTATATTGAGTCTGCAATAGTAAATTTGAGAACATTAGCCTCGCATTCGTTGAAACCCGTAGAATAACATTGTCTTGAAATGTAATCATTTTTAAAATGCTTGTATGGCATTATTGGTCCGCCATTCTAATCCGGTAAAATTAACGTATAATTTGTCATAAGCGATTCTGTAAACCACCGATTAACAAAGTTTGTTCTAATGGTGGCATTTCTTAAATTTTTTGGATTGTGTTGAGTCAGTCATTTAAATTGGTCGGGGAACAAATTTCCGAAAATCAAAACCCCGAAAGCCTAAACTTTGGATATTGCACTAGTTCAAGGTATTTTAATTTGCTTTCTTTTTGCCAAATTTTCAACGACAAAGTGAAGGAAATCACGATGTAGCCATGCTATTCAAAATTTTGGCCTTTTGGTGTGTCGATTTTCGGAACTTTCTTCTCCGGCCTTTATATTTAGTAAACTAATATTAGATTCGTAATTAGCGCCTCCGCTAAATTCGATAGATTTTGAAAAATTCGACCGCCATATATAATCCGCCATTTTGAATTTTTGAAAACCGCCTTCAAATTCGTATCTTGCCGTAAAGAATTAAAATAAACAGAAATCTGGTGATTTTAACCAGTGTGATTAAACCCTCCCTTACTATTTTTTTAGTAAAAATGTTGGTCATCATTAGTTTTATAAATTCCAATAGATTTTTTTTTGTAAACTTTACAAGATCTTTTTGTCCTGATAGCAAAAATAATTTCCCCAAAAATTGTCTTCTATCATTTCTATCATATATTCTGGATAAATAAACCGTAAATTTAAACGTTTTTTAATTATTTTGCTATTATATTTATACTTCATTTAATTCTATGTGATATATAGATTCAATGACACGTATGAAAGTATTAAGCTTTATGCAATAAAAATACTCTGCGGCTAGATGCCTTATGAAGAAACGAAAATCCATTTCTACCACGAGAGAGTGAGTATCGTTATCGCACCTAGCGGTGCAAAGGCGAAGCTCGCTGCATAGTTGAAAGGCTTATCGCGCATGCCCACAGACTGATTAATTACTTTAATTACAGTGGAACCTCACATTAGTGAACACTTGTGCTTAGTGCGAACCTCACACTAGTGCACTTTCAACTCATTTGATACGTCTGCGTATGTACATGGACATACATACCGTGACGTTCTATGGCTAGGTATGCATTTACCTCAAACTGTAAACAAAAAGAATTAAGTTTTTCTTTATTATTATTAACTAAAAATTTGTTAGACAATGTAAAAATTTGTCAGTTTGCTAGTGTAAGAGAAAAAAATCACGGCAGTTCCGACAGTTTCACTAGTGTGAAGTTCTAACGTATTGTCTGATTCATATACCCCACAAATCTAATTGAGATAACTAGTACTATCATATCCAAACGCTTCTGGTAATGTTAACCCATTAAGCAATTTATTTAAAACTATTAACTGCAATTGTACAAGTTAATAAGTAACGATTTTTATACTATTCATTTCCATTAAAAGAAGTATTGATTTCTTTTATCGTGTAGCTATTTATTTTTCTTCTATTTTCGGCCATTGTTATTATTTATAATTCTTTAGCAATTTTTATAAATAATACAATAGTACATCGTGCAACTAGAGAGCAAAATATGTGTTTACCGACGAGTGCGAATTTGATACCCAAGCAAATAAATTTGTTCTCAGAGTATGAGAAAGTTAATTTGTTCCCAGATTTATTAATTTTGTTCCCTTGGGAGACAAAGTGCCATTTTGCTCTCACGATATAGGGAGCAAAATAGCATTTTGCGCCCCGATTATGTAAAAAATCATTGTCAATATTTCAATACATAAAAAATAATAAACATGAGATTTGTTCGAATTTATAAATTCAAAGGTTTCCAGATTTATAATTGTATTTACTCCAACTATATGATTTCAATGAATAATTTGCTAAATTCAATTTGATTCTACTAAATTTGTAAGGAGTATTTGGTAATTGTTTCTGTTATAGTTGAAGCTTACGTTTTTATTTGTGGCAAATCATTTTGACTCCATCAATTTTAGAATTTTTGGAAAATTTTGAAAAATAATAGTACATAACTTAATAAGGTAACTAATTTTACATAAATTCTATTCGGAAAAATATTATTGGTGGTATAAATATTATTTTGTACTAAATTAGTTTGTTTGTTATTATTTCTTAACTGTCATATTTTATTTGGGTCATACTATCGATTGCTTCGTTATACTTCTACATATCAATAGTTTTATTTTCCCAACCAATACGTTATTTTTAGATTCATCAATATTTGTTTTTTGTATTCCAATTAAATCTTTTATTTCAAGGCTCGCATTTCGGGAGTCGAACAAAAAAGGAAAAAATATGTGTTTCACATTATAAATTTTACATTTAAAATGTATTCTTGTATTATATTTTCTTCTCCTTCTGTTATTCAACACCAAAGAAAAAATTGAAAGCATTTATCTTCATTTACATAAATAAAATATAAATTTATTACACTTTTTTTTGGTTTTCAACTTAGATTTACAGTTTACAATAAAATAATTGAGTTATAAAGTCTTATTCTTAACTCAAAACCGTAAATCTCTAAGTCTCTTTGACATTTTTGAACTCATTTTGAACTCAATGTGTGATATATTAAAAAATGACCCTCCCATTATAACTCAAGAAATCCATAAAAGTAACTCATTTAATTTCGTTATATTATTATTTATCGTCAAATTCGTTTTGAACTCATTTTGAACTCATGCTATGAAACCTAACCTAAATGAGAAAAAAAAATTGAATGGAAAAATAGTAACGAAATTCATTATTAATTGTGAAAAAATCTTAATTTCTTTGCAATATTCAAACTCAATTCGCTCGAAAGAAAAACGCAAACTTTTACCGCTCGCACTGACCGCTTCGCGCGCCACGGAAAACTGAAAAGCGAAAAAACAAAAAGCTGAGAGGGAAAATCAGAAACTAGTGTTAAGAAAAAAGAACCGCGAGAAAAGCAAAATAGTCTAGAAAGGAAAATAAATTCGTGGAATGGAAAAACATACGTCGACCGAATTGTTCACAAAATTCGTTGCCTTATTTAAAATAAAGAAACGCTAAGAGATTCCTACTTACTAAGTTTTTCGTCATCATTATCATCACCATCATCATCAACATCATCATAAATATCACTATCATCATTATCACCATTATCAACATTATCAAATCCGAAGAAAGAAAATGGTGCAATAAACACAAACGTAAAAGATAAAAAGATCGAAATTAGTACTTGATACGAAACAAAACAATGGCAGGCAGTTCTGACGCATGCAAGCAGAATATATATGCGTTAAGAGAGGCATAGGAGGAGGCCAGGCTGGTGAGGGGTCAGGATAAAGGAGATAATTTTTTTTTATGGATCAAAATTGGTGGGCTGGACGGATTCGTAAAAAAACGTGACGACCCCTCGTCCGAATAATGATGTACCGTTTAACGACACTCAAAAACCGATGGACGTTATCGTTTTCTGTTGCTTGGTCTCGACAGTCGTATGCTGCCCCAATCACAGAAGAAAAAATGTCACACCACGGACAAGTTTCTCTTACTTTCTCAGTCTTTATTATTCACGTGAACGCTCTCTTCAAAAAATTCTTATCTGTCAGTCGTGATGATTAGGGACATAGAAAGTGACAGTTATTGTGCAAAAAGATACAGAGAGAAAGAGAGAAAGAGCATAGGATTGCAAAGTGGAGAGAAAAGGACAGAAAGAGGTGAGAAAGGCATAGAAAATAGTGAAAATGCAGAGTAAAGTGTTTGTGTGAGAGTTGAAAATAGACAAGTGATTAGTAATAGGTGGAAAGGCGAGAATAGGTATTTGATAGTTAGCGAAGAGAAAAGTAGCGTGAGGTTGAGGGGGAGCAAGAGCGAGATCCGTTCCTGTAAAGGAGTCAAAAAATACATTTCATATAAAACATCGCAAGCATTGTTCAAAAAATGTCAATGTCTGATGCACCACAAAATGCGCAGCAGTAGGTGTACACCGGACGTGGGGCTCAAAAAATGTCGTTCCCACCTGCTCCTGGAAGTTCAAAAAAGCATCACTTCCCTTTTGAAAAAACAATCATATTAGTTCGCTTACGAGAGAAAATATTAATTATGCACAAACATCATTATTCCCCGATCATCCCGAGGTGATCGTTGGTAAAAATTTGCATGGTTAAAAAATTTCGGCACATTGTTAGTACAATAAAACTGGCGGCTCCTCGGTCTTTTGTGCTTTGCTCTCTTCCAAAAAAACAGAATGTTCATCGCAAAAAAATCATGCTCCGGTGCGCTTTTTAAAGCGTCTTTTTTTTTCTCGTTCATTCTAGTTTTTCGGATGACTCGTAGGCACTCCGCAAAATAACCCGAATGGTCGATTGATTCAGGTACGTGAAGCATTTGAGGAAATCAGGCATAGCTAATAAGTATTTACCATAGTGAATCAACACATTGTGCACATCAATGGGAATAAAACTCTATACAAGTGCCGTAAAAAAGAAACTCATTGACGTTGCATATTAGTGATATATGAGGAAACAATTAATATCTGCCAAACGTATATTAGTATAGACATATCTCTCGACTTCGTAGGTATACGTTTCTAGGCAACGAAACGTAGTCATGTATTAATAAATTCATACATGGAATGCCGATAGAACGTATACACCCAAATTCCATAATCGAGACTTTTCGATTTCGAAACGCGAGCCAAAGTATTTTTTAATTAATTTGAAAAATTTCCATATAAAATTTTAACTCCACTTCGAAAGAAAAACGATAGCGGAAGAAGAGCACTATCTAATGCTGCCACGCCATCTGTTGTCACTTTCTCTCCACGTTTAGAGTTGGTTGGTATTGAAGTAGTGCAGAGGCCATTCTATTTTTCTTTCGATGCAGTTTTCAGCGTTGGAACTTCGCGTATCGATGACCGAAAAGCTCGTATGATAAACCTAATATTTCGTTAATGTTCGGCAGAATTCGGAGGATACTTACGTCGAGGGGTTTTCGAAGCACGATCCAACCGGATTCCGGTTGGATCTCGAAATAATCGAGATCTTGATCATTGCTTGGTGCTGTAAGCGAATATACAATCGCTCCGTTGTTGTCTGCGTCTTCGTCTGACGCTGATACGCGCAATATGTTTGTTCCTATGCTAGCGTCTTGTTTCACGTTTTCGACGTACCTCTGGAAAAATATATTCATTTTTATAAATGTTCTGATTATCATCCATCATTTTCTAATATATTTTAGAACTGATTTTTTAGCAATCTCGTTTTGCAAAATATCAATTGATGATCGTTTATTGTTAATCGGTAAATAACCGCCCATGTTTAGGGTCCAATTTTTCTATCATGGTGAGTCAATTAATTAATTATTACACCAGAAATTTACTAATCATTTATTAAATTAATTACTGGTTGATAGTGACTATTCCTTTTTCATAAGTTTATCGGTGTCATGACTGAGGCGTTACCATTTTGGACTACGAAGTCGTAGATCATGAGTTCAAGTCCTATCCGGGAAAATAAATGTTAGATTTTTTTATTAGATTAGATTTGTCCGGTGGACAATTTTTGGATTTTGTTTTCAAGCAGCAACTCGCTGTTGGTAAGACGAGCCTCTTTGTTTGTTTACGTTTCGAAAATATTGTTTATCCGGCGAAAATTGACTCATGACCGCCATCTATAGGAAGACGACTTGGAGCTCTGGCAAATCTTACGATTTACTATATGTGTAAAGAATTCGTGTAAAAAGGTCGATTCCGCCCGTTAAATGAATAAATACAAAAAAAAAATGAAAAAATGTTGATAAGAATAATTGGTATATAAATGGAATAAAACTTTTATTTATGTACATTAAAAAAAAAAAGTTGTATTCTACAAATGTAAGAAATAGGCAATAATCCCTGTTTCAACTATTCGTTATTTTTGTATCACGTTACAACAGTGGTTATGGCTGTGTGGTTATGACGCCGGAATGCTGCACGGGAGACTAGGGTTCGATTCTCGGTCGGGACGGATTTTTTTTCTTTATATACAACGTATATAAAGAATTGAAACGTATTCGATAGAAAAATGGACGGATTCCCGATTGATTATTTTGTCGTTTTCTGGGGGTTGTCATCGATATGTCATTGTCAACTATAATTGTCAATAACCATAGGAGAATTGTTAATCCTGAGTTGCCTATTGGTAATTGTCAAATGTAACAAACCTATTCCTAAATATCAATTGTAAGTACATTTGTAAATCTTCGTTGTCAATTGGCAAAGTGTGAAATGGTCAATTGACAACTGGATAGCAAGTATCATTCTATTATTAACAATTGTAAATGTCAATAATAACAAGAATATCGTTAATCCTGAGTTGTCTATTGTTAATCGCAATTGTCCAACCTGACAGGCCCCTTCCCATCGACAATTTTAAAAATACATTTGTAAACTTTCAATTCCTTGCTTCAAGCATCTAAAGCAAATTACAATTGATTGATTTAAATAGACAATTATTGGCGAAAGCCATCCAAAATTGTTAATTGTTAACTGTCGGTCATCAGTGATAAATTATCGATAAACAATTGCCAACTCGCAAATTGTCAAATAGTCAATTGTTATTCTTGAAACTTAAGTCATCATTTCGCAATCTGACAATGCCATTGTCAATTGAAAGGGTCAGTAGCCACAGATCAATAATACAACAGTACATTCGTCATTTCTGGTTTGTCTATTGTCAATTATAATTGTCTAACATGACAGGTCAATTCCCGTTGACGTTCGCCAGTAATTTTAAAAGTACATTTGTCAATTTTCACTTGTTTGTTTTCAAACATCTAAAGCAAATTATGATTAATTGATTTATTGTCATGAAACAAAAGTCACAAACTGTCAATTGTTAATAGTCAATTCGTACTTGTTAATCTTGACTTATCAAACGTCAAATTGACATCACTTACAATTTAAGAATCTTTATTATCAATAAACAATGACCGAGTCATGAATCTAGAGCTGTCGGTTAGCATGATCACTCTGTCATTGTTAATCGCCAAGTGTCAGTAATGACGAGGAAACTGGACAAAAATGACACCATGATTCGGTATTACATATTGTTAATTATAATTTACAAGTGTAACGGGTCACTTCCTAAATATAATTTGCTAACGTCAACGTCAAAGCCAATTGATGTTTAGTCTTGAAACATCAGTTACCAATAGTAAGTTATAAATTGTTAATAAATAATTTATACTGTCAGTCAGTTTGATCTGTCTGTCAGTCAGTTTGATCAGACGTCAATTGACATCAATTTTAATATTCCTAATATTAAATTGGGAATCTCAATTATCGTGTCAATAATCATAAAATAATCGTTAATCATGAATTGTCTATTGTCAATTGACAAATATAACAGCTCGATTCCTAAAGATCAATAGCCAATATCTAATAGTTATTTATTATTGACAGCTGTGCCTTGTCATTCCACAAAACGTCAGCAAGAATAGCCACCAATTGTAAATTAATCACTGATATACAGTAATTTATGTTTCAATCGCGAATTATTATTGTACAAGTGGTAACACTCACCATCTCATTCATAAACAATAGATAAATAATTGTAAATTAACTAACGTCACTTACAAATTGCAATACTGAATCATCAATTGATTTCAAAGTCACAATTGGACTAATTGTCAAGCTCCAAACTAATCTTCAATATTTTTAATTAAAAAAGCTCAGAAAATCTTTTTTTCCAACAGTCCAGAAATGTTCTGAATTATAATTTTGATTTCAAAAAATTTGGTTTAAGTTACGAAAATAAACTTACCTGACGATCGAAAAGTGGAGGATTGTCATTTACATCAGTAATTTCAACAGTGAAGGAGCAAACGCCCTCCAGGGATGGTTCACCCTGATCCGTTGCTTTGACGGTTACCGAGACAAATTTTCCGTCGTCACCCTCCCGATCAAAGACCTAAAAAATAGTTGGGTATTAACACAGATACAAATTAATAGTTTTACATTTACTCCATCCTAATTAAATTTCTAAATGCTCACCTTATTTGTCAAAACTTGTCCAGTTTCCTCGTCAACGGTGAACTTGGTTCCTTTCTGATTCGGCTGTTGTACAATTGAGTACTTGACCTGACCGTTGACTCCCTTGTCCTCATCCGTCGCCTGTACCTTAATGACAGGGCTCCCATTGTTGGCACCTTCCTCGACCTTGGGATTGTAAGTCGCGCAATCCTTAAATACTGGTTTGTTGTCGTTGACGTCCGTAATGAAGACAACTACGACGGCAGTGCTAGTGTGAATAGTTTGGGCGCCATTAGGGCAGCAAGCGCCGTCATCCATGGCAGTGACGTTAAGTTCATATTTATCGCGATCAAGAGAAATTGCTTTGTTGTGTAGTCGAATGACACCAGTAATTTCCTCGATGACGAATTGTCCAGAAGAGACGCCTCCTCCAACAAAACCGAACCGTACAGTGTCGCCATCTTTATCCGAAGCGACGACCGTGGTCACCAGTGTATTGGGACCAGCGTTTTCGTCGACGTTAGGGGTGTATACTTGTTGTGAGAATTTGGGCTCTTCATCGTTTTTATTTTTCGTGTAGATCCGCACTGTTGCAGTACCAGCTTTCGAAGGTTCGCCTGAAAAAAGATATATATCATATAAGTTTGTTTGTTGCCCAAACTGTCATAATTAACACTACTAAACGTTAATTGTTGACCAGATATTAAAGTCATTGTTTTTAATCAGTTTCCATCATTAATGTGATTCGTAACCTACAATATACTTTAAGTATCACGACCATTTAATTAACCTTTATTTTCAATATATCGGAATTTCAAAAAAATACACAAAGAAGGTTAACAGTAAAAAATGATAAATAACCAAAAATTAAAAAAATTCACTTTCTTAATAGAAGTTCATATAAATGATTTATGAATTTTACCTTTATCTTTTGCAGTAACGGTGAATTCATAATAGGCATTGTTGTTATCAGCATCTAATTGTTTATTATTAACAATTACTCCACTGGAGTCGACACTAAAGTGATCGTCGGATACCAAATATTCTATTTCTGCATTTGCCCCAGAATCAGCGTCAGTTGCTTTGACTTTGAGGATGTTGGTTCCCAGAGCAATATCTTCGTCCACATTGTGTGCTTGATAATCTGGTAGTTCGAATTTAGGTGCGTTGTCGTTCACGTCAGACACTCGAATTGTTAACTGTAATTAAAGACAATAATTACATAATCAGTTGTGGTTAGTAAATACATGTATTAAATTATTCAACAATTTACTTAGTGAATTAGGGTAAAGGAACATATTGTTAGACAAGATAGCTTTATGGTATTGTCAATAAATGACTGATTAAATATCAACAAGATGACTTTAGGGATGTAGCAAATCCCTCATTTTCATTCAATATAATAATTCTATTTTTGTTAGAATCTGTCAACGATCGATGCTACTTCTGATCCAATCATCGACTTCAACACTTTTGAACAACTAAAATTCGTCTGACAATTGACAATCATGAATCGTCATTTAGCATTGTTAAACCGTAATCTATCATTGGTCAGATCTGAATTGTAAATTGATAATGAGCAAATGTAAATTGTCAACAAAGAATTTTGACCAGTCAGATATGACAAATTTTATTAACAACTGTCGATTATCAGTTCGTAATTTTTAATCATCAATGTATAGACTTCATGCCTAAATAATTGTTGTTACCTCAACAGATGTAGAAAAACCACCAGAATCTTCAGTCGCTGTCACCAATAATTGATAGGTTTTTGGTTGACGAAAATCTTCAAAATCAAGTTCTTTGGCAAGTTTGACAATTCCGGATGATGGTCCGATATTGAAAGTTCCAGCGGCTCCTGGCCCATGAGCTTGCAATGTGTAGCGAATTTCGCGATCGGCGAAGGATTTAGCTTTTACTGATATTATACTGAAAATATTAAATTTCATTTAACAACTGGTATTTCACACAATTCAAAAACTTATTCAATTCACAAAATGTGTAGAATAAAAATGGAATAGTTGTTAATTTTTCGAATCTAGGGCAGTGAAAGAAGGAATTGGTTAGGCTAGACAATAAATTGGATCAATTTAACCAATTTATTTGTTCCTCTAACCAGCAAATGGGTTTCCCAACCTTCTAATTAGTTATCTCAAACAATAAACATTGAACCAAATTGTTACCCAAGCAATTGTACAGTTGGACTCGAACATTCAATAATTAGAACTGGTAGTTTCTTCCTTTTATTTTTTTAGCGAACTAATTGAATGAATTAAGTCTCAGTGCTTGAGGGCAATGGAAAAATATTTAGCAAATTGGAAATGAAAATGATTACTTACTCTGAATCTTTCTTTTGGTTTTCTGGAATGTTGGCAACGTATGATGTCATGTAAAACTGTGGCGGCCTTTTGCCACCAACAATAGACAATCTTTCTTCTGGCGTGGACTGATAACGTCTTTCATCTATACGTCCATGTTGGTCTTCTGCTTTGACATAAAGGACGTATTCCATATCCAGTTGGAAAGAATCCGTACCACGTGTGCGTACAGCACCGGATCGTTCGTCGACCTCAAAACGTCCACCAGCTATTTTTCCAATGAAAATATTGTAATTAGTAATGAAAGAATCAGACATTTTAAAACCTTTGAAAATTTGAAAATTAAGTAAAAGCTAATTTATAAAATTTTACATTTACAATTAAAGGTGAGACTTTATGATGCGATTATCCTTCGAATTGTTATTTATTCATTAATTTCAAGTAATTAACCAAAATTAGTCTAATTTTCTAAAATGTAATGGAAAGTTGCAGTTTGTGTAATACTAAAGTTGAAAGTAAATTAATGACGATGGACCATAATTTGCAAAAATGTCTTTTAATTTACTGTAATTTAGTTAGTAACAAATGGGCATCCTTAAACAGAAAAAGAAAGTTTCCAAAATCCTGAGGCATGTGCACAATTGATAAGTTTTCATAATAAAAAGTTTTTGAATTTTTCAGTACAAATGTCACGATTTTTATTAATATCAGGACATTTGTAAATAAGACAAAAAAAATCTGACATAAACAAGAATAAATAATAGGATGTCAATGATTTTATAAAATTTATATTACTATTATATTAACAATCTTAACACTCCGGGAGTAGAACTCGATTTTGGGCCCTGCACTGATATATTCGGGCGCAAATGATCTAGTCCCGCGACTATCATATTAAAAGATATCATATGAATGAATAAAACGAAATTTCGAACGCAAAATTCATTAAAATGTTAAAATTTACTTGAAAATAAAAAGAAATATAAAAAGTTTGTGTATATCTCATTGGACACTTGGTTCAACAATGGGTGGATGTTTCGTATTTTATATTCTGGGATCCTCGCTTCTATCCCCTCCTAAGCGTCAATCCCCACCTGCAAGATGTGACGACGCGGATTGATGGACCATGAGTTTGGTCTCGCGCTCCGCCAATCAGCATCGACGCGCGCCATACTGGAGGGGATATGGAGCCCAAAATAAAAAAAGATGAAACATACAGTTGGACTGTAGTTATAAATTAGGTGTTGAATTGGCGTCTAAAAAGTTATCGTGAAATTTGTTAACAAATTGTTAATGGATTTGCAATAAATGTTTATTCTTGACCAGTTTTATTAAGTGAAGAAATCATACTAATTTAAATAAGAATAACAATTAACATAAATAGTTATTAACAAATGACAATTGTTTTTGAATTTTTGAATTAGTATTATATTAACATTTTAAATTATAATAAATAAATAAAGTCGAAGTAGACGAAAAAAAATTGTAGAAGCAGATAAATTTTTAAGGTAAAAACTAATTTCGAGGGCAAAGTTCATCAAAATGTTATAATTTACTAGAAACAGAAAAAGAAATGGTCGAAGTCGATTTCATTCAGTACGCTTAAAGGAGCAATTAGGTACAATTAGCAATTAATACGGCATGAAGGAGAGCAATTGGTTGTAATCTTACTTCGATCTCTGACAATGTAGTAGTGGATGCTGGAATCAGTGTCCGGATCTCTCGCCTGCAGAGTGAAGACATGAGTGTTTGGCGGTGCGTTCAGTTGGACGACCGCCTGCATAGGCAACGGCCTGTTGATGAAATACGGCGGCTCATCATTTACGTCCTTGATACTGATGATGACCCGCTGGTTATCGGTATCTGCCGTTGCAAATTGATCCAATTGATCAAATTAACGAGTCACAAAAAATTCGTTCCTTAAAACGTTCACACGAACTCTTCGTGCCTTCTCATCAACCTTTTTTACCGTCATTTTTTAGCCAATTAAAATCACAGGCCACTTCATCAATGTCAAATGCGACAACTGTTTTTTTATTTAGTAACTTTTATTTTTTGATGAAAAGACACTTGTATTAAATCAAACAATCATAGAATGGGTTTATATAGAAAAGCTTCCAAAATTTAAGAAACTTTAAATTGTAACATTCCATGCAAAATATTTGAATCCACACCGGAATAAAACTTATACTTACATTGATAACCTTCAGGAATTCACCAATGGAAAGAGAAAAAAGTTTTGGATTAGTTATAAAAATTAAGCGTGTTTCATTTTTTTATTTGAATTGTGTTTTGAATTCATAAAAAATGCGTAAAATAGCTTAAAAATAGATTTAGTTTTGTTTTGGATTGAAATGAAAGAACAAAAAAAATAAACTAATGACAAATAACGAACGATTAAATTAATACATAAAATAGTAAAAGAAAAAATGATAAAATCCAGAAAATACTGATATAAATAAAAAATGTCTCTAACATAACAAAAAACTAAAGTTGATGTACGAAAACAAACGTATAAAATCCGGAGGGTAAATTTTCGCCTCGAAACAATCTTCCGCGCAAACTCGTGTGAAACCCACACAAACTCCAAACTCGAGAGTGACACGAGGTTGTTTTTTAGTAAAAAGTAAAGTTTCCTAGTCGTGCAAACAGTCGATGACAGCTTTAAAACATGCCCGGAACTTTTTTCCCCGAGAGAACAAATTTCGTGACGTAAATATTTCATGAGAGTGCAAAAAAAAGAGTGTTTCGCATGAAAATAAAGTAAACGCTATTGTGCAGGTTATAAGCGAGTTCGACAGGGAGGGCATGAAAAGAGCGCAGAAGTAGAATGCAACGCGCGTGCATCAATGGCGCCGAGAAAATATGTGCCGAAACAAAAATCCAGGTTACATTAACATAAATTTATTCAGAAAGTATGAAGAATCCAGGCAAAGCCATAGAATTATTCTAACATCTCAAGAATTTGAAAAAAGTGTTTTGTGTAAATCAAGAATTGAATTTGACAACGACCAATTTAATGACATCATCTTTTGATGATATAATACAGTTCGATAAAATAGATTGATAATAGAGTACTTAGAGGTTATACATAACTATCAAGTTTCAAATTTCGGATCGATTCGACCCTTCCCGTGAGAATGATGTCATAAGGCAGCTGCGTTCTCAAATTTCTTCCCTTAAGTGATCGCAAAAAGAGATGTTATCGTTTACCTGCATTCGTAATCGTCACCCAAAAATCGATGTTCTTTTCAGGTCCCAACTCCTCGTAGTCCCATTTCTGATTGACCAGCACAGATCCGTTCGATCCAACCGTTACCCATTTGTTTTCATCCCTGATTTTGTAAGTTTCTCTCTCGGTTTCTTTCTCCAAATAAAATGCGATTTTACCCTCGACATCGCCATCGGCTTCAGTGAATTCGATTTTCTTTGTAGGTCTTACTGCCCTGGTGACTCTTCTCTTTTGAACCTTATGAACCTGCACGACCTCTGGAGGAGACGTTAGAAACCTAATGATCACTCTTGCTGGAGTCAGTGACTTCCGGCTGGGAGTTCTTATATCATGGGCCTCAACAAAAAATTCGCTTTGCCCATCTTGGTCGGAAGCAATGTCTGGTTCGCCAGCCAACAATAGTTCTCCAGTTTGAGGAACGATGATGACCAAATTGGTAGGTGTTATAAGCTTATATGCCACTTTGTCTCCATCCGCATCAACGGCCAAGACTTTACCAATCGCAGCGAATCTCTTCCATTCAGCCTTAACATCACTGGAAGTCAACTCATCAATGTTTGTCGCAGTGACCTCGAAACTGTAAACGACCTCCTCGAAGATCGGACTGTTGTCATTCTCATCTAGTATATGGACTGTTCCGTTGATTTGCGATGTGCTGAGGAAGTTGTTATCGAACGCTCGGATAAAGACGGTGTATACCTTCTTAATTTCTCGATCAATAGGAGCTGTCGTCACTACTCGAACTCCTTGTCTGTGGTTCGTCAAGGTCAAGTTCGTTTTGATCTCTCTCGTTGTCGTTTCCCTCAAAGCGAAAACTACCTCGCCATCTTCATCCGGCATTACGCTGTAATGAACGGGAAAGTTTCCATGAGCTTTGAGCACTGGGAAACCTTCAATCGGAGTACCAGCTGGTGCATTCTCCTCCACCTCCCCCTCTCCTAGGTGATCGTGAGAAAAGGTCAACATATGCCTCCGGTTGATAACGTAGACATGAAGGTCATGTGTTTCTGTCCTATTGGCTAACTCCTCCAGAACCACCAGATTCACCGGTCGATTGACAAGCGGCGTCAAATCCGACGTCGTCATAACCATGCCATTGTCTAAGATGGTAAAGTACTTGGAAAAGCCGGTTTCCAGCAGGTGAAAGTTGGACAAATGCCTCATTCCATTTTGAAACTGAATGACTTCAAAACCAGGATAGATGTCATGAGGCAGTACGACTTGCATCGCGTGGTTCGCACTGGCTACGTTCGCCAGCGCGAATGCGGTGACCAGTAAGCACCACATTCTGCACCTGAATCCTCGAACGGGCGCCTTTACTAGAGCATGGATGCTGCTGGATCCTCCTGGAAATTAAAGTAAATGATTAATTAATAACTCATTGACTATTGGATAATATTTATTTAATTGAAATTAAGTTAGAATTGAATTCCTTTCTTAGAAAAGGGGTCAAAACCAATAAATCGAACTTTGCTCCTCCCAACAATGAATACTCAGAAAGCTTATTATTAGAAACTCCCCTCCTTCCTCTTTTTCTCTGTAAACGAACTCAAACGAACCGCAGATGATCTCGTATCCGGTCCATGAACGAGAATCGTAGGGTCATACCGACAACGGTAAATTCGTACGCGCCGGTTCTTATTTCCGGTACACAGACGTGCCGACGCCCAGCCTCGAGGCACATTGCTCATTATCCCTGACACTATGTGTTGTTACAGAGACCAGCTCACCAATCCATTCATACGTTACTGGCGTGAATTATCAACAGGACAAACTTGTTACGCGAACTGCTGTCTCAATTGCATTGAAACCACGCTCGGTATTTCCTCGTCCGACGTATACATGAAGAGATTTGTTGTGCCAAGCCCGAAACTGTGGTAATGCAAACGTTGCGACAGGTGCAAAAGCTGTTCATAATAGGTGTATAAGTAACTTTTAACTGAGGATTTGGAAGGTTTGAATAGAACATGCGGTGCAGAATGTGGAATCTGCAAATGCGACTATGAAACCCTAACAAACGCAGTTGATTCAGAGTAGAGGAATTCATCAAAAATCCATCAAATAGTGGTCTGTTCAGAAATTAATTTTATATATAATTCGATTTCATCCTTATTTCTTACTGTGAAGTTAGACAGACCAAATTTAACTAGAACTCTCTTAGTTATACTACATAATTTTAAATTGGTTTTACGAACTCCAACAATATATTGAACCATCCAATTCAAAGTATCTATCATCAATGTTCTGTTGTCGAGTTTATTAATTATCGCAAACGTAAATTTTCAAATAAGAAAATCTTATTTCAAAATGACATCGATTCAATTACGGCAAATTTGCTGCATCCGATTAACCACTCGATTTCACTAAATCGATCATAAAAACGAAACATGCGCTTTATAGTCCGCCGCTAAAAAAAGTCACGAATTTTAAGATCCTGTCTGTCGAATACATTAAACAGTTCATTTCACCAGCGCCAGTGAAGGAAGCTATTCAGAAACGATGCCAATGCCAGAGGCGTCATTATCTCCGCGAGAGATAATATCCAGCGCATTAGCATACGTTATGAATGGGAGACTTGTTAAATGTTTCCCACGGAGTTATCACTCATGCAACAAAATCTAACAACAGTTACAGAGAAGATCCTTTCTTAAAAGAGATTAACCGGTTCAGCTTAGACAATAGCGAAAAGTCCCAACCCATGGTATCCGCACATTTTTTTAAGTCTTGAGAAATCCAAAAACATGTTTGGTCTTGAGCGAATGAAACTAGTAATTTTTACTGTCATTCGAAAAGTCCAAATTACTGAAAAGTGCAAAGTAAATTCATCAAAATAAATTTTGAAAATTATTAATTTTAGATGCGCATTGCACCACATGTAAAACCGAGTCGCAATATTGACTTCCCACTAATGCCTAACGCAGTAGTTTCACAATTTGTAATTGCAGTTTCAAAGTAGATAATTGTATTTCGGGACATTCGCTTATCGCGGAATATGTTCTCTTCCGCTTTGGTTTGTGCACTGTAATAGTTTCTACTGTTTAATGCATTTGCAATTTTTCGATATATAGAGATAATAAATCTAAGTTATTACAGTAGAATTAATAAATATAGAAACTTAAATTCATAGGGATTTCTTTTATTTTTCTCTTTTTTTTTCTTTTCTTTTTTTTACATAAAACCACTTCTGCGAATGATAACCTTCTTCTCTGATTCCTGAGTGTGCTGTCGTAAATGCATTGTAGTAAAACAGTACAACAAATTTTTTTTTCTTTTCGTCTGAAGTTTATTTTTTCTCACTAACGCATAAATTGTATGGCGATAAGAATTCAATAAATTATGTAGGATTTAATAAAAATTATTCATTTTTACTTAGATTTTTCATAAAAATAATAGACAAAAGTCCAGGATGAACGATTAATTGAACTTTTTTTTCTTTTTTTTTCACATTCGAGATTTTATAAATGATTCAATTCCGCTCAGTTTCCTGAGTGTTCATCTGACAACAATTGCATTTTTACGCAAGACCTTACTCGAGACCCAAATCTACCGATTCTCTGCCCAACCAATGACAATAGAACCGTAAACGAGCCGTTGACGCCGAGCAAGCCTATTAGTACTCGAGATTTATATCAGGCTAGCATGTTGCAAATATACATATATACAGGTTTGCATGCAAATGCGAATACTACACGCTACCCCGGTACTTTGCTGACGAAAGAATTTACGAGCATTAGGAAATTATATAATTGGGAAAATTATATTTGATTATTGGTATTTTTGTTCCTCAAAATTTAATTATGTTCTTTCCAATATTTAGTTCAGTGTGTCCATTTATTTTTAAATAGTTATTTGAGTTCTTACTAAATTAACTTTGCAACATGATTGTTAATACTAATAGACTTTCTCGGTGTCTTTTTGTGCTTTTGAACCCAAATCCGTTGGGACGTATCATATCACCATTTATAAGATATACGTAATTTTTTTTTCATTTTTTTTCCGTCAATGGAGTAGCATAATTAAAGAGTTAGGATAATTATGACAGCTCATTTTATGCATAGCTATTAGTACAAAACCTGTCCATTTTTCCGGAAAAAATATCTAAAAAATATGAAAATGAGACATTTTAATAGGATTTTGTACTAACAATTTCACCTGATTTACCAGTTTCAGCAAATTTGCCTGTCCTCTGTCTCCATACAATGTTTTAAATCTACTCTATTTCCTTATCTTTTTCCCCTAAAAACTCAACATCAAACTGATTGATTGACTCATAAACATACAATATTATTAGACTGTTTAACTCTTTTTAGTCGACTCTTTCTTAAGCTTGAAAGTTATCTCTTACTTCGTTTTTATTTTGTTTATTTTGGAGTTTTCGGATATCGTTGTATTCATATAAATTTTCTTATCCAATCGTCTTAGTAGTTAACAAGAAAAATTCTAAACCATTGCCACAAATTGTAATTACTTTATTCTTTGTAAACTTTGTACATTTTTTTTTGTTCAAATAGCCACAAGGATTAACTTGCCCATGGTTTAACCCTTTAACGCCCAAAGTGACTATTTTTTGACAATACTTTATTTCAATATTGTTTCATATAGAATAAAAAGTGCTTAGAAATGTTAAAAAAACACGTGCGAATTTTTTCGGAATTTTTGGATTTTTGGATATGACCATTTTTTTAATGCATCGATGGCCACCATGATTAATTTTGTTATACTTATTTTACCATAACTATTTTACAGTGAAGTATTCTGCTGTTGAAGTTGATGCTGTTCATCAGTGAAAGTATTGTCAAAAAATGGTCACTTTGGGCGTTAAAGGGTTAATAAAGTAACTAATTAACTAACATGTTTAGGACAAGATATGCATGTAACTCGGGAGAAAATTTAGTAATCTTATGGCAAAACAATCACACTTTAATATTCGGGATTGGGCATCCATTGTATTTGGAGACTTGACTTTTTATCTAATAAGGTCAAATTAATGATGAATTTAGGACAGGTGTGTTGAGTACAACTGCCCTGTATACGAGTATAATTTACATACATTTCGCAATATTCAAAGATATTTGAATACCATGTAGAGAATTTATACTTTAGTAGTTCAAAATAGCGGTCCAAAATGGTGAAGAAAAATACATTTGAAATGTAGATTACTATCTCTGGTGATTTTTTTGCGTTAACCACTTGTGTCATATTTCCAGCTTTCATGACGGTGGAACTTAATGTATATCTTTCAAAGCCTACAAATAAAACTTTCAAGTGGTACATTGACTTTTACTCCAGAGATTAGTTTTTTTTTAATTTCAAAATATGATTAATGTTGCAAATTTCTTTCTTCGACATTGCTAACAAAAACTCGACTAAATCCACAACTTCTTTAAAATCGTTTTTGTAAAATGTCGTTACTTTTTGAAAAATCATTTTTGAATTTTATTCATGCAGGCGACTTCACAAATTCAAAGTATGCAGACCTTTTAAAGCTGATGAAAAATACTAAAGTTATGATATTAATGGAGTCCTAAAAAATCTTTTTTGTCGTAAAACGTCATAATGAATATTTAGAAATATTGGATTGAAATTAATAATGACGAATTGTATTGTTGTTATAAACTATTTTTCAACATGTTCAAAAAACTTGCTTCATTACGATTCACGAAAATTAAGTAAATTACATGTATACATAAAATATTTATATAAAAGTATAAAAATGTTCAAAATACTTTTCCTATAATACTGAAACAAAAAATACTACAATTTTAAAACTTTGGTACTTATATAAAAAATTTTCTGCTTTTCTGAGCGTAGGAGTTAACAATTTAACGACTATGAAACACTAATGACTAAAGTGAATTTACCAATTGAAACCTTCATTTGAGTACTTTAAACGGTATATTTTTAATTACTCAAGAACATAAAAGGATTCGGAGAAAGCCCAGAGTTGGACGACTTACAAAATCTAAAGTTTTTACGAACATTGGCACAATAATATACATGTATATATTTACTTTTCGTTTTATAATTTTCAAAACCTTTGGGTTCTATAATTTGTCAAAACTGAATTGCTTTTATTCTTTTTTAACATAGATATCCTAATTCTTTCATCTTAATTGTATTCGAGTTTTATTTAATTTGATATCATTCTAATTAATTTGGTTACAATTCACTATTAAAAAAATCAGTCAAAAAAAGTAAAATTTACCAAAATTGGTTAAGTGAAATTTACTGAACCTCGTTTTAAGCAAAATTTATTAAAATTTCTTAATAAATAGTATTTCAATCTTTAAATAGTACCTATCGGAAAACTAGTAGTCATTATTAGAAATATGTTTTATTATATAATTTATGTTAATTAAGTACTTAATTAAAACATATAATAGGTTTGAAGCGAAGAAATCTAATAATACTATGTAAAGTCTATGGTCAGTTAATTTATAATAATAATTTTTAATTGACTTTTATGTTCATAAATTTCTTATATGATTTTTCTAATTTTTGATAAATCATATGGTTTCAATTCTTGCTAAAATTCACTTTTTTCATAATTTATTCTTGGTATGAATTTACAATTATTTGGACCTGAAATCCCTTTATCTTACGTATTTATTAATATTTACGGTAGTGGAGTGATATACGCCTGGAGTATATTAATTCGACATTACATTAGTTTTCTTCGTGAAACTTCTTAGTTTTTCTTTTTTTTTTTCTTTTTTTCACGAAGAGAATAAAAAAAGTTCACACTGAAAGCTGTCTATGGTTTTTAACACCATTTACTCTATTTTTTATTTTTAATCGAAGAAATTTTCACAGGACAATTTTTTCACTACAGTTTTCAAGGATTGTCTTTTGTTTAAAAAAAAAAGTTAAAAAAAATTTCTATTTAGGCATATCTAATACAAAATTTAATGAATATTAAATGTAATTTATTACATTTTTAAAAAAATACATCCATGCAAATAATCTAATTATGATTGTTTTAAAAAAACGATGAATTTTTTAAGTACAATTTTTTTGTCGTTTCTTTACAGCGTTTCAGAATGAAATAAAGAAAAAGTGTTTAAAAAAAACACAAAAAAATCGGCCAAAAGTTTAGGAAATATTACGCAATAAGAAAAACTATCGTTTAAATTACGTTTATTAAACGAAAGTTTGATTTAAAAACGGTTTCTTATAAACTTTTATTGGTGTCACGTTTATTGAACTGTCTTTTAATGTACGTTTATTGCCTATATGATAACAAATGTGTTTTAAACGTCAAAAAATTACGTTTTGTACGATGTACATAAAAGTACGTGTACGAAGACGTTTAAATTCGCTGAAAGATACTCCAATTAAACTTGTTCATTAATAAGTTTAATATTCTTTATAAATACGGTAATTAAACGTTGGACTTAAACCACTTTTAAACGTTCATTATCGTTTAATATACTTTGTTACACGTAATATTGGTTTAAAAACATTATAGCTGCTATTTAATATTCTTTATTATGCAATTGTATATAGCACAGCGGTTAACTTGTTACTTTGTACGCTGTGGCCCCGGGTTCAAATCTCCCTTGGAACATTTTTTCTGTGACAATTTCATTTATTTATTTTTTAAGGTCGATAAGAAGTATATTATATAAATACAATGTGTGTTCTATATAAATTGTAAGTATCCCCCTAAAAGAATTAAACAATTCGATAAAAATAAAGTAATATATTGCCCCTAAAATTTTCATTAAAATTAAGTTTTGTTTTCTTTCTTGTCTTAAACCAAAATTTAACGGTTATTAAATGATTACGCGTCTACTGATATAATCGTTTAAAATGCGTGTAAAAAATGGTATATCAAAACTTTTTGTGGGAAGATATTGATACGCTTTATCCACTTACCTCATAACCGTTAATTACACCACATTTATCTCTTAGGATTAACCCAAATTTTAACGCTTATTAAACGATCGAGGTTTTATTGGGAATTCGTTTTTTGTTATTGTTTCATTAATTTTACATAGGATTATTATTTTATTTTTCCCATTTTTTCTTTTAATGTTAATTTATTTTTTCCTCAATGTTTATTTCTTTTGTCAAAAAATCATATTATTTACTTATAAATAGAATTATTCAGATATTTACTAATAGTTATGCATAATTATTGACTTTTTATCCTTTCTTTTACTATGTTTGATCATGTAAAACATTTTAATCACTTTTTTAGCACGATTAAAATTGTTGAAGCTGCAGACACTGTATGATCGACATGATAGTGCGAACAATTTGTTTTCCATATTCAAGAGCTTAAACTCAATGTAAACAAGATTTTACGAATGCACATGCCATTTTCGTTGCCTTTCTCCATGTCATTGTTAGTTAAGAAAACTCTGTATTACTAGAAAGTAATTTTAAATCAATATCGTAAATCAGAATCATCCTGGCGGTGGAACAGCGGCAACTTTAGCGCTAGTGCAGCGACAGTTGTTTTTCGTATACGCACAATTCTGCACACCTTCGACTTTACATCATCATTCATTTAAAGGTATAATTTCCACATTCAGATTCAAAGTTTACCAGTAAAGCAAATAAAAAAACAGCTGCCATTATAAGATATAACTTTAGGTCATTATAACATCCCTGGTATGTGCTCCTGACGAAAATAGAATGTCGATGACATTACATATGCGTAAATTACGTACAATAATATATTATCTGCATGTGATTGTATATTTCATTTTTACCCCAAAACTATGAACAACAATCGTTAGGGACACAATACCGAACCCTGATTCAACGACATACCTTGTTTGCTATATTGAGCCTGTACGTCACGTAAAGATCCTCCTTCTATGTGCTGGGATGAATTTACAACTCAAACGTTCAATCCGATCTAACAGTCACTTAGGGTATGTTCCTCGCACGTCATTAGCAATAACGACATCAAAGCACGATTTTCCATTGCAGTCCCCCCCCGACACGTAAATGCGACATATGCCGAGCGTCGTATGACAAATTGCCGTATCGGCTTATGGAATGGCAAATTCGTCACATCGGTCGCGCACGCCTAGCAATGGGGCCAATGACTGACGGAGGGACCGGATAGGTGGTTGTATCATTTTTCCAAGACTCCAAGTTTCGAGTCCAGCTGGTGGCAGTCACTTAATACTTCAAGAAGGGATTAGGTGTCAAGTTTCCCCCCGGACTTAACCGTAATGTCAGCCCGGTCCCCGTTCTCGTTTTCAGTACAGAGTACTTCTTTACACACCACTCATTTATTAAGTCGCTGCTCCTCTTCCGTGTCGTATTCGCCTGCGTATTTATTGAACTTTAGAAAGTCGGTCTACTAACTTAGACACTTATTTTCCACGTAATGTCTATGAGAATCAGACACAATTAAGTTGTAAACAATGACGAGTTATTTGTTTCATTTGTTTTGTTCCTCTTATTCTACCTCAAACAAGACTTTCCACGATTTAGTTGCGTTAAAAATTCATAAAAAATGTTTGGTTTAGGTACTTGTCATTCTTCCGGCCACCTCATGACTATTTTTATAACCTAACTTCACTAACAATGAAAGAAATTTGTTTTCGTCCCCCTCGATCATATCAAGAATTCGCAACCTCCGAAAACTGACTGGGGTTTGATTGCTTCCTACAAGTCAACTTTTTTATGAACTTTTAAATTATCGACTACATCTAGTAACCGTAAATATAACAGTACATTTCTCAACTAGGAGGATAAAGCTTGATGTTACACACTGATAATTTGGTGCTAAATCTATATCGACGTGTCTCTAGAACTGTTAAATTCGCTATTATAAGACTTTTAAAATTAGGTAAATAACTTTGGGTCGAACCATGTCAAACGCGAATATTTTGTTGATTTTTTAAAAATTAAAAATGATCATGAAAATCTGTAGTTCACGAAAAAAAAACACTTTAAAGCGTTTAATTGAAATTTACAATAACATTTTCACTACTTTTCTTAACTCAACTCAAAATTCTTACATTATAAATGAATGGTAATTTCTTGTTATATTAAAGAAATGTTTACACTTGGAAATGCAGTTAGATGAATATTTACAATAATTTTATATTTTTTATAACAATTTTTTAAACAATACATATTATTTATACGTTCTAGAGCATGGACTATAATGAAATTGTTACCAGTGATTGGATACATTCTATCGATTTGCGTGGATACAAAAAATATTGGTTTTCTCATTTACAACGTCTGATTTCAGATTTTTTATCATGCATCACTATGCGCTGATCATCCTGGAGCGGTTCATATAGGTATGGGTTATGTGTCTCAACCTTCTAGATATGTTTGATGTAATACATTTATAATTAACTAGTCAATTATGCAGGTAATACTTAACAATTATAAATTGCCATGGCATAGATTACAGTTTTCGATATATGCATGGATACAAAATAATTTTAGGACACTTTTAAAATGTGTGGAGAAATAAGGTTATAATTAAAAATACCCATTTTTTGTTCTCAAATCAAACTCTAAGAGTGTATTCAACTCGTGGTATTAATTTCATTACAGTCCTTGCTCTAGAACGAGTATAATATCAATTGTTTACAAAACTGTAAAAAATATAAAATTATTGCAAATATTCTTGTAACATTAAGTGCATTTCAAAATGTCGACATTTCTTTAACATCACAAGAAATTAACATTACAGTCCTCCCTCCGTAATTGCTGTACGGTCGGTGCCGAATTTTCCCTCATTCCCCATAATTGCTTGTCTGGCATTCCCGCCCCTACTTCCCTTTCTCCATGTATTAAATAGTTAATAGAACATACACGAGCATGCGCGAGTGCGCCTTTTTGCTTATGGTGCACCTGGAAGAGGGAACCTGGACAACAATGACGGAAGGAATTAGGAAGATAATAATTACGGAGGGGAACAGTTACGGAGGGAGTGTGGCAATGTAGCACATTTTAAATAAAAAATAAATAAAACGTGGTATGTTTCGTTTTTATGATTTTTCTTCGAACCGATAAAGTTACAGTTTCACAAGAAATTTTGTTGTTTTGCCTCGAATCAACCTAATCTCTTCAAAACGTCAAATATATATTATGCCGAAAAAATAAGCTGTAGTGGTATTATTGTATGAAAAATGTAAGCACAGAAGTTTTCGGGCTCTATATAATGACGAATTTGAGTTTAAATTTCTAAAATTCAAGATTGCCGATTTACTATGTTATACCATCATTCATAAAATGGTTTAAAATCGCAAGAAAATATGAATACGGGAGATTTGAATTCTCGAAACGAATTTGAGGTTAGATTATTAAATTGCATGAGCATCAATCCAATATGGCCGTTTAAATTTCACAAAATTACTAAAAACCACTAGATATTATTCATCCAATAAGGTTGATTTTTTTATGTAATGACGTTTTGTAGAGGTTATGTCGATTAGAGGCAAAACAAAAAATGTCTACTTGATGTTTTATTTCACTTTTAGTTTTCAATTTGACATCGATCCCGCTACTTTATTGGTGCTACTCGGGTCCCGAATCTTTTTTTATTTAAATTAAATTAGTTTTCAAAGTTAGATGGTAAAGTAGAATTCCCCAGTCTCTACTAAAACCGAATCATTTAATTTTGGGACTGTTCTTTGCAAGTATGCAGCTTCATTTACCTCTTTAGAAGTGTAATTCAAGATCTTATGTCAACTGTCGACTTTGACATTTCTGATGGACAAGCTCCTAACACATCCAAACGTTTGTGTCAACCTACCTGGAACATAAAGAAAGAACAAATTAACGAAATGCTACAAAATTATTGTTGTATTTTATTACAAAAATTAATCTAAAAGTGCATCACATATTAACATTACGACTTGACCATTTCCAACAATATTTCCAAAATATCTTAATAAGGCATTTTTTTACGTAGTGATTTAAGGTGTCCTTGCGTCGAGAATTTAAATTTTAAAATCGAAGCAGACTTATTTTTCTTGGACTAACTACGGGAGGGAGCAGTAGATTTCCGTCCAAAAAGCTACGGTGACGATTTATGAACGCACCCCGTCGACCCAGTCGCATTTAACTCGTTTTCGTATCGAATATTTCATTTCCATCGACAATCGATGAAATACGGTTCCAGATATTTCTCTGGATTTGCGTCAACAAAATCAAATATTTTGGTGTGGATAAAACGCGTTAAATAATTTCCACAACTTTTCCCTGCGGGTTTGCCAGAATTTCACATTTTATGCATCGTTTCTTCAAATTTTACGTTTAATTTCACGTTCTAATTGCACAGGTTTCAATTAATCTGCAGTACTAATTAAAATGAGTAACGCTGCTGTGCAGTCGTTTGTAATTATCGTCATTTCATGTAATTGATTTATACATTTTGAAAAATACAAAAATATGGAATTTGATTTTTTTCAATTGCATTTCTATATTCCACTTTATTTCCGACAAATGACCTCGTAACGGCATATACCATGTCTTCTGGCAGAATAGTTTCATAGTAATAACCGCAGACACGATGTTTGCTAGCTCCGATTTCCAGAATTCTTCCCAGCGCGCAATCATATCGTATAACCACCGATTCTCGTATCGATTGGCCAATGGAATAACGTGAGCTTTCTACTAGGCGATTTTTGCTAATTTTTAAGGCGAACCAATTTCTAAACCGAAAATGGCGTCGGTAGATATTAAATCGATACTGTGCAAGATATTGGATCCAATTACATGGATATGGTTCAGAAATAAACGAAAATGAAATTCAAGTTTTAGCATTTAAAATGTGAATGAACGTAACGAAATATTTAAAAAATAATACAAAATATAGTATGAAAAGAATGTGTTGAAATATATGCGCTTTCTTTTACAAATCCAAAAAGTGATTTGCATTTCGCAGAGAAGCAACAAGAGAAGTCTTTGTTCGATCCATCCTCAAAGGAAGATAGTTGTCAGCTTCTGTTGTAAAGCTGCGTATTTTAGATCTTTACCCTTTTGAAACAGTCTATATCTGGTAAGCATCTTTCAAACTCGTTAATAAGTAGAAAATGCGATACATAAGGAATTCTATTCTTTGGCCATGACGTCATGATCAGCACGTAAAGATTCGATGGGGTCATCAAAAAACTAAAAATACAGTTTTTGGTAATACAAATATAGTTTCGTTTTTATGTATTTTTCGTATTATTTCATTTTATCATTATTTTCATCATTCATTTTTATTGAGTCATTAAATACTCAGTCCTTAAATGACTCGAGTAAAAATGAAAAAGTGTCATTTTCTGTAGTTTTTTCATGATTTTCCAAATGAAATAAGCGAAATAATGGGAAATTACACGAATTTCTAATTGACGCATGTCAACAATATTATACAATTGCAAATTTCTTAATTAAAAAATAGCCCAAACCCAGTTTTTCATGTAAAATATTGTAAGTTTGAAATTAACGACGTAATGACTGCCAATATGTTTTGAATATGAATATGTGTTTTTTTTTGGCAGGGTCAAAATCAACACCAAATCGAATTATTTAGTTACTCGATTATTCAATAAATTAACTGTTTCCAAACTTTGTCCACTTCAAAAATTCATGTAATTTTCGAATACTATGCATTAATTATGTTCATTTTAATATATGCTACATTATACTGAATTTTATTTCCTCATTCAATTCATTCATTCATTTCATTCAATGTTTTCCTACATTCAGTTCATTCATTCATATCATCCATTCATAACACCTATGGATTTCATTCGATGTATTCAATCTTTTAAGGCAATCGATTAAATCCTTTTATAAGGAATCGTTTTAATTGTTCATTACATTGTTTTTATACATTCATTTCATCAATTAATATCACCCATAAATTCGTTGGATGTATTCAGTAAATTCCAGTTTTATATTCATTTGTTTCATTATATTTCTGTTATTTCATTCGATGTATGAAAAACATTTCATTAATTCCTGCAATATTTTTACAGGCAGTTCATTCATTAACTTCATTCATTTCGTTGGTGCCATTCATTTAATTCATGAATTGAACGTTCAATTCTTTTATTTCATGAACATTCATGCATTTCATGAATATAAATGTTCATCTGATTGACTATTCATTTTGTTAATTTTTCTTATGCATTCTATTTATTAATATCACCCACAGACATTATTCGAAGTATTTAATCAATTCAATTATTTTCATCATTTCGTTCATTTTATTTGTTCATATCATTTGTTCATTTCCTTAACTTATTTCAATCATATACTTTCATTCATTCGTGAATTCATTTCATTTAATTTATTTTATGCATTTCATTCGTTCATTTCTTTTATTATATTCACGGTATTCTAAATGCGTATTTAATGCATTCCTTGAATTCATTCATTCATATTGCTACATTCGTTTCATCCCTGAATTTCAATAATCCTTTTTTACATTCTGCGTGGTTTTATATTCGTACATTCAATTTATTCGTATATTGCATTTACTTTAATCAATGAATTTAATTTATTTCATTCGTTTCATTCGATTCATTCGTTTCATTCATTTCATTCGTTTCATTCATTTCATTCGTTTCATTCGTTTCATTCGTTTTATTCGTTTCATTCGTTTCAACCGTTTCATTCGTTTCAACCGTTTTATTCGTTTCATTCGTTTCATTAATTTCATTCATTTCTTTCGTTTCATTCGTTTCATTCGTTTCAACCGTTTCATTCGTTTCATTCGTTTCTTTCGTTTTATTCGTTTTATTCGTTTCATTTCTTTCATTCGTTTCATTCATTTCATTCGTTTCATTCGTTTCAATTGTTTCATTCGTTTCATTCGTTTCATTAATTTCATCTCTTTCATTCATTTCGTTCGTTTCATTAGTTTCATTCATTCGTTACGTTCATTCATTTCGTTCATTCAAATCACGTCAGTCATTTCTTTCATATCATTTGCTCATTTAATTAGTTCATTTCATACATTAATTTTATTTCATCCCTAAATTTCAATAATCCTTTTTTACATTCTGCGTGGTTTTATATTCGTACATTCAATTTATTCGTATATTGCATTCACTTTAATCAATGAATTTAATTTATTTCATTCGTTTCATTCGTTTCATTCCGTTCATTTCATTCATTTCGATCATTTCACTCAATTCGTTCATTTCATTCTTTTAATTGTTTCATTCATGTTTTACGCCATCCGTATTTTTATATTCGTAGATTCGATTTATTCATATATTGCATTCAGTTTAATCCAACCGACTCAATTTTTTTCTAATAAATCATATCATCCATACATTTTATTCATATAATCAATCCATTATATTCCTTTTTGCATTCGTGTCATTTGTTTCTTTAAATTCGTTAACAACGTTCATATCATTTATTTATTTCACATGAATTATATATTTTATTTCATTCATTTAGTTAATTTCTTCATTTTAATTCGCGGGTTTCATTAATTTGATACATTCATTCATTGAATTCAACATTTCATACAATCATTTCGCCCAATCGTATCACACAGATTATAAATTTACTCAATCGATTCTATTGTTTTGTTAATTTGTCTATCCATATTATCCAAACATTTCATTCACAAAAAATCGCTACCCCATTTAATTTATTAATGGTTGCATAATTCTCAAAATACATGAATTTTACAATACGTAAGTAATTAGGATAAAAAATCTAGGGTCAAATAAACTTTATCAATTTCATACGTAAAAGATATCACAAAACGTATTAAAATAAGAAAACGTAAGACTGGTACCACAACCAATATGTAAAAGTATAGAAAGTATAAAACCTTATAAAGATAAACTATTTATGCTTAAAAATTGCTATGTACTTTACCCAGGGTGATAAATACATGGGCCAAATAGAAAAAAGACTCAAGACTAAAATTCAAGAACGCAAAATATACATAAACAAAAATAAAAAAACAATACACGATCTTAAATATGCACTGATTAAATACGGTTCACAATTTTGACAATAACAATGCGAGAATTTTAGCTAACAGAAATTATTCATTAACGTTATGTTTCTATTCACTTCTCCAAATTTTTCTTTTATATTTTATTCATGGTGGGTTTGAATAAATTTTGAGTAAATCACAGCACACCTTTTTTTATTTAAAAAATGTAAGCAGTTCTTTCTGTGAAACAAAAAAGAGCAAGTGGTGCGTAAATTAATAAAAAATCTCATCAGGTCAACATCTGAATCCTCGGTAAATAAATCTCAAGCTTGACATTCAATCTATCGAGAAATAAAGAATAAATTCCAATATCTACAGAAGTTTGTAAAATAGAACTTGGAATTTCCACCAATAAGAATAGAATAATAATATCAGCCCAAGTTGCTACGAAAAACATAAAAATATTTGAATCAAACTGTAATGACATAAATAATTTTTTTCAAAATAAATTTTGTATCCTCCATTTATGGCCAACGTAATTAAAATGGTTGAAGCTCACCGAGAATTGTACCACTTCATTCAATTCGACTACTGAATGTATTAAATTGGGGCTTTGTTATTGCAATTATTATTGTAACGAAGGCAGTTTTCTAAGACAATACTTATATAATGTTATTGTTTTAGTAAAGATAATTGAACCTGAACAATGACAAAGTAAAATATCAAATCTATATCGACCAAGACCAGCCTCAAGTGATAGAGGCTGAAGCATCCGTTGATGGCTCATTGGGAATAGGCTTAAATAACATCGACCACTCCACTTAAGGACCACTTCGAGTGCTTTCGAGTTTATTTTACTAGTGTCAGTCCTCACTTCAAATGTAAAGTAAATTTACGATGTTTCCACTTGAAGCAGAGACGTGTAACTTCCTTAACTTATATCACATATTTATAGTTACAACTGCGATGACAGAGGCACTTTTCTTCGTTTAAAATTAACTTGGCATCTTTGCAAATATAAGTTTTTTAGCTAATAAATTCGTTCAGAATTCCTTTCATTGAACTTATTTGGCTTCGATATTTGTAAATGGTTAAAGTTCTGAATATATAAAATAACCGTTTCTATGATGATGTAATTATATACTTTTCAATGTCCTAGAGAAAAATTTAAATTATACAATTATATACAGTTCTATATGAATTTTTAGTCTAAAGAATTGTAGGGAATACCTCAAAAATCCGAATTTCAAAAATCCGAAACATTGATAAATCGGCATTTAAGAAGCTGACATTGTTGTTTTCATGAATATTACAGCTTTATGACTCATTGGCTTTTTGACGTCATCGTTTTTGTAGTGTCGGCTTTTTAAATGTTGATTTGTCAATGTTTCGGATTTTTGAAATTCGGGTTTTTAAGGTGTTCTCGGATTGTATACAAATTATTACAAGCCTATATAAAAGTATGAAATCAAATGAAGTTTAATAAAGCATTTAATAACGGCAATTTCTCGGTAAACTTTTATTTGTGTTAATCTACATCTGTATAGAAATTTTTGCAACATTACAATATGATAATAATGACTTGTATTCATGTCTATATTGTTGTATATAAAAATAATTTGAAATTAATTTCAAAATTCAATGATGTTCGCACACAACGATATCGTAAATGATTCGTCACTCAGCAGTATAGCGCAACGGTTTGTACTCCGAACGTCGCAGGGTCGAATCCACCTTCAACCCGACTTTTTTTTGATAATTTAATTTATATTTTAAACATAAAAATTTATACAAACATGTGAAATTATAAATGATTGTATCAACAGTAATATATACAGTTTCATGAAATTCTATAGACGAAAAATTCATATCGTATACAATCTAAAAAATAAAAAAAATTTGTTTACGAAAATTCGAAAAAAAACACGTGTTTATCTTTCAAGTAGATTACTATAATTAATCGTGAATTAAATTCATTCTACGCCATTGGTATGTGTGCATGATTTGAAATAGATGCGACAATAGGCTACCTAACCTAACATAACATCTTGGGGAATCTGCGGAAGTACGTGAATATGGAATGAATTAGTAAAATTAATGCATGTAATGAATTCACTCCATTGAAAGAACAGGACGAGGAGATTAATGAGCGATACAAAAAGAATTGAATGAACGTCCTACATAAAACTGAAACAATAACGAAGGATTGAATGGAATAAGTTAATGAATATAATTATGACAAATTTAAGTAAGTGAAAGTAACCAAGAAATAGGTAACATTGATTTAACTTTGTTAATGACAGATTTTTTCCAAACAGTTTTTTAGTTTTTTTGCTGCCCTAAGTAGAGCAATTTCTCAAAAGTTGACGATCTCCAAAAAATAATTTAAAACTTGAATATTAAAATATCGATTAATACTAGATCGGTCCTTTCAAATCAACTAAATTAGACAAAAAGATTAATTTTGTGACAGTTCAACAAATAAAAAATCAAAGAGATCGTATCATCATCAACTTTGTTCAAATGAAATTCAAATTTGTTTTTCATCCATTTTTAACCTTCAACAAAGATTACCTAGAAAGTGGGTAACAAGAGGTTAGAATGAATTGTAGACTAAATTAATAATTTAAAAGTAAAGTATCGTCCTAACGTTAAGAGGGAAATCTCCAGAGAAGCCTGATAATGCACCCGAAAATGCCTATAACAAACTTTATTCCCGGCCTGTAACAACTCCCCCACCACCGGTAACCATTAACCGTCCCTGGGACCTGCAAGTTTCTGGCAGTACACCAGTAATCCTATTAGCCTGGCAATTACCGTCGAAGAAACGCCCAAGAAGCTCGAAACTTTCTTGTTTACTACCAGTTTACATTTCCCTACACCAATCTCCAGTTCACCTGGATATAAAGTGCAATAACATTAGCGCGCCGAGGGTGATAAATGGACCTCGGTGTAAACGACACCCACAAAAAGCCCCAAAAAATCGATAGCAGAATGATAAATCGTTATCGTCGAGAAGTTCGGACATTATCGACAACCTACAAATACCTCATTTCCGGAGGCATGGCTTTTTTTAATTGCGTGTCGTCGCTTTTATTTCTGCCTGGCACGAGAATACCTGCACGCGACCTGTAATTTTAATGCGTCCGACGCACAGGAAGTGTCGCACATGCTCGTATGCGCTTTTCCCAAATGGGTGAGCATTCAAAAGCGACTGGCTACGCTGGAACGAGTACATCAGCAATCCTAATGCACCGATTGTGCATCCTGCAGCCATATTGCTGATGCACCGACTGATGTAACGAACTATTGTATTTTTGTCTAACATTTTAAATTTAGATTAGAAACAAGAAATATTACAAAAAATAAACACTAAATTCTTCTATCGTAATGTAAGACATTGTATCAAAAATAAATATTGTAAATTGAGGTAAATATTTACTTGCAAACACATTTCTTTAGAGGCATTTTGCATTGAGGCGCTAAAATGTTTGGTGTTTAAATCGAACATCTTGAAGAAATGAATTGATCGATTTGTAAACAAAGTACAAATGACCTACAAGACAAATGAAATATTTAATAAATTCATAATAGTACATTGTGCATGGTGACCGCTCGAAATCCCCAAAGTCAAAATCCTCTACCCCTATAATCCCCGACTTCAAAATCCCTTCTCACAAAAAACTCTGAATTTACAATTGTAGCTGTATTAATAGTTGATATTGTTTATTTTGTATTTAGAATTAAGATATATTATAAGGTAAGGTTAGGTTAAGGTAGGTTAGGTTAGGTTAGGTTAGGTTAAGTTAGGTTAGGTTAGGTTAGGTTAGGTAGGTTAGCTTTTCTATGATGTGGGATAATGAAATCTTCCACCACTTCGGTTGATCTTTGGTGGGACGCTTATTGGTCGAAATTCTGTTACTCGAGAGCGCTACACCTTTATACTTCCACCATGGACTGAGGTAACTTGTAATAAAAGTAGATGTTTTGAAGGGTGATTTTGATGAAGAAGGGGATTTTGAATTTGGGGATTTTAGTGGTAAAAGATTTTGTCTCGGTGATTTTGTCGTCGGAGATTTTGGACGGTAACCTTGTGCATCTAGGGAGCAAAATAGTATATTTCGATACAAGTGGGTAAAAGTTTTTTCTTCGACTGTGAGCGTTGTAGGCCGAGCAGAAGGCGAGGTCCGCATTCACATTCGATGAAAAAACATTTTCGCACTTGTGCCGAACGATATTTTTCGACGTGAGCGTAAGGAAAATGCGTCCGAAAAATATCAAAAGTGTGGAAAATGGCATTTTCCGTACGCGATGTCGAAATACTTGTTTGCCAACAAATGCGAGTTTACAAACACCTATTCTCTTTTGTTGCACATAATATTCTTTCATACATGGGAGAGCTGTTGCGTATTGGAAACTTATTTTGGTTCCTAGGCATAGAAAGTGATATTCTGTATTCCGAGTCTAAAAACAGTATATTACGATACAAGTGGAGAAATGTTCGCAGAAACGTTTTCCACGATCTTTTATGTTGCAAGTGTCCTAAAATATAAAATATATTAATTTGGTAGATGAAATTGATGATTATCGTAAATTCAATAAAGGACGAAATAAGAATGTCTAATTATACAAATGAAACGCAACAAAATAGTATTAAAGAATCCTATCACTGCAAAAAACCAAAAGTATCATCATAAAAAAATGAAGAAATCTGGTGTACATTCATCACAACTTAAGTTAAAGAATCACGGCATGTAGGAGAGTGACGCTTTATTTGTTAGGAAAACTGAGGGAGTCAACACTTTACAAACACATAAGATGATGCTAAGAAACAGGTTTACCAAAGTCTTCGTGTAAAGACAAAACAACTGGGGTATGTTTATAAACAGAAGGTGAAACTAAAAGTACACAAGGTAGTCTAAAAGTTTGAACTGGTCGTAGAACGACGAACAAATAAAAACGGAAGACTTCCTTAATTTCCTAAATAGCTACTTTCTTCAAATGTCTGACAAAATTCTGAGTGATTTCCATAAATTTTAAGGATTAATGCTAACTAAATTATTGGAAATTCATATGTTAAAAATGAAATAAACGATAACTTTTAAGTTAAATCTACTAGCGGAAGAAATATCATTTCTAGTACAGTAAAGTCGGTCCCGATTCCTCACCTTCCCCTCCCATCTCCTTATATTTGTCAAAAGAAGGGGAGCGCCGCTTCTCCCGCTCTCCGCAGTCGCGTTACATTCGTGAAGTCACATCAGGCCCTTTATGAGGCCCCAAAGCGTAAAGTGGGGGAAAAAGGGAGCGGAAACAGACAAATATAACGAGACGAAACTGGGCAAATATGGTGGGATGTAAATATAACGAGACGCAAATTTAAATGAACTGAGAGAAAGAAAACATGGAATATTTTTAATTAAAAGATAGAAAAGATTTAATGGAAATGGATCTATTATTAGTAGAAAAGTACCAACATCATAGTCAAAACTACAAATTGTTAATGGTAACAACCAAGAATACTCGTCACATTACATTTTATATGCGGTCTAAAAATTGGAATGTCTTGCAATGGTAGACTAATAATAATTGATGGAATGAATGGAATCAATATCAAAATGGAACCAATATAAATAATGGAAGTAATGGGGTCAATTGAATTAATGGAAAGAGACATTGAAAAAATAAATAAAATTCAAACGAATTAAATAATTGGGTGTATTTTCTGAATGCAATATATATCACGAATGAATGAAATCATAGCGTACTTTTTAATGTAAAAATTTCAAAGCAATGGGACGAATGAAAACGGAAATAATGGAATTGCGATGGACCAATTAAATAAATAAAAAACTGTAACCAATGGTAACCATTAACATAATTTAGGGGATGAGCGGAATCAGTGAAAAGAAAGGAATACCCAAATAATTTATTTTGCTTTAAATTAATGATTATTCTATGGTAAAATTCCAAGCTGAAATTGAAGAATTACACAAATGTAATGCATAAAACCTATAAAAATTATAAGAATTCTTTATTAATTCTGAATTTTATGAGTAAAAGATATGGAACAAAACGTGTAGTATGCAAACTCTCAAAGCACTTAGAAAAATTGATAGTTTTTGGAATTAATACCATCTTTGTCTCGAAACGATCGGAATCCCTGGCGCGGCGTAATTAATAGGTCAGGAATCCCCAATGGCGAGAGAAACGCCATTTCAGAGCAAACTTTCTTTAAATACATTTTATACGGACTGGCCGTTGATTGGAATTTCTTAAATTTATAATTTTTAAAAATCAAAAAATATTTTGAAAACCTAAACGTCCTTATCTAAATTTTTCAGTTTCTCATCATTAAATAATTGATTCATATACATTTTTAAGTTTTATAAACGGTTATGTTGATTAATTTTAGAATTCCATTCAATCATTCCATTCGCTAGTTTTATTCGTATAAAATATCCGCTCGGGAAATTTATAGAATCTGTTTTCCACCTTCCTTCGATATGTTATCAATATTTATTCTCTTCTTCCGACAGTTCTTTATAACCCAATCCTTTCCTTTGATTTATGATGTTTCTCGCATTTATTCCATTCAAACTTTTCAATAATTTACTTTATACTTGGTGGATTTACATTCAACATTCTTCACATTTCCTTAATTGATTTTAATGTTTGATCATTCCATTTGATTCATTTACTTCTGCCATGTTACTAAGCTGAATAAAATTAGTGTCGAGACAAAAATTATTCAGGAGAAAGGGGATGACATCATTGTAATTATAACTTTGACCTTTTGGACAATTTTTAACGTCATCAAGGTCATTTTTTAACTGGGAACCCCAATTTTTGACACATGATTTCTAAACAGTGGAAATTGCATGTCCAGAATGGTAGTTCATATATTTTAAACCTGTCCTTGAAATGGTCAAATGTTGAAAATTCGATATTTGATTGACTAGACCAGGAACCAATAAATTGACCATTTTAACTTACATGCAAAATATTAAAGTCATTTAAAAACAGCTTTATTAAATAACAAATTTCACTTTTGTTCTTGGTCTAACATTTGACCTTGTTCTGATCTTTTCAAGGTTCGATTAAATTGAGTCATCCTGTATACAATACGGCACGTGCTGAATTTGATCATTCTATTTTAGTTGTTTCATTTATATAATACAGTCCTTCCATTAATTGTAATATAGTTCATGAAAATATGATATATATTACTTTTATTAATCGATTCAATCCATTTTATTCCCATTTTTGCCTTGACATATATGCAAGCAAGTTATTAATTCAGTATACCAAAATGGCGAAGGTAGAGTCTAAAATTTGTTTTGGAATGGGCTGAATGTAGCATTCGACAATAAGAATAATTTGGAATGCTAAATTGAATCAAATCAAAGAATCCATTGAATTGGATGAATGGACTACATTAAAAACAAAATAAAAGGGATTCAAACGAACGAAGATTAATGACATTATAACAATGATTCTGGATAAATTCTAAGAATTGAATGCAGCGAAAGATGGAGATGAAGAAAATCTATGAAATTAATGGCATAATTGAAATCAATGTAGCGCAGAGTGATGGGGACTGAAAGAGAAGGAATGAATGATAATGGCTGAATAAATGGAGGATTGAATAAAGTGAACTTAATTTGAAGAATTGAATACATTAAAATTAAAAACACCCATGGAATACAGGGAATCATTGATAGAGTACATTGGACTGATGAAATGTGGATTAGTGAAAGTTAGAAAAACACTTTCACACAGTAATTACAATAATCGAAAGATTTTGGAAAGGGAATTTTAACCAATATAAACCAAATCAGGGAATATTTTAGGAAGAATCGAAACAGTAGGAGAAATAAGACATGTTTACATGGAAGAGAATGATGAATCCAATTTAATTAGGATTGATGAAATGGAGATTGGTTTCTAAATAAAAAAGGGTATCAAAACCACAAAGGACATCAGAACTCCAGATAAATGGAAATCATTGAATGTTCTGGGATCGATCGAAGGAATGTGGTGAATGGAAATGGATTGAAATAGAATAATACTAAACAAAGGAAATTGTGTAGTATGTACATGTTAATGAACCAAATAAAAAGGAGAAAGGAATAAAGGGAATTACAGGAATATTGCGTTACGTTCTAATAACAACCTGAATAGAACCAAAGGAATTCACGAAATAGATGGAATGAAGAGAATTTATGTTAATTCACACTCATAACCATTCATTGCAATCATGATGTTTGATTAAATTATTAATATTAATTTATTTAATTAAAATAAAAATCAGTTTTCCTGCCGATATATCTGCACTATTTTTAGGCTTTCTTTACTATGCATACAATTTTGCGCTTATCCACTTTTCTTTGGTAAATGAGAGTCAAGTAAAGGAGAACTGATGGACTTGATAACTTGCCTGCACTATTCACAATTACCGGAGGCCATTGGACTCTCGATTTACGAGCCATTTTATGACTATGTGCCTACTCTGTAGTCTTTAATCTGTCTACGAACCACGAGGTCGACTAATTGATCGCGTGTTACAGGTTCACTTATTGTCAATGAAGCAATTTGTAAAACTTTTCGGCAATTGGCTGTCAAAACTTAATCAATAAAATGGTAACACTAAAAATATAAATGTAAATAAATTCTACAAAAAATCGAAATCCATGTTTTGAAAACTAATTCGATCCCCCATTCGCTTTATTGTCTTGTAAAATTGATTTCATCCAATGACTGTATTCAATTGAAGTGTTTCCTGGGAGTGATAAAAAATTATTTCCATCTGCATTTTGTGCGTTTCTACTGCAAATACTAGCCCGTGTACGATTTTACAAAATCCCGTTGATACGTCGCTGTGCAACCGAATAACGTTTAAGCAGATTGTGGGATTTAAGTCACTTCACATCACAATGCAAATGTATCAGCTTTTTTTCATTACCAACAAAAGAGATAGGATCATGTTCTTGATTATCCCAACGGTAAAATCTTTTTAGAGCTGTGGGGACAAAAGTGATTTTGTTATATGAATTGTTTTATTTTAGTCAAAGCTTCCGTCTGCTGCTGCTTATATAAACTTCAAATGACTCAGGCCATCATTTTGTGTGGTTGCTCGACAAACTAATAGATGGAACGAATATTTCATCAGAGAATTGAAAAAACTTCCAGTATTCCTTTCTGTTTTTTCATCCATCGGTTATTTCTGTTACTTTCCGCGCCCTTCACGGTTTAATTTGTTTGAATTCGATGTAGTCCATCTATTTTTATATAAGTCCTATTTATTCAATTGATCCCAATCATCCAGCATCCTCATCTCTTACTATCCGTCACTAGTCTTCATTGTCAACTGCGACAGCTTTGTATCATTCTAACCAATTCTAATTGCTCTATTCCCAATCGTCACAGTCTGCTTCTAACACCTTATATTATATCAGTTCAAGCTATCCAACTCATGTACGCCCTATCATTAATTCCTTGCCAATCATTCTATCCAAATCGATCACACAATAAATATAATTGATTCCAATCATTCTTGATCATGCATTCATGTTCATTCCATCTCAATTATTGAATTGTTGATAATAATCCCAATCCTATTCCTTAGTGATCCAAACAATTCGTTGATTCTCATTATGATCATCTCGATCATTCTATTATTCCCAATCGTCCCATGACACATGTAATTCCAGTTTACTCCATACATTCAAACCCCTACTCTCATTCGATCCAATTCAATCATGCAGTATTTATTTTATTCATTCCAAGAATTCCATCACCGTCTTGAAGGTTAATTTTATCATTACCATCTGGTTCATATGTTCCATCCCTCCAAACATTTCATTCAATCCCTACATTCGATTCCTATAAATTACCAAATAAATTTAATTCTAGCTAATCCCATTATGACCAAGAATATCCATTCTATTCCATTTAATGAAATCATCATAAACAGTCGACATCTTCTTGAAATCAATACGCTCAATGGAATCATTCCTTTTGGCAATCCTATCGCTCAATTCAATGATTCCATCCTTCTACCAAACTTTTGCTCACATATACGGAAAAAATACATCTGAGTGTAGACGATTTGAGAAATAATCAACGAAATTCACTCCTTACCCAGTAACTTTCGAAAATGCGAAACGAACGACGCCATATGTACCTTATTTATCATTAGTTACAGTATGGTATCATTGGCTGAGCATATTAAGGCGTGTGAACTTGAAAGTGGTTGCCGGGATTCCCGGGTTCGAATCTCCATCGGGGTCGTAACATTTTTCTTTATTATTTATTTCCGAACGTCAAAATATTTGAAAAAAATTAAATGACAGTGTTTCTTTCCATTTCAGCGAAACTGTAAGCGTATAAAATAAAAAGAATTTTTCGTTAATTCTAAAACTGTCTGAAGAAATACTCCCTTAGTATGTCACAATTCCTACGTATTGTTTGATATATAACAAGTTAATTTTTTTGTATTAATAAATTCCCAGTGTTATTATTAGATCCATCTTTGTTATTTTAGTTTTGTCGCTAAAATATTTGTACAATTAACTGACAAACTGGAATAAAAAAGTTACTTCACAACTTTTTGTACTTTAGTTTCCTTCCTCTCTGTATGTTTTATGGGTTTTCTGTCGTTTTCGTTAGTAACTTACTTACGTAATGCCGCACCTCGGACAATTTTATAGCGCAACATTGTCTTCTCGCCGCTGGTTGTTATCTCGTAAATTGTTACGACAGGATGCGCGAAAGTCCATCGATCATTATACGTTAGAACACGAACCTTTATAAGGCTTGTCAGAGTACGATCGTTTTAATTTCGGTTTGAGGCGCTATGCGTCGTTTGCTATCAATATCCCTCAAGCGATTAGTATCAGATGCAATTTGAAACTATAGTACGAAAAATGTTATAAATTGATTTTTCTTCAGCGCTCCTGTACATTAGTTTTGTCTTTCTTTGTTTCTCACTGGTTCGTTCAGTATTTTATTTCGACAAGCAGATGGCGTCTTTTCCGCAAGATGCAAAGTAGGTTGACTAATATTTTACTACGCATGTTTCAATGTTTATGATTTTGTTTAGAAATGAATAAACGTTTTGAAACGTATTTTCTACAGAGTTATTACATATGCGAAAGTTTCTTAATAGCTTTCCTGAATTAATTAAAGCAACTTCTGATAATAAAGGTTCAAACTGAGTATTGTAGTACTACAGTTCGTATAACAGATGGCGTTTTTTGCGCAAGCTGTATTATTTTCTTTATTTCAATTCGCAAGTTATCAGCATATTTGTCGATTTGGATAAACTTAAAATGTTTCTGATCACTATTAATATTATGTCTGACGTTATATAAAATATATTTTTCGGTCTTTATTGTAATATATAATTTGTGATAATGACAATTACACTGAATCATTAAAAATTACTCCATTTGCTGATTAACCCTTTTCGTCCCAAAAGTCCGGAATTAGGAAAAAACTTTCAACGTTGTAATTTTTGTTCCAAATGTCGTTAGAAAACATTGAAATAAGTCAAAATGGATAGATTTGGACCTCCTCTTTCAAATGCCGTGGTCAGAATCAGCTGGCAATTTCAAAGAAAAAAGTTATGATCATTTTTTTAAAAAAAAATCCTGATTTTTTTGACGTTTCTTCGCAGGAATCGCGTTATTTGACATTGAAAAGGTCAATGTTAACCATGATACTAAATGTGTCTTTTTGCTCTGCCCTTTCTTCCGCCGTGGGATTTTTTCAAAAAACAAAATGGCGGCTTCAAGATGGCGTCTGCGAGTTATAATTTTGCATTTTCTCGCACAATTATCGATTATTTGCCCATGTGACGGTTGAAATCGTGGAGAATTAGGATGATAAAGTAATTATTATCATTTGCAAATACCCAATCTTGTTATTATTCATTCATAACCTCAAATTAGTTATGTATACAATGGACTTTTACCTTTTTTGTTCTAACTTTCACCCAATTTTCAACGTTTCCGTATCACTGATGTGTGACATTGAAAATGACCAGATACGATTGCGATTTATCAATAATCGATTTATAACCTAAAAATTGAGTACAGGATGACAATTATGCGCGCATTCCTACCTGGCACTATGACGTTTGTAGGTTTAATAAAAGCGAATATCAGAGTAAACTTCGTTGTAAGTGATACCGCAGATTATATACAAAGTTTAAAAAACCTTTAGAGATCCACATTATCAAAAATGAAGAGTCAACATGAATTGTGCTGGTGACAAGTGTGAGAGACGAACATCGTATTGTTAAGGATGTAATAACAATTGTTGCAAGGTACGTTTCAAATCATTTCGAAAAGTTACATAGATTTACCATGTTACTATTGACTTGATTCAGCAATTGAAAGAGGAGGTCCAAATCTATCGATTTTGATTATCAAAATATATCGAATTTCAATTTTTTCTAACGCCCTTTGGAACAGAAGATAAAGCGTTGAAAGTTGTGTCCAAATTCCAGACTTTCGGGACGAAAAAGGTTAAGGACTATTCACAAGTAATGTTGCTGATTAGTTGGCATCAATATCACTTAACATCATTATTATTCATGTTATTACTACAACGACGGTAATAATGAATCTTGCTCAAGAGCATCAATAAATTGTCATAGTAATTTCTAGTCGCAATTTTACATGAACATTCTCGTAAATTTTTTCTTTTATCACATTACTGCCAACATAATATTTCCCAATGTAATATTTTTAAAATTTAAAACAGCAGATTTATGCTCCTGATAAAATTGACTGCAGAAATAGATAACCGTAATAGATATAAGTAGGTAAGAGAGGGATGGAACAAAATATATTCTCGAAACCGAAAATGCACGAACGAGCCCGAAAGAGTAGCGCTTAATAGCCTTATATGAAAAACGCTCCGTTCCCGCGTATATTTCTGCAGCTTCCGTCGCCGCAGCGTCGAGGATGTACCAGCTACCGGATGTTGGCTTCTATAAATGTACATCTGTGTTGGTTCCCGCCAGCCGAATACCCAGAATTCAAATAAAGGCAAAATGTCGTTCGCCGTCGCAGATGCCGCAAAATTTTCACGCGATATGGTCGCCCTAATAAAATGAGAGCTCGGCGCCGCAGTAATGAAATGCGTGATGCGTGTAATTGAAGATGAATGACGGGATCTGTGGATCCTGAAGCCGATCTTGAATTAGTGAATCGTATCTCCAAACAAATTTAAAGAATAAAAAATTTAAAAAATTTTTAATAATATTTAGTACATTTTTTTAAGGAAAATTGTTCATTTTATCTCATTTCAAACTCCATTGCAAAAATTAATGATCGATTTATATTTCTGAATTGGAGAAGAAATTTAATAGATTTAAAAATACGGATCATTCCACGTAAAAAATAAAAAAATTTATTTAAAAAATGATATGGAGACTGGTCAGTCTGTAAAACAGCAATTGCTGTGGCTCGCCCTTTGGCATTTTTGTATTATTTATATCCTGTATTGTTTTTGTAATTGCCAATAAAGACGTGATTATTATTATTATTATATCGAAAATGAAGGCCCCCGAAAAGCACGTGAGTACATACACTTCAGGGGACGACTATTAACAAAGTTCAACTGTTCATAACTTCGTCCTTATTTACCTTACAAAAACGATTTTGGGTCACTTTAAAGAGAATTTAATGCTCGTTTACATGGAATTATGTATATAGTATCATGTAGATTATTGATTTAGGAAAAACTTGAAAACATTTGGAAATTTAAAGGTATGTCCAAAACAGTGGCTCTTTTGCAAGGAATGTATATGGTTCGATATCAAATGTGTGCCTGCTTCCATTTTTTATAGAAATGAAATGGGGTTAAAGTTTACAGCAGGTTTATTCGACCTTGTAAAGGAACAATGTGCGTGTATGGGTGAATATAAAAAGTTCAGGAACGGATCACCGATCTTTTTGTGTGCCCAAAAGAATTCAGTTTTAATCCTTTTTCTTCAACAAATGGAAATATACCAATTAAAAAGTTATTTGATACAATTCTAGTGAGTGAAATATCTATGATATTTCCAGATGAGGAAATAGAGTTAAATCTTTAAAAATAAATCTGCACTCCAATCCTGAAGTTTTTAAATTTATGTAAATATGCACAATTATTCCTCTGTAAGATAATTCTCACTAAGTTCAATAAGAATTCTTAGAATATTCTTTGCGGTTAATGAATTTGTGTTGCTTCATTTGGTCTATCGCTGTGGAGAAATTGTGACAAAAATAACTTATTCCGCAAACTCGCGACATTCTAATGTCCGCTTTTTTCATCTTATTGCTATTGTCAGGATATCCTCAAAATAATACCTGATCTTAACATTATCATTTTTGCTGTTGGCCTGATTATTCGCTGTTACCAAGTGTTAACAATTTTTATTATTAATACCATCGTTTCTGTAGAAAAAGACAGTTGTCGAAAATAATTAACATCACTATAAAAACACTTTCGCCTATCTCATATGAGATCATGGATAGTAGTAATTCCTGATAACTACTGCTGTCCCTCAGCAATCTTTATCAGCAACGGTTATTATATTCGCAATTATATCATGTTATCGCAACAGCAATTGATGTATTAATTAATAAACAAAGATTTAGACAATATATAAACGGTTATTCTGTTGATCAGCAACGAGTTGTGCTATTTTAAGCTCTTTAGAATGTTATTTATTTTGAAAAGAAGAGTAAGAAATACTGACCATTATTTAGCACTTAATTATGTGTTATAGTAATGAATAAAGTATTGTTCAGCAACGATCAGTACTTTTTTCCACTCAACAAAGTTATTTATAGTATATTAATAATATGCCATGCTGATCATTGTTCTTGAGTGCTCTTGATAAAACATGCATTTCGATATTTCTGCGCTAAATACTAGCATGTGTGGTAACAGCTTTCAATATTAATTAGAAACGTTAACAAATTTGGAGAAGGTTTAAACTAAAAGGAATGATCAGAAACTATTAACAGTAACATGATTTGTTACAAGTTTATCAGCAATTCCACGAATGGCTAGAAATAAAAATCGGAAAGTACTTTGGTACCATTAATTAATGGTGGGAATTAATAGTTAACATATATTATTAACAACTAATCGATTATCTCAAAAAAATAATAAGAAAATAATTTTCAGCACTAATTAACGGAAAAATAGAAAGCAATTAATATAAGTAATCATGCATGACATGATGTGAAAAACTGAATATCGTCAGGAATAATATATAGCTATGCTGATCAACTCATTCCTAATTAAACTAGTCGATAAAATATTAATTGTTACATGAAGATCGGCAAAATTAACTATCAATGGTTCAATTGTATATGGTTTGGTATATAAACAATGATCACAATTTCTGATCATTATGAAAAATACTAATTGCAGCTGAGCAACGCAATACTGATTAGTATAAGCAGAAAAGTATTAACTGTTGAATAATCATCAGAAAAACTAATTCGCAATAGATTATTTGTACTGTCTTCCTGATGAACAATGCTCGACATTGCTTATTATTTATTCTACAATAGAAAAAATTAAGAAAAATACGTTTCGTTGCTGATCAATACTTTATTTATTACGATAACTGAGGCATAATTGCTAAATAACAATAAGAATTTCGCATTATTCTTTCTAAAACATTCTAGATCTATCAAAATAGCAAAAGTCATTTCTGATCAACACATAATATAACTGACAAAGCTTTAATTGCTCAATGATCAGCAAAAGTAAGTAGTAACGGATAAATTATGTATGGTTCGATTTACAAACAACAATGAGAATTGCTGATAACCAATTTGGCAATAAATAATAGGGCAGATTAAATAGAAAAACACACCGTTTCGTTGCTGATCAACACATTCATCAATAATATAATGAGTAATTTATTATTTATTAACTAATGATTAGTAAAACAAACTAATATTTTTTAAATTCAAACATAGATCGTTATTGCTGACTGTTTATTCTAGAACAACTAATATTGTAGATCATCCAGACAAATACTGGTAGTTGCTGATCAATACGTTACTCATTAAAATAACTGACATTTAAAAAATTACTAAATAATGATAAATTTATAACACAAATCGTTCAGAATGTTACAGATCGTTGCTGATCAATATTTATACTCGCAGGAATGTTAAGTGTTGAACAGTAAAAATAAAGAGTAACGGATAATTAGTTGAGTTTATCGCAACGTTGCTGATTAATTATTCTACAATAAACATTACTGTGCATCAACCAGAATAATACAGATCATTGCTGATCAAGAAGGCAACTGCTACTAAATGCCATGAATCTAATTTTTAAAATCCTGTATTTAGAAATAATAAGCAACTTCTGAAGGAGTTCGAGCATCCGTAAAAACGTACCAAAACAAGGTCGAGTTCGGATCACTCGTCAAAAAAAGTGGCGTCAAAGGAGACTCGACCACTCGAAGGGTTCCCCTTGAATGCCAAATGAAGAAGCTTCTGTAAAAAGAGACTTGTCTCTGTCATGAACTTGAAAACGACCGTCTAGTAACGAGACGCTTCGATGGGTAATGTGGGGGGAGGGGGGACAGGGGGGCCTAGAAAACAGCGGGGGTTGCTGGAAGACGAGCAGCCGGACCTCGTTGGGCGTTAAAAGGGGTTAATGAAGGGTTACGAGCGTGGCCACGTTTTCACGAGTCATAACGTACAGAAAGCGACCGTCAAAGAGAAAAGCCGATGGCGACGTCATCCGTTGAATATTGTGCAAAAGTGACGAACTTCGGACGCGAAACCAGTCCTTGTCTGGTGGCATTGTTCTAAAAAAGGCGGAAAGTGTTTTAATCTAGAAAAAAAGTAGGTTGAAATATTCTTAAATTGGGTCAAAATATTTTTATTTTTATTTTGGAGTGGTTACGGTCAGATTTAACTGAGAAGTAAATTTAACTAAAAATAACATAAAGATTTCAGAGATGCCTTCCATGCACTTGCATATTAAAACGTATCCCTCTATCGGAGAAACTCGACATTGTAAACTCAATGATAAAAGAAGGACGTATTTTAGAATAATGCAATTAAAATCATAACCTCTAAATCACATCAGGAAATACCATAAAATTATTTTTTTTTAAATTTGGTTCTACAATTTTTTGTTCTTTTTTAATTGAATAATATTTAAATCAACTTGTTTTATTAATACTTTAATGAAAAAATGTAATTATTTTTTTAAAAACAAAAGGTAGAGAATTTAATTTTAATGAAAAATACATTTCATCAATACAACTGAATAACATCGCAAAAGCCCAGTTCCGCTCCATGTATCTATTTATAAAATAACAATTATTTCGGCGTTCGTTCGTTTTAAATTCCATTATTTTCTTATTTGAAGCAGTTGATTAACTTCAACGTTCGAATAGTTGAGAATGTACGCTTCCGCCTATATCCTGACAATAATTGTCGAACTGCGATTCTATTTACGATTTCAATCTATGAAATGCACTGTCGCTCTCCGAAAGTGATTGAAGCTTTATAAATCAGTCAATCACGTTGTCTTGTTATTATTTGTATACTTGAATGTTAAGAAATGCGAAATGCAGTGAAATTCTGAGGTTTATTTATTATTAAAAAATGTATTTTAAAATAAAAAATATGTAAGTGATTTCAAACGAGCAAATGGAATATCACAGGCTACTTTTTTCTACCACAGAAGCATTCCATCGGCGATCAAAGGGTCCTGGGTTCGATCCCCGGCTCGGGCCGTATTTTTTACGAAATTAAAAAAAAATAATTATAGAAATCTTAATATTCTTTTTATCTCGTGTATATTATTCATGTTTAAGATTATCAGTTAGGTTGAACATAGGTATTTTATTTTGGACACGGAAAAATTCGCTACATTATTTTATTTCAAAATTGTTTTTAATTATTAATAAACAAACTTAAATGGTAATATTAAATTTTATTAGGCTACAAAAATGTGGATAAAAAATCTTACAAAACGAATAATATTTAATAAAAAGTATGAAATTATGAAAACTTCTTTTTATTATTTATATTTTCATAAAGCAAATACAATGACATTATACGAAACTAACCAAGTAATTCAATATTATGTAATATTCTTTCCCATTGATTTCATTTTATCCATCAAAATAAGAAAGTTCTCATGGATTGACAATCATTAATTTCACCGTAAAAATCATTGATTTTTATGTTACATCGAGGGTTGAAAATGAATGTCATTTTCCTATTTTCTCATACTGACATTACATAATTTATTATAACCATTGTGTTAATGAATTAATTAATATATCTATGACTATCAAGTTATTTTCTGAATTCTTAAGAATTCATTATTTTTATAATTAAAATATAATTATTTTCATAATTTTTAGTAGTATTAATGACGGTTCGATATGAGGATTTCGTAATTTTTATTAAATATTTGTATTAATTTTTATTAATTTTTTAAAATTATTTCCTATATAAATCTATATTTCTAAAAATTTATAATAAAACTGATATTTAATTGATTGGATTGAATGTAAACATTCTTCGAAAAGAAAGGTCATCTTCATTCAAAGTTCTGTTTACATTCTTTAATCAATTGGGCATATTCAGATGAGCCAATCCAATTTTAGTTAGACACCCCTGTACTATACGAGAAATCTGTACTATTAGGTTAAGATCAATGTCCCATCCAATCAAAACGAATTCAAACACTAGTCGCTTTTAAAAATCTACATACTTCAACTTAACCCCTACGGTCTGCTTAAACAGAGAAACCGATAGATGTTAATCTCATTTAGAAGCATCGAAGTAAAAATGTAACTAACAAAAAATTGTAATATTTATAATAAATTTACATAAGAACGTAACAGAGAGTGAGAGGGAGAGGGAGGGAAAGAGTGAGAGAGAGAGGGGGAGAGAATAATTTTTTTTTTTCAAAATAGTGGACGATGTGTAATTGTAATTTTTGTAATTTAATATTGTAAAAGTCCCATGTAAGCACAATTTTTGTAAAGGCATAATAAAATTAGTTAATAATATAAAAATAAATTAATACGTCAGCAAATACTTGAAAATAAGCTTCCTTTTACTTTTTTGAACATAGATTTATTTATAAATATTTATCATTTTTGCCGTCCATTAATTTTATTTTATTAATTTTATTTTTATTTTTAATGGAAAATAACTTTTATTTTATTATTTTTGTGTAATACTTTATTTATTAATTTCATTATATTATTAAAATAAATTAATTTTATTTAATTTTATTCTAAATAATATTTCAGTGTTTACAAATCTTTTACTTTTATTTTATTTAATTTTAAAATAAATCTGTACATAACGTTATTTAATGGCGCGTGTTTACATCTATTAATTGTGCAAACACTATTTGAATAATTAATAATTAACTTTAAATAATTAATTGCATTACGATTCTGGAATTATTTAGTTTATTATTGTAACGTTTAATTTCAAATTTATAAAATTAATATCATATACTTACTACCGATAATTAATTATTTTTTTATTAAATCGTGTTAATTTTATGCAGTTATGAAAATATCGAAATTATAGATTTTCACAATTTTATTTTTATTTATATCGAATAAATTTATAAATTTATTCTTTTTAAATTTTATAATTATATTATAAAAATGTATTCTATTTTTTTACATTTTACTAAATATTTATAAATGTTAAAGTTAATAAGACATTTTTTAAATAATATTTTGTCTTTTTAATTTAATTAATTTACGATTTACATCAAATCTCTGTAGTTTTCAATCGTAACATGGCAATTATCGTATTTATTATATAATTATTTTACTTATGTTATTTATTACTGCGACATTAAATTATAAAATCATTATTAAATTTTTAATACATTTTTTGTAAAATTTAAGACTCGAGAAAGGGTTCATATTTTTGCTCTTTTAAGAAGTAGATATGTTCGACGCTAGGATCGCTTGCGACTCTCGCAGTTGTATTTTGCTCTCGCAATAGAAATGTACTCTTATTTTCTATATTAGTTGACTTCAATGAAGTTTTTGATTTTGAAGGAAAATTTCGAGAGTATAACAATCGAAACGCTAATATCCATTATGACATCGGACTAAAAAAGAAAATAAATTTACGTCGATCATATTCGATAGTTGCAATAAACAAAAGCTCGTATTGCAGTAGTTGCTATTGCGAATTTAACAAATTTTAGTTCGGAATCACAATCATCGACTCCAAAACTCCCCGAATGTCGACTGTCAAATGAATTGAAACAATTCAATTTTTGCTTTCCCCGTATTCGAAACGAAATATATTGACATTCATTACCTTAATTTAAAAAAGCGTCAAATCCGTCATAAATCTTTTAAAATAAAAGTTATCCAACCAATTTGAAAGCCGTTCCACCGTAAAATTTTTCACTTTGGACTCGACGGACGGCTGAGTGACACTTCTAAATTCCCGTGTAAAAAGCGTCCTTGAGATCGTCACCCTCAACGGGAATGAAAAAGAAATTTTCGCGTCTCATCATCGCGGACCTCCATTGAAATTTTCCAGATTCGACGTCTGCCATTGGCATCAGCCACTCGTATGCGTATCTCCAATACGTACATGCAGCATGCTCGTCCTTTCATTACGTACAAATACGTACACGAGTATACACGCACGTGCGTGTACGGTTCGTAAAATATTTCGAAGGAGCGTCGGAGGCTGTCTTTTGATGGAGGAATAGTCGCAAGATGATGGGGAGAGTGGGGTACAGGGGGAAACGAGGCGGAACCCCGCAGCGTAGCATCGAAGGGGAGAAAAGCCCCAGGGGTGAGAAGACGGGGGGTCGGGGGAAATCCCAGAGAGGGACCGTACAAGGGCGACTGAGACGTCGAGAGCAAAAGAACCAAATGGAAAGAAAGTGAAATACGAAAAATCGAAGAAATTCGAGATCTTTCTCCTCTTTCGGTCCTCTATCTGCATCCCGAAAAAAAAACGAGAAGATTCTCGAAGATCGACAGAAAGAAGGATCGACGAAAAGGCAGATGTGAGTAATGGCTCCAGAGTGGAAAAGTAAGAAGCAAAAATGATGGGGATGAAGGAAGTGAGGCTCAGGGGGATGAAAGAGATGGCTATATCCAGGGATTTAATGGAAAAGCAAGAACGAACGAGAAAAATATACGGGAAAATTCAAAAAAAGATACTAAAGTGAAAGCAACAAAATGGAGGAGAAAAAACTTGGAGTTAGAGAAAGAAAATGGTCGAGAGCAGAATGAGAAGGTCAGAGGGAGATGCGACATTAAAGATCGAGCCAGAGGGAAGAAGAGAGGAAGGTTCCAAGAGGCGGCGTCGTTGGGTTGGCGGCCCTGCTACGGGTTTGTCAATCGATAACGGCTGTATGCGCCGAAAAACGACCCTCCGCCACTGCCAACCCTGCCGATTACAGCTTTCGACTATTCTCGGTCATCGACCCATCGTCTATGAAATTATCACGATTGTCCTTACAAAACGCAGTCGCATTGCCCGAGGCGTTCTACCGTCGATAATGACGAATTGAAAGTATTTCGGGGTTCGACTCCATTTCATGAAAATTTTCCCCGTCTCCACGATTATCTTATGTCTTCTTCGGGTGTATTTCAAAAAACAGACACTTCGAAAACCCCATATTAAAAAACCAGACATGTCAAAAAACAGACATTTCAAAAAGAAACATTCAAAAACTAGACATTCAAAACAATATATTTCAAAATGCAGACATATTTTGTAAATTTGTTTTTTAAATGTCTAGTTTTTGGAACGACTGGTTTTTGAATGTCTGTTTTTTAAATGTCTGTTTTGTAATTTGTCGAGTTTTTGAGGTGCACCCTTCTTCGGGTGTATTTCAAAAACCCGACAAATCATAAAACCGATACTTCAAAAACCCCACATTAAAAAACCAGACATGTCAAAAAACAGACATTTCAAAAAGGAACATTAAAAAACTAGACATTTAAAAAAACGGACATTCAAAACAATATATTTTTTAAAATGCAGACATATTTTGTAAATTTTGTTTTTTAAATGTCTAGTTTTTGGAACGCCTGGTTCTTGAATGTCTGTTGTTTAAATGAGTTTTTAAGTGTCTGTTTTGTGATTTATCGGGTTTTTGAGGTGCACCCTGAAAAGCAGCATTTTACGTTAATTTTTTGTAATTTCAAACATTTTCTTTTGACATTGACATTCAAAAACCAGACATTTTAAAAACGGACTTACCCGATGTGTTTTTGAATGTCTCTTTTTGAAATGTCTGATTTTTTAAATGTCTGGTTTTTGAATGTCGGGTTTTATCATTTGTCGGGTATTTGAGATGTACCCTCTTCTTCTCCTTCCTCTGATGAATTGAACGAAAAATTTTCATTTCCTTCCTTGGGTTTTTAACGAAAAGTTTGACTGTGACTGAATTAGTTCTCATTAGGTTGCAAAGTACACGTTTCCCGCCCACATCTATGCAAAGCTCGTGGAATAATAAACAAACCATTATCTATGAAAATATTCACTTTCCGCCCTCATATTCATAAAATGCATGTTCATAAATGATTATGTAATTTATGAATTGATCAGAAATCTACATAAATAAATACAATTGATTTTGAAGCAGTCAACAAAGATTTTGTCTGGATATGATATAGCGCTTTCGAACATAAAAATATTAGTGTTCGCTTCATTTCTGGAATGGTAACGTTTGGGGTGCATTTATTTAATGAAATAATTCACTGTGCAAATATAAATAATGATGTAAGTCAAGAATTATATAGAATCTAACTTAATTACACCAATTTTATAATGAAGCGAGCAAAAAACTTTTTTGATGCATTTATGCCTACTGCATCAAAAAGCAATGTTTGAATTTCAGGCGTAGAATTTTCATCCTCACGAGCCTCGAGCAGGCTAAAACTCCATTTTACGCCCTTGATACAAAAATAACTATTTTGATGCAGTAGGCGTAAAATGGTCGGTTTACGCCCTTCATACAAAAATAACTATACATTTCTGTTTCATTTATGTTGCGATTTTGATCATGAAAATCAACACTTTTCACCCCTTTTTTCTATAATAATTAAACATACATATATAAATAATTATAAAATTAATTAATTGCATAGAAAACTACATGAGTAAGCCAATTTTACAGAGAAGCAGTAAAAAAAAACATGTTTTGCTTCATTCGCGTAATGCTAAAGTTTACTGCGTCTTTTTCTTTCAAAATAAATGCTTCCCGACAATTTATTTGTGAAGTAATTAACTGAACAAATGTAAGTAATTATATAATTCATGATTTTTACAGAAACTGATACGAGTTTGTAAATTTTATGAAGAAGCAGGGAAAAACACCTTTCCGTTTCATTTGTGTAGCATCAATGTACACTGCGCAAATATTTACATGCCTCCATCTTTTTCATGAAATAAGTTACTGAATTATAATGAAATATACTTGACAGAGTAAATTTTATTATGAAGCGGGCAAGGAACATTATCTTTCTTACTTATTTATGTAATATTACAAACGGTGACTTTATACCTGTTATTTTGAACTTTCCGCCCTCTTTTTAGTGATATAATGAAACGTCCTCATATAAATAAAAATGGAATTGGTGAATTATAAAAAAATAGATAGATAGACAAAAATTAATATGAAACAGGCGTAAAACATTCTTTTCCGACTGACTCGTCGAACGATACGGTACACTGCTTCTATCGACTTAAAAATAAGTACTTCCCGCCTTATTCTTCATGAAATAATTAAATGAATAATAATAAACGTATATTTCATTAATTATAATGAAATCTATAGCGATAGTTACATTTTAGTTTGGAGCAGTCGAAAAACATTATTTTCCGCTTCATGCGTGGAACTGTACGGTTCGCTGTGCGATTTTCGATGAAAATAAATGCTTTCCGCCCAGTTTTGCACAATATAATGAATCGTGCAAATATGATGAATTAAATAATTCAAACATTAATCATAAATCGTTTTTAGTCCATGACATTTACTTTTTCAATAAATTTCTAATATTTATCTCAGTTTGATATCGATTATGCAAGAAAATACAATATTTTCAGCCATTTTGAATTCCATATCATTTTGCATTGCTATTTTCTAGCATAATCGGTATCAGAAGACTAAGACGAATATAACAAAACTATTCAAAAAGTGAACGTCAGGGACTAAAAACATACAAAAAATGAAAAAACATTAAAAAAGCGTGTAAAAGCCGCCATATTGGATCGGCCATTGTTAATTTTGATATTTTGCATCGCTTAAATTTTATTTATGTTGAATATTCCACAGGATCCATTCACTTGTACCGATCTGACAACGGGAACATTATTAGCCACTACGTTAAACAAATACAATAATTTTTAAAATCAGGGGGTTTCATAAATTAGCCGCCATTTTGGAAAAATCAAACGTCATAGAACAAAACTAATAGCAGATTTGAAAAGTATGGACAAAAATACGTCAGAAAATGTGGTTTTGACAATTTTTTACTTATCATTACACAGATAAATATTCACTTGGAAAACATGAAAAAATTATGGCCGTTTGGCATGAAAAGGGTTAATAAATAAAAAATATTTGTTATTCGTTAAGTTCCAAACATTTTCTAGAATATTGTCGATAAATGCGTTAATGTGATTCTATTTCTAGTAAAGAAGGGGATTCCCTAAACTTTTTGTCGCCGTAAGAGATTTACTTTGCCCCGTAGTGATTCACGAATGATTCATCATTAGTGATGCTCAATAGGATAGGCGACGTAAAATAACACGATTTTTCGTATACCTCTGCCACATTATGAAAAGCAAAAAATCAAAGAATAAAAATTACACAAAATATAAAAACATAATAAAATTACCGATAAACAGTACTTCGACGCATTTATATTCAAATTTAAAAGTACTATTTACTTAATTGTGTTTAAACCGTGTTCAAAGGCATCTTCACAAATAATAGTAATTTACCAAGCTTTGACATTTACAAATATAGTTTGCTTTCTTTAGGGACATAACGGAGTTTTTTAAATTGAAATTACCCGTTCCGTTTACTCTCTGCCTTTGAAGTGTCGGCAACACTGTTGACCCGCCTAATTTATTTCGAATAAGATATCTTTCTTCGTATTAATTATTTCTTCCATTCTTTTCCACGATGTTCGTAATTTACATAGTAAATGATATTTTTCTAAAAGACAATGAACGTCATATTATACAGGTAAATTAATTTTTGGTGAATATATCAGCATCAAGTTCCCGCCATTTTGAAATCGTAGCATAATTTATTTTTCTGTTTGTAATCTAAGTTTCTTCATCCTAAGAAGAGATTTTCTGAATTTTGTTACCAGATATTTTTGTTTAATCAATACGACGATCTTTAAATAAAATTTGTTTATATTTCAAAATGGCGCAACGATATTCGCACAAATAATCGAAAAAGCCAACATGAAGAAAAACCGTGACCGCGGTGGTCGGTAATGTAGAGCAGTAAGTCAACTTCGCAGATGTAAATAATCGACAACGCGTAATTATTCTTTTCTTCATTTGCATGAAAAGCAGAAAAATCGAAATGAAAAACGGGGTCGCTCAATCGCTCTATTGTGCTTGCGTCCGACTTAGGGTCCATCGCTATTAAAAACGGTCGTTGACTAATGTTATCGCCGTCGGTAATCTCATTATCATACACGACATCAACCCGGTAACGACTTCGCGTCACGGCACATTGTCTGCATTTTTTTCGATCTATTTGCGGCCGCGTACATGCCGCGTGAATTAACCAAATTTTAGAATTTCTGCGTTCGCTAATGAGCAACTCGTGACATCGTTAAAACGCCCGAGTTTTAAATTACGAGATATAATCACAATGCAGAGCGGTTGCATTTATTTCTGCATTCGAAAAAGAATGGCGAAATTTAATGAATTGTTTATTAACTTCGCGCCAAAATAGGGAGTAGGTGATATCTTTTTCTGCGTGTTTTTTGGAGTTTGGTTAATCCATTAATGTTGGGTACTGAATATTTTGGTTGAATTACAGATTTTTACAAAACATTGTGACATAAAGGACATTTTATAAAACTACGAAAGCAGATTGAAAATAAAATTTATTTTGGACGTGCATGGGTCGATATGAACTACGCGCAGAAAAAGATAGTTGCACTTGCTAAATTTTAGCACTAACGATTACTAAATGACATCAAATATGTTTAGCTATATGTACTAGATTCCTTAGCAGCAAACCATTCGTTACCATTGCTAACTGTGGAAGAGCATGGAAAAAAATTATTTATGTACCATTCCTAACACGAGTTAGCTGCAATAGTTTGGTGCCACAACTAAAAAAGTTAGCTGTGGCAACGAATAATTCACAAAGGATGCTAAAAAATTTCGCTGGAACAAGAAAGTTACCATTGGCAACAAATACTTGTCGCTGTCATGAACTCGATGTAGCTCTTAACAATTAACAGACACAGCTAACTTTCTTTTCCGTGTGAGGCATCAAAAAAAAAAACTTTTTTGCAGGTTGAAAAGTCATCAACATCAATTCAAATTACAAAATAAAAATGAACTGATATTAAAAAACAAATTATAAACATTAGTTGAATCATCGAATAAATAAAGCCCTGTTGAAAAACAAAGAAATGTTTGCGAAATTCTGTGTTACCAATTTAAACAATTGAAATTTTCAAGTAAAGTGGAAAAGTGAAATTCAATAACTCAGGTATAAAACCTTCAGTTATCGTCTAATGTGCAAAGGTTAATTAGGATTTTTTTAAGTGAGGTTGAATCTACTACGATGCTATGTACCACGAAATAGTAAAAGGAAGTTCTTTAGCTGATGTTGAAAACCGGTTATTATTTAATGTTTACAATGTCCATTTCATTGTTAAATTCGAAATTCTAATCTTTGAAGTTCCGTTGATGAGATGGAATGTCCACGATGAAGTAGGAAAGTCATTAACATAATCAACTGAAGTGGAATTGTTCAGTCCCGCATCATAATAATAAAACGAGGTTGAAAGATGACATGATGTTGAAGACGCTCAGTCCGTACTGATATTCAAAGGTACTTTCCAACATTAAATTCAAAGTCAAATAGTCAAATTAATGTTGATGAGATGGAATCTCTAGGACTAAGTTGGAAATTCATCAACTGTCAGTTTCACATCAAAATCGTAAAATGATGTGGAAACATGACATTAACTAATGTTCGGAGGTACATTCAAACATTGAATCCAAAATGCAAATAAATGAATTCATGATGGTTAGATGGGATCAACTAGGATGAAGTGTGAAAGTCATCAACATAAGTTTAAAACTTAAGTGTAATTGAATTGCTCAGTCTCCCTTAAATGTTGTGACCATTAAATGATGTTGAAAACTGACTTCAATAAACTGATGTAGAAAACATCATCAACATCATCAACATCAGATGAAACCGAGAACTGCCAAACACCTGCGAAAATTCGACATTAGACAATTTGACTTATTCTAAACAAGCTGATCAATTTCTGACTAAAAAGAACTATACATTTAGATCTTATTTGCATATTTAAGTTGAGGAAAGAAATCAACCAATGGGCGATGTAGAAGACATCAACTGAAGTAAATTATATAAACTATTGCTCATCTTCCATTGATGGTTTTAACCTTCAATTTGGAATTTCCAAATTCCGCAAATAGAATTCTAGCAACAAATTCGATAACATTCCCATATTTCTAGAGCTGAAATACTCAAGGCGTCCACTGATGTTGATATATCAACATTGTACGTTATCGTTCTGGTTTCCAACCAAGCATCTATTGATGTTTCTCGAACAATACTATTGCAAACAGTTGATGAATAAAGAAAGTTTAACCAAGTATTGCTAATAATTTCTAGTAGTATATTTGTAATAACAAACTTGACAACTGAAGCTTATACAAATTCGACTGCGGAAGTTGAAGAGTAGATTTCTTGTATTTCTGGAGTGGAAATGTTCTGAACATCTTATTTGACGTTGACAAACCGCCATCATATCCCAAGTAGCTGCGATGATGTTTCGCACCTCTTTCGCAGCTATTCAAAGTTATTTGTGTTATTTGGGAAATTACCATTATGGATTTACCCCAAGATTTTATTGATGTTCGTCGTCAATACTGTTGTAGAAAGTTGATGAACAAAAATAGAGATAGGTAAAGTGATATCCTCGATGGAACCATGTCGTCAAGTTTATAAAATACATTTACAATAGTCAAACTTAATATCCAAATGACACCGAAAAATGTCAAATCGAAAACTCGATATGATACAAAACCCGGTATTTTTGCCTCGTTGGACACAATTTCACCACGAGACCCGATCCAGTGGGATTAACCGTGCTTAAAGGCAGACTCGCATTTCCTTAATAAATATCCCGAATATGCATATTGCTATAAGCTGACAGTTAAATTTGCTCCAGTAGCCCTTGGCGGGGTGTTCCTAAAGTTGGAATATGCGTCGCACGAATGGAAAATGGCTCCATTACTGCCTGGGAACCGGACTTGGAATCCCAAGCAGCAACGTCGACGTTGGCGATGAAAAAAAAAGAAGGAAACAAATACTGCAGCTTCAAGTGGGAACAAAAAATGAGCCGAGGGCTTGGGCTCTTGTAAGTGCACGGACTTGTTCTTGTGCCAGGAGCGCAATTACCTCTAACGGAATTACGGCTGTACGTGGGGTGTGGGCGTTATTACGGTGCGCAACTGCGATAGACTTTGTGGAGACAATCCGATTTAAATAAATACTAGCTTATCAGGGCAATTGCGCTATCGCTCTTTGACAAATATATGACACTTTCGGCGATAGTTCGTCGTTCGAATTGAGGTTCAATCGCATAATTCCATGCATAAGTTCGTGTATTTGTCCAGCACTGCCAGCAAATACTGACGTCATGCTGATTACAGAAGATATTTAAATCAATTTCATATTCAAATAGGCATATTTGTGTTTATCTTCATGACCATCAGAAGTTGGTTTGAAAATGCCTATTAAGGGGCTACTGAATACCGACACTGCGAACTCGTTTCATAAACAAGCGAGAATTCGCAAGAAAAATTTAGTGAATAACTGTATGAGATACTTTATTTATTCTTGCGCATTCTCACTGGATTCTGAAACAATTTAGCAGAAATTTGCTTTGTATTCTTAAAAAGGGAATATAATAGCTTCAAAATATATCTGAACTTGAAAATATATGTCGTTTCTGTTTAGTTTGTATATTTTAAGTTAGGATTTGACATTAATGACAAAAGTGAAAGACGCATCAATGGAAACGTTTGTCTACTACTTCTGTTTTCAACTCCTCTTGTACAGAATCAAAAAAGGAAACAAAAAGTCTACAAACTAATGAAATGGCGAAAGTTATGACAACAATTACCCAAGCAGCAACGATAGTTGCGGTGATGTTGCAACAGATGTTAGCTGCGTTATTTTGGTCACCGCAACTCATTCCAGCTCTGTAGACATTCGAGGTGGTTTGTATTGCTTGGATACAGTATTTTGCCTCAAAATGGAATCGACTGCGAAATTCCAAATAGCTGATGCAATGTGCACATCAAGTTTTAGAGCTATTGAAGAATAATCTACAGTTCATATTTCAAAATCGCAACAGGGTGTAAAGTGACGGGCATCAGGAATGAAATTGTGCATTATCAATCATAATTTTCCCAAAAACGATGTAATTTTACGAGGTTGCTGATCTGTAATTTTTCATTTGAACTTCAAATTCGAAATCAACTTGAGGGAACCGCAAACTTAGAGTTTTATGGACCGTTGACTACGTTTCCGATGTTCAAATAGCTGATCCAATATGACAGATCAAACATAACAATAATGCCTGCAACTAACTAATTGGGCAGATCTACCTTCACTGTTATAACAAAAGAAGCTTACTGTAACGTTTTGCAGCCGTTGAAAACAAATCTTTAATAAAAATTGTAAAATTTAAAGTGGGCGTTTTATAATGGCGGACATCAAGAAATCAACATTTGCAATTGTTAATTTCCAAAACAACAATGTAAGTTTATGAGGTTGCCTATCCGTCATTAATTTTGCAATTCTACTGCAATATGATCTAGTAAGCAGTAAAATAGCTGATGCAATGTGCACATCAAGTTTTAGAGCTATTGAAGAATAATCTACAGTTCATATTTCAAAATCCCAACTGGGTGTAAAGTGGCGGGCATCAGGAATGAAATTGTGCATTATCAATCATAATTTTCCCAAAAACGATGTAATTTTACGAGGTTGCTGATCTGTAATTTTTCATTTGGACTTCAAATTCGAAATCAACCTGAGGGAACCGCAAACTTAGAGTTTTATGGACCGTTGATTACGTTTCCGATGTTCAAATAGCTGATCCAATATGACAGATCAAACATAACAATAATGCCTGCAACTAACTAATTGGCTAGATCTACCTTCAATGTTATAACAAAAGAAGCTTACTGTAACGTTTTGCAGCCGTTGAAAACAAATCTTTAATAAAAATTGTAAAATTTAAAGTGGGCGTTTTATAATAGCGGACATCAAGAAATCAACTTTTGCAATTGTTAATTTCCAAAACAACAATGTAAGTTTATGAGGTTGCTTATCCGTCATTAATTTTGCAATTCTGACTTCAAATTCGTTTTTAGCGATTCCAAAAACCCACCAAACCTTTTATATTTACATCGAACGTGGAGGTCGACAAGTCCAATAATTGTTGACATTAATTACGTTTTTGAATTGCTATATTGGATCAGCTATTTTGATTGTCGTAATTTTGGTTTCAAATTTGCAAACAACTCTCCAAACTAACAGGTTCTCATTTTTTTAAGAAAAAATTACTTTTGTAATGTTTTAAATGAGTTTGTATGTTTGTTTTTAAGTGTACAAAATTTTTTGATTAAAATTTTCGTTCTACCGTTATTTTATCATTTTGACAAAATCGTAAGTTCTTATAATTATGGGTTATTTCATCAATAATTACTAATCTATGATTAAGCAATATATAAAAACGTGTAATTTAGTTTACATGCACAAATTCATTTTATTTAATTTTTAAAGAGGTGATAATTGTTTTATCAGAATATATTTTTCATTTTTAGCTTCAGAAATTCGTAATTAATGTTAATAAACTTTCAAAATCATCAACAGAATTTCGTGTTAATTAAAAAAATGATAGTTTAGCAGAATATTACCCAATATAAACATTAAAAATATTTACCTTATAAGTTTAGAATTTAGTAACGTTAGGTTAACTGAAGAGATTATGTAGAAGAGTCAGCGCAAACTGAAGACGAAGTTGAAACTCACCTGTAACATAAAGCAAACATATGCACTTAATGGAAAGTTCATTCAAACATCGTATCGAGTAAAGAAACACGTTTAATTTTCTTTACCAATAAACTAAAATATATAACTTTAACGATAAAATTGCACAAATAGTATCTGCAATTATAGTTATCGCAATATATCACATTAAACACATTATTTAATGTACTGACATTATTGTTATTTAATAATCATGGATGTTAACGCAAAATCATTCACATCACATTATCTTGTAAATACGTGTATCATAGTATTTTTCGAATTAATTTTCCATGACATAATTCACATGACGTAAAATCACATATCACATGTCACATTACGACTTTAAGCTCTAAGACCTTCAACACTGTAAATATATGAATTATTGTACTGTCATAGTTATTGTTATTTACTAACGCTAAATGTTGTGCAAAATCTTACTGATCACATGATCTTGTAAAATCTCATCACATAGCCCTCTAACTCTGTGTAATCTGTGCGATTTTTTAATAAATCTATGTGACACAAATGAATGCGTTGAAGAATGTTGAAGAATAAAATAATTCGTCATAACTTCGTGTTGCATAAGATAAAATTCACAGATAGGGATTTCACATATCACATGTCACATTGTGACTATCAAATCTTAAGACCTTCATAGTTGTTATTTGTTAATGCTAAATCGCAAAAATCTTGCTGATCACATGATTTTGTAAATCCGTATCTCATAGAGGTATAGTACCACGTAATTTGTGGGATTCTAATATAAATAAATGTGACAAGCGAATCTCCTGAAATCAGTTAATAGAAACATAAAAATTTTAATTCTTTTAATTTTTTGTCAAGGCAATCACATATACATTTCACTCCAAAGGACCCCGCAGGAAATCATAGGAAACTAGCTCTAAGTCGAATGTCTTGAAACTGCGGCGAATTAAAGTTCATATCATGTAGATCAAAAGTGTCCATAGGCCCAAAGTCCCTGGATGGGTCTATCGAATAAGTATAACTTAATACAGTTGTATATAGACTTTAAATTTAGGTAACAATGAGGTCCAATGCAATATTTTGACGTACATATTTCCATTCTGCGGGAAAATCTTGTCAGAACTGACTCTTAATGGCGGGACAAATCGTGTTATTGTGCTGTGAATAGATGCTCAAAAATACCTAGAACATAATTATTTACCCCCTTTAGTTTCAATATCTCAAAAACTAAAGCCAATTGGCTATTTTGGTGATCATATTTGGAATCTGGTGCAAAAATCCCATCAGAATGGACTCTTATTTATACGGCAACAAAATTTTGTTGGGCTATATTGGGTTGACCGAAGAGTCGAGGATCACCATTCTGGAATTTACTAAAATTGTTAGTTTCAAATGGTTGTAACCCAAAAACTAGCCATCTAGGGACTTTGGGCCTACGGAAACTTTTGATTTACATGATATGAACTATCATTCGCCCCAGTTTCAAGACATTCGACTGAGAGCCATTTTCCAATGATTTCCTGCGGGGTCCTTTATGCAAAAACATCGTCGAATCAAGCGCTTATTTATAATTCCATCATTATTGTTCACACTATCGGCCTGATAATATCACAGGTAGCGCTTTATTCCGGCGGAATTCCGGCTGAACCGTAGGTTTGCGCGAGCCAACCCATCGATTTTCTCGTTTCGTCATTCACGTTGACGCTAATTGCCACCGGATCTGAACTTAAGCGAATCTCGACAATGCACTGAGGGAACTCGCGAGAGGGAGAGGGGGAATTGGAAAGAGAGGATCTGCTCGGTACAACAATAGCCCCGGGGCGGATCACCACGTATAATCGCGAAACTCTTGGAGCCCTCGACGCCACGCCGACGGCGCGGTCTCAAGGGCCGTGGTGACCCTTGAAGTACCGACATCGACGCGCCTGTGCCAGATGGCACGACTAACTTTTCTTCCCGCGTATACAATATGCGCCGCGAATACGCAAACGCCCGTTCCAGCATGTTCTGGAAGCGTCGATGACGGCCTTTTGTCCCCGAGGCGCACTTATTCCCAGCGTGAAACGTCATTTTTCACCGAAAGCCACTCGATTCGACCCACCGCGTATAGTCCGATTCGTGTGTCGCGAGTAAAATTAGTTATTGTTTCGAGCGTGTTGCAAAAGTGCAGCATAAGCTGCGATTGTTTGCTCATTGTCGAGGTCGAAAAGTGCACAGACTTTCCTCTAATGGAATAAAAGTGAAAGAGGTTAGGGGAGATCGCGCGAAGGTCATGACTTTCCGCCATTTTGTATTATTACCGTGAGATCATTTTGTTATGCCGGTATGACCATTTCTGGATTGGGTAAGAAAAGTCAAGATTCGTAAAACATTCGTAATAGTAGGATGAGATATCACATGATAGCGTATGACGTAAATCCGCAAGGTCACCCGCCGGAATCTTGTCTAGCAATTCGAAATGTTAGTCCCGGTAGATTTATCCACTCGGTTACTCACCCTCCCTTCCCGTCTCGTTATATTTATCAAATGAAGAGCTTCTATCACTCCCCTCAGTCGCGTTATGTTCGTGACGTCATATAGCAGGCCCTTCCTGTGGTCCCAGCCCGCAAGGTGGGGGAAAAAGTGAGCGGCGACAGGCAAATATAACGCGATTGAACCTGACAAATATGCTGGAACTCCGGTACTTTACTGTATGTATATAATAAAAGAAAAAAACCTGCATGATATACCTCATACGGCTATGAGATTAGATGAAGCTATAAAATGGAATAATAAGTTATCATGCAGTCGGTCTAAGTATATGAAACATTAGTATTCTTAAGGATAACCGATAAAGCGCCACAAGATATCACATACTTCAATGCGAAGTAACTATGTGTCTAGAAGACATGACAGTGACATCAAGTTACATCGAGTCCATGTGCCTTATTACGCAACATATATTATACACCAGGCATCTCATAAAAATGTGTGGTTCTTTTTAAAAATGCCACTACTGCAATATGATCTAGTAAGCAAGTAAACAGTAACCTAGCTGGCCAGAATTAAGTAGAATTAGTATAATTAAGGAAGTACCATATAGTGCCATGAGATATCACATGATCCACCACGAAGTAACTTCGCATGTCCACAAGACATACACATGCGATACAATTGACATCGAGTTACCTCGCGCGACAAGTGACTTATTGAAAAAAAAAAGAAACTTTTGCACGAGACATCTCATGAAATTATGAGATTCGATTTCAAATTCTACTACTGTGATAAGATCTAATAAGATGGTAAGCACTAATGTAGTTGGCCAGAATACTAAGAATTACTATTCTTACGAAAATCTCATACAGTGCAATAAGATATCACATGCTCATATACGAAGTAACTCCATGCGTCTGGAAGACATACAAGTGACTTCGAGTCACAAGTTACACGTTACTTATTAGGGAAAAAAACATTTACACGAGACATCTCATAAAATTATGAGACTCAAATGTCAGACTTGCCAACAAATTGAAAATATATCATGTTGTATAACGAAGACCCCCTGAATGAGGCATCTCATAAGATTATAAGATACGATTATGAATTATCAATGCTCTAGTAAAGTCTAATAAGGGACTAAAAAGAAAAATAAAAACATATTTTTATGAGACGAATCAATATCCTTAAAGGCATCGGATACATAACAATGAGATATCACATGATATCCTACCACGTAAATTTAAATGAGATTCGTCCACCACTTCGAAAATAAAATACATGGAATAATGAATTATGTACTGAAGAAACTGTGCATTCGATATTTCAAAAACTTATGAGAATTGATGTAAAAATGTCAGGACCGTGTTATGATCTATTAGAACGATAGAAAAAGGTTATATACATGGATGTCGTGGGTAAATTGAGTGAAGTAATATTACCATCAGAGTTCACATGGTATCAAATAACATATCTATGTTTATGCATGAGACTTATCAAACGTACTAAGACAGTAGTACGTAAATGAGATATCACGTACATAAAACATATATATTCCATGAGATATCTCATCCAATATTATGAGATCTCTCTCTCTGATTTAAAAATGAAAATAGTTTTGGAAAAATTGTATGTTTGGATTAATTACCACTAAAATGTATGAAACGTGTATAGGCTTAAAATCCAATGTGGACTCGGTGTATCTGCTAAAGGAATGAATCATACTATATTTTGTTATTTTTTTCTCTTATTAACAAAATGGCGGTAAATACGACGAAATATTTGAACGTTTTTTCGAAAATGTACTAAATCAAATACGAAATTCATGTTATTTGAACAAAACTCTTTTCCTGATGGTTTTTATATCTCCGATTCCAAATTTCTGATTAGATTTTGGAAATTCAAGATGGCGGACCCAAAATGGCGGTCAAATTCATCGAATGTTGTAATTTTTAATATTTGCACGTTTCTAGGCTCATAATTTGCAAACTGATCGATCAAATCGAAATTTGTTGCCATGAGATGCCATATTTCAGTGATAATCACACGGAAATAATTAAGTACCTTTAAAAGGAAAAGATACTCGTCATACTTTGCGTGATGTATTTGATTCAGAAATTAATCGATCGGTAATAATGCTTAACTAAAATTCCATACTCGATTGCGTGTAGTGAATGATACTTTGTCGCTACAGCATTTATTAGGCATTAATAATTGATCAAACGGAAAACGACATTACAAATGAGCATAATGGTACCCAGCTCAATAGTTGGTATTTATGAAAATGGATTGTATATAGATCAAAGAGAATAGAGTATGTGAAACCGAATGTTTAAGCCTATCGCGTTAAGTGTGTATAATTACATGGGATTACTGCATCGTAATTGCAGCATACATCACTAATTTCTATCTTTGTAAAATTTCAGAAAAATGTAAAATTTTTATTGCATACGATTTTTTTAATTTATTTCATTGTATTTAAAAAAAAATGTATTGGTTCAGCGTTCTTTTCATCAAAAGTATTAAACTAATGTTGAGAACAACTTTTTACAAATAAAATATCCAAAATTTAAGTTGTCAGTTTTATAAATGAATAAAAATAATTAACCTATGAATTTAGATTAAACTGTTAAATAATAAAATGCGTCTGGATAAAATTGAGTAGTTTAAAAATCATACATTACCGATTTATTAATTATATATTTTCTAAACGGACAGGATACTCATAATAGAAATAAAAATTCCGACTCCGCATTCAATACAATACAGACACGAGAAAATACTCATTGATTTCATCATGGTATTGTAACAAAAGATTCGAGCGGAAATAATAATTACGCAGCGAAATAATAAATTCAAGAGATCAGTATGACCTAAAAATCATTATCTGTAATACAATGGATTTACCATAATAGTCGAAAGGTCTCTTAAAAGATTTTACATTATTTTATGAAAATGAAATCTTTTTTAAACTATAATTGTTTTTATGTCTACAAAATGATATTTCTTTTATCTGATTCTACCGTAAAAACTATTTGATGGGCATTATCGGGCAGATCTATTGTTTAAAAAAAAGTTTAAATATATATATTTATATTTTACAAGTTCGTCATTCTCCCAAATCAAAAAATTATTTTTTAATAATTAATTCCATGTCATTCCCATGTGGCTTATTGAAAAAATGTTAGAAATTACTTCAGGAGTACAGAAAATTCCAACTTGACGTAGTTGATATTTTGAAAGAAATCGTTTTAAGAAACATAAATGTAATTTTGATGTTGAATAATGTTTACTGCACATTAGCAAAACATGTGATGGATCGATACAAATTGCCTCAATGACCTAAAATTACATTTACCCCAGTTAGCGCATTTATAGAACGGTGCAAAAACTGTGAAGTAACCCAGAAGCAGACCATTTGGACAAATGGGCATACATGAGAATGATAAATTAAACAAAAAGAGACAAATTCCCATCCTAAAATTGGTAAAGTAGCAAAAATTTCGCGTTAATTGCATTGTACCCTGAGAGAAATTATTTACTGATAGTTAATGTAAGCCAATTTCAAGACTCTTCCATTAACGTAAAGTTCTAACAGTAACTGTAAAGTCAAAAACGCCAGGTAACTTTGAGGTGAAAATATCAGGACTTTCCTGTAATTGCATATTAACTCGTATATCTTAACATCCAATGAGCGTTCGTTAACAGTTAATAAATCCTATATTAAATTCCGTCGTTTGAACTGCGCATGTCAACAATGCGTCGCAAAATTCGTAGAAAATCGAATTACTTCGCGTATGTATGTTTGTTTGTCTCAGTTTCGGTGAAACTGTAAGCGCATAAATGTACTACATGTCAGGTAATAATCAAAACATTAATATTTAAAATTCTTATATTAACTATTAACATAACAAATTTAAACGGAAACTTCAGAATAAGGTACCTTACCTTAAGATAAAAATCTAAATTCTGTTAGCTATGAAGCTATTACATTAACTGTAAACAAACATTTCTCTCAGTGTACTATAGCATTTAGTAAATGAATTGGCTACGCGGTATAACAATTGCTGAAATATGACAACAACAGACAAAAAATTATATATCTAGTAACAATTCATCATATCGTCATATCCTTAGACCATTCTATCGCCATTACTATACACTGAGGGAAAGGATTGTTTACTAAAAAGATGGTTTCTTAATAGTTAAGAAATCGTATATTTAAATACGGCGAATCAAATAATGTTTTAAGTATGAAATATTTATTTATTTTATATAAAGCTAACATTTCTTTAGTGCAAACAACGCATTTTATATTTTAAGAAATATCTACTAAATGCAACCAAACATTTCTTAATGGTTAAGAAACCTCTTATACATTATTCGTTTGACCATAACAGTTATAAAATGTAATGTTTGGAGTCGATACGCATCGTAATATAACCTCAAATGACAACACGGATGTTTTGTTTGGTTTGTTAAGAACGAGTGAGTGCCATTGCAATTCGGTGGTTGTTATTGTGAAAAGAAATAAATTAAAGATAGGATTTATAACTCATCTTAAATATGCTCATTTTATAAACAAACACATCATATAAGACACATGTCCCATGTCTTATTTGTGAATTTGCGCAGCTGACGAGTTTAAATTTCTTAACTATTAAGAAATTGTCAATTCTGATGTAAGAAATAAAATGCTAATATTAAATGAATCGTCTTTAATATTACAATGCCATCTTTACGTTAAAAGAACGATTTCAACTTCTCAACTGAATGATATTTCTTTACAACAAACTATCCTTTTTCTCAGTGTAGGCTGATAAGATTACATTTATTATGTTAAGTGTTACTATAGCGGTGACTATAGTAACGTATCAACAAACATAGCAATTTGAAACGACCATCCTTCAGTCGTGAACATCTGCCACCACAAAACATTTTTTTTAACGTCAAACAAATATACCCGTATACTAAAAAAAGTATATAGTCATACAACTCTTTACAAAAAAAAGTTACAGTAGAAATAATAGATTTATTGAAAACCCCCCCTTGAGAAAAATCGCTAAAAGTGTCCAAATATAAAAACACCTCACGGGGACCCATAAAAAAAAACAATTATGGTTCTGCAAACGCACCACCGTTTTTACGAGACAATAAAACACTCCTCGGTACTTGCCCCTGAAGCCTGGTCACGGGACATAATGGTGTATCGAATTCGCTCTCGAATAAAACGCACCTTGAACAATCCGACACTCCGGTACTTGTTCCGAAATAATTCTAGAAAAAAAAACTGACACACGCGTATCGATAGAGATTTCGACGGATGCCGGAAACCTCATCTTTTTCATTTTCGGCCATTGTTGGGAGTCCGGTTTGCCGGTAAAGGGCGAGGGGACTTTCCCCATCGATCGGTTATACATTCTAAGAGTCCCCCCTGGAATTGGCAGACGCACTTTAATTGGGACGGACGCGTGGTCATTGTGGTTCTTGACGAGTTCACCCTTATGTAGCCGCAGGGATCCAAGTTCGTTCTGATGTAGGAACGACAAAGGCCCGTGTTGACGGAAGGCCCCGTAAATACGCAATACAATATCTGAGGAGGGATTGCCACGCGAAATCCTCAGACAAGGTTTCAATGAAGAGGCTTTTGCGCATCCGGATTCGTTTTATCTTCACGTCTCTATTTACGTAATACCGTTGATCCGAGCGAATAACGGGCTAATGTCCCGAAATTAAATTTCCTGATTGGATTCCAATATTAATCTTCTTTCATCTTTTCAAAGAAATATACCGAGGATATTTTTCGATTATTAATTTTTTATGCCATCGAGGAACTTTTAACTATAGTCCATTATTTAATGCAACATGAATTGTAAAAATAAAATTTTGAACTTGTAAGTGTTTAAAGTTAGAAAATGCTAATTTTCGGATTTTCAGTAATTTTTTTAAATGTTTTCTAGTTTTTCTTAATTAAACAATATAAATTCTGCTATATAAATAATTGCGTTTAAAATAACATTAAATTCTCTTAGAAATGAAATAAAACTAGTTTTTGTACCATAAATATTGATGAAGTTACGGACGGTTAAACTCAGCAACTCGAAGACCCCTGATGGACATATGTTTACGAGCGATTCAGGGGCCTTCGATTTCCATAGTCATTTTAAATCAATTTACAATACATTATACATTATCATCCAGTGTATTCTTCAATACCATCACATTCCTCATATATTAGAATAAGTTTCTATGATTTTTTGAACTTCCGGTTGACATGGCCAAAGTGTTAAAATAGAAATTGTCTACTTAAAAATAAATATCGGAGAAGGAAACCCGTGGAAAAATCCTTGAAATGGGTGTGTAAAAGTTGTTCCTGATAGCACTTATTGAGGAAAAAAAGTGTCATAGTGTCAGCAAAATCCAAAGAGAAGAATTGTCGATATTTCACTTAATTGGCTCATATAGAAATTGATGGATATTCACGATAATAAATTGATAGGATTTCCTAACTGACAAACTGCCAAAGATTTGTGATAGAATCTATTGTCACAGATTTATATATCGATTTTATAATTGCTTCAAGAAAAATATGTCCGAAAAAATTGCAAAATTCAACTAAAATTTTGATATTTGGATTACAAAAATCTGGTAAATGTGCTGAACAAGTTTTTTACAAAACGAGATTAAAAAATTGTATTATTCCAGTTATACAAAAAAAAAATGATTTAAAAATTAACAAATTTCCAAACAAAAATCATCAGATGCAATTTTGAGAATGAAACATATCAAATCTGTAAATTGTTTCTCTATAAGGAGTAGACAAAAAATAGAAAAATCATAATTTTATAAGAAAAAAGGATATGACGTTATCAGAAATAAAAATTATTTTCATTGCAAAAATCTAGTACCAAATCCACTAGAACTTCAGAACAGTACAAATTGGGCAGCGAATTAATCACCGTTGGCGAAAGTGCAGGCCGCGAGAGTGAAATGTCATTCGTCGAAATGTCACTTCTAAACTCGCTGCGTTTAATGAAAGAGCGTGGGAGGATGTACTGATTGCCCCTACTTTTACGGATTTTGAACCCGTATGTGGAGACGATTAATTAAACAGAGAAACGTAATGGGCTTTGCTTCCTTTTGAAATATGTGGTGTCATTTTTGACCTTCTCCAGATGTAAACAGAATTCGTCTTATAATAGACCAAGACTTTCACCCCCTCCTATAAAAACTTTATTCTTTAATCCTTTAGATTGACCCTTCGTTAAACTACAGTTTGTATAGAAGATCCTCGGCTAAGAAATTGTATTGAAGAGAAATGAAGAAAAATTGATACTTATTCTTCTGTTGGAAAAACATAGATTTTTGTGTTTGCTGGATGCCCAATAATTTATATGCGTCAACGGTAAAATATATTGATTTCAATCAATTTCAATTTTATAACGGTGAATTATGTTCGATTGGCCCCTACGGCGGATTTGAAATAATTGCCATGAGGGTCCAATGGCTGAGCAATGAAATACCAAACATTCAACGATGAAAGAGACCACGTGAAGAAACCAAAATACATTTTTTCCAGAAAAGTTACTTTCATATCATTAGTCTCTTAGTCATTCGTATTCCGATTGTTTAAGAAATGTGATAAAATAAAACATTTGATGATCATGTGAAATGTTGAGATGGAAATGCAAATAAACGCTAGCGATTCAAAGACGCCGCAAACATCTTCATCACCTTTCACATTACGAGAAGGTCTCTGCGTAATTGCAAGCAAAAAATATTCAAGGGAGAGACAATTAAGCGTTCTTTTTTTCAAGCAATTTGTCATTCCTTTGCCTACCAAATGTCACCTTAAAGAAAGTGACAAATGAGACCATGCAGTGATTTTTTTCTCATTCGTTCGCACAAAGGTGACTACGAAAACAAGTTATTTTTCTGAGGTCTTAATAAGAAATGGTCATTATTTATATGGTTTACTAAATAAAACTAGCACTTAGAATGATTTAGTATGGCAGAATTTCTTCATTGATGTTAGTAATGTAGATTTATGGACTTAAACAAACCACACTGAAGTTAAGAAACCAACCCTCACAAACAAATAGAAAACAAACAAAAGGATCTTCTGTGGTCTTTCTGACGAGTTAACAAATCTAAATTGAATAATATAAAACGGTGGAATAAAAAAAAGTAATATAATATGTTTTTTATATAAATTTTATATTTTTTATATTAAGCATACACAGAAGCCCCCGTCCTAAGTTCCACCCTCCCTTTTCTCATTTTCCCCCACCACATTATTTTGCTTTCTTCCCTATATTCGGCAAGGATCGGCAAATCTCGAAATTTTAAGTGCCTTATTGACTAGTTTGCAAGAATTGCAAGAAGCACCTTTGCTAATTATTAAAATGTGGAATATTGCACAATCCATTATCGAATCATTCTAGAAGTGCAGATAACATAACGTTATTCAATCAAGCGGGAACTTTTAAAACAAAGATGTAATGAATTGTTTTCAAAGAAGATAAATTTCAACCACAAACATAAAAATCAAATAAAAACAGTAATGACTTTATACTGTAAGTTATGCAAGAAAAGTGCAAGATTATCCAACATTATATCTAAAGGAAACGAAATAAAGACCGAGCAAGATAACCTGTAAGGAAATACAAAAACCTCTAAGACTTCGCAGAGAATGAAAACCCTTTTTTTTCTGTTCTAATTAAAACTCGAACAAGAGAGAAAGAGGTAGGAATAATCAACAACGCAATTGCAAAAGGGAAGAAAAGACAATGGCAAACCCCAAGCCAATCTCATTAACATGTCAATCGTAGGTTTCGACATTATGCTAAACAAACATCCTTTTCTGAAAAGATTACTGTTATCAGCATTTATTTTCTCAAAATTCGCTGGCATCTTCAACTTCAGAAAAGCGAAAATTACTTTCCAGGTAAGAAAAGCAAACAATGGGTGACCTCCACCTCCAGGTCCCTTATTCCGAAATCCTAATAACTCGTTTCTGTCAAACTTCTATATTTGGAGACTATCGTCTATTCTCAAACTGGTTGGTACGAGTTTTCATCCGAAATTCACGCCGCTATGCAATTACAAATTATAAATGGCAACGGTAAACTTTGCCGACGAAAAGTTTAATTGAAAAAATAAACGAAAACGGTCCAGTGATTGCCCGCTGAAGAAATATTCCGCACTATTCCACAATTAGTGAGTCTCTGCTCGGAGAGATGGTCTTTTTCTCTTTTTTTCCTATCACCCTCTCTCTTGCTCTCTAGAGTAGTATTTGTATCGGGGTGAATACTACGATCGATAAGCAACCGCGTTTGCCGAGTAAACGAACCCTGCTGTACGATTTACGTATATAGAGAAGTTGGATTCGCACGTGACCAGGGCCACCAATGGAAATGTCAAATCCGCAAGATGAGAATCGCGTCAAAAACGTAAAGACCTCGTGATCCTTTTGTCGGAGCGTGCTTTTCTTTATTATATAGAAATAAACGTTTTAGGCGCATTTAGATAGGCAGAGTTTGACATATCGTGACATCGCTTGTTTTCCTGATAATGCGCCCAAAGGCACGCGACCCATGAATCGGCCAATCCGATTGAACCAAAAACATGTGTAGAAATAGATAACATTTACTGGCAGTTCATTATTTGTGTCTGATTTTATTGATATACTCTCTTGACGTTTTAATGACTTTAAATATATATTTTTAGGTTATGTACATAAACTTTAAAATATTTGAATATTCAGGAAGACGTTACATTATGTGATTTATTGGAATTTACGTAAAAAATACAATGGTGCAACAACCGCCCCATCGAGCGCTGCAGCTGCCCAACGTCGTAGGCTTGTCGTCTCCGTGTGGAAACGATAGCACACCCAGGTGGGACGGATAGCGTCCCATCAATGTTCTGTGCGGAAACAATAAATGTATATTTATGTAACATAACATTGACAAATTTTCATTTAATGCACTTGTAAACCCACGGGTTTGTTCAATTCGGCCAATTTTAACCACGAGATTCAAAAACGTTAATATTTCTTTGTTGAGGTATAATTAAAAATAGCATTTTTAAGTTATTGTTATGACTACCCTTTGAATGGATTTTTCATATGTAACAATTAATTTTACCAAATTATAAACTAACCCGTGCATTTTATACGTGATTTTACAAACATGTCACCGTGAGATTTTATTACACATATTTTGTAATTTATATACAACATTTTCAAAAGAGAATTACTGAATTTCAAATATAATTGCTGATTAAAATGTGTGTCAAATACACGTATTATGTCTCCTGGTTGTACAGATTAACTTATTTTCTTTATTCCGTTGAGAGAGGAACGCGTTTCTGTTGTAACTTTAACTGCGTTATTCTGCTCCGGTAAAAACTTCAAAGGGATTCCTGTTTACGTGACGAAATGGCGATTTTGAAATTTCATAGCAAAGGATTATTTGTAGGTATTTTTAAAATGTAATAAACTTGTATAATTTTGTAACTGATTTTGATGTTCCCTTTCGTGGATTTTGAAACGGTTTCATTTAATTATTCGTCACAAATTCAGTTATTATTGGGTATTTATTAAATTGTATCCGATTAATATTGAATATATTTACATTATTAATAATAAACAGTTTTACACTTCATTCATCTCGGTTCACTTGACATTTTAATTTTGTATCAATAAATGAAGATTTCGATGAAGAAATAATGAAATTAAAAAAAAACTAAATAGTGTGCGAAAATTTGAAGTTTGTTAAACAAATTTTGTATCAAATTGTAGCATTAATAAATGACGCAACCTTTCAAAAATACGATTTCAATACAACATTGTATTGCGAAAATTGATATTAATGAGAGAAAAATAAGATAAATGTATATTAAACTTTTATATTTTGTAATGTCGAAAAAATAAGAACATTGTCCTTTTGAATTGCGATTCAATATTTTTAAAACATGCCTTCGTTTGCTCGACTGTTCAAACGCGAAATTCTATTTTCTGGAAGTATTCATTAAATAAAGATGGATTGTTATAGTACGTGTTATAAAAAGTTTTATACTTCGCAGTTACATTAAATATTAAGATTTTCCTATAGAAATCCATCACTTAATCATATTGGATTAAAAGTTACTATTAATATTATTACTGTTAAGCAGAAGTTTGCAGCGGAAGTTTGATTTACTTCAGAATAAAATTGAAATAAAAATAGTTTCTAATGAAGCTAATCAAGTTACTTATTTGCAAAGTTTCCTAAAACATTAAATTATTAAACGAAGAAAATGGTTTTATTTTATTTTTACTTGTAAGGTGTTATAATGAACGTAACAACTTCAATAAACTTCATGAAAAATATGCGATGTACTTGACGAATAATTTCAAATTTAATATTATTAAAGTTCTATAATATTGACTTCAATTCATGATAATATAAGTTCTTCTATACACAAGTTTCTTCTTTACTTTTATGATAAATTATTGGCATACATATATTTGATACTAAATTCCTCTGTAATATCATAAAATGTCTTTGAAAGCTGAAGAACTTCAATATATTTGAGAAAATTTTAAAAAGTTAAAAGAAGCTATTTTCAGAAATTGTATTATATGAAGTAATGGAAGTATTTCAAAGTAGATTGTGAAATGAATTACTTCATGATGACTTCCTTTAAACAACGATCGAATAGTGTTTATTGTATAAGCTGCACAAATTTTCACTTGAAGTTTTATATCGCAAAACGTCATAGGGAAGTCACTTTCAATAAGTTCATATTGAAGTTGTGTAAATAATTTAATTTGAAACTTTAAAATAGAGAACATAAATTATTTACTTTCGGCCTATTTAAAGATATTCCTTGTCGTCCTTTCAATATAAATCTATTTCAAGAAGTTCAGATTGAAGCTGCTGAAGATACTACAGAACATCATTCTCATTTAAAGAGTTTACAGTATCGATTGAAGAAACAGGAGTTTACCCTCATCAAAGTAAAAAAAACACTGGACATCTTCTATAAAATAATTTAATACTTTCATGATGCGTTTTGAAGCTACTGAAGCTATGAAATGATTTGAATTGGAATTGTTATTTGCTTGTCAACTTCTTAATCAATCATTTTAAGAAAGTTAAGCTGAAGTTCTAGCAGCTGTTGAAGTAAGTAAAACTTTTTCTTCAGGTGAAGATAGCTGCCTCAAAATAATATTAAATTTACATGGAAGTTATTGAAGTTGTTTAAGTGATTTAACTTGAAACTTCAAAATGAAAAACGCAAATAATTATTGATCTTTGACTTGTTTAAATATATTCCTTAAGTTCCTTTCAATATAAATCCATTTCAAGAAGTTCACCTTAAAGATGCTGAAGCTATTGAAAAATATCCAAGTTTAATTATAATTAACAAATAGAGAAAAAACACTGAACATCTTCTATAAAACAACTTAAAATTTTCATTATACGTATAGAAGCTGCTGAAGCTATGGAACGATTTAAATTGGAATTGTTATCACCTTGTCAACTTCTTAATCAATCATTTTAAAAAAAGTAATATTGAAGTTCCATCAGCTGTTGAAGTATGTGAAGCTTTTCTTCACATGAAGGTAGTATCTTCAAACTTCGCAATAATATTACATTTGCGTGGAAGTTATTGAAGTAGTTTAAGTACATTATATTTAAATTGCACACAGAAATTTCAAAATTCATATTGAAGTTATCGCAGATATTCAAAATGTCATTAACAGTTTACAAGCACTGTAATGATCAATATGCTTTAAACTTCATGCAAAGCTATTGTTATCAAACTTCACCTCATCCCTAAAGAATAGTACATTAAAACTTCCGCCAGTTAAACATCTGAATAAAAGTTCGTACCGAAGAATTGCACAATGATATTTAAATTAAAATTTGTATCAAGATTAGTGAAGTTTTTAAAATACTTGAAATTAAAACTGAATTAATAAGGTGTATTCATCTTCAACTTTATTTCGAAATTTGCTTTTAATGAACTTCATAAGAAAAGTAAATTTCAAAAGTTCATGTTGAAGCTATCGCAGCAATCCAAAGTCTAATTATTAGTTTAAAAGCATTATAATTATCAATATTCTTCAAACTTTATGAAAATCTAGTATTGTCAACTTCACTTCATCGCTAAAGACTAGTAAATTCAAAACTTAAACATCTCAATAAAAATCCGTACCTTCAGAATGAAATTAAAATTTAAAGATATTTAATGTTTAAAAAGAATATTTTTACTCAGTTCTAAAAATTGTTTTTAATTCTAATAAAATTTTAGTACAAAACTAAATTGGAATTTGCTACAATTACGAACCGGAAGTACATCGACGAAAGAGAGTGTATAAGCTTTTGTTTATAGTATCTTTACAGCTTGTCGAAAGTTAAAAAAAAATAGACTAAATATCCGCAGTGCGCATTTTCGGTTTCCCCAAGAAGTGTAGCTCGAAAAACTCGCAGCTATAAATGATGTATAAACCTTCCGGAGGGCGCGTCTGAGAATACAATCGACCGGCGAAACAGCCCGTGGCATATAGAGAGAAACGTATTTTTCTCTTATTCGGAGGGTCCGACCCCTCCGAATGTTCCTCAAACATCATTTCTAACTTCATACGAGACAATATTCGTCGTGAAATACAGATTCGCAGCAGTCAGGCGTCCGTGCTCGAACGCCCGAGGCGAGTGTTCGGACAAATTTGCTCTGATTCGACTATATTTTGAATAAGATAATTTTTGACCCATGTGAAACTGACTGATTCGATAAAACCAAACGTTTCCAAAATGTTTGATGATGACAAGCACCATTTTATTGAGAAAACATTTGAACACCCTCTTTGAACTCACGAATCATTTTTGTATCTTACACAATTCAATCTCGAATAGCAATGATCAATTTAATGTTGATAAATCTTTATTGACAATTGTTGAAAGGCAATATCGCAATATGATCTAAAGTTACAAAATGAAAGTTAGAAAACATATAGTAAAAGTTTCAAATTGAAAATTAATCTGGACAGTTGGAGAGTCAGTGTTGAAAAATTTACACCATCATTGAAATCATTAAACTATCTCAAAATACCATGTGGACATTCAACATATTCCAGGTTAACCTATGACTCAAAAGTAATTTGATTTAAAGTTTAACAATTATTCCATACAATTCATTGTTGAAAAATCAATGTTGACTTACTTTCAACTATAATGCATATGGAAATTTACAAAATAAAGGTTAGAAAACATATAGTAAAAGTTGAAAATTGGAAATTACTCTGGACAGTTGTAAAGTCAGTGTTGAAAAAGTTACACCATCATTGAAATCATTACACTATCTCAAAATACCATATGGACATTCAACATATTCCAGGTTAACTCAAAAGTAATTTGATTCAAAGTTTAACAATTACTCCATACAATTCATTGATGAAAAATCAATGTTGACTTATACTTTCAACTGTAATGCATATGGAAATTTTCTTGAAATGCTTCAAAGTTGAAGAGTTACTATTGAAAAGTTGAACTCATTTAAAAATGAACGATCCATGTCAAAAACTCCCGACTTTAAAATCTTGGCAAATAATTTACAATTTCCATAATCTATTTATAACTGTAAAATCATTGTTGATCAAGGTAAAAGTAGAAAACAAACCGATAAAGTTCGTAAAGTCGATGTTGAAACGAACGATTCGATGTTAGAACCTGCGAGATGCTACAGGAATGTTAATAAATTATTAAATAACTGAATACATGGTTTAACGTTTTAGTTCTGTAATGTAAGTCAATGTTGACAAATCTCACAAACCAAATGTAAAAAATAATGGAGAATTTTAATTGTGGTGTCATAAGAAAGTAGAAACGAAACGTGAAGACTTGATCCAAGTATCTGGTCTATGTTTAATTCAAGTTTGCCTCTAACGCGGATAAATTTAAACCTAACATATCTATGGTATCCTCGATAAAAAACACTTATTTATTTATTCTCCACGTACTACCATAACCTCAAAATAAAGGATTCAGTCTCGTATCTCGGCTACGTGAATTTTGCACGGCGTATCGATCTGAGTCGGATTTGTCTGGTGATCCCACTCTTAAATTCTGTCCCACCCCGTTGAGATGTTCAGTGGAATGAAACAGCGAATGGTAGATACCAATTGCATTGAATTATCGACTCAAATGGAGTGGACGTCACTCCAAGATAAAATTGAGAGGTACCAGGATCGGAAGACTCTGAAACGCCGGAAGCTGAGATGGGCGCGGTTTGACAGTTTTATCTCGATAGGTCGAACACGTTCGTCGAGGTGCAGGTCCCATCCGGAGTCAATCGCTTATCCAATACTCCGTGACCCCTAGTATCTGCAGTGACGCCTCGCTTCTTAATGAAACTCGCACCTGCCAGTCCTTTGTGGCGCATATATAATATAAGCACGAGCAGAGCGTGAACTTTGACCCAATTCGCGGCCGCTCGCTCTCCGACGCGTAAATTTTAGAATTCGCCACGTAAACGCCCGATTTTCAGGTTTATTATAGTACTCCTGAGAATTGATATTTTCTTCCCGTGATTCTTGATTATCTGTGGAAAATTCTTTTAGTGGCTGTTGAATGGATAAGGAAATCCAATGTCGATAACATAACAATTTGACCTCGGAGTGAACTTCACTCGTCTTATCGAACCATTCTGTGATGAATGTACAATGTTTTACTCTAAACAAAAGCTTGCACACTCGTTCATCGATGAATTTCCGGTTCGTAATTGTAGCGAATTCCAGTTTAGTTCTGTACTAAAAGCTTTTTAGAATTCAAACTAATTGTTTCAACTGAGTAAAAAAGTCGTTATTTAATATTAAACATCTTTAAATTTGAAGTTCATTCTGAAGTTCTTCGGTCAGAACTTTTATTGAGATATTTGAGTACTTGAACTTTTGAATGTACTAGTCTTTAGCGACGAAGTGTAGTTTAACAATAATAGATTTTCGTGAAGTTTATTGATCATTATAATGCTTTTAAACTAATAATTAGACTTTCAAAAAAATTCGAAGTAAAGTTGAAGATGGATGCATTTCATTAATTCAGTTTTAATTCGAAGTATTTAAAAAATACTTTACTACTTTTGATACAATTTTTAAGTTAAATATCATTGTGAAGTTCTTCGGTTCGAACTTTTATTCAGATGTTTAACTGGCGGAAGTTTTAATGTACTATTCTTTAGAGATGAGGTGAAGTTTGACAACAACAGTTTTGCGTGAAGTTTAAAGCATATTGATCATTACAGTGCTTTTAAACTATTAATGACATCTTGAATTGCTGCGATAACTCCAATATGAATTTTCAAATTTCTATGTGCAATTTAAATTTAATGTACTTAAACTACTTCAATAACTTCCATGTAAATTTAATATTATTGTGAAGTTTGAGGATACTATCTTCATCTGTAGAAAACGTTTCACATACTTCAATAGCTAATGGAACTTCAATATAACTTTTTAAAAATGATTGATTAAGAAGTTGACAAGGTGGTAACAATTCCAATTTAAATCGTTCCATAGCTTCAGCAGCTTCAATACACGTAATGAAAATTTTAAGTTGTTTCATAGAATATGTGCACTGTTTTTTTCACATTCATAAAGGTAAACTCTTATTTCTTCAACCGATGCTGTAAACGCTTTACATTGCAATTAAACTTTGATGTCCTGTAATAGCTTCGGCAGCTTCAATGTGAACTGCTTGAAATGGAAAATGATTATATTGCAAGGAACTTAAGGAATATATTAAAACAAGTAAAAATCAGAAATTATTTGCGATGTTTATTTTAAAGATTCAAATTAAATTACATAAACAACTTCAATAACATCAATATAAACTTATTGAAGATGATTTGATTATGAAGTTATGTGACTTAACATTTGAAAATTTGTGGAAGCCATCATGAAGTAATTCAATTCACAATCTACTTTGTAGTACTTCCATAACTTTATTTAATAAAACTGAGGAAGAAAAAGGCTTTCAACTTTCTAAATTTTTAACAATAACAATGAAACATTTAGTATTAAATATGCACCAATAATTGACCATAAATTTAAAGAAGAAGCTTATGTAAAGAAGAACTTCTATTATCGTAAGTTGAAGTTATTAATTGAACTTTATTACTGTCACATTTGAAATTACTCTTCAAGTGCTTCGTGTTCTTATTATTATGAAATTTATTGAAGATGTTATTCATTAGAATATCTTGAATGTAAAAGTGCGATAAAAACAGAGATTTATCAATGTTGAGGAATGGTTACGTCGATTAGAAGTAATAATTTAATCATGAAACAATAGAAAATAGGTTTTTAAACAATTTTGACTACAAGTCTATGTTGATAATTATTACTTTGGAATTCTTAACGCTTAAATAATGATGACATTTATATTGACGGATATATAAACTTGTAATGGTTTGACCTTAAATATAATCAAAGTACTTTTGAAGAATTTCTCGCAATTAAATCTGTGTTGACTATGTTGGCTTGCCAATGTTGATACATATAAATTTATCGGTGATATTAAATTTGTAAAACAATTACAGTCATTTAAAGGTATTCAAGTAAATTGTACATTGTTTGATGATTCATTTACTGTTTATATCGAGGTTAATGTTGATAAAAATGTTAAGACTACAAGAAGTCATGTCTAGCATCGCGTAAACTTAATGGAAAATTACATCAACTATGTTCGAAGCCAATAGTACAGAAGAAACGGTTGAATATTAATGTTGATTAACTATAAATTCCGCGTTTAAGATCAATGTTGATGGATCTTATAGATGACCGTTGTCATGTTATAGTAGTGTTGAAACCATGTTTTGCAAAATATCTAAAAGCCTTATTATTGTTAGCAAGTTTATGGTCAAATTAATGTTGATAATTTTATTTTTTAGTTAGGTTTAGATACAGATTTATTTTATAGCTAATTTTGAATATTGTGTAGAAAATGTTCTGTGATACGTCCAAGTTGATGAACTTCTAATTGGGATGTATGCAGATAATACTCGAGATCAGACACGTTAATATGATGAAAATTTATACTCTAGGTCAATGTTGATAGAAATTACGTTGTAATTTTTTGCGGATTCATAATAAAAAAAACGGATAGACAATTAAACTTTTAATGATTAATGTTTCCACTTAACCCTAGCGTACTCCATGAATTTCCGGCAATTACATAAATATCGATTAGGCATTGTTGACGAATGTTAGCCAATTCCAGAATCAAATCAATGTTGACAATTTTCTTACTCAATTTCAATATTCATGACATTCCATTTAGCATGTAGTTACATTGTTTTATAAAACTAAGATTTTAAAAATGTTAATAAATGTTAACAATAACTTGAGGAACGTTAAAATATATTACTTGTGTAGTTTATTTTTATCCAGATTTACAACACTTCATCGCTAATGACTACGACTATTAGCTTTATATTACGAATTACATTTCATAATGTTAATAAATGTCACAGTTAATGTTGATATAAATCTATGTTGACTGTAACACAAGGAATTTCAAAATATATTCAACAAATTGTAGTCAAGATTGGCATCACAGTAATGAAATATTGTAGCGGAGGATATTTTCTTTGTTATGAGCATAAGTACCACAAAGACTATCAACACCAACCACATGTCGGTTCGCACGATAATCGCGCATTCGACTAAGGTAAACGTTACGATGCATCCCGATGTTATCAAGGCCTGTCTAATTTATTAAATCATAACATCGCTTAACGCGGTAATGAACCCTTATCAACAATCGCCGCGTTTGCAGAGCATAACCGAACCTCAAGACGTCAAGTCATCCCCGAAGTTGCGTTTAATAAACGTGCGTTAATCAGGAAGCGGGCGATAAAGTTCAATTTCACCGCGAGCTTCCAACATCTAATAACGCTTAATGCACGCTTAACGCACACATAAGCATCCGGCGTTGCCGCTGATTGCTGCGCCGTCGGAAAATCCAAGCGTCGTCGTCGATAGCGTCGTCGCTTTACGTTTTCGGAATGGTTCTTATATATAGTATATATACTGGAAAGACTCTTATATATAGTCTTAGGAGGAGCCCTCGTCAATGAGAGTTTCGAAGTAGTCAGTACCAACGGATCCTCCATCCCTTTATGACCTTCCCTCTTCGTCTCTTTGTGGCTCTCCTCTCTCCGGACACGAACTCGACCTCTTCGCCGCAATATGAGATGCAAGCAGAAAGGGAAGTGATTTTTATTGGTTTCATCCGGACATCGATCTGGCTAGACCGTCGATTTACGTCCGTTTCCGGCTTTTACTTTTGTACGAAGAAATTCCAGTTAAATCCCGATTTTGACCGCATGCACAAAGAAAATAACCGAGTTTCAACTTTTTCGACATTTCTGTTGCCAATTTCAAATTTGAACTTTTAATTTCGATATAACATGTTCATTCACATAACCCCAAATATCATCAACACTGATTTTTCAAGGAGTTTGATTGAAATATATTCTATACATGAACTTTAATGTAACTTCATAAATATTGTTGATAAACGACCTCTAATTAACTGCAGGTAAATACAATTACAAGAGCTGCGGGTCGTCTTAGATGGCGCCATACGCACATTTGTCCAGAATGTAAGAAACTGCAGAAATCGGCGTTAAATAAAACATCAACCATGAGTCTATTCCTATCCGAAGACAACCCGAAATATCAAACAGACAGCGTCATTGTCTTACACATAGCGAACTACTATCTAAAAACAATTTCAAAAAATTGCCCCAGCCGGGTATTGAACTCACGACCTACGACTTCATAGTCCAGCACGCTACCGCCTGAGCTACAAAGCCATTGAATATTCATCAACATTGACTCAGCGTAAAATTTTGAAAGCAACCCATCAGTGAATCTCATGTGAGTTAAGATGATTGACGGTTACGATGACTATTTCATCGGTCAACTTTCACTGTTGAGGTAGTTACATACAGGATTTGAATAACTATTATAATAAATTTCAACCTGAAGTTCATCCCTCCTCTCCTCCTTTAGAGCTTCAGTGAGTTATTAAGTCGTTGAAGTTATTGAAGAACTGCAAGTTGTAATTGTTAAATAAAGATCGCGACTCCATACGCGCAATCAATTATTATGTAATGAAGCTTATGATAAATTTCATGTTTCCAATCATATATTAGTATATGGTTTCTCAAAAACTTCACACGCAAAATCAGTGTGAAAAACAATCTCAACGATAACTGTTTATCTTCATCAACATCGACTCGACGCAAGCCTTTAACAGTAAGACATCGGCGAAAATTGCATAGATTAAGACTTTTCAAGATTCGAAGTTGAGAATTACAGTCAAATGCAAACTCAGCTACCAAGAAAGTTATGAAATTTGTCAACTTTGACTCAAACAAGATCTGATATTACTCACGTAATAAAATGCTGTTGGTAACTTTCCTACTAACATAGAAGTAAATAAGTTTTATGACAGAACGAGCATTGATAAACTTGGATTCAATGTAACTTGAATCACAGAGTTGTAATTACATAATTTATCATGACTAATGTTAACATTGACTTACATATCGTTGAGTCAAAATCTACAATGTACTTAATGAGTTATATTTATATCAGTTTACAATCAGTTAATGTTGAAAAATTGGATTATGCCAAGTTATACTCCAGCAATGACTTACTTACATCAACATCGTTTTTCAACTTTAAGAGTAAAAGAAGTCGCGAATCAACTGTTAATACTCAAATAATCACCGATAATATTCTATCGAAAGATGCTCCTGAGGAGGACCTTCAAAGGGATGAACTTCATGTGTTTATTTCTTTAATTAAATCGTCAACACAAACTCATCAATATTGACTTTAAGTACTGTAATCTATCAGATATTTTTTTGAATCAATGATGGAGCAATTGATTTGGAATCGAAACTCATCATCAGATCTCTTTAAATTCGTTATGAAATGCACCTACCAAATTCGTTCCCATAAATTATACAGTTTAAATAGGTGCTGTAACGATGTTTGCAGGTATTGATTAGTCACTACAGTTTCAAGAAATATACAGATGACAACCCCAATTATAGCTCTCAAAAAGTCGACTAAATTAAGAATTCTGTAATTAGTTCCTGTTATTAATACTATCTCTTATCTCAAATAAATTAGAATATGAACTAGTAAAGGAAAATGAAAAGACAAACTCCGCATACAAGATACTTCAATTTTAAGTCACAAGATGAATGCAACCAAATTAAGATGTATGTTTCGTCGGTCGATGTGACGTAGGTCGTTACTATAAATTTTAAATGAAGTTACTCCGGTTCGTGAATATACATATATAATTAAGCAAACTTCAGATTAAAAACTAATCAAAGTACCTATTTTATATTTTATATCAGAAACGTTCTTCTCACAACTTTATAAATTAGAAGAAACAAACAAAAACGAATGGAATTGATTAAATTACTTTATTCCATTTAGTTCACGTCTCGTACATAAATTAATAAGGAGTTCCAAACGGATTTATCAGAGTTATATATACCGAATTATCGTCTTTGCAATTATCGAAAACATATTCGTAATTGCAAAGATAATATAAATTACCGATTAACCATTCCAAGCTCGAATTTTGCTCACAGTAACTGAATATTACCTTTTCCACCGTACTTTTTGCAAATGATCCAAATTCTAAGCAACTAAGATTCATAAAATAAACATTTTTCTTACAAACTTTTCTATCACCAGTCGATATGTTTAGAAGCGTTTATTTATTATATCATTTATTAATTTTCATGTATTTAATTCCGAATACTGGAAAATACTGAAATACATATCACGGGATTCAACGAACAGTTGCCACCGTCTCAATTGACGTCGTCGCTTGGTAATTTTAGCAATTAATTTTTCTCTCCTCGATGTAGTAATATCGGGCAAGTTCAACGAACGTCGCGTCACACTGTTGTACAGGGGCCAAGTCAACGGGCTCGATGTGGCTTCCTGGGTCGTGCTATTTTATTACTGTCGGAACTGTGCATTTTTGTTGCAATAAATTTAAAGCCTTCTTTACCACAACAATCTATATAAAAATGCAACTCCCGAAACTTTTTTCCGGTGACTATAGGACTAGTAGAATTTGAATTACGATGAAACGAAGTATTAGCCAATCGCAGCGCGAATGCGCACATCACGTGGCACTGACAGTTACACAAAACCTGCATTCCCATTGGTTTAAACTTCAATCGTCTACCATAATCATTCTATTAATGGTATAAAAATGTTGTAAAGACCTTTTGGTTCAGATTTTCAGAAGGAATATACAATGCAAATTTTACCCAAATCGAAGAAAAAAATGACACGCTGGCACTAAAATATACAATGTACAAGTACATTATTTGATTACTTTTTTATGTTAACTATGAAGCCAGTGCATTTATTTGTTTTTTTTTTAGTGTTTTCAGTGTTCGGGCTCGTAAATGTTTTCGCTTCCGTTCTCGACTTTCCGAACAAATAAGTAATCTTACAACAGCATCCGCTTGTTCAGTTCTCTGGTCTAACGCCTCTGTAGTGCATTCAGCTCGGATGAAAATACTCGACGAGTCTGCCGAAATCGATCGTTCTGACCTGCACACTGCGGGTAAACGAGGACGACAGAGAAGAGAGAGTAGAAGAGAGGAAGAGAAAAACGAGAGAGAGAGGAAAATCCGGAGCAAACGTAGGTAAGAATCCGGGTGGAAAATAATTGAAATCGATATGGAAACAACAGCGTGCAAAAAGGATTCAGTCGTGAAATTTTTATTTGTTTTAAAAAATACATGTCATCCATTTCTGATTGTGCGCCAAAATTTGAAGAGTCTATTGTGGTACATTGAGCACGAAAGATATTTCGACTAAAATTATTGAAGAATTTTTATTAAAACTGCAAGAATTGTGTCCATTTTGAAGTCGAATCTTTTACAATAAATAAATCATACATAATACCGATAATCAATAACCAATTTCAGTAAGATACAATAGAACTGACTTTATTTGAACTTCCTTTTTTTAAAATGTCTTTAAAAGTGCAATCAGATACGTTAATATAAAAAGAGTTAAGCCATACCAATGCTATCACTCTGTAAATACGATTCCCTTTTTACCATCAGTCGGTAATCGGTCGGAATGAAGCCACAAGTAAACGCTACATTGACTAATTTAAAATTTCCTCACAATCGAACTCTAAAAATGGTAGAAATCCAATGTCTTTCATGGGGAATAATGTGAATTTCGAGTAACGATCATAACTAGTTCTTGGCTGTCGAAACAAAGTTCGTAAATTCATTTTCTGCACGAGCGTTTTCGAAGAAACGCAAAGTGGAGCTGGAATCCCTCTGAACCATATTTTACCCGAAAAAATTCCGGATATTGAAAAATTGCTTGCTCGTGCAGAAGGAAAAAGTGGATGGAAATATCTACAATTACTAAGTGACTAACGGTAAAAATCGACGAGTGCAAACGAATTGAAATTCCTATCGAAAATTACGAGGTTCAAATAATATGTCTGAAATGGAATTAACGTTAGAAACGAATTTATATTTCGAACGTGGAAGTGAAAGAATGATTCTTTTTAATTAAAAGAGAAACTTTCGTGTCAATTAAATTGTGATGAATCGCTTTATTCGGAATATTATCTTTCAGACATTTTATATTTTCTTGAATTACTAATGACAAAGCTCTTTTCACTGTTTTACCGACTGTTGATACGTTTCATACTATTTACATAATGGCAATTAATATGTCATTGGCCATTTTGAAATTTGATTAAATGAACTTTTTTACCGACTGATCGTAGATAGGCAGTTTTAGTACCAAAATATATAATAGAAAAAAAGATATGACGTAAATTTCAATGTAAAATAAATAATCTACTTTAGAAATATGGCCCGTGGCTATTGAATGCAATCAAAATTATTAATATCCACGTAAATTGGTGTGCCTGATCGGAAAGGCCTGAATTGTGCAGTAGTAGTTTTCAGTTATATAAAATGGACAGTTTTGTAACAGTTTGAAATGGCATCCTGACATTTCCCTCTTTTATACGACTCCAATGCAATATGGATTTCCACAATGTAGAAAATTCAACGCTAGTGGAATATCCGTTAAACGAGTATATGTCATAGCTGATGGAATATTAATAACACTTCATTTTGTATCTACATGTTATGCACGTCTGTATAATTTAATTTAACTGACATTTCACGTTATTTTCATGACTACTTTATACTCGGCATAAGTTATGATGAAAGTCTTGAGATAACTTTTTCTGCACCCTAAAATCGAAAACAAAAATGCAAACAGTTGTTTTTGGTGGGGTAGATAATTTCATTTACTTAAATGACAAGTGAAAGTTACTAGATTTTACTGAATATTATGGTTAAATTGACTTTGCCTAGGGATTTATTAAAATAGAAAACTAGAAACTCGCTTTTTTTTGCATGAGCAACGTCAAGAGTATATCAAAATGTCTTATAAGTCGTCTGAGTTTTACGAGATGCAGAATGGAGATTACATCAAAAAGTATACAAGTTGACGTGAAACACCTCGTAAAAAGTATCCGTTCGGTGCGATAACGCTTTTAGAAAAAAGCTAAAGATAAAATGTAGTAAATTCAAAAACATCGAACGTGAACTGACGGGAAGTCGATTTTCAGAAGTGAAACGTCGAAGAACATTTCCTTGCGAGACGCATCAAGATCTGTCTCGAATGTGAAAAAGGAATAGTAAATACATCTCAATACCATCTACTCGATACACGTAGGTTTTTTTAGGTTTTATGTTTAATGCAAAATGCAAAACTGTCAACTTAATGTACAGGCACTAGAAATGCACCTATACATTTTTCATATAAGTCCCTAGACGCTTAGAAACATGTCCAATTTCATTGTCAGGTAGTAATAATTATACGTTTTAGAAATACCAAGTATAGTGAACTTTGTTATTTAATGGTACTATACATTCCTAATTACTTTTACTTCCTTTATTGATATGAATAAAGGTATAAGTAAATTTCTGGAATGTTTTGTTAAATAAGCAATTTATAGTAAAAACCTGACCAGTTCTACAACCATGACAATGTAGGAAATTGTATTTTAACATAAGTTATTCTCGGAAACATGATTCTTAGATTTCTAGGGATAATCTAGTGACTTTATTAATTTCGAAACGCATAGTTGTATTTGCTTTCTGAACGAGAAGTTCTGAAAAGAAGAGAAGAGGAATTATGCTAGAACCTTTTAGCATAAATTCCACTAATTAAAAAGTTCCCTAAACAATGAAAAAAGTCACTAGACCTTACCAGTATTCATTAATTTCTTTACACGTTTGAAAAAAGTCTCATAATGTAGAGAAAACTAACTAGATCCTAAAACAATTCTCTAATATCCTGAATTCTAGTTTAAATTCGAACTTTATTTAGAAATCTTCCAGTTTAAACGACATTCTTATATATCTTAAATAATTAGAGACTTGTCGTTTCCAACGTATTCTTATGTCAAAACTCTAGATATCAGAAAATATCCCTAGACTCCTCGAAAATGCTTCATTTTAGAGGAAAATTTATAAATCGTAACGGCATCCTCTAATATTTACCTTCGTTTCACTCAAATATTCTTTATTCAGGTTTAATTTAATTTCAAACTAATAAGCTAGTGCCGTACTCTTCTGGCTATTGCATAAATCCCCTAGACATCCAAAAAAGTTACTAGACCCTAAGAAAATTCTCTACCATTCTTTATAAATTGTCCGATTTTAATGAACTTCTTGTATTTCTGATATAACTCTAAAGATAAATGTCGTATTCTTCTATCAACTTAACCCCTTAACTGGTGATGACGTCTATAGACGTCAAAATAAATCGTGACATCACTGGTGATGATGTCTATAGACGTCATATCAATATCATTGAAACGACTAAACCAATCGTCTTGAAATTTGTAACTGAAGGGTTTTTTGGTGTCGCTAAATTCAAATTTGAGGTCAAAATTTCAAAAATCAAAATGGCCGAACCAATATGGCGAACCGAAATGCAAAATGTTACTTGATTCTGCTAAAATTTATTACTAGGGGTTTTTGGGGTCGCTGATTACGAATCTGTCACCGGTTGCTCAACATTCAAAATGGCTGACCTAATATAGCGTAAAAAAATTTAAATAATTTAATGTACTGTATATTGCCCAATCCGACGGAAAATTTGCTAAATTCAATATGGTAGATCCAAGATGGCAGACCGAAAACGCCTACTAGTGAAGGGGTTAAAACCCCCAAATATCAGGAAAAGTTACTAGACCCTAACAAAATTCCCTGAGATTTTCAATTCTATCAGAAATTGGAAGCTTTTTCATAAATCTTCGATTCTGAAGGCAATTTTTATTATTTCGAAAATAACTGCAGCCTAAAGGTTCACTACATATTCTTCAGTCAACTAAAAGAAGTTTCTGCTCATCGGATAAAGTTTCTAGACACTAAAACGGTTCTGGAATTCTGAAAACTTGAAAGATTTGAGAAATTGATTGTAAAAAAGATCATAGACTGCTTAACAGGACCACAGTTGCCTAATTTCTCAAGAAGTTGATCAATTTCGAAAAATTCATTGAAAGTTGACAATTCTGAAGCCAATTGTTGAATAGGAGAGTAGATTTGGAACGCGAGGTTGGACAAGAAGTTAACTGTCGGAGATCCCCTTATCCTTTAACGCGGTACTAAAAAGCCCCATGGCTGTGTAAAGGTACCGCGACATCGGGCAATCGAAACCGCAATTCTGCCTGCAAACCGCAACGGCGCGTACGGGGTATGCGCAAACACCAAGAAACTCCGCGCCGGCGATTGACGTAAAGTAAGAGGGCCAACCTGGGTCAGGGCTGGCGAAATTGGGCAAACTCGAGTCGTCCGCCATGAAGATAACGTAGGTCTCGGCCCTTCAGGGCGGCACGAGTCTGATTCGTTTTTCCTTACTTGGGCAAAATCAATAACCTGTTTGGGGTGTAGGAGAGCGTATCTAAGGAAGCGACGCGACGCCGCCACCAGGTGGATGGTCCGACCTACCGTTGGGAAGGGGATCCGGGGACGGGGGATCCTATACGCACGGGTCAACCGTACACCACCGCCATCGATTATTTCGTTCCAACAAATTCCCAGTTACACACGTATACATAGTACTTCCGGAATGAACTTGTACGCTGAACCGGCTGCTCCACTCACGAGATCCCCACGCGCATTCCCTCTCTGTTCCTCGTTTACCACCTCCCCTTTAACTTGCACCCTTTTTCCCTCTCTTACCGGTTAGCACCTTTATACGCGCCTCTCCCTTCTGCCCTAACCTAACTTCGGTCATCCTTCTTCCTCGCGCTCTAGATCCTAACCTATCTCGTTCTTCCACGCACGGTATGCCATTCAGCGTCTCCCTTCTGTTCCCGTTTCGTTCACTCGTGTGCAGCACCTGTCGTCGCCCGTAAGTCACCACTCTGGCGCAGGGACCCCCGCGAACTCAGGTCCGTGCCGATGCTTTCAAGGGCCACCAGTCAGCAGGGCCGGATTACCCATTAGGCACACAAGGCACGTGCCTAGGGCCCCATCTAAAGGGGGGCACCAAAATTTTAATAATTAAAAAAAATACCTTCACGGGGTGATGCAGCTTGCATTTCAAAGACTTTGATTAATTTATAAATCGTGTCAGAAACAAAACTAATGGAAACTCATCAATACAAATTAATAAACGGAGAGTACACAGTTGCATATATATTAGGATTGTTGTTGGTGAGGGAGTTAGGGATAGGAATGGGTGCCTTTTAGTAACTAGTGTCTAGGGAACCTCGACGTCTTCATCCGGCCCTGCCAGTCAGTATAGGGCATAATGGTATCTGAAGGAATTTTACTCTACCATAAATTGATTTATGTTTACTGTCGATTTTGGAATTGTGGACAACTTTTTTTAGTGATTCCTAAAAATATACGGCTGCCGTGAAGCTACAAAATAGTACAATATGTTACTAGGCGTAAAGATGTATTTTTAGACAAAAGTTAAAAATTGCGAACATGAGTGCCTGCGGAGCATACTATACTACTTTTTTCTAGAATGCGAAAATAGTGTATTGTCGAAGTTGGGAGCAAAATAGACTCATTCTTCTCATTGCACATACTATTTTGTTGAACTAAGGACGCGAAATTCAATTTCGCACACTGTTCTTAGTGCGCTACTTGTACACTACTTCGCACACTCAAATCAGTGCGCGAAAATTTGTTTTCACGGAGTCAGAAAAAAATATACGACACACGTGTGAAGTAGTTGAATTTTGCACTAGTTTCATTTGCAGTCATCACTTACTTCACACACTTGTATCGAATGGACTATTCTCGTACAAGAGCCTACTATTATACTCTCACCATAAAGGGAGTAAAGTACTATTTTTCTCTTGAAGTGTGAGAATCTTATTTTCCTCCTGGATATACTTATTTTGCTTCCATGGGCGAGAAAGTGCGATTTTGCTTTCGCGATGGAGGATGCAAAATGGGGTTTTGCTATTAGTATGTGAGAAAGTTAGATTTTACGCATAGTGTATACTTTTTGGCACTGTTGTTTACTACACTATTATTACCAATGTACTAAAATTTTACAAAATGGCGCAATTAATGAAATTACTAAACTTTCGTGTAGTGTCTCTTAAAATGACGGAGTTCTAACAAATTGAAATGGAAGTTATGTACTCTTCTCTGATGTAGTTAGGCTTTTCGTCACTAGATGCGGTTGCAACGTTCTTAGCTATCTGGTTGGCGACGGGAGATCTCGTAGTAAAAGTAGCTTTTCATTTAGACATAAGAGATTCTACATGATAGCTTTTGTAATGTAAGACTTAAGCGTAATACATGCAGAACTTTAAATGTCCACATTTTTTTAGCTATAGTGGCGTTGCCTTATATATAATAGAATAGAACGTTTAATTTAATTTGTTTTTTTTTTAATGAATTAAGGGATTAAAAATACATGTTGTGAATTAAAAAAACGAAAATGCATGCGGTATGACACAAAAACTTCTCTGATTCATGGAATTTCCTATTACAGTAACTGAAATTTGCTAAACTATAACATCATGGTTTAGAATGGAAACAATAAAAGAAAACTTAAGTTACTTTTTACGAAATTTCTGATCAAAATGTCCGACAGTGTACAATGGAATTACATAAAAATTGTTTTTCTAAACAAAACGCCTTTATCCACGTCACTTTTCCGATTTTGCTTAAATTTTATGTTGTCTCACGAACAAGAATTGTTCTACTGTACATGCGTTAATAGTGTGCCGTCAAAGAAATGAATTATTTTTATTTTATTTTTGGACACTTTTCTTAGGTTTCTAGAAAATGTCAAGTGGAATTAACGAGATACAATTCTTTTTTACTTATTTTCCCCCTGGCTATGTTAACAGCGACAACATATTAAAGGCTTTCCAAGATTTGCCAATGCGATGTCTTTTATTAAAATAATGACCAATGACATATTAAAATTTTGACAATGATCTTCCTTATGAATTGAAAATCTACTTCTATATTAGAAGGCGAAGAATCGCCAACCTTTTGACGACGACTTATATCGGAAAACATAACTACATTCATGCTGCCATTTTAGAATTATAGTTTATCGATGACCAGTGTAATTTACAACAATGGCATAAAACATTTTTAAGGGAGTTACAATCGAAACTAGTGCTTCAATATTTAATAAAAATTCATAAGAGTACATTTAACAGAGTTCTCATAGTGTTAAAATTAGCCTCCTGTTTCGCTTGTGTGCGTAAGTATTCCAAAAACTAGGCAATTAATCATTTTTCCCTGTTTACAGACACATGCAGATGTTGTGTAGGTGTGATATAAATAAATATTTATGTCGTTTAGAAAAATACTGCACAGAAAATAATCGTGGCACTATAACAATTCTGTACTATACTAGATAGGTGTAATGATGCACTCAAGATAATCTGTATAGGAACTGTGATAAATCGTAACTGGATTGACTATACAACAACTATTTCGTATCTGTAGGTGCATTCATTACACCAGGAAAACTGCACGAATTGTATGGCTACCTTATAAGTAAATGAAAATCCACTTCTATAACGGAAACAATTATCGAGAGAAACAATGCTCAAAGGTCCGCGACGGCGGCACCTGGTGGTCAGACGGTAACAAGCCTAAAGCTATCGAAATTTTATAGAAACTCTGTATAGAATTAGCACAGTTTAACTAGATACAGAGAAACATAGTTTTACTAAGTAGATTCGGGACAGTTACGGTATAGTTTTACAAATCTAGTCAAGCGTTACAATAACTGTCTAGTCACTATATAGTGTCTAGCGTTACGTGACAAAATTCCACACGGAATCCATTCGCAAAAGTAAATATAAGCGGATATTCCTAGTATACTTTTCTATCCGAATTTTTGGTAAAATTAAATAAAAATTAAAGCCGTAGTATTCTACAAATTACTGCCGTTAAGGACTGATAAAGTCATTAAATGTATTTTAAAAATATGCCTAAAATATATCATTAAATAGTCTTTGTTATAAAACCTCGGTGGTTCTTTACACCTTCACACGTTATGTAAATATTCTAAACTAAAAAATATCATAATGTTTTTTTTTAATATACAGATCGACAACTCTTAAAATAGTTGGTAAAGATTTTGAAAATAAAAACAGAATTGTAATCTATGCCCTTGCAAACACTAAATTGAAGCAGAAATAAAAATTCCATACACTTACATTAAATCTATAAATGTAAATTTAAAAATAAATATTCGTTCAATATCTATTTTGACATTAAATTAATTATTTTTTATGCGCGAATATCTTTCCCGGTCACTCGGGTACCTCGTTGGGCGCCACTTTACAACACAGTAATATTCGTTACTGTCAAACGTTCCACACATTTTCAACCACTTCCATGATCGTAATTAATAAATATTTTTCATTGTAAAAACATAATACAACATAATGCTCGTCGGTGGATGAAATTACTAATTTAAATACAACATAAAATTTATACAATTTAGAACGTTTAAATATTAAAGTTTTGTCTTTCATCAGGTGGATTAAATTATTAATTCCATAAAATTAAAAAAAAAATGATTGATCACTTTACAATTGCCATTAATCACAAAAGATGGGCAAAAAAGGAAAAATTATTCTCACGAGGTGATTTTTGCCCATTAATAATGCAATAAACTAGCGTTAATCGCGAGCGAGCATGCGATCGATCGGTCATTTTGGATTAATTGCAAAAAGCAATTCCATTGTCTAAATAATCGATGGAAATGCAATGTGCGGGTTGAATTAACTGCGGGAAGCATTACAATTTGGACCCCTCACTCATGTCGTTAATTAACGACGGGCTGTTAATTAAGACAAATGTATTTTCGGCGTCACTCCTCCTCTGCAGGGGTACTCTACGTAGACTTTCTCGACCAATTAAACTCTTCATCTCGGCTTCTTTCCACGATCGAATTGGAAGCCTCTCATATACAGTTTCGTTTTTAATCATAACCGCTAAATAATCCCTAAAAAATTTGACCTAATTCAAACCTAATCTCTACAATTAAAATGCGAAAGTTCCCAACTTTTAATAACACGAACAAAAAAAATGTTACGATTAATAATCACTCCCTTACGGTTAGCCGAAAAAAGAAAGATTTCAATTCCTGCCAGAGTCTTTAAAACTCGCATAAAATGAAGTGCTGGAAAGTCTTGACTAAATACGCTTTAATCTCAAAGTTTAAGAATCGTAATCCTTTCTAGTTTTTGCATAATCGTTTCGCTTTTCGAAGAACCTTGCGTTATATGAGCATGGAAATACTCGTTTTTCAGATTTACGTTACTGACAATTCCGTTCCAAAATACTAACGGTATGATAATTTTGTAATATTTTTTGAAAATTGAGGTAATTTTCACAAGATTATGAAAGGACTATGAAACCAGTACTTTGTTTTACGATAACTACTGCTGATCGAAAATCAACGAGGAATAAACGTCCTATAGAAACAATCTTGGTCAGGAAACTTTTCGATTTTCGATCTATTGTAATAGATGTACTTCTCTTTTATCGGTGGAATAAGCAACTTGTTATTTTGAAAACAATTTCTTATTAAATGTTCGTTTATATCTGTTACATGTATGATTATGTATGTTTAACGAAAAACAATTTATTTCAATCCCGCTTCATAGAATCTAGGGACTTTTTGTAATTTTGTTAAACATTAAATTTATATATGATTCTCAAAACCGAAATAACTTTGAAACGATCGAAGTACACCATTTCTTGTGTTTACCAAATCTAAATTCCTAGTGACAAAAAGTCCCTAGTTTTTAAAAAACCGATTGAAAATGAAATTTATATTTATTTGTCATTCACATCATCGTATTCAATATTTTGCATACTAGTCTGCAAAAAAGTCAAACCTGTTATCTTATTCTAAAAAGTAATTAGACTTTTGTTTGCTTCCCTAGGAATTAGTGTCAATATCAATTATGAAATTACTTCAAAAGTTTTTAAACGAGAATTTAAGCAGTTAAGGCAGGGTTTCTTGTATCTTCATTAAAATATCCCTAGGATAAATACCACAGGGGAAAAAAAACACGATTGTTATAACCTAAAATATGGTTGTCTTAACCATATTGCATTGATAATTATCCCCTTCCATATCTATGGTTGCTGGGACTATATCCATTGACAGGGTTTCCATATGCAAAGTTCTCTTTTCAATAGCAATGGTGGACCTGTCAATATTTTAATTCACAATGCTTCTTTGATCGGTACGTCCAAACCTGGTTTTTCCATGCATTAGATATTTGTTGAAACATAGAGATTGAGAAGTAAATATAAGATGGATACTCGTCAAATTCCCTGGGTTGTCAAAGATAATCAATTTTACAACGTTACCAACTATGACATGAGAGTTAGAATAGCAACATAACCCTATATTTACGGCATTTCTGAACTAATTTCGGATAATACTCCCAATATGAAAATATCAAATAATTTCCCTAGATTTTTTCAATTGAAGATCTATAATTCGTTGAAACAAAGCCACCATTTACTCGGAATGAATGTATTTCATCTAAAAATGTCCCTAGATTTCGACTAATAACTCATTTTTATCTCTAAAATTGCCGTTTAGGTCAACTGTGTAGATTAACAAATTCACCGATTATTGTAGTGCCTTGAGAAAGATGACCAATTTCAACAATTCATCTCCAAACCGACATCCCGACCTACATTATGGTCCAGAACCCATGAAACCTGAACAAAGTCACCATGTATGCCACCAACGACAGTTTCCACATGAGGATCTTTTTTCCTCGTATTTTCCCGCAGGAAAACAAAAATGGGAAATTTGTGAGAGCTAAATATAGGATTTTCTCGAGACGTTTTTCTCACCCCTCGCCGCTCCCCAAAATAGCGGAGCTCCGACGCGGCGGCGCGGAGGGTAACGAACGCCACCGCGTTCTCGCGTGCACCACCCCCAGACCCGCAACCCCCGCGAGTCGCTCAACCCAGCCAGGGTAGACGTCAAAATCCCCGTACCTCGATCTCGACGTAGCACGGCCGCTCCTCGCCGTAGTACCTGGTGCTCCGTTAATCCCTGGCTGGCACAAAAAATCGCCGGTCAAACAACAAACACCGGGGGGGACCAAAAAGGTCACGGCGCGCAGGGGGATCTTTATTTACGGAAGTCGCGCACGCACAACCTTATTTTCCTTGGACCTTCTCTTATATATATGTGATCGATGATCGCTCCCTTCCGCACGGCGCGCGATGTGCGAGAGAGGTCGGACGGACCGAGCTAACGCGGCTACGGGGCGCGGGCCACTACTCGCACGAGCTATCCGGATCGTTGGTCGGAACTCGTCGCTCCGCTCGGCGAGCCGACTCCCCCCGCCGCGTATGCGCGCAACCCCCTGCGCAGCCGCTCCCCCACCCCCACTCGGCGGCGGCGTCGCTACCCTCGCGCGCGTCGCGACGACCTTCCGTCTTCGTCCACCCCCGGCACCCCAAACCCCTGTAAAAGCCCATGTATATACATATATATAAGAGAACGTCCGCCCGTCTCGCGACCCGCGATGCTTATCTCGGGCCGCGGATGAGACGGCGCTCACTACTGAATTCTGCAACACCGAGAAGAATGGATTTTCAATGAGAAATGGCATCGATTGCCCAATGATGTCTTCGTCTCTTTTTTTCATGGATTCCATTGTTGTCGATTGGCCATTTAAGAGATGGTCTAAGAGGTGTTTAGAGACTCGTTAGCGAATTTAATTGGATGGATGTTTTATGGTCGTAGATCAACTGCAGGTGGCTCCGTTACTGTGGAATTATTCCAAGAGTTAAGATCTTAACGCTGACTAACCTTTATGGAACGAACGATATCAGAGAATTCTCTTTTGGGTCCGTACTTTTCTATGGTATTTGTCGCAATGTGGAGAAAATCCCCGACGAAAAAGCAGTTTGGAAAATTACATACGGAAATTGGGAGAGGAATTGATTCCATAGAATATTTTCATTAGATATGAAAAAAGATTGTGAAGGAATCACAATGTGGATGTAAATTATTTTTTAAGTGAATAATTTTGTTGCAGATAAAATCCCGTACAAATAGCGTTGTAGGTATATTATATCTAACATATCCAAATTTGTATGTAGATTTGAGAGAGACGCATATCAGATAAAAAATAGTGATTTATTTGGGTCTGTTTATATTGTATGGTTGTTATTGTTATTGTTTTGAGATTTGGAAGTTTTGAGGCTCCAACGACCCAGGAGTGAGAAGATTGGTGCTTCGTCATGTGATAGTTACCCTGGTGCACAAACATTTTTTTATATTGGTGGTTTCGTGGTTCGGGAAGTAGCCTCTTAGACTACGAAGTAATAGGCCATGAGCTCAATCTCCAGTCGATGAACAATTTTTCGATTTCAATTTCATTGTCAAGCAGCAGTTGGCTGTTAGTAAGACAAAGTCACGTGGAAGGTTTCGAAAATATTGTTTGTCCGGCGGAAATCTACAAATGACCGCTGCTGTGCTTTAATGTAGGAAATGCAGTCCCTACGTTCTTGACAAATGTGAGGTATGGTGCCATCTAGGAGGAGGACCTACAGGCCTCGTATATTTTATATTAATAATAATCGTTATATGTCTAATATGTAAAAACGATCGATTTTGCCAGTTGAATAGTAATAAAAAAAACAATAAAATGCAGCAGAGTCCCGATATATTTACTCACTGGGTTCCTACCCCTCCCGCCTGCCGCCCGTCACTTTATATTCGTGACGTCACAGCAGGCCCTTCCTGAGGCCGCAGTTTGCAAGGTGGGGGAAAAGAGAGCGGCGAAAGATAAATATAACGAGACGGAATCGGACAAATATGCTGGGAAGTAAATATAGCGCAATTATGCCGGAACTCTACTGTAATGTGGATTGTGAGTACTGTAGTGTAGGACAGAGCCTCACTGACAAGTCCGTGAATGGTCCTGGGATGAAATACCAAACACTATAATTTATATATTTTAATTTGAATGCGAGAATTTTTCATGGAATCCTCGGAGACAACAGATAGATTTATTGCAGCAAATTTTGTTGTACATCATTACTATAAGATCATTCTAATATTATTCCATATATGTAATTATAGTTACAGAAACGAGACAATAGTACTTTACCAGAAAAATAACAATAATAAATATATAAATATTCGAGGATTTTTGGGGTCAATGTCTATGAATAAATGTTGGATTCCTAAAATTTGGTAAATTTACAGTTAATTTCTGTAAGAATCGAAGACACTTATTCTGTTGTCACTTCCTGTAAAAGTAACAAATTTTTTTGGTATAATCTATAGATTATTTTTCAGATTGAACGGTCAACCAACTAAGTTTCTTTCTGAGTGATATTATGTGTTCAAACCTGCCCACATCACAGACATACATAATACAGCATCCATGTCCTAAGTTATGTGATCGTTGCATTTTTTAAAAATGGTGGAATTATATCCTAATATATCCCTATCACTACCTTCTCTTCTGTGTTTTAGTTTATATCCGTGTGAGTGTTGTCACCAAAGCCTTCCAAGGATTAACCTCAAAACAGCGTGGTGGAGGAGGCAGAGGGAGAGGCTAATATAACTTTAAAGAAGCCAAGCTTATAACTTAAGACAAACGCAGGAAAGAATATTTGTGCTTCTCTGATGTCACAAATATGACATTATACTATTTGCAAATTATCCACAAATAGTATGTGATTTCCTTACCAAGTCTTACATCTATATTATTTATCTATAGAGCAAAGAGTAAAGGGCCAAGAACGGAGCCTTGTGGTATACGTTGGTACACCTGCATTCAACGGTATGCAACTCGATTTTGTTCCATCCTCTCCGAAATCCTGCTTCGTACCTGAAATAGAAGAACCCAGCGAGTATAAGGTAATGTTAGAAAAGCCCGTTGCTTCAAGTTTGCGAAGGAAACTATCATAACAGACTTTATCAGAAGCTTGATGAAAACTGAACATCAGAAGAAACGTTATTTTACGCTGATATAACCAACAAAATTGCCGGACTGATGGTCATCCATAAGGTCATTTGATTGAAAAAATATCGCATGACGAGATATTAATTTTTTAAGACTTTTGAGCGAAAGTTGAAAGATGAGTCAATATTGCACAGAGAAATTACCAAAAATTTTGTCCAAATCCTAGGAAAGTAGCATTGATTTACAGGGGAATTTAAGATATTACATAAACCTTTATCCATTGCTGGCAAATCAGCCTGGATATTACACTGCGGAATGACGTCAACGCCTCTAGCCTGACAATTGCAACATTTTGTTGCACCGTAACATCACATGTCGAAATGTTTTTCATATAGAGAGAGAGGGAGAGAGAGAGAGAGAGAGAGAGAGAGAAGACGAGAGAAAAATAGAGAAAGAAGGAGAGGGAGAAATAAGTGAGAAGGAGAGGGAGAAATAGAAAGGGAAGGAGAAGAAGAGATAGAAAGAGAAGGAGAGTGAGAAACAGAGAGAGAGAGAAGGGGAGGAAGAAGGAGAAAGAAAAAGAGAGGGAGAGGGAGAAAGGGAAGTTGGCCCAGAAAGATAACAAGATAAAATTTTAACCGCAAACCAAAATTCGTCTTCCAATTCTTTACACATTTGATATAAAATGATAAAATGTGAAAACCATTAAATAACAACGATATACAGTTTTAATTCACCATGCTTCAGTTCAGACATCCCTTCACAAAAACTTGAAGGACCATAAGTAACCAAAGAAGCTCGTCAATCAAAATTGATGGTACTGATAAAAACTTATTGGTTTTATCAAATCATACTAAAGATCTAACCAAAATTGGCAATAAGCTGTAAATGAAAGCCATCCAGACTGTCAAAGCTACCAAAAAATTAAAGAAAAAAACTAAGCTCACGGAAAACAAGGCATAGCATTATTACTCTGAGACTACAATCTTAAACCTCCTAACTATTTGTGTCCTGATTTGCAGGTTTTCGGAGTTCCTAATTGCGAATCTGAAGTCGAAATTTTCGAATTCAAAATTGCGGATAAAAATTTGTAATTTACATCGAATTAGATGTAATTCCGTAGTTGAAGGTTCTCAAGGTCGTTGATTACGAATCCGAAGTCAAAATGTTGAAATTCAGATGGGTGTATCGAATATGACGGTCCAAACACTAAAAAACTGCTGAAATCAAGTGGAGCTTTATACTTGAAAGTTTTCAGGTTAGCTTATTATGAAAATGAAAGATTCGATATCGTGATCCAACGGGTCCTACAATACAGAACTGTATAGTTTAAACTAATTTAAAAGTAAAATAAAATAGTAACTGACGAATTATATAAAATTGCTGGTTTTAACGTGATACAGATTAATTTTTTTTTTTTTTTAAGAAAGATAATTTTTTTTAACACCAGTGTTTAGTCAGTTGACAAAATTTGTGGTAATAGTCAAAGAAAATTTGGATCAACAAAATGTTTAATATTTTTTATTATATTCCCAGTGAATCCTCGCAAAAAAATAAGGATATAAATTTTTTGTACTTCTTAAATGTATATTTCATATAGTTAAATGTATACTTGAACCGTCTCCTTAAAGGAAAAAATCCATATTCCTTAAAATTTTAAGGTTAGTCTGCTGTAAACCAAGCAAAACTTAAAAATAACAACAATACATACAAAAGAATATATGCTCCACTCTAAATTTGACGTAAATTGAATCAAAAGAAAAACAAGACATACAAAATCGCAATGAATGTATCTGAATTAAAATTTCGAAAAATCGAAATCGTTGAAAAACACGTGACGGGAACACAAGACGATTACAAAACGATTCGTTTGAAACCGATAACTCCACAAAGGAAGATTCGGCTACTGATTACAAAAGCAATTGGAAAACCGGACTGGCATGTCGCGTTTACTCTATCGTTTTGCGGTGAAAATCTGCGGTCTGTCTAAAAATCGATCGATTGTTCCCCTTTCCCCAAACTTAGTCGAATTTCGCACCGATATGGTGGAAATCAAAGGGACCTCCCGGCTCCGTCGAAACTTTGGTTCCATTTGCTTTTGCGGTTGCCGATTCTGAATCTGTTATGGAAATTGATTGGGGCGAATTCGAAATGGAAATAAAATTTAGAAAGACAATTGTAGTTTGTTGCGCGTATTCAATACGGCATATCGTGATTGTTTACTTTTGATCCTCCGTAGTCCGCAAATAATATATTTTGTACCTCCAGGAAACCCAACGAATCGCGAAAATCCACCATTTTCATTCAAGGTCAAAAGTGAAAAATGCTGGGAAAATTTGAACAAATTTCATATTTTTTTTATTTTGTATTTTTTTAAATAAATACCAAAATATATACATGTACTTAGTGTAACGGAGTCGCAAAAAATGAGTCTAAAATGTGAGAACGATGTCTTAGTACATAGATAATCGAGTGTACTTTTTAGTATATTATATCGAGATCGCTGTCAAGAGTGTTGATTTCGTAGTTGGTTTTCACGTTGTGTCTTCTGCAAAAATCTTCGATCCTTTGACATGCTTCCTCCAACATTTCTTGGGGTACAGTGATCACCAGTCTCATGTAGGATGGATACTCAAAACACTATAAAAAAATGGAAAAACATGTTTGTTTTGTATATTTTTTGCCTTAAATTTGAAAAATATTCTGGGTAAAAAAAAGGTGGTAAATTATATTTACAGAGTTTACTAATAGTCAAATGACATTCAGCAATTCTGTTAGCTTCTTTTCCATGCTTAAAAAATCCTCATTAATTCTTAATTTTGTTAAGGAAAACGACTTATTTACAAGGGAAAAATATATGGATAAATAAAATAACAAATTTAGACGGGGGTGTAGACATTTGGAATTTTAAATAAATTGTAAAAGAAGATACGAAAGAAAGGACATAATTATTCTATGAATACTAATTACTATTATCCTGAATTCACTTTAAATAATCTCGTCTTGAGAAAGTGGAGTAAAACCATTCAATACGGCTTAAAAGATGTGTTCCATGAACAAATTTGAAAAAGGCAATTAACAATACTATCGATTATGAATTAATTTACCGATCCAGGTAGACAGAATACGGATTCCTCGGCCAGTAACCTTTGAACGAATTCGAGTTCGGTGTTAAATTCTGGAAAGCTGTCGAGGTCGATGTACACCTGTGCAAATCGAAATTTCAATTACAATTTTCCGCGCCTACGTCGTCTGATTTATAAAACAATTCTCGTAACGGCAATTTCAAACTTTACCATCATGTACATTGCGCCGTCGGGCATTACGGGTTTCAGTCCTGCGATTTTCGAGATGCAATCGTACGCCAATTTGGAATGGGTCTGAAAATAAAATGATGCCATTATCGTTTACCAGAAAACATACGTCAGATGCCATATGTCTTTACCCTATAAAAATCGGGTTGAAAAATTGGTATTGATTGTTATGAACAATGATAGGTTAATGTAAAGAAACTTATATTTGTAAAATTTAACAAATGTTTTGAAGTAGAAAAGCATTGTGACAATAAATCTTTAAAAAACGTTGCAGAGACTTGAATATACTTTCGTAAAAATGTTTCGCACGCTAAATTAGAATTTCAGATTAAAATCTCTCAAGTGGCTTTGATTTCTGAGGTATCCTAACCTAAAAGTACAAAAACAACGATTTTGTCCTATATCTGAGGTTATGTAGCATATACAAACCCTATCGTTCAAAATATCGTTGTATGTGCTTAAATATATCTCTTTTTCAATGAGGTATCGCATTTTGAAAAATCGGGCACCAGAGCCACTTTAGAGATTCTGCTTTCGGATTCGTATTTGGAGCACCAAAAATGTTTGGGAAAGTATATTTTGGTCTCTGTGTCGGAAGTTTGACAGGATTATATTCGCATGTATAATCTCAATCTAATGCTCTAGGAAAATGCTATTTGCTCCCTATATCGTGGGAGCAAAATAGCACGTTGAGAAAATAATATTTGCAACAATGGAGAATAGGTATTTGCCAACGAGTTCCAGTTTGAGCCCAGAACGAAGCAAGTTTTGCTCCCTAGTTGTATAATAGACTATTATTGTCGAAGCATAACACCATTGCGGACACTAACAATAATTTACCAAATCCATTTATAATATATTTTATTACCAATTTTAATTCTATTACAAATAATAATATATACTTTTCGTTCCATTATTTTTATTAATGAAAACTTGCGGTAAAATTCGTAATCAATGATAAAAAAAGCCCTAGTAATATACTTTGATTCTCCTTCATGCAAAAAAAGGACACTTTAATGGCTTAAACCAAGGCGCAATAAAGAAAAAAACGCCCATTTAAGACATATTTATACATATTTTTTTAAATAAACAAATTTACATGACTGACAAAAAATAGTTAGTAAATTACTTTAATTTCAAATAATAGAACAAGTTCACTATTTACTTAGTTAATGCATTTCACCATATGATTTTGTAAAATATGTCTGTATTTCCGGATATATTCGGCGTATGCTAGATAGTCATTCTTTCTGCCGCTAGATGCTATTGCGATCATCACAGTCTTGTATTTCGCGCAAGTTACAGAAATCTCCGGTTATTACGTACATAACTTAATATCTCTTATATGAGTTGTATCAAGTATCACTAGACGTAAATATAGATGTAAACATTTTGTGTTTGATGGAAGTTTTGTAGGATTATTTGCAATTTTTTAGTAAAATTACGGTTTAATATTATTTACTATTATTGTTTAAATCATGTTATTACTAATTTCTAAAAACTAAATTTTACATTTCTGTAATACTAACATTTAAAGACATTGAAAGAATTATTAAGTTTAAAAATACTAAAAAAAGAAAAAGTACAATTTTGAAAAAAATACGACCTTGGTCACATTGACCTCATGGTGTTTTAAACGTTTTTAGGTCACAAGAAGCAGGTAATGGTTCATTCTGTATATAAATTCCTAGAAATTTCGATAGTGTCCATTCAAAAATAAACAAAATGAATGAGTTTAATTTAAATAACTTTTTTTATTTTTGTAAAAGTGCAAGTTTTTCATGTCTTCAAAGGGATTGTCACTTAAATTTTAGCAGTGTAATCACACTGCTTGAAAATTTACAAAAATTACCAAAACTAATCAATCGCGAACGTTCAAGTGTCAAAATTACATATTCCAGATATGTATTTAATTACGTAGGAACGAAACCTCCGTTCCTTTCCTATTTGGAAATGCATTCAATCTCCCCTGTAAATCCCGAGATAGGGTACAGACCGTTTTTTATGATATGCTCGCACGTGCATGGTGGTTCGAGCTTCTGTTGCACACGTGCGGTCCGACTTATTTGAATGTGAGAGACTTTAAATTCTCCTTTACATAGAAGATATTTAGGTCTTTTCCTTTTATATAAATAAATACACCTGATACTTTGTTTTGTTCTACATATTTCACATTTATTGATCCCCACATTTTTCCAAAATACACTGATTTTTTTTATGATATACTATTATTATACTTAATTTGTAGGTTGATGCAGAGATCTGATATTATCATGTTTTAAATTGTCAAAAGTGAGTATTCCTCCGGATGTCCTATATGGAAGTCGTGTGTTCGAGATTCATGGTTCGTACAGCAATAACCCACATATTATTAATTTTTGTATACGACGTTCCGGCATTCCTACCAAATGGTCGCCGGATGCAATGGTGATGGTCAATGATTATAGTTGTCGTACGTGACGCATCTTGTTATACATTGATGCATACGATAAGTATATTATTAAAAAAATGTATTATTTTCGAAAATTCAAGATATATTAATTTGTCAGAATTGATTTGAATTTAATATAGAATTTTAAAAAATTTTAAACGTCACGGTAGCTTATTTTAATAATTTCTCGTAGAAATTAGTAAACAAATGACTCAATGCCCATAATTGAGATGTCGATTAATGTGACCACTTTTACTGTACTTACTTAAAATAATCAGTAAAATTTGTTGTTACTATTGCGAAATTATTGGGAAAACTCCCATAATTCTTGAAAATATTCGGTTAAAACTCCGTTCTTTAACGCCAATTGTGTTAATAAAAGGACTCACAAGCATCCAGGCACTATAATAAATTCGAAATAATATAATAGCAACTTCATAGTTAGATTCTTTTTCAGCGTAAACAAATTTATAGTAATTACCCTCACTCATCCTTGAAACTGATAAAAATAAAATTTCGCAGATTCGCGATATTCCTAGTACGAAACGCGTTTTAGTAAATAGTAATATTTTCACTCCCTAGGGGGATTACTGTTTCTATAATTTCCCAATAGTTACAAAAAATTGGTATTGGATACATAAACAAAATAGATAATTTAAGAGTGGCTAGATTAAATGGCAAGCGATTAAAAAATACTAGTTGACTAGTTAAACTCAGGAAACCAAATATAAGTGATATTATTATAGTAAGTTAAAATAACTAAGTATATGTAGTTTACTCCACACTTTAGAACAAACAAGAACTAAGCTACTGTTTATTTAACTACACTTTAGTAGTTTCAGTGATATAAAAAAAATGTATACTACATGTAATTGAGATCTATATTTGGTGGCTAGATTAATAGCTGGGGTAAATTATTTCTGCATGGAAAAATAAACAGTTGGGTTCACTATCTAAATAGTAGGATCAAGCATAAGAACGGTTTTTTAGTTGGTTTTATTATTTAAACAGTAGCCTTAACAATCTAATTTGTCGAGGTCACTATTTAGATAATACAATTATAACTAAAAATGATAGTCGAGTACTATGTATGTTATTAGTTCCATCTATATTCCATTTTTCCTGTGTATTTAACGATAATTACACAGAACTATATTAAAAAAATCAGCAATGAAAATAAATTAACACACAGTTGGCTTCATAACTTGCATAAATATTAATAACATTTTCGGCACATTTTAATGTAAATTTTTAGAAAATCAGCTTTAGTTAATTTACCTGTAAATCTTGTATACTACTTACTTATTCATTATTTTAATTGGAGGGATTTAAATTCAATGTAATCGACATTGATTTTTCCCAATTCATATTTTCCAACCTGATGTTCACATTAAAATTTTATGTTTTCCATCCAATTTACATATATTTCTCATCTCATATTCATTTGCGGAAAAAGCATACGTTTTATAAAAATAAATTAATACGTTACTAACTATTGCTATAATTACTGATTACTTATTATTTCGAGTAGTATGGTAACCATTTCTTATAATGAAAATTCACTCTTTATGGCGTGAAAAATGATCCACTCGAGCGAAAGAGTGAATTCTCATTCGTTACGAGGGAATTCGCATTTCAAGAAATATAGCAAGTAAGTTTTCATTAATTATTAATTAGTTTATCACTTTAATACTAAAATTTGGATGTCACAGAAATAAAAAATAAACGTGCTGTGTCTTCTAATCTACTTCAAGATAAGGGTCCAGGCACAAAATCAGCTAAATGAAACACTCAATAAAAAAATTTTAAAAAAATTATGTTTTCAGTAATGTCTGACGAGGAATTCAGTGGTGCCACAGTAAACAAAATTTTTTTAATAATAATTTTTAGCGCAAAAAAAATGTTATTAAATTTTTCTAAATTATTTTACAAATACAAAAAAAATTAGGTAAACATAAAAACACATTTTCGAAATAATTTGGGATGGAATTAAAAAAATGCATTTTGAAAAAAACAAATTTTTGAAGAGGCAAAAAAAAGGTATGCGTCAAATAATTTGTTTATATATTTTATTCTAGCACCACTGAATTCCACGTAAAAAGTTACTAAAGAAATAATTTTTTGTCGCAGTAGGCCGCAAAATCCGATTTTGCGATCCATTTTCAGCTTTATTTAATATAAAACATATTCAATTTTGGATAACTTGCTAAAATAAAATACAAATTATATCACTAAATTTAAATTCTTAAATTTGGACCAGTGGTAAGGAGACCTTTCTTTTTATACGGTACTACGGTCACCTAATATCACTTTATGCCACTAGGGTATAAAATAGTACTTTTATGTACAAGTCTAAATTCGGATACGATGTGAGCCATGATTAAACTAGTGTAAAAAACATTACACACGGATGATATATCAGTTTTTGTACACCAAGGGATAAAGTACGATTTTGCGCACTGTTTTTATTGTTATGCACTGCTGCGTACTTTCATGGGCAGAATGCATAAATATACCACTTTACGCATAGAAAACAATCTAAGTAATCAAATCTTTTGCATTTTGGTGAATAACAATGATATTGCATGCTCTTTGTCAGCATATTTAAATATTATATCACTTCTATAGATATTAACAAATAGTCAGACTTTTAAAATAAAAAAATTATAAAATTTATATGTATAATAATTCTATAACATTCCCGCTCGGAATATTTTACCCACTAAATTGACCGTCAAAGAAAACTACGAATGCGAATCGTTACATAAATTTCTGAATTTATATTCAATTGTTGAATTTTTCATGAATGTAAAATTGGAAAATAAAACTGTTAAATAACTTTCGAATTGCCAACATAAAAAAACATCGAAGTATGAATTTCGTATTTGCGTTATTACGATATGGGGGAATTAATTTTAACTCAAATTTGCGGTCGTGGGTGGTTATAACAGACGTATCGTGTATAGTGTCCATTTCAATGGGGTGACGGAATGAATACATATGTTCCTACCCATCATCATGGCTATCCCAAAGGCTTACCGGCTGTTACGCGTCCGTCACACCCTGACAAGATGTTAACCATAATATCCTCCATTTCGATTCTACAATCTTTAATATTATTAATACATAAACTTTAAGAAAAACCTACCAATTTCGTTTTGAGTGCCCGAAAAATTAAAAAGCTAAATTCCTTTTTGTAAAAATGTCCATATAACGATAAATAAATGTTAATGAAAGTGGATATAAGCGAACAAAATATCAGTTTGGGTATTTATAGTATGAATCTATTTCGAAACTTTTCCTCTCTAAATGTCCCGAAATAAGATATTTACTCTTAGGAACCTCATTAAAAAAAAATTTACTTGACTAATTCAAATGCCATTGAAAAGTTGATAGGAAAGTAACATAAATATTTATCCAGTATTGAGTATGATTGAAACATAAGAAATGCAATGCTATGCAATAAACTCAAACAATCACATTTTAATATTATAAAAAGGAACCGCCAATAGCTCTACTAAAAATAATAGTCAAACTGCATTTGGTATTGAAATTGATCGAAGTCGAGAAAATTCTATGATTTCCTTCTAATTAATCACATCTAGCTTGAAGTCGTTGGGATTCACCAAATGTCGACACGATTTCATTTACAGATTGAATCAAATCAGTTTTAAATTAATGAAAAGTTGACATAACTTTACAGTACTCCCTCCTAACATTAGCATGGTCTTTCTTGTCTATTCTTTTCTACCACCCCCCCCCCCCCCGTGCCCCACCATATTAGCCTCCCAGTTTGCACTATAACGAACGAACGCAGTACGTGTCGCTGATACTAATCGAAACATTGCGCATGCGTGATATTGGCGATAGTGGTGACGGCTATCGAGGGGGGGGGGGCTAATATTGAGAGATAGCCGGTAGCTAATATTGGGAAGATGCTATATTGAGCAGGCTAATATTCGAAGCTATGGCGGTGTCCTCTTGAATTTGGATACATTTTGATCAATTTTTTATTTAGATCCAAAAAAGTCTCAAAAAGAAGGTCAAACTTACCGCCCCCAAATATTCAATACTATCTAAATGCGATTGGAAATAAAGTAGTACAATTGCACCTGGCAACTAAAAGCTGCTAATAATACTATTTATTAATTTCGAATTTGAGTGGGTGATTCTCCTGAAAGGGACTGTGAAATAAGTCGCTGCAAAGTGTAGCATTTTTTCACAAAACTTGCATTTTTACATATTCTTTCGCTGTAAAATTATAATAATTATATAAATATTTGCAATATATTAAAAATAAATGTAAGCTATGACACATTATTTGAGTCGATTTTCTTATTTATTTTTAGTCTTAAATAATTACTAAAACATTGTCTTCCTCCTTTATTAAAAATTGGTTCTAAAAAATGGGCCAGAAAGATATTATGTTTCATTGGTTGATTATTTTATAACATTTAATGTGTCGATTTCCAATCTTCGAAGCTTGGTGATATCCAAAGCCTTCTTCCAGAGTTACATAAAATATTTATTTACTACAGAGACTCGCTGTGTAGGTATGTAGCTATTTGCGACTACTCAACGAAACCTACTCAAAGAAGAAAAAATTTACTTGATGTGTAAAATTTTATTAAAACCACTCAATTTTTTTCAGTGTACTTTAGCACGATTTATTACGCTATTTAATCTATCACTAACTGACTGCAATACTAGTAATACTGTACAAAAATCTCCTTGTCTCCTTGTAAAATCCCCTTGTAATATGGATAAAAGTCTCCTGTTATTTAAACTTTTCAAAGTGTAGTAAACATACTACTAGGAAAGTTTTCTAAATAATAAAACATATATACAGAAAAAAACATAATTACCACATTTTTTAAAAATCCATTGAAGTCTGTAATTATACTTTTCATTCTTCTTGGTCTTGGATACCAGAATTTTAAATAGAAAGTTACAAAATACGCGGCATTAAAAAAAAGTAAATTTCAGTGACGTTGCTTCTGACACCACGAGTTTTATAAATACTGCAATAAATTTCTTCTGAATGCTCATAATTCCCGTATATAAACTGACACGATAATATTCACTTGTAATAAGCAATGCAATTTAATTTCCATCGTTATTGTTCACACAATTAGTTTTTGAATATTTTTAAATTACCAATAATGATTTATACTGTTAGCAGTTGAACAAACAAAGTTATTTAAAATGTGCACATTTTCAATATTGTTTAATAATTATATTAACAGTATCACTGAGAGAAATGTTTGTTTACATTTAATGTAATAACTTCATAGTAAAGCTAATAGAATTTACATTTTGATCTTAAGGTAAGGTACTTTATCCTGATGTTACCGTAATCTAAGATTCGGTTAAATTTGTTATGTTAATAGATAATATAAGTATTATAAAAATTTAACGTAAGATTTATTAACAGTTAACGAACGCTCATTTAATGTTAAAATATACGAGTTATTATACAATAACATTGCTGATATGCAGGAAAGTGCTGGTATTTTCACCTCAAAGTTACCTGTCGTTTTTTACTTTATAGTTGCTATTACAATTTCACAGTTAATATAAAAGAATTGAAATGAGCTTACATTAACTATTAGTAAATAATCTCTCCGTATACTCGCAAATTAAAATCATTTGTTTATCGTTAATAAATATGTAACTTACGTCCAGGATCTGTATAACATCATCGAAGAATCGTTGTGGGGTATTTTTTAAAATACTTGGAAGAGCTCCTTGAATGATTGTGTTACTACCAATTATTCGTTGACTTAAACACTGCAAACCTTTGCGAATCTGAAAAATAAGAAACAAGTTTTTTGGTATTTTATGTGTCTTATTTTAACATGTTCATCGTACAAATGTCATACCAAAATGTATTTCGTAATATGATGTTGCAACTAGAATATTTTACAAAAACATCCAAACAATATCAAAATAAGTTCGAACGGCAATAAAAAGGTCTCGAGTTTGAATCCAATCGCAACGAATTTTTAAACATTAGGTGTTTATTTTTTTTAAAGCAAAAAATTAATAGTTATATAATTTACTTTCCTTGCTATTGCGACATTTCATCTTCAGTCGCTACATATCGTTTATCGAAATTTAAAATAAAAGTATATCGCAATAAATTTAAACAACATTAAATTATAAATTGCAGTGATAAAAAAAGAAACAATGGTACAGTCGACGTCAAATAATCACCCTTGGGTATTGACGCGTTTTGTGCTAGAGATACGTGGGAAAGTGACTCTTTTTCATCGGTGTACATCCCCGAGAAAAAGATCGAAGGGATTGTTCGTAAGCTCACCCCCTAAGCTTTCGCCAGGAGACTGTCCTGGGACACCACCCTCGCAATGTCACCCAATTAGAGTGGGGTGACCTTCCCATAGGTTTATTTCTTTCCCCTGAGTCGCCCTTTTGCCGCCAACTCTTAAAGGATGTCGTTTTTCGTTTGAGCTTTTCAACCTTACCCGCGAACGATGTTTCTGAAGCTCGCGAGCTTTCAAAGCTCGCATATAAACCCAACGTGGCGAATCTACGTTGATGAGAAAAAAACTTCTCTAGGTTTTTTACGGTATTTTACTGCTTACATGCGTTGTGGGAAAATATACGTTTCGCTTAGGGATAAAATTTGTACGGAGATAAAGTTTACTGTGAGGCGTCGAGCTTTTAAAAGATATAATCTTGCTTATCGCTCTCCGGGAAATATCGATTCGAGGATTTTGAGAGTTGAAAGAATTTATAAAGAAATATTGAAAAATAATCGAAAAATGACATTTCTCTTGGATATTGAAGCTTATTTCCAATGATAATTTCTCTTGTGAATACAAATTATTTTTCAAATTTATCCGAAGGAAACGACCAACAAAATGCCGGACAAATTTTGTTTATTTAAATGAGCAATTTAGTATCATGGATTACAAATACTAAAATATTTAATAACCTTTTCATGACAAATTATCAGTTATAACACCCAGAAAATTCTATGTTTCTAATGATAATACAGTTAGTATGGGATAATTTAAAAATAAAAATGGCGATATTAATTTATACCAAGAAATGCTATAAACCAATAACCAATTTCGAAATGCAATAGACTCCCGGTATAATTGCGTCTCAGTAAATTTACATTCCATCATATTTGCCCGGTTCCTTCCCGTTATATTTGGTTCCCGCTCGCTTTTTACCCCACCTTGCGAGCTAGGGCCTTAGGAAGGGCCTGCTGTGACGTCACGAACATAACGCAACTGAGGGGAGTGGGAGAAGCGACCCCCTACTTTTTGTAAATATAACGAGCCGGGAGAGGAAGGCGAGTTAGTAAATATACCGGGACTTTAATGTATATATGTTGAAAAATTTGCGATTGTCCTTGTCATGATAAAATAATGTCTTTTGGATATTCAATATGTCGAATAAACTGTCCAAAATGAAAAACATTTCATAATCTCAATATTTATCATGATAACCACCTTTACACCCTTAAAATAGGAGGACAAATAACTGCAATCATGGAACAAAATATCTCTAAATATAAAATGGCGGACAAAAAGTCCGATAGATATCTGATCCACAAAACTTATGAGAGAGATATCTGAAACACTTAAAATTACAGTTATCAATACTGAGTTTTAAAATAAATAATCATTATTTGAATTTTAGAAATGGAAGATTTAATATGGTCGATTGAAATAACCAATATATTAGATAATCTTTTCGAGAAATTAAGCGTAACATCTGAAAAAGTCAACACATCACTTAATATAATTACTCAATAAAACAGTTATTTTATGTTCTAAATGAAAAATGGCGGACAGAAAGGTTCAAGAAATGCTGAAAGCTAATAATTATTCTTAAATTACCCAAATTAAAAATGAAAGTATAGAAAATGACAAATGATAATTAAATATGTTTGTGACGATAAAAGCTTGTGATTTTGATATTCAAAATGGCGACTGAAGTTTCCACAGCGAACAATGGTTGATCATTTCAACATTTAGAACGATAAATCTCATTAATACGTCAAAAGAGAAGAATAAGTAAAACACTGCAACAAGACAGTTTTAAATCCAAAATGGCGGACAAAAAAATCGGCAAATGAACACAATATATCCAAAACGAGGAAAATTACAGTTGGAAACACTGTTTCTGATTTTAAGTAAGCATGATTTCAATTTTAAAAATGTGGGATACAGTATGGCGAATTGAAAATACCGACATATTAGATATTCGTTTACAGAGGAACTGTCAACTTAACATAAAAAAAATTCAATATTACGTAATGATAATCGAGGAATAAGTAAATACACAGATGCGACAAGACAGTTTCAAATCCAAAATGGCAGACATAAAGTTCTTAAAATGAATAGAATAGATCCACAATACTTAAAATGAGCGTTATAAGCACTGATTTTTGTTTCAAGTGAGCATAAAATAAATTTAAAAAATTACGGATCAAATATGGCGGAATTAAAAACCCAAAATACTAGTATTAGAGGTTTTGTACAAGCAGAACTGTCAATTGCACTAAAACTCTAAATTTACCTTCAAAATTTAAAATGGCTGATAAACAGAAAGTTCAAGAAATACTATAAACCAATAATCACTCTGAAATACATATTTAGAACAAAATTTAAAAACACAAAATGAGTAATTTCATTAAATCGTCAAAGTACAAGAAAACAAAAGTATGCCGATACATTAAAATATTTCGTAACCTAAAATGGAGGTTGAAAATTTCGCTAATTGTCTTAATACTCCATTTCACTGTTATTAATAATGATTCTAATTATAAATAAGAACACCATCAATTTTTAAAATGGATGATTGAATATGGTGAATTAAAATGCCAAAATATCAAAAATATTCCGTAATGATTATAAAACAGTTGTTATTGGATTTGTTCAAAATTTAAAATGGCGGAGAAAAAGTTCAAGAAATACTATAAACCAATAATTAATCTGAAATCAGACAAATTTAGTATAAAAGTATATAACAATACAATTGTCAGTTAAAGAGGCTTGTGAAGATAAAAACATCGTTTTGTATATTCAAAATGGCGGCTGAAATTTCCAGAATGACCAATTTTTGATCACTTCAATATTGAGAATTGTAAATTCCACTACATCTTCAAAATACATGAAACCGAAAATACGTTATCTCAACAAAATATGTTGAAATCTAAAATGGCGAACTAAAAGTTATGTAAGTATCTTAATACTCATAATAACGTATAGAAATAAAAATCCCAAACATTAAAAATGATACTAATTAACACTAATTCAATTTTAAAAATGTATGATCAAATAAGGTGGATAAAAATATTGCTGCAACGATAAGAGAAATTATTTTTCTTTTTCAAAATGGCGGTAAAGAAAATATTTCAAAGTTTTAATGTAGAGAATTGAATAAAATTGTATAAACCACGATGAAATAGTTCATTTTCCCAAACAAAATAGCGGATATTAATTTTAAAACTGGAGAATAAAATATAGTGAAATGAAAATCCAAAATATTAGATATTTTTTTGAAGAAGAACTGTTAATTATAATAAAATTATAAATAATACAAATTTGAAATTTAAAATGGCGTATAAAAAGTAAGTTCAAGAAATACTACAGACCTATATTTCATGAAACAAAATGGCGGATTGAGTAAAATTGTCCAGTGACTTTCTGTTTTTCTACTTTAAAACACCACTCTTTGTATTATTTAGGAAATACCCAAACGTATAAAATTTGTATAAAACATACAAATATTTGAAAAATCTAAGAACGGTTATACATTTATGAGCAAGAATTCCACCTCTCTTTAGATTTATTTGCCCAAGCTGTGTAAACCAATATGCGCACCGCTCCGGAAAAGTTTGCAAAGTTCAAGCGTAAAAGTTCGTCAAAATTTAATTTTTAGATTCACAAAGTATAGAAATGGCAATAAAGTTTAAAATCCAATGCAACCCCAACTTTTATCAAAGACAGTTGCTGCCTTTGCGGATTTCACCTGCATCGATAACCCGAAGAAGACGCAAAACTGTTTTCCGCACAAAAAATGTGGCGACAATATTTTGCTTTGTTTGTATACAATTTATTTTAATAGACCATTTGTGTTCTAAGAATTGGCGTTGAAAAACATTTGTTTTTTATTTTACTACAAGTTTTAAAATAAGGACTACGTTGAAAATTTTTTTATTGATGTCATGAGAAAATATATCGTCAAAATGAGCGGCTTATGAAATGAAATTCCTTTAGTTATAAATTTGAATAATTGAATAATTTAATATTTTTAGTGATATTTACCTCTTGATCCAGAATCTCCTGTCTGTCATGAATTATTATCCAACCCATTCTCCACCCGGGAACGAGGAATCTGTTAAATTATAAAATATTATTTTTCGCAAATACCTTTTTGGATAAATATAATAACGAACCTTTTAGTCAGTCCACTGCAAGATAAAACAGGAACATTTGCTGATAAAGAAGCAATAGGATGATAGGTTCTTCCAGGAAATACCTTTGCAAATAAATATACCATTTACTTAAATATACAAATTTTAAAATTTTTGAAAATTTTTCTATATAAATTTCTATCTTTTGTACAGTTTTATTATACACATTTTATGTCTATTGTATATTCCGGGAAGTTTACAGCATAATGCATTTCGTGATCTCGCGTAAAAGGTACTCGTAAAGTTTATATATAATGCAAGTGCAAAAACGTATCAAAGGGACTTAATCTTGTTTCAAAAAGATGAAAAAAAGTACGAGAAAAAGCTTTCAATTTTTTTTTCAATTCATATCATCTACATGGATTGAACGGAGTCTATCGATTCCTCTGTCGTGAAAGTTTCGTTAGGATGTAGTGAAATTGTGGTAGTTAATCAGTTGCTGATTAAGTTCAACCCTTTCCTCTACCAACCGCAGCGAAGCCTTTTGAGATAGAATCTCAACAGAAGGTTAGATCAATAACAGAAAGGTTAACGCTCTAACGACGAAAATATACGCGAATCTCCAATGCAGATTCTCGCACACTGCATTCGAAAAAAAAAAACAATCGATTCAAATGGCTTACATGCAAGTGAATTTCGATCTGTTATATCGGGACTTATCAAATTACTCGTTGAATTTTTGAACGTTTTTGATTTACTACTAACGCCAAATGATGATTGAAATGATAAAGAGGCATTTTCACATTAGTGCAGCTATTTCTGACAATTCAGAATGAAATATTATTCATGGAGAAATATTTATTCAGAGCTTTTACATGTCCGACTGAGGTTGATAATTAGTTCATTATGATCCTAAGTAAGGGGCATAATTATGCGTCGCCATTTTGAATCTGGTCATCTGAGGTTAAATTCATAACATGGAATCCCGAAACTATTACTCATTATGGCGAGACGTCAAAAACCCGAACGGATTATTATATTTTCGTCGGACATCTTTCATCCGCCATTTTTAAACATTTTAAACCTTATGCAAAAATGTCACATTCTGCATCATCTTTGTTTCAAGGAAAATGTTCCCTAATATATTAAATTTGTTCAAAATACAAATATAAATTTTTAAACTCCACTTTGAATCCGCCATTTTTATTTTGAGAAACTGAGATCGAATTAATAACATAGAATCGCGATAATCATTCATTGTCATAATCTCAAAACGTTCGGGAAAGTTAATTTCAAATGGATCGAATGTAGTATTACATTTCTGTACATTTTGGACCCGCCATTTTTAAAATCGTAAATTATGTGTCGAAAAAAACTTCGACATCCCCAGTGTTCACGCGGAATGTTTGTGAAAAAATAACTTTACATTTTTTCTAATAACTTTTATTAGAGACCAATTACAAAGTTTTGGAGTTCCATTTCGAATCCGCCATTTTTATTTGCAAACCTAAGTTCCAATTTATAATGTGGAATGGCGTTAATGACCAATTATTTTGAGACCATGTAAACATTTTACTTTATATAATTTCATGTGGATTAAACTCATCATTTAATGTTTGTCCGACATCTTTCTTCCGCCATTCTGAAAACCTTAAACCCTATGTGGAAATAAATATCTTCAATTCGCCAATGTCATTCTATCTACGAGAAATGTTTTGAAAAAATAACTTTCCATATTTGTTTATTAACTTTTATTAGTAACCCAATACAAGTTTTAGAGCTCAATTTTGAATCCACCATTTTGATTCTCAGAAACTTAAGGCAATTGAATATTTCATAATCGATGATGAAATCAACATAGACGTTTCTCGATTCTCGTCAATCATTTTTAGTGTAAGAAATGTTTATTTTTAGCAACAAAAACAACTATTTCTCCTGTGTATTAAACTGAATTAAAATACGTATAGAAATTTTCTGAACTCCATATGGAATCCGACATTTTGATTTTGGAAATCTGATGTTAAATTCATAATATTGAACCCGAAATCCATAAATAAGTTGAATTAATAATATTCAGTCTTACGATTCCCTTTATAATTTGATCTAGAACAACAATAAAATGATACAAAAGCTGTTTATGCAAACGAAAAGTTCACAGGTTTTCATAAATTTTGTAATTTTGAGAGGACCGAATAGTAACTTTACACCGCATCTATTTATGTTCTGTATTAATTTAGATCGCGAATAAGGGGAGCTTTAATGAAAGAAATAAGTAACATGTAGGGTAGATGGACGTACTCTGCACTACGTTCAAAACTAATTAGTCCATCTAATTAATGTTTCTACTCCACTTTTCTGTTTTATTGCTGTTACCATTACTTTTTTTTCAGAGCTTTGTTTACATTAATGAAATTCAATATAATGATTCAGTTTTCAAAATCATGTTTATCTTTTAAATTTTAAATATATTGATATTACAATTTACTATTGAAAATATTTTTTTTTGAAAATATTAATTGACAAGTCATGTTATGGTTTTTTTAATGTTTAACCCTTACCGTCACAAAATCATTTTTGATTTACTTTCTGATTGTTTAGAACTATATTTTTTAAATAACTTTTTTATTTTTATTTTAATTTCGAATAATAAATTATACCTTTTACTTAATATTTGATTAAATAAAAGTATTTCAGGAAAAAACTATTCCACATTTGTTGAAAATAAATTACTCGAAGGTTTATAGGAACTGAATACAAATCTGATTTCAAAAATTTTAAATGGCGGATCCAATATGGCAGTTATAAAAATGTAAAATCAACTAAAGTAACATTAAAAAAGTTACTTGGAATCTCTGAATAAGAAAACGAAAATACATTTTTAGGATTTATATCGGTTAAATAAAAATGGACACATATAAGTCATGTACCGAAACCTGACATCAAATTCTTATTCAGCAACTACATAAAACCCCGAGTAACTTTTTATGCGATTTCAATCGTCATGTCCGCCATATTGCATCGTCCATTTTGAATATTTTAAAAATGGCATAAATTTCGTATCATTATATATTTTTTCATTTAATTGCCATTTCCATTACAAAATGACATTTAGAATGTCTAAATTAAAAAGTAAGATCATTTCAAAATTCAAGATAGCGGTATTCAAAATGGCCGGTATTTTGGTAAAATTCCCGAAAATTGCAAAATTCTGGGAACACTGGTGCTGCATCAGATTGGGAATTAAAATATGTCAATTTCAGCGACCAACATGATCAATATTTCAAAATGTCGCATCTTTTATGAAAATTTATTTAATACTTACCTGAATGGTTATTTCATAGTTGTTTCTTAGTAATGTGATTTCCAAAATAGCAGTCATAGATTATAAATATTCTGTTTATGTACTTTTGTGTAGCTTTGAACATTTTCTTTTAATCGTCATTTATAAAACAATGAAAACGATAAAAATAATATGTCGCTTCATGTTACATCCACATTTTTTATTACACGTGGTTTATTAAATATTTAATGTAAAATAGTATACAAATTTTTAGATAAATTGTAGGTAAAATTTCAATTTGGCGTATCTTGGGACCATATATACATAAGAATTACTCTGACAGAATTCGAATTTTGAAAAATTAATTCATACATTTTTAATTTCTGGTCTTAGAATAAATTTCTACCTTATTGGCAAGCCAATTTCAAACTTCCTTATTATTGATATTTAATTTATTATTGGTCCATTAAATTTCACCATTTCTTAATGCAAATTATCTGCATTCGTCTAAATTGAGAACTACGATTTATTATTGATGCCCAAACTTCATAAAGCTTTTACTTGAAACTTCGAAACAGCTACAAGAAAGAAAAGTTCGAAATCCTTAACAGGAAAAATGTAATATGAAAGCATTGAAGGAAATCCGAATATTCAAATTTGAAATATAAAGTAATTTCCATATACAACTATGTCGATTTTATAGTAAATATCGTTTAATCGCGATGTATTTAAATTCAATTAAAATCTAGGTAGTTCGTTGAGATGAATTTAAGACCAAATTTATTTTCAGTTTGTTTACTAGTTCTACATTTAGGTTATATTTGATTTCAAAATATTTTTAAATGGTACTAGCATCGTCGTTTTCAGCACACAAAATCCATTGGGAATGATACTGCGATTGACAAAAGTAAATTTTCTTTTGCTACAAAAACAATCGAACTATAGCTAAAACGCACATTTGAGACCCAAAAAACAAAAAGATGTCTTAAAAATGTCAAAAAGATATCCTTCAATTGTCTTAAGTTACAATTTGATTTGATACTATTTATTTTTGTCCTGAATAATAAGATCCGTGGACAAACTTTTCATTTTAGAAGACAATTAACCGACACATTAAAGAACGTAAACAAATTTTGATAATTATTATAGCTCTGTTAATTTTTAATGATTTTAACATTTATTATTGTATATGTATTATAAGTTTACATGAAAATATTTTATGGTATTTTTCCATCATTTTAAATGCTTGAATATAAACAAATAACGCAAGTAAACAAATAAGGGAAAAATTGTCCCGGCGGGGAATCGAACCCGGGTCTCTAACTCAGTATGCTAACGCCTTACCTTTAGCAAGGTATCTTTTAACTGTTTTTATTTAAGACAGCCGTTATTCAAATTATTAACGAAGTCCCATTCCAGTTGGGTTCGAAAAGTTTATTTCAATATGATATGCACTCATACTCGCATAACTATTATTTGTCTTATTACCAATACGTTAACGATGTGATTATTCACGTTAAAATGAAACTTGACATTTATTTTATGCGATAATTTATATCGGGATAAAATATTCTTATAATGTGGTTTAATTGTAATGTTTCTCAGTGTTCTAAAAATTGGGACTCCGTTCCATAATCGGGCCTTTTACCTTATCTCCGAATAATTTTTCAACTGACCTCTGAAGTAATTGCACAGTGACGAAATTGAAAATTCGACGATAAGAAATCAAAACCATTAATAACAAATAATATTGTTAATTCAGTTTTATTCTTTTACAAAATAACGTTAAAAAATTTTTAGCTTTCCTGGCGAACTACTTTTACAGAATTTAAAATTGAACTCGAATTAAGGGAAATCGATGCTTTAATTATATTCCGTTGCCTGGACTACTGGGTCAATAAATGCCAGGACGTTGATACGAAACGTAATGTTTTAAATGTAACTGTAAAATATAAATAAATGAAAATATTTTCAGATTAGTTTATTCGATATTTAACAAAACAGGCTGAAAGGTCACAAAAATATCCAAACCGTGATCAAAGATCGGAAACCACGATATACTCAAAGGGTTGGGAAGTTTCGAAGTCAAAGGATGAAACTTTTCCTTTTGCCTTGCGACAGCGCACCGGAACCAACGTCTTTGATCTTTGTTGCATAATCATCGATCATCTGTCATCCCGAAATCAAGGACACCTTACATCATTATGTTATTAGATCGTTCAAGGCAATAAAGTGAATTGACCACAGAGAAATTTTGAATTATTAGCCAAAAAACATCTAAATAAGTCTACCAGATTCACCATAAGTTACTGACTAATAGTAAGAACTAGATCAATTTAAATAATCCAATTGACTTGTTTTTCTGCATTCCATTAAACGTGAACCACTCATTCTACATTTTGATTGGTTGCCTGAATTTTAAAACGGCATAATTTTGTATTTACTAATTCGAACAGTTAGTAAACAACCCCAGGCGCAATTAGTCCACTCATGAATAAAGTGCGGTCGTTTCGAAACACCTCGATGATCGCCAATTTTAGTTCATAATTGTGTTTGTAAATTAATTATTGATTTCGCGATTTTGTGAATTTACTAACGTGTATTTAGTGATCTCCTTTATATCTCACAATCGGACGCAACGGAATAACAAGCCCTTTCGCAACACTAGCGAAGCGTACATTTTACAACTTGTTTCTGCACTAATGCACGATCGAGTCGACGCAAAAACCCACAAACGAATGCCAGCAGATCGAGAAAAAGAGAAGCTTTCGAACATTTTGTCTGGAAATCCTTTGTCAAGAAATAAACTTTTGGTGCCACGACGATGTTCGTAAAATTAATAACAGTAGAATTCATTACAAAAAACAGTTTTGTAAAAAAATTATTAATTTTCTCCATAATACGTGAATATAAAAGAGAAACATTTTTGGAGATAAATAACAAAAAAATTATCACAAAATGACAATTAAATTGTAATGGTATATAAATCGAATACATTATAAGCCAAGGGCGGAAAGTTTTTTATTGTGTCCATATCAGTAGGAGATATATCAGTTTTAACCCAGAAGCAAATATGTATGCAGAAAGAAAAATGCGTAGCGTAATTTATAGAAAGTCACAAAATATATAAAAATCTAGTAAAATCATGGTATACTTTGATCAAAAAGGACAGAAAAACGATACTTTTCATCGGTAATATCAGAATAACATAGCGAAGACATTTATAATTTTGTAGAATCGTCTACAGAAAAGAAGTATAAAATAAGGCAATAGAAAGAAAAATTATTTTAAAATAATTACACCGTTTTTATACCGTTTAATAGACAAAAAGAAACACTTTCAAAACTGAAAAATGTTCTTCTTTAATCAAGAAAAGTATGTTGTAATAATCTAAAGTACATTAAATTTTGACAAATATTTATATACAGGAATGTCCCGGTATATTTACCCATTCTGTTCCTCGCCATCTCCTCCCGTCTCGTTATATTTACCAAAAGAATGGGAGCGCGGCTTCTCCCACTGCTCTCAGTCGCGTTATGTTCGTGACGTCGCAGTAGGCCCTTCATGAGGCCCCAGTCCGGAAGGTGGGGGAGAAAGAGAACTGCGACAGGTAAATATAACGAGGAGGAACCGGGCAAGTTGCTTGGACGTAAATACACCGAGACGTAACTATACCGGGACTCTGCTGTAGTTGGAAATTACTTGCTTTATACACCAAGAGCCGAAAACTAATTCTTTCTACACATAATATCAAAATAAAGAATTGCATTTTCTATCTTAAAATAGCCTGCGTTTCAAAACAACATGCAGATTTATTAGAAATACAAGCCAGAAAGTTTTTGAAGGCGTTCAAAAAACGATATATTTATTACGTAAAAATAATTTTCTCAGAATTTTGTGCATTATGTACCAAGGGCAGAAAATATATTCTTTTTGACCATTATATGAGAATAAAAAAACCATTTAAACACTTATGTACAACATACACGTGTACTCATATGGAATAAAAATGTCGAAATATATAATATATAAACTCTTGAACTAGTAAACAATTCGCGTTTTGCTACAAGGGCGCAATATAAGTTATTACTTCCATACTTTAGATGTATAAACATCAATTCAACACATTAATAATTTTAGCTACAAGAAAGAAAGAAACATTGTGTCAGCATTTTGAAAAATAATAGAAAATTAGACTATGAAATTGTACCAATTGTGTTCCAAGGGCGCAAAAGAGACGTTTTTCTCTGTCTTTACAAAATAAGAGACATGAGTTTATGTGGTTGCCTTACCTTGACTTATTATAATTAATTTTCTCGATGAATATAAAAGACAAAAGGGACGAAATCATGTTCAAAATTTTTATATTGAACAAACATAATTATTACAAAAATTATCTCCTTTAATGTTATTGATAAATGCGATTAGCAAATAAGATTTAAAAAATGGCGTTTTTTAACTTCCCTATAAATTACATTTTTAAGAACATTCGAGAAACTTCTTCAAAACGTTACGAACATTAGTTGCCGGTTATTTTTTAATATGTTTCGTGAAATCTGGATGGAATTCTTCAAAATTCGTCCGGCATAGAATCGTATAAAATTGTATTAAAAAAAACGTACCATGTGTTCATAAATCTCGTCGGCGATTATCGGTACATAATATTTTTCGGCAATGTCGAGAATGTCCAGTAGATGGCTTCGCGTAAAAACTGAACCGCATGGATTGGACGGGTTATTGACGAGAATTGCCGCCGTTGATTCGTCAATTTGCGCCTCCAAGTCGTCCAAGTCAACCTCCCATCCACGTTCGGGCTGGAACAATATTAATATTGATATATCCGGATTGAACTCTCGCGAGACTTTGAGTGACTTAACGAGAAAGCCGGGGGAATCCCCCTGGGGAACATTCGCGATGCTGATTAGTTTACTTACGCGGAGGTTGTAGTATTTCACAGTGATACCCAGTCCCTCTGCTAAAGTTCGATAAATGGAGAAACCCGGCCTGGGTACCAGAATATTTTGTCCCTCTCGAGCCAGAGCCGTGATGCAGAGGTCCAGTGCACACGAACAGCCACTGCAAAGTATCACATCCTAAAAAAAAAACATTTTTTCTATATTTGGAATCTAAATTACAGAAACCAAATTTTTCAAGATGTAATTTTAAATTTAAAATATTTTGACTATTAATATGCCCTAGTTTCATTATTAAAAAATCTCGAGAATGCATGAATGTAAAATGTATTATTTCCATACAACGTAAGAAATACAAAAACCAATAGCTTGTATTTATATGAAACATTAGCCTTTGGCGTAATTTTTCTTTTTAAACAAGTACACAGAAATGATTATTCTGCATATAAATAAAACTGTTCTTATAGTTTTCTTACGGATACATTGAAATAACTAAGTAAATCGCTGGCGTGTTCATCATTTGCGAGTTCATCTTTTGGATTCGAATGCCACCTACTGCCTCTAAAAGAAACTAAAATCTAAAAATTGCGGATAGCTTTACCAAAATAAAGATATTCCTGAGGCAAATAAATTTAAGATATCTAGCATAAGACACTATTAAGATTAATATTTTAAAAAGTATTAAGTAAGATTTCTTGAACAGCTCTTTATGATGTATGTGCAGCATAGGGTGATGTTTGATCAATGGGTATTTAATATTTAATACATTTAGTATTGCATGTACAGTAGTTACTTTTAAAATTTAAGACCCAAACAGCGAAAAGGTATCTTTAAGATCTTTTGTACAAATATTAAAATAAAAACCTTTTCAGTTCTTAAAGTGATCCAAAAGAAGATTAAGGCGTCGATTTTAAGGATTGCACAAGATTTTCAAGAAGTTTAACGAAAGAGCTCTCATTGCAAAGGTTTGAAACTGTCTGTAAAGTATATAATTGAATTCCTGAGAATTGTAAATTTTATGTATTATTACAAGTTATTTTTTAACTAATTTCTGTTGGCCACATGTGTCGTTATTTTTAATTCCTTCGAATAGAAGGATATAAATTATCATAGCTTTTGCTAAATACCGTAAAAGTACTTCTTCTTTTATTACATGTACCTTTTATCGGTTGGCATATGAACTAAAGTCGTACGAGATCAATTGTGCATTTGATCGTCATCTAGTGTCTTTTGAAGAAACTTAGAACTTAGGATTTGTTTCAACTGTTGAAAATAATGATTAAAAATGGGATAAATTCAAGACTTCAAACATAAGACTTATTACTATTTTAAAAAGTTATGAGTAAGACTTCTTTAAGAATTCCTTTTCCAAATTATAAAAAATCTTTTTTGAAATATCTTAGAAAAGAGTTCTAGTTGACAACTTTAACGAATAATCGCTGTTACTGTGACACATTGAACATAATTTTATTGCGATTAAGTAAGTCGCGACTTAAAAATTAGTTTTTTTAAAGGAAAATTCAACTCATTTCAATCAGATCAATTGTGAAAGTAGCAATCAATGTCTATGGATTGAAGAAGAGTAAATTTTCAGTGGTTTAAATTGAGGAAGTCCAGTACTAAAAAATATCTAAAATGTTTTCATATTGAAAAAAAACCCGAGCATTTTCTGATCAATAACGGAACTCTAGAAGATCTTCAGAATAGTAAACCAATTGAGCTATATTGGTACACCCGAATTATTTTCACCAAAAAACAAGAAGAACTTTACTGCATTCCACGGTATTATGTAAATAATTCCTGTTTAGTTTATGAATAAACTAAAATGTGTATATATCGATTAATAGAAAAGAAAAAGTGACTTACCTTGGCATCTACTTGTACAAGGTTGTTGGAACTGTATTCCGCAACTGCTTGCCTTGATTCCAGGTACCCTAAAATTCAAAATCGATATTTAATACACAATACCAACAATATATGTTAAGTATATTTGCAAATCTCAAAAACCTTTAAATTAAACCATGTTCGTATGTGTTTTTTGACATTTAATTATAGTTAAACATTTCGACAAATGTAAAATAATAAAAATCCTAATAACAATAATAATAATAAAAACATGGCGATACAAGACGATAGATAGATGCTTAAAAAAGGCACTTTTGACTATTTGCAAAGTGATGGCGTCAAAAAATAAAACCAGGTTCTTAAAAACTGATATATTGCCTTGAATAAGTTTCTACATACCAAGTAAATACAACCGATTATAAATGAGTGTCCGAGAGTTTTCGAAGTCGCTAATTATGAATCTAATGTTAACTTTTCCAATAAAAAATGTCGGACTCAAGATTTCATTGATTAAAAATGTGGAGTTAGATTTTGAACATTCAAAATGGTAGATCGAATGTGGCGGTCAAATGGTTAAAAAATCACGTCATTTTGTTTGAAGTTTATTCCTCAGGGATTGTCGGAGTTACAAAAATTACAAAATAAACGTTAATTTTGAAATATATCAATACGTCTAACTCTAATCGAATTTTGAGAATAAAATAGATCAAAGCATACAGTGAGACAAAACCACAAAAGCTATAGGCAATTCTCTGTTATAATCGTAAGATCACAAAATACTATGTGAATTTTGCACTCATTTTTACATTTTTATCCATTTTTATTGGATCCGTCATTTTGAATGTTTAAAGACTGATGTCATTCTGATTAAGCAACCCTAAAAACCTTCAATTAATGATTGAATTTCTAATTTATGGATGTATATTCACAATCTACAGAAAAAATAACTATAAGAATATCAAAGTTAAACAGAATTTAATCAATAGAAAGATATGTTAGTGAATCGGTGAATGAATCGGTTAGCAAAGTGATTTAAAGAACTCCTCAGGATAGCATCGAAATGAAGCAAACAGCACCATCTGGTATATATTTACCTACCTATCAATGTATATAAATTTCAAGAATGTATTTAGTATTGCGAAGACTTTTGACTTGTATGGCCCAAAATTTAAAGGTTTCATAAATTATACAACTTTATAATTATTCAAATTATATATATGTTGATATTTTCTTTTATCCAAACCAAATTTTCTAGATGTATTCTGGGTCGCCCTTATTGATTTTTATTTTAAAAAACCTCGAAATTCGATATTTCGTGAGAGTTTTCACGTTTTTTTTTTACAAAAATATCATTTTTTACTACGTTTTCTCTTAATGAATCCCAAATGAAAAAATATTTCATTAATAATTGACGATCCTAAAATGGCGCCCAAAATGTTAAAATTGTCAAAAACTCAGTACTTTTTGTCATTTTATTACGGCGGTTGATACACTTTGATGCCACAATATAAAAACAGGTAACAATTGACACTATTGATGACAATGACATTTGTCATCTATTGTACAAATTTAAAATGGCGGACGAAATATCATAAGATGTAGTTTTAGTATAATTTTCGTACTCTTGATGTTCTGATTGCTAGGTAAAACATAACTCCTATTCGATTCTGAATTATCTTTCATTGATTCTAAATATATATCAGCGATAAAATCATTTCGTAAACAAAATAGCAGATCCAAAATAATCCAATATATCAGATCAAAAAATTGTGTTATTTTGTCCGTTTACGAAGATAATCAATACACATAGATATCAATGTTACTTAAGAATTAATCAAGCTTGTTCCGGATAATTTTTTTAATTCGTAAATCCAATATGTGGGACAATGTGTCATAACTTACACTAAAATTTGTGATTTCTTATAGTGCTGGTACAATATTAGTCCCACTCATTTCCGAAAACCCTTTCATTTCTTCTAAATTCGTATGAACCAAACAAAGGTTTCAACAATAAAATGATGGAACCAAAATGGACATGAAAATGTCGATATATAAAATTCGCATTTTCTCATAGTATTATGAAATTAATCAATCCACTTAGAACATACCGAACAAGTAATCATAATTATTTATTAGTATTATTTTTATAGTTTGAAAATCCAATATGGCGGATGTTATATCGTTATGTGTACTAATACTTGCGGTTTCATTTATGACTACGTACGCAATCACTCCTAATTAATTCTATACTATTTTCATAATTACTAAATATGTCTGAACTAACTGTTATCATTATACCAACATGTCGCTTATTAAAAATGGCGGATAAAAGCCATTACATTCCATATTTGGCGTGTAACAATATAAACATTTTTTTTAAATATCTTTACAAATAAAAAAAAATAATAATCACAATTCTTTTTTTTTTTGTTAAAAAAATGTTTCTCAATTTTTTCTATATTCTCGTGATAAGAATTGAGAAAAGTTTAATATTTTAACGACTACACGCGATTGAAAAAGGAAAACCATATTTCAACATTTTGGCCACCATGGTAGATTTCATGGTCTTTTGGGTTTCGCCCTTTTTAGTTTGGTTCACATGAATGTAGAATTTGAAAAGCTCTCACACGGCTCGGCGATTTTGGCCTATATTTGAGGTTATGTATTTTTTCATCTAGAAGTAGAAGATATCACATTTTGAAATGTTTATTTTTATGAATTTAATGTACCTGAGTACTTATTACATACAGTCCAAGAAGAATCTTTTCAACATTTGGATAATTGGTAGAAAACGTTGTAAAAACGATATTACAAAAATACATTAAAAAATCAATTGAAACCTTGAATTAATTGAATAGTTTTTGACACTCTCTAAACTGAAAAATGAGAAGTGACGATCCAACACATCCAGAAAAATTTGATTAGGAAAAATCATTTCTATAATCTGAATACTTATGAAGTTGTAGAAATTTTAGGTAAACTATAGGTCATAATATTGGATGGGTTATATTTTGAGTATGTTATAGTACTGTCCAGATTGAAAAAGCCAATATTGGTTATAAAAACATTTTTAAGTACGTAAATTTAAATTTACGAATATTTTAATACAAAAATATATGTTTTTCCATGTAATTTGTGAATATAGTATACACTACGCGTATTCACAGAGGTAAATAAAACACGTAGAAACAACACCGTCTGGATCCGTTATGGGGTTTCCCAATAGCTAAAGAGCATTTACGTTGGTACAATCATGCAATAGTAAGGTTGGGATTGGAGGATGGACAGTCAAAAAGTCGCACATGTATGGCTACTTCGTATTTTTTCCATTTACACACACACACACTTACCAGTGGATGGTGCGTAACCATTGTACAATTGTGACATTACGCTCTCTTGTACTGCTTCTATCACCTCTTTTGCTGGTTTCAAATTGCCAAATGTCGTGGGGTCACCTGCAAGTGAAATCGGATATGTAAGTTTGTTAGCTTAGTTAATTCAATTATTCTCTTGTAATATATGCACACATGTATTTTGCTCGTAAAATATCCTAAATTTCGATTTCCGTTCAATTTTACATTATTAATAACAAGATCAAGAAAAATTTATTCTACTGCTTTAACAGCCGACTCAACGATTTTGCGCCCTAGAGCGAGAATTACTGCAATCATAATGGGAAAAACCCTTCTTTCGATGATGGGAGTTAAATCTTCATGAATTTCAGTGGATTTTTTACAAGTGTTTATGACTTATTGTATTTCAGTGTACTGTTGAAAAATTTATAAATCAAACAACAATCAAAACAGATATTACGTCCACTGCGGCAACAAAAATATTTAACTTCTTTTTAGTTTTGTCTGTATTTTTAAGTTAATGTTTAATTTAACGAAAATTGTAATAAGGTGAAAAAATTAAAAACAAATATAGCATTAAAAGAAATATTAAAAAATCTTTATAAGAAAAAAGAAACACTAAATGCTCATGTCAGACTGTTATTAATGCTGATAATAATTTATTACGGATGGCATTACATGCTGGTTCGAATACGGTGAAGGTCGATTTTTTGTTTAATTAATTTTATTTTATTTTTGTTTTCTATTGAACTCTGTTTACAATCGTGGGGGAAAATTATTTGTTATAATCAAAAGCATTGAAAAAAAAGAAAGTCTGAAGTTAATAAAGTTTTATCGGTTGGCATCTGAACTAAAGTCGTACGAGATCATTTGTGCATTTGATCGTCATCTAGTGTCTTTTGAAGAAACTTGGAACTTAGGATTTGTTTCAACTGTTGAAAATAATGATTCAAAATGGGACAAATTCAAGACTTCAAACATAAGACCTATTACTATTTTAAAAAGTTATGAGGAAGACTTCTTTAAGAATTCCTTTTCCAAATTATAAAAAATCTTTTTGGAAATATCTTAGAAAAGAGTTCTAGTTGATAACTTTAACAGATATTCGCTGTCACTGTGACACATTGAACATAATTTTATTGGGATTTAGTAAGTCGCGACTTAAAAAGTAGTTTTCTTAAAGGAAAGGTCAACTTATTTCAATCAGATCAATTGTGAAAGTAGCAGTCAATGTCTATGCATTGAAGAAGAGTAAATTTTCAGTGGTTTAAATTGAGGAAGTCTAGTACTAAAAAATATCTAAAATGTTTTCATATTGAAAAAAAAACCCATTTTTTCAAACTGTTCAAACCCATTTACATTTGTCGAAATGTTTAACTATAATTAAATGTCAAAAAACACATACGAACGTGGTTTAGTTAATTCAATTATTCTCTTGTAATATATGCACACATGTATTTGCTCGTAAAATATCCTAAATTTCGTTTTCCGTTCAATTTTACATTATTAATAACAAGATCAAGAAAAAAAAGAAAGTCAGAAGTTAATAAAGTTTATAAATATTAGTCAACACAGCTGTCATTCGATACTGTATAAGAATTGACTGCCAAGCATTATAATTGACAAATGTCGATAACATATCAACGCTACTTTGTACTAACTGCAAATTGCAGAGAACTGAAACTTTTTTCTTTGTTGACACTGATAGATGTCAACTGTCATACTTAGTTGTATATTGCTATGCTAATTCTATCAAATGACAACTTCAGCAACTAATATTTATATTATATATAACTATATATTCTAATATAACGAATATTATTAATAGCTATTTAAAACATCTATTTTAACTATTACTGTTAATAGTCATGATTAGCTGAATAGATTTATTAATTCATTAAAATTATTAATTGTTAACAATTATATGGGGAATAAATATTACAGCAGAAAAAACTGGTCACAGAAATTTTATAATTGAAATTGACGTAACGTATTATTACTATTTTCTATTTTTAATACTTTCTGAAATAGGTTTTTGAAATTTACTTTGTACACCGGCAAAAAATGGTTTAGAATATTTACTATTGTATATAGTAATATTGGGACTGAATGTCTGTATACTGAATTTTAATTATTTTTGAAATTTTGCAACACTGACAGTAAAAAACAGGTTTTTACTTTTAGTACATAACATTATTATCTTAAGTAAAAAATCTAAAATACATTTGCAATATTTCATCATTTATTTAATTTCACCGTTGCCATATTTCATCGTCCTGAAAATATTCAGAATTAAGAAAATTTATCCGGTTTGTTATCGCTGTGCAAATTCAAAGTAAACATAATAAAGTCCTTGAACACATGTCTAGATGTTTTCCATCGATCGTGTTATGTGATCTCGTTTCGTTGTTATTACTTTCTTGATCGTACTGTTTACTGTCAATAATATGTCTGCAGTTTTCAAAACACAACCTACATTTTCTTTTCGGGCACGATTGTTGTGATGACGATTCAACCAACTAAAATTCGTCAGAGCGATTGCAAATTTTTAATTTAAATCGGTTTTGATATCAGTCGTCTGAATGATTTAAAGAGGATCTTTGTTTTGGTTTAGACTAATAGAGAAATTTTATTTGTTAATTTCTTATTGCGTGAGAAATTTTGTTGCATCACAAATATCATTTATATTTAAAACTTGTTTGCAATGATCTGTTTCGTGAAAGTAGTGTCATAATATTTAATTTCATAAGTTTCTGCAGTGTAATATGTGCTTTTGAAATTGAGTAGTTTCAATTATTATACTTCTTTACCATCAGATAATTCAAAGAATTTTAAAGTCTTAAATTTCCATTTCTTTCAATTAATTGAAATTATTAGTTAAATAACGTAATTTCTAGGTTACATCAGACAATTTGAAATTGATTTTCAATGTTTTCGTGTCATGAACATTTTTTTTTTGAAAATTGTGTAGATGATCTAACGAAAAAACTATGAGCCTTTCTTAAAAACAGCTAAGAAGAAAATGCTCCGAATTCATCGATGAATGTACCATTTTTTCAATAATTCTTCGTATATGATTTAAATAAAGCTCATCATTTTTTAGTTAGCAGGTCCTGAAATTTTCCAAAGAAATTGCCAACGGGGACGCCATTTTGAGGTCGTTAAAATAAAATGGAGCATAACAGTAAAGTTGTTCTTAAAATTCAAATATTTTCTTCAATTATCATCACATTTCGAATAAAATTCTAATATTCTGACTGTGGAAACAAAATTAATGAAAATAAATATTTCAACATTTTTTGACGATTTTTTGTAAATTTGGCGGAATAATGAATTATTATCGCTGAAAGTCATTTTGTGCCTTTCAATTTTTGTATTCTTCGATTTGATATGCAACACTTCATTGAAATTAAAGTGACAAACATGTAAATGCAGGCTTTAATGTTTTTTATTTTATAATCATGTTTTTTAAACTTGACAAATATTTTCGATGTTAATTTCCACCATATCAAGACACGTGTCAAATTATAATTTGATATTTCTTTGAGATCAGCATAAGTTTAATGATGTATGTTTAACATTTGAAATTAACCGTGATTAATGAAATTTAATTATTACTTATAAAAATTTAACAACAAATTTCGTAATGGGACATTTTTTCAATTATTTTCAACGTTAATTTTTTCTATTGCTCGAATTATAAATAATATTTTAAGAACCATTTCTTATGTATTTTGAAAAAATATATTGACTAAATGTTACAGCCATTTTTAAAATATTTGTTTAACAATTTTATTTGAGAAATTAACTTTTTTTATTCGTCTAAGTAACCAGCAATGTTATACCTTATAATATGGCGTTCGTAATATCTAAGCATAAGAATGTTCAAACGTATTTTTAAAAATTCCAAGATGACGGCTCGAAAATAGTGACGAAGGAATTTTGTATAAATATTAATATTACTCGTTTAACATTTGCAATTAACCGTAATTAATGAAATGTAATTATTACTTATAAAAATTTAACAACAAATTTCGTAATGTGACATTTTTTCAATTATTTCCAAAGTTAATTTTTTCTATTGCTCGAATTATAAACAATATTTTAAGAACCATTTCTTATATATTTGAAAAAATTTATTATCTAAAGGTTACAGCCATTTTTAAAAAAATTGTTTAACAATTTTATTTCAGAAATTAACATTTTTTATTCGTATAAGTAACCAGCAATGTTTAAAAATTCCAAGATGGTGGCTCGAAAATAGTGACGAAAGAATTTTGTCGTATAAATATTAATATTACCCTTCACTTTTAAACTTTGTTATCTTAATACAGACTAAATATTTTGTGGGTCTCTGAACACGAATCTGATCTCTGATTTCAAAATTTAAAATGGCTGAACTAATATGGCGTACGATATTTATGAAATAAACACGACCTAAAAAACCGCCAAGAAACAAGTTTTAAAATCATTTAAACAATTTCAAACCACCGTTATATTGGATCCACCATTTTCTATTTCTGCAATCTGACTTCAGATTGAGTGATCAGAGACCAAAAAAATTATTTAGATACACACTGTCATAAAAATAACAAATTTATCTCCATCTTGAAATTTGTAACAATTCCTTACGCCATTTTCAGGCTTAGGTATTCTCGAGGTACTTTGTGGTGAAACATTGCTTTGGTTACTTACTACATGAAACAAAAATTCGTTTCTAAAACAAAATTATCAACAATTTTCATTTCTTTTCGTACAAATGGCTGTAAATACATTTTTCAGCAATTTCGTTAGTACATTCTGAAAGAGCGAGATAAAATACATAAGAACTATTTTTGTTTACATTTTCAGTATCAAACGAAAGTAACTTTGAACGAGAAAGTGAACAATCAACATTGCGTTTAAAATGTTTTAGCTCCAAAATGGTACCTGCGATATTTCAAAATTTCAAAATGGCGATTTAAAACTGGAGCCCAAAGTGCAAAATTGGTACATTATTTCATTTTTGGCCAATCGATTGAAGTTTCGAAATCGGCAATTGCTCATCTGCAAATTTATGTTTTTAATGTCGCTGATTGCTAATATGAGGTCAGATTTTCAGAATTCCAAATAGCGGATCCAAAATGGCGTATGGCATAACTAAAATATTAATGTATTTTCTTAAAAATGATTACTATAGGGTTCTTGCGGTCACTGATTACAAATATGGAGTCAGATTTCGAAAATTTAAAATCGCAGAAGCTGGCAGGAAGCTGAAACATTTTGATATTTTGCAATTCCGAATCCTCCCCGTTGCAGTTTCGGGGTGTAAATTGACAATTTATAAACAAAAAATTTTTTTAATTCGAGAGTTTTTGGAAAAATACAGCTGTATCTTTTTTGAAAGGAGTTTTTGGACCAATTCTGTTTACAGAATCTGTGGAGCATTTTTTACGTTAGAAACATTGGGTGCAGATTTTTTCTGGGTCATAACCTTATCCAGTATCGCACTGAAGTTGGCGTTAAAAAAGTTCCCGTCTCGTCCTTAAAGAGTTAAACTACAAAGTAACTCTATAAAAAAATCAAATCCCTTCAGAAATACAGTCAGAAACAGCAGAGATATAATTTTCATGAAACCAAATTTAGAGAACATTCAAAGAATCTTCACTTAAATAAGCCGCAACGTTCGTAAGACACGCTCTGAAAATGTTTTGAACCACTATATTTGCTTTAAAAAAATAACAATATAAATTAATAAGCCTTGGAGTACAGAGTGGCAGAATTTATAAGGCGAATCTACTTATTTCTTTCATGGATTTACTACGTCGAAAGGAAAAATGCATATCTCGCATTTAAAATTAAATGTCGAAAGACACTCAAGGTGCGAATGTTAATTTAAAATATTACAAATTTCGTGAAGCTCTCCGAATTACTCGTACAGTCAGAAATGTACAAAACTGGACCGAATTCATACTCCGAAACATAATGGACTTTAATTCGAAATAATGCTCCTTAGAATTCGCAGTACAAAGAAAAGATTTCATCTTAATAAAATCAAGTCTCCAACGATCTTATATTTTTTTTCGTTACGAACGAATTTGCATTTATTCAAAAACATGCAATAAATCAGAATCGTTTATACTTATTACGTAATAATGTTTTTATTTCAAAAATGCGTATTACCGACACATCTTTAAACATTTTAAATATTGGCATATGAAACAATTACATAACCTTAATGGAAGGGAACGGATTCAAACGGATAGAAAATTTCTATCCTTTTGAATTAACACTTTACATTCTTTTCAATCGTTTGTTGTCCGTTAATATTGTACACCGTTTTGGATAGATGATTATTGGAACGGATACTTTTCGAATTCGCGGGAATATCCTAGATACAAACGATTATAAAGTATTGAAAAGTATTCAAACGTATATGAATGGATAACTGAAGTATTGAAACGGTTAGTGATTGAGTCTGTTTACCTTTAGCAGGTAACGATATCAGGTGGATGTAAGTGAAAAAGGTCATGACTGGTCAGCCAAAAGAAATTATTTTGAGATTGAGTTGATATTTAAAGATTGACAATATTTTGAGAAAATCGTAGAAGTAAAATTTTTTTCTACAATGCATTTCTGTATACATATAAAGACAATACGACCGGAAAATAAATAAATAATTTACGTAAATTACGTACTTTACAATTGCACCCCACTGACGCTGTAAGTGAATGGAAAAGTTCTCTACATTTTCTTACAGTTAACAATGGTCTTAATTGCGAAGTTAATTGTGCGTTTAAGAGAAACCCAAGAGTCGTATTCATTATTTTAAAGTTGTGTATTTGCAAAGTTTAAGTTTATCCTATTTCATTATTCTGTAATCAAATCTTTAAAACGATGTCCCCTTTCTTTTGTTTCAGTTTCTTCGTCTCAATTTGATTGTTGGAAATAATCATTTCTCGAGTGCCATTACTCCAGTTTCTACTTAGCGACAATTTAAATTGCAAAAAAGTAGCAACAGAACTAAAATCTTATTCTAAATAAATATACATCATTTATCGATTGGAATGGACATTAACTGTTTGACATTTTTTAATTATGTCCCAAGTTGTTAATTATCGAGCTTCACTATCAACAGGAAAATGGATTTAAGTTAAAATGCTTTTAAGTTAAAAGGCGTCATTGGGACCCAAATTTAGCCCCTTGCTTCATGGCATTTCATTAGTTACAAGGGCCAACGAAAAAATAAATGTAGCTTCTAAGGGTTAATTTAAAATCTGGAGTGAAAATTATCTTTGTCCAGTAAAAATTGAGCCACTTTTGTGGAAGCGAATGCCACACTTTGAGAGAAGATTTTCCATGTAGACTAAGTTTTCACTCGTTGAGAGTGATAAGTCACTATTTCACTAAAGTGACTCAATTTTCACTCCATAAAGAATGAATTCTCATTCAGTGCCATTTAAAGAGTAGTGAACATTGCGAACGTTCAAACATTGAAAATATAAGAAACATCATGACATTTCTTACTTATTCCTTAAGTTGTTCAGGGATTGGGACACAATTCAAGCACTTGGAAAATTACCGAACTTTTCCTGATAGTCACAAAAATTAAGGTTTGGATGTATACCATGCCCTCAAAGCATTCATATTTGTCAACTTTTTAGTCCTTCCTTCAAAATATTCAATTTCAAGTTTTTTTTTAACCCTGATTTTCGGGATAAAATGGAAATGTGCGATTTTTCGATGAAAATGCCGGAAAAATTATTGATGTCCAATTCATCTTACCAATGGACAAAGCGATCAATTGCTTATTCGGATTCGGGTCAACCACGATGTTTTCGACGATAGACCTGATCGGATTGTGGGTCCTCTTAGCGATGTTAGACGCGTGGACATTCCAGCTTTCTCGAGACGACAGCAAGGCTTTCCTCGGCATCTCTACAGGACCAGCCGACGTAATTCCACGTCGAGTATCGATTCTCGAAGAAAAACCCCAGACAAAAAAAGCGACGACGAGTGGAAACCGGCAGTCAGCTAAGAACTTCTCGAAGTTTCGTCGGGTTTCAGAAAGTCACTGGGGTCGGATAGCCACTTTCTCGATTTTTCCTTTAGGTTGGACGGAGGTCCAGAAAGTACCGGGGCTGCGTTCGGTTGATTTTTGATCACTAAGCGGAACCCGATATCGATGGCGACTAAAACGAGGTGGTACGAAGGCCGGTCTACCAACGAACCGGTCTGATTGGTCGATTCGAGTCCACACCTTCTTTTATAATTAAGCATACTATAAACGCCTGATGACGTCCGAGTCATTAAAGACCTGCTTAGGGGCATTGATAAGCGTCTCCCGTTCTGTCATAGTGACTTTGCACTTTTTGGTGCCTTCTTTTATATTTTAAATTTCAGACTTCAATATAGAAATTACCAATGCTTTTGCTAGACGTGATTAACCATTATGTTATATAAACTTATCTGAAAAAAATTCCACTAAACAATAAAAAAAAATATAAATATAAATTACTTCTGTCGGATACCAGGTGGCGCTCAAATCCAAAAGTAAAGCCGCAAACTTGTCCGCAAGGGCCCATGAGAGCGTCGACAATAATAAAATAAAGAAGTCTGCAATCGCGATTCTCCTTTTCGTGTCGTCTGATTTCCTATCCAGTTTTCATTAATTGTATTTGAGACCAAATAAGTTTAAACTCAACGTAGCGCTACTGCATGTTTGGATTGAGACGACACCAAGCTCTGTTAGAGTGACTTTCACTCTCAACATTACTTGAAAATTGAGCCCCGCTAGTCAAAGCGTGAATTTTTACATTTAACTAGTGATAACTTCTTTGTGCAGTGACACTTCATTCTTCATGGAGTGATACTTCTTTCGTCCACTAGAGTGATTTCATTTTCACTCTATAGTGCTCTTTTTTGCTGACAGTATGCCGGAAACTGTATTTCAAACGCTGTTTTTAACGTATGCAGTAATTAAAAACAGTGCGGGAAATACGGATTTCCCGCATACTATCAGGAAATGGTATATATCGTTACAAGTGCGGGAAATGCGATTTCCGACACGAAAGTGTTCGACGAATGCCGAGTTTTCCTCATGGTATGCGAGAAATAAAAATTTTCCGTACAAGTACGCGGAAACGCTATTTCCCGCATAGTAGGAAAAATATTTTCATTCTTCTCCCGTGGGAGAATTCACATTTCACTCACTTTTGATGAGAAATACTATTAAATAAAGTCAAAAGCAAAAACATAGTTCAACTATATTCGAAGTCTTTTAAAACAGTTTAGAATTCGCAATCTTATCCGAAATAACTAAAGAAGGTTTCAGCTTGCATTCGTTAGACCCATCGCATTTAAAACACGAGTTGCAAGATTTGGGAATTTTTGACAGAACGTCTTTCAAAACCTGCTAAACCGGAATTCTAATATATATAATACGATATAAAAACCCATATTAGACTACGATCTACAATAATAATTATTAAATATTAGCATTTTAGATTATCATGGACAGGCTAATTGATATTAATGAAAATTTTCCAGGAGCAAATGCGAAGAAATTAAAATAAAACAGCAAGGAAAAAATATTGATGTTATTGTTTTCAACACAAGCGCTTATGTAGCTTATGACTAGAACGTAAGTCGCGATAATATTATTGTAAAATGGAACTTGCTATTCTATCCAAGGGAGGCAAACAAGATTTCAAGTAAAAAGTGACATACATTTTCAGAATTAATAAAACAAGAAATTTATAATGGCAGTGATTTGGAGCGAAATTGAAATTGTTTTACTAGAGCGAAATGGTTTGCATTATTTAAACAAGCATATATATGTATGTTTCCAGCATTTTATAAATAAAAAATGCATTTAAAAAAAGAAAGTTTTTCATTTTTGTTTGAGATTCAATTAAAAGCTAACAATTTTTGAATTTGTTAGAATAAGGTTTACATTTACAATACCTCCTGTGTGCATGGATTAATAAAGAAATATTTTTATACTAAAAGCTCAGACACAACTGAGTAATATTTTTGTCATAATTTTCTAGTACATTTAAGGTTTCATATGTTCAAAGTAAAAGAACAAAAGAATGTTTGTATAAACGAAAAGCAATAAAACTTTAATCGATCGGTATTTAGAATTAATTCAGTAGTAAACATGAATTTTAAAACAACACTTTGTCTTATCATTTAAAGGACGCAAAGAAATGTAAGCTGTATAAAGTTTCCCTTAAACGTCCACAATGCCTTTGTTCTAATTTGCGCTCCATCAACCCAAGAATAGTATACAGCAGATGTAGCCATTTTTAGACTTTTAACGGTGCAAGAATCTCATGTGTCTAGTGCAAATTTCAGTCTCCTTTGTGTCTAAATTATTAAAATGCACACAACACTTTTAAATTATTTAATTCTATATGTTTTTTAACAATGCAAAACAAATTTTCTTAAAAATTCCAATATTTAGGTTATTTCAAAAATTAAATTTTGTAAAAACATATATTTGCTTTTGCTTTTTACAGAGAAATTTCTAACAACAAAACATAAATTGCTAGGAATAAAAATGGTTTAGCATTTTTCCTTGTCGCAAAACATTGCAAAATCAGTGGGAAAGAAAATTGAAAAAAAACTTATCAACTATTTTCAAGGATGCTCTTTAAAATGGCGCAGTTAAAATTCCTAAAAAACTACATTCTCATTGCTTAAAAACGTATAAAATGTTAGTACTTAATAACAAAGTGATGTCTTGTTTACAAACATTTTTTTTCATGTTCGGAGTTTAGTTATCTCAAGATCGCATAATATATAGAGATGAAATCAATATTTTGTATTATATTGTTCGTCCGACATATTGAATTTGCCATTTTGAATATAGAAAATCTGAATACAAATTGAAAATATGTGACTCCAAACATTCTTGTACCAAACAGTATTTTCACTCAGCAAAACGCAAAGTGTGATATCAAAATTATTAATTGCATTATAGAAATAAATTATAATTAGAAATGAGGTTAGATTATCGAGCTTCGAATATTGGAAAAAGTCTAAATAAGCCGCCATTTTGGGTATTCAATGTTAAAATAAAGCAATTCTCATGTAAAAATTAATTGACATAATACAATCTAACGCCAAACCAAAAATAGGCACAAAAATCTGAAAAGGATGAGCAAATTCATATTAAATATTTCGAATTTTAACTATAAATGAAAATGCACTTAATGCAAATCAAGTGCAGTAGGACATTTGTAAATACGATCGGTAAGAATCACGTGCGATTAGAAAGATCTTCGAATTAATGGATTCTCCGCCGCATACCGGCGTGCCAGGAATTCGAAGAATATTCCAGAATTCAGCCAACATCCTACGTCGATAACTTTTTACCAACGAGTATCGGATACTTTATTTAAATACCGGTACTACTTGAAATTACGGAATTCTTTGCTGAACTTTCCGACGAGCTCAAGGAGGATTCATTACGGGACGAAAACGCTTGTGGGTTCATTGCGGAATATTCAGGAATTTCAATAGAGTTCATCAAATTAAATGTATTTTGGAAATTCCAACATATTTTTGTTTCTTCATTAACGATGCTAAATGTCACTCTGATTCGCTGGAGCTACTATTTTTTTAATGTCTTCAGTTGGGTTTTGGAATAATTTCTGAAATCTTTTACATAATGAGTTTATGTCTCCTTTTTATGTCAGTTTTACTATTTTTTGGCATCACATGACCATTTCCGACTTGAGACGAATTTATACTTAATTTAATTTCATTTAATATTCATATTAAACACGGAAAGAAATGTACAGAGGGTACAGCCAGAAATATGGTTATTTCAGCCATAATATGGCAAATCCAGCTATATTTTTGCCAGAAGTAACCATATTTCTGGCTGTATCCTCTGAACATTTTTTTCCGTGAATTACGTATCATATGCGAGAAAGTACCATTCCAAAATATCGACACGCGGCAGTTGGTACTAAGCTTTAAAATGTAATAACTCATCTGCTAAGCTCCTTGTAACAAAATGAAAATCCATTTCTGCTATGGGAACCGCGAGCGTGTAGCGGAAAGCGAAGAGGATCGTAAACGCGCCTAGCGGCACAGCCGCGAATCTCATTACATGATGGAGAAGAAGGATAGATTTACTTACCACGCATTTAATATAAACAGACAATTTTAACCAGAATTTATTCAACCAGAAAAGAAGCACGCATTATTCTGATCAATATTTTCTGGGTATATTAACTAGTCAATTACAGTCGCTATCTTAACCAAACGTTTCTGTTAGTTTTAATCAGAACTTTTATTTTAATGCAGTCAACGTTCATCCAAAATGTTTTTAATACATGTACAATCTTTCATAATTTATAGTGTCCTCCCACCATTATTGCTGTCGGCCCGGGACCGTATTTCCCTTCATGCTTCCATAATTGGTTACCAACCCTACTTCCCCTTCTCAATTCATGAAACACTTGATACAAATTTTTAGGAGGGATACACTTGAGGGGAGGGGGGGGGGGTGTTAAACTTAATATTTTTAAAAGTAACAGTGACCATATAGCTGTTTTCACATCTAATATTTTCATCTGTACACTCCATTTATTATCCTGAGATTGTAAATGATATTATCTAGATGTTAATCCATCCAAGTAGCATTAAAAATTAAACCATCTTTATATTATCAGGTACCACAATTTTCTCTCCATGCACAATGAAAGTCCATCTAATAATTTTTCAGTGGACACGAAACTCTGTGAAGCCTTTCGGTAATGACCCAGAGTTAGAGATAACCAAAAATAGTTGAAAATCGTATAATAGTTATAGTAATTTTCTAAATGAAAAGAAGAATTGTTGAAATTATTTTATACGTGCAAAACTGTGTCGCATCGTTGGTTTTCAAGACCTGAACAAAAGTATGAGGATGTTAGCCAATCTACATTCCCGTCAAAAGTTTTAAAATTCAGCATATTTCAATGAAATTTTGGAACAACCACAAAATGTTGATCGACGATTAAGTTGCCTCGAGAGAGGAATATGGAAACTTTCCGGCCCCACTGTGTACATTTCACGCGCCGATGTTTACATTACATCCCGATGGACGAAATAGGTGTCCCGTTGCCAGGGGCATTGTATATCGCGACTCCCATTCCTAACTTAGTGACGTAGGTCGAACTTTTTGGATAGGAATGTCGTCGATCCGGATTTCGAGAAGACAGCGAATGCCGACGCGTGATTCTGGAGGCACGACTCCTCGGCCTTTTTCTGATTTGCATGAACGATCACTTTATTTTACGTCGTTCATAATTCCTCGTCGATCCCCGATCGACACGTGTATTTACTTTCGCTTTACGAGACGTATATATATACACCTCTTCTTTCAAAGCATTTTGTTGTGGAACGGTCAGCACGGATTTTTTGTGTGGAGCAACACAGCGCATGCGCTAACGTAAAGTGGAAAATAAGATGTTAATGCCAAGTATCGCGTAAATACACGAATTCCAAGTTGTCGCCGAGTGCATTTACATTCTCGTCCTGGAACACGTGCCCAGTTGGTGGTAGATATTTCTGATCAATATAAACTACTTGTAATGATTTTTTTGTTGGGATTTAAGAACGGTCTGTATGCAGCCTTTAATATATGTTTTATAAAGATTTGTATATTTGAATAGTGATGCTTCTAAACGATTGGTAAGGACTCAAAAATATGACTTTTATATTATATACCAGCAATTTATGAGCAGTTTAGGACTTTTGAATTTTAAATTGCATTATAATTAGTAGTCGCGTGATACCTTAGTAACATCTATGATTTTGGTTCATGAAAAGGTAGCATATACCTATTAAAGAGGCCTTCAAGTACTCTTTCAAGAAACATCTACAAAAAGACCTCATAATGAGGTCTTATTTGTGCAGCCTGAAAAACAAACTCTAAGTCTTACTTTCTTCTTAAAATATTAATTTCGGATCTCCTTTTTTAGATACACCCCCAGTTTTTAAATCTGAGTCGAATCTATAAACACTAGATGCCGTTCAAATCTAAAAATGAAATGACATTACCTATTCCAAAGCGGCAGAATCGGGCGTTGCAGATAAGGCAGACATAATAAAACAAATAAGCAAGGTTCATCCGAATACAAAAATCCTAAAAATTTGATATTGTCAATTCCATCCCTATATTATTTCTGCCATTTTCAATTTCGATGGTGAATTTAACGGAGGCTTAAATGTATCTTTTCATTATTTCCGAGGTTAGGACCCCAATTAATAAAACTTGTTTCAATAAGGTATGCAAAAGAAAATACAACAGTAAGTCGACTACGTAGCAAAATACCTATATATTTAAATATTTGGTGTGACACGAACATTACTACTAATTATAGATCTGTTTATATTAACAATATACATTATTATTGATTTTGCCGTAATCGATATAGGCAGTGTTCGTGGTAGTTCGACGCAGAAGCCGTAGCCATATTTTTTTCAACACTCGGCTCGTACGATAAATGTACATACATATATAATATTATTATTATTTATTTTACATGCTAAATAATATGCTAAGGCACGTAGTGGCTTACTTATACAAAAATAAAAAGGTCGCGCGAAAAAAGGAGTTGGGAAGGGGCGTGCCCGAATCGGCCGGCATATAATTTTCCAATTTTATTATACGAAATTTTATTTAAATAACTTCAACTTAAATATTTTGAAAAGAACTGTTTGCTCGTAATAAGATAGTCTATAAATTTGATTGATGCTTGTAAAAATCTGGACCGCGCGAAGACTTCTACGCAAACGTAATAATATTTCCGGAGACTTTCTGAATTTGTCTCGGCAGTGGATTCATCTATGCTAAATCTTGCGAGAAATACGATTACGTTTCGATTTGCTGCAGTAAAGTTTTACCGACAGATTCGCGACCATATCATCGAGTAAGGAAATGGGAAGAAATGATGGGCGGCGACGGGAAGCGGAAACGAGGAGCGTTTCTAAACGCACGTCCTTCGTCGTTTTTCTGGCCTATGCTTAAATCGATCTTGTTTCGCGTCGTAACCGTTTCGTTCATTGGTTGACTCGATTAGAACGAAAAGAAATTGTTTTCAGTGACGTGACTCGTTACGTCCTTATACACACTTGACAGCGACTGATTCTGCTTCGCAGATTGCCAGCCTTGAGCGTCTGCTTTTCTGGCTTCCTGAATTGATCGGCATCTTCGATTGTTGCCATCCAGAAACTGAACTCGTTGGCGTAATAATGGCAGTGCCCTTTAGCGCCGTTGCACTCGATAAATGGCGTCGCGCGGAAATCTTCGAGGCAGGATCCTGGACTAGACAATGACTGCCCTCCCCCTTGCGCACCGGCGCCGGTATGCTAAAAACAATTAAAAAGTTCAGCACAAAAAAAAACTTAGAAAGTCTTTCAAGATATGTTATATTCCATTAAGCAGAAAATGTATTAAAATAAAGAGATGTAATTTACGAACCATGACAAAACTGTAACCGATCCACAGACCCGACCAACCGTTAGGACACTCGGGGATGCTTAGGGACTGACTGTGAACTGCCATCACATTTGTCGGTACCTCACATACAACGCACCTAGAAACAGATTTATTATTAATACATCTGATCATCGATCAATTTAATATATACCTAAGCTGATACCAAACAATTCATTAAAGTTAATAGTTTGTGAATTACTTTTAGAAACAAATGAACGTTTATTAACATCACTCATTAATAATTAAAGAAATAAAAAAATGGCCAACACGGTTCAAACCTATTGGTTGATAAAAGGACCAAACAGGTCTTTTTATTTCACGCCCAACGTTTCGACCACTCTTGGAGGTCCTCCTCAGGGGCATCTGACATCAGTAACTGTACGTCGTATGCAGTTACTCATGTCAGATGCCCCTGAGGAGGACCTCCAAGAGTGGTCGAAACGTTGGGCGTGAAATAAAAAGATCTGTTTGGTCCTTTTATCAACCAATAGATTTGAACCGTGTTGGCCATTTTTTTATATCTTTAATTAATATTACGGTTCCTGGACTACAATTACAACACTCATTAATAATGTAACCTACTATATTATTTATAATGAGAGATAGAGATAGAGAGAGAGAGAGAGAGAGAGAGAGAGAGAGAGCCTCTAACTTTCTGCATACCTAGATATATATTCCTCTATAGCAGTTTCTTCCACAGGCATCATTGGAATCGCTCTATTCGTCGAGAGCCAATAGGATCGATCGTTTCGACTAGCGTAGTGACACACGTTGTTTACGTCACAGACAAGGAAGGGCATAGTGGAGAACTTTCTCACACATGAACCAGCATAACCTGTTTTAGAATTAAAATTATAAGACAGAATCGAGAGTGAGACAATAAAAGCGAGAAAACAATCTCCTCCATTTAATAGTAAATATATTCATAACAACGAAAACTAATCAAAAAATTTTGGAATCTCAATATTAACTTACAATTTGCACTCTAAATTTTATTTTTAGCTAATTATATTCTCAAACAATTGTGCATTACGCCTTTTGCAATTATTTACTTACCAAGATCTTGTGAATGTGCTTTTTCATCGCCATCAGTGTACAACAAACTATATCCGTCCCACAGTTTAATGTGGCCTGAATCACAAGTCGGAACAGACTCGCTCTGACTGTGTTTAACAAGAAGAATTCCGGTTAGGTAATCAGGTGCAGCTTCACACGGCTGACCAGGTGGTCCGGAAGGACCTTGCGGACCATCAGGTCCTTGATGCCCAGGAGATCCCGGGGGTCCGGGGAATCCTTCCAAACCTTGTAATCCAGGAGGACCAGGAAGGCCATCAAGACCTGGTGGACCTGGTAATCCGTCAGAACCAGGGAAACCAGGCGCTCCAGGAAGCCCTGATTCACCCAGCTTTCCCTCTGGTCCTTGAGGTCCTGTAGCATGAAATAGTTAATTTATATTTGTTTCTTATAATAACTGGGTGAATGAAAATAAATAATTACCAGGATATCCTCTATCGCCTTTTTCTCCACGGGCAACAGGTAGAGGAATGCATCGCTCTCCCTTGTCACCTTTTGAACCTTCTGCACCAGGTGGTCCATCACGACCATTTATTCCTGGGAAACCACGATCTCCTTTGTCTCCAGTTGGTCCTTGCATTCCAGCTAAACCTTCCCATCCTCTGTCACCCTTGCTGCCTGGCATTCCATCTGTTCCATCTCGTCCTATTAAAAATAGAAAAGTTAACAATACTCCGTCAGAATTCTATAACCTTATGGTGTTATAAGGTTAATTTGAACTACTATTTCAAATGTAATTTGAAGTAGTTACCTGCTGGACCAATGTCTCCCTTGGCTCCAGGAGCGCCGTAAAGTCCGGGAGGTCCCTGATCTCCTTTTGGACCTCTATCACCTTGAAGTCCTGGCATTCCTTCCAATCCGGGATTACCATCGCGACCTTCTGGACCTGGCAAACCTGGTGGTCCCATATCACCCTTATATCCTGGAGGACCTTCAGGGCCTGGGTGGCCACGATCTCCTTTGTATCCTGGAAGACCTGGTAATCCGGGCTCACCTTTTAGTCCTGTCATTCCTGGATATCCATCGAGTCCTGGTTTTCCTGGTATCCCAGGGAAACCTTTTTCTCCGGTTATAGTTAGTCCAGGAGGACCGACTGGTCCAGCTGGCCCTCGCAAACCTAATCAATTCAATTATTTTTATTATGCATCAAAGGATTTATTTAAAAATAAATTATTATTATTTATTAATCTCTATCTCTTTAATCCCGTATTACTTGATAGCCTATGCTCACCTTTCTCTCCATCTAGGCCAGGAGGTCCAGGGAATCCAGGACTTCCAATGTCTCCTTTATCGCCTGTTGGACCTGGGAACCCAGGTAGTCCCTCATATCCCATATCGCCTTTCTCACCTGCTCGTCCAGAGAATCCAGGACGACCGGGTTCTCCTTTCTCACCTTTAACATTAACTGTTAAACCAGGGATACCACGATCTCCCTTATCTCCAGGTAATCCTGGGAATCCAATTTTGCCTTCCGGACCTGTACATATAAGAACAAAAATTGTACTATTGCAGTAAAAGATTAAAACAATTTTTCAAATAAATTCAGAGCAATTTTTAATTGGACAATAGCAGCGATTACAAAATAAAGTAGGTCGTAAGAATGGGCAAAATTTAAATTTATAATTTTTATTTAAAACATTATTGGGCTTAGGGCAATCATGTATTTATGCAGTAAAAAAAACACATACATGTAAAAATGAAGTAAAGAGACATTTGCATTACAAATTGACTTGCAAAATTTATACATAAAATCATTGAATATCTTAGGTAGAGCCCCCGATCTGACTGTTGGTCGACATTATGACCAACCCCGCAGACAAGTTAAAGTGCAATGTAAAAAATTTGTCTCACTTGTCATAAAGGAGTAAGACCTTCCTCATAAACGGCTGCAGAGTACAAAATTTGCTGCAGGCACACTTGAAAATCGCTATTTCAAAGTTAAATTTTATTTATCGTATAAGCCAAGTTTTTAGATAGTTTTCGAATGTAGTTTGATGCATTGAATACATAAAAAATAGTACAAACATTTCAACAGATATACCTTTGACTTTCAATATTTCTATTTCAAGATTAAATTTTATTTGCAGTAAAGTCCATTAAGTTAAGAAAACACTCTGAAATCATAGCTACATTTCGAAACGAAATATGACGTTGCAACAACTTTCAAAGTAAACGAGGGTACGAAGAATTTTTACATGATCTTTTTCGCATTCAAAACTTCAAATTTTGCCTAAAAGCATTAAATATTTCGTCAGTAATAGATATAACGATCACGCCCGTACCTAAAAGGTTAATGAATTATTTGCTTTCTAACTTTTGCATTAGAATTTTAATGAACATGAATAGACGCATGTTTTTGAAACCATCCATTGCAAAATAATAAAGTTGAAGTGTATTTATTAAAAACTTGAAATTAATAAAAAATGATACGAAATCTTACCGTCTGGGCCAGGTTCACCCATTAAACCATCCATTCCAGGACGTCCTGGTGGACCTATATCTCCATCGAATCCAGGCAATCCAGGTTCTCCCATTATTCCAATATCACCCTTTTCTCCAGGAATTCCATCAAGACCTGGTGGACCAGGTTCTCCATCAAAGCCAGGGGGTCCCTGCAAGTACAAAAAAAAATAAAAATAAAATAAATAAACCACGTTTTAAAGAATGCCTGTCTGTCAAATAACATCTACAGTCATTCATTAATAAAGAATACATAAAATGACGAGCATACCATATCTCCTTTAAGACCTGGATATCCGCGTGGTCCACTATCCCCTTTCAATCCATTTAGACCAGGAATTCCATCTAGTCCTGGTTGCCCTGGTTCACCCTTAGCTCCAGGATATCCATTGACACCGAATCCTGAACGTCCTGGTTCTCCCTTTTCACCGTCTCTTCCGTCCTTTCCTGGAGGTCCATCCGGTCCACGAAGACCCGGCATTCCTGTGTCTCCTTTTTGACCTTTTTCTGATACTAGACCTGGTTCACCTTTTTGTCCCTAATATTTAATTAATGCGATATATATAAATAAGTTTGCATAAATAGAGAGATTACTCGCCTTTCCAAAAGCTTTAGGTGAAACCTACGCTGAAAGATTTAATAATATCACCTACCATAAATCCGACGTCTCCTTGCTCTCCTTTATCACCGTCGAGACCACGTGGACCTATGTTTCCTGATGGTCCCGGATATCCAACATCACCCTTAATACCTGGTGGACCAGGACGTCCAGGTTTTCCTTCCAATCCTGGTACTCCAGGAAAACCTACGTTTCCTTTCTCTCCTCGTTCACCCTTCTGTCCATATGGTCCATCAGAACCAGGTCGCCCTAGTTATTGTAAATGAAGAACGTTAAAAACCATGTATTCTGAAGCGTGTGTGTTTGTTTCAGATAGGATGAAATAATGAAATAGATAATATATATGACCTTGAAGACCAGGCGGTCCTTGACGTCCTGGATATCCCTTCGGTCCTTCAATTCCAGATTCACCACGGTCACCTTTCAATCCAGGTAAACCCGGAAGTCCAAGCCTACCAGGTTCACCAGATAATCCAGGCTCTCCTGCAAGAGATTACATTTTTTAAAATATATAATTAGTAAGTACAGTTTTATCACGAGACAACGGAATTTTTCTTGCGAAAATTCACCTTTCGGTCCATCCGTTCCAGGTGTTCCTTCAATTCCAGGTGGTCCAGGTGGACCAACCAGTCCCATGTTGCCTTTTTCTCCAGGAGCTCCGGGAAGTCCATTATAACCTGGTTCTCCGGGATCACCTCGTTCTCCAGGAAATCCGTCCATGCCCGGAAAACCTACAGGACCTTCTTTTCCTGGCGGCCCCGGAAGTCCTCTATCTCCCTTCGGTCCTTGAGGACCGATAGGCCCTGGACTACCCTTCATTGGTATGCCTGCTTCCCCTTTGTCACCTTTTGGGGCTATCGCGCCAGGAAGTCCTTGCCGTCCTTCTTTTCCAGGTTCGCCGGGGAATCCCATAGAACCAAGATCACCTTTATCACCTCTGGGTCCTGGAAGTCCTCTGGGGCCAACGGGACCAGGTGGACCAATTGGACCAGGCGGTCCTGGAGGTCCCTTTTATGAGTAAAAATAATTTAATATTTTTTCACCATTATATGACTCTAAATTCAAATATTATACTTTAAATCATGAATGTAGTTTATATACTTTATTCATTACTACAATGCAATATTTTTAAGAACCTGCTTTGTTGGAAAAATACTCTTGAGAAATAATTTCTACTTAAATAAATATACTTAAAATACTTATTTATTCGAAAATATATATATAAAACTCACAGCTTCTCCCGGATAACCCTTATCGCCAGTGTTACCATCGTAGCCAGGTAGTCCAGGTTCTCCTTTAGCACCCATGTGACCTCTGTCCCCTTTGACGGCTGCCGTTATGTTTAACGGAGGGCAGACGCCTATTTTTAAAGTAAATGAAAATAAATATGGCTTTCTTTAATATGCGCGATTCTAGTAATAATAAATTAAACATGTTTTTAAACCTGGGAATCCTCTTGGTCCGTCGGGGCCAGGTTTTCCCTTTTGTCCAGGATGTCCTGAGTTACCAGACTCGCCTGTTTCACCTTTAATACTCACACCAGGCTCACCTTTTCGCCCTGGAATTCCCGATCTTCCAGGACTTCCGTCTTCGCCCGGAAATCCTTGGTCTCCCTAAACAGGAAACGATACAAATATATCTAATTCTCTGGGGAATTGAAGAAATATCAATACTAACCACAAGACCTTTTTGTCCAGGGAATCCAGGACTTCCTGATATTCCTTTCTCTCCAATTGGACCATCAAAACCAGGAGGCCCTTGTCTACCTCTTTCTCCTAGCTCTCCTTTTTGCCCTTTTTCCACCTTACATTGATCTGCTGTAATTATACACGCTGTCCCTGTTTCTCCTTGTGGTCCAGGCGATCCAGGTATGCCAGCTATACCCTATTAAATGATGGAAATCAAATAAACCGATTTTTCGATTCATGTGATTTAAATATTTTAAAATAAAATAGTGACTCACTGGGATACCAGGCAACCCGATTGGCCCAGGTACACCATCTAATCCGGGTTCTCCAGGAGCTCCTCTTTCCCCAGGTGGGCCTCGAGGTCCCATTAAGCCATCTTCTCCATCGAAACCTCTATCACCTTTTTGTCCGGGAAGTCCAGGTAAACAATTTTCACATCGGCCCCCGATATCTCCTTTTTCTCCGGGAGCCCCAGGGAAACCAGGAGTTCCATCTCTACCAGGTATACCAGACTCTCCGCCTGCACCAGGCAGACCTGGAGCACCAGGAATTCCTTCTAAAGCATCTCCAGAACGTCCTCGTAATCCGGTATATCCTCTTTCACCTTTTTGCCCCTTGTCACCATCTTTACCTGGTTGTCCATCTAAACCTTTAGCACCCTGTGGTCACAAACACATAAGAAGATAATTCAGATAACGCTTTATTCATAACTATTTATGAGTAACGTAACTTACAATTATGGTTAAGCCCTTTTCACCCGGTTCACCTTTTGGACCTGGTGGCCCTTGAGGACCATCGAAACCGCGTGGACCAGGTTCTCCGGGGAATCCGGGAAGTCCGGAGTCACCTCTCTCTCCTTTATCCCCTGAAAGACCTTCAGCACCGGGTACACCTGGTAATCCAGGCCCTCCCATAAGACCTGGTAAGCCTCTTTCACCGGGAGTCCCTGGGAATCCATCCGACCCTCTCGGTCCAACAGGCCCAGGATATCCGCGAGGTCCTTTCTCACCTGGTGGACCAGGTTGTCCTTTGCCACCCTAGTTTTGCAGAAAGTCAATAATCATGCATTATAAGTAAGAAAAAATACGTAGGATATTGAAAATTTATGATCTATTTCTTAAAAGACAATTAATATTATTTTCAATAACTTACTCCTGGAGGTCCTGGAGGTCCTCGCATACCAGGCAATCCAGGTAATCCGTCAATGCCAGAGTCACCTTTTTCCCCCAATCTTCCTGGCAAACCATCTAACCCATCTAATCCTCTATCTCCCTTTCGTCCAGGTGGACCCGGTGGCCCTGAGAATCCCGTTCGGCCCTAAAATGGCACATTTTGATTGTGTAATACGTGCATAAACAACAATAATAAGAGTTTTTGTCAGGATTTTAAAACTTACTCTTGGACCTTCACTTCCCGGTGGACCTCTGTCTCCTTTCACGCCTTGTTGACCCGGCATACCATGAATTCCTAGTGGTCCCGGTTCACCTTTATCACCTCTAAGCCCATCCAATCCCTACATAAAAATAATTGCAATCTTATTAATGATCTGCCAAAATTTATTATAAACCAATAAAATGATCAATTAAAGCAGTATCTACTAAATTATATTTTATCTTATATGTCTGAAATTAAAATACGTCGTACCTTTTCTCCTCGGTCACCTCGGTCGCCAGGTGCACCTGTTATACCAGTGGTAGTTCCTATTTCGTCAGTTGCAGCTGGTAACCCAGGAAGCCCACGTTCTCCTTTATAGCCTTTATCACCTTTAACTCCTTCAAATACTCGTCCCATGCTGCCCTTCATACCAGGTTCTCCCCTTGGGCCTATGTCACCCTATAAAATATAAGTTTAGTAGTTTAATCTTAAAATTTCTGAATACTTTTTTTATTATTAGGATAAGTTAATTGCAATACTGTACAATAATTTATAATAATAATATAACTAATTTTATATGTCCAAAATGCCTACCGGTTGGCCAGTTGCTCCTTTTAATCCAGTCGCCCCACGAATACCAGACGGTCCAGGTTGTCCGGAAGGTCCTCGAACCCCGTCACTTCCAGGTTCACCTTTCTGGCCTATTGGCACTCGTCCACAATGCCCTGGTTCACCTTTGTCGCCCTTGAAACCACCAGCACCAGGTATACCGCGAGGACCTGGTTCCCCATGCAATCCATCACGACCTCTATCACCCTAATAAAAATGAATTATAGAATTATTAATAATAAATGTATTGACTTATCGCATAAAAACAATTCAAGATACATACATCAGTTCCGTTACAGCCATCACGACCAGGTAAGCCGGGATTACCTGCAGCTCCTGGAACTCCAGGAATACCATTTTGACCAGCGTATCCCGGGAATCCCATTTTTCCCTATACAAAATATCATGGAATCAGGAGGAATTAAAATAATGTAATTCTAGCATAATGCAGATTACATACTCGTTCACCCCTATGGCCACGTGGCCCTTGCGGTCCGAAATGTCCTTTGTCTCCCTTTGGTCCTAAAAGCCCTTCCGTGCCAGGGAAGCCTCTTTGACCCTTCGGACCTTGTGGTCCCATTATTCCAGGCGGTCCCTATTCGAATATTGTTATTATTATTCATTGAATTACATATGTCAATTGATATATTTATGATGTAATTTAAATGTAACTTATTTTGTCATTTTTAAACAGAATCGTATTATTCTTACTCGTGATCCTTTTTCTGCGAAGCATTTTGGTACGCAGCATCCAGCTCCGGTACAATTCTTACGAACACCTGGTACATCGACTACTTTGTAACTACTCGGATAACCTTGCGCTCCGTATCCCGTTTCGAATTCATGAGCTCTTTGGGATGCTTCGTAATCGAGGCCGCTATAATGAGTTTCGTTGTAACTTTTCCTATTCTCGTCGTATAATCCGGGCTCGATCGAACCAGAGCCATTATACCGTCCGTCGCCATAGTGTTGTCTCTTATCATCTGAATATCGTCGATCACCACCGGTTATGGTATGGCCCCGTGAACCATTTTGACCCAACCATGACGTGTGATTAACATCATATCGATTATCATATTCATGCCGCCTGTCGACTGGAGGCCACCCAGAATTATGTTCTTCAGGGTATTTTACGCCATCTTGTCCATGTTTGTTATTGTTATCATATGTAATTTCTTCGGAATTCTCCCCCGGATAGCCGAGTTCTCCATAAGGATCATTGTCATTGTCATTGTCGTTGTCATCCTCTGCACTCTGCTGATCGTCATCGTCACCATAACCGCCGTAGTGATCTCCGTCGTTGACCCCTGGCAAATCACCCCGTTGCTGCAGGCCTAATCGATCTCGCCAATGTACTGTGTAATTATACGCTAGCTGGAATATAAAAAATCACACAATGACACAGCAGTTAATTAATATTAATAAAATAATGTATTGAAGTATTATATTTATCCGCATCTTTTAGTATTGATAATTATCAAAAAAAGTTATCGTAAACACTAGACCCTATTTTATAGGGTCTAACTATACATAATTGTTGCTATTTAATAATAATAATAATAATAATAATCGACTTTATTGCTTATATCAGGAATACACTATATACAACGGAGAATTTACTTACTAACTAAATATGTATAAGCAAAAGGCGAGACACAGCACCACTAAGTTGTTTTATATATAGTCTGACCACGAATTTCCAGTTAAAACGTTAGGGTTTTTTTCGTGGGAGAATTACCTTCCAGACAGCGATGAAATTCGCGACAAAGGGGTTTAGGTCGTAGATTTATAAAAAATTATTCGTATGACTAACTCACTTTTCTTATTCTACATGTGAGCTAATATTTCATAAAAAGGCAGAATAAGTCCCCTTTAAAGGAACTGTCTTCTTGGGGAATTCTCTTAACAGGAGTCGACGTTTGTAACAAGAATTATTCCATTTCTCTTTTTTTCTACTATAAACCAAAGTGGTTCTCAAACTCAGGTCAATACCATCTGTCATATCGCTCGCTATCCGGCAGGAACTTCCCGATAGAGCTCGGGCTTACGTCGTTAGAAGACAACGCGAATTGTTACTATAAACTCGCCTAAATAAAATCGGGTAAAAAGATGCCGAACTTCATTGAGTGATTATTAATTCTCCAACTTAGGATATAAATGCATTTTTCATTCCCAAAAGAAGTTAAATTTATTTCAAGTAAGAATTGATATATGCAGCATTTCTTTTTCAATTTTAATTTGACATTATTTATTAAATAGAATTTTCAAAACTTTAACAATGCATTTGCGAAAATGATAACAAGTTAATTTATTATTTAAATCTTAAAAAATTAACATCTTTATTTAGCGAAGAGTTTACTCCCCAATGCCCCCCCCCCCCCCAACATACCTAGTCTGAATTTCGCTTTTTATAAAACGCTATTTTTAAAATCATAAAATAAGTGTCCCTTTGTTTTTTATGTACTACAAGCATATTCAAATTTCAGAAAAATCATTGTTTGACACTTTCATAGAGTTACTTGTGAATTTTTTACGAATCTTTATTTGGTGCTATTAAATTATTAACTTTTTTGAAAGTTCAATTTTACATTTAGAATTTTGTATATTCAATTTTGATATTTGAATTTCCAACACGAAGGATTAAATTATGCAGATTACATTTTCAACTGTAATGTAGTATAACTGTAATCTATTAAAATTGTATATAAATATGAAAATCATTTAATAAAAATAATTTAATTTAGTATTAAATTTGTTTACAGCGAATAAATAGAGAACGCCTGAACGCAATGAACCGCGTGCTTGCGAGCATAATTGGTTGCAGTTCTCCAGGGGCTCCCCGTACACATCAAGCGACAAGTGCTCGAGAAATGACGTTTCCACCACCACTTCAGACAGACAACCCAACAAATCCGATTCGAGAAACACTCAGCATATGCATTCGGCGTTTAGCCGTCGCGAGGGAGGATGTATCGCGATCGATATGTCATAGATCACTCACATTTTCAAAATTGTCTGTGATGATAGATTCATAGATATTATCCAAAAAACGAAAACTGTTATTTTAATTGACCCTTTAAAGATTACATTTTTTTAAAAGAACTGAATTTAAAGTACTCGAAATTCAAAATGGCTAATCCAATATGGAGTACGGTTTTTATGATCATCGATTCTGAATCCTCAATCTTTTTTCGAAAACATAAAATGGCTGATTCAATATGACGGATGAAAGCGTAACATTTTTTAAAGGAAAGAGTTCAGAAAAAATTAGTATTCAAGGAAGCAGTAAACGTTTAGCCTAAGTTTTTTACGTTTTCGCATGAGAAAATTGTATCTGCAACATGGAAGAATAGGTGTTTGCAGACTCGTTCGAATTGCAGACGTTGCGCTCGGGCGTCAGCTGGCCCTCGTCGGCAAACGCATATTTTGCTCCCTAGTTGCACAATGTACTATTTTATCTTGTATTTTAGTGATAATTACATTTTTACGAAAGTGATGCTTTCTTATGATTTATTTGTTTACAGGAATAGGAAAAATACTAATAAAAAATGAATACAAAGTGCAAAGAAAAAAGATGTTAAATATACTTAAATATGTAAAACGTTAAGTCAACTTTCATTAAATGAAATTTTTAAACATGTTATTTAACCAGTCTATCTTTAAAACACTCGGATTTTACCGATATTTTGCAAAAATTACTTCTGGACATATATTACTTGTAACACCCAAAGTGCACTTTTCAACATCATAAATATTCATGACAGAGGTCTAAAGAAACGAATTGAGATGAATTAAAGTCACTTACCGCCTCAGCAATAAGAAGCAGGAATACCAGGGATGCGACGAGTCTGCGAACAGAAAAATTAATTGATTCATTGGAAAGTGTCAAATATTTATCATTTTAAACCACACATATAAATTTATTTAAACAGAACAGTATTTAAAAAAAAAGGCGACAGTCTGTCGAATGCTAGTATCACATATCAAATTCGTTAACTACGAGAAACTAAATTTTGTTTTTTTAATTATAAATCAAACAATGTATTTTAATAAAAATAATAGAAACAATAATTTGTTGTAATAGTTAATGTGCATTCTCTCAGGACATTGCGTCATTTCTTTCCTGTAACTTAATTTTACTTTTCATTATTGCGAAAAAAGACCTTTTTGTATCAAGGACGCAAAATTATGTTTTACGCCTAGAATGCCGATTTTGAAGTATAAATTCTTCTAAATTGATCTGAAGAATAAATTAAGTTTATATATTTATTTTATCAACTATTAATTATGAAATGTGTAGAAAACACCGTAATAATTTTTGTATTGTAGCCTCTCGTTGTTTTATTATATTTCACTCCAAGTATTCTAACAGGAAGGCTTTCTAGGTAAGAATTCACAAAATTTAAATTTCATTGTACAGATTTCGTTCAACTTTTTGTTGTGACAATCGTCGTACGACTCGTAACTGACACATGCGACATGTGATTCCAATATACACAATGTGCATGTTCATGCGACCGTTTCTATACAAAATTACCCCACGATATACAACAATTTATACACTGATTAGCCATGTCATGTTTTAATCATTTCGCGCGCAGTTAGTTATGAGCATGGATGTATTTTCTCCGCCATAGTATTCAATTGTAATAATACGATATGTCAAACGAATTTTTTTTAATTTATATTTTTTGAACCCTCTAAATTTGAATTAGTAAAAAAATATTAATATATAACGAAAAATGGGTCACTATCAATTAGTGAATTTTTTTACTAACAAGTAGCGAAACGCCACTAATATAGTAGTAAAATTACACTAATCGAAGTGTTGATTCTACTAACCCAAGTAAAAGAATTTTGAATAAATTATACATAATTTACTTATATTAATTTTTTTATTATTTATATATAAATTATACATGATTAATCTAATACTAAAAAATACGTTCAGTACACGTAAGTTTGGTTAAAAAATGGTTTAGGTACATGATATAAACGTTTTATGGTACCACCACACTTATTACTGTCGCTAAATGTATGTTCACCACATACGTTTATAGTACATGTGTATTATACCAAACGTATATTAAATGTCAAAAAATCGTTTTCGTTTCAGTAGGCGTAAATGGAGGCGTTTTTTTCCGCCTCTTAAGACCGTAAAATAGACATTTCACGACTCATGTATTAGATATGGATTTTTTCTTTCTTAGCGTAGTTTTCAGTAGAAATAATTGAAACAAAGAAAAGGAAAAATATAAAATTTAGTTTCTTTTTTGAAAATGTTTGCATCGACATTCAAAAGAGCAACGTCAAAAGTAGTCGAGAAAAGGAAGTCCTATTCTCTTAATTTATCTTCTTTTTCTAAATAAAACGATGTAAAAATTCTTACCAATTCGACGTTGAAGGATTAATATGTAATAATTGTAGTTACTATAGTTAATTTGTACTAAATTAAAAAATTACTAATTATTAACACGCATCAAAATGGTAAAATTCATTTACGTAGGCAGGATTAAAGTAAAAAAGTATTTTTACTTTTAATTTAAGGTCTACTAAGAAATATAGTTGATTTTGTCAGATAGTTTTTTATTATCTCTAAACATAAAAACTTTAGGAAAATGAAAAATGACATTTAAAGATTAAATGACTCATGTAAAAATAAAATCATTTTTCAAAATAAAAGAGATATCTCATTCATACATGGTATGATAAATTTCTTTATCAAACTATTAAGACAGCCGTTCTTCGCTCAAGTGTATCCTTATATCTACATCCACTTTTATGAAAAAAAAGCAAATGAATCTCTTCATTTTATATATTAATTCGGCCCAAAACCTTTTTTTTTTGTCTATTGGTAGGAACAGAAAATTTAATTTTTTACAATTCTATACTAGTTTCAAATATTTATACTTAATTAAAACAATTTACTAATTTGTTTAAATCAAAATTATTTTCAGACAATATGAAATCGAATTTATGTCTATTAAACCATTAACCGCCAAATGCTAGAATTTTATCTCGAACTCAGCATTTATATGTCACATGAAACAAATAAGAACAAAATTCGTGAGTGTATGAATTTTATTATTTATAGGTCACTCATTTGAATAACAATGAACAAAATTTAGAAAAATTTCAATTTTCAACTGTTTTGTTGGAAAATATGTAAAAAGACGTGATTTTTGTTTTGACTCATAAAGTATTTTGTTAGAATTTTTTCTATTAATTTAATATACTTCATAAACGTTCACTCTTTGGATTATTTATGTATTTACAAAATAAAAAATAAAAAATAAAAGAAATGCATAAAAAACAAATTACACCTAAATTGAACAAGTATCTACGATTTCAATTTTATAATTGCATTATGGAAATTTTCTACATTTTACCGCGGAAAACATTTTTTACATGAAAATCACAACAGATACAATTGCGTAACAATTTTAAATTATAGTCGTGATCCCTGTCATTTTGAACCAGCCATTTTTTATTTTGAAAATCTGACTACAAATTCGAAATCATATGAAAAATCGTGGAGATAACGAAAAATTTCAAACAATAAAATTCATGCAGTCTCGTTTTTTTTATATTTGTTTCAAATGAAAGATAAACGCAAAAATCTATGTAAAATTCCAATTCCTTTAGCGATTAATGGGTTAAGAAGACTAACAAAGTTCGAAATTTTCTTAACTAATATGCACACTATTAAAAATTCCGACACTATTATATACCAATCTAATATCAGAATGTTACAAAATAATATTACAGGAAAATAAACTACTTAATTTTTTCATAAAATAATTAAACTTTCATAGAATTTCATGAAATGACTAAATTGTAAGACAAATTGCAACGGAGTTTGCATACTACCCTCTAACGTAGTTAGTTTTTTTGTCGCTAGGTGCAGTTAGCAATGTTCTCAAGTTTCATTGTTGAAATTGATTACGATTTAATCATAAGAGAATCTACTCAAAATTTCTTGAGGTAGAAAAAATCTATATGTTCTATGCACAAATATACGCGTAAGACTTTGCATGTGGGTTATTTCAGATGCATTCCAGATAAAATACAGATGAAAAAAAATAGATTTGGACCCGATTAATATGGATATTTGTTTATTTTTACATAAACTAGCATTTTCTACAGAAACCATCCGTCGGGACATTAATAAATCTTTGTCCATTTTATTCGTAATATTTTCTACTATACAAAGGAAAGAGAATCATAATTAAAAGGGGTTAAATTTTGTTTACTTGCGTTTTATGGACATCAATTTAAAAAATAAAATGTAAAACAATGTAACAATGAAAAAACACGTATAAAATGTTTTTCTTTCAAATCTCAACAAAAAATGGCGTTGTTATACATATCTTCCATTTTTTCAGGAAAAAATTAGATTAGGTTCTGCTCCAGATTTTCAAGACAACGCCTTTTAATATTGAATTGTCAGTAAAATTTTCTATTCTTACTAATGTACCTGTTTTTAAAAAATCTACTAAAGGACCAATTAATATATTATGAAGAGATTAAGCTTGTACTTTTTTGATCATAAAAATGAATGAAGATGCAAGGATACACTTGCACGAAGAGTGACAGTCTTAATAGTTCGATAATGAAATGTATCATATCACGTATGAATTAGATACCTCTTGATATTTTTTAAATGATTCCATTTTTACACGAGTCATTTAATCTTTAAAAATCGTTTTTCAGTTTCCTATAGCTTTTAATACTTAGAGATTAGAAAAAAACCATACTACAAAATCAACTATATTTGTTTAATCGGCCTTAATTTAAAAAAAAGAAACTTTTTGCTTTACATCCTCCCGATGTAAATGAATTTTATCACTTTAATTCAAATTAATGATTGTTAATTAAATTTGTCTAAATTTAAACAATAACAATCTGATAATTTTTTGTTTAATTTAGTCAAATTAACTTCGAATATCGACTAACTTCGAACTTCGAACAACTGACTACATTCATGGTTATTTTAACCGTCAAGTGGTCAGAATTTGTACACGAACTTAAATATAAGAGGATATTTTTTAAATCAAGTAAATATTATTTAATAGCCAGTTACTTGAATGTACAAAACTTTTTTCCCAGTATATGAAGTAATTAAATATAGGATTAAATTTTGCAACTTAACTAATTTTCTTGGAGTAAGATGAAAAACCAAAACTATTTGCCTTTTACGAAATTTTATTTACTTCAGTATTTCCTGAGAAAAAATCTGTTTTTTGGGAATCATATTTTGAACAAACTATAACTCGAAAAATTTATTAATCGTATCAGAATAAAAAAACACGTACAAAATAATTTTCTTTGAAAAAATAAAAATAAATTATGCAGCTTTGCTATTAACTGATACTGTAGCAAAGAATGTGTTTATCGCTTTTCTTTTTTTTGAATAATGAACTAAAGTAGAAAAGAGTAGAATTGGTAATCACGTCTAAAAAAGTAAGTTTGAAAAATAGATATAGAAATTTATTTTGAACATAACAAATCGAACCCAAACGATACAATATTAACATTCAAATAAAAAAAATGCATGGAATTTTGTGTTACAATAACTACCATTACTAACCGCAACCGTAGTATTTTGCTATTACCATTTAGAAGAGTGAGAAACTGTTGAAACCGTAATAATAAAAACTTCACATTTATTAAAAAAACTCTGATAAAAATATCTAACATTGTCGGGGAGGAGCAAAATACTGACCGTTGAAATTCAGTTTTACAATTTTTTTTTCGAAAATTTTGCAAATAAACAAATAGTGATTTCACAATATTGGTCAGTGACATTCGCGGGACTAGAACCCTGGCAGTCTGATACACGTGTCTTTCAAGGCTGTGCAAGGGGAGCGTAACAAGACTCCGAAAGGAAAGCTGATAGACAAAATTCCGTAATATCTTGCATTCTTCACGAATACTGCCGAATGTAAAATTTATTAATTCTGATACTTTGTATAGACATTAATCTCGTATTTATTTGAGTAGAATTAAACGCGTTCTTACTGACGAGACACTTCGTCTTCACTTTTAAAATCGCTTCAATCAAGTTTATTGTGAAAGTAACGTTTCAATATAGTACATAATGCAGTTTACATTTAAGTTTTAAAATTTTAATATCGAAAAAAAATTTATATTACTCATACTATGAATAAGATTCCGAATAAAAATAAATTAAGAAATGCGATTAAAAATAAACTAATCTCGTACTTATAAGTTCACAAATAGCTAGACATCACATTTATAGGACCGATTTATATTTAGATGAATTATTTGACAACTCTAGGGGATTTACGACAAGTTATAGTTTTAAATTTGACTATATTTCCTGGATTACTGAGTTTCTTAAAAAATTAAGAAATATGTAGAAGTAAGTGTATATAACTTTTGAAATAAAACTCGAAGCAAAATGTTGTAAAAATAAACCTCAAAGGATTTATTCCTTCCATCAAGTTCCGAAACGTTTCAAAGAAGCACAACTTTGATGCAGGCTCTCGAAACTTCCGGTTAAAGAAAGCAATAGTATTTTATATCTCTATAGAAAAACGAATGCAGACAGTTTCGAATCTTTCTCACTTGTCTTAATAAAGTTGATTCGCGGAAAACGTTTTCATTGCAGTAGGGTTAAATTCTTGTTAAGTAAGATAATACTAACTATTTAATAAGACTATGCAGTAACCGCTGCGAAGGACAAATGACTTTTCTAGCACAATCGTTTTATGTCATACATTATATTTAGATTAACAATACAGACAATTATACTTTCATTTAATTCATTTCCCGCAATGATTTCCCCCTACAAATGACCTCAAACTTCATTCTCACTGCGTTGGAGTGAGAACTCTATAGTTCAAAATCACTTTTAAAACAAACTCATTAACTTGAATCTCAATTCTTTATGGCATAATGGCAATGAAATCTTAAGTACTAGGTGTGTCAGATGCACGAATAATTGATGAGCTAAATTTACTAATGTTTATTTTCAAGGTCATAAATTACAAATCCCAAGATTACATCAAACAAAAAAATTCACGCCATGAAATGTGTCACCCCATTTCAGAGCCCAAAAATAAAACCAACCACTCGACGAAGCACGGAGAAAGGTTTCGCAAGTCTCCATGTTATAATCGCTGCAACACTTATAATACGACTCACGTAAAAGGAAGTGATGTTATTAATATCACTGAATTCTGATGCACTTTGGTTATCATAAAAAAGGAAGAAACGTTCACTTTCGTAACTTTTTAACCACATATGAGATTCTCGGATGAAAATTAACTTAGAAATAAAATCTTGGTAATGTCAAACTAATTGGTGATCAAAATTGAGGAGTTTGGTCTATGTCGATCTATGATGTCATGGTCTTTTCGTTACCTACAAACTCCTCAACTTTACTTTTTGACCATGTCTCTTTGTTGAAACTGGTCCAAAAAGATCTAGTTGCCAAGTTCGTTGGAACATTGGGACCAGGCCAATTCTCCCGTCGGACCATTACGGACACGTCAACCACCCCATTGGACTTTACCGTCGGGACCTGTGTTCGCAAGACCAATCTACCCAAAGTAGCTACTAAGGACTTCCGCTAAAGGAAAAAATATGAAACACTTTCAACTGACAACTCCTATTGTCACGGTGACTGAAAGTTCCAGATCCATTTAGACTGACATCCAGACCAATCTACCCAAATAGCTACTAAGGACTTTAGCTAAAGGAAAAAATATGAAACACTTTCAACTGACTACTCCTATTGTCACGGTGACTGAAGGAGTTCTAGATCTGTTTAGGCTATAAACCTAAACGAAATTTCCTGAAACAAACCTAGGGGAGCTTAAAATTTACAGAAATCACCGGGATCAGGAGCCCTACCCAGAGTACCATATGACAATCAAAATTTAAAACTTCGGAAACCCCATGAAATTGTTTGAAATGTTTGTTGTGGACTTACCGCAAACCTGACCGGGTCATGTCGAGGGTCCACTTCCTGGTCTTCCGCGGAGAAATCCGCGCGACTACGGGTAGCTCACCGCGTCGCTAGAGCGACAGAGTTGCTCTCGGGCTGGTTGGATTCGTTCACCGAGCGACGGACGAGTAATCTCGGGCCATAGAGAGGAGACGCGTGCTGAGTCGTGTCCCATCCAGGGAGGACTCTGAATGAACGTCGGAGGGAAGGAAAGCGGAGGCGGTGGATCACTCTTGGTCTAGAATTCCTCCGCCGAAAGGAGGACCGGCCGCCCTCTCGTGCCCTTCTTTTCCAGTCCAACCCCTCCAGTGGGGTCTAACTTCTTAGGATCTGTGGGTCCAGTTGGATTCCTGTAGTGTCTGGAGTGGACACACTACCCTTGACCAAAAGGAACCTCCCTACCGACTGACCCAACTATTGGTGGCTGCTGGTGGTCGCTCCGGTTTGGAAGAAGCAGCGGTCCAGACCCCGTCGTCGACTGGCGGACTTGTCTTTCGCACACGGTGCAACACGCACGGACCGATCGCGCATCTCCTCGGGACTGTTGCGCGGTCGTGTTCCTATGTTCCCTCCCGCCCCCGTTCCGTCCCGTTCCGTCGGTTCCTCCCGCCCTTTCGGGCCGCACGTGCGTTCCTCCGCTTCCTTTCGTCTCTCCCTTGTCTGCAGGCGCTCCATGAGCTCGACGAACGCTCAGCGCTCATACGTCGAGAACCGACCGCAAGACAGCAGCCGTGCACACGCGGCGCAAGAATACAGCTGGGGAATGCAGCTGGGATAGCTTCACCGACAGAGAGAGGCGCGGCCCGCCGCCGGCCCGGGAACAAGGGAAGGAGAGAGAGACGAACGTGCACGGATCTAGACAGAATCGACTGTCGACTGGACGAACTGGAAGGTTCCTCCGGCTCGTACGTAGCCCGTCAAGCTTCCTCTAACAAACATCCATCCGCGAAAATCCATCTCCGCGAGCCGCCGCTCGATGGTCCAGGTCACCGGAGTGCCGTGAAAGAGACGCGCGAGTTTCCGTCAAGAACTTAAAACATCCCCAGGTCCCCGGGATTCGACACGTCGAGTCCTCCAGGATGCGACGCCGGGGCGACCGGGACATCGTCCTCGGTGCACTTCCGGTTTTGCTCCTCGTCACCTGCAGCGTGGTTCAACTATCCGATGCCGTTGTGGTGAGTACCTAAACTTTTGGTCTTAAGTCAAAAAATGATGTACTAACCGTGAGGTTCTGACTGATGTCCAAATTAGAATAGTCCGGTTGACAGGTGATTGTTTCTTCATGTTCCATCCAATCCAAGCTTTTCTTTTAGTGGTCAGCGCACGAGCAATGATCCGAACTGTCAGGAACCATCAGATTCTTGTGCAGTTTTTATCATTGTCAGATTTGACATTAGATCCTAGATTACCGTCAAATTTTAGAGAAAAGTTTTGGAGTAAATGAGAAAAATTGTCGACTTGACATCTCAAGTTCATGAGTATAACTCAAGCTGACATTCATCAACATTATCTAATTCAGAAATTGCTTCTCATTACTTCTCCTCATCCTGACACACTAAAATAGTAACAAAGTATCCATGTCTTCCGTCTTTTGAGGAACATGTCATTGTTAAAAATAGACATCCCTTGCAGTGATATCAATTCCAGTGAAGTTATAGCCGGCACTTTTAAAGGTAGATTTGACGTAATTGAAGGTAGAAATAAACACGGCGGAAATTTAGTATCAAATTTTCAAGACACCAGAATCAAAATCCCAGGGATTTTACATAACTTTTACAAAGTGTATAAAATAGATCGAATGATGAATTAAGTAACTACACCGCCACTTAATTGTAATTGCTACCATTTCGACCTCCGTCGCGACCTTAATACGCGGTATTAAAGATGGTGTAACATTTTAACTTTCTGCCAAGAAAATCATTTCTCAAATCCAGCTTCACGGAAGTGTTTAAAGTATTTTATCAAAACTTCACTGACAATTGACAACTTCTCCGAAAACGGTCAGGAAATGTCATTTCACATCTTTGTGCGGCATCCTGCGGAAGAAAGAGTAATATTTTTTTAATCTCGAAACGTGTCAATCCAATTGTTGTATGTCTTCGGTCTGAACACTTTATTAATTAATTCTAGATTTGAACTTATCTTTATTCGGAAACATTTCCGTGACGCTTATAAGAATAAATTATAATTTTGTTAATTCTAACAAATTTTGTTTTATTTCCTCAATTTCTTGGAGTGTGAAGTCACTTTCTTACTAACCTTTGCTGTAAGGGTTGTATTTTAATTGTTTGGATTTCAGGTGACCTTATGTTGCAATATAGTTTGCAAAATGAAAATAATATTTCTATGAGTACAAAAAACGTTTCTTCTTCCAAAAATTTCAATATTTTTTGATAATTATTTTGTTGTTTGTTCGTTAGATTCCCTTTAACAATTAAAGATTCGGATTTTTTGTATTTCAATAAAATTTGAGAACCTAGATTAGAGAAATAATCTTATTAAAAGGTACAAAATTGCTTCCTCTTTCACAAATTTCAGTACTTTTCGATAATTTACTTTTCTGTTTCTAAAACTCGAAGAAATAAGGGTATAGATTTTGCGAAATTTTAATGACAAAAAGAAAAAAAAACGTAACATTTTTTTTATAATAATAAAAAAAAACATTTTTTTTCCCGTAAAATAGAGTCGAAATAAAAATATTTCAAATTTTTAAAAATTATTACTTAATATAGCTGGAAATTCAGGTATAGGTCCCCATAAATGTTTTTATTTATTTAATAATATTTATGCATTAATAAAGGGAAAATGTTTCATAGTTGTTTTGATAATTATGAATAATTTTTTATTATTAATCTGGAAATTTTTTATCAATTTATTTTCATTTTTTTGCACAATTTGCTATTCATTGTTATTAAAATTTATTGCTTAAAACAATTATATCTACAAAAAGAGCATTTATGTTAAAATTTATTTAATAATTGTAACAACAACAAAAATATTATATACAAAAATATTATATACAAAAATGTATTGTTTATTTAAAATCATTTTTAATCTAATTGGTTCCTTTTTTTTAATTAACACATATAAAAATTTTTGTTTTTGGTTAGTCTTTTGTGGTGTTACAAAAACTATACATCGTTTATATGAATGTAAAAAATTATGATTTGTATTTTTCACTACTAGAGCAAAGTAAAACGTATACAAAACTAGATATTTTGATATAAAATACTAAAAATCATTTAAAAGGAGTACATCTTATATCTCGGAAAAAGAAACTTAATTTTTAAGTGTTAATCTTCCTTAAAAAATAAATAATGTATTTTAGAGCAGTTATTTACATTATTTTTGTTATTACATTTTAATTAAGAATTTTACTTTTTGCAACGATTTTTTAAACAAAAAAAAGAAACATTGAACAAGTTTTTGTGAGCGTTAAATGCTTCAAATACAATAATTTAAAAAAAATAAATTTTTTAATAACGCAATGATAACTGAGAAAATATAATACCTAAAGTAAAACAATATATGACAACTAAAAACTTTATTTCGGTACTTAAAAAAAAAAAATTTCACACATTTGTTCGATAGCCTTGAAGAATACAGTAATATGACACATTTAGGAATAGTAAAATTCAGATATTTCACGAACTTTTGGACTGTTGTAGAAACTGTTTCAAGTAAAATATTAATAATCTGTCAATTACAGAAAGAAGAGAACTGAAATTAAAAGTAAATTAGTATGTAAATTTAGTAGTATAACAATTGTGACAATTCTAATTTATTAATTTTAATAATTTAATTATTATTATCACTTTCTCTCTCTCGCTCTCTCTCTCTCTCTTTCTCCCTCTCTCTCCCTCTCCTATCTAGCATAGTAGTGCTAGAGAAAAGAGAGAGAAAAAGAGATAGAGGGAGAGAGAGAGCAATTTCCTCCACTTTAATTAGAATTAATTAACATCATTCCCTTTGGGTTCGTCTCTGGGAAATTAAATAAATCTAGTCTAATCTCTCTCTCCCTCTCTCCCCCCTCTCTCTCTCCCTCTCTTCCCCCTCTCTCTCTCCCTCTCTCTCTCCCTTTCTCTCTCTTGCACTCTCTCTTTCCTAACTCATAAATCACTCACAAATAATGATTTGTAAAAAATGCCACAAAAATGAATTTCTATGATCGGTACAGAATAATGTTGAAATATGTTTAAAATAATTAAATATCCTTAATTTAACATTATAATTATTTGTATAAATTCTTTTCAACCATACAAAAATATTCAATATAGATCAGATTATTAAAAATTAAAATATAGATGAATTAATCAATATTTTTTGTAATAATAGTATTTATATAATATGATTATTTTTATATAATTAATGCATTACTACACTAAATTTAAAGCTCCTTTTTCGTAATTAGTTTATGGATTTTCTATGTCTTAAATATTGACGTGCCCACCATGTAGCAATTGTTTCAATCATTTAATTCTCTATAACTATTATCAATGTTATTAATTTTCACGTTACCTAATAAAATTTCATCACTTGCATTTCCACAATTGCATTAAATTCCCAGGGCAATCGGAGTCTGAGAACATCGGATGAAAGTGCGAACCGGGCGAAAGCATTCACTGAAACGCTTAAATGCGAAACTGACATGACGACTTCATGTTTACCGACATAAATTAAATTACCAAACAGTCACTGAACCCCCAAGTTTTTGTCGTATCACTAACAACCGCATGTTCAGAATTCGAAATATTTATTTCTTTTTGACATACTTCCCCAACTTGCAGTCATTTTATTGTTTACTTCTTTTCAACAACTTTTTCGTTGCATAAACGACGTCATCGCTGGTTCAAACATAACATTTTTTTTAAATTGACACTACGTGTTAACCCTGATCGGAATTAAAAATCGGATACATAATCGGATGGCCTTTGAACATGATAATTCGTCGAGGAAGACGACAAAGTATTCGATAAGCCCGAACTCGAATTTCGTGTATTTCTACGACAAAAAAGAGGGTACGGAGATTGTAAGTGCTCTTCCCTGAATTCCATGACGTTACTTTCGAGTTCAGTGAGTTTATCGCTTCTCCCGTCTTAACAGAAATAGATTACATGCGTACGAGTGACATTAATTCTTATTGAAAACAATCGCAGCATTGCGTGGCTATTACGAAAATACACGATGATGCCTGCCGAATGCCATAAGCTCAAAATAAAACTTCTAATTTCTAATTAACGACAATCACATTGAGCACAATTGATCTTTTCAATATTTAAACACCGAAAAACGATTACTTTGCTTCCTAGTCAAGAAATAGACATTTAATCCATGTGGCCGAAGAATACACATCGATAATATGTTCCCACTCTGTTCCTGTGCATAATTCAGTAATATTCCATTTTCGAAGGATTTTATTTTGAGTCAATCAAACAAAGTCAAATACATGACATCACATTACAAGGGAAAAATTAATAATGTTGTCAATTATACGTCAAACGATGATTGACATGCATGCAATTATGTAAGAATATGTTTTTACGTCTTGTAAAGCAAAATAAAAATACGTTCGGCGCGTGTAGATATCTCTTAAAACGTTTCGCAAAATAATCTTATCGTGGATTTTGCTAAAAAAGAGTATCTTGAAAATTATTTTTGTTTGACCTGAAGAAATTATGGTAGTATATATACAAACTGGAAATCGGCATCATATTTTAATCTTTTCTTCCGTTTAACTATGTCTTCAGAAATTTGAAGTACAAACAAATCTTCAGGAAATCAAAAGAAACTTTCAAAAGCTCACGTTCAATGGTCTACAAAGTGGCTATTTAAAAATGTAAATGTTTTTCCAAAAAATAATGCGAAATATCAAAGGAATACATTTGAGATCATAAAGAGAGCTTATTATACTTGGTTCTTTCGACTTTGGCAATTCTGTTTAAGTAGGCAAGTTTATACTTTATCGGCTTGTTTATCGGCGGGTTACTGTGAAATACAGATGTTAGGAATACGTGGTTCCCACTTCAGACACTAATACATACCGATCCTTTCGCAGAACTTTTAGGGATGCATCATGAAATGTGAGCAATAACATCCAACCGATGTAAGGAATTATATGCAAGAAGGCGATATAAAAGATCAAAATTTGACTATTTCTTCAGTTTTAGAATTTTTCAAAATATTTTTGTTTTTATTTATTATCAATTATAAATGATTAAAATTTTTGAAAGTGAAAGATGTAAACAAAAACTCGAAAGTAAATATCTAATCTTCTGACATTTGCAATGACTCATGATATGGAAAATTTTCTATGGTAATTTTTCGTATCGAATGAGAATTGTCGGATATGATAATGTAAAAGAAATTACATGACTTGTTCACAATCGTATTGATGTTTTCATATGGTGTAAAAATAAAACAGATGTACAAATTACGTTTACGTACACTAGGTGGCGCTCAATTCCAAAAGTGATGTTGCATACAGTTTCACTGACATTTTTCTGACGGAGAAAAGTTACACCAAATACAAATCGTTCCCTAAAAAATTTAATAAACAAGCGTTCACCAACTCATCGCAACAGACGACCAGAAGTGCGACGTTTAGAATAAATGATGTTCGACTTTAATTGCGGATTTGTACGCCATCTAGTGAACCCTTTTGTATACCATAAAAGCATACGAGATTTTTAGACTGAAGAAACACATAAGGCAAAATATTATGATATTTTAATAAAAAATTTTGATAATATCAAAGACCAACAATTGATCTGAAGCATCTAGGCAGTTATTCCTTAGATATTCTGTGTTTTAATTTGTGAGATGAAGGTCGTATTGACAGTCCCTTTCATTTAAATTACAAATTAATTTATTCGAAACATCTGTGATTTAATTCAACGGAGATTTATTGCTCATGAAAATGTAAAAGGTCCGAATACTAGAAATTGAAAGTTTTCTATCTAACCGGTTCATTAATTGCGTTCGTTTCTAACCTTTGAAATCTGAAATGTATTAAAACACTTAAAATGTTCTCAAATTCACTATACGAGTATATTTTAAGTGTTAATATTCTTCACTTTTTAAAATTTTTACTGATTATTAATTGCAACATACTCGGAAAAGTATTCAAATCATATATTCCTAATATTAATGAAAAAAATTGACTAATAATAACAAGCAAATAAATCTTATAAAAATATTTAAAAAAACAAATAATACGAAAATAACAGTGAAAAACTACCAAAGAAACTGAAAAGAAGAAGATCGCCGTATATCACTTACCCAAAACTTATGTTTTCAAATTTGTTTCCGTCAGTCGACCCAATAAACTACCTTTCCTAAAAAAACCACACAATTCTAATTATAACGCTTTTGAACTAATTTCAAAGCAGGAACAAGCGACGATTTAAAAAGAAAAAAATCTATGCCAGCAAGTTTAGTCTGTTTTACGTTGGCTCACGCACGACACCCACACATTTTGCATCGAGTGGACTTACCCATGTCTTCTATAATCGACTTCTGATGCTAACTTACTATTTATAGATTTTCCGGCTAAACGGAAAGGACTATTAGTACAAGAAAACACAATTCCATCATATTTTGCAAATTATTTTTTCCCTAACAAATGCTTGCCCTACATTCCATTTTCGCAATCCAACATTTTGTTTGCATAATAAAACAGCGAAAATATCAACGATTTGGAAAATCCTGAAAGAAATAACAAAAATGACTTTTTTGGAAATTGTTTTAGACATTTGATTCTTTCTTAATAATTATTACATTTTTTGTATTTTCATTATTCAAAGGTTTTCCAAAGTTAAAAAAGTTTTAAAAACAGCTTAATTCACATACTAGTTAAGTTATGTTTCATCGTCATAATTTCAATAAGAAATAACAAAATGCTTCTTAAATATCTTGGAATGAAAATTAATTCACTCTATCAAAAGTGTGAATGTGTACAACATGCAGATTTAGTTTTGAATCCATAAACCGTGAATTCTCAGTCTTAATGAGTAAACTCAATCTTTCACAAGATTGGCTCAATTTTCACTCATTAAGAGTGAATGTTCGCTCTAAGAAATTGAGCCACCCTAGTAAAAGAGTGAATTCTGTCTCTTAAGTAATGAAAATATACTTTTTATGAAGCGAAAATTCACCCTGAATTAAGTGAAAATACACTCATAATGAGTGGCTTCTTTTTCACTCCAGAAAGAGTTCCGGAAAAATTTAAAGCATAGAATTGCAGATTGAAATAGCTGCTTATTGGGTATTCACTAGAGTGACTCCATTCTTACTCCATAAAGAGTGAATTTTCACTCTAAGCATTTAAAGAGTAATAAAACATGGCGAAGGCTTCCAATAGAATAAAAAATAAGGATTAACGTTCATTTTCTTCTTGCAAAATCTAACATAAGAAAATAAATAAGTAAAATAAGGAGGCAGGTAATAATTAAAGAATTATTCACCGTAATTTATTTCACCATTCTTCTCCACGTCTTCAATGTTTTTTCAAGAAAAAGTTACCTTCACTCTAAATTGAATCATGACGTACTGCAGTCATATTTCTGCAATGCATTAATAAATTCTTGTTGGTACTGGCTTATAACATAGTGTATATTTAGAAAAATATTAAATTAAAAAAACACAGTTTGAAAAAAAAAACATTTTTTTGTTGTTCAATCTTGAAAATTTGGTTTTAAAGGAAAGACTGACTTAGTTCCGAGAGTTTAGGAAAAATTATGATCAATCGCTATAATTAATTTGCATTTTAAATTAGTTTCCTAAAATGAGTTAGTAACTATTACTAATTTTGAGTCATGAGAAATAAAAATGTACTTTAGTTAATCGAACTCCATTAGAATTTTTAAATTTGAACAGCTTGACTTTTGTAACTTTTCATTTTGCACTAGTAAGTTATTAATTTATGTTTTGTTCCTTTTATGCCTTTAATCAACTCCAAACTATCATTAAATTGAGAATTACTAATACCTCGGATTTAATTTGGAATGTAACATAAAAAGTACATGAAAATATCTTATTTATTTTTGCCTGTTGAAAATGAACTCTAGGATTCGAAATATGAAGGACTCGATTAACCAACATTTGGCTGAAGCCGAAAAACCGCCATCTAATAAGAAATTATTAAACGTTATTGATTATCTACAAATAACGTTCTAAATTTATTATTATTTATAACTGACTATTTTAATAACACCGAATAGAACTGACAATGTTTATAAATACAGTAATCTTTTCACAACTACCACTAAACCACATTGGTTGGACCTAGTTTGATTCCTCGAACTAAACTATTGGTTATGATTATCAAACTGATTCCGTTGCAAGTACAAATCCGATTCCGGTGTAAGTTTCCAACTTCGTTAGGGTCAAACCAGACAGTTTGGTTGTCATGCAAACGGGTCGGTTAACACACAATTGGTTCAGTTGTCATAACCAAACGGCTCGGTTATCATAACCAAACGGTTCGGTTATCATAACCAAACGATTCAGTTGTCATAACCAAACGGTTCGATTGTCATAGTAAGACGGTGCGTTTGTCACAATCAAACATTGGAGTTGAGGTGATAGTCGACAGTCGTACCATAAAAACATTTAAAATGTTCATTCCAAACTCGCCATTTAGATTGACAAATCAACATTCGGACTGTACCGTAAACCAAACTGACTTAGTTACATCAAACCGACTCACCCAACCAAATTCTAGAAACCATAACCCGAATTTCTGATTCATTAAATAGAAACCAAACGGTTCAGTAATATTCGATATTATTGTTATACGAACCGAACCATTTTTGGAGTGTAGTTAATCGCTTAGATAACAAAGTTACTAGCTCATTTTTAAATCTCTCTTCCAAATAAAAATATTAAAATATAATTATGATACCAGATTATTTCACTATTTTTTATCTGCTCATGTGAGTTATGGAATAAAAATTGAGTTTTCATTCCCCAAAAAAACAATACATTTTATTACATTCAACGATCTGAAAAAATGTTATAAAACAGACTACTAAACAGAATACTGGAACATTCACTTTTTTTAATTCCAGGAGCACCATATGGAATTCGTCATTATTTAGATCTTTGAATATATTAAAAATTCGACCTTAAAAAAAAATAACACAATTTAAAACAAAAATAAAATAAAACTCCATTTATACACTCACCGCTAATGGATGAGAGTCGAGCAATCGCAAAATATATTGATATCTGAAAATCTTTTCTCTAAAATGTTACGAAGAATATACATCTTTTACCCAAAATCGTTAATTACAAATATTTACAGACAGACTGAAATATGTAATCCACTATTTTTTGTCAGCCATATTGCACTGTAAAAATTGAACAGCAAATTCGTAAATTTCGAATAAAACACCCTTATATATAAATCATTACGAAAATTGAAAAATAATTAAAATTTATCATCCGCCATTTTGAATCCGCAATGTTGAAATTGGAAAATATAACATAAGATCCATTATCAGGGATCTGAAACAACTGTGGAACCAGGTTATGTCAGAAAATCTTGTCTGGAAATCGTTATTTTCAGAAAAATCGAGTGTAAATGTTTACATCATGTGTTATCACGAGATTAATCATTTTATCCCATACATTTCTAAGTTTAATATCCCTAGACGCTTTGATTTCATTTTACGTTTTCCAATTTCGATGCAAAAATCTTGCCGAACAAATTTTGTAAAAAAAAAAAATACTTTTTGTAATAAACAAATGTAACGATTTGGATTCGTATTTTTTAAAATTCTAAAGGCATATTTTTTTCTATTCGTAAAGTTCGATACATTTCCTATATAAAATGTTTGGGTTATAATTTGTTTAATATCGGCAATATAAAACATACAGAGGTTAAATTATGGTTTAAACAAATTTGGAAAGTGTTAAATTCAGAGGATACGATTTCACGATTCAAATAAGGTTAATTATTTATTTGTGCGTAATCTCCATTTGGAAATTGTAATCGACTTCCCTCATTCTTTAAAATTAAAAAAATCAGACGGGTTAGTATTATTGTTTATAAAATCTTCCTACTTATGGAACTTTAACTATCTAAAGTTACTTTCTATTGTAAATTTCAAAAACTCATATAAAAATGTAATGAATTTTCTGAAATTGACAACAGCAAATGACCGGTTTTGTGCAATTTCGAATGCAGTGCAGACCCGTTAAAGTCACCCGGTAGATGTTCCAAACAGTGGGCGATTTCGACGCCCGATCTGTAGACTTCGCCAGGAAGAGATAAACACTCCCAAACACGTGCAATAAACACACACATATGTGCATAACCACAGAGTACAGTATAGCACGACAGACCATACAGTTTAATCCCACCACTAAGCATTTTGGATGTATGTATGTATTTAGCCTGGCACGAACGAGAATTGGATGGTCGTGTGCGGAAAAATAACCTTTCGTTACACCATCAGAGCTGGAATGTTAAATGCGCTTACTTGGTTTCCATAATATCGGCAATGAGATAATTATGTAAAATGATGGGTTTTATCGCTTTTTTAAAACAGGACCATTTTTGGTAGTTACTGATTTTTACTTTAAAACTTTATTTGAAAATGGGACTTTGCCCTACATGTTAAGAAATAATTCTTCTGCGGAAATAACATTCATTGTATAAAAAATGACAGTTTTGCGCCCTAGGTATTTAATATCATCATAGGCAATCGAAAATTTGATAAAATGTTTATCCAGTAAACTAAAAGAATTGAAAGATGTTCATTTGATAAGTTATGAATCCTTTTGGTTCAAATATTCTTATAAACTAAAGTAAAAAATAAAATTTCATTAAAAAGTGCGTTCCTTTTGATAACATTAACATTTATAACAAATACAATTCTTATAGAAAGATCAATAGAATACATGTAACTGAAATCTAATATATTGCACATCGCAGATAATCGAATTTTATCAGGATGGAATTCCCTAGTGCAGAAATTACCTGCGATGTATGGATCACTTTTCACACGAAATCCATGACACAGCTCTCTTACTGAAATGCACGCTACAAATTGTTTTAGGAATGAAATTTCATATCACGTAAAACGAAGTAATCAGTTTGACTGATGTCACGGTCAAAACGAATAGAAACTAGAAGTTACATTTCCTGTGCAAAAATGATTGTATTCCACGTATTTTATAATAGTTTAAAAATTTTCATTTTAGGATACAAACTTGCTCTTAAGAATTTCTTGCCTACATCATTCGGATATTAAGTACTAGTAAACAGCAAACAAAATTATAGTATAATATTTAAAAAAACATCATGTACATATATTTTATATTAATATTTAAAAACGTAATATTTTAAACTGATTAAAAACAAGTAAAAAACATCTACTATTTTCAAGTCGAATTCATTTCTGCAAACTGTTTCTGTTTCTTAGATCAATTCTGCGTTCAAAATAGAATTTATTTGTGTACTGTAATTCTTTATGATTATTGTATGAACTAAATATTTAGTAAAATCTAGAAATTTTTATTAACTATTTATTCAATTAAATGAAATATTAATATTAGCTGGTACATCAGTCGATCGGCATCCGAAACGTCCCGAGTTCGAGTCTCGGCGCGCTTGAAAATTCGGTCCTCATTAAAAAACAAACACAATTAAAAAAATTCGTTAAAAATATTTCATTATGTAATGTCACTTTAGTACTGCTAGTAGTTTTCCAGTATATAGGAATTTCTTTGTAAATACAACATAAAAATTACAGTTATGATAAATTAAAATTTTATTTTTGTTCCATTAATCACCTTCTTAATTTTACTATAAGAATTTTTGGTATTCAAATTTAATCAACTACCCCCGTTTTCTTTAATCTTCGATCGCTACTACATAAATGTCCGTTTATCAAATTTCACATAAGCGACAGCAACACGACGATCTCGTGCATAAGATTAGAAACGAACACGCGCAATTTTTAAACGTCCACTGTTAACAGTGACCTCGTTTCGAAAGGTATGCCATCCATTTTTTAATTCACATTTCCCTTAACTCTGAAAATTAGGAAACATAAATCGCCTTAAAATCTTATAAAATCGCCATTTCGAAATCGCACGATCTTATCTGGACTTTATTCGATCTTCCGATGATCTCGCCATCTCATTATATAATCAACTCATAATTTCATAATTTCAACAATGCGTCGGGTGCCTCATCAATTCATCGCACTATCATCTTATCATTTCATCGCAAGCCGCTGGGCTATGTGACCTTAAAACCCAGAATTTGCCATCAAAATCTGTCCATTTCATTTACTTTGTGATGACAAGTACGATATAAGTGACATCATTAGAAAATGTGGTAAAAGGAATTAGAAATTTTAACGTAAATGGTATTTAACATTTTTAATTGGACCACGACAAAAATTAACATGCTTTATTCGATTATACCCCATCTAGCAGATTCGTTTCGAATTAAATGAAAATTCACAAAATTATAGGTTTTATATGATTTCCGTTTCATTTACATACAAGAATTTGTTTAAAACATTTCTCATAAAAACTACCTTTAATTGAGCAATTTGTGTAGTTTTTAAGAGCTTTTGTTTTTAAAGATTTCTGATTTTTGTGATTCTCTTGTGATATAAAAAATGTTATTTGTAGAACAACTTCTTGCAGTGCATCTGATTAATATCCAAATATTTTTCGCAATACTTGCAACGTTGTTCTAAGTTGTGATAATGTTGTGATCGTATCACATTTATTGATTATTCCTTTACATTTTCTAATTGGCTTTTGTGTCATAATTACTTCGAACATTTTTGTGAAACGTTTATAATTCTATTGAACATATGAGAACTTTTTTTTTATATTATTTTACGTCGACTTTTCTGAACTCATATGGGACTAAATCGTGACGGGACCTACAATTTATGAAGGTGGAATGCGAACCACCGGAGCTTTGGCGTTATTAGACACTTATAAACAAATACAGAGGTGGTCCGATGACAGATGGCAGAGGCCGGGATCGAATGTTATAACTTGTTGTGATTGTTGTATTTTACTATTGTCAACTGTGATATTGTTGTCACTCCTCATTCTTGTATTATGTTTACATTGTTTCGTGGTAAATGTTTTGAAATTCATCAAGTCTTCTGTGACAATCGTATGCAGTTATTGTGATGTTTATTTTCTTTTGTGATTGGTGTTAATGTTTTTTTTCTGGTTTGTTTCTTTTAGTCCTTATTGAATTTTTGTATAGTTCTTTGGTTAATGTTACCTTTATAGTTTCAGCTAGAAATGGACGGTTGTGATTACTGTTGTGATATCTAAAAAAAATTGTACTTCAATGGTAATCTTATTTTTCTTTGCGTATTTCAATGATTATCAGCTGTGATTTTTCAGTTTTTATTCCTAATTGTGATTTGTGATCTTGTAATCCTACTGTAGTTATTTATAATATTCTATTATTATCTATAACACTCACATTGCATTTATGAAAAACTAATAAAAATTTGTGAATTCTGCCAATCAATTATAATTTGTTTAAGAATGTAAGTTTTTGACCGTTTCATGTCATCGTTCTAAGATCAATGTGCCAACTTGAATAACATTCTTTTACTAGCACGGCGCGTAATGAGGGCCTCCACGTGTTGTTTGTATACAAAGATAAAGGAGTCAGTCCACTTTAAGAGACTCGCTTCGGTCTTATTCATCTGCATAATCGCTGCTTGAGAACTTCGTCGGTACTTGAGCTTTTCTTAAACAAGATATATTTCGTATTTCGTTGACGTAATTATTGAAAGGAAATGCAATATGCTGTTATGAAACAAACTGAGGAATATGAAATTAAATTCTAGACGAATTTTTTGTTTATTTTTTCCAATATCAAATACCCATTGAAGAAAAGGTTAATATTTGGAAGAAACTTTTCGCATACTCCATTTAAAAAATTGTATTTTTGATTGTGATTAATTTATTCTTAGGGTGTAGTAAAATCGTTCATGACTGTCTTAGATTTCAACTTGTCACTTTTTGTTACTACTACACTCGTTAGATTCTTTAACAATTAGTTTTGTGATTTTTTGTGATATTATATTTTTCGAAAAATATTGGATTTTAAAGAAATCTGACAAAATTTAATGCTAATTTGTATCATTTTGATTTTTATCACACTTTTGTCTGTCTTACAATATCATCGATTCATCTTGGTTTCAGATGGATTTGTGACGATGTCATTTATTTTACAATTTTCACAAATTCTCCTTCTGCCTATGATGATTTTGTGATCGTCACCTGATGCTGTTATGATGAACTTATTTATTATCGGAAGTATTTTTCGTCGTTATAATGTGATACTCCTGTGACCCTATTTTATAACTCACTTGTTTTCTTTTGCATTCTTGCATACTTTTATGGTGACCGACTAAGAATGTGAGTTGTGAATTATCGCATATTTGTGATGCTTGCACTTCTTGTGAGTTTTTCTCTTTACATATCATACAATAGCATATTTCAAAATCTTTAAGGATTGTTTTTAATGAGTTTTTCAACAATAATACAAATTGCTTATACTTTAGTTACCACATTGTGATTCTTTGTGATGCTATAATATTTTTGCAATCCAATTCAAGTATTAGTTCTTAGATTTTGAATATTCCAGTAGTAATTTTTGTTTGTTTCGCAAGTCTTCAGTATTTTCTAAGCGCTTTGTGAGTATTTTGTGATTATTTTGTAATTCTTCATTTATTTTATGTCCTAACATTTTTATTTTGATCAATAATATTATACAGGTCCTGTACTACTCCTGAGAACTCGTAAGCATGTCTTGTAAATCTATTACGATTATCACAATCTCTTCTTTTTGTTATATTTTTGCGATAACCAATCTACACAAGTCTTAATGGCGATTTAATTGGTACATGTAAATGTTCCGTCTTGAACATTTTTCCGTAGGTACGTGGTCTTTTTGTGATCCTATTACTTTCATTTTTACTTCTGCAAGGATTCAGACAAATCGACGATTTGTTTATTTTATACATAGGAAAGTCTTAGAAACGAAATATGAGAAAATCTCAAAGGACAGCAAAAGAACTACAGAATACTGTATCCAAACATAAAGAACCTACGCGCTAAAAAACGTATACACCCCAATCTTAAACTTATCCATTATCAGCAGACAAGGGATATAACAGTTACGTAACAGTTACGTAAACATTACGCATTTACGTGAATGCTGTATGATTGTTGTGTGACGGTTACTTTTATGAATGCTAAGATCAACTTCCTGTAACACACCTAACACAAATCTGAAAGTAGAATATCTGACATTCCGTTCACTGAATAAAAAATGAAACCAGTGAAAACATGAATGGAGCAGCTCTTAAAATTGTCCGGGCCAAATCGCTGCTCGATAAATCGCTCTCGAGATACTCGAACCCATCCACAGCTACTGGCGAAGGAGGTACTTTTCTCAGGGAATTGCACGGACGCGGCTATTGGCCGGTGATAACCCACCGCGGTCATCTCTCCCATCATCTCTCCCGCTTCTGAAGAGTTGTTGCTGCCGGTCGGGTTGAAAAAAGTCCGAATTTACTGAACCGAGCAAAGTTTATCGCCCTCGACTCCGAGAGCGATAACAAGCCCAGAGGGACTCGACTTCGCGGAACGCGCGGCCATCGTTTCAATGAGGCGCGGATTAAGGAATATTCGTTTAATGACCGCGCATATTTTGCCGTCGCTTCCTTGCGAAAGAACGACTCCATTCAAATGTCCCGAGCTGTTAATGAAATAAATAACTTGTTATATAGTGTTTTAAATTGATACACCCGTGTTTCAATTACACTCAAAAATTCTCTGTGCGTCCGTCAACGCTACATTAGAAACTATTCCGTTATTTCCGAATATTATTACCAAAACAGACCAACATTTATATAAATACTTCGCATGAAACAAAACCTAGATACAAAATAAAACTATTATAAACAGGACAAAAAGTGCTCAGAAATATTCTATCTTGAGTATTAAACAAAAATGGTACTTTGTACAATTTTGATCCGATGCGTAGATATCGAGTTACAATGAAATAAAGTTCGACAACCAAGCACGAATCGGTCATGTGATGCGACGCGCGCATGCGTTCAGTGATAGTTTCGTCACGTGACACGATGCGCGCACGCGTGCTGTGGAAGTCGCGTCACGTGGTATCACAGCGCTCGTGACAGTAGCCAGTCGCGTGACCATAGATGTTTATTATTTATATCTGTTTGCAAACGTTTGTTTCAAATTGAATTTGTTTTTTTTTCGCAATTTATTAACATGCAATATATTATTTATAAATTTTGTTGATTTTGGAAATTCAATATCATTATTTATTTAAATAACTATTTCTTTTGTAATATTTGACAATGCCATATACCTTTTGGAAATCAACTCTTGGAGTGAAGAATCAAAACTTCATTTGCATTAGAACTGATGAACGTTGCTCTTATGACAAATAATGCTATTTTCAAAAAGTATTAATGAAAATTTCTCATGGCACGAACTTTTGGGAAAGAATTTTGAAAACGTTTTTATCATACTTGTACGCAATTCGAGAAAACTAGTTAACGTATCGATCCATAGAAAATGAAAATTTCAGGGAACTTTATCGAATTTTGCACGATCGTAATTTGCAAAAGTCGTAAATATCCCACGCAATGTCATTAAGGGCTAATTCTCTGCACACCAAAATTATTGCTCGTACGTGCAGTACTCCAAATAACGCCGACGGTATATCTGTACAAGATGACGGTCGTATATATAGATGCTATGACGGTTAGTTAATTGGAGCATGCGATTTGTAACTACCGCGTATACGTCAAATGTTACGCATAGGCATGACGTCCATCCCGCATCGTAAGCTGTTTATACCAAGGAATCGATAGCTTTCGAAATTCTATCCCTCTATCGGAAAAATTCTTCAACTTCATTTAGATTTCAGATTGTGGATTATGTTCTCTGAATTTTGGATAGAAAATCATACTGATTGCAGATTAATTTCCTTAATTAATTGCTTAGCTTGTGAGATTATTTGCTAATATGACGTGATTCGTGTGACTCAATTCTATTGCGAATTGTCATGTTTTTATCATTCTTTCGCAAGTTACACTCATCGCTGTATGGTTTTAATTAGGCTTGTCTCTGATCCATGTGAGTTTTTTTCAGGATTTATTTTTCTTCTTACTAGAATATAAAAAATATGTCCTCTACTCTGTACAGCTGTAATTTGTTTCCAAATTCTTCATACAAAATGTTTACTAGGATGCATCGTCCAATTATTATATCGTCTGGTATTGTCTAATGACCACTCTCTAAGTTTCCTGAAATGAGAATTTACTCTGAATGGAGAGAATATTGAGCACTCAAATGAAAGAGTGAATTCTCTGTGTCTGAACGAGGGAAAACCCTTTATGAAGTAAAACTACTCCATAAATTCCTTGGAGTGAAAATTGAGCCACTCTTTCACGAAGAGTGAAGTTTGCACTCTATTATGATTTATATTTCACTCTTTTAGGAGTGAATTAAGTTTCTTTCACTCTTAGTGGAGTGAAATGTCATTCTTCATAGAGTGAAATTTTTACTCCTAGTAAAAGAGTGGCTCAATTTTCACTCCAAGGAATTTAGAGAGTAACTCTACGTAGAATGAAAATCCACTTAAGAGTGACAATTCACTCTTTCATTATGGTGCCTCGATTTTTACTAAATATATAGTGAATTTTCAGTTCAAGAAATCTAGAGAATAAACTGCCTAATAGTTCTTTTATGTTAATGAATACGTTTAATCTTTTCCTCTATTAGTGCTCTCCATTTATCGAAGTGAAAATTAACTCTTTATTTAGTGAAAAAGAAGCCACTCTAGTGAAAACGCGAATTATTACTCTTCAAGATTTTCAGTCCATACTCTCTAAATGTCTTGGAGTGAAAATTGAGCCAGTCTATTATTAAAAGTGAAATTTTCACTCTATGAAGAGTGATATTTCACATCATACAAAGTGAAAGAAAAAAACTCACACCTAGGAGAGTGAAATATCACTCTCAATAGAGTGAAAATTTCACTCTTTGTGAAGAGAGGCTCAATATTCTCTCCAAGGAATTTAGAGAGTACAAAGAGAGTTTCACTTCACCCAGAGTGAGAATTTATATCATCAAAATTGAAAATTCACTATTTCTCTACAGTGAAGCTCACTCCATCAAGAATGACAGAAAAAATCTCTCCTAGAAGAGTTAACCTAAATTTATATATTCCATACTATTTTCAGTTCGATTCTTCGATATTTGAAATTTTACATTGTAGATCACGTGTGAATAAAATCTGGATAAATTTCTTGGAGTGAAAATGTCACTCTATGTGACATTTTCACTCTATCAAGAGTGCAAGAAAAAAATCACTTCTAGAAGAGTGAAATATCATTGAGATGTCACTCTCAATAGAGTGAAAGTTTCACTCTTCGCGAAGAGCGGCTCAATTTTCGCTCCAAGGAATTTAAAGAGTACAGAGAGAGTTTCACTTCATACAGATTGAGAATTTATATCATTAAAATTGAAAATTCACTATTTATCTACAGTGAAACTCACTTCAAGAAATCAAACGGCTAAATTTTATGAATTACATACTATATTCAGTTCGATTCTTCGATATTTGTAATTTTTCACTGTAGTTAACGTGTGAATAAAAACTGGATAAATTTCTTGGAGTGAAAATGTCACTCTATGAAAAGTGGCATTTCACTCTATCAAGAGTGCAAGAAAAAACTCACTCCTAGAAGAGAGAAATATCACTGAGATGTCACTCTCAATAGAATGAAAGTTTCACTCTTCGTGAAGAGTGGCTTAATTTTCACTCCAAGGAATTTAGAGAGTACAGAGAGAGTGTTTCTTCCATGTACCTAATGATATGTAAACTATGGAGCAATTCTGAAACATATATGGAAGAAAATTATTTAAAAATTGTACAATCTGAAATCGTATTTTCGTATAGACATATATACAGAAATTCAAGACTATTTTTTATTTTTGTAGTAGCTGTTGATTAAAGTCAAATGGATTAGAACCAAAATTTCATTTAAATAAAGGCTTAATTATAGTCATGGTTATATAGTTGCTACCTGAAATTTAAAAGCAATTATTTGTCTTAGTGTATGATTTATATGTGAATTTAAATATTTTTGTAGAACTAGTCCTTAAAATTTTAATTTTATTGGCAAAAAAGAATATTTTTGTTTTTCTATTTTACACGAAATAACGAAATCAACCCGATTTTTTTACCTCTTCCAAACAAATTTGGGATATATGTAATAACACAAAATTAAAAGCCAAAATTAATTAAAAATATTCTGAAATCTTAATCCTACAATAACACAGACCAACAAAATTTTGTTGAGTCGAATCTGTTAGGATTTTTGCTCCGTAATCCAAATATGACAGCCAAAATAGGAAATCGGCTCTAGGTTTTGAGATATTAAAGGTCAACGGGGTAAACAATTATATTCTGGGCATTTTTGAGCATCTGTTCTCAGCCAAAAAAATGCTGTTGTCCCACCAGTACACGCGGAGAAATAGATTTTACTGGATACCACACTGATGGTACCGGACAACATCTGATAAGATCAGATTCTGATAGGATTTTTTGTGGAAAAATAGTCGTGACGATAATGAGTTTGAAGTGATTCGAATTTCAAAAAGTTCGTCGGACATATTGGATCCGCCTTTTTGCGTCGCATTCTATAGTGTAGATGTAAAAAGGTCAAAAAACGCGGTTTTTTATCCCTTTGACCTTCAATTTGATCAAAACCTAGGTCCACGTCAATTTGGCATACATATTTGGATTCTACGGGGACATCCTATCACAATTGACTATTGCTAAAGGAACAATAACACTTTTTTAGGCTGAATAGATACTCAAAATGCCTGAAATCCTTTTGACCTATCCCTTTGACCTTTGATCTAGTCCGAAACTAGGTCAAATTAGTTATTTTGGTGGAACAAAAATCCTACAAAAATCTACTCTTATTTATAGCGCAACATGAAATTGTCAAATTTTGTTGTCAAACAGTTTGGGGAATTTAAAATTACTGTAATTTTCATTTCATGTAAATTTGTAACATTTTTAATTTTAATACTCATTTGAATCGGTCCGTGCAAAAGGGGTACTAAGAAATTGTTTATAATATATTACATTTATTCAAAATTTGTCTAAACTTGATCAAATTCAACAAATATTTGTTGAAATTACTACTGCAGTTTAAAAGAAATTAAAGGAAACCGACACGATTTAACGTTTACTAAAAATCAGAATTAAGTTAGTCGAACCGACTGAGAAAAAATTATGCCACTGTTCTATAACGATTTTCTCGGTTGTGCCAACGAGAGAAAGCTTTTGGTGGTCCGTCTGCCGGATACAAAAAAGCCTGACGTTTTTACTGCACCATGAACATCCCACTACCACGCTTCCCAACATGCACACTGATTGTCCATTCAAATGCTTTTACGGCTCTATTTGAAAAATAAAATTGTCAACAGAGTTTCGCAACCTTTGCAGTAACCTCTCTCGACAGCTTTAACTATATTTCTGTACAATTTTAACAAAAAAGAAAAAAATCTCTTTGTAGATTTTTGAATTGCCTAATTAATTTTCTGAAGCAGAAACATTCACAATTTATGCTAAACAAAATTGGGGTAATTTTAACCAATATTTAATAAAATCTTCCTATTAACAAAAATGATTTTTTTTTTAAATGAACCAAAATATGTTGATGATACAGATCGTCTGTTAAATTGGTCGTAAAGTTCAGCGGAAATCTGGAAGCTTTTGACGAGGGAAATCGATACTTCCTAAGGCTAATAAAAGACACTATCTCAATAAAAAAGCTTTAATCTTCGCTCATGAATATTTAACGATATCGCCTGTTAAATTATCAGGAATATCCGTTGCATCATCGATAAATCCGTAAATCAAAACCGGAACTGAATAATCCAAAAATGATGTCGGCGATATTTGAGAAACTATGGCAGGTGTTGTTAGACTGTTTATAAGCACAGCTAAATGTGCTTAAATACGTTGACATCGACATCACCCTCGCTCTTTTTTTAAAGCCGACGTAAATTATAACCGCCGCGTTGGTATTCGACGCCAGACAACGAATTTATATACAAAACGATTTTTATCGTTTCGGAGAAGAAAATTTTTTTTTACCGCCGTAGCTTTAGCCGCGTACTATTGGCAAATTGTCGCGTGTGTGTATTTTCTCCATCTGATATTCTCTGGCTTTTTCGAACGATGAGATGGGGCGAACGATGTACGTATTCTTAGACGTATCGTAATACTATTTTTGAATGGGGAGCGATTATCTTCCGACGTGGAATTTTTATTAATGTTTTGGGTAGGCAGATTTTATTAAGTGGACTGAGATGTTATTAGTAATGGCATAAATAACGTTAATAATATGGACCGTGGTTAATCACATCAGAAAGAATGGCACATCGCAAAGATCTAAAGTGTTTCTCAGAAAAAGAGATGAATATGGAACACCAAGATGGATCATTATTGAATGATATTTTAAATATAAAAAAAAACGAAGGAAGGTGGACAAGATTAAAGATAAGAACCGATTAAAGCAATGATCAAAATCAAACAAGAAAAATCAAGATAAAAATGATTTTAATAGATCCAAAAATATCGAGTAGAAGAAAGGCACATTTTAAAACAAAGAAGATAATCTATAAGATTACAGTCAGTCCGATACTGATTTATGGAATAAAAGAAAGAGTTCAAAAACTCATAAACGAAAGAAAACGAACCAGTCATAAAAAATACATAAAAATATCAAGAAGAGCAAATGAAAAATTTATGAAGCATAAAACATAAAAAAATAAAAACCGTTCCGAATAATAGAAAATATCAGACTGAAGAATAACAACATAACAACTTAACGTCAAAAATAACAATAGATGGCAAACAGTAGATGAAAAAGACATCGAATTTTTAAAAGCTCAAGGAAAATATTGAATTTTTTTAAAACGAACAAGTACCAAAAGTTTTAGTAAATCAGAAATCATAGCGAAGATACGAAATTGTAGGATAGTAAACAATTTTTAAAAATGGGTCAATAAATATTAAAGATAAAACCAAAAAGGAAATGAATGAGCATAGTATGATGGGATATTATTATCAAAGAGCATAAATTATTTAAGATGCAGACCAATTTTGGTTGATGTAACACGAAGGTCAAGGATTAAATTGTAAAAATCCGATTTTTAAATAAAAAAATCTCAAGAGATATAAAAACAACATTTTTTGTGGTCCTTTAATATCACAAGTATCATTTCGGAAGTATTTTTTCGAGCAAAAAGCGATAGCCCTTCCAGAATTTTCGTATCATTTCGCATTTTCGATTAAAGTAAGGTTAAATGTCTCAACATTTTCGTTTTTTGTCATATTTCGAGTTTTCCGTAACAAACCAGAATTGATACCTTACTTTTTCGAAATTTTCTTACATTTTTCTAACATCATATTCAACAGAAAAGAATACCTCGAAAATTATATTGCGATTGTCAAAATTAAATTCTCTGTTGCTACAAAACAATCGAAATACATCTAAAAACATCACTTTTCTCCGAAATACAATGTTATAGGATAATTCTGCTAGCCCCATCGTTTTTTAAAACGAAAAATACGTCGGAAATGATACTTCATTACCAAAGGCAACGTCAATGTAGGACAGTGTAACGTAACAAAAAAGATACGATAATTTAAAGATATCCAATAAGCAAAAAGACGTCTTAAAAATATCTTAAAGATATCCCTCAATCCATGAAAAACATCTTGAAAGTATCGAAAAGGTCTTTGAACGATATCTTTTAGATGTCTTATAAAACAATTTGGGACATCTTTTAGATATCGGTAAGACATCTGTTTAAATATATCGAAAATGTACTTTAGAAGAAAGTAATCCGACAGATTAACAAACGTAAACAAATTTGGATAGTTATTATAGCTCTGTTTATATTTACATAATTTTAAACGCACGAATATAAACAAATAAGGAAAAAAAATTTGTTCCGGCGGGGAATCGAACCCGGGTCTTACGCTTAGTATACGCAAACTTAATACGCTGTACGTATAAGAGAGCCAAAACATCAAAATAATGAATGGTTCTTAGAAAATAATGTAAACATTGTATAATGATATCAAAAACAGAAAAACGTGTAAATGTCACGTGCGAAACATGAAGAATGTGCGCAAGCGTAATTTCAGCATTTCATAACATTCTTTAAGATATCTTCAAAAAAGTATCTTTTAGATGTCTTTTGCAAAATATCCCAGATGAAGATGACAAAAAGATATCTTTTAGACATGCATTCGTGAAAATGATTATTGGGTATGTACAGAAAGAATACTGAAAGACAGAATTTTAATTATTAAAAAATATCAAAACAAACCAAAGGGAATTTGAAGCAAACGAAGATAAAAACAAAAATATAAAACACTAAAAAAATTATACAGAATTTAAAAATTAAAATATATGTCAAAAACAAGATGAACTATTTTCAAGAGATGAACCAAAATTGTATCAACTCTAAATTCACCAACATACAACTTAGGAAAATTATTCACTATATTGAGACAAGTTGTGGGTAAAACCTCCTCGTGCACTTTTACTTCTTTAAGTATATTTACTTGAATCAAGTTATCATGCTTGTGATGCAAATAAATTTTCGTTGGTTTATGAGAAGATTATTTATTTCCTTCAAGTAAATAATTTTCTTGGAATATTATATCCTAGATTTATACAATATTATCTTGAATCAAGATAGTATTTTCTTGAAACAAACAAATAATTAAAGGATGTAAATCATATTTCTCGAAAGAAGTAAATCATTTTAAACAAATATTTTACTCCGCCAAAGAAATAATATGTTTAGATTTAGAAAATGGTAAGACTTGATATCAATAAATATGTTCCCGACGACAATTATATTTACTCATATCGAAAGAAATTTACTTGATTCAAGTAATTATGTATGTATGTATTTGTTTTTAGTAATTAGTTTACTTAAATAGTCCCAACAAAATATTTATTTAAAAGTAGATTGCGATTTACTTGGAACAATGAAATATTTACTTAAAAGAAATAAATGATCTCTTAAAACTGCGTTCCAGTAAATATTTCCTTGGTCTAAGAAATGTGTTTCTAGCTTTACATAATATTTTTTTTCTTTGAGTATATATTTATTTGAAACCAAGAAACATTTACTTCGTAATATCAATTTATTCAATTCGACAACTTGAATTATATCAAATATTTGTTTAATTTGAAGAAATATTTCCTTGATTCAAGAAATTTAGTTCTTATTCAAGTAGCTCATTTAAAATTTGGCGGTTTATTTGGCTTCGGTGTCTCTATGCTGGTTTCTCGTTATTGTCAGCAGGAGGCGAATAAATTATTCTGTATATTCGCAATCAAAGAAATCGAGTTTCATTTTATAGAAAAGACCGCATTTCACTTGAAAAAATATCGATTGAAGTGTCAGCAAATGCAGACATGAGTGACAGCGACTGTTAAGTTTAAGAATAAATAAATATACGTCTACCTAATTCCCCCACGTATATGCTATGCTAAGTAAATACGTACGAACGAAGAAAAAAGCAAGTAGTAATATCATAATATGATAGATTCATTTTTTTTAATTCTCAATTTTCCCAAATAAATATTTAACTTTTTCAAGTTATTATTTATTTGAAGCAATGAATTATTTTCTGGAGTTAAATAAATATTGAATTAATGTCAGGTCCAAGGAAGAAATTTGTTAATACGGTGAAGTAAATATCTATTTCTCTCATTAACTATTTTCTGAAAATACATTGCTTAAACAAAGAATTTATTATATTGAAAAATGAAACATTTGGAATTAAGTAAATACTAATTTTAGTCAATGAATTAGACAAATATTTAAGAAATTGTCAAGAGTTATAGAAAAAAAACAAAGAAACTTTAAAGTAAAAAATAATAACAAAAAGTATAAATTCGATCGAGAAATCGCCCAAGATAATACAAGAAAGATACTAAAATATTGAACAGAATAAGTAATGGTCAAACACAAGATCATGTAACATCATACTTATAGGGAATAATTTTCAAACTTAAAAGCATCGGCTAGTATCGGTCTCGAATCGAGAGTCTCTTGTAGATAACTTCAGTTTCGCTAAATTTAGACAAAGGAAAAGTCTTTAAACAACAAATTTAATTAACAACGATGATAAATGGAATTATCCCATAGGTTGTAGAATATTTTGTCTAAATTTAAGCCCTTTGAAAAAGGAATAATGAAATTGTTACGAAGATAATCAGTTCAGCAAGATTTAACAACAATAAACAAAATGACATATTTATCGAATTTCAATTTCATTTTTGCGAAATCTCATCGGATTTTTAAAAGATGGTATCGTCTCTCCGCAATTTGTACTGTGCTTCTTGTCTCGTACTCATTTGAATAATCTTAAGTAACGTGAAATTCTAAAATAAATATTAAAATAGTCAAGAAAATTGGAGTAGAGTAAGAAAAAATGAAAGTCTATTGAAACTTTAAAAAATCAAAGTAAATACTGCAAAAATTCCTGAAATGTTGTCCAGAAATTACTAATTTAATAAAAATTGAATAAGTCACTTAAAATATTCAAAACCTTAATATAAGACATTATTCAGTCTACATTGTAAAAGAAAAATTTGAAAAATGTCATTATTCCATTTTTTTCGTTTGAGATCCCAGAAATTCGATGTTTATTTATATACGACATAAGACTGATGATGAGTTTCGTCTGTTCAACCTCTCTCCATCGTATCTTCTCCATTTCTCAGATTCTCCTTATTCCCATTTCTCTATAGAAATCTGTATTTTGCTTTTATTTCCATTCTTTTCTTAGTTTGCCTCCAATTGCTTATTTTATTAACGTTTCGAATTTTCAGCCCATCTCTCGACAGTTTACTTTATTAAATTTTTTGGCGATACGTGCGCCGTATACGCGATATTATTTTGGTAAAATCACGTAATACCGCTTCTTAATTTCGTCCCCTCGCCTTAAAACGCGATATTAAAATCGGCATTCGTCGCGAGATTTTATAGCCGGCGTTTGACCTACTTTAAGCTACTTCGCTTCTCGATTCTTCAAGTTCCACACACAGGACAGATTTATTCCTACCCTTTCATACGCTTGTTCTTTTCCTTTTCGTATCCTCTATCACCGTCATTTAATTAGGTATGTAGATCGTTTTTTATCGGCTTCCAGCTAAAATAACGATTTTTAAGGTACGACCAACCAGACGCTCTTGCTCCATGAATACCAGAGATTTGCAGGTCTGGTATTCCCAATCGCTATTCGAAATTAATTAAGTTTAACGTTTTACAGAATTCTTACACCAGCTGGTGTCTTAAAGACAAATTATTCCAACTGATTTGAATTTATTACTTAACGAAGTCACCGTATGAATTATTAAGATCGTTCTGAAATTGGGAATCTGGATCATCTTTTCAGAACAATGTTTTTCAGGTCGTTTTCATTTTCATTTCAAGCGGTTCACTCATTATTTAAAAAAAATATTTGAGGTTATGTCCACAAAAAAATAGTTACAAAATGTCCTGGATACAACAATTTTATCTTATTTACTACTTGTATCATTTATCATATCCAAGGTGTGCTGTTAATCGATCACAAACATTTACCCGCCATTTTGGAAAAGTATAAATTTGCAAGAGAATTTATCCAGTAAAAGCAAAATCCGATTTTTTCTCAAAAAGTTGCAGCCATTTTAAATAATGACACTTCCAAAAAACGTCATAAGCATTCACATTAACCTTCAAAGCCTACAAGTTTCTGAAAATATTAGTCTTCTGCTGCTTAACAAAAGTAAACATTTGACGTAAGACACTTCAATTGCGGGTGTAAAGTATTGGTTAAAGCGGCACCACAGTAAACGACGTCCGGGTTCGATTACCTGCGGGACGAGATTTTTTCTTATTTATTTATCAACTTTAATTTTAATTTAAAAATTAAAGTGAATATTTTCATTCGAATGGTCTTTAATATACATTTTTAAATATACAATATGAAATTTAATATAAATGAAAATTTTTCCATATATTTTTAACTTTCTGTAGGAAAACAAATCTTTTATCAATGTTCATAAGAACCTTAAACCTGATATTTTTACAGTTATTCTCAATAATAAAGGAATTAATCAATAATATTTCGATAATTCTTGGGGACAATTGTGTTATACAAATTTTTTGAAACAGGTTTTAATTATGAAAATTTTGCATTGAATGGTAATATTCTGGAATATTCCAATATTTACAGAAATAATTCTATCGATTATTACTCGTGACAGTTCCTGGAGAATGACCCATATATTGCTGAATAAAAATTTCATATGGACATAAAAGTGTAAATCATCTGAATCGTGAGATGCTATAAAGTATACTTCTAAACCTACATAAAAAGTTAAAAATGAAAAACTTTGAAGCTCGTTGGATTTAGAACGAAACTTATCAACGATTCACTAAATAAATTTTCTGCATAATTCAAAGGTTATGTCAACGAAAATAATTTCGTTTTTATACGTGATCAAACGGTGTATCCTTTAAAAATAAACTTAACAAAATTAAATTTTACCGAAAACATTAAAGTATTAACTATATGTTAGTAAAGTGTTAAATTCCATTTTCAACATATTTTTACTTCAGTAATCCAGAATTTTATGAATAAAACTAAAATGAAAATTAGAAAACGAAAAATAAAAACATTTCGATTCAGTAAAATTCTTTGCCCTTTTAAAAATATTAACTAACAACCCTCATTTACTCATTTTGTTTAAAAAAAAATGTGTAACCGATAAACGATTTAATTCGCTTAATTTGTCCTTTTTATGGCCATTCGTTTATTTTCCTTGGATTTTCTCGAGTTGATGGTCATATAACATATGTCACTTTAACACGTGACCATCAGATGTTGGCAGTGAATCTGACTACCATGAATTAGATTTCTTTGAAAAATATAAAACTTGATAACACCTTTAATCTACTAATTAATTCTAATTTAAAAGTACAATTAAATTTGTATTATTCGTCAAATAATCAAAATTATTCCTTAACTTATTAAATGTTTATTGACTACATATTTTTTAAGATAATCCTAATAAGGGCCTATTTTGGACTACAACCAGAATGAAAAAATTATAACAAATAGGTTTCACAACTTTACTTTAATTTTGTTAAGCAATATTATTCTATCATCGACTTATTTTCCACTAAAAATAGGAATTACTGTTCGGTTCAATGTCACTATTCCTGTGTTTAAAATTTGTAATATTATCTTTGTGTTTTAACTTTGTCACTTTTTATCATTTAAAAAAATAGATTTGCGCGAGTAGGTCACGCTGTTAAAACAATTAATTACGACCGATGCATGTTGAACTAGAATCTACGAATGCGAGTCATAAATATCACATTGTGTGCAAAGTAATAGAATCAAAGCAGAAATCCATTCGCAACGCAAGGAATGACTGGAATAATACATTTTTGAATCATTCGAATAAATACCACGTGTTATTTTATTTCCTTTTTTTGATGTCACAAATATTTATCACAGTATTCAACTTTCCTAATAACTACATTGGTTAGTATTAACTAAACCGTCTAAATTGTTTAATTAAACCATAAACGACTTTATTGGTGACTATATTCCGGTTTTTTACTTACTATTGGACTTGTGAAATCGCAGTCAAACATTGTGATAACAACGAATGGACAAACGATTCGTTAAAGTGTTTAAAAATAACTGTGCGTCAAGCACTTGCAGCTAGAGCGCGTGATTGTTTGCGCCATCTAGCGGGAAATCGAAAATCTCAACGACATACATGCTTATAAACCGGATGTCCAAAAACTGGGTAGCAATATTTTAGATTTAGATTTGATATGATATTTTCAGCAAAAAATTCAAGTATATTATTTACATTTTATGCAATTATTAGGCTGTTTTAAAAGTTATTATTTCAGATTTTTTTAAGTCCTACAATTCATCTTTATGAAATTTTGACACACGATAAATAGTTCTCTAGTTATAGCCACATAAAGGGGAAAAATACCGATTTTTTTCGATTTTCAGGTCTACTTGATTTTACTAAATAGGTCACGAAAAATCATATAGGAATGATTTGTAGAACTTAACAATATAAAGAATTTAAGCCCTTATACATTCAGTTTTGATGAATATTGAAGCCATAGTGAGCATCCTAATGTCGTGAAATTATCGGTAAACGCCCATTCGATTTCAGATATTAAATTTCTCCTCGTGGGTTCAGTTTTTATCCAAATTTAACGTATAAGGGACGAATTTCTTTATCTTTTTAAGCCCCACAACTCCCTTTTTGCTATATTTTCTTAAGTGATTAATGAGTTGAGTTAGACCAAGAAAACCGCAAAAATCGGCATTTTTTTCACTGTTGACTCAAATTTTGTTAATTGATGAAATATTTATGGTAGCTTAAAATGATATAAAAGTTAATTGTAAAATTTGTAATAAGACTTCACTTATTGAAATAACTTTTAAACTAACCGAGTTATTGCAAAAAAGTGTTTATTAGATGTTCCTTTAAGACACTTAATTAAGTAGTGATTTGTAATTAACAGGAACATTTAAGTTAACTCGTTGATACAGATCTCTTCATGCCTTACAAGACTAATCAAAGCAAGTTATTTGAAGAAGATCAATTACGTAAGAGACTCCAATGTAATCTAATTAATGCCAGTTATTTTAACGCATTCGCTTCAGTGGTTTGATGTAAGATCAGGTTACTATTCTTCATTGAAAACCTAATTCAAAGTCCAGAAAGTACCTGACATCCGATTACATAGTTTGAACTTATTCTTCTTCGAAGCATTATCGATCTGATGTCCTTATGGGAAGCTTGTCAATGACGAACTTCAAATCAATTGAGCACCAAATTTATTATTTTTACTTCCTTTTACATCCATATACAAGTCTAGATTTCTATAGTATTATTAAAAGGCAGAACAATTTCACATGTCTTAAAACTTCTTGATCGTATTAGACATTAGGCTACAGGATAATGAAAAAAGAATCATTGGATATTAAATTATGGAGAATAACTACTCGAGAGGTTTTGCATCATCTATTTTCTGGAAGCATAGGGTCAGCCACCAACAGCGCCGTTTTGTGCTTTTTAGTATTGGCCCACGAATTTAGAGGTTAAGAAAGATCATCTTCCCATACCATGATGCAAAACTTAGAAATTTCTCTCCATGTAGATAAGAATGGCCAAGGCCTAAAGATTCCTTAATTGAGATTAATTCCAGAATTCAATAATCCTGTAAGTTTCCAACAGGGAATACTTGGATGAGTCACCAACAAACAATTGTTAATCTCAAAATAGCTGCATAATCAGAAGGAAATGTCGACTCTTCATCGATCATAAATTCCAAACAAAAGACAATAAATTCCTCGGTTCTATGGACAAAGATCCGATTCAACTTGTTCTCTCTATTACCACAACAGGCCGTTATCTCAATAGAATTTCGAAAGAGAGTGTCACTCGAATTCGAATAAACTTGGCACCGAATCGCACGCCTTTTTTACTCTCCTATCAGCACCAGTAAAAATTGGCGTCATCGCGTTATTTGTCGATTATTTGTAGACATCGCATCATTTTACCAGGAAGATGCGCATAATTGATGATATCGAAGAATATGTAATATCAAACATCAACGATGCTTGCGACACGTCCCTCGCAAAAGTGCGTACGCAACAGCAGGCCGAGAACAGCGTAACCTCGATAAATATTATCTCACCGCAAAGTTCAAGGAGCTGGATTTGACACTTGACATCCAACGCAGATGCACTCGGGACAGGATGCCGACGTTACTCGCATTTTTTTGAGACGCGAAGGCAAAACTTGAACACTTCTCAGAACAAGAATGTCAAAATAACATCTTACGAGTGATGCCATTTTTACAACTTCTTAATAGGCCGGAAAGTAACTATTTCTAGTTACAATTCTATTGAATATAAACACGAGGAATTATACTGAAAAAGAACCAAGATTCGTGGCGTCCCTGTCAGATGGCGCCTCAGTTGATGGCGACCTCGACCTTAAGATCACAAAATGGAATCGATAGTTAAAATGGATGAAGGTACATAATATCCTCATGCAAAATAAAGAATTGTTTAACAAGGATTAACGACAATCAAATGATCGCAATATACAGAACTTGATTTCATCAATAATCAATCATATTCACTTACATCCAATTGCATTCAATGAAAACTGACAGTGGTATGAAATTTTCAAAATGTCAATTCTTTGAATCAAACCAGCAATCCATTTGATAGCTTCAACTCAAGAACAGCAACGTTTTAATTTAGCTAACGAGATCAAACTTAGTTTGTATGTTCATACCAGCAGCAAAATTTCTGTAAAAAATGATTGTGTAATTTGGAAAACTTTGATATCAATTGAAATAACAAACATGTCAATCGTGAAACTGAGTCAGGAACTCCATTGCACGTTACAACCCAATTCTAATTAAGGTCGGGTAAGTTATTCCAACAGGTCGAATGTCAAGTGTAGCTAACGAAACTTTGTCATACACATTTACAACTTCACAATAGTTACAAAATGAACAAAACAGTTTTTTAATAGGCAAATGTTTGTAGTTTGTTTATAATTTTTCTATTTATTAAATCATCTTTGTCTATTCTAATTCAGAATTTAACATTTCTTAAACTTACACGATGTATATCGAAATCGACTGTTTTTTTAATGTTTCTCGAGAACAATTTTCATGGAATTCAAGTTTCCTTTCTATGAAGAAATTTCTTCTATATACTCCAAACTGAATTTCAAATTTAATTTAACCCAACAAGCTGACTCGCAATTGTAACAAAAAGTACTACTTTGCATAATACAACCAGGACTTATTTTTCGCAGACATATTTTGTTTTATTAAATAAAATTCCTGCATGTGTTTTTTCAGTAGATTTAGAATTCGAATATGCATAAATCAAGGAAAGAAACAGGAAATGGTTGATAACTACGCACATTGCATTTCCTGCAGCCTACGACCTGCCCTTCATACTTCTGCATTACTATTTAATCGAGGTCGAATTCTGAAATAATTTGTTATTCCAGTTACGTAAATATCAGAAAATCACTTAGATGCACTTAAAAATGCATTAAAATTTCAAAACAATGAATCTATTGACTTGTTCCTTCTTTACTTAGTACCTAGTACTTATCTAATATTAATATGATATTCCAGAATTAAGTGAAACGAAATTTCAAAAAATTATTTCTAGAACAGTAAATCAAAATTATATATAATACACGAATTGTCCTGATTGCTTCCGCAATTTGTTTCGCACTCGCTATAAAATTCCTTAGCCTTATGATCTGCAATCTCGTCAGTTATTTCACAAAATCATTTATTGGTTAGAATTCTTACGCAGTTGTAGACATTCTTTCGAGATCAGTCTTAATAAGTCTAAAAGAGAATTTACAAGCCTTAACGAGTTTTGAGAAATCTCTAAAAGGCGTGGGACTTGCAAGGATTGAAGCTCATCTTGATCGACGCAGGAGTCGCAGAGTGTGCAATATTATAAGTCTACTCATTAACCTCTTTTCTGTCGAGAAAATTAATAGTATCTTTTTTTGCCGAATAATATGAAAAATTAACAAACTGTGACAAAAAAGATAAAATTTTGCTCAAAAGAGAAGAAAAATAAAAGAGAGAAAAAAGTAAAAAGAGGTGGAACAGAGGAGGAAAAATGTTTTAGATAACAGGAATTCTAACTTCCAGTCAAAGAATTTCGATTTTATAATTTTTTTTTATTATTAGCAGATTGCGATTTTATTGAAACGATAAGCAAAGATTGATAAACTTCTTGAATTTCTTACTTTTTTACGCCACTTCCTTGTAACATCCTAAAAGTAGCGTCCTCCCCAAATGATCATTTGTTTGAAAAACTTTGAGATGCTAAAAATGAAAAGTTCTTAGAAATCATGGTGTTATTCCCTGGAAATTCTAGGTTTTTTAATAATATTTTGAGATCTTTTTTATATCAAATTTTTCTCTTAAAATTTATATATTTAAACAAAAATTGTAAGTAGTGTATTCCTTGATGAATTCTAAGCACTTTTTCTTGTTTTTTGGAAAAAAATCATACCAGTCAAGGGACCTATAAAACCCAAAACAAAAATTTACATAATGAAACGATTCAACGGTTGTGCAAAAATTTACATATTCGTTTGTTATAACTACACTTATTGTAAAAATGAGCAAAAGACCATTGTATATTTTGTACGATATTCATTTGATTTCGAAAATTTTTAAGCTCTACGTCAAAGTTTTTAATCAAAATTCGAATTTTGAAACATTAATTTCTGAACTTTGCAAATTGGAATGCGTCAAAAACTATTAATAACAAGTCTAACGGGTCACTGCTCAATTTTTATTATTAGAAAATGGCTAATTCTGAATACGAGTGAATGTACGCATTACAGAAATGTTTGCAGAATTTCTAATTTTGATGTGTTGGGTTAAGCCACGTTTTTGATTACACTAGAAATATGTAAATATTTGTTTTAGAGAATATCGATGCGTTAGATATGCACAAAATATGCACTTAAATGCTATAAAATAATTTGATATTATATTTAATTGCATATCTTAAACCATTCTTTTGAATAATTTATAATATTTTGAAATGTAGAATTTGAGGCAGATTTTTTTCGTTTTTAGATTGAAAAATATTGAGAGATAATAATTACAATCGGTGATCATTTTATTGCATTTTCTAATTAAAAATAAGTGCCACTTTAGTAAAAAATAAAGAATTGTTTTTTTTTGTACAATAAAATAATTGTAAATTAAATTTGTTTCTAACAGACAACAGTACAGAGGTTTACTACACCACAAACAAATTAAACCAACGAAACTTTTCTTTTTTTTTAAAGCAAATATTCTTCGAAACCAATTTTCGAAATTAGAAAAACATCCCAAGCCTTAAATATTTATTTATTAAAGAAAATATTTATAAATTATATAATTTAAAAAATTATCAAACTGTTGCTGGTTGATGAAAAACGTTGAAAATTAAATATTTATGATAATGAACAGAATTTATTAAAAAGTGACAAAATAATAAAAATCCGGACTTGATGAAATGCACTCCATTGGCAATTGAAAGGTCTCAGGTTCAAGTCCCAATGTTCGAGTTCAGTCCTAAGTTTTTTTTTTTTCAAAAATCAAAAATATAAATGTGACAATTGATTTGATTTATTCCAGCAAAAAAGAATGGAAATTATTATGGACAGACAAGTTTGCTAACATCAAAATAAAATAATGTTGGAAAAAATTATAATGTTAAGAAAAATTAAATGTTATTGAAATATAAACATACAAATGTATATATAAACATATATTTATTTCGATAAAATCTTTTGAAAAATGAGATAGAAAATAAAGTAATAAATGAAACAAAATAATAAACCAAATGTAAATAATTAATAATAAATATAACAATTTTACAAATTCCGAAAAACTACAAGACACATTTTTAATACTTACAGAAATAACAAAAAATATTGCTAAAAAATATTACCGCTAAAAAATAAACCTGAATTAGTAGGTTAGTTATGTAAGTTAAGTTAGTTTTTCAGCAATATTTGACCTTCACTTAACATTCTAATATTTTCCGCAAGACCTTCCAAATGGAAACAACATTCAATTTACTTTGACCTTGAAAATAGTCATGAAGTATTCAGCTTAGGTTAGGTCAGTTTATTGTATGACATTTCACACGCATTTGACCTTCACGTTACTTTCAAACCTTGGCTACGTCAAACAGCACAAACCCGTCTCAGGGATGTCCTCAGAAGCTTCTGAGGAACTCCCGAGAACCAAAACGGGTCTCGATCTCCATACAACATTCCACTTACTTTGACCTTGAAAATGATGTTTAGATTGTGTTACGTTAGGTTAGGATATAATGGTTATAAACATGTAATTATTTTGTATCTTATTTGTAATTCCAAATATTTTTTCTGAGTTTTTTGCCATAACATTTTTTCTTGGTAATAGTAGTTACGATACTATTTTGGGTACTATGATAATATTTAGACTGTAGTCAGTATTAATTACCACTTAATCGATCGCGAATTAACAAAAAAAAATTGCGAAAAATAGACTTTTTAAAAATAAACCCCTGAAATGAGGAATTCTACCTAATATTTGAAATTAAATGAAAAAAAAAACATTTTCCATTAAATTAAAAAGTCGGATATGACTTCGTCTTTACAGGTTACGTTCTACCTCTTAATTTTTATATTCCCATATTTTTCTCTTTACATATCAAAACAATGAAGCTAGATGCTAATCAGACTGACCACCGGCTATAGGTGGGACTTCCGCGACCGTAGCTCATGCCCTGTATATATACGAGTTTACATGCGGCGTTGCTAATCGGACATTCGACCGGCAACCCTACGTGGAGCCGATAAGAACCCAGCATGGCGGCGCCGTCGCCTTTCCTTGGATGGCATGTATATGGCGCGTGAAAAATGATTGTTTCACGCTGCTGGATATTTACGTCACTTGACGTCCACGTCAGGCCATACGTGTACTACACCCTAAGATACCTGTACTTGAAACTAGAGCAAAATACTCCAACGTCGCATGATCTTGGCAACTAGCAATTTTCAAAATTTCCGTTCAACATAATAAAAGTCCAAAAACGTTACTTTGATAATTTGAAACAAAATCTTAATTGCACAACATTTGTAGAGGCTATAATATATCCACCATTTTGTTTTCTAAATTTCAGAAGAAGAATGAAATGTTACTTAGGAAGACTTACTTAGGATAACTTGGAAGAGGGAGGCCATTTACAAATAATAATACGAAGTTTGGAAAAAATACATACGAAGTATTGTAGATATGGTAAATTAAAAATGGCGATCCTCCGACATTTTGAATTTCGAAAGATGTTTACCTCACATGACCTCTCCATTAGGTCATACGTATACTACACCATAATATCCCTCAATCCGAAATGGGAGCTATGTAGTCAAATATCACAATGAGGCTATAGAAGGTCCGTCATTTTGATTTTTAAATTTCGGAAGAAGAATGAAATGTTGTATAACTTAGGACATACAAAATGGCGATCCTTCGATATTTTGAATTTGAAAAGATCTGAATCCGAAATTTTAGCAATGTAGCTAAGCAATTTAGCAGAAGGTCCACCATTTTGAATTTTAAATTTCGGAATAATGGAACGACAGATAAAGCTTAGGAAATGGAGGACGTTCAAAAATAATAATTGTAATCAGTAAAATAAAAATGGTGATCCTCCGCCATTTTAAAACATCGTTTCCTATCGTTTTACGAATGTTCCGAAAATTTAACTTCATTTTTCAGCCGCCATTTTATAATGAAATGTTTAATAAGAGTTACGACGGTCTTTCCATTTTTTTTGTATTATTGAATAAAACAATTTGTGAAGACAATCGTGAACCAATAGTAAGGAGACTAAAATCGGAAAAGCGCAAGTTCCATTGATCCTAAAAAAAGTTTTAGAAGATTATAAATATTCCAAGTATAGACTCTAAAAATACGTACATCCTATAAAAATAACTAAAATTCCGAGGCATTTTTCATGTCTGAACGATCGAATCTTAATGCCCGCTTAAAATCACTTCCTGAAAATGTCTCTGACTTTTTAAAAGCTCGGCTACTGCTCCAGATACGTCGCCGGGTTAAAAAACCGTACTAAATCTTTTCGAAAAACTACCGAGATTGCGCAATTCAAATCGCGAGTTATCGACTTCCTCCGCCGGATCTTCGGCGCTTATTCCATCGGCCATTAATTATACTCCCGACGTGACTCAAGTCTATTATAAATCGGGGTACTGAAATTGCACTGCATTAAAAAGAGCCGTAACAATACAATTATACACCGGCGAAGAAACGTCGTAATGGTCGGGGTTCAAAAGCCCCGTAAAGTTTAGGCCAAATATTTAGCAAGCAACCACTTTTAGACGGCCCGAGGTTATACCAGCCCGCAAAGTGCCGCTCCTATTTCATTTCGACTCAGGCCATGTAGGGTTCACGTCCGTGTCGATTCCCTGCTACCCGTACAAATTTACGTTTTCTTTTTCCAAATATTTCACTGCTGTTGATGAATAATTTAAAATTTGGATTATCTTAACGCGCCTCGCGAACCTGCCGGGATAAATCACTCTGACAGATTCATCGCTTCTGCGACGAGCGAGCACTAAAACTTTTCTTCTTTATTGTTACGGATGTTATTAATAAAAGATTAGATAATTTATTTAAATACATTTCTTTTTTTCAAAACATGAAAAAAATGTAGAACAAATTATTCAAATGACACATAGTATAAAATAAGAACTTTCAGCTACTTCCCCGTAGCAAACCTCGAAAGATCACCGGAAATGAAAGAAGTATGCTTAGTTGCTTGCGTTTATAACTACTGTATATTATTTGTATAATATCGTGATATAAAGAATTCATTTTTTTCATTTATTATATAATCCCCAATTCGAAAAATTTGACTAAATTATTAAATTACTAATTTATTGAAATATACGAAGAAAAATAAAATTGGCAACGACGATACGAGAAAACAAGAGTAATAAGTTCATTTTGCATAAGATTATTATGTTAATAACAACCAATATAAAAAAATGGGGACATGTATGCAACTGAACTTCGTAGGCAACGACAGAACAAATAAAATAATGCTTATATGTTATTGAAATCCCACCAGTTTAGTAGGATAACCTTGTTAACTAAGGAGCCATCTATTGTCATTAGTATGAATTAACAATACGTAGTTGTATTAAACATAATGTTATTACAGTAAAACATTGTAAATTTTCAGATTAGATTGTTCAAATCTGATGTTGACAATATTTCCAACATTTAATAAAATAATTTTCAACTTCTTTTCTTTTTGTATTGTTTTGTTCTGTAGCTAAACTTTTCACATTGTTATAATCAAAATTATGCCCAGATTGTACTCTGTTTGTAGTTTACCTGGTATGTTTGTTTTCGCTACCTTCGATGTTCTTTTTGTTCTCTAAAGTCCTCCGCTAAAATAAAAATCATTTATTTCCGAAAATTCTCGAGCAGTTTTCAATTAATGTATTTGGTATTTTATAGGAAACCGTCTATAATAATTAGAATTGCATTTATAGAGCCCGAATTTTGTAAAATCGATTCAGTCATTTTTTATTTATGTTTTTTAGTGAAACTTCCGGCGGACCACTTTAGAACCCCCTTAATCTTGTTTTTATTCTTCTTTCTACCTGCCTAATATAACATTTATCACAGCAACAGGGAATTAAATAAACAACATTACTTTTTTTAATAATGGTAGCTTATTTTTCCAATATCTACTTTTCCCTAGATTTTCATAGCCTGATTTTGATATATTTTCATTTTTAAGTCTTTTTCGGATTCTTTCAGTGACACCCTCAACGTATAGAGCAAGTTTTTAGGATAGTAGTATCTTGTGACTTTTTTGGGTACCTAATGTATTGTAGAAGTTATGGTTTTTCTTAGAAATGCATCCATTTATTAATTATAATAGGTATCCGGATTCCATTCAAATTTTCCTCACAGTGTTTCGTCTAAATTTAACTTGACAATTTGACAGCTCTTTCTATAAGCCAGTAAATCGCGCTAATTTTCTATTGTATAGTGGGTGGTTTGATGAAAAAAGTTTCTTTATGGGAGCAGTTATGATATCAATAAACCTATGGCCTTTCCTGATAATTGCCATGTCTAAAAAAACTGGATGTAATTACCCAAGCATCAAAATATGTAAGGATAAAAAATGCCAATTTTTGCGGGTTTGCGGATTTATCTCATTTTGATAAATAGCTAATGAAACGACACTTGTAACGGGACTAGGGCCGTACTCTCTGTAACGGTCCGTTACACACTCTGAGAAAGTCGTAGTCCACGAAAAAATGAACAATTTGACCCCTAATACTAGCCGATTCGATAAAAATTGAGTCCAAAAGGAGCCTCTGAAGTTCCCAGAATTGACAAAAAACGCGTTATGTAAATATCAAGCCGTTTTCCGCCACTTTTTGAGATTAAGAGGCTCCTTATAGGTTCATTTCTGGTCGAATCTCATTTTCCCGAGGGCTATAACTTCCTTGCAATAGTTTTTTATTAGTTATTTATCAAAATGAAATAAACGCGAAAAACCGCGAAAATTTGAATTTTTTACCCTTCTTATGATTATAGCATGAGAAATATTCATTTTAGGTCAATGAGCCTCAAACATGAATTGTAGAGTTTGAAAGTGACTTTAAAATGTACTTTATTTTGTTAAGATAACTTTAAACAAGACAAGTTATTGCAAAAATAGTGATTTTTATATACAGATAAACTGTCTGTCAATCGTCTGATCATAAATTAATTTTTCTAAATATATAGACTTCTGTCTCTATTAATTAAGGTTAAGGTCCATAACGGGCACAAAATCCGGTGACAAAAGAGAACGAAAAAATTAATTAATGGACCTCAAAAAATGTCCAAACACTTCCTGATTTATGTAAATATAAATTATTATCATTTCATTATTACTGCAAATAGTTTTTTCTTAAGTACTAGATGGTATTTCTCTATAAAGGAAAGTTCATTTTATGTCAATCTCGCATAAATATAAAAATAATGTATTGCTTGATATTGTTGACAATTTATTATTACCAAAATATTTATAGGACTTTTATATCATTATTTCTAGACTTTCATTCCTTTTACTTTCTATGCTATTTCTGATAAATCTTGATGAACCCTTTGAAAACCGAAATTAAAACAATTTGGTGTCGTTTGTGGTTAATAATTAATTAATTTTTAAATTAGAAAAACTTTTTCCTTGATATGTGGTTGAAATTTGAATCTTCACTACCCTAATTTGTCAAAACTAACCGATATGAGGGCGTTTCGATAGCGATCAAGAGATACCCTATAGGCGTACTGTAAACATTAATTACCCGAAGTAATCTATTTTAGAATTCTTATTTAAATTTACTAAAAGAATAGAATAACATTATCCCAAATAGTGGAATACAAAAATAGTTCAAAATGATCTCATAATGTGTTCTACAAGAGTTCAGATGCGTCAAATTATTAGGTTTTTCTGAAATGGTAGTTATATTTCGACAAAGAAATGTTGACATGAACGAGTAACAGCGCTATATTGTCAAAGCGGCAAACAGCCGACCCGCAAAACTTCATTACGTAAAATTAAAAAGTAAAGTTTACATATTTTCGAAATTCTGGCTCCGTAATTGCAAAAGTGTACACTCCGTAGGAGTACTGCAAAAATTTCAGAAAAATCGGCTCAGAAATGGTGGAGAAAAACCGGAAACAATTTTCATGACAAAATTTCGGTGAAAGGCCCAGTCTAGATCTCCGTAAAGTGGTAAACAGCGATTTTAAAGGTTACGTTACCAACTAATAGTGGACCCAAAATTATGTATTTTCTAAAAAATGCTCGATTTTTAAAATAACATTTTAAATGTTTTTTTAATATTTTTATTGATGTTAATTAGAAACATTACAAAAGAATTAATTAAATGAGTATTTATCACACTATTATTTTTTGTCAAGGTATTCAAATGAAAGAAATAAAAAATGACTATGAATTTTAAAAATCCAATAACTTCATTTTTTACGTTTATTATTTATTTTACAATTAAAAAAAACGACAATTAATTAAATACGTTAATTAAATATAATAAATTTCATAAATATTAAATACGTTATTTAAACAAATTAAAACTATTATATTTATATTCGTTCATAAAATTGAATTCTTAAAATTCAAGCACAAGTGCACGAGTGCATCAACAGTGATCTATTAACAATGAATTTCTTGGAATACACATCAGCTAAGTGATTTATTACTAGTGGGTAGGCATTCTTCAATTATGCAAATAAAACTACCGTTCTAATTTATGCGCGCGACTTTTTTGTGTTTACAATTTACACGTTGTGAACTATCTTTAAGCATACATTTGTATACGGATGCTTTGAATTATTTTTGATTAATTTTGAAAATATTTTGCTCAACTTTTTTCTGCTTCAAATTTTTTTGAATGCATTTAAAAAATATGGATTTATTTCTTCTTTATAAAAAATAAATATTAATATTAAATAATTATTAAAAATTAATTTTTTATACAAATTTAATTAATTAGTTTTTTAAGTAATTTATCATAGGCGAAAAGAAATAAATTTCAGCATAATTTAAAAACATTATTTGAAAATATAAATTCATTTTTATAAGTCATTTAAATTATTTCCTTTTTATTTTATTATTTATATTTTTAAAAAATGTATCGTTAACATTTAAAAATATACCAACTACCTACATCTAATTTATTTAATTTTAATTAATTTTATTTATTGATTGTTGTATTAACTAACTGATTATTTTACTTAATTTCAGAAATATATTTTATATTTTACATTAAACAAAATCTACAATTTTAATGTCAAAAAATAAGAAGCAAATTAATAAATTTTATTAATTAAATAATGAAAATAACAAATAATAAAAAAGCAAGTTAAATAAAAAATAATATATTATTTTAATTTGTTTATTTTTAGATAAGTAAAGTAACTCAATAAATTTATATCCTATTTAAAAAAATACGCCGTTAATTTTATTAACTCTAAACAATTTATAGATTATCGTTCACTGTTGACATTTAAAGTGCATTGACATTTCCTACTCGTTCAGAGCAGGAAGTTTGTCGCGCTTTCAACAACAAATACCCACGATTTCTTTTTATAGGATTTAGTTAAAAATAGTTCGTAGTCGAATATATTTTTTATCGACACTAAAAATGATCGAACCCATCGAGAATGTCATGAAAATATTACAACCCGAGAAAGTAATTGCTCATTTGAGTCATAGCGTAACAGATGATTAAGTCGATGATGGATCTGTTTGCAAATGCGTTTACTTACAACGTGCATGACTTCATACAAATTTACTTTTGCGTTTATGTGAGATGGAGTGCGTTATATAGTTTGCATGCTGAATTAAATTAGTGCTATTTTTAACCTCTTGTCTTTTCTGCATCACACTCGATTGTTCACCATAGAAATATTTTCCGAACCGTATATTATTGTTGTTTTTAAATCGTTTTAATGACTGGCATTATGATAAGTGTTATTCTTACTTCCAGCAATATTTCAATTTAAATGCAACATTCTTTTTTTATTAAAAAAACATTAAATCCTTATTCTTGCTACGTGCCAATAATTACAGGCGATCGTCATATATATTTTTAATAAAAGAAAATAACGATCTTTATTTCAAGTTTCAATAGTTATAAATGTAGTAAAGTTAGTAATTTATTGTGACCAATCAAAAGTAAACAAATTTTGTTAAAAATAGTATTAAACAACAACAAAAATTATATTATCAAAATTGCCTCCAAAACAAAGAAATGGGTTACTTTATTTATTTGTTTTATTTAGTTATTTAGTTTAATTATTTATTTTATAAGTACAATACGCTATTTTAACAATATGAAAAGGAATTACGGTAATTATAAGAACCATACGGCACATGGACTAACATTACGTAGACTCATTGGTTAGAGGTTATGGTAGCATTAAAAAAGAGGAAGGGTTTAGGGGGCGGAGCCTCCGTGCATGCAAGCACGCTCTAAACTTACACAATGCCTCGGAACGGAACCCCAATATGACGGAAACAAACGATTATAAAATCCGAAGTGTGCTAAGGAGCTCCACCCCCTGGACCCCCTGTTTTCTACTAAACTAACCTTCCACCAATAGATATCGCTAAGACCTGTAAAATTTCGTACTTACTAAATTACATACAACAAAATATTTACCATCATTTATAATTATAAGACAAAAATACTTCGAAAAAGCTAAAAAGAGATATCTTTTTCGGATGAAAGTTTACCGAAGAACCCAGATAATTCAAATGATAAAACAAGTTGACTTATTCAAATAAATGCAATTCCTGGTTCATTTCCGAAAGAAAACGGTCGAAAAAATGGTTTTGTTAAAGTCTTTTTCATTTCCACCGAAAAGCACTTAAGCTCGCTTTTAAAGCTCGGCCACCCGCGCGAGCATGGGTGCGTTAGTTCCCGTGATCGCACGTGAAAAAAATATGGGACACTTTCACGGAGACTCCTTTTATCCAAGGATCGAAAAAAAGAGTATACGCTTACATGCAGACGACGCCCTCGCACTCTGCACCCATAAACGGGGCATTTATTATTTTCACATATTTTGCGCGATGACGTAATACACTCGGCCTCAAACGCCGTGTACCCGGTGACATAATCCCTTCGTGGCGCGTATGTACACATGTGCGATCCGGAATGTGCAATTTGCCGCTATAAGCTGCAATTTCTAAAGGCGCTCGCGTGCGATTGGCAGCTAAAATTAGGGAGTGTTCGGGAAGTAAAATGTGCCGTTTCGACTGTTGAGCTTTTAATGGCATTTATGGGAAACGGTCCTCGTTTCTAATCGAAGATCTCATGGAGAGTTGCCCGATATATACCCAGGATCGGGTTACGCACATCAAAATGGTCTTCGTGATTTCAAGAATTGTAAATTTAGAGAAGGGTGTAATTGAGGCAATGCAGATCCAATTGGAGATTGTTCACAGTTTTGATTTTCATTAGGCAGCGACTTTTATGCTAATAAGAATGTTCGCATTAAATGAGTCTGATTTCCGTTACTTCGACAGTGTTAAAGTCGCTACTTCATCTGTGCTCATTGATAAGCATAATCTGATTCCCTATCAATTGATTAGTCTAAAATTGGTCACTGCTTCAATCCAACGGGCGCTGTCCACAGATCCTTCACCAATTGAAAATAACGTGACACACATTCAGATAGATGTGGAGCCTTATTAAAACCAAAGAAGTAGAGATGAACTCATCCCCATGATGGCGGTAGTATCCTTGGGCTACCTCCCACAATGTTCAGAATTTACGGCTCTTCACTATACTCACACCTGAGAGTGGCAAGGGTATGTAAACGAAGAGTAAGGGACTCCCAGAAGATACTAGTGTCACTAAGCGGATCAATTCTTTTGCCTCAATAGGGTTACACAGAAGATTGAGCCGTGACAACCCCGTGAATGTGGCTAATAACACTCACGCTACTCAATAAATCAAGGAAAATTTTTGTCTTGGCACATTGTAACCTGCACGCGTTGCCTAACTGTCAACAAATGATCATCACTTCATAACGTTTATTCCATTAATCCATCAAATAAAAAACGGACGTTCCATCCAATTGTACGTTTCAATCAACTGTGCAATTGTATGTTTCAATCAATTCTGCATACAAATTGTTTTTCAATCTATTGAGCACCCAGATAGCAACACAAAAGTATCACAAAGTACTCGTGTTTGCCTAGAAATTGATATTTTTTGCTCATGCCAATACATTACCATACATTTCAGCCTTCCCTGAACTCTCATAAGCACTCCTAAATGAGTTCTCAAAACTGAGTCCAACGTAAAACTTACGCATTACTATCTGGCCAATCCTGTTGAATTGTAGGTAGGACATTTGCGATTGATCTATACGTTAAACATTAAAATTAATTAAGCCCAGAGATATTCAGCATACTATTACTTCCGATGTATTGTTTCGTTTAGTATTGAACGAAGATTCATAATCTGTAAATATCTTTGAGGGTCATTGTAAGATATCTGAAGAATACTTATTACACATCCTGAATGAATGACAAAGTTTAGAGAAAATTAAAAAATTAGTAGTGGAAAAATACCATCTGATTGGTTCATCTAAAGCCTTAAATTTTCATATTTGGTAATATTTACTATGAAGTGAACCAAAAAACTTTGATTATACACATCCTGAATGTTTTTTTCATGATGATAAAGAAAACAATTTTGGAAGTGTCCATATTTTGAAGTACTACATTTTCCTGTAATTAAAGATCCAACAAATAATTTATGTCTTTACGTATTTGTCCCGCATATAAAATCTCGAGTATAGATGAACAAGGATTTGTATTAAATATTCGAAAAATCATTTCGTTCTGAAAAATATTCATACAGTTACTAATACAATCACGCGACAGTTTCCAATTACAACAGGCCGATGTTCCGAATTTACAGTATTTAAATTCCATAACTTTTATTATTCACGATTATATTGACGCATTGTTGATATTCAGTACAGTCAACAAAGCAATGTAGACCCAAGGTCATGAACAATAATAACAAAGACGACATTCGACAATGACATCCCGACTTCCGCGAATTCTATTGACAACATTTTCCAGCTAATTATTTCAATAAATATTGATATCGGTCAGAATCCTCACAAAAAGTGTATAAATTCGCATGTATTTTCATGTATCGTATAATATTTCTTGATTTTCTTTTTCAGGACTGCTCCACAGCAAAATGCAACTGTACAGGATTAAAAGGAGATCTGGGCCCTATGGGGATTCCTGGCGTTGTAGGGCCCCAAGGTGAACCTGGTGATATCGGACCCGAAGGTCCGATAGGATGGAAAGGCGAAAAGGGAGATGGAGGGGAAATTGGTCCAGCTGGCGAGAAAGGTAGCAGGGTAAGTCAGGATTACTTATTTTTCAAATATTTCTTCAAAACACTACTGTTTGCATTTTGTTTAAATGATTTCTTTTAATGAGAGTTCATAATTTAAAACAATATTGTTTTAAAACTAAAGTATAAAAAGGCATTTATTTAACAAAATGAGTCAAAAGAAATAAAAGAGTAGTTTATTTGACAATCTTAATTTTCATAATAAATTAGGTTTACGATCGGAATATCGTTAATGTAGCCTCGATGAAAATCGATACGAGACCTCGATGGAAATCTTACAGCCATAATTAGTATTATGTGGGTGTGGAATGACGCAAATGATGACATCTCTAGAACATTGATTTTTAATTGTAAGCACCAAAACGTTAAAAGTAATAACAAGTTTTAAAGAAATAGAAATAGTTACTTAGTAAAAACCAAAATCCATTTATGAACATCAACGGATTAAACTTAAGCGGATCAAACTTTGGATGGCTGCTTCCTGTTCGTTACTGGGTTTATGATGATTTGTAGCATTGAGATTAAAATTACTACTCCTCGTACAAAGTTAAACATTATCATGGACTAGATCATTTTTCTGTCATTGGATTCGCTCTGGGGTTAATCGATTGTCATTGTAAACAATCAACTGCTCTGTTTACAAAGAATACTAGCTTTATGTTCTTACTGCAGATTGAGGATAATTGAAACAGCATTATTAAATATTCCTTTATTGATTCTTATCAACAGTGCTAACGTAATTTGAAGTTATTTTCATATTTAACATCATTATTTACAGCAACTTTGCAACAATCCAAAGTAGATTTACAATCGATAGTTTGAAATCTCCAATTTTTTTCTTATACCAACCCTAAACAAATTTCGTAATTTGGGTTTCTCAGCGTTTGACATAAACTCTTATATCATTTGATATGGAAAATGATTACCTCTGAATTCACCTTAATCACACCAAAGGAAAGAAGAGATATACATAGTTATCCCCTGTTTAAAATGTATCTTGCTTGAGAACGCATTATATATACTGTAGTATCAAAGTTTATATCGACAGTTAATTTGAATTGTACGCGTAGTAAGAGTTTTGGGGACTGTAACCATTACTTCTATGTATGAGTGGCAACACACGAACCGACGAAAGAACGGTGCGACGGGCAGTTAGTAAACAACGAGCCGTTGTAATGTAATATTATAAAATAAAATTACCGAGTTACTTGAAATTCGTCTCAACCCAAATTTTATTCTACAATACCAATCCATTTATATACTTCACGCCTACTGGGATATAGTGAGGTTAGCCAGAAGAAAAGTCACTAGTGCGAGGGTGCCATTAGTATGAGATTTGCTAATGCGAGGCTCTGCTATATATAGAAATTACGCTCACATGATTTTAATTCAACGTATTTAAAATTGTTTGGATTGACCCCATTAGTTTGGCAAATCTATAATCGACCTATCAGTGCAGGTTCTACAGGTCCTAACGACATCGTTTCATACAAACCATCAAGAAATCATAAATATGCTTAATAGAGACACATAACCCATTCGTATTAGCCCATTCGAGTAGATATTCTTCAGAAGATGATACTGGGATGAAGTGGCATAAAAAGCAGAAAATTCTTTATTATTCAACAGTTGCAGTCGTTTTGAACGTAATATTCATCAATATGCGGCGGAGATGCAGTTCCTGGAATACCATCGGATGACCCAGTTTGCATAATAGTCATAGAAAATACCATAAACATTAACGATACTCCGTGATCTTTCTCGGAGAAGTGCAGCACATAACAGACGCGAGTCGCGGAAGATGCAAATCGACAATTATCCGAGGCGGCGAGTAAAAATTGTAGTGACTCCGTATGTGGTCCACTTAATGGACGCTCATCAGTTTGCGCGGGAGGCAAACAAGTTTACGACACTCATCGTGTTGCCGGTTTCGTCTCGTCTGATCTTCGGTATATGACGTCATCGTCCTTTCTCGACCGGTTTAAAAGAAGCACCATGCGTATGGATGCGTGTACGGTACAACGAACGTCCAGCTGCTGGTTCCAGAGCACGCGGAATTATGAAACGACACGACCGCAGCATTAGCTGAAATTAGTCGCCACCGCGCGTTGCTTGGCTCTTTGGGTTGACAATTTATTGTGGGCGTTTAATGGCAAATTACACTATCCAGGGTTTGGCATTGATCCCTATCTACGTAACAATTACCCAGATATCAAGTACCCACGTGCTCCGACGGATGAGAGACGACTCGATCGCGACTAGCATTATGCTATCAACCGAGTGCACATGTTCCAGACTGCTCGTATTCCTCGACGTCACTCTTGGGTTTACGATCCTGCACAAGTGTCGAGTTTGATCAAATCATTAGCGCTGGAGACTTTGCATTCTGAGCATTCCATCATCGAATCCAAGGCTAAATTCGTGGAGTGACCGTTACGAAAAATGCACTGTTTTTTTCTTACAGTAGGGTATGACCTCAACTGACCTAGTCAAGACTTAGGTCAGGGAGGAATAATGCAGCATTACTTGGTATCCCAACTGTTATGTATTCTTAACTGTGAAGAATTAGGAACTGAAATGGTTTTCACTGAACCTTACCCGCAGAATGTTTGTCTAAGGATTGAATACAATTTTTTTGAATGAATGCATTATAGCGTAACCTTCCAAGGATCTTATTACTTTATAGTACCAACGGAATCTAACTTTTTGGTGCTGACTTTCTAAGGTATTTAATCTAACCGTAATTATTATATTGATGATCAGCCCATCCAATACACCGACACTCAAGAGATACGGTGTGAACTCACTTTTTACAAGTGGAGCCTGTCACGAAAGTTCAAAATATGATGTCCTCAAATCATTAGCTATGAAGGCCCATGATTACTTATTGTGAAATTTAATTTGCTAATATCAATTTTACAAAATTCATAATAATGGATCAAATGACGATTTGAGGATGCGACTCTGTCGACTTTTTGGCAAGTTCCACTAGGTTTGTATGTGAAATGGTGATTAAAATTGTTGTTGGTCTTGAAAAATCGAGTTTTCTTCGCAAAAACTTTCATAACTTTGTTGAGTTAATAATTTAAGCTTCAGAATCTGGAAGTATTTAGAATCCAACATTTTGGATCTTGAAAAGCGGACATCAAAGCAATGATCGCTAACATTGCCACTCCTTAGACTACCGGTGATTTAAACAATTTGTTAATCAGAATAATGTACTCCAGAAAGGTTAAACGTTAATTCAGGTCTCCACAATCGTCACATAATTTTGTAATTATATATACCCACTTAATAGTCAGACATGTCATTTCTTTGGTGTAGCACAGATAAATTTATCTGTAAACAATTTAAGACTAATTCTTATGAAAAAATATGGATAGACGACATTATCACTTCCACAATTATTTTAAATGGCTGAAAGAACATAATATTCAGAGAGACGTAAATCTATGACTCACTAAAGATATGAATCGAATGCTAATTAAAAATGAAAACAGTCCGAGTATTCATTATAATTAATAAGGTTATTGGGTTCATTCTCATAAATGAATCAAGTCTGCAGTCATGATTCATAAAAGGGAAACCCCCTTGGAATCTTGCCTAGTTTTTAATTTCTATAAAAGAAACTATGTTTTGAAAAAAAAAATGACGGTTTTTTTGTTTTCTTTAATTAAAAATTAAATTATTTGCTAGATAGGGAATGTAAAATAGATTTTAATCGAGAATTTGCGAATTTATTACCAACATTTACAGTGCAAATATGCTAATTCCGAATTAACACTCGGGAAATTGCACAGTAGGTTCAAGCAACGAATTCGTCGACATTCATGGATTGATCTCCATTTACTGAATGTTCTGCTCGGATAACTAGAATTTCCTCCTCCTATCTCTGTTACTGAGGGCCGAAGCGAATATCTGGGTTAATTAAAACTCGATACTTCCATCAATAACGTCAATTATGCAAATTTCTATTGAGCACTTATTTATTGTTATTAATATTAAGGATTGCTGTCAACTTGCCAATACGTCACTTACATTTCACGAAGCCTCATCGCTAACAATTGCTCTAAAACGAATTTCTGTATCCAGAAGAATAAACGGTTGCGAATGGCTTTTAAATTGTTCCTGATAATATTTATGAAATTTCAACTTAATCAGCAACAAAATTATGCTTCAATTGCAATAACTTGATGGAATATTTAGCAAACTTCTACGAAAGGCAAAAACTTAATTTGACTTTTAACAGATTTTAAGTGAAATATATATTTTTTAGCAGTTTTTGATATTTTTGAAAATATCTGACTTCATTCTTGAAAGTTATATGTACATAGTTAACATGATGGAAATGTACTTTTTTATGAAAATTCATTATACGCGTAATTGAAGCTTTCCATTACGATAGCAAAAAACGAAGAGTTCTAAATGCTTTCCGGTTCAGCCATCAGAGTCGAAGCTTAAATTACGCCTGTCGATGTATTACATATACATGCCAACTCATAACAGAGATTATTCAGCGTTTTTTTTTACAAATTTCTCTTAAATTAATTTGTCTTTAAACATTCTTGTCTCACTCTGCCATGTCCAATTTATTATAACATTTCCCAATGTTTTCATTACCATAACCAATAGGTCAGGAAATATGTGACAATAAATTTCTTAACATTGATGACAATTACTATTTAATAAACATTATTTAATATAAAATTACTATTTAATTTTTTAAAAAATCGGTTTAAAAGTCGAGGTTTGCTTATGTCAAAATTCTTGTATATGTAAATGTGTCACGATGAAAAATAAAAAAGTAAAAACATGTCCATGAGGTAATTTCCATAAATTCGAGGTTAATATGTAAAAAAAAAGGTATAAGTTTTTGAGTCACAATAAGACCAAAATACTATGGGATACGAAATTTCTAACAGGGCTAAAAAGAAAACCTAGAACTCGAACTTTTCGATCCAAAAAGTTTGCTGCTGGTAGTAGAGAAACTTAATTTACAACCACTTCTTCACCGTAGGTAACATATGGTAGCTGACTATAAAAATAGCATGTGTAGATTATTTCCTGGACAAAAATTGAATAATATATCTGAGTTTGAATTTGTAGAGACTCGCATATCTCTTTGGTAATAAATCTCAAACAATTTAACTAGCAATATTCGATTCTCCATTTTGAATCTACAAAATTGCCTAAAATGACTCCAGATTCGGGATCGGAATCTTCAAAAAACCTCCAAATATAAGGTTTCATTCGAATCCGTTTAATATTTCAAATTTAGTTCGACATATTGTGTCAGCCATTTAGAGGGTTTTTAATTTAACTTTTAATTCATACTCAGCAACCCAAAAAATATTGGAGTTTCTAGTTTAGAGAAAAATCTGATCATGGAGGATTGTTTTTCATCAGTTATTGCAACCCAGCTATTTTTACTATCATAAAAAAGGGTTGGTGAATTAAGTTCTCTCCCTGCCATCTGTGACCTTTCACTTTAGGCTAAAAAAGTTCTAAGGTTTTATTTTAGCCCTATTAGAAATTGTTTACCACGTCGAATTTAGTTTCATTGGGCCTCAAAAAATGCTAAAAAAGTATAACTACGTTTATATACAGTATAATTTTAAAATGATTTTGTTGATATAGTGTTCATTACCATTTTTTATTGGTGCTCAAAAATTGATGTTTTTTTTCGAAAGATTCTGAGTTTCTTTGACTCGTCCCTTGATCGAGAGAGCAATAAATTCAAACTAAAGAATGTGTCCATTTACATACATCAACTACAAGAGATACTTATTTTAACTTTTAGACATTTAATAAGTTACTTTTCTGAAGGCGTCCCTGGAATACTTACATTCCAAAATTTTAATTATTTGAAAATTGCTAATGGAATTTGTGATGTAAAATACAAAAATATCAGGCTAAAAGATACTGAAATATGTGTACTTTTATACGAAATATCATATTTTGTTGCACCAGATTTTTTAAACAGCTACCACTGAAGTAGTTTAATATAAATTTACTAAATAAATGTCTGAACTACATGGGGAACAAGTATGCAGTGAATGTAATGGTAAAGTGAGACCGTGACGCAAAGGGTTAAACAAAAAACTGACCTAATTTCCGGTAAAGCTTTCCATGATATCAAGTTCAAAATCGTAAGACCTTCCTCTACTACCAAACACTGAAAATCAGAAATACTTCAAAGTCAAATAAACACAGAGAAATTTTTTATTTGAATATCAGACTCTACAAAGTAACGTAATTAAGAGAGCTTTCAGTTATAAACGTTACCATCATTGTTAGTGTAATTCAGTAATAATAAATAAATCATTTTTCTTTATTGTTATCAAAGACTTGTGTTAGTTCGATCATATTTCATAACACATCGACTCCCAACTTTGCAGATTCATGTTTTCGATATTAAAATTTGAGATAGGTCGATTTTTATTGGTAAATAAATTTCTAATTTCTAGAGACGGTCAAGGGACGCATAACGTCCTACAGGAACATTAACATTTTCAAACCAAACGTGATTGGTTGAACCAAATTTTATATAGACAATTATATCATTTATTATTAACCAAACGAGTTTGAAAAACCAAAAGATTCGAATGATAGAACAAAACAATTGATTTACAATAACCAAAATCGTTCGGTTGATCCAATATACATTTACATATACTGCGATCTTTCTGGATAAAACAATGAACCGTTCCGCATAAATCAATACTTCGAGTATTTGCTGGATCACCGAATAAACAAAACCCGGTTCGATTTAGCCAACAACAACCAAAGACGGTTCGGTTCAGCAAAAAGCAACCAAACATAAATAAACCAAAAATTGTGAAATTAAATTATTAGATAAATTGAAAATTATCCAGAAATAAGAACAAATTTTTAAAATTGACATAAATAACCAAGTACTGAGAAGAAAGCTTAAACATTCGCTACTTACAAACCCTCATCCGATTAATCTATCTCTTCATCAGCCATAAACGGACGCTTAATAAATTCATTAATAAACTCTTTCACGCTTGAAAGAACAGACGACGAATCATTCCAGCCGAAAGCCCCTGTGAATCTGAAAATAATCAGAGTTTCCATCGTCTTCGCTCTTCAACGACGAGAGATATTTATCTGGTATAATAAGTTCCGCGTGCAACGACCAGCGGTTTTCTCTCACAGAGCATCCCCAGCTGCAATCGCAAACTCGACCTAATAAACATTTCGAAGCTTAAAACACGAGTAGTCAAGATGCGAGAAAATAAAGCTCTTAGTAAACTAAGTTAAAACTGTTATACTTTGTTGCTGAAAACAACTTAACAATCAAACTGCCGCAAAATACTCCCTTTTCCGCCCTGTCCATAGGGCAGAAAATAACTGTATACTACCAATTTTGGACCAAAATTATTTTTTGTAGGAATTTTGCAATGAATTCCTTCGCGAATGATTCTTTGATATGTCGAGGTTTATTTTCCAACATCGAGGATCTTGAACGGGGTTAAATTTAGGCGAGGAAACGGCTCGAGGGACGCTTGATGGTCTCGTTCGCGTTTCCGTTTGTTATTTCTTTCCAGAGTGTATGTAGGCCATCTGCGTTTCCGAAACCGGCGTTTCTAGGATAGACAAAGGGAAATCGAAAAGGACACACCATGCGGATATTTCGAAACTGCGACGTTCAGCTGATAAAGAACGCCAATGACCCTGATTTCGCGGTAGTAGTGATAATGCAAAAAACGTATTCGACCCTATCTCGTAATGTTGCATCTTCCGAATGAGGTCAGCCGGTATTATACACTGATAACGAATTAATTAACGCAATCGGATGATGGAAAAGATAAAAGCAACTCGTATATTCAAGATCGCTACTTTTTCTAAAATTGTCGCAATTATAAAGAAGAAATTTCAGTGGCTCCGATTTATGGCAAGAAAATACAATTGGCACATTTTTCAAATTATCAAATGCATCAAATTAACTCCAGATATGATGAGGAAGTAATGAGAAGATATGTAAAAAATGAAGGAATTCTGTTTATGCTGTTGAAACCTGACACGATGGAATATGAGAGGGTAACAAGTGATCTACAGACACGCAAAGAAGTAAAGATTGAAAAAGACAATTTTTTATCATACTGAATTTTGATCAGTACAATCGAATAGCCAATTGATCATGAAGATTCGTAAAACATGTCCAGAATACCTCGTTACGATTGTAGACCACACAATTATTATGATCAGCGGTCACCATCATGTACTGTCACATCAAGTAAAATAGAGGAATGGAGGAATTTATATTGCATAGGAGGAGCAGAGTAGAATTCTGAAAATTCACATTAGACAGATGGAATATCAAAATAACACATGACAGTAATATGACAACTCATCATTACATCACCAAAATTTCGTCATACGTTTTCAGTGAACTATTATGGAATAAATTCAAATCCGAATATTGAAAATTTGAAAAGCATTAATTATTATCTCATATTCCTTCGAAAATTGTTCATGCTCGTAATGACGTCATACGTTCGAATTCCAAAGTTGTGAAATTGAAACCAAACGACGAAGGAAGAAACCGAACGCCGAGCACATGCTTGAGATTGGCTAAAGTTTTTCTTTGCCGTTGAATTCTTTGATTTCGCCAGTTTTAGTTTACGTTGCTTCACCAATTTTCCTTTTGCTCATCTTCTTGTCCGAGGCTCTCTTCTTGAAAACTTCTCTTTTGTCGTAGAATTTTTTCTTTTTGTACCATGCGGGAGTCGTGTTCCTCAATTTTCCAGAGACTTCTTTCATTAAGTTTTTAGTTCAACGCTTTATAAATGAAAATCAATATTCCTAGACACACGTTTCTGGCAAAAGATTGGATTGAACGTCCTTTTTTATATTTGCGAATATTTCAAGTTACCTCAAAACAATGTTAATAGAGATATCGTAGGATGTGCTCCAACATCAATAAATGCTAGTATGAGCACTATGCAAACAAGGAAAGGCAGTGGAATCTCTCATGTTAATAAAACAATGCGGTTCCATAAATCCAAACTGGCCACGGAAGTTCGTCTTCGGTTCGACCAATGGATTATTTTCACTCTCTACATTGACTGATGGTGGCACTGTTTATTTTACCCGTAAATTGAAATTCAATATCGGCGAACGTATCGCGAATCTGGGCCGACAAAGTCACTGAACTGGCCAAGTTCTGGGAATTGTCGATACTACGCAAACAATTGGTTGGAATAGTTTTAACCACACTTAAACATACGCTGCCATCGCAGTGTACATGGGGAGGTTGAGACGAATCTGCATCCATGACGCATCAATTTAAGAGAAAGTGATAGGTTAATGTATGATCGTGACAATTGCCTTGATTCGCCACTCGCGAAAATTATATTACGTAACATTTTCATCTGTCCAAAATTACATTCGCAATATATTACTGTCCCCTTCTTCTATCAGAATAGAGAAATAGAAAATCTGAATTCAAATGACAGAAAAAGAATTAATGATGTTCCTTTCTCAGAATGAAATCGTCCCTAACAATTCAACATAAATGCAAGTATTAAATAAGAGATATTGATTCTCATGCATGAATTATTATTAGATCATTCCAAACAGCAGAGACGAGGTCAACCAGGAATTAGCCTCTCGACTTTTAAACGTTGCACATATGTAATTATTGTAATTTAGTCACACAAAAAATATAAAAATTTTGTGATATATTAAAAAATCCCATGAATCCCAAATCATATTATCAAAATGATAATAATACATGTACACAATTTTTCATTTTAAAATATTTAAAATTCTAGGACTAGCTCAATTTTAACGATTTTAGATGTGCGGAATGATCAATGTACTTGTATATACTTTGTGATCATTATATGATTGTTAGCAAAATAAGAATAAAATAGTGCATTGTGTGACTAGGGACCAAAATAAGTATTTGCCGACAAGTGCTCCTTTAGTGCCCGTCTTGCCTATTAGTCCTTTATGCATATAATATTTTCTCATCAGAGATCGTGAAACATTTTTAGCTCCCGGATATATTTATTTTTCTCCCTAGGGAGGGAAAGTGACATTTTGATCCCACGATATAGGGAGAAAAATAGTATTTTACACAACAATAATTACGGTCATTTCGGTAATTATGAAAGTAAAAACAATTTATTAGAACATTACCGGGTCATACATCAAAGTTAGTCATTCTCTTTAAAATAAAAATGTTAAAAAGTTGAATGTTATTTATATTTATATGAAAATTTATTGAAAATAAAGATTATTAATATTTTTAGGTGCTTAAAAGTCATATAAACCTGAAATCGAACTATTAACGTATTTCTTAATATGTCATTTATTTCAAGATATAAAAATTATTAACGGTATTTTTATATTTTTTTTACTAAATAACATTTCAAAAAGAAAATGACTAAATTATAATAATTACATATTTGTATCATATAAAAATTGAAGGGATAATTTTTGATATACACCTACTCTGAATTTGTAAACCTTGTAACCGTATTTTAACCAAATCTAAAAGTTTATTAGTCGACAGCTATTTTATATTCCAATTTTTCTTTCTTACAGCGATATCAGAATGTAATCAACTGCATAAATGCATATAATACACGTGTATCGCAAAAAAAAGTTCTTGCAGATGCGAAAAACTAAAACCGACTAGTCGCCTCCAAACGGCGAATGTAAGAAACCGCATTGAATCACATGTTTGTAATGGGTCATATCGCTGTAGATGAAAACAGTGCAACAAACCATGATTCGTGGATAAAGACCTTTATGGACTCAAGTATACGTTTACACGACTTGAATAGTTACAATGCTAATTTTAAACACGTTTAAACAACTAGAATTGTATATTAGATGATAAATAATGTTCCAGAAGTTATAAAAATGTTTCTAAATCCAAGAATGGGTGTATAATTAAGGTTATTTAATAACGGAAATCTGTTGGTGCTTAATTTTCAATTTTGTGAGTTGTTAGAATGATTTTAGTTGTTATGTAAACTTTTCTTAAACTGTGTACTATTACTACTAAGCACAATTTTACCAAAATAGTTTCGTGTTAGTTTGGCTAGGAAAACTGGACAATATAACACAAAACTAAACATATTTCTAAACGAATTAAAGGAATAAATTAAAAACTATAATTTTAATCTTCACCGGATGTATAAATTAAATTGCAGTCACCCCACGTAGAAAACGGAAGTGGACATAAAACAGATAAAAGACATTGACAAAAGTTATATTTAGATGATCATGAATGTTTTTCGGCATTTACTGCGATTGGGATAATATTTAAAATTTAAAGATTTGATATTCACCTTGGAATTTTCGATAATACGTCCAGATTGTTTCCTGCGTTTGGTATTCAATACTTCCGATTCTGATTATATATAGATGAATCTTGCAAAAATGATTTTCAATTGATGCAGACATATAAATTAAATATACATTACTTTTCTAATAAATGAATCTCAAATCAATTAGAGGAGGATGGGGCAAAGCAACGCGCATGTTTGTTCTCGTAACTGTTTTTTCAATAATGCAAGTTTAAGACTATTATGATATGATAGATTATTGATTACTCGAATTTTCCTACCTGAAACGAACTGGTTTATAAATACCGATATACGGGAATTAAAAAACAGAAAATATCATAGGGAGAAGCGAAGGTACCGGGGCAAAGCGACGCACTGTAATCAGTTAAATCAGAAATTAATCAAAAGAAACGCGAGTTTTAGATTCAACCATCTTTTTATAAAAATGTCTTTTAGTTGTTTAAGCAGTTTTTATATGTAAAAGTCATCCTAGATATCTAAACTTTAAATAAATACACCAAACAAACTAGAAACATAGTTTGTTGTACAAAAATGCTAACCGGAATGACAAATTTTTTGTAATAGTTAACCATTTTTTGTTAAACAATAAACTTTAGAGAAAATTTTCATAATTCTTTTTCCACAAATTTAAATATTTTCCGACGGTTCTTTTTATTTTGTTTCTCGTTTGCCCTCAATAAGAAGTAAGGGTGTGGATTTTGCGAAATTTTAATTTTGTCAAAAATCACAATCGCAAAAATAAAGATAAAAACATAAAAGTTATTTTTTCTTTTGAATATTATTTTCATCCAAAATAGTGCCAGAGTACATATATTAAATTTTATTTGAATTATATTTTAATATCGATAATAAATAAATAATAACAAAAATTCCTATAAAAATGTCTTTTTTCTATTCTTTTTTCATGATTACTACTGTACCTTGTAAAACAGGTTTCTGACTTCAGAAAAGTTAAACTAATACAAAATGTTTTTTTGTACATTAGTCTATAGTCTGTTAAAGAATCAATCCAAGAGAGTACCTTTTGGAATTTTTATTCTTATCTCCATCCACATTTTCTAACGATTTCGCAAGTGCAGATCATTGAGGTAAACCATTATCCAATTTTCGTCCACCGCCAACACATAATTATCTCGTGCCATTTCGCCGATCGCGAGTGTCGTAGACGACCGGCATGCTCGTGTTCTACTTTTGCAAAATCATACGGACGGAACCGGAAAACAATTAAGCCATCACTATTCTTGGTTAAATCCACGTACTAATCGCGAAGGAAGTAAATCTCTTTTTCGTGCAGATTGTCCATTACATTCTAATGCCCGAACGAGTAGATTAGTAGATGGAAGATCAAGAAATTTCTAAAAATTACAATGCTAAAATTTTGCGAATTTTTAACGTCTCCATAGCGATGAAAAAAATCCACAGGTCAACGTAGCCGAAAAAGATTTGAATCGTCGAAATTTTGTTTTAAATTAACTATTCAGATTTTCTAGGGGTTTAGATGATTGACGACAAAAAATCATTAAACAAATTTTTTTTCCAAAATGGTGGACTGTTACGTGAACTTTTATGATTTTCCTAGACTATAATAATTGTCAAATTACTCTTTGAATTCCCTCCGCCATAATTGTCCAACATCCGTTATTGTCTGTTGTGAGAACTCCATTGTTATATTTTTGCTTCTCCCACTCCTTCACCTCTGTCGGTAGCATTTCTTCAAGGGGCGTGTTGAACACATATTGCACTCAGACAAAAGTTTCCCTCGGGAGTAAGCCGGGTGCTTAGAAAGTGGATAGGAGTGGGGACAGACAATAAGGGAGTTTTACATTCCCTCAACTGATCCGATCGTCAGACATCAAGAGGGTTTAAACTGTAGTTAAATTACAGTTATAATAACTACGAAATCCATTTATACAAAAAGTTGAATAAAAATTGGTCTGATTTTCTATAGAAAAACATTCCTTAATTTTCTGATACTTGAATGATCTATCAATAGTTAACTGCTTGTTCGTCGTCTCTAAACTTCTCAATGGAAAATAGCACGTAGCTGTCAGCCGAGAAAATGGCGACTTTGATTTGCATAAATTAATTGTAAGTAAGGGTACTGTAACAGGCGCATACGTATACGTATTTAACAAAGCGTACCGACCACATTATCAACATTTGATTTGCGAGCTTCGGACAGCCTCTTGCATTCGAGAACTGGTGACATTACTACGAGAGAGACGAAGAGGAAGACCGGAAGTACGTCCACTCGCCTACTCGTCCGCAAGCTGATAGGAATGCATTTGAATCTGGATCAACATTCGAAAATAAAAGCTTTGTTATGCACGAAGGCTAGAATTTTGCGCGAATTAATTTTAAACTGTTTTTAATTATTTTAGATAGAAAATTCAATATCGTATTTTATTTATTTCAACAGCCATTGTAATTTCGCAATTTTAATGTGACAAAATTAAAAAAATCTTTGAATACCCCTTAGTTAATACGACGTCAATAATCTTATTTATTTGTCGGTTTGATTTCCATAAAAGAATTTTCGGCAACCGTCTTTTTGAAATTCGTGGAAAGGAGGTTAACTTCATCTACGATTTATTTCAGTTAGAAACGCATATAAAAAAGATCTAATTAATGAATTACGCCGTTCCATCTACTCTCGTAATTTAGTAACTAAACCACGGAAAGAATCCCAGTTTAAATAATCTGACATATAAATTTAGAACGTTACATGTTAATAAACCAATCGAGAACAAGAACAATTAGATGCCAAATACGAGATACTCAAACAAATTGAAACCGGCGGGACTCATTAATTTTGGACAGCTAATTTGTATTTTTAATCGCTTCATCTCGGCAGTGAATAATTATAAAACAATTTTGTAATTAGCGTTTCTGTGTCATATTATTCATCTGGAAGTTTTATCGCAGACTATAATTAAACTTGAGCAACAGTAAGAATTCCTTGTTCAACTTCCTGAAATTCCTCAGTAACAACGTCGATTCGTGAACGGAAGTAAAGGATAAGTAGCTAAATTTCCTATTTAAAGAATAATAGAGACGAGTAGTAAAAAGTTGTCTTACATTTTTTATATTGACAATTTTGTACTAATCGATTACAAATTTAGCATACGTTGATAATTGAATGTAATCACTTGTATATGATTATATGTACACACATTAACTAGAACGACTACGTTTAAAGTATTTCAACAAATCGAAATATTCGGAAACTCCCATCTACCTCTTACGTCCATATTTCAATGGAGTTTTACATGGTAATGTTTATAAATCATCCAATCAATGGACACGCCATGAAGTACTAGAGCAACGAGGGTTCTAGCTCTAACCTAACTTACTTATCGAATAGTAATTGGAATCAGTTTCAGTAACTTAGAATATATTACTTATAACAACTGGCTACATGATATGAAATCAGAAGAAAATTTAAAAGCATTTTCTTGATGGATAAAAACTGTTGCAACATATCTCGCTAACTTTTTTGTGTCGACTATCGGGATGAAAATCGGGACGAAGAAATAGTCATATCTGAGAGTAACTATAGTCAACGATTCATAGAGACCATAAAGAAAAGTTTGCTCGAGGATCGCATTCCACCAGATCCTGGACAACGTTATGAAGCTCGAAGAGGCAAAAAATGAGGAAAACAGGAGGCGATGAACGATGCAAAAATGAAAAGGGGAGTACTAGCCGCATACGGTGTGATAAAGCACTTCCCATTGACAAGTCGCTCGCGTTGCTTTACCGGATGTGTAGTGATCTCACTTCCGGATATCTTTTCCACCATCCCCCGTCTTTATTATCATGGTGTACTATTCTCTTTCTTTTGTCACCCACGTTTTGTCCTCACTATTCCACTTCTGGTCACGTGCGATGGTACATGAATATGAATATAGCGATGAAATGGACTGGTGAAAATAATCCTAAAAATGTTCCTGAATAGATAAACAACAATTTAGTAAATTACATACAGAAATTTGTTTGAACTCATGACGCATATCCTAATTGGTGGTAAAACATAAAATTACATGATTTGTAGGGGCGCTGATTTGTAACTTATTTTTATTATCTGCATCCATTTTGATCATAATTTTAAATCCACCATACTAAAATTAGTGTAATTAATAATAAAACAATTCTTAATGACAATTTTCATAAAAATCAAGTGACTTGATCTGTCATTCTGAATTGGGTTACTGTGTGTATTACTGCGCTGTCCGTATTGCTGCAGATAATAGTAATTCTTACAGATTAAATCCACACAGAAACTTGCAAAAAGTACTTCTCATCTTAAAAATAAACATAAATGTAATCATTCAAAGCGATGAAAAAGCCTAAGTTTCATTAATCAAGTATCACCTACTTTCAGCTGCTAATGCGTTGGAAAATTATATCAATAGATTTAATAATGTAACAAAAAACTTGATGTTCAACAAGCAATTACCTATGCACATCTGCGGTGGCCTATCCATCCATACATATCAAGATGGCAGATTGAAAAACCCTGGACGCGTAACATTCACGTGATCCGAGATTTCATTCAGGAAATTCTAGAGTATTCCGTAATAAATGAATCGTTGAAGCAAGATGTTTTATGTGAAATGTTTCAATGAACTTTAACTCGACCATTTTTGAATTTGTAGGGATATCGATAAATGAACTTTAAGATAATACGAGCCGATAAAGACTCATTAACCTTCACAAGCAAGAACCGAACTGCTCCACTCTGTTAATATATTTGCTTCCACGACAAATTAAAAAATATTTTGATACACTTCGCAAAGAATTTCATCAAATTTAGTATCTCTTTGAGTTAAAGTAGATTGTAAATTTACTCTTAATGAATCTCAATGAAATGTCGCAACAAAACCTCCACGATTATTTTTCGCACTGTGCTCCACTGTCTTTTCAGTGTAAAAAATGTAAATTTTGAGGAAGGTTTGCTAAGAAAAAATGCAAGCAAATCGTTCAATCAGGTTCACGCCGAAAACTGGCCATGACACGGTGAACGATTTTAGCGAAGCGAAAACTCTCTCTCCATAAATGGCTCCTGCTGTTATCCCAGAAAACATTTCGTACTTGCACATCTTTTTTTAACATGTTAAAAAGATTTATGATACTGAACCAGATAAGAATCAAATTTGTATTCGTTTCATTCGCAAAAAGTGCCGAAAATATCAATTTTAATGACATCGAAATACTTAATCGTTTGCAGCGAATCATATGTGTCATCATGACTCTGCGTTATAAGAATATATCATCTTATTTATAGTAAAATTTTAGGTCTTCGATTTGATCAACGGGCACATTGTTGAGTCATCTATTTATATTAACATCAAAAGGAGGCTATAATAGTATCATAAGATGGCAGTTTCGTCAATACAAGGAAGAATAAGAATATATCTGTCAAGAAAAAAATTACATTAGAAAACAAAACTGAAAACATATAAATAAAAATGCAAACATTAGGGTTTATGGCAAATAATAAATTGGTTCTTGAATACTTCATTTAATAACAGGTCCTATAAAATTTATAATATTTTATAAAATTATAGGGAGAAGACGGAATACGAGGATTCACGGGACGACCAGGAGAATCGGTAGGTTTGATTAATTTAGACAACCATTTTAAAAATATAAAATATGATATAATCCATTTTAGATACTTAACTTGTTAAATAATCCATCTTTCGAAATCTTACGTGCCTATCTCTACACTTTCAGTTTCATCTTCTTCTTTCATCTAACTGCTTTCTCGTTTATTTTTATGGACTTTCTGTCACCCGCGAATACTTTTGTAGTTCTTTCTGATCTTTTCCCATTTTCTTTATTGATCTCCTCCGTACTATGTATCGTGGTTTATTACATGATTTTAGCTACTATATTTTTCTCTTACTTCTTTATGATTCATATGAACACACTTTTTCATTATATGATTGTTCGCATTTTTTCTATATATTGATTCGTCCTTATGCATATCAAGCATTTTTATTGCCATACAAAATTGTGATTGATTGCAGAGTCTGCGGATCTGGCTCGAATGGTCGAAATCATTTTAAATTATTGTAGAGTTTTCAGAAGTAGACAAACTAAAATAATTACAATTACTCTAGGAAAAATTGTGGGTCGCTTAATTTGTTTATGAAATAATTCCGTAAATATAAACAGCAAATGAGGATGATTTAACTACTGAAATAAAGAAATCTTATAACTCGTACAGGGAAGAGCAGGACACACAGGTCCTCGGGGTCCCGATGGTCTAGATGGTTGCAACGGAACGGACGGGCGAGCCGGTGCACCGGGTTTACCTGGTAGGCATGGAGAAAGAGGTCTGCCAGGAATCCCCGGAGTACAGGGACCACGTGGTGAGGCTGGAGATGGTGGAGTAAATACTCAAGGTATTAAAGGCGAGCGCGGCTTACCGGGTCTGGATGGTCTCGAGGTATGTATATTTATGTCATTCATGACAGGTCGAAATAAAAGGAATAAGAATTGTTAATCAGATATTAATTATTAGAATAACCTTATTAATGAACCATTGCTCGTTATAGAATTATAAAACATTTATTTCCACAGGGACATCCTGGACCTGTTGGTCTTCCGGGTGAACGAGGATTCCCTGGTGAAGACGGCGACAAGGTAATATTATATTTCACAATCTAAAAGAAGAATTAAGTCTCATAAAGCTTTAAATTAAGTTCATCTACGAGTTAAAAAAATGTTATATTTAGAATATAAATAATTGAATATTATTTTGTTGATGCAATGTAATATCTTCTGACTAGGGATTCCCTGGACCACAAGGTTTACCAGGTTTCGAAGGACCACCCGGAGAAACTCTTCAGGGACCTCAAGGAAAACGGGGTGATCAAGGAGACAGAGGAGAACCGGGACCACCAGCCCCCGCACAAAAGATTCATAGGAATACGACATTGTATAAAGGTTCGAAAGGTCAACGAGGTAGTCCAGGTTATGACGGAAACAAAGGGACAAAAGGAGATTTCGGCGATGAAGGACCGAGGGTATATACATTTTTATGACTAATATTTTCATTGTAAATCATTTAATACAGATAATAAGATATTCTTTAATTATATTCGATTAAATGTTTCTTACGTAGGGACGACCGGGAATCGCAGGTCCGAGAGGATTACTAGGATCCAAAGGAGATTTAGGTGATAAAGGACCACAAGGACATAACGGACCTCACGGTGAACCAGGAAGCAAAGGAGAGGCAGGCGACACTGGTTATCCAGGTTTTCCAGGAATAGATGGTTATAAGGTAACAACACTTTTGCCATGATCATTCAACTCTGTTTGAAACATATCAAAGCAATATTTTGTATATAGGGTGATAAAGGAGAGCCGGGATACACTGGCACTCCAGGAAGACAAGGAGCCGAAGGTGTAAAAGGAGCATATATACCCGAACTTGATGAAATTATCGCAGGAAATATCGGTATTCAAGGAGATCCTGGTTAGTTATGATTTAATATATTATTTGAAATTTTAAAACGCGAGCTTATTGGAATATTTAATAATACTGTTAAACAATAAATTAAACAAGAAATCACGTGTGTTATAAAATTTGAAAATATATAACTCATTCGTTAATAGGTCTTCCTGGTGAAAAGGGTGAATCGGGTACACCTGGTCTTCAGGGAAATGATGGGTATTTTGGCCCAACAGGCCCTCCAGGCCCACAAGGTCCTGCAGGTTTACCAGGACAAAAAGGAACATCAATTAAAGGAGATCGAGGATCTGATGGTAATTAATATTTTTTCTTTTGTATCTGCATAAAAAGCCCATCTCTTCAAAATTTTGCACACCTTATTGGCTGCACCGTAATGCATATCTTTCTCCCCTGCATACAAAATATACTAACATATGAGTAATACCTTCTATTCAAATATTCTTCTTAATTTTGCAGGAATTACGGGAAGTCTAGGTCGACCTGGTACAATGGGTTTAGTTGGACCCGTTGGTTTTCAAGGTGAAAAAGGAGCTCCCGGAATTACAATTGTAGGTCCTCCAGGGGAAGATGGTTTACCAGGATTCTTTGGACTTCATGGAGCCCCTGGCGATCGAGGCGAGACTGGCGCACGAGGTATATAAAATGATGTATAATTATATATTTCACATTCATTAGGCTTGTCAGAGAAATAATTACACATATATTCTTTGAAATAGGCTTGAAAGGTTTCCCCGGGAAAGGAAGCCCCATCCAAGGACCTCCAGGTGAAACAGGATTACCAGGAATCCCCGGAATACCTGGATTAGATGGAAATCCAGGAACTCCTGGACCTGAAGGAGTGAAAGGTTTACAAGGAGACGATTGCGGTGTTTGCTTACCAGGTACAATAACTAAATTAAGATTGAAACATTTATTAACTTATCGAAACATTATTTAATTAATTTTATATGCTTGCAGGATTACCAGGAAGAAAAGGCGAACAAGGAACCCCCGGATATTACGGCTACACAGGACCTAGGGGGCTCGAAGGATTGCCTGGTCCTCAAGGCTTTAAAGGTTTACACGGATTGGCTGGACCACAAGGATCACAAGGACTTCAAGGTGAACCTGGCCGAGATGGAGAAGTAGGAAGACAAGGTCACAAAGGTGCACCTGGTCGAAGAATATTTTCGGATGATGCATTACACCTAGAAGCGCCTAAAGGAGAAGTCGGTGACAAAGGTCTTCCAGGAATCGAGGGTCTGACAGGAAGACGAGGACCAAAAGGCATCATGGGGGATGATGGACACGACGGACCAGATGGAGAAAAAGTAAACTCTTAATTCTAGTATTAAATATTAACTTTTCTACAATTATTTTGAATGCACTTTATTTTAGGGAGATATTGGATTTCCGGGATTGCCTGGGCGTGATGGATGGCCAGGATTGGATGGTCTAGATGGTGAAAAAGGAGAACCAGCTAACGTGCCTTTAATATACCTCCGTGGTGACAGAGGTTTCGATGGTCTCCCAGGGAAAAAAGGTGAAACAGGAAATCCAGGAGCCAGAGGAGAACGTGGAACATCTGCTAATCATGAAATTAGACCATACCGAGGCGATTCTGGACCAAAAGGAATGCCGGGTGAACCAGGTATGTTATTTTAATTAATCTTGATATCATCTTATTAATCGAATTGTCCATTTTATTAATTATTATTATTATTTTGTATTAATACAGGCTTAAATGGACGCAAAGGATACAGAGGACCTCCTGGAGATATAGGATTGTATGGATTGCCTGGTCTTCCGGGTCCCCCTGGTATGTCTGCTCAGGGAGTCACAGGTCTAAAAGGTTACAGAGGCATGCCTGGCGACCAAGGTCTGAGAGGATTGGCTGGAATGCCAGGTCTGCCGGGTTTAGATGGATTACCAGTATGTAATATAGATATAATATTACTACGATTGACTAAATAATTGTATTTAAGTAATATTGTCTAATATTTTATTGTGAATTTTCACTGAGATGAACTGTTACGATGTGGTCCATTTAAAGTTTCCCTTCTTACTATCATTATTAAATATACAGGGACGACCGGGCCCCAAAGGTGATCGTGGTGATCTAGGTAACACTTATTATTTCGGTGAAATGGGTGAAATGGGATGGCCAGGTCAATTTGGAGATATTGGCGACGATGGTGCTATTGGACTGCGTGGATTGACAGGGCGTGATGGTGTGAAAGGAGAAAAGGGAGACATAGGGCCGCTAGGACCTGAAGGAATACCGGGTCTTCAAGGAGCCAAAGGACAGAGAGGTGACAGCATTCAAGGATCACGAGGAGATCCAGGGTTGCCCGGACTTCCAGGATTACCGGGTAGACCCGGTGACATAGGCCCTCAAGGTAATCGTCTCAAATAAATAAATATATATATCGTGATATGTTTGGTATTCTTGAGGTTGAATCTTTGAGGTTTTTGCAACACTAAAGCAACGTGAAATTTCAGGAGAGGATGGGTATTACGGATATGATGGCGTGAAAGGTGTTAAAGGCGATGTCGGGATTCATGGGATTCGAGGAATAGATGGGGAAGATGGACCGCCTGGTTATACAGGAATGGACGGCCTGCCCGGATTTGTGGGTCTTCAAGGCGAGCAGGGTGATCTTGGAGAAATTGGCGATATTGGTCCCAAAGGTTGGACAGGTATCGATGGAGAAGCCGGCTCCATTGGGTTTAAAGGTGAAATAGGTGACATTGGTCAACCAGGATTGCCAGGGACTATGGGATTACCTGGAAGACTGGGACAAAAAGGAGATCGTGGATATCCCGGTAAAAAAGGACTTCCGGGCGATCAATCATTTAGTGGTCAGCAAGGGGAACAAGGCGAACCTGGACTTGTTGGACCAATAGGATATCCTGGTATTCCTGGATTTGATGGACTCCCCGGATTGCCGGGTGAGCCAGGAATGGGCTTGTATGGATTTAATGGTACAAAGGGAGAAATGGGTCATCCTGGTTTTCGAGGAAGAAATGGCACTCACGGGGAAAAGGTACATTTATTTCATATCTCTATTAGTTATCACTGTAGCAGAGAATGTAAAGTGACAAATAATAACATATTATACAATTTTTTAATTAATATCGTTATAGGGTGAAATGGGAGATTATGGATTTGAAGGTATTAAAGGCGAAGTCGGTGAACGCGGTTTTAAAGGATTAATAGGCTTTGTTGGATTACGAGGAAGAGATGGATCAAAAGGAGAAAGAGGTCCTCAAGGTCTACCAGGACTTACGGGGTTAAAAGGGAAACGAGGTTTTGAGGGTGATCCAGGAATGTTTGGAAATCCGGGTGCGATTTAATTTAATTTTAAACTATACTTACTAAAAAACTAACTTATTCATATTTACAATTTTTTATTTTGGAACTTAAAATACTTATTAAATATTATTTTATTATTAAATATTACAACTCGAAATATTTAATAGGAATTCCGGGAGTTATGGGAAATCCCGGGCCTCGTGGATTAGACGGACCAACAGGATTAAAAGGGCCCAGAGGAGAACCAGGTTCTCCTGGTTATGCAAATGCTACTAGTGGCGATGCTGGTACTCCCGGATTAAATGGAAGTTATGGACGAAAGGGTGAAAGAGGAACTGAAGGACTCCCTGGTCGAACTGGACCAAAGGTAAACTAACAAAGCAATGTGCATTACTGCAATGTGCAATCATTTATTTACGTTACGTATACTTTTTAATGAACAGGGAGAACGAGGCATGATTGGTGAACAAGGAACGCCAGGCTATGAAGGTTTCAAAGGTGTAGACGGCATTCCTGGGGATGAAGGGCCACCTGGACCTGCAGGTATGCCCGGAATGTCTCAAGCTCGTGGGATACCAGGTGAAATGGGTTTAGATGGATTGCCCGGAAGACCTGGAAGACCAGGAATGAAAGGAATTCCTGGAAATAACGGACCACTTGGATCCCCAGGAATCCGTGGTGATGATGGTATTGTTATCCCGGGCCCTCAAGGACCACCAGGAGAACCAGGTGCGTTAAAGGAACAGCAAAAAATAATATAATAAACAAATACATTTATACTAAATTAATAAAACTTGTAATATATACATCGCAGGTTTACCTGGATTTATTGGATATCCCGGATTACCAGGAATTGAAGGGAAACCTGGTAACCCCGGTATTATGGGACCCAAAGGTTTCATCGGTGAACCAGGTATTCCGTCGCTAAGTTATAAGGGCGAACGGGGTGATGTCGGTTTACCTGGTTTAGATGGAAGGCCGGGATTGAAAGGCTTGCGAGGAGATGATGGATTTCAAGGTATCGCAGGCCTTTCAGGGTTACCAGGCGAAAAAGGAGATTTTGGAGAAGATGGAATACCTGGCCTTGTTGGGTTGCCTGGATTCAAGGTATCAGAAATTAAAATTTTCCATTTAAAAAATACAAATCATTAACTTTACTAACTTATATTCTTGCAGGGTAGAAAAGGTGAACCCGGCGAGTATATTAATACTGAAGGTTTATCCATTAAAGGTATTCAAGGAGACGTAGGGTTACCAGGATTACCAGGTACATATGTTCCATTTATTTAAATAACAATGTATCTTACAAAAAACTTATTTGGTATGATGGTCAAATGCAGGTTTACAAGGTTTGGTAGGAATCGCTGGCGAACCAGGACCGTACGGAAAGCCAGGGCGCGATGGACCACGTGGAAACCGAGGTAAGCCTGGTTTGCCTGGATTAGAAGGACCTGTTGGTATAGATGGACCTCCAGGCTCTCCTGGAGCTCTTGGTGCACCAGGGTACATAGGTAAGTTCGCTAAATCAAACTAATTTCGAATGAAGTAAAGCAGTACAATTGTTTAACGGTATACTTCCACATTTTATCATTGCTTAGGAATTCCTGGACCTCAGGGTTCACCAGCACCACCTCCGCCAGGTCCACGAAACCGTGGATTTGTATTTGCAAGACACTCTCAGTCAGCTATGATTCCAGTATGTCCAAGAAACACTGTAAAAATGTTTGATGGATTCTCGCTTTTGCACATAATGGGTAATGGACATGCCGTTGGTCAGGATCTCGGTATGTTAAGCTGTGTATAAATATATAATATATTGGCAGTATAGTGTACTGCAGTAAGTAAAACTAAGGTTTAAAAATAATATATTCTTTTTTATTAAAAGGTGATGCTGGTAGTTGCGTGAAAAAATTCTCAACTATGCCTTTTATGTTCTGTAATTTGAACAATGTTTGCGACTATGCAAATCGCAATGACTACAGTTACTGGTTGAGTACAGCTGAACAAATGCCAATGTCGATGACTCCAATTCCATCTCGAGAGGTTGGATCGTACATTTCCAGATGTTCCGTTTGTGAAGCGCCTACACGGCTCCTGGTAATCCACAGTCAGTCAATGGCCGTTCCAGATTGTCCAGGTGGATGGGAAGAGCTTTGGGCTGGATACAGCTTTTTGATGGTATGTTTTTGTTTTCTAGAATATCTCTAAGAATATAACTGCAAGATGCAAAGGATTGCTTCCACTTGTACTTACATTCAACTTTTCGAATAGCACCGTGATGCTGGAGCAGCTGGCGGTGGACAAGCTCTCCATTCTCCAGGATCCTGTCTTGAAGAATTCCGTGCTCGACCATTTATCGAATGCCGAGGACTCGGTACCTGCAATTTCTTCTCGACGGCAGCATCATATTGGTTGGCGACGATTAAGGACTACGAAATGTTCCGAAAGCCATCGCAGCAAACCCTTAAAACTGACCATACGTCTCGTGTCAGTCGATGCTCCGTCTGTATAAGACGCATGGTACGCGAACACCCCAGAGTGCTCGAAACAAAGCAACAATTGGAACCATTTAAAACAAATGGTCATTGGCGCTTGCCCTACGGTTACGACCCGCGAAACGAAGCCAAAAATGAAATTGACCCGAACGCAGACCCATCGACGACACATACCGATCCAAAGGAATGGACTCAGTATCAATATGCCCGAGGGCGATCGTCTAGTCGGCCACGTGCTCACATGGCCCAACATTTGAGGCGACGTGGTCACCACCGCAAACACCAAGCAACAAAAGAAAATCAATAAATAATTAGCTTACCGTATAGTAGAATACAATCGCGTGATCCCGTATTCGCGTGACCCCCATCGTAAATCGCGCTCATCGAATACTTATGTACATAAAACGGTCTTCGGGCAATTTACTTCGAAGAATAGTTGAGCTCGAAAATTCGCCATTGTAAATCGTTATGAAATAACGTATGTACTCGTAGTCCATGCCATATTACGCATACGCAGCACGAAATCATTCAAATGTGACTTGAGACAATTACGTAATATCCTTTAATGGAAGTATTTCACGAAACGAGATAGTGCCATATTTCTTAAGTATGCCCTATGTTCAGGTAATTGAGTAGGCTCTGCAGTACCGACAGTTTTTGAACAACTACCAATGTACTGCACTAATTCGAATTTACGATATTAATTTTTATGAGGTCGAAAATTGTTGTCACATTGTCAAGACCGATTAACATCTACACGACCATGTCACATCTGAACGAGAAAAAGCAAAGGTAATTTATAGTTATTATAAACCATGAACGAAACATCACATGGCTTTTATGACGTATCTGAACATGGTTAGGACTAGACGACTGTTGCAAAAAGCTGCAGCCGCACGCCTTTTTGGCCAACAATGTTTTTTTAAGTCGAATTTATTTTATAAATTGCAACGAAAGTGAAAAAATTGTAGTTTCCTTTTATATCGTTTATTATTTATGTATGTTATATAAAGAATTACAACTGCCAAATAAAGATGCTCGATATAATACTGCCTACCATAAATATAAACTAATATTAAGCCAAATATTATTGCATTGATCATGAGATCGCTAGTGTTAATTTTATTTTAAATATTAAACTTAAATTTATGTTATACTTTTTAATTTTATAAATGCGCCGTTTGGATTTATTTGCTAAATTTTGTGAATATCATAGTAATTTATAATCCAATACCTTGGACATTTATTTTATATACATGTATTAAATAAATTTAGCAATACCATTACGAAAATAGACAGCTTGTTTTGGAAAATAACGTTTTACCTAGTGTCCTCATAGTTGGAGTTGTGTACGGGATAATTATCATGGCCTAGGTCAACTTTGTGTTCACAATTAGATTCTTCTTTCAAAATTGTTTGAATAATGACATTAAAAAAATATTATTTGGGAAAATCGATAATCTTGTGATAGTCCGCATATGTGCATTCAATCAATTATTATCTTAGTGCAAACTAGAACGAGCATAGATGCAGAACTGTGTTTAAAAATAACAACGCATAAGACACTTTGTGAAATTGCAACTTTACATTCACTCGCTTTGTACTTGTCGCGTTTTGCATATATAGTCTTTAAGCTGATTACTAAGTTTATACTGTGTATGAAGGGATTCCGTAATTTAGGGAATAGAATCATGTTTTCATTAGAAGCTCTAGAATTAAATATTCTGACTTGGATTTTCTGAAGGCTTCTTAATAATTTATAAAAGTTTGCATTGTAATATCTAACTGACATTATTGCAACAATTCGGAATCGATGTCCGATTTCTGAAACTTCCATAAATTTAAGATATGGTACTTTTAAATCTTCATTCTCTTCTTGTTCTTTTTTATGAAAAATATGGCTGCTTTTCGGGCAACTTTTGTTCTTTGCTGAGAAAACACTCGGATAGCTATTTTTGTAATTATTGCAGGCTTTATGATAATCGTAACAAATCATATTTGGCGGGATTATGACCTGCAATAGCAATAGATGGTAATTGCAATATTTAAATACTTCAACATGGCATAAATATATTCAAGCGCCCTCTGTAGAAATCCTTACGATTCCCGAACTTCGGGAATTTTTTTCAACTTTTCTATGAAAAGATTTAAAATGCTGATTTCAGAAGTTAAATATATATATGAAAAATATGGAGTAACCGGAAATGTGTGAAAACTTCAGAAAAAATAAAGGAGACTGGGAAGAACATAGCAAGTAGGGTACGATTCTGGATCCAATATACGCAATTCATATACAACATAACAGTGACAAATGTTGATGAAATTTGAAACTATAGTGATGTAATTGTCCCTAAAATTTGGTCCGCCATATCGTAGCCATCTTGAATTATTAAAATCTGCCCTCAAATTTGTGATAAATGCCCCCAAAAACCCTGTATCCAAATTCCCTCACGAGTTTGAAGAATTTTATTGAATTTCGATATACCATACTGAAAACTGACATCTTGAATTTCAAAAATCTAACCTAAAATTCCTGATAAGCGACCCCGAAAACCCCTGTACCTATATGTTAGGGACAATTATACCACTTGAGATACGAATTTCATTAATAATGTCCATAATTTATGAAGTAATGTTTATTATTTCAACATATTGACATTTTGAAGAGGTTAGGTTGATTTGAGGAAAAATAAACAAATTCTAGTTGACGTTAAATCATTTTGTGTACTTTTTGTTACAAATAGACATCGATCGCGCAACTTTATTAATACAATAGTCCCCGTCCTAAGTTATACCGCCCAAAGTTGCATGTCTATTCAAAGTTATTGCTTGGGTTTGTCCAAAGTTATTCTGGTCTCTTCCTCTCCTTCACCCACCATAGTACTTCGCTGAGCCACACTCGCTTCGCGACACTCACACACAGCAGCACCCATTGGATGAATATAAACAAAGATGCGGAAGTGGGGATAGTGAGGGGTTACAACTGTGGAGAATCTTCCGTCATTATGAAAGAACCGGGTATATAACTTAGGACGGGGCCTTATGTAGACACAAAGAAATTTGAGGTTGAGACTACCGCACACATGAAGTAATAGTTACCGCGAGGGCTCTGACAATCTTAAAATGGCGATTAAAATATGAAATCATTAAAAAAGAACGTTTTTCTGAACAGATTCACTTTTATTAGGTACACCTGTAAGAATATTTAATCATAATTTAGTTGCTAATAATTAACTATAATGATTTGTAAACGTTCTGAAAAAAGAAAAATCCGTTTTTTTTTCATTTTATTACTTCCGTATCGAAAACGGTGCAGAATTTACCACATATGCACTCAACCTTTTTTGTAGGGCATGGAAATATCTGCAAAAAAGTCACGTGGCCTATGGCCTAATGTTAATAGATTAGTCACGAGCAACGATGAAAAAATATATACAATAGAGGTTCTAGAATGTTCATCATTAACTTGCGAACACAAAATTTCAGCTTTATTTGTGGGTAATCTATTAATAATGGACTAAAGCCCATGGGGATTTTTTTGTAGGAAATTTCATGCCTACGAAAAAGGTTCAGTGCATTTTTGGTGAATTCTGCACCGTTTCCGATACGGAAGCATTAGAACGAAAAAAGTACGGATTTTATCTATTTTCATCAATCACTTTCATATCGATATCAATCTTATTTCTTGTTGAGAATGAAGATCGAAAATCAACTAAAAAATGTACATCTCCCGGGCTTAGTGGGTTAAAAGAACTAAATATTCAAATGTTTTTATTTCCAATTCTGCATTAATTCAGACGTATTTATTAATAAAATAAGTCCACACAGAATTACAAATGCTTCTATTCGTACTTTCGGATGATTTGATACAAAATTCGTCGAAGTCAATTGGATCCAGTTTCAAAAGTTTCTGGAGTATTTTTGGTTTCATATAAAATCTACCGACTAAGCCATTGCCGAATTAAAAAACGTTGATGAAAATTCAGCCGCTGACAGATTGCGGCAGATTCAATCTCAAATTTTTATATTTATATTTGACGGGGTTCTAAAGTGGTCCCACAGTCAGATAGGAAATTTCACTAAAAAACGTAAATTAAAGATTACCGAATAATATTTTTTAAATTCGGACTATGTAAGAGCAATTCTAAACAGTGTAAACATTTTTCTAGAAAATACCAAACATATTAATTGAGTGCTGACCGAAAATTTTCGGAAATAAGTGATTTTTATTTATTTCCGAAAATTCTCGGGCTGTTCTCAACTAATTTCCTTGAAATTTTCTAGATTACCGTCTATAGTAATTAAAATTGCCCTTACAGAGCCCGCATTTTGAAAAATCAATTAAGTCACCTTTTATTTACGGTTTTTAGTGAAAATCCCTACCTTATCGGCCGAGCACTTTAGAACTCGCTTAAGGTTTCAAATGCATTTATGGTTTCACAGCAGTGGAGCCGATGCAAATATCTATCGTTTAATTTACATACGCGTATTCAAACTGATTACGGATTTATACAGATTGAAAAAATGGGATTGAATTCTGAAGAAATAGGTACATATCAATGTTTGTCAAAATCGTTTAATTTTCTGGAGGATTGCTCTTTCAAAGGGAAAAGTTTATTTCCAAAAATATGTATTCACGCCAGAAAAAAGTCGTTTTATTATTTTCAATCTGAGATAAGAATTGATTGTAAATAAAACAGTAACACCTTTAATGGGTGTCTTGTGCTCCGTCGATAAGGTAGGGTAGGAATTTTCACTAAAAAACGTAAATGAAATCAGTCTCCAGAAAATACCAATGATTAGTTAGGTAGTTATTAATTTCTAGGATACCGTCTATAGTGATTAAAATTGCCCTTACAGAGCCCGAATATTGAAAAATCGATTCAGTAAAGTTTTAATTACGGTTTTTAGTGACAATTCGGTCCTTATCAACTGAGCAATTTGATGAAAAAAGATAAAATCTGTACTTGTTTCGTTCTAATGCTCTGTAAGCGTAATTCTGAGCACTATAAACAATTTCCTAGAAAATACCTAACGTATTAATTGAGAACTAAATAAAAATCACTTATTTCAGAAAATTCTCGGTCAGTTCTCAATTAATATATAATGGTATTTTCTAGAAAACTGTTTATAGTACTCAGAATTACCCTTACAGAGCCCGAGTTTTAAAAATGTCATTCAGTCATCTTTCATTTACATTTTTTAGTGAAAATTCCTACGTTATCGACGGAGCACAAGAAACCCCTTAAAGGTGTCATTGTTATTTACAATCATTTGTGGGTCAGTTTTCAATTAAATTCTTTGGCATTTTCTAGGATACCCTTAACAGTGATTAAAATTGCCCTTATAGAGCCCGAATTAACAAAAATCGATTCAGTCATTTTTTATTTACGGTTTTTAGTGAAAATTACTACCTTATCGGCTGAGCGCTTTAAAACCCCTCAAGGCAAATGAAAAATCTATGGAAATATGTTTTGATATTTTTTCTGAATTTAAAAGAGAGTGAAGCACAACGATCTTTAAGAAGAATTATAGAATGGCTGTTTCATCTTGAAACCATTAGCAGAATGAAACACATGAGTCATTTTCCAATCGCAGCAAAAAGTGAAAAGCTAACTTAATGTGTTTCTGCTGTACCGATAAAGTTAAAACGCGTTTCCATTGTAGTTCCAAGTCTGTTTCTGCAGGGTGCGCTGCAAAAAACCTGACATTTTCCTAGATTCCGTCATTACCAACTAAGTGGTAGGTCATGATCTTTTCCTTATTTCCAGAAGTTATGGATCAATTCTCAATTAATTTCTTTAGCGTTTTTAAGTCGGCCTTATAAGTATAGTAATTAATTATCCTTATATATACATTTTTAGCTGATTCAGACGTTTTCAGCGTAAATTCCTACGTTATCGGCAGACACATTACTCGATCGCTACAATGTAGCCACGAACTACACGAATGGGTAATAGATTGGACTCTCGGTATGTAATTTTTCGTTCTCTTAATCTTTTTGAATACCAATACGGGTACTCGAATTATACATAACGAGACGTTTTAATAATTTCGTATTTATTAAATTTGTTTATATTTCTTGCTGTTAGATTTTGATTTTACAGTTTTTTTTTAAGTTATCACAACGAAACTAAGCGCCACTCGTGGCGGTCACGGCAGTACAGAACGATCGTGATTCGTGATGTAACAAAGACGACCGCGTTTGTTCGGTTCCCGAGCATCGAAGGTCGGCGGTCGTCGGACTTCGGATCGGTCTCAAATTTCGTTCAATTCAGTCTTTCGCTCTCTCCGATAACAATCGTTACAAGAAAGCCGATTTCTTCGCCACTGTTCTTTCGCAAACTAAAAATCGGTTACCCTCGCGTAGCCCAAAATAATTCTACTTGACGATTTCGTAGCGATCGACGCGTCGCGTCAATAATGACGTCATCGGTGGACTCTTGACGATCTAGAACTCGCGAATTATACCCGACCATGGACCGCGTACTTATTTTAATGGTCGTTTTATTGTTACCGGCGTGTATCTCGTCGGCAACGAGATACGTCGAGGAGTGTCCGCAATTTTGCATTTGCGACACGTGGTTTAATTTACGACGTGCAACCTGTACAAGCCAGAGGCTCTACAGCATCCACACCGGCGTCTCACCACGGGTACAGGCCCTCGACCTCTCCGATAATGCCATCAGCAGTTTAGGCGATCGAGAGCTTGCGGTAACTACTTTTGTTATTTTTCTATTATCGAGTGAATGCCTTTTGTTTTGTCTCTTTTTCTATTGCGAGACACCTTCGATCAAGAGATAAGATGCGATAAAGTATTTACGCAATGTTCGAGGGGTAGCATGCACTTCGGTATCTTAATATTGTCCAGACACCTAGATTACGAGACATCTGTCAAAATGTTATTTACAATAACAAACGATAGGAAGCATTCTCGTATCTAATGTTTTTGTTTTTGTAAATCACCTGTCAAACATATCTGCCTGAAGTTCTGAATGTTCATTGAACGGTTTTCTAATAATCCATTGATTATTTATTAACGATATGAATAACAGGGGTCTTGTATGTTTGGAACATTGATAAAAATTCTCTACCTTATGCGGTTGTAAACAAATGCTTGTTAAAACCATATAACAGTAAGTCTGTTCTAAACGTTTGTTCATTGAATGTTCAGAACTATAGGTACATAACCTTGCGCAGTTAAGGCAACTTGTTCGTTGCAATAGATAATAAAATGACAAGTAATATAGTATTCTATAGTGATGCCAAATAAATGACGATTCTATGGTGGTAATTGTAGAATAATTACTACAGTAGGACCTCTCTTATTGTAATTAGTAAAGTTTTTCAAGATGGCGCTGACCTCTCTTATTCTAATTTTCCCCTTACCCCCACTTACTTTGCTTGCGAGCTTGTGATTCATGGATAATATTTTTTGTGTGATGGTGGGAGAAGACTTGTGGGGGAACGATTAGAATAAGAAAGGCAATTAGAATAAGAGAGGTCCTACTGTATATGAGTAATTATCTATGAACATTTTTGTTTCGAGAAAGTTTGTTGCTTGTGATGCGTGAATAATACTTTTCGTGTGATAGTTGGGAGAAGACTTGTGGGGGAACGATTAGAATAAGAGAGGCTGGACAATTAGAATAAGAGAGGTCCTACTGAACATGAGTAATTATCTATGAATATTTTTGTTTCGAGAAAGTTCTGTTGCTGTTAAAAATGATAAATCGGATACAATTTGTTGCTCCAAAATACATAAACCACCCTTTTTATGTTAATGACATACATGCATCCGAGAAGGCTCTGAAAATTACATCTTGAATAAGTTTAATAACTACACTGTAAAAAATGTAAATAAAATTTACAATTTTGTTGTGATTTTCATGCCTAAAAATATGGTAATATTTAAGATAAAATTTATCTTTCAAATCAAATTAGATTATGCAGTAGGGTCTCCCTTATTGCATACTGCAGATTTTTCAAAATGGCGGTGGTCTCCCTTATTCTCTACTTCCCCTTTACCCCCACTCTTAGTGGTAAACGGTCGACAACGGTTTGAGATTCGCTCAGTCGCGAAGGTTTAGGTTAGGTTAGGACGCAATGGAAGAAGAATATATGCAATAAGAGAACCTAAATCCAGAGAATAAGGGAAACCCTACTGTACATACTTTACAAAACCAGAATAACAAGACTTGTTTTGACCAACATTTTAATAAGTTGCAAATTTCCAAACCATTATCTCAAAAATGGCGGCAGATAGAGAAAATATCGTTCTTACCTATTTTATAGATTTTTTAATTTCCTACAACTTTTGTTTGACATAATTTGCGCTATAATGGGTCATTAAAAAGTTAGAGCCATATTTAAATAAAATTAGGCCTACACTGTAAAAAATGTAAATGAAATTTATAATTTTGTTGTGATTTTCATGCCTAAAAATATGGTGATGTTCCCATGTTAAATGTTGTAAATTTCCTACGAGAGGTTAGGAATTTCAGAACGATTTGTAAATTCCCTATACTGAAGGTGGTAAATTTACAACACGACGCGTTTTTTCAACACTATAAGTGGGTAAAAATCGAACCCATGCTGTACATGGTAAATTTACAATATGAGGGGAAAAACCATTGGCGTAGTAAAATTTTTACATTAAAATTCCACATATTTTAGTTTTATTTTGTTTTTAAATTTAAAACAGAGGAATATATTGTAAAATTCATTATAAAATGTATTTTAATATTTTAAAGGTTTTTAGAGCTATAATCTTTTGTCGAAAAAAAAAACGTTAAATCTAAATTCTTTTGTTGATAGAAAAACTTTGATCAAAAGCAAGTTTTAGAGCTATAATCTTTAGTCGGTAAAACTTTTGTTGAAAAAAAACATTAAATCATAAAATCTAAATTCATAAATTATTAAAATAACAAATTATTATTACAAGCCGCTACAATTGGTTCAGGATTACATAAATTTTACCACATAATCTAGAGTTCAAATCACCTGCCCGCATAAGGCTATTGCACTTTAATACATAAACTAACATTTTCCCTATATTTTGTTGTAAATTTACTATTCTCTCTGAGCATTTAAACTTCTCTACGATGTAATACTACCGTAACCTGCAAAATCCACTTTCAATTGTAAGGCAGAGTAACTAGTTGTGAGACAGGCAATTATTCTCAACACGAAACGTAAACAATTCGATTTGTTAACGTGTAATCTTTTCTTTTAATGCAAGACAGTTATTGCAAAAACACTGAAGCTGTTAATCATATTTCTTATATTAGTTCTCAACATAGTGTACAAAATCATTTAAGAAATCTAATTATTGATCTGTGTCAAATTAATAATTTACAAATTAAACTAATTGAAAAATTATTGGACAATATTTTTCGTTGACTTTTCGTGTGATAGTGGGAGAAGACTTGTGGGGGAACGATTAGAATAAGAGAGGCTGGACAATTAGAATAAGAGAGGTCCTACTGTAAGTATAGTCCATTTTCTATTATTGTTTCGTTCATATTTCACGATACCACATTGCATTTTGTTAATTTGCAGTTAAAATTTACTTTTTTTTTTGGCATTTTAAAAATATTGTCAAATTTGAGTTATGAGACACTGCGTGTCACTACACTGAGAGAACTTTGGTGTAGCAGCTACACTATCGGGAACATCAGCTGCACTAACCAAGGGAAACGTGTCGCCCGTAGCCTTCGGGCAGACGCTTTCCGAATTTAGTGCAACAATTGCCCTAAGCTTAGTGTAACCTGTGTCCGAACGGTAAGGTGCGCGAGAATCCCTTAATTTCATTACCGGTTTTGATACATAAAAATAATATAAAAACAACATGTATTTACATTCTTGTCTACTCTGCGTTCTTTATTTACATATCCTGTACAGGAAATGTAATTATAAACAAATAATGTAAATAAACAACGAGTTCTCAATGCGGCATTTATAGGGCAGCAGATGTCAAATCTCTTAAGGTAGCAGTTGCCCTAAATTTGGCGCAGCATATGTCGTAAACTATCGGACTGCTGTTGCGCGATAGACCGTACATGTGCACAACCGGTCTTCTCTCAGTGTAGTTGCGAGACACTTTTCTCTTTGCTAGAAATCGATTTTTAAACCCTTTACAATAACAAAGTATTGTCATTATATATTTATTATGTTAAACTATATTAAATATTTACTTGGCATGACTGTTTTTCAATATGAAAATAAAAAGAAATGCACAAATGTGTGTTTCAGTTTATAATAGTTAACCAATTCAGAGGCGATAACATTCAAAATTTCTTAATGTTTTATTATTTTATAGTGTATATAGAAGCTTATATTCAAGCTCGAGATACATACACGTATTTGTTTATTTATATTTTCTTTATTATTGATGAACCGTCACACTGAGTAAATACTTAATATAGTTTAAATGTCAGCGGTTAAGAACAAATTTTTCTCGTTGCTTCGCAATGAAATTCATTAAGTATTTATTATGTCTTTATTACTTCAAATTGTTGAATATAACAATATTTTATTGTTATACTGGCTTGTTTTCTTGTAATTTTAGATATGTCTACAAAAGCAATTTAAATGTATACATTGCGACAGCGATGTGGATGGAGAAGACAGAAAACCTTTAAAATATATTAAAATAATGTTTTATTTATATTAATGGTAGTTATGTTACATATTTTTCAAATTTTAATAAATCTTGTTTACTGTCTCACAACTCGTGTCAATTTTTTTTTTTCATAAAAATACGTCTTTACAAAATTGGTCATAAAATTTTTTCGGATGGTCAAAACACTATTCCATATTCCCAAAAAGTTGCAGCTAAAAAACAGAACCCGTCTCACAACTAGTGACTCTCCCCTAAATTTACAATTACAAGTTGACATTTACAAAGGTAAAAAAGTAATATTCGCAGTACCTATGTAAATTTACAATAATATTGCGTAAAAGTCCTACTTGTATCATGGGCAATATTAGGTGACACTCTGCAAGTTGTAAATTTACATTTCCATTTTTTACAGTGTATGACAGAAACAGTAGACTTAAATTCATCTTCGAATTTGAAAACAATCGAGAAATTAATTATCTTGATATCAAAATTTTAGTTATGACAAATTAAAACTAGACTGGTTTCATATCTACGCATCCAAACTCTTACAAAACCGGTATGATTGACGGACTTATAAACCATGTCATAAAACTAATTTCACCTGAATTTCATGATAAAAACCTAAATTTCTTTATTAAAAAAGAAGAAAAGAATACAATGAACATCCCCTTCGAAAAAATCAAATCTACACGAAGTTTATAATTCCTTATAGCATTAAACAATTCAAAATTTTCCATAGAAATATAAATTTAAAACAGTTTGGTCACATTTTTTTCGGTACAAACTAAGCATACATTAAATAAATCTATGTTCTCAGTTAATATAAACATAAACAATTATACAGTGGCCCTCCCCTTATTTTAACTGGGTCCTTTATTTTAACTTTTTTAGTCCCTTATGTTAACTTCTTCCCCTGATGAGTTCCCCCACCTATTCGCCATTTGAAAGTGTTCAAAAGCGTGCGGACTGCTGTTTGCGCTTACGCATACAGGTGAAGAAGGACGCCACTATATCTCCTTTCTCTGTTTTTATTCTCTCATACTGCCAGTGGTGGGGATGAAGGGAAGAAGCTGCCATTTTCCTTGACTCGAAAAGTTAAAATAAGGGGAGGGCCATTGTATATCTGTCTATTTTACATTACAGTAAAACCCCTCTTACTTGAACAGGGTCGAGCCAGCATTTCTCCACCGACCCCGTTTATTTGAACGCTTACAGTTGTCCCCACTCTTCGCGCAATATACCCGTCCGACGTGAGTAGCGCACGCGCATTGGAATTTGTATTCGCGTAAGAGCGAGTAGTGGGGCTAAGCGGAAGTAGAAATCGTTCAAATAAACGAGGTTATTTTTTTCAAATAGACGGGGTGTTCAAGAAAGCGAGTGTTCAAGTAAGAGGGGTTTTACTGTATTCTATTGAAATTAATTCCTTTCCATTTTCCTTTTTTTATTTTTGTATAACCTTAAGTTACTCTTATAAAACAAACTCTTTTAACAACTAAATGGTGCAAAATAACCATCAAAGAAGGAATACTTACACTGTAAAAAATGGAAATGTAAGTTTACAACTTGCAGAATGGGAGCCAATATTGCCCAAGCTGCAAGTAGGATTTTTACGCAATATTATTATAAATTTACATAGGTACTGTGAATATTACTTTTTTACCATTGTAAATGTCAACTTGTAATAGTAAATTTACAATTGAAAGTGGATTTTACATATTACAGCAATATTACCACGTAGCGAAGTTTAAATTCTCCAAGAGAATAGTAAATTTACAACAAAATATAGGAAAAATTTTAGGATATGCACGAAAGTGCAATAGTCTTATGCGGGCAGGTGATTTGAACTCTACATTATGTGCTAAAATTTATGCATATAATCCTTAACCAATTGTACTGGCTTGTAATAATAATTTGTTATTTTAATAATTTATGAATTTAGATTTTATGATTTAATGTTTTATTTCAACAAAAGTTTTACCGACTAAAGATTATAGCTCTAAAACTTGCTTTTCATCAAAGTTTTTCTATCAACAAAAGAATTTTGATTTAATGTTTTCTTTCGACAAGAGTTTTACTATCGACAAAAGATTACAGCTCTAAAATTTGCTTACGGTCAAAGTTTTACTATCAACGAAAAATTTTAGATTTAATGTTTTCTTTCGACAAAAAATTATAGCTCTAAAAACCTCTAAAATATTCAAATACATCTTATAATGAATTTTACAATATATTCCTCTGTTTTAAATTTAAAATATGTGGAATTTTGATGTAAAAATTTTACTACACAAATGGTTTTTTCCCTCATATTGTAAATTTACCATGTACAGGAATATTACCATATTTTTAGGCATGAAATTCATTCAAAATTTCATTTACATTTTTTACAGCGTAGATTGATGCAAAAATATAAACTAAGTGAATCACAGCTTAGAAAAAATAAAGCAAAAGTTAATATTTTAATGTACTAACGGAAAACTTTTTAAAGATTTGAATAAAGTTAAAAAAAAACTACAGTTATTTTCATTGATTTAGTTAAGTTTGACATCTTTGACCATCAAATATTTCTAAAATAGTAGAGGATGTATATAGACTGCTAAAAAGTTTCTTAACAAATAAAAGTAATGTGTCGGAATAAAAGATTTCATTTGTAATTCAATAACAATGACTTCCGGAGTTCCATAGGGTATAGACCCCTTATTATTTATTCTCTACATAAACGATATGTTTAAGGTCAGTTGGTTTAGTGTTTGTGTATACTGATGTTTTTTTTTTTTAAACAAAAATTGGTTTATAGTAATTAAAATGCTTAAAATAAATATTTAAAATCACAAAGTATAATAAACCTTAAAGAATATAATAACTATAATAAATCCAATGTTTTAAGATGATAAGTTAGACGATAACATTTTACTAACAATAGTAAAAAATATGATGTTAACGCTACTTCACAAAGATGAAAGTTTTATGTCATTTCTAAAATTAGTCTTCATCAAACGATCAAATACTTTTTGTTCTTTCCTCACAAGCAAGTTCTGAGAAGAACTTAAGTGAGCTTTAAACATTGTTGTATGACAATCTTTCTTTTTAAAATCTAATTAAAGAATATACCACTCAAAATGATTAAATAATAAAACAAATTTTCATTATTGAAATTTTTAAGTTTAGTAATTTTATATTAACTATGTTAAATTGAAATAATTTGAGATATTTCTTTTTTAAATCCTAAATATTACATGTAAGGAAAAGGTTGCACACAAAATACACTCTTAGAAGCTCTGACTAGTTTCCTTGGCCTGTATTCTGAAAGTAAGTAAAAAATCTAACAAGAAATCACCAGTAAGAAACGTGATAGACATTTTTATTTCTATTGATGCTTCTAACATTGATCAAAGAAAAAGCAACTAAAATTTGAGTACCTAACGATAGAATTATCAAGTTTCTTTCAATAATTTTAATAAATAAATCATTTTCGTTTCTTACAAATAATTTTACGTCTGTTAGCTCCATAAATATTAAATTAATGAAATAAACAATATAAATAATCATATCAATTAAATTATTTAACAAATTAGAATGAGTTATTCCAGAGAATATTTAAATCCATATTAAAACAGACTTATTCTTATCCTAATATCTTATTAGATCATTTATATCCATAAATAAATAAATAAAATGAAGGAGGAATTACAAATTTTATACCAATGTTTATTATTTATATTAAATGAAACAGTAGCCTCTTGAAAGATTTTCTCAACAGAAACTATAATGCTGCTTATCTCCTACTGATGAGCTATTTCTGATCACACGTGTATTAATCCTGCGACTACCGGTTTTATGCAGTTATGATTTTAACATTATTGCAGTTTTGCATTTTATGTTTTATAGTTTTGCTTGATTGTAGTCATGAAATAATGTAAACAAAGTATATATAGAACCATGTCATTATTTGTAGCTACTATGAGACAATAGTAATAATCTAAATTAGTCATTAGCAGTAATGTTTCTTAAAATAATTATTTCAATTACCTCAGTTAATGAATATAAAAAGTAACTCTCAAAATAACACTTTATTAATTTGTTTTAATCAGCATTACTCATTATCATTCTTTAATTGCAGTTAATTACTTTGTATGACCCAAAGTTAATTAATCTATTTAAGATTTTTTTTTTGAGGCAATAAAAATATTTTGGAAAGTGTAGTTATCATGTAAAAAACAATTTGATAAAAGTAAGAAAACAAAATATTTACAAGTCACAAAGATACGAATAACATTTTTTTAAGCATTTTTAGTACGGACTAACTTTAATTAAAAAGTTTATTTTGTGAAGTAAAAATTAATGAAAATATTAATTCAGTAAGATAAATGTAACCTAGATAATAAACAAAAATAAAACCAGATTTGGACATTACTTCAGCAAAAGATATAAACCAAATTAATTGTACTGATAAGTTTATCATCGCTGAAAACCAACTTACAATTTGGATTCGTTTAAATTTTATATTCATAATTCCAGACATTCTTATATTTAAATACTGTAAATTATTACCATTGATGAAATTTATTGATATTTAATATGATAATAATTTACAGTATTTAAATATAAGAATGTCTGGAATTATGAGTATTAAATTTAAATGAATTAAAATTGTAAATTATTCTAATTTAATCAAATTACGATCGTATTAAATTTAGTTCAGTTTTACTCTATATATCTATTTCATTACAATAATTTCCTTTCAACGGCGTAGAATAAAAACGTAATAACCATAAATTAAGTATAGATAAAATAAATAGTCTTTCTGCCATTATTCTCAATGTTATTGTTACAAGCGTGCGCTTATAATGACCATTGCATGCAGAAGTTACGACATATACTGCATTGATGACAATGACATTTATATTCAATAAAAACTTGAAGTTTAAAATATTCAAACTATCAAATGTTCACTATCCCTTACTATTGAGTGTTTTATCACTCTCGACAACAAAATATCGAATGACGTCATAACAAAAAGTGGAAAGAGTTACGAAAAGTAAACGTGACACGGAAACAAATCATCAATCGTATATCAATTTTATCTCTGATGCATTTAAAAGTTGCCGATCGGAGTAACCTACAATTTCTAATGACTAGACCTCAAAGACCTCAATTTATATTTAATGCAGATAATATTATGTTTTCCGAGTCATTTGATAAAGTGCTAATTTGCTTAAATGCAGTGGTCAGTAAAAATGTTGAGTAAACATCTACCAAGAGACCGAAAAAAAAAGAAAATCACGGATTCTAGTTTATCTATGTTGAATAGTTATTGCTTACGCGTAAAATAGTTTATTGCAATTTAAAATTATTTTCTCTATAAAAATCAACGAATGGAAATGAATGAAAAACTTGTTTATTCTGATTAATCAAAGATTGTAAAAAATTAGTAAACATATTAAAATTTGACCACAACAAACTGATTTAAAATGCGGATAATGATCTTTATAAAAGATTTAAGTGTAATTTAATGTTTTGTTCCTTTTATTAACTGATATGGGTGATTTTAAAATGTACAAGAATATTAGGATGACTTTATGTTCGTTTATTGTACTTTACTGCGTATCGAGTGATTTCTTGCCGTATAGATGGAATTTCCAAGTCTTTCCTTATTACATCATTTGGAACATACCGGAGCAGTAATTTTTATTTTCAAAATCCTTTCTAATTTTTGTAACTACTCTGTCGATTTGTTCCACAGTTGGTTTAGTCGAAAACCAACTTGACGGTCTGGTATTATTTTGTAGTTTATCAGTATAGGAAGTAATCTCTGAAGAAGTAGTTTTTTGAATATTTTGGACAGAACAGGGAGGAGACTAATACATGGTGGCCACCGTCAGGGAAAACCGGGAAAAGTCAGGGAATTTCAAAATTGGTCAGGGAAAAAGTAATTTGTAGACAAATCTTTAAAAAGTGAAAAACATTATTTAACAAAAAATCGCACAATTTCATATTCAGAAAAATGCTTTATTTATCCTGTTTCGCATAAAATTCTTTTAAATGATTTTAAATGCTTTCTCACAAATTTAAACAAATATTGACGTTTTTTATCAATAAGATATTTAAGTTTTGAACATTTTCGACAGATTTCACAAAAAACCAACAATTTTGAGAAAAAAAAATCTTAAATTAAATATATTTGTGGTACTGCTCAGTTTTAAACGTTCTGGTATATTGCAACAAAAATAAACACATTTAACAATAACACATTTCGGTATTGAATATATTCTAACAGATTTGAATAAAATTTAATAGTTTAACAAAAATAAATGCAAACAATTTTATATTTAAAGATATTTATCTTTCTATAAAGATACTTTACAAAATATTTCAAACATATCTGCCATACTAATTCTCTATTTAAACAAATATTTGTATAAATAAAACCTTTTGAAAAAGATAGAAAACTTTCAGAAATTTTTTTAAATCTTCAAAAATCTTTGAAATTGCATAAAAAGGCTAAAAATCGTAGAAAAATGTTTAAAATGTTGAAAACAGCACAAAACTCCCAAATTTTGAGAATATTAATTTGTTTAAATGATTATTTTACCATTTCTATTTTAAGTAGTTGATATTTGTCCAATAGTATTTGAAATATATAAAATTTATGGCAATTTTTTGTTATTGTCAACATTCGTAAGAATTTTGACAATAACAATATACTTTGAATATATTGTCCAAAATCGCCTAAATTCTAAAATTTATCAACATTTATAATTATTGTCTAACACATTACCGCAGAACTTGACATTTTATAACAAATTTTGACAAAGAATCCCCAACAAATTTTCTACTATTATTTTGAATTAAACACGAAAAAATCCCCAGGAACATGAGTTTTTTTTTCTGGATTTTTATAGATAATATGTTTTAGAATATACTACTCGTTGTTGATTGAAAAAATAAAGAATTTATTGAAAATGTGTAGCTGTTTTTAAAACATTTTTATCCGTATTGTTTATTTTTAATACATATCATTAAAATATTGGTCAGGGAAAAATCTGGGAAAAGTCAGGGAATTTTTTTCCGAGAAAAAAGAGGCCACCATGTAATAGGTCTGTATGAAGTAACAAGATCTGGGTTTTTGCAAGATTTAGGAATCAAAACTATCTGGGCAACCTTCCATTGAGCTGGAAAGTGATGTAGCCTTATAGTAGTATTGCATAGAATTGCAATCCATCTGAACCCTTTGTGTGGCAATTCTTTTAGGATTTTTCCACATATGGAGTCATATCCAGGGGATTTGTTAGCCTCGATGTTTTTATTTATGATGGATTTCACTTCCTTGACTTTTATACTCTCAATCCTCGTTTCTTCCTGTGCAACTAAATTTTCGAGTAATATCTCCTCATCTGGGGAAATTTTTTATGGAAGTGGGTCAAAAACCTTAGCCAAATGTTTAAAGACATGATCTGGCAATTTCTTAAAGTTGTTCCAGTAATCAAATCCAGGAGCTTTCTTACATTTTAAATTGCGGAGAATTATAGTTTTTATTTCGTGAGTTCGAAACAGCTGTATAGGTAGTGACGTTTGATAGGGTGCTTCCAAGAAATCAGCTATCGATTTTTCTTCTTCTTGCATGCATTCCGAATCATAGGGTTGAAAAAGTTTTTCCAGATTTGAAAATAAATCTACAAAATTTAAGCTATCAACTTTTATTTCTATTCCCTCTAATTTCATATTTTATCTAGCAAATGCAACAAGGAATTACGTCTGTAATGCTCCTATGAACCGAATGTGCAATCTCTTTAATGAAAATTTTTGACGGAAGTACAACTGGCTTTCATTTATTATTTAACGTTACTTTAAATTGTGCTGTTGCAAAAGCTAAATCTAGGATATACAAATTTAATTAAATGTTATTATTACATAAGTTCTCTTTTTCTTTCATGCAATTAGCATTGGCTTTTATTTTTATTACGTTTTAACCTAAATAACTCCTTACAATGTCGAGAAATATACTCGAATTTATGCACCTTAAAAATAAAATGAACAGCTAGAGTATTTGTATCACCGTGTAAAAAATGTTAAAACAGTTTTAGATTTAGAAAGTACATTATTTTTATATAATCTGCATAGAAGAAATGAGTTATTTTATTAAGATATATTGTATTACGAATTAATAAAAAAAAGTATCAGATGCATTATATTGTAACAAAGCAAATATAACAATTACGTGACAAGAGTCAGGATTTAATAAAAATGTATAAACATGTTATTTTACTGCGATCGCCAGGTACTTACGTGACGCTAAAAAAAAAAAACAAATTAATCCTTAATTTACCCAGTGATAGGCTTACAAGAAACGTAAAAAAATTTAATGCATCGATGCGGAAACGCAAATTCTTGTCATTATTTCTGGCAATGATACCACAGACAATTAAATATTGATATCAAATATGTTTGGGGACAAAGATAAGACGATTACACAGAATTGATCTTGAACCAGTTTTTCTCACCGTATATGATAGTCGTCTATTTTTAGAAATTTCAATTCTATAGGTAATTAAAAATAGGGACGATCCGCAGTAAATGTGTAAAAATATTAAAATTAGTCAAGATTTTTTCTTTATTTTATTTATTTATTTAGTAGATTAATGGCACAATGAAGTGCCTTTACACAAAAAATAGTATACAAAAATACTGAGGCGCTATACAATTTGAAACATCAATAAAGAATTTATAAATAATAATAATCGAAAATAACACCATCAAAAATAACACCAAGATCTTTAATGAACGGTACCGATTGTAGATGAGTGCCATTTACCGAGTACGCAAAAGCCATAGGTTCCCTCACTCTATAAAAAAGAGATGATTTTGGATTTAGCGGTATTAAAACACAATCTGTTCCCCAGTGACCATGCACTTATCGTATCTAAATCACTCTGCACTTAACAGCATCACAGAGACAACTAATAACGGAGAGAAAATTTTAACATCATCGGCATATATAAGAATTCTATAATTTTCTATCGATTGCACAATATCATTCATAAACAGGGTAAATAACACCGGACCTAAGTGTCCTTTTACTCTGACAAGCTATTCGCGATTAACTAGAAAATATGCGATCCATCTAAGAGCAGTTCCTCTGAGCCCTAAACGATACAATTTATCAACCAAACAGCCATGATCGACTGTATCAAATGCTTTGGAGAAATCCGGACAGATTGAATCAACTTGTCTGGAGTCCTCCAACACCTGAACGATGTAATCACTGTATAATAATAAATTCGTAGTAGTAGATTTAATAGTGACGAAACCGTGCTGAGCATCTGCTAAAATAGATGAAAAGGTATCCGATATCATAGCCGCAACAATAGCATCAAGAAGTTTTGGTAGGGTATTGATAATAGATATCGGTCTGTAATCCCAAACGTTGCCAGCTTTAAAAATCGGCGTAATAAACGAATGTTTCCAAACATTGGGTAGAAAACCTTCCGATAAGGACTTATTAAAGATTAATAAACGTAAGAGATTACAGACCGGTATCATTTATTAACTTCCTACCCAAATTACTCGATGCAATCGTCGCAACTAAAATTTATTATATTGGTTATATATACGTCTATTATAGTGGATGCGCAACATGGATTTGTACGGGGTAAATCTACCATTTCGAATTTACTAATTTATAATGATTTTATTGTTCAAGCGCTGGAGAATTCCAGACAGGTTGGCTCGATCTGTCTGGATTTCTCCAAAGCTTTTGATACGGTCGATCATGGGTGTTTGATAGATAAACTATATCACTTAGGGCTCAGAGGGAAGGTCCTTAAATGGATTTTTTCCTTTTTAGTGGATCGTGAACATATCGTTAGGGTAAAAGGCAATAATTCTAACAAATACCTCGCTACATCAGGTTCTCGCACCTAGGACCAGTCTTATTTATATTGTTTATAAACAATATTGTACAATCGGTTACTTGTAAGATACTTATCTACGCTGACGATGTCAAAATTTTCTCTGTAATTAAAAGCCCTAGAGATGCAGTCAAGCTGCAATGTGATTTGGAAGCGTTGGTGAAATGGTCATTGGATAACAGACTTTGTATAAATATTGCTAAGTGTCAGTCCATTTCTTTCTACAGAATTAGAGAACCTATGCTTTTTTCATATTCCATAAACGGGTTTTATTTTCGATCGCTCTTTGAATTTTAAAGAACATTTAAAGTAATTGGTAACCCAATCTTATAGAACTCTTGGATTCTTGATCAGAACTACCAAGAACTTTCATAATATTCATACGATCATATATCTTTATCGCACATTAATTCTGCCTCATTTATTATGTTGCTCGTCTATATTGACACCTTTCGTTGCTACTGATATTTCTGATCTTGAATCGATACAACATAAGTTTGTGAGATATTTATCTCGAAAGGCTGGGAATCCAATGCACCCATTTGACCACGTTTACGAATACAGAGCTAAGTCTTTTGATATCCAATCGGTAAAGTCCCTTCATTCATACTACGATATTTTATTAGCTTATAAAATTCTTAGAGGGTTGATTCATAGTGAGGAAGTTACGGGTTTATTTATACAGTCAATCTCGCACCAGCTTCGTACTATTCGATTCATGGAATATGGAATTTATTACCACAATCGATTACTTCAGAGAGACTGACAAATTTTAAATCCTATGTACTCAGGGTCACTAAAACTTTTTGTTAATTAATTGAAATAATCGTTATTACACTTTTATATTATTATTTTAGTTTATATCATTTATTGCTACTCAAATTGTATAGCGCCTCATTATGTTTTTTGTTACATTTTGTGTAAATAAATAAATAAATAAATAAAATAGGATTTAAAACTGCTCCAATACACTTCTTGACAAATATTGACGGCAAGAAGTCAGGGCCGCAACTAAATTTCTCATCCAAGTTTAGGGCTCGCTTTATGAAATTCTTCTATAGAAAATTGTTCAATATAATATTTTCAAACAATCATTTAAAATTATTATTGCAGCGGACTGGTTTAATGAAGTTAAAGTTCCTAAACCTTTCGTCAAATGGAATCAGTCGAATCGATATGGACGGTTTCTACAAACTCAACGAACTTGCAGTCCTGGATCTATCACGAAATCATCTCGATTATCTTAACGATGATACTTTCTTAGATAATCCTCAGCTACGCATCCTGCGACTCAACGGCAACAAGTTTACTCTTCGCGTTCCAAAGCTGAGCTCATTTTCAATTACGGTAAGTTCGAACGTTAATGAATTCTACGACTTGAAATAACACAAATTTCTTTTAAATTTAGGAACTTTCCTTGAGTTCGTGCAGAATCAATCATGTGCCGCCAAATACATTTGACGGTTTGCCGCAACTACGAAAACTCGATTTATCTCACAATTATTTAATCGAGTTGAGCCTCAACATCGTAAAACGATTATCTTCGTTAGAAACCATATCGCTGCAGTAGTAAGTCTAGAAATTTCTGCACATATTTAAACTCCTAAGAACTGTTAACTTAATCTCGGTATTATTACAGCAACATGTGGAACTGTCACGGAAGCAACGCCGATCCAGCAATCCGCGGCCTTCAAGCATACTTCCGCAAGAAGAAAATCGAATATACTTTATGCAACGTCGGAGATCCGAATCTCGAGAAATTCCAGAAAATGGTAGACACTTCCCCGAAGTCTCGCATGAAAGTATTCACCGATTCTATCAGAGACGCCTGGGAATCATCAGATGTCGCAGATCCAAGTCCGTTGGACTTCGACAATGCGACAAACACCCAAAATACATTTTCTACATCATTTTCAAGCACTTTAGCAGAAACCTTTGGAAATGTGCCTTACTACTGGTACCTGTTGATCGGAATCTTATTAGGAAGCGGAGCAACGATGATCGTAACCTACGTTTGGTTGTCGACAACGATCGCCTGTATCGTGCCTAGACTCCGTCGTAGGACTCGAGTAGTATCTCAGAGAGCAGCGCTCTTGCAGCATCTTTTGAGCCACGACGGAAACGCAGAGGAAACTACAGAACAGTCCCTTTCGTGTCCCGGCACACCGCCACCTCCGTATCGAGAAGTTATGCTACATCGAGGTCTTTATCCTCGAGTTCACACGACGGGTAGACCTGTCGCCACGGAATCTTCCACCGCCTAATATTGTAAATAATTATACACTATTTTTTGAATTCGCCACAGTGCGCGGACTCGACTGACCTTCGGGCTGTGATAATCCGATTGTGTATACCGAAGTGCCAGAAACGTATTAAGATTTTCTAGTTTTCTAGTCTAAGCGCGCAATAACTTTTATATGTAATCGTAGTAGAAAGTTTAATTTCTTAAAATTTTACACTTAAGGACTTTTTACGAGTTGAAAAAAAAATTGTTTAAATATCGAATATTTCGTGTTATACACGATAAATAAGTCAATTAAACTTTCTATCATTATGTATGATCAAAATAATTGTACACAATATCTTTGAATATATATTATATATTACTCTATACATGCGTAACAAAAATACAGGGTTAACATCACCATTCCTACATAAAATTTTCTATTCTACTCGACGAGAAAAAATGTTACTGCTCGGCAGCTACATTATTTTTGTCAGAATCCGTCTCCAAGAATACAGTTTTGCAGCCGGTGGCTGCGACAATACTCTCCATGACGTCGTGGCTATATCGAGTGCCTCGAAGGTTAGTAATGACATTAGCTTCCTGTTCAAAGTCGGCGACGACAGCATCGGTGGGAAGTGTCATCTTGACGTTTTCGACAATACCATTTTGAATATCCAAGATCAATTTCAGTCGCAGGTTCTGGCCGGTACTCGCCGGAGCTTCCAAGATTCGGGTCACCGTGAATTTAGGAGTTTTGCCAAAATTCCAACTCCAAGAACGGAATTCTTCGACAAGTTTTTCTATGCCTAAATGTAAGTGTTAATAAAACAGAAAATTGATGGGGGAAAGTTTTTACTTACCAGGGAACCATTCTTCAGTGGGATTGATCATTTGGAATCCTTTTTGTTGCTGAACTAATTTATAACCTCCGTCTTCCAGTGTTAACGATTTCGTCCGTAAGTATTCCCAGCCGACAGCGTTTAGAAGTTGATCGATACTGACGCTTGCGTTAATTTCGTTGAGGTTCTTTACGGGGGAACGAGTGGATTCTGTCGCATTGCTCGTTATGCCAGTCTGAAAATAAGAGTAAAAAGTAGCGAAAAGTTAACCAATCGACACGAAAAAATGTTACAAGTTAACTTTGCGGATATCCATTTCGTGACTATATTGTGACATTTTCGTTTACGAAATCGTGTCGAGTGCACCTCAAATTTGTTAAGCTTTTCGATATCTATTCGGTAACCTTTCGCTGACTTTTATGTTAACGATCGATTAGCGAAATGTTATCGAAGAGTTAACCAAGTTACCTTTACGCCTATATGGTTACGAAAGAGATACGTTTTAGTTAGCGAAATCGTGACTCGTTTAATGTCACCCGTTATCTGTTAACGAAAAGTTAACTAATATTAGTTATATAATGTTTGGTTGCTCTCCATTATTAATATTGAATATGAGAAGTATGTCGATCTGTTGGAGCAAAATTATGGTCAGGATTTTTGAAATTTATTTAAAAAATAAAAATCAGAAAAATACTTTTCATATTTAATAACTAATATTAGGTCAGAGCAGTATTTTATTATTAGTTGTTATTGATAATAAACTTATTACATATTTGATTTATTTTTTTTCTTATAGAATATCTATAATAGCGACACCTATATGTGATTTATTCAAGAACAACGCTAACGTTTATGTGTTGAAAATTAGTTAACGCTTTGCTAACTTTTATACAGTTAACAACTTTCATTTATCTTTTTGTTATCAGTGTTACGTTATCTAACCAATGACTCGATATAAAAAAACAGTCAACTTTTAGTTTCATTTTAGGAGTTAACAAAAAGATATCGGAATTAAGTTACCGTTCTTGTATACTGTTTTGAGTTAACCGTTACGAATAACTTATTAATACCTTTTGGTTACCGAAAGGTCATGTCTAAAACGTTAACTTTCGATAACAAAAAAGTCAGCGATGTTAGCTGGGAAAATTTACCTCTTTCTTTTCGAGAGCTAGATGTAACGATCGCTTATTGACGCCGACTAATAGAGTGCAATGATGATAAGCGTTAGGTCTTCCTAACTTCGCAGCCGTACCGGAAACCTTTTATGAATGCGTTAAGGAAAATGTTTTCATTATCGCTAAAATTGTAGTTTATTCAAAAAGATTGAAATATTTTTATAACAATCGGACAAAATATTTGGGCTTATCTCCAGAACTTTTTAATTTTAGGTTATTGTACATTATGATCAAAGATTGTTCAAAAAATGTTGCAACATCATAAATTAGTAAACCTTTATGCATTTTAAATCTATCATGTATTTAATACCGACTACAATACTGTAGGAACGAGTGAAAATGATGTTGAACACGTTTTTAAAAATTCAAAATGGAGGATCCAGCATGTCCAACAAAATTTTTTAAAATTAATCAGATTCAAGAATTAAAAACATGTTGTCCGCCATATTGAAACTGCTATTTTGAATTTAAAAAGACATGCCAGATTCTTAATCAGCAACCCCAACAATTTTTAAGTTCCAAGTTTCAATCAAATCTGATGAATTAAAAAAATGTCCGCCATATTGGATCCTCTATTTTGAAAATTTTAAAAAATAATGCCAGATTCCTGATCGGCGACATCAAAAACTTCTTCTACCATTTTTCAAGCAAATCCGATTAATTTTAAAAAATTTTGTTGGACATACTGGATCCTCCATTTTGAATTTTTAAAAACTTGTTCAGAAAGTTGGTATGTACTTAGAAGTTCAATATGACGGACAAAATCGTTTTTAATTCATCAGATTTACTTGAAACTTGGTACTTAGAAGCATTTGGGGTTGCTGAGTAAGAATCTGTCAAGTTTTTTAAAATTCAAAATGGCGAATCCAATATAACGAACAAAATTTGTTTAAATTAATCAAATTGGCTTGAAAAATGATAGAAGAAGTTTTTGAAGTCGCTGATTAGGAATCTGGCATTATTTTTTTAAATTTCAAAATGGAGGATCCAATATGGCGCTCAAAATTTCTTTAAATTAATCGAATTTGCTTGATACGTCGTAGAAGAAGTTTTTTATATCGTTGATCAGGAATCTTGCTTTAGTTTTTACAAATTCATAATGGAGGATTCAATATGTCCACCAAATTTTTTTAATTAATCGAGTTTGCTTGAAACGTTGTAGAAGAAATGTTGATGTCGCTGATCAGGAATCTGGCATTAGTTTTCAAAAATTCAAAATGGAGGACATTTTTTTTAATTCATCAAATTTGCTTGAAATTTGGTACTTAGAAGTTTTTGGGGTTGCTGAGTAAGAATCTGGCATGTTTTTTAAAATTCAAAATGGCGGATATTTTTTTTTAATTCATCAGATTTGCTTAAAACTTGATATGTACTTAGAAGTTTCTGGAGTTGCTGATTAAGAATCTGGCATGTTTTTAAACATTCAAAATGGAGGATCCAATATGGCGGACGAATTTTTTTTATATCAATCGAATTTTCTTGAAACGTGGTAGAAGGAATTTTAATGTCGCTGATCAGGAATTTGGCATTAGTTTTTACAAATTCAACATAGAGATCCAATATGGCGAATAAAATTTTATTTTAATTCATTCGATTTTCTTGAAACTTGGTAATTAGAAGTTTTTGGTGTTGCTGCTTATGAATCTAGCATGTTTTTTTAAAATTCAAAATGGCGGATCCAGTATGTCGAAAAAAATTTCTTTTTACAAATTAAAAATGGAGGATCCAATATGGCGGATAACATTTTTTTGTAACCCATCAGATTTGCTTGAAACTTGGTACTCAGAAGTTTTTGGGGTTGCTGATTAAGAATGCATGTTTTTTAAAATTCAAAATGGCGTATCAAATATTGCTGGCGAAATTTTAAAAATTTGGTTGGATTCTCTTGTAACTTGTCACTTGGAGGTTTTTGGAGTTGTTCGTTACAAATCTGGTGTCCTATAAAAATTGAAAATAGCTGATCCAATATGGAGGATGAAATTTGTTTAAATTGGCACATTTTGGTATATATTGACATCTGGGGTTTTTTACGGTCGCTGATTAAGAATTTGACATCAGTTGTCATAAATTTTAAATGATGAATCCAATAGAGCAAACGAAATATTTTTAAAATCTTCAGATTTTAATGTAACTTTGTATGTAAGATTTTTTGAGATCTTTAACTATAAATTTGATGATAAATGCTTACACAAAAGTGACTATTGAAATTAAGATTTTATGTCTAAAAGTATTCAAAATTTATAGTTTGTTTAAATAATAATCGTTTATATAAATGTTTAAAACAATGGTTTTTAATGCGATTCAAAATCAGCAATTGAGTGTATAAATATTTGAATTCGTCTAGACAAAATATCCTAACTTCAATACTTATTTGTGTAAATGATTCGTAATTAATTATTATTTTAGCATGCTACAAAAAAAAAGTCTTGACATTCCTTCGACACTATAAATTTACAATACTTTTTTTATAAATAAATAATAATTCTTTTTTAAGTTGTCAAACTTCTTTACTATGTTTGAACTTTTCGAATGAAATGAATTACAATGAGTTTAACAACAATCAAACGATTATTTCTGAATATTAGCCTTATTGATTTTTTGTATTCCTCACTATTGGATTGTATAAATGCATTATCCAATTTTGATCCTAATTTTTAGTCAACAACCCCAAAAATGTTGAAAGATTAGTTTAAAAAGAACAAAAAGTATAATTTTCGTCACCAGTATCCATGAAGTGCTCTATAGCACATAAAATTCTAACCGGAAAATAATGTTTGCTCTTCAGATGTAATATCATCCGGCTTCGTACCGATTGTACATACCGTACATACTCAGACCAGCCTTGCTAAGAAATTATCTAAGTTTGGCCCCAAAAACCCCCACTATCAATTTTTATGACGATTCAATAATTTTTAAACAATTAGTCTGCCACATTAGATCCTCCATTTTGAATATTGAAATTTTTACTTCAGATTCGTAATCAGCAACCTCAAAAACCCCTCGGATATAAATTTTTATGAAAAGTCCAACATTTTTAAACAGTTAAACCGCCATATTAGATTCGCCATTTTGAATGTTGAAATTTTAACTTCAGATTCGGAATCAGCAACCCCATAAATTCCCCAGCCATCAATTTTTATGACAATTCAATAATTTTTAGACAATTAGTCCGCCATTTTGAATATTGAAATTTTAATTTCAAATTCGTAATCAGCTCCAAACCCCCCCCCCCCCCCGGATAATAATTTTTATAAATATTCAATCATTTTTAAACAATTAGTCCGCCATATTAGATCCGCCATTTTGAATATTGAAATTTTCACTTCAGATTCGTATTCAGCAACTCCAAAAATTCCCCAACTATCAATTTTATAACAATTCAATAATTTTTAAACAATTAGTCCGCCATATTAGATCCTTTTTGAATATTGAAATTTTAAATTCAGATTTGTAATCAGCTACTCCTAAAACTCCTCAGATGTGAATTTTTATTACAATTCAATAATTTTTAAACAATTAATCCGCTATATTAGATCCGCCATTTTGAATGTTGAAATTTTAACTTCAGATTTGTAATCAGCGACTTCAAAAACCCCTCAGATATCAATTTTTTATTACTATTCAATAATTTTTAAACAATTAGTCCGCCATTTTCAATGTTGAAATTTTAACTTCAGATTCGTAATCAGCAACCCCAAAAATTCCCTAGCCATCAATTTTTATGACAATTCAATCATTCTTAGACAATTAGGCCGCCATATTAGATCCGCCATTTTGAGTATTTAAATTTTAACTTCAGATTCGTAATCAGCTCCAAAAAAACCCTCCGGATATTAATTTTTATGAATTTTCAATAATTTTTAAACAATTAGTCCGTCATATTAGATCCGCCATTTTGAATATTGAAATTTTAACTTCGGATTCGTAATCAGCAACCTCAAAAACCCATCAAATATCAATTTTTATGACTATTCAATCATTTTTAAACAATTAGTCCGCCATATTAGACCCGCCATTTTGAATGTTGAAATTTTAACTTCAGATTCATAATCAGCGACCCCAAACACCCTAATGTACCAACACGTACTAAAATATAGCTGTAGGAAAAATGTATGCATTTGGAAACCGATTTTGTGGAAAGAAACTCATGCGCAGGTGGTAAAAATGAGTAATGCAAGTTATTTCCTATTATCTGGACAATACCGAAGACAACAGAATTAGTTTTAACAATATGCCTTGTAAAAATTTAGTTTTCCAATACCTTCAAATTTAAAAGTCCTAGAGATATGCCCATATAAAATTATAAACAGTTTAAAAAGGATACTTTAAATTCCCCTTGCACCATTATATCTTCTCGCTTGTTGATAACACTTTTTAAACCCCACTCACGAAACAATGCTCTTGAAATAATATCCAAATTATATCTCCTATTGTATCGTTCACGAGGGGTGAAGAAAGAAAGATTCAAATTTCCATGATCGTGATAAACGGTACCACCCCCACTGTTGCGTCTTGCCAATGCGACACCATTCTCTTCGACAGCTTGAACATTGGCCTCCACCCATGGATTTTGATGACGGCCAATAACGACACACGGATTATTCTTCCACAGTAATAAAACATGATGACGATTGAAGTCAAAGTTTCGATAAAACCAATCTTCTAGCGCCAAATTGGTAAAAATGTCATTGGACTGCGATATGAATACCGATTTACGAATGGACTCTTCAGGGATGCTTTTGACGTCGATTTTAGCAGCACTGGAAGCTCGTCTAAGAGTCGGTAGAAAGTTGGCGAAAAATATTTTCGTAGTTTTACACATCACAGGCATTTTGTCTAGAGATCGAATACGGTTTTCTCTTAATTATAAGTATCAGTCTTGGTTCGATTCCTCTCCCCTTTTTAATTTTTGAAGCACTTTTCAAGATCGGATTGGTTGGAGGTAATTGCGATGAGGTAGTCGTGAAGGGCGATGGTTTGGTGCAACCACTTCCACGTCTGGTCCAGGGAGTTGATGCGGTAGCGGATTCCCAAACAGTCTCGGCAGTCCTTTTGCATACCTCTGTGTGCTGTCGATACGTTGGTATGAATCAGATCGGAGGGTGTAATTCGGTTCGGTCCACAGGTGTCGAAGGCTCGAATGATAAGAGTTTGAAATACGCAGAAAAGTGAAACAAGGAAGTGGACGGTCGATACTGATAGGCACTGGGTGATGTACGCTTATATATGTCTCGGGGTACCCGGACGGGGGGGGGGGGGCGAGAACGATGATGCTCCGGGTTATCTGGGTTCGCGGTCCAGCTGATCTATGCGTGGTCGGGGCAGAAGCTCGTACAAGACTATCCGAAACACTCTGGTTGGTCGGAAGACTCGTGAAAAAAGTCACGTTTGCACTACGTATGATAAATCCCACGGCGCGAGTCGCGATTCTTTGGAGGGGATGCAATTAAGGCCACGAGATAACGCGCCCCCCTTCACCTTTCTCGTACTACGCGACAGCTTTTTTTGTCGCTTTTGTTCCCCCTGCCCCTTGAACTCGACATTATTTCCTGGCTGAAATTCATTGTTCCGCATTCTTCCGAACTCATCTGCATACAGTAACCCTTCCGCAAGGCATTATGGATATAATTTAAAATGCCGTTACGGTTCGGTTACAAATTCATTTACTTAAATTACAATAGAAGAGTGGAGTTCACAGTTTCGACCTTTAGGTCATCTACAGGAACAACTACTACATATGTATTATATATGTATACATTTTTAGGTTATATCTGTATACAATGGATGCGCGCGCATAACTTGTTGCACGAGTGTTCTCGATTGCAGTTCGGACCTCTCCGTCTTTCTTGTTGATCGAGCCGAGTTGAATTTCCACCAATCAGAGGTCGCAGTTCACCATCATGAATGGTTGCAATCTGCAATCTGCATATTAATGCACTTTCTTTTTCGAACTCGGGCAGTGCCAGAGATCAACTCGCGACTTGGTTAAACTGATAGATTATATATTTACTGACGCCTTATTCACGCAATGGGCATTCGTAATATGCATTTTTTACGAAACAAACTTTGTAAATTATAGATGCAATATCAAACGCAGCTCGTAAAAATCGAAATTGCCACATACCAATGCATGACTACGTTACTATTGAATTCAATTATTTCCTGAAGATATTATTTCTTTTCATGCAATAAATTAGATTTATTTAAAATCATATAATAATTGAATATTTGCGGACATTTATTAATTCTCTTATTTTTTAATGAATTCTTTTGAATCGCCATTTTTTAAAGTTTTGTAAAAATGGTGGCTTATAAAAATAAAAAAACTCAAATGAGTCCGAGATAAATAAAGAGCATACAGTTCTTTTTGTTCGAAAATATTGAACGCCAACTTTTAAAATTACTCTGGTAAAGTTGGCATATGGAAGTACAATAGAACCTCGCACTAGTGAAACTGTCGGGAATACGATAATTTTTTTTCTCTCACATTGGTGAACTGACAAATTTTTACAATTTCTCACAGATTTGATAAGTTATTGCTATTTTTTTACTAGTACGAGGTTCACACTAAGGAAAAGTGTTCACTAATGCGAGAACTTCACAACTATGAGGTTCGCTAGTATGTGGTTCTACTGTAGTAATTTTAGTTATTAATACGTTCTTTTTATTAACCATTTTATGTTTTCGAAACATCTGAGTATCATTTTTTGTAATAAATCAAAATAACGAATATAATCTTCTTAGGAGTTCTTGACAAATTTAAACTTCGTCAGCCATATTGTGTCCACCATTTTAGACCACTATTCGAAAACGATTTGATTTGAAAAAAAAATTCCCATACCTACTTAATACTTTGCAGTAATCCAACGAAATTTACTTAAAACATTCTCGCTTTGTATATACAGTAGAGTCCCGTTATATTTACCAGCTCGGTTCCACCCCCCCCCCCCGGTCTCGTTATAGTTACCAAAAGAAGGAGAGGACTCCCCTCTCCTACTCCTACACCCCTCAGTCACGTTATGTTCGTGATGTCACAGCAGGCCCTTCCTGAGTCCCCAGTCCGCAAGGTGGGGAAAAAGAGAGCGGCGACAGATAAATATAACGAGACGGAGCTCGGCAAATATGCTGGAACGTAAATGTGACGCAATTATACCCGGACTCTACTTATTTGGAAATTATTCGAATACACCTAATTCGATTTAATCTGCCTTAATCCAAAATTATAGAAAGTATTCCTATTCTACTTAATTTATTTTCATCAGAAATTGTTGTAATATAATAATCCGACGTTAATGAAACACAGCAATAAAAAAAATTTCGGGGAGATTAAAATTTTCAATCCCTTGGAATTCCCTTATTCCCTTATTGAATGATACCCTCGAATTACTTTATTTTCGACGCTATTATTTTTGTATTCGTATCGATTCGCTATAAGAATTCGTCCTTTCAGACTCGAATACATCAGTACAGTAGGATTTCCCTTACTGCATACTGCAGATTTTTCAAAATGGCGGCGGTCTCACTTATTCTCTATACTTCCCCTTCGCCCCCACTCTTAGTGGTCGACGGTCAACAACGGTTCGAGATTCGCTCAGCCGCGAAGGTTAGGTTAGGACGCAATGGAGGAGGAAAGCCGACCGTAGGGGAATGTATGCAATAAGAGATCCTAAATCCAGAGAATAAGAGATGTCTACAGAATAAGGGAGGGTTCAATAAGAGAGACCCTACTGTATGTCCAGATTTTCGATATTATAGTGGAATCTTTAGGATTAATATGTGTTGTGTTTTCTGGATTTGGCGGGATTCAAAGTCTTCTAAAATAATTTGTAGATAAATAAAGGTATAATTTGAATACATCACGAATTCAACTGAATCCATTTAAATCATTAAATATCTAAAATATCCAGAGCTATAAGTCTGAATTGAAATGCCGCTGCGAAATGAAATGCAAATGTATATGGGAATGATTATTGTGGTTTGTTGGAATTGAAATGGTTCGAAAATGTTTTCGGAAGAGCAAAGGATTTCTTCGGATTGAACTCCGGGAAACTAATAGATTATCAAAATAGGCGTCGGAATGTTGCAAATTTCTTTCGGATAGAAATGATGGAATAAAAGGAATTAAACGTTTTTATTGGTTTATATAATCCAATCGCCTAATTTCTCTAATAGATTCAACTTCTTCAATGGCACTTTAATTTCTTTCAATCCCTCACATACATGCAGAATTTCTCGTTGACGTAATACGTATAGAACTTCATCCGATTTAAAAAACTTGCTTCAAATACATTTCGAGAAATTGGATTGAAAAATATTGAAGTTATTTGCTATTAGTTTGAATTGACAAACCGGAAAATAATTAAAAGAATACAGTTTGTTGATGTGATGTTGTATTCTACTCGACAATGGTCCATACTCTATGTCCTAAGTTATACGATCCGTTCTTTCAAAATGACGTAAGATTGTCCTAAATCCCGATCCCGTCGCTACTGTCGCTATCCCTACTTTCGTATATTTGTTCCGTCCGAAACGAGGTTTGTCGATCTCTGCCGAATATTGCCAGGGAGTGTTGCGAAACCTGCGAAACGCAGCGAAATGATGTAGTGGGGGAATACAGGAAGAGACTAGTAATACTCTAGTAATTAAAGTATCACTAGAAGTGGGTAGTAAAATTTTATGCAAGGCAGCCGTATAACTTAGAACGAGGATGTAACTTGCACATTAAGCCGGGTACTGCCTTTAGAGCTTATAGAAAGTCGTTTTTGTCTGAATTGATTCTGGATGCCCGTAGAATATACTGAATATTTTACTTTATACATAAATTTTAACTAATTTTTTTTCGAATATAATTCATATATCCATAAAGGTATTATGTAATTCGATTGTTGTATAATACAACATACTGTACCTCTTTATAAATGTTTTATATTATGGCGAAATAGTGTTTATATATCATTCATTCAATTGTCGCCATAATTACGAAAATAAAATTGTACATTACTAAATAACAATTTTACTTGCAGTAGGACTTTTTACGGTTAAATACATAAACGTATTTCTTCATACGAATAAAAAATGTGTATTTTAATAACAGACATTTCATAACAACCATATAATTTATAGTAATGATTGTTACAGAATATTCTGGATTATCAATTAAATTCATAAGATATGTATGTGTCATCGATTAAATAGAAACAGCTGATTCTTATTATAAAAATGTATAAACCGTACATTAATATATACTTTCATTCTCTTATTTAGAACTATTCTAGTTGAAGGACTTGTATCATTATTCTACTCTCAATAATGTTTACTGATGTTGTTTAACAAATAAATCTCGTTTCTCGATTAGTGGTTTTACCTTATCCGAAAACCCACTAGTCCAGTTAAGCAACTTACAAAGTAGATCGCTGGAAAGTGACATAACTAAGAAAATCTAATAGTTTAGTAAGTTTATCTGGAATTTCTCGATATTAAACAGATATCAATTATCAGTAATGTTAGAATTTATATCGAAATGTTTAAAAAACATAAACGTCCGTAATGCATGTAATCTCAGATGTGTGGTCCAGAGGAACTAACTCGCTTATAAGGAAAAGATAAAATCTAAAACATTTATAAAATACTTATCACTACGTTACCGTGGGTCATCTTTAATAAACATTTAAGTAATAAACTTAATCGCTATAATATGTAGCAACTTACAAACGTACAGAGAGTTTCGAAATAAACATTGTTTGGATTTCACAAGTCATTTAAAAATCCAAATCGGCAGAAATCAAGATATGTAGCAAAAATGTTTAAAGGATAAATGGATACCAAAATATTCTCAGTTTCTAGTTCTTTTTCTTGGTATTCGCCAAGTAATAATGCATTATTATTATTCCATTAGAGAAAGCGATATAATACAAAAGTGGTAAACTTAATACAAATATCTAAAATAGATAAAAAAAAAGTGTCGAAAAAATCATAAAAAACATAATTACCAAATTGATAGTTAAATGATTGGTTGCATCAGTCCAGGTTTAAATAACATTTTAGTATATTATAATACTATTAGATTTGAGTCTTATAACAACAATTCGCCCTTCTTCATCGATTCAATTAGCTAACCCCTAATTTGAATTCCAATATGGACAAATCACCAACTTTATTAGCAAATGATTTGCATTCGAATATGTGGGGAAACCCCATTTGTGGGAATTTTGCCGGATTCCGCAGTTGAGAAAACATCAAAACAACTTAAATACGTTTGTTGAACTTGTACATTGAATTTCTACATATTTCTATTTCTCAAATAATCTAACGTATAAATGTGGTATATATTGAATACCACTTTTTATTATCCAAGACCATCTGTATATCTTTAAAAGATACTTTTATAAATTCAAGAAACCATTTTATTAAATTCAAGAAGTAATTTTTTTAAACCAATAAATAATTTTGTTAGATTCACATGAAATGAAAGAAATGTTTGTTTAACTCTATAACAATGCAATAATTTAAATAATTTACACAAATTTGGTTTGAGTTTAAAAAACTATTCTCTAAGTTTATATTTATCACATCCTAGGTTACTTTATGGAATTCTAATTTTCGGTTTCTATTAACAATCATAAAAGAAACGTCAACTAAAAATAGGAATATAATTTAGACACGCTTAGACAATTTTTGAAATTCAAAAAAAGATTAGGTTGAATGGAAAATTACTTTCAGCGATAATTCTGCAAAAGGTTTCAATAAATGTAAATTGAAGTTCGACAAAACTGAATTTCGCTCTATATTGTTACGAATTGCACTAACGATATCTCGTTTGCAGACTCAAAACTCGCACAAATTTTACCGAAAGTTTAAGTAGAATTTTTCGACTGGGACAACCTTAAAATCGCCAATTATATTTTCTTATTTATTTCATTAATAAAAGAAAAAAGTAAATGTTTACTTTTAGTCGGCAATATAAATAATAACTTTAATTAGGGAACACAATAAATTCGTTACTTACATTTTCTAATGTTAAAATGAACATGAAAGTGAAGAATCTGGAAATTCAATTTGATGGCCTTGGTGACTTTGAGAATTTAGGTAAAATTACGTAATATGTTTCATTCATATCATAGATGAACATTTGTTTACATCGTGTTTTATGTGACATAAATCCATTTTAGTAGTCGAGAGAATCACGCATGATAAAAATAATTTTACGTCCGATATTTATTATTATCTACGTTAAATTGAAAACCGCTTATCAAATTCATATTTAAAAATAAGTCACTTATACATCTATAAAATGATTATGAATCTATGTGAATTGAGAATGCGAATAAATATTTTCGAATTAAAATCTAGATATAGGAAATAATGAGAATCTTTTTTCTTTTTCTTTTGGTAAATATAACGAGACAGGAGGAGAAGACGAGGAACCGAGTGGGTAAATATATATTTAAAATTATCATAAATTTCGTTACCAGCGATCCTAAAACAATAATAAGCAAAGTGTCAAGAAAATTCAAGAGATGTTTTAATTTTAGGCAGCCATATTGCATCCACCATTTTTAATCTTCTAAAACTGACCCAGAATTCATAGTAAATTGCTCAGCAGTAAAGATTTTTTTGTATATTTATTATACTGAAGACTATAAAAAACTAAACAATATAAAAAGTTTGACATTTAAACATATAAATATTAATAAAACATTACGAAAAAAAGAAAAAGTTAAACAACAAACTAAACTTTGACTTAGCATATTTCGATAACAAAGAAAAAGTCATGTATCAAGAATCAATATTTTATAAATACAAATATGGAATTGTAGAAAGCTACAAATTGTAATATGATTTTTTAAATTAAATAAACGAAGTAATCACTTCCACTATGCTAAATAGTAGCTATTTTAATTCCATGCTAAAAGAACAATTTAAATTTTATCTCGTTAGTTCAATGCACAAAATTTAAATTCGACCAAATGGGAAAAATGTTCCGTGATCAAGAAAAACGATTGACGTCAATGAATGTGGAAAGAAAATCATGATGGAAGATCAGACCAAAAGTCTGAGAATGCTAAAAATAAACAGCTTGAAATCGAGATTACCATAACCTGTCTTATTTGAAATTTTAGTTACAAAGGAACTTAAACAAAAAACTGTATCAAAAGTTTTTTATCTGGGTTGCATTTTAATTTTTTGTTTTAGTAACCGTACATCATAATAATAATTAATTTCAATCGTTTTTAAAAGTTAACTAACTCTAGAATAATTCTTTTAAAGGCTGAATTAGAAAGTTTTATATCTTTTTAAATTTGTCAAAAATTTACCAAACATTTCTGAAAATAGTGTAACTTGGTTTATAAATATAAGCATTTCTTTCAAAAGAACTAAAAAACAACGTTTAAAAAATGTTAGTAAATAAATGAATTTTTAACAGCATTGCAAAAAAAAAATACTAGATGCAATATGTGGAAGAAATTGCACGTGCAACGTACACGCATTTCAAATTTTGATCGTATGTACGCAGCATCTGAGTCAGATTGAATGAAGTGAAAAAACTCGTACGGCTACTTCATTATGCAATCCGCTTGTTGAAATTACTTAAAAGTAATATTCCGCTTTACAAAGTAACGCGATTAGTGAGTTATTCCATGAATATAGATAGATACCTTTACTTCAATGACTTATGACACGTTCTAAGGTGTTCCCAAGGTGATTAACTAGTACGATGACAATTTGTAAAGCTACACGCATTTGTAGTTTCTACCTGTTGAATTTTAAAACTACAATGAAAACTATAAATCGCTGATTTACAGAAATATTTACATGCGCAACAATCTTTTATCTGGCAATTTTTTGTGTTATTTTGTTTAACAAAATTACTTTCTAAAATAAAAAAAAAAAATTATAAACTACCTAAGTTGATTTTCTCGGAAAAAATATTCTACACGGTGTGCCACAAGTACACATAAGTCTAATGAAAACGCCGATTACAATGTATTTAAGGCTCCTTTTCGAAATATTAGAGTAAAAATTCGAATCAAAATCGTATGTGGTCCGATTTTTGTGATAATTCAGATATTTATAAATAAAGTTTTTTTTTGTAAAAATTTAAATGAAAATAACCGAAAACCAATATAATGCAGTCGATTTTTTTTAATTCTAGCTCTGTAAGGGTGATGCTAATTAACGTAGCCGGTTTCCTAAAAAATACCAAAGAAATTAATTGAGAACTGACAAAAAATTTGCAGAAATAAATAAAAATCGTTATGTCGCCCAAAGGCCAACAAAAACGACGCGCAAGCCCTTTTGATCACCGACGATTGAATTGTTTGTTAATTTCATCGTTAGAGGGCCGATGAATGTTATATTAAAATAGCCCATTAAATTAATGATATTCTGCCTGTTAAATCAAAATTCATCGATGATGCAAAAATAAGCACGTGCGTAATTTTTTTTTTTATTTACGTAATATATCAGTCTGTTTACTGTTGTCATTTGACCGTATATTATTGAGAACTACACATTATTTATTTTATCCTCCGTCGTTAAATCTTAAATTACATTTCATCCTATGTTAATTTTTAAATATCATCATTTCGTCCATAAATTATGATAATTTTCTGAGATTTTTCAAATTCGAAATTGTCTAATTCGCCTTAAAGCATGTTCGCATTCGCGAGATGAAAAAAGAACAGATGCAATTTGCGGTACCCTCACATTTCCAACTAAAATGTTTCTAACAAGAACTGTATTTGCACATTTACGTACTGAATAGTTGGTATTTTAAATAAATGGCGTTGTTGTGTAGTGCTTTGTTCTACAATTTAATTTGTTGAAATTGCAAACAAAGCCGATCTGTTTATTTATTACTAGTGATACTAGAAAAGTCATGGCCAAAGTAGCTCATTGGACCATTTGATTTAAAAGAAATATACCGCAAAAATTTTGTGCACAGATTCTAATATTACACTATCACATTGGGTATATGGAGACCAAATTGGAGTTCCGAACTAATGTTTTGAAAAGGTTTATAATTGCTAGGAAATTGGAGAAAGATTTGGTTGTTCTGATTACAAAAGTACGAGCACCTTATATAAGGTCTTCTTCACATTAACGATTAAATGATATCAAGACAAAGTTCTATTCATACGAGTACCTAAGTCCCGGTATGTCTCAATGCAAGACAGATCAGAACAATTAATATTGTACTGTTGGGTGGTTTCACAAGAAGATTTACTTAATTTACTTTCCCCAATGTTCAAAAAAAGATAATTGTTACGACACCATTAAGGTTGTTCAGATCGCTCTCAAATCTTAATGCATTATATGGAGAATTCAACATCATAGAGCTTTAGGTCATCAGCATAAAGGAGCGGCCTAGCGAACTCGAAGGCATTACAGATGTCGTTAATAAACTAGGTAATATAACTATTAAGTATCTATCAACAAGGTAAGCTTTTAACCATTGGAATAAAACCCCACCAATACCAAAACCACTCAACTTCCTTAATAAAATGCCATGATTAACATTATTGAAAGCATTAGTTAAAGTCAGGTAGACCACATCAACATTCAGTTGTTTTTTAGCCAGGGATGTTCTCACAAAATCGGTAAAAATCAGAAAATTAGTAACTGTAGATATCGGCCTATAGTTTTCAAAATTATTTTTATCACCGAGTTTAAAGATAGGAATTAAGAAAACTTCTTTCAAAGTTCAGGAAAAATCTTAATGAGCCGTTAAAAAGAAACAGTGGACGAATTAGTGGTGTTTGACGCTTTGCTACTAAAATACTGGAAACGCTATCGGGGCCGCAGGTTGATTTTTCTGGTAGAGATTGTAAAGCACTTTTTAGGTCCTCATACGTAATTATCAAACCATACAACACTGCATTTCCAGATGGTATGTTCAAAAAACAAGATTAGAAATCTGAATATGAGTTCCTAAAATGTGAAGCAAAAAGGTCAACAATGACCAAACTCGAATCAGCATATCATGTGTATACCCACTGGTCTAAATGGCTTAAATTAAAAAAAAATCATGTATACATAATAATAATAATGATAATTTATTCGGGGTATAGTTGTACAGTAGTTTACAATGTGCATTTTTACTGGACCTGGCAAATATGTTCACAAAAGACCAAAAGGATTTCATATCAGGTCTGGAAAACGATACTCGAAAGGTATAACATTCCTTAATTGAAAGTCGAATTTTTTCTTTCTTTTAATCATTAATCGATTTGTATTGAATATATATTAATACACTTATTGGCATTTGTATCAGTCAATATCTTTTTATTTAAGATTAACGAGTATTTTGATACTTTGGTGAAAAAAACAATCTCTAATGTTACTATTCCAATATCGATACCGCGGATTGCAAAATTCTGCAGTCTCAAGACTGTTACGAATCAAGACCTGTTATGAATCGGCTGGTGCTAATGTCCAGCCGACTCGAACTCGAACGATAATTTTCCTCATTATACGAATGCGCGGATATTTATATCGGTGCGTCTCACTCATACTAGTGCACACTCTCACGCATTTATACATATACATACTTACGTTTACTTAATATGTATCGCTCCAGTCGTTGCTTCTAGTCGCGGTAGGCGACCCAAAATATTTACTAAACGGGTTCGATGAACGCAAATTAATCTGAATAATATTCCAAAATTCAACCGTTGCAACCTAATGTAATCAGTCGGGTTACCACTCTGCTTCCAGAGTCTATGTGAAATCTTCTTGGATTCTCTAAGACAACGTAATTCTTTATAGTACAATTTGGGGAATGTGGACGAGTAAACAACCCTTCTTGGAACGTAATCAATTATATGTTTATTTAGCACTGCATCTAATGCAGAAATATTCTCATCAATATCTTTCATATTAAAAATAGAATCCCAAACGATACCAGAAACAGCATTATGCAAACCGGTATAATCGGGACGGTTATAATCTAAGGTATCGTGAATAGGTTCAATAATACACGATTTTTTGACCATGTTCATAACCAATAAACTGGAGATGTGATGCGAGTCCGTAGAAAGCAGTTTATCGATGACCTCCATGTGGTGTAGTAAACCCTTTGTTGCGATGAGAAGATCCAATGTATAGCCCTTTGGTGAACTATTTCAAGACTATAAAAAGATAACACGTGACTAGTTAATAAAAATGAAATTTTTGCAGTTTGCTTTGAAAGTATTAAGCAACGTTTCTTCACGTGGGCTTCTGAGTATTCCATGCCCTGCGTAGCATGTTTGGGCCGAGGAACAAAGTTCCGAAAATCAAAACCCCGAAAGGCTAAAATTTCTATATTGCGTGCGTCCACGGTATTTTGATTTGCTTTCTTTTTGCCAAATTTTCAACAACAAAGTGAAGAAAATCATGCTGTATCGAAATGTTTGCCTTTCGGTGTGTTGATTTTCGGAACTTTGTTCCCTGACCCATGTTTGAAGTAGCATAGAAAGATAAATTTTACCTACAATGAGGCTCACGCAAGGGTGGAATATTTCTCGCATTTCTCATATGTCGATCGGTAAATATTTCTCTAATATCTCCGAAGGCTGAAACCGAAGCTTGAGTTCCATTATTGGATTTGATGATACCTTCGAGCTTAGATTCTATATCGGATACTTTATTGGTCATATTGGAGACGTTTCTATCAGTGCCGTTTAGCCTAGAGTTTAATATAGTGTACTCATGCCTTATATATTCGAGATCCTTTTTTAAGTCACGGTTTTCCGTCTTCAATTGCTCGATGTTAGTCTTGAGGATATCGTTTGTAAATTGTTTCGGATTGCTTTAATACCCTCAGCCATTTGATAAATTGTTTCCTCGTGTCTACTATATTGAAATGTACTAGACATACTAGCTGATAGAGAATAGTTTGTGTTGGTATATATCCTCTCTCTGATTTTTGAGATGTCAAAAACATCGGCTAATGTTTGATGATCCTGCGTTTGACTCAGCTTCTTAAAACAGCAAGAGTGCTTACCGTCAGCAGTTACAATTCTCCGTTAATAGCAGCTTTCATGAAACCATTCCATAAAGCAGTCGCATTGTCTGGCTTTTTCCGGAATTGCGATGATAGGATACCCAGAGCAAGCGAAGCAGTGGATGCACTGTACATTCGATAGTCGATATATCCATTTGGTCCCCTTGAATCGAAATCTCAAAAAGTTTTTCAACCCACTTGAGTACATAGATTATCTGGCGAGATTGTGACACTAGTGTGGCAAAGATTGGAAAAAATAAGATCCAGTTTATAGTCTTTCGGAGCACAGCCAGGAGTATGTTGTTTTAAGTCCAAAAAATTGACTGGATGACAGAGAATAGACGCGGCAGACAGAATTTACGGGAATCATGGATACGCATGTTCAATTTCAGTTCGATTCGCGCCAAGACGACGAATACTGTGCAAAATAAATTGAACATCTGGGACAAATGAGAGGAGATCTTTGACGACATAAAAATCTTCTCTTTTAGATACAACAGCTTTTTGAACGTTAACAAAGATGATATTCGATTATCTGAATTGTCTTTCTCTATTTTCTGCCAGCCACTCTTCTCTAACCGAAGATGGTAATGGAATACCATGGTCAATCATATTTTGAATCACAGCTACATGTTTGCAACCTTTTGGTTAGTAATCGTTACTTCACCTTTTCAGTTATCGATTGATGTTTTGATATCCTCATTTCCTTAAATTAATTTCTTTTTATTTTTTTTTATATTTTAAAGTTTTTTTTTGATAATTTAATTATCTTTAAAAAATCTGTTCTCAAGCGGTCACCATCCAAGTAGTATTCCCCAACAAGAATGCTTAACAAGGAAGAATGACCGCGCGCGTCACGGACCACTGGTCTACTACTGTCGATTACATCGTAATATGATATTTGTGTCACACGTTAAAATTTTTAAAAATTCTTCAATATCTCGAAAACGGTGAGAGATACGTGAAATCTGACAAAATTTTGATGGTTATCAAAAGGGGGGATGACTTCAAGCTAACTAATGCATACATGAAAGAGAATTTTGAAAATTTACAAAATTGAAAATTCCGATTCGTTCCGAATGAGGGGTCCGATTGAAACCGTTTGAAATGCCTATCTGGATTGATTCCGATTCGTTCCGAATGAGAGGTCCGATTGAGACCTTTTGACATTTCCACTTCAGATTAAATCCGATTCGTTCCGATTGATAGTTCGGATTGAAACCGTTTGAGTTTTCTACCTCGGAATGATTCCGAATCATTCCGATTGACTGTTCAGATTGAAACCGTTAGAAATATATGCTTTCCATTAAATCCGATTCGTTCCGAATGAGGGTTCCGATTGAGACCGTTTGACATTTCCACTTCAGATCGAATCCGATTCGTTCCGATTGACAGTTCGGATTGAAACCGTTTGAAATGTCTACCTGGATTAATTCCGTTTCGTTCCGATTGATCGTTCGGAATGAGTCCGATTAATTCTGAATAAATGATCGGATTGAATCCGTTTGAAATGTCGCCCTCGGATCGAATCCGATTCGTTCCGAATAAAATTTCCGATTGCAACCGATTGAAACCGACGTCCGATTGAGTCCGATTGTATCGGGGACAAATTGCGGATTGAAACCGAATAGGTCTGATCGAGTCTCATTAGGTCTGATCGAGTCTCATTAGGTCCGATTGAAGTTCAATCGGAAATTTTTACCAGGGTTATGCAATTTCAAAGATTTTTGAAGATTTAAAAAAATGTAAAAGAATTTTATGCGAAACAGGATAAATAAAGCATTTTTCTGAATATGAAATTGTGCGATTTTTTGTTAAATAATGTTTTTCACTTTTTAAAGATTTGTCTACAATTTACTTTTTCCCTGACCAATTTTTAAATTCCCTGACTTTTCCCTGATTCCCTGACCAATTTTGAAATTCCCTGACATTTCCCTGATTTCCCGGTTTTCCCTGACGGTGGCCACCATACACGGAAAGTGGAGTCGTTCGGCTCCGGTACGAATTTGGCCGAGTGAGCTCTGAAAAAACGACGTGCTACGAAACGAATTTTCGGATCGCTGCCAGACGAAATTCGTTTGGACGCTCTCCTAAATTGGTGGGGGGCTCTCCCATAGGAAGCGCGCACACATCCGAACACGTAGTAGGAGAGAGGCATGAACAATCGGGTTGTTTTGCTCCAACGTGTTTCGTATGCGGTTGAAATCAGTTGAGTCGAGTGATTCATATGGTTCACAATTTTTCATTTGGAAAATATAAGAAATTCAACGCCGAAACTTACTACTTGCGCATGTAAACAAAAAGTTCAATACGACAGCTTAGTAATCATTTACACTCAATTTGTATTTAAACACACATTTTAAAACTATATTTCTGGTCAACTATCAAAAATAAATCTCATAAATTATTAAAGTGAATGCTGCCTGCGAATGTTATTGATAAAAAATAATTGGTTCGACGCTAAGACCAAAAATGTAATTCTTGACATAAATTATTTTAAAACAATGTACCTACTGGATACTTTTTGCGATCACAAACTTGAAGGAATTTGTTTCCTACCGATTGGTTGAAGTGATATAAAAATGTAAAACAAAATAATAAGAAATTCAACGCCGACTGGTACATTTTGTATATGTAAGCAATACAATGAAATATGACAGCGTTGTAATCATTTACAATGAATTTATCATCTTCAAAACCTCGAAACAAAATAATAAGAAATTGAACTCCGGCTTTACTTTTTGTACATGTATAAACAAATAGTTCAAATATCTTACTACGTATTGATCATTTACAATCAATTTGTGTTCAAAGACACATTTTAAAACTACAGTAGTGGTAAAATGTCAGATATTCATCTCATTCATTAGAAAAGTGAATATTCAATTCGCATATTAAGAGTAAAAATATTTGGTTCAACGCTGAGACAAAAAATGTAATTCTTGCCTTAAATTTATCTATAGCCATATTTCTGAATACGTTTTGATCTTAGAAACTTGGAGAAACTTGCTTCAGACCGATTGGTTGAAGTTATCGTCTTCAAAACCTCGAAACAAAATAATAAAAAATTGAACACCGACTCCACTTTTTGCACAAGTAAGCAAATAGTTAAAATTGTACTGTGCAGTGATCACATACAAACCATTCATATTAAAACACACATTTTAAAACCGTATTTGTGGTAAACTACCAGAAATAAATTTCATTAATTAGTAAAGCGAATGCTCTCTTCGAACGGAATTGATAAAAAGTAACTGGTTTAACGCTAGAACCAAAAATGTAATTCTTGACGTATATTATTCTTAAACGATATATTTTGATACTTGTTACTATAACAAACTTCAAGGAATTTATTTCCAACCGATTGGTTGAAGTTATCTTATATAAAAGTGTAAAATAAAATAATAAGAAATTCAACGCCGACTAGGACTTTTTGGATATGTAAGCAAGAAGGTATGCAAGACCAAAAATGTAATTCTTGCTTTAAATTTGTCTACAACCATATGTCTGGATATGTTTTGATCCTATAGAAACTTGTAGAAACTAGCTTAAGATATGATATATCATACTCTAAAAGGTTTACTCTCGCAAAGGTTTTATACCTAAAATCATATTTCCATATTAAAACTCTCACCGGATGAAGGTTTTTGGACTAAAATCTTGTTTCTGACTGGAAAATCTCCACGACACAAGATTTCAAGTTTAAAATCTTGTTTCGTTGGTAAAACTACCATCTAAAGAAAGTTTTTGGACTAAGCTCTTGTTTCAATAGGAAAATCTCCTTTGACACAAGGTTTTAAGTATATAATCTTGTTTCGTTGGTAAAACTACCATCGCAAGAAGGTTTTTGCACTAAAATTTTGTTTCGATAGGAAAATCTCCCTCGACACAAGATTTTAAGTTTTATATAACATATGACATGCACATGATATACTATGTGACAATTCAAATGTCATGACATATCATATGATATGTCATATACTGAAAAAAAAATTTTATATTCAAGTAAATATTTATTGAATAGTTGCAAGTAAATATTTACTTGACTTAAGAAAATCTTTTCTTAAGTGAAATAAGATTTACTAATATTTCCTAAATATAAGAAAACATTTTCTTAATTCAAGTAAATATTTACTTGCTACTATTCAAATAAGTATTTACTTGAATATACAATTTTTTTTTCAGTTTATGATATATCATATGACAATTTTCAGTAGGGTATCTTCAAAACTTTGTTCGAGTATATACATTAACCCATGAAATTAAATCAAGAATATTTAATAAAATCAGAGCCGAGTTTAAAATACTCGCATAGTACCGCGGGCCGTATATCTATATATATATACTGCCCACGATGTATGTATGTCGACTGGCTCAGTTACTATTTTTCGGATCCTCGCGCTCCAACAGTTTTCGGCTGGCAGCGGTCCGAAAAATTTCGGACGTCTCCCTGCCGAAAAGTAGCTTGACGTTTCTCCTAAAGCAATCGTAGCGCCGCCGTAAGTTGAATAGTACGGCTGGCAACACAAAATTTTTTCAACCGATTAACTTTTTCATTTCAGGATTTCAGGTAAAAGTCGCAACAACAGCGCCCCGGTGGATGCATATCGTAATTAGAACTACTCTTAGCACAGATTCCTACCTTATCAACGGATCATTTTCTTAAAAAACGTCATTGTACGATTGTACCGACGGAGTTGAGAGTTTCGATTCGATTTATGCATCATGACGCGTCCACCACTCTCTGACGTTGGATGCGTTCTGTGATTTTTTACTCCCCCGCGACTTTGCCGACAAGACCGTTTGGCAATAATGGAACAAAAATTCAATTTTATAATGTGCTGATAAATTGACAAACGCCCAAAAGGTGTGCAAAAACATGTTGCAGACATTACGAGAACGTTCCCGTAAAAGGAAAAAATTGCTGGCACAAACGGTAAGATTTTTACAAAAAAATTTTTATTTTAGGTTACCTCACTTTTATACATTTCTTCACTTTTTTCAATAGTTTGGTGTATCCAGTGTTGGTGAATTGCGGCAAATTTTAGGAACCGATGTCGACCTCGACGACGTTAAGAAGAAAAAAAAGTCTGGTACTAAGACCGAAGAAGAATCAAAAAACCGTGACGATGCTGTATCGCCAGACGAGATAGTTTACAAAGACTCATCGACATTCTTAAAGGGAACGCAATCTTCTAATCCTCACAACGACTATTGTCAGCACTTTATTGACACGGGCCAAAGGCCTTCGAATTTTATCCGTGACGTTGGTCTCGCCGACCGCTTCGAGGAGTACCCGAAGCTCCGCGAACTCATCAAACTCAAAGACGATTTGATCGCCGAGACCGCTACTCCTCCGATGTACCTGAAAACCGATCTTTTAACCTATAACCTCAAAGATTTGAATTGTAAATTTGACGTCATACTAATCGAACCTCCGTTGGAAGAATACCAACGCACCTGCGGTGCTACGAAAGTTCAATTATGGAATTGGGATCAGGTAAGAAACTCTTAATATTCGCCCTTTCAATTTTCAAATCGTTTAATCCCTCCTAGATAATGGAGCTGGACATTGGCGAAGTCGCAGCCAATCGAAGCTTTGTGTTTCTCTGGTGCGGTAGCAGTGACGGTTTGGACATGGGTCGTTTCTGCCTGCGAAAATGGGGCTTTAGACGTTGCGAGGACATTTGTTGGATTCGCACCAACATAAATAATCCTCGACACAGCAAAAACTTGGACAGTAAAGCAGTGCTTCAACGGACTAAAGAACATTGTTTAATGGGTATCAAAGGAACTGTCCGCCGCTCTACCGACGGTGACTTCATTCATGCTAATGTCGACATTGATCTCATAATTTCCGAAGAACCGGAATACGGATCCATCGAAAAACCTGTCGAAATCTTTCACATCATCGAACATTTCTGCCTTGGCAGGCGACGGTAATTATAAAATTCCACTTACCTTAACCACTTGAGTGGTAGCTGTTTAAAAAAAAAAACTACCAGAAGTGGTACTTTTTCCTAAAATATATCATTTAACAAATCAAGTAATATTTCACATTTATGTCGGCCATCTTGGATCCACCATTTTGAATTTACAAAATTTGACTTCAAATTCGTAATCAGCGACCCAAAAAATACCCGAGTACCAACTTTCATCGAAATCGAGTAAATTTTTTACATTTATGTCGGCCATCTTGGAACCGACATTTTTAAATTTTCAAAATCTGATTTCAGATTTATAATCAGCGACCCCGAAAACCCCCGAGAACCCAGTTTCGTAAAGTTTGGGTAATTTTTCGCATTTCGGTCGGCCATCTTGGATCGGCCATTTTGAATTTTCAAAATCTAACTTCAGATTCGCAATCGGCGACCCCGAAAACCCCTGAGTAACAATTTTCAGCTGTTTTCCGTATAAAGAAAAATGTGCGCCGCACATTTTAATAAATTTAGCAAATTTACAGCCGCCATATTGAATCCGCCATTTTGAATTTTCAAAATCTAACTTCAGATTCGTAATCGGCGGCCCCGAAAACCCCCGATTAACAATTTTCAGCTGTTTTCCGTATAAAGGAAAATGTGCGCCGCACATTTTAATAAATTTAGCAGATTTACAGCCGCCATATTGGATCGGCCATTTTGAATTTTCCCATTTTGACGACAGATTCGGATTAGATATTTAGTTAAAGTATTTTGTTAGGTTAGATATTTAGTTAAAATATTTGTTAGGTTAGGTATTTAGTTAAAGTATTTTGTTAGGTTAGGTATTTAGTTAAAGTACTTTGTTTGGTTAGATATTTAGTTAAAATATTTGTTAGGTTAGGTATTTAGTTAAAATATTTGTTAGGTTAGGTATTTAGTTAAAATATTTGTTAGGTTAGGTATTTAGTTAAAGTAGTTATTAGGTTAGGTATTTAGTTAAAGTATTTTGTTAGGTTAGATATTTAGTTAAAATATTTGTTAGGTTAGGTATTTAGTTAAAGTATTTTGTTAGGTTAGGTATTTAGTTAAAGTACTTTGTTTGGTTAGATATTTAGTTAAAATATTTGTTAGGTTAGATATTTAGTTAAAGTACTTTGTTTGGTTAGATTTTTAGTTAAAATATTTGTTAGGTTAGGTATTTAGTTAAAGTATTTTTTTAGGTTAGGTATTTAGTTAAAGTATTTTGTTAGGTTAGATATTTAGTTAAAATATTCTTTAGGTTAAGTATATAACCAGATTCGGATTCAGCGACCCAAAATATCTTGGTATACGAAGTTTATATCGCAAATTCAATAAGAATTGTAAAAGTTATTGCAAAATGTACACATATGATCCATTATCACGTTTGTCAATAATTTTTTTTTTACATATATGATCCATTACCATTAAAGTGGTTAATTAAAATATTTTGTTAGGTTAGATATTTAGTTAAAGTCTTTTGTTAGGTTATGTTATTAGTTAAAGTATTTTGTTAGGTTAGATATTTAGTTAAAATATTTGTTAGGTTATGTTTTTAGTTAAAGTATTTTGTTAGGTTAGATATTTAGTTAAAATATTTGTTAGGTTAGGTATTTAGTTAAAATATTTTTTAGGTTAGGTATTTAGTTAGGTTAGATATTTAGTTAAAATATTTGTTAGGTTAGGTATTTAACCAGATTCGGATTCAGCGACCCAAAATATCTTGGTATATGAAGTTTATATCGCAAATTCATTAAGAATTGTAAAAGTTATTGCAAAATGTACACATATGATCCATTATCACGTTTGTCAATAATTTTTTTTTGTACATATATGATCCATTACCATTGCAGTGGTTAAATCCGTCGTAATGTCTCAAAATCCTTTCAGTTTGCATCTATTTGGTCGAGACACGACTATCAGACCCGGCTGGTTGACGGTTGGTCCGGAACTAACCAACACGAACTTCAACGCCGATCTCTACACCAGTTACTTCGCCAACAATCAAATCACCACCGGATGCACCGAACGTATCGAAGCGCTGAGGCCGAAATCACCTCCGCCGAAAGGCAAAGTCTCCGGACGTGGTCGAGGAGTTTTCAATCGTGGCAGGGGTCGAGGCAGGTGAATTTGTTAATTATAATCACTTTTGGAAAGCTGTGATATTGAATCATAACGAACTTTCGCCCAAATTTTGTCTCGATTTTATTTTCAAATTGTACATTTCTTATTCGTTCTGCGACTTCTTTGTACTACAGGTTCGATTAGCAATACTGTTGTCGACTCGCTATCAACTATGATTGTATAATAATGTCATTGTCCGTTCCTGTTGCTCCGAACATTGAATTTCAAAGATTTATATTTCTCGCTGCTGCGAGACGAATAAATGTTTTTTTACTCAAATTTTTCCTCATGATCCTTCAATTCCTCAAGGGAGAGTGTAAGTAATCGATGAAGGAAATCGATTTTACACTCCGCTTATGCGAGAAGCTAAATAATCGAGATTTGTACTTTGATTATTTTTTTTCTTCGTGCCGATCACACGACAATAAATAAGTAATGATTACGCTACGCATTAATTAACTAAAGTCGATACCAAAATATCCCTCTCGTCGATACAACAAAATTGAGGGTTTATTCGATCTACAGTTAACCTCAAACAAAGAAATCTTTGTTTAAAGTTAACCGAAAAGTCTACTTTTGTAACATACAGTAGTCCTTCTCTTATTCTAATTTGTCCAGTCAGGCAAGATGGCGGCCTTCTTCCCTTATTCTAATTTTTCCCCTCTACCCCACTACTTAGATTTGTAGTCTCACTTTTGTCTCTTTTTCTTTTGTTGCGCATGCGCCGTTATTTGTATTTAGAAATTCCACACGTCAACGCCCGTCAGTGGGGAGAACGCGTGAGGGGAAATATTAGAATAGGAGGAGAGAAAAAATTAGAATAAGGGAAGGAGTACTGTATACAACCAATGTCGTTAAAAATTTCAAAACAGAAAGTAATTTTCCGAGTTTAACCCGTTTCGTCCTGAAATGCCGTAAATTTTGACTTCTTTTCATCAGGTGCTTTCTTAGAGAAAAAAATGGCGGTTAAAACATAAAAAAATGGTGAATTTTGAAAAAATTTGTTCAAATAATCGTATTTTTTAACAGAAAACCGTGTTCGAATCAAGCTGAATCTCTGTATATGGTGGAGTAAATAGTTATACTAAAAGATAGGATGGTTATTAATTCACCATTCAAAATGGCGGTTCTCAGTGAACATTTTGTTGAAAAATTTCTGAACGCTCTAACTGAACAATTATGAACTTGTTTTAAAAAATTCTTAGAATTCGCCGAGAAACATAGTTGATTTTTTTCAGATTTTTTTTAGGAATTTTTGAAACATTTTTTTCAAAATTGTATTTTTTTTTCGAAAAATTCTGATTTTTTTTCATCATTTTTTTTCATAATTGTATTTTTTTTTTTTAAATTCTGAATTTTTTAAAAATTTGTTTCAAAATTCTTTTCAAAATTGTATTTTTTTTTTCGAAAAAGTCGGAATTTTTGAAAATTTTTTTTCATAATTGTATTTTTTTTTTTGAAAAATTCTGAATTTTTGAAAAATTTGTTTCAAAATTCTTTTCAAAATTAAATTTTTTTTTTCGAAAATTCTGAATTTTTGAAAAAATTTTTTTCAAAATTGTATTTTTTTTTTTCGAAAAATTCTGAATTGTTGAAAAGTTTTTTTCAAAATTCTTTTCATAATTGTATTTTTTTTTTCGAAAAATTCTGAATTTTTGAAAAAATTCTTTTCATAATTGTATTTTTTTTTTCGAAAAATTCTTTTCAAAATTGTATTTTTTTTCTTGAAAAATTCTGAATTTTTTAAAAGTTTTTTTCAAAATTCTTTTCATAATTGTATTTTTTTTTTCGGAAAATTTTGAATTTTTTCAAAATTTTTTTCAAAATTGTATTTTTTTTTTTTTCGAAAAATTCTGAACAAAATTTAGTGCATTCTCTGATGAATTCTAAGAGTTTTTTATTCTATGCATTTTTTTTCCAATAGTTTTCAAAAATGAAAAATCTTAAACTATAATATTTGAAATTCATTTCCTCGAAAACTATCAACTTTTGGAAAGATTTTCAAAGAACAAAAAACTCTTAGAATTTATCAGAGAATGCACTAAATTATATTCAGAATTTTTCGAAAAAAAATTACAATTTTTCAAAAAATTTTTCAAAAAAATTTCTCAAAACTTCGTTTAAAAAATCTGAAAAAATTCCACTATATTTCTCAATGAATTCTAAGAACTTTTCATTCTCAACATTTTTTTTAAAAAGCTCGTAGCTTTCGAGTTAGATCGTCCAGAAATTTTTCAACAAAATTTTGACTGAGAACCGCCATTTTGAATGGAGAATTAATAACCATCCTATCTTTTAGTGTAACTAATTCCTCCACCAGATACAGAGACTTTGCTTGTTCCGAACACGATTTCCTGTTAAAAAATACGATTATTTGAAGAAATTTTTTCAAAAATTCACAATTTTTTTATGTTTAAACCGCCATAGTAAAAAAATGGCAGCAGATATGGTCAATCTAAAACCGGATTTAGAAAATTCGAGAAAAAACACAATAGTTATGGTCATATCAAAACGGTTGAGTGATTTTTTCCCTAAGAAAGCACCTGATGAAAAGAACTCAAAGTTTACGGCATTTCAGGACGAAACGGTTTAATAAAACACTTTAGGTAACCTCAAAGTTATAACTTCCGAGCTGGCTCCCTAATAGCTTTTTTCGAAAACAAGAGGCAGAATTAATTACCTAAGTAAAAAAAAAAAGGAACAAAAATTTATACACAAATGTATAAAAAAATCATTCATTTTTCCGATTAAAAAAATGAAATTCCTAACGCTGCGAGCGCAATGATTTCCAGAGTCGTACAAAAGAAAATCATTGGCGCGTAAGTCTATAAATTGCGACAAACGAAAACGAATTGGAACGATTCTTGATCATTTTTCGCAAAACCTGTACACGATCGGAGTTTCGCAGCGACGAAATATGAAATATTGCTTTAGTTCACTGCATTTAGTAACACGACGTAACCTAGAGCTGGGTATACCATTAATTTTTCGACTGCATTGAATAAAACAACATTGACCGCAATATTTGGTGGATGCGATTGAAACCGTATCGTAACATACCACCGTACAATTCTGTTTTGGTCCAGTCCGAAATGAATTCGCTTGAATTCTATGAATTTCTTGAAATTTACCTAGGTTAGGTACATATCTAAGCGACGAATAGATACAAAAATTCTAACAAGTCGATTGCTTTACCAAAGCGAATCCATTAGACTTCTTTGCAATTCGTTTTCGTCGGCCGGTGCGTGTGCAATTGCGCAGTGGTCGGGCGAATGGTGACGATCGTTTGAGGTTTATTGAGTGTGATTGATCGATCGACGATCAAACGGTGCACTGCAGCTGGGAGTGAGTTGATCGTCTGTGAGGAGTTTTTATTCTGATTGGCCCGCCATCAGTCAAGTCTCAAAGTCACAAGTACGTCGACTCCCCTGTAAGCAGACCCAACGTCAGACGTGCTGCCAAGCCTTCGTCACTGTTCACAAAGAAAATATGAAGAAGTCTATCAACAGTATCGATAAAAGTATTCGCACTTTCTCAATCAATGCGATATGTAAAAATTGTTTTTTAATAATGGTAAGTTTTAATGTTCTGCAATTTTGTATATTTCATGTTTATTCTAAGATGAAATTTCATATTTTAGAGCAGGTTCTTATCAAGATTTAATATTTTTTTATTTATGGTTTTTCAAAGTTGTGTAGAATTTTCTGTGTGAATTTTTTAAAAATGTCAGTCGTCGAATATATTTCTTTTAGTCTCGTAATTTTATTTATTTTTTATTTATTTATGAAACAGGCGTTAACCGCCCCATTATACATAATTAAGTAGTAACAATGTACATAAATAGATGAATAAAAATTAATTATAAAAATATAAAACTTAAAAATAACATAATTAATAATCAAAGTAAATAAACAATATGAAATATAACAATTATCACTCGTAAAATGAAAAAAATAGTTCTCTACATTTATAAATAAAAAAAGCATGGTGGCCACCGTCAGGGAAAACCGGGAAATCAGGGAAAAGTCGGGGAATTTCAAAATTGGTCAGGGAAAAAGTAAATTGTAGATAAATCTTTAAAAAGTGAAAAACATTATTTAACAAAAAATCGGACAATTTCATTTTCAGAAAAATGCTTTATTTATCCTGTTTCGCATAAAATTCTTTTAAATGATTTTAAATGCCTTCTCACAAATTTAAACAAATATTGACGTTTTTTATCAATAACATATTTCAGTTTTGAACATTTTCGACAGATTTCACCAAAAACCAACAATTTTGAGAAAAAAAATAATCTTAAATTAAATATATTTGTGGTACTGCTCAGTTTTAAACGTTCTGGTACATTGGAACAAAAATAAACACGTTTAACAATAACACATTTCGGTATTGAATATATTCTAACAGATTTGAATAAAATTTAATAGTTTAACAAAAATAAATGCAAACAATGTTATATTTAAAGATATTTATCTTTCTATAAAGATACTTTACAGAATATTTCAAAGATATTTACCATTCTAATTCTCTATTTAAACAAATATTTGTATAAATAAAACCTTTTGAAAATGATAGAAAACTTTCATACATTTTTTTAAATCTTCAAAAATCTTTGAAATCGCATAAAAAGGCTAAAAATCGTAGAAAAATTTTTAAAATGTTAAAAACAGCACAAAACTCCCAAATTTTGAGAATATTAATTTGTTTAAATGATTATTTTACCATTTCTATTTTAAGTAGTTGATATTTGTCCAATAGTATTTGAAAAATATAAAATTTATGGCAATTTTTTGTTATTGTCAACATTCGTTAAGAATTTTGACAATACTTTGAATATACTGTCCAAAATCGCCTAAATTCTAAAATTTATCAACATTTATAATTATTGTGTAACATATTATCGCAGAACTTGACATTTTATAACAAATTTTGACAAAGAACCCCCAACAAATTTTCTACTATTATTTTGAATTAAACACGAAAAAATCCGCAGGAATATGAGTTTTTTTTCTGGATATTTCTAGATAATATGTTTTAGAATATACTACTCGTCGTTGATTGAAAAAATAAAGAATTTATTGAAAATGTGTAGCTGTTTTTAAAACATTTTTATCCGTATTGTTTATTTTTAATAGATATCATTAAAATATTGGCCAGGGAAAAATCTGGGAAAAGTCAGGGAATTTTTTTCCGAGAAAAAAGCGGCCACCATGTAGAGTTTGCATTAGTGATATGATGTGGTAAAAAGTTCCACTTCCTCGTTAAGCGTACAACTGTCGAATTGAAATGATAGTTTGTTTTGCAATTACATTCAACTAATATTCTGGACGAGCGACACGTGTATGAAACGGAACGATATAAGAAAAGTTTTGTAACATCCTCCGATAATATTTGTCCAAGTAATGCATTATTTTAACGTCATTGAACCGTCAAAACCAAGAATTTAATTTTGTTCAATTTCGATTAATTTAAGTGGTTAAGAAAATTTTATTTGTTGCTAGTCAACAAACAAATCTTATATTTCTTTTATACGAACTTGTCTAAATAAAAAAACTTGAAATTTGTTTACTGTAGCTAAAGTAACGCAAAACAAAGTGTGAAAATTCAATATTTATTACACTTTGACCAATAATTTGAAAAAAAAAAAACAAGAATCTTCAACATTTCAGGATGAAGAGCCAACCGGCCCATAATTATGACAATGTGATTTTATAAAAAAATATACGAGCAATATTTGAAACGTCCAAGTTTGAAAAAATCGATTTTTATTTTTTAAACTGGAAAATCATGATGAATATATAAATAAAATAAAAAATCATTTCAATCATCGGGAAGTGCATAAAAAGACGAATAAAATCCACGAATTATTTTTTCCTTTCTCCGAAACAGAACTTCAGAAACAAGCGTTTAATGCGAGACACCGAAAAAGACTAATCTTCTCAGTTGCCCGTTTGGCATGGAATGTCCTTTATATATTTTTTAGATTTAATAAATTTCTAAAGATGGCCAACATAATGGCCGAAGCGTCAATATAATTTAGTTTTTGTCTACCGACCGTATTACCGATACTCCAGTTGGCACTTAAATAACTATTGAAATTGTTAAAATTACATGACAGTTTATTACGAGTAACATAACCCACATAAAAATCACAGGTACTTTTGTTATCGCATAGGAAACAAAAATACTCGACAAAATTTGACAGCTAAAACAAGAACAATTGCGTTATGAACAGATTAAACGGTTAAAATGTTAAAATGAATGGAAGTGTATGAAATAGGGAAATCTTTAAATACGTTTCTAAAAAACTCTTTTTAAAATGTATTTTCACATAATTTCTTGATCAATGACTTTTATTTTCTTTTCAATTTTAAATTATCGAAGACTAGAATAGTCCAGACTGACAACACTTCTGTATGCATTGAAACTTCCATTCAAAAACCAGAATTATTCTTATAGATTTTGACCTCCTGAATACGAATCTGTCAAGTATTTTAAAGAAAAAAACCATAGGTTAATTGTTATAAACAATTTAATTATTTAAATAGCAATATCTCGGAAATGATTAGAGATGAGGTAAAAAATCCTGATAAAAAAAATGTTTGTTACTTATTTTAAACAAAAAAGCTTTTGTTAACTTTTCTGATTATCCTATATTTATTGAGATATTTGTCATTAACTAATTCACGCATCGACAAGAGTTTTTTCATTTTTGAAGTTTTTTTTTATTTTAGATAAAAAATATAATATAAATTTTCTTGGAATTGACGGTCTAGTAAAAGTGATGGCAACTGAAGTCACCAAATTACGTTTCGGCCACTGATGTCAATTGAAATGTTCGATATTACATATTTTATCGTTTACGCGACTTGTTTTTTTTTGGATTACATAACAAAACACTTTTGGATTACTAGTGAAAAGATGCAATGTGTTTAACAAGTGTTTTTTCAATAATTATATTGCTAACCATGTAATCCAAAAAACACAAGTCGCGTAAAAGATCAAATATGTAATATCGAACATTTCAATTGACAATGGAACAGAGTTTCTGAGGATGGCCCATATCAGTCACTGAAACGTAATTTGGTGACATCTTTATTTTAATGCCTTCAGTTGGCATCACTTTTACTAGACGGATTTTTAATTTATATTTTGTTTTTATTTACTTATTATTACTTAGTTTAACCAATTAAGTCCCAAAAAGACAAAATTTGTATCTTACGTTTGAGCTCAGGAAACTTTGTGAAAAAGTAAGAAAATCTTTTGGAAAATATCTAACCCTACTATTTTCCGGTACGCTCTACACGATAGAATGGTTTAAAAATTAAAAAATTTTGTTTCTCAATGGTTGATTAAAAATTTAAAAATTAAATATGATTTTTTTATGAAAACTTTTTATTTAAACAAAAATATTAGTGGGAAAGAAATTCTTTTTACTTTCGCAAATATGCACAAATCGTAGTTTGGTCGATCAACTGACTGGTAAGTAGAAAAATGTGTTTTCTTATATATTCCATCTGCAGAAAAGTAATTCAGTCGCGATATTATCCGACAATTATTCCTTCACTTTGAACATTTAAAATATAAATAATGTATAAACACGTATATAAATAATTTAAAAGTGACAATAAGTCACATTATTCAATCATCGAAAACAATACACAATAATTACACATAACACATCCCAACTTTCTTTTAATTAGAAAAGAAATATCAGTATCATTTGAGCACTCGGCAATAGATCCTGTCAGAATTGCCTTTGCAATGTACTAATCTAAAGAGGTACGAAACTTTTAAACCACGATGGTTATTAAAATTCCGTAATTACTAATTACTACAGTTATATGGTGGCCGCTTTTTTCTCGGAAAAAAATTCCCTGACTTTTCCCAGATTTTTCCCTGACCAATATTTTAATGATATCTATTAAAAATAAACATTACGGATAAAAATGTTTTAAAAACAGCTACACATTTTCAATAAATTCTTTATTTTTTCAATCAACAACGAGTAGTATATTCTAAAACATATTATCTATAAAAATCCAGAAAAAAAACTCATGTTCCTGCGGATTTTTTCGTGTTTAATTCAAAATAATAGTAGAAAATTTGTTGGGGGTTCTCAAAATTTGTTATAAAATGTCAAGTTCTGCGATAATTGTTACACAATAATTATAAATGTTGATAAATTTTAGAATTTAGGCGATTTTGGACAGTATATTCAAAGTATTGTTAAAATTCTTACGAATGTTGACAATAACAAAAAATTGCCATAAATTTTATATTTTTCAAATACTATTGGACAAATATAAACTACTTAAAATATAAATGGTAAAATAATCATTTAAACAAATTAATAATCTCAAAATTTGGGAGTTTTGTGTTGTTTTTAACATTTTAAAAATTTTTCTACGATTTTTAGCCTTTTTATGCGATTTCAAAGATTTTTGAAGATTTAAAAAAATGTATGAAAGTTTTCTATCATTTTCAAAAGGTTTTATTTATACAAATATTTGTTTAAATAGAGAATTAGAATGGTAAATATCTTTGAAATATTCTGTAAAGTATCTTTATAGAAAGATAAATATCGTTAAATATAAAATTGTTTGCATTTATTTTTGTTAAACTATTAAATTTTATTCAAATCTGTTAGAATATATTCAATACCGAAATGTGTTATTGTTAAACGTGTTTATTTTTGTTGCAATGTACCAGAACGTTTAAAACTGAGCAGTACCACAAATATATTTAATTTAAGATTATTTTTTTCTCAAAATTGTTGGTTTTTGGTGAAATCGGTCGAAAATGTTCAAAACTGAAATATGTTATTGATAAAAAACGTCAATATTTGTTTAAATTTGTGAGAAAGCATTTAAAATCATTCAAAAGAATTTTATGCGAAACACGATAAATAAAGCATTTTTCTGAAAATGAAATTGTCCGATTTTTTGTTAAATAATGTTTTTCACTTTTTAAAGATTTGTCTACAATTTACTTTTTCCCTGACCAATTTTGAAATTCCCTGACTTTTCCCTGATTTCCCGGTTTTCCCTGACGGTGGCCACCATGAGTTAAGTGTAAAATTATATTATAACAATTGCATTTAATGAGAATTAAATAATTATTTTTGAAACCAGTTAAGCATCAAATTTAATTTTAACAATTTCTTAGAAATATACACAATAAAATTAACTTAAATCATAATATTTTTGATAATATTATTTTTTAGCATAATATTTCGGACTGAAATATTTTGTTGTAACGATTTTTTCGTAATATACTGTCCTTACTAGTCCTTACTATAGCTACACAATTTTTTAATAATTTTTACTTACAATGTGCGTAACATTTACAAGTTACACAAAACGAAAGACAGAGGAGAATTTCACGCCTTTATGCATTGTTTTTTAGAATTTATTTAGAAGGTCATTTTTTCATGCATAGTTGTCTTATATCAGTCAGAAACTCTTCTTGTGATATTATTTTTTATTTTAAAAATAGTTTTGTGTGCGATAAGATTCATTAAGTATAAAAACTCTGAGTATTTATTTTTGGATCGTTAGACGAGAACCTGCTCTTAAGAAAAAACAAACGACTTTACACAAATATGATAAATGTGATGTTTTTTTTTATGTATCTCGATTACAAGATTTTAAAAAACTGTTCAATTTTGTAGAATCTTTTAGATACTGTATATTACTAATTTATTTTGTAATAAATTATGAGTTCACTTAACTTTCATAACCTCAAAGAACTCAATTTATTAATACTATTATGTACACTAGGGTGGTTAAATAATATAATTAATTATATTATATATAAAATTAAAAAAAAAAATAAATCTATTTTTACTTTCGAGTGGATTCTTGTAAAACATTGAAAAAAAGTGTTTTTGGTTTTTAATTTTTAAACGACATGAACCCGGCTTGAAGTTTGAATGAAAAACTGGACCTTTTCATTTTTTTTTCGTGATAGTTCCTGCATCGAAATTCTTACTTAAAATTCCACCAAATTCCACAAATCCTTTTCTTAAAAGTTTTGTGAAACTTAATCGATACATTAAAGACCTTATTTCAAACTGCAAGAAAAGATTACATAGGATTTTTGAATAAACAATTAGGGGCATATCAAAATGTAACACTTTGTGGTCGAGATTCTTCCATTTGTCTGACATTTTACTGCTGTTTTCTGCATAAAAAAATATGTGTCTAGGTAAAATTACAAGTCCTTGTCTCTTTTAGAGGTCCCACAATCTTTAATTTACTAAAATTTGACATTTTGTAGTTTTTAAATTTTAAAAGCTCATTTTTTCTTTAAAAACCGTGATTTTAGTAAAAAAAATATTTAAATAGTGCTAATCGATTGGAAATTTGCCAAAGAATTCAGTCCAATTTACATTTTTTTTAGCTAAAGTTTAACCTCTGAACAGTAGATCGCAAAAATCGACTTTTTCATTAAAAATTCATAATTTAAAAATACTTATTTCGCTTTGGCTCAAATTTTTAGGAAAGATAACTGAAAGCACATAATTTGAAATGATTATATAAGTTATTTGTGTTTTTTTTTTAGTTTTTTTGCTACATTTTTTAAAAATCGCATGAAAATTCATTTTTTTCAATGATTTGTCCCAGTTTTTGAGCATTTTTGCGCTTGCGCAGCTTTAGAGAAGAAATCTGAACCCAAATTTCGATTACACGAAAAATTTCCAATCAATTATCCACTCTGATACTTTATTTTAATTTTCTTAGTAAATTTTAAATAGTAAAAATAAAAAATAAATTAATATAAAGTATTATTTGTAAGAATAAACAAAAATGTTTAAATTATAATAAATTTGAAAAATGTTTATTATATTTTACAATAATTTTCCTTTAATAAGAAATACTAATTTTACTACATTACTTTTACTATAAGCGCAAAAAATATACACGAAAAATTACATAAAAAAATGTTCAATGTGAAAAAAATCCCGAAAATTCTTATGTAAAAAATATTTAATACCGTTTCCAAGAAATTAATTTTCATTATTAATGATATTATTGACGAGAGAAAGCATTACTGTTCTTAAAAAAAAAGACATTGAATCCTCCAAAAATAATTAGTTTAACAACTTTTATTAATGTCGAAAATTTTCTTCTTTTGGCCAGTTAAGAATTTTTAAAAATGAATGGATTTTATCGAATGACCGTTTATTTTTTAGAAAAAACCCATTCTCTATAACTTTACCGCATGATTTTTGAAAATTTTTGAAACTAACGTCAAACATCTCTATTTATTTTTAAAAAAAGTTATTATTTTGCACAAATTCTGAAAAATTTTCGTGATCTGGTAAAAAATTTGAAAAAAATCGTTTTGTAAAGTTGTAGAGAATCTTTTTCTTGAAAAAATAAGACATCACTCGTTACAATCCACTAATTTTTACATTTTTAACTAGGGATAAGAAGAAAGTTTGAATTGATTGAAAATTTTCCAAGAAATCCAAATTAAGATTCAGATTTCTTCTCCAAAGGTGCGAATTTGAAAAAATGGAAATTTCACGCTATTTTAAAAAAATATATACCAAAAAAACTAATATAATGATATATATAACATAAAAAAAGTAAATTTTTTAATGAAAAAAGATACAAATAAATTGCACTGATCAACAAAATTTGACTTTGGGAAACTTTGCGCATACACTCGCGTATTTTTGTGCGCTGAATCCAAATCCGTTTACAGAAATTTTCCATCACCCTCCATTTTCGAGATATCCGCCATTTTGTATTTTTTCCAAATTCGTTTCTTCCGACATTTTTACTCTTTAATAGAACATGATAATTAAACGTAAGACCTCTCATTTTACATACAATTACTTCCAGAATACGTGTGAATTTTTTCAGACAGAAAAAAAACAGTGATTTTTAGTATTATCAGTGAAAAACTCTCAAAAAATCACAAAAAATATAAAAATTAAGGAATTTTTACGATAAAAATGCGTATTTTTTTTAGGAAATAAGTTTTACAATATCTTCCGCCATTTTGGATTTACGGAATCAAATATGTAAAATAGTGATTTTCAGTTATATTAACGAAATTTTACGTTTTTTTTTTACTTTTTTTTTTTTAAATTTCAATGTTTCAAGAGTTAATTTCAAAATGACGAATAATTTGAAAAAAGTCCAGTTTATCGTTAGCAATTTAAACTTCAAACTTGCAGTCCAATTCGTCCATTTTTTGTTGACATTCTACAAGAATTCACTCGAAAGTAAGAAAAAACAAATTTTTTTTTTTGTTTTTTTAACCACCTTAATGTACACTGTACACTCTCGAACTAAAGCATCCCACTAAATGAAATGTGGTGAACCCATTTAGCAACTATCATACCCACAAATGACATAAATCGTGTTATAACATCAATCGCCCCACCACCATTTTAATTTTTATCAAAGTAAGGCAAAGCTTTAAAAAAAAAAATAGTATTTTTCGATACAAGACCGTAAAATCTTACGTCCGTGTGTCGAAAATTCTTTTTCGGTACTGAAAAATTCGATTTCACGGACTGGATTTAATCCGTATAGGTTATGTTTTGTGAAATTTCATTTTACGGACTAAAAGTAGGCCGTAAAATCGGATTTTACTCGTACCGTAAATTTTATTTCGTTAGTATTTAAAAAATACTACAAAAAGTCGGAGAACTAACTGCAATCGTCGCAAAAATAAATAATTTGACGAAAACAAAGGAAAATTACAAAACACTTATTTACAGTTCGTCGACTTTATTCGGTGGTATCTTGCTCTCCGTTCGTACAGTCACACGCATGCAACAGAGGATAGGTAAATTTGTATGAATATATTAACGTATTCTTCTACAAATCGTGTTAAACATTTATTCGTCAATAACTAACGTATATTTCAATCCGTAGTTTGATGAGAATTGTGTTTGCTCTATTAACACTTAGATACTTGTATAAAAGTCTCCAGATCTTCGCTTCGTGAGCGAATATCTTTGATTTCACCAGACTCAAAATTTACTACAAATGTCATCGTCAAAATTTATCTCTGTGCTCGTATAAAAAATCCTTATAAGAGTACAGGGATAAAACTCAAGTTCCGTCCGTAGATTATCACTTGTGGAACGAAATATTTCCTCGACAAGTTTTTTTTTTTCTTAATAATAGCGAAATTAAAATATTTCTAGATGAAAGACGCACATGATTGCTGAGAAAAGCTCATCGAGAAGGTTAGGTTCGTAACTAAAAATCCCTACGTGTAATATTTCATTAAACCCTCTCGATGTATCAGCATGGACGTGATAACGATTCTCTGTAAAAATATATCGTAAAATCGCCTTCTGTTTCCTGCAATTCCCTGTCGAGTGAGTTTTGTCCGGGAAGTTTATCGCAACAACTTTTCCGTATCGACGAAAAGAAAATATTACACGAACCTAAGGCCGACACTTCATTGTACACTGAATTTTGAGGTTAAGTTAATTACACGCTCGTATCATTCACACTATAATTTTCGCATCACTTAATTTACACCTCATTAACCTCTCCTCGGTGTGCTCCGAACGTGAAACGGTGGATTTGCGGGATGTAAAAAGTAACACTAAGCGTCTTCGTTAGATCTGTTCATTTTCTAAGCATATTATTGACTTATATAATTTATTCCTTATGAAAATAGTCTTGTTTTCTTTATATTTTCTCGTCAGTCCGTACTTTACACAAATCTATCTTTTCGCTCTTCTCTGTGGCCCGTTGACTCCGTTAAAGTTCACTTACACTTGGCAATGTTTACGATTGCATCTTCCTAATCCTTTCTCATTGTTTAAAAAAGTTAATTAAAAAAATTTCGTTATACAATTGACAACTTTACGTACATTCGTAAGAGGTTTAAAAGAAACAAGTTTCAGAAATTTTCATTGGAATGTTTTTTTTTTTTTAAACAGATAATTAAAATGGGAGAATGGTTTGGATGAGTATGGTTTTCATCTGATGACATCAAAGTTCAACGGTGAATGAAGATGATGGTTCGACGTGCTCACAAAACATCTATCATCCCTCCTTCCGATAGTAGGCGGTACCGGCCCACTCGTTGACCCATGTTCACTGGTGGCCAACAGACACATTTTCGGTCAGTTACACTCGGCACTTATGCCCGAAAATTAAATTTAAATGAGCATGATCCTAAATGAAGGAAACTTGCTCCGAGCTGTGCTTCGTACGGAAACATAACCTTTAAAATATAGCACAGATCAGAACGACTTCCCGTCGCATGCATTGAAGACTTCAGACACTCGGATAATTCACTCAATATTGCACGAACATGCTCAACAATAAGGAAAAATAATGTTTTTTTTTTTAAATTTTTTTTTCAAGTATTTTATGATGCATTACAAAATTTTACTTATATAATAACAAAGTAATTGTGAATTGTTTATGCGTAATCTTATGGTATAAAAGTGAATACAATTGCAGTACGGAAGATTACAACTATAATACTACGTCTACGAATGTATGTACAATATCACAAAACAATCGCTAAATGGCTTCCGTAGATTTTTTTTTACACGGAAAAAAAAGTTTGGTAACACTTTTATGACCTTTTTTTTATTTATTTCTTTTAGAACAAGACAGTTTCTACGTGCATTCTACCAGACATGTCAGGTCTAATGTTGACACGGTAATAGCAAAGTTAATAGTGTAAAGTCTACGTGATTTGTTTATGAATAATAACAGGCCAACAAACGAAAAGGAATTAAAACGAATTAAATACGTTTTATTTCGGTTTCTTGACCATTTTCATTGAAATTCTTTCGTTCTAATCCCATATAATACGTGAATAGAACATAAACATAACCTAAAAAACCTTGACTAGCAGTTTTTTACGTAAAAACTAAAATGTAATCGATTTCACCGGAACTAAGTAATAATAATACATGTGAAGGTAATTAATGCTTCTAATGGACGTAACATTTGTTTGTCTTTTTTCTTTATAATACAAAAATATGTATAATAAAGTCGACGAATTAAAACGAATTTTTTCGAATTAAAATATTCGGAAATCTACGTGGAAATCTTAAATCGATGGACTTCGAATTAGATTGTGACGTTTCTCAATTCGAAACGTCAAGAAACAGGATTGGAAACGTAATTTCTGAATTCGATCTCATACTTTTTCGTTTGTAGAGAGGCCAGAAAACGGACTACTTTTCCGTAGGTTGTCAATACGCTGAATACAAATCTGCCCGTAGAATTATTCCATCACGTATGGATTTTGAGATATCCTAACCTAAAAGTGCAAAAAACCCTGTTTTTGCTCATATTCAGTAAGTTTTTGTGGCGAAACAAAATTAATTTTTGCAATTTGACACGAACAACATTAAGGTGCTATTTGTCAGCTTTAAAATACTTTTTTAATCATTTCGTACGTTTTTTTTTCAATGAGTTTTCGAATTTTTTGTGGAGGCACGATTATGATTTTCGTTTTTTGTATTTTTTGGTTAGGATATATGAAATTTTTGACACCGTAGGGCAATTATACGACCAGATTTTGATTCAGCATATCAAAAAGCGTCGGAAAAATATATTCAGATTTCTGATGAATGTATTTTAATCTATTTTTTGTCAAATTGCGATAAAATATTTATTCCGCCTCAAAAACTTGCTAAAAATGGGCAAAAAATGTGTTTTTTTCACTTTTAGGTTAGGTTATTTCAACATCTTGACGTAATAAAACAATTTTCATCAAGAAAGTCGGTCTCAGTTTGTTATTTTCATGTAATTGCATTTTAATGTATGAAAATCATAATTGTTCCCTGACAAAAACTTCGATAACACTCGAAAACAAAAATTGAAAAAAAAGATTTACTAAAAAAGCATTTTAAAGCTGACAAATAGCACCTCAATATTGTTCATGCCCAATTTCAAACATGGATTTCGAGATATCTTAACCTAAAAATGCATAAAACACTATTTTTTCTCATATTCCGTAAGTTTTTGTGGTTGAACAAGATTTTTATTTGGAATTTGGCATGAACAATATTAAGATGCTATTTGTCAGCTTTAAAATGCTTTTTTAGTAATTTCGTACGTTTTTTTAATGAGCTATGCAAGTTTTTGTCAAGGCATGATTAAGATTGTCGTTTTTTTTTCATACTTTAAATGTGTAATTGCATGAAAATAATTAACTGAGACCGACATTCTGGATACAAATTGTTCTATTACGCCATGATGTTGAAATAACCTAACCTAAAAGTGCAAAAAACACATTTTTCGCCCATTTTCAGTAATTTTTTGAGGCTGAATAAATTTTTTATCGCAATTTGACAAAAAATAGATTAAAATACATTCATCAGAAACCGGAGTATATTTTTCCGACGGTTTTCGATGTGCTGAATCAAAATCTGCTCGTATAATTGCTCTATAGCGTCAAAAATTTGAGATATCCTAACCTAAAAGTGCAAAAAACGAAAATCATAATCGTGCCTTGACTAAAACTTCGATAAATCGAGAAAAAACCCGTATTGGAATGACTAAAAAAGCATTTTAATGCTGACAAATAGCGCCTTAATATTGTTCATGCCAAATTGCGATTAATAATTTTGTTCCACCACAAAAATTTTGTAAATATGAGCGAAAACAGCATTTTTAGCACTTTTAGGTTAGGATACCTCAAAATTTTACTTTATAAAGCAATTGCACGACCAGATTTTTATTTAGCACGTCGAAAACCGTCGGAAAAATATTCTCAGGTTTCTGATAAATGTATTTTAATCTTGTTTTTGTGAAGGCACGATTATAATTTTCATTTTTTTTCACTTTTAGGTTAGGATATCTCAAAATTTTTATGCTATAAAGTAATTATACGACCAGATTTTGATTCAGCACATCGAAAACCGTCGGAAAATATACTCAAGTTTCTTAAGAATCTATTCTAATCTTGTTTTTGTCAAGGCACGATTATAATTTTCGTTTTTAGCACTTTTAGGTTAGGATATCTCAAAAGTTTGACGCCGTAGAGCAATTACACGACCAGATTTTGATTTAGCACATCGAAATCCGCCGGAAAAATACACTCAAGTTTCTTATGAATGCATTGTAATCTGGTTTCTGTCAAATTGCGATAAAAAATTTATTCCTCCATAAAAATTTACTGAAAATGGGCAAACATTTTGTTTTTTGCACTTTTAGGTTAGGTTATTTCAACGTTTTGACGTAATAAAACAATTTTTATCAAAAAAGTCGGTCTCGGTTCGTTATTTTCATGTAATTAGACATTTAATGTATGAAAATCATAATTATTCCTTGACAAAAACTTCGATAATTCGAAAAAACAAAAATCGAAGAATGTGATATGAAAACTGAAGAATATGAGCAAAAACAATGTTTTTAGCACTTTTAGGTTAGGCTATCTCAAAATCTTGACGTGATAGAACAATTCTACGGTCAAATTTGGATTAAAAAATCTTTGGAAAATTCCGATTTCTGGGTATAAATTTTGTTGGCCTATGTAATTTAATTTCACAGACTAAATTTAGACGTATTCACGTACATATTTTTTGAACTAATAAAAATCCCTCCTCGGTTCTTCCTTTACCAATTAACACATTTGCAAAAAAAGACTTTTCTATAAAAGTATTGAAAAATACTGTTTATAACTATTTTATTACATAAAATTTGATATAAATTATTAATAAAAGATACATAACCTATAATCAATGATTCGTAACGTACGAGCTTTATCATTTACTCCAATTCAACAATTCTTTAATACTGTACAAAGATTTTGTTATTTATTCCCACATTCTTATCAGTTTATCAAAAATGTACATAAAACGTTACTTCCACCTTACAAAATCTGACGTATAGTCCGGCAAAAACTGCCTTTGTTCATTGTATTTTCTGTATTCTAACCTTTACTTAAGTTAACTGGCAGAAATTGCCAGAGACACCTATGGAATAACTTTTTTTTCCGTGTAGATGGGATGTAACTACTTCGTCACTAAGGAATTAAAAATCAAAGAAACATTTACACTCATGCAGTCTACGTCAGGCAATCAAGAGGCAGTGAAAATCTTGGGCGACCTCAAGAAAAAAAGACGAAGCCACAAGACGATAAATTTTTGTACATCCAGGCTTACTCTCCTACCGATTAAACATTACACTAATTTAAGAATCGTCTAAAACTAATCGAAATAAAAAGCAGCCAAGAGTTTGAGTCGTTTAAAAAATTTAAGAAACAGAACGACTGCGACTCTTTAGCTGAAGTCTTAAACAATCTTTTTATTAACTCGTTACACATGCATTGGCTAAGCGAAAATTGTGAAAATACATAAAAACGAGCGAATAGAACAGTTCGGAAATACACTTCACGATGACATATTTAAGTTTTGCACGTAGGAAATGACAGATTGAAGATACACGTTGTTTTTTCGAGACAACTTGAGCAGATGCGTCGTCTTTCTGAATTTTACAATTCGATGGACCGAAAAGACGATACATCTACTTAACATAACCTATCTCACTAAAAGGTTCGATCCCTGATGAACGACGTATTCACAATATTTTTCTTTAAATCATAAACGCTGTCGTAACTATCGTTAATAACAGCTACGCTATTCGATTCTTTCATTTTTTGTTTCTCTTTTTTTTTGTCACGAGCCTATTACATTTTTATACGAGTTAACGCGCATTACATCCACCATGACTTTCTGCAAGAACGGAAGAAAAGTACTTGTTAAATTTATTTCATGACTTTTACAATGAAATTAATCATTTCGATGATAATGATGATTCGTAATAAAAAAATCGAATATGAAAGTTAAATCTGAGCAAACCCAATGCTCGTCATTCGAACCACGGATGCAGAGTAAAAAAAAAGACATTCGCTTAAAAAAAAAAATGATTAGAGAGACATTTCATTCTACAAATACACTCACAAACTAAATCCAGATTATTTACCCTGCATAAAAGTGTAAATATCGGATCGAAATCAGGATAGAAATATCCAGACATTTTTATCCATTTTTATTCTGTTTTCGATCCGTTTATATCCACTTTTTTAAGCAGGGTAGATGTCGACTGGCCCGATAAAGAGGTTATGTTTCAAGTAAGTCGATTAAAACCCATATCCTTGTATAAATCTGCATTCTACTATTTCTGGCATAATGGTGTGGGCACCGGTAAAAATGCCGAAAAATCCCGAAAATTATAGGGATGAGAGTGTGCAATATCCTGATAGTGTTCGGCAGTTTTCGGGATTTTTTTCCAATTGGCTTTTTTTTAAACGGCATTTTTTCTTTTCGTAATTTTTACAAATGCCGAAAAATGCCGAAAATTATAGGGAAGCTGGTGTGCAATATCCTGATATTTTTCGGCATTTTTCGGGATTTTTTTCCAATTGGCTTTTTTTTAATCGGCATTTTTACAGGTGCCCAATGGTGTGAAATGTGTCTGTTAACTACTGCTGTGTGTAGGTGATTTATGCGGAAGACTTACCCGAATCCCAACCGTCTTCGTCTCCAGTGGTGTCGCATTCGCTGCTGTCGCCTTCGCTCGATTCGCTCGGTGTTTCCTGGTCACCCATACTAATCTCGGCACCATCAGTCACCCGTGCAACCGGCGTCGGCGCTGCTGCCGCGACGTTACCACCCACACGATGCATATGTAAACTAACCTATAAATATTTTCGTTTTTACGCATTACATCTCAAAGATTTTTCATTATATAAAAAATACCTTAAAATTTTCATTGAATAATTTGTGATTTTTATCTTTATGGGCGCCATCCAATCCCCATTTGTCTATGCCGAGAACGAGCGGTGGCGGCATAGGGCCAAGACTGGCGAGAGAACCTGTCCTAGGTTTAGCGTGTACCATTGGTAATTCCATGGCGGTACCGTCGCAGCTTAACGCTCTTGTCGTTCTCTCGATCGGTAGCTCGCCATTCTCGTGCTCCGACTGATTGGACTGTTCGCGCACAAAGAACGTATTGAACCAGAATTGGAACAATTTTTCCTGTTGATCGACAAAATGTTAATACCTAAACCTGAAAGTGAATTTGGTGTTACTCACTTTCCGCTTTACTTTGGGCCTATTGTAAAATTCAACTTTGATATCTCCTTCAAGGGCGATGCTTTCTTGCAGAGGAATACAGAGTGACGTCATGCCTTTTCTCACTTCGTACGTCTCCGAACTAAATATTTTTTTCTTAGCCTCAGATATCACAAAATGCAGGTCTGAAAGAAACAACAATTTTACACGTATTCTTTCGGCTATTTTCAAGTCAATGATACGTACAACCCTGGCCTCCGTTCAGAATGGGTACCGGTTCTAACCTTATCTCCCTCAGGATTAAAGTTACTGGTTGATAGCTCAAATTCTCTTGAACGAGATTGGCGTAGTAACCAACGTATCTCCTCTGCGAAGGTATCGTTACTCCTTTCCTACAATTTTATCCAATGTTTATGATCTATCGGTAACGATAGTTTTCGTTAACCTTACCTATCCTTGGTTCTTTTAGTCCCGTAGAAGTTTAGAGCTTCTGCGGCAGTAGAATATTGCCTGGTATGTAGGAGGTAACAACAAACCATGACACCCGTTCGTCCTTTACCTGCCTTACAGTGGACGACCGCGACGTTAGCCGAGTCTTGTGATAACCACGTATGCACATCCTCGCAGAATGGCTTTATCAATCCCATCATCGGAGGATTGTGATCGTCGAATGGATAAATTGCTACTCTCTGCTTAAATTTCTTACAGTCGTAGGACCTCTCAGAACAGCTGTGAATATAGATACAGTTTTTGGGAAATCCATAGAATTTTTATATTTTAAGATTCACTCAGCAAACAGAAATGAATTGAAAAGAATTAACGAGCATAAGTCTCGAATCCCATTAACGACAATCTGGAATTGAAATTTTGTCAAAAAGTTACGGTCGTATTTTCTAGATCGAGATTGACTAGTCAACAATTTTAATTCTGTGAATTCCTTCGGGTTCAAAGGAACGAAATAAGGTTATGGTAATATTTTAATTCCTGATCCAGAATTGGCCAGAAAGTCACAATGGAATGTTTTTTTTTTTAATTCCCATCCTTAAATTCGCCATTTAGTAGTTTTAATTTCTTTGAATCTCTAGAATGAAAGATGATTTCGAATTCCTATTCCGTCATTAATTCCGTGGAATTTTTAATCCCTGTACCGGAATTCACAAATCGATTGTGTTAATGCCTTCAATTTTTTGCCATAAAATAAAATCCAGGATATAATGATTTTGACAAAAAACCGTTAAACTAAATTGGCCTTAGTATTATTACTACTACCTTCTTAATCAATTTGATAATTACATGACATTATTTATTTTTTTACTCAAAATGTCTGCAAGCTTTCAAAACGAATAAACTTCCACTACATTGCTGGTTATACATATGGCGTAAAAGTTTTTTCTTTCTTTGTTAAAAAAATATTTTACGGTCATATGCCGAACAATATTTTTTTAAATGTAAAAAATAAATAAAATACGTAAAATCGAATGTAAACAAGGAGTATACAAATAAAAAAGAACCGTTTACTTTGGAATTCAGAAAGATTCGAGGGAATAAATTCTTTTCAATTCTATTGGATGAAATTTTTCCAGGAATTCATAGAAATTAGGAAGAAACGGAAACAAATATTTTATATTCGGCTAAATTCCATTGAATCCCGTCATTAATGGAATAAACGGAAATTAACAGGAAATTAATTTTTCAATTCCTCACTATTCCTTTCTGTTTGCTGGTCACTTAAATAAGTTGTACAGAAATATTTATAAAACATTACTATTTACTAAAAAGGATATGCTTTTCAAGGTACAATTATTAATTTTTCATGAAAGTCGATTAAAAACCCATAGGAAACACGAAAGCTCATGAAATTTGAATAAACTACTGTGTGCAAATCGTATTTTCTTTTTTCGTTTCTTCTGTAACTTTGGAACGTGCATTCTTTTTGAAAATCACGTGGTTGATTATTTGCACTTTATAAAAGCTAAAGATACTTGAAAAATAGGGTGTGCCTATCTCTTAATAAGAATGACATGCGTCCGAAGTCGCATGCAGTGAATTTATGAATTTTCGTTAATTTCTGTATCTTTTGGAACAAATATTATGGCCTAATAACATTGTGACAGAATATTAGTCACAATTTTGATGTGCACAGAACATTTTTCCCAAATGTAAAAGTTAAAAATTTAGTAAGTTAAAAGAAAACATAATTAACTTAAGTTTTAACGATCTAAAAAGTTAAAAGTAAACTTAATTAAGTTATGTTAAAAGTAAACTTAATTAACTTAAGTTTTAACGATCTAAAAAGTTAAAAGTAAACTTATTGAAGTTAATATTAATTAACTTTTTAACTTTTTAATTTCCTACTACCCAACCCTGATTTTTACAGCTGGATGTTACGACTCATTTTATAAATTTACAACATTAAAGTAGAAATTAACTTAAAATATCAGTTCTCGAATGTTCGACCTCTCGTACATAAATAAGAAATAAATACAAACATAAATATTTTTATATCAACCACGAAATATGAAAATGAAAAGTTTAACAATTCCAATAAAAAATATAAATATACAGGTCGGCTTCGTCCTACAAATTGATTTAATGAATTTTTCCTCGACGTTTCGAACAAATTCGTGTTCATTTTCAAGAGGTAACTTCAATATTTATATTTTTTATTATGTATACTTCTACACAACACCATTTATTTAAAAATTCCAGTTTTTGGCAATAATATCACAACTAAATTTTGATTTTTCTGCTGGATATGTAGGAAATAATGATAAACTTAGTTAATAGATTTAGTTTTCTTCTGGTGGTATTACTTTTAAAAAATACTACGTTTCGTCCCGAGTATACTGGGTGGTTAATTTATAATTATAAACGGTCGAAGAAGAATTTTTGTTGCTTTAATGCAACATTTATGTTGCAGTAGAAAACGACAAATAAATTCTTTACGATTTCAGTGACGATTAGGTGTCACTTTTTATAGATCTTTTACTTTTTCTAATCATTTAGACGTTACAAAAGTAGCCAACAGTTTATTATTCATCTTCAGATCCGAATCAAGGGTCGAAACGGAAACAATTAATACATATCCGTCTATTATACATTATTCTCTTAAAATTAATTCCATTCCTTCTTCCATTTTTTTATACATACACTGTAAAAAATCCTGATGAAATTTACAACATTGAATGTGGTAAATATGGAACCTACGCCAAATGTGGTAATTTTAAATCGCAAGCTGTAAAATTACTACGTTTAATGTAGTATTTTTATATTTGTGTTGTGTATTTTTACAAAATTATGTATTTTTCCTCCTCAACTGTAAAATTACAATTGTAGAGTAAAGATAGTGAACCAACGTTGAATGTGGTAATTTTACACCGTGCTGTAAAATTCCTAAGCTTCATGTAGTAAATTTACATAACCTTGTAAAATTTATCTTGTTTTTGAGGAAAATCTCTACGTTGTATGCAGTAATATTACCAACTTTTTGCCATGGAAAATTACAGTACGATTGTAAAATTCATCAGGATTTTTTACAGTGTATACATATAATTTTTCATAAAACTTTAAGTTAATCTTACAGGTTATCATTATTACTGACCAATAAATATAAAAAACAAATTAAATGATATATTATCTTATTCTATTTGTAAGGTATTTTATTTACGCACTAATCAATTCATTAATTTAAAGAATCTATAAGTGTATAAGGTTATGCCCATCTCTTTTAACTCTCAAGAAATTAAGAATTTATTCTTTCTTCGGTCAGTAAGTTATCGGCCACTGTAAATCAAGCAGATTTTATTTCGGTAACAGGTCTAATCAACATTATACATTTTTTTTTTAAAGAATAAAACGTGAATAAAAATTCTTATTACTATGGTGACTGAATTAAACCGCTACTATTTATTGAAAATTTTAAAACATATAGTCAAGAAATTTACTAATTATACTTATTTTCAAGGTCTCCAAAGGTAAATAACATAAAGATTCATTTAATTGAACTAATTAAGTTATTTACTTCTAAAGAGTTCTTAAAAAGTTATGATTGTTGATGGCATAAATCGATGTCTAAAATCAAAACATAAGAACTCACATTTTTACATCTTTCAATTATACAATCAGTGGAGCGTAAATTTATCATTGTTTACTTTACGCAAGTAGAATTGTTTATTTTTCTTATACATAATGGATGTTAGATCAATGTTATTTTGACGATTTTAAATCGTTCAAAGAATGAAACGCGAATAAAAATTCTTACTACTACGGTGACTGAATTAAACCGCTACTATTTATTGAAAATTTTAAAACATATAGTCGAGAAATTTACTAATTATATTTATAAACATTAGAAAATGTTGACATTCACAATTTCAACCTTCAAACTCAACATTTACAATTTCAACATTATTTTTATGTTATTGAATTATATTGTATTTTTAAAATCAATTGTAATAACATTAATCGTAGCATAAATTAAATCTTAAATCTGTGTTAATAATTGTTAATAAAGCAAATGAATGATAACAATTTGTATCAAAGAATTTAACGAGTATTGTGCACTTGCCCATGGAGATATTTCATTAAATTAGGTAATGTTAGGTTAGGTTAGGTTCGGTTCAAACTAAATTAGGTTAGGTTAGGTCAAGTTTGGTTTAGTTAGGTTAGGTTCAGGGAGAGATTTCATTAAATTAGGTTATGTTAGGTTTGGTTCAAACTAAATTAGGTTAGGTCAGGTTAGGTTAGGTCCAGGGTGATATTTCATTAAATTAGGTTATATTAGGCTACGTTAGGTTAGGTTCAAACTAAATTAGGTTAGGTCAGGTCAGGGAGAGATTTCATTAAATTAGGTTATGTTAGGTTACGTTAGGCTACACTGTAAAAAATTTTCATGTAAAATTACAATGCGTCGTGGGCTCGAAAAATTACCCACTTTCAGCGCAGGGAATTTATAATGATGAACGATGTAACTTTACATAAAATCTTGTAATATTTCCTCCAATTGTAAAATTACAACGTCCAGCCTGGGCTCGAAAAATTACCTACGTACAGCATAGTAAAAGTACACAAGTCTAACATTTTTCCTACACGGAGAGAAATTTCTAATGTTTATACCGTGGGTCACCTTCGCCCGAAATGACTCAGGCTCTCACTTACGAGATTCGTTTGTTTTCATACTCTTTTGCCGCGGCCGCAGATATTGACAACGTATTCTACCGTGGACGCATACTTTATTTCCTCAAGACCCACCGGATTTGATGGTGGGTAGCGGCATGGGATGCGTCGATAAGAGTTCCATACTATAATCGTTAGAAATTTCTCTCCGTGTAAGCTCGACGTTGTAAATTTACAACGCAGTCTTGAACTTTAACCTCAATTGGGGAAAAATATCTACGCTCAACGCAGTATTATTACAGAAATTTTATGTCCGAATTTTACCAGTGCGTTGTAAATTTCATTTTGATTTTTTACAGTGTAGGTTTAAACTAAATTAGGTTAAGTCAGGTTAGGTTAGGTCCAGGGTGATATTTCATTAAATTAGGTTATGTTAGGTTAGGTTCAAACTAAATTAGGTCAGGTCAGGTTAGGTTCAGGGAGAGATTTCATTAAATTAGGTTATGTTAGGTTACGTTAGGTTTAGTTCAAACTAAATTAGGTTTGGTCAAGTCCAGGGTGACATTTCATTAAATTAGGTTACGTTAGGTTAGGTTCAAACTAAATTAGGTTAGGTCCAGGGAGATATTTCAATAAAATTAGGTTATGTTCGGTTCAAACCAAATTAGGTTAGGTCAGGTCAGGTTAGGTAGAGATTTCATTAAGTTAGGTTATGTTTGGTTACGTTGGTTCAAACTAAATTAGGTTAGGTACACTGTAAAAAATCAAAATGAAATTTACAACGCACTGGTAAAATTCGGATATAAAATTTCTGTAATAATACTGCGCTGAGCGTAGGATTTTTTTTCCGAATTGAGGTTAAGTTCAAGACTGCGTTGTAAATTTACAACGTCGAGCTTAGGAAAAATGTTAGACTTGTGTACTTTTACTATGCTGTACGTAGGTAATTTTTCGAGCCCACGCTGGACGTTGTAATTTTACAATTGGAGGAAATATTATTAGATTTTATGTAAAGTTACATCGTTCAACATTGTAAATTCCCTGCGCTGAAAGTGGGTAATTTTTCGAGCCCACGACGCATTGTAATTTTACATGAACATTTTTTACAGTGTAGGTTAGCTCCAGGGTGATATTTCATTAAATTAGGTTATGTTAGGTTAGGTTCAAACTAAATTAGGTTACGTCCAGGGAGATATTTCAATAAAATTAGGTTATGTTCAGTTACGTTAGGTTCGGTTCAAACCAAATTAGGTTAGGTTCAGGGTGATATTTCATTAAATTAGATTATGTTAGGTTCGGTTCAAACTAAATTAGGTTAGGTCAGGTTAGTTACGGTTTGGTTAGGTTAGGTTAGAACTAAGTATACAATGTTTATGTGTATCAGATCAAAACATTACCAAGGAGAGGTAATATTCTGTTAATGGTTAGGTTAGGTCAGGTATGGTTAGGATTAGGTTCGAACTATTTATATTTATTCTTGTTGTAACGTAATGTTTGATAATTTGATTTTTTATATTATTTGTTGATTTAGTTAAATATTGAGTTCGAAAATGTTGAGATTGAAAATGTTGAGTTTGAAAATGTTGAATTTAAAATTAATGAATTTGAAATTGTTGAATTTATATATTGAGTTTGTTTTGTCTTAATTAGACACATAACCTTTATTTCTCTACGATAAATAAAATTACTCGTGGAATAAACTGCCTGAAGAAATAAAACCTGCTCGATCTTTATCGCAATTTTTACTAACAAGTAAAATTTATACGAATATTACAAATGAATATAAGAATGTATCAAGTAACCATTCTTTTTTTGTAACAAGGACATTTCTAAATAAATAAATAAATTTGTTCTTGATATGTAGTTTTTATTGTCGAAATAAGTTTCTTTGACGTTATCATCCTCGAAACTTAAAATGGAACACTACGATGATAAAAAAAATATCTTACATAACGGAAAACATCAAAATCTGTCTACGAAACTACGTCACGGAATTTTCATTTCTATTTTTGAACTTGTAGTAAAATCCCTAAGAAAATAGTAAAATTAACATCAAATTTGTAAATTTACAGCTTCCAAATGACGCTGAAGCTAGCAGCAGATTCACAACAGCAGATTTGAAAAAACTATGGTTTTCAACAATTAAAACTGATTATTTATATAAAATTTGTCTAAAAATGTTTAAAAAATATCATTTTTAATAAGAAATGGTTGATTTCTACAGTTTTCTTAAATCCGCTGCTAGCTTCAGCGTCTTAGCTTCCAGAATACTAAAATTACATTAACCTTATAAATTTTCAGCTTCGAAAGTAGTAAAAATTACTTTCATGGTAGTCAAATTACTCAGAATAGTTCATTATTACGACTCATTCATTAATTTTACGATTTTGTTGCAATATTACAATTGCGTGGTAAAATATAGGAATTTTTTATTTTACACTGTCGCTAGTATATAATAAATGGTACTTACAGATTATAAATTTTATAATGATCCTTATGATTCTTTTCAAGCAGTTTGACGACATCGTCAATGTGGTTTCTATACACCACGCCTTCCAGTTTTTCAGCCGGAAAACCCATGGCAATTAAATTTTCTTTAATATCTGTATTAAAAAGGGTTAAGGAAAAAAAAATCTTACATCGCAACAATTCAAAAAACGTCAGTTATAAAAGGATACATGTGAGATCGAGATTAAAGCCATGATTAGTATAACGATTCCGGCGTTTGCTGACTAGCCCCTTGATGGGGTTCGTCATCTTCATGTTGCTTATAGTATTGGCCATACTCGGTTGACTCTGCTTGAGCTCACCAGAGACAGTGGCGAGCGATCCTTTATTATTCTCTTCGTTGCCAGCTTCGTTTTCAGGAGACTTCTGGCCTTTAATCTACCGCCAAAAAAGCCGAATGAAAACTATTCCTTTCTATCGCAATCGATTGTAATTTTACCTGAGATCTGCGAGCCGTATCACACGAGCCCGATTCCGGTTCTTTTTGTTCCTCCACACGAACATGGAGGGGTGTTACTGACGCAGAGATACGTTCGGAGATCTTGCCGTTGAGTCGACTACTCCTCAGCCTCCTACGAGAAAAGCAATTGCCCATGAAGCTGTCAAACTACCCCCCGAAGGTTCAACCGCTGATCCAGGACGTGTCAAAATTTTTTTACACACAAATATCCACGTGCAGAAAATCTGTGTGTGTGTGTGTGTGTGAGTTTATGCACGTGCACGTCTTGGTAGAATGCAAGCTTGCGCACACATACTCACCAACAATGCATCGGAGCGTGCAGTAGCACGATGCAGCGATGCAGGTCGCAGGTGTTGCGGGCAAAAACGGAGAATCCCTGACGGCGGTGCTTTCTCCGATCTCCTTCGCCGCGTCTTCGATCTCTTTTCACTAGAGTGAGAGAGAGAGAGAGAGACGGCGATTCCTGGGAGTGGGAGAGAGAGCCGACGACGGCGGGGGAGGAGGTGGCGGACGGGCGGAGGGGCCAATCTGTGCGGGACGAGAGAAGAGTCACGGTTTAATTAACGGAAGTATCCGAATGTCGCGGACTCCCGGGGAACGGGAGAAAATCGTGAGCGTCCGCCTATCGCGCACGGGACACTCGGAAAAGTACGGTTTTTTTTATTGATACAAGACTTTTCTTTCAACGGGTTCCTGATACCGACGACGACGACGACGACGACGGCGACGACGACGACGAACGCCACCGGCCCTGCGGCTTGAAGATCGCGGCTCGCGGCATTACAAGGGACGGCGCACACGGGCTTTGTCTCCCTCTCGCGATTTTCATTTCCAGAAATTCTCGCGAACTGAAACGGGGGCGCCGCGAGAGCTTTCCAAAAACCCGAGAGAGATATATGGCAGATGCCAGACACAACGGGCACGATCGACACGGTGGCGCGAGGTATACATACATATATGTAAAAAAAAGAAAAAGGTCGACGATGCACCAACGGTATTGCGAGAACGCGGTGCGCGCACTGCCGCTCTCTCTTCGTTTATGTAGTCCGCGGCGAAGAATCCTCTACTTTTTTAATGAGCTTCTAATGGTCCAAGGTAGGGGGCGATAGTTGTCAACGTTCGAGATTCGCGGGGTCGATATATGAACGATAAGACACTTTTGATTGGATACGGGGCAAAAATGGCCGACAGAACGAAATGCGATTGGCCAGCGATAAAAAACGCGGGAGATTTTGTTAAAGTGACCAATTCCATTTCAAATCATGCAATGAAGATAAGTTTGAAATTCTAAATCACGTTTTATACGATTTTTATGGTTCTTTTGAGTAAATAAAGAGATAGGGGAAAGTGGGGTAATTCCGACCTACCTAAGCAAAATTCATTTTAGAGGTAGAAGTTGCTATTTAATCAATCTGGACGGGATGTTTTCTTAAAGTGTATTACATGGGTAAATGTTTATCGAAACGATCACGATCCTGGTAAGTTTAGTTCATAGGTATTCTTCGATCGAAAAAATAAATCAAATTTGTTCAGACTTTGTAAAACTGTGGGTAATTCCGACCTCCCCCATTATTTCCGACTAAAATGTACTCTGAAGCATAGAATCTGTCAGGATCGTTTAGCAATGGATTTGAAAAGGTTTTGAAGGTGTACTTTGTAATATTGAAAGTATTAACAAATTTTAAGTGAGTAAATATTATTAAATTATTAAAAATATTATTCATTTGTATTTCAAACAATATACATAACACGTTGTTATGTTTTGTTATAAGCGAGATAATGCAGGGGGTCGGAATTACCCACCGGGTCGTAATTACCCCGTCTTCCCCTACGTATTTTTCAGTACAGTAGAACCCCTCTTATTTCAATTGCCCCTCTTATTTGAATGGTCCAACCCCTCTTATTTGAATCGTTTCCCCTCAGGCCTTCCCCCACCACCGCTCGAACATCTCGATACAGTTTACAGTGTTTACACCATCAAAGTTGTACAGTGCAAATACCGTTTAACCTACATTTGCAAACATGTATAGTCGGTAAACTGATATCCCTCCCAAAAATATGAGCGTCCATTAAGAGTTCATAAAACGTGGAATTGACGTTCGGGAAACGTTCAAAAGGGCATTCCGCTTCCACGAAAGTTCTATAAGAGTACTTAATGCGTGAATATGTACCTTTTAAGAGTTCAACGCTTTGCATTTGTGAACGGCTGCGTACGCTTTGGAAAGCGTACAGGAACAGTTCCTGATTAATGTATAAGAAAAATATAGTTACAGTAGGCCCCATCCTAAGTTATACACTCGGTTCTTTCAAAATGGCGGGAGATTCTCCAAATTTATAGCCCCTCATTATCCCCACTTTCGCATCTTTGTTTATATCCGTCCAATGGGTGCTTCTGTGTGTGAGTGTCGCGAAGCGAGTGTGGCTCAGCGAAACAATGTAGTGGGAGAAGGAGAGGAAGAGAGTGGTATAACTTTGGTCAAGCCAAATCTATAACTTTGGAGAGACATATAAATTTGGACGATATAACTTTGGGCGGGGACTACTGCACCTTTAAAACATTTGTATTTATTTTATATTTTGAAAGAAAGACTGCGCGTGACCACTGTTCTACCACCGTGAATCAATTTCTAAGACGTAATATGATAATCGCGTTACACTTGTATTCTAATAAAAATGTTCGTTGATAGTGAGTAAATAATGATTGATCCTAGTATAATGTGGAGCAAAATAATTTTCGAAGATTGAAAATTGTAAGGTTTCGTAAGGAAACTTGTAGAAGATTGTAAAAATCGCTTTACTTCTTCTTGCCGAACGTCTCATGAACTCTTTAATTTTGGTATTCTCATGTAGCGTACAAAAGTAAAAAAAAAACATGATGTACTCTTAGAACCCGCTTAACTGGACGCAAGATAACGCTTAAAAGGTGCATATTCACGCTTCAGAACTCTTTTCAATTAATCGTCATTTAAACTTATTCTAAGCGTGCGATTTGCTTCATTAAGCGTACAATTTCGTAAAAACGTTTCTTGTTCTCTCACTGGACGCTTTATTGTACGCTTCATTTTTGGCAGGAATATAATGAAATTTCAAATTAATTTAAAATTTTGCATCAAACTCATGATTTACATCATACAAATTATTCGAGAAGCTGCTAATTTCGTAAAATAAAAGTGCACATTTGAAGGTTAGGATGTTGTCAATTTTTAATGATGTGTATTTCCAGACCTCCACAAAAATTAAAAAGTCTTTCATTTGCAAAATAACAAACAAATCCAATATCAGCAGCTTAGCACTGAATTTGAAGTGATTTGATGATTTTCATTAATCATATTTGCAAATTTGGGTTAAATATTGTCTCCTATATTCATTTCGGTCTTGATCACAGTGTAATATGCAATAAAGTGCATAATGTAGATTTAAAATGTTTATTTCTACACTCGAATGCAGATATAAATGACCATAAATAAATGCGAAAGGTTGTAGTCTTTATTTATCACATAAAGGTACGAATTGTGCCTTTTTTCAGATAAATTATGTATATATTTTACATAATTCAACTCTAAAATATATTCGATGTCTAACAAAAATAAAAAGATATCAGATATTATCATCCACTATTAAAGCGTTAATTAGAGTAAGGGGGTAAGGGGAAATTTCAAATAAGAGGGGTCGACGCCATCTTGAAAACCATGACCAGTTGAAATAAGAGGGGTTCTACTGTAAGTGCTCCCCTTAAGTCATACAGTCGGGGCAAGCAAGATGGCGGCATCTCCCCTTAAGTCACATTTCATAACATTCAATTTTAATGGTTTTGCCATGTAATTTTCTGGTACTTTTGGTACATTTGTTAGTTACATATTTATTCAAAACGTTACGCAAGCTACCGTTAAACAGACGGGTGATTGGAGAACGCATCAGGATTTATAACCTATAAAATTATGACTTAAGGGAAGATGACTTAAGAGGACTACACTGTAAAAAAAAAATCGTGTAAAATTACAGTTGAGAATGGGCTCGAAAATTATCCACTTTCAACGCAGTGAATTTACTATGTGGAACACAGTAACTTTCCCTAAATCTTGTAATATATTACTCGTTTGTAAAATTACCACGTCCAACGTAGGTTCGAAAAATTACCTACGTTTGACATAGTAAAAGTACAAGTCTAGTATTTTCCCTATGCTCGACGTCGTAAATTTACAATGCGGCGGTAAACCTCTAACCTCACTTCGGTAAAATTTCAACGCTCAACGTAGTGTTATTACCAAATTTTCATGATTGAAAATTACTATTGCATTGTAAATTTCATTTTCATTTTTTACAGTGTGTCGAAAAAATACTATACAACACGATTCAGAAAACATAGAACACCATACAAATTATATTTATTGAGAAAAAAAGTAGCTAAATACCTGAATATTTACGTTGTAGAAATTTGAGGGCTTACAATTTTATTAAAAACTTCCTTCAAAACTTAAAACAGTAAGAAATATTGCGAATCCCGTGTAAAAAGACCTTGTCCTATAAAATTTAATTTGAATGGTGCTAAAACTATTCAATGGTGCAAAAACCATACAAAGTTAAAATTAGTACAAGGTCTTTTTACACAGGATTCGAAATGTTTCTTACTTTTTTTAGTTTTGTCGGAAGTTTTGAATAAAATTGTATACCCTCAATATTTCTATAACATAAATATTCAGGTATTTAGCAACTTTTTTTCTTAATAAATATAATTTGTATGGTGCTCTATATGTTTTCTGAATCGTGTTCTATAGTATTTTTTCGGCAGGGAATCTACAAGACCCTCTCTGAGTGTAGTAATTTTACTACTGCAAAAGAGTAATTTCGCTACTTTGAAAATCGTTTTACTACGCTAGAAGTGGTAAATTTACAAGAGCATTGTAATTTTACAATTTTCCTAGGGGTTTCCTTTCGTTCAGAGTGGGTCTTTTTATTACATATTGCCATAGCAATTTTACACTAAAATTTTTTACAGTTTAGTTCTCCCTTAAGTCAGCAAGATGGCGGCATCTCCCCTTAAATCATATTTCATAACATTCAATTTCAATGGTTTTGCAATGTAATTTTCTGGTACTTTTGGTACATTTGTTAGTTATATATTTATACAAAACGTTACGCGAGCTACCGTTAAACAGAACGCGTGATTGCGGAACGCATCAGGATTTATAACCTATAAAATTATGACTTAGGGGGAGCATATGACTTAAGGGAAGATGACTTAAAAGGAGGGTTACTGTACATTAACATCAGTTCAGTTTCTGCAGTAGAAAGAATTTTTTTTAATTTTTGGAAAATACATTTCCGACTGTTTTGAAGTGTTTTCTATCGATTCCCGTCGAGAAAATGGCCCAAAAACGACTGTTTCTGCAACAATTTTGCAAAATAAAAAGAAATTGTCATGTTTTTTAGGTAATTTTTTTTTATTTTTCACAATTTTCTTCATCGAAACGGATTGTAATCAATGAAATATATATATAAAAAGTGATCCCGATTGTTGAACATAAATAATGTACTAATAGAATATTTTTTATAAGTAATGGCCGATTCAAAATGGCCACGAACGAAGTAAATTTTTTAAAAATTATTAATTAACGAAGGTAAAGTGGGTATGAAATTCAATGCCGTGTACCGGAGGCCATATTGAATCCGAGATTTTGATCTTCTCAGGTCAGAATATGTATGATATTCGTAATTATCTAACATATATGTTCATCTTTGAAACACATTTATCGAACAACGATTCATATAAGAGGTACAATTCACATAAGGTGGATCCGCTATTTTAGATTTATCAACTCAAAATTATAGTTTTCGGCCATAACCAGTCAATATTTATGTCATCATTATATTACTAGAAAAAACTTTCTATGCTCTCTATTTCAAGGAAATAATAATTTTGAAAAAACGTGCTTCGTTTAGCGGCCATTTTGAATCGGTCGTTGCTTCTAAAAAATATTCTATTAGTATATTATTTATGTTCAACTATTGGGATCACTTTTTATATATGCATTTGATTCATTAAAATCCGTTTCGGTGGAGCAAAACGTGAAAAATTAAAAAAAAACGACCTAAAAAACATGGCATTTTTTTTTATTTTGAAAAATGATTGCAGAAATAGTCGTTTTTTGGCCATTTGCTCGACGGGAATCGAGCACACCTCAAAATAGTCGGAAACGTATTTTCCAAAAATTAAAAAAATTCGTTCTAATGTAGAAACTGAGCTGATGTTGACGTACCTGCTTCTCTCATTTTGGGCAAATAAGGGTTAAAATGACAAATTCCATTTCAAATCATGCAATGAAAATAAGTTTGAAATTCAAAATCATTTTTATACGATTTTTATTGTTGTTTTGGAAAAATAAAGAGATACGTATTTTTTTGTTAAATTTTTCGGTACTTGATCCGATTAGTCATGAGAACTAAATGCAGTCTGCGAAATCGAATTTTTAAAACATCTTTGGAACTCTTACAGTCACTCTTAACCCTTTGAAGCACACAATTCTCTTTATATGGAAAAAAGGTAATTTATTACTCGGGGGATTTGAATATGACCTCATATTTTCAAAATTTAAAATGGCGGATCCGAGATGGCGGAACAAATTAGGAAAAATTTGCTTGATCGAGATGAAATTAGATATAAACAAAATTTTAAGAAAAAAAAATCTTAAAAAAAAAACAAAATATATAAAAAATATTAAGAAAAAAAAGTGGAGCTACAAGCTTACTACGTCCTCGTAGTTAGCTCTGGGTTAAAGCCGTTAAAGTCGGCAATATCTAATGTAAAATTTATTATCCAAATTTTAGTATTTCTTAATCTCACAAATCTTAAAAAATAGGTTTAGCAAATTTTGAATCTGCCATCTCAGTTTTCAAAATTCAAAATGTATTACATATACGTATTCTGGACCCCAAAAATTTCCGAATAAACGTTTCCAGGCATAGATACATGTTATTTTTTAAATTCGTGTACTGACATTTTGAATTCGCAATTTTGAATTTTGGAAATCTGACCGTGGATTCGTCATCAGCGACTATAAAACCCCCTTAGTAAAAATTGCCATGAAAATCGAAACTGAAATATAATCGCAGATTTTCTGGCCAAATAAGCTGGAAAACGCTTTTTTCCTAAAAAACTGCATTTTTTTAGTGTTTGTTTATTTATAACATTTTTACAACAAATGAAATTTAAATATTAGTAGTATAATATTGTAGACAAATACCTTAGCTACTAGAAAAACCAACTAATAATATTTCTAAATACCTCAAAATTGAATGTTTATAAATGGAATTATCTGGCAGGAAAGATGGTCCCTGAGAGGGACCACAGTGCTTCAAAGGGTTAAATAACGCTCGACCAAAATATACTTATTCACAACTACATAAATCAAAATGAAAATTAAGGGAATAAAATACAAATACGAATTGAAACGGATTGAAGTGGCTAAATCTAAATTAAAACGAACTAAAATTACTACAATGAATTCAATGTAAATTCATTTAAATCCGTATTTTTAATATTTTCAATTCATTTTAAAACTGGGTACGATTTCATTTATTTGGAAGAATTTTAGAAGAATATAGTTGATTCATGTAATAGGATTTCGAATGATTGATAATAGAAAATTATCCACGGAAACCAACAAATATAATTCAAAACTAAAAAACGAATAATTCTCAATAATTTTTCGTTTTCTGTCATAATAATCCAAGAACCTAAAAATTCTTAGAAAATGTTGAAAATGTAATAAATCCGTATTTCTTGATTTCGAATAATTCAACTGAATTCATAATATTTTTTACGATTTATTGACAATATATTCAGAGGAAATTAAAAAAAATCATCACAAACTTTGCTTTTAGATGAAAGTTTCGTTAATCTTTACGATTTGTAGGTTAGACAGTATGAAATGTCATATTGAAATTTCTATACGGTCATTCTCGATAAATTGATATTAATAACTAATTTTGACTGTGTTTTATACTAGATAGAAGAAATCGATTTGAGTTCTAGATGGGATAATTTTTTTTTTTAGTAATAGTACTGCTTTATCTACAGAGTATTTCAACATATAGGTCGTGAAAATCAGCCAAAAATATAAAGGCGAGTTGTTGAAATAATATATAAAATAATTTTGATATTCAGTACTTGAAAAATTAGTGGGAACAAAAAATAAATCGTGAACAGAATTACTTTTGACTGTTCAAATACTCGTTCACTAAATACCGCTGGTAATTACAATATGCGATTATAAGGTATGATTGCGTCAAATTTAGACATTAAGGAATTAAATTCTCTGGAAATAAATTCGAATCTTATTTTCCAAAGAATTAGTCGTGTCAACTGGATCAGCCGGTTTGTAATTGGGGTAGGTCGGTTGAAGTATATGTTCGGCGATGTCATCTTATGCACGCTCGCAAAGAAGATCACCAATTGCATCATAAAAATCGAGAAATATTTTTAGAAATTACCAAAACTTTTAACAATTTATTACGCCTTTGATCAATAGTATAAATATTTACATGTCGATCCTGAGAAATTGATGGCTCGGAACGTTTGGAGAATTATTGTTGAATTTGTCAATATTGACAGGTGCAACTTTCATTTTACTAATCTGGGTACAAGTTTTGTCCCAGAAAATTTTGTGTAATAAATTGAAAAAGAATCGGTAATCCATAGTAAGAAATTGAAATTTACAATTTATGTAGTTTCTAAATTTGATTTAGTAATAATTAAAAACTGTCAAATGTAATTAGTAGAAGTTAACATTGTTACTAAATCCAATTTTTAAAAAATATGTTTTCTGTTTTAATATTTGTGGAAAAATAAAAAAAATTGTAAAATTGTGCTCACTTTTTGTCTTCCGGCAATTCCTTTTTTTTGTCCTTGTTATTTTCATTTTTAGTATTCTCCTTATTGTCGGAACGTTTCCTCACATGACAACGGATAAATTTTGACACTTGATGCATTTTGCATAAGTGTTTCAATCACCCGGGATCACAAGCATATAATAAGTAAAAATTCGACACCAAAGCCCAAGATGCACACGCGATATCGTAACGTCACACTCGAAATCGAAATGTGTACTAAATGAGTTATATTTGATGAGGCCCGGGAACTAATTATTAATTACTATTGTAATTCCACGAAGTCCATCCCGAGTCGAACCCGAATTACGGAAATTTGCCACACGTCCGTCGACATGGTTGGTACCCGTGGTAACGGTGGTGGGGACGTGTGTGATATACGATTAACTTTTACGAATTGTCGTTAAATATCAATTATGTATATAGATGTCCGTACTTTACTTATCATCGGGTGCTCCGAGTATTTTCCTTTTTACGGGGGAAAGTCGAACAAAGATAGGAATGCCTTACGAAAGTTGGCTCATATGAGGACCAGGAATTGTCATTAATAGCTTTCTAGAAAATCATGAAGGCATCTCTAAGAATTAGGTCACCTCATAATAAAAATTAGGAAATGATTAACTTTATTTCAGCAATGAAATACATTTGGACCTCATAAGCTTTCAATCGGTAAAGCAGATATGTTACATTGGAAAATATAATTGAAAATCAAGTATGAACTCTGAGAGTCAAGATAAGAAATCGGTAGATACAAAGATCTTGTAGTCCAGACCCAAACGGTTTTGCAGTCTTAATGTACAAAACGGGAGGCAGACAATTTTTTTAGAGCATTTGTGCTTCGTCGGAAAATGTATCCCCACCACTTTTTTTTTCCTGCGAGGGGATTATAATATAAGAACTTTTACTATAAAAATGTAAGTAATTATTTGATGAGTAACGAAGTTATTGGAAAATTATGACTAATTTCTAACTATTTGAAAGAATTATTGAACCGGAAAGGTCGATGGTGCAGCTACCGTCCCACTACATTATGCTGCCGTACCATGAAGGAGCGTCCGACATCTGCGGTGGTGCAGCAGTCGTCCACAGCAGTGGAATTGACCAACGAGAATCTTTTCGAATTTTCTATCCACGTCGTTAAATTAACATACGTGCGAAATCGCAACAACCAAGTATTTTCTATGAAAGGTTGATATCTATTGATAAGGCAGTGATATACCTATATTTAAAACTATATTAATAGAGCATTTTCAAAATGTTGGCTTTCTTATTATAATATCATACGATATAATATATCCGCTCTGGACTCAGCAAATGCGAACTATATAAATGAATGTAATTTTTGTATTTCATGAACATAAACTCTATAGCCTAAAAAAGTAATTAATTAATTTTGACCATGAATCATACAAAATTAAATGTTTACTAAAATTGGAATAAATATATATATTTATATAATTAGCGACTGAAGGTACCGGAACTATATGTGTCAAAATTATAATTTAACCTAATCTAAATCAATACAAATTGAGATAATAAGAAGTAAACAAGTATTTCATGAGCAGAACACAATGTGCTATTCATATTTATAAATATAGGCAACAATGGTAGAGAAAATACGCGTCATTTACTATAATATAATCATGACAAAGCGGATTTACGATAATTATTAATAATATGCATGACCCAACTTATAATCCGACTAAAAATCATTTCCTGAAAAAGATAATAATGCAAGACCTTGAGTCAGTATGAGTTTTCGTGAGTCGTTTCTGCCGTTCATTAACCTTTCAATTTGTAGTATGACCAGTCTTTGGATGTTTCAACATTGCTGGATGAATGTTCAATAACTAGGAAGTATTTTAATATTTTATCGAATGATCAGTTGATGATGTAATAATGTGACGACTGAGTTGTAATTTGAATGATGAATTTCGTGTATTTTCTTCTTGTCATTCGCATTGTTTACATGTCCTCCAGTTTAAATTTGCGCATTTCGGCGCAAATATAAAATAAAATGATAGTTCTGAAACTCTGTATTACAGGAGCTGTATATTTATACCTGACAATATAAGCACCCTGAGTATAGAAATTTATTAAGACCCTGATCAGCCCCGTACCCGGGACTACCTTATTAATTAAAGAGGATTTAAATAGTTTAATTTGGTTTCAATTGCTATGCCGAATAATGATCTAATAAATAAAAAACACTTTCTAGATAGTGTTAGTAACGGTATAATATACATTGCTCCCTTAGTGATATTTTTCGTCCACGATATAGGGCGCGAAATAACATTTTGCGCTCGTAGTGTGAGAAAAGTTTTGCTTTTTTCCTACAGTAAGTCGTATCGATTCAATTGTTTTCATTTTTCATTAGGCAGTTAAGTAAGCCATCGATAAGTAAATAAACAAATTAGTTTTTTGCAATTTAGTAATTATTATCTGTCTCGTGTTGTGTTCATACTAGAAAAGACGATATGAACAATCTAAAGCCACTGGGGGGTAGAGGCGATTAAATGGAACTACAATCTAAATAACCTATAAACGTGACAATTTTTAAAACATTTTGACTATTTCGAGATTTTTTCTCCGATTTTATAATTTATATAACTTTTGACAAAGAAAAAATATTGAAATCGGTTAGCAATTAATGAGAAATTAATGAGAGTTTTATTCTACATGAAAAAGAAGTCTATTATATCTAGTCTTACTCTTATTACATACATTTCTTGTTAAATTCCTAAATGATTTCGCGAAATTGGCTTGACAATTTTATATAGGTTCCACGGCACATCAAATTTGATCTCAATTTTTCATGATATGTCCACACGTAACATCCTATTCTTCTGTTAAAAACCTTATGATCTATCATTTAAACAAAATTGATACCAGGAAGTAACTTTGCTCGACGTAGATATGATTTTATACATATTGTACAGAATTGAAAAGACTAAGAACCAATTTGAATGTAACAATTCTCAAGCGGCCTCGAGAAACTCCGAGCAAATTTTTTCCCACCGATTTTCAACATTTTTAGCGTGGATTGCAATATTAATCAATTACAATTTTAGCAGAACCCATGTCCGAACCACAAATTTAGTTTAAAATTTGTCTACCATCGAAACATTACAAAAAGTTAGGGTAGAGGATGTATCGTCTACTTCAACTTGTCAAAAAAGTGGTGTTCACTGGTATAACTAGATTACCATCTGAATCGATTTCAAATGGACATTATAAGTAAACTATTGCCCCGGCTATGAGAACATTTAAAGGGACCTTCTAATATGAAAGTCCAAAAAGAGCATATTTTTTTTCCTCTGGAACTACTGCCCATAATGGAACAAATCCCCCCTCTCTCAAATGTATATTTCAATGCAGTAGTTAGTACCCGCCGAAAGTTATATGTCTATCCTAAGTTATACGTTTGCCTTGCCAAAAGTTATACCACTCTCTTCCTCTCCTTCCCCCACCACATTGTACGGATAGAAACAAAATTACGAAGTGGGGATAGTGAGGGATATAACTTTGGTTAATCTTCCACCATTTGGAAAGAACCGACCGTATAACTTAGTCCCGGGGGCTACCGTACTACAAAACAAAAATAATTTTTGGCGGTGAAAAACACTTATTTACCTATTCATTTATAAAATAAAGTTCGAACTTGAAAAAAAAACTGTTATCTGCTGGCGCAGGTGTTTCCGGCTCTTCTGGAGGTCTGAAACAGAAAGTGGAAAAATATTATTAATATATATTGTCGCCTTTATCTTTCGTAATTTAACTATTTATTTTTTCAAAAATTAACAAAATTACAGCGTTTCTTGCAAGTGAGAAAATAAGTATTCTTTTCTGCACCTTGAATTATGCGGAATTATTGATTAGAAATAGTTATGCAGTAATGTAAGCTACTGGAGATAGCCATGATAGTGGTGAATATTACATTAAATGTTCGTCGATACACCCGATCATATTTTGAGAAATTATCTGCGCCAGGTGCAAAAATGTAGCTTCTTGAAAAACGCGTTTAAAACATTTTACGCCTACTGCATCAAAAAATAATGTTTCAATCTGAGGCGTAGAATTTTCACCCTCATGAACTTCGAGCCGGCTTTGCCGTCTGTCGGGTTCTATTGTCGAGGCGTAAAACTCCATTTTACGCCCTTGATACAAAAATAACTATTTCAGCTAAGTAGTAATACACGGACCATACATTGTGCCTCTATGAACTCTTTGACTTATCCCCTTGGTTGAAGAGCTCATAATCTATCGAAAAATGTATAAAAAACAAAAAGCCATTTTTCTAACCCGTCAAATTGGCCCTCTTACGTTCAAAATTTTATTCATTTTCATATAGAAAAACAATTAAGAATAAATAAAACCCCTTATAATTTAATTAAATTTTATTATGCCAAAAAATGTCTGCCATAGACTGCTCTACGCTTCTACATACATACTTATGGTGTTCTCCCAATCTGCACCTTTATATTGTTACAGTCAATTTTCAGCTCATTCATGTAGAAAGAGTTATGTTCTTACACCAACAATTCGATACAGAGTAAAACAAAAACGAACTGAAAAGGATCCGGTTGCATTTTAAGGTTAAGATAAACAGTAAAATAACCAACTGTCATTGTGTAATGTGCGTATATTTCGAAGGCTCCACTGTGGAACTTTTTCTTCTGGTAAACAGATACTTTATCTAGTTTCTTATTTAAAAAATATTGTACTTATCCTAATTACTGCGGAATGCATGGATGAGTTTTTTATCGCCTTTTTCGATAGTTCCTTCAGCACTATGCAGGATTCCTAGTTTCAATGGAGTATGTAAGTTCACCGCTAGAGGGATTGAAATCTAGCATAAAATATACCGAAAAAGTAAAATTGTCTCCGAGGGAGTGAAATTGAAGTTTACAGAACTGAGATTGAACGATTACTCCAGAACTATGCAATTGACACTAATAATTGTAGCATAACAATTTTGTACATTCGAGGTCTTCTCAGAATATATTTCTTTTTACTCTATTTTTCCTTATTTTTCTTCTCTATTTTCTATTCTTATTGATCTATAATGGACCCAATATAGTGGGATTTTTATCCCGTTTTAATTTCCAACCAGTTCAACCTCAAGATCCGATGAAGGAAACTGCGACCTTGGGGATCGTCATCCGTTTGTTTTCTTACTTTCTTACTTTTTACATCGGCACTTGAATTTTTACTCTTCTCAATCGTGATCTCTTATATATACGAAGTTAAAGTACATGATCGTACAAAAATTTGTCTGGGGCCTATAGAGCTTTGTTTAAAATACAACGAAATATATATTTTTTTCAAATAGCAATTGTTTTGTAGTATTAAGTTAGGTTTGGTAGTTACGGTTGCTAAATTCTTTCAATTAGTTTCAAAATTATCTGTTAATAGCATGACATGAAAGATATAGAAAAAAATCCATAGTAATTTTGAGGAATTAAGATCGTTATCGATAGAAAATTGCTCTTTTTTTTTAATTTTACAAATTCCAATTTAGGATTCTATATTAAGGCGTGCTAATATAATTTAAGATTAATGATTGTGGTTAATTAAATTCCTTCATTAGTGATTATCACTATCTTTAAATTAACTCTGCCCCAGTAAAAAATTGCTCCATTAATAAATAAGACAAATGGATTTCATTTTGAATGTTCGCCTGATAAGAAAAAATTTGAAACAATTGCCAATCGTCGAAGTATTTGACATAACATAATTTTTTATAAATCTAAAGTTCTCATTTAAAAAATGATCTACACAGCAATCTAGATCGCTAAATTTTAATTAAAAACAAATGAAATCTTTTACTGAAATTAAGGCCAATAATTAGAAATCCTAAGATTTTATTTATTTGCAGTAATCATTTCCATATTAGTATTTCAAAAAAAAGTTATTGAGAGAAAAAAATGATGAGATATTTTATGAGTCTCTATTAGTTTGACATCAAATCTACGGTTTTTAATAGTGTTTACACAAACATTTATTTTGCGGTTCATTTTATCGTGTTTGTTTGAACGTTAATAGTGTTATTGTGAACAATTTTTTTTTAATTAAACCGAGTAATACAATTAAAAAGTAATTTAAATTATGTAACTCTATGTATCTATTTCTTTGTAAATCAAATATAACAAAATTTTGTTTACTTTCGGATGTACACAACAGGCTTAAGCAGATTGTTGGCTGCTAATTATCGCCATGCTCCAAACGTCGTTATCCCTACTACATTACTATGTGTTGTGTTGTGGCTATCGGGCGATGGCAAAATTCTCATATTTACACAAGACAATGATATCTTTGATAGCAAAAAGTTACCTCCCTAGATGTAAACAATTATGATAATGGTGGATCACAAAAAGTTTTAATTCCTGTCGAAAACAAATACAACAAAATACTCAATGGAATTGATCATCAATAATTTGGTATAACACGGGTTGGATGTTACTAACATACGACTGCACGAATTATACTTTTCTTCCAGATATATGTACGGGACGTCCAATTTACTAAGAAAAACACACGCTAAATAGCACCAAAAACTAGTTTATTTCAAACAATTTAAAGCTTATTTTTTCGAAAATATATATTGTAATATTCCAAAGTTTATAAATACGTCTTAAATACGGACATTCTCCACGCAGTCATTCTGGATGATGATGTTAATGTGACAATAATTTTCATGTAGCATCTTTTGCCACGTAGTTATGTCTATAAATCGATAGATGGCGTAGAAACCCGAAAGCGAGATCGACCACTATTTAGTACACATATCGACGAGTATCGCTGATGAATGCTGATAATATCATATAAGGGAGAGTATCTTCACTTGAAATGTTCAGTATTCATTAATGATACTTATCGCCTGGACATTTTTTACAATATGGAGATTTATACCATGTGGTGAAAAATGCCCACATGGAAAATGTCTAAAATCAACATGTATTAATGGTCATACCATGTAAATCTCCATCGGAAATTTTCAAATTATTTTTTGTGCTTCTAAGACCAGAATCTCATTTTAGGGGTTTTCAGGATCGCTGAACAGCTCTCGGTATCAAAAGTACTAAATTACAGATGGCGGATTCACTCTGACGGGTGTCTAAAGCATAAATACAGTAGAGTTCCGGTATATTTGCCCGCTCGGTTCCTCGCCTTCCCCTCCTGTCTCCTTATATTTGTCAAAAGAAGGAGAGCGCCGCTTCTCCCACTCTCCTCAAAATAAATATTGTGACAAATATGAATTTGCTATCAGACAGGCGTATTTTGGATAGCAAACTTTCAAAATGGAGGACAGAAAATGGTTATCAAAGAGTATTTTTGTTCGTAATATACTGGTGAATTTTCATTTTATTAAGATCGAAATGAATTTTGGTAGCCAAATATTTTTGAAGTTGCTGATTACGAATTTGGTCAGTTTTTGAAAATGAAAAATGTTCCTTCAAAAATATTTAAATCGGAATCATTTGAAACTTATCATATAGGAAGTACACTGTATTTTTATACACCTGCAAGAATTTTGCAACAAACGCCAGTTAGGATTAGGAATATTCAACAAACAAGTTTTTGAATCGGTTCATCATGAATTTAAAACTATTTGGTTGAAGCACAAAGACCCAAAACATTCGGACTACAACCAACATTTAGTATAAGCTGTTTGCGAATATGGTCTCCAGTTTTTATATTTATTGTGATCGATGTGTAAAAAGTGTAAATAAATATTAAAATAAGAACAACTAATGATTTATTATTTTAATGATTTCCCATAAACGTGTTTTATTCGTTTAAGTTGAACAAAACTTGTCCTCTTGTATATACTGGGTTTCAGTGTTCTTATGTGCAAAATATTAAGAAATCCATGCAATTTATATTGTTTTCTTCACAACGTTTCATTAGAAACAAAATAATGTATTTCGTAATTTTATTAATTTTCTAAATTTATTATAAAAAGTTAATTTTTGAAAAAACGGTTCGACAAATTTTTTACTTTTTTAATGAAAATACTCTGCAAGGTTAACAGTACCAGAATCAACAAGAAGATTCCATTTCGGAATAGTTTTTAGATTTGTTTCATACCCACCGTAACAATTGTGAAAAGGTCATAGCACATCATTTTTTGGCAAATTTGGGCGAATTACGTCAGAAATAGTGCTTCGTAATCGTTTTTTCTTTAATTGACAATTTTAAAGTTGATTACCAAAATGATTCGAAAACTACTAAATCGATCTTTTTGGAAGTTGGTGGTCGCATTCAAACCCAAAAATGTAGGGTTTAATTGTTCAATTATTTTTTTGATAAAACATAGCCGTTTTATAGCTAACAAATGACCACTTTTAAAGTGAAAATCGAATCAATGATTTTTTGACTTTCCTCCATTTTGTGAAAAACGCCTATATTTTTAACTCTTGGAATATTTATATTGTTACTTAACTAAATCCATGGACATTTTTTGTTTCAGATGATGCAGTGTACAAATTCAATTTTTTTACGGATATTAACAACCGTAGGTAATATTGTTCATTAAAATTTTGTTCACTTAATATATCGTATTTTACTAACAATTGGTAAATTAAGATATATTACGTACTTTTCCATTAGCATACCGATTTTAATCATATGATGATAAGTAGGCATCATATTCTTAACGAATTTTTATCGCAGTTTTTTAAAATCATAAAGTATATTCAAATTATTGATAAATTTAATTAATTTCATGTACTCTGAAATATTCTGGACTTTATTTTAAATAAAATTGACAAACGAAACGTATATGTATATCTTTAGAAGTTAAAATTGGCATATTTGGTAATAAATCTATGTAAATTTGAAAATATATATTTTTTGTTTCTTTTATCACGTGACCTTAGGTACACTCAAAAATCCAATTAGTTTTAGTAACAAACCTGTTACGCATACTTTGGAGATTCACAATTCGGAATTCTAAATTTCGAAAAATAATTTCATCCAGATGAGCTATATAATTTTTTTAATGGGAAATTACTTTTAGAAAGGTTGCACTATTTTGAGATCGTATTCGGAACCATGAAAAATTCTGGTATTTTTTGTTTCCCTATACATATTATTGGAAATATGGAATTCCTTCACAGAAAAAAAATATCGCTTTGCTACCCGTGCAGGAAATAGCTTTTCCCCCATTAGCACTGAAATATACCATTTTTGTTTCTTGTTTTATCATTATTTTTCAAAAAATACTAAAAATTTATATTAAATATAGTAGGACCTGCGAAAATTACCCCCCCTCCCCAAATTCACCGACTTTCCAAATTGTCTGGGTAGAAGTCTTCGACATTGGCTGTCAAAAGAGAAACGGTTTCCCCTACTCTTCTCTGAATCAGTTTCAGAAACTAATAAAAATTTGGACAAATCAAGGTTAAGAATGTAAGGATAAGATTACGGAAAGTGGGGATCACCTCCCCTTCCCTCGTTTTCGTAACTTGCAGTCAATTTTAGGGATCGTCGGAACGGACAGTCAATTTTGCAGGTGCCACTGTAATGAATTTCATTAAAAAATACATGATACTTTTGATGATTGATATGAGTACTACCATTTATCGTTTATAACTCCATACCATGTCATATTCTTATCGCAATTTTATGCTCTCTTTTTTTGTACTACACTATTTCCGTGAATTATGTTTTAAGGAACTATACAAATATTGTAATTTTGTTTCATCATAATTTTCACGTACTCAACCTTGAGCAACATATAAAAGACGATCTACTATTTTATCATTATATAAACGTGATAATTTTAGTTTCTTTAAATTCCAAATAATGAAAAGTATTTTATAATTGCTAAAAAAGAATGGGATTGTAGAGAAGAATGGGTCTGTTAAGAATTTCGTTATCAATTTCTATATTTGTCCGTTGATCATTATCGTTCTCGGACAGGTTTTATTAATTAGAAACGCAATTAGAAAAAATGATAAAAATTGTTCTAACGTAGAAAGTGGCATGGTCTTTTCATCAAATTTTGAGTACTTTACATCGTCAAAGTATTTTTCTCATTGCTAACAAACAATTTTTCCTAATTATGGTCTACAGAAACTTATTTTGTAAAGAATTCTCCACCATCAAATCATATATTAAAAACTAGTAGATCAATAAAACTGGACAAGCTTGAAAGGATTGAATTGCAATTTTTTAAAATAAAACCATTTAAGTCACCCTTAACTCATTATGGGAGGTTTTAAAATGAAATTATTTGTTAGTTTAAACTATACATTTGTAGAGTAAAATGTTAATCTTATCAACGTCATAATCAACGATTTTCTAATTTATGTATTGCGTTTTTTGGTTGATCAATCGGTCAGTTATATGATGTCGTAAAATCTGGATGCATCTAGTTTTTGTGACATAAATAAGGTTCATAATGAACTTGAATTATTAGGAAATTAATCGTATAATTTAGTTCCAAGAAATTAATAATGATTTCTAAATTTGAAAGTTGAACCCGAACAACTTTTTTCTGTAGAAACTTAATTTTGATGCGATTATGCTACCTTATGTATTCAGATTTATTAGAGTAATATGGAATTACATAATCTGGATTCGTTTTTTTATCAACTGTAAGTAACTTGTCAACTCATATTTAATTCTCTACTTTTCTGAAAATAGTTGCTGATTAGGTTCATGACTGTTCACGGAAATATTTTATCTAAAAATTACCGAAATATTCTAAGGTTTTTGATTACCATATATTTTTGACGATTATTACTAAACGCCTACGAAATGTTAATGGACTTATTACGAAAAATTACTGAACTTTTAAAGAAGAGCTTGATTTTAGCTATCGTTCTGTAATTCTTTAAACCTGACCCCAAAGTGAGGAACAAAATCTCGACGTTTTCGATTTTTTGTTTAATAAGAAAATAAAATGAAAAAAAGTTTTTTACATGCGCCTTGAAAAGTAAAAAAAATTCTTTTACAGTTTATCGTATAATAATTTATTAATCATTTTGCGGTTATGTATAAAAAAATGCCTTTTTTTTTATTTTTGAGGTTATGAGGCTACGCAAAACACCTCCGAGTACAGATAAAAAATACTCAGTAAAGAAATATCTGACACAAAGTATTTAATGCAAATGCTTATGACATTAATGGGGTATATTTCGTCATTTAAAATGGCATAAATTGGTGAACAAAATATCGTAATTAAATTCTGCGACACTCAATTTAAAGCGAAAAAGTAGTACAGTATGATCCAACCTCTGAAAACACCAAAATATGGTGTCTTCTGTACATAACGCTAAAAGTAGCAAAAAACTGCATTTTTGCGCTGCAAAATCATAAATATCGTAAAATCCTGACGTGATGGATCAATTCTGACCCAGATTCGGATTTTACATAAAAAATTACTTCAGAAATGACCCTCCACTATCTGACGACTTACATGAGTCTTGTTTTTGGCTATCGGTTTTATGACTGTCGGTTTTTTGACCTGTCGGTTTTTCGACCCGCACCCGGCACGTCTCTGAGGTGCCGATGGCGTGATGGGGTCAAAATGATTCCAAGAAGTGCCAACATAACCGGACGGCGACGCGCCAATCTAGCGGGACGCCAATGCAGCGAGATTCTACAAATTTTTAGTAAATGGACAATGTACGTAAAAAAATATTGTGTTTTAAAATATTTTTGGAAAAAAATAACGAAAATTTCAATTTTTAAACAATTTCTGAATGCCATTCGAAAGACCGACCTATAAATAAGTAAATCCTCCGAACTTTTTATACCTATTTCATATAATAAATAAACGCTGAAGGCGAGGTAAAATTTAAGTACATTGGGGGTTGATGGATTAAGAAATTAAGTTTTTATTTTTAACAAATGCTTCTTCGTTTTCGTAAATCAGATTTACTTTAAGATAATTTGCGACTATTCAAATTTTTATTTGAAATTAAAAAATTTTTATTTGTGGTCATAAAACCCTGAGAAACTGGAAGAATTATCACTTCTGGGGCCATTTTACCATAAATGTTAGTACTTACCTTATATGTTTTATTAGTTTCCTAGTACTAACTATACAGTTATTATATATAACACGTTTACTTTACATTCATTTTTACGAGTTGCCGTAGATTTTTTAAAATTTCGAAGTCAGTTTGAAATTTGCACAATAAAAGTAAGACAGAGAGAAAGGAAAACGGTATGGAAAGAAATGCATATTACGAAAAGATTTGTTAAATTTTTATTCTTGAAACACAGTAATGATTACAATCCACGATATATAAAAGATGAAGCAACGCTACTTTGTGCAATCAACCATTGTACTATAGGAGGTCTAACTGATGGCGATGTAAGTTTATTATGCACCGCTAGGAGGGATCTCCACTCTTACAGCCCTCTATTGCTCTCGTTGTAGAAACGGATTTCCACTTCGTACAAGGAAGATTTCAGCACAGCATCTCTTATGCGTTTTATGTAAGGGGCTGTACTTAAATTACGTAACGAAATTTTTTGGTAATCTTGACCCCTCCCCCCCGTAACGCTCTTTGCCAAACCCTTAGCAATGGGTGTAACGCATGCCTGGACCCCCCCCCCCCCCTCGGCGTTACGTAATTTAAGTACAGCCCCTAAGACATTAATGCGGTGCTCATATCGTAATATTCACATATTTTTTAAAAGTTTTTAATTGTTGGATGGAATCTGCAATCTTCATTGTACCGTGTTCTACAAATTCTTAGATATTTTTTTTGTAAACAAAAAAAATTGAATAAAAAAATATTGGTGAAATGTTTCCTGACTGACAATGGTTACATTGTTTCAGTAAATATACGTGTACATTATATAAATATACATATACGTACATATACGTTTATTCTGATATTATTAGGACTATTTAGCTTGCACTATATTTGATATTATTGGGATCAGTTTTTTTACTAGTTCAGGATATTTGTTGGAGGTATTAGTATTGCCTTTGTCTTTATTTATAGAAATTTATTAGTATTTATTGCTAATTATCTGGTCGAAATGGTTAAATATTTCTTAATTCAGTGCTGAATATAAACATTATTTATACGTGATATTCTAACGCGTTACCGTTAATTTGATTTTAAGATCCAATATAAAGTATCTATTTTTTAATGACAATTGCGTTTTCTATCAATTTTTTTTTGTGGCCTAGTAATTACTTGCTTATCCCAATCAGTTATTACGTTTTCCAAGGTACTTTGACTAAGCAGTTTTTTTCTACGTACATTAGCCTAAATATATAAGCTCTGATAATTTTATAATTTAGTAGCAGACATAGACATAGTCACTTGGGAGATTACAGAATACCTGCAGGCTATTGTCTAGGTTCGTGTCTAGTCGCCAAAGCTACCTTTGAAACGATGACCAAGGATATCGTTTTATTGTCGTTTAATACCTTGGCAATTTATCATACGTTAATATAATGTCTAATCCAATTTTAGTTGACATATAAGTACTTTACACCCGCTAATGAGTTGGTGTTTCTTGATGGATAATGCTTCAACACATTTTTGGTAATTAATAATTAATTTTTGCACCTATTTTCGACGTTGACTTTGATTGTTACGTGGGTTCCAAAGTGCTCCGTCGATAAGATAGGCATTTTCACTAAAAACCGTAAATAAAAAATTAGTGAATATAATTTTCAAAATTCGAGCTCCGTAAGGGTGATTCTAATTGCTACAGACTAAATCCTAGAAAATAATAAAGAAATTAATTGGGAACTGACCGAGAATTTTCGGAAATAAGTGATTTTTACACTTTTCTGATAGATTTCTTAAGGATAAAATATATTTTTCATCCAAATAATATAGAAAAAGTGAAGAAAAGTACTGAAAAATTAGTATTATCCCCACATTTATTTGATAAATGGAGGTTAGGTTAGGTGTCATTTTTAAAAAATCTGTTCGGCGGCAATCGAGTGAGTGACCTTGAAAACATAAGATATAAACTACGAATATTACATTTTGTGAATTTCAGTTAACGATCAATGGAACGTCGAAAATTGGGACCGATTGGGGTTGACCGGGTTGACGTAGTTCTTACGAAAATCCTTTTATTCAAGATCAACGTGAAAATTAGAGAAGAAATATTTAAATACATAACGAGTCTATGTGTGCAAAAACTATAGAAGCCCTACTGAGCCCTACTGAAAATTCTCAGCTGAGAATTCACTATGTGATGTCACATGAGATCTCACGTGATAATGTGACAACTCACATGGGATCTCACGTGATAATGTGATAACTCACATGAGATCTCACGTGATAATGTGATAACTCACATGAGATCTCACGTGATAATGTGATAACTCACATGAGATCTCACGCGACAATGTAAGAACTCACATGAGATCTCACGCGCGACAGTCAGAGCTCATATAAGAAATCAGGTAAGAACTCCGTTGAGATCTCTGAAAATTCCGAAATGAAAAATGAATTTTACAAGATTTGACATCCAGACACACGAGAACTTGTGTCAAAAATCGGAAGATTGTTAAAATCAGCTGAGATATCGACTGAGAATTTCCTTATGTACGAACTAATCTAGAAATTCAGAAAAGAAAAATATTCCACGCCAGCAATAATGGAGAAGGAAATGATTTACACAAAATAATTCTGTTTGTGTTTCTCAATCTTCTTGAGATAATTCAGATAGGTGTTTTTTTTTTATTTTTGCTACTTTTCAAAATCTCAATTTATGTTCAAATTAATCGACTCGATCTCAATCCTCAAAAACAAAAATCTAAAAAAATTTTGTAGGTTATGTTAAAACAAATATCTGATAAAATTTTGGGGGTTATGTAATAGGAGGTTGACATCGAGTCGAGAATTTTCAGTAGTGAGTGAATGACCGTATATCACTGAGAAAAAACTATATATAGTTACTGAGATAATGGAAAAAATGTAGATTGAACTATTAGGAACATAATACTTAAAGCTGAATAGAATTCACCGTTCACTTTCTCAACAATCACTTTTAGAAAATCATGATTTTGAGGCAAAATTTTCTCGGTCACGCCGAAACGTTGATTTGGCTTGCGCGCTGGTGACTGGACACCTATTGCGCTTGCGTTATGTATATATACAATGGAGTTTGTCAGTTGGGTTAGGTATTTTGTTGACAAGCGTACTCACGTACACAAATCTAATGATTAATTACACAGGCCAAGAAAATGGATACCCAGATATCGGACTATCCTTTTCTGAAGGTTTTGCGTTACGCTGAATCCAAATTTGGCCGCAGAAGTGTTCTATCACGTCAAGATTTTCATATTTCCTAACCTAAAAGTACAAAAAAACACTGTTTTTGCTCATATTCACTTAGTTTTTTGCGGCGGAACAAAATTATTAGTTGCAATTTGGCATAAACAATATTAAAGTGCTATTTGTCAACTTTAAAGTTTTTGTCAGGGAACAATTATGATTTTCATACATTTAAATAAATGTGTAATTACACGAAAATAACTAACAAACTAAGACCAATTTTCTTACTAAGAATTTTTCTATTATGTCAAGGTGTTGAAACATTCTAACCTAAAAATGCAAAAAAAACGCATCTTTTGCCCATTTTAAGTAAGTTTTTGTGGCGGAATAATTTTTTTTCGCAATTTGGCAAAAACTAGATTAAAATGCATTCATCAGAAGCCTGAGTATATTTTTCCGACGGGTTTCAATGTGTTGAATCAAAATCTGGTCGTACATTTGCTCTGTGGCGACAAAAAACGAAAATCGAATTCGGCTCGTGCTTGAAATCTCGCACTCATGCAGTTATCACTAACTTACCGCACATGTATCATAATGTACTATATTAGTTAAGATCTTAACAAATAATTGTACCAGGTGTTATATCAGTTACATAAAATAAAACTCAAGTAACAAATAAAAAATAATTTATAACAATTAGCTCTCTAATCTATAGGCTTGTAAATTAAATACATATAATTCTTCTACTTCTAAACCTTTGTGCAAGTAGCCTATTTGATTATATCGTGAAATGAAACGTGGGTTCATTCACCTCGTCCTCTTGTTTTTGGTGTCATTATCCCTACCATTGCGTTTGACCGAATTAGGATGGCATCTGTCACCTTACTGAAATCTACACTTTATATAACAAATTCCAATAATGTTGCAAGTATACCTCCACGTTAATAGTTAATTAATTAAATTAAATAGAATTTTTAGATTTGTAAGATGATTACGAAACAGCAGATCATAAAGACGAGTTCATTTACATTTGTTATATAACAAAATGCGTTATTTTTTTAGGAATAAATGTATATATGAATGAAAACTCTCTATGAGTATTTTTAGTACACTAACATTTTAAGATAATAGTAATTTTTAAAAAATGGCGGAGGAAAAAGGGACAATAACAAAGATCAGTTGGGTGTTAGAAAACGGAAAGTGCGGCTTTATGCACACTTGCCTCAAAAAATATTGTTCGTCGCATGTGCGAAAGTGTGTTTTACACTAATATAGTAATAATAGTTTTTTTGTTATTTAATTACATTTCTAACAATAATTATTGACGACAAAAATTTAAAACGGCGAAATTCATTTTTATGCATAGGGAATTCTTATGGTACAAGAACAGATTCAACGAAATTTCAACTTTCCCTGCTTTTCACAGCAAATTTAGCTAGAAAATAGTAGAAAACTAAACAAACTCCAATCGCAAACAACATGTTTAGTCGACCTCCGCCATCCAGCTGATATATATTCAGTGGAAAATAGTTGACTTTTGTATATTTCGAGTCCAAAAGGTGCAGATAAAATGGTGACCAGTAACTAAATTAGTGTGTAACTCGATAAATCGTCCTTTTTGGAGTGAATGCTTATGTAAACTTAAAATGTGAATCTCAAAATGGCGAATACAATACGACTGACAAAAAAATAAATATCTGCTGCAGTAGTCCCCGTCCGAAATTACACGAATAGACAGTTCAGGCTGTCCTAACTTACATCCGAACCCATTACCCCCTCTTCCGCGAGTTTAGGCGTAACCGAAGCATTCCAATCTTGGCCGATCACTGCCGAATAACGTCGCGAAGTGCAGCGAATCGATATGGTGGGGGACAAAGGAAGTAGGCTAGTATAACTTATAAGGGTGTTACAACTTTGGACGGTATAACTTAGGCCGGGAATTACTGTACATTCATCTGATACTAGGTATTAGGACCTTTTTGGAATTGCTGATTGTGAATTTGAACGTAAAATTGTGACATTTAAAATGGGAAATCGATTATGGCGGACCAAAAAACAAAACGCTACTGACCTCATCTAATACTAGGTATTCGGACCCTCTGGGGGCTGTGGATTACATATATTCGAGTTTAAAATTCTGAAATTCAATATGACGGAGTTGCTTTGCGTAATAGTGGTATAAAGTAGAGTCCCGGTATATTTGCCTCGCTATATTTCGGTCCCAGCATATTTGCCCGGTTCCGTCTCGTTAAATTTACCTGTCGCCGCTCTCTTTTTCCCCCTCCTTGCGGGCTGGGGCCTGTGAAAGGGCCTGCTGTGGCGCCACGAACACAAAACGTCTGAGGGAACTGAGAGAAGCGACGCTTCCTTTCTTTTGGTAAATATAACGAGAAAAGAGGAGAAGGCGAAGAACCGAGTGTGAAAATATATCGGGACGTTACTGTAGTTAGATGTAAACGAGAAAAGAATTACAAAAATATGAAAGTATAAGTGTAAAAATGGCGTCATGAAAATAGTACTTGTGATGCTGAATTGTGTTTTTATTTTCGTATTTCTAAATATTTTGTTATGTTTTTGATGAGCATATTCAGGTAGATTATTTTAAAGGTGCCGCACATGAATCTGTACATGTAATTAAAAATGCCAATATGACGAAAAAATTACTAAACGTTAATATGAATATAAAATGAATTCCCTGAAAATTTTGAGTCATTTGGATACCTCAGTGTTGGGAAATATTTCGTGCCTATTAATATGGTATCTTATGTAAAATGGCATTTTTCAAGTCTATAAATGCGAGATTTGCACATAACTAACAAATAGATTTACTTAAAATTAATGTGGAGTAAAGAAAAATATATAATAAATGTTCGAGAGAAAGAATTAGATAGATTGGATACGCTAGGTAAGAGAAATTCAATGAAATTGTTGTCAAAAGTTCATTATCGTACAGGTTAGAAGCCATTATTCGACTTCCTAACGGTACAGAACTAGTCAAAATTGGGCGAAAATTGGACTTGACTCACTACGTACCATACAACCTCCTTAATATCTTACGGAATAATGTTAAACAAAATGTTATGCCTAAGCGTTAAAGAGCTGAGAGCCTAGTATTTTTTTCATGATTTTAAAATTTTATAATGGCGAATACGATATGGCGGAACGAATCTGAAACATACCATGGTTTTAAAAAGTAAATTCTTGTACGCTTATTGAGGCGCTGAAAAGGGCGAATACTGTGAATAAGATAACCTAAAATAGAGATGCAAAGACAATAATGCAGTTGGACAATTACTGAGGATTACGGAGAATTACGAACTATACGTAGACGATACAAGTTGAGAGGGGGGGGGGGCAATTTAACAGGAAAAATTAAAAGGAGGAGGACGAAAAGTTAAAATACCAAAGGAACTTAAAATAAGCGGAGGGGGCCACGAACATTCACTGAACTCGAACGGGAAACGTAAGGATTTAATATTTCTAAAACTGTAGTCCATCTGCACATCAAAATTGGTAAATGTTGGATTAAAAGTAATCATATTGTTACTTGCGATATTTAATATGACAAACTTAATTAACATTAAGTCGATTACCATTTCATTTCCAGTAAACTCAAACATTTTTTTTTAGTTTATATATAATATAAATTCAGCAAAAATTTAATAATATTTCAAAAAAATTTAGTGGATTGCATCAGTTTCTGGCACACATATTTATGATAAAGACAATCAAGAACAATGAATCACAAAAATCAAAAAATTGTGAATTCCCAATAACAGTATTGGATCTGCGTAACTCAAATTTATTAGGAAAATATTTTTATTGATATTAAAAATATTATGCATTACAATTTTAAGCATAACCAAAAATAGCAAAAATAGTAAAAAATATAGATTTTCACGATAATTTTGTTTGAACTTTTCAAAACTCGTTAAGCCTGCTGGTTTTAAACTACAGTATTCAAAACTCGTTTAGGAGGTTTTCAGTCAATTATTTTCCAGTAAAAACTCTTTCCTAGCATCGATATTTAGTAAAATTCATTTTTCCGAATTTGAAAGTGGCATTTCAATAGATTATGATTGCCTAGTATAAGATAAAATCGATTGTTACAATTTCGTGATTTCCTTATTGGCCTACCACATTGTACTAATAACGGGTGATTATGACAATTGTTTTATGAGAAATTGATGAAATTTAATAATTAATGATCTGACAAAATTTTATCGGCTTGTTTCATTACTAATTATAAGTCCATGATACTATCGATTAGTCACGATTCGTTCTCGTAATGTTGCCAGTTACAATGTAACTTCCTAAAGTTAAAAATTAATAGAAACGGATTATCGATTTTATAAATTTTAGAACAGTTTAGAATTCGTCCCTTAAAATTCTCAATCCGTAATATAGTTACATGTTTTACTACTCTCCATTTAAATTTGTTTCAGATATTTTGTAGATAAATTACGTTACATTAACCTTTAAGGACGGGAGAAACATATAACACCGGTTTGAACGTCGATAATTTTAATCTCTCGAAAAGGACAAATTCAGAGTTAAGATAAAATTTAAAAAAAGTATCAAAAATATTGATGTGAATGTTCCAATGGAAAGAGGAGGACCAAAATAAGTCCCCAAAATACGTTGTTACAATCTTTATAAATATTATTGTTTAAAAAATAATTGTTTAATGTAAAATAATTGTTAATTTTTTTGTTACAAGTACGGTGATTGAATCAGCTTGAGATTTGTGGCTCAGGGGTTTTCGAGGTCGCTGATTACGAATTTGGCATCATATTTTGAAAGTTCAAAATGGCGGATCCAATATGGCGGATAAAATTAAAAACAATGATTGGACTTCCTTGAAATTGATAACTCGGGGGTTTTCGGGGTTAGCGATTACGAATCTGGAGTCAAATTTATAGAATTCAAAAGTCAATGCCATGTGGCGGATGATTTTTTAGAAATTCAGTAATTTGTCTTGAAAATTATTACTGATAATTTTTTTAAAATTTCCAAAAAACTTTGAAATTTAAAATTTTTAAACTAACATCAAATTTGAAATTAGCTACCCCAAAAGCCTCAAGTAACAAAATTTAAGCAATATTTTAAAAATTTCCAAATATTTCATCCGCCATTTTTGATCCGCCATTTCGAATTCTAAACCTAACATCAAATTCAAAATCAGCGACCCCAATTGCCCCAACTAACAAAATGTGGGTTATATTTAACAAATTTTCAAAGATTTCGTGTGCCATTTTGGATCCGCCATTTTGGATTCTAAAATTAACATCAAATTCAAAATCAGCGACCTCAAAAACCCCTGAATAACAAATTTTAGGCTATTTCACAAAATTTTTAAATATTTCGTCCGCCATATTGAATCCGCCATTTTGAATTTTGAAAAACTAACATCAGATTTGTAATCAGCGACTCCAAAAACCCTGGAGAAACGATTTTCAAATTTATTTAACATTTAGATAACAAAAAACTAAAAATGTACTGGCGGTTACGGGGTGGAGTTTTTTCTCCCTGCGGCAGCTCGAAAATATGTTGATTCTAATTTAAAAGAATAAATTTTATAAATAAAGAATCAATAGTATTTGAAATATTTTAGTCTAATAAAAGAATATTTTAAACATTATTTATAATATCTTTCATTTACTTACCAAAATATACAATTTACTGCGGTTACGGAGTGGAGTTTTATTTGTGTCGATGACTCGTGTTGAACTGAAAATCTCATTTATACTGAATATTTTCTTTTTTTACAACCAAATTCGCACTGACCTTTAATCACACCGATATTATAAACATTTTTTACCTCTGCATTGCTTCTTGAACATGCTTGTTTACATTTACTACTTATATTTGCGACCGGTTACGGAGTGGAGTTTTCAATCGTGCACAAAAGTAATTTAATTCTAAGAAATAGAAATTGGTATATTTTGCCTTACCTCTTCCGGAATCGACTAACATATAGCATAATTAAGAAATATTGCTAGCCAAATGATATTTTTAGATTGCAGATTGAATGTAATATTTATTATTTGGATAAAATTTGCTCCATGCACGGTTACGGAGTGGAGTTTTTTCACCATATAAACATGAATATTTCAAATAATATGAAATTTCTACTTTTTTCCTACTATGGTCTTGTTAAACATTGATAAATACTATCATATGACCGTCATAATTTTTAATAATTTTAAATACTTTCAGAAAAAATGTCAAGAATGTGTCATTTGTCCTTTTTGGGAGAATCACCCATATAAACGCATTTGGACAATTTTTATTTCCACGGTTTCTAACGTAAAATTGTATCCTCTTTCAGAATCTTTTAATAGAATTTTGATAAAATGAACCGCAAAAATGTTATACACGTTTTTTTGTAATAAAACATGGTTTTTTACATTTCCTTTTTTATTAAAACATCACTTTCACCACGAAATGGCGTTAGGAAACATATCTATGGTGAAAACATCGCGTCCGTGGACCCTCAGGATTAATATGTTCCGTGAGCCAATTTGTAATTCAAGATGGCGTCTTCCAAAATGGCGCCTGGAGGCTCAAAATTTTTTTCTTGAAAACTATCGACTTAACAAAAAAGTTTATAAGAACAATAATGCTTTGGAAGGAGTTAAAGAATGCTCTCAAATTTTATCAGAGTAAATTCATACACTTTCTGATTTATCAAAAATTTGAAAAACCGAAATTTTGAAAAAAGTCGTTTAAAAAATCTGAAAAAATTTGATAAGGTTTACCAACCAATTCTAAGACATTTTTGTTGAAAGAAAATTTGTTCTACAGCCTATAGTTTTCGTGAAAATAAATCAGTGGTTTTTAAATCAAGAAAAGTTTAATCATTTATTTTCATGAAAACTATAGACTTTAGAGAAAATTTCCTTGGAACCAAAATGTCTTAGAATTTGTTGAAGAATCTTCTCAAATTTTTTTTTCAGATTTTTTAAATGGCTTTTTTTAAATTTTGATTTTTTGATTTTTTGAAAATTAGAACGTACATCAATTCATTCTGATAAAATTTGAGAGCATTCTTTAACTCCTTCCAATGCATTATTGTTCTTATAAACTTTTCTGTTAAGTCGATAGTTTTCAAGAAAAAAATTTGTTAAGTTTTAACAGAAATTTTGAGCTTCCAGGCGCCATTTTGGAAGACCCCATCTTGAATTATAAATTGGCATACGGTAAATTTTAATCGTGAGGGTCCACGGACATGATATTTTCACCGTAGACATGTTTCCTAATGTCATTTCGTGGTGAAAGTGATGTTTTAATAACAAAGAAAATGTAAAAACCCATGTTTTTTTTCAAAAAAACTTGTATAACTTTTTTGCGGTTCATTTTATCAAAATTTTATTAAAAGATTCTGAAAGAGGATAAAATTTTACGTTAGAAACCGCGAAGATAACATTTTTAAAAGGCGTTTATATACAAATTACTGACGTTCAAATCGGTGTTGAAAATATGTCCCTCCCGTCCTTAAAGGGTTAAGCAAAGCATTTAATCAAGATTCGAGTTTAACGATGACTAAAAGCTATGAGATTTATTAGCAAATTTTCTAAAAAAGTTAAAATAAGGGGAGACCTATTATAAATCATGGATTCAACCATAAAAGATTGCCAATCATTCATTATTTTATATACCATAGTACTATCCCATTAACACCTTGGTCGGATTATCCCTTCAGTACGTTCAAAATCATTGTAAATCATAAATATATAATTTCTCGAAGTTAGTTAATACTTATTGAGCTCAAATTTTATTTCTTCATAAAAAATATCCCGAATGGTGAAACAAATTTTCCAGAAGATTGGATTGAACGTGAGATGAAAACGATGTTCTACCTCTATATTAAAATATCGTTTCGTGGAATACGCAACGATAAATGTCCGAAATTTTGTTAATTAGTCACGTACTCCAGATTTTAGATCGAATAAGAATACAAATTAATAGATTATTGTCAGCATCTCAAATGAAAAAAATGATATCATTATTCACACTACACTTTATGACATCATACAAATCTCTAACGTTTTTTTAAAGGCATGAAGCGTTAGTAATGAGAAAGAATCCAAATGAGGTTTCCAGAATCATTTCAAAAAATGAATAGCAGTATCGAATTAAGTTATCAGGTTTACTAATAGTTTATTAATATCTTCCGGCCGCGCCTCCATTTTTATAAGAATTACTGATGTAACTATCTTCTTTTTACAGTTTGTTAACAGAACGACCTCGATCGTTTAGTGGAATATTCTTTCTATCACGTCGTATGATTTTCTTCCGTATTATTTTGTATTGATTAACAAATAATTCGAAATATCTAACTTTCATTTCAATATTTCTCATGATCAGGAGTTCATAATGTAGTTTCATATATGTGCGGTACAAATTTTAAAAGTATGTTGTACTCGAAGCAACCATGAAGGCTCCATGCTTGAAAATTTGCATTATATGTGTGGTCTCGAAATCCGAGCATGTACGTAGAATTGTTTATGCTTAACAGATACAAAACAGCACATGAGTGTATGAGGTCGAAAGTTGACAAACAAAATTAATCGCAGTTCCTCCAGAATATACTTGTAGATCTATAATATCAATTGATGAATCATTTATATTTACTTTAAAACAGAGAAACATAACACTTGTTCTCTGCATGTTTCGCATATAAAGTATTCCCTCCATTATTTTAACTAGCCATATTTTATATTTGTTTCTTATTTTCACTTATGTTCATTCTCTACTCCCCCTCTCCTGTCAGTCGTTCCCCCACTACACCTCTGAACATGCGCAGTAAAGGGAAAGGAGGCAAACATTCATTCCCACGTTCGTAGGTAAGGGAAAGTGTTAAAATAAGAGAAAAGACCAATATACAGTAGTCCTTCTCTTATTCTAATTTGTCCGGTCAGGCAAGATGAGCGGCTTATTCTAATTTTCTCCTCTCTCCCTCTAAACGTTTGCGGTTTCACTTTTTCTCTCTCTTTCCCTTTCGTGATGCGTGCGCAGTTATGTGTCTTATGGGCTTCGAAGGAAGGTACGGTTGTCCTTCCCTTATTCTAATTTGTCCAGTCAGGCAAGATGGCGGCCTTCTTCCCTTATTCTAATTTTCTCCTCTCCCCCACTACTAAAATTTGCTGTCTCACTATTGTCTCTTTTTCCTTTGTTGCGCATGCGCCGTTATTTTTATTTAGAAAATCCACACGTCAACACACGTCAGTTGGGAGAACGCGTGAGGGGAAATATTAGAATAGGAAACGAGAAAAAATTAGAATAAGGGAATACATTAGAATAAGGGAAATTAGAATAAGGGAAGGACTACTGTAGTAGGTGTGGTGGGGAGAACACGTGCGGGGACATATTAGAATAGGGGAAGGGAAAAAATTAGAATAAGGGAAAGACTACTGTAATCTTTGATTCGATGATTTAAAATAATGGAAGGTGTAAATGGCCTTTTCTATTATGGACTGTAAACCTAAGGTTTGGGGATGGTTCTATCAAAATGGCGGAAGATTGTCCTAAGCTATAACACCTTACTACCCCCACTTCTGTAATTTCCTATACACGAGCACAGATCTCTTGTCTAACCGAAAATGGGCAGCCATTGGCTGCGGACTTTATGACATCATACCTATAATTTGTCGTAAATAACATTAACAGTTACACTTACACAATAAGCCAAAATAGTTGCAACGCTTGCAACGTAACGAAAATGAGGCTTCTGCTGCTGATGACAGATAACTTCGTGGCTTTCGGTCAATGGCGGTCGAAGAAGAGGAGGAGCGCAACGAAGATTCTATGAAAAATTTGTGTATTCGTGAATGTTAATATTCCCAGGGCAAAAAATCAATTGGGAATGATACTGCGATTGCTAAAAGTATATTTTCTTTCCCTACAAAAACAATCGAGATGTAGCAAAAAACGCACATTTTACACAATTAACGTTGTTTTTCTCGAAAAAGGTTGCCAAAATTTGACATGGAGATTCTGATGAGCTCGTGTGATTCCGGACCGGAATCAAAGCAATCTAAAATTGCTATTTTTAATCTCAGAATATTGACATTTAGGAGTTTTAAAAAATGTTCAAAAAAATTCTACAACGAAAAAACCTATCTAAATTAAACTATTTAAAAAATTATCTTTAATTCAAATTGCAGCATCTTGACGGTCAGTTAACATCAACATTTCTATGATCTAAACTTCTAGATGTTGGCCTATTTTTGGTCAGAACATTTAGACTTTACCAGGGAGTTTTTAATTAATGGTACAGTGTTAAAGGTTGTTCTTTTACACATCCCTCTTGAATGAATTCAAGTGTCGTTAAAATGTCGCTTCAACGTTGACGCCGTATATTTTAAAGGACATCGAAAGTAGCAAAATGCAATTTCATTTAAAATCCAATCTAATCCCCTTCTCATGATATGGACAAAAACGTTAATTTTCAAAATATTAAAATTCTGAATTTGTTATTACATGCGTACACTTATATGTTTATGGATAATGTTTATTTTTATTATATATTTACAGTTTATGTTCACACACTCTATAACATTATTACAATTACAGATGCCTTGACGAAAATTCCACTACAGGCTTTCGCAATTGAAGCATGTATGAAGGGTCCTCCATTGAATTCATTTTGTGTCTATTCCAATAGATTAAAAATTAGTGATGAATGAATTCACCGGACTGTTCGGAACACAAACCAAAGCCTTCTTTCTCATCAAGACATTCCAGACATTGAAGAAGGCGATTGAGAATGATGTGCATTTTTAATGATTCCGATACATCAGTTGCATCGAAGGCCTTGTGCAATCCTTTTTTTATATCTCAAATAGTTTTGTTTCTTTTCATCAAAAAACAACTGTGAATGTCGTTCATGATTCTTAAAGATCCAACAAAAGGCTGGAGTCGTAACTTTGTGGCACTACAGTGCCCCCCCCCCCCCCCACACACAATACTTGTCTCTTCCGTCTTGTTTGTCCTTTTCTAACCCTCCCAATATTTGCCTAGTGAAGCGAAGACGTTTTTCCTCCACTCCACCGACATATAGTTATAGAACACGCATTCGTCGACCAGAAGTAATCAGTTTTTCCTACATCGCGCATGCGTGATGTCGCCACAGAATTACCGCTCTGTGAGAAGTGGTGGGGAACATGAATCGAGGGGTAAGACAAATATTGGGACGGACCTAGTGGCAAATATTAGGGGGTAGCAAATATTGGGAACGAAAATATTGGGGGGGACTACTGTACTGTGAACAATTTGTTTGTCATGGAGTTTATCCGCGAGTTGTAAAAGTTTTTTGCAAACGTTACCCTCAAAAAGTTCACCTTGGTCATTTTTCGGCAACACGTTAAGCCTCTTAGGCCTTGTAAGAGCTGTTTCGCGTCCAAATACTGGGACCAGCCATTTCCATAAAAGGTGATTAACAAAACTTTCTAACAAATGCAATTCCGATACAACGCACTTCTCGATGACCTTAACGTCGTCGTTTTCTTTTATTTTCTACTAAGGTATATAGACAGTAAATATATAACAAAGATAAAAATTATGAACACACATATAAATATGCGCAGATAATAAAAAACTTCAGAATTGTAATATTGACAATTAAAGTTTTTGTCGATATATTGAGAAGGGGATCAGCTCGGATGTTAAATGAAATTGCATTTTACTACTTATGATATCCTTTAAATTGTATGACGTCAATTTTGAAGCGACATTTTGATGACACTTGAATTTGTTCAGGAGTGATTTAATTTGTAGGAAAAATTGAAACGAAGTCATATTTTAATATTCATATTTTTATTCATTTGGATACCCTAACACTTCAGTCGTTCGAAGTCAGTGTCCTAATTAAATGTTAAAAGATGAGATAAAATATACGGATGCGTGAAATCTATTCATTGGTTAAGAAAATGTTCAAGACAAGGGTTTAACTAATCTTGGTACTTTCTATTTGAAATTATCAAACTGTAGATCTGGTTGTGAAATCTGATTGGTTGGGCCATAAACCTTACTGATTCCAGCCTCCGTTAGTTAAACTTCTTTGTGCGTCCAAAACATCTGATACTAACTTCTTATTTTTAGTTTTTATAATAATATAAAAAATGAAATTTAATTAACGTTATGTTGTTATTCCTAAAATTAGCGTTAAAATGAATCCAAACACTTACTATTTTGAGGATAATTGAAGAATGAAGGTATAGAATTTATTTAATTATATTTCATTTTATTCTAATCTTAACTTAAATTTCAGATTTAACGCGTAAAACAATTAATCACTATATTCACTTAATGTCCACTGTGTCGCCATTTTGGATGCTTTCACCTTTACTTTCAAAATAGCTATATATACATTTTAAAGTTCAAGTATCGAGGACATTAATTGTTTACTTCCATCAAGAGTTCCGAAACGAATCCAGTGTGAAACAACGAGATAAAATAGAAACACATTTGAAAAATTCATATTTTTTTTTTAAATTGTACATAGTTATTCATTGTTACATTTTTGTTTAAACCTAACAGCAGATTCTGAATATTTAATTCATTTTACGTCAGACCTGACGCCTACAACTTTAAAGAAATTTTGTTCTTTTTCCCCAAAATACAACCCGTGAGAAGGGTAGTAAAAAATGTCCAAGGGTTATTAATATCGTTGATTTTTCGATTTTCTCTTTCGTCATGTAAAGAAGAGGAATGGAGAGTTTTAAATGCATTTTTCACTGCGAATTTCAACGAAATTATTTTTCATGCATAAATTTCAATGTCCACTCTTTTTAATAAATTGAGATCTTTCGAAAAATATTTAGTGGTCTCATTTTTATAGGAAACAAAAAAAAGTACTAAATGACCTACCTTATTATGTTTATAACAAGTTCCTGTTCATTAAATCCGTTCTTACATTTTTCAAATATTTAAATAAACCTCAATTATCAGAAAAAGACAAAGAAAGAGTATTTTATTTTTATTTAGCAAGTGGAAATTATGAAACATTGTTCACTGAGGTCAATGTATATAATTTTAAATCTTTTGGTTTACTGAGTTTTGGTCGAATCATTTTCGTTCGCGCGTTAAAATTTTTTATCGAATTTGTATAATAAGCACTAGAAATTTCGTCGAAAAATAACACGAAGACGAAGCAATCTGTTACGAAAGAGCCCAGTCTTTTCCGATCAAGGTGACCCATGGTATAAACATACGACAGTTTTCTCCGTGTACATAGTGGTGCAACATGACCTACATTTCAGTTATATTTCTAAGCACAGCTACTTGTCTCTCTTTCCTGGAAATGAAATTTGTACAGTTTCTTTCATTTGTGATAAAACGATCTATCCGAAATAGTCCATCGTCAAGTTTGAAAGTTCCAAGGACAATTTTTTCCAGTACTATATAGCTTTGTTCGATAAATGTGAAAATTCACTGAGTGTTTTCATTAGCATAACATTTTATCGATCATCATCGAATAATTTAATTCGATAAATAATTAACAAATTGAGGCTCTGCAATTACTTTTTACGTACACGCCCTTTGTGTATAATTTCACAAAATGCATTTGTTGTTTGTGATTTTTTAATACATGATTTCAACATATAACAGGTTTTCAGTACATTTTCAACAATGATGCAATTTCTGGCAGATATTACATTTTATACCATTATAGTATGAATGAAAATAAGCATTTTCGATACTTCGCATTCCGCAATGCCTGTGAAAGATTGAGATTTAATTCAGAATTCTGTTACATTTTTCTAATTTTCTGATACTGTGGCATTATTTGTTTGATTGTTAGAGGATTTAGTAAAATTCTGTTACTTCGGTAACTTAAAATTATCAGAATTTTTCGAACATTTCTCAGAGTCTTTGAAAGGTACATGCAGTTTTTCCGAGTGTTTTACATATAATAATTACACCGATAGAAATTGTCTACCGATTTTTGCTGACCGATTTTACTACTTATAGAATTGTCACAATGTTTACCAATAATCGGTATTTGCACAACAAATTTTGGTAGATGCAGTTTACCGCCATTTTTTATCATGGCGAAAATTTATTATTCTAAAATTATTCTAAATTCTAAATTTATTATTCCAGGTGGAGACATTGGGAAACAACGATGTGCAAACACACGTTCACAAATTATAACATTGTATACTCATCATATCTTAACAATGTCTAAATAATGGACAACACTTTACACATGAAACATCCCAGCAAACGAAAATTCATTGAAATTCATTGAGTGATTTTGAATGAATCTCAATAGATTTGAATTGGTTTTCTTTATCACCAAATATCAATAAAAATCTATTCAACAGAGCTGTAATCAATGATTTTCTATTGTTTTAAAATCATTGATTTCAGTACGTGCTTATTATATTATTGAAATTCATTCAATTCCATTGGCTTTGGCATAATTTAATAATTTTGTATTAATAAAAGGTTGAACATTTTATATATTAATTTTTCTAATATTTATTATTACATTATGGTACATCTTGTCACATAGGAAGGAAGTATTATTGCTAACACTTAAATTGCAGTAATTTTCTAGTACCATGGTGTTTTCAAAGGTGTAAATCTGGCAGAATACCTGAAAAAGTTGGAATAATATATATTTATTAATTAAAATCTTTTAGAGTAGATTAGACTATCTTAAGGGAGTACCATTAAGTTGTAATCGAAGCTAAATAAATGTAAATTAATAAATTTTGACTATTTCTTTTTTAATTCGAGCTTTATAAAGGCAATTCTAACCATTGTTTACTATCTTCTAAAAAGAATAAAAAACAATTAAAGAGAATTGGCCGAGAATTTTCTGCAATACATGATTTTTTGATATTGGAGAAGATTCTTGGTCAATTCTCGACAAATTTCTTTGATTTTCTTTAAGAGAGCATACAAAATTATTAGAATTGCCTTTATGAAACTCAAATTTTGAAAATTCGATTCAGTAATTTTTAATTTCGATTTTTTCATTACTACTTTCTTCTAAATTGATTCAAAAATTTCAAAAATTTGGGTGAACATAAAAACATATTTTTTTTTTTAATTACGGATGGATTTAAAGAAATTAAATTAAAAAAACAAACTTTTTACATTTTTTATTCCAACACTACTGACTTCCGCGTCAAAAGTTACTCAAGAACGAATTTCTTTGACTCATTAAAATTCGCTAAATTAATTTAAACATTCAAAAAAAGTTTGGTGAACAGAAAATCGTATTTCCGAAATAATTACGCATGTATTTTAAAAAATTCCATTTTTTTTTCAAGGAAAAAATTGGTTTGGAGAACAAATTTTTGTACAATTTTTATTATACTATCTTTGAATTCATCGTAAAAAATTACTAAAGAACCAACGTTTTGGTATTTTTGGAACGATTGTTTCATTTGAATATTTTATTTCCATTCAAAATCATTTACCTCCCAACCTTGCTATTGGTAATAACCGATTCGATTTCATTCATATCAGTTGCATTTTCATCTAATTCTTTTTTCGATTCAAAATCATTAAATTTGTTGACTCGTAATAATTAACTAATTCAAATTCATTCGCAGCAAATATAACTATTTTTCCATTGCAATGTATTCAAATTACAATTGTTCTATTCGCACTTTTCAATTGAAATTTAATCAACGAAATCATTTCTTCATTCCACTATTTTCCCATTCAAAATGATTAAATCGAACAACTTTTTATGAGTTATTAATCATTCAAAATCATTTAAACACATTTTCTCATTGAATTTTATTGCAGAAGCTAAGAAAACGAATTCAGAAGTGATGTATTGAATGAATTTCAATGGATCTTCAATGAATTTTCGTTTACTGGGACACAACACCGCACGAGCACTGTAATACGCAATTTTCGAGTTTTCTCGTGTAATGATCATCTAAGACTATCGTGCTTGCGAGAAACTCCGCCGGTAACTTAATTATTCCGTTATGTCACTCACCTGTCGATAACTATCAATTATAATATAAATATATAGGTCAGTGGATGAAATAACATTTTGAAAATTATCTGTGGCATGCCCTACAAAATTTAGAAAAGAGTTTACAATTTTTTAGTACAAGTAATCCACTCTTTCCTAGAAAATTTTACACATTTTCATAAAATAGAGTTATATGATAAAATTCTTGGTCACTTCTCAATTAACGACTTTTGTATTTTCAGGAAACTGTCTAAAGTAATTAGAATTGCCTTTACAGAGCCCGAATTTTGAAAATTTTATTCAGCCATCTTTAATTTACGTTTTTTTAAACAAACTTCCTACATTACCGGCGGACCATTTTACAAATCCCTAATACTACCTTATCGGCTGACCGCGTCGAAGCGCCTCTAGAAACTGATTGGTCGATAACACCAGTTCCTAAAAACTTATGCGCGTTTCCCATCTATCACGTTCACACATCTTTTCCCGCGGACGGCGGCCATTTTATTATACTAAAACTCTAATTCGAAATTCTCACTCCAGTCTGTTTTTTTTCTATTTTAAGTGATAAACTGCTGTAAATTACCGTGTTTTTGTATTTAAAATTTGTAGTCAGATTAAATAATTTTGTAGAAACTGTTTTATTCAGTAAAAGAAAATCATCTTACATCAGGACGCGAAACCAACAATTAACAAAAAGGTAACTTGAATTTCTTCTTTTTCTTAGATAAAACTCATGATTTAAAAATACCTTTAAACATATTTATATTTATATCAACTTTTAAATGTAAATTATATTAAAATATTTCGTTCAAAAAGTCAACCAATTCTGTTTGAACGTCGAAAGAATCAAAATTTTAAAATTCCTGGAATGTATTTTTTTTCCGAGAAAAAACGCGCAATTTACAACAAAATGGCGGACTAATAGAAATTCCCTTTAAAAACCAACATTTATGTACTAAATTAAAATTTTATCTGGTATGGATATGAAATCATTTAATATTTTAAAAGAAAACTCCTTTATTGTTTTTTTTTTTCTTATAAATGAATCTAAATCACACAAAACGGAACTGTAAAAAATATTGTATTCAACTGCGAAAGTCTTTCGTAATTATCAAAATGTGAACAAAAAATGGGACGGAATATGAATCGTTAAGAAATTAATTTTGCTTAATTATAACGCTACTCAATATTCAATAGTTTTGTATTCAAAACTGCAAACATCGAACTTATAATAAAGGAACAAAACACGTTTTCTTAGTATCTTCCAGTAGTCTATCAATAAATATAAGCTACAGATTTAACGATTATATCGATTTCAATAACGCACTTATTCTGTAACATCTTCGCATTCACACAGTATATTTTAAATAACGATTGATAATCATAATTATATTTACAAACCGTGTTTTGCAGATTCATTGATAACATCGCTTTACATATGCTTAAATTTTTCAAGATCAAAACCATTTGATTTTTGTTTTACACTTCGGATAACCTGTACATACCGCAGTCTCGTCAATCGACTGTCCATTACTAACAAAAGTAACAAAAGTATCAAACCCATCGATGCGAGGAAGTAATTGCACTGCACTTAATTTACTTTCACATCGCATTTATAAAAATAATACAATACAGTTGGATTATCCAGTCTATTTTTTTTTGCAATGTAAAATAAATAAGTCAGTAAAAAAACATTTCACTAAGTTTATGCACTTTGCGGGACTTTAGTCCAAGTCCAGTTTAGCCATGCCTAATGTTCCTGTGTGTACTTTTGACGTTTTCATTTTTTTTATCGATGTCCACAAATCTTCCATTGTTATTGGTCTCACTGCGTCGTGGAAGACTTCGTCGTCTCCACTACCAGTGCTGCTATTGTTAAGTACCTCTCTGCAATAATTGAAAATATTTTTGTCATTATTCGTAGCATGTATTCAAAATCATGAGTTTGTCTATTGTAAAGGAAAAAGATGAAATTACAACGGTTGTGTTCAGAGGGACTGCAATGATCAACAAAGTGTTCTTATACCGATTGGTTCTTATAACGATGGTTCTTATATCAAGCGTCTACTGTATAATACAGTTCGCTCCAAACCAGGAAGTAACATGGAGGTTATGTTTGTTTACTTTATGGAAATCAACTTGTAATTTTAATTACTTGTATTCAATATTTTGGTGATTTATTTAAATATAAAAAAAAGACTTACGTAGAATGGTTACGGAGGTAATCACGAACTCTGTATACAGAGGCATTTCTGCATAATTCTTGCAAATCTGATCCAGAAAATCCATCTGTCATCTTTGCTAACTTGATGACATCAATGTCATCTGCCACTGGTTCGTTACACAAAATTAATTGCAATACTTGAATTCGTTGTGCTTCATTTGGTAAACCAATGTGGAACGTTGCAGGCATACGCCTTAAAATTGCTCTATCCAAATCTTGTGGTCGATTAGTAGCACCCATGATTATGACAGTACATGAAGGATTTGTTATCAATCCATCCCACAAGGACATAAACTGCGCTTTCATCATAGCTGTAGCTTCATGATCTTGGGAGCTGCGAGATCTTAAGAAAGAATCTAAAAAACCCAATTTTATTAGTTTCTTTCTTTGAAATTTGCATAGAAAATAATTACCAATTTCATCGATGAATATGATGCATGGTTGAAGTTTAACCGCTAATGAAAAGACAGCTGCAGTAAGCTTTTGACTCTCTCCGTACCATTTATCAGTTAATATACTAACGTCTAAATTAATGAAACGAGTTTTCGTTTCTTTGGCTGTAGCTTTGGCTATCATTGTCTTTCCGCATCCTGGTGGACCATGCAGCAACACACCCTAGAATCAATAACTATTTTAGTACAGATTGTTAAAACTTTTTTAACAAACCTACTTTTGGAGCCTGTGTGAGTTGCGAATCTTCAAATAGTTCCTTTCTCCGAATTGGCAAAATAACAGTTTCTTTTAATTCTTGAATGACATTATCCAAACCAGCGATATTATCCCATGAGACTGGGATATCCTTTGGGTCGACCAAGTGACTTGCAATCATCATCTCATGGTCTGTTAATTGTTCAGCATCAATCGTTAATGGTATATTATCAGTTGTTGCCAATTTTCGTAGTTGTTCTTGAGCCTGAAATGGATTATGTAATGTACAAAAATTTGTTCAAATACACCAAAGTTAAATTTTGAATCGCTGAGATGTTGAAATCTATCGAATGAAATCGATGTTAAAAATTACAGGAGAAAAATGCTAGAAAACTATTTGGAGAAAATAGTTTTTAATAACCTTTTTTTTAGCTTTTTTCTTGGCTTTGGTCGTTGGATCCATTTGATTCATAATCCATCGCATACTAAAAAATCCGATAGCTGTTACAAAGGAAAGCCTCGCCACGAGCATCAAAACCTCGTAACGAGAAAATCCTGGACCTCCAGCGACGTTCATCCTGCTCTTGATTTGAAAATTTTTTTTAATTACGATAGACTACATCACCATAGAAATCAAAAGGGTAGAAATTCTTCGAGGCACGTTTTCAGTGAGAATTTCGCACGATTTTAGACCACAAGATTTTTCTAATCGAGAATTTCCGGATGATTTCGGTCGTCCTCGGGTTTATACATGGTGCCCGCGGATCAAAACTGCGCAATGGACAAGATTATCAGATGTTCGATCGGTAAAACAGATGCAGTTCAAATTGCGAATTCAAATTATTTTTAGTTTTAATTTAGTGACCTATAGAAATATATGCACGCTAACATAATAGATCGCATTAACCCTTTAACGCCGGAACGGACACTTTTTTTCGTTCATTTTCAACTTTAATTTTCTCGGCGATTAAGAATGTAAAAAATCCTTCAGGAACCATTTCTTACGTATTTGACCGCGTTCTTTCAGAGTCTGCAATCGAAATCCCCCAAAAATGAGTATTCAAAAAGTTATAGCCATTTTTTAAAAGAAAAATCGAAATTTTTGACAATTTTCTTTCAGAAATGATTTTTTTTTTTCATATAGCAGGTCACTAGAGCACTGTTTTACCTGAAAATATCGCGTCCGCAATATCTAAGCTTGAAAATGGCGAAACGTACTTTTCAAAATTTACAGATGGCGGCTCAAAAATGTTGGCGGAAGAATTTTTTCCCCACAAATATTAATAATCAAATCATCCTTATTTTTTTCAATTTTCTATTTGTATGGCGTTGAGTATCTAAATATTTCTCGGGTCGCTCATAACGAATCTGAAGTCAGATTTCAAAAATTCAAAATGGAGGATCCAATATGGCGGGGGAAATTTTTAGAATTGCTCGGAATGTTGTGAAAATGATTACTAGGGGGTTTTTGGTGTCGCTGATAACGAATCTCAAGTCAGATTACAAAAATTCAAAATGGCGGATCCAATATGGCGGGCGAAATTTTTAGAATTGTTCGGAAAGTTGTGAAACTGATTACTAGGGGGTTTTTGATGTCGCTGATAACGAATCTCAAGTCAGATTTCAAAAATTCAAAATGGCCGATCCAATATGGCAGTCTTTATTAAGAAAATCGAGTTGATTATTTGCCTAGAAATCCAATTTGTAATTGGTATTGTGTAGAGCTACATGCGACTGAATTCAATTGTAAACAAATATGAATTTTGTCTTATAGAAATGTACATGATGGTACAGAAATATTTGTATGGAGTTTTTCGGAAATATCGTACACCATATTGGATCCGCTATTTTGAATTTTTGAAATCTGACTTCAGATTCGTTATCAGCGACCCCACAAACCTCCGAGTAATCATTTTCACAACATTCCGAACAATTTTAAAAATATCGTCCGCCATATTGGAAACGCTATTTGGAATTTTTGAAATCTGACTTCAGATTCGTTATGAGCGACCAAAGAAATATTTAGATACTCAACGCCATACAAATAGAAAATTGAAAAAAATAAGGATACGCAGATTATTAACATTTGTGGGGAAAAAATTCTGCCGCCAACATTTTTGAGCCGCCATCTTTAAATTTTGAAAAGTACGTTTCGCCATTTTCAAGCTTAGATATTGCGGACGCGATATTTTCAGGTGAAACAGTGCTCTGGTGACCTGCTATATGAAAAAAAATTCATTTCTGAAAGAAAATTGTCAAAAATTTCGATTTTTCTTTTTCAAAATGGCTGTAACTTTTGGAATATTTATTTTTTTGGGATTTCGATTGCAGGCTCTGAAAGAGCGCGGTCAAATACATAAGAAATGGTTCCTGAAGGATTTTTTCCATTCTTAATCGCCGAGAAAATTAAAGTTGAAAATGAACGAAAAAAAGTGTCCGTCCCGGCGTTAAAGGGTTAACCCGTTTCGTCCTGAAATGGCATAAATTGTCAACGTTTTTTACCTAAATAATTTTCATAGAAAGGGTGAATCAATTTTTATACAAGCCCATATCTTATAAGTTTCAAATCTGCTCTTTTTGAATCTGAAGTCCATTTTTCCAGTATCTTTAGTCGTTTTTCCAATATGGCGCCGAGAATGCCAGAAGACCTGAAAAGAAACAGTAGTTTCATAAATTGAAATCCTTTTTTTTATATAAAACTGTAGTCCAATTGATTCTTACTTTAAGATCTGGCGGAGTATTTGGTTGTACCAAAAGAAGGTGTAAGGCGCATGCTAGAATTCCAATTGGCGGCGTTTTCAACCAATTTTTTGTTATTCAGTTGTAATACTTTTGTAAACGAATATGCATTCAATACCAATTGATAAAAGATGATTTTCCACATCCTCGATCAAGAATCACTTTTCAAATTTTCAGAATTTAAAACGGCGGATCCAATATGGCCGTCAAAAATTTTAAATTTTTATAAATTTTTATACAAATGTGCATAGAGGGGGTTTTGTGGTTCCTGATCACGAACCCGCTGTCAGATTTTTGAAATTCAAAATGGCGGACCGATATTCATAACTTTTATCAATTTTTGTAAAAGTTAGTATAGGTGGTTTTTTAAAGTTCCTGATTCAGAATTCATTGGCAGATTTTCGAAATTTGGAAATGACGGTTCTAATATGGCTGTTGGAACTGATATTTTGGTAACAAATGGATTTAGAGGCTTTTTTGAGATCCTGGACTACTAATCCGTCTTTAGATTTTTAGAATTCTAAATTTTACAAAAATTTCTTTTGTATCCATTTTGTGTGTAATCACAAATTCATCTTCAGAGGTTCGAAAGGCAACATTGAGGCGAAGAAGTACTTTCTCGTCACTATTGAAGAAGCAATATCGTATCACTATTGATGGTCAATAGTCCTTTTGAGATTTGATTCAGTCCTCATTTTTACAAAATTTTATAAAAGTTTTGAATTTTTATCCGCCATATTGCATCCGCCATTTTGAATTTCAAAAATCTGCTAACGGTTTTTTATCAGGAACCTCAAAAATCCCTCACACATTTGTATAAAAATTTATAAAAATTTCAAATTTTTGACCGTCATATTGAAATCGCCATTTGAAATTCTGAAACTTTGAAAAGTGATTCGTGTTCGAGGATGTGGAAAATCATCGTTTACCAATTGGTATTTAATGCATGTTCGTTTACAAGTGTATTATAACTAAAAATTGGTGGAAAATGCCGTCCTGTTGACGTTGCCAATTTCAATTCTAGAATGGGCAATACAGTATCTTTTGGTACAACCAATTACTCCATCAGATTTAAAAGTAGGAATCGATTGGACTACAGTTTCATATAAAAAGAGGATTTCAATTTACGAAACTACTAAATTTTTCGGTTTTTTTGCCATTCTGGGCGCCATATTGGAAAAACGACTAACGATATTGGAAAATGGACTTCAGATGCAGAAAAAGCAGACTTGAAACCTAGAACATATGGACTTGTATAAAAATGCATTCACCCTAATACAATTATTACTGGACAAGTATATTGATATCACCCTAATATATATTAGTGCGATATTGAAAAAATATAACAATGGTATTAAGGGGGTTCTAATACTTCGCTGATAAGGTAGACATTTTCACTAAAAACCATAAATAACAAATTACCGAATCAATTTTTTGGAAATTCGGGCTCTATAAGGATTATTCTAATTACTATAGACGGTAGGTGGGAAACGCATTATGTGATTCATAATTTTTACATATAAGTACACGATGATTTATTGCGCTAGACTTGAACTGATATCCCAGTTACGTCATATTTTTCTTTGTTTACATTTTAACAATTAGTCAGAGGACCGAATTACGTAGAAGAACTTATTTGTTTATTTAATTCGATTAAAGCGGTCAAGAAATATACATATACTTATATATTATTATCTATAGATGGTATCCTAGAACGTACCAAAGAAATTAATTCGGAACTGACCGAGAATTTTCGGAAATAGTCCAGTCGAATTAGATATTCGAGCAGGAAAATGGTCCAAGAACCGAAATTCGTTTTGGAGACTGTTGTATGGGTATAGAAAAGTCTAACCTCGAGTTGTCGATCAAGATTTCATTTGTGCATATTCCGTCATCTTCAAAAAACTAAATCTATAGACTTTTTGTAATAACTTGACTACCGATTAATTTATATGAACTTATAAGGGCTTATTTTATAGCTTTTTTAATGCTCTATAATTTATTTATCTTCTCTTACAATTTTTAATATTTTTGTAATTTCAAACACCTCGCATGTATTTGAAAAAATATCTTAAATTTTCAGTTTTTTTCTAGGATTATCATGATCTTACATTAACATTACACTTTAAGGTAAGTTTTAAAAGCTTTATCTTGATACTATAACAATGTGTCGTTTAAATGTTAAGGTTGTAACCTTTCTGTAACATTGTCGTAATGTCATGCATTGTAGGAGGGTATAGGGACTAACGAATAATTTTCATAATTAAACTACCCAAAAATTTTACACTTTACAGTTTGTGTTTCCAAGTTTTCTCTTACTACTAAAAAAATTAGATGCTTTTTAGGTGCTCTTCCGGATTATGCCGAAATCGAAATCTGATCTATGTACTTCTTCATTTTATTACTGCTGAAATGCTATATCCCGGCATTTAATGCAGTATAAAATGAAAAATACATCTACAAAATTAAAATTGAATATCAATCCAGGGCAAAGAGGGTTATCATTTTACACGTATCTCTATGAAATTAAGGTTTTTTAATTTTTAAAATAATGTCCAGAGCAAAAGAGAAAATACTCATTCATATGTAACATGTCATTGGGTAAAACTTGTATTTAAAGTAAACATTCCCTTTCAAAAATTGTATTCTTACGAATATGATGTCCGGTATTCAATTTTATCACCACGTGTTGCCGTTGAATTATTAAAAAAGAGGACTTACCGATGGATTATTTTTAAAAGGATACCCTCATCGCACAGGTTAGATTGGATTAGTCGATTAATGCGATCGGTGCGTTGCAGGGGGCCAGGTGCGTATTTTCAGCTGGTCGAAAAAAGGGCATGACCCTTTCTGATATGTGGCTGGACCCTCGATTCTGTAAATGATTCCACGCCCCTAGGTTTTACACTCGATTACTATCAACGCTCAGAGACAGTGCAGTCGGTTTTCGTAAGTGGTGATGTGCAGTAGTACGTTCATGCATTTGACTTAAACCTCGCGTGGTCATAAAGTGCGATGGAAATTTAAAAAACTTTTTCGGAAAATATTTAATACAAGTGTCAAGAAATTGAATGTTATTCAAGTTTTTAATTATTTTAATTAGAGACTGTTCATGGAATTTTTAAGAATTTTCTGAAAAGTATCCTAAAAACATCCAGATGATAATGGATTTACAATTACTGAATGTAAGTGGAAAACCTAAGTAAAATAAATCGTTAAAAAATGTTTTTTTTACGTAACTTTTTATATAAAAATTTGCATGCTTATCTCTGTTGTTGTATAATCTAAGTACATAAAAATTGTTTTAAGGATGTAAATATTTTCGAGGCGGGAAATTGGACTCCGTCGGCACTTCCTGCAAATTTTGATGAGAGTACTCTTTTTCAATTGGGTTCTCCTGCATATAGCGCAAGTACCTGCTCGCATGTCACGTGTTCCCTTTGCGACAGTTTCGATGGTAAGATATTCATTTAATTATTAAAAAACACTTGTCAAAATCAGAGTTTGTTACCTTAAGCATTTTACGGTTATTGAACGTCGGACTAACAAAGTTGTAGTTTGATGTCTGACCTATTTTCAGTTTTTCCACTTCCTTTGTTTTAATTTGGGATTTAAAATCTGAACGTTTTAGACTGTGATTCACATTTTTATAGAAATATTACCTAATTGCGTAGGTCAAGAGCAACAGAAAACTTTTCTAGTGATTTCCTAAATTTAGGTAAATTTTGTCCTCAGCTTAATTTTATCAGTGCACTACTAGTAACAGTACAACTATAATGAAGAATCTAAGATAAATAAAAATGAAATTGTTTTAATAAATTAAGTTTTTTTCGCGGATTATCGAGGATTTCTTTCGGGACTTTTGTCAGTTAATAATTTTAAATTAACGCGTTGAAAGTTAGGAATTAGTTTGAATAAATTAAAAGTAAGCTGCAATATAATTACAAATTTTTCTTATACTCCTGACTAATTAACAAATAAAAATGGCATCATTAAAATAACATTAGTAGAGTTGACCTTTTTTGTGGATTTTTCGTATAGGGGAGAGTCCGGTAGTCCCGACCACCTAAGGTTTTGGGCATATAACTTATTCGTCGCGACTTCAACAAGTAATAGAAAGTATTAAAAATAATATTTGTATCATATTGAATGCATCCGTGGAGAATTTGAAGACAAAATAGCAAATCTGTTAAAGAATTGCATCTTTTTCGTTGTTCATAAAATTGGTTACGCCATTTTACTTGTCTGGTAGCCCCGACCACTCAATAAATTAACTTGTATATAATAAAAATACATCATTAAATACTTACAATGAACTTTTATTCGAAATAAATTAATATTTACATGCTTCATTGTTTAATATAACTTAAAATAGATGTAGTAAGCAATGTAATAAACACATCGTTAAAAAAGTTTTTTGATGAAATTTTTAAAACTATTGAACATAAATATAATTTTTTCTTGCTCTTTTGCCTTCGCAGTTTCGTAAATGACATTGTGCGTTAAAATTTCCGAGTGTTCGGCTTGTCTCTTTATTATTAAAAAATTATTACTATTATCATTATTGAAAAATAAAATTATTATTAAAAAATAGCTGTATTTTTTAAAAATGTAATGTAGAAAACTACGCACTCAAGATTTGGTAATTTCCATAACTGTTATTAGAATTATTTATTTCCTAAATAAATCTATAAATCACTTCACATATCTAAAGCCAGCATACGATGTGTAGTCGTGTCAGTCTGTTCGCGAGAGGATTTTTATGAAGAATAAACGAAAAAAACAAATTACATTTAAGCTTAATTTCATTACCGAAGTCAAGTTAGCTTTTAAAATGGTTATGAGCAATATTTTTACCGGTCGGGACTACCGGACTCTAAGTGGTCGGGGGTACCGGAAAGTTTGTATGAGCCTTGAAATTGTTATTATAAACAAACGAGACATAAAAAATAAAGTTTTTACAGCCTAAATCGAAAGCTGGGGGGTGAATTTTTCTGTACACACAACGATAATTAGCTTATTTATTATATGATAATAAATATTAACTGCGAAACTTACCTATTTTTTTTTAAATGTTCATTTTATGAGTTTGAAGAACAAAAACTTATGCTATACCATTAAAGTAAAGACAAATAGCTTCCTATTCTCAAATTTACAGTTTTCTATAGTGTACCATAAAAAAATTATAAAATTAGCCAAAATCTATCTTTACATTCTTAGAACTAATTAGTGGTCGGGGCTACCGGACTCTCCCCTATACAGCTTACCTTTGAGATGATTTTTTATTATTTCTTTGCAATAAAAAAAGAATTGTATTTTAGTACTTCTTTTTTACACGAATGCCATTGAAGCAATACAGAATTTCTGAAATATGAAAGTGAAGTTGGAAAACTATAACTTTTAAAAAATGTGTAGGATTATATTTTCTGGAAATTGCTAGAGAACTAATATCGAATTAATATCGAATATTTTTCCATAATTATTTGTGTTTTATTGTTGCAGTATCTGTAGAAACACTCAAGGAAATGGAACGCGTAATGCAATTTTTGAAAGCGTTACATACCAAGAGACAAAGAAGGTCTTTTTTATCGATTCCGAGCGACATTAATATGCAATTTTCAGACAGTGATGCAAAAGTAAGTAATAAAATAGCAATTTGGTAAATTATTTCGTACTAAAAACTATTGTCAAAGATTACAGGTTCTTATTTTATATTAGAATATGAATGTTTTAAAAGTTTTTGTCGACTATGTTCGTGTGACTTAAAAACCAAATTTCAATCTTTAGGCACATTATTGTTACTTATTAATTACGTACATTAGACTATGTAGACGTAATATAAAGGCGTTTTACTTTGCTTTTTATTTCTATTTTATAACGATAACATTTTGAAAAATTAATTTCGTGAATTTCACCAAATTTGTCGACAATTCATAAAAAAAAATTGACGTAATTAATTTGGAAATTATTCAATAGACGTTTGAAAAAATCAATATCAGGAGTTACTGAATATAATTAACAAAATTAATTTTTTGTTGTACTGTCCCTCGTAAAGAGTACCGAAAAAAGTACAGCTACTAATATTTTGAGAGAATCAATAAGATGAACAGTACATTATTAGTAACTTCACTAAATGTTAAATAAATTGCTTTACAAAGGTACAACTGGTCAGCGGATTCCACGTTTACATTAAAAAAGCCGATCTTGAAATAATAAAACTTAAATGGAAGGCAAATGCAAACGGTCTTATTCGGCAACTGATGAAGGCAATAGTTGGTCCATCAAAACTAAAAAACATGACTCCCATGGGCCGAGGAAGAAATGCTATCCCGCAATCCGTCATGAAAGCTATATTCAGTAAGAATAAGATTTTGAGTGACGTAAATTAAAACCCATTTTTTTTACCCTAGAGCAAAGCTTTATTCATAAAAAATTGAAGTAAAAAAACATTTGTTCAATGGGATAACTTTATTTCAGAATACGTGACAGTGCGCAGAAAACTGGAGATTACATACCCTGAGTACACCCGCGTTTTAAGCCAAATGTGTTATAGGCTTCGTGCGGATCACTTAAAAAAACAAGAGATGGTGAATCTGTCGGAACCAGGCAATGAAATAGTAAGGCCGATCCCCCTTCCGTCTACAGAAAAGCGAAAGCAAACTGAAAAAAGCAGTCCGGCATCGATTGTACAAAATGAAGAAATGGAGACAGTACCAAATTTCAGAAAAGAACAGGAACAAATAGAAGACAGTAGTCAAACTTTGCGCAGAAGTTCTCGAGATAAGAACAAAGATTCAAAGTTGATGTCCTGGAAGACGGAATTGATGTGGGACGACGAAGATTTCGATGACGACGATTGGCATCTATCCGATTCTGGCGATGATGATTATGATGAACATTGGAAAATAGGAGGCCAGAAGAAGCCCAAAAATAAGACTGCGAAGGGAGGTCGAACCCGCAAAAAGTAGAATTAAGTATTTTATTTATCTCATGTAAATATATAATGTAATAAAATAAATTTTTAAAGGTAAACTTGGGGTTTTGCCATTTCTTTACTTTGGAATATTGAAATGTTTTTATTTCTAAACAAATATAAATTCACATGCTCATGAAATAAACAGGACTGTGTGGATTACTTTGGTTATTTAAGTGTCTTATTAGTTTTCTTTGTCTATTCTGCTGCAACTGCTCTCCGCAGAATCGCCGTTCGTTCCGTTTCTACAATAAACATGTATTGCTTTTATCAGAAGTTATTAATAGTAATACCTAATTTTCACATAAAAAGACATTATAAACTATTACGATACAAACAATCGATTCAATTCCGGAATACCTCTAGGAGGTAGGTTTCGAATTACTCTGATATTTTTCACAAGATGATTCGTTCTTCAGTGACAGGAAGGCAGTTAAGTATTGTAAAAAAACGTATTTTTTTGTTTACAAATAAACACTACTAACGTAAACCTCTTGAAGCACAGAAATTAATTCTATTCTTGTTAAAATATACTTGGATATGATAACCTTCGAATAAAATGAGAAGCAAACACCTATGATCAAACATATGGCATCGTTCCAGTCACACTAGACAAAAATCCATATTTAAATTGACTATATCACATAGATGGAAAATATAGTTAAAACTACTATGAAAAAAGTTAATCTTATCACTTTCATAGTCGATTTTACTATAATTTTGTTACACCAACTATCTCCTCATAGTTAAAAAAATCAACTATGTAGAATGATTTAAATAAATATGACGAATATAGTTAAAATAATTATAATCTAGTATAGTCCTAATTTCACACTATGTCTGGTAGTAAATCTTTATATTTACTATTATTCATGGTTAAAGTTTGTATTTGCTATAAATCCATAGCAAAGACTGCCGCACCCTGTGTGTTTTGATGCCGCTAGGCGGCGTTCGCAGCTTTTTTCTTCGAGCCCGTGGCTCCCGTTATTGAAGTGGATTTTCATTTGGTCATAAGAAGGACTGTCGGTCGTCAAGATATGATAATACATAATGCATGTAGTATACGCGCGTGTATCTATAGATTAGTTACACGACATTGAAATTTGTGTGTATAATGGCATTGCATAATACATTTTTTAACTGGCTAGAGTGTGACATTCACAAACTTAGCACAGTATTGATTTTTTGTTTTTCTCTTTGTTTCCTGGTTTATCTTAAACAAAGAACGAAGAGAGAAAAGTGGATTTTTCATATGCTATGATATATATAGTTTGCAAGTATTTTTAAAAAGTAAATATTGACTCCTTTCCATATTTTTTATGACAATTTCTTATACAATTTCTCTCAGTAAAGGTAGTAATTTTCTGAAATGACTATTTCAAAATAGTTGAGTATATTTGTCTATTACACCGAGAAAAGTGTCTTTTATCAGTTACAATCCCGTGTCTTTTAAAACGATTTCTGATACTCCGTAAAATAAATATTGTAATTACTGAAATCCCATATGTTATCTATAAAAATCTTCGTCTTTTAGCATTTACTTATTATCGAGTAAAAGATATTCTATTAAGTTGTCATGTTTTAAAAGAACGTTTTATTATGTCTAAAAGAATACGTATTTTAGCATTTTAAAAATACTAGTAGAATATACTTATTATTATATATAATATAATACTTATTATATAGAATTATAGGTTATAATCTTGCAAATGTATAGAATATTATGTAATAAATAAAGCTGGGAATCAATACAAACTTTTATATACAATAAATTCACCGTTACAATGTCTCCTTTTGATACACATCATCAGAATATTCGAAAATCGCGTTATTCTTTATTTGCCAGCATAATTTATCAAACATAAAGTGTAAATTAAAAATTGTGGGAAGTTTGATCCAAATTTAAGTTCTGAGAATGAATACACACCCCCTATCTACCGAAATAATTTCGATAATTTTACAATTACGAAACGTTATCAGATGTTGACAGAAGTTACGAAATTACGAAAAAAAGGTATTATATGTATAGGTTAGAAACGGGTTATTTTTTTGACTTTTATTATTTTAACGAGCGGAATTGTCTTTTTACACAAATGTTTACACAATATTATTCTCAAGTTTTGCTGGAGCTGCAGGTCGTCTTTCTTGATGGCGCCATACTTTACATTTGTAAAGCATGCTAAAACCTATACATTAAAGTACAAGTAGCGGTCATGGAGTCGATTACCGCCGGACAAACAATAATTTCGAAACGTAAATAAACAATGTGACCCGCCTTACCAACAGCGAGCTGTTGCTTGAAAACGAAATCGAAAAAATATCACCCGATACGTACAATATTTTTTCTAAAATGGTTAATTTACTGAATTATAGTAGGTAATAATTTTTCTTATATCCAAGAATTACCGAATTTGTACTGGTAAAAATATGTGTCTTTTAACTGATAAAAGATATATTTATACCGACTACAAGATGTGTTAAAAATATTTGTCTTTTAACCTGTAAAAGAAATATTTTTGTCCGTATATCTAAAAGACTGCCTTTTATGGGATATTAGAATTCCAATACTCGGTAAAAGACACTTTTCTCAGTGTATGATGTGTAGCATTTTGAATCATGACACAATAGTTAAACTTTACTATTTCAGAATAGTTATTTTAACTATTACCATGCCTTGTCCTCATTTCACACTATGATTCATAGTAAAAAGATGGTTATTTCAACTACTGTTTTTTTCTGAGTGCGGGTAATTTCCTCCAATGGGCGACCTCCCGAGGGATTACGGTACCAAGCTTTAGTTAAGTCCTGTCACAGGTGGGCGACCACTGCTTCTACTATAGGACTATCGTATTGTGAACAGGTCAAAAAGTCCCGCCTACTTTCCACACTCTTCTACTACGATGACGATCCAACACCTCCTTAGAATATTCCCTGGGTCAACTATTCGATAACTTATTCGAGTGCTCCCTGAGACCCTCACACATCAGATGATAAATTCAGTCTGATTCCTTGGCGAATGTCAAACATTGATTTGACCCGTTGTCAAGGAACCCGAACATTCATTTCTTTGTTTAAAATAATCAAAACGGAACGAACCGAATGTTAGCGATTACGGAAACGAATTTAAATTCGAGTTTTCAAATTATTCGCACGGCTGCGACCGATTTATATACTCCATTTGGTGTGCAATGGTGTAGGAAAACCACAGAAAACCTACACCTAGTACCGTTCGCTAGTAATTAACAAATATTTCGTCGACAATAAATCAAGTTCGCAACAAAATGCATATAACTTTTTTTTGTAGAAAATTTGCTGCTCTACTGTTTTCGTTTGAAACATTTTTAAATGTGTTTTACATTTTTAAATATAAATGCAAAAAAGCGATTCTATTATTTTTATTCGCTATTTATGGAATAACTGTTGATATTGCGTAGAAAGTGTATATATAACCTTTTGTCTAGAGAATTTGACGACCTACTTTTTTTTGTGAGAAGTATTTTTTTGTGTGATTTGTGCGACGTCCCCATAATCTAGTATGGATCGATTCCAAAAACTCATCACCCTGCATTGGAAATTACGTGGGAATGGAAAGTTGCTTTGAAATTAAAAATATAACTTTTCATGACTTTTAGATTTTTAATATTTCAGATGGTTCCAATAAAAGCATTTGATACCATTTCACATATTATTACGATAAATAACAATTTCAGAAATCGCATTGAAAGCTGCTTGAATCATCTTTGATATTAAACGGATATTAAAAATTACATGAGCCCTTTTGCACCTAAAATAACACAAATGATCGTCTCAGTATTTCTAAGTATGTAATACTCGTATTTCTGCACAAAAAATAAAATTTTATCGTCTCAGTTTTTCTATCTATTTAGTGTGGGCCCTTATGTATCTGAAACAACACAAATTATCGTCTTGGTTTTTCTATCTATTTTCTGCTATCCATTTTGCACCTAAAATAACGCAAATTATCGTCTCAGTTTTTCTATCTATTTAGTGTGGGCCCTTACGTATCTGAAACAACACAAATTATCGTCTTGGTTTTTCTATCTATTTTCTGCTATCCATTTTGCACCTAAAATAACACAAATTATCATCTCAGTATTTCTATGTATGTAATGCTCGTATTTCTGCATCTAAATTAACCCTCTATCGTCTCAGTTTTTCTATCTATTTAATGCTTCACAATTTGTACCTGCAATAACACAAATTATCATCTTAGTATTTCTGAGTACAGTAGTCCCCATCCTAATTTATACTGTCGGTTCTTTCAAAATGGCGGACGATTCTCCAAAGTTATAGCCCCTCAATATCCCCACTCCCGTATCTTTGTTTATATCCATGCAGTGGGTGCTTCTGTGTGCGAGTGTCGCGAAGAGAGTGTGGCTCAGCAAAACAATGTGGTGGGGGGAGGAGAGGAAGAAACTGGTATAACTTTGGAGAAGGACAATCTATAACTTAGGATAGGCATATAACTTTGGATGGTATAACTTAGGGTGGGGACTACTGTATAAAATACTCGTATTTCTGCACCTAAAATAACATTGTATCGTCTTAGTTTTTCTATCTATTTTCCGCTATCCGCATTTTGCACCTGAAATAACCCAAATAATCCTCTCACTTTTTCTAAGTATATAATTTGTACATCCACACCTGTAAAACAAAAATGTACTTACTTTTCTTCACATCCTGTCTGCCTTCAGTCAATTTCATACTACTACACCTGAAATATTATTTTTAAAATGCATATATTCTAGTTCTAGAATGCATCAATGCCATAAATTGTATATATACATATGTACAATAAAAATTGTACTTACTTGTCTTTATATCCTTTCTGCCTTCAGCCTATCTCATATTTCTGCACCTGAAATATTCTTTTTAAAAAGCATATATTCTAGCTCTGGAGTACATATAATCCAGTAACGTGTGTAAGTACAGCTGTACAATAAAAATTGTACCTATACTTGTCATCAAATCATGTCTACCTTCAGCCAATCTCGTACTTCTGCACCTGAAATATTCTTTTTACAAAGCATGTATTGCCATAATTTCTGTATTTGTTCAAATACAAGAAAAATATGTACTCACCTCTCTTCACATTCTGTCTGCCTTTAGTAAATCTTCTATTTCTGCATCTGAAATAACGTAATGTGTCGTCCTCGTTTTTCGGTAATGGTAATGCGTGAAGGTATTTATTTTCAGGAGAAACTGGCAGGAATCGTTTAATGACCAGTGGTGCATCCTACTGAGTGTTCGCCACTCCTATAATACCCGAATACAGAAAAACAGTAAAGATAAATTTTCTTATTTGCTACAGGGCGTCCAACCAGAAGATAGCTTTTCGTTACCTGCAATGAAACCTCTGCTATTAAAGACCTTAATAAGATGACCCGTCCAGTAAGAGATATAGCTAGGCGGGTCACCAGTCTTGGGCAGGCTACCTGCTTCGAGTGGGTCACCTACCTGTGACCGGTCACCTATTCATGGTTATCTACGTTGGGCGGGGAATATAGCACCTTTTATATTAGTTAAGTCGAGCTGATCCTAGGTAGTCCACGCCATTGCAAATGCATGCAAACACATCATTCTCTACCTTGAAACAAAATCATCTTATATGCCAGAACTACTACACAAAGAGTCTATCCCAGTTCTGGAACATGTATATATGGGTAAATCTCTCGAAAAGGACAAATTCAGAGTTAAGATAAAATTAAAAAAAAAGTATCAAAAATATTGATGTGAATGTTCCAATGGAAAGAGGAGGACCAAAATAAGTCCCCAAAATACGTTGTTACAATCTTTATAAATATTATTGTTTAAAAAATAATTGTTTAATGTAAAATAATTGTTAATTTTTTTGTTACAAGTACGGTGATTGAATCAGCTTGAGATTTGTCACTCAGGGGTTTTCGAGGTCGCTGATTACGAATTTGGCATCATATTTTGAAAGTTCAAAATGGCGGATCCAATATGGCGGATAAAATTAAAAAAATTGATTGGACTCGCTTGAAATTGATAACTCGGGGGTTTTCGGGGTTAGCGATTACGAATCTGGAGTCAAATTTACAGAATTCCAAAGTCAATGCAATGTGGCGGATGATTTTTTAGAAATTCATTAATTTGTATTGAAAATTATTACTGATAATTTTTTTAAAATTTTGGTTAGAATGTTTTATTAAATTTCTGAATTACTACTTTAAATTAAAAATAGAATAGAAGTGTTAACGTTAGATTGAATATACTAAAATGAAGTCATTACAAATTATACATGTGATAATACTTTATTTCGTATTAATATTAAAATTTTAAACTAACATCAAATTCGAAATTAGCTATCCCAAAAGCCTCAAGTAACAAAATTTAAGCAATATTTTAAAAATTTCTAAATATTTCATCCGCCATTTCAAATTCTAAACCTAACATCAAATTCAAAATCAGCACCCCAAAAGCCCCAACTAACAAAATGTGGGTTATATTTAACAAATTTTCAAAGATTTCGTGTGCCATTTTGGATCCGCCATTTTGGATTCTAAAACTAACATCAAATTCAAAATCAGCGACCTCAAAAACCCCTGAATAACACATTTTTGGCTATTTCACAAAATTTTTAAATATTAGGCTATTTCACAAAATTTTTAAATATTTCGTCAGTTATTTTGGATCCGCCATTTTGGATTCTAAAACTAACATCAAATTCAAAATCAGCGATCTCAAAAACCCCTGAATAACACATTTTTGGCTATTTCACAAAATTTTTAAATATTTCGTCAGCCATATTGAATCCGCCATTTTTAATTTTGAAAAACTAACATCAGATTTGTAATCAGCGACTCCAGAAACCCTCGAAAAACGATTTTCAAATTTATTTAACATTTAGATAACAAAAAACTCAAAAGGTACTGGTGGTTACGGAGTGGAGTTTTTTTCTCCCTGCGGCAGCTCGAAAATATGTTGATTCTAATTTAAAAGAATAAATTTTATAAATAAAGAATCAATAGTATTTGAAATATTTTAGTCTAATAAAAGAATATTTTAAACATTATTTATAATATCTTTCATTTACTTACCAAAATATACAATTTACTGCGGTTACGGAGTGGAGTTTTATTTGTGTCGATGACTCGTGTTGAACTGAAAATCTCATTTATACTGAATATTTTCTTTTTTTACAACAAAATTCGCACTGACCTTTAATCACACCGATATTATAAACATTGTCTACCTCTGCATAGCTTCTTGAACATGCGTGTTTACATTTACTACTTATATTTGCGACCGGTTACGGAGTGGATTTTTCAATCGTGCACAAAAGTAATTTAATTCTAAGAAATAGAAATTGATATATTTTGCCTTACCTCTTCCGGAATCGACTAAAATATAGAATAATTAAGAAATATTGCTAGCCAAATGATATTTTTAGATTGCAGATTGAATGTAATATTTATTATTTGGATAAATTTGCTCCATGCACGGTTACGGAGTGGAGTTTTTTCACCATATAAACATGAATATTTCAAATAATATGAAATTTCTACTTTTTTCCTACTATGGTCTTGTTAAACATTGATAAATACTATCATATGACCGTCATAATTTTTAATAATTTTAAATACTTCCAGAAAAAATGTCAAGAACGTGTCATTTGTCCTTTTTGGGAGAATCACCCATATATGTATAATATACATTGTATATATGTATGGCCGTAGCATATACATATACTGCGCCAGTGGCTAAAAATTCCGTACTCATTTACCTTCAGTCAATCTCGTATTTGGGCACCTCAAATATTCGTTTCATAGATGGTCTAGTTCTACAGCGCATATTACATTCAGTAGAAACGGTGTTCAATAGTTTGTCAACTACATATCAGCTATTATTGTAATTATTTCAATGTAGTTAAAACAGCTGACAATGCATTTCCTGTAATAAAATTCAGTAAAAGATTCATAGAATTTATAATTGTACTACTTAATTGTGTATATTTAACCGCTACTTATTACACTAAATTGCTAATCGATTAAAATTTGCATTAAAAGAGCCTAAGCTCCACACAAAAATGCCCCTTTTTCGTACTTTGAATATTCAAACTTTTTTTATGTTAGATATGATGACCCAATAATTCCAGCAAAATTTCAAAGTGATCATATGCCCCGTTTCGGAAAAGATGAGAGGTCAAAGTTGACCGTGTCCAATAAAAAAATGTACATCAATTTCACATTTATACTCGAATAATAATATTTAAAAAATCAGACGATATGGTTCTTTACAGATTTTTGGCTGCTGATTACGAATCTGAAGTCAGATTTTCAAAATTCAAAATGGCGGATCTAATATAGCGGATGACTTTTCTGAAAATCCATCCAATTTGCCCAAAAATAAGATGTAAGGTGTTTTAGGGATCGCTGATTACGAACCGGATGTTAGTTTTTTAAAATTCAAACCGCAGGTCCAATATAGCTGATGAATTTTGAAAAATGTAATGCAATTTGTTTGAAACTCGTCAGCTTAAGGTTTCTGTAGTCTATGAAGTCGAATCTATCGTTGAATTGATATTGAAAAGGCACTAAGCTTTCTTTGCCGCTGCATTAAATCTGTTTTTACCCTGCATAGGAAACAAAAAACAAACTAAAAACAATCAAAGTTTTTATGCGTCGTTTAAGACATTTTATTTGAATCGTGGGCTTGCGAATGTGATCAAATAAAAGTAACTTTTTAGTGTTCAAAATCTCGAATTTATAAAAGATTTCAGTCTGTATTGAAAAACCCTAGAAACAAAAGACTATCAGCAGTTCAGCGTTTCATTTATTTCCATTTCATTGTACATCATATTTGAATCGTTTGCTTCCGAATGTGATAAAATAAAACTATCTTGCCTTGGTTGGAGTATTGCATCTTGCCTTTGGTGGTTGGATTTTTACAACTTGCCGATGTTGGTTGGATTATACGATCTTACCTTTGCTGGTCGGATTATTACATCTTACGTTTGTTGGTTGGATTTTACAATCTTACCTTTGCAGGTCGGATTATTACATCTTGCCGTTGTTGGTTGGATTTTACACTCTTACATTTACCGGTTGGATTATTACAACTTGCCTTGGTTGGAGTATTGCTCTTACCTTTGTTAAACTTTAACGTGTTTCCTAGCGAATTGTATTTTATTTTTTAAAAGTCGTCCGCCATTTGGGATCTCCCATTTTGAATTTTTAAAATCTGACTTCAGATTCGCAATCAGCGACCCCGAAAACCCCCGAGTAATAATTTTTAGGCAAATTAGATCGATTTTCATAAAAGTCGTCCGCCATATCGGATCCGCCATTTTGAATTTTTAAAATCTGTCTTCAGATTCGTAATCAGCGACCCCAAAAACCCCCGAGTAATATTTTTTAGGCAAATTAGATCAATTTTCATGAAAGTCGGCCGCCATTTCGAATTTTTTAAATCTGACTTCAGATTCGTAATCAGAAGCCAAAATTCAGTAAAGAATCATATCGTCTGATTTTTTTAAATATTATTATTCAAGTATAAATGTGAAATTGATGTACATTTCTTATTGGACATGGTCAACTTTGACCCCTCCTATTTCCGAAACGGGGCATATGCTCACTTTGAAATTTTGCAGGGATTATTGGGTCATCATATGTAACCAATTGGCATAAAAAAAGTTTGAATATTCGAGGTACGAAAAAGGGGCATTTTTTGTATGGAGCTTAAAGAGGCTCTTTTCTGCAAGAGCATTGTATATCACTGAGAGCAATGTTTGTTTACAGTTATCGTAATAGCTTCATAGTAAAGCTAGCAGAATTTAGATTTTGATCTTAAGGTAAGGTACTTTATCCGAAAGTTACCATAATTTAAGATTCTGTTAAATTTGTTACGCTAATAGTTAATATAAGAATTTTAAATATGAATTCCGGGATCATTACGTGCCATATTTCTCCGAAACAGAGGTAAACAAACATACACACGCGCAGTCATTCGATTTTCTGCGAATTTTTCGACGCGTTGTTGATATGCGCAGTTCAAACTGCAGAATTTACATTTAATATTAAAATATACGAGTTAATATACAATAACATTGCTGACCTGCTGGAAAGTGCTGGTGTTTTCATCTGAAAGTTACCTGTCGTTTTTTACTTTACAGTTACTGTTATAACTTTACAGTTAATGTAAGAGCCTTGAAATTAGCTTACATTTTTCATGAGTCAATTAGCTTACATTAAGTATTAGTAAATAATTTCTCTCAGTGTAAATTTCATAAATGTTTACGTGTCAACACCTAGATTCCTGTAATCTAGATGAGTTTATCGCCGTCAGGCGTGCATGTTGTGCTCCATTGCGGGTCTCATTACAAAAATTACTTTTTATTCCCTCAAAAGTAGATAGAATGCATGTGCGGGCAGCCGAAGGTATCATACAGTATTAATGGCTCTTGTTCGTGTAATGGCATAGTGTGCTATTATTTTACCGATTGGAGTGTAAAAAATCTAATGCCTAATCGAAATTAACGATTTTTTGTTGTTTTATCTAAATAACTTAGACGAAGAACAAAAATATAGCAAACATAGAGAAAATGCGTTAAGCTATAAAACAAATAAAAAAAATAAACACGAATAAATAAAAATTAAAACAATATCATTTTATTATGATACAAATATTACATAGTTATGCTATATATCAATATTTTTCCGTATCTGGTATTTTAATGAAATAAGAATTCCAATTCTGGAGTAGTAAAAATTATTATTCAATTATGAAACATTGTTATTCTGCAAGTCGGTCCAAAAATCCCTATCGGAGAATAGTAATTTTCCCTATTTTTTAAAGATATCTTCCTATAAAATTTATCTCATTGCCAGTGTATATTTTTTTTGTGCATCGTTACAAAGGAATGCTCCACTATTTTGTTCTACTCAATACGTTACAATAAAGACGCGTGCGTCTTTTCAAAACAGGATTTGCGTAAAACCGTTAAAGGACAAGCTTGAAAAAATGAGCATCGTCGTCTACCAAATTCCATGCATGACTTCTGAAAAAGTCTACATTGGGAAAACCGGAAAACTTCTAGGAACAGATTGTAAGAACACCAAAAGAACATATATAAGAGGTAAAGAAAAACTTTTTTCAAAATGCATCAACATAATGCTTATAATATTTGAAAATGTCTGTACTATAATTACAAATTTTACCCAATTATGTAATTTCGATGTGTGTAATCGATGTCTCATATCAACTATTAGAATCTCAAAAATAAATACCACATTTATTAGCATCCAGTACAGTTCTATAGTTCCCGATAGGTTTTGATCATAGTTCTGCTAATTCCTGTGCCGCTTTTGCTTGTGAACAACGCAATCGTGATTTACAGCGCTACTTTAATTCTGAATCTGTACAGTTACCGATTTTTAGGCAGCTTTACGATGGCCGCGACAGTTTGTATCCTACGCGTTGTCCTTATGCGTTTTTAAGCCAGGGTATTCAATTGCGAACTGCTACTAATCACTCGCGAGCGTTGGTTATTGGCAACTATCGCCACATATATAACCCGACCGAAATTTGCACGTTATGTAACTTAGGTGAATTGGACACTTTAATTCATATTTTTTGTAAATGTCCGATGTCACGTCCCTCGAGATCAAGATTACAATAGAGTCAGGTGTTTAAAAACCGTCATATCACTTCATGTGTAGCCTTTTTACTTGCCTCTAATGAATTATATGAGCTCAAGAAACTTTGTTTTTTTGCAAAATCGTACTTCCGTATAAGGCAATTCGTACTTGAATCGTAAATCTCTGTGATTATTTATTGTTATATATATAGGCAGTTATCCGTTCGTCTTAAACGTTAATATTGTTTTGTTGCGTAATCATATTGTTTTACAGCTTCATTGTATTTATATATTTGTATTGCGACTTGAATTTTGCATGCACTCAACCCTAAAGAATTTATGTATATTCATGTAATCTAATCTAATCTAGTTCTACTGCCAGAGTTATTTCCTGTATACCGAAAAGTTCTGGTATATTTACATAAATGGTTCCTCGCCTTCCCCTCCCTTTTCGAAATATTTACCAAAAGAAGGGGAGCGCCGCTTCTCCTACTCTCCTCAGTCACGTTGCACTAGTGACGTCATAACAGGCCCTTCCTGAGGCCCCAGCCGGAAGTGGGGGAAACAGGGAGCGGCGACAGATAAAGATAACAAGACGAAACCGGGCAAGTATATGCTTGAACGCAAATTATAGCGAGACCCAATTATACCGGGACTCTACTATTATAGTTCAATAGTTTATGCAGCTTTTGGCAAGAGGTCTGATGAATTATGCAGTAATTCGAAATTTAAATGACCTGATATACTATTAGGAATTATAGAACTATGCTGGATACTAATAAATACGGTATTATTTTTTGAGATTCTAATAGGTGATGCGGCGCCTTCACAGACATGAAATACACACATCGGATCAACTTTTGTATTTTAAATTAGATACAGCATCATCTCGCGCAATATTATTCGTCGATTTTGGTAGACCCTACATACAATGAATCGGGCACGTAATTCCACTCCACAATTGCGTACTTGCATGTGCGACGGAATAAAAGATTGCCGAACGCGATGTTAAGTTGTTAATTCGGGCCTTCCCGGTCGTGATCGGCGAATTAAGCGCAGATCGGTGTTGTTCCGCTGTGAAGAAATAATCCAAAATGTAATTCTCCCCCGATTGTTTCAGTAATCTATTTCCATACGGTCGATCACGTCGGGGGGAGAAAAAACGGGGGTTCCCCTTCGATGCCCACGTGCGGTTCTCGCGTCAACAAACGGAATTAAGGGGGAGGGGTCCGGGTCACGAAGCCTATAATCGGGGGGTCGTATTCGATTTGGGTCTCTTTCACAAGTATAAGCCATACTCGAAGTTGTGCTCCCTTATGAAAACGGATATATGTATTCAAGGCGTCTATAAACAGTGCGAGGCTCGATCGTCATTACTCACCTTTCAAACCGCTATGTCTGTCAGAGCACAATGCTTATTTATTGACCAATAATTGAAGCGTTGGTTACGGCTTAATTCACTCCGGCGTTCCTGAAAGGCTGGAAATGAACTCGCAATCGTCCCCCCGTTGTTTTCTCTATGATTCCGTGTCGTCATCGTGTTTTTAATGTCCGTAATAAAATAATGAATACATGCCATAATGTACGACAAGTAATGATGACGATGGACATTAAAGTGCATTCATGAATGTAATGTTTGGATATTTTCAAAATGGGCTGAAAATGTCACATCTCGAGAAATATAATAAGAGCAATTAAAAAATTGAGATAGAAAGCAATTCTACTATTAACAATTGCGACGTCTGAGCAAAATGTCGTCAAGCATTTTTTTTTTAAATATTATTTTACGTCGACCTTTCTGAACCCATGTGGGACTAAATCGCGACGGGACCGACAGTTTATGAAGGTGGAATCCGAACCACCTGAGCTTTGGTGTTTGGTATTAGACACTTTGGTATTAGACACTTATAAACAAATAGAGAGGTGTCCCGATGACAGATGGCAGAGGTCATCATGCATTGATGTTTATTACGAAATAACTTAAGATATTCGCCCTGTTAAGTCCGCTACGCGCGACTCCACCGGCGAAAAAATAAACTACTGAGATGGGGATATGTGACACTATTTATATGGGGAAACGGGCTTATTTTGCGAATAGCTTTTCCAGCAAACTGATATTTCCAAATTACTTTTAGTCTTTGAAATGTCGTACGATGAAACAGTAATATCAACCGAAAAATGTCTGTTTGTAAAGCTATTCGCAAAATAAGCCCGTTTTCCCATATGATTAGTGTCACATACCTCTCAGTAGTTAATTTTGTCGCCGGTGGGGTTGCCACCCACAGAACTTAACATGGCGAATTGAATACAAAGCTATGACAGTAACTGTAAACATTTCTTAATTATAAATACAAGAGCAAGTACTTGTCCAAAATAAGTTTTATGCGTAAATTTCGTGTAAAATCAACCAACATTTGTTTAGCCGAGTATACTATAAACAAACTTTCGTGAATTATTTATAATAAAACGATTATAATGTAATAATTAGAGTTATATTTTTAATAAAATTATTATAAATTCATTGAATACGTAACCTTCGTTCAGTTTCCAAAGTTTACACAGAACTCGAAGTACAGTACAGTCCTGGTATATTTTCCCGTTCGATTCCTTACCTTCCCGGCTCGGTATATTTATCCAAAGAAGGGGAACGCTGCTTCTCCCACTCTCCTACTTTTTTTTTCAAATTTCAATTTTATTCATTTCTGACAATAAATTTCAAGAAATAAAATATACAAAAGACCTTAAAACTAATTTCTACCTACTTCTAACATGCTTCATGTTTGTGAAGATCTCGTTAGCATTTATAATTTTGTGTATCGCGTACAGTTGTTTGTGTGCAGTTGTGCGGGTGTTATGCTATTATTCATTGTAGGTGAAAAACAATGCTTAAAAAAAAAACCTAATTAATTATTTTTTGGTACGATAGATCAGATAGCTTATATGCAAAATATTTTGAAATAGTAACAAGTATTATAAAGTAGTTTTATAAAGTACAGTCTTCAACTATAAGTTCATGGGGGGATTATCATTGTATTTTTAATTGGGGAATTTCCTTTTGCTTCGTCTTCGGATTTATTCACGTGTTTCTTGATCGATCCACCAGTATTTAGGTTTAGTCTCCCACTTTCCTGCTCGCGTTGTGTTCGTGATGTCACCACAGGCCCTTCCTGGGGCCGCAGTCCGCAAGGGGGGGGGGACTCTGACAGGCAAATATAACGGGACGGTACTAGGTAAATACGCTGGGACGTAAATATAACGAGATGCAATTATATCGGGACTCTACTTCGCCGTTATGGTTTCGCCGCCATATTCAATCCGCCATCTTGAAGTTTGAATTTCTAACATTTTATTTTGTGTCATGACACAATGGAAAAATGTTACCTATGCTGCAAGAACACAATTTTTCTCAAAAAAAGTATGCAATTAAATCAACTTACTTTATAAGTTACATAACAAATTATTAGTGCCTAATAGCGTAAGATATTTTATCGTGCACAATTGTGGATTAGGGATTATTGTAAAATAATTGGAAATAATTTTTTTTTATTTAAGGTTTACGTTTGAAATCAAGTACATTTTTGATCTATTGAAACAAATACTTGATTAAATAAAATAATTTAAAATAAATACAGTTTTGGAAATTAGTACAGTTTTTTGGCGTAATAAATGATTAATGCCTTAATAAAATTCACATAAATTAATTATTCATACTCAAAGAAACCGAGTGAAGTAAAAGAAACAAATTCAATTTTGTATGAAATTTTTTAAACATTTTGAGTACGTCATCGATTTTTTATTAAATTTTACTAAGTTAGTAAATTAACACTATGGATTCAGTATACTAAAGTTAGGATAAGGCAAAGGAATGAATACGTAAACTCAGTTTCGGGAAATTATAAATTAGTGACGTTTATTATACTTTTCTTAAGTTGATTATGTAATTTTGTTTCGAATGTGGCAACAACAAAAAATAATAAATCTTATTTCCATTCATTTTTATGCACTCTGCCTAGTCCATAGGGTGGGTTTGCATTGGTTTCAAAGTAATAGTTTCCTTTCAGAGAGGTGTCAACATTCGGTCCTAAGTATACAACATTTTTACTCTCTTCACACTGGCCCTTTTTAAATGCTTCGTAATTTTCACATTTGACTGCAGGGAAAGCTGTTGGATTTTTTATGGCCTCGGCTAATAATTCCATAGCTCGTCTTCGACTGCAACCTGATAAATCTAGAAATTAACAATATAGTATTTATTTACATATGTCCCGAAATAAAGAAATAAAATATAGCAAACATTAAATATTTACTCTATTATAAAATTTAATATAACCAATCGGATCGTTTTTTATTTCAATTTGGAATCAATAAATTCCTTTATTCCGGTTGATAAAACTAGTTTTAGAATGTTTAAAAACATCAACTTTAAAGTTGATACAATATAATTAATAAGTTTCATGTCTGCTCTTTCTTAACCCGAAGTGGATTTCCCAATATCGTGAGACGTTTTTCCAATAAGGTGCACAAAATGGTAAAAAACAGCACAAAAGGTACTTTTTTTAATTGAGATCCAATCGATCATTACTATTAGATATAGAGGAATGTCCACATCGATGATTATGAATCATTAATAAAATTGTTGAAATTCAAAATGGAGGATTCGATATGGCGGTCAAATATTTGAATTTTTTATAAATTTTCGTACAAATATGTATAGGGGGGATTTTGAGTTTCCTGATTATAAATCTGTTGGATGCGTTTCGAAATTCAAAATGGTGAACTGGAATGGTGGAAAAAAATTTGAAAAGTGTTGAAGACTTTTTTCTCTCATCACACTGACCAACGAATTCTTCCTTTTTATTTATGTGTGATTTGCCAGTAGCCAAATCTGAAGTATTTTTTGGAGCCAGAAACCATGTCAGTAGCCCAAATGGGCTGGCCATGTTGCATAACAAAAAGATGACAACAGATTCTTGATCAGGAACCTCAAAAACCCGCATCTGCTTTTTGTACACAAATTCATAACAATTTCAACTTTTTGACAGCCATATTGGATTCGTCATTTTGAATTTCGAAAATCTAATAATCAGATTTATGATCAGTAATCTCAAAAAACCCCTTATACATATTTGTACGTAAATTTATAAGAATTTCACATTTTTTAGCGGCATATTGTATCGGCCATTTTAAATTTGAAAAATTATGTAAGTGGTTCGTGATTTGGAATTTGAAAAATCCTCTTTTATCAATTGGCATTGCAAGTATTTACATTTTATAAAGTATTAGAACTGAAGAACAAAAATTTTGTTCAAAATGACGCCATTTTAAAGCGTCATTTTCAATTCTATGATTCGCATTACAATATGTTTTAATACATTAATTACTCCACCCTATTAAAAAATGGGGATCGATTGGACTACATTTTCATTAAAAAAACGGATTTTAAGAATGTACCATTAAATGAAATTATTTAGCTAAAACGTTATGTAAAAGTTATGACGAATTAAAGACAAAAACGGCGGTTCAATTTGTTTCGTCCTGTGAATTGCGAGAACATCCGCTGGGCGGCGCTTGACGGATGCGTTCGAAAACGTTAGTAGATTACATTTTACAATATACCTGTCATTTCAGTGCATCCTGGTTGCCGACCACCACCATTGGGGAAAAACGATACTTGGAGAGATTTTATCACGCAATCTCTTTCGAAAGTGGGATTCCCCGTGTAGATTGCAGAAGCGAACATGGATGCGCGCTTAAAGTTCTTTAAGCTTTCGTTAGAAATGCCATACCTTATGGTATCGCAACTTCCTAATAAAGTTAATCGAGAAACCCTATCGGACCTCCAACTGGCAAGTCCTGCCACTAGAGCACCTTTACCTTCACCGATTAGGTTTATGTTGTAATCTGAGGTTTGGTCACGTGTCGTCAAATCGTACACAAAGTCCCTCACAATACGCCCCAGCACGTGCGACTGAAAAAGCAAATTAAAATCGTTATTCGTGTTTCACGGTGGTTAAACACTTGTAATGTTACTGGCTAATTATGTCGAGTCAACATTCCAGTAGATTTACGTTTTTTTTTCAAAATCAAAAACACCCCCATACATTTTTGTCTTGCACATTTTTACTTAATTTCTTTGATTTTTACTTAATTTCAAAGCATTATAACTGCTTTTGACAATTATGTCTTATTTTTTCAACATATTGTCATAAATTTTTCATCAATCCATGAATTATATAATCCTCGGGAGGAGGGAGGGGTGCTTGGACCTACTATTATATTATACACATTGTCTAGATTACTATCAATATTAATCGTTACTGAAAAAGTCACATCACATTTATAGTTTCTACATTCGCCGAATTCGCTTTCGAATATTCAAAATGGTTTATCCAACATGGCGGGCGAATTAAAAAAGAATCATCGATTTTAAAATTTAAAAACTGAAATCTCACGAACGGATAAGCGAAGCCGATACATTTCTTAAAATTCGTCCGCCATTTTGAATTTTCGAAACTGACGTGACGCTATAAATACCAACTTTGAAACCAGTCTCATTAATATTTTAAAAATCTTTCGCAATATTGGATCCGCCATTTTGAATTTTTGAAAACTTTTATAAATTTTGAATAACTTACGCAACTGTTTATTAATTTCGTAAATATCATATGATTGTTATGTAATGGTTTGCTGTTTATGTTTTGTACTTGAAAAGGTATATTTCAAGAATTATGTAAAAAACTATTTTTGTTTATTTCATCGAGGTGCACACATTTTTGAAATCGTTGGTAGTTTAATGATTTTGAAGATGTTCAAGATTCTGATTACATTACAAAATCTAAAATGTCGGATCCAATATGCCGGCCAGTTTTGTATAATTTTACCCATGTAAGATATCAGATTCGATTCAGTCTCGAGTCAATCAAACTACTTTTTATATTTCAGTCCGCCATTTTGATTTGCGAAAATCTTGCCAATTTGTAACTGACTAGCAACTGCAAAAATACTAGTGATTGTGATTTACCTACTAAATATATAGTAGTTCTTATGACTATACATAATTCAGCTAACAACATGAAAGTGAGATTAACTAAATTTCAGTCAATTAAATGAAATGCACTTACAAAATACACACATATATAGTCTTGAGTGGGTAACTAACATATTTAATTAAATTGAAGAATTTTTAAGGTCAAATTTTGATATTCCCTCAAAGGAACAAACTTAAAATAAATACTAGATTAAAATTAACTAGAATTATCAATTTTCACAAACAAAACAAATAAACAACATAAAATTATATGTTATCGAATTTGATGAAAACTTGTAATGAATATTTAATAACGGAAACATTTTCTAATAAAAACTGGGCATTAATAATGTTCAATGCTGAATCTTATTGTAGCTAAAACAAAGCAATAAAGCGCTAACACACTGTATTATCATATCGACTAAATACGAGGTTGCTCATAGTAACAACAGCGACTAAACTCACAACTAAATTATGAAGTGGAGAGAATTACCTTTCTTTTTTGTCAGCGAACTTGACTTCTATTAATTTGAAAATTTATTGAAAAGTGTCAAAAAGTGTTCTCCTTTAATTTACATTGATTAAAAGAATATTAATTTATTTCATTTAAACGAAAGAACTTTTGAATTCTTAATTAAGGATATTTTCTTAATTCATAAAAAATTTTTAAATTATTTAAATAAGTAATTATTTCTATGTGGAACTTTTTCGAGCGTATCTGGCTGACATATTGGACAGTATGTAAATTTAATCGAGCTCATTATAAACACTATTGTCCAAATGCAAATTTACTTAAATGGACTTTATACTAAATTAGGTTGTAAAATATATGCAACAACAAGATATATTATTTAAGTTCAACATACATTTCTAATAAAAACGCGGATTTTCCATTGCTAATACAGAATCGACCAATCTGATATGGCTACAGATATCAGGCTTATTCACTGCACCAGATTTTATTAGTAAGGAAAAATCTCATTTCAAATTCTTCCTCTTAAACATTTCCAAGCTGCATGTTACAAGAAAAGATTATTTATGCAATGCCGGTGGAGTAATCGGCAGATTTCAGCTGATCTCTGTCTTGCTATACTAAGAGATTTTTTATTTAAAAAAAGGAATAAAAAATAAGACCTTATGGATATCAGATTATTGTTCTCATAAATCTTGTAAGAATATGATTTCTTTTATTTTTGTTAAAGTGTTTGTGATATGAAAATTCGTAAATAATACTAAAATTCCGTATCCTTAGGGATTTGTCAAAACAGGACTCTGAATATCTTGAAAGTCTTATTTCTTGGTAAAATTGTCGATATCGATAGTCACTCAGTGTGATCTGTAAAATGGTTTACTATAAAATTATAAATTTTGATTTTTATCCATGTACAATTTCAAAGAATTAAATAATTTAAGTACTTTTATTAAGTACTTTAATTTAAACATAATATAAATACGTTTCGGGTACTACATACATAGAGTACATATATAAATGAAATATGATTAAGGGTAAACAAATCAGCGACTAAAAATTAAGGAATTAACAATTTTCTAAAACTCGGAGCGCAAAATGCTATTTTGGTCCCTGTATACATATATCGCCAGAGCAAAAATCACTTTCTCTCCTTAGGGAGCAAAGTAAATAAAAAATCGTATGTTTTTTACACTATGTAAAAATGTTACGCTATGAAGAAATTTAAAATGTACAATTCAACTCATAATGGCTCTCACATTTATCGTCAGCAATAAACACAATGCTGTCTAGTGATGCTCTAAGATGCTAGTCATTTTATCGACCTCTATTTACTAATGCTATATCATTTTATTTAAAAATCCATCAGAGTATAGAACTTTGAGTATGACAGAGATAGCAAATATTTTTATATTATAGCATTAAGGCAGAGTGAACTGATTTTTCACGTTGACTTTGATTGTTTACTGCATTTAAAAAAATGTATGTGTGCTTTGACAACCTGACTTTTCCTATGTTTCTAAGGTCGCTCTTTCGTATGCCACTGAGAACATTTAGAAAAGACGTCATTTAACCTCACTTTTATAACCAAATACATAAAAAATGAAGAATTTCCATGATACTTTTTTTCTAAATTCATATTTTTTATGGGAAAGGATTTTTTTCTCTACAAAATCAATCGGAAAAGTGAATTCGATATTCAAGGACTGAGATCATGCTTTTTTTCAAGATGGCGGATTAAAGGGTTGTTCTTTTTATGGATTTGTAAATTCCAGGGTTTAAAAGGTTTCTTATGTATTCTGGCAGATAGGTTGTCAAAGCATACGTAAATTTTTGTAAATCCAGTAAATAATCAAATTCAACGTGAAAAATCAATTCACTTGAGTCTTACTGCTATACTATATGAATATTTTGCTTTAGCAATATAAGAAGCAAAATAGCATTTTACGCTCCGAGTTTGAGAAAATTGATAATTACTTCATTTTTACTACATAAAGGGCTAATTTCAGCTTCTAGAAATTTCGAGATTTCATCAGCAATATATGCTTGTTAATGCTATTCTTATTTAAAAATACATTAAATATAAATATACTATACATTTGTAATGCAACAATTTAACATCATGTAATAAAGTTAGTAGTTCAACTTTAAATAATCCAAAACTGATGATGTATCATACAATATATTCATAGCCAGTGCACATAAAAAAAAGTCTAATTTCAAATAAATATTTACTTGAGGTAAGGAAATATTATCTGAAATCTTTTATTATCTTGAATACATAATTTGTATTTCATTGTGTAATTGTAATTAAGTTGTAATTATATTAATATAAAATTAATTCCTAGTGAAGTAAACAGTTTAAACTAAGAAGTTTTTTCTTATTGCAACTGCTTTAAAAAATTAGCAATTCTCATGTTTTGGATGATGCATCAAATGATAATAGATAAAGTCGAATGACATTTTAAAATGGATGATACCTTAATGCGACATAAATAAATAGGCAAGATTTTTCTTCTAAATTTACTTCAAATGACGACTTTACAAAAAAAAGAGTGATCTGTAAAGAAATGTGTATTTTGACTTTCAAAAAATCGCAATTAGAATTTCAAACGATTTAACGAACAAAATAAATTTATAAAAACTTGTCCCATTGGGCCTCGAACCTTGTTCAGTTTCTTCTTTTCGCGCCCTTAACCTAATATACACTTACAACAGAAAATGGATACTTTCGCGGTACTAGCAATACTTTCTGATTCACAGGATCATTTTTATTCGGAATGATGATCAATGTCGTAGTCGGGATGAATTATGAATTAAATATTAATAAATTACAAAAAATTTATAAAATACCTCATCAGTTTCTCGAATCAAACTCTTCATGACATTTCTGTTGGCGAAAACCTGCGTCACCCACATGTTGTTATCAGAATCGGGCAAATACTCCCAAGAAATATTTTCTTCGCCATAAGGAGAATCGTTGTTTGAACAAACCACCATATCAGGAATAACAATTGTCATTCCCTTTGTGTCTTTAAATATCGACGTTTTTAAAACGGTCGTGTTCCTAACATTAAGTTCTGCGTAGTCATTGACATTTGCAATACTAGCGTAAAGAAACTGTACACCATCTCTTGAATTTCGGTATGGTTTAAAAGTGTTCCAAGCCATAAGTAATCCTGCCGATATGTATCCAATGTATTGTGATATCTGCTGTACAATTTGGTTTGCGATTGGACCGTACCTTATTACTTTGTGGATAAAACAATGTAAATTAGTAATGTTTATTTTCAATTCACTTTATTTAAATAGAAATTATAACAAAATCAAATGAGATTGGTTCGTAAAATCCCTAATGAAAATAGTCTTTTCGCAGTCCTAATGCCTCGTTGGGCTTCAAAGGTCATTTTTAGGGTACCTGGTTGTAATGTAAAATATGTCTGATTATTTTATCCTACTATGACAAAAAATACTGTTTCAAAATGTGAAGATAAGATATGAAAAAGTTCACTATTTCATTAGAATGTCTCAATTTTCTCTCCATAAATCTCCGTAAATCTCTCCCAATTTTAGATTAGTAGTTTTTACTTAATTCAGATTTAGGGTGTATGTATAATCAGGGGTGGTAACCGGTACTATATTTATCCATGCATACAAAATTCCGGTTTAGAAATTCTTATAGGTCAGGATTTTAATCAGACACTATTTAAATCTGAATTGGTCAAATCTATTACACAGGTCAACATGGTTTTGTTGCTGGAAGTTGTGGGTCATTTCCGACGTAATCTTATGCCTAGAATCCGACTCCGAAGTCAGAAGTGACCCATCACGTCAGGATTTTGAGATATTTGAGGTTATGCACTCGAAAAACGCATTTTTTCTATTTTTGAGGTTATGTACAGAAGACACAACATTTTTACGAGTTTTTTCTTTCGTTGGATCATATGGTACTACTCTTTTTCTTTTATATGAGAGGCACAGAATTCCATTACGACTTTTCTTCACCAAGATACACGAATTTGAAATTACGATATACATGTAAACAAATTTACCTTGAATGCCCTTGGAGAACAAACTTAAGGTTAAATTCAGTGCCATGAAACCTATATAAATATAAACAACTATATGAAATATGGATATTTATTTACCAAAAACACGTTTCAATATTGTGATTGTTTTCTTGACTTATTTTATACTTTATTGTTTATTTAGTCATTTTGAATCCGCGTTCTTGAATTAAAAAATGTTAATATCTTGACTTCAAATTTGTATTTGGCAACGCCAAATATCACCAGTACAAATTTTAAAATGAAAATATCAAAATAGCCGTAACTTTGTAAGACAAAATCGTAGATGATCGAATAAAACCTCATTTTGAAGGGTAAAAGTAGTACTAAAAGATGCAAAGAGTACAGAAGGCCAAAGAAAATTGTTGCATCCTGTTCGTAACCTCAAACATAGCCAAAAAACGCGTTTTTCGAGTACATAACCTTAAATATCTCAAAATCCTGACGCGATGGACCAATTCTGACTTCGCGTTCGGATTCTATGTGTAGACCTATATTATTCAAGATGTATTAAGTCGGCGACTAATTTATGTAGTAGGTAATGATTTTTATTAATAAAAAATGGCTATTAATTCACGAATAAAGTTCTGCTTATTAGTTCTTCTAATTTCAAATTAGTCATTGGATTTTTTATCACCTTTCTTACTAAATTAACTTATTAGTTAAATTTGATTAGTGAATTCATGAGTTTTTTAATCCTTATTAGAAAAAATGATTACTGATTCAATTAGTGGTAGACTTTTCACTATTATATTCCCGTATTTTATATTAATTTTTTATTTCAAAAAATCAAATAGTATTCTACTATACATAAAACGCTTTAAACCCATAACTGTTTAAACTAAATATTGCACAATTTAATGAAACAGGCTTCAGGCGGCTATAGTTAATTTCATGAAATTTTATTTTTATTAACATGAAAAGCAACAATGAAAATTTAAATAGACAGTTAAAAATTAATAATTATTTTACTAATATCTCAATCTGACTAACTGTGGTGGATTAGAAAAGAATTTAATTTATTAATTAGCTGATGTAAGATATAATTCCGTAAGTACATTTTAAAAATCCATTAATGATTAGTTAGTATTCAGTAGAATGTTTAATCATTTGAAGTATTTTTTAACAAATACAGACTATTAAATTTGCGACATTTTGTATTTTTTAATTTGGATAAGTTAGAAATATTTTGTAATTATAAAAATATTTAAAGGCCACCAATTCACATATTCGTCTTAGAGTATATTTTTTAGATAAATAAAATGCTAATTTTTTTGAAAGAATGATTTATTTGCTTAAAATATAGCTTAAAATACTTACTATCATTGTCATCGAATTGGCAGTTCACTAAATTTTGCATAAGAAAAAATGTACAAAATAATACTACGTAACGCATCCTGATATTTGTTGGAACTGTAACAGTAATAAGTACAAAATATTCTTAGTATTTGTTGTTTATTTATAAATTGCTCATTATTTATCAAATAAATTTTGAAAATATAATAGAAAATGTCCATTATTAAAAATATTTGCATTTTATTTATGTAGGATTCCAAAAATTCACCCCTCAATAAGTTTAAAAAAAATTTAAATCTCGGCAATTTTTAATGGACAAAATTTTTTTTTAATGAAACAAAAAAAAACGGCTTCTCAAACTTTTTTAACCAAAATATATTAAGAAATAATTGAAAACGTTGGATGGTATTTAGCGTTTTTACCCATACATATGAAATGAAAAAAAAAACATTTGTTATGTGTAGGTAGTACACGTTAGTGTCATAATTTTTTCACGACATTTTGAAATCGTGAATTTGTCTTTGGATATCATATTTGGTAATACAAAGAATGATACCTCAAAATATTATGTCTAATTATAAAATTGTAATAAATTTATTCAAGGTTCATTTCTAAAGCTATTTTAAAGAGAGTAAAAGGTTTTAAACTAAATGATTTAGTTAAAAAAGCATTTTTTAAATGATTGTGTAGAACAACATACCTCAAGTGATAGGAAGAAGAGGGAAGACTTTCAATTTTTGAATTCGTACACATTCTCTTATTTAAAGACAAAATGGGGGAGGGAGAAGAGGATTTAGAAAAGTCAGCGACATGGCTTGAAATCGATTAAAGTAATAAATTTAAATAAACCGAATGACAACACAATTGGTAAAATTTCCTTTTAAAAATCTTGAAATTAATGTACAAAAATAATATTTGGATAGATTAGTGCGCCTTTAAAACGGATTATAAAATTACTTGACTTAATTATCAGGACAATGATATCAAAATTAACTTCAGAAAAAAATGTGTAAAATGTCGTAATACTGAATTTGAATTAGTTAATAAAAAATATATTATATTCTAAAATGATGTTATCCATCACTAACGTATGTCATCCTCTAGCGTTCTCTAAGCTCAGTTATGTTTAGAATATAATAAAGTAGTCCAATTTGGTTAAAACCATTTAAATAAGTCATATTACGTAATTAAGTATGATAAGAAATCAAGATAAAATTAATTCATAAAGAGACACGTGCCAAAATATTGTTCGAATAAATAAATTTAACGTGTGTTTTTAAACTTTCCAAATTATTTTCCAAACATAAGCGGTGACATTTCTACAAACACAAATATAAATTTTCAATACAGATAAGAAAAAATAAACATATAAAGCATACTGAAACATAATTCAAATATTTGTTTATCGCGATTCTTTACAGTAGCGTTTAAAAGCGCATTTATGGTAAGAAGTATATTCCAGATGCTTGGAAAGAGTGATTCATTTACGAAATTATAAAATTAGTGAAATTAAATGACTCGTCAATATGTACAATCATAAGCTAATTATCTTGTGGAGGACAAATTATTTTTATGATTGTATTGCATAATTATTAAACATAATAGTTTGACATTATGTATTAAAAGAATGACACAGTTTTGTGAGAACTTTAAAATGCTGGTAACATTGAATTCATAATTGAAAGGAAAAGTGTACTCACTCTGAAACAGAAGTAGTTGAAATGACCATTTTTTACTATGAATCATAGTGTGAAATGAGACTAGGCATAATAGTTAAAATAACTATTCGGAAATAGTAAAGTTTAACTATTGTCTCATGATTCAAAATGCTACTTATCATAATAGACAAATAGACTCAACTATTTTGAAATAGTCATTTCAGAAATTGGCTACCTTCACTGAGAGAAATTGTATAAGAAATTGTCATCAAAAGTATGGAAAAGAGTCAATATTTATTTTTTTTAAATATTTGTAAACTATATTATATCATGGCATATATGAAAAGTCCACTTTTCTCCCTTCGTTCTTTGTTTACGATAAACAAGGAAACAAAGAGAAAAACCAAAAATGAATACTGCGTTTGTGAATGCCACTCTCTAGCCAGTTAAAAAATGTATTATGCAATGCCATTATACACACAAATTTCAATGTCGTGTAACCAGTCTATAGATACACGTGTATACTGCGTATACGACATGAATTATGTATTATCATATCTTGACACCCGACGGTCCTTCTTATGACCAAATGAAAATCCACTTTAATTTTGGGAGCCACGGGCTCGAAGGAAAAATGCTGCAAACGCCGCGTCGCCACCTGGCGGCATCAAAACACACGGCAGGCTTTACTATGGATTTATAGTAAATGCAAACTTTAACTATGAATAATAGTAGACATCAAGATTTACTACGAGACAGAGTGTGAAATGAGGACTACACTAGATTATAGTTATTTTAACTATATTTGTCATATTTATTTAAATGACTCTGCATAGTTGATTTTTTAACTATGAGGAGATAGTTGGTGTAACAAAATTATAGTAAAATCGACTATGAAAGTGGAAAATTTAACTATTTTTCAAGGTAGTGTTTTAACTGTATTTTTCTAACTATGTGATATAGTCAATTTAACTATGGATTTATTTCTCAGTGCATGTTTCACACGTGTTTTATTTTTATAATTTATGTAGAACTTTCTCAAAACCATATTTACAAACATAAATTTATTTCAAATGATTTTAATTTTTATCAAAAAATACTTAAAAGTAAATGATAAATGTCGACAAATGATAAAGACATAATCTACCTTCACGACAAGGTTCTAGCCTTGAGCATTCCCTGAACGTAACTTTGGTTCGTAGGGTATCAAACAGATGTCAGCATTATGCCAATTTCGCAAGATATCGTAGTGCACGCAAACTTATTTATTATACAGCAATAACAGACGCCTTAATTTAAGGCAAAATTAATATTAACTAATGTGTATTTATTATCAGCTGTGGGAACTTGTTGATAATAAGAACAAAATTCTTTTAAAATATAATTTTATTCTGGGGTGTTTTATTTATTCAACATTTGAATTCAATTTTGAAAATGCTATTGCGGCTATGAATTATCCGTAACGACGAGTATAGGTATCACAAAAGTTTTTTAATGTAGTTTTGTTCAGTTAAAAATATCGATAAGTAAACATTATGGTATAACACTAATAATATTGTCACTAACTACTGATGTTCAAATAAAAATATTACCAAATACATTCGTAAGTCATTTTTTGTTTTTTTTTTTAAGCAAAAACTTGTCCTTTTATGGTCACCTTTGCCAAAAATTACATTCGGGGAATTTCCATGATTAAAGGCGGACTTATTATATCCGCCATCTAATATACTATATCTAATATACGCATTTTTTAAATTTCATGTTTTTTATATTTTTAATGAACATAGGCTGGAGAACATAGTTCCGAAAATCCACACACCGAAAGGCCAAATTTCGATACAGCGTGATTTTCTTCACTCTGTCTTTGAAAATTTGGCAAAAAGAAAGCAAATTAAAATACCTTGGACTCACGCAATATCAAAATTTTAACCTTTGGGGGTTTTGATTTTCGGAAATTTAATGAACATGAAATTTAATAAAAAAAAAGGATATAATTTTAATTATTCCATTTTGATTAAAAAAAATAACGGCATGATAATAATAATAATTTCAGTATTGGATCTGGAAATTTGAACTCCATATTATATCCATTAAAAATATGATGTGGAACATAAGTATCAACTTTGTCGATACCAGTTTTCATGCACCTTTGGTTACATTATGTAATGTTGAAATAAAATGCCATTTCTATAGCGGGAACCACAGACGCAAAATGTGTAGCTGAGCAAAGCGTGATCGCGCCAGTGGCGACGGTCGTAACTATATCATGTCGGTGAACAATTTAAAATACTTTTACAAAAATTCTCTTTTTTAATTGAAAATCTGAATAGCTTAACTTTTCTACAGTCCATGCATTATTTTCATGAAGTGAAAACTTACAAGACTACAGTTGAAAGTATTGACAATTTTCGTTTAATTTTCCCCAATGTTTTTTTGATAATCTGCCGTACGGGAGAATTTTGTTTTAATTAATGTACTGTACACTCTACCATTTGAAATTTTAGTCCTGACTTTAACTTGGTTAAAAATAAATGTACGATAATCGCGATTAGTTATTTTTTTTTTGTGGATCTGCGGCTGCAAATAAAATTAGAAGAAAACAAGGCTGTAACTGATGCTGCAATGGTTTTTTTACAATTGAATTTTGTACCTTGAAAAATTGTTGATATGTACCAGATAAGGTATAGTAAGGTCATTAAAACACTAGGAATCTTAGAGTTTTACTTCTTGAATATCCATGAACACTCGACACCTGCGAATTCTGTTTCATAGCAACGATTTTTAGAGGTTGTAGGCTCAAATTTAGCATTGTAGCCATCAGTAATAATAACCTTATTATTTTGTAATTATAAACGATTTTTAGTACTGAAATTTCAAATGGTAGAGCGTATCAGGAAAAAGTAAAAAAGAACAGTTCAGTACAGATGTTTTTAAATACAATGACAAATATTGGAATTTACAACACGAATGCATTCGTCGCGACGGATATGAAAATGTACTTTCAAATCGTTAATTACAAAAATTCTCCAAGATGGAATAATATCGAACAATCGTCGTTTAAGTTGAAAAAATTAAACAATAACTGACCAATACTTTCAACTCTAGTCTCGTTAGTTTTCATTTCGTGAAAATTAGGTATGGATAGTCAGAAAGGTATGTTTTTCAGCTTCCAAATTAAAAAAGCAGCAAATCGAATAAAAACTAGTGTTGGCATGGTGCCTCGCTCGCTTTGCTCGCTCAGAAACTTCGGGCCTGTGCCGAGTTAGCTGTTCCTTATTACTCGTTCGTTTACTAACAGTGATCAGGTTTACTATAAAATTATACCGATGTTTGTTTGTAGACTGAAATAAAGAAAAAGGAAGGGGGGGGGGGTAGAATATCTAGGTCCAAGTAGCTTCGATAGATATATTGTAACAACACGTGTTTCTTAGATGTATAAAAATTGAGTATGATTTACACATGGTTAGTGCGCATGTGTTATCTCTGCTCCAAGCTACTAATCAGCTGTCGGTTTTAGAATGTAGTGAACCACAAAAATGCCCTAAGTATGTTGACCATTTACTCATTGTCCTCTATAAAAAAATATTGAAAGAAATGCAATCCGTAATGAAATGTTGTTTTCTTTAGATTATTTTTTAAAAAGGTTTTTTACGATTCATTTAAAGACCAGATAAACGGATTGTATCCAAAATCTGATAGAATCTAAGTTTGGCCCTACCAAGCTCAAAAAGAGGTTACCCTTATGGAGCCATCACATACTTAGCGCACATTTTTTTAATTGCAATTGTGTCATTTAGGTTCTGAAACGTCGACATTTGATGAAAAAATATAGTGGCATTTTTTTGCGAATTGATCAAATTCAATACTTCGTCCAGACCTTTGGTCTGGATCGAAGTGTTTAGAGTAGTTATAAATGATTATTCACATGAAGCTACTCAAAAAACTGGTTTTGTGCTAAAAAATTAGATTTTGGGGGTCCATTGGAAAATTATACCATACCACTTTTCTTGGATTGCCTAGACTTAGAACCTGTACTAGGCCGCCATAAAAGAAATAGTATTTGAGTATGAGCAGTGAGGTTTTTATATCAATGACTTTAATTTCAACATACCAGGTGTACTTTGTTACCAGTTTCTACCATAGCCACGTCCCTGAAAGGGATCAATATCCCTAAACAAGTTATAATCAATGCTAAGGAATTTCAAAACCATATTTGCGGTGGTCGAAACCTTGTACAAATACATTGCCCTAATAACTTTCCTTCGTTACTGATATTTACCTCATAGAAGAACCAATCAAAGGTCAAAATATCCATTATTGACATCTGACATTACATTTTATTTTTGTATGAATAAGTTTTTACCATGTCTTAGACTACGCCCAAGAATAATCTCAAGATAATAATCTTAATGTTCAATGCTAAGTTATTAATCAAGATTGAGACCGATACATGCCTTGGTCTTACTGCAAATGTATGCTGAAAAAGATTGAAACAAAAAAACTAAGAAAAATCTAATAATTACTACATTTTCAATTTAGTTACAGATTCAAAGTAAGTTAGGATTATATAAAAAGAACTGTCATTCTCACGATTCGTAGTCGACAAAAAAAAAACTTTTATTGCACTTGTCTTCCATAATCACATTTTGTTAACTTTGCTCAAAGCTTTAATGGGTTATATCGCCGCGATAAAAGCGTTCTTAAAGTGCCTTGGCCACGATCGTGCTTCAATTCAGTTTTCTTACGAACCAAGACGATACGTTTTCATCCACTTGCGCAAGTGACTTAGAGACGAGTTAGCTTCTTAATGTTGAAGGAAAGGAATTTCATTAGTTTCCAGCATAAAATCTACGCGAGTTCTCGGAGACTTGTGCGATTAGAAGGGCAGGAATTTTACTTCGCGTGTTACTGGGTCCATCTTCACAATTTACGATCGTGTCGAGTTGCTCGACAACTTGCATTCTTCGTGCAATCTAGTTTTGGGAAATTAAAAAAAGAATTTGTGACCAGCGTTATGTAGGACCTGGCAAATAATCGAGTCGACCTCCTTGAATTACTATTCAAGTAACTTTGTAACTAAGTAAGGTTGAAATATTTTCCTTCATTTTTTGCCCAACTAAAAAAATGATTTAAAAAATGGTAACGATGGACTGTCTGAAATCATTGATAGAATATTGATTAAACAATCAAACAACAAACCTATTGTCACTTATGATTATTTCATCCTTAAGCTAATATTTGGTTGAACAAAATTTATTTTGACCTTTAACCGCTAATTGTAAATTACACGTTTTTTAAATCGCGGTGATCCTTAATACGTTTAGTGTTTTGTACTTTACGTCATTCCCGTTTCAAGATGTCATACGTCATATTCAAAAGCCTCGTGTTTGTTCCTTGCATCGACCATTTTGCCCATCTTATTCGGAATTTATTCGATTTGCCTCAAGTGCTCTTTCACCGACGTCGCTCCGGGCTATCACCAGTCAGCATACCGCATCATGCCTCTGTCGTCATAACCAAACCTTTGATATTTCGCTTATCAAAGTTTTTCCCCTAAAATACAACAAAATTGCTTTTGGCAAAGAAAAACATCGGAAAGGTCATAATGTGAAGCTCTTCAAAGTTTCAAAATATAAAATAGATGTACTTCTTCAAACCACGTATTGCTGCAACACAATGTGATTGAAATTAACATCTTTCAACTGGATAGTTAGTTCCTAACTTTATATCATGTAACCCAAAGCATTTTTTTTGTAATCTTTTACTTTTACCGGTGTTAAGTCGAACTTTGTGTCTCACAGTCCGCTTGTTTTCCCAATATCGACTATCAATGTTGAGCACTTTCGTTTCTGAATTCCCTCGGTTTTCTAAACTCGCAGATTTCAGCAGTTGTGCATCAGCTTTGGCATTTTTGCTTTTCTCGCGCCTTCGGGGCAATTCCGATATCGCCTCGTGTCGTATCAGATCAGTTCGAGTCTGCCCACATGCCGGCGAAGGATTTCTCGGCCCCGTGCGGAATATATATTTTTCTTCGGGTCTATCGAGGAATATATCACCACGATCTTCCTTGGCAGCGTTTTCTGCGTTCTTTTTAAGAGGAAGAGACTTATTTGTCGAATCTACGGATCCTGCAACTATGCCGTATAATATTTTCATGATAGAAAAAAATAAGGGATCTCAGTTATTTTCTGCCAGCTAGCCTGTAATTTTCTCTGCGAGCACCGAAGGTCCCAATTAATTAAAGACGAGAAGTGTCGATCGATCGCGAGAGCAGCAACCGTTGCGATCGTCGAGTTCCGTGAAATTGTGTTTTCATTGATTTACGACCCGGCTCTTGCAGGCTTTTATTCCTTAGCGTGGCGCCCATGTAACCTGCACGACGAGCCTGCACTTCCAGTAGATTGAGATTTTTTTATTATGTTTGCATGGCAAGGCGCCGCCGAGCTGCTTCTTGCATTTTTCCTGAGACAAACGTAGATCCGGCTTTTCATATTTTCAAAACAACCTTTAGAATTTGTTTTCTACATGGAATAACAAATCCGGTAAAAATAAAATCCTAAAGATATACAATGGAAGGTTCAGCATATGTTGTTTTATTGCAGTTTTAATTGTGTTCCCTTACTGGTTATTCCCCAATTCGATTTGGGTTTTCCAATCTTTCAGGTGAATATAAAGTCGTCGAATGCAGTAGGTTATATTATAATCAAATGGCACCTGACTATTCTGGGAGTACCATCATCCTGGAATTCATCTTTGAAATCATTCGGATATCAAACCTTGAGTAAATTGCGTTGCATCTCGCTTTATGATATTATGAGTTGTCATGGTGGTAACCAATGAACTAGTTGGGACTACGCAGTGTAATCACTGTCGATGATCTGTCTCAGGCGATTGAGTGCGCAGTTGATAAAGTACTTCAAACGATGAAGTGTTCCGGTGGTGAAGTACTCCCTATGACCAAGTCTCCAGAGATAAATTTTCCATAAGTTTTTCGGGCAATGAAGTTTTCCGGCCTGTGTTAATGATGAGATGCCTCTGCCATTAAAATGCTTCACATGGCGAAGTGGTCCAAATGATCAAGTGTCCACACGGAGAAAAATAATCAGCAAAATCAGCCGAAAAATCCGCAGATTCTACCAATTTTATCCTATAGAGACAGCTGTTGAAATTTCGTTAGGGACAGCCGATAATTTCAGCTAAATTTACTGAAAAAGTCCGCAAATTTAACGGACAAATCTGCTAATGTAGCGGAAATTTAGAGCTAAGCACGAATTGAGTAGGGTTAAGGCTACATTAGCGGAATCAAAAAGGCTAAAATTGCATATATTTTCGGCAATTCCAGCCGAAAATTTTAGCTGATATGAATCAGCTAATCCAGCGGAGTCATTTTTCTCCGAGCAGAGTATGAAGTGCCTACAGACCATGACGTATTCATACAATTAACTTTTCCAGTCGATGAAGTTTCTCGGACAATGTTCCCAGTCGTTATAGTGCCCTGATTTAGGGGTCCAGATGATGAAGTTAAGAGACCATCAAGAAATCATATAATGATGGTTAAGTGTTTAGACGATGACATATCCAGACTATGAATAGGCAATTAAGTGAGGGCCTCCTCACTGGAGCGAGAGAATGCAGAGTAAGTTATGCTAAATCCAGCATCAGATACTTTATACTCCGAAGAGTTCGATTGTTATTAAACTTAACTTTCTTTTTTCCCCATGAAGACATCTTACTTCAACAATTCTTGGGTGTAAAATAATTACTTATACCATCGACAGGTACGATATGAAAAGAAGGATTAAGATGATACGAGTATGACTCCTCCATAGGTTATGTTATAACACTTTCCAACAGGATAGCTAGTTGTAGTCTTAAGATGGACGTCAATAACCAGACAATAAGTAATTACTAATCAATATGAAGAGTCGATAAATTCCAGATCGAGTTGAAGGCTTTGGTTTGTATATATTTTATATTATAAGCAACCTGACAAAATAACATAGTAATTATGAATTAGAGAATTATAGAAAACAATTCTTCGCATATCAGTTCAAGCACGTCACGTCCAACAACAGCCATTATGCAAATAGTGCTGAAGTTTGGATCGCCGGACATGGTATATGTATTGTTACCGGATTTATTGCGGCATTGAAATTCCACATGGAACATAAATCACTTCATCAGAAGCATCAACCTCCCCTAAACCGAAACTTGCATCGCGAAAATCCAACATCGCGTCCTTGTGAATTATACATATCTATCAGGGACTAAGGACAACCTCGGAGAAAAACATCAGCGAGATCCACCGCGTCCAAGCAGAAAAGGAAGGAGGCGCCATGGAGTATTGTTAACGCGGTGGTGCGGAATCGCAATATTTCGTGGTGGATAGGATCGCGTTATGAATCACCAGCCAGGCAGCGCTAGCGCATCGAGAGAAAGGCACGGGGCTACTCGGCGATGCTGCAACGGCATTCGAGTATAACAGGGATGAAGTTGGATGTTATATTCGACGGCGGTGGATAGCGGATACACACACTACAAAAGCACGGCTGCTGGCGTTCCTATATTTCATTACGCGGGCAGTTCCTGCGCAATAACAAATAACAGGAAGGCGAAACAGAAGCAAAACACTGGCGCGAGATAAAGCGCGAGAGTCGCGTTGCGTACCGACGATTCTGCGCGACGATACCGAACTCTTCCAAAGGGGGAAGGGGTTTGGTGTTTGGAGGTGGAGTTTGGAGACTAAAAAAGTAATTTGGATGGAACTTTAGAGACCAAGAAAAGCGAGGCTTTTCTTATCGTCGGAATATACTCCTGAGGAATCTCGATTCACATTCGTTAAAAACGTGGGTGCATCTCGTCGGCTGCACTCGTAGAAATGTATGGGAAAAGTTGCTGTATTTCATTTCGACTTGGCACGTTGAAGCTTTTCGAGAGCACCGACGGAAATTTTGAGGGGTTGGCAGTCCTAGAAATAGGTGAAGTTTGGATGCTAACAAGTTCAAATTATGATGACATAACTTCTTGCAATCCGGTTTCGTGTAATGAATTAAATAATATTTGTTTATTTTACAATGGTACAATTAACGGCAATACCCATGAAAATCGGACGCTACGGATTCATAAAGACTTCAAGGTTTAAAGACGTCTTTAGATTCACGAAATACTTTCCGCTCATTAAGGAAGAGAACAATGGATAATAATAATAGTCATAATATTAATAAAAGATTTCATGGACAAGAAACTGTTTTTTCCATCCAAGTATGCTTTGAAAATGTTACGATCTGCGTTCGTTTGGAAATTCGTCATTTAGATACTTAATGCCTCGTGCAGTCGATGTCACAAAGACTGCACAGACTATCGTCTGTAGAACGTACTTGAGACTGAGAGATCTTGAGAGTTTTCCCTAGCTGCAAGCGATTCGAGATTCCGGTACGCGACAAACTGGAAGATCGTGAGTTTTTCTCCCTACGGCAATGCTTTCAGAGAAATACATATTTTTATTCTGTTCAATGTGGTTTATTAAATAAGGGAATTTATGTAGGAAAATGAAAAAGAAAATAAATGTATTCGCTACTCTTTACCGCACTGTCGTAAGGTTGGGGTCGAAGGGGAAATTGACCCTCTGAGTTTTTCATCTGCCCTTCTACCGCTACATTTCTTTCATTCTGGATTTTATTGCTATATGATTTAAGAACGCAGCTAAAGGAAAACTCATGTGGATTTCGGTTGCATGCAGAGGGACCACTGGACGAATTTTCTCTGAATTCAAGTCAAAGTTACGGGATTAATATTAGAGCTTTACACCCTTGCAAAGTACTTGGCGGAGAATGGGTAAAACCTTTTTTCGACCTTGGCAGAGTTTGGTAAAATTCTAAGTAGGGGAAACAGGAATGTAGACCTAGACTTTGCAGGCTGACATTTCAGACAGTTTTAGATTTGGTCAAACTGCAATTCAAGGAACCTGTGTTTGGTATACAGTCCAAACCTCCTTATTGTCTGATGGTCGGGACTGAAGGGGAAATATAAACTCCCTTATTGTCTGTCCCCACTTTCTGCCCATCTTGCGCGCGCACAATATATGTCCGGTGCTTGGACAAGCAATGCTCCATAGGGAGGTGAAGGATGGGATAAGTAAAACGACAATAACGGAGGGCAAGACAAGGAGAGACTGCCAGTAATTATTTAATTAGAGGAAGGCAATTAAGTTGTTTCACTACATTTCTAATCTACTTACGGAAATATCATTAGAGCCAAGGTTAGTCTTTATATTTCTAAGCCATTCATATCTCTGAAGGTCGATATCGACTTTTATGATTTTAATGATGTAGTTTCTCTTTCATATAATTTTCAATAACTGTATATCAAATCTAAAAATATTGAAACCCTTTTAGATTACATTGCACTTTTAGACAAGAATGCAGTTTCAGGTAATTCACTCTTTCATGCGATAGAATCTAGATTTGCGAAATCGGATTTATAGGATCATAACGAAATGTGACCGCCATTTAAAATTATTTTATAGTATAGAACGGATGCATTATGGGACCGGTTGAAAAGGGGGAGAACAAACGAGACGATGCCAGCGGTCGGTTTAATGGGGGTGGGAGGGTAGGCGATGGAATCGAGAAGGGCGAGTTTTCCTCTTTTCTCTCATTGAAAAATACGTTTCTCCGGGCGCGTTGTACCTCGCGTTTCTCTTCTAGCACAATTTCCCGGGCACAAAAGCTTTGTCGCGAGCCTTGCGGAAGCAGAGCCGCGGAATCCAATTTAATAATAGTTTTCTCTCGTACGGCGTATAAGCGCAATCGAAGCTGGGCTCGCAAAGAAACTCGTGGAACGACGCATGGCGTGCAAGATTCCATCCTGTAAATCGTCTGTTTTCTGGTATATTCCTCAACCCTTTACAAAGATCCGGGATTACCGATGTGATTGACGGGAATCCATTATCGGACCTCTAAAAAATAGTTCCAAGATCGAATGCTGTATCCGCGATATAAAAAATCCGTTTTTAAGGTCCGACAGTATCTTTAAACATTTTTCCTGTATTCATTTCACTGTTTATAAAAATTCGATACAGAATAATGTATTGTTATTTCTTTTACAATTCGTCCTAATGAGTTTTCGTTTCTCTTATGCGGCAATAAAAGACAATTTAAATCTCCTTTAACGTCGTTACCAATCGTTATTTACTCAACTTTTCCAGGGCAATTAAGAAAGTAATAAAGGGAAGTTCAGTATACCGGCCTTCATTACATTTGCATGGATACGTGTTACTGACTTCGTTGGCACGATTACTTAGAGTCTAGTGCCAAAGTAGCGTAATGATTTTTTCGTACCCACGGTTTGAGGTTGCTGGATCTAAACAAGCTTCATTTGCTTTGAGATAGTGTTATTGCTGTAATTTAATGAAAAAGTAAACAGAGACCAGAAAACCAAAAATAAAAAGCTCATTTAACTTGCAAAGCATGCGCGTTAAATTGCTGTGCCTTCTCCGAGGGTTGAATGATCATTCCTTACTTTAAATCCACTATTTATTGCGTAATAGCTTCAGTGTCCGTAGATGAAGCCGTAAACGAGTTTTTTTAAGATGCTGATCAAGAAATTAGAAACTAGCACATGTCGTGTGGATATTTTTCTTATTGAATTAAGCTCCTGCAGTCTCCAAAAAGAGGTTACTAGGTTCCATGTAAGTAATCCTCATGCTGAATCTACCATAAACTGTTCCGTCCGAACACTCACGAAGGCTTACGAACATTCCCCACCCCGTCCATCAATACCCATACCACGCGACGTGCCGCCCGCCTCCGGAATCGGAAATGTACGACAGCTGTCGTGTGCGTTCGGCTGGGACAGTTTATACTAGCGCCTCCAAGCGGATTATCCTTACTGGTGACAAAATGCGACAACGGATATAACATGATGGTGTGGAGTCAGTGCCAGCTCCATGGTTACTTAGAATCACTTCATCAGATCAGTAGGGGACGTGCTAAATGATCCTTTTTTAAATTCCGACGATAATGGAATTTTAATGGATCTGTTGTTTGTTTCTTAAGCGAAAATTAGTAAATCTAATTTACGAGTTCAGGTTATTGAAATGTTTGGGGATATTCTACGGGGTCCTCCTATTGGTTACTTCCTGATTCCTTCTTGCCGCATCGTTCGTCGGATGCCGCTGGAGTGACATTTAATGGAAGAAGGCGACAGATGTCGTGCCGCTCTCTCACGCTAATTTAAATCCCATCACGGCATCGCTCTATCTGCCGGAGTTTGTTCCCGTTCCATCGCATTTAATCGAAAAATAATGCCTCAATTACTGCCAGTTGCCCGCGGGATCGTCTCCGTGTCGCGTCGCCTATGCCATGCCCCGTTGCAGGCGCCGACTGAATTAAGTTTTAATTATGGCGCTTTATTACCGACACTGGCGAATGCGAACGTGCGAACTTTCGAAACAAACATCGGGATTAACTTCGTCGCGTCAATGCTGCGCTTTACTCTTCATTTTCTTCGCTTCTTCTCTCCCACGCAGCTTCCAGCACTCGGGGCGGATGGGAGAAAGGGAGATCGCACCCTGGAATTCATCGCCCGGGTCGGAATGCACGTTCCCTTTGTCGTCGATCAGAAATTGACTCGTCCCCGTTGCCGATGGAGGAATGCCGCTGAATTACGGAGATATTTGTTTCAGCTTTGTCGATTGATTTTGGCCTATACGCGTTTTGGCGCGAATAATTATTTACAGCATTTGTAATCAGTGTGGATTCCGGAAGCTGATTTAACTTAATTTCAATCTATCATTTAATCCAATTTTTATCCAAGTTTGGAGTAACTTTTCTAACAGAAGAATCGTTTACTAGCATACGTTGAATAGCAAACATTCAGCATCCTATCTGGACGACACAACCAGAAAGTTGGTGGTCTATGCTAGAAATGGCTCACCGCAGAAATATTGCCTGGCGCTGTCGACAACTAATTGACCTCCGTCCTTTACGCCTTAGAGTCTTTCCGACTTCAGAAACGCATGGATAAATGATTGGGTTAGAATAATTAGTACAGTAAGATCTCCCTTCATGGGATGGGTCAGTTCTCGGCTCAACCTCTTAATGGGCCACGTGAGGGATGGTATCGTTCCCCTTCCACTGCGGCGTTTACCGCTGCGCCAGTGTACTGCGCCCATGCGCGATGTTACATATATACACATGAGTGGGGGTCGGGGGGGGGGGCACGTGATCGCCCAAAAAGAGAACGGCATCTGGCCGCTCAACAGAATATGATCCCTTAAAGAGAAATTCCATCAAGGAGATCTTAAACTCTTTACTGTGGTAGCTGACTTGTTGTCGTTTTTCAACGACACAACCAGCGGTGTGGTGCATCACTCCAATATGGTCCCAACCTCGTGGGAGGAGGCGCCCGATTGGCGGTAAGCTCTGGGCGCTAAATAAATATCGACAATATATGTACATCTCTTTACTACATGGAGAAAAGGCTTAGTTGAGGCAACGAACCGCTAGTGCTCTCAGATTCAGATGAGATATTGGTTAGGGCAATTAAGTAACAGTTTCTTCAAGAAACCAAATCGTTTTTTCCATGCAAGAAAAAGTAATTTCCTTCTACATGCACCGTGTCATATGTCCCAAACTATTTCAGATCACCAAAACTACAAGTTAAGTAAAACTATAATTTTGTTTACGTGGATTTTCAAATTTTATCAGAGCTGAGTACCATCGGAGAATGTATTCAATAGGGAATTTTCAGTCACATCCTAACATTTCTGGAAAGAAAGTAGCTTATGTTTTGCGGTGGAAATGTGCAAGGAAGCATGTTCGAAGAAGTGAGTAGGTGGTACCAGACAGTGAATCCTGGAAAATCAATAAAGTACGAGGCCTCGAAGAAAATAGGAACAACCGCATGTTGGATATTTCATATAAGACGTTTACAGAAATTCTTTGAACTCGGTTGTTCTCTGGAAGTCAATAGAATCTTAGAATTATTGAATGGTAAATGCTTCAATTACATTAAAGCAGTGGTTGCAAAAAATGTTTACTACTTGGCTATACCAAAATAGATATTAATGAGGATTTACCAGAATGGGACAGACATTCATTCATATAGTTATTCGCGTATTAGGTATTTTTAGGGCAAATGCCCAAATAGAATCGACTTATCCCGCATACAGAGCGTCGTTGTCGGTTCGTTTCGCTGAAATCGAATCGAAGAAGCTATAAACTGCGAAACGTGTACATACGAAGGTACTGGGTTGAGCACTACGTATCAGGGTAGGGGAAAATCGACAAAGACGGAAAACGAGGGTAAGGAAGGGAAGAACGGAAAGAGAGCATCGGGTTATAGCCCAATGAGCACACCGAAAAATCGTAGCAACGCGAAATACAATTGGAGTTCTACCGTGCCCGTATAAGATATTCCGTATTGTTTTATTTCCCTCGTGCAGCCGCTTGATGGCTCGTCTCCAACGAGCCTTGGCCCGAACGTGGGGGGTTACAAAGCAAAGAGTTCGATTTGCGCGCATAGGCAAATTTGAGAAAGCAATTTGCCGTGAAATGTATTATGTACATGACGACACTGCAGCACAGCGAACTCGCCGTAAAGAATGGCAAGTATTTCTCCAGATCGTGAATGTTCTTTCACTGGGCAAAATCATTTCGGTGAATATTCCGATCGTGATCAGGGAGGCAAAAAGATGAACTTTCGAATATGCGGTCCTGAATAAACAATTCGCGAAAATGGTCAAATTTTCAGAGAGCACGCGTTAACTATGGACCTGTTTTCGTGGAACTGGTAAAGTATAAAGTTTTCTCTTTAATTTCATACTGTGGGACTGCCCACGCCTATAACTAGGTATTTAAGAAAGCCATCCAAATTTTGGACTGCGCAGTAGGCTTATTCTTCGATTTCAAATAAGATAGTTGGGTAGCATACGGGGTTGATGTAAACCATAAAAACTACTATCGGCAATATTGAACGGTCACAATCCTTGGGTAGACGTAAAGTATCAATGTAGTCTTCATTTTCAGGGCTAAAACTAGCCATTTCCCGCCCTATGCATTGGGATTGAAAAATGTGCCCATGTTTGGTTGTTTGAAATGTTGATTGGAGGCTCTGCAGATTCAACATAATACCTTCTGTATTACGAGTGATAAATTCATTTTACACTCGCTCATCTCAGGTTGAATCGGTAACATAATCCCCCCTCTCCCCTCCCTCCCCACAACCAGTCGCAAAACGAAATTTCATGATTTTATAACCCCGAATAATATAATAATAATAATAATCACGTATTTATTGGCAATTATAGAAACAAATACAGGATATAAATAATACAAAAATGCCAAAGGGCGAGCCACAGCAATAGCTGTTTTATAGACTGACCAGGATATACTGTGTATTACGGACGGTGTCATTTATCTTCATTGTACGAAGTTTGTGTGCCAATGACACTGTTTGTAGTTCCAAATTTTGTACCTGAGACATGCAATATTTTTTAACAAGACGGGGCGAAAGTCCACTATTGTTGTCAGGAATTTTCACGAATTCGACTCTACATGGAGTTGAAAATAGTCTTTGGAACTTGCGATTAGCAATTAATCCTTAGATATTGATCACCTGATTCTCGGGCCAGTTTTGCCTTTGGTGCAATCACTATGCGGGCCGTAAAGTTCTATTTTGGGCCCTCCGTGTAAAAAGTACAATTAAGACACGCGTACAATAAAAATGTAACTTGTATAATTTGTATTTATTTAATTCTATTTAGCATTAGTTATTGGAACTAAAATAGTGCTTGGTGTATTATGGAGGTGAAATGAACTTTATATGTTTCATTATAAATAAAACAACAAAATCATATCTAGAGCTCTGAAATTTATTTAGAGAGGGTCTTAAACTTATATGGCGTAAGGGCAAGTTAGTTTATATCAATATATTTCAAAATTGTATAGAGTAAAGTTTTGTCCTTGTATTACTATAATGGAGCGTATTGTGAACAATATAGAAGAAAATTGGTTTTGTTATTAAAAATTTTTTATATTCTTCGCTTTTTCGTTTTTTATTTTCAAGGCTAATAATCTAATATTGACAAATATTTAAATACAAGATTTGCAGCTCTAAATATATTCTCAAACAATGATCAAAACATATTGTACTTCAATATTTAACCGTTCATTTAGAAAACAGGGTTAATTCAAAAATAAAATGTTAATTTTAAAAATTTATAATTCTCGAAGAAGTCAATAGAGGGCGTTAGTTTGAATCTGTAAAATGTTCGAATATACGTTGCGGATTTTTTGCCCAAAAGTCCGTACTGAACCCAAATGAGTGTACTGCTCTACACAGTACAGTCCCGGTATATTTACTAAAAGGAGGGGAGCGCCGCTTCTCCCATTCCCCTTAGTCGCGTTATGTTCGTGACTGACAGAAAAAAAATCTCGAATTAAGGGACGATACGTATAGTAAAGTCGATGAAATTACTTCTTTTGGTTTCTGAATGTAAAATCAAAATTAATATTAAAAATCGATAGGAAACAAATATTTTTAAACAAGGATAATGTGTCAATAGCAATAATGATATTTTTAAACAAGTTACAGGCGATTTGCTTATGTAAATTCTTCCTCAGTAAAAAAAATTGTTATATACCAAGACTATATATTTAACACAACCTGTTTGAAAAAATGTTTTCCAAAGAAATTACTTTGAATTAAAAAAAACATTTGATGTGTAAAAATTACTGAAATATTGCGAAGATAATAATATTAGAAAATTTTGACAATGAACATGTTGAAAGGATTACTGAACTTTTTTGATTTTAATTGTAGTTCGGTAATATTTGCAAGAAATTTTCCATGCATTTTTTGGTTTGTCAGTAATATTTTGTGATATCCTTAACCTTAACCGTAACCTTAACCCTAACATCAGAATATTTTGGAAGTTTTTGCACAAAATATTTTTGCTTGTAACAGCAATAAACAATTCTTAAATTAAGAAGAATGTAAATTCACAAAATTACGTGTATTCAATAAATCTCTGCATCCAATAAATTTTGGATGTTTATTAAAAATGTTATAAATCCTGAAATTGGCTCAAATGACTGTATCTCTGAATAAAGTGATTGTATTTAATGTACAGAAGAGTCCCGGTATATTTGCGTCTCGCTATATTTGCGTTCCAGCATATTTGCGAAGTTCCAGCTCGTATTTGTCTGTCGCCGCTGTCTTTTTCCCCCACCTTGCGCTCTGAGGCCTCAGAAAGGGCATGCTGTGATGTCACGAATAACGCTACTAAGAGAGTGGGGGAAGAGGTGCTCTCTTTCTTCGGACAAATATAAAGAGACGGGAGGGGAAGGCGAGGAACCGAGCGGTCAAGTATACCGAGACTCTACTGTATTTTGAATGATCATTTTTAAAACTCATAATCCACACACCCATGACATACAGCCTTTAAACTAATATTATAGCAATCGTAATCCAAGAAATAAAAAAATGAAGATTTAGAAAACTTCTCCTATATACATAAAATGCATCATTTCTAAAACGGGCTTACAAGAAACCGAAAAACAAAATAAAGCACGTCATTTATTCTAATATTCGAATTTCTCGCCAAATTTGAATTAGTTGCAAAATACTAAATCATTATTATTTTTTCTATTATATTAATAGCATCAATATTACGATTAGTGCAATTTTAATATTTACTAATTCAGATTTAAAGTTTCAATGAATGGAAAAAAACGATTCAAGAAAATGCCGTCTCACAATTGCTATAATTTGTTTCTCAAAAACTTCATATTTTACTAACCTAATCTGAAGAAATAAAAAATTATTAATAAGGGAAGTGAAAAGGCATTCGCTAAATCGATTAGTTATAATTTTTACTAATACAAGAGTAAAAAAATAATAATTTAATTGTCAATTTATGGTAATTTCAAATTAGTACTTGTGTTTTTAAATGTTACCAATACATCATTAGTTTCTTACTTCTTAGTAAAAAGAACAGTATCTACTAATTAAATTAGTGAGCTACTTTTCACTGCTATGTTTGTAGTTTTTCACTAAATTTTAATATAAAGAGTGGAGTAAATAGTTAATAATATAACAAACGAAATAATTATTTTACTTATTATATATAACAAAAAATAAATACTTTGGAAAATATCAGCTTAAAATTGCGAAAATCCAAATTAAAAAGAATAAACGACATACATGTACTTTAGTAGGAATAATATTTATTATTTCAATACGTATTTTTGTATAATAATATGTTATAATATTATAAACAATATTTTATATTTTTGTTGAATCTGTAGACATATTCTTTTAATTTTATGGAATTCTTTCGATTCCTCTATTATATATATATATATATAAATAGCAAGTAACATATTACTCATGAATTTGCAATTTCTGAAAACATGAATTAGTTAGTAAAAAAATTTTAAATAATTTTGTTACTTCTTTATCAGATTTCGCTTCTATCAAACTAAATTCTTAAATTTTAAGGGACTGAATATTGAGTACACTTATATTTCAGAAATAAATATAAATTTACATAACGTTACCAAATTATAACTTTCATCCAGTTTATTATTTTTAAAAAAATATTTTTAAATCGATTTAATTCATTTTTATATTTTTCTATTAGAACGCCGCTGTAGAAATTAAAAATATGAATACTTAATTATGTTCATGAATTAATTTACTTTCTCTTTTACTCATTTTCAGCAATGTGTTAAATATATTTTTATATCATTATGGAATTAAAAGAGCTGCTTTCTGTAACAATACCGACGGTGTTATACTGGTATTGATTAAATCCTGTTGCTTTTCATTCAATACCGCTAGATGGCGATAGGATTTATTTTTATACAAATCTTATTAAGAAGTAATTTTTTTTATATTAGTTAAATATTCTCTGGAATTTGGAAACGAGTTTTTACTGTATAATTTCAAAAGTAAACCATTCTAATAGTTTTTTTCTGATTAACAAATATATATAAGTTATTATCAGTATAATGTACAATTTAAATATATAAAACAGTTAAATTAAAAATTCTTCTTATCCGAACTTTTCTTTCATAAGCGAAAATATCTTTCTGATTGTTTTCTTTGCAAAATGAAAATACACAACAATTTTGTATAAAGTTTTAACATTTATCGGTACGCAGAAGTTATAAACATTCCGTAATATTAACAAAAATTTACTAAGTTCAAATATGTTAACTTACAATAAATCAGTAATCCTACAATTCATTAAAATTGTATTAACACATTTGTATAATCAGTCGATTTACAACCGCTTTTTGAATTCAGCACATAAAACTCATAAAAGTTAGTTGTCTCACTTAACTTGAAAAAATCAGAAAAGAAATGTTCAAAATTAATGAATCTTTGAAAATTCTATACTTTAGTATATTATATTTCCATATAAAACAAATAAACTAAACTATTAAAATGGACATTTTTTTAAATAAAATGTTATATAGTTTATGTAAATGATTTGAATTAGCTACAAACAAAATTCAATATTTCAGTAAAACCCGACATATATATATATATACGTTTGTTTGTTTGTTTGTTAGATATAACGTTTTGTTTAAACTTAGCTGTTTTGACTTGTTTAATATTCTTCTTAATATCTAAATAAATTCTCTTAGTATTTTTCATAACCACTGACGATATCGCAATTTTTAAGACAGATTATAGCTATTTAAAATAGTAAATTAAAATATTAAACTGTAAGAAGTAGTATAGCAAAGTTTACTATTTAAACTAGGACTTTAAGGATAACCAGCATTTATGCTAGTGCATGAAGTATATAATATTTTATTAAATGTTTTTCTACAAACAAATAGGGTATTTTTTAAAGTAAGAGTGTTAATTGATAAAAATGATGTACTTGAAATACGAGTCAGAATTATACAAGTTGGTAATCCACAATTTTAATTTTCAAATAAAAAGAGTAACGAAACGTTTATACAGTTGTTTTGCCTGAATTTTTTTGAAGAATATTAAATTCCCCAAAACATAAATTCCCCCACCTTACGTACTAAAAAAAAGATCGAAATTATATTTGTCATTAACTTTATAATATTCAAAATAAGAAGAAAAAATTATAAAAAATTTAATATTATTTGAAAATGTTAATATTTTTTTTATTCAATAAGTTATATTCAATTTATAAATTATGGCGACAGACATAAACGATTCGGTCATTGTTATTTAGAATTCTTTTAACTTCTTACGATTTATGTCGGTTTTTACTGAAATATTGAATTTGTACGAGTTAAATAAATAAACGGGTTTAGGTTGACAATTTAGCAATAAAAACATTAAATCCATTAAACGTGTCAAAAGAAATATAAATACCGAAATAAATACCCATACATGAAATTGCTTGAATATACACGTGTAAGTTCTCAAATGCAGTAATTCATGAATGAAATGTATGCTCTTTAATTTCACAAGGATAATTTTACAAACTTTCCACTGATTTTTAAGTAAATGTTTTCAAAAAATTGTTTCATGTATTTATACAGAAATATCAAATCATATTAAGATGAAGTCTCTTTCTTTGCATTTTTTACTAATTTATACTAATTTAGTGACATGTTTTTATTATGTTTTTACATACTAGTTACATTCCAGAGATACCATTCCTAGTAAAAATATTACTACCCTATTTTAATCATCAAAATTGTCACTAGTACTGAAACTGCTAAAATTACCAAAATGATGTCTGTTATAAATAAATAAAAATATTGAAGAAAAAAAAGAAGACTGCCTAGGCTGAAGATGCGCACCAATCTATCTTCGTTGAAAAAATAGTTGAGTAATAATAGAAAATAAGTTGAGAAATAAATTAGAAATTTTATAATGTCGAAAAATTTAACATATTTTTCAAATTATTTGATTTAAATAACGTTGAGTAAATAAAGTCTAAGTAATTAATAATTTCCGTTTCAATGCGTTTAAAATTCAGTTCGTATGTAAACACACATAAGTATTCTATATTTTTAGTACATCGAACAAAAATTTGGAATTTTGGTTTCCTTAATTGTCAATGACTGCGTAGTTCACTAGATCCTCAGCTGCATTACATAATCAGCAGTAAATATTCCAAAATAGCTAAAAGCACTAAAAATGTAATATCATTGTAACTGTATTGAGTGGTTAGTTTGAATAAATTAGAGAAAAATTATCACCATTTAACTATATCACGTTATGTTATCTTAAATTAAGTATACATGAAAAATCTTTGTCTAATCAAATAAGAAGTTCATTTCACTTATTTCTAGTCAATTATCTAACGATATTTTCACATTATTTAATACATTATTTTATTGTAACGAGACCACGCCAGTAAAAGTACCACTTGAGACCTATCTAGTATAAAAAAATAAAATGAAATCAATAATCGAAGATTCTAATATTACAAGAAATGATAACCAGTATTATTAATACGATTCCTGTATTGACATCTGAATTAGGAACGTGATCATGATTATGATCGTACAGTAGTTTTTAACATAACTTGTACGTTTATTATGTAGTCGTGTATTTTAAAATTCGTTGTTATAATTTCGAACTAACGTAGAAAAATTTGTGTACAATGAAATATAAAATAATGTCAAATACCAAGATACGAATATCAAAATAAACAATCTTCCATAGAAAATAGCTTATAATCTTCTATAATCAGTGACAAACATATAACTTTATAAGACTTTGGTAAAAAAATGATAGTAGGAAGTATTTTTCTTCGAATTGAACAGTTTTGACTGATTTCTCAAGACTTTTCGATCTGTCTAACTAGTTCTTTTGAGACGATAATGAACTATTTATGTATAGCCAGGAATCGGTTTTCTGTAGCAACGAAAACATTGCAGTATTATACTAACTAATGCCTATTTAGCCTTTTCAGATATTACGGAGAACGAAACCTAAATTATAATGTATTTTTTTATCATCACATCATATTCTTTTAGTGACTCATGGAACCTTATTCATATTTTGTTTATTTTGAAACTGGAAATACCATGATGTACTTTTTAAATCTGTGTTGTGTATTTTTTCAGTAGTACGTTGAACATATGAGACATTTTTTAAATATTAATTATCTGCTTCTTATTTTATAAAGTATTATTAAAATTGAGACCACTAAAATTAGTGCATTCTCCAATAAAATTTTTGGATATCCATCCCAATATTTGTTAAGATTGCTGATTCCAAATCTTCCGATGAAATTATGAAATAAAAATCGATAATTCAATTTGGCGTGTTAAAATCTGTCAAATCATAAAATTTTTATGAATTTGGTTATTAGGGTGGTTTTGATTGTAGATCTGACGTCGCAAGATGAAGAAATTCAAAATCCAATGTCGTCAAAGTAAAGAAATTCGAAATTCTGTCCATGAGTTAGCAATATTGAAGTCCCCTAAATCCCACCACATGAAGTTAGATAAAAATGAGAATCATTTTATATTATTTTGTTTATTTTATTAATTTATTTGAAACGTGCAGTCAGTAGGAGTAAGATTAGGAGTAAGAGCACACTCATATAAATTTTGTACATGAAATAGAAATCTCGTAAACAAATACACTTTTTGCGCAATTTTTTCATTTAAGGCCTCATATTTAATGCTATACGCATTTTATCCTAATTATAAGAACGGAGTCTGAAAGAGCATATAAGTATACATCAGACAAAATGTAATTTTGTTGTGATAGTATTAACATAATACTGTTATTTAAAAGTAGACAGTAAAAAATTTCTGCTTGGAAAAATAGCTCAGTCAACAACGGAAATACCTGAACTATACTATTTCGTTTAGTTGGATTGTTTTGTGACCTAAAAATAGTTGAACTGCCTACACCACAATACTAAGTTATTATAGTTAAACACCTAACAAGTTTAAAACAGTTCATTCAACCATAGTTGGTTTGCCATATTTGCTAATTCTTTGTGTTCTCTATTTTTCGAAAAGCTATTTGCAGATTGTTACATCAACTATTCCCTATTTTCCGTGTAGCGGTATATATTTAATGATGACCTGGCTAGAAGCCATTTCCTATTATAAATTCAAATTTCTTTTAAATAATTTTTTTAATTGGCCTGGAGGAAAATGAGGTAATTCCTACCCACCTAGATGCTAATATGATTTTTAGGATAAAAAACGTAAATCAATCAATCGGTGTGGTCTGGAATTTCATGGTGTATTTAAGAGTTAAATTTTAGCTTTCAGATTCTGAAAAACTGTGGGTAATTCGGTCACCCATGTTATTTTCAACTAAAATGAAATTTAAAGCCTCGACACATATTTCTCTATATATTTCTAAAAATATATACAATTTTGTAAGTTATTTAACCAGTGTCAGTTTATATAATGCGCCTTAAATTATGATAATAAACAAGGAAAGATCAAAATCACCTCGCAAGTTTCTTCCAAGCATTTTATAAAACGCATGTTTTCAGTGCTGAATGAAAACTTTAATACTTGCATAAAATCTTAGCATTTATTAGTACTTCAAGATATTTCGAAAATAAAGAAATTATATTTGCATCGATACTAAATTTATGGCAAAAAACAAACTTAAGTAATGAAATTTGTCATTATAAAACTGTTCCATTGTACTTATATTAATTATTCATTTTGTTCGTGATGCAATGCTAATTCGTAAAAAAAAAATTAATTGCTGAAAAAATGCTACTCAGGCGCCTACTGACCTAATGCGATTGGAAACACCGAAATTGATTTGTCAATCGACTTTAGAACCCTCTTAAATTTGGGTTTTAGAATGGCATAAAGTAAAATCATATTTTAGAATCGTTAAATATTGTGTTTATAACAGAACAGCGATATGTAATACAAGCTTTTGCGTGAGATACAATCGTCTGTGAAAAAGGCATTGCCGGCGTTAGGCTTCCTTTTTGATGCAAAACAACAGTATGATAAATCCTAATAGAAATGAAAACAAGCACCCAACATTCATTCACAAATAACATTCAAATCTTAATTAGAGAAGTTATTGTAAGGAGTCGTAGCACTAAAATTTATAAACTTTTTAAATTTGGGTTTTACATAAAAGGTGCGCCATAGTCTTAAAAATGACATACGAAAAGAAGAAACGAAAACGGCAAAAATATATAAATGTTCTTCAAGTATATAAGAATATAACATTAATTTACAGCACTCTAACCTTTAGTCCGCCGATAATGTCTGATCAAATTTTCAAAAAAATACTCTATAATGGTATGTAATTCTACTTTCTTCTATATACGAAGTGTTACAGGATGCCAAAGAAGTTAATTAAGAATTGACCGAAAGTTATTGGATATTTACCATTATTAGTTGCTGGACCATTACTGAGCCCGAATTTTGACAAATTGATTCAGACATTTTTAATTTTCCATTTTCAGCGTAAAATCCTACCTAATCAGCAGAACACTTTAAGACCGCCTAAAATTAAATTTTTAATTTGTTGGAAGCACGATTCGTAAAATGTAAAATTTTAACAGTATAGTCAGAATATCTTTCCGGAAACGCAGTTTGGATTCTTTTTAATAATGCATATATTAAAAAAAAAAGAAAAACAAATTTCGAATAATTTTTTAATGACATTTTTAACTTTTGGAAAATGTGCGCCCTTTTGTGAAAAGTTAATGTATGCGTGATTCTCAATAACTGGGACGTTTGATGTCTCTTATTGCTTTAAGTACTTCGAAAGTAGACTAAATCCGATGTATTTTTGTGGAAATAAGAACATCATAATTTTATTAATTTTATTAATATTGTACCAATGTAAATGAGGAACGCTCGCAACCCTCGTATTCGTAGAAAAGCTTTTACGCACTTGTATCGAAAACTACTATTTTAAATTACTATTTATATTGAATATTTGTATTCTTAATTATAACAAACAATACTGAGTATTAAATATTAAATAAAATTAATAAAATCGATATTACTCGAAGAAGTGTAAGGAGAAATAAAATGTAAATAAATAACCTTTTAACTTATGTCGTTCAATAATTAACATTAATGTAGGTATGCTTGTCCAAGTCACAATTGATTCAAATAATATAATTCAAATAATATATATTCATAATTTTTAAAGATTCTTTGTATGATCACGAAAATTACCTACTCAAAATTCATTAAAAGTAGCAGATCTTTTTTAAAATAAATAGAGATAATTTATCGTTGGCTTCGGAAATTTCAAAATACCTACGGTAAAGTTGTAGAGAATCTTTTTCTCGAAAAAATAAGCCGTCAGTCGATAAAATCCATTCATTATTAAAAAATTCTTAACAGCGGAGAAGAAAAAATTTTAAAAAATAACAAAAGTGGCTTAACAAATTATTTTTGCACATTTCAATCTTTGTTTCAAGAAGAATAATGCATTCACTTTTCAACAATATCATTAATAATGACAATGAAATTCTTCGAAATGTTATTAAATATTTTTCGTCAACATATGATATTCTGGGGTATAACTACCTTAAACATTGTATAAGTAAAATTATTCCAGGAAAAGTGATTGCAGCGCCATCTATGACTAGTGTTTTGCATTCGCCTTGACAAGAACTTTCAAATGAGCCCCCTTACGACCTATGTTATTATGATTGACCCCCATGCGCCCCTTGGGATTGGAGGTTTGCCTTTTTGAAAAATCAAATGACATTTTATTTCTGATAAAAGTTGTCTAGCCGAGACTGATTGTACACCATGAGTAGTGCAACTCTGTTAATTCATGTGTTACAATAGTTCCTACTTTGAAAACGTATTGTATTATTTGTAAATAATAGAATTATTTTAAAATTGTAAAATTAAATCAATTTTATAATGGTCCAAAATCAGCTGCAAAATATCCCAGTTATTTGAAAATCATCCATAACAAATTGTAATGCATATTTGTACCTCCTAATTGTGAATATGACAATAAAAACATACGGTTAGGCTAATTGAAGCTGGAATTTTGAAAATAAATGCTATTTTTCCCCATTTTTGTCATTTATTTCGAAAAATAAGGGACATAAAATTGATTCAAACAATTTAGGGCTTTAAATATCCCATTTTTGTCCTACAATCAAATTCTAGTAAGTTTTATTCGTAATATCAACAGAATTACCTTAAAACAAGGGTGAGTATGAGAATAATCGATTTCTTCAATTCAACCTGCAATACCAGTTAGGATTTTGGGACATTTATATGCTTTATGCGGCAATTTCAGTGATGTAAACAACACCCTAAAATATGGGTTTAAATGACTCCCCTAAAACTGGGAGAAATGTTTGTTTACATTTAATGTAATAGCTTCACATTAAAGGAAACAGAATTTCGATTTTGATCTTAAGGTAAGGTTCATTATCGCTGATGTTACCATAATCTGAGATTTGGTTAAATTTGTTATGTTAATAGTTAATATAAGAATTTTAAATATTATTTACACTTACAATTAGTATATTTAGGCGATTACAGTTTCACCGAAACGGAGGTAAACAAACATACACACGCGTAGTCCCTCGATTTTCTGAGAATTTTTCGACGCATTGTTCACATGCGCAGTTCAAACAGCAGAATTTAATGTAAGATTTATTAACAGTTAACGAACGCTTATTGAATGTTAAAATACACGAGTTAATATACAATAACATTGCTGACATGCAGGAAAAATTAGCTTACATTAACTATTAGTAAATAATCTCTCTGAAGGTTACTCCTGGTCACTATCATTGCATTTATAAAGCTTCAAATTTCACGTGGATTTGACATTAAATATAGAGGTTAGTCAATTCGGAGATATTAGAAAATTCATAAATTTGTTAAACAAAATGGAACGACATTCTTTCATTGTAGATTAATTCATCATCGTTCGGCCAATAACACCCATGCCATAAATTCCATAGACGATTTTGAAGATTTATCCAAAATGAGTTTTTGACCATCATTCTTAAAAAAAATTATATTATCAGAATGCCAGATGTATCCGCACATAAACTCCCAGACAAAAACAAAGCATATATTTCTAATACCAATAAAAGGTCAAGTTCTAATACCTATGCATTTTGGTCTTAACCGCACTCGCCATTGAAATTAGTTGAATTACGTTTTGTTTACGTTTTGGTCTTGTATAAGAATCAAATAATTATGAGATTGCTAACTTATTTAAAGACTATTTTTCGTCAGTTTACGAGAAAGCTTCTTTTTTCAGATCAGCACAAGAGGATTCTGTATTTCTAAATGCCATTAACAATTTTAGTATTTTAGTGAATGAGTTAGAAACTGCAATAATCTTAAATCAATTTACTCTACGGCTCCGGATGGTGTAACATTTATTTTGATAAACAATTGTATGATATTTTTTCTGGACCCTCTTTAATACTTTTTTAATAAATCCTTAGAAAAATTGTTTTTTTGTCGAAATATGAAAAACTTTTGTGAGTCCGATTTTCAAAGTCGGGGATAAAGGAAACGTTGAAAATTATCGTTCAACTGCCGTAATTAATCAACATCATTGTCGATAATTAACATGGTTTTTGTAAATATTAGTCCATAGTAACTAATTTATTGCTTAAATAGTCAGGTAGATTAAATTTATCTAGATTTCGCTCAAGCCGACGATATCGTGAATCATGCCGTGCTACTAAGTAAACTTAACCTGTTAGGCTCCCTGGGTTCATTTATGTGATGCAGGAATTTTATTTCACAGAGAGAACATATCAAGTTAGGCACTTTGTGTTATTCACTCTGGTGCACATCAGAGTGACAGGGTTCTCATCAGGGTCCAATTTTATTTCAGTTTTTTATTGATGATATTGGTATACAATACCCTTAAATTGTTATTAAACGCAGATGATTTGAAGCTTTTCAGGCTTGTCTTCTTTGGACGCTTCGAAGTTAAGAGAGAGTTGGATTCTGTCCTCAAGTGATCATTGCGTAATGGTTTAAGGTTAAATACTACTAAGTGTATGTAATGTCCTTTAATCGCCGTACTAATAAATTTTTTTTTTTTATATAAACTCAATAATACTGGCTAATGCTATATTATAAAAGGGTAGAGAAAGTTATTGATTTGGTAGAAAAGATGACTGTTTACCTTTTTGGAGCACCTTACATCTGCGCGTAATAAAGCAGCAAAAATTCTTGGATTTGTGTAGAAAGGAACGAGAGGTTTTAAAAACCCATACACAATTACATGCTTGATTACATTAGACGCATTTTCTGTATGCTTCCGCTATTTCGTCGCCTTATACGCAATCTGACATAAACTTGTTAGAAGGAGTACAGCATAGGGCACTTACTTAGATCATAGTTACCATGTTATGTCATCAAAATTTTTATCATCGCATTCATAATTAGGAGTAAAAAATACCTTAAAATATTCGTTGCAATGTTTGCCATTATATTTGTATCATTACAACTTAATTAGAACAATAAAAAAGGCTTTAATAGCCGGAAAATGTTATTTCCAAAAAATAAGATAAATTCAACCTGCAATAAATTTCGTATTCATCGAAGATTATAAAATTTTTACAATTTGATATACTGCAACTAACCAGGGATTAATTGTGAAAGACGAGTAGGATTGGTATTCGAATAATTTTACATCTGGGTCACTTATCAAATTAATTACGCTTTTTGCTAAGGACTTAATGTCCCAGCGGATTGGATTACCCTCGCGCTAGATAACTTTTTTACTCACATACATTTTCCCATTCTCTAATAAGTCATAAATTTCCTTGATACAAATGAGTAGGATGGATGGAGTTTGATAAGTTCATAAAGTCTAGAAAAGGTGATTTTAAGTAAAGTATACGATTAGGGTTTTAGTACGCGAATGCTTTCAGTGCGTCGGATTATGGTGCTAAATTGTACATCAGGAATGTCAGCCATCTCCGAACATATAATCATCCCGTTCACGACGAGCCATCGCGTTCATAATGGTCCGCCATCTTGGCAGACGTTCCAGCACATCCGGGAATGACGGATAATCCCGACACCGTAAAATGTTTACAGTCGTTACAGGGTCGTAAAGCTGCGTACTCGCACCAGTTTCCGTCCTCGCGGAACGGCGAGATCTGATTTTAATTGGATCACCCGTTATAATCCGTCATGCAGCCCTGCAGCTGCTTCAGCTCAATTTTTCGTGAATTACGTCATCTCAGCGCCCGCCACCCTCGCCCCCTTTCAGCCACTTGTCTTCTCTCGGATTTTGGATTACCGAGAGAAAAGTTTTAACGCCATGGAAGTTTTTGATCGTTCCGCTATACTTTTTGAAAAACAAGTTAAAACTTGACATGACGAAATGCTATCCATTCTCAGACTACGAAAATCGTTTTCATGCTGAAGTAAACGAAATTTTTTTTTGAAAATCCACTTTTCTCTCGATACTGAGAATATAACGAAGTACTTATTGGCTTTTAAGTCAAGTGATATGAGCGATGTCCTCCTTTTCGAATAGGTCTCGGTTGTGCAGCGAACGTGGATGACGCCATAAAAATGGCAGTGGGGAACTACGAGTGAGTGACAGGGATGAAACAAGTGAAGCGCTGACGTCGCAGTCTGACGTCACTGGAGTGGCATCTATCGCTAAAAGGACACAAAAGGGTCGGATGCTGTACCGGGGACGAGTAGTCGAGATTCTCGTAAATCTCGCCGCAACGCAATCCCGATAACCGCGAGGGGGAAGATAGTAAGTGATAAAGAAAGGAAGGTGCTGAGAAGATAGGACGACCTCTCCAGAAACTAATGAATGTCGATAGACCAGCCAAGATTTTTTAAAAAGCCCCGAAAAAAGCCTGCCGGCATTGCTTTTTCGTAGTTAGCTCACGCTTTTGCCATTCTCAACGGGGGTGAAATTCAAGGGCCGCTGATTGGTCACTGTTCGTGATTGCCGAGTGCCCGTCTTCAAGGAGTCACGAAATGAGAAAGTGGATTTTGGCGAAGCGGTACTCGGATTCGAGAAACCACTTGGTGGTCTAGACGACGCGTTTTACTCGGCTGTAATTATCTCGAAGGACAGAAAGTCCGATTTAGTTTACTATGTTGTAGACCGATTTCAATTCGATTCTGTAATTGCAATGGAAATTGTCGTTTGTAAACGTTTCAATACTATAACCATAATAGTAAATAAACTTCTAATTTGAGGTATATTGTCCTTATACGTTTAAATTATTCTTTTTAATCATATAAGCAATACAATGCAAAATAGTTTTGAATTTCGATATTAACGTGACGATACATAGAAGAATTAGCAACTTCAATAAGGCTAGTATTTGAAAACAACAGCTACCGACACTAGCATCTACAGTAGTCCTTCTATTATTTTGATTTTATAATTTATCCAGTTAGGCAACATGGTTGTCTTCTTCTCTTATTCTAATTTTCTCTTCTCACATTTGAAGTTTCACGTTTTCTCTCTGACTCTCTCTCTCTTTATTTCTCTCTCTCTCTCTTTCTCTCTCCCTCTCTCTCTCTCCCTCTCTCTCTTTCATGGCGCATGCGCAGTTTTGAGTGGGTCCATACTTTGACAAATATTCATCGAAATAGCGTGGTAAACGTTGTGGGGAGAATGCGTTCATGGATAGAGTAGAATAGGCACAGGGAAAAAATTAGAATAAGAGAAGGAATTACAATAAGACAAGAAATTAGAATAAGAGAAGGACAACCGTATCTAGATTTAAAGTCTGGCATGAAGAGCTTCTGCTGAAACTTAAAAAATAAGTAAAAATTTCATTTAGTCATGAATCGTTTATCACAATCAACATATTTTTCTTTTCTAGGGCCATTACAGTTCCGAATATTTCGTCATCAGGCCCAACGTTTCGAACTTCTGTTGGTCCCATTCAGGGGCATCTATTTAAAAATTAAAAATTTAAAATTAAATAAAAACAATAAATATATCTTTAAAAAAACGGTTCGACCTCATTATGTGTAACATTTCTGACTTACCGCTAAATATTCCGGAGTGTTAGATTATTAATTTAATGTTTACATTTTTTTCAATTCACGAATGTAAATTTGTAGTACAACCGTGCAAGGTCCGTCTATACAAATTTTAAGTTATATTAAAACAATCAAACCTTCCACTGTAAAGTAACTGAAGAAAAGCGGGCCTGACCTAAAATTTCGTGAGTTCGTATTGTCGCCCAAAAACTAATCCGCTCATTGGCGCTAGTTTCGTCTGGATGTCCCCCACTTGCTACAGGGGATTGCAAAGACCGTTAAATTCAAACGCGAGTATTTTGTTTATATATGCTTGATTACAGTAGAGTTCCAGTATATTTGCCCGTTCCTCGCCTTCCCCTCCCGTATCCTTATATTTGTCAAAAGAAGGGGAACGCCGCATCTCCCACTCTCCTCATTCGCGCTATGCTCGTGACGTCACATCAGGCCCTTCCCGAGGCTGCAGCCGGCAAAGTGGGAGAAAAAGAGAGCCGCGACAGACAAATATAACGGGACGGAAACGGGAGTATACTGTATTTATTTTAATTTTAGATTATTTCGTCTTAGATTTTAAAAATAATTTAGCGATTTTTTGTAAAATTTAAATAATAATAAATAGTTATTATTTATAAAATATTTTTCGGTTTCTATATATCACTAGTACTTGCAATGAATATTAGAAAACTGTTGTCATTAGTACATGGACATTTTAAATTGTACTGAAAAAAAAAGTCCAAAGAGCAGACCATATTACGTGTTTATATTTTAGGTCGCTGAATCTGAATCCGGTGTCGGTTTGGTCTCGTTAAGTCTAGGTCAAAGGCAATTAAAGGTCAATTATACAGAATCAATTTAATATCGAAGAAAGCACCATATTTATACGATTTTGGGATCGCTGAATCTGAATCCGATGTCCGTTTTCTTTATCCGCTTTAGGTCAAGGACAATTGAAGGTCAAAGGTAGAAAATCAATTTAATATCAATGAGAACCAGTATCTTTATAGTTTTTAAGGTCGCTGGATCCGAATCCGGCATTCGTTTGTCCTCAGCAAGTCTAGGTCAAGGGCAATTGTGGGTCAAGTGTAAAGAATCAATTTAATGTCATATTAGTTAACCAGAACATTTATTATACGTTTCGGTGTCGGTGAATTCGAATCTAGTGTAGTTTGACTTCACCAGATCTACGGATATTATACAACATTATAAAAGTGCTCAGCATTTTAAACACTTATTGTTAGTACGTTATTTAACAAGGATCCTGTAATTGTTATCAAGCCAATCATCTTCATTTAACCGGAAATGGTATAAATATCGGGATGTTAGTTTGATATACCAATGACCAAAAACAGACACAAAAAAAAGGGAGAGACTAAAAAACAATTTCAACAAATTGCAAATGTTACCAGGATACTATAGTAAGCTTCTGCGAAAACCAATCATACACAAAAAAATAGTTCTGTCCCAATTACGTGTTTTAGTTGTTTTACTATCCAAATAGTAGGCTTTGCTACTTACTTTGTCGTCACTATTTATATAGCAAAATTAATTACAATAAACGATGACTGTTCCTTATCCTACTATCCAGTTAGTAGTTCCAACTATTTCATTTTTTCCCTGCAATTATATTATTATGTGATATAATTTCATTCTAATTCCCGAAGAATCTTAATAACAATTGGCGCTTTATCCTGATAAATTAGCATTACTCCTTTGTAATATCAGTTTTGACATCGACGACTCCAAGAAGACTCCATTCCTAAAGGAAATTTTTTAGAAATTTGACATTTGGAATATGTTCATAACCCATGTAGGATCCGCCATCTTGAATTTTTGACAATTTGACATTCTTTATGAGCAACCAAAAATAACCTTAAGAAACAAATGTTCAGACATTTGCTAATTTAAAACGTTACGTAAATGTGGTCGAGAAATATAATTTATTTGTGTTTAGCTTGCTTTAAGGTAGCTATTGCCAATGATTCCTTCATTAAGTAAGCTCATTTGTGTAAGTTGTTTAGGAAACTACGAGTGGTTAACCATTTAAATACAATCATATGGCGTTTAACGAGTTGACTTTAGGCAGCTGGACATTATTGTCGTAATGTCCAAAAATGTACACACAGGCATATGATCATGGAAAGTTGATGCTGTTTAGAGCTACTTCAAAGAGAATCATATGAATGATGATGATGTTTCGTCACGCACTTAATTTTGGCACGTAACAATAAATGTCTCCATGTTGCCCAAATAGTCAACTAATTGTAGGTATATTGTTGCACGGTTAGGGCTTCAATCCTGATCAGCCTCTGTAACGATATCATTGTCGCTTCCAGGAAGACCAAAACATTGATTCAAGATAGAGATTCCGATCCTTTATCCTTCCGGGACCCATCAACTTACTATTATTCATCTTATCGAAAATCTGCAGAAATCATAAGAGCATCTCTGATTTACGATATTCCTTCCATTCAATACGAGCCTGACGCCTTTGTCCAGTATTTTCCATTCCAGTGGTACGTGCTCCCGTAATCATCAATTGAACGGGAGCGTTGTTCGGCATTATAAATCGCCGATAGAGCGGACAAAGAAGAATTCTTTAAAGAACTGTCCTATGCCTCGGTAATTGGAGATTTAATGCTCGCCCGTGTGCAGCCGACAAAAAGACTTCTCCAATTAGTGGCGAAAGTCTGGTCACAGATAAGACACGCTCATCAGCGCCATACTCCTCGGATAACATCTGACATCGAGTAATGTGTGACACGTGCACCCCTCCGATCCATTTTGGTTTTTCATAATTTTCGATGCTCCGGCCAGCATCCGTATCATTTTTATTTGAAAATTTGAAAATACACCAAGATTCTTGATGACGATTGATAGAGATAGTATTTTTGTAAAAGTGGAACATGAAGTATAATTAAATTCTTGACGCGATGTCATTATACGAGATAGCCTGAAAAGTCGTCGACAGCAGCGACATTTGAAATGAATGAAAAGCTGCTTTTGATTTTAAAAGATTACGGTTCATGGGTTCATTATCGCCGTGCAAACTGGGCTCGTCGGAGAGTTTCATAATTTCAAATTAATGTGTACTTCCGCGACCGTATCTCGAAAGTATCTCGACTTTGCATCTTGCCGTGAATAGAAAATAATTTTAGGTCATTCGCGCGCACTTCACCCGTCATAATTTCTTGATTTTAATTACTGAGTGACGCTACAAGCTTCATAATTCAGAAAATAATTAATCGCTAGGTATAAAACGTCCGGTGAAGAGAAGCGTGAATAAACCAATTATTACTAGGGATGGCGTTGCTGACGCTAAGCTCTTACTTATCGATGCTTTAAATTTAACGTAATCTGGAAACTGCTTTTGTGATGTATTGCGTGACGTGGACGATTTTTATATCGTTGTCTATTTTTAAATGAGAATATAATCAAAGCAGAAGATATTTTTGTTCATGAGTATGAATGCATTCCGTTTTGCTAATTTATATATTGATTTATTATCATATTTAGTGATTTCGATGGAGAATGTTAGCTGTTATGCAATTACACAAATTTTGCAATGGAATTAAGGATAATATTTTCCGCATATAATGGGTCGGATTAATACCGATCTATCGATGGGATCTAGACGTCTGCAAACATTTATCAGTTCTACAGTAATCTCTATGTAATCTACACAATCATTCTTTGCAGTCGCTGAATAAAAAACAAAAATTATTGATTTAACTAATTGGAGAGAAGTTTTCATCGAAGATATCGATGAGTACACTGCTCATTTTCTAAAATGTTCAAAAAATTGCAATACTTGTAACAGAAATATGAATATGAATTAGGGAACGAAGGTGAAGTTAGTTTGGTTTGTCGTCGCCAGGGGTAGACGCGACCGTAGCATCCCTACAAGTGACGTCCGTGATTTCTGTTGAAGAAGTTAGATTTTGATTCAATCATGAGGGATTCTGTAGCCTAGCTTCAGTGCAAAAAGCATTTTTAGCAATGAAGAAGCATAACGCTCATTAGAGATATTATCAGTTGTGGAATTTATGAACAAATATAAAATGTTGATAATCACAATAACTGTTACTGCTGTCTTATAAAAATTTATAATCCTAATCAAATAACTATCATATCACAATTAACCAAGAGGTTTTTTTTGCTAATAGTGTTAGCATTTTTACTAAAATGAAATTACTGCAACATTCGTTAACCCTTTAACTGCCGCCGATGACGAAGATTTTGGCCCCGAAATATTACTTAATCTAAGTAATTTATGTAAATTTAAAACAAAATTATTTCTAGATAGTCTTGGGTACTATATAAAATGTCGGTGTTTGTATTTGAAATTATTATTGAAAGTAGAAGATTTAAATGATTTAAAACTACAGTTTTGACGAATTTTTCAAAATCTTCGTCATCGGCAGTTAAGGGGTTAATGATAACTACTGCAAACTAATAGCACTAGTGTTATAGCCACTATCATGAAAATAAAAAAAAAATATTTTATGGGACAGGACAAAATTATATACATCAGCTTTTCTTGATTTCCAAAATCTGATGAGTAATTCTAGTGTATTCCTCTTTGAATTCTAAGAACTCTGCATTTTTAGCATTTATTTCAGAACGCTTATTGTTTTAGAGTCAGGGTACTCAGCAATTTGTCAAACAATGCGAGAAATTATAAAAAATATCAGAGTGTAAAATTTGAAAAATCGTGTTTTTTATTCATTAACCTGGTGTCATATTTTAATTTTTTAATTTGCAATCTTTTTTTATAGTCTATTCGAAATGAAGAAACATTTATCACCATATTTTTTTTATTGCTTTATAATACTGAAAAATGATGTCAAACCTCATGTTAAATTTTTGTACATTTGGTCCTTTTGTAATGAGTTAAACGAATAAAAGAAACTGGTTTGTAATATGTGACAATAATGAACTAAGGCAATCTACTTCCTGGTGTTAGATTCAACAATTGCTCGTATTAATTATTTACTAATATCACATTAATTATACTTAATTACAGTGAATTCGTTAGAACAATTGTAACTTAATTTTTGTTTATAAATCATATAAAAATATACATAAAAATTATGAATAAAAATTCATATTAAAGAGTCTCTATGTCTCCTTCTTTTACAATTGGAATTTAAAAAAAAACTACATGGAATTTTGATTGTTGTTAATTATTACAGGAACTTTATTCTTTTGCGAAGAATTATTTTTTAGTCCACTAACGCCTAGAAAACCTGCAATTATTAGCCCACATTCGAGCCTCAGTACTGAATAGAAAAATGGAAAGATCAAAACGGAACCAATAACTATGATCTTAATATTTTCGTGTATGCTCTTTCGATTCCCGCAGTCAAAATTTCATTTGTATATCTTAGGGAAGCAATATGGCCGATTTTATTTGAAAAAGTACCGAAAAATTGGAAACATTTTTTTTTAATGAATTTTTTCCAAACCCATAATGGATGTTGATTCCTTTCGAACTATGAACAAAAGTGAACAAAATAGCAGTTCACGAGAAACATTTCTATTTTTAGCTTCTTACAGATTAACTTTTTAAAAATGGCGGAATAATGTGAAAATTTCCAAAAATACGTGTTGTTCTGAGTATTTCTGATATATATATATATCAATGTGCTATAAAATTTTTGTCACCAAAGTATAGAATTTTGTTTGATTAAACATCTCCAGTCATTTTCCAGTGCATTATTGAAGACCTCAATATGGCGGATTCAATATGGCGACTGGGTAACGGTTAACATTTCGAGTTTTCGCACAATCATCGTCAATAAAGTATCAAAATATTTATTTTATTCCGTTTTCCCTACTAAATTAAATCAAAATTTAGTTACGGATTTTCAAAATTCAATATGGGGATCCAATATGGGGAGGATATCTTTAAAACGGGTACGAATTTTGCACGAAAATTATTACTGGAGGGTTTTTGGGGTCGCTGAATCTAATATCAGATTTGCAAATTCACGATGGCGGATCTAATATGGCGGACTTTTTATCAAAAAGTGAGTACTATTGGCTTGAAAGAGCCCTATGACAACCACAAATTCATACAGTTTTAAAAAATATGTCCGCCATATTGGATCCACCATTTTAATTTTTGAAAATCCGTAACTGAATTTTAATTCAATTTAGTAGGAAAAATGGAATAATAGAATAAAATAAATATTTTGTTACTTTTATTGGTGATAATCGTTAGAAAACTCCATATTTTCACCGTTCCCTCGTCGCTAAATTATATCCGCCATTATTGAGACCGTTAATTACGCTGGGAAACGATTGGAGATGTTTAATCAAACAAAATTTCATACTTTGGTGGCAAACATTTCATTACACGTTGATATATTTATATCAAAATTATTCAGAAAACACGTATTTTTCTAAATTTTTACACTTTTCCGCAATTTTTAAAAAGGTTAACTGTATGAAGCTAAAAACAACAATGTTTCGATAGCAATAGTCTATATATCAGATAAAATTCTCATATCCAAAATACATTTGGTTGTTAAAGATGTTTTCCAAAACTACATGTATTTTTATTTGCATTTTTTTGTGTACATTACTTTAAAATTTGTGTCCCTTTAAATAACAATTATTTTTCATTCAAAAGAGTACTATAAGAATACTGTAAGTTCCTTCATAAAATATTTTTTTCAATACCGTTCTTACGTTAAAGTTCATGGACGTTATTATTAGCAAGCTTGTGTTATTAATACCGTTGCATGTTAGAGAAAAATATAATGAGTGTTAATAAGTAAGTACAAGATTATATAATATGGCTTTTATGCATCTCGTCTAAGAATTTTCTGGTAATAATTGATACATTGTATGTTATAAGTAGAACCGATATTACTTATTTTTCTTGCTTTATTCACTTTGATAAAAACCCGTTAAGATTAGGGGATTTCGACGTAGTTTTAGTACTTTTTTCATTCCATGAGTGCTAAAATGGAATCGATTGATAGTCATTTGCAGTCATGAAGATATGTATGTATGAAATTATAGAATTGCAACATTTCATTTGAAATAACGTATAACATACGTGCATAATATTGGTAAGTAATTTTTGGATACCCGGTATACTGTCCAGCTGAGCATGACGAGGTAAAGAATAAAGGAGTTTCGGGAGCGAAGCCTTTTTAATGCATATTTTAAATCTGCATACTTGAATTTATATGTTAAATATAAAGACAATGCCACCATAAATGGGTACAAAATTCAGGATACGTACAGAGTGGTATAATTTTGAGATGAGCCTTTGGACGAGAATTAATATAATGAAATAGAAAAAGATTATTTATCTAGATATTTTTTTAACTTAATTATTTGAAAAAGAAGCAAAAGTATTCGTTATTAGATGACGTTCATTGTGTTTTGCAAATTGGTTTTGATCCTCATTAATTTTTAAGACTATTGGAAACAAAAACAATTTTAATTTACAACTGTGCGATACATGAATTTAACATTTTTCTGGAAAACTTAGAATATAGTATCATGACCTTTTCAAAAAATTATTTTTTTTTTGTTTACGTCGGGTATTTATATGAGCAACTCGATAAAAGAGACAATGTTAATATGACATTTTAATACTAAATAATGAATTTCTAACGCGCAAATATTTTTTTGACCTCTCAGGCGTAAAATTACATGGCTGAGATGGGAGTTCCCCAGTTTAAAATTCGGGACGTAAATTCGAATCTTACACCCGCTCGGGCGAAAAATATTGTTCGTATTATGGGCCTAATCTTTTACACACTGCAGGCGATCGTAAAACAAAGTTTTACGCCCTTAATAAGAAAAGTACTAATACCGTGCACTTATTAATTTTTTTTAATCTTATTATATTCTTAAAGATGTTGAAAGAGTATCGATGAGATATTCAGGTTTTACTACAAAAGATTGTTATAGTGGAAGAAGTCAAAGTATTTAGTATATTTTATTAGCATCTTCAAAAAGCATCATCTGATTGTTACACAATTTTTGTTGTCAAATTTTCATTTAAAATCATAGAATGTAAGAAACTCCAGACGTTTTTCATCCACAATTTTACTTTTTACAGTTGGATTTTATTTGTACAATATAATATTATAAATTACGTAAGTAAATTGATACTATGCACATGCAGCTATAAAATTTCGTGTAATCTTATTGACTCCAAAAAATGGTTAAGAATTAATCCGAATGGTTGCGCTAATATATTTTGGCTGCCCCCCACAATGTTCGAAATTCACGACTCTTCATTATCCATGTGTGAAGTGGGGAAATTAGAGGGCAAGCAATAAGAGGAGTGAGGGCTCCCAAACGATACTGGGGTCACTGAGCGGATTAATTCTTTGGACTCGGTAAGATTATAGGAAAAATAGGGCAGTGGCTGGCGGCAGTGATCAATTTAAAATGATTAGATGCGTTTTTTAGAATGAAATATGAATACTGGAAAAAACTTGACTATCAAGAATTAACGAGATTCAATGAATTTCACATACATTGCAAAGTATCGAAAAAATATTTATTATTGTACAGTAAGTTCAAAATTATTATTCGTCGGGCTGTGATAATTTAAACGGAAAAAGCTCGTGTGTAGCCCAGGGGCAATAGTTGGCGCTGCCGTGTGCTGTCTGAATTTAATGGCATTTGCGTTGATTATAAAATAATTGTATAATAATCGGTATCAGAGCGCAATGCTCGCGATGTGTTATTTAGTACCACCCGTTATCTCCTAGTGGACATCGGACAGAGAGAAAGCTTCGGGTCAATAACCCAGGAGTAATTTCATTTTTCTACAGCCACCAAATGGATGCGGGTGACTGTTGTATATATATATTCGGATTTCATATATATATATATATATGAAATGCGAAAATGCTTCTCCGCAGACAAGATCGAGTCTCACCACAATTGAAATTGATATTTTTTATTCATCGAACGTGACACTCCCGTTTGTCAAGCTTTGCGCGTTAAAGGGATGGTTCTCTGGAATGGTCCGTTCAATTTACGGGACTTCAACGTCTTCTTTCAAAAATATGACTTGACGTGAAAATACAGTACCTTTGAAGCGAATATTTGACGTTAACGTACAATCGAATAGTTGCAGGTGTCGTAGTTATTTCAGTCCATTCTAACGTAAAACAGGTCCATGGAAGATGTTTTGTCCAGAAATAACTGAAAACTATTGATCATAACATGTGAATTTTATATATTTTGAATAGAGTATTTATCTTGTAAACATTTGGGTTCCTGGTGGAGGTTAATATAATTTGAAATTTTTGTTTAAGAGCAAGATCGTGTGAGTTCTGGACCACAAGTAAACATTATGGTGCTCGCTTCATCTCCCCGGCGACAAATTCCCGTACCACCACAATTCCCGAATTCAAAACTCCCTTACACTAATATCCCCGATTTCAAAATCTAGATCCATGGCGTTTTTGTTTTACAAAATCGTTAAATCTAGTTTTTATTATTAGAGTTTTATTACATAATGAATATATAGTAGAGTCCCGGTATATTTACCCGGCTGGTTCCTCGCTTTCCCCTTCCAACTCGTTATAGTTACCAAGAGAAGGGGAGCGCCGCTTCTCCCACTCCCGTTATGTTCGCGACGTCATTGTAGGCCTTTTTTCAGGCCCTAGCCCGCAAGGTGGGGAAAAAGAGACGGGTGAAAGGGGAAGCGGTGAATATAAATATAACGAGACGGACCTGAGAAAATATTACTGCAATATTAATTGAAAGAGAAACACCATATAAATTACTCGATACTTTCTTTTGTCATTCGAAATTCTCTAACGAATTAAAACTGGAGTATCGAAATCTTTAATTTTTAAAAATAAAAGTGGCACATTCAATCCACTAAATATAAATATAAAATTTTATATACTTAAGAAGCAGAGTAATTAACGATGTCCTCTTTATTTCTCTCGAAACCAGTTTAGTTTAACTTCTAATTTTGCTAATACATTAAATCAAGGCGTCAGTAATTGATACCGGAACAAGGCCAATTTCAAGTACATAGAATTTCAGTAATTGTAGCGCCCTATCGAACACTCTCAAAACACACGCGCCACCCGGTACAACTGCGTAGTCGCAATCGTCCATTCGGTCGTGTGCTCGAATTTCGCGTTTAAAAGTTTTCAAAGGATTCGCTAAGTTCGTCGGGTGTTTGTTCGGAAGTGCATCCCAGAGACGAAGTTCGCACACTCCGGCATTTCGGGCTCCCGATTGCACAGCTAGGAGTTATTTGTTTTCGGGGCGAGAGGAGCGAGCGAGGAAATACGGGATAGAAAGTGGAAAAGTGGGAAATAAGATGGAGACAATGCAAGAGGGAACGAAAGAGGAATTGCAGGAAAGAAGGGCGGAATAGCAGTCGGATGCAAAATCGTAAAGGATCGAAGGCAAGATAAATAAACGAGGCTGCCGTCTGATTCTTTTACTTCGAGGTGGCTTTTTCGGCATTCCCCTCGAATTCGCAGGTAATAAGGACAAACGGATTCCGGCAGCTTCGATTCTCCATTTTATCGCAGCTTAATGCGAATCTTGTTGCATGAAGTGGCGAATGAAATTGAGCTCTCGCCACCGAACGATTATTACAATTTAGGTGGAATACTTTCGCAAAATTGCACCGGCGATGCATTCGGGCTCGAAATACTTCAATTACGACGTAATCCTGGAGATATCTAATAAAACAGTGGCTTTCCGAGCGACCCGTGGGGAAATCCTCGAGCTTTTGACACAGGATTATTAAAGCTTTGCGTCAATCACTCTGAGGATTAACATATCTTTGTCTACACTGACCACAAGTCTTGCGAAAGACCATGCAGGAAATCGTTTCGACGACACTGCTGAGTTGATTAATTTCTTTCATTTAGTTCTAATCAAAATTGCTTTAAATTCAATTTATTACACTTTTACCGGAACGAAGTTGTTGACCAATCCTTTACATCACTCGCGTAAGACCTTGCAATATGTGTGTTAATCCTCATTTTGTCAAACATTCCATCTTCAGGATGTGTCAATGTCTCGTGACATCTGCTAAAACTCTAAATTTATGTCAGTTTTTTGTTGAAAACCAAACTCGTCATAAAGAAGTCGTTTTCATTGAAATCTTTATCGATCCAATAAAGATTCGAATGCTTCATCCGACTTTATCCGGAAGTTTCTAGAAAGAACGAAATAAATCTCCGGCAAAGTTTTTATGTAAACCTTGTAGTGAAAATCCGTCGACACAATTTCATTGTATAATATCGATACGGTGCGCACGTTGTTTACGCAAGCATGATGGGTTCGAAGGAAGATAAGCCGATCGCGCAGTTTCAGCTTCTACAACGGAAGCCTCGTCAGTTTCTTCAATCGTCGTCGGTACATCCGGTAGACGATTCGGGTTGCGGGACAAGTTTCCAGAAAGTTCGGCGATTGGACATTCGTTGGCGAGCGAGAGTATTTCACGGCAGTCTACGTGCCCTGTCTCGACGATTCCCATTCTCCTCATCTCTTCTCCAGAACGGAATTCGCGAAACGTCCGCGATTCGACAAAGAGACTGTGCAAAAAAGGATTGCGCATAGGAGAGGGGTTGAATGGGGAGTGAAACCAACCCAGACTCGAGATCGGGTCACGGTATTCGTCTTTACGGAGGGCGACGGTAAAGTTTCGGAAAAGTTAAATACTGGACAAAACGAAGACGCATTGCCCGATACCGGGCGTCCTTGAGTGGTAGCAACCCTTTTATAAAAAGACCAATTGCCAAAAATAATCCATACTACTGACCAAATCACGGCTGGATGAAGATTGATCCCATGCGATACCTATTTACGACTGAACAAATCGTTTCCCAATCATCCCTAGTAAGCATTTTATGGTATAAACCACAACGGGAAATATTCGATGTTGCATTAGCGTAATGAAACTTCGATTAAATACTCGCGGAAATGTATCTATAATCGTGAACTCTGATAAAAAAGAAAAGCTTCCCATCGCATCTTTTCGAATTTAGCTGATTGAATAATGGAGTCCGTCATGACCTGCTTGTAAACTTATTTGAAAATATCCAGAGCTTTCCGCCTGCCAGAAAACCGAGACTGACTACTGTGCTGTTATTTAATTAACGTTATGGAACTGCTTAGTTACTGTAGCAACTTTCTCCGGCGGATTTCTCAAATCTCGTAAAGTAAAAGCACGCGACGCTGAGCACCGAGAGAAGTACCGGATGGAAAAAGAACTCGAAACTAACAAAATTATAAAAGAACTATTGAAAGAACCGGATTGCAATACAAATAATGGATTTTTATAAATCATATATCCGACGAAAGTTTTATACGAGTTCTTGTCTATAGAGGGTTTTGTAGCGAAGTAATCATCAGCATCAATGCTAATTATTTTATTTAATTGAAGTAATTCACAAGACACTTTGATATGGTCTGGATCAATTAATAATATTCTAAAACTATGGGAAGCATACATGCTAATCAGAAAAAATGCCATCGCTGTTATGATATGTGATGTTATACCAATCAACTGCATGCCAGCGATAGGAACGTTTCCTTTATTGTCATTAGCACTTGCTTCCATCAGCCTCCAAAGCAAAATATTTTATTACTTCCGTTTGGCCGATGCACACTTACTACCCAAACCCAGTACTTTCTGAGATCTTTGCTTTGGTGTCAGGTTTTCTTGTTTCGAAACCCTCAACGGACCTAAAGACTTATAAGGACTTCGAACCTCATCTATAAGTTGCTAACATGCATTCTTCTAAAGGGAAAGCATTGTTTCAACTATCGGTGTTTGATCTAATAAGGTCATGATCATGGTATATTAGATTCATGCTGAGGTATTTCTCAGAATTGTTTCCAACTTAATAACATCCCAACATCAATCGATATTATAAGTAGAATCTAATGAGTTGAAACTTATTATATGGAACACTTTGGATTCCAAAATTCGGGTTTGCGGAAGAAACGATTTATGACCAGTAGCTACAGGAGCGGAACATCTGTCCAGCTTCCGTGAAAGAAACGTTTGTATTCGTAAAAATACATGAGAACGTCACGTTGTTATGTAGGGCGTCCGTGCAGCTCATTCGAGTTAGCTTCCAGTGGAGGGTGCAAGTAGCAGCGCTTTTCCTTGTCGGTCGTCATCCTCCGGTGTATCTCGCGACCCCGCATTCAACATCTCTTTTGCTCGCTAGTAGGGCATCGGATTTTCTTCTCGCTCCTCGGCATATCCGTTGTCACGCAGCATCCGTGCTATAGCTGGTGCAGCAAGCCGGCAGGCCTGAAGGACCTGAGTTGGCAATAGTGAAGAGCACCCACTTGGAGCGACACTCGTGAGCGGTCTCATTGTCTCTCGAGAGGCTCCTCGCTCCTCCAGTTCACCCTAGTGTCATTCCCTTTCCCAGCAGCCATCTCCCCACCAGGTTTCTGCGACTTTCTTCCTCCTCGTTCCCGCCTACGCCATCGGAAACGCGACCGGAGGTCGTAGGCTTTTTGAATCGGCCACCGACCGACGTAGGGGTGTCTCGTTCGGCCGCTACTGCAACTTTGTACCCGGCTAACCCTAATAAGCTTATGCAGCACTCTTGACTGTGTCACGGCTAAGCTCGCCCTGATACTTTCGTTTCTTTTCATCTCAGTCCCTCCGCGGCCCTCGCGCACGCTTCGCTTTACCTCTAGCACCAGTCTGCTTTGTATCGTAGGAACAACGAGGATGTCTTTAGAACTTTCCGCAATCTTTTGACGTATTGACTTAGAAATTCTAATGATATTTTTGGTCCAGGAAGATGTATAGAAAGATATTAGAATTGAATTATTATCATGATTGATTAACATTTCGTTAATATTAGACACGATTCTTATCATTTTAATTTCGAATAAAGCGTATCTAAGAATAAATTCATGAAACGCTACAAACATTCGTTATTCCGAAAGTGCGATAATGGGTCAGGTACGAATGTATTCGCGGCACGGTCCCGTTAGTCAGCTTTTGGCAACCTCTAGGAGAACGATGAGCCGTGATCGGGCACATCGCGAGACAATAGCAACTAAATTCCTTGGCCTCTATTGTAGCCGTGGATGTGCGACAGTGAAGGACGCTGAGGGGATGAGGGCCAAACGAACGGCTAGGGGCTGACGAGTGGTTGGGGTGAAGGGGATGTCCCAGAAGAAGGGACTGCATCTTTCCTTTGTGGGACTTGCGCAACGCTTGCTAGACATTTCCTTTCATCTATGTGCCGATAGAGTCACGATGATGAGCTCGACCTTACTTTGACGCGAAGACACGGAAGTAGAAGTACCCAAAAATTATGCATAAACTAAGACATTATGTAACATCATTGGCTGCAGGAAAGGTGGACTTTATTTAACCCGAAAGTCGTTTCCATGCAAGTAATATACACAAGAAATAAAACAAATGCATTAACAATTACGTTGTGGATCGTAAATAACGCACGAGTGCACTTAACACTTGTAACCGGACGGAATAACGATTTTACCCCGGACTGGAATCAAGTTGCGAAAGCACCAAACGATGATGAATTCATTGGCGCAGGTCCACGTAGTCTCTTTACGACATGCTCTTGCTCATTAATTTAGATATCGCAGTAATAAAAAAGATCTATAAGTTTATATATATCGACGGTCGTTTGGAAGGCGAAAATTGCTCGACTGTCTTTAACATTTAGTTTCTGCAGTGATTTTATTTGTCAGAATCGAGTACGTTCTACCATTTTCTTTTGCAACTTAGATATATAAAATGTAAATTTATCATAATAGCATAATGGAAGTTTCGTTATTAATAGAGTTGATGGTGATCGGTTATTTATCGGAAGTACATAACCGAATTTGTCTCAGAGGCTGCAGTTCCAAATTTGGTTTTACGCAGCACTCCGAATTCCGGTATCTGGCTCCAGAATAGGATGCGCCTTCCATTACGTTCATGCCGTCGCTTCGTTTTCATCTCGCGCTTCTTTTCCTTCTCTACTACGCATTTCCGGGTCGCTAGACCGGAAACGACGAGATAAGGCGGTCTTCGGCGAAACGCGCCGATGGAGGTCGACTTATACGAGGCTTATCTGGAAAGTATTACGAGCACGTGGCTCGCATCGTTCTCATGCGTAATGGGTCGACCGAAATCACCTAGATCCGGTCTTACTCGACCTCTACGACCGTTACATGTATTCATCGGGGTTTCTCGGTTATTACTCGTCAAATTTCGGAAGTCGTCAACGAATGTCTCAGTCAATGTAATGAGTACACATTTGTTTGTTGTGGTATATTTCGTAGGTTCGCACGTGGGGTTTTAATATAAATTTCTGTATTGATCCATCAATATTTATGAGGTAAACAGAGTACCCATACGTCTAAGTTTGAGGTTTGCACCGAACTGCATTACGATTTAGAATTTTCCAGTGAGCTGGGATTCAAATAGGATTCTCTATAAGTAGGCATTTACATATAAGTATTCTAGGTATATATTTACTGGTTTTTCTTCAAGTGTCAGAGGCAGAAACCCCTTAGATGGGTTATAGGTACCCTCTTAGGGAGGATTCCATTTCATACTGCCGCGTTATTTAATTTCACCAATAGTAGAGGCGCATTCGACGAGGTAATTTTTGTCAAGCGCGCAACTAGGCGAAATCGTCAAGTATCGAGTCTCATAACTCGATGAAAATCCTGACGCGGCATCCGTGCATAAAGCTCAGTTCTGGCGTGAAATTCAACCGTATTTTCTCTCTTTGCTTTCTTCCGTAGCACTACTCGATCTCCACGATGAAATCTCGATGCTTTCGAATGTTCTTCACGATTCTGTGTCCTTGTTCCCGCCCGCTTCTTCTTTCCTACTTTCAACCCACATGGACCCCGCGAGCAGGAATACCGTCAGCTCTTTTTCGTTCACGTCAAACGTACTTCAATGGTCTCGCACTTCAGTCGGCTAATATAATAAACGACCAAAATCGCTCGGTTGCACATCGAAAGAATTGTATCGCTTCAATAAATCACGATTCTTCGAATGCAAGTATCGCTACAAAACGAATTTAGTTAAAAGTTTATAAAAATAGAGTTGAATGAAGTATTAATAACAGAAATTGATTGAAATCGGAACCGCCAATGTCTGTTTAGGGGATTGAAAGCCAGAAAAATATGATGATAGGAAAAGTTAATTTATGTAGTCATCTCTTGTAGGTTGCACAAAGACAATCGTTTCTATCTCGCAGATTTGTTTAAAGTGAAATCAGATGACCGTAAACTTTCTCTATGCACCAGCTATGATGAATTTAAGGATTGCCAAATTCAACAATACTGTAAAAAAGAAAATAAATGGTATCAATAAGTTTGTCTTATGCATCATCTTACCTCAATGTCACCTGACGAGTGACATTAGGAGGGGCAAGTAGTATGCGGGTAGAGGGCTTCCAGACGATACTGATGTCACTGGGCGGTTAATTCTTTGGCCTCAGTCAGGTTACACCAAAAATTAGCCTGTGTCAGTCCCGCTTTCTTGGTGATCTATCATGATTACGATGTATCATTATCATCATAAGTATGTAACATCATCAAGTTGGTCAATAGTTAGGATAGTCCAGTTTCGTTTAATTGATCCAGATTGGTCATAGAAGTCTAGGTTAGAAGTCTAGGCCGAAAAGGTTATACAAAATAAGAATAAAAGCAATAATATAAGAGGATCTGCTTCCTTTTTAAGTTTGGAATGTAATCCATTTACTGCGGCTCTTCACGACACGTAATTATTCCAATATGAGTTTGAATACCTAATCCACTTTAAATTTCAAAAATCACTTAAGCTTCCACTTAAGAAGTATTTGCTTCTAGGATTTGCACGCGCAATATGCGAAGTTACGTCGTAATAATGTCGAGACCTTAAGCGGGGCTAGACCCTCTTATTACGTTCTCAAGCGAGTGGTGTAAGAACTTCGTCAGCATTTTTCGCCGTATCGCTCTAGAAAACGTTACTGTCGCAGAGCGTACGTCCTTTTAGATGATACGATAAAACGCACGTTTCGCGTAAGAGGTTTCTCGGAAAAATTGAATTATGTATGTCCATTTATTCTTTTGCGGAAGAGGAGCTCTTGAAGAGAATTTATGTAATATAAGTATCCGAGATTCCAGGTAATACATGGAGATTGTTGACAATTTATAAATGCATTTTATAGACGCTCATATTTATTGTACCGTGTTTCACTCGACAGATACCACTTACCAGATATTATAAGAGGAGTGTAGACAATAATTGCAGTATACATTTTTATATTATATACTTTGTCCTCATAATAGGTTTGGATTTGGCTGTTGTTATATAACGACAGATCTCGTTTCTTACATTTTTTACCTTGTGGTTTCTGTAAAATGTTACCAGGAGAGTCAAGCATTGAACAGAATCTCGACCAAAATAAAACGTAATTTCGTGATTACCAACTTAGCATCGACTTCATATAGAAGCATGACACAACTGCTGATCATCTACTTATATCATTTGCACATACTTAGTTTTATCAGATTGCACAGAGTCGCCATGTTTTGTTTTGTTTTGTTTTACCAGGAATGGTACAGGCCTAGTGAAGCCTACCTCTTGCCTGGTCAGAAGCCACGCGTCATTGAGCTAGAGCATTGATAACTTCAAGATGCAACTGCTAAATAGGTTTTTGATTCGCTCTGTGACTGGCCAGATCCTGCCTATTTGTGGCGTTGCATTGGGTAAGAATGCAAAGAATGTCAAACTTTGGATGAAGTTAACAATTAAAGAACAAAATTTATATAAAATATGTTTGGTGGAAATATTTATTAAATATTATTGAATGGATGTCTATAACATGTGCATCATTGGTCGCTGCTTAATGGCCAGATGCAAATTTTGACGAGTTTGACTTTGTTTGGTTATAATGTTGCTGGGCAGCTTGTAGGCCAATATTTGATGCTGAAATCACCTTAGGTCTATCGTTGTATCAACTAAATTTCAGCGTTGGATGTTCAACAGCAGTTCCGGTATGTTCCTTATGGCAGTAATAACGTTAGATGATCATTGATGATGATGACGATCTCACAGTAAAGTCAGGCTACCAAATACCATGATCCAAAAGGAATAGGATTTCACACAGTCATTACATCATTGATGAGAGCATTAAAATTATAATTCAATTCTAATAATTTCAACTCAACTTGATTGGCATCATGTTATAAATAATTTGCATTCAATGCCATCATATTTCCCATTTCAAAAAAGCATAGTGTGCAACGTAATCCACAATTGAAGCGATTCGATTCATTGGAAAACTACCCGGTTCGTGTGCTACTTGACACCACGCACGCCGTAAGCTCCGTAAGACGTAATATTTTGCTCCGCGTAACGTGACATTATGGTGAGGTAAAATCCGAAGCAGATATCTTCGAGAACGACGTCAAAGCTACTCAGGAGGTTCCAACGATGAAATCTGGAAAAAGAGGAAAGCACTGACGTCTTCGAATCCTGGAAGGTGTAGAAAGCGGGTAGAAAAGGATGCTTATCTTCTAGACCAAGGGAACGGGGGGACAGGGGGTCGTAAGGTTAGGGAAGGATATGGAGGGTAGGGAACCTCATACGGACGGCCGCTTGCTTGCTCGCCTCAAGAACGATTTATAAGTCAGACGCTTTGGCGCGGCGGCGGCTCGAATCCGCTCGCGTTTTCGTTTCGTCTTGCCATTTTCCTTCCGGTCTTAGCTCTTACACTCTCAGCTAGCTTCCTCTTTTTTACCATTATCCCTCCACGTATGTCTCTTCCGTTCTCTGTACACTACGCGTTCGAGTATCAGTTCTGAGACGAATTCGCGAAGCTTACGACAGATTTATCCATTACTTTGACCAGCTCTAATTCACTCTCAGGTCCATTATCAGTCTGTATATTCACTTTCTTTTTTTTTAATTTTATTTTCATTTCATAAATTTTGACCTAGATACTAAAATAATTGCGGAGAAAATAGCATTCAGTTTTACTCCTTTGCAGTCAATTTTACTTCTTTGAGTACTTCAAGCTCAGTTTCATTTCCACAGCCAAAATTGTTGTATGCTTAACCCTCCTGAGCACGAGTTTTTCTTTTCCCATATGTAAACAATGTAGTTTGGACGAGTATACTTGTCCTTGTGCACGGGAGGGTTAAAAACATGATATACTATAATTATTTCTAGAGGATTTGACTGAGATGATTAGCCACCATCTAGAATAGACAAGCTCTATCCCTTTCCAATGAATGGAGCGCAATAACGAATACTATCAATAGAACAAAACATGAAAAGAACACGTTCCTCATCCATTGGTTCCACAGTAATAAACACATTCTGACGACATACTCTTATTTTCTGTTATTTACACAATGACAGTTGGAGAAAATGCAATGCTTAAGAAGATTATATCATAAAATCATAAAATGCAATCGGTTTGTTTTATGTTTGTTTCGTTCCCTCTATTTTTACTCTATATTGACCCTGTTGGAGAGAAACTATATCCTGAGAAGCAAATAAATCCGATTAATGAGGTTCAATTGAGATTAAAAGCTGGTACAGCCTAAGTTACTCTGTGGCGATTTGTGTCATCTGTTTAGAGACAAGTTTTTAAGAGATAAGTGACTCCTTCCCTACTTCCTGGTAATCTTTACCTCTGACCCCTGCAACTATATTCACCTTGCCCCTCTTCCACCATCATACTCCTGTCATAAACCGTTCGTATTGCATAATTCAAAGGAATTCGAAGGAGGAGTTATGCGAGAATTGGTTCTGTGGTGGGAGGCACGATGTGAGCGACGCGCCGCTATGCGGTCTAGTTCATCGGCCTCGAGACTATTATGTCAAACTGTACTGTTTATTTGTTATTGAAAAAACGAAAAAAAGGCACGGTACTGACCTAGTACTATTTGCTGGAGTTTGGGAACTGATCGGCAATACTGGACCACTATTGAGTCAATAACGGCATGTAACATTGTCCAGTACTGACTATCGTAGTCGCTGAGTAAAAAGTCAGTACGGCTGTCCTGTACTGGTATGTGCTGATTGCCAGTCTTTAATAACGCCTGTAATTAGTACTGGTTCACCTCAAAATCTGAGTTAGCCCTTCTATACTTACTAAAACATTACTGATTTAGCCTGTTTGTCAGTAATGTTCCGACTCAGACACTCAGTACTGATTGGGTGCTGCGACTAATGTTGCGGAAGTACTGGTTCAATGTAGAATATGCGTACTGACAATAAGTACTATATCAGCACTGGTATTAAGTACTGGGCCAGTACTGTCGTACAGATTTAATACCAAATGTAGTCATGACGACATGTACTGGGTTAGTACTGACGTACATCTGCGATCGGAGTTATTTCTTACTGATACCAGTACTGTCAGCCAGTATTGTGTCAGTACTAATTTAATCCGTCATTAAGGAATCGTTTCATATCGAATACAGTACTGGCTACGTGTACTGGCTCAGTACTTCGTTCGTATTGTTGACAGTCCTGTTTTATTGTTGCAAATACTACTTCATACTAGAGCAGGATCAGCTTTTCGCCAGTTTATTGTCAGCACTGACTGATTTCTGGAATCCGTACTAGCTGCCAGTACTGGGTTATTTTACCTGGGTTTTACTAGCTCAATTTCTACCTGAGTAGGTACCTTAATTTTCTATAATAGTACTTTTCGGTCCTAGGTCGTAAAGTTCCATTTTACGGACCGAGTGGAGATTGTGCGTCCGAGGACTGTCGAAGCCAATTGTCGTCTAAACAAAATATTATACGGCAAACAAAAATTTGTATTTCAAGGCAGTTTTCATTAATAAGTTATTCATGCGCTCGAACGTTATTTTATCATTAATTTATTCAGTTGAGGGGGTTCTAAAGTACTCGCCCCATAAGGTAGAAATGTTAATTCGTCTAAAAACCATACATAGAAAGTGACTGAAACGATTTTTCGAAATCCGGACTCTGTAAGGGCAATTTTAATAACTATAGACGGTATCCTAGAAAGTGCCAAAGACATTAATTGAGAATTGACCGAGAATTATCAGAAATAAATAAAAATCACTTATTTCCGAAAATTCTCGGTCAGTTCTCAATTAATATCTTTGGTATTTTCTAGGAAACTGTTTTTAGTGCTCAGAATTGCCCTTACAGAGTCCGAATTTTGAAAATGTTATTCAGTCATCTTTAATTTGCGTTTTTTGGTGAAATTTCCTACCTTACCGGCAGACCACTTTAGAACCCCCTTAAGACTATTAGTCGTTATTTAACAGTGGAATATTCACTGTAGATAACAAGTTCATAAGTGTTTTTGGTTATATCAAGCATTTAAAATAAATTATAGTTAATTCCCCTTGTATAATTTTTTTTCTCTTGTATTTCGAGTTGACATACAAATGTTTTTATCAGAAAAAACAACTTTATGTAATATTAAATTGCATTCTTGTTTATACACTATTTTATAAAACAAATACGAGAGGTACTTATATCTAATGAGGTTATAAAGCTCCGTAGTATGATATTTGCGCAGCTATTCGCCCGCTTGTTTGTTATGTTAGTAAAATTTTTGGGTTTATAAAGTACGCGCTTTTAATGTAGTTCGTTGCTGGAAAGAACTCAAACGAGTGCGCATTTTCCCTGACAGAAATAGACGATAAAATGTGAATAAAGTGTGAATAAACAACACCAATTACTACTGCTAGATTTTACTCGTGCAAATGTATTTAGCAGTGACAACTTCTGTATTTGATTCAATAGTTTATTTTATAGTGGGACAAAAAAATGTTGCTCTATTTTTAATCCTTGTCTTTATTTTTTTAATTATATTATCATTTTTTTATATTAGAATACATCCGAGGGGAATAAATATAAAGTAAAAAATACTAAAATTTTATTGTATTGATGTGTTAAAAAGATTGTCAGAAGATACAGAATTCGATTGCCTAAAATGACAACATAAATATAAACAAACGATTGGCATTTTGTAAATACAAATATTTTTTAATATATTCTTTAACCCTTATTATATATCAGTCCTTTGTGAAACTTTCGGAACTTCTGTAGAACAATTGAAATCGTTAATTCAATTAAAAATATAAATAAATCTTTTTTCTTCTCTGACCTTTTCGTAAGGGAAAATTTTCTTGATGAGTTTCTTTTATTATATGACGTCTTTTTGATGTAATGTATCTACTTTGTCTTTGAACGGTTTGGTACCGCCAATATTTAGGTTCGTTGGTTTGAAAACTACTCTAATATCATTATTTCTGAAATTGCTTCTTATATTCTCTGAGATTTCTATGAAATATGGAATGCTAATTGTTTTAATATATTTTTTATCGTTTGAATTCGTGTCAAGGGTGTTGTATATTTTATAAACTCTTTTCCTGAAACATTCATTAATTACATAAGTGGGATAACCGTTTTCAGTTAATATTTTCTTGACTAATTTTAAATTTTTTTCTCTAAATTTAATGTGTGCTAATCTTAGTGCTCTATCAATTAATCTAATTAATTCAATTAGAATATGTAAAAAGACCGAAAGTTCGTATATTTCTGCAGATGCTTCGAAACGACAATTTCGATACCAATGCTGAAGCAGAGATGGCGCTAGAGGGATATTTAATCGTAGCTCCATTCATTACTTGCGAAATAACACGTAATTTTGTCATTTTCTTGAGTTCAAGTACTCAATTTATCATTTTTTGGGTATTGTAGAGTCCTGTAATTCTGCTGGAGTGAAAAATTAGCAACTCTTCGGTGAAAATTGCTGTCTTTACGTAAATTTGCCTTACCGAAGAGTTTCTCCGTTTTCACTGGAGGACATTTGAAGATTCTATGAATAAAACTGGAAATTTATTGTCTCAAGTATGAATCTTGATCAAGGCGGAACAATAATTTTTTTCCGTTTGTTGAAGCAAGCAAGATGCACAATTGTGACGTGTTCAGTTGTACCATATATTGTTAACTATCATCATATAAGATTTTTTTTAACAGTTGCCTCTTAAGGTGCTAAGATCGAGTTTCGTCGGAGTAACGTCGTAGATCGTTAGAGCTTGCAGCGAGCTTACGTTAGGAAGCTAACGACTTTGGTCCGCGCGGGACGCGGGGGATTCCCCGGGCTGATGAAGGGGCGGAAAGCGCCATCCGCCTTACTTGGCCCTGAAATCATTAATCAAGGCTGCCTGACTCTGTTCGTCGCTAGTATCGTCCCTTTGCCGAAGCCAACCACGTGCGAGGGCGCTTAATGTAGAATCAACCGTAATGGTGACACTTTGTAGAAAATGGTATTATCGCTTCCACTTGTCATCTCTGGCGCACGCTACTTGACGTCTCGGAATGAAATTCTGAACTTAAATATTAAGGGAACAAATAGACTTATTTTTACACATTTCGAAAAAGTCCGAATACTAAAAGAAATGAAAAGATACTATTTTTCATTTTTAATGAATTTACTGAGAACGTTGTTATTCGAAAAAAGTCGTTATTTCAGTTAGATCACTTTGGGCATTTAATCGATATCTTCATGCTTGCAGCTTAATAAGAAATACAACGAGAAACAAAGTTCTCGTGGAATATTCGCAATTTTTGCTCGTCTTTTATTATCGTTTTTATATCAAACTTAAATGTTTACAAGTCGGTTACAACATAATGTAAAACTGTAGAAAATGTCAGAAAAGAAGAGATTTTGTTACTAATTACACGGAACTAGGTTTGTATTGTAGATTTTGGGCCGCTGAATACGAATTAGGGCACAGAATTGGCCCTGTACGTCTGAGTTTTTTTTATATTTGAGGTTTAAAGGGCGAAAAATAGTTTTTTTTTCAGAAAATTTACACATTTACTGCAACAAAAAAATTGTAAGCTGTAAAATGGAACAAGGCTAAGTTTTTCTTAAAGATTTTGGGCCGCTGAATCTGAATTTGGGGACAGAATTGGTCCTCTACATCTGAAGTTTTTTAAATCTGAGGTTTATACTGCGATAAATTGTTTTTTTCCGAAAAACTTGACATATTTTGTGCAAGAAAAAAATTCAAATGTTCTATGGATCAAGACTATTGGATTTTTGGTTGCTGATCCGAATCCAGGGTCCAGAATTTGTTCAACTTGTTTACATTTTTTTATGTTCGAGGTTAGATTGTGAAAAAACTGATTTTTGGACATATCTAAATTTTTTTAGATTCAGTGCACGGAGAGATTTTTTATACGAATATTTCTAAAATTCTGTTTTGAAAATTGCTATAAAACATTAGAATTTAGAGGTAATCGATGTAGTTTTAGAAAAATTCGAATACTGACATGAATTCTCCGAGCTTTTATAGTTTTTATGAATATTTCAAAAGAATGTAAGAATTTTTCATATAGTGAATTAGAAAAGTTATCTCGTTTAATGTGCAACGTACATTTTCTAAACAAGAAAGCGAGAGAAAGATAAAGAAAGAAAGAAAGACACATGCATATTGCACATACACAAATTTAAATTGTATTATATTGGAAATCTCGTCTGTTGACAGAAAAAAGTCAAATTTCAATCAAATTCTACCAATTGAATTAGTAAAAGTATGTTAATAACAATTATTAGAAAACTACAAGTAAATCGAAGGAATAGTTCTTAGTAACTAATTTAATTACTAATGTAACCCTTTGAGTCGCGGAATTCACTCAATAGACCAATAAATTGAAATCTGAGCACCATATGTCTATTGACAGATTTTAAACTTTAAAATGGGAGATTCAATGTGGTGGATAAAAAATTGTAAACATTTGAACATACTTATGAAACAGTTACACGGGATTTTTGTGGTTATGAACTATTTTTTTACTTTTACATCAGGATAACATTTAATGGTACTGGATGAGATCTGATGGGACTAGCTAATATACTGATGGTACTGGCTAACATTTATTTCTTTTCATGTATACGGAGATTATTATGACGCGTACATTTTGTGTCATCGGATCCTACTTCAAAATCTCTAAGTGAACAAATTCTTGACCAAAGTCTCGGTCATATCATAATCGGAATCTATTAAAAAAAAATAGAGAAATAACTTTCAAGGTCATGTCCAAGGACAGATGCAATTGGCACCTTTAAATAGCCAGGGAAAAATCCTCAAACTTTTGTATTTAACATTTTCTTTGAAAATGCTGAGTTAATTCTCAGTTCCTGGAGTTTTAAGTTTGACCTTGGAATGACCACGCCGAAAAATATATTCTTATAGTATAAAAATGTTGTCTCTTTCGGAAATCCACGAAGAAAATAGGGGCTTCCATTAAAAAAAATAAACTTAACATTGGAATAATATTCTAGGTCATGTTCAAGGTCGAATTCAATAGGAAGGATTCCAATATGGCAGACGGTCACGTTCAAAATATGACAATTTTTACAAACAATTGTATGGAAGGGTTTTTAGGATCGCTTATCACGAATCTCACGCTAAATTTCAGAAATTTAAAATGAAGGATTTGATTTGGCAGATGATTATTTGCAAAATATCTTAATTTTTATAATTTGACATTGTACAATTCCAATAGTAATTTTTCGTAGCTTTTCAGGATCTTTTCATAAAAAACTTGTGAAATAACATCAAAATTACCTGATAAACCTTCCGATTTGGAATGAGCGCAAGCATTATAATCATCAGATTAGGACTAGATATGATTGTTCCGTAAATGTTTCCATTTTATGCTAGTTAATATCTGCCTTTATAATCTACCTTGTTATGAATTTCGGAAATAAACGCCACGTTCATAACACAGGACCTGAGAGGATCAGTTTATACATGAGTAAGGATGATTCTTGTAGCTCTTTGCGGGCTAAATACCAATCTATTGCCTCAAAATAGACCTTCACGTCAAGATTTCGTGTAATTCTAGGTCAAATTTATGAGATTTAAACTCATTAATCCTCCTTCGCACGAGTTTCTATCTAAAATCACGTTTTCAAATCCTTACATTTCTCAAAGTGATGGATTTTCATATAACTTGGTACATTGGGGTTTTTGTGGTCGCTAATTATGAATCTGAATTCAGAATTATAAAATTAAAAATGGTGTATCAGATATGGCGGACGAATTTAAAACAAATTGTGGAATTTAAACCTCGAAGACCTCTAATACTATGTTTTATAAAAATCCATAGCTTTTTTTTAGGTTCGCTATTTTTATTTTGTAATTTCTGGATTCATTTAACATCGGAGGTGAGTTTTTAAAATGGGGAGAGTGTTCCTTGTAGGCTTTTTGTGATGAGAACAAATCTGACTTTGAAAATACTGCAGCACGTCAGGGTTTTTGGTAACTAGAGCTTGAATGGTCAAGTAATGGCTATTTTAGCCATTTTTAAGATTTTTTTTTTCATTTCCGACAGAGATATAGTATAGTATTGCCTTCGAGCTTTAAAATCCTGTTTTTAAAATCATTTTACCTTTTTTTTGTTAAAGATATGAGTATTAGTTGTGTAAACTCTTCCGTTACGCTAAAGATTTTTTTTGAAGTAGCCTTTAAAGGGGTTTCAGGCCGTAAATTAATTTTATCACAGATCGAAACTCATGGCCCAATCCAAAGAAGCGAAATAATGAAGATGGAATTGCAAATACATGACTTGAAGACTTACATGATTTTAGGGAATCCAAATCTTGATATGGTGTACCAAAGTCTGTCGAAACTGATTTGTAAAGTGAATTTAAAGCATATATTCAGTTATAAAAAGGTACTGATCCATTTAGCAAGGGAAGATAAAAAAATGATTCGCATATTTCGGATCATGATAGAAACATCAGACAAAATCAAGAAAGAAAAGAGACAAATCCGACCAACAAAGGCTGTAGTTACCAACCCTGACGTGCTACAGCATTTTCAATGTCAGATTCGTTCTCATCACAAAAAGCTACAAGGAAGACCCTCCCCCATTTTAAATACTCACCGTCGCTATTAATATGAATCCAGAATTTACAGAATAAAATTAAAAAGTTTTATTAAGATGCACATTTTTTTTTCAAAAGTCGTAAGCCATATTAAATTTGCTATTTTTATTCTGCAAATTCTGGATTCATATTAATAGCGAGGGTGAGTTTTCGAGGTCTTCGGGGTTCAAATTCGACAATTTTTTAAAAATTCGTACGTCATTTTGAATTTTGTAATTCTAACTTCAGATTCGCAATCAGCGATTCCAAAAACCCATAAATACGAAGTTATATGAAAATATATCACTCTGAAAAATGTATGCATTTGAAAAAGTGTTTTTAAATAGAAACTCCCGCGGAGGAGGGTTAATGTGGTCAAAATCTAGACATTCAAATAATAATAACTTCTTTAAAATTCATCGTAAATTGATTAAAAATAATAGTGATTAAAGTTGACAATGCATACTATATGAAGGCAATATAGAAAATTAAAGAAAAAATTTCGGTCTTCCAAAAAATGTTAAAAATATAAATTTTTGAGACATTTGACCTAGAATTACTCAAAATTTCACTTACAAGAATCACCCTCACTCATTTTATAAACTGAGAAAAGTTAAATTTCGCAGGCCTGTGAATCAACGAACTAATAAAGTATAATAAATTTATTTCGCATGGAAATTTTTCATTTCTAAATATTATACATGAAAAACTAAAAAATGGCTTGAAGTTTAAAGTCCGAAGATATAAGATGTCCACTTCATATTGATCTCAAGATGGGATTTGGGTACAAACTTGTTAATGAAAAACAATGTTTGGGGTGAAACGCCACATTTTGTAATTGTGTCATTCGCCAACAGCATTTTTTCTCAATTTTGAGGTTAGGATCGAATTGCGCAATACATGTTATGTTAGAAATGACACATCTAAACTATTTTTTCACGTAGATAACCCATCGCAAATAGAATCAAAAAAACGAGTGGAGCTAATTGATAATTCGTGACCAAATTCAATATTATTGTGATCTTTCTTATTCTAAGACAATTAATTATACCCCGTTAAAGTGTTGAGATCGAACATACAAATTGTGAGACATTGTCTGATAGGAGTTGAAGACCTGATGCATAAAAGGTCTGGAATCGGGCCATTAAGTCATTCTCCCGCTTTTATCCTCTAGTCCTCGGTAATTAGTTAAGTTAATTTTCTTAAGAAAAGGAGTTCTTTCACCTCTCTTCCTTCCGTCAGTAATTTTCGCACTTTCGAAAGCCGGTTGCTGTGCGGACGTGAGACCACGTCGGAGCGAGCATCGGGGTGAATTCGCTTGGAGGGCATAGCACGCAAAATCCTTTGAACATCTCGTAAACGGGCCACGGGCATCGTCTGCGAGGGATGTGACACTTCCGTATTTTCCCCGCCGCACCGGGGCGCCAACGTCGGAAAGGGAACATCTTTATGCGCCGCGCGACGTCTCTTTGTCATCCTTTCGCGGCCCCATCCCGATTTGTTATCTCGGTTTTACGTCGTAGCGGCCAGGTTGGCTCCCTTTAAGGTACTCCCTAAACCGCGGTAAGCGGCGCTAGTGGCTTTAAGGGGACGGAAACGTGAGTATTTTTCACCTGGATAAGTTTCGTACCATTTGAGAAAAAAGTAACAAATGAAACTCCTGAAATTCTAAAATACGGTGGTAGATTAATATTCGACATAATACTACTAAATTACCTTCATTAATAATGAAATACAAGGATCAAGAAAGGTTTGGTTGGCATAACCAAAATAAAAGACTACAGAAAGTCACAGAAATATTTTGCAAACTTATTGTTCATGAAAACTGGTTGTAAAGCATTAAGAAATCTGGTTCAAAGTTATGTCGCTACAACCAAATAGGTTTAGGAATTACACACGGAATCTTGGTTGATCATCATAACCTACGAATTGTGCTGATATTTTCGCAACCAAACTAGTTGGTTCTTGAAACCCCATTGGTCTACTACTTACAATTACACCACATTGGATCTCAGCAATTGCTTTACAAATCAAACCCGATCCAACCAAATTGGTTTGGCTTTTAATTTCTTTTAGTAGTTCCTCTGTAAAATAGTTTGGTCCGACTTGTTCATTCGTTACATCTGATCAAAAAGTTTAATTTCATATTACTTTCACAGCTGCAACCGAAAGGTTTATTATTTACAAAGAAAGAACGAAGGAAGTTGAAAATGTCATCCAACACTTTTTAGTTTTCTTTCACTGTTTGTCAGATTAAGCTATCTTGAATTGAACTATGTTGCTTTTCGTATTCAGTAAAATTCGACGATCCTTTTCAGTAGATACAACCAAACGGTTTGCCTTTTAATAAATGGTACCGAACGATTTCGCAATGAATTGTTCGATGAAAGTTCTGGAATGAACGCATTGTCAAAAATGATAATATCTGTTCGGTTTGCTTTATACTTTGAAATTAAGCTTCGGGTGCCTCGTACAGCATTCTTATTGATGTAAAGTGAATTGTTTGGTTTTAAAGCCTTAGTGAATTTGTCTCAGCCAAACCTTTTGGTACTAATAACCACACTTGTTATCACTGGCATTGCTTTACGAACCAACCTAGGTCCAACGAAACCGGTTTGGTTAGTAATTTATATTTTCTTTCTTCCGTGTAACAATCCAGTTATTGTTTACAATTATGCAGTTTGTTATTTCTGGCTATTAAACCGGTTGGTTAAGAATATCGAATTCTTTATACACCAGCGCGTTTGTATTTCTTATTCAAAATGTTTTTTTTCTACCTGTGTTATGATACAAAGATATTACAAATGGTTGCACTTTAAATATGCAGAATATTAAGTAAATTAAACCTAATAAGAAATTACAACTATTTGACAAAATCAAAATAATGGCAAGGAGTACGGAAAATATAAAAGATACTAAATAAGTGAAAGAATGTCATTGAATTAAATGACGTAATATGATGAAAACAGAAGAAAAATGATAAAGATAAAAAAGAAAAAATCCCATATTTCAATGTTCTCCTTAAATCGCGTTAAAAAGTGCGATATGCGGGTACAGTTGCGACTCGGGGCCGCCTTTTACGCGACGCGATGGGGGCGTCCGGATTATTTATCGGCGAGATTCGCGCGAATAAATTTTGCGCGAGGGTGCGAACGGTAACGAGAAAAGAAGAATCAGGGAAGAGAGATAGAAGAATTCTGACAGAGAAAAAAAGAAAGAGAAAATCTGAAAGGAAGAGCTCGATTTGCTCGCATTTATTCCACTCAAAACTCCTCGTCTCTGTCGTCCTCACTGTATCGTGGACGTCATTTTTTCTCTTTTATCAGCACGACCGTTTTTTATTGTCGTCCCTCAGTTAGGTGGAGTCGACGACGATGGTAAATGCGGCTAAAATAAAAGATCCCGCGGAGGTATTTAGTATTGTATATTTAAATTGACTTTGGAGGAAGAGAAATGTTTGCGAAATATTTCTGCGAGTGACGGAAGTTTGCATAAGGATCATGGAGAGAAATAATGCGTGGTTACTATTTTGGCTGCGAACAGAATCTATAATCGATTAAAGGGGTCCACTCGATAACAATAGGTTGATTGCATTATCGGGTTAAAAATACTACATTACGATACAAGTGCGCGAAGTAGGTGATTTGCGCCCGTGTGAAACTAGTGGAAATAAGTTGGACCTTAAAGAGTTAATGAGTTTTAATTTCCCGTGCTTAAATTTAAAACGTGTTTTATGTGCAACGATTTCACTAACTACATAGTACCGCAAATACGAATTTTATTCACTGAAGTCATTCCAGAGTTAAAAAAGTAACTTCAAACAGCACATAATAAGCATCCCGGGCAATAAATTTCCAGAACGTTTTGATAGAATACAAAAGGTCGGTATACTATAAATTATGACACGGTACGCTTTCTGAAAACCTGTCCTGGAGTATACCTACTTGGAGTTTGAGTTGAGCTTCTGTTTAATTTCCAACACTACTATCATGAACCCGGTTTGCGCTTACGCATGAGCTTACGTCAGCAAACAACTTCATGTGGCGACTACGTAACGTGTTTGACATAAACCTTATTGTTACAAATCCGAGTTTAAGTACGAATAAGATTGTACAATAACAAGGGATTAATTTACTATTGTAATGCGAATGTGGTTGAGACATTTTATTTCTTATTAAAATCTAAGGTATGTTACCGATGATATACGAAGAGACAAAACATTCCTTTTTATCGAAACTGTTTCATCGAAATGTATTTTTTTTCGGTCACCAATGGGTGAATTTCGATTCTGTACGAAAAAGAAAGAAATTTTTCTTTTTAAGTGAAATTAAAATTAACCTCTTTTCTTTGGGGTTTGCTTCGAAAAAGTGTTTTTATTATATGATAATGAGTCCAAAATACAGCATTCCATGTCCTAAGTTAAGTTTGCCTTGACCAAAATGTTACTAGAGTAAGACTCTTCTAGTCCCCCCGTAATACATCCTTTGGTTGCCATTGTTGACACTAATAATATTCAACAATGATCGACAAACCTTGGAAAGCTTCGGTTCGATACATACTCGCGATGGACTTACGGTCCCGGTATATTTACCAAAAGAAGGGGAGCGCCGATTCTCTCTCTCTCCCCTCAACCGCGTTGTTTGTACGTCACAACAGGCCCTTCCTGGGGTCCCATCCCGCAAAGTAGGGGAAAAAGAGACCGCGGACAGGTAAATTAACGAGATAGAACCGGGAAAATATACTGGGACGTAAATATACCGAGACGCAATCATGGACTCTAGTGTAGTTGGATATACGAAAGTAGGAGTAGTGCGGATAACTTTATAGACAAGATGATAATTTTTTATAGCACTTTAAAAACTATCAATAAGTACAAGCTGGCGTTTTGAAAAAGATGGTTGATGGTTGTATAAAACAACTTTGTAGAAAAGTGTAGTTAACTCGTTTTCCCTACAAATTCTGTTTTTTCAACGAACGGAATTTTAATCCAGGCTTTATTATAATCATTAAACAAATCAAATTTGTCCAGTTTATGACTCGTAATAGCAACTGAATCGAAATCTTTTCTATTCCCGTACATTGGGCTTGTTTTAAGACCATTAGAATTTTGTGTTATTAATATTATATAAGAATATCAAACTGATTTGAAAATCGAAAGTATTTAATGTAAATATTTGATGTTATAAATAATGAAATTCAGTTTGTTTTTTCTATAATGGTTCACGTATTTTATGATGCAACGTATTCTGCCTATCTATTTCATTTCGTTTATCAAGTTTCTTTGAGATGTCGCCGAATAACCTGATTTTTCCTAAAAAACTGTATACAGTTACTTTGTTTTTTCAAACAAATTGATATTATTATTAATTTGGTTTTTTAAAATACCGCTAAAATATGTTAGTTAATCAAAATTACTAAATAAAATTACTCGATACAGAAATAAACAAAAAATACACAAAATCAAGGAGAGTAATTGAAAATATATACATCGATTTTCATAATATTAACAAAATAATAATAATACACAAACAGGTTATTTACACATATTTTTCATATTTAGTGGTTGACATCACTGAGGTTGACATCAACAACCCAATATTTTATTAATTAAACTTTATAATGTTATTGTTTGTAGTAAAAGAACCGTAAAACCAATAATCTGATTTTCGATATGTTTGAATTTCAAGCGGTTAAGAAAAATAAACAGTTGATTTATATATGCATATATTAAAAAAATATGTTTTTAATGGGGAAAATTAGTCATAACCCATTATTATTAACACTTTTACAATGGTTTTTATTTTTCATGTAAAAGAAGCTTTAAAACGCTTTTTTAATTATTGCTTTGTTAATTAAGATTTCCATTGCTTTTCATATTTAGAAAATGTTTTTCTATAAATTTCATTTCTCATGTGATTATAATTTTTTTAAAAATATTCCTCATCCGTACAAGTATCGAATTTTCTGAAATATGGAAACATTTACATACATTTATAATATGCCGTTTTAAAGCGGGAAGTATTAAGTGTGAATTTTACCTTGACGGAACTGCCGACTAAATTACTGTGTTGTCATTGCATGGTTCAATATTGCTTGTCTACACGTGACAAGTCCTACATAACAAGCCTTTTAATGACCAAAGTATGATTTGAAGTATTAGGCCATAAAGCACTTCTTGAAAGAAAATAACCGACAATTAGTTTATAAGATTAATTACATTATTCATGAAACATAACATTGTCGAGTATTAGCGGATATTGTCACGCACATATTGAGCTCTCATTTCGATCATTCAAAATGGCGGATGAAATTTAAAAAAAATTATTCGACAAAGAACAACTTGAATATGACCTGAGATTATGAGCATTCAAAATGACGGATCAAAACGACAAGTGTAACGGGATTGAGAGAATCCTGTTTCGACGATTCATTATTTGACTAAAGTCAACTTTCAAGAGCTGTCTTGGCAGTCGACTGTAGTCATTTAAGTCAACTGACTGTCGATTTATTGTCGACTTGCAATCATCGAATCATAGTCGACTTTCAGACGACTCTGGTTGAATAGGAACCGCAACAGTATTCGCGTTATCCGCCATTTTGAAGTCGCGATCATGAAAATTCCCGATATCAGTTTCTGACATCCCTGGTAGAGATTTGGCTGGTTGAACTAGCCGTTATCCTACTGTTCGGTAGAATCTCGGTAGAAATATACACGAATTCTAAATGAAAACCCGCTATAGACCACTAACATATATTTAGAGTGACATAAAGCAATAATTACAAACTCAAAAATATCATCTTAAATTTGTATAATAGGTAAGGATCAATCGTTTCGACAAAATGAGCAGGTGTAAATGTAAACAATTTTTCTTTCGAAATGAAGCTTTGATCTTTACAACAGCTTTGTAAACAATCGCGACAGCGTGTGCCGGCGAGTCAGCTGAGAGCAAGCCGCCATATTGGACGTTCGATCAAGAGGTATTCGAGACTCTCGAATCGCGCCGAGGTCGATAAGTTGTAGGAGCCTGTCGCACTCATGCCAGAGATTATAGGTTAAACTATTCGTCATGTTAAGTGGCCCGGAGCGCTATCTGGTGGACGTTTCTCGAATACGAGTAATGAGTCCGCGCAGCATGAAAATACATGTAAAAGTATAGAAAATGGAAGTTGTAATTCGTTTTTCTGATTTAATTTCATATGTAGGCGACAGTTCACGATGTTACCTAGAAGGATAATGTGTTTTAAACGCGAATCACATTCTTTTTTGTGGAATTACATCGAATAATTCAAATGAATTGCACTCTGTTTACAAACTTCAAACTTACATGGACCGCCATATGAGATAAATTTTCCGTATACAATTAGTACTCACGATGGAAAGCATATCAAATGTAATTGTTCATGTAAAGCCGGTCAGTTAGGCAAATGCAAATAATGCGTTGCTTTACTGATGCATTTAACACCGTAAGTATGAATTGGAACAAATAATTAAATTATAAATAAACGTCAAGAAACAACTAATTAAACAATAAATAAGCAAATACATAAATTATGGCATTATGCAAATATTTTCTAGAACTTCTCTATCAAATTTAGAAGATTTTGGTAAGTTGCCAATTGGTATCGCTAATGGTTTCAAAATTTTATGTTTAATATGTGAACCAGCTAAAACAGTATTTAATACATAAATATTTAATAGTTTTATTACATTCACTGTTTTTCACAAAATGGAGTAAGTAGTCTACATACAACTTTATTTTATTAATAACGAAATATATATACATATTACACGAAAGGTGAAATGTCATATATTCAAAATATTATACACACATACATGGAAAATAATCTTCTTTTGAAAAATGAGCACTACAAACCAACATGCACTTTGACATAGTCATGCCTATTTTGCATGCGCGTGCCCACTTTACTTTTATGTTTGGAGTTTTAGGAAAATAATGATATGATCTTTTGTCTTCATTCCGTATCATTTTTACCCCTTTTTCTTTCATTTAATTAATTTATTTGCGAAAATATGAACTATTCCCATGTATTTACGTACTGTTTGGACTCATTACTCGTGTTCGAGAAACATCCACCAGATGGCGCTCTGGGCCACCTAACCTAACATGACGAATATTAGCTGTCTCAATGTCTCGTGATTTATGCCAGAATTCATGTCATTTTCAGTAGGATTTCTACCCATATTATAGAGTTAGTTTCTAGCCAGATCTTCAAAATCTAGGATAATTCTGGGCAGATTCTCGTGACCATCTCTACCAGAGATCATCTTCATATTTAACGGCTTCGTAAAAATTTGCCCCATTCTGTGAATAAACTCAATAATAGCCAAAAATGCATTTTTCGACTGCATAACCTAAAATATTTCTAAATCCTGCCATGTTGGTCTGATTTTTACCTCGGATTCAAAATTACTTCAGACGCGGTTCCCTTCATACCAACAGCATCCATGCTCTATTTTTTTTGTTGACCCGAGTTCGAACTATTCAAGTGTTGACATTAATTTTATCGTTTTTATCTGTTGTCTTAATAACCGAACCTTAATATTGCCTCAAGCATTCATATTGTTGACGTCCCAATGCGCCCCATTCGGACCTATCGAGATTTGCATCGGGATCAATTCGTTCGGTGCATTCCGGGCTCTTATTTAGAAAAGCTAGGTATCAACAGGGTGTCCGCGATCCTCCGCAGCGGTGACAGAAAATATCAGATCGGGCGCGTGACGGTGCAGTAATTTTAACGTCAAACTTAATCCACTCGTCGCTAATGACGGATCGGCGCCCGGAACGAGCGCTACTCCGGATTATCGAGTTACGCTCGGACCTTTGTTCGTTTCCGGTGTAAACGCTGCGGGCGCGGCCCGTGTACATACACCCAGCGCGTGTGCGACGAGTGGATGCTCTCAATCAGACGTCGAGTCAGTACGCGTCGCGCGAACGAAATCCATCGATCAATTCAATTAACTAATTGCCTCTCGGCTTTACGCCGTCCTGGGGCTCCCTTCGCGATTGCACTCGCTGCCCGCCTCTTTTGGACCAATATCTGGCCCTCGCCCGCGCCGGCAACTCCTTTCGCAGCCGATAAAACCCTGCGGATTTTCGATGAAGGGGACACCATCCGGCCAGCCTTTTCCCTTTTTATTGTCAGGCTCAAGTGAGCAAAGGATGAATGAGAGTGCCTTGGATCGATCTCCTCTGTCATAGTTTATAAGAGGTCAGGTGAGTCATGATTTACAGTGGATTGATTGGGCATAATTCTGGGCAGATGTTCGTGGCGATCATTCTTATTTCCAATTTATGGATGACATTTTAATGGTCTCCTATTTCAGGATCCAAGTGTTCGGATCTACATTTGTACCAGGAGATTGATGAGGACTTGTCATCCGGAAACCAAATCTGGTCCCTTGTTATTTCCATTCATTCTAGTCCAACAATATTTGTGATCCTATTATGGGGGACAATGTCACATCTAAAATGCACCAGTATGCAGGTGATTAATTCACATTATCAAGCTTTAAACCCAATATTGATCTTTGTTAAAATCTCTCTTCCTGTTCTAACAATCTACAATTTCGCTCATCCTGTTCCTATTTTAGGGGACTTCTAAATATCGGGCCTATATTTAATCGGGAAACTGCTGATCACTTGTCACTATACAATTTCCTCCTCTAACAACCTTTGAGATTATATTTTAGGGACCCTATAATATTCACAGATCTATATAGCACCAGTACACCAATGATCAACTGTCATTATTAGGTGCCTTAAATGGAAATGTGATATTTGTTACGTCCCTATTTCAAGGTGCGATGATGTTTCAGATCCTTTTTTAGAGATCGTTTAACAATGTTATATTTACATTGCACTAGACCACCAGGTTTAACAATATTATAGATCCTATTTTATGGGATCTCTAACAATGTGGTCAGAACTGCATGTCACAATGACACTGATGATAAATTATCTGTAGGTCTTAGATGAAAACTTTATATGTGTTACATCTCTACTTCCTGCTGTGACAATGTTTCAAATCCTATTTTGGTGCTCGTCTAATAATGTCAGATTTGTGTTGCGTTTGTAAACAAGTGGTGAAAGATTATTATTAAGCCTCAAACTTAATATTTGATACATCCCTACTGCGACAATGATCTCTCGCTTTGGTGTAAATATGTTACAGATCCTAATTTAGGGACCTTTAACAGGTCGAAACTATACCAATCAGTAAACCTCGAACGGGAACATCATACTCGTTACACCTCTATTTCCTGGTGTATCAATGATTCAGATCCTATTGTAGAAATCTAGCGCTAACAACGTATCAGTTCACCATTCCTGATCGAACAATGTTACAAATCTCAATTTAGGGAACGTGTAACAATATCGGAACTATATTTCCCAAGGAAACTAATATAAATTGCCAATCATTAAGCTTCAAATTGAACGTTGTTTTTCGTTACATTTTTTTCCCTGCTCTACCAATGTTTAGGATTATATTTCAGGAACCCTGTAACAATCACAAATCTATATTTCCCCAGTAAACAGTTGGTAAACTATCCTGATTAAATGTCAAACCGAAACTTGTTCCTCGTCACATCCTCCCATTATAATCCAACAATGTTTGATACCCTGTTTTAGGGAACCTCCAATCTTAGGTCTATATTGTAACAGAGACCTGATGATAAATTGTGGGTATCGAATGTCAAAACCTAACCTAGTATTTTTTTTATATTCTCCCTTCCTACTTAAAAAATTTTTTTGCAAAAACTTTGAACAATGACAGATTTACACCGCACCAGTCAACTAAGAAATAATTGTCAGTATGAAACCTCATGCCAAAATATAATTTGCTTCCGCTACCTTATCTAACAATATTTTAGATATTATTATCTAAAACCCCTAACAATGCCAGATCGACAATGCAGCGGTCAACTCAAGATAAATCGTAAATGTTATGGTGCAATGATTTAAGTATTTTATGTTTGATGAGTGTAATAATAAATTCTGGACAGGTCTGTATTGGGATCGCTCTGAAAGAATATCGATCAATTCATGATGAGGAATTTAATGAAGTTTATTATCGAACAACACATTCCATCTGCCATCGTTTAATGCTGTCATTTTCGATGACAACATCAGTGAATGACGCAATTCTTGACAGACCTTCGAACATGTCTTTGAGAATCTGAATTAATACCTGATCAGGAATATAATAATTTAATGGTGTCATGTGCACTGATGATGAACTGACATTACAAAACCTCGAACCGATACTAAATTGTTGTTACATCCTCTGTACGTGATCAAACAATATTTGAGATTCCATTGTAGGGAACCTCTAACAATACAAGATACACACTGCATCAGTAAACCCACGAGGAATAGTAATTTATATGGTGCGTTGATCAGGACTTTTTGTATTTCCAATTCGACAGTGACAAGGAATGACAGAATTTTGGCCAAGTTTTGACAGTGATCATTCTTACAGAATCTCGATTACGGCATCCCCTTTCCAACTTGTGGACGACATTTTTGTTATCACATCCTATTTTAGGATCCAGCAATATCAGATCTCTATTTTATAAGGAAGCTGATGTCGTATTTCCGTTATTAAACCTCAAACCTTTGTTATTTTCTCTACCCTTTCTCTTTTCCTCTCTCCCCTCTCTCTCTCTCTCTCTCTCTGCTCTAACAAAGTATAGTACAGTCCCGATATAATTGCGTCTCGCTATATTTACGTCCCAGGATATTTGCTGCTTCCCGTCTCCTTATATTTACTTATCGGAAGGGAGGGGAAAGGAAGGGCCTCCTGGGACGTCACGAACATAACGCGACTGAGGGAAGTGGGAGAAGCGGCTCTCCCCTTCTTTTGGTAAATATAACGTGACGGAAGGGGAAGGCGGGGAACCGAGTGGGTAAATATACGGAGACTCTACTGTACTATTTCTTTCTTTATGACGTCTGTAACAAAGTCAATTCTATAATACACCACTAAGCTGAAGCTGATGATGAATTTTAATTGTTAAACTTCAATTCGAAACTTGATGTTTGTTGCATTCTTTGGACATTCAGGTGCTACTTTAGAGGACCTTTGACACTGTTGTATATGGAGAAAAATTTAATAAGAAAGTCTCAAACAGAATCACCTTCTTTGGTCACAAATTTTTCTTTGCACCCAAAATGTTCTTTGTCTCTTTTCGACTAAGCATTAACGATTATCCAGATATCTTCTTAACCTTTTTCTTAAACCATAACAGGATGGTGAGGTTTGTCGAACTCTAATAATATTTTGAGACCTATTTTTTCTCCACAAATCTCCAGCAATTTTAAAATTCTTATAACGTTTGATGTTAACAGTAATTCCAAAAAACGTGCATTTATTCCCAGCATCTCATTTATAGGTTCGACAGAACATAATGTTCAAGCGGCATGCACCTATAACTAACATGACTGGAGTGTATTCAATGTGGTCCGCAAATTTTACTCTAACTAGAATAAAAAATCTCTTAAAAAGTATAAATCATTATTTTGTCTAAATAACACAATTCATCTTCCATTTCCAGAAAATTAATAACCCTTTAAACATCATAAAACTTCTTTCACACTATTTGTGTCAAGTTAATTTCCGGTCTTGCTTGTTTTTTTTTCTCAGAGGCACACCAAGAAAATTGTAAGACGAACAGGACAATGGTAACTAAGAAAGAGGAAGAAAGAGAGACCGTCGTCCTAAGTAAACACCAGCAGGTGTTTGAACTTCTCGAAGGTTAGGAAGAAGAGCTGTAGGTGACCATCGAGGTAGTGTCGGGATGGGGTGGGAAACAGGAGAACTATGGCCAAAGCAAGAGATCAAGATGGCGAAATCAAAATTATCAGAAAGCTCTTACTTTCCTACCTACTTTCCACAGGAAGGAGACCTTAAGTTGCCTTCTATTTCTCAAAAGAACTGTTTTGCGGTTCACTAAATTATGGATCATTTATCGTATTTCACTTGAGAATCGGTAAAGGATTGCGATGGTAATTCGAAACTGGGTAATTTTACCTATTCAAAACAGAGTTCATTTGCGAGGGATCAATTTCTGCCGAGGAACAATAGAGCATACCTAGTAGAAATTGCAACCGGGCTCTGAACGGAATCAATTCGAGTTACCCTGGTTGTCTCCAGGATTTGGCCGGGCTTGTCACGCTTACCCGACTTCAGCCCGGTCAGATTTGAGCTACTGACCGGGCTATGATCGGATCCCGACCAAGTTACCGTCGTTGTATTCAGAATTCGAAGGGATCGGACTAGCGCGGCTGGAGTCCAGCCAGAACCCTAATCGAATTTTTAATTAGGTTAACCAGGCCGTATCCCGGCTCGGGCCTGGTTTCTATTGGGGTCAAATCGGGCCATTTCTACTCGGGTAACGCATTGGTTCGAAAAATCTTAATTGGAGTGCAAAATACAATCATACGCTAACACGAAGCGTCGGCATGTCTAGCTTTCAAATCGATTCCTTTCTTTGCGCTGTTAAACGAACGGATCGCGAATGGCTGTCCACACATACGAATAGGTACGTGCACGCAACTCGCGTGCCGAGCTGGGAACGTGACTCGGGCTTGGAATCCCCACGAATGCCCCTGGTCGGCACGATGTTTGAAGATTTCGAAGGCGGAAACGCGTTGGCAAAAGACAAGATGCGACGTTCAGACACTTCGAAGGGTTAGAAAATCCTGAAACGCAGATTGGCAGGAGCCAGATCCTTCGGGACGGTCATCAGAACACGTCCTACGTGACTGCGACGTATCTGCCCGGTTTCGATGCGGACGGACACAAACTGAATCTCGATATGTCCTGCACAAACTTGAATAATTCGTCGAAGATGAGGCCATTCGTGCCTTGACTACTAATGGCTGACTGGAGATTTTGCAAAATGTTCAACTTGGTCTTGAAATTGTTTATTTTTTGAACACCTAAACCTAGTTGATTCCTAACAATAAAAATAATAATCAATCCTTGAAGTTCAATTTTAGAATCGGGTTCTTATTTGGTCCATTTGTTTGCAAGGGATAAAATATAGATGACAATGGGTTTGTTAAGCTTCAAATTCTACCTTCATCATTCATTCTTCCACGATGTGAGTGGTTATTCTGTTCACTTCAGCAGTGGTGGATTCATCAAATCCTCTTTCCTTCAATTCTCAAAAATAGTGAGTAAATAAAATCAGCTCCTTTTTGACTCTGTAGCTAGCCATCATATCTATAAAGATTGTCAGCAAACTATACCGTTATTATGTTATCACTATGAGCGTATTCTGGAAAATGGAATTTCTAACAACAAAATAATTTAAAGTCCAGCTGAACCTTTCCAAGACTTATTACGATATTGGATCCGACATTTTGAATCTTGGAAATCAGATACCATATACGTATTCAGAGACCCCTGTAAAATCCCCAAGTAGCGCTTTTTATGAAAATTCGTTTAAGTTTCTAATTTTGGATTAGCCATATTGGATCCGCCATTAATTTTGAAAACCTGATGTCAGATCAACCTCAAAAATTGAATATGATATACCGTTTGTGAATATTTACCTACTGCCTGAAAAAGGGTTAACTCATGGCCTCTAGAACTGTAATGCGATAATCTTTATCTTGTTTGTTTCTCTTGCGAACTTCAGTGTTTTTTATTAGTATAGTCAGATTTCATTATTTAGTACTTTCCAAACATACAAACTTGAAATCCTTTAATTGGATTTCAGCGTTGAAATTGAGTTTCAATCTCCGTGTATTTACAGTCGCTCAATGAGTTTGCATAGCTACGATACAACGGCTGCATGTACTCATGTGTTAATGATTATCCGACATTTCAACATAGCAATCTAAAAAGTCCATTTCATTCAGAGTAAACCTCCTAGCATTACTTCCTTCAAGCCAGTTACCGACAAATGGTATCAGGTTTCAAAGCACTTGCTCGAAATTAGATGTGTTCTTAGGGTGGGGGATTATGAAAAATTAAATTGATGTTAAATATCGTTTCCCTACATTTGTCATGAGAAAATCAGAAAATGGGATCGGAATTTCTCCGAAAATTAGACGTTGGAGATCAGTGTAATACCTTTGGGCGTTAAGAATCCCGTGTATTCGGAAGTCTAGTGATTGCAAAGACAAACACTACCTACTGGACGGTTGCAATGCCATGGTTTTCATAGCCTGGGGAAAGGACAGTACAATTGCAACTGGTCATTTGGAATTTTGACGAATATGGTTAGGAGAAATCGTTCGTGCGTGCAGAAACTTTCTGAGGTCGTGGGATCGTTCGTAGGAAATATCGGTAACCAAATTACTTCCTTAATCGCGACGTTAATACCATAAACGCGCAAATTGCACTCTGTAAAGACAAGGTCGTATCAATTTCAGAAATCGATACTTTCTATGTACTTTGTCCTATGTCCTTTCACGTAGACAATTGCTTGGTTTCAAAAAGTTATGTGGTTATAAATCAATTTGCTTGCTTATTAATTTACTGGCCAATTTGAAGGTTTACATATTTAACGTACGTCACAGATTTATCAAATATATACTGATTCAACGACGGTCGAATATAGCTTCACCTGTTGCCGTGGCATCCATCCCCATCTCGACCCTTTTCAATTTCATCACTATTCAATATTTACTGTGAATACCAATTTATATATTTACAAATATGCAAAACGTGATATCATAATACAATATATGTCGATCAGTCAGAATATTTTCAATATAATTTCTCATAAAATCGAATGTACGATTATTAAGGGGAGGCACAAGATACATATCCATACCTACATACATAGATACTAATACAAACATATATACGTTACTTTTATATGGGTGTATATGCGTACGTGACTTGAATATTCGTGTGAATAATGAATATCTACATATAAAGAATTCTCTCAAATTTTTAATATTTAACGTAACAAAAATTAATTTTTCCTTTTGATGGCACACCAACCAACATTGTACCGTTTTTTAGAAGGGTTTAAGGAGTAAAAAGAGAGGGGTCCAATCATTTTTTAACAAAGTTTATTTTGTCACACGCAAAAAATGAAAAAAAAATTGTTGATATCATTTCAGCAGTTAAAACACATAACCTAATAAACTATTTTAATGCATTTTTGCATCGTTCATATTAATGCCAGCATTTTGAAAGAAACTTTTGACGTTGATTTTCATGGGTTATTTTCAGAAATATTTTTGAAAATATTCACAGAACAAAAATTGTATAAATAAACAAGAAATTAACATAAAATTTTGCACAAAAAATTGCATTACATTTGCGATGAGACATCTACCACATTCTGAATTTTTCAAATTTGATCCATTATTCGTATTCAGAAACCTCTAAAAATTATTAGACATACTACATTCTCCTTCCAGATTTGAGTAATTTCGAGTTTCTCCTGAATTTCTACTTTTGAACATAGATAATCAACATTTTGTCTTCTTTCTTGAAATGTAATTCTATTTCACGGAAAGACACCTGAACGTTTACTTTCTCATTTAATCTAAACTTCTTTTTCCGGTGAAGTAAATGTTTTCTTTTATTTTGAAATCGAAAAATCATGATTCAGTTTTTGAAATTAAATTTAATTTAATCAACAATCTTCGCGAGGTAAACATCTAAAATGATGATTGTCACAGATACGTAGAACAAATTGGTTATTATTAATAATCCAATAAATAAATTAAATAAAAATAGCAATATAAAATATTTAAAGAAATTATGACAAAGGTGTATTTAATTACTCATTTTGAAAGCACTCTAAAACACCCCAGCACTTTGTTTTCTCTTATTAGATCATTACAAAGAGCGAGTGTGACTTAATTACGGCGCTCTTTTAAATACTCGAAAAATCCAGTTATGCTTAACCCAGGGATTAACCTGAACGCCGCAAATTAAAAAATTGTCGTTACCGTACTTAGTCGCCTGCAATATTTGAATTAAAAATTAATACAAAATTTAACTTATAAAAATTATATAAAAAACGTTAATTGCAAAGTCAATTTTAGAGTTTAATGAACATTCCCTCAAAATAAATTAAAATTTAATTATTCTGAAAGTAATAATGTAAAATGAAAAGTGGCTCACTGTTAATAAGTAGTCAATGATTAACTAAGTAACGTAAAAGAGTATTAATTCCTTAGTAAAACTCTAATAATCCTATAGTTTTCATATAATTTTTGTAAAGATTATTAAATTACAAGAATCTTGAATTTGACAAATGAGTGTATTAGTCTTTTTATAACTAGACATTAATTGAAATCGTAACCTTTTTTTTACCGATACGTCTCAACGAATTCTAATTTAGAAATTATTTTAGAAATAACTTTTTCTCGTTATAGCTCTCTATTTTTATTAATGTAAATTAGAAAAAGAGAGTAATTATTGTACACTATTTGTATATATTAACCTAAGGTATTATACATTACAAATTATTAACTTTCTAATAAATGGCGGACTAATATTTAAATATCGAAAATAATCACTTCAATCTTGTTGCTAGGGGTTTTTTCGACTGATTATAAATCTGCGGTCAGATTATGAAAATTCCAAAATGGAAATAGTTGAAACAAAAAAGTGCCCGCCATATTTGATCGGCCATTTTGAATTTCCAAAATCTGACTTTATATTTGTAAACAACAACCCCAAAAACCTTTGAGTAACAAGTTTCAAGCGGTGTTATAAACTTTTTATGCATAAATTGATTGAACACATGTCATAATTTATGACGAAGATGTTGAAAAAAATCGTGAAAACTACCTTCGTAGAAGTACATTTTTTTGACACATCAATTACGAAAATGGACAACATCCTCGTATTCAGCACACCTTAGAATGTCTAGAAATGGATTTGATTTTAATTTACATAAATTCGAGAATTTATTAGTTTAATTTACCATGACGTAGATTTGAATTTTTTCCGGCAGTCTAGGAAAAGTTCGAAATGACGAAGATCGTCATCGGCAGTCAAGGGGTTAAAATTGTACTACCAGAAATGGCCGTATTAGTATTGTCTATAGTAACTACTTATGGTGGAATAATAACTACTAGGTCATATTTAAATTAATAGTACCTCTACATAGTTTTGGTGCAAATTGTTATGGTCGACATAGTTAGTAAAAGTAGGTTAGCGACTATCTTAAATAATAACTATTAACTTTATTATGAACTTTATGTATTATTATTAAACGAATTATAGACGATTGCATAAATGGCTGCCATTCATGTAAAACGGCCATAACAATGACAAAATTGTGCTAAACATTATTTAAACATTTTCTTTTTCTCAGTATCAATCACAGAACTTGGATGTGATGAGCTCTAACCACATTTTTTTATGTACTTTCTATTAGGATTTTGTATGCGCCGATTACAAATATGACCATGAAAATTGGCGACAAGGTCATTTTCAAGGTCAAAACTGAAAAACAAACACGTTTTTCCGGTTTTTCACATTTATTTTCAAACATACAAACCGGATGAAAAAATGTTTTAAACAAAAAAGATAGAGTATCAAATTTTCTACAAAAAAGGTTATATGCATTTTTTCGTTTTTCGTGTGGTAATGTCGTAAATGAAGGACGAACTTGGAAATACGGCTACAGCACGCTTTATATCCTGTTTCTCACAAGTGAAGTATGGTATCGGTCAAATGGGCAGACGATTTCGAGTGTTGAGCACTCGCTACATTAGTACAGTGTATATACACCATACATAATGGAAAAAAAGACTGGTTGCGAGATATGGAATTGATTCCAACAAGCCGATATGGTGTTAAGCACAAAAAAAAACTACTGAAATATTTTTTAGAATGACATTATAGTGTAATAAATCTGATATCATATTCATAATTATTGACCTGGAAAGTACCCGGACATGTACTTTTACCAAATCTATTATTTTTTCAAATGTTTATGAACGCCATAATGGATCCGCCATATTGAATTTTACAAGTCTATCATCGTATTAGTAATCCCAAACCTCCAAGTAACAAATCTTGTGCCAATGGAGGAATTTCTAAAATGTTTGTCTCCCATATTGAATTCTCCATTTTAAATGCGGTAAATCTAGTGTGGTCGGCGACCACAGAAACATTGCCATAATAAATTTCGAGTAATTGCCTTTAAAAACGTGGCAAATAGTGAATTTTTTCGAAAAAACGTGATATTTTTATATTTGTTTATTTATGTAACATAAACAATAAAAATTAGGTGTTCATTACCATTTTTATATGTTCTTTCGTCACAAAAGTAATCTGAATATGTTAACAAGAATGTAAATAGTGAAAAGTCAAAGAAATCCATGTTTAAATTAAATTTAAATAGTTAAAAAGTAATTTACTAAAGATTTTGTTAGTACAGTAATTAAGTACAGCGATTTCGATAATAATCTACAAATACTTTTAGTTTGTTACACTTGTAGTTAAAAAAAAATCTACTATAAAATAATTAAATATTAGCGAAGTAAATAAAAATAATCATATACGAGTTAAAAAAGAGATTGGAAAATGCAGAGAAAATTCATTTTAAAATTGAAGAAATTGGTAGTTCCATATAAAAGATTATGAAAGCAATTACAGTGTTTATATAGAGTCCTGTTATTACAGTACCTGCTCACCTATTGCTTTATAGACATCGTTTTCGGAGGGTATAGCATGTGAGGTAATAATCCGACGCCTCCCCTGGCAATCTGACTGTATCGATCCCTTTTGTATTTAGTAGACGGCTCTTCAAAGTCTTCCATGAAAAATGGCTAGCGTGCATAGAACTTTTTTTCATCCGTCCTCTTTATATACATTGCCTTTCATTTCGATTGTTTGAAAAACGCCGACTTTTAATCGACACATTAATTTCTTTATTATTACCGAAAATTTCATCTTAGAAAAATTTTGCAGTTTTTTAATCGTAAAATACTGTTGTATGTGTACTATTACATATATTACGTAAAATTTGATTTTGTATTGCTTCGATTAGGTACATAATCAGAAACAAAACATTGCAGTGCCTTAAACTGCGTAACACTAGTTACCCTAAGAATTCAAGAGCAGGTTTACATTTTGTTGATCGCCATATTGTATTTGTCTTTAACAATCTGTCAATCAATTCATAATCAGGAATCTCAAAAATTGACGTGTTTTAAGCAGTATAATAAAATATTAATATTCAGTTACAATGACGTGGTAACTGGAAATAGAACCTTTTCATGAAAATTACGCCATTTTGAAACAACCATTCTGAAACTCTCATTTTAAACCACCATTGTAAAATCATCATTTTGAAACCGTCATTTTAAAATCACCAATTTGAAAATATCATTTTGAAACCGCCATTTTGAAACAACCATCTGAGCATCATTTCGAAATCGCCATTTTAAAACAACCATTCTGAAACTCCTATTTTAAACCACCATTGTAAGATACTCATTTTGAAATCGACATTTTAAAATAACCATTTGAAGGCATCATTTTGGAATCCGCCATTTTGAAACAACCATTTTGAGCATCATTTTGAAACCGTCATTTTAAAACATCAATTCTGAAACTCCCATTTTAAACAACCATTGTAAAATCATAATTTTTAAGCCGCAATTTTAAACGACCATTTTGAGCATCATTTTGAAACCGCTATTTTAAAACAATCATTCTGAAACTACCATTTTAAACAACCATGGTAAAATCATTATTTTGAAACCGACGTTTTAAAATCACCATTTTGAGCATCATTTTGAAACCGCCATTTTAAAACATCAATTCTGCAACTCCCATTTTAAACAGCCATTGTAAAATCATCATTTTGAAGCCGCAATTTTGAAACGACCATTTTGAGCATCATTTTGAAACCGCCATTTTAAAACAACCATTCTGAAACTCCCATTTTAAACCACCATTGTAAAATCAGCATTTTGAAATCATCATTTTGAAACCGACATTTTAAAATCACCAATTTGAAAATATCATTTTGAAACCGCCATTTTGAAACAACCATTTGAGCATCATTTTGAAATCGCCATTTTAAAACAACCATTCTGAAACTCCTATTTTATACCACCACTGTAAGATACTCATTTTGAAACCGACAAAATAAAAGTAATATTAGATTTAATATAAGAATATAATTTTTTTTGTTTTTGTTTCGCATTCTGGGCGCCATTTTGAAAAAAATAACTGTAGATATTGAAAAATGTCCGACCGATTGTGAAATAGCAAGCTTAAAAACTTTTAAGAATTTATACCATTACCAAACAGGAATATCTAACAAAATTTATGTTACTTTGCATTTAATGAATTTTTATTTAAAATTTTCAGAAAGTACATTTTGTTTTAATTTTCGAAATTGTATTATGTTGAATATGAATGATAGATCGAAAAAGTACTAAAAAATATGATAAGTAAGTATAATGAACGAAATGTTACAAATATGAACGAAATGTTACCCGCAAATTTCAAAATGTACGTCAAACAACGAATACAAAATAACTTTCCTAAAACTCTCGGAAATTGGAAACAGGTAGTGCAATGTTCTTTCAAAAACTGATTTCTCACGCCGTGTTCCTGGGATATTGTTGTCGCACCGATTTGTTGCCTGTCATGTACACCGTCACCTTTAGTCTTACCAGCGATAAGTATAACGACCGAGACCGGCCAATCGCCGTGCTCGCTAACATACGAATTTCGAATTTTACATCAGACAACTAAGGCATGACAGATTTGCCTTTTCACTGTCTGCGACTAAATGCCGCAAGCGACAATGATCCGTGCCAAGCTAAACCGCGAGTTGTCATCGCGGCAGGTGGGGCGCCAATTTCCCCGGGACTGACGTGCTGCAAAATGGTTGTCGAAATTACTATAATCTTAGGTTAAAGTCGTGTAAATCAGAAAATATAGAGGTCTTTCGTGTCCAGTCATGTCTAAGTGAAAATTGAGATAAATTATTGGAATTTGCGAAAAATGCATACAGATATTGGTAGAACAATGTAGGCATAACAATGAATAAACGTAACAGGTATAGGCAGACAGTGTTTAATATTTTACACGTGGGAACGAATTATTTCTCATGTGGGTAACGAGTTTTATGTTTACTGATGTAGTGAAGAAAAGTGTTTGGAATGACAATTTCATTTTTATAAATGTAGCAGTGTTATTATTTATTCGATGACATCAAAACTATTTTTTTTGTGCTTATAAATATAAATTTTATTTGAGATCAAACCTTGGCAAGGTGCAAAAGTATTTAAACTCAGGCTTATTTAACGTCTTTTTGGAAGGAATAATAGTATCTTAATTAAAAATAGTGTTTATCAATATTAAGGGCTATGATCGACTTTTTAAGCGGGGAGTAGGACTCTTAGTGTATATATACATCAGTTTAAAATCTAAAATTAATTTTCTTCATAGATCCTTGGTACTTCACGTGATTCTTGTTTACCGAATTATCTATCCCTGGTTGCCTTCTAAGATTCAATTATTAAAAGAACTTGAGCATCCACTTGTCCTAACTCAACACATGTAAAGTAATATTATAATATTTGGTGATCTAAATATCCATCTTCTAAAATATAATGATGAATCAAGAGATCATTTAAGAGACTTTATCTATTCAAGTAACCTGCGACTTGTGGATAGACCATTGTCTTGTAGATGACTCTGAAAAAATGCTATACTTTTCTAAACATGAAGGTCCCCATTGATTTTGTCGATTACAACGAACAGCGCAAACTTATTCGTCGAAAACTGTATAAAGCTCATGAAAAATACTCCCGCTCTGGAATGACCAAACTAACTAAACCGAAACTGATTTAAACTTAGACGTCTCGGTATATTAAGAATAGAATTATTTCTCATCCACTTATTAACTCTTTAGAGGAGCTTAACTCTTATTTTGTGGTGTTTTCAAAGATCAGTCGGATGAATGTTGTTCATTTTTTCTAAGATGATATTTTTGATACTCCTAACGAACTTCATTCTTTTAAATTTTCTAATTTAACTAGTGACATGGTTCAGCGATGTGTCAACTCCTTAGAAGCTTTTTTGTATTATCTTGGTATTATCTGTCATTTTACATTTTTTATTTGGTTTTTTGAACACATCATTACGCACATTTCCATCTGCTTTTTAGCTAATCTGCTAGAAAACTAGTTTTTGATCAAGTTACTGCTTATCAATATACGTTGTTAAATCATTTAAATCTTGGTTTCGTCGAAATTTTAGTACGCCGACTGCTCTAATTTTTGTAAGCTATTTTGTAAAAAAATGTATTGATGATCGAATGGTAACCATAATGGTGCTTTTTGCACAGTGATTTTCAGCATATTTACAACAAATTTCATACTAAACCTTTCCCACAAGCTTCTCGATACACGTGTCTCTTGAGTTTCTTTCATCTTGCATGGAAGTTGTCTTGGGGACCTCTCATTAAACGTTTCCGGAAAATTTCTATTCGTCCCATATAAGCAACTTTTTGGAAACCTAAATAAGAAACTGTAAGGAAACTTCAGTGAAATTTATTAAAAACATTTTTTTACTCGGGATTGTATTAGATTTATTTTCAACCTCAAATATGATTGTTAAGTCTCACCATATAGGCGTAAGTTACGCTGCCTACAAAATATGTAAGATTATACTTCTTGTTTCTTTTTTAATATATTTTTAGTCTAGTTAGCATTTCTTAATCTCTAATTACTTACATTTTTGTAAGCACTGTAATTTTAAGTTTGTACATTATGCTATCTATTAATTCAGTCTTACACTGTCTCAAGATAACACGTCCAAAAAGGTCATAATAAAAAAAGTAAATAAATAAAATACAATAAAAAAATATGCCATGTGTTAAGGAGGTTCACTCACGAAATGAAGTTATTGTACCGGTAAAATCTGAGACGGGATCATCGAATTTCGTTCAAGCAAATTATTGAAATCGGAATCATTTAACGCACATTTGAAGAAATCCCATCAGTTGGTTATAGAATTGTTGATATCCTTACAAATTGTGGACATAATTTTGCAAAAAAACTAAGTATTATTGCCGGCATTTCTACAAATCAGAAGAATATTACTTAACCACTTCACTACTAGCAGTTTTGAAATGAAGAGTACTTTTTAAAATATCAAGGAACTGAGAAACACGGTTCAATTTCTCCATAAAACATATCGTTTGCCACAAACAAAACTCACCGACCACCACTCCCTTCCCTCTCGTCATAGAGACTCGACTAACCCTTTGAAGCATACATTTTTTTATTCATCTTAAAATGTCGATGAACATTTTAAGTAGGAGGTTTTCGAGATTGCTGAATACGAATATGAATTCAGAAATTGCAAATTCAAAATGGTTGATCTAATACGGCGCACGAAATAAAGTAATATTGAATATGAGATAAAATAATTTTTTGTATTTCTGTCCTCCATGGATCCGCCATTTTGATTTTTGGAAATCTGCAATCTCAAAAACCCCCGAGTAACAAATTTCACTAGTAACAAAAAACATATAACTTGTAACTGCCATATTGGATCCGGCATAATAAATTTTGATGATACAACTTTTTTGTTGTACACATATGATACATTACCAGTAATGTGGTTAAGTAAAAAACGTTACATTTAGTGCCAAAAAAAGTTATCTGTCATTTATAAAAATAAAATGAACGACTAAAATACTACGATTAAAATGCTCCGTCTTGGAAACTAATCGTAATAAATTCCGTACGCAACTTATGAGCATTCTTTTTTTCATAAATAATCAGTTGTAGTAATTATTGCTTTGTAATTATTCAATTTACAATAATTATTATTAATCAGTAAATGTAGGATTTGTAATAATAACTTTTGACTCCAACGTCATATTATCTAATAGTACCGTTGCTCACAATACCCAACATTTTCCTTTGTACATCGAATAAACAATGATAATCGATTACTCTACTTTTGGTCAGTAATTTCAAGTAATAATAATTATTAGCCTTTTCTGATACTATTATTGAATATTAACAACATGTAGAATATTTAGATAATACATAAAGTATCAACATTATTAACTGTTCCCGATATGAAGTCAGTTACTCCTTCTAATATTACACGGAAAAAATGAAATAGTTGGAATTACTAACTAAACAGTAGATTAACCCTTTTCTTGCAAAAAGGCCACAATTATTTTGTGGTTTTCACGTGAATATTTATCTGTGTAATGACAAGCAAAAAAATGTCAAAACAATATTTTCTGACGTACTTTTGTCCGTACTTTTCAAATCTGCTATTAGTTTAGTTCTATGACGTTTGATTTTTTCAAAATAGCGGCTAATTTACAAAGAAACGTGATTTTTATGTTTACATAATAAATAATCAATAAAAATGAAAAGGTGATGTTCTTTGGCTGAAGAAATTCATGAATTTCATGTTTGTAGGCATACTAGTACTAATACCAGTGGGTAAACTATTTTTTCTTAGACGCAAATTATTTCCATTATCAAGTAAAAAATAAGTATATTACGTGTCTACGTATTTAATTGTATCGTGAATCATATATTTGTACTGTATGTCATTTAATTATGAAGAGTGTTTTTTCTTCCGAATTATTTTACAGTTTTACGTCCAGAGGGTCAAAAATATACTAGTTTATTTTTAGATTATTTTAAAAAGTTAACAAAATTATTTTTTTTAAGAGGAATGAATGATTCCATAATAAAATACGTAAGAAAGTATTTTGACTATTAAAATTTTTATTTTCATAACGAATGAAAGATTTTGTTTTCCATCCCTAAATTTGTTGAAAATATGTTTTTGCGTTGAAAAAAAAAACGAATCAAAATTTAAATTTTGACGATTTTATAAGCATTTTTTAGGACAAAAATTATTCTTGCTGCAAATTATTATTGCAAATTTATATTGAACTAATCAATATATCAATTAAATATAATTAAATGTCATATTGCACTTTTACAGATATTACACAATAATATACGATAGTCTACATTAGTTATTTATATTCCATCACTCAACAAATATCTATACCCAATAATAATTGTTAAATAAAGACTGGCTACGAGTAAAAACAACAAAGAAACAGCTATTTGTAACAAACTAATAATTAATTATAGTTTTCATGAGATGAGCTAATAGTTGTTTTTTTCCAACCATAAATTTAAATACTGGTCAGTCTGTAAAACAGCAATTGCTGTGGCTCGCCCTTTGGCATTTTTGTATTATTTATATCCTGTATTGTATTTGTAATTGCCAATAAAGACGTGATTATTATTATTTAGTAGTAATTTTAGTACAATGAAAATATGCCCAATATCCTCAACTGCAGTATAATTCATACAATATATGGTAAGCACACGTAAAATATACCATATAATAAATATTTTTACTATGCCAGGAGATTATTTTCATGTACTCAATTTTATTACGTCTATTTTACTAACTCAGGAATATTCAAAGTGACGAATTTTGTAATTGACTATAAAACTGCGGTAGATTTGAGGTTATGTACTTTCCTGCATACTTATCGATCGGGAAATATAAAATGGAAAATATTATTATCTTGTTTACTAAATAAATAGTTAATGCTATTACTTGTGTGAAGTGGGTCCATTAGCTATTTTGCTGGTAGTTTTTAGTTTATTAAATATGAATGGAAGAATGTTAAAAAGTACTTTAATTATACCTTAAATTTATAGTCACTACCTCATATTTTACGCAAAATACATAATTTACGGTATAACATAGCAGGGGCATCAGATTTCAAAAGTACTGAATTATATGAATGTTGCAATCTACTTCGATTATTTAGTGACTGTTTAGTATTATATAAGCAATGGTAAGAAATAGTGATAACAGTTAATAAATACTAACTAAATTTGTACATTAGGTATGCGAAATAATACTGCTCCCAAATTCAAATCAATTATTTTAATGAATCTGGAATTTACATAGCAAAGTTTAATAGTATGCCAACTATATCTAAGCAATAGCCTTAAATATTGCAACGAATATAGTAATAATCACCGATTTCTATTTTTAAACTAGATTATTTGCTGCGTAATAAATGAAGATACGAATTTATCAGGGATAATTAATAGTTTCCAATAGTTCAATTTAAATAATTTCCAGTAGTTAAGAACAATATTTTGAATTAAATTTGGTTATCAAAGAGAATTAAACATTTACTATTTACTTTCGTTAATGAAGCAGTTATTTTTATTTAAGATTATGAAATCAAATAATAATAAACACCTTTTAATTAATCAATATTGTACTCAAAATTTTGATAGGCAATGCTTGATAACACGGTAACCACTTACATAAATTACATAGTTTTATTAAGATGTACACTTTAGTTAAATGAGATATTATAAAACCTTATTTTTCTTGATGTACCGTGTAATTTTGTTAATTGATAAATAGCAAACATCATTTTTATATCTCGTAGTTTTTATTGCTTTTCCAAATTTTATAGTTAGATTAACTATTTTCGTAACTTCCTCTAACAGTGATAATCCGAATTTATATGCGTCACTCACATCCTGTCCAAAAGATCTTAAATCGTGATTTTATCCAATCAGAACAACCCAAATTTCTTCTTATATCCAGGTTGAAGTAAGTAAGATTAAGCGTCTTCTATGAATATAAGAACCGCAGAGAAATAAAGTTTGATGCTGAAGCTTTAAAATAATGGAAGAAAGTTTTATATAAGCCAGAATTTATAATAGAGACTTCTCAAAGTATGCATTTTAAAGAATCCCATTCATAATATTAATTATTGTAGGAATATAATCGAAAATTTCATTGACAAACATCGACAATTTAGATATTATGCAAATATAACGATAACCTTAAAATTAAGATTTCTAATCCTACTTATTTCACATCTCGGATTATTAATTGCCTGTGCTTAAAGATTAAAACTTAATCGATTTTTAAATTTCGATTTATTCAATCGTCTCTGGAAGAGTTTAAAACTGGGTTTAAGTTAATAGTTGGTCAAATTATAACCTTATTTAAAAACAATCTGTATATATCTACAAATTTGAGAAGAGTTCAATTTAGTACATTGCCGGTATATTTTTCAAAATTTTTACATTTTCGTGTTTCAATTGCAATTGAATCGTCCAAAAAATCAAACCGGTGGTTATTAAATTACGAAAATATGATATTTTTTTTGTTCATATTGAACATGAAATGGAACTGATTTCGGGTCCCATACAACAGAAATCATCCTAACCTTTAACTCTTTTAGTCACGAATTTTGCCAGTGATAGTTCTTCTCTTAAAGTAGGTATACAAGGTTTTTTGGAGCCGCTGATTAGGAATCCGCTGTCAGGTGTATAAAATTCAAAATGGGGAATCCAATATAAGACTATATTACAGTTTCTTATAATTTTGGTCGGCTATATTGGATCCGCCATTTTGAATTTTGTAAATTTGATATTCGCAATCAGCGCCTCCAAAAACCCCTGTATGCCAAACGTCAAATAATAATAACTATTAATTCGTCTTGGCATACCATTTTTTTTTAAATTACATGAATATAATTTGGGCACATATCTTTAGTAATTTTCATCTTTCATAACGTCTCTGTTCTGAAGAACTAAAACAAACTGGGGAAAAAAATTATAGACATATAATACAGTTTATAAAAGTGTAATTTAAAATTATATTTAATTATATATTTATTTAATTTGCTATAAATATATAATTACATCAACAATATAAAAAATGATATATTATTAAAGATAACTGAAAACAATCATATAAGATTATACACGATTATATCAAATTGTATCTGAAATTATATAGAATTATATACAATTCGTGTTTTGATACAAAATATCCAAACCCCACCCTAGAATCATTTCATCGAATATGAACGAGCAATTCAAGCGTAAAGTGTTCGTTTCGTGGTCCATCTCTCGGAATTTTGAAAATATCATTTAAAGCCCTCTTAAAGCGAATGTTCTTTTTCACCTTTACTCATCACTTCGGGTTGGTCAATTTTCCGAGATAATTATCGCGTCAAGGTGTAAAACACGTCGGGCTGAAAAACACAGGGGTAAATATAGTTACGGGAAAAGAGAGAGAGAGAGAGAGAGAGAGAGAGAGAGAGAGAGAGAGAGAGGTAGGTCTCTGCAACCGCCGCCCAAATCGAAATCCTTCGAAGCGAACCCGCTCTCGGGTCCTCGTTAAAGCGGTGAACCCAAAACAAAACACTCGGCGGTACCGTCGATGCCCCCTCCCGCTCCGCCAGCTGCCCTATTCCCTACCGCCCCTCGCCCCCCCCCCCCCGCCCGTCTATAAATAAAAGAATCGAGTCACGTAAAGCCTCGACGGCGCCCGACGCGCACTTGCCTCCTCGCACCTAGGGCAACGCCGAAAATAGTGCAGCATCGCGCGCCGAAATCGAACCGAATCGCGTCAAGTAGTGCAGGCGGCCGGGCGGTCGGCCGTTCCGTTGCGGCACTCGCGGAAGCGCTGCAGTCGAACGAGAGAGGTAGACGAAAGGGTGGGACAGAGATGCCAAGGAAGAAGGGGAAAGAGTGAGAAAGGAGAGGAGGAGAAGGGAAGAGATCAGCGAAAGATAGGGAGAAAGAGAAGGAATGGGTGAAGAGAGGGGATAGATTAAGGAAGATATATATAGAAAGAGAAACATAGTCGAACGGATTGAAAAGGAGGCATACAAACATCGTAGAAAGTAAGAGACAGACGTATATAGAAATTCGAAATCTCTCAAAAGATAAAGAAACTCTGTGGAGAGTCAATATTTTTACTGGCGGCGGAACATTTTGTAGCAGAAATAATTCAGCTCTGAATTTGAGATTGACTCGAATAGTAAGGAATGGGTTCGATGTTATGAGATTTATGCGTTTAGGACAGTTGGGTTTAATAAACATTTTTGTAAAATAGAAAGTGACAGTTTGTATAATTGAAGGTAATGTTGATTATTCCAGACTGCAGATTTTTAATATATGAAACAAGAAAAAATATAGTTTATATCATATATGTTTCTAAAATGAATGCTAACAATGTGAGTAGAAAATGATTGATTAAAGGGAAATAAAAATAGTGAAAGGTAATATAAATGTAATATTTATTGTTGTAAACAGCCTTTTGGGGAAGAATCGACAGACACCGACAATTAGCGATTTCTTATAATTTAACACCAACAAAAACAATAGAAAATTAAATATGTATACAAAAAAAAAGTGAAAGTACATAAATGTATTTATGTTGGGGGTATTCGACGTTTATGTTGGTAAACAGAAGTTTTATTAATGGATTCCATGAGAAAATATAAAAATTAATAACTTTTAATGGAACAATTCAATATAAAAAAAGTGAAAGGCAATTGTTACAAATGTAGTATTTACTGTTGTAAACAGCCTTTTAGTGAAGGACCACAAGCACCAACAATTAACGATTTCTGATAATTGAACACCAACAAAAACATTAGCAAATTATATATGTATACAAAAAAGTGAAGTGATTAACATTAAATTACTTTATCTTTGTACACATAAGAATTTGTAGTCGAAGATAATCCCGCCAATTATCAATATTAATATAATAATGCTAATAGAAAAAACATAAAATTAAATAATTATTTGAAAAGTGAAAGTAAATAAATTTACTTCATGTACGGGGTAATTGCTGTTTATGTTGGTAAACAGAAGTTTTATTAATGGATGCCCAAAGAAAATATAACAATTATTAACTTTTAAATCAACAATTAAATATAAAAAAAGTGAAAGTTAATTTGAGTCGAGGTAATATTTTAAGCGATAAACTCTTGGTTCAACTTTTGGTGTATGACATACTCTTTGTTAAATCAATGCCGATAGCAAGGTTGGACGATTATTAATTAAAGAGAAATGAAAATAGTGAAAGGTAATTGCTACAAATATAGTTTTTATTATTGCAAATAGCCTTTTGGTGAAGGACCAACAGATACTAACAATTTGCGATTTCTGATAATTTAACACCAATAAAAACGATGGAAAATTAAATATGTATACAAAAAAAAAAGTAAAAGTGATGAAAATTTATTTTATTACACATAAGAATTTATAGTTGAAGTTAGTCCTGATAATTAACAATATTAATATAATAATACCAATAGAAAAAAGAACGAAATTAAATAATTGTTTATAAAGTGAAAGTACATAAATGTACTTCACGTAGGGGGTAAGTGATGTTTATGTTGGTAAACAGAAATTTTATTGATGGATTCCGTGAGAAAATATAACAATTCATCATTTTTAAATCAACAATTAAATATTAAAAAAAAAGTGAAAGTTAATTTGTTTCAAGGTGATATAATGGATAAACTTTTGGTCCGATTTTTGGGGCATGACATACTCTTGCCCCGATAGCAATACAATATTATTGATTAATGAAAAATAGAAACGTGAAGAACAATTGGATATGCAATATCTTTTGTTTTGAAAACGAAAGCTTCTATGTATTGATACCTACCGTATGAAAACCGGCAATTAGTAATTTCTGTTAATTAAATACGAACAGAAAGAGTAGACATTAAATAATTGTTTAAAAAGTGAAAGGAATAAGTTTATGTCATGTCGGTGGTATTTGATATGGTTACGTTAAAAAACCGATGCTATTTTTATTAAAGGACAGTGAGGAACCTACCAATTAATAACTTTTGAAATTTTAATAAAAGAAAAGTCGATGATTAAGTATTTTAAACAAAAGTGAAAGTGAAGAAGACAAATAGAACTTACAAATATGGTGGCGCAAATGGGTTGTTGATGAGATAATTATACTAAAGTCTAAATTAGACGAATTGGGCCAAAAATTGAGCATTATAGAAAAAGTAAAAGAGAAACAGATCGACTTAATATTGAGTACAAATCCTGCCGTATTATAATTATAATACCGTCATGTCGTGTAACATATATAAAATCTTTTTTTTACAAATGAATAAATAAATGGAAAAAGTGAAAGGTCAGAAGATCTATTTCTATACAAGTTTATTGTTTGCTTACATTACATGTTTATACTTAAGATGTGTTCTTCTACCATCTTAAAGGATAAAAATAATTAACAAATTGGAAATGGAAATTGCAGATACATTATTAAATAAAAAGTGAAAGTGAAAAGATCGGCTGTAATGTGCTTATTTAAAATACTTCTGCGGTAACGAATTCGTGTATAAAAAAAAAGAAACATAAATAACCATTTTTATTTGAATAAAAGAAAGGATGAAATAAATTACTATAAACAAGTGAGAGGTTAAAAACGTGACAAAATTAGAAAAGTAAAAAATGTCTGTATGTAAAAGAAAATCTCATTGATGTTTACATTCTTTCTTGCAATTTATTATAATTAATTGAATAACTTTAATTTGTTTTAATTCGGCTTAAGTGTGTGAAGTTGCACATTAAATCACTAAATGGCAACGGGCAAATCTTTTTGAAAATTAATAAATGTAGCTTTTAGAATTACTTTTTAAACTTTTTCATTTTAAGGTTACATATATTTGTAAAGTACATTAGAGTCTTGGTATAATTTCATCTCGCTACATTTACGTCCCAGCATATTTGCCCGGTTCCGTCTCGTTATATTTACCTGTCGCCGCACTCTTTCTTCCCCACGTTACTGGCTGGGTCCACAGGAAGGATCTGCTGTGACGTCACGAACATAACGCGACTGTGTGGTAGAAGCGCCGCTACCCTTCTTTTGGTAAATATAACGAGACCAAAGGGGAACCGAGTGGGTAAATTTACCGGGATTCTGCTGTAGTAGCATTCATTGCGGATTATACGGCAGTGTATAATATAATATTTTTCGCACTTTTTATATACGAATAAAAAGGGTTTAAAATCACACATTACAACCACTTTAATCACGAATGTCACTTTAGGTTTATGAAGATTATCATATTATTAGTTATACAAAGGTGACATATTTTTATGATATGGAAAAGTGCTTTGGTAATATCGTACTTTGCACACAATTAAATCGTCAAATGAAATTTGACAATTCGACACCATGTCATATGAAGTTGAAGAATTAGAGACATCTATTGATTTATTTCACTGCGTAGAACATTACAGAAAAGAGATTGTGAAGAGAGTTTGTCAGAGCATTTGCCTCAGGCAAGAATCGAAATGTTTTACAATACAACAGGAATAACACCAACATTTCGGAGGATGGAATTCTTTTATTAAGTGAAAACAGACATGATTGATCAGACATTTAAAATCGAGAAGCGCTTTTTATAAACGGTTTTGTTTCGCATCTAAATTTTTTTCATATCACATTTTGAGATCCTTTTTCTCATATTTTTATACCAAAGTTACATCTTGAGGGATTGCTTTTTCTCATGCTGGGAGCGTCCTAGATCTAATGAAAAAAGTTACTCCGAAACTATCCATTTAGTGAAAAATTCATTAAGAATGTCAGTGACGTGGAAATCAGATATTCGAAGAAAGTATGTGATGATAACGTTGATTTGCACGAAGTATCTTTTATCTAGTGATTGGTATCGTTATATAATATTTAATATTCTATTTATACCACTATTTCAGTTGTAAATTTAAAATTCTTTTTTAAATAACATGTTTGTACCAACTTAATTAATTTCACACTGATGAGAAAGAAGTTGACTTCATGAAACTAAGTTGAATCAGAGATTTTTAGGTCTAATAACTAAGTTAATAAGTTCAAACAGAAATATTAGCGTTTTTCAATTACCATATCTAACTAAATAAACTTATTTACGTTATTTTTCTCTGAACTATTTTTGTACTTATGTAGTAGTAAATGATATTCTGAAATAAGTGAATATTATCAATTACGGCGAAATTACTATTTTCTCACGATGTAGTTATTGACCAGTAAAAACTGAAAGATACCATTTTTTCAATGTATAACTAAAGCTGCAATTCTTTTTATTAAGTATGTTTGTGTTCTTTTCAAATCTTCCGTTATATAATGATATTTCTCATTGTTTTCGATATTTGTTTAATAATATTAGAAGTTCTTAATATTATTACTGATATTAAAAAAATTAATAAAAAAATATTTTTTTGATTAGATTTTGAGATAATTTGTCGGTATTATTGTACCAGATTAGATGATTTTTTTTACGATTTGTTATAGCGATTTTTAAAAACGCAACTTTTTATTATAATTCTACTTTTGTCTAATAAAAAAAAATAAAAATAAATTTTAAAAAACTACAGTCGGAAAATAATTTGGTTACAACTTAAATAATGAAGTTATGCTTAATATAAGAAATATTTATTATAATAATAATAATATAAGAAAAGAAAAGAACAGCTGGAAGGAAATGTCACATTTAAATTCAAATGCTAAAAATCTGCCGTCATTTTTCGAAAATACCATTAGAATGTTACCCAAAATCTCATTCTAAAGATTGCGGCAAAAATAACGAATTTCATATTTTTTGGTACGAAAGTCGGAAAGTTTTTCGCAACTTTTAGTTTTGGTTCGAAACGTCGTTAACAAAATTGAAAAAATCAAGATCGGTAGTTTTTATCTCCTTCGAATCCCAGGATCAGAATTATCCAGCGATTTCAAAGAAAAATATTACGATCATTTGCCGCAAAAAAAAAACGATTTTTCACCGATTCCTGGCATGAATCGTATTTTTTTTAAATTTAAAAGGTCAATAATTATTATTGCAAAATGTACTAATCGCGTCTTTTTGTTCAGCCCTTTCTTTTTCCGTTGAAATTTTTCAAAAAACAAAATAACGACTACAAGATGACCTCCAGAAGCTGTAATTTTGTATTTTCTTGTACAAATAGCGATTATTTGACCGTGTCATTGCAGTAAACATGTATAGTAGGGTTGAAAAAGTAATTATTAGGAGTTGTGAATACTTAAAATCGTGATGGTAAATTCATAACCTCAAATTAGTTTCATAGAATGTATTTGTATTGCTTTTTTGTCTGATTTTTGAACTGCAGAAAAAATTGAATAAGGATAGAAATGTCTTAGAATGTGTTAAAAAATATGCCTAAATTTTTTCAGAATGTATTGATATTATTTTTGAAATTTCGAAAACACGAAATTTTGAAGTCATTTACAAAAACTTAAAAAAATTGAGAGAAATCTTTGACCTATTTTAAGATATTTGTGTGTTTAAGAAGATTGTCTCAAAGTTTATAGCGTTTGAGAATAAAAATTATTAATCCTTTCTAGATTTCAAGAATTAGGATTTATTATCTGAAAATCTGCAGACTTTAGACAAAATGTCCTTAGGACAAAAATATCTTAGAATTGGTCAAAAAACGTTTGGTAAAAAAGTGACAGTGCTGAAATAACAAAACTTGTAATATGCCCCAGTTATCGAGATTCGTACAGTTCGGCCATGTTACATCCACCATTTTGGATCTCGAACAACCGCAAACGGTTTCGTATTCAGCGATCCCAGAAAACCTGAAATACTGAAATTTGTATATTGGATGAAGCTTGAATTTTTGTACAAAATGTTTGTGCACAAATAGCTATTTTGAATTTACTGTATGCAATAAAACACGTTTTGAAAGTTCTATGACTTTGTGCCATTTAGTGTCACTTTTTGTTACTTCTAAGTATTTCGTATGAAATTATGATTTTAAAAAAGAAAATTTGATTTTTTGTACTTTTTTCTCAAAAACACCGTCATGTTTGGTTTCCTAGTAGAAATCTTTAAATGTTGAGCATAAGATCTTAGAGCGTCTCTAAAAAACATATAATAACACTTGCTATACTTTATAAAAAATGTGTATCTACACTTGATGTTACGTCAAAATAAGACTCAAATTCCATAGGGTTTTAGCGTTAACGGGTTAATTTGTATATAATATTAATTCCTGACATCAAAGAATCAGTTATATACAATTTTGATAGAAATTGATTTCCTTTACTAGGAATAAAATAAACAATAATGTAATCGTGGCAAAATTGTATAAAGTCAGCAAGTTGTTTTTGATATAAACGACCGAGTTAACGAGTCAGTTTTGAAAACATTGAGATTGAATTGTAATACAACAATAAAAATTAAATATTCCACTTTCAGTTGACATCAGCCTTAATGAATTCTCACTTAAACACTTACAAATACCATCCATAACGCTCTTTTAATTAATTTAATACTATTGGAGAATACTAATTATCTGAAAAAGATGTTTTAATTTTTTATTGGATTAAATTTCTTGTAGCTGTTGTTTTAAATTGAAAGGATTTATATGTTAAATTTAAACACATTCAATATGTAATTTGTAAATTTTATAAAAATCTTACACGAATTACATTTACATTATTTAACTCATTTTCGAGTATTTCAAAATATAGAAGAACTTTTAAAATGTTACTAATTATCATACATTGCCTTTCCGATTTTACTTTGGTTATTCATTTCATATTATCGAAAATCGATTAAGAAATTATCGTACATTAATCATTCACAGCTTATATGCATCGAAAGCGAGCAATCCCTTTATAAAATATTTATTTTTTGACTGAAACGTTATCTATTATTATAAAGAAAATTCTGTATAGAAGTTAAATAATAATATAAAAGTCTACTTTATAAATTTTTGCATGTTTCATGCAAATATCAAAGGTTGGAATATATTTAATTGTTTTATTGGCTATTATACTTGCAATCAATTTAAAAATAATTTAAAAACGTATTCACTGTTTTCTAAGTTTTCGTGCAGTTTGTTTTCTAACGTTTTTTTTATAATATTACTTCTTTTATTTAGAAAGACGTTTTAACTAAGAAATTGGATTATTCACGGAGAAAAATGACTCCGCTGGATTAGCTGATTCATATCAGCTAAAATTTTCGACAGGAATTGCCGAAAATATATGCAATTTTAGCTGTTTTGATTCCGCTAATGTAGCCTTAACCCTACTCAATTCGCGCTTAGCTCTAAATTTCCGCTACAGTAGCAGATTTGTTCCGTTAAATTTGCGGACTTTTTCAGTAAATTTAGCTGAAATTATCGGCTATCCCTACGGAATTCCAACAGCTGTCCCTATAGGATAAAATTCGTAGAATCTGCGGATTTTTCGGCTGATTTTGCTGATTATTTTTCTCCGTGTTCTGTTTCTTATCTACATAAAAATACATTCAGTTTTGAACAATGCAGATTTGACTTCTTATGTTTCATGCAAATATGACTTCAAATTCGTAATCAGCGACCCCAAAAACCTTCGGGTAACAAAATTCAGGTAAAACCAATGAATTTTTCTCTATTGCGTCCGTCATATTGCATCCGCCATTTTGAATTTTGAAAATCTAACTTCAAATTCCCAATAAGCGACCCCAAAAACGTCCGAGTAATAAACTTCAATCGATTCCGCCGCAAATTGGACAATTTGCAAAATATATGGGTTATCTTTAAGATTTTACAATGTATTTGACGCCATATTGGGTCCCCCATCTTTAAATTTTTAATTCCGCCATGCATATTTCGAACGTATATACTTTTTATGCACTTTAGGTTGAGAGCATAATTAGATATGTTTACTTTTTCGATTAAACTTGTAAAAAACATCCATTTTTAGCGACTTTTTTAGTAACTTAATTATAGTAAAATCGACTATGAAAGTGGTAAATTTAACTACTTTTCATAGTAGTTTTAACTATATTTTTCCAACTATGTGATATAGTCAATTTAACTATGGATTTTTTTCTCAATTTATCCTTTCTTATTCCGAGAGATCTAATGAAAATTTCGAGGGGAACTTTTTAAGATAAAGTGACCAAATTGAATAACTCTTTTCATTATGTAGTGGGGCAAAGTAATGAACGTGAAAAAAGAGTAAAAGAGATAGCAAAGAATTCTGAAAGGTACATCCAGAAATAAAGAAGACATACAACCGAAATTTCCATAACAAAACGTAGAGAGCACACGACTCGAGTGACAATAGAGACATAAAAGTAAAGTTGTAAAGTATAACTTGGCTTATTGTTTCCATATTATTCTACAAAAGTTTCATATTATCTTTCCAAAACTTCAATATCAAAGAAGGAATACACATGTATAAATCATCGTTATAAAATTATAACAATGTTTTAATAATTTGAATTTTTCATTCACACCACGATATTTCTCATGTAAAATATTTACAGATCGTAGCTGAATGTTTTAGAAAAAAGTAACACTTTCGTAAAAGTGCCAGAAAACTACTATATTTGTTATTGATGTATTCAGATTCTTAAAAGTCTTCCAAATTTTCCAATTTCGATTTTTTAACGACTTCTTAAGGAATTTACCAATAATTGTTAATTTTATTATCTTAATATAATTTCAGTCTCGTTTCAAAGTGTGTTTTTAAGAGATAAATGGTTTTTTCGTTTATACGTGATGCCACTTTTTTTGTGGATATTGCTCTTTCATTATTACATTGATGTCTTTTTTCTCCACTCTGCTAAATATGTGCCCAAAAGGAAACTGAAAATCTAAAAAAGCGTGTTAGACAAAAAAGGAGGGGGGGGGGAGCTTTTAGTTTCCTAAAATGTTGAATATGAAATAAAATGTTATATTTAGATTCGGTTAGTAAAAATTGCCATTTTCTCGCCAGTAGGTTCTGCTGATACAACCATGAAAGGGCAACATTACCATTTATACACCGTACAGACGAATTAAGTGCACATAGAATTATTTTTTGAGAAAAGTAAAAAACGGCGCATAAAGAAATTTGAAACTGTTACCGAATTCCGACAGTAGAACTATTCTCAAAGTACTATTGATTAGAGTTGTTTATAGTAGTTTTCTGTTTCTGATTCGCTCATGACAATTAAGAAAAATAACGTAGATGAACTTTCTAGATGCGTATATTTTCGCCACTATTCTAAGAATTATTATTACAATTATTAAAGTTACTAAAATACAATTTCGAACTTCGTATGACTATTGGAAAAAATCTAAGTTTTTTGAATACGTTGGTCTAATTTAATGTATTCTAGTATGGTTATAAAGAACTACATCTTTGCAAAATAATCGATGTCAATTAATTTAATTTTATACAACATGAAAGCTAAAGGGTTGGTTGGGGCAATCAAACATTTAGTTCTTTTAGTTCGAGACTAGAAATTGGTTGGATACCGAACTAAATAGTGAAAATACGATGTAAAGTGGTTACTAAGTAATTATTTTGAATGAAAATCTAGTCAATTAGTTAGTGTAACTATTTCCTTACTTGCTCTAATCAACTTGCCGTTAATATCGAAATTTTAGATAATCTGTGGCTAAACAATATCTGGATACGACTTAAAGAAAACAATATTTAAAATTAAAAATGGCGGATCTAATATGGCAGACTAAAAACTAAAAAATAAGTCAAATCTACTTCAATTAGTTACTAGGGTTTTTTTGGGGTGACTGATTACGGATCTGCATTCAACAATTTATTCCAAATTCAAAACAACAGATCCAACATGGTGAAAATGGAAAATTCGCTAAAGCAAATGTCACTTTCTATTTCAAATTCTAAAGCAATTGTGACTTATCTGCATTGAAAAGTGGGCAGTTGCGGCTCATTTTTATAAATAAAAATATTTTCTCCCGACCGCGTCGGAATGTCCGTATTCCATGCTTGGAACGCGGGACGAAAGTTGCCGATTCCGCCGGGCTCCAGCGCGCATGCACGCTTCGTTCTCATTACTCCCTAGGGACGGAAAGCGTCGCCAGCGGGAGTAATGGATGGGGTCGGGAGAAAAATAGCGTACGCCACACGGGAGGCAAGCGCGCGCACCTCGCAGGAGTGCTGCCCTCGCATTGCTTCCTCCCTTGAAGCATAATATACTATTGTTGTTTGTTTACGATTCATATGCAACAATATTTTTTTGATGGTTTTCATGATAACCAGTCATTTTTATTTTTAATTAATTCTGTTTTTTCATATATTTCCTTGAAACTAAGACATTTTTGATAACAGTAATTTAATATGCGGAAAGCAATTTTTGTGTATGTATTATGTTATAAGAACATTTTAAAAATCAATTTGATATCGAATTATTGCAACAACAAAAAACTTGGATATGATGATTAAACCACATATCTTTAAAATTATTTTTAGTTTTATATTAATACTATCTTAGATAGCAAAGATCCACGGAGAAGTAGCAGTGCTCGAGTCAACTTGCAATTAGATAAAAACGTAGAATTATTGCCTGTCCCTGTAATGGTACTCAGGCTTAAATTTAATACCTATTTCGCAGGAAGGTCGGAGTTTCCCATAAAGTTGTTACTGTTAATATAATTTACGGAGATCAATATTTACTGGTGATAAATAAAACATGTTGGTTTGCATGGAGAAGAGAGAGGAAGTCAACAAGGAGAGCAAAAGAGAAAGGTATATGAGCGAAAAGATAAATAATGATTAATTACCGATTAAATATCGAAAGATTGATATTAAGAGACATTAACTAAAGAAGAACACAAATATTTCATACTTTGAATTAAATCAATAACTATCATTAAAGGCACCTGCGAATTGATACTTGTAATAAGTAAATTTTAATCAGAGATACTTTAGCAGTAGATAAAGTTGGATTTGCGTGAGACAGCCCAAAATTGAGGAAAAGTAGAAAAACTGTTACCGCAGTAGAAACAGACACACGAGCCAGACAATATTTAATAACAGGTGAATGCGCTTTACTTAATCCGTACCAAATCCGATAATATGGATTTAATTTACTCGCATAATTTAGTTGAAACTATTACCAAACGATTGCCTACCGCATATTAAACGAGTAATTTGCCGCTAATAAATGCAAATATATTTTCATGGGAACAAATTTTCAGCTTCTTCGTCTCACAATTTTTGAATTTTGTTCTGAACTAATCTTTCTTTTGAAATTTTTTCGTGTACGTTCCTTCAGCTGTTCAAGTTGAAATGTAATCTCATGTAACCTTAATAGAACTTCATTAAACGGTGTCAAAATTTTATACACGTTTTTGCGTTTTTCATTTGATATGGTATTTTGTTGAGTTTGTCAAATGTTCAGATTGAAAATATTGATGTTGAGTCTCTTTTGTGTTGATTAGACATGTAACATTTTCCACACACTCACATATATTTTATGATGTGGGTCGGAAAACCGACAAATTAAAAAGCCGTCAAGTAAAAAAACCGACAATCATAAGGCCGACAGTCAAAAAGTCGACACATAAAAAACGATCAACAAAAATGCAGTCATTTTTAAGTGTTTTTTTACTGTCTGCTTTTTTATTTGTTAGTTTTGAGACCTACTCATATTTTGTTGAAACGTTCATATATTGAACAACTTTATGATGGAATGATTGTTTATAAAACATCATCTCTGTAAAATCGTTTACCTAAAAACCCAATCATGTTATAGCTATGAATTTCTATAGTAAAAATAAATGCTTTACTATTTGTATCATGCAAAGAAACTACTAAAAGTTATACTATATATTAATTTTAATTCCAAACACAAACAAATTTTATTAAAATTGTGTATCACTAACAAGACTTTACACAGTAATTACATGAACATTAATTTCTTCATTCTTTATAGTACAATTGATAGATTTTATAAAACATTTTTTTGGGAAGGGAGGGGGAATCCCGAAGAAGGATGTAAGGAAGAGTATCAGAAGAGGAGGAAGAAGAAGAAGAAGAAGAAGACATGCTGCCTCGGGAGCACCAAGCATTCGGAGGCGGGCCGAGGGCCTCTTCCCGGAAGGCCGTGCGGCGCGATGCACACACCAGTGCACCAGGAGAGATCACGGTGCCGAACGATGCGCCAAGGCGCAAGCGCGCCCCTACCCTGCCCCGCCCGCCCCCACCACCCCCAGGGCGCCCGCCGCCCCCGCAGCCCGCCGCTCGACCCTACCCCCCTCCCGCCGGCCCCGGCGACCCCCCCGGCACACCCCCGCCCCGCGCCGCAGAGCGCAGTGTCGCGTTGAACCTCTCGCTGAGCGCGTCGCACGTCCGAGATCCGGCCGCCGCCCGTCATCAGTAGTCGCCGTACAACGCGCAGCAACGTAACCTCTCTCTTCTCTCTTTACCTTCCTTAGTTTTTAGTAGTCGGTAGTTTCGGGCGCGGAACGACACCGAAAATCGTCGTCGTAGCCCTCCCTACAAAACACCGAAAGCAAAAAAGCTCGACGACGTCGCCGACGACGAGGACGAGGTACTCTCGGTACTCGTCGAGCCTTCTCCTCCTCCCCCAGCTCCCCGAGGAACGACATCGTCGAGGAGTGCAGTTTTCGAGTCGGCGCGAATCAGTCGGATTGCCACGATCGACGACCGGAAGTGACCGCAAGTCCGGCGACAGTGACAGCACGTCGGTGCCTTAGCACCAGCGAGCAACGGTGTAAAAACGTCCTCCTCGCCGGCAAGGAGGCGTCGACGCGGGTGACGACTTTTCGCGACGGAGGAAGAGAGAGAGAGTGCGAGATAAGGAGAGGGAACGAGAGTTTTCTTGAAAGAGAAGTTCGCGCTTCGTCCAAGATCCAGGATGGAACAACAGAGTCAGGAGGTCGCAGCCAGCGGCGCGCCGGCAGAAGTGCCCAACGATCCAGGGTACGAAATCCGTCGCCAAAAATCGTCCATCCACCACGATCATCAACCACCTGCACGACCCGGACGCGTCTCGTTTTATCGCAGTGCGGGAGTCACGAAGGAGAAAGAAAGAGAGGGCGAGAGAGAGAAAGAAGGCTCCTGCATCCTGTTGTGTTGTTTCGGTTGTGTTTGTTATTCTTACGGGTTTCTTAAAGGTTCGCCTCGTGCTTTCCCCCTTGTGTGCGTAGACCGAAAAGGGAGAGAATGGGAGAGAGAATGAGAGAACGAATGGTATTGTAGTCATCCACATGGCCGGCGTGCTCGCGAAACAAGTTTCGACTTTCCACGGTCCGACGAACCCGCGCGCGCGCGAGCGCTGTTTTACTCTCTCGAATTTCCCGCCATGGGTGCGGGGGTGGTGCGGCAACGTATTGTGGGGGTGTCGGCGGTTGGGGGTCACGTGACCCCGCGGCATCTCGGGGCCGATCGAAGCGCGCGCGACAGAGAAGGCGCGAGAGTGAGAAAGAGGAGTAGGGGGGTCATGGGAGAATATGAAACGCAACGGCGAGATTACGCTCACGTGGTCGATAAGTACCGCGTGCGTGCGAGAGAGAGAGAGAGAGAGAGAGAGTATGACAGTGGGGGGAATGGGGGTAGGGGTGGTGGGGAAGAGTAGGTTTTCTCTCGCACGATCCGATGCTCGATGACGATGCGGAGACCACGTGGTCGCGATGGAGAACTCAAACCACGAGGAACTGTCATTTCGGCGAAAAAAATGACCTACAGTGTAGGGCAAGGTGACGGAAAATTCAATTTTATCCACGGTGGGAAAATGTCGGCTTTTAAGGCCCTCGAATTGTTTGCGGGTATTTGCAAAGGAGAAACTGATTTTTTTACACTTTGTCGTTGGATTGTTTTCATTTGTTTACGTGATTTCGACGTTTTTGGATGTTGTGTAGAAATTTGTATTTTGGTACGGAGATACGAGGATTCGCTGTTCGAGATGGTGAATTTTTTCGTTAATTGTAGGTTGTGTTGACTAAATTGTATTCTGTTTGTTTCGAAGTGAGAAAAAATCAGTAGTAACTGTAGTTTTTTATCGAGTAAACATTGAGGGAGCGTTGTCTCAACGCGGCTTTATCTACTTGAGAAAAGTAGAAAAAGACGACATTTTCCACACCGGCTCGAGTTGTCGCAGTAGAAACATTCTGGGTCCGACGGATGTCGTCAGTAGTAATGGACTAATGTGAAAAATTTTTGGTCAGACATCGTTTTGGATAATGTCATGAAAGTAAATAGAGCTGCGTTTTTTTAAAAATAATTTTTAGTGAGTGTTGTTATTTTCATTTCTTCATGGAATTATTAAAATTTTAAAGAATTTTTCGTGTTTTTGTTTTTGTTATGAATTTCTTATTGAGTCTCATTAAGTGGATGTCGGTATTGTTATTGTCAGTTTTACGTTGTGAATTTTTTTTAGAATATACAAGTGGACAGTAAAAAAAAAAGTTTTTTTGAAAAAATATACTTCATTAAAATGTTATTAAATTAAAAGGTATTTAACATACAAAGAATCCGAAAAATACAAATCTTGAGAAATATTTATGAAAAAATGTTTAAAATATCGACTAAAATTTTTTTTTGCGCGATTTTTGAATCGGTAAAATTATTTTTTTATACAGAAAACGTTATTGTTATTGAAAAAAAACATTAATTTTTCTTTTTACTTTTTGGTGCAGTAGTCAATTTAAGTTTTCAATTTAAAAACACAGTAATTTGAGAAGGTTTGTTTTGGTAAAAATCGATTTTTTTCTATACAAAAATAGGAATTTTTCAAATGTAGGACAGTTAAAAAATTCAGAAATTTTGTTTAATGTTTATACTAGTTGGCCCATTAATGTATTTGTAATTGTTTTTATAATTTACAATTTAATAAAAAACATAAGAAATAGATGTCAACAAAGTTGAAAAAATGAATTTTTTATCCAAAAACTAAATATGCGCAATTTTTTTACAATGGAACTTCAGAACAAAAACGTGATCTTTTTTGTATGAAATCAAGTAAGTGGGTAATAATACACTGTCGGTGATTTGAGTTGGTAGTTGCACGTTAGGAAGGAAGTTGAATTATCCTCACTGATGTCGACATCCAGAATATTTGAGTAACTATTGACAGTTTTACGAGCGTCCTGAAAAGGTTGTAAAAGCACAGAGGTTGATGAGTCTCTGTAAATTATTCTTTAGTTTGAACGAAAAAAATGTTGAACCTAAAATTTTGCCTTATTTCTTGTTCTTAAATTTCATTTTTGAGGTTATGTTATGAATGAAAACATTTTTTTAATTAAAGAATACACGAATTCATTTTTTTATGATTTTAAAATTCTAAGTTACTTAGCAAAGAATAATAAAATGCATTCTTTTAAATTATCTTTCGATATTTCTTAGTTGTACAATAATTATAAATATAAATGTTAAAGAATCGGTCATTTTTTCGCGAGATAATTTTTTTAAAATAAATTTCTTTAAGATTTAACGATTTATAAATAACATAAACAGATTGTGTTTGTAAACATTATTTATGAATGAATTTTAGAAATAATTTTGTCAAATTCTTTAAAAATTATTTTGAACAATTTTTTATTAATTTATGAATAGTTTATAAGTAATTAATCAGAGATTATCTTAAAAAGAATGATTTTTTACTTTATTTTTATAATTATTAAATATTTAAAACATACAACTTTTTTTCAAAGATTTACAAATAAATTTAATATTAAACAATTTTTTTACTTTTTTTTCTTTAAATTGTCTTATCAAAATCTCCGCCATAAATAAGAAAGTTACTTTTTGTTATTGTTTACTGCGCTAACTAAATTAGTAAGAATTGATTTAATACTTCATTAAAATTTTGCATTTTTTAAAATATTTTAATAAATTTCACTTCAAATTAAAATGATTCGTTTAAATTATAACACCGTAATATTTATTTACGACCTACTAAATGATAATTTTAAAGTTATTGTATTAAAAAATTATTGACTTTTACAATTATGTTTTTGAAAATTATTTGAAGTTTTGAAAAATTATTAATTTAAATTAAAATTAAATTAACCTAATCTATTTTTTACCACTTTCTTAATAAAAGCGGTTTAACTAGTTGAATAGTGAGAAAGAAAATTCAGTTACCTTTTAAAAATGTATTAATCGTTAAAAGTAAATTTAGTTACATTGCATTATTAAAAATTTATTGATTATTTACAAATGCTACTAATTAAAATCGAAAATAACTAATTTTCAGTCCATAACTAAACATTAATCAACAGTTTTCTCTCTGGTTAATATACATCGTACTAAAAATTCAAAACTTTTCATTCTTTAATCAATTCAAGACTTAAAACTATTACGACTAACTAAATAAAATAACTTCGCAACAAATTAATATTGCTACTAATTTTCCAGTTATATTAAGTATTTTTTTACAGTTGTATTATACAAAAATGAAAATTTGTCTAGTTCTCGAAAAAATAAATCTGCAAAATTTTCCAAAATTCATGAAATTTTGTCGAGAAGAAGACACAAGTTTACCGCACGTTTTTGAAATTTAAGTTCACCTCGTTTCAAGTTTCTCTCGGATAATTTGCTAGTTTCCGTTATCAAGGAGGTCGCGAAAAAGTGATAAGAGATCGTTGAATCGTGCGATACTTTCAAAGTTCCTCGCGTCTCGTTTCTCGCGATATCGTCGAGAATCTCTTTCTCACGGTCGCAAACAGAACAATGCTCGTATGATTGTGTATTATTTATAAACAACCTGATTAAAACTCGACTTCCGCGTTGAATATATCGTTGCATTAGGAGCGACGTGCGCCGATTCGCTGTCAAAGTTTCATGAATCACTCGTTCAGACAATTTTTTTTAGTCCAAAAATTTTTAGCATTTAGTGACATTTCCAATCAAAAATTAAGACTTCACAAATCTTTTGCAAGACTTCAATAACTTTTTTTTTTTTTTAAGGACTAGACATTTTCAGAGTCACTATTTAGAGGTTAAGATAAATATTGACAATGACAGATAGGTGACATCGTATATGGCAAAGAGAGAATGGAAGCTGTAAAACGAAGAGAGAAGTAGATTAGGCGTTGGGAATATAAGCGGTTCCGTTCGGAAAATCGATGCTCGAAGGCAACCCCACGTGACCGCGAGTTACGTTATCACCGTGGTGATATCTAAGCGAATCGCACGCAGCCGACGTATTACGGAACTTGTCGAATGCACTTGCCCCACGTGTTTCAGAATTTCATTTCCTCATGTACAGGCACAAGTATTCTGAAGGAAGTAACCATTTTTTTCCTTTCATCACCTTTTTTAACGTAAACAATTCCTCTAGATATTGGAAATAGTTTTTTTACTAATTATGAGTTTTTAAAGTATTTTTAGTATTTTAGAAGCTTTTATTTGAATTTGTTCATTTTTAGGGAGTGACATTACCGACAGAACTCGCACGGTGTCCTCTTGGGGGGCGAGTAGTAATTTCGATAATTTCCTAGCAATTTATAGGTACTCTGTCATCGGGACACCTCTGTATTTGTTTATAAATGTCTAATAACGCAAAAGCTCAGGTGGTTCGGATTCCAGCTTCATAAACTGTAGGATCCGTCACGATTTGGTCCTATATGGGTTCAGAAAAGTCGACATAAAATAATATAAAAAGAAAAAAAAATGTATAGTTCTGCATTTTGTCATAAATAATGGTTTTGACGTTTCTTTTTGAGGTTAAACTTACTCACAAAGTGATTTTAGTATGGTTGTATTTACTATTCGAGTTTGAACTTTAAGAGGAATGTCCTTTTTGAATTGGCTCCATTCGAAGCTACCGTAATCTGAGTAAGTGCCAACCTTAAAGATTTGTTGACTCCTTTCGAAGTAAAAAAACAAAAGATCCAATTAAATCGTCATAGATCTTTGTCACTCATGCTGGATCTCCGTATAGATCAAAGGAGCGATCGGAGCGTTTATCAGGGACCGATCGTGAAAACAAAGCTCTAGGTCGTGTCCGCAAGATTAAAAGGGCCGTATCGGAGGTAAACGGTTTACGGGCGTTAAAGAATCCGGCGACGACGACCTCTCGCTCGAAATTAAGTTTGCGAAGTTTTAAGTGGTTCGTTGTCGAGCGACGCGAGTGGCAGACCCGTCGGAAGTGCTGGTTACTCCGTTGTGTGCACTCGGTGCAAGGGGGGGAGGCACGAGGCGATCGATCTCGAAGTGCGAGCGAGGTAGGGCAAGGAAAGGAGGGGAGGGGGGGGGTCGTGACCAAAAAAATAGAGCAACGAACCAGAAATAGAGCCTTGTGGTGATTGGAGCACGTGTTCGGATTTCGGCGATTGGTGGATTTCGAGCCTCAAAAAAATTTCGGGAGTTCAGTTGTTGGTTGATGTGTGGTGACACCTGTCGTCGAGGAACGGAGACTGAGAGGGAGAGGGGTGTTTTTTTGTGTTACCGGAAGTTACCCTCTGCCGGCTGTTCTCCACTTCTCGACTTTGTCCGGATCTCGCCTCCAAGGAACCGAGAATCCAGGCGACGACGGGTTTAATCGCCCTATGCTGATGGAGTCTTTCTTTTTTAGGAAAATGTTCATCGGGGGATTATCTTGGCAGACTAGTCCAGGTAAGTCCAGGCTTTAATTCCGTTACTCCAACTTGGAGTAAATTTACGGTTCTTATGATCTGGGTACTCCCGTGGGAAAATTTTTCTCGGGCGACCCAAACACTTTTTTTTTTTTTATATTTTATTTCAGGGGCGGAGGCAAATTAACCATTTTTGGTACTTATTTGTCATATATTTGAGCATACAAAATTATTTCATTGGTATACAATGTAGACAGAAAAATTTGGTACATCTGTTACAATGGGACCGCCTAAAATGAGATGACCACGTGAAAAAATTCTTAAATCCTTTGAGGCATACACTTCTCTTATTGTTGAATTGACTAGAAATTTGTCACTAGAGGGTTTTTGGGATCGCAGATTACGAATCTGGTGTCAAAATTTCAAAATTGCGGATTCAATATGACATATTTGTTGCATATTTATATCGTGAAGGCCGTCATATTGTAGCCGCCATTTTGAATTTTATAAAACCAACATCGGATTCGTCATCAGCAACCTAAAAAACCCCCTATTATACCAAAATTCAAATCATTATATTAAAAAACAGCGTCAATAATGAATTCTTTCGAAAAAATTGTGTTTTTTTCATGTTTATTTATTTATAGATAATACACAATAAACAATTACATCTTAATAACTGCGTTTATACATTCTTCTATCACCAAAGTTAACCGAAATTTAAATGAGCAAAATCAAAGAAATCGAGGTGGTAACGTAGGTTACCACTGTGCTGCAAAGGGTTAAATAGATGATATTTATTGATGCTTGAACCTAGGAAATCTCAAAAATGTCGAAAATTTGAAAAATGACAGACATTTGAATTTTATGTAGGTCACTGTTTTTCGCTTGTCAAAATACAACAAAAATTCAAAATAATATGAAATATCATATGCATTTATGTTTAAAGCTCCAATAAATGAAAGTATATTAAATAAAAATAAAAATCCAACAATAGTTTCGATGAATTCCTACCGACTGTCCTAAAAAAGAGCGTTTTTTAGAAAAGGTTACTTTGTTTTTTTTTTTGAGGTATACTGAGGGATACTCTCTATTATTTCTGAGTTTTCCCATATCATCCGACATCTAGTGGTACTTAACGTACCTATAGTTAGGCAAATAAAGCTTTAAAAGGGTAGAAATCGGGTAGAAATATTTTTAGTTTTTTTATTTTTTTGTTAAGAAAAACTTTCTTTTTTGCTTTTTTTCGTATTTTTTTCATGGTTTTCAGTCATCATATTATATTCCCCATGAAATTCTGCACCTTCTCTACTCTATTTCGAGTTGACATCTACCAAATTAAGAAACCAATAACAAATTTAGTAAAAAAATAACGTAAATTAAAAAAAAAAAAAAAAACAGACAAATTTTTAATTGTAACGTGTTTTTTCTCTGACTAACTTGGTTTTCTTGCCCAAGCAGTACAATTACCATAATTTGGTAATACAGATGCAAATTTCAAAAAAATCAATTGATTATGTTAAATAGCGCCATCTATTAGGGTATTCGTGAACTTACCTTGATCCTATTTGCATTTCAAATGCGGCTTTAGTCATTTTTAAAATAGAACATAAAATAATTATGGAAAAGTTATCGCCTTTAAACTAAAACATTATTAATCAATCAGAAAAGTTAGTTTTATTTTGTTAAGTATTTTAACTTAATATTAAGCGTTAAATGTTCTGTCATTTACTTTTTTGTCAAAATTTTAAAACGTTTATACTTTATGAAAATATTTTGGTATAAGTCTTACAATTACCTTTCTCTCACATTTTCTTCATTTAACATACATTTTTATATTATATTTATTTTTAAATACTGAAAAATGTTTAGTAAATTTGAGTATTTTTTAAATATTCAAAGTGTTTGTATAATATATCCTGAATAAATTTTCATAAATTGAAATTGCAACCGTAAAGGTGTTAAATTAGTTAAAAAAACAGTCAAAGAAATTCAATTTTGAAAGTTCATTTAACTAATTATAAAAAAATTACTAGAATTGAATGAAAATATGTTTTTTTGATGATTTTTAGCTCAACTACATGTTTAATTGATTTAATTTTTTTCGGTCGTAACTGCATAAAATTTCGTTGAGGACCTATTGAAATACGTTGAGTAGTTTAAAAAGTATTCAAATTTACTAAGAATTTGTATGGAAACTTTTTTAGTGGAATTATTTTTAATGGAGTTATTGGCGGTTTCCTTTGATCATGTTAGCATATGCTTCTTTGCATTTATTGCATAGTAACGCATTTCTTAATCATTCTGAATACTTATTAACTATCAATTTAAATAAATATAGTAAAATTAACGACATAAAACGAATTATCTTAAAGATTTTTTACTACTTTCTTTCTCACCAAGCTGATTTTGAGACAAATCCTATTCATTTTATTGTGAATTTTTTAATCTTTAGCTGACTATATTTCGATTAGGCGTTTGTATTTATGTAATATTCATGAAGAAATTTTATTGTCTGTAATTCTTTTTTATCAAAATGTTTCTAGATTGTATGTAATAACTATTTTTTAAAATTTGTTATTCAAACGATTAGTACAAATTTTCAATATTTATTTTATTTGGATGTATGGTATCTCGATGTTGAAGCTACCTCTAATAAATTTTATTGATGTTCAATAAGTTTGATAATAAAATATTTGTTCCGCAAACATAAAATTCACAATTTTCTCTTTGTCGGAATTTATAATTACGTTGTATTCGTCATATATTCCTTCAGTATGACTAATAATGAAGTAAATATTGAAATAATAATTTACTGCAGATAACTATGAAAGTACGTTTCAACCAAATACTCATCAAAAAGAAACAAGGCATTTATCGTAAATACAATTAGCCATTTATTTATTCATTAACGTTTAATATTCAATTATGAAACTGCATTGTATGACGAAATTTATTTATATTTTTATTATGAATTATCCGACTCTTTCAGTTCTGCGCGAAAAATTAAATTATTCAGCCATTTAAGAATTTCTTCAGCGACCGATTAAATAATATTCTGAACGCGGTACGTCGAGAAATATTTGATTACATGGAAACTTGATCATTCGCGAAGCGTTTCCATTTCCGGATATTGAATATGTTATTATTTTTATTATCATGCGCATTCGGTTTTTTAATAAAACATACATTTCGTAATCTGCTTACGAAAGCATTTCAAACGATAGCTGAAGGCAAGGACATAACTGATTGTAAAATTTACATTCTATGAAGTAGATCATATTTTTCAATAGTTTTAATTGAGTCTTAATTTTGTTAAATTACAATTTTTAGATTTGAAAAGATCGGCGTTATGCCCCAATAAAAACATTATTGTAGCATTTATATATGTATACTCGTTTCACAATTTCTGATGTTTGTATACTTAATTGTCTAATCATATTTATTTTAATTGAATACGATGTCTGTAAATACTCTGCGTTAAAATATTTTTGTTGTATCTTTAGTTGTTTTTATTTAAAATAGTTTTATGACTAAAAAAGAAATTAGCTCAGACAACTAAACGTGTAGTTACTTGTCAGTGGGAACTAAATATTTAGTCATTTTTACGCTGCATTTAGTTAAACTGACTAAAATGTAGTTAATCTGACATTGATTTTGTTTAACTAATTTCAACTTTTAAATTACTAAATATTTAATTCCCACTGGGTAATTACCCGTTTAGTTATCTGGACTAATTTTTTTTTGTATCTTGTAATTGTCTGTCTTTTGGAATTGTATAACGTCTTAATAAACAATTTGTAATAGAACATGGAAAAGAATGAAAGATGCACACGAAGTGTTGAATTTCTTTTGTAAGAAATATTTTTATGAAAATTACACTCTCCTCTTATTTAATAATAAAAAAAAAAGAAAAAATAAGGACAGTAAATAATTCAAATGTTTGTCGTGAGTTAAATTGTACTAAGAAAGTTTTTACAAAATTATACTTGTGAAGTACCACAGAAATTCAAACGATTGGCATGATATTAGAAATAAATATTTTGACTAATAAATGTGAATATTATTGGCGTTAAATTTTTCACAAAATAAAAGGATTTTTGGCACGTATTCACACCCTTATTTCGATTTATTCCAAAATATTAAGAATTATTAAAGAATCTTTTATGAGATTCATTGGTAAAATGAATAAGTAAATTAAAATATAACTTCTTTAAAAATAAAAATGCTATTGTTCAAAATTACAAACAGAATGGCAGATTGTCATGAGAATCACATGTCGAATTTATTAATAGTTTGATCAAACTCTATTGACAGTTGATGATTATTGTTATAAATGCCGGAATGTATCGAAAATTATGAAATATTTGAAAACGCAGATACGAAATGGTAACATAAAATGTTTGTGAGTCATATGGATGTCAATTCAATCAATTTCCTAATCATTTTCTGGATATTTATAGAAGGCGATTATTCATCACATGAATCACATGAAATGTATGTCATTGTTAGTAGTTTTCGAAAATTTTAAAAATAATTTGAGATATTAATAGAACGAGTCTTCATCATTTTAGGGTATTCTGCAAAATTATTTAAAATAACGAGCATGAGCCACGTTCGAATCATTTAAAAAGACTTTTGAAATTTAAAAATGATTATAATATGATGTTATACGTATATAAATGCAAAAACAGCCAGAACTCACATAAAAATCACATGAGATGTTCATGAGGTTTGTTTGCTCATTAAATATACAAATCTGCTCAAGAATTTTATTATTTCATGTCATAATTTATGAGAATCACAATGACAGAATTGATTAACTACAGTAATGACAATACTCGGTAAAATCATGTAATTTGGTGCTTGGTTATGCTATTCTCATATGGGATAATGCAAAAAAAATAACTTCATCCACGTCGAATAATTAGAAATGAGCCTTTTAACGTCTCTGAAAATTTTGGAGCATTATTACTAGTAACAATTAACAAACCATTTGATAAGGGAGTTACATAAAGCAAGAAATTATCTTTAAAATTAACAAAAAAAATACCGTGATCTAAGTTGAAAATAATAAGGCCCCTCGATTAAACACATTTATATGTATTTCAGGGGCCTTCTTGTTTGCGATTAATTTCTACACGATATTTGAACATATAAAATCACCGTAGCCCACGTTTTTTAATTAATACTATTAAGAACGTAAAAAATAGAGCAATTATTGGGAATCTTTTTAAATTTTTAAAAGCTGTCCACCTGTCAAAAAAATGAGTTTAAAATCTTTCAAACAATTTTTAGAAAAAGATTTTAAAAGTCCCGTAACATTCCGTAATATTCTTGTAAAAAGGTTATGTTTGGTTCAAAATTAATTCGCACATTCTAGTAATCAAATAGTAGGAAAATGAAAAATTATGACCAAAATAGTTGCTAATTTGATGTGAAATATCCCCTATATACGTTACGTAATCACACATTGATACGGAGGTAAATTAAAATAAAATATTGCGATGACATTAAAATAAAATATGGTGGTCACATTTTTATGAGATTAATAAATTCTCATTGTATTTAGAAACTTTCCAAATGAATTGTTATAGTTTCAAAATTGATTACATGTTATTTAATCGTTACATGAACGAGAATCACACACAAAAATTCTATTGATAAATCACATTACATAAATTAAAACAAGTCATTATTAGATATGATTTTTTCAAATTTCTACAATATTTAAAACACTATAAAATAAATCTCTAAAAGAAAAAAACTAAGGAATAAAACGACATTACTTCGCTTTTAAAGCATGCATGCCGTCGTTTTGAGTATCTAGCCGAGAATTTGCATCTCGAAGGAGGAGGCTTTTATCATCTTTCTATGAGGAATAATCACATTCGATGCGTGCGTCATTCCGGAACAAATTTGCCGAGCGTGGCAATTAACTAGTTTATGCGATAATCTTAACTAACTCGGCGAGAAGAAAACTGAGCATTCAAAAATATTCAAAATGTGGAAAAAAGGTGAATATTAAAACTTTGCGAGAAAAAAATTGATTTAGCAGTAATGCATTATGTTATTTCGTTAAATGATTACAGAGATATATACAAATTATTTGTTAGCATTTCTAATCAAATTTTTTTTGAACTTCTAGTTCAAAATATTTGTGATTAATATCATTTTAAAACAAAAGTAGTAAATTCTATGATCTTTGAGATGTAATTAAATTCATTATGTGATTGATTGCGATCAATGAAAAATATAAGTTTCCCAGTACTATTTAAGTAAATAATCGTTATGCATTCTGGAGATTCATTAATTTAAATTACTTAATCGATACTCAGTACAAGTTTATGCGATTATTTTTCATAAAATAATAATATACTTCATTGCCTATTTAAGAATCACATCCATTTAATTTCGGGGTTTATTACTATCTACTTCATAATTTCTTGTATACTCCAAGAACACTTATAATATAGACACGTGATTTTTAATATACTTTATTTAAAATTATTATCGGATTCTCATAAAAATAATTCATTTTTTATGATTTTAATAATGGATTGCGTGAGATTTAAGGATACATTACCATACACAGCTGGTTTTGATTTTGTACAATGACCATGTGAATCACTTAAATGTGTGCGCACTATATATCTCATAAGGCAATTTTCATTTCTTCTAATTCGCTTATAATTTTCTTAAAAATTTAATTATCAATAATGTTCGTTAGAATCAAGCAATTTGTTGCTAATAATTATTATTTTATGAGAGAATTACGAAAGAATTATTGTAATTCCTAACTTCTAAGAATTAATGGAATGGATGTGATCATTATCATTATACTGAGATTTAAAATAAACTTTTAAAAAATGAGATTTATGATTTGACAACTCTATTATCTCACGTATAATTCGAATTTTCACAATAGAAAATTACGATTTTAATAAATTATTAACGAAAAATAACTTGGCGACTCCTCAGTAAAATGTGATAATCACGTAATGATCCTTACGTCATTATCACCTAAGAAGATTTCATTTTCGCAAATCTAATGATTTACATTGAATTTTCACAAAACTCTCCATGAGATTCGTATAAAATATAAAACTAACAACATTTAGGTGATTGCCCAATCATTCACATGATGACATGTCCATAAATAGTAAAATGTGATACTCACATGGTAATAAAAACGTCATTATCTCACAAGAGACCTTATAATTCTTTTCAATACTGATGATTTACTTTGAATATTCACAACATTTCCCATGTGATTCTCATAAAATCAAAAAAATATTCCTGCATCATCACGAAAACGGTCCCCACATTGCACAATCATATAGTGATCCACGTCATTATTCAATAAGAGATTTCGTCTACTCAGATCTCATATTTTATTTTGGATTATCACACATTTTCCATGTGATTCTCATATAATACAAAATAAACATGTAGGTTATTTTTATCTCACTACGTAGAATAGATTGTATACAGCTACTACAACATGTCAATAAAATGGCGATTATGAGGTCGTTACCTCATAAAAGACCTGATGCTTCATCTAAACGGTCATGCTTTGATTTGAATTTTCAGAAATTTCTGTATACAATTCTTATAAAATACAAAACAAACTTTTAGGATATTTCCATCTCACATCACAGATTTGCTTGTCCACAAATAATAAAATGTGATAATCACATGGCGATTATGAGGTCATTATCTCGTAGAAGACCTCATAATTCTTCCCTAACTCCCATGCGTTGCTTTGAATTTTCATCAGTTTTCCAATGTGATTCTCATAAAACAAAAAACTAATAACAGCATGCAGCAAAGTAGGTCCACAGATAATAAAATGTGACAGTCACATAATGAGCAGTATCATTATCCCATGAGACCTCGTCTTCGAAAATCTTATCCTGTACTTTGGATTATCATGGATTATCTTTTTCCATGTGATTCTGAGACAATAAAAACCGAATTACCATTCATGCGATTCCAATTTCATAATACAGCAAAGTTTGTCCTCAGACAGTAAAATGTGATAATCACACTATGGTCATGTTATTAACTTGTATGAGACCTCATAATTTTTCCAAATCACGTCTTTACATAGAATGTCCACATATTTGTCCAAGTAATCTTCATAAAATATGAAACGAACGTCATTTAAGTGGTTTTTGTCTCATGCGGACGTGAAGTATGGCCTAAGATAGCGTAGAAGTTGTTTTTTTTATATTTTATAAGAATCACATGGACAAATTTGTAACAATTCCAAGTAAAGCATGAGATGTAGGAAAAATTATGAGGTCTCGTACAAGTTAATAACGTATTCACCATATTGTGATGATTATATTTTACTGCCTGAGGACATACCTTGCTGCATTATGAGATTGGAATCTCATGAATGGTGTTCGGTTGAACGATGACAATGGCATCAATAACTATCATGTGATGGTCACATTTTACTATCTGAGGCCATACTTCACCGCGTGATGAGACCAGACTCTCATGAATGTTATTCATTTTTTATTTTATGAGAATCACATGGAAGACTTCATGATAATCCAAACTAAAGTATGAAATTTTAGAATAACATGTGACAATTAAGTGATCCCGTCAATCATTCCAAGACTTTTTGAATTCCCATTAAAAAAAGGCACTCAAATGGACAAATATGATTCTGCTTCTCGGAAACAGCAAACTTTGGACTCATTGACGACCGGAACACCGAATTTCATCATTGAATCTTGGCCCATTAAAAAAGACACGCGCCAAGATAAGAGGGGCTCGTAAGTATATACGTGCGTAAGCGAAATCTAGGTTGCGCTTGGATAAGCGATCATCGTGCTTGAATGAACGCCAGACTAAGCTGCGGCTTTGGCCTTGAACAAAGTCGATGCACAACGCAAGTGGACTTGGCGCAAGGTCCGCCGGCGAGTTCTTTGATAATTGCCTGCTTTTTTCTAATGTGAGCGGCATGCCGCCGAGATAAGCCAGGAACGCGAGCAGCGATCGACCTCTGTATGTGGAACGAGTCGTTTTACGATGGGTAATTTACTAAGGAGGATGCTTTACTGGTACGCCGAATGCTGATATCCGTCGTGGCGATAGCAAATTCGCCATAAGAGGATCCACGAATAAAAAAAGTGGGAGAAATCTATGCTACAATGTAAATTAAGGGTTATGTGATCATCACATAACGATCTAACATCAATTTGAAATTCATGTGGCTGATGATGAATTCCAAATAAATAACGTTTATGTGACATGTGTCATGTGGTGTTAACATGTCGCATGAATTTGAATACTAGTCATATTTACTATTTTATGGTTATGTGATGAAGTATATACTAATTTTTAAAAAATAATTTACAAAAATAAAAAAGTGGGAGAAATCTATGCTACAATGTAAATTAAGGGTTATGCGATAATCACATAATGCTCTAACATCAGTTTGCAATTCATATAGCTGTCGATGCATTTCAAATCAATAACGTTCATGTGACATGTGTCATGTGATGTTAACATGTCGCTTGAGATTGGTTACTAGTCACATTTACTATTTTATGGTCATGTGATGAAATACTTACTAATTTGTTGAAAATAATTTTACATTATCGAATTGCTTTTGAAACGTAAAATAAAACTGATAAAATGCAAATTTTCTAAGCAGGAAACATGTGATTCTATGTGATATGCCCTTTTTCAAAATGTCACATAATATCAAATGTTCTGAGGACGTTCTAATACTCTTCTTTTAAAATAATTGGATATTTATTCTTATAGAAGAATATATACATACGTCGAAATAAGTTATTTCTTTGAATGAGATATATAGAAATATTCCTGAGATGTACCATGAAATAATTTGTTGGAACCTTCCCAACGGGCACGAACGTCCCGAATGTTTCTAAAACGTTTTTAGAACGTTCCAGAAACGTTCCTAAAACGTTAAATGTCTGCAACGTTTACGGAACGTTTTATAAACGTTTCATCCATGTTGCAGATATTTAACGTTTTAGGAACGTTTATGGAACATTCTAAAAACGTTTTAGCAACATTTGGGTCGTTCGTGCCCGTTGGGTTACTTCATCAAATCATTTTTTAAACCCGAAATATAATTCATCACATGAACTTTTTCAAAACTGAGCCCATGTCATTGCATGAGATGTCATCCTCAGTTTGTCAAAGGATCACATATCACATGTGCTCGTAAATTTTCAACACTCTTTTTGTAGAGTAATAATGGAATATAATGTATGGATACATCGTTCATTCCAAAGAATTCTCATAACTGCCATCACAGGATCTCGTAAGTATTAATATAAGTGTGACAGAATGTATGGTATAAATATGTATGTAGAAATCATGGTAATATTAAATATATGAATTATGTGAATTACGCGTAGGTATTTGTAACATACGAGACATTACGCATTTCTAACTAGAATTGAATTAAACGTAATAATTACATTATACTTATGAGATAATGGAAAGACAGTTATGTGAATTATTGAGAATGAACGATGTATCTCATGAATATCAAGTAAAACAGATATTTACATATTCTGCTCTTTCATTTCCCTACAAAAAGAGTATTAAAAAGTTACAAGAATATGTGATATTATGTGACACTATGAAAAATTGTGGATGACATCACAAGCAATCACATTAATTAGTTTGGAAAAATGTCACGTGTTAATGTTATTTGGTGTTACTTTCACGGTTAATTTAATAACGTATTATTATATGTAACGAATAAGTCATGTTTTATTTCTACGTGATATCTCATAGAGATAAACACATTGTGCTGTCGATAGAAGAAGAATATGTACGTTTCTTAATAAGTTAGTTCTAGACAAGCAGTATTAAAAGGTCAAGAGAACATATGGTATTATGTGATATTTTAAGAAAAAAGGGGGCATCACATGTAATCACACGTGTTCTGCATTACAAAATTTCATGTGATGTACGTTATTTGTATTTAAAAGATAATTTGATAAAGTAATTTTATAACGAACAAATTATTTCAAGCTACATCTCATGAATGTTTCTATGTAATATATCATTCAGATAAATAAGTTATGCTGTCGACAATAGCAGAATAAAATATATCTTTCTAGAATAAGCATACAAAAAAATCATAGGAACATTTGGTATTGTGTGATATTTCAAGAAAACCAGGGTGTATCACATAAAATCATACACGTTCCGTGTTGAACAATGTCACACGATGAATGTTATTTAGTGATTAAAAGATACTTAAAGAACAAATTATTTCATGTTATATTTCATGAACATTTCTATGTGATGCCTCATGAACACTAAATAAAACAGAGATTATTGCATTATGCTTGGTGATTCCTCCCCAAAAAGAATGTTAAAAGTTACAAGAATATGATATTATGTGATAATTTGCCAGACTAAGGATGACATCACATGCAATCACATGTATTCAGTATTGAAAATATTCATGTGATGAACGTTATTTCGTGTTCAAAAGATAATTTGCTAAACTCATTTTATATCGAACAAATTATTTCATGTTACATCTCATAAACATCTATGTGATATCTTATTGAGATAAATAAGTTCTGATGCCGATAAAAGAAGAATAAGTATCGATTTTTCTAGACAAACAGTATTAAAGAGTCATAAGAACATTTGATGGCATATGATATTTTGTAAAAAAAGAGTATATCACATAGAATCATACATGTTCTGTTTTGAAAAATGTTATGTACTAAATGTTACTTAGCGCTTAAAAGATAATTTGATAATGTAATGTTATATAGAACAAACTATTTCATGTTATTATTATATTACTCTACAAACAGAGTGTTGAAAATTTATGAGAACATGTGATATTATGTGATTCTTTGACAAACTGAGGATGACATCACATGCAATCACATGTATTCAATTTTAAAAAAATTCATGTTATGAATGTTATTTCGTGTTTAAAAAATTATTTGATGAAGTAAACTTCGAACAAATTATTTCATGCTACAACTCATGAACATTTCTATATAATATCTTATTCAGATAAATCAGTTATGATGTCGACGATAGAAGAATAAATATCCAATTATTTGAAAAGAAGAGTAATAGAACGTCATCAGAACAATTGATATAATGAGATATTTTGAAAAAAGGGTTTATCACATAGAATCACATGTTTTTTGCTTATAAAATTTTCATTTTATAACTTTTATTTTACGACGATTCAAATGAATTCGATAACATAAAATTATTTTTAACAAATTAGCAATTATTGCACCACATGACCATAAAATAGATGTCACTAGTAACCAATCTCATAGTTAACATCACATGACACACACCACATGAACTTTGTTTATTTTATTCTAACACTATGTGATTATCATTTAATAAATTAATAAATGTTAAGAAGTGGTAATCACATTAATATTTGTATGTGATATCTCATTGGAGAAAATTTGATGTTATGATAAAATGAAAAAGAATAATTGATCACGTTGGAACGGTTTAGTAAAATCTAATGAGATAGACGCAGGCAACTAAGTGGTAAGAAGTTGCAAATAATATTGTCGTCTGTATCCATCTTAATTACTGGCCAATATGGCCAAGGCTGAATCAATAATTGCGCGATACTATTAACTGATTCATCATCACGTAACGAACTTTGCCTTTCCAGCACAATTTTCTCCAATGAGTGAATTAAAATTCGCGTAGGTCGAAGTGGCGACTTTCATTATGACACGTTAGTTCATGAATTAAAAAACGAGTTCGTCGATATTTCCAGCTGCCTTTCAAGTTATTCTGGTCAATTGTTATTTCTTTACGTTATTAGTTAAACGTTATTAATAATTTTTAAGTTAATGTATTAAATTTTGTATTTTAGTGTTCAAAATTATTTTAGACTGAATAATGTCTTATAGTAATTGTGTTCCTAAGTTTCTTCTGGTCTCTGCTGTCATTTGTAAAAATGTAATTTTATTAGTTGTTTATGTTTCTTATTTTCTTTTATAATTGTGACACAATGCATCGGATTATATTTGAAAACGGCGTATTTATTTGCTCATTTTAATTACATGTAATTAATATTGCAACGTTGTGCTGTAACTTCAGACAATGCACAACAGTGTTTTTTCAATGCTGAATTTTTAACTAATTACTTATTTATATTGTATTAATTTCGCTTCGCGAGGACAAACTGTGTTGCAGTTTTATCGTATCAATGGAGGATAATTTGTAATAAACATTAGCGTAATTACTTTATTTTAGTTTCAACTAATTGAATGTTTTAACGTACAAGTTTTAGTTTTACTAATATTAGAAATACGCAAAATGTTTTCAGACAAATTTAATAACCGAGTCGTTTCTAATTCACGTCGTATCATAATAAATCCTGTATTTATTATAAATTAAATATAAAAATATATTTAATTTATTTTCTTGCCCGCTGATATAAAGTGATTATCGAATTAGTATTGAACGACTTTGTCTTGTAGTAGTTTCTGGCTAATTTAGATTTAGATGTACTAGGAAATTCAGAATTAAACGAAGTAATTCTTTTTCAATCATTTTAATTAAACCAGACAAATTCGTTAATTTAACACGCGTATTATAGAATTTAAAAATATCTCCATTGAAAATCTCCCGAGGATCAAAACGCGCGAAAAACCGTGAACGTTCTATCAACGTCGTGTCACTGCAACATGACAACGCAAAGTTAATTATAGTTAATTATAGAGTACTATATAATTATAATGATTCTCGGAACCCTTCTGCTTTTCAACGTGTCACTGATACAAAGTACCAACCGATGCATAGTTTTTTATCTGAAAAATCGTACAGGAAAATATGTTGCTTAATTGGCGTGATTTGGAAAATTGCTACAAATAAATTAAAACGTTCAGTATTTAAAAAAATTTCTTTGTATTGTCGAACCATTTTTTCAAGTTATTTTCATGACTTTATTTATGACTTTAAAAGACCTATTCAATTTTTAGGAAAGAGTCTTTGTAGGTTTTTTTATCCTTGATTTTATCAGCAATTTTGAAATAATGGAGCTTTAAAACTGCTTCCAAGTTGTAATTTTAATGTTTAAGGGGATTCTAAAGTGTTCAATCGATAAGGCAGTAACAAATTTAAAAATTTAAAATTAAAATTGGCGTAATTATTTGTCAATAATCATTATACAGATATCAAGTGAATTTTAAAATAGTCAGTCGATAATGTAGAAAGTATACGCTAGAAAATAAAATTTAAAATTATCTGGATCGATTTTTCAAAATTTGAGTTTTGTAAAGGTGTTTCTAGTGAATATAAACTATTGCCTAAAAAGTATCAAAGATACTAAATAAAAATTGGTCAGGAAATTTTGGAAATAGGTGTTTTTTACTTAATTTCAAGTTCTTTTTCAAATTTTGAATACGCATTCTTTAGAATTGACAAAAATATATTAAAAACTCAAAACTTTTAGAAAATTATTGTTTTCTGCCTTTGATTACTAATGTTGTTTTGGAAAATCTAATTTTAATTTTGAGGTTGTCATTCGTTATCTCATGAAACGTATAAAATTCACTGCAGAAACTACACTTTGAAGATGGTCTTGAATACTCCGCCTTGGTCGGAGAATTAGAACCATGTAAACCTGTATACTTAATATAGATACATAATATATATGTGCATATTCCATTCTGTACATTTCTCCGTGCGGAACTGCACCCTAAGTCTAAACTGAAATTAATTTCGCCAAATATACGAAGCGTACCGATCTCTGCTGTAAATTATGCATATTTGATACTACACCCTAAAACTATTATTTAGTAACATTAATAAAAATTTTGTATTTTGACAAATTTTTACAATGATTTAATATAATAAAATTTAATTTACTATTAAGTTCTAAATATCAAATTGTACAAAAATTGTCATCTGGTAACTAATAATGCACATTATTAAAACTTTTAGCTTGTCTAATTTTAATTAGAATGTTAAAAAGAAGGTAGGTAATAATAAAGATAAAATATGATACATAAAATAAATGATATAAAAATGGAATAAAATTACGTAAAATATATGTAAATAAAAAATTACAGCGTCTGTAAATCTATATTAGTTAATTAAGAAAAATATTAGTTGATTACTAACTAAATAGTGTTTATAACTGCATTTCTTTAAACTGGCCAAAATTTAGTTCATTCAACGGAATTCCATATCAAAATGTAACACTTCGCAGTCGAGGTTCTTCGATTTAGCTGAAATTTTACTGGCGAAAAATATGTGTCCAGGTAAAATTTGATCTTCAATTTAGTAAAATTTGACATTATTTAAAATTACGGTTTTTTATATTAGAAGTGATAAGAAAATTTTAAAAATGAACTGTAGTATAAATAATTTTAAGAAATACATAATAATAAAACGACCAATACAGATCAATATAACTGATCTTTGATATAAATTATAACAAAAACCCAAAATTATCGAAAAATTAGATCTTTTTATTCATCATCCAATGTTTCGACCTCTTTCGAGGTTCTCCTCAGGGATAATTTTGGGTTTTTTTCTTATAATTTATGTCAAACATATGTTATATTGATCTGTATTGGCCAATTTATTATTTATTGCTTAAAATTATTAAGGTTTTTTTGTTACAGTCTAACGCGTGAACAGTAGATCGAAAAAACAACTTTTTGTTTAAAAAATCCAGAAAATTCTCGTATACTTAAAACTTTTCATAAATTTCCAATCAATTATGCATTTGGATACCTTCTTTTAATTTATTTTCGCTAGAATTTATCAAGAAAATAAATTAAAATAAAGTATCAGAGTGCACAATTAATTATAAATTTTCCAAGGAATCCAAAATTGGGTTCAAATTTCTTCTCTAAAACTGCGCATGCCCAAAAATTCGCAAAAACTAGGACAAATCGTTGAAAAAAATTGAATTTTCATGCTATTTTTAAAAATATAATAGCAAAAAACTAAAAAAAACCAGATCACTTTTATAATCATTTAAAAGTATGTACTTTTAAGTGTCTTTACTGAAAATTTGAACCCAATCGATATAGGTTTTTTAAAATTTAAGTAAAAATAGGTATTTTTAAATTATGAATTTTGAATGAAAAAGTCGTTTTTTAGATCTACTGTTCACGCATTAAACTTCAGCTAAAAACCGTAAATGGGACTGAATTCCTTGGTAAATTTCAAATCGATTCGCACTATTTAAATATTTTTTTTACTAAACACCGCGGTTTTAGCGCAAAAATGAGTTTTTAACATTTAATGTTATAAGATATCAAATTTTACTAAACTGAAGATTATGAGACTTCTATAAGAGATAAGGACTTTAAGAAATTTTACCTAGAAACATATTTTTCGATGTAGAAAACACCAGTAAAATTTCAGGCAAATTGAAGAACCTCGGGCGCGAAGTGTTACATTTGGCGACAGAGAAATATAACAACGGAACTGGGCAAATATGCTGGGACGTAAATATACCGGGACTCTACTGTATAGGTTTCAACTAGATCATAAAAATATTCTATTCGATTTTTCCTTCTAAATCAGAAAATTTGGAAAATTTTCAACCATTTTTGTTCGAAAAAATCTTTGAACCACTTTTGGATCCGCCTAGTTTTTATTCAATATCCATCAATTTTTTGTAGTAGGATGGATGTAAATGTGCAGTAATATACAATTACATACATTTCTCTACGCGTTGTGCGTTTGCATCAGTCTGCATGTATAGTAGATGTATGACCATGTACGTAAGCCGGTGTGTATTTACGTATGCAAGTGCAGTCCCCGTCACGATATTCTCGCTCAATCAATATACGCGCCTTGTACAGTCGTATCAATGTAACCTGCGTAGATCGTTGGTAAATTGACCGAAACGAATATTCGTGTTTTAATGTCCCGAGCGATCGATATGTTGAGTAATATGATTGGCTATTAAACATCGATAAGATCGTTAAAATTTTTGAGGTTAGGAAATTGCACTAAGAGTAGAGTCCCGGTATATTTGCGTCTCGATATATTTAAGTCGCAGCATATTTGCCTGGTTCCGTATCGTTATATTTGCCCGTCGCCGGTCTCTTTTTCCCCTACCTTTAGGGCTTGGGCCTTAGGCCTGCTATGACGTCACGAACATAACGTGTTTGAGGGAAGTGGGAGAAGCGTCCCACCCCTTCTTCTAGTAAATATAAATGGACGGGATGGGAGTGTATTGTAAAAACTTACGAGGACAATAGCATAAATATTAATTTTTTTTAAAGATTCTTTTTTTAACTAGTGTGTAAAGTTGTATTTATTCATCGCGTCAGTAGCCATAGAAAACTGGTAGAAATAACTACCAGTTTTCCTGGAAACTGTGCGTAAAATGGCACTTTATTTTACAAGGGTGTAAAATATACATTTACAAGGTACTTAAATAATTCATACATATCACACGAAAAGTCATTCATAGAGATTTGTGAAAATAAAAAATTTTACATTATATTTGACCATAATTCAATTTATAACAATTTAACAATTAATCTGTGTGCCGTTGTTCATTATAACCGAGTATTTGGACAATTTGCAGAGCATAAGGTAGATTTAAAACGTGGAAATGTAGAGGAAGCAATAATCCGTTGAAATTGAGGAAACTGATCTCATAAAATAATAATACAGTTTCAAAATGATTCATCATATGAATTGACTTTATAGCCGCCGATTTGAAGCAGCGGTAAAATTCTCTTTATTAACCAGATCCTAATCGCAATGCCGCAAGTAGACAAATTCGAATTGTCTCTCAGTAATAGAAAGCGCGAGAGCAGCTTTTAAAAGAACTTAATCGCATTGCAGTGTGTACTGGGTTGCGCTATATTGACGTCAAACGAGAATCAATTTATATTCTATCTGTTTTTGCTCCACCTCGCTCCATGGCCACTTTTCCTTTATTTATGTACATTTTCCGATCACTTCACTTTTTGTAACATTTGTTATTTATTATCTTTTTTAAAATTTTTTAGCAATTCCGAAGAGAGTATTTCTTCCCCCCTTTTCGAATCTACATTGTCCTCGTAATTTATATTTCAATCTTTCCTTTGTGTCGGCAACTATGGGACTAATTTAATTAATTAATCTAGGGCCTTCGTTTCATATTTGCATATTTCTTAATATTTATTGTTTTGAGGCGTTAATTCATTAATGTAATTTTCCTCCAGTTCCCCGGGTTTCATCTGTCATGATGATTTTGCACAAAAATATTGACGTTTTTGTTTCGCTCTAAAATTAGATGGTTTAATAAACCTTTAAATTTGGTTTAAATGACATAAACAATGGTATCTTCAAAGTTTATCAGAAAAAAGTGGCTATGTCGGACTGAAAATCGTTTTAATATCCCATTTTTATACGTGTTTTACACGTTTATCTCTATAGACATCAAAACGTTTAATATACGTTTAATTTCTGGTTAACATGAAGGTTAAATGCATGAGTATAAGAAATATTGCTGAATAACGATTGGATTATATGTGTTTCTAATGTTGTTTGTTTAAATATGTTCAACGTAGTATTAACGTATGTGGTCAACCGATTTTGTATATACATTTCGAATACGATTTATACGTCATGTATTTCTGAGAGATGTTACCATTAACGTATTATACATATGTTGGCATTAAACGTTACCAATAAACATTATTATTAACAACATTAATCATTAAAGTATTTTATAAACGCATATAAAACGTGTATTACCTTGGAACTTCACCCTTGATGTACGTTAAACACAGTTTAAACGTGTCTCACCATTAAATGTTATCCTTGAACATTACCATGAAATATTACCATTAACGTATTTGTTAAACGTAATTTAAACGTACGCCTCCATGAAATGTTATAATTAATATATTTACTAAACTTATATTATATGTATTTTACCATTGACGTATTTGTTCAACGTATATTAATTAACCTTATCATTACAGATTACCATTAAGGTATTTATCAAATACATATTAAACGAAAACTTCCGTGAAACGTTGCTATTAAAGATTACCTGTAACGTATCTTATAAACGTATATTAAACGTATACTACCGTGAAATATTATAATCAATATAAAAACGATCATACCATTGAATGTTACCAATAAACAATACTATTGACATATTTATTTAACATTTTAAATGTATGCTACCAAGAAACGTTACTATTACCATATCTGTTAAACGTATATTAAACGTATTTTCCAATAAAAATTTGCCATTAAACATTATCAGTAACATATTTGTTAAACATATTTTAAATGTATGCTACCATGAAACATGATCATGAAATTGTTTTTTTTTAAACGTATAATATACCTATATTACCGTTAAAGATTATCATTAAGATATTTATTAAACATATATTAAGCGTGTGCTACCGTGAAACATGATCATGACCTTAAACATTAATGTTGGCGTATTTGTTAAACGTATTTTAAACGCTTGCATTCATGAAATGTGTCATTGGCATATTTATTAAACGTATATTATACTTATGTTAACATTAAACATTATCATCAAGGTATTTATTAAACATATGTTAAACGTATGCTACTCTGAAACGTTTTTGTTAAGCATTACCATTCAAGTATTCCATTAACGTAGATTACACGTATACTACAATTAAACTTTACCATATATATTAATCATAGACTAAACAACTTCCTCTATGTCAAGTATCATTGGTGGGTGTTAAACGTATATTTTACCATTTAATATTGTTATTAACTTATTTATTAAACGTGCATTAAACGTATTTGGAGTATTGCCAGTTGTGTATTTGTCGAACATATATCACACGTATATTACCATTTAAAGTAACCATTAATAAATTTACTAAACGTGCTTTAAACGTTTATTAAACGTATATTACCATGAAGCATTACTGGTTATGTAATTGTCGATCGTATATTATACGTATATTACCATTCAAAGTTACCATTAATGTATATGCTAAACGTATTTCAAACGTTTTTTAAACGTATATTACCATGAAGTATTACCAGTCACGTATTTGTCAAACGTCTACCATACGTACTTTACCATTCAAAGTTACCATTAATGTATTTTCTAAACGTATTGTAAACGTTTATTACCCGTATATTACCACTAAGTATTACCACGTATTTTTCAAACGTATATCACACGTATATTACCATTCAAAGTTACCATTAATGTATTTTCTAAACGTAATTTAAAGGTTTATTAAACGTATATTACCATGTGGTGTTACCAGTCACGTATTGGTCAAACGTATATCATACGTATGCAACCATTCAAAGTTACCATTAATGTATTTGCTAAACCATTAATGCATCTACTAAACATATTTTAAACGTTTATTACACGTATATTACCAGTCACGTATTTGTGAAACGTATATCATACGTATTTAATTCAAATTACCATGAATGTATTTGGTAAACGTACATGCGTTTAATAAACGTTTTTAACCCTCCTCATCTCGTTTCATAATCGGATGAACATATTTTGAGCATTGATGATCGATCTTTACATATTTCACAATAATTCCATCCAATGACAATATAATGTCTAAGTTCTCAAGAATTGAAACTTCCACTTCTTAATAAGTGAATCAATTAATCAACCGCCTTTCATTGTGTGCACATACGTTCCTCACTATTCCGTCATTCGACACGCACGAATACTCTATTTAAGCCAAGCAAGCTGCAATAATATTCAGGGTCTTTTCAATGTGCATCGGGAACGGCTTGATTCGCGGGTCGCGCTCGCAGAAGAAAGGCAGGAGATGACGAGCGAGGAAGGAGGAGTATGGGCTCATTAGTGTTATTTGCTGTCGTTACATAACTCATGTTTCCTCCTTCCCTTCTCTACAGTTCTTCCTTGCTACATATCTCTCGCACTTGTGGCGTGAGTCCTCGTCTCTGTCACTCTTTATTATCGTCCACCTCTGGAGTCTACCTTCTCATTCGTATACAGTAGTCCCTGCGCTAATTCATATCGCCTTAATTCAGTCCATTGCCTAAATCACAAATATTACCCGTCCAAATTGACAATTTCTCCTCCTTTTCTCTCCCCACTCTAAGACCCTTCACGCGACTATAATGAGAAGGACACAAACAAAATGAAAGGCGCATGCGCAAAGGCAAACTTGGAGCGTTGGAGGAGAAAAAACGTGACTTGGTAGGGTTATAGACGTAACGTGAATTAGGAGAGGGCCGCCATTTTCTAAAAACCAACCACGTGAATTAGGAGAGGGACTACTGTATTATCAACTTCTTCCACTTTCGATCGTTTTCGGCCCACTTCGGTCATTATCGCTGTTTTCTCTGTATTTCGATCAATTTCGTGTCTCTGTCTGCAATTACAACTCGTAATGTCTCTCTGTTTCATTCTTCCTCTGTCGGCGCGGGCGCATGCGCAGGAACTGCGATCCTCCCCTTTTTTTAACTCCTCTTATTTTAACTGCATCCCTTATTTTAACTTTTTCTCCTCGTGAGTTCCCCCACCATTTGTGATGCGCTTGTAGTAGCAGTCCACGTTCGAAAGAGTACGGACTGCTGTTTGCGCTAACGCTTACGAAGAAGGACGTCACTATATGTCTTCTTTCTATTTACATTCTCTCATACTGCCAGTCGGGGGATGAAGGGAAGCGTTAAATTAAGGGAAGAAGCCGTCATCTTCCTTGACTCAAATGGTTAAAATATAAAGAAGGCCACTGACTGTATTAACGTCTTCCACTTTCGGGTGTTTTCGGCCCACCTCTGTCATTATCGCCCTTTTCCCTGTATTTCGATAAATTTCGTGTCTCTGTCTGGAGTTACTCGTTCCGTTCTTCTCTGTCGGCGCATGCGCAGGAACTGCGATGAGAGCAAAACCAATGCAGGAATGCTTATTTCCTCTCTTCGAAACGATCGCACGGTTTGTTAAGGACACGCGGGGGATCGCGTAGGTCGCCGACAGATCGAGTGGGGGCATTTAGCGACAGTACAGGCAGCGGCATGCGATACTCGAAATCGATTGACTGGCTTATGGGCAGTAATGAAAATACGGGAAATGCGTGGCTACAACGTTCCCATTGTTAAAGATTGAACGAGGTCGCGATTCCACTACACTCCACGTCAGGGTTCTATATACCCGCACGGCGATTATTGTTGGTTTTAGACGACCATACGCTGAGCGCAGTCGGTTTTAAATCTATTTCCAGCCACTCGATACCCCACATTTTCTCGCACTTAGCGGCAAAAAGGCATAGCGACTAGCTAGCGCGGTTATTAATTCCATAATTGCGGGAGTTACTACGTAGCTACTGCCAGAGCAGACTGGTACGATGGCATGAGTCGCATTCCTGTATGCCCGACGTTTAGCTCTTTCTTCAAGAGTCACTTTTTTTTTCTACCTGCGTACGGATCGAAGCGTTTGACTTCTTTATGAAGGTGTTTTTCCTGAGCGGAAAGACGTAATTACGTGGGTTTTATATGTGATCGTCGACGGAACTCGGAGATACAATATGTACGATGCCTGCATTGTAATTCCACGAAAGCAGTAATTGACACATTTCGTTGGGTAATATCAGCGTTTGCGATCGTGTCACAATTTCGCTCTTGCGATATAATGTTATTATTCAGGAAATATGGAGGAGGTTATTACTCAGGATCAGAGATCTGTGACGACATTGTTGAAAACAATAGTTGGAGTATTAGTTCGTTTGTAGATATCTTATCTAAATGTCCTAAAGAAAACATCTGAAGAAGCTGTGATATGTCATCGTACCATCAGGAAGATTACCTGAACCAATGATGTAATGATCCTGACATTGCTGTTGAGAGATATTGCAGTGAAATTAGATATGACAGCTGATACTATCATTGTGTCATGAACCAACCCACAATGAAATGCTCTATACTGCTGTAAACGCTACTTTTTCCTTTTTATGACATATGCTGTTCTCTTACTGATTAACATTTATGGGCTATCTTGTTGAGGTCCCTCCTACAATAATTTACACAATAAATTAATAAATGTTGTAGACCTGTTAACTTTAGTTTTTTTGAGAATCTGTCTAGTTTACAGCAGGTCAAGGCATCTTTTATTAGACAAACAGCGAAAAAGCAATAACGAGCAAATTCCTAAAAAATAAATTCCCAGAATAGCACGATGAGCGCGGTTGGAGAAAAAACAATGAATTTAGTTTGGACTGTCACTATAACAGTTCCACCATTTTGTATTCGCCAAGTCTAATGTCAGGTTCGTGATTAGCGACCTAAAAACATTCGAAATGAAATTCATTAACAAACTGGATAAGAAACAACAAATTCAAAGGAAGACAAGAGGCCATATTGGATCCGCCATCTTGTATTTTGTAATTATGTCATCAGAATCGTGATCTTCGACCTCAAAAAAACCATAAATAAAATTCCCGGGCGAATTGGACAAGAAGCAACGAATTCAGCTGAATATGTCGGCCATATTGGATCCGCCATCTTGTATTTTACAATTTTGACATCAGAATCGTGATCAACGACCTTAAAACCCCCTATATATAATAATTTATCTTCCAAAATGCATAAGAAAACTTTTAAAACCTGTAATTTGTAAATCCATAAAAAGAACAATCCTTTAAGCCGCCATTTTGAAATAAATCTGCCATCTTGAAAAAAAATATTTTCCGATCATGAACTTATTCCTTAGATATCGGGATCACTTTTCCGATTCATTTTGTAAAGAAAAAAAAACCTTTCCCACCAAAAAATATGAATTTATAAAAAAAATATCATTAAAATACGGTATTTTTTATGTATTGGCTTAAAAAAGTGCAACAAGTGACGAATATATAATAAATTTGTACATACAGTAAAGTCCCGGTATAATGGCGTCTCATTATATTTACGCCCCAGCATATTTGCCCGGTTCCGTCTCGTTATATTTACCCAATGCCGCACTCTTTTTCCCTCACCTTGCGGGATGGGGCCTCAGGAAGGGCCTGCTGTGACGTCAGGAACATAACGCGAGTGAGGGGAATGGGAGCAGCTCCCCTCCTTTCGGTAAATATAACGGGACTCTACTGTAGGTTAAAATAGTTTAAAAATTGCATTTATTAATAACAACCTAAAATACCACAAAATCATGGTATAATTTTACAGAATACTATGAATATTTCTAGAAAATGTTCTTAGAAATGAACAAGTAAAATGTAATTAATTTTTATTCTAAACGCGTAACTAATGATTAATCTGATACAGCCGATATCTCAAACTTTATTAAAAATCCACGCAAAATATTTCACTTTCAATCTTGAAATTCCCACGCATGTTTGCTCGCAATAAATATGTTGTTATATTTGGTATTTCTTTATTTGCATTTATAATTATTACGTTATATCGTGGTGAAGCTGGCAGGGTGATAAGACACGGTAATTTGTAATTAGAACGTGACGAAAATTACGTAATAAAATAATTACAACACCTTGACAGAATGTGATTACATACTTTAATTTCAGGTATGCGTGTGCTTTAATCTGCAGCCTCTTTTTTATTCACACTGACTCAGATTGAACTGCCGATTAAATCGTTTATAAAATAACGGGTATACTTTCTTATGATCGTAATAAAAAACTTTGATCTTTTTTCATCAATGCAATTGGTGTGTTTGATATTATTCTTTTTAATGTTTAAATTTATAGTAACACGATTACGCTTTATCAACACCAAATTTTCTGAAAATGTTTTAATTATAATTTCTCATCTTCGTAATTTTATAATCACACAACTTGTTTATTTTCAAACGTCCTTACAGTAATCTTCTAGGTTATGTCGGACCAATATCCTGAAAACATGTTAGTATTCAAAATATCCCATTATTTCAATACTGATAACTAAAAGAATTGCCAAGGTGAAATTTATGGTCACCAATAGATTATTGCATCCCAATTAGTTGAATAATGACCTTGAATTGTTTGCTTATTTTGTTACTTTTGTGATACCTCATATAACGTTGTTTATATTCAAATACCCTTACAATAACCTTTAAGGTCACGTCATATCTAATAGGACATTATGTGGGACCTATATCTTGAGGTCATATTGAAATATAATAGATGTTCTTATTACAATGGTGTTTACGTCTAAAAATGAAATTTTTGCCACCAAATGACACTGAAGGTCAAATTTATAGACATCAGTAGATTTCTTGTTTCAACTTAGTTAAATAAGTACTTAGAAATTAAAAAATATTGTCATGAAAAAATGTATACAAGTTAAGAAAATTTACTGCACTTCCTTGGATTTTGAAGATTTGATATTAAAAACATGCTATTTAGGTGCGGCTCATGTTATTCTATGCATATAAATTTTTATGCAAAAGATACGAAATTTGATTAAAGATAAACACAGTTTTTCTCAGTATATTATATTACTATTGAATCAAGTATATTTTAGGAAATTATTCATAAAACAATTATTAATGCACTAATTTAATGAAACATAGGAATTCCTTAAATGAATAGTTAGTAAACATACTTCACGTGTTATTTAGATGTTCGAAACATTACCATATTTTACCGCACCTGTAGTTCTTGTTCCACACGTAGTTGTATAACTTTCGAAATTAATCACATCAACAGTTCATTAATACGAAATGGATTTTCATTAACCTAGATATAATTACAGCGCTAATTTCTAAATAAAATACGGTCGAATAATTTTCGGAAAATTAATCTGCGGTATGGAATGATTCAAGTACAATGCGTGTTTCCAACTTTGTTATTCCCACAACTGTTCCAGACGACGATGAATTAACGGATTTGATTGTTTTGAAAATATGGGGAATTGAGAACTGGTTGAGATAAAAATTCAATACATGTCCTATGAAACTGTTACCCTAATTCTGAAAAAATTCAAAATGGTAATTAAATTATTTTAATTATAACATACAATTCGATGTTACATTTAACAAAAGAAAAAATATAGTCATTTAAATAAGTAGGCATTTAATAGTAAACTGAAGATCATAAATTTCGTAGGACTATCTCAGGTTTTACTTAATTAATGTAATCGACTGTACACTTACATTTTATGCATCTGCTTACTTTATTTTTTTATCTATTTGTTTAATTTAGTTTGGCAACTTAATTTTCTGAACTTACTTTAATTAATTACTTATCTGTCGTATCTTACTTTAAGCTACTTACCACGAATATGTAATTTTCTTTCTGTTATATCTTGATATAATTTGTATTATATTTTCGTATTATCTCAGTTACATTTATTTAGTATATTTACTCTACTTGTTTTCGTACTTTTTCCCTATATACTGCAATTGTACGTTATTTTTTGTACTTCACATCTTCCCACTAATATTAGTGTATTCAAACGTACTTTATTCGCATACTTGCAGTTCCTATTAAAGTTATTCCATTTACTTTATAAAGCGATCTTTTTTTAATTAACTAAATTTATTGCCGGCAATCGAAAGGTCCTGGGTTCAATTTCTGGCGCATTCAATCGTTATATTTACTTACCGCCACTCTGTTTCCCCCACCTTCCGCGCCGGGGCCTCATGGGCCTGCTGTGACGTCAGGACTGTAACGCGACTGAGAGGAGTGGGAGAAGCGGCGCTCCCCTTCTTTTGTTAATCTAACGAGATGGGAGGCGAAGGCTAGGAAGCGAGTGGGTAAATATACTTGGACTCTATTGCATATTTTAATTACGGTACAATGCAGTGTCAAACTTGTCAAACTTCCTCATTCTTTCCCGCTGATGCACATTTGATTTCTTATTTGTACTATGGTTTTTTTGGTACAGGAATGGCCCAAGGTACCTTAAGTCAATATTTTATCTTACCCATTTTATTTTGGTAGCTTCTGAGTTGAAGAATGCATTGTTTATTTCAGTTACCTCTGTGTAGCAACTTACTCTATTAAATAAAAAGACCAAATGTTTTCTTACTTTTCATAGCTCTACATGGTTTCCAATTTCGTTTCAAATACAAAAAGGAACATTTTTTTGGAAAATTTTGCACCAGTGGCACTCCTTAACATCATATTACCGACGTCACCATAAATTACATATCCTTTCTTCTCGAAGTCATGGTTCAGAGTTCTTTAGCAGTTCATGAATTATCTTCGCGTCAACCGAACTTCTTATCAATAAAAGAAAGAAAAGTTAGAAATCTTACGATTTGGCCATATTCTTCGGGAAGTGAACTTCTAGAAGTCGCGTATCCGAAACTTCCGTTTAGAGTACATTAAAAAATGAGCGCGCTATCTGCGACGGATCATTTTAACGTCGTAAATAACGAGCCGTAAAACTCGCTTTATCGGGGCAATTCCGCGACATCCGTAATTCGAACTGCAGGAATTTAGTGCGAAGGCGAGACTTAAAAGCGCATTCGCCAAGAGAAAGACTGCAAAGCCGACTTTGATTACCCGTGATTTTTCAAATCGCTATTTACGACGCCGACGCCGCAGCCGCTAGCCTTGGACGGCAATCATTACTGCAGGTACCGGCCGGGTAATAGGCTTCGCAAATTTTCACGATGATACGATTATTACTATCGGCCTCGTTAATCAGGTTGGCGTTCGTTAACGACGATATGACGTCTCGTTCATGTTCGCTGATACGAGTCTGGTTTGAACAAACTCCGTAACGAAATTTTGTAAACAATGGCTGAAAGACCGCAGTACAATGAAACAAAGGTTTAGAAGCGCAAGAAAACATTCGGTAGTTGTGGATTTATTCAGTTGGGCTACATGGAACTTGTTCACCAAGATTAAAAAAGGATAATAATACACTTTTAAAAAAATGTACCATTTTTTTAGCTATGGTGCCATTTTTCATTGAAAGGTGCCATTTTTTCAAAAACAGGCACCATTCTGTCCAGACGGTACCTTCAACTAAATTTTATGTACATTTTGACGCCGGAAATCATCTGTTGTCATCCTTTGATTCTTTAGTTTATTAGTGTGCCGGGAAAACATTGTGAAAATGTCAAATAAAAAGAAAAACTTATAGTTAATATGAGAAACTTCATCTTAAGTTCGACCTTTTGTATAAATTACAACCTGTAATCGTTTTAATTTGATTCTTTGCAATCAAGAATATATGGCAAAATTCTGAATTGTACGGTACGTACGGTAGTTATGGATTTCTTCAATTTGGTTACGTGGAATTTGTTCACCAAGATTGTACTACATAATTTTTCACTGTGAGGAGATACTGTAACTCTGAACCGTTTCGAACCGCAAGTAAACTTATTGCAATACTGGATTTATTTACTCGGTTTGCATGGAACTTGTTCCCCAAGGTTAAACACGAAGAAAATTGAAATTCCAGGCAGGTACCATTTTTGTTAAAAGGTACCATTTTTATTTTTGAAAGGTACCATTTTCTTTGAAAGGTACCATTTGTTTCAGAAAGTACCTTTTATTCCGATGATTAAATTTTACGTTAATTTGCCAATCAGAGCAAAGAAAATTACCTGTAGGGATGAATAGATTAATTTTGGTTTAATTTTTGAAAAAAAATATGAATTGAAAATAAAATAAAAGTTATTGGTTCGTAAGAAAATCGAATGAATATAATATGCATATTTAAGCATATTTATAGTGTAATGAATGTTACATTTACAGTAATAAAAAAATGATTAAAAATGAAATAATTCGAAAAACATAATAAAAATGGACAATATAGTTTCTATCATGGATATGAACGTCTAGAATATTCAAGTACTTTTGAAGCACTAAATAGGATAGCCATTTGAATCCCACGTTTAATAAATAACGACGGAATAAATCGTGTATATAAAATATGGAATGCCACTAATAAATACAAAAAATGTATATACATTAAACAATAATCAAATAAATAGAGTACGATACACTTAATATTAATGTTTAAATCCAATAAAAATACAACACCTAAATATTAATAAAACAGTGTTTTGCAATACATATTTATTATTCGAAATTTGGTAAATAAATGAATTTTATTTGTTATCCATTAGAAAAAGAAGAATCATTTGCTTTTCGGTCGTATTTGAAAATTAGTAAGTGATTAATTTATTATAATTGAACCTTAGCATATATTTAACTGAAAGAAATTACTTATCATTAATTAAATTTTTACTGGACTATTAACCTAAAACTGAAAAGAACTTTTTCTCTACACTCCTACAAAAATACAAAATCGTTTTATAAATGTGTACACAATACCAAATACCATTCTTCATTTTGAATTCTCTACTTCAGATTCGTAATCAACGACGACGAAATCTACAAGATACTAATTTAAATAAAAAAGATTTAAATTAATAAAGTAAACTGTATAATACTGAAATTCTCGTTTTATTTGAGATTATAATTAATTATTCATAATAAATTTTAATCAGTGCAGATAGTAACGCAACAAAATGCAATTACCCGCAATTGAACAAAATGGCTAACCTTGAACAATTTATAAATACAGTTTGCATTTTTTAATCGTCGGCGTTACTTCTATTTTCGATGTAGCAACATGAATAAACTAAAACGTAAATCCGATCTCCATCCGAGTTCCGCGACGCTTTGTTTGCATCATTGTTTTCATCGTTCGAAAAAAAAATAGAAATTAAAGTGGTTTTTGCATTTTTGTTGGGATTGAAATTTCATTTTTTGAACATTCCTGAGCGAAAAACAAACATGGAATACGTAATGCATGAATAAGTGGCTAACACAGCAATTTAGGTCAAACGTTCTTTGAGCGGCTGCAATGCGAAAACGGTTTAGTAAATTGCACTCAAATCGAGCTATTTCTCTTTCTCTCTCTTTACATTTTCTGATCTTTGTCATCTCTTTGCATCCATCTCCAAAGTATTTTATGGAATAAAATTAATTACGAGACGTAATAACGACCGCTAATTAATTGTGCCGTCGGAAATATAATGGAAATTTATTGAAGTCTGAAACCAAGTTACGAAAAACTATGAAATAAATATAAATTTTTAGGAGATTTGACCTTTTCGATAATAGCAAATTCTTTTAGTAATTTATTTATATTGCCTGGATACATTTTTTTTAAATTGCTTTTTTTGTCGATTATTTTACTTTGCATTTGACGTCCACAATAAAAATTACATTAGGAAAAATTAGGCATTAATTGTATAATATTCAAGTTATTTATTGTTTTAATTGATGCGAAATATACTTTTTCGTAATGATAATAAATAATGTTGCTGTAGTTTATAAGCATTTTTTTCTCACAGTGAATAAATTAAGTGTCTGACCTCCTACATTTTCATACCAGCAGAGAATTATTAATGTAGGTCATGTGAAAAGAAGTGCAGTCAAGAAAAGCAGCAATTTGTATTTTATTTACATAATTATTCTACAGTTTTTCATCCATTTAGAATTTTGTGAATTATGTCAATGTTTCTTTATGGTGTAGCATCAAAGACGTTTTTCGAATTTTCATCTGAAAATAGAAAACAGTAATTTACAAAATTATAAGTATTTCGATGTTGTATAATTGAAAAAATTGATTACTGAATAATTGGGATACTTTTGTAATTTAGAACATAGAGTAAGATGTTGATTTTTTAATGGTGAAATTTCTTCAGCTTTCAATTGATGAATTGATGATTGTTTTTTAACGGTTATAAGCAAGTAGTATCTTAAATCGTAGTACACTTTTTATAACGAATTTAATTTGGAAGTAAATAAAATATTAAATAAATAACCTAATTTAAGCAAAAGATTAGTATTTAAAATGTCACATTCGCACCTAAAAATAAGGCGTAAAAAAATTGCAGATATATAAAACCTCTATAATTGTTATCGACAGGTTTTAAATGTTGGAAAACCTTAAAATTCGATATTTTCTTTCAAACATTGTAAATATTAGATAAGAGAACTATTGTAAAACATGTTATTGTCCTCATTATCAAATGTATACCCGCCATCGTCATTGTTCATTGTCATAAAGTCTAAACTTGTGTGACAAGAAAATCTGGACTCTCCCGCATCATTTTATTTTACTTCATTAACTTGGAAAATTAATCATAGTTTCTTTGACATTTCAAAACTGTTTATAATATACAGTGATCCAGATAGACATATGCAGTATCCAAAATTGTATAAAATTAACATCTTAATTTAAACAAAAATGTTTGAATTGTATAGTTCTGAAGATGACGTCAATACACGTCAAAACTTAAACTGACATGGATTAATAGTATTTCATTTATATCTGACACGGAAGAATAATAAATTATTATTATAAATAATATTTTAATTACATTTCAGAAGTTTAATGTATCTATCTTTAATACATTATCCACGGAACCAGGATTAATTTTATTGTTCAATACTTAATTATACGAAAAATAATTTTGAACATCTTTTGACTACTTCACCTCATGTAAACCCTGGAATTCTTGGAACTAACAAATTAATGACCAGTTACTGACTAAAAAAGGTGTTCCCTAGATACGAAATAATTTTTCTTTCCGAAGAAGCTCCGAGACAATGAATTTAATAGTTGCGTTAATAGACCAACCAAACAACGCACATACAGGAAGGGTGTACCCGGATGTAAGGAGTGCCTGTTCACTGACCAAAGTAGAATTCGATCCATTATAGGAGCAATCTATCGTTGACGTTCAAATGCGAAAAAGTACATGATTTTGCATCTCACAAGTTAATCATACGTAATCTGAAAGTAAAGTGGAGCGAGTTCCCCCATCGGACTTTTTCCCTTTCAGGAAATGAGGGGGCCCGAACCTTGAATGTCTTACTAACATCGTTCACTATGTAGTTGACCATCATTCCAATGATTCCTCGAAACTTACTCCAAGTAGGTAATAAATGTCCACTATTTAACATCACTGGCCTTTTAATTAAAACAAATACATCTGTTGCAGTCAAATAAGTAGTCGCGACTACACTTCGAGAAAAACTTGAATAATCGGTACTAAACATCGAAAATTAAGTCACTCATATTATATGCATAGTTACTAATTCCTAACATTAAAATATTATTGGATTTTATGTAGATGGCCCTCATATGTGTTAAAGAGGAAACATTTCAAATAAAAACCTTCTTGAAGTAAAATGATCCTTCATTGGGCGCCAATTTCGCGATGTTTCCTATGACGATGGCATCTTGGTTTTTAGTGCAATGTTTGTGCAGTGTTTATGTTTCCATCACAGAAAAAATAGGTGATCGAGTAGGTTACTCGAGAGTCACTATCACATCCTCAAACAACACAATCGAGGTGCTCCCCGGCAACAAAAGCGGAGTTTGGGTCTTTGAGTGAAATATAGATAGTCCCTGTACATCGTTGCATATTAAAGAGGGGCCTGTTTAGCGTGGAAGTCTTCTGCAAACAAGAGATCAATTTAATCTACTGGAAATTTATTAGTAGCTATAAGTAGCTATAATAAGATGATTAATATCTAGAGTGGGTACCTAAGTTGACTATGATTCGAACCTGAAAAATGATAATGTCTCAATGCCAATTAATCCTCCAGCCACAACCATAGCTGCTGTCGTTGATAACCTAATCGAGACATTCCTATTTTGAATAAACGACCGTTTCTTAATTCTCAAAAAGGTATTTTAAATGTTTGAAATATAATACCCTTATTACGATCCTCTACTGCAGCTTGGATCATAATCATCATCGGTGTGCTTAATTCAACCTTCGTCATGTTCATCCTCCAAAATCCAACCTATAAATTTGAAAAAGTTATCCCGTTTTTGGCGTTTATCGCATTATTCGCAGGCACCGGAGCACGCGCTTTTTATTCGGATGCTTTATATTCCAGGGATTCCCAGATTAACGTCGCCGTTAAAAGCTTTAAACATTATCTCATAATTCGAGAAAGCGCAAGAAGATACCGCGATTAAACAGTTTCGCGCCCCCAATAATTGACAAAGCTCCGAATTTTCGCCGCAAACATCTCGTAAAGCTCCCAAAAAAAGGAGGAACGCGTACAAGCAAAGCTTATTATTGCGCCGTCAAAAACAAATAATTTCCGGACGCATTTCACGCTCTTACAGTGCTCCAGGAGAATGGGATCTCGCATTCAACTTTTCCGCGTCGAGCAAAAAGCGAATTTCGTATATGGAGTCTCCCGCTCGGTTTTGGTCGCTCGAATTACGCGGCGGAAGCGAGCATTTTTCATTTGTGCCGTTTTTTTGCCTTCTGAGCGACTCATCACCCAGCTTTTTGGCCGAGGCATGAATTATGCATAGTCCTATCTCGAAACGGTGCCTTAGGCGGCGCCTGGACCCCCCGAAGTTTTAACGTTACCGACGCGACTTTCAGCAAAAAGTCAGGAGGAGCAGCCCCAAAGAGCGCGAAGCCGGAAGCGATTGCGTACATCAATGCGTCCACCTTCGAAACGTGAGCCGGATTCCGACGTTTTTTATCCCAGCATTACAATTGATACGATGCTTAGATTGGAAGCTACAAAATTCTACATCTCGATAAAGAGAAAACACTATTAACATTGTCGTCATGGAATTGTTACTCCAAGAGTTACCGTCATCCTCTCATAAAAGTCAAATCTTGCTATGACTTTGATTTCCGGATTTCTGACTCGTGTAGTCCAGTGAACTAGGTTTCGAAAGATCGGACACAAAGTCTCGTTGTCATTCGTTGATTTCTGGCGATAACAAACATCAGAGGCATGAAATATGTAAGAGTTAAGGCAAAGAAAGCGATGCTATCTCGTGGTTCGACAGACTGCGGGCGTTGCGGCGTCTCTCTCACCCTCCCGTTCCCGGACAGATTTAAATTTGTACTGGGATTTTCGCGACTAAACAAGTCGGGAATATAGATCGCTTTAGCCGGATAGTGATTTCCAGGATGCTCTTTGTGAATAATGTATAGTATGTAAATTCAGATGCATAAATGCGGGCTTATCGCCCGAAGAGTTTCCGATGCGCACGTGAGAGTGTAGCGACTGAGAGGACGTAAATACAAAAAGCGAAGTTTCTAAACGGATCCATCCAGTATCTCTGGCCTTCTCTCCCTGATGTTGACTCGATTTTGCACTTTTGTTAAGGTTTTCTTTTTGGTTCCGGCCTTGACTGCCTTTGAATTGGTGTCGAACCTCAAGGGGCACTGGCGTACTCGTCGCATGCTTGATTGTCTTCTTTTAATAGTACATTTTTGTCGAATTTTAAGTCATGTGGTTATGCAGAGTTCAAATCAAAATATGAATAGAACTGTGAGTTCTGTTTGTGACACTAGGTGGCGTATCAATCCATTAACAAAGTAGAGTGGCGCTCACTGTGCCCACTCCAGCGATTTCGCTTTCGAGTCTAGAACGCCACCTAGTATCCGACAAACCAATTTCAATTTATTTATATAGCATATGATACAAATAAAGCCTACATCTGTGACAAAGAAAACATTTAAAAATATTTCCAAAACAAAATAAACTAGTTTTAGTAATATGTTTACCCGACTAACATTTTTAAATTAAAAAACAACCATTTTACTCCAAATTCGCATTTATTTACAAAAACGATGCCGTTTTAACAGTTTTTTTAACTTTTGTTCCGAAACTTCAAAGTTTACGAACGAAAGTTTGCACCACTGCTAAACTGGAGAGCTCAGAATGTTGCAGGAACGTCGAGCAAAAATTCTTCCGCAGTTTTGACGCAGGAGCGTACTTTTCGCTTCCTGGCAATTTGACAGCCAGGAAGTTACAATGCAAAAAGCGCCTCGTCCTTGATCCCTTTCGAATGTTTGTCACATGCTTAAAAATTTCATATGCAACTTTTTCTTTGCCCGGGGAAAAACAGCTTCGGGGAAGTATTTATATCAATTTTCTGTAATGCGGGAAGTCCGGGATAGAAGACGAGACGAAGAGGAAAGATAAAAATGTAAAGTTATTTGATCTTATTTCATTGAGTAATTCCAAAGTTATTAAATATTTTCGATTTTTATTATACTGTTTTATGTAGTTATTTTACAAATTTTTTGAATCTACTTATTTTCACGAAAAATGGTCAATTAATTTCTTTCAACGTTATTACAAAATTATGAATTGACAATAGTCCGATGGATCGTGCTTCTGAAGTCTGAACTATGAATTCATAATTTTCTTCATTAGCATTAATGTACCTTTTTCACTGATCTCTGGGCGGGTTCTTTCACTCTTTTCGGTATCTGCCTGCTTGCCCATTAAACCACCGGATGAAATTACGTTTAAAAATAGCGTTAGTCGAGGAAGAGCCAGTTACGCTCGATTGCATCAGCCTGTACATAAGACTGGGAAAAGCGCTGGAAATTGTATCGGTGCTGATAACACCGACGAATTTAGACGGTCTTTTACGATCATCGCTCGTGAGACCATCTACCACATAGTCTTGATAAATTTTTTGTTATTAATTTTGTTGTTGTTAATTTTCCTTATGCTAGTAGATTAAGAAATAAAAGATTAGGAATTGAATAACATATAAATTTTACATATTCAAAAACAAAATGGACCCAAAGTGATTAACATAAATTCACTTTTTAAAATATTTCAGGATCTGTAACTTTTCAACAAGTAAAGGATTTATTGTTATTTTTACTATCTAAAAAATCCAAGAACTTATAGTTTTTTTAATCAGAAAAATGGTAATTTTTTGCGTTCTTCAAGTCCATCCCAAAATTATCTATGAACATGTTTTCTCGTGATAAATGTTTTTTTGAGTGATTTCATTCCACTTTCAAAGCACGAATACTGAGTACTTGCGTATTTGAAAGAGCATCAAAGTGCAACGCCATCTGGCGGGAGTAAATGTCAATTGTTATTTTTTTGTTACGTATTATCGCAAGGAGAATTTAAATTAAAAAGTAACAGAAATAACAATGGAAATCTGAAATACTAAAATTTTCGTTTTACTACCATATTGTTATGGAAGTGCACGCCAAGGTATCCTTGAACAGTGAATTTACTGCTCCAGTGAAGAATAATTCCGTCTACTAGATGCTTCACCGAAAGAGAGAGAGTGAGGGAAAGGATAGGAGTACCTTACCTGTGTAATTACCATTACCGAGATTATCGATTCGGAACAAACGAAGTTGTGCCAACAAGACAGTTTTGCCTGTAAAGTGCGAACTATGTGAATAATGCTGATTTTTTTAATGTACTGTAGAAATCGTTTATAGAACATACAAAAATCATTAAAAAATAACACCTGTTTCTATTATTGTAGTTTTTATTACGGACAATGTAATTAGTAACTATACTTTCGATGTTCATTAAGCTATCAACGTCCAAACGTCCGCATTTTCTCATTGATTTTCAGCGGCTGTTATTTGTATCAAATCGGTCATAAAAAATTTCGGAATAATTATTTCTGAGGTAAAATTTTGTGATCTTTCAGAATCTGTCATCAGAATTCTTTAAAAATAAAAACAAACGAACGTATATTTGTTTATTTAAAAAAATAATGTTTTATTTTACTAAAAAATGTACTTCAATTGATATTTTTGCACCGAAATCGGCTCGTAAATAGTCTAGACAACAAAAATATTGCGTCCATGGACCTTGATCTTCAAAATGGGAAGGTTAGTATTTTTAAATTCAAGATGGCCACGCCTATATGGACATCCACTATTTTGTTGTTATTATATTTATTATTGTGGTGTTATTTAGATGACATTTCCATAAATTTTGGTTTGTGGTTTGGTCTGGTATTGTCGTATTTTTATCGCTGATTACGAATCTGTTTTCAGATTTCTCGAATTGACAATGGCGGATCCGGTACCGCGGACGAAAATAAACAATATTTGTCGATTTTAGTAAAAATTTATATGCAGGGTTTTTTTGGGTCTCCGATCGCGCATCTGTCGTCAGATTTTCCAAATTCAAAATTACATATCCAATATTATTTATGATTTTGGATCCGCTATTTGAATTTTGCAGTTTTGAATTCATAATCCAAATCGGGGATTTCCACAAATTTGCAGTACTGAGTTTCATAAAAATCCAAGTACTTTTCGGAATTCGAAACGTCATATTGGATCCGCCATTTTGAATTTGGAAAATGTGACGACAGATTCATCATCAGCGGCCTATAAAAACCCTATTTACAAATTTTTGCTAAAATCGAAAAATATTGTTTATTTTCTTCTGCTATATTGGATTCGTCATTTTCAATTTGGGAAATCTGAAAAGCGATTCGTAATTAACAACCAAAAATACCACAATATACCAAAATTTATGGAAATGTCATCAAAATACGTTGTTGTACTTCCTAGAATTTTAAAGAGTGCAAATTTTTCGGATTTGAGCCGTCAGATTGAACGTCACTATCTTGGATTTCAAAAAGGTACTCGTCGCGACAGATCATCCAGTTTTTTTCTTAAATTCATAGAATAATATAATTTATTCAAAATATAATTATTTAATTTTGTTATTCATTTATTCCTTTTTTTGTATTTTATGGTGATTTTTGAGTTTTTTTTTGTTCAGTTTTGCTCGTATGTGACCTGTTTGTGGGTCAAATGCCATATATACAGGGTGATCGGCCAACCATTACCCAACGGCTAACTGTAGATTGTACAGATAATTCTGAGCACCTTTTTCCTCTGAAAAAATTTCCGGGAAGGTAGAGTTTTTAAGTTATTCAACACTAAAATTTAGGGGGAAAAATCACTTTTTTTTGAAATATCTCGGCTCTGTATGAAGGTATCTTAACGAACCGAAGCTCATTTTAAAGATATTTTCAAGCTATATAAGTTGTATCTGTTGATTTTTGACCTGCAATGAATATTTCTCTTGTTATAGCCATAAAAACGGGGGTAAATACCGATTTTTCAGGTTTTTCGCGTCTAACTCGTTTGGACACATAGCTATCGAAATATCACACTGGAAAAAGTTGTAGGCCTTGAAAACACAAACATTTTTTGTCCTCTAATACGATGCGATTAAATTAAAACTGAACCCTATTTGTACTCGTTTTCATAACATTTTGTTATTAATATCGATTTATTTGTCGAACTGTATTTTGCCAACTTTACGAGGCTCTTGTAGGGTTCAGTTTTAATTTAATCGCATCGTATTAGAGGACAAAAAATTTTTGTTTTTTCAAGGCCTACAACTTTTTTCTGTGTGATATTTCGGTAACTATGTGTCGAAACGAGTTAAACGCGCAAATCCTGAAAAATCGGCATTTATCCCGTTTTTATGGCTATAACAAGAGAGATATTCATTATAGATCAAAAACCAATAGAGACAATTTATAGAGCTTTAAAATATCTTTAAAATGAGCTCCGGTTCGTTAAGGTACCTTCAAACCGAGTCGAGATATTTCAACAAATGTGATTTTTTCACCTAAATTTTAGTGTTGAATAACTTAAAAACTCTACCTTCCCGAACATTTTTTTAGAGGAAAAAGTTGTTCAGAATTATCTGTAGAATCTAGAGTTAGCCGCTAAGTAATGGTTGGCCGATCACCCTGTATATATATATATAAAGCCGCAGTGACTTAATATTGGCTATATTATTATATGAATATAAGAAAAACAATTTTAGTGATCCGTTCTGAATTGACTGCATTGGAGATTTTGGTCCAAAAAAGCCCATATGTGACCTGTTCCTGGGTCAAATGCCATATATAGGAAAAAAGCCGCAGTGACTTAATATTGGCTATATTTTTCAATTAATTTAAGAAAAAAAATTATTGCGAACCGTTCTGAATTGACTGTATTGGAGATTTCGGTCCAAAAAAGCCACACTGTGCGACGATGCATCAACATCAGCAGCATCACGCACTTCGCGCCGGCCCCTTTTAGACCCCACGAGGGGACTTTAATTACGCAACTAGGTCGAAAGGGGCGCCTAATTTATTTGCAACGTAGGTGACTCTGCCTTCGGCCATTCTTCTGTGCTCGACTGCTTGTTAGCCTGGGCGATATTTGTTAACATAAGCGAGGTCAACGACTCTCCTCGTCGCGCGCATAATTTTGCCGTTTCTTCATCTTCCCGGGCGCGTATATATACCAGCGGGTGCGCTCGCACACAGAAACATCGCTACGGTGACAATCGGGTTACAAACTCGCGAGATATAATTTTCAGTGTCTCGTCGTTCTCACAGCGACGCTTTCAATTGCGCTTCCTTTCTTCCCAAATGATTTTAATACAGGAAGCCGCGACGTTTTGATGCGACGCGATTGCACGCGGAACGCAGCCGCGTTTTCGAGACGTCGCGGAGGGCTCCCTTCGAATGCATCGCGCATTTTGCTCTCCGTGAGAATCTCGTGTCTCTCCAGATGTGCGACGTGGCTTTTTTTTTTAATCAGGTCGTTTACTCCAGGAACGTGACGAAGTACAGAAACGAGATGATTTAGTTCAGAATTGCAGTATCGTGGGAACAATTGTTGTAATTTTGAAATTCATGTTCATCGTTTCTTATGTACTTTGGGTCGCTGAATGTAAATTCGATAAAAAGTTTTTCTTTCGGTCAGTTCTCAGTCGCTTTCATAAAGACGGAATAAAGAAACATCTATCTTTTTTGTTATCTTCATTTATTATGAAAAATATTCATTTGGCAAGAAATATTTGAAATAAAAACGATAGAATATAAAAATTCCTATAAAAAACGCATTTTCTTCATAATAGGAATACTAGATCTGCGAAATTATCGAATCTTATTGACTGTGGTAGAAGCAGGGAGTGGGTCCTAGAGGCGGAGTCTGTTACCACCTATGCTCCGCCCACTTCCCCTTCTCCTACGGGCACGAGTAGTACCGGAGTGGAAGGCTCCGCCCCTTGGCTCGCCAGTCCACTGCTATATTGTATACTATCCTACTTTCATTCTCATAGGAATAGGAAACAATAGTCTGCACGTGAATGTTGTGCCTTTGTAATTTTCATAGAAGGAAGGAAATGTCATAAATAATACGCAAATATTGATCTTATTTCATACTTATTCATCGGAAATAATCAATATTAAAAAGTAAATAAGACAATTGAGCGGACGGGTTCCAAAACATGTCGAGCACGCGAACAGCGGTATAAGTAACATATATTGGTCAGACACACTTGGTAAAAAGTAAATGTGTCAAAATGAAGAATAAAAATACGACCTTGTAGAACTCATTGAATCATATTTTTTGTACATAACATTTTCTTCTAAGATTTGTATTTTTTAAGATAAAAAATAAGATAAAAAATAAAAGCACATCAATTTTCAGTATCGAAATCAATAAAGTTTTTAACATAACTCGCCGTAGTTCGGTGAAAAAATGCACCAAATGACTTGAAATTTTTATAGTATACTCATCATACATATTTGAAGCCTACGAGTTAATTTTCGTGATTAAAAATGTCAATTGTTTATTAATATTGAATAACAAATTGCCGCGCGGATGAAATTGTATCTTTCACCTTTGACGGAAAAAAGTGTGTTACAAAGGTTAAGTTTGCAAAAACTTCCAGAGACAAACTCGTTCATCCGGGATTGAAGAAGTTTTCTGAAAAATTTCAGTTCAATCGATCCACAAATTTTGATTCTATGGTGTTTAAAACGAAAGCACTCGAGCTCGAAAAGTTCGAGATAGAGCCGTACGACAATAACGCGGCCGCCGAGCTCTTTCGTTTTAAACATAGAATCAAAATTTGTGGTTCGATTGAATTGAAATTTTTCAGAAAACTGCTTCAATCCCAGATGAACAACTTTGTCAATGGAAGTTTTTGCAAACTTAAACTTTTTAACACACTTTTTCCCGTCAAATGGGAAAGATACAATTTCATGCGCGCGGCAATTTGTTATTTAATATTAATAAACAATTGATATTTTTAATCACGGAAATTAACTCGTAGGCTTCAAATATGCGTAATGAGTATACCATAACAATTTCAAGCGATTTCGTGCATTTTTCACCGAACTACGGCGAGTTACGTTAAAAACTTTATTGATTTCGATACTGAAAATCGTTGTGCTTTTCATTTTTTATCTTAAAAACTATAAATCGAAGAAGAAAATGTTATATATCAAAAATATGTGATTCAATGAGTTCTATAAGGTCATATTTTTTATTATTTATTTTGACACATTTACTTTTTACCAAGTGTGAATCCGTCCGCTCAATTGACAAAATCATGTTCTTTTTGTTGTTGTCTGTAGATTGCGATGTCAATACCGCGCCACAAATTATGACGTAGTATTTTAGAAAATTTTACTACTAGTCAATCACACGTGAACAATTCTAACATTCAATAATATTTAAAACTTAATATTTGAGCTACTGTGTAGTCGATTTCGATCAGTCGTCATTTACAGTCGGTATATCGACCGACATTGATGTAGAATATTGTCCGCTTGATTTTGGCATGATGTATGATAACATTGATGGATGAATCCAACAATTTTTTAAAATGTATTCAGTATTCTCTATAACGGTATTTATTAATAAGTAATTTGATTAGTGCATTTTGATTAAATATGTCGATCAAAATTAAGAGTCAGAGTACAAATAGTGTATTATATATATAATCTTCAAATAACAAAATTTGAATCAAATAAATATTTCTTTTTATTCAAATATAAAAAATAGTTGTCAAATCTGATGTAATAAGAGTTCTCCTAATTATTACCACATGTCATGAGGAAATTACCTAGACCATATTTCTCCGCATCATCGTATACCCCTAACCTAACCAACACTGACCCAGAAATTCCTCTGACATCTGCGCGCACCGGAGCAAAACGGAGACTAAATGCCCGGTGCCGGACACTTTAGAAACTCGCTTTGAATAAAACCGTTGAAGTGCTGGCGTGAAATTTCTTATCGCGGTGCGTATTCTTTTTTCCGTCTCCGCGAGTGAATCACGCAGACAAGCCTCGCCTTGTATACACGTATCGACGTAGCTTGCAATCATTGCGCAAACGTCTCGCATCTTGTCTTATCGGGACCGCTTGTCGCGATAATGCGTTCCGGCGCAAGCGTCTCTCGCTCCTTTTTGCTCCACAGCGCGTGAGATATACCGAATGCAGCGGCCCCGATAACGCACTTTACTACCAAGCTCGCGTACGCACTGTTGCACTGCAGTCATTTCGGGCCCAGCGAACATCTCATAAATAAAGCTCTTGTAAATCTCAGGATTTTTATGTAAACAAAGCTGCGGGAATGGGTGTTTATTTGGAGTAAACATTAGCTTTATATTACTAAATTTAGCTGGGCTTTTAATTTCTAAAAACTGACATGAGTTTCTTTAGTTACGACGTTACAAGACTGACACTGGCGATTGTTCCTGATCGCTTTCTTGAGGCATTCGAACGAAACCGTATAGCGGCGCAGCGAGCGTCTTGTGCCTCCCACTATACTCTTACCCCTTCCACTTGCTGCGTAATATGGACGGTTCGTGACAGAAGTGGATGAGAGGGCGTAAGGAAGTAGAGAGACTTCAAAAAAGTGGAGACCATAGATGCTTAGGGTGACATCGTACGGATCGAAACCTCAAAACAGGTGACATAAGTTTCCATAGCATAGGTTCAGATTCGTCTTCTAGGTAGTCGTCTTCTCTCAAACATTTTGAAGACCCGCATAAGTTCCCTTTTCTGGCTAAAGCTGAGTATATCACGCGTGAATGATAGGGGAACGTTTACATAGGGGAACTGAAGATGCCTGCCTGACCTATGTCACGGTAAAATATTAGGAAGGGATGTTTCTCTTCCTGATTGCCACAGCCTGTCTCGGAACGAAAAAAAAATCGAGGAGTAAACAATTCATTACATCGTAACCATTATTATTATCTACATGGGTAACTTAACATTATTTTGAGAAGAGAAAAGTGATGGGACAATTGAGATATTTTCAGGTAGGCAATTGTGATGCCTACTGTTCTAATCTGGATGTGATGATGTTAAAGAACTTATTGTTTTTGGATTGTCCATCATTTTAAGCAAAATAATGTTGGCCTAGTCTTTCATCTTGCCAAGAATTCTACTCTTTGTAGCCGCTCGGTTCTTACCAACATCCGCGCCACTTGGAGGAGGGAGAAGAACAAAGGCTATGAAAATATAAATTTAGAAAGGGAAGAGATATAGAATTGGACAGTATTGGAAAGTACAAATTCCAGAGTATATATAAAAGTAGACTTCTCGGCCGTATTTCGCTCTTCTCGACAGAGAATAACTGCGGTTCACTGAAAACTTGACGCCGGGGGATTTGCTGGGTATTACGGTATATTATACCCCTTTCCCGTCCTCTCCGGCGAGACCTAAATTATAATCCGGCACCTTTTCGCCGGTTTTTTTCTCATCCGCCGTTTAAGTCAGAAGGGGCTGCCGATGCATCCTCCTCCTGCACTTTTATTTCCGTCTCACTCTCTCCCTTCCATTTCGTAAACCTCCTTTTTTTCCCCGGGAGCCTCTGCCTCCTAGATCGCTCTGGCCAGATGTCGTCGTAGCTCTTGTTCGGCACACGTGTTCAGCCAACGACGATTAACACACGGAGCGAAAAAGACATCTCGAGAAAGATGGATGGATAACAGCGATATGAGCATAAATGTTTACGCACGAAGCTGACGTTGATAGCTTGAATTATCGCGCCGTTGTAGTCTACTGACGGCGAATTAGTCGGAAGTGACTTAACGCGACAGCGATATTTTCGAAACATTTGGTGTGATGTAATCGGCGTGTCACTTTTTTTCCCCTGTATATTTGTAAACTCTGGGAGCGATGGACTCGGCGCCGAGGTTTGTTTTGCTAAACGCGGGACGCCAGCTTTCTAAAATATACTCCGGAAAGTTGGCCGAAGCCACTCGATCATTCCTGTTGATTTTATTAGGAATCATTAGGAATTATGGGATTATTTAGCTCATTTCTTATTTCTTCTAGGGAAGAGCTACTGGGTTTATGGCAAAACGTGAAATATATATCAGGGGAATTGTTGGACAACATTCTGATATCGTATGTTGAATTATAGTACTTTTTATTTTTCTTATAGTAAAAATCCTAATAAAATATGTGTTGCTTTAATTTCAGCATCACTTTCTGTTTTTTTTTCTTCGTTCTTTCATTCATAGTTTCTTAATTGATTGTATCATTCCCTCTCTCCCTTACAGTGATTTGCTATGTCGTAACTTGATTTTTATAATTAATTTTGATGAAGTCACATTTCATATGAGTTTTCATGTAGAAGATAGTGATCGTGAATTAGAAATGGCATAATAATAGTTTCAGGAAATGGAACATAATTGCCTTATATGTTATATGTTACCTTTCGATAAAAAGATAATATAACGTCTTAAATTGCGTAATATTTATTGTTGTTGGAGTAAGATGAAGGGAAATTTACCACTGTTTCAAAGATAATTTGTTATTAACGTTTAATACGTCCAGAGGAAATGGAAAAGGTTCAGCTAAGCAAGCCATGATGAAAGCAAATGAAGATCTCAAATACTGAGGCTTAATATGGTCGAAAGGATCTGATAAGTTTGTAGAAAATTAATAGAACATCGAAATATATTGGAGAAAAAACGACAATAAAGATTCTATAAGTCCAAACATATAGGAAAAAGTAGGAAACTGTTGGTGAACATTGGTGAACGTTAGAGAACATTGGAAAATGTAGAAAAGGTTGGAAAAGAGTGGATAAAACGGGAAAGCATCCAAAAAAGTTAAATAATTTTTGATAAAGCTGGAAAAGGTTTGGAAATATGAAAAAGGTCCGAAAACGTGGGAGTTGATCAGAAAGTATCAGAAGATTGAAGTAATTTGATGAAAAATCAAACAAAAAAGTTGTTTGAATATATTGGAGAACATTAGAAAAAAAGGTAGTTTGAGGAAAGGTGAAGAATATCGTAAAAAATTTTATAAATATCAAAAAAGGGTCGACAGCGTCTGCGAAAGTTGAAAAATATTGAGGAGGTTGGAAAAGACAGAAAAAACAAGTAGATTAGAAAAAGCTTGGAGAAATATGACGTAATTTTTAGAACTTAAAAAGTGGTTGAAAAATGTAGAAGAAGTTTTTGGAGAACATTCGAGAATAATTCTTAAATGTTAGAAAAGCTTGAAAATTGTTTAAGAAGTTAGAAAATTTAAGAGAGGGTTTGGAAATATGGCAGTTATTGAAAAGGAGAATATTGAAGAGAATTGGTAAACAATCCAGAATGTTGGAAAAAGTTGGAAGTTGTAGCAAGTACGAAGATCATAAAAAATTAGTGAAGTCTGGAATAGGCAGAATAGAGTCGACGAAAGTAGCAGAATGTGGAAAAGAGAAAGTCGTAGGGGTCAGAAAAATATTAATAAAGATTAATGCAGTTAAAAGAAGGTTATAAATGTTAGAATATATTGGAGAATTTTCGAATGATGGAAAAGGTTTAATGGTTTAGAACGTTGGAAACACAGATAATGTCAGAAGGGATTGTAGAAGGCTAGGAGAAAATTGGCAAACGTCAGGTTGAAGAACTTGAAAAAGGTTAGGAAAGGTTCAAAATGTTGGAGAACATTCCAGAGCGTTGAAGACGGTTGAAAAGGTTGGAGGAACTGGAAAAAGTTGGGGACTTGGTCGAAGAATGTTTTTGAGGATTGGAAAAGATTAAAGACGTTGCAAATGGTCAAAAAGAGTTAGAAAAGTTTGGAAAATGTTAGAAAACATTGAGAACATTCGAAAAAGTTGGAAATCTGAATAGTTTTAGAAAGTTGGAAAACGTTGGATCATTAGATGTTAGAGGCGGCCGAAAACAGTTGGCAAAGTTAAAAAAGGTTGAAGGGAATGGGAGAAGATTGACAAATATTAGATTAAGGAACTTGAAGAAAGTTAGAAAGTGTTCGAAAAGATTGGAGAACATTCGAGAACGTTGGAAATCTGAAAAGTTTGACAAAGCTAGGGAACAATAGAATATTAGAAGTTAGAGACGGTCGAAAAAGTTGGATAAGTTGGATAAGGTTCAAAGAAGTGGAGAAGATTGGCAAATATCAGGTTGAGGAACTTGACGAAAGTTAGAACAGATTGAAAAATGTTGAAGAAGTTTTTGGAGAACATTCGAGAACAATTGTTGTATGTTAGAAACGGTTGAAAATGGTTTAAGAAGTTGGAAAATTTAAGAGGGGGTGTGGGGACATTACAATTATGGAATAGGCTGGAAATATTGAAGAGAATTGTAAACAATCCAGAATGTTGGAAAAAGTTGGAAGTTGTAGCAAGTACGAAGGTCATAAAAGTTAGTGAAGTCCGGAATAGGCAGAATAGAGTCGACGAATGTTGTTGATTGGGGAAAAGTAAAAAGAGAAAGTCGTAGTAGTCAGAAAAATATCAATAAAGATTAATGCAATTAAAAGAAGGTTATAAATATTGAGGAATACTAAGAATGTCAGACGGGGTTGTAGAAGGCTGGGAGAAAATTGGCCAACGTCAGGTTGAAGAACTTGAAAAAGGTTAGAAAAGGTTGAAAATTTTGGAGTACATTCCAGAGCGTTGGAGGCGATTGAAAAGGTTGGAGGAACTGGAGAGTGTTGGGGAGTTTGGTCGAAGAATGTTTTTGTGGGTTGGAAAAGATTAAGATAGTTGAAAATGGTCGAAAAGAGTTCGAAAAGTTTTTGAAAAATGTTCGAGAACATTGGAGAACATTCGAAAAAGTTGGAAAAGGTTTAAGGTAGAGATCGTTAGAAATCTGAAAAGTTTGACAAAGCTAGGGAACAATGGAGCATTAGAATTTAGAGACGGTCGGAAAAAGTTGGATAAGTTGGAGAAGGTTCAAGAAAGTAAGAGAAGATAGAAAAATATCAAGTTGAGGAACTTGAAGAAAGTTAGAACACGTTGAAAAATATTGGAAAATCTTGGAAAATGTTGAAGGATGTTTTAGAAAGTCGTTTAAGTTTGGAGATTGTTGTAGAAGGTCAGGAAAGGTCCAAGAAAGATTTTGTTTTGTGTTTGGAAAGGCTTGGAGAGCTTGAGGTTAGGATCCCCTCCACTCGCGCAATATACTCTTGGATGATCAAGAGTACCATATACAATTGGATTTTCCAGAAAAAATACCACACGACGAATTTCCTCTAAATACCCGTTATTTACCGATTCCTTCACCCTGCGAAAGCGGAAAAGTTTGGTTCGCTGTGGTAATCTTAAATATCAAAGTTCTTAAAGAATGGCGTTTCTCGCAACCGGAAGCGCGGCAAGTTTGTCGCCGCATATAACGTAACGCACACGTCGGTTTCCGTTGCCGCTGCTGTTTACGGAAGTGACGCATGTCGATCTCCGCATTTTGGTTCGGGTCAGCAGCACTTGGCTCGCGGCGACGAATTCTTCCTCTTTCGTGTGCACCCTAGGTTCCTGTCGGCGACGTATAATCGCCGGTCGTTTCCTTTCACGGCAACCGGGCGTTTCGGCGCACTCCTCCGTACAAACCGAGACTTTGCTTCAATCCCTCACTCCACCTTTATGTTCTTGCTCTCTTTCACGTTCCCCCTTTTGTTCACTTCTGCGTCTCTTTGGTCCACCTTGTCTCATTCCCTCTTTCTTGCACCACCATTATCTCCTTACAATCTATTTATCTCTCTCCAGTCGATCGAGTTGAGCCTTAATCCCTTCGGGGCTTTACGAACTTTCGCCACTCGGTGCACTTTCAAGCACACGCCCTTACTTTTTGCTTCCTCGTTATCCCTGCGAAACACGTTGTAACGGCGGTGTTATACTAATTACTTATCGGCTCGTACTCGGCGAAATATTTCTTGGGACGAAAGTTTCGTCGTTTCAACCTTATTTTTTTATCGCTAAGTGATCAATGTCTTTTCGGCACTATCCGGCAAGTGAGATCTCACCGTAACTTGAGAAGGAGGGATGGATGTTTACTTTCGTTTTCCTGCCTCACCTTATTGGTTTAGTTTTTGTTCTTTGTTATCGGCGAGTATAATATCGAAATTTGAGCTTTTTGATAAACGTTCATGAACAAGAATTAATCCCTTGACTGCCACGAGAATTTCACAATAACTGCCCAAAATGCAAAAAAAAAATTTATTAGATTTTACTTTAACTTGGTGTATACGGGAATTTCGGCGCTGATTACGAATCTGAAGTCAGATTTTGAAAATTCAAAATGGCGGACAAATTTTTTAAATTCCAACCATTTCGGTTGATATTTGTTACTCTGGGGTTTTCGGGACCGCTGATTATGAAGTTGAATTTTGAAAAATTTTCAACCAAAATGGTTCCATTTTTGGAAAATTTCTCCGCCATATTATAGCCGTCATTTTATATTTTCAAAATATATTATCAGATTTGTAATCAGCGACCTCGAAAACCCCCGAGTAATAAGTTTCAAGCAGAATAGTTAAACTTTTTAGAAAAGTGTCTGCCATATTGGATCCGCCATTTTGAATTTCCAAAATCAGACCTCAGATTCGTAATCAGCGACCCCGAAAACCCCCGAGTAACAAATTTCAAGCAGTTTTATAAACTTTTTATGCATACATTGATTAAACACATTCTCAATACTTAATGACTGAGATTTTGCAAAAAATGTGAAAAAGACCATCTTTGTTGATTTATATATTTTTTTATACAGTGATTATGAAAATGGACAATGCCATCGTATTCAGTACATCTTAGACTGTCTAGAAATGGATTTGATTTTATTTTACATAAATTCCTGAATTTGTTAGTCTACTCTATCATGACAAAGATTTGTCTTTTTCTGGCCGTCTGAGAAAAGTCCAAAATGACAAAGATCTTCGTCATTGGCAGTTAAGGGGTTAAATTACACAGTACCACAAACAAAATTCGTTTCGAGTTAACTTGAATCAGTAATAATAGATCTTATAGATTTTTAGCCGCTAAAAACCTATAAGATCCAGTACCTCTGATTCAAGTTATCTCCCCTAAAAAATTGTTTTGCTGTCCTGTGTAATTAATCGCTGAAGGTACTTCTCAACATAAATAACATAAGACCGCATAATTTTTGTTTTCGACACAACTTGAATCAGAAGTGGAGGATCTTGCAGATTTTTGGTCGCTGAAAACGAATTCTTTGTCCAAGTTAACTCATCGAGTTTTCACATATCCTAACCTTAAATTACCAAAAAGTATATTTTTGAGTATTTTTCGGAACACATATCTTAAAATCCTGGCGTGATGTGCCAAATCGAATAACGGATTCGTTTTTTGCGGCTAAAAATCTATAAGATCCACTATTCCTGATTCAAGTTATCACGAAACAAATTTTTGTTGTTGTGCTGTGTTCTCTAAAATTTTTTTAAAAGAAGATCAAGAGTCAAGAAAAAAGCCTTCAATTTCGCGCAATGTAGGTGATTAAAGTATATTAATTGTAATATTCAATCTAGATTAGAGGTATTTCGCTGCAATATGGGAAAAATTACAAAGCCAGAGGACGTAATCGGACACGAGCCTTTCGATATGCATATTATTAATTTTACTTTTACTTCAGAGCGAGACTACAACGTAAATATTATATTACTTGACCAGCATGAGATTTCACACCGCTATACGGAAATTATATACGTGTGATTGAAATTACGAGTACTTAACCTCAACCTCAGTCAATATTAGACTTTAGAAATGTTTGATTAATGAATACGTGGCGCTCTTGTCAAATTTTCGCTATACGCCAATGACGCTGCATGTAGCGTCAATATTGACGAATCGCCGCGCGCGGTTGCCTACGTCCCGTAAAAATATCGCCGGAATATCAATATATTTGTTATTTATATTGCCAATTGTGTTTTATGATTTGGATTACGCTGTGTATGATAAACAATCATATACATAACTAAAAGAGTTTAACTGATGTTTACTGGATTGACAAAATTATATATACTGTTATGGACCTGAAATTGTATGAAGCTTTTATTACAAATATTTTACTATTTAGTATAACCCAATAATTCTCATGCACCGGAATTTTTTTTTCACTTTTTGGATGTCAATTCTAATATATTATCAATATTGAAATAAATTTTGGTATTGCATCTCTAACGTAAATTTTATTATATTTTTCGGCCATAACCTAAAAATTTGAAACAAATATGATCCAAACAAGAGAAAAATTTGTTTCACAGAGATTGTTATCAACGAGTAGCGGGCACGAAAATGCCAAAAGCGCCCGCTCTACCCACAGAAATTCGCATGGTATTGTTAAAAGCATACTTTTCACGAAATCTAAAATATTATGCCGTTTTTACGTATCAATTTTTTGATACGGTAATCAGCGATCTTCAAAACCCTCGAATAACAAATTTAAAGCCAATCATACTTATTTTTGACAAAATGTCCGCCATATTGGATCCACCATCATGAATTTGGCAAATCTGATACAGTGGTTCTCCCGTTATTTTAAGTCCTCTTATTTTAATTGCGTCCTTTATTTTAACTTTTTTTCGTCCCTTATGTTAACTTCTTCCCCTCCTGAGTTCCCCCACCATTCGTCATTTGAAAGTGTTCAAAACATTGCGGACTGCTGTTTGCGCTTGCGCATACAGGTGAAGAAGGACCACTATATTTCCTTTCTCTGTTTTTATTCTCTCATACAGCCAATGGTGGGGATGAAGCGAAGCGGTAAAATAAGGGAAAAAACCGCCATCTTCCTTGACTCGAAAAGTTAAAATAAGGGGAAAGCCACTGTATTAGATTTGTATTCAGCGATCCCAAAAACCCTCGAGTAATAAATTTCGTGAAAATTCATACATTTTTTAAAGATATATTCGCCATATTGGATACGCCATTTTGAACGTTGAATATCCGTAACTGAATTTTGATTCAATTTAATGGGAAAAACGGGATAAAATAAATATTTTGATACTTTTATTGACGATAATTGTGAGAAAACTCGATATTTTATAGTTCTCCGGTCGCCATATTGAATCCGCCATTATTGAAACCATCAAATGCATTGGAAAGTGACTGAAGATGTTGAATCAAACAAAATTGTATACTTTGGTGGACAAAAATTTCCTTTAACGTTGATCTATGTCAGAAATATTCAGAAAAATACGTTTTTTTCAATATTTCCACACACTTTTCCGCTATTTTTGAAAAGGTGAACTATATTCACTTGAAAACAAAAATTATTCGTGTGAACTACAACTATTGTGTTCACTTTTCTTCATAGTTTGGAAGGAATCGACGATTATGTGCTTGGAAAAAATTGATTAAAAAAAAATGTTTCCAATTTTTGGGTACTTTTTTAAATTAAATCCGCCATATTACTTTCCTCAGTTTTGAAATACAATTTTTATTTGATTTAAAATCAGTTGGTTCCGTTAAGATCTTTTCCATTTTGCTATTCAGCACTGAGGCTCGAATGTTAGTTAACAATTCCAGGTTTCTATGTGTTAATGGGTTAAAAACTCTGATAATGTAAAACATGATTATTAACGACAAAATTGATTTTAACTATAATTCTAAGAAAAATTCACAAAACTAAAATAGAAATTGATTTTTTATATTCTGTACTAAATTTTTTTCTATGTATACCAATACTTGAATTTATTTTATTGCCTGCTGCTTGTTAATCCAATTTTTATTTTATTAACATATTGAATGAGCAATATTAAATTTGAAAGCTGGATTAATAATCCGCGTCCTTGAAAAACCATTCACAACAAATTTTCCTCCAATAGAGACATTTGTAAAATTTTTGTCCGTCATAATGGATCCGCGATTTTGGATTAGTAGCACTAACGTCGTATGCTAGGAAACGATCTGGAAAGTTTGTTTCAAAATAGGATTCCGGCGAAACTACTCGACGGATTTCAATGATTTTTTTTAAATGAAGCTAATAAAATTTGGAAGGAAATTGTCTGGGCCGATTTTCAAAAAACGATGCGTATCGTTGTTGTATCTGTTATCCCAGTTGTACCTGTAGGTGTCACAAGTATACCTATAGTTGTGAGAACTGTGCAGATTAGTTCTGACGACTATTTCGGTTTAGTTCTGAGAACTATATATACAAATGCAACAGCTATGAATATGACTGGAACCAGCCTTTTTAAAGAGAATTTGTAGCTCTACCTATTTTCTTTCAAACATTTGTTGTGTGATTTGTATTTTTCTCGGAGACTTGTTCTATACCGAAATATATCCAAAATTTTGTATATTGTTAATATTTGTTGTTTAGCTAGGGCGATACGTACCGTTTTTTGAAAATCGGCCCAGACAATCTTTTCCCAAATTTTATTAGCTTCATTTTAAAAAAGAAATCCTTGAAATCGGTCGAATAGTTTCGCCGGAATCCTATTTTGAAGCAAACTATCCAGGTCGTTTCCTAGTGTGCGTCGCATCCGTCATGAGCAACCACGAATAACACTCAATCGTACAGGATCAACTATTTTGAATTTCGTGTCAAGAAATGTCGCATTCCTAATCAACGACGATGGGGGAGTAACAATCTCAAAAAATTAAACAAATAAACAAACTTAGGATCAAAATCAGTCAAAATAGGTAGTAAACATACTATTACCCAATTCTATGACCTCCAAATAACCTCACCTCTAAGTTATTAAATAAACAAACAAACTTTGGATAAAATTCAGTCAAAATAGGTAGTAAACATACTATTACCCAATTCTATGACCTTCAAATAACCTCACCTCTAAGTTATTAAATAAACAAACGTAGGATCAAAATCAGTTAAAATAGGTAGTAAACATACTATTACCCACTTCTATGACTTTCAAATAACCTCACCTCTAAGTTATTAAATAAACCAACTTAAGATCAAATTCAGTCAAAATAGGTAGTAAACATACTATTACCCAATTCTATGACCTTCAAATAACCTCACCTGTAAGTTCTTGTTGCGTTGGTACATTTCAGGCTATTTTTGGTGGTTTATTATACGAAACAACTTACTAAGATCAAGTATATTGGCCAATCGTGAATCGCGAAGGATCCGAAAGATAAAATTGTCCTCCGAACTTAACCGAAGGATTCAAAATCAGCTGGTAACTTATCGAAATCACCGTACATCGCGTTAATTTCCGGCCTTGAAATTTATGGGTTTCATTACTTTTCGAGTGGGATTACCCGCGGGGTTTCATATTCCGCGATTATTGCCCAAGCATTATCTCGAATTTCCGAGCCGCGATAGGACAATGGGAAGCCGGCATTACATCAAACGCAAACGCGTCTTTGTCGCGTCGCGACTCGACGGATCTGGCAACCGCGACTCGCGAGGTGCGATAAAGGGCTCCACTGTGTAAGGTGATAACTTTTCTCCCCGAGTCGGGTACAGGTTAGGTTACAAGCCGGGCAGTAAAGAGGAAGAAATACGAGAGCGGAATAGAGAAAGGTAATGAAAAAGGACTTAGGACGGAAAAAGCCCCGTGAAATGACCCTGACATTTAAGTCTATTCTAAATCGCTTTTAGTCGCTCGCCCGCTATATTTATTCGATCCCGAAACCCAATCGTTTATAAGTCGCAGTACTTTCCAAGTACTCCCTGAGATAAGGACCGACTCTTCTCAATTACGCGCCGCGGTCGTTAATGCGGACTTACTATCTCGCGGTCAACGTCGGAGGATATGCTAAAATCCTGTATACACTTTTAATCAGATAAATGTACATAAACGTATCTTTATTTCGCCGTTTACTCGATTTACGATTATTTTTGTCCGACTTTTTCCTCGAATTATTCAGGAGTAAACCATGCAACTCGACGCACGGATTACCCTCTTAAAACACCGCGTATATGTGTAGAGTGTCGAAGAGTCGATGAATCGTTCGGTAGGTAAATATACTTTGATCGGTATCGCTTGGATTGTCCCTTACGAAACGTTCATACGTTACGTGAGATTTTAGATAAGAACCGTTTTTGGTCCCGATATATTCGATGTCATACGCGAATGTTACCGTTATATTTTAACTTTTAAGAAACTTACAACTATCGAATTTAATAGAATTGACAAATAAATATCGGAAAATATCACATGGTAAGTTTGGTTGAAAATAATTAACAAGCCATAAAAAAGGATTTGGTTGTTGAAGTTAAACCGTTTGGTTGGTATTGATCCACTGTGCTTACATGAATTTGGTTTAAAAATATTTGCTACAACCGAACCGGTTTTGGTTTAGAAAATACTCGTCGTACCGACTCAGTACAAAGTTCGGTTATCGCAAATCGTAACAGACTAAACCGATGGGTTACGAAAACCGTAGGGTAGTCCAAACCGTTTGGTTAACGCATCCGAGTTATTTTGTTCTGAAAACCAAACGTATTTAGTTTGTATGGTTCTTACTTCAAAACCAGTTGTTTAGTTACACGTACCAAATTCGGTTTAACAACTCCAGTTTGGTTAACAAATGTATTGGATTTTCTGCGTATACGCAACTAAATTTTGGAGTTTCTCTACTGTATTAAAAAAATGGTTTTTTCTTGCGGCCACAGAAAGGATGATTGAAAACAGTTAGTAAATGTTTCTATTAAAGTCTACTTGAAAAGTGAGAAAAAACAAATTAAAAACCCACTTTAGCAACTTGAATTCGGTATCCGAATCCCAAAATCTAAAGTCAGATTATTTAATGCCGCCAGTATTTTTTATATATATAAACTTAAGGAGAATGGTTTATACTAACTCATCATTTCGCTTTTGTATGTGCTTTAAATGCTGCCAACGTAATTTTATATCTTTGGAGTCAAGTTCGTTTAACAAGACGCTTACGTCATTGCTTTCTTAACAACGAAACCAATCAAAGCGCCATTAGAAACGATTATTGTATAATGTGATTTTCAATCCTCCTATTTTTTACTGTCAATTAATTACTTTGTTATTATTTATATTGAATTGCCTGTTAAAAATGTCCAATTTTGAAAACTTTTATTAAAAAACAGAATTTCAAAAATCCGAAACATTGACAAGGGATAATAATTGAAGACGCGAAAAGTAAAATACTAATTGATCTGTTTACTCTTTTCTGATTGGCCATGCAAAAATGCAATCATCAATATCTATGTTACTATATTGTGAAAATGCAGTCGACTGTGTGATTATAGATTTGATGTTAAAAATTATTTTACGTGCGCGGGAATTGCTGATACTCTACATCATAAATTAGCGAAGTGACAAATGCAATTGTTCGACCTCGTAAATCATCAGATATTAATACGTTACATAAAACGTACGTTCCTTGACTAACACACTTTATTCCGTACAGTAAATGAAAACGGTATGTTTGCGGAGTAATGTTTCACGCAGAAAAACCGATACTTTATCACAATATATACCCGGAATAAAATATTACTCGACTAAATTCAATATCTTGTCAAGCATGCGACGTAAGAGACACCGATGGCAAATTTTTCCAAGTAAGCTAGTACTTTTTTATATTTTATCCCGATGTTTGCTTAATGCAAGATTCGTGACGTGAAATGCATGAAAAATTATGTCCTTCGTTTAATTCACATAGCAAAAGTGAGGTTAGGTGTTTCAAAGGTTCAGCTTAACTTTGAAAAAATGATTTTTGTAATTTGTTAGCTTTTAAAAAATATTTCAATTTGTTACAGCACAAATTTGACATAAATATTAAAATGATTTACTAGTTTATTGGTTACGGCGTTCAAATCGCATCATCGGATTTATCAGCCTGGTAAAGAGCGTAGAAAAATGTTAAAGGTCAGCAATGGAGTTAATCATATTGATGGGCACACAATTCGCTTTTCATCCAGTGTAAATATTAAACCTCCAGTTATAACGAACAGCCGGTCGAACGGCATTCGAACGCAGCGGGAACAAACGGAGGCGATGGGCTGTCGCCACTGATTCTAATTTAGATAGTCATGCTCAACTACACGGTGACAATGGCGTTCCTCGACTGATCGCGATATGAATCTTAAATGACGTCATCGTGCACGTTGCCGAACGACTCCGCGAAGATTCGAAATTTACTAAATTTTCCTAATCTATTTCCACTAAATTTGTCTTAGTTTAGGTTTCAGTGTGTTTGTTAAATAGCATCTTCCTCAGTTAATAAGCAAAGTTTTCAAAATGGTCAGAGAAAGTGATGTTGCAAATTACCTACCACTCTTGAACTCATATTTTTGCTCCAATGATCAAAAATTACATTGACTTGAAATAACCTTGAAAATCGAGTTCAAGGTCAAAGTCCTTGGTACCAATATCGGGCGCCCTTTACTCTTCAACTATAATCCGGACCATTTTTCTCTTTCTTAGATTCCAAGAATATCCAGAGATTAAAATGGCCTACCATGTATAATATTTGCTAATATCACTCTAATATTATAGTAATATTTGGAAATTAATTTGTGAAATATTGCAAATTTTTTTTTAAATACGGTAATACTGCCCCATTATTACATCGATATTATAGAAATACTACAATAATAATATAATACAGTACAACCTCACTTGTTCCACATGCTCGGTCCCATGCGCTGTCTATCCGACCTCGCTAGTTCGACATTGCTTTAATCACGCCCACTATGACGTTACACAAATGTGATTGGCTCACTCCATCGTATGAGCATGAGCGTACGGCATGGTGGAAGCATGGGAGGAAAGAAGTCTTCGCCCACAGTCGATCAAGCGAGGTTGTCGAACAAGCACAGTGTCGAATTAAGGAGGTTTTACTGTAATTCTGTAATAATGCAGCAAGAATATGAAAATCTTATTTTAATATGATGTACAAGGTCAGTCTGTGAAGCAACTCTGCGATTCGCCTTTTGGCATTACTGTATCGTCATTTTCTTTTGTATCATTACTTCGACCCAGACTAAGTCTGGACGAAGTATTGAATTTGGTCACTTCGGGCAAAAAAATTACCATATAGTTTTTCATCAAATGTCGACGTCTCAGACCCTCAGGAACCAAAATCAACAATAAAAAAATTTGTGTCCGTGATCTTGTACGTACGTACGTCCGTACGTCCCGTTTTTTTGTCTCGCGATAACTCGCGAATGGATAAGCGTATTGACATAAATTTTTTTTTAAAATACACGTCTTGGCATAACTTAGATCTGATTAGATTTTGGGGCAGATCCACCCGTCCATTACTAAAAAAAATTAGTCCCAATCAAGTTTCTTTGTAGTTTGTTGCATTTATTTTGAAAAATACAAATTTTATTAAAAAATATTTCAAACAAAAAAGATAGAGCATGAAATTCTCTACAAAAAAGGTTGTATGCATTTTCTTCCTAAAGTCAACGATAATGCCATAAAAACTGGTTTAAAATGTTTATGACTATTGTCTGAAAAAGTATTGAATTTGGTCATCGCGGCAAAAAAATTACCCTATTGTTTTTCATCAAATTTCGACGTTTCGACCCCCTAACCCCCAGGGGTAGTCTTTGCCAGCTCCTCGGGCGCGGTGACCACCTACGGGCGCAATAGTTATTTTTGTATCAAGGGCGTAAAATAGAGTTTTACGCCTCGACAATAGAACCCGATAGACGGCAAAGCTGGCTCGAGGTTCATGAGGGTGAAAATTCTACGCCTGAGATTCAAACATTGTTTTTTGATGCTTAAAATACTGCATCAAAAAGTTCTTTTACGCCCTTGATACGAAAATAACTATTTCGATATATCTAAAAGATGTCTTATAGATATCTATAAGATATCCGTCATAGATCTTTTCGACACTTTCAAGATATCTTTGACGAATTATATGTATATATATTGTATATATAATATCATAATAATACAGACAGTAATTAGTAAAACACAGTAAACATGTAATATGCATCGAATAGTCTATTAGAATACAAGTGCATGAAGTAAGTGTTTTGCAACTTTTATTTATTAATACTTCGGCTGGCCTGTTGTCGGGGTCGAAGTTTTGTAAATGCTCATTTTCAATTTTCATACATATAAGAAACACTATATTCTTGTAACATGTCTATCGAAGCCACTTGGACCTAAATATGATTGGACCCCCAAATATCAATATAATTTTATAATATAATTGAAAGCTGTTAGTAAACAAACGAGTCTCAAGGAATAGCCGACTCTCCACTGGGTCGAAGTTTCTGAGCGAGCGAAGCGAGCGAGGCACCACGCCAACACTAGTTTTGTGTTTATGTTTTGTATTGACAATAAAGACGATTATTATTATTATTATTATTAGTCCGCCAGTATTACAATGTAATATTTCTTCACCATAATACTGACATTAATAATATATGAAACCTACATTGGGATGTTTTTAATAATATTGGACAAGGGCATCAAAATATTACAGTAGTAATCATAACTCCATATATATTTTTCGTAATATCATAAATATTACATTCTAATTATCAGTGCATCGCAATTAATTTATCTTCTTGTAATACAAAAAACACTACCAAGCTTTTAAGAATATTATATATAGATAATACGGCAATATTAGAATCATAACCCAGTGAAGAGTTTTACAAAATATGTTACGGGATAGAATACCATAACATAAAGACAATAATATTACAGCGGTGTTACTGATAAATTGATGCAATATTTATGAAAGATTGATCGAAATAATATAGGGACATTTAGATAATAGATGATGGGATATTATTTTACAATATTACAAACGTTTTGCAAAAAGGTTGCAGTTAATTATGGGTAGTAGACTAAACATGTTTTATTGTAATATTGCTATAATATGATATCATCATATAACATGATAAATATTCTATGAATGTTTGAAGAAAATTACTATAAATATTACCGTAATATTACAGTAATATAACAGGAATATTCAAGCAATATTACAGGAATATGAAAGTAATATTACACGAATATTACAATTATATTGGTGCATTACAAATGAATTGGGGTACTCTTACAAAAAGACTTACAAAAATATTATGATGTTCTTTTGTAATTATTACATCTATGATATAGCAATAAGACAATTAACATGTTGTAATATATTACAGAATGAATTTTAAAGGAATATTTTCAGTATATTCGATTGAGATATTAAAAAACATTATTGACTAAGAATTACTATAATATATTACATAATATATGAGAGAATATGTTATAGAAAAATTACTGTAATACTTTATTGCAATGTTGTTAAATATTACTGCAACATTAAAATATTATGGCTGAATTGCGATATGCGTACCTACGAATTTTCCTGGAAGTATAGACATTTTTCGAAAATGAACAATAATCCAGTGATATTATCGAAATATTCGTCAGAAATAAATGTAATATTCTTATAGATTATTCATCAAGATGTAAAACATTGCGTAAAAACGTTTCGATGGCGTAATATTCTAAAAAATTAAGATATATAAAAACTGAGAAAAGAGTAATTCAACTGTATGTAATGTTAAAGTTATACTAAAATATTACATGAATATTGTAATATTATTGTCATTAATTATTGGTGTTTGTGGTACGAGCGGAGGCGCAAGCCGGTTCCCGATCCACGAAAAGCACCGGTTCAGTTCGATTGTAGACTGTATTTTTTGGTAGGGTTCGGATCAGGTGAATTAGGTTCACTTGGCTGCGGGAATGAGTATATTAATACACTACACACGGTTTAAAGTTTACCAACGTATATTTCCTTGAACTGTACAAAGTACGGAAGTGCTTTGCGAGCGCGTCGGTACAAAATGGAGAACCGCGTGTGTGGGTTACAGGTTCGCGACGAAGGAGATCTGTTTCCATTCGCGACGAAAGGCTATCTGGCCCCCTCCGATGTACGCTAGCGACGCGACGCTACGCTTCGTTCAATGTTGCCAGCTGCGCTAAGACGGCAACATTGGATACAAGATTCAATGTTAATTCACGAACAATTGGTAATATTATATTTTAATCTAACATAATACCACAGCGTTTCTACAATATTAAGTTTCACACTGTAATGAAACCATATTATTACCAGTATCCCAAATAGAACACTTTATTCCATCTATATTCCCGGAATATTCTTTTGGAACATTGGGAATATTCCAAAGTAATATTCCAGGAACATTGAAATGTCCAACGTTCGGAGTATTCCAGGAACAATGAAATATTCTGCATTAGAAATATTATAGACAATATAAATTTTGTTAGAATATTCCAAACATTGGATATTTCAATGTTCCTAGAATATTCCGAACGTTGGACATTTCAATGTTCCTGGAATGTGGATGGAATATTACTTTGGAATATTCCCAAAGTTCCAAAGGAATATTCCGGGAATACGGATGGAAAACATTGTGCTATTGGGGATGTTATATTTTATTATAATACTATGGAATATATTACCAGAGCATTACTGTGATGTTATAGTGTGATATATTGTTGCTCAATTCAACAGCACTATTATTGTAGTTACAGTGTAATATCTTACAGTAAAATGTAACCGCAATATTACTGTAATGTTTACGTTACGGTGTAATAGAACTGTATAATTGTTCTGATATTCTAGTGAGTTATACTACTATGCAATATTTCCGTAATATTTCCAGTGTTATCATGTAATATATTATTGCGTAATATAATCGTAAAACAGCTACAACTTCACTATGTAATATATTGCACTATATCGTTTGAACTTTTCTGAAATATAAGAGTAATATTATAATCTAATATAACAAAATATCATGGCGTCTCTTATGTATGGCATGTTAATCTGGAATGTAACCATAATATTACCCATATGATATAGTTTAATATATTATAATGTAATATAAACGGAATATTACACTAATGTTTCTGTGTATCATATTATATGCTGCAACAGAAATGATGCCTTAATTTTGTTATGTAATTTATAACTCTTGGCTCATCATATTATATTAAAGTGTAATAGAACCCTATTATTCTTGCAATATTCTCCTGTGATATATTACCATGTAGTATTTCCGTAATATTTTTAGGGTTACCATGTACTATTTCATAACGTGATAAAAAATATTGCGAAAAACAGCTGTAGCTTTACTATTTTAATATATTACACTGTAACATTTGAACTTTTTTGAAATATTACAGTATTATTGTAATATTATTGTGGTATTGCATATTGTATGGGCTGTTTAAAATCCAGTAAAAAGAATTCTTTCACATAACTGATATTAATCAATCTAGTTTTTTTTTCAATCACTCAGCCGATTTGCAGTGATATATACTTACGACAAAGTGAAACGATAAAATTTAGACAATTGCTCCATCGCAGATTCCGGAACGAAGGTCGTGATTTACGGGAGATTTTACGACTTTCAATACTTCACGTTACTCCGACGGATTAGGTTGCTTATTCCGCGGATTGAATCGAACGGAAGAATCAATCAAATTACCAACAAGGAAATGTAAACGAGAGAATATAGTAAGATTTTTTTGAGTAAGTTTGTAACTAACATTTTTCGAATCTGATTTATGTCTCAAAAATCACGGAGACCCGATGACAATGCGGATGAAGTTTCCCGTCGGGTCAGTACCTAATCGAATACCGCTCTCTTTCGATCCCCGCACTCTGCATTGGAAGCTAATTCGAACGCTACTCGAAATCCATTAATCGCGATTGTAAGAGTTATCGACGAATACGAACAACAATTACGTAAAAGGTAATTTCGTTCCTTTAGAGTCGAGGGAATTGCACAGCGCCATAATTGTCACGGGCAGCGAATCGAATTCTCCTGGCTGCTCAGGACGGTCTTTACGACGGAGACGGGGGATGAAACGGGATTTTTCTAGAATTAGTGTTCGATTTCACTTTTTTCAAATTAAAAAGGTCGATGTTTCTTTTAATTTCAAGAGTAAAACTGATTTATTACTTATTTCAACTGTTATAGAACACTTTGTTATTTCATCTTAAACCGTTAAGGACGAAAAGCCATTCATTTTTCTCAACTTTTAAATCTAGAATAAAGTCTTTATATACCATTTTCCTAAGTATGAAGTCTTCTCTTTCATATTCTGTCTTTAATATTGACGTATGAAGCGATAAGTAAATTACGGTCCATTTTTCCTAAATAAAAAAATATGAAAATTCACAGAAACGAGTTCAGCTGCAAAAGCCTGAGCTTCTAAAAGAATCAATGCAATATCACAGAAAACGTTCAATTAGTTCAGTCGAATGACGAAACGTCTCGAAACTTCCGATGAAAGTGTCAATCAGCTGGAACGCAAGCTCCGTCTGTTCATAACGCAATAATTGAACGAAGTGAATTTTATATCAGAATGCATAATCGAGATGATTCCTTTAATGGAATCGTTTTCATGCGGCGTTGCTTGGAGATTGAAGACTATGTTTTTACATCTGGCAGGTTAACTGACGTTCAAAGGAAGTTAAGTAAAACGTAGAATAAATCTTTTGATTTGATACTCCAGTTTGTTCTTCAGCTGGAAGATTTGTGGAGGTACGGGCAGTCTATTAAACAATGGACCAGTACATCAAGAAAAAGTATGTGTATATTGTCAATCGACCAGTTTAAGGAATGTGATTCAAGAACTCGAAACATACTAACGGTCACACTAACAGATTTCTCATACAAATCAATGAGTACCATATTAAAAATGGACGTTTTATTATAAATTATTTTTGTTCTCAAGGACCGCTATGTGTCGCTCCAACCTATAAATAAAAGGTGTACAAACTTTGTCACAACATGCCAAGAGAAATCCTGATAAAAAATTTTCCAGTTTGGAACAGATGCTGCGCAAAAGATTAAAAAAACTCTGAAGCCAAAGCGTAAATGGAGGTTGCCAGCGAAACGATAAAAAATGAATACCAAATTGTACGACTAGCAATTTAAGGCTATGCCCGAATGGTCCGTGGGACTAGAGGCTCGATCACGTATGCTGCGAAGCGTCCAGCAACCTTGCCCATGCCACGGGTCCGTGCCATTGTTATATACGAGGGATCGACAAACCCGCCTCGAACACCGGCCAACCGTTAATACAAGTAGGTATCATAATTTCATAGCCGGAGCCACTATCCGCGATCCGCAGCAATGTATGTACTGTCAATGGCCAGCTGCGCCATTGCGTCGGTAATTAGCGGGGGACGCCTGGGGGAAGGCCATCCGTGTATGCTAGTGTCACCATATCATGAGGGTGGTGATTGTTGTCGGGGAGAGGAATAAAATCAGCATTTAAGGATTAGTGTATTAAAGCGCATCGTATTGACGCGATATTCAAATAATGAAACTAATTGACGAAAATCATTATGTTTGAAAGAGTACATCTATCGGAAGAAATGTTTGGTGACGTCCTAACCTCATCATTGTTCCGAGCATTCAATTGCAGAACAATACGAATGAACGGAATCCAAATAAACCTGGATCATATTGAGAAATCGGGCGAGCACGAAAAAGACCCGTTCTCAACGATCGAACGATTCTGATACCGACGAAGGTTAAATGGTTCAGTCTGCAATGGGAACTTTCGAAAGGGTTCGAAGTGTAAAGTCCATCGTACGTTTCGGCTTTATGAAAGGCCACCGCTCCAGAGTCGTAAAAAAGAGGACCGCCAGTCCAGCTATTGTCGGAACGCGACGAACACTTTTACAGCCTAGTGGTAATAGGGTGCCTCCAGGTATTCAGAAACACCGATTGGGAATGATGTGTTTATTGATAGACATTCTCATGGACTGCTTTAATTTAAAATTTTATGCAAACAGGTGTGGATCAGAAATAGGAGTTTAGAATGCGAATGAAAGTTTTAATACCCAAATGATCCGTCTTAACAACTAACCTCTGTGACAAAATATTATAGTTCTGCAATGAGGACAATAACCTAAATGGAGTGTATTTGTCACCTGGAGTTCATACCACAACATAAAATATTCAACCTGAATAATTTCTCAAACTTTAGTACTTAGGAGACTTGTTTTCGAATGCCCGGATTCTGAAATCCAAAGTCATGACACGGACGTCCGCCCCAAACAGTGAACTTCATGAGAATGGCAGAACATTTACGTGAAAATTAACATCCCTTACCGCTCTAACGGATTTTCCGTAAATTCAGTAAATTGCACTTTCAATTTAAGTCAGGCATTAACCATAATTTTAAACTAGTTTGTATCAGTTCATCAAGTCGTGCGTCCAATAATAATACATAATAGCGTTATCGCGAACAGGCGTCCCATCGTTAACTCGACTTGTAGACATAACGAATAAGCTCGACACAAAATTTCATGCTGGTTGTCATGTAGTCTCGATCCATATAATGGTCACATTCTTGACCTTTTCGGATTCCCTCACACCGACGATGGCACTTCACATATATAGAGAATCGTGCGCTAGCGCGTAAGGCGAAAGCGTGTAACACATGCTGCGCTTTACCGTACGTGACTGCGACTTCTATCGGCCATTATCGCGATACGCGCGGGATAAGCCCGAGGCTCGTTATCGGAGAAGGACTCACGTTCAGGGTAAGGAAAGTCGAGCAAACGAACCGTGACCACCCCGCAGGAAGAAGGTTCGTCGGTGGTCGTCGACCTTTCGTTTCCGAGTGCTGGTATTTACCTGCGTCATATTTGCTAGCTTATTTATTTTCTTTATTTGGAGAGAAGCTATGGCAAGGTTTTGCATTGGTGATTTTGAATCCGGCAAATATACGTGACCCCTACAATATGGTTCACGATATGCCAAAGTATTACCAAATAATACTTACGTAGGTTAGGTTAGAAGGGGTGTGGGGGAGCTATACCCCCTCACAGCACTTAGAGGCTAACACGGTCCATTGTGATCCCCTTAAATGACTATCGTCATCATCACCTCCACCGATGTGCGGGAAATCTATCCAGGCACTTATTTCAACCATCCAGTCGAGTCGACAAATTTCAGTAGTCCCAAAATCCCAGTTGGATGTACGCTAGCTAAAGCTACGTCTTCTAAACTATCGAAGAAGGGCTCTCCCAGATGTTGAAGCTTTCTGGTCATTAAGCCAGTACACTCACAGATCATGTGGTGAATTGATTTTTCTTCATCTTCGCCTAAACAACTTCGATAATAGTCCCACGTTGGTACTCCCATGAAGAGGAGCAATGGCAAGGTTGCGTTGTCGATTTTGAGTCTCGCAAATATACGTGACCCCTAAAATATGGTTCAGGATATGCCAAAGTATTACCAAATAATACTTACATAAGATCTGGACGGAATTCTAGTAGACTTCGAATATCCCAACCTCCATCGATGAGGGAATTTTCAATTATCAGTTTGAAAAATTAATTGAAGGAAAGGGGGAGCTGCCTCAAAAAGGGTATTTACTGAACTAACGGATATGAACAGAAAATGATGAAGAAAGAGAAATGCAAGAAAGATCCTGCGATTGCAAGAAAGAAAGCGAAGATGAACACAATAAAGAAATAAGAAGTAAAGAGTAAAAAAAATAGAACGACCATGGAACGTCGTACGAAAAGACATTGAGAGAATGAGCTACACGGTGGAAGGGAAAGGGACAGAGGAGGTGGTGTTACTTGCGAAAGGGATAAAGGGAAACAAGTCGAAGGGTTGAGGGACAAGGGGGAAAAAGTGGCAAAAAGACAATAAGGAACAGGTAGGAGAAACGAGAGATCAGAGTATCCTGAGGGCATCTCGGAAGAATGGGGGAGGCGAACATCCAGGTGGGGGAGGAAGAGCGTGTCTGAACGGGCGAAGAGAAAGACTCGTTTCAAGAGCGTCAGTCAAGTATTTCGTACGGCGACCTCATCGAACGGTTTTTTGCAATTCTCTCGGGGACTTTCTATCGCGCTGATACGACGAAAACGAGATCGTCGAGGAGAAATCTGAGAACAAACCCGGCACGCGCGGCATTGTCTTTAATGGCATCCGAATCGAAAAGTGGCCCTTCGAGCAGGCACGATTGGCTTTTCGCCGTAGACTAATCGGGTAAGGGTAATTTTGTACAAAAAATATGCAAAATCATGCAAGCTTTTTCACATGTAACCCAAACCTCTCAACCAATTATAAAAACACTTGGAGACCCTCTTCATCTTGGTTTAATGTTTAGATCTATTAGCCGAAATTGAAACTTGATATTTGGTTCAATCTTTTAAATGAATGTTGGAGTCATGACCTACCTAATGATGAAGAATGCTTTGGATGGTCATTGTAGAAAGCCATTGGAATCCATTTAATAAATCGACTAACCCATCTGATTAATTTAATAATAAAGGCTATTAGGATAGGCCACTTCGAGAATATTGTCTGGGACTGTTTTGTTTGAAGGCACATTTGGAAATGACACAATAAATGTAAGTTGTACCTCAGGTGATTTTCGGGGATCAAATAAAAGTATTTCAACTGGAAGTTTTTGGAAGGTTATTGATGATTAGCCCTTGAACTACCATTAATGAAACCACTAATCTATGAAGCAGATGGCTATTAAGGAAGGTCAGTTTGGGAATATTGTCTAGATGAGAGGTCTGATACCAATAGTAAAACCTACCGATTGTCTTATGGGTTTCTAAGACCAAAAGAAAGTATATGATCAGGATGTTTTGGAAGATTATTGCTGTTTAGCAATTGGAATCTCTCTATTTGATCAAATAATCTCAAGAGCCTGATATGTACTATGTCAGATTGCAACATAGACCATGACAGTTTGCGAATGTTGATTAGATAAGGAGTCATACTATTCCGTTTGAAGGAACATATGGAAACGGGACAATAATAGTCAGGCACGACTCGAATGTTTTTCTGGACCAAATAATAGTGTTTCATCAAAAGCTTTCTGGAAAATTACTGACGATTAGCCATTGAACTCCACTTAATGGAATCACTAACCTATTGATCAGGTGGCTGTTAGTGTAGGTCAGTTTGAAAATATTATTAGGATGAGAAGTTCAATACTGTTTCCTTTGAAGGGACTTTTAGATACAGCATAACTATAATACGATCTACTCAATGTCTTGTGGGTTTCTGGGACAAAAAAGTATATAATCAGGATTTTTTTGAAGATTATTGCTTTTCACCAATTGGAATTCCTTTAACTGATAGACTAATCTTTAGAACCTGACATGTAGTAAACCGTGTCAGTTTGCGAATGTTGATTGGATGACGAATGATACTATTCCGTTGGAAGGGACATTTCGAAACGGCAGAATAATCGTAATGCTCAGATGTTTGATTGGGACCAAATAAGAGTATTTCATCAGGTGGTGTTGGAAGGCTATTGATGATTGGCCATTAATATCCATTTGATGGGTCAAATAATCTATATGCGTGATGGCCATTAAGCTGGGTCATTTTATGAATATTGTTTGGATGAGAGGTCTGATGCTATTCTATTTGAAGAAACATTTAGAAACGGTACAATAATGGTAAGGTCTGTACCTGAGGGTTTTCTGGAGTAAATAAAAGTATCTCATAAGGATGCTTTTCATGCTTTGTACAACGATTTGAATCTATTTAATGGATCTGTGTAATCTATTGATCTGATATCAGGAGCCATGAAAGTTTGCACATATGTATTGAATGAAAGTGGTGATACTATTCCATTTGAAGAAGCGTTTGGAAACGGCAGAACAACAGAAAGCTCTACTTGAGGTGGACTTCTGGGACGAAATAAAGTATTTCATGAGGAGATGTTGAAAGACTATGGATGAATAGACATTGAAATCCACTGGATGGAACTATTAATCTATGGACCAGATGGCTAATAAGCCAGGTCAGCTATTTCTGATGGACTATTAGTAATTAGCAATTGGAATCTATTGAATGGACAAACGATATATATCTGATACCTAGTAGGTCATGAAATTTTGTGCATATTAATTGGATGACGAATAATGATGCTATAAAGTTTCAAGGAGCGTTTGGAAACAGCGCAACAATAGTAAGGTTTAAATCGTTTTGAATAAACGATAAATCCGTAGGAATGTTTGGAGATTTGTCTTCATCTGTTTCAAACGTTTGATAACCGGTTGTTGTGGGACCAAATAAAAGTATTTTATCAGTTGAATTTGTTTATCAAACGTCGTCAACTTACATAGCCTAAGTAGTCAACCTGTTTAATTTGCAGTTTTCAAGTTTGTGCTGACAGAAAGAAGTTTAATGTTTAAAGAATTAAATTGCATTTAACTAAAATTATCGAACATTTATTTGATGTAGGCATTTATGCTAATAATGTGGGAGTAATGTAGTATAGAACGTGATCTTGGTGGATGGTGGGCGTTTCGATTTCGTATCTCTTCCAGAGTTCATGCAAGTATATGTTCATAATATTAAGCGGCAAGCTCAGTCGATATCGACGTTGTAACGGGTATGGTTGTCGACCGAGGAGGATTTGGTTGCCACTTGTTGAGTAATCTACTTAGTTCACCGAGAAAAGCAACCGGGAAGCGAATATAAGAGGGGACCGGGAATCACGGAAAGGGCCGTGAAATATAGGATGGCAGTGGATGAAGAGAGATGCTGGATTCAGCAAGGGTGGGAGTGAGATGCCAAGAGTGCAGGAGCGAGAGAAGAATGGAGGGTGTCGAAGGGCCGTAGCAAGAGGGGGCGATAAAAAAGGTAGATGGAGAAAGTCGTAATTAATTGGAGGCCGAATTTGTGTAATTCCATCACTGCCTTCGTTTCTCGACTTCGGGTGTTCGCCGACGATTTTTTGTCGGTATTTTACGTCGGGTTTAAATACTGTTGGCATACGGGAGAAGGGAAAAAGTGAATTTAAAAAGTAATTATGTCTCCTTTTCAAGGCGCGGATGGTTCCTGTTTTGTGCAATTGGATTTTAGTAGGATTTCCTAAATCATCACAATAAATTATGGATCTTACCTTTCAGTAATCACCGTCCTAGTTGTCATCGGGACACCTCTGTATTTGTTTATAAGTGTCCAATAACGCCAAAGCTCAGGTGGTTCGGATTCCACCTTCATAAACTGTAGGTCCCGTCGCGATTTAGGCCCATATGGGTTCAGAAAAGTCGACGTAAAAAAAATCGTCCTAGTTATTACCGTAGAATATCGTGAATGAAGCGATTCAAACCACTTTTAGAGCTGTATGGTAAGACGTACATTTACAAATGATTCGTGAGAGGTAAAGAAAATTGTGGCTCATTGCCCCCAGTCATATTTTTAAGGGAAAGCTGACATAATATAAGTCTGACAAAGTGGATTTATAGTTAACTCGCTCGCAACATGCCTCAACGTCGTAGGTAAACTCATCACGCGGTGGATCAAGCGGATTACTCTGATTTTACTCTTGGTTTACCAAGGCGAACTGATGCGATGTCCACTCGTATGCCTGCATCAATTTATTATGTCGCAATAAACGATTAATTTATTCCCTAAGATGATGCGAGCTATAGATCTGAAACTTGGAAGCTGCGTTTCTAATACATTCAGGCGCCGTTCTGTTTATCTTGATGTCACGTTCAGATATATGATATTCCCATTTACTTTCGACAATACAAAACACAAATAAATAACTTATTTTTAAATGATTCCTTTTTAATGAAATTATGCAAACGAGTGTAATAAATTGAATACATTTGAATCTGCAAGTTCATCCATATTGTTTGAATTCCACGCAATTTCTGGACATGGACTCGAAACTAATGAAAGTTTTCTTCGGCAGGATATGAAATTTTCATTCCATGAAACGTACTGCAGCAAATCAGAATTTTAAAAGATGCAATTGAATAGAAAACTCAGTCGACGTGAAATCGAGGCAAATTTATAATTTCTAATAATTCATTAATTTAACCGATTATTAATAGCGGGTTTTCATTGCAGGATTGATGTGCATACAAAGCCGCGCGACGGATGAACGTGCGTTATTATAATATAAATAATAAACAAGAAATTCCCCGTGAAAATGACGTTTGCGCGCAGTATTTAGAATCGGTGACCTGGAAAACTCACCGAACCAGTTTTAATCATTTCTGGACTACTTTGCACGCCAGTCTTTGATGTTTAATATTTCATATTTTTAATTTAAACGTTTCATCTTTGAATTCGGCATTCGCAGTGAAGCGCGATTACATTTGGGCTCGCGTGTGCCGTAACGCTTCGATAAATGTCGTTTGTAAATATATGCCGGTGCTGAATAAATAAGTATTTTTTAGCAGCTATAAGGTTAACACTGTGGACGCGGGTGCAGTTCGGAAAGATAAATGGCGCGAAAGTACAAATGACAATTACATTTTTAATGGTCGGAGCTGCTCTTTTTTACATTATTGCTTTGCGGTGGCTTTTTAATTTATAATAATTGAGGAAACTCAAAATTCCCCATGAAATATCGTAAATATTTCAAGATTTTTATTTAAAAATGTTATAAATGAAGTTGAAGCTTTCTATTGACTAAACTGTATCGATTTCATTGTTGGAAACGAAATTGGAAATGCCGGCGACTATTCACGTCTAGCGGGAGGCGGAGTAACTACAATGAATTGTCCACCACCTAATGCCAATAATGACTTTGTCAACAATTCGACTAATTGCAATTAGTATATTCGGAGCAATATTGATAAAATTTGTATAAAATCATTTAAAATTTTGATTTTCGATTTCAAATATAACTTTTCGTGCTTATCGATGTTTGAATCAACGCTGCATATTCCTATCCATCGTGCAATGTCCGAAAGTGGTCAGGTATGCATCGACCGCATATAAACGTATGCATATGGGTGCGATCAAGCATATACGTCAGACGCGGATGTTCGGTGTTTGAAAATAGCTCTGAAATTTATTTTTGAACGGCACCCGAGTAAATGCGCCGGTACGAGTGCTAACGAATTGCACATAACGATCTTACCCGACTCCTGATAAAACGGGCGTCTGTGTTTTTATCTGGACACCGCAAGAGAAAAAAGATTCTTTATGAGGGCTCGGCTTTGCTCTCAGTTTTATTGATGTTCGAGTAATGCTGAACAAGCACCTTAAAATTACAAAAAGTTTTAAAAGTATTACAAAGAAGTGTATTTTTTGAGAAACAGATTTCTTCATCATAATCCGTGCAGAATTATAAACGTTTCTAGAACACGTTTCATAGTTGGAATGCACTTAGAAGCTATGACTTTTAGTCATTTTCAGTTTAGTGATTTAATGGGTTATGCGGTAATGACCAAAGCCGATCCCATTCGTTGCAGGCTTCATTTTCGTATGGGTCATTAGTCATTACCAACGTGCATGTCCTATTGTGGAATGAAATGAGTCATTTTCGCGATTGTTCGCGGGAGTGTATGCGTATATGATTGAACATTCGTTGTGAATTTCATTCGAAGACAAATGCATTGGTGTAGTTCCGTGCCATTATCAGTCGGTAGTGATCATAAAATGGCCAGATGGAATATCATAATTTCCGTATTTTCATCTCAAAAAGAAAAAATTGGAGGATTTTTAAATTATTTGAAATATTTTGCTATCTTCAGTATTGTCTAGTATTTGCTTTTTGATTGGATGTAAAAATTTGGCGTACTAACTTTCATTATATAAAAAGTTATTCAGACGTTTCAAATTGATAATGGTTTTGGTATGAACAATCATGTGGAGCTTTCATTTTTTTTTTTTAATATTTTCTAAAATCAAAATGTCTAAAATATATCGTCAGTAAGTTCTTTCAGAAACTCAGAAAATAAAACAACTAAATGACAAAAAAAAGCCATTAACGTTTCAAGCTATTCATGAGTGAAATGTGATTGTTAGTGAAAGCGATTTATTGTTGTATTTATGTTACCCAAATTGATGTTTTAACAGCAAATAAAAATATAATAAATAATACATCATACTAAGTTGTGGTGAGATATTTATTTCACGATTTTATAGATGTATTTAGTGCAGTTTTGATATGATAATTTGACGGCCATAGCGTAAAGGAAAGATTAATCCTTAAGATGAGCGATTGAAAGATGGATTGTAATCAATGAGAGTGGAGTTTTATGGGTTCCTTAGTACTCAATTTTTTATGATAGCGTTTTATTATTCCGAATTATTTTAGAGGTTTTATTGGAAAGATAAAACACAATTTTTCGTAGCTATTAACTATTGTAAGCTTCTTATAGTGTAATGTGTAGAATTCAACTGTTTTAAGAGTAAGTTAAAAGATAAAAAATTTTTATATGAAACGACTTCGATATTAAGGTTGATTATTAATATAATTTATATGGTTTTTAAAACAATTATCATATTTTTCTCGATTGATATCTTGAAAAATATTAGTAAAAGTTATTTTACATTATTATATAAAATCTAGTTTTGGGATTTTCAAATTGATTGATTATTTAGACTGATTATATTTTCTAATACGTGCTGTTAAAAATGGTTTAGATAAACCGAGAAAAAAATGGACCATTTAATGAAACCATGAACAAAAAATGTAAAAATGGTGTTTTTCTTTTATTTATCCAATAAATATTTTTAAAGTCATTAGAGGTTACCTCTGTTTAATAATTAAGTTTATTTAACTACACTGTTAACAATTTCTGTATCAATTTCGTGAAAGAGTAACCGAAGTTTTTTATCGTTACTGTTTCAGAATTATACGAAACAGAGTTTACTAATTTTCTGAAATCTTTTGGTTATTTTCTGAAATTTTTTCGTAATTTTTTGAAAATGTTTATTAATTTTGTGTCGTAAAATTCTGAAAAGGTAACAGTGAAAAACTTTAGTTACTATTTCAGAAAATTCCTAGAGAAATTTCTCAAAGTGTATATTTAAATTTGGAAATTATACATTTTCACTTTGGTTTAATTTTATTTGTACTTGCTTCGACTAACCGAATGAAATTACTTTTTACTTAGAAGTTGCCGAGTCAAAATTTGAAGATATTTTTCAAAAATGCAAAATAGTGGATGCAATATGGCGGACAAATTAACAATCGATCAAAGTCACTGCATGAAACTACGTACTCGATTCCGAATTTGAAGTTAGGTTTAAAAAATTTGCGCAATTAAAAAGACTTACATGAAAAGTAAAAGTAAAATTTTTAGTAATATTTAAAATTTACAACAAATAAAAAACAATATATTAGTAAAAAAAATGTCAAAAATAAACAAAAAATGTTCTAACTCACATTTACCTCCAAGAGGTGGAAGTTTGGTAACATTAGAAACATTTCAATTATTATTTTAATGGCTGAGAAACGTTTATTGTTTATAAAAACAATATTATCATCAAATGAAGTAACCAATTCGATATTCAGCTTTTAAACAACATGAAATTTGTAACCATCTGTTCAGAAAACAGAGTATTATTGGTTTGAAGTGATTTCTATCGATTTTACCAAATTTGATCGCCATTTTTTATCCGTCATTCTGAATGCTTGAAAACTAACTTCGTAATTAGCTATTCTTTCGCCATTTTGTAATTTATTATGTTATGAAAAATCTATAAAAAATAAATATAGTGAAAATAAATCACAACGGAATTGTGATTTTTGTTAAATAAGTGCTCTTAGTGTATTTAGTTTTAAATTTGCAGAATTTTTCGACCCTCAATTTGGAAACGAAAGGTTTAGTTAATAATAGACGTTCATTACAACACTTTTTTTCAGTGCGTTTAAAAATAAAACGTTTAGACTTATGTAAAATTGGTCCTCAAAGTGTTGAATTCACGAAATAAAATATCGACCTTTTTAATATTTTTATTATTGTTATCTTCTTAAAATATTAACATTAATAAACATTATAAATTCAACGACTTTTATTCCTTTCATTTACGTAATTTATATTACTATACTAGTATAGTAAATCCTGCATTGCACAATTTATTTGAGAAAGTTCAATAATGAATGCTAAATAATCATTTAAAAAAGTAAAAATAAACGTATTTTAGATGAGTAATTATTACAAATGTAAATGTATCTTCCTTTATCTCAAAAACAAAGAAAAATTATATATAAGTGTGCTGTATATTCAAATAATATTATTATACTTATATATATTTCTGCAATGTTTATAATGACTTTTTTTTAAGCTGATAGAACATTTTTTTTGAACTTTCCAAGATTTTGTCCTGCTATACTAATAAGTCGGGAATTAAAGTGTTATTTCTAATTAATTAATCATGAGTTTCTACTGCTAATTATCGGTAATATGTGCGGAATATGTGCGTTCAAATCAAAGCATATGCATATTGATCGGATGTTCAGATGGATCTGATGAACATGAATAATAATATGTTTTGTATATAAATTGATTAACTTCAAGACAAAGAATAATGTTAATGACATTTTACCAACTTATTTGTTATAGAGGTAATCTAAGATCCGGTATTAGAAAACTTATTACAAAAGAAATGTTTAAGATTTGAAATATTATTTTTAATGACAGTGCTTAAGAGGGCAAGTGCAACTACTTCTTGCACACATATAAAAAATATAAACAATTCACTTATATAGTAATAATACTTTTTTCATACAACAATTTAAAATAAGTCATCGATTTCAATAAAAGAGAGGTTCATTTCTTAAAGAACGTAAGTTTCCAAATATTTTTTAAATGGAATTCTCAAATTTATTTCGAAATACAGATTCAAAGAAATTCCGAAAAAAGTACGTTTTAACGAAATCACTTCATATAACTTTATAATTACAAAATTCGAATGGTTTCTTAGATATGTTGTAGAAGTTCATTTTTTTGTGAAAATAAACCGGTAAATATTGAAATCCGTTTATAATTACAAATTGTATACGATGAGAATTTTATTAGTAAATAAATTATTAATAATTATAATCTAATACAGCGCACGGGACTACGAAGTTATACATCGTGAGTTCGATTCCCCTCCTGAGAACAATTTTTTGTTTTTGTTTTCAAGCAGCCGCTCGCTGTTGGTAAGAACAAGAACGTTGTTTGTTTATTTTTCGAAAATGTTTATCTCGTGGAAATCGACCATCGGTTGTTACTGTACTTTAATGTAGGTTTCTGCAGTTTAAAATGAATTGATATTAAAGAAGAATTGGTAAATATTCCAGGACGTTTTCGTTCGCTTTTTTTTTAATACAGTGAAGATAAACTATTGAGAATGGAAGAAAAACATAACAAATCAACTTTATAATGCATCATTACAGTCTTTTATTTAGAATAAGACGACAGAACAATCCCATACCAACTTCTTATGCATACAAAATAATATTATTTTCGGACGATACATCATTTATGAGTAATTCCACAGATTTTTTAATAGCGGGTACTGGCGATTTCAGACTTATCCTCACCTTTTCGAGTATTAATTCACGAAGAGTGTTCAACAAAATACAGTTGGATGTAAAATTTCATCAATTTTCTATATATTGCTAGTTATAAACAATCACTATTTACGCATAATGTGCCAAAATTGTACTATTATCGAAGGGTACTGGTACAGCAATCTTTACATCTTAGGGCTATATAAAAATTAAGACTGAATCTATCTTTCTCAGAGTTACGTGGATGCATACTTAACAAGTACTCTTTTAACAAATGTTAAGTTGATGAGTGTGCCTCATGTTAAACAAAATTATTATCCCAAATACTTCAGGTACCCACTTTTTCCAAAAAATGTTTTTTTTATATTTGGCTGTTTTATAAAAATAAGTTTCGAGAAAAGTTTTTTATTATTATTCAAAAAGTTCCTTTTCTACTGCTAATAAAAACTAAATTTGGTAGATTAGTGTGTCTCAATAACTAGCATACGTATGTCATTGAGAAATGGTCTAGATAAAACGTGGACGACCTAAAAAATAGAAATAAACAAGTAGCACATGTAGAAAATTATTTGTTAATACTCTGTAACCAGTGTTCACATTAGTTTCGGATGTGCTTTAACTGAAAATCACATTGCTATTTCAGTATTTTTGTGTAGTCGCGAAAAAAAGTCGTTTGAAAAAAAAAATGTCTAAACCAATATTTTCTAAATTTCTTTTAATCGGGTAAATTGATTGTGGTCGCAATAGGTAATTGAAATTTTAGTAAAATAACGCTAACTGGGCGTAATCAAGGAATATTAAGTAAATATTAAGTAAAATGAAACATGCAGACGAATGTTGTAAAAATTGTAATAAGATCTTTTTCTATGATACACAATGAATTACAGTATTGTAAAATATTTATTATCTTTAAAAAATTATCACATTTGGCAAAAATCCTCGAAATATCAAATAAATCCATGTTTCAAATCTTTTCGAAACGAAAACAGTTGTATATTTCTATTAAATTGTTAAAACAAAAAATAAGTTATTTATAAAACTTTATATATTTGTATATTAAATATATTATTATATATTTGTTATTAAGCACATTTACTTATTTAAGAAATAATTATCAGTCATTAATTATATTTGTATGTTATTTTCCCAAGCAGTGGAAATAAAAAATAAAAAGTTTAATTTCCCTCGATAAGTCTGCTAAAAAATTATGCACGTCACGATTTTAAGGGTTCATATACATCCTACTTTGTGATAAATGTCATACCGAAGGTGTGACGTCAATTTTTTGTTCAACTTTTACTTCGAAGTTCGAGTTCGAGTTCGAAGGTAAAAAAATCTGTGGAATTACTCTTATATAGCTTGCGCGAAAACTGGCAACAAAAATGTCGCGATTTCGACTAGCGGTGGCAAAAGTAACTACATTATATGCACGCTTTGCTAACTTCATGTACGAATGTTCACATTTACTATGACATAATGTTAAATTTCACTGATTTATCTGTGTAATATATATCACAGTCATGACGCTAAAGTTAGCAGCCAATTCGTAGCAGTCGATTCGAAAAAATTGAGTTTATAATTATTGTATTGAGTCCATATGGTATTGATGTTAATATTTTGTACTAAATTGACACTTTAATGCACATTTTTGAATATAAATACAAAATAGAATCCTTGCAATTGGAATCGGCTGCTCCGATTTGGCTGTTAACTTCAGTATCATATCATAGTCATAATTTTTTTTCAAGTTTAGAACAAATTACCCTAACGGTATAGTGATTTCTGGTTGAAATTAGAAGCTTTAACCTAATAATCTCCAGTCTGCCTTCCAACTGCCATCTAAAATCGTATTGGAATAGTAAAATTTTCGATAGTGGTATATGGAAATAAATATGTTCACTATTAAAATATATTTAATGTGTGTTGATATTTCGTTTTAAACACATTTAAATAATATATCTGGACGATATCGAGTCAATTAATAAACTCATATACTTGTTACAGACGTTTCCGAATTGAAAACCGCAAAATTTAACTTGTGATTTTTACAAATTATTTAAAACTATGCTATTCTACATCTATGCCATGCTAGATATTTTATTTTCTCAAAGTACAAAATGTAGTCAAGTAAATACACTAAGTAACAGTCACAGTCTGATCAATGTGCTTGCTTGTAATAAAAAACTACAGGGATTTAAAACTGCATGATAAGTTTTGTAGAAATATCAAATTGATTTGGATTATCTATTATAATTTTCATGCCATACCCTGGTAGAAATCTACTTTTTTGTTACATTGCCCAGTTTTCCTATACCTTTAACACGTGAAAGACAGAAATTGGCAAAAAACTGGACTCATTTTCTACCAGGGTATTATTAATCGTTTTAACTCAGAGTCCAATTTGTTAATAACATAAAAACGAACAAATTACGCTGTCACTCATCTATGTGCCCCTTTTAAAAATGATTCTATACAGGTTTAATCATTTTCACTTTAAACGTGATTGTTTTCAAAATTGCCTTTTTTACTGCGGCACTCTTAAATAAACAATATTTTTAATTATTTCTTTATGTGATCGTTCTAAAATTTCATACTTTGTCGAAAAATTATGACGGTATCTTTAGATTTTGCATATTGCAGAGGGTTTTATACATTTCAGTAATTGCATTCAGAATTCTTATAGGTTGAAGATTACAAATCTGGATTTAGAAATTTGAAATTCAATATGGCGGACCCAATATGAAGGACAAAACTATCAAAATATAATCTAAAGTGGGCGAACATCGAAGGTCAGAGGTTTTTGCGATCGCTGATTATGAATCTGAAGGTAAAAATTTGAAATTCAAAATGGTGAATCCAATATGGCAGACAAACTTACCAAATACGACTTAAATTTGACAGAATTTCTTTTCTTTTATTATTATAAGAAATTATAAGAAAAAAATAATGTTAATCGGGTTCCGATGTATATTATACACAGTTACAATTAAAAAAATCGTTAATTAATCAACATATTATTATTATTATTAACATTATTATTACTATCGAAATTTTCAATCGAGTTTTTAAATTTTTAATCTCAACAACTGATTCGTAATCGACGACTTCAAAAATCCCTGAGAACCTAGTTTCATTTAAATCAAGCAATTTTTCGTATTTTGGTTCGCCATATTGGACCGTCATTTTGAATTTAAAAAATCTGACGATAAACTCGTAGTTAGTGGCTTACAAACTCCACAGGAACCGAGTTTTATTTACATTAAACAATTTTTCGTACTGTAATCCGTCATATTGCGTCCACCATTTTGAATTTCGAAAATCTGACAACATAACCGTAATCATCGTTCGCTAACATCCTCCACCCAAAAAAAAACAAATTTTATCAAAATCAAGTAATTTTTGACATTTTATTAAATTCCAAAAATGTTTTAGTGCCAAAAATTAAAAGTTCCGTGGATTTGCCAATATCTCATCGTATATTTTATCAAACATTTTCATTTCAAGATAACTTTTGACAGTAAACGTTGTTACTTGATTTACATTTGTATCTTTCCGAGAAAAAGTGTGTATGGTACTGCCGTCTCCAGCGACGTCGTTGCCCACGTGCACTCATCTGCAATGTCGAACCGCAGTCGGGGATGCGCAACTGGCTCATGCACGCACGGCATCCTCCGCCATATTGATTGGCTCGCTCGACATTACGTAATGTCATTAACACGTCGCTTACACATGCGCCTAAACCCCCGGGTCGACAGCGCCCCCTGCCCCCGTCTCGTCGTACCCCCGTGGTTCCCCCCGCGTCACCCGCAGAAGCCCGGACGGATTCACACACGTGAATTTATCTCGGTACACACGTGCGCGCATTCATCAAGCGCTCGCACGCACACCGATGCCATAAACCATCGCAATAATGCGTTTGACGAGTGCACCGTGCGTCCGACGTAATGACGGACGAGAGTGTGAGATTCGTCGTGTTCTCTTTTTGCGTGGGTGTGCGTACGATCTGCGGGTGCATTACTCGCAGTCACGTACGTGTCGAACCGATCGCCGACTGTTGAATCGGCACGTGCTGGGATTTTAATTATCTGGTAATTAACAAACGTTTACGCGAATTCGTCCCCCTTGACCGAGGTCCTCTCGTCGATATCAGTTATCGATAACCCGGCGGAATGGTCCGATGTATTGTTCTAGAATTCCAAAACTTACGTAACGATATGTCTGCATAATTCCTTTGCACAATTCTTCTGGTAGGGATTTGTGTTACTGATTGTTCTCTGGACAGCAATTGCCCTGTGGTCGGCGCGACACGCAGTCGATCTTTCAAGTGCATCCTGATTGGGGATCCTTACGTGGAAGATAACTGTTCAAATGAAAAAAAACGAGCGTTGCACCCGCTACGGCAAAGATAGCAGGCCGATTGCTGAGTGGGAGATACATCTGCTTTACCATCAGGTGGTTTCCTCTGATGATAGAGTAGTTCGTCGTTTGTATCTGTCTGGATTTTCCGTAGCTTTTCCAGACTCAGTGCAAATGCGATACAGAGGGGTCAAGTCGCACTACGGGGCGCAGTAATGGGGGGACTGGCTCTGGGTGGGTGTTGCCTTGTATTGTCATGTATTGTCTTACAAATGTCTTCGATTGTCTGTCCGACCTATACACTCGAGAGCCGATCCGCGAATAGGCTAAAAATGTCATTAAAGCGGGGGATAGTTCCTTTCCTTCTTCTCTGGTACCACTTTGTTGTTGCCAAGTGCCAGGTATTGTATTATGGTCATCATAAAATGGTTTGATGGTATATGCTGGAATGAAATTTCCAATGCAGAGGCCTGGTTTTAATGGATGCATATTGTTTCTAGGTGGTTCGGAATTGGTCAGTTTTGATTTTTACATTCATCCTAGGTAATATGAATATTGGGTATACTCTGAAACTTACAGATTACCTTAGAAAGCTACCAGATTAAAACAAAATGATGTTACCAACCGCTGATCCTTACAAGGTACAATTTTTTGGGCATAAAATAAGGACACCTCAAGACTCAACGTATAAAATACTCTACACCTCATTAAAATACCCTACGCCCTTTGGAAAAACTCCACATATCGTATCCGACATTTAAAAACCAGACACTCTAAGACTTCGACCTTCCAAAGCCGACAATTGAATAACCTGACAATGAAGATCCGGACATTCAGAAACTGGACATATCAAAAACCCGACATTGAAATACCCGTTACTTCAAGAACTTGACATCCTTTGGATAAATTCACGTATTTTGAACCTGATATCTCTAAAACCCAACATTCAAAGCCTCGACAATGAAAACTACGACAATCAGAATCTCGGCATTAAAAAAATTGGCACATCCAAAACGCAACATTAAAAGATCCAACACTTCAAAATCCTGAAATTGAAAACTCCTGTAATAAACAGCTCCACATTCTAAAACTCAACAGGAGAAGACCCGACAATCAAAATCTCTAAATTTAATAACCCGACACTCTCAAAAACTCGACACATTGTTTTTAGGCGGCGAACACTTAAAAAAGCAGGATCCTGATAATTCCGATGTTAATACAAACCAAACAATAAAAATTACGACATTTAAAAACCCGATACCCTTCGAGGAAACTCGACATATCTCAACTCCAACATTTAAAGACTTGGCAATCAAACTGCTAACATTCCAAAACCCGGCACATTGTTTTTCGGAATAGAAGACTTAGTAAAACCTGAAACTTTAAGAGCCTGATTTGCAAAAACCCGGCACTTCAAAAATCAGCCATTGCAAAATCTGACAATAAAAATCCCTAGAGTCAAAAACTCAGACATTAAAGGTTCCGACAATAAAATTACTCTAAAAGCCGTAGTCTTTTAGGGATGGAAGATTTGGAAAACCGGAAACCTCACAAATCAGATATTACAAAAGCCAGACAATTGAAATCCCCACATTAAAAAACCTGTAACTTCAAAAACCCGATATTGAAAAATGCAACAATTAAAAAACTGGACATTAAAAGACCTAACAATCAAAATACTGACATTGGAAAACCCGAAATGATGTTTTTCGGAAGGGAACACTTAAAACAATCCGAAACCTTTAAAACCGGAGATTAACAAAATCAACACTTCGAAGCCTGAAACACTTTTTTAACGCGGATTTTTGTGATGTTCTCATAAAAGACAAATAGCGACAAATTGAAACCTATAAAACCTGATTTAAAAAACAACCCAGTAGCGCAGGTATCTGCGATGACATTGGAGCAAAAATTAAATGTATTTTGGTTACCGTCGTTTTTTTACAGTTACTCTAAGTAGTTGAACTGGTGTACTTTGTGTACAAATGATAGGGAAACGAAACCCGCAACTAACCAAATTTCTTATTTATTGGCTTCATATTATCTCATTCCACATAATACTTTTCTTTAAGTTGGGATTAAATAAGCCATATTTTTAATGATGGACTCGAAGAATGTCTCATTAGGGCCTAATAGAGTGCTAGATGGTCAGTACACCAGGAGTTTCTCTAGGCGTCTGGCATTTCATAATTTCCTCTTGTTTTTTTGGAGGTTATTGACATTTAGAACTTCGCTTTAAAGAAAGTGACCTCACAGTCAAATGTCCAAATATCTCCGTTAGTAACCATATGGTGATAAACATAAATAGCAGACAATTCAATATTAAGAACAATTAAGTACCTACGGTTTCGAGTAACGGCATTCAGAATTCTAAACTATCACAAACAACATTTATCCATACCGAGTAATTTCCTCCCGAAAAGTCTTCTTTTCTCGATTTTACGTTCTAAATTCAACACATTCTAGGCAATTAAAAAGGGGATCTGACGTCCCGCCAATTAAAGACATAGTTATTTCTATTGTTTCATACTAGACCTCCAATAAGTATTTTAACTTGACCAACCAGTCTAACGTTGTAGGAGCACTCATGATCAACTGAGTCATATATTGGATCATCAAATTTTATTAAGAATTCGCAGACAGCATCAATGCCGATAACGGGAACTTTCAGCGATTCGCATCATTGCCTAAAATTTCGTTTCAATTTCCAATTGACCTCGTTCGATAATCGAACACAATTGTCCGTCGCGTCGAAATATCGAGAGAGGAGGAGGAGGAAAAGAGATGATAGATAGTCAAAGTGTGAATGAGACAGAGATAGACAGTCAGAGTGAGAGAGAGAGAGAAAGCGGGTGGATGTACGCCAACCAATTGAAAAAGTCGGCCAGGTGGAAATGCAGCGAACTGTACTTCAATGCACCGATCACGCAGCTCGCATTTGTTGCTGGAATGATTGGATTGTCAAAAAGAATCGATTTGGCCCTACCTAATTAACGCCGCAACCTTGCCTATAACTACAAATTCACTCAGTGCCATTTGGAAAAAGTAAGGTTTGGATTAGCATTCGTTTTAACTCTTGGATAGTTGGAAAAACTTTTGTAAATGTCGTTTTCAAAGGCTTTGGTTTATAACAATAAATAAATGTTTTCTCGTTAGAAAAAAGCATTTTATTGAAGAGGAGCCAGTTTAATAGTGCACTCTAAAGTATCCAATTCTTGTTTCGTTAATCGAAAAGATATTTTGGTCTGTTTTCCCCACTTTAAAAATGAAGCGGCCGGGACAAAATTATACTTTCATTAGCGGGGTGTTGGAGCCTCTGCAGTTATTTTACGAATATTGTGCGGGGTGCGCAGGTCAACCTATAGAGATCGACTTGGCGAGCGCCCCGTTCTCTCTACTTATTAGAAATCTCGTAACCTCATTGGAGAGGGCTTATTTCGCAGGCGAAGGAAGTCCTGCTTCGTCGACTCGGCAACGAGGACGTAAATCAGACGAAAATGCACCATGGAATTAAGGGATGCTACCGTCCCCTCAAGGTTGCCAAATTAATGTAGCGCCGCCTCTAATTAGACGTTCGTAATGCCGCATTTTGCGTATACGGGAAGCCGACGTCTCGACCGCGACCGACGTTCCCGTAGGGGCTTGCCGAGGGGTTAAAGGTGACGCACTGGCAAACCTCGTAAATTACTGGCAGCTAGAGGCGTCCGTCAGTCGCTTTTGAGATTATTATTTCCCCGTTGGCACCTTATCGGAAGATTAACGAGGGCTTCGGATGTATCGCTACGTCAGCTGTACGTTGCGTCCTAACGTCAAACCAACGTCAGGGTCCAAGAATTTCGAAGAGTCTGGTTGCAGCACGAACGGTTTTGTATCAAGAGCCCGTCAACTGGAATTGTGGTGGTTTGGGTAGGATACCGTTGATGAACATAGTAATCCTAACTATTATTATTTGGACTCACACTGAATTTTTGATGGGTTGGCAGCAGTTTTACAGGAGGAAACAAGATGACAGAAATAAAATCGTGGACTGATAAAATAAAAGCGAATGTTTACATCATGTTGATCAATATCTTGAAGAAACCACATGCTTCTGGATTCTCTTCAGGTTTTATAGTTTTATTACATCCTCAGGATATCTTCAGGATGTACGACACCCTAAGGAAGTTAAGAGAATAATTAAAGTATAGACATATACATTCTGAAGAGTTCCTTATTACGTCCTAAAGTGGATGTCCTGTATGGATATGTTGGTTCGCCATTGATCAAGGGGAGCAATATATTTGTCAAAAACGTTTGTTAGTTTCTATAAGAGACGATTGCATTGATGAATATTTAGAGGAAATCGGATGCTTCCTCCCAGCTTTTATCGTTTTATTGCTGTTCTCAGGACATCCTCAGGATATACGACACCGCATGGAAGTGATCAGAATGATAGGAGCATATACTTGGTTATCCTCAGGCGTTCCTGAGCATGTCCTTAGGTAGATGTGGTGAATGGCGAATTTTGGTTAGTTGTTGGGCAAGTTGAACAATATGTTTGACAATAACAATGGAAGATATCTACTGAAGATAAGAGCGAAGGTCAACACTGATTTCACGAGGTATAGGAATAGGTTACTGTAAACAGGATGCCGGAAAGGAAGTTGATGAGTAGCTGGCCATGAGATATTAATGCGTCTGCAGTAATGATTGGGGACAAAAGCAAGAATTATGGTTGGAGTGCAAGAAATCTAATTTGCATTTGATGTTGAGCAATTCAACGATGGAACAGGAAAATGAAAGGTAGCTATAGATGATCAAACTTCGGTCATAAGGACAAACTTGTATTTCTTGAAATGGAAAATGGAATATAATCATCTGAGTTTTGGGTAACGTAACACGATGAATGTTGGTGGACGATGGAGCAATGATGGTGACAACGAGGTTGACAAAGGTGGTGAAGGCAAGGAAAATAAGAGGACAAATTGATGTTGGTGATTGATCAAGAGTTTCTTAATGATTGAAACATAAACGGCAATGCGAGAAGGAATAGAATGTTTGAAATTGTTGACCATCACAACAATAAGTCAGGAACAATACCTACTTATGGTCAAACTTTACAAAAGAACATGTAAGAAGGCTGTCAAACAGGTCAACAAGGCCAATTATAACATCGAATATCGGAATTCTTATCATAAATTCTTATAGTTGTACAATATCGTATTAATATCACACTACTAATAAAGCTGTTAGACAGTATACCGTCCAAGAATAAATTTCAACGACCGTGGAGCAAGCACTACATAGACTACAAAGTAATACCAAGGATGCAAATATCCAAAGCCTCTTTTTAAAAAAACTTTTACATTTTCGCATAAAACGCCTACTAAATGCAGCACAGCGCATTAAAATTCCCATTCATTTCCATTTTGTTTTTACGTCAAAGTATTTCGAGCAGTTTTCAATGTTTTATCATGTTTTTCAGCATCTAGTTTCGCGATACTCCATTGTTTTGACGGCAAGCAGTCAACTTTTTTATTAGCTGCATTATAATTTTCTCTCGTTACAACGTGAACAAACGTAACGCCACCTCCTATGAAATGTTGTTTACACGGTATTGAATTCCGTCGGCTTCGACCTGCATCGTTTTTTTTTTGCGATTCTCCCTTTCTAGCAAAATCTCCCGTAGGGCGACACGCATCGCATTTTCGCCCAGTGCAACGTCGGTGAAACAATAGGTCGATTTTGCGATTTCAGTCGGACGATATGAACATAGAACGGATATACGGGGTTCCATCTCGAATTCATCATAAAAGCGCCGGTCCAGCGCGTACATTAAATCTTCGTAGCTGTCGCGTACGTAACGCACACCCACGCTTTATTTTTCGCTGGACCTCGAATCGATTTGTCGTCGGTCTCGTTCTCTCTCGAGACGGCCTCAAAGTAACAGGTTGCACCAAACGTGTGTCGGGCCACAGCCCAGGCGACGAAATTTCCGTTTGCGATATACGACGGGGGTGGCTTCCAGAGCTACGAGTATTTTCTGCCTTTGGCCGTTGGAGGCGGGGTCGCTGAACTTGGGAAATAATCAAGACTCATTGCGACTCTGCGGGCATCTTCGAAAGGCACTCGCCTACAGAGAAATGCATCATAGTGGAAACAACTGATTAATGCACCAATCCGTGCTTGAAATAAAAAATGTACTACGTTTATAATAATTATAAACAAATAAATGAAACAAAACATGTAGGATGCAATTTTAGAGTTGAATCGCTTTCTAAAACACGTGATGAGTACTGTGACCTATTTCTATAATACCGTCCGATGATATCATGTAGCAATCGCTTTTAAATAAAACAGTTGTCGTTCCGCGAACAAAATTAATTCTGGTCATTGGCTTATATAAAATCTATTTTCCACCAGTAGTAACAACCTATTTTTCAAACGTACTAATAGTAAACCTCATATAATTATTGCATTCTTTACGATAGGCTATACTTTGTTTATGAGACTTGCGTTACTAATTTCGCGTTTAAAAATCTTGACGGTACAAAATGCACCCGCCGCATACGAGCACAACATAACACAGGTCTCGAATTATACGCATCATCAAGGTCGCCAAAGCAACGAGCCAAAAAAGTTGCATGCTCATTTTAAGCCTGCGCCCATTCGCTCATTTGGGTTAAGCGGACGCGAGACTCTGATGACGAGTCAGCGAAGAGGTTATTATTTTAATTCGCCACGTTGCAAATTACTCCCGTCGCTTACTTTATTATATTTGGGATAATTGTGTACTTTACCGTTTCTCGAGCCTTCAAATAAATCAGGAACATTCTTTTAAAATTGAACCGATATGATTGGCTTCGGCGGTGGATTTACCAGGATTCGACTTCGCCGCCGATATTTTTTTTTCATTTATGCCAAACTTTACATCAATGTCCTGACTTTCATCTTGTAATTTGGGGAAGAAGAGTTTTATTAACTTTTAGAGGGCTACTATAGTGATCAAATGTAACGTTTTAAACAGGAACATGATACCTGTTTACATAAAAAGTAAAATGAGCAGAAAAATTGGTGCTACTGATTCGTAATCAGAGTAATTTTTGTTGCAACGTTATCGAGGCCAAAGAAGTAATCCGCCAGTGGCGTCAGTATCGTTCGGGAGTCCCTTCCCCCTCGCGTGACTTCCCCCTCTTAGTCTCATTGTACCCGCTTCAGCTGTGAATAGCGAAGAGCCGCAAATTCCGAACATTGTGGGGGGTAACCAGGAGATACTAGCGCAAGCATGCGGATTAGTTCAACCCTACTTTTTTATTCTCAATAATGTTACATGAAATCTCAAAGCTGCGCGTAGTTAATAAATAACTAGCAAATTGTTTTTACTTCCACGTTTGTTCTAACCAAGATACAAACCACAATTTTTAGACACAGTTCGTTCTTATTGTAGATATAGGCACTTGTGGTTGCGGAACAAGATAAAAAATAATTATTTTCGAAACTGCTCAAAGACTGAAAACTCGTTAGAAGCTGATTCATGACAATAATCGGTTATTCCAGCGACTATTAATTCAGCAGTTCACCCGCGTCTATTCGTCTCGCGCGGAAATGTCGAGTCCTCGTTCAACTTCCTCTCCTCAGTTACTGCCAAGGAAATTTCAGCCGACGCATGCGATTTTAGTCATCTATCATGCTGCGCAGTAATTCATATGCCGTGCATCAAACTGTACTTTGCGCTGAAGAGAACGCCTAGATCCGCGGGATCAATCACAGCTCTGCATCCTCCGACGTCGCTGAGCAAACACGAAACTTTCGCGTTAATCGCGTATTAAGAAAGTATAGTTAAGCTGAGAACTTGGTAATGTTTTAAATCGAACTTGTACTTAGTACCAATAATAATTTAGAATCGTTAAATTACTATCAATCTAGACGAAAAATTACACCATCATGCAAGTTTATGTTTTAAAATGTTTTACTGTCATTTGAATGGCATGTACCGGAATGGAATACTTGATCCATTATTAGTTAGTAAATGCATTTATTTGTATATAATAACATCCTAAGATACGTAGGTTGGAATGTGAAACGCTCATTTATTTAAGTGGGATAATGTTGTCGCTTATTGACTATCGTTTATTCTGGTTACACAAGTGATTTCTACTGACACTACGGTTAGAGAACTAAGTAGTAAACTATTATTTTTGCATACATATATTCACTGCCAATCACAAGGATATTCCTAATGAAATGTTTTGAAAAATGATATCTTAATTTGAGGATTTTGTACACCTTTTTAAGACTGACACTTTACAAAACTAACTTACGGTAGTTTGAATGTGTTTGGCAACATGAAACAAAAAATGTCATGCTTTGCATAAGTGGATGAATACTGTATATCTATTAGAGTATATTATATGAACAAATATCGCTAATTTTTTTATAGAGATATTCTTGAATGAGAAAAAAGATTGATGGCCCCTACACTGTATACAGTCGCGTCATATCCAGGTGACTTAGTTGTTAATGATCACTTTTGATTTGTTTTTTCTCATATATTTACTTTAGGTGTGACTTCTTTCAATATATTGTCATACTCACAATACAAAATTTTATTTTGAAGAATTTTATTTGATTTTTTAAAATATCTCTAAGTTATAGTTTGGTTCATACTAAACAAAAGTTTGGAAAATTCCAATTTGAAAGCTTTAGCACATTTTGTTAGGTTAATGGTATTATCGACATTAAAAATACACATTTTTATATAATTTTTTATAATAGCATAATTTTGAGCAAAATATTAAAGGTACCGCAAATGGGCAGAGTCAAAGAAATTATCAAATAAATTGTAACTTCGTAAAATGTTGATGTTTTTTAGTTGCACATCCTTCAAGCTACTTTATTTTCATTACTTTTACTAATACAATCGAAAAAATAAAATTAAAAAGTATGTCTAAAAGTGGCCCAATATTTTTGTAACATACTTAAAAAGTATCTAACAAATTTCATGATAATTCTGATATTAATACTTCTATTAAATATACAGGTAAATTGTGAAAAATTAGGCATATTTTGGACATATTCTCTTTTATCGCGTTTTCTCTGACTTTGAGCGCAAAATAGTATTTTGCACCGTATATCGCAGACGTGAAACAGCACTTCCCTCTCCCTGGGGAACAAAATAAGTATCTGGTAGCAAAATTATTTTATTCATTTTCTGTTCTTTATATAATTTTCTAAGAAATGAAAAAAAGTATAATATTTGACGACAATAAGATCCTGATATTTAACCCTTGTGACTTCAACCTTCATAACTTTCATTTTCAAACACCAAACACCCACAAATTTATTCTATTTTGTGAATAAAATTTATATTACAATAAAGAATTAACAATTTTTTAATTACAACTACAATAAAAAAAAAGTTTATGGCAAGATTTACAAAAAAAAGACACAATCGAAAATTAAATAAAGTTAAGCTACCGAAAAGGACTATTCGGGAGGTTTTTGAGGTCGCTGATTACGAATCTGAAGTGAGCTTTTCGAAAATCAAATTGACGTATCCAATATGGCGGACGAATTTTTAAAAAAATTGATTGGATTCACTTGAAGCTTGGTACTCGAGGGTTTTCGAAGTCGCTGATTTCGAATCTAAAGTCAGTTTTTTGAAATTGAAAATGGCGGATTCAATATGGCGGACGAGTTTTAAAAACTTGTTGGATTTTTATAAAAATATGTTTCCGAGGGTCTGTAATTAGCCTACTTATTTTTAGTTACCGAGATCAGCCACGAAGAGGTTACAGAACTTTGATCCCATTTTTTGTTTTATTTATTTTTTTTTCAAATTCTGTATTGCGGAGTTACTTAGGAGCAGTTCGACAAGGTTCACTGGACATTTCGTGAAGATTTTTATATATCCGCAATTTCTGAACAATTTCGAGTATCTTTACGGCAATATTATTTTTCGTCTATGAGTACTAGGGATAAATAAAATGTTTAGTAATGTTGAGTAATAAATAAATTGTTTTTCGACCTTAGATAAATAGTTTCATAAAAAACCCGCAATTTAAAAAAAAAATCGTCCTGCATTTTGTACCCGCCATTTTGAATTGTGAAAAACTAATTTCTTATTGGTAATCAGATATCCAGAACACCCCTAATATATAAGATGGAAAAAACTGTAATTTTCTAAAAAAAGTCGTTAAACGATTAATAAAAATGTACATCTGTTTGTTATACTGTTATGCACGTTTTAAGAAACTATTTTGCTCCCTAGTTGTGTAATGTACTATTTCTTATATTGTTATATTTCTTAATATTATATTTCTTAATGCACATATAATATATACTGAACCTCTGGCAACAATTGCATGACATTTTTTTTTGCATTGAAACAATTTAATATCAGAGGTTACTTATGCTGCTTTTTTGTAGTAAAACTACCCAATGGAGTGAACTGTATGACTAAAGTAGGAAAATAAAGCTATTAATGTTATATTAATGTTTAATGGTTATACAGGGTGATCGGCCAACCATTACCCAGCGGCTAACTCTAGATTCTACAGATAATTCTGAACAACTTTTTCCTCTAAAAAAATGTTCGGGAAGGTAGAGTTTTTAAGTTATTCAACACTAAAATTTAGGTGAAAAAATCACATTTTTTGAAATATCTCGACTCGGTTTGAAGGTACCTTAACGAACCGGAGCTCATTTTAAAGATATTTTAAAGCTCTATAAATTGTCTCTATTGGTTTTTGATCTACAATGAATATCTCTCTTGTTATAGCCATAAAAACGGGATAAATGCCGATTTTTCAGGATTTTCGCGTTTAACTCGTTTCGACACATAGTTACCGAAATATCACACAGAAAAAAGTTGTAGGCCTTGAAAAAACAAAAACTTTTGTCCTGCAATACGATGCGATTAAATTAAAACTGAACCCTACAAGAGCCTCGTAAAGTTGACAAAATACAGTTCGACAAATAAATCGGTATTAATAACAAAATGTTATGAAAACGAGTACAAATAGGGTTCAGTTTTAATTTAATCGCATCGTATTAGAGAACAAAAAATGTTTGTGTTTTCAAGGCCTACAACTTTTTCCAGTGTGATATTTCGATAGCTATGTGTCCAAACGAGTTAGACGCGAAAAACCTGAAAAATCGGTATTTACCCCCGTTTTTATGGCTATAACAAGAGAAATATTCATTGCAGGTCAAAAATCAACAGATACAACTTATATAGCTTGAAAATATTTCCGAGATATTTCAAAAAAAGTGATTTTTCCCCCCCTAAATTTTAGTGTTGAATAACTTAAAAACTCTACCTTCCCGGAAATTTTTTCAGAGGAAAAAGTTGCTCAGAATTATCTGTACAATCTACAGTTAGCCGCTGGGTAATGGTTGGCCGATCACCCTGTATATACAGAATAACGTGCTCGCTGTTTTTATTTTATTTACTTTAGTCAAGTGACCGCTTAAACCTCTGTAAATAATTAAAGTAACACTTAAGTAACTTGTTTAGTTCAATTCACATTTCACTTTTTTACATAATAGTAAACTCTGTTTTTAGTTTCCAAGGTCGCGAGTTCGAACACTCATGCATGCAAATATTTTCTGTTTATGTAGAATGTTTTGGATATTCATTGATAGGTCTAAAGCCCGGTGTTAAACCGTTTTAATTATTTATTTTAAAACAAAACCTATCGTAATAACTACTTAATTTTATTGGTCAAATTTCTTATTTCAGTAAATTTTTCTATTATTTGTAGAATAAAATAAAGTTCTATCTAAATTATGACATTTACTAAAATTATAGTAAATACCACCATAATTTTAGATCCGTCAAGTCCTAGTAGAAATAGTAAAACTTTTCCTAGAATATCTCTTAATACACTGTCACGAATTAGTTAGTACAACATAAATGTAGGCACTTTTAGAGGCAAGTGTACATTCTTGGATTGTAAAATACGAAGGTGCCTTATTTATGAACTAAAATTTCAAGACACTTTGAACAAATGTAAGAAGTTTATTCTGAAAAGAAAAATGTCTAATTCCAAATAAGACATTTGGAAGACATTATTTTTTGCAGTGTAAATTTATGGCATCGAATAGTTGAAAACAAGACCACATTGTGAACACTGCAGACAGTTTTTCTCTTTGCGTATTGAAGATGTTGGTAAAAAACTGAAGAGGGATAACTAGTGTTCGGTGCGTTTAAGGTATCTTTCGCAGTTGGCAAAAAGACTTACGGTCTTTATCGGCGTGTCCATCGGTTTCTCCCGACGGCAGTTTTTAGTCGGTAAAGTCGCGAGGATGCCAACAATGGCTGGTTCCAATGGCAATGCTATCGATGCTAATCGATTGCTGGGCGATATATCTCTGGTGACATAACACGCGATTTTATCGTTACCACCCTGAACACCGTGCCTCGATATGCTAATAAATTACTCGCGCTGGAGGTACGCTCCTAACTTCACGTGTCAGGAGCTTCCTTCTTTCTTGCACTTCTATTGCTTTTTAAACATAATGAACTTTTTAATGAAATTGTATTTATCGATGTAACGCATTTCTTTTAGATATTTGTATTTAATAGTTGTTTCTTTGTGTTTCAGGTAAGAAAACTTGATGGTCTTGATCATGGATGTTGTGAGTATGATCGTAATTCGTTTTTCAAACTTAAATCATGATATTTTTATTAACAGTGGCGTTGGTGTGGACTTAATTGAAGGGGGGGGGAGTGGACCCTTGTGTTACTAAACAGATATATTCCTATCTTAATACCATAATTTACCGCTTGATGAAGGGAGAAAACATGGGAAAATTGTTTAAACTTAGCGTTATGTAGTTCTAATTGGTTGATGAAAACCAATAATCGGTGAATAATCTTGATTATTTCCCTTATCAGTAAAAACTGATAAAATAATTGTTTAATTTACTAATAGCACATAGAAAGATTCGAAAATGGGATAATTTGTTACGGTTTATATATTTTATCCAGCAATAAAAACGTCTTTGGCAGTTTTCAAATTTTGGTATATTATTTATAAAACCCTAAAAACTACTTAAAAAAAAGTGGTTCAACTAACCATTTTACTGTAGCCCATTCTCCCTTATTTCCACTAACAAATTTTAGACTGCTTCGGGTGTTCGGAAGATTTTTTACAGATATTTATTTAAAAAGTAGGCATGTTTAGTAATAAATTGCATATTTTATGAGAGCATTACTAAATTGTGTTAATATTCAACAAGTTCTGGTATCACTGACAACATGAAGAGTAAAATATTTGGCTGCACATGAAAGTGATTTAGCTACCATCGATAAATCGAATTCACTGCTGCTAGTTAGTTGCCACACCTGAAAGTTAATTATGGCAGCGGATGTTTTGCTAGCATATTTGCTGTCGTTTCTTATCTGTAGCCGATTAAATTTAACTAACATCTGCAGTTAACTTTTTTACCGTGTATTTATACTAGTAGAATATTTCCAGGTCCTTGTTACACTACCAAGTTTTCCTTGTACTCTGAATTTGAATAAATAAATGAAATAGGAATTGTCGAGAAACAGGGATCTTTTTCTATTAGGGTATTTTTTTATCTATACCTACTGAATTTCTTTCTTCATTTGTCTTTCGTTTTAATTAAGTCAGTTGAGTATGACACGTAGTGTCGTATTATGTTGTTGATGTCGTTAGTTATCATTATTTGACGATAAGAGATTGGATTTTTTACAATACACATTTAACTAAATCAAATTTAAAACAATTTTTAAACTAACAAAGAGAACGATAGACATCATCAATAAAACATCAAACACAGAATATATATAGATCAGTTTATGTAAAAAAGGTACTAAGTCCATATAAGAGACAATTTTTTGAAAAACTCAATAAATTGTTTTACTTTTCTTACCGAATGAATGCAGAAGAAGTACTAGTCAGCAGAAATGTTACTTTTATGTATTTAAAATAATGCACGGATAGCTCTTTACGAGTAAATTTCGAGTAAATTAAAATAAATAAAAGAAACATTTTATGACATACATCTAACTAATTTATATTTAAAAATACAATACAATATATAAATTCTTTCTACGATGTTTTAATATAAATTACACAGGCCACCACAGTGTTATTGTTGGGAAGCTGTGGGTAATTTCCGACCTAATTTAGTGCGTAGAATCACGTCAGGATTTTGAGATATTTGAGGTTATGTAATCCAAAAACCCGTTTTTTGCTATTTTTGGGTTTATGTCCAGAAGACAACATTTTTAGGCGTTTTTACTTTTATTGGGTCATATGGTACTATTCTTTTTCTTTTATACGAAAGGCGCAGAATTCCATTACGACTTTTCTTCACCAACATACGCCAATTTGAAATTACGATGTATATTTAAACAAATTTACTTTCAAATGCCCTTGGAGAACAAACTCAAGGTCAAGTTCAATGTCATAAAACGTATATAAATATAAACAACTATAAAATATGGATATTTATAACTAAAAACGCGTTTCAATATTTTTGTTTTTTTTTTAATTACTTTTTTTATACTTTATTGTTTATTTAGCCATTTTGAATCCGCTTTTTTTTATTAAAAAATGTTAATATCTTGACTTCATATTCGTATTTGGCAACGCTAAATAGCACCAGTATAAATTTTCAAATGAAGATACCAGTAAAAAATATCTGTCTCAAAGTATTTAAAGCATATGCTCATGACATAGTTAGATATATCTCGTAATTTCAAAATGGACGTAACTTTGAAAGAAAAACTCGTAGGTTATCGTATAAATCCTCATTTTGAAGGGTAAAGGTAGTACTAAAAGATGCAAATAGTACTGAAGGCCCAAAAATGGTTGCATTTTGTAGATAACCTCAAACATAGCAAAATAACCCTTTTTTTAGTACATAACCTCAAATCTCTCAAAATCCTGACGCGATGTACCAATTCTTTTGCTAAATATAACGAGACGGGAGGGGAAGGTGAGGAACCGAATGGGGAAATATATCGGGAATTGTTAAAGTTAATTTTCCAGGCACTCCATATATTTCAGAATTCCGAAATAGGTTTCGTGAACAGAAAAATTTTATATATAAGTTTCTTTCATTTTCTCAGTAAATTCAGTTGCAACAACTGAAGATATTTACTAAATAACATACGTTATTATTTTCTTCGTTGAATTATTATTTCTACTAAACATAATTTTCATAAATTATAATTTTATTAGCTACTGTTTGTTTATTTAATGTAGTCTAGTACAATGTTATATCTTCGATAAAAAAAGCAAGTAATCGATAAAAACTGAAAATAAAACTGATAAAAAAATATACCGTCACGCCAAGAGAAAAAAAAGTTTGTTCAACCCTTTAATTATATGACATATATGTTTATTATATAATGACATACATTTTTATATTATGTTCTTTAAACATCTGTAGATGAATTTTACGTCACGTTTCGTTTTATTGAACAATGTATTGTTGGCGATACGAATCAAGTTTAAGATAATCAAGTAGCACACCGGTCAGAATAGTAAAAAGATGTTTTAATATATTATTGATAATAAGAAAGATTGCATTATTGTTAAAACTGAAAGCGAAGCCATTAACAATAATGAAAAGACGATATTAATTGATAAGAGAAGAAGAAATTAAAAAGTAGATCATTTATAGATTTCAGGATTACGAGAATGAATGATACTAATACTAACGATTAATGATTTCTTGATTATAGTGAAAGTACCAAATTGGTACATAATTTTATTAGTTTAGTGACAACCTTCAGTTAATGAACTACTGAGCAAGTCAATAATAATAAATAGCTACTGCGTAAAATAGTTGAAGTTAATCAATGATGGATGATGGTTTTGTCGAAAACAATAAAGTTTCTCAAAAGTATGAGGATATTAAAACCGATATTTCACAACGTATTCATAGAAATAACAACAGTATGTACAGAGGACGATGAGAATGAATTGGACTTCTCAATTTTTTCCTGCATCACGTATACTGGCTATATTAGTATTACGTATAATGGCAATGTTAGGGATCAACAATGATCAAATGAGAGTAGACAAATAAGGACGATTGATCTCAGAAAACCGACTTGTGGTAACGAATACATTGATTATTCCAACTATTCGTTCAGTGGTAACCAATAACTTGGTTGGGGGAGTCTCCAAACAGCTGCATTAATAAAAGAAGCAGTTGCGTTAGTCAGTCAGCACCAATGACCAATTCATCAATTATCCAGAGCAATTTTCTAACCTAGAACGATGCGCAAGTCTTAAATGTAAATAACTGCAGTCAAAAAAATATTATCTTTTGAGAATTAGTATAATATAGTTACACGAAGAATAAGGATTGTTTAGAGCAACATCCGGTTAGTGCTCTCAAATCCAGATGAGCCATTGATCAGGGCAATTACGGATATGGAAACTCTAAACTATTGATTAATTTTTTATCCCAATTAATTGGTTAGTAACAAGTGTTTAGTGAAACTATTTACGTGGTTCCCCCACCAAATTTTCCATCTAGATCCGAGAGAACTAAGCGTTTGGTTGTCACAACTGATCTTTTCTTTCCGTGTAGCAACCTAAAATGGACATAGAAAAAAGATTGATTGAGGTTTGGCTGCCTTATTGTATTCAGACCCAGATGAGAAATTGTTTAGGACAATTAAGGAAATAATTACAGTAACCAACTGCTCATGATTTTGTAACAATTAATTGGTTAGTACTATTTCGTGGTGATACTATTAACATCGTTGCTCCAAATAATTTCTCGTCAAGATCTGAGATCAGTGAGTGGATAGTTGTCTCAATTAATCCTATTTTCCGCAATTGAAGTCGATGTAAAAATAAAATCAATAAAATTGATATAAATATTGCAATGGCGTCGAATCATTGAAATCGATGTTTGTAAGGGGACAACTATGACGAGGACTCATGAAGCATTAATAATAATAATATTGCAGAGTTGGAATCGTTGTCGTAACTAGTTCCTGCATCAAAGTATTACAATTTTAGAAAGCAACGACAATAATACAGATATCACGAAACAAATTTAGGTCATCCTTTTACAAGACCATTGATAGACTCTAGGCTATTCATCAAAACAGTAACCAACCGTTTCCCATCCATAACACACAACGCTAATAACAGTCTTCAATATTTTATTTATTATGTACAATACCTGCGACTAATAAAAATGTCAAAATCACACGGATAAAATTCCTTGGCAAACCAGAAGTGTATAGAGGTATCGGTCGTGGTACAAAGCTGCGTCGCGTATTGTCGCATTGATACATCGTTTTCCGCAGGTATTCATTACGTGGATGCGTTTAAAACAAGCGTTCTTTCGTTTATTTCCCCCAGATATTAACATAAATCAGGCATGTACAAAGGCGTGTACCAAGTGCACTGAATAACGTGGCTTACCGCGCCGATTTCCAGAATAGTTGATCGAACAATCAACTATAAATCAGCCGCAAAACGCAAAGATTTAAGGTACAACCAATTATGTTTGAAGGGTGTCCAACCACGAAGCGCGGAAATTACAGGCTATCCATGAATTATTACCATTCCGGCTGTCTTTACCACTTGGCGTTACGAATGACTTCGCGCTCGGCATATTGTGAATATGCAAATGGTAATTGGTATTTGTGGATGGTTGAACCAGGTGCATGACGAAGCATTTTCCTCAGATGACCCTCGTAACATCCTGGCCTCTTTTACAGACGGACCAAACGTCGGATCATCTTTCTGGAAGAATTTTGGGGCCATCAACCCTGGTTGGTTATAGAATTAAACTAAAAAATAACCTTGCTTTGCTTGAAATATTTTATGGTACCTGGCGTGATGACTATAATGTGTTAAAAAATCATAAAAAATATATATATGAGTCATCCAAAATGCTATAAATGGCCTTGCAATTTTCGTTAAAATATATGTTTTGTAAAGTCGTATACGGATTTTGGGATAACCAAAACGGTGGACTCATTACTAAAATGTGAAAAGTATTAAAAAAAATCAATTTTCTGAAAAAAGGGAAGAAAAACGTAAATTTTAGTAAATTTTATGCTTGCAGTGTTGTTAACAATAACCGTAGAAATTTAGCAAATTCAAAATGACAGATCTAATATAGCGGACTGATATAATAAGCAGGATTAGGATACTAGTCGGTATACAGAGATTTTCAAGGTTCTTAATTTCGAATCAGAAGTCGATTTAAAAATTCAGATTGGCAGATCCAACATGGCCGTCTGAAAATATGTAAATCTCATTATCACTGTCATAGAAATGATGAGAACTATTTAGTTTCAGTTGAACATATAGAATCCGCCATTTTGAATATGTCAGATTTCGTTTCTGATCGCAATTAGCAGTCTTGTAACTCTCTTAAACTGACTGTCATCTAAATCATGTCAACTGTTTAATTTGATTTCAGGCAAAATCGGAAACAATAGAACTTTTTGAATAAAATCACAGAGAAAACTAATTTTAATTTGCAAAAATTCCATTTCAAATATTTAATTTTAGTTGGAGATATTCGATTCGTTATTTTGAATGTTTAAATTTCGACGATATTGCTAATAATAAAATTTTCTTCTTTTTTTTAAGAAAATGATTTTTTTTTATTTTTCTCATTTTAGGCCCATAATTGTTCCACTATTTTGGTTGTTGCGAACTGCCCTATGGCTTTAAAAAATTGATATTTTAACTAAGCCATTTAAACAGCATTTTATTTAAAATTGGACGGGGGTATCTAATTTTAGATTAGCTTAAAGTATCATTAGGATAGTTTGAGGGATCCTGTAGTCTTAGTTTAACATCTAAATCTTTATATTCAAATCAGAATGTCTAATATTGCGAAAATTACTTCATCATACCGGTTTTAACACATTAAATGATTGTAGATTAGTTATAAGTATTAGTATAGGAGTTTGAAGGTAAATGGTTTTAAATGTGTCATAAGGTCCTAAGAAAAATGTTGTTCCCATATGATTCTCATGACAAATTGAAATAGGATAATGGAAAGAAAATTATGAGAGACTCACTAGATTTTCAAGAAAGTCTAAGATGATTTTCATACCGATCTCACGAAAAATTGATTTTAATTTTTCATATTCTATACCCTCAATAACGGTTCAATAACCGCCATTTTGATGCGCCTTTTTAATTTAAAAATTTCGAAATTATAATAGTATCCAATGGTCCCTAAAAACGTTAAGGTACCTTAAAGTGATCTTAAATAATTTGTAACGTTATAATAGAATTGATCGTGGTATAGCATTCGCCATTTTGGATCCGCCATTTTGTGTTCAAAATTCATAATAATAAGTCTGAGTGAATTTTACATGCGATTTAGAAGTACATTTTTTAAATTAGAACATTTTACTTTGGAGTCCTCTAATGTCTTGATAAGTTAATCCAAATTTGGGGTAAATGATGATCCGGTTGATATGAAACATCTCCTATATTTATGAATTATCAAAACTCCAGATATGGAAAGGTATCAGAACGTCAGCAATTTGAGGACAGAATGGATTACACAGAACTACAAACAAAATTTGTTTCGAAAAAACTTGAATCAGAAATAGTGGATCTTATACATTTTTGGCCGCTGAAAACGAACCCGTTATTCGATTTGGCCCATCACGTCAGGATTTTGAGATATCTGATACGAAAAATATTCAAAAATATACTTGTTGACAATTTAAGGTTAGGATATGTGAAAAATCTGAAACAATGAGTTAACTTGAAGAAAGAATTCGTTTTTAGCGACCAAAAATCTATAAGATTTAATTCAAGTAGTATAAAAAAAAATTCTGCGGCCTTATGTTATTGTTTTACAGAAATACCTTCAGTGACTAATTACACAGGACCGCAAAACAATTTTTTAGGGAAGATAACTTGAAGCAGAGGTACTTGATCTTATAGATTTTTGTACGCTGAAAATAAATTATTTGTCCAATTTCACCAGTGACGAAAGATATTTCACATATCCTAACCTCAAATTGTCAAAAGGGATACTTTTGGCTATTTTTCGGAACAGATATCTCAAAATCCTGACGTGATGGGCCAAATCGAATAACGGGTTCGTTTTCAGCGGCCAAAATTCTATAAGATCCACTATTTCTGATTCAGTTATCTCGATCACTGCTAATGTAATGGAGAATGAATAATATAAATATTGACAGTTTTTGGTGACATAAATGGTAACATAATATTTAGTTTTTCGAAACCTCAATGTAACCTTTTGTCAGAATCCCATAATAGACAATAATTTTCCCCCGAATGTACAGAGCATTCAAAAGGCGAAGCAGGAATTTTAATTACGATCGATGACACGGATAAAGACTGGATGTGCATTGAAAGTGAAATATCAATAAACGCAGGAAAAAGAGTATAGGAAGAGCAGCCAGGACTATAAAGAGACGTCAATCCATGAAAGAGGGAGAATTAGAGAGAACGATAGAGCGATCGAAAAAGGGAAAAGTAGATTCCCAGACATAAAAGGGATTCTCAAGAATATATGTGCGAAGATAAGAATGGGAGTCGCCGTGTTAAAAATCCCCCTTCAAATGTCCCCCTTTAAAGCCTTTCGTGGTGTGGTAACGTTGGGGGTTTTCGGTGATGCTACATTCTGGCTCGCACCTGCAATGCGGCGTTCGTTACGTAAATTGAACGGGAATATAATTAATTATACTTCACCAGAACTATTTTACAACCAATATTTCACGACGGACATGATGTAGCGGGCGAGATATTCCACTCGAATACGAGTCCATCTTCTTTAATACTCGATTATAAAGTATGGAAATTCAGCAGATTTTATGATATTTCAAAAAAATGCCGAATTACATTTTTCTCGTAATGTAATTGTTTCCGGATATATGTCGCTATATTGTACCGAATTTCTAATTAATACAATTGAAAACATTGAATACTTTAATTCAGCACTGCCTTTTAATTGCTCATGGATACAATATTTCACTCAAAAAAGGGTTGGTTGTCATTTTGGTTTAACAAATGGTTTAGCTAATCCAGTTCGGTTAAGATAGTTCACTACAGTATTTTCTCCAACGAACAAGTTTGGTAATCGAAACCGAATGGTAAACAAACTTGCTTAGTACAGTAGAGTCCCGGTATAATTGATTCCCTCTTCCGCCTCGTTGTGTTTACCTATTGACGCTCTCTTTTTCCCCTACCTTGTGGGCTGGGGCCTTAAGAAGGGCCTGCTGTGACGTATCGAACATAACATGGCTGAGGGGAGTGGGAGAAGCGACGCTCCCCTTCTTTTGGCAAATACGACGGGACGGGAGTGGAGGAACAAAGTGGTTAAATATATTGGGACTCTACACTACTTACAACGGAACCGGTTTGTATGTTATAACTAATGAAATAAACCAAACCAACCAAATCTATTCAGTTATAAAATTCAATTTCTCATCGTGTTATATTATACCGATTCAAAAGCGTCGGGTTTTTTCACTCGAATTAAAAAAAAATATTTCTGCAGGGTAAGATATCTCTGCAATCAGTCTATGGCATACGTTTTTTTGCGAAAAGTGAAGCAATTTTTTTTTAACGGAATCATAATACAATTGAACGACGTTGTCGATCGCGGACCAATCACCGACGATATTTTATTTACGCGTGCGGTTATCGACGTGATTCGAACATTAATATTTGCCGCTTTTACAGGACGGATTGTTGCGATGAAAAAAAAAACGTTGCCCACATTTTTATAAAAACGTTTCGTCGCGTTGCCTCACCCCACCGGCAGGCCGATTCGTTTTATCTGATGTGAATCAGGCGTAAATCAATGCAAAAAAGAGTCGCCTGTAAATAACGGGGGTAAAAGGGAGAGATTATGCATTTTGCAGGTTTTTTTTATGGGTACTGGTTTAAAACAAGCGATAACTTTGATACAATATTTATGGACGCTGGGAATTATTATCGGGGGAAGCGTATTACATACTATACGCTCTCGATATCAAAAGTCGAGCAGGTCTGCCTGTCGGACAACTCGATGCGTCAAAATATGAATGAGTTTATGGATATTTTTAACGACATACCCATTGGCTCCAACCCGAAGAAATGCAAACAATAAAACGGTCATTGATGCGTGCCGACGTCCTGACTTATTAAAATTCGGATTAATACGTAAACGTCAATGATTTTTTGTCAAGCATAAAGAAATGTAATAAATATTGTTGAAAGAATGTGAAATAGGACGATATTTGACCAAAAACAAAGAGAACAATAGTAAATTTGATTATAATTTTGAATTCGTTATTATATACAAAATACTCGTTTAATAAGAAACCAAGACAAAAACAGGTAAAAAATCAGAAAATTACGTGAAATTGCGCCAGATGGCGCTAGTTGCCTCTTTCCCGAAAGTGGCAGTATTTTGTGTCTAAGAAAAAACTATAGAAACTTAAAATTGTATGCATGTAGAAATGTTTCGTAACCTCATCGAATATTTGTTTAGAAATGCAATTTTGCAAAATTGTAATACTGGTACTGCTGTATGTAATTTGATAATGCAGCGATGTTCCCCGTAACGACCATTAATGATAAAAACATTATTTTGATTGTTTAAGTAAACTTAACTATTTGCGGTATAATTTACCTCAAAACTATTTACCTGAATCATATTTTGTTGCGAACGTTACAATAAATTTGAAAGTAGCGATTAAGCTAAAATAGAGTTACGTCCATAATTCACTCAAGTTTACAGTAAGTTTCTAGTAACGCGTGCTATAATTTTCTGTGAATGAAATTTCCAAAAGTTTCGAAGGTATACAAAGTTTGATAATTTCCGAAATCAAATTTTGATATCATTTCTACTTGAACTGCTTTCGCTTTATGACGAGTATGCAATTTCAGTATCGTGCACAATACCTGTTTTGTTCATTGTGTCTGGCGCGACCTTAAGCCAACCTCGCCAAAAATAATTAACCGTACACGGATGGGTGTAAACATTTCATAAACCTATTACATTTCCTAAGCTTATTATAAATGGACTCAGACCAATTTTACTTGCAAATGAATGGTACACCCTTGTAACCGTGGAAATTCGCGTACCCAACAACAGCCAAGGGCTACCGGAGTTTCATGTTTCGAGTGGCGTAAGTTCCTAAAAAGTTCATTAGTTGAATGTACGGTACGTGAAATCGAATTGTTTCCCAAAAATTCTATGCCCAATGCTTCGGCGAGTGTAGTTTTAGTTCTTTTGTTTGACCTTTAGAATAATCTTAGTAATTACACTGCCAAGTTTGAATTTGTATGCGCTAATAACACATAGCATAATGGCATCTTATTTTTACGTAAATATTTTGTAGCACCTGTTAGTTTCTTGGTATGTTTGTCAAATTTATACTTTTAATGTGTGATTTTGCACAACGCAAAATATTTTCAACCAACAAAATTCTATAACAAAATTACAACTAAAATGTTATCCTTTGTAACGTTGATTACGTAAGTTTTAATACACGTGTAAAGTGAAGCATATATATGTTTACCCAGATATAGAGATGTGAGCTCATGTGGGGTGCATAATGACACTCATAAATGAGACTAAAACGCACTTTTACACTCCATGTGAGTGCTCTATGTGTCCTCAAATCATAGGACGATCGTCACTCACATATGAGTCCTACATTCTTGAGGAATATAGGGGTTTGTAATTATTTTGGATTGAAATATTTTAATATTGCTGATATATTATTTTAGGATATACATATTTGTCAAAATTTCAAATAAAATAAACTTGAAAAGTAAGAACGCCTGTATTAATGACTCGTATAGTAGTTACATTCAGATGAAATAAGTCAAGAGAAGATTGTTTAATGCACTCAGAAAAAAAATAGTTAAAATAACCTGAAAAGGTGATTAAATAGGCGGTTGTTATTTTTCTGGTTAAAATAATTATTTTTGTAATTAAACTACCCAGAATTCTGGTTATTATAACCAGAACAAATAGTACGGTCGTGTTTAACCAGAACATTTTTTTGAGTGTGGTAAACGTTACAAAATGTTTACTACTATAAAATGATGTTACCATATGGTTTTGTAAGAACATGCTAAAAATAACCTTTTTGCCATTTTAACTATAGATCACATTCATTATTAGACAATTTTCGTTAAATTCATGTTTTTAACTATCAACATACCGGCAATTTTGCCAATTTTAGTAAGGGACAAATGATATCGTTTACTCGTTCTGAAAATTATATAATTATCACAAATCGCAAAAGTTTTACACTATTTTTATAAAAAAAAAATCAAAGCTTTAATAAAGAACTTATTTCAGCAATGATTATGTATTTTACGCAATGGAACTATGTATTTTACACGATAGAGCCTGTTGCATTGTATTTGACGTTTATTTTGTTTATTTTACCTTTTTCATGACAGAACTACTGCCATCTACGTTTGAATATGGTAATTCTACGAACAATTACAAAAAATGTTACCTATTTATGTGCACTAAAAGAATTTATTAAGCATTTTAAATTAAATTCTGTCGCAATTTACGTTTATAGAGTTTGTAATTATGGGTGCGGGTCGTTAAACCAACAAATCATAAAACCGACAGGTCAAAAAAACGATATTCAAAAAACCGACATTGAAAAAACGGACTATCACACTTGAATGAATGTCGGTTTTTTGACCGTAGGTTTTTTTGACCTGTCTGCTTTTTGATTTGTCGGTTTTTTAACCCTTTATATTTTCTTTTTTTCGCAAATTATCATGAGTGAATATCAAAAAATACCGAAAAAGAAATGATGGGAGAAATAAATAGAGATCGAGTAGGGCAGAAATTAACAAAATAATTTGCAGATGAATGCAATTTGAATTAACAAATAATGAAATAATATATTTAAGTTATTTAAAATAGTAATGTAAGCAAAAGAATATCATAAAATATATAAATATATTATCGATTAATAATAATAATATCCCGAATACTAAAAAAGTATTCTCGACTTCATTTGTTTGTAATTATTATCCCAAATGGCACATCCTTCAATTTAGTTAAGAAAAAAATATGAATATAATTTTAACATGGTATTTACTCTTTGAGGCACATTACTAAAAATTTGGATATTCTGTGAGTTTTTACTTCCAGGTTAAAAAGTAATACTAAAATGTACCACTATCTTATCATACTTCATTATTAAGCTTGATTAATGATTAAAAAGAAAGTTTAAGAAACTAAAGCGGCGCTTAAGTATATGTACATGGTTTTGTATATATATTTGATAATAATACCATCGAAAGATTTCGTCACATTGATTAGTAAATTAGTTATTTTTGGAAAAATAAAAAAACACTTTTCTTTAAAAAAATGTATTTATTTTCTACGTTTTGGCCTTTTGTGGGCAATCTTCAGGACTGATTGTCCTGAATGACATAATAAAATATTTTCCAAAAATAGTCACCGTATATTGTTGTTGTTTTCCTATCAGCTGTCAATAATCACGATAGGCAACATTGTACTTGTCGGTTACGTTGTACACATATTGGAAGCACATAGAGTGGATAAATCAGCAGATGTACAGCGTTGCCAGATGTCAAAATGCTAATTTTAATGCGGGTCATTAAAATTCTATTCAAACAGTAAATTTTATAATGACCCTAATATTTTTTTATAAATTCTAAGGCTAGGAAGTATTTAAAGATAGAGAAATTATGAACAGACTGACAAATTAGAGCACCTGTAACCTGCCAATAACTTGTGTCTGTAACCTGCAATTCAAACCATAATTTTTGCATTTATTTTTAAATACTTCCCAACTAAAACATTTATTCCAAGTGGCTCATTTACAGATTAGATCCAGATACAGATAGAACGATTGTTTATAGAGTCCACATTTTTACGAATTCCTTTACAAATTTTGCAATATTGTTTACAAATGCCTCGCAGTGATAGCAGTAATTTGCAATGATTTAAAATCGCCTGTAATTTACGTTAACAACATTCAGCATGAATTTCGAGAATAACAACGAATATAATAACGGCTCCGTAAACGTCAATCAATGTACATGTCTATTGCAACTGTGCAGCATGCTGACGCTCTACGTGGTTATAAACTTTGAGCTCTCGCAATACGGGCCAAATTATACGTGACTACTATATTTCTCACGCTACTATATGTCGCCCATAGTTGACTACAGAGTTCGGAATTCCGAATTTCACTTACTGCGCATTTATCCACTTTCGCGCGTTGACTGAGCCGTAATTTTGAAGTTTCCAACGAGAGTTTACGTTATCAATTAAAACATGAAGTTCCTACATTAATAAATCGCATAAATGGTTCAACTTTGCAAAACCTTAATGGAATTATTAAGGAATAATTCGGATAGTTAAACATTGCATGAAGTTCTCTCGAGCGTTTGAGTTACGTAGATTACTAGTAATGCTTACGTACACAGTTTGCATGTGCCATTACTCCATATATTTTGCTACTCGTAATTTTTAATATTTCAAATTAGTTCCGAGAAGGTAAAATAGTTACGTTTAAGAGTTAATTATTATCTTTATAATCGAAAATTGTGTGATAATTTATTACAGTGATAGTTTTTATTACAAATTAAGTCACCTAAAGTAAATAACCTTAAGTGACTAACTTACGATGGAAGATTAATATAAGTCATCGCAACGCATAAAGATGATTTAGAAGTAACGGAGTATATTGCGATAAATGATTCGTGCAATTGTTCAAGACCATCTTCCAAAATAGTTCATTATATATGATCATTTGACAGAATGAATATGGTACTTCTTATCACTTGTAATGTTACATTAAATCAAGACATCCATCTTAGTAATAATAATTCGATCAATAGTTATTAAAATGTATTAAAAATTATTAAATTGAGAATTAAAATCATTAAAGTTTGCAAAACATTTCTTAATATTTAATTGTTTACAATACCGGAAGCCGAAAACCCATTAACGCTAATAATACTTACACTAATTTAGTAATAATATTTTTAAGTATTTGTCAATTTATCGACAGATTTAATTTATAATTATGTAAATAAAGGAAAAGGATTTCATTAGAAGAGTACAATGTGATATCCTGGTGCCAAAATCTTTTTTACAATAGTTTAAATTATAAGCTCAAGAGGGTCGATTTTGCATAATAAATCCAATAGTAGGTGATTCTAAAATTTGACGTATAAGAACGGATTGATTTATTGCGCAAGATATCCTATATTACGTCGGTTTATTTATTTATTTACTTTCTAAACTATTTTGTACGGTTCTGATAATTCTGTAAAATGTTGTTCGCCATATTAAAAGTGCCATTTTGAATGTTCAAAATTGGATCAGATTCCTGATCAGCGACCCCGAAAACTCCTGTGTAATAAATTTCATGCGATTCGAATAATTCTGTAAAATTTTGTTTTTGTCCGACATACTGAATCCGTCATTTTCAATTTTTAAACTTCAAGTATTCTGTAAAAGAGTTCAGACTGACGACATCAATTAATGATGTCGGATGCTGATGTATGAGAATTGTACTTGTAGGTAAATTTTGAAAACTGCTGATCATATTGCATGTTGACACACGTAGTCATGTCCATTAACAACTTTGGACGATGTCAAATACTGATGTTGAGAAGTTACATCTATTCGCAACCGCGTTTGTTGATAAAATCCGATGACGGTGTCAGATGCTGATGCTGGAGTATTGAGTCAACTTGCGACACCAACTGATAATGTCAGGGACTGATGTATAAGAGAGAGCCGTTTATAAACAACATCCACTAGTGATATTGGATGCAGATATATCAGAGTTATATTAATTCCGGATGACTGTTGATGATATTGTATGTTGATCAATTTTACGATGTCTGTTGACGACGACGTGTCGAGATATGTCGATTTGTAACATCAGTGGACAATGTCGGATGCTGAGTTATGAGATACGTGTCTATTGACGACAGTTGCTGTCGATGTTGAGTGCAGATGAACGCGTGACAGGTTTATTTGTAACAACAGCTGATGATATATGATGCAGTTTACGATCCATTTGGATGATGCAAAATCCTCATGTAGGAGCGTTACATTGATTGACGACATCTGACAATTATGCTAAGTCAACCAACAATATCGGTTGCTCTTTCACGTTGAGGATGTCGGATATTGATGTAAGGGATTTATATTGATTCATTTCGGGAGCTGATATCAAATGCTATATGGTGGTTACTGCTTTTGACAACATCGGGTCATGATGCCGCCTTATGATGTAGGATAACTATTGATATTAAGGTATGAGTGATATCTTCTGAGTACGTCAGCTTTCAATGTTGATGCTGATCTAGGAATGTTATGTCGATTTGTGACATCAGTGGACAATGTCGGATGCTGAGTTATGAGATTCGTGTCTATTGACGACAGTTGCTGTCGGTGTTGAGTGCAGATGAACGCGTGATAGGTTTATTTGTAACAACAGCTGATGATGATATATGATGATGTATGATGCTGTTTACAAAATCTTGATGAAGGGGCGTTACATCCATAGACGACGTCTGCCAATTATGCTGTCCACTAACAATATCGGTTGCTCTTTCACGTTGATGATGTCGAATGTTGATGTAAGAGATACGGTGGTTACTGATGTTGACAACATCAGGTCATGATACCGCCTTATGATGTAGGAGAATCCTAAGGATTGATGACATCAGTTGACAATGTCCGATGGCGATGTAGAATAAAACGAAGTCAAACGATGTTGAAGACATTGCAGTAGGATATTTCAAGTTTCTTAAAAAGAATTTCTTAATTATTATTCACAACAATTTCATTCTTTCTTCATCACTATTCAAATTTTCACACAATCCTTTTCAAATTAATCTATATTAAGCACTTACCAGAACAAAGATGTTTTTTTAAAAACAACGTCGTTTGAAGTACCGTCAGCGGTACAAGTCGGTTGCATTTTCAGTGGTTTCGAGCCGGCGGGTTCCGATGAAATTTGCACAGCAAATAAAGGAGCCGTTGAACGACCGATATACAGAATGACGAACGAAATAGACTTCGGAGAACGCGGCTTGGTGAACACGTAGGCAAGTAATAACTGATGCGCCGATCTACGGTGGGCTTTCATCTCCGTATATGACGGGCCGCGGACAGTTTAAACGAGGGAACGATTCTCGCGGTGGCTTTTCCGGAAATACGATCTGCAAACATACGTAGTTAATCACTGCCTATATAATTGTAGGCTGGAGTCTGGATTAAGAGAGTTCGGTTAAATCGATCCACCGGCAACGGTGTGTAAGGATGCAGGCGAAATAACGTGCCGCATTCGTATGCAACGTTTCTCGTGATTTACTCGATTCCAGGCCATATCAACGCTACGGATTCGAAACGTGTAAAGCGAACGTATTTCCTGCAAGATCCGACTATATATTTTACATCCGTGACCCAGAGACCCCAGTGTATTTCTTTCCTTCGCGAATGTGCTTTTTCGAATCGCTTTCCGCTTTCGCACGATATTTTTACATGGAAGGTCGTTTTTCGAGAATATTTTGTTTAGGACGGCTTTTTTCAATTCAACGTTTCATTCCGTGCTTTTTCAGATATCATTTGCAGCTTTTAAAACTTCAAACCCTTTGAATAGCGAATGTGAATGCTGGTATATATGTTCGGCACGTTTGAACGTCCTTCGCATCCGCAATAAGCGATTCTTTATGATTAGATTTACACTGGTTCAGAAATCATTTTTGCCATTTCCTCTTGTTCCGTAAACAAACATTTAATGCAGTTGATGTTTGTTTTTTATCGATAACGTTCTATGTTTATTTATTGACCTCTGGACCATGACAAACTTGCGAAGGTCAAATTAACATGAGAGCAGAGCAAAAATTGCGTACCGAATATGTGTGGTGAATTGGTAACTGAATTCTGAAAAATGAGCGTTCATAATTATATTGATAAAAACACAAAAATTCGAACCAGTGATCTGGTATTTTTCTATTTATTTAAGGATGTTCCCAGCATGTAACGTCCGTCCAAAAGTTAGTCCGCGCTCCCTGTTCACGTGACCCCTTCGCACACACGCACGCGTCATGTTCATGTGCACAAGACAAGCCTGCGCCGGAGACAGGGCAGCGATTTGGCAACGTCGGTACACAACTTCGAGTCTCGTCAGTACACTCAGCGTCAAAAACATAGTGACGGATAGACATTAATATTTAATTATTTCAGAAACGGCTGGGACTCTTCATTGTTTAATATACGTATTTAACATAAAATTTTTTCTTACATTCTACTTTTTCATCAATATACGCAGAACCGTTTTATCGCAATAATTAAAAACACGGACACAGAGAGTCAAAGTAACCAAATCCCATACAAAAATTTTAACAGGACATGTATAACACAAAAAGAAAACTATATTCCAAATTTCACGAGTTTAACCAGAAAACGCATTTTGCCGGGAACATCCTTACGAGCGAATGTTAATGTTTTCTCTCAAAATAGTGGAAGATCTATTGTTCCAGAGAAGATCATTGGTTGGCATGTTTTAACCACATAAAAATACAAATACCGTTGAGTCCCGATATAATTGCGTCTCGCTATATTTACATCCCAGCATATTTGACTGGAGATTTTGTCTTCTTGGAGAGAAAATAATTCATCCGTGCAGCCAAAATTAAACAACTGGCCTCTGACCCAAAACTGGAAATTCTAACGACAAAAATTGGCTGTTTCTATTTCGACATAATTCATAATATTGTAGAGTCCCGGTATAATTGCAGCATATTTACCTGGTTTTGTTTCGTTCTATTTACCTGTTCCCGCTCTCTTTTTCCCCCACCTCGCGGGCTAGGGTCTCAGAAAGGGCCTGCTGTGACGTCACGAGCATAACGCGACGCGTAAATATACCGGGACTCTACTGTATCGATCGTAGAATATGCATAATTAAATATCTATTAACGTATTTAACAAATAATGAGTTCTAAATTGACTTTGCTCAAAGACTACCAAAATTCAGATGCCCAAAAATAATGAACTATTTTAATGATTAGAAAGAAAATAATTATATATTAAATGTGTAACATAAACATTTTTCAGTTTCCGAAAAATACTAAATATTAAAATAAAAAAGTGAATTATCAGGTACAAATTGGGTACTTTATAACACTTGTAAATCGACTCATGTTTGAAATTAACTCCGGCATCAAGCGAATTTCGATAAAAACATTATCACGAACATCGTCTCGTAATTAATTGAAAAAATTCCACAAGAAGAGAGAATAAATGCATTGCGAATAATGGTTTGTTGTTCTTTACGGTAATAAATTTTCGTAATGCTCGTTCGCAGGTGCTCGATACACGCGATACGCACGAAAATATGCACATTTTTTAGCATATCGCCCGCTCGAGAGAGCGCGAACCGAACAAAGCAATTTCAAGGTTAGGTGCGCGGATTCGAGGGCGTGTGGATCTCGTCTGTTCGGTGTGGTCGACATTTTTCCGACGAGCGAGCCCGGGGGCACTTTCTTCCGCAACTCCGGAACGGCGCATCGCATTAAGCGCGCTATATCCAGGTATTAAATGTTCTGTGACCGAGTAACACAATGCAGGCTCGCTCCTTTACCGACCGGCAATTAAATCCGACAAGTTCGCCGTTCGCATAATGGGACGGAGCGCGATTAGATTGCAGTGTTTACGCATGCGCGAACGCTAACGCCATCTGGCCTTATCGAGGGGCAACGCGTATTTTCCCGCCAATTCGGGAAGGTGCCTTACGAATAACTATACTGTTTTACCCGCAGGTTCAATGGCACGCGAGTGGGAAGAAACTTCCGCAGTGCACGTGTGTTTTTTTTTTCACACTCGTTGGTAGGCGAACGTCGTAAAGACGCCCTTATTTTCATACCGGAAATGAGACATTCCAGTCGGCTGAGAGGGCGCCGTTGTGATTATCTTTCAACGAAAGGGTCTACGTGAATTTAATTTCTATTTTTGATGCACTTAATCCCATGGGTCTTTTAGAATTTCGATGCTGATTGTGATATTTTTTATATATTGTTTTGTTTTGATGAAATTTAACAACAAGAAATGATGAGAGAGACTAAGAACAAATATATTATGACCAAAACAAACCTGTAATTGTGTTTGTGGTTAGAGGTTATGTTATCTACAAAATACAGCGATAAGCAGGGATGTATATGTTGATAAGTTAAACCAATAACGGGACAAAAAAAGATGAACGGTGGTAGAATATATGGGTGAAAATTTTATTCTTTTTGATAACTATAAAAGTTGATATTTTTGGGGAACGTGATGCAAAATCTGTAAAGTACATTTTGTAAAGGACCATTTTCTGGGTATGATTCTATTAATGAGGTCGCATAATATGCAGTAGTTTCTATTTAAGACCGTATCTCGAAATATGAGGAACACGAATGATAATATGATTATTATATCGCTGAGATACAAACTTTTATTTGTATCGGATTTATCGAAAGTATGCTCTTGAATTAAATTTAAAATAGCTAATTATAAAATACAAAATGGCGCCTCAAATATGGCGGATCAAAATATGAAAACTTAGTGCAATTTGTGCAAATTGGGTATTGATGTTCTGTTGTGGTCGATGATTGCGAATCCGTTGTCAAAACACGCAATAAGTTAATAATTTTGTTTAATTAAAGATGATTTATTACAGAAAAATATTGAATTTACTTTGCCTAATTAAAAAGTTTAAAATAATATTATCAGTATAGATTTTTTATTAGTAAATATTACTGATAATTTCATTCCATTATTGTTCTTATTTTAATTTATTATTAATATAATTTTTATTATTATTATTGTTGTTGTTATTGTTTATTTTTGATATTGTTATTTTTCTCGTTTCTGTCGTCTTAAATGTACACAAGATATATAATTTCGCTGCGTGTTTTGCTTTTTCTTTCATAATGTAAGAAATACCCTTTAAACAACAATTTTTATTATTAATGTTTACAGTACATATTAGGGTGGAGAGTAACACATTTTGTTACTTGCGAATTTCAACTACGAAGTCCGAAAAAGTTGACTAACGCCTGTAAGACACCAAAAATGACCCATAAATCCCAAACCCCATTAACCCCAAACCCCTAAAAAACAGAAACCCGAAAAATCCAAAATCCTTGAAACCTCTAAAACCCCAAAACACATAAACCGTAATACCCATAAACCCTAAAACAGATAAACCCCACACCCATAAATTTCTAACACCCTTCAATCATAAAAACCTGTTAATCTCAAAACCAATCAAACTCAAAATCCTAAAACCCATAAACCCCGAAACCCATAAACCCCTAAACCCATAAATCCCAACTTTAAAAATCCATTGATCTCAAAACCAGTTTTAAAATTCGACTATAACAAAATTTTCTTAAATCTGAAAAAATTTAGAAGCACGTTTTGACCTAAATAGAACCTTTTAAGGGCACTCTTTTATTTTTTGTACACTTCACCCTAGTATATATATTTTTTATAGTTTAAAATAACATTCACAACTTATTTTAGTCCTAATACGTATATTAATTAATGTAACAGGAAAGTAGGACCTGAATGACGTAGGACATGATTGGCACTTACTAGTATATTAACAATTAATACTAGTTTTTTAGGCATTTCGAAATATTACATTAAGCATACATACTCGGACTAAGGTTAATAATGATATGCAAATGATAAAATATACAAAAATTATCATTATTTACTTTACAAATAGCGGGACATGAATGACATTTTAAAATTACAATCACGTTTTCTTACCTGATATGCCGTCAAAGATTGCAAACAGTTTCATTATCTACTTCAGTTAGTATTTTAATATGTAGTTGAATGTTAAATGACTTATATTATGCGAAAACAAAAGCCAAATGTTAGAGTTATATTTTAAAACTAGTTCCATAACGTGATTGGACATGAATTACAGAAAATTGGGACTCACTAATATAGAGTGCAGAAAACTTCGTTGTTGCAATTTGAATAAATATAACTAGTTGTTTATTATTTTGGAGGATTAACTTTATTCTAATGTCAAATTCTAATGCCACAAGCGATTTTTTCAAAAATTTCACCTTAAAAAATATAATTTCAATATTACAAATAGTTAAATATATATAGAAACAAAATAGCTCTACTAATTTCTCGGAAGTTTTCGTATTTATGAAAGCTATTAACTGGAGATACATGAAAGTTAAAAGTATAAAATTTTCACCCATATAGAAACGGAAATAACGACAAGTGATTCGAAATAAAAATAAAAACAATAAATTAAGCATTTTCATGACACATGTATAAAATTATGTCATAGCCGCCATTTTTGTTGCTTACTAGACATCGTAATCCTGATATACAAAATAAAACAAAACACGAAACTATTATTAATAAGGAAAAAATACATTGATTAACAGTGTATTAACACCATGAATAATATTAAGTAAGGAAAACATAAATAAAGACAGATAACCTAATTCAGTAGTAAAAACGTAAAATGTAAAAGGAAACTAAATTAAAGCAGACCTAACGATATATATAAATGTTGAACTAAAACAAAATAAGAGTTTACTATCGGAGCAAATAAACATAACTCAAGTAACGACAAGACAGACTGAATTACTAAAACTGGCACTTATGCGAGGCACATTGAAAGATAAGATCAAATAAATAATATTCTCGGAGTTTTGTCCGTCTATGAGTAACTGCAAAAATAATGGTATATTACACAAAATAACAACATATAAACTTAATCGGAGTAGGATGTTTTGGAGTGGCCGTTTTGGCGCCAAGACGGTGTAGTTCACCTGTTTGGCGATACGTCTGGCTCTTTTTTTATAAGTAACTAGAGTATTGTCCATAAATAAATCACGTTTCAAGGCACGCGTATGCTTTTAGGCATTTTTAAGGTCAGGCGGAGTGCTGACTAGTAAGGTTAGGTTAGATTCGAGACGATGTCATTGCTTCGCTTCCCCCATTTTACTACACGAATTTTGATCTAAAATGATTCCCGCAACAAAAGCCGGAGCCAAAACATTCGGGGCCAGAATGTCCTGGCGCCAAAATGGCCGCGCGAAAACGTTCTGTACCCTAAAAAAGAACATCCAAGTATAATTATTCTTAAAAAAGCTTAAGAACATATATAACGAGACATAACCTATAACACCAAGATATATTCTTGTACAAGAAGCATGCAATGTTCAGGAAATATCTAATGTACACAGAAAAAAATAAGTCTTAAAATTGTTACATCTTAAAATCATCATTAGGTGAGGCTTAATTTCAGCCCAAAATCGCGTTAATTTTCTTAAATTCAGCCAATATTTAGGCTTAAAGTCTTACTTTCAGACAACAAAACTAACTTTCAGCAGATTTTTGGGTTTGAAATAAGATTCGTCTAAGTTATATGCCATAAGCTCGATAAATCTTATTTTAAGCAAAAATATCATCTAAAAGTCAATTTTTCTCACTGAAAGTAAGACTTTAAGCCAAAACACTGACTGAATTTAAGAAAATTAATGTATTTTCGGGCTTAAATTAAGCCTCATCTGATGATGAATTTAAGATGTAACAATTTTAAGATTTTTTTTTTTCTGTGTAGTAAGGATCACTTGATATTGAGAGGAAGTAAAGAAATTATAATTTACGACAATAGTAACAAGAAAAATGAATCCCTTATACCAAAGTTTCAGAACATTGGGGAACACATATAAACATACCACTATTTTTTGAACCCGCCATGGACACTTCAAAAAAGATATTTTGGTACTTTTCTACGGCCATTCGTTAAGCTTCACTTCTACAGAGGCCGCAACGCAGTAAAGCAATTCTGACAATAAAAAAAAATATTTAACAAATGTTAATACCATTCACAGACGGTCGCTCGGGTTATGCCCAGAATTTATAGAATAAAAAAGGGAGAATAACTTAAAATGACCACAAAAAGTACGACAGCAGGAAAGTCGTTTTCGCTCATCCGCTACGAAATAGAGTTCGCATTTAATTCTTCTCCAAGCGTTTATTTTCTGTCCAATACAGTATAGTACAGCTAGTTGCACGCGGCTGTGGTGCAGTAGCCATCGACTAAAATATACGAGCTGCGACGTCGTCGCGCGTCGCTCGTGCATGGAGCACCCAAAGAGGGTGAAGGGGAGGGGGGAGACAAAACGTCCCGGATATTCCTTGGTGATCTTTTTTCCTCGTCGTCGTCGTCGGTGTCAGACGTCCATCACGTCGTTGATTTCTACCTTCTGCTTTCCGAGTCTGCGGCCAATGGCCGCGCATAGGCGCGAACAATATAGTGTGATAATGAGACATAAACCGGACACGTGTCAGAGGTGTTTCTGCATATTTGCTCCAATAAATTTCTTGGCAGCTTTAACGCTTGGTTCGGTTGCACTGTGGGCGTCACTTTGGAAAGTTTGCATTGTTCTTAACAAGGAAGCAAATTATTGTAATTAGGATGCTTGCGAGGTTCATGCATAAATTGTAAATAACTCACCTACATGTAATTCGTGGTTCTAGCATTGTTATTCTGTGTTTGTCAAATTATGGCAAAATATTCGTAATTTATTGTCGTCGAAGTCGTCTTTTGTCATTTCAGGATAAGATTGTCAACCGATCATGTTGTTTGTCATTTCGTTGTTTGTTAGTCAATTTACTAATTCTCTTCTGTTTTTGTTTTTGATTTAGTATTTTGTTATTCAGTTCTGGATAAATTGTAGTTTTTAATAAGATACTCACGATGTAGTAACACAATCATGATCAATGACGGTAGATGAGGATAGACAATGCTGAATCCTTGCGACGACGAATGTTGATGGTTGACGGGTGTTCCGATGCAAGATGTTATATTTTTTATACTATAATATCTGTTCACGATACGTTATCGTGTAAACATCATCAGTGTCCCTACATCATCGTCCAATATCATCATTCAATCGATTCTGTGTTTCTATGATTCCGCTGGTACTGTGTATGCTACTCAATGAAAACTGGTGTCACCTGTTTTGAGGCAAGATTCACAGGAATGTACTAATGCACGATGTCGCCCTAAGCACCTTGTGCCCTCCACTCCGCTCTCTCTTACCCCCTCTCGCGATTACACATGTCACGTGTTGCTTTTACGGACGCTAAAGCTTTCATTTCAGGGAGAAGACAACGAATTACCTTTTAACATCTATTTGATGAATGTTTGTATTAATGTACGACAAATGTTATCAAGAATAAATTTAATAGTTAACAACAAAGTAAACTGTATGAATACTACAGAATTCTTGCGAATGCTCACTTGTTGTTGAACCGATTTCGCAGAAATTTGTTTTACATTCATACAAAAAAAAGTCGTTCTCCATTGCATAGACCTTTTAAAAAATTTGTAAAAGGCGTTTTATGCTTTCAAACATTTATATTAGAAACTTTTAACCAAATCTTCAATTTACACTTTCATAGGCCTCTGAAAATTTGATCATAAACAATAGGGTATGTTATGAATTATTGATCGAGACGGTTTACCTGTCCCTTAAGAGGAATAGAGAATCGAATCCGGGGTGGGGAGACACAAGACGATCGACGCGCCGCTGTCCGGTTTAGTTCCTCGATCTCAAGAAATGGAACACGAAAAATTGGTCAGTGTCAGTATGTGGATTTTGCCACTGATATGATTGTGTTTGAGTAATTTTTTTTGTACACAATGGCGAATTGAGATTTTGTGAAATGTATTTCAATTCTATTGACAATTAATCATTATCAGTTGTGAATATTTTCCACTGATTGTAAATATTTGCCTATTGTTGTATATTTTCTTAGCACATTATCTACTAGATTCATCGATGTTGTTAGGAAATCCTGGTTATATTAAAAAATTATCCATTTCCATTTTTTATGTCAATCAATTACATAAAATCTCAAACTTTGTTAACAAGTTCTAATAAATAATATTATCATTACCTAACTATCAATTATTGTCTATCAATAACATATTAAAACACGAGTTTGAAACAATATTGTGCAAAATAGTCTTTTTTAATTTCCTTAATTTTTCGGCTTTTGTCGATTTCAACTAACAAGAAAACAACAAATGTTTTACAAAACATATTATTTCGTAATTTTAATATCGTTAATGTGAATACATCAAATGCTGAAAATTATAATGAAAAAAATTACTTCAAATGGTGATAGTTCACTTTTGACTGTTTTTTTTTGAAAAATTATGAATGGACAGATACGAACGAGCCTGGTACTTTTAATAGTTATATGAATACACTGGTTATTTTATCTCAGCATAACAAACGAAAGTGATGTCCGACAAGAGTGAACGCAAAGTTTGCCGGTGGTTAATTATAACTTGCGGAGTGAAATTCGATGTGACATGAATATGTGGAAAGTCTCTCTCTATGAATTTGTCTATAATAACTTCAACTAGAAAAAATATTTATTATAATACATTTTGAAGATCTTACACGGGATTGATTAACAGATGTTTTTGTTATTTGTCATTTTTTCTTATTACAATTTCTTGGAATTTTTTTGTTTGACAATCATTTACAAATGGATAATGAAAGACGAACCATTCGAAATTATAGACAAACGTTGACAAATAAGTTGCAGTTTAAGGGGAATATTTTTTTATTGAGCTCCATTCAGTTTATTATATTAAAAATGGCGGAAAAGTGTGAAAATGTCTAAGAATACGCCTAAATTATCAACCTAAATTTTTGTATCCTAATGTGAAATTTCGATTTATTGAATTTATTTTATTGGATTTCTTTATGTTTATAAACGACTATATAAGGAAGAATCTGCAAAATCCAAAATGGTGGATTGAATATGGCGGGTACCATATTGGAAATTATTTCGTATGTGAATGATTTCATTATAGAAAATAGCTAATTCAAGTATTTATGTAGTAAATAAGAAAATAATATTGTTCTGTTTATTATTTTTGGTTGCAGTAAGCCAAAAATGAAAAAACTTTCAATATTTCTGAAATGTAGTCGCGCATTTCTCTGGAAGTGTATATGATCTTTAAAAAAGGAGTATTTCTATGCAATGAATTATTGTTTTACACGTATGTTTTTTTGTAATTAAATTACAAATAAACATCCATTATCGAACTCGACCTCAAATGTACTATAGTTTTGTAATCAAGGAGGTTCGTTAATTTGTTGACGTATAAGAAATTATATATTGATACAAAACTATATCAGAGTATTGCATGTAAAATATTAAATTGATTCATCGTTTGATTCTGAAATAATTCGTTTCAAAATTAATGAGTTCAAATTGTACAGTATAGGAAAATAGCCGCGGATGCTATGATTTTCATGGAATTTACTTCTACATGAGATAAATTCATGAAAAAGTATATAGCGGTTCCATAAGAAGTTGTGAATTTTTAACAAAATTTAGAAATTTATCGTACAGTTTGCAACAAAACAGAGTCGATAACATAACCTCACAAGTCAAATCAGTGATTTTTTCAAATTTAACCCATTAACGCTTGAAATTATATTTTTTCTACTTCAATTTCAATCAAAATCAAAGTTATATAAATTTAGAAGGTATACTGCTATTTTCGAAGTCGCTTGAAGATTCCGAGGTCAAAATTGATTTGAGCCATCAGGAATTTCAATATGTCGTCAAATTTGAAAAGAATATTGGATATTGGGATTCTATAGAAAGTATGGTGGATAAATTTGAATTTTAAGAATGCATTTTTCTCTTATACCCCACTTCGTTGTAACAACCTTAAAATGGCGTCACATTGAAAATTATTTTGAAAACTTTCTGGATACTGCAACTCAAAAACTATGAGCTGCTTTAAATTTAAATGCTAAAATGAAAAGTTTGTAGAAATCACTGAGGCATAATGTAATAGACTATTTTTGAAGACTTGTTAAAATTATATTTTCAGAAATTTTTTATTCAAATATTTTAATAAATTTTTAAAACTGAAAAATTATCAAAAAATATGATATATTCTTTGATGATTTTTCATAAAGTCGAGACTTTTTGAGGAATTTAATTTTTGTTTCTTCGACAACTGCAAAACATTGGCAAAAAAATACTTACAATTCATTAAAGAATATGTTATGATTTTTTCGTTAAATTCTACTAATATGTTAAAAAACGTAAATAAGAAACTTCTAAAAAAACGTTTAAAAATTGGAAAAATTTCAGTATATATGCCTGGATGATTTTTAAGATTTTCTTTTTTTTTGTATTTTTTAAAAAAAGTTCATAATTTCTTAGTACAACATCCAGAAATGTTCACCATATCGTCATATTGAGGTCGTACTAATATGGGTATAACATTTTTCGTAAAATTCAAATATTTGATCTACCTATGTCCATTGTTTGAATTGAATCTTATTATTTTGATAGCTCAACAGAAATTCATACGACTAAATTTCTGTTCTCACTTGGAAAATAGCATTGGAAACTGCTTACTTTTAGCTTTCATTTTGATACAATTTTTAATTAAAGAAATATAATTTCAGACGTTAATGGATTCGTAACTACTTAGTCGAATAATTCGTAGCTAATAATTTCGTAATAATGAAATTAACTGCGTTCATTATTTCATATAAATATAATTTTTGTTAACAGCAAATAATATTTTTATATACATGTTTTAAGGTAACAGGTCTAATCTACATGATGAAATGTTGACATTTGCAATTTCAACATTGAAACTCAACATTTGCAAACTCAACATTCGACAAACTCAATATTTAGGAAACTGAACATTTACAATTTCAACATTATTTTTATATTATTGAATTATATTTTATTTTTAAAATCAAGTGTAATAACATTAATCGTAACATAAATTAAATCTTAAATCTGTGTTAATAATTGTCAATAATACAAATGAATGATAACAATTCGTATCAAAGAATTTAATGAGTGTTCTGCGCTTGTCCACGGATATATTTCATTAAATTTGGTTATTTTAGGTTACGTTAGGTTCGGTTCGAACTAAATTAGGTTAGGTCAGGTTAGGTTAGGTTAGGTTCGAACTAAATACACGATGTTTATGTGTATCGGATCAAAACATTACTAAGGAGAGGTGATACTCTGTTAATGGTTATGTTAGGTCAGGTTAGGCTAGGTGAGGGTTAGGTTAGGTTAGGCTATGTTAGGGTTAGGTTAGGTTCAGCTAGGTTAAGCTCGAACTATTTATATCTTTTTACTCTTGTTGTAATGTAATATTTGATAATTTAATTTTTTATATTATTTGTATTATTTGTTGATTTAGTTAACTGCGAAACTGTTGAATTCGAAAATGTTGAATTTGTAGGTTGAGTTTGTTTTGCGTTGATTAGACACGTAACCATTTTTTAGATGTATGATGTTGTATTTGTCTAGTAAATCATAGATAAACCTCCTTAAATAGTCACTTTAAATATTCGTGAGTAGTAAAAAGAAGTTAATAATGTTGATTACCGAATATTCTCTTGTTATAATAAAACTAATTATTGTATTATGTTTTACAATAATGTGAATGGTAGAAGTAACACATTTAAAATTATAAATTTTGTTTCTTTCCGTGTAATCTGTATATATTTTTAGTATTAAATTCACACGCTTGCAAGAAATGGATTAAAAATGGTCCAAATTTTGTCTAATTATTCTTTGAAAGAAATAAACATCGGAAATATGTTTTGGATAGGTTAAAAAAAGACCTGAAAATTGCATTATAACACAAAATTGTATGTAAAAAATTGGGCTCTTTATTATTTTTTTGACAAAACATTCAACGAAGAACCAGCCTTTTGTGAATCGTCAACTACTGTAAAACACAGATTGCCAATAATTGTAAATCCATGACAATCTTCATTATTAATATAAAACATACATTAATTAAATTTAATGTTCGTTGATTTCATTAAAATTCGATCAGTTGGTTATTTTCTTATGTTCATGAATTATGGAATCAATTTCAATCAATCTATTGACTTAGATTAATCCGTTATTCTGTCGTATTAGTTGTATTGATTATGACATTTCCAAAACGAATTATCCCCTCCTTGGCACGACTATTTCCAAATATTTACACAATTTGTATTCCCATACTCGGATTTTTCAACTACCTCGTCCATCATCATTGTTGCACATAAATTCGAAGCGTCATCGTATCTCCTGCGTCAACTTTGTGTCATAAACGAATATTTCCACCATAAAGTCGCAATGAAAAACGTCTATTAATAAACTCGAGTTTCAAACGAATACGATTGCATTCCCACGGATATTCGTGCGGGAACAGGGCTTGTCACTTACCGATATATCAATAAATAAAAAAAAACAACAACGAGCAAATATTGATATTAGCACGAGGTACACCATCGTGTAAACTGACACAATTTGCTTTTGAAGTCGAACACGTACTTGCCGGTCACATCGAAATTCCCTCGGCAAGTTATAATTAACCACCGGCAAAACTTTGCGTTCCCTCTTGTCGAACATCACTTTCACTTGTTACGCTGAGATAAAGCAACCAGTGTTTTGTGTTCATTTAATTATTAAAGGTTTTTTTTCCAAACGGAAATCACGGTGAACACATGTTAAATGATTATTTCATGTTTAACATGTAAGTTCAGCTGATAACGCTCAGGAATCGATTAGTCTCTCCATATTTTACTTCCGGGTATTTTAAATCGGACAAAAAACTTAATGAAAACGTACTTTCAGGTCGTAAAATCACTGAATTAAGCTTGAAAGGGAAAACGATAGACGATAATTCGCACGGTAAACGCGCGAGAATCTGCGAATGCGAGAGTCCCATCGTTGGCGGGACAGCAGAAAATGTAAATCCAGTTATTGTTGGCAGTATGTAATTAATTGACAACATTAATTTTACTTGCCCGCCATGGTAGGGAGATTTACCGCCGGCGATATGTCAAACTCGGCAAATTGTCGATGTTTTGTCCCGGCTTTTCTGCTAGTATGCGGATCTTGGGGCCCTAGGGCGCAAAGTGCCCGAGCCCGGGGCAACCCAAGGATGCACCAGTCGACCGATATCTATCAGCGTTACGGTTGTTGGAAGACCGGCTCGGTACACTTGGCGGTGATTGCGCGAACGGCTTATCGTCGTAACACGCTGGTACACATGCGCCTACGGTCGTAACCCTTGTCACGAGTAGGCGACATAAATTACCTTTTCGTTATCTCGGAGTTCCGCAATCTCCGCAATGGACGAAGATGATGCCTTCCCTACTACCCACCGACAATTTTCCCATGTGAAATTTTCAAATGACGTCAACCCTGACGAAAGAGCTGATCGTTAAAATCGTAGATTACGATCGATTAGAACTAAAGTTTAGTAGTCGTAAATCAGAATAGTTGCGTATATTTGTGGTCTCGATAGTGAAGACTTAATGACTTTCGAGAACGTTTCTACACTGGAACCTCACACTAGTGACACCTACGGAATATCAAATTTTTGTTACTCTACATTATTACCTGGATTTGAAAAATGAAAAGTCAATTAAGTAGTTTATAGCTTTTTCACTGCGTAAATAGTAAAACGGTACAAATAAAATTGTTTTTCACTGTGGATTCAGTAAAATTAAATTTCAGTTCACTGGTTTAACACTGACTTACAAAAATTATTAACCACCCGGATGACAAGCAAGTTTTGTTATGCATCATAGAAAATAATAGTGCATTGTGGAACTAGGGAGCAAAATAGAAGTTTACCGACGATTGCGAATTTGACGCCTGAACGAATAAAAAATGATTTAAAGTCAAGAACTATACGTACAAGAAAGTGAAAGTTTTCTGAAGCTTTACCTGATTCTGTTCAGTTTCTGAATATCGCTGAATTTGCCAAACTTCAACAGGCGATATCTCAGTGACCAATAAAGATTTTTCTAAGTTCAAAAACCGATTTTGAAGGGCAAAAACAGTACTTTGAGATACCGTGACGATCGTTTTGAAAAAAAAAATCTGTCTTAAAGTTAAAACACCTCAAATGTACCCAAAAAACGTACATTTTGCACTTTTAGGTTAAAATATCTCAAAAACCTGACGTATAGGGGCTATTCTGAAGTCGGAGTCGAATGCATCGCGTCAAATACCTTCGGAAAAGTATGTTCTGGTTCTCGGTTCTATAATTTGTCGGCCTGTGTTATACATTAAATAACTACACACTTAAAATTCATTACTATATGCATTAATCATTATTTTCTTTATTAAAAATAATTTAATTGACAGTCTCATTAAATTTCATCTATGTGGTCATCTGGAAAATTATTGAAATTTGAAAACACTTTTAGAAGTGTAATTGTTTGTAAATGTTAATAATGCGTAATTTTACTTACAATTGACGATTTAATTTCTTTTCTAAAAACTAGTTTTCCTTTGGTAGTTACTTGTAGTGTTCAAGCTCACCGTATATTAACTCAATTCAAGTTTTTCATTATTTCTAGCACTCATTCTTAGTTATTAGTAATTCATACCGTTAACCATTCTTTTGTAATCATTTTTGATCTTCTTTAATTATGATACTGATTAATAATGATTTGATGAAATTATATTGATAATTATAGTTCATATTTTACAGTTTGTATCATCATTATATCTTTTTAATTACTAGGTATTTTTTATTACTACTAAGCAATGTTAGTAACCATCCAAAATTTAAGCGATATAAACCTTTCTGAATAATTGTCATCGTCAAAGTTTTTGAAATTTCAACAATTGTAAATGCTAATCAATGTAAATTATTTGTTATTTATAAAATCGATATTGAACTCCATCGATAAATGTAAGCTTTTATAGTTAATTAATAACGATTATGAATCATTTAAATGTTATTTATTGTTATTCCTTGGCAATTTTTAATCGTAAGTCGAAAATGATTAAACATTACAAATTTTCCCGTATTTCTTGTTTGTATGTTTGGACAATTATTTATTTTTAGAAATTAGTAATCAATTTGAAAATCGTCAATATAATGATTCGTTATTAATTGTTAATTTTTGAACCATTATGCAGTTCAATAAACCATTGCATTTTTGTTTAATCATCATCAATATTTTTCAATAATTTTTCAAATTTCTACATCGTAATTAGTTCAGTAAACTTACAGGAAAAAACGGCCTAATCAAAAAAAAAATTCCTGAAGGAGGATTTTGGTAGATTTTGGATATATTTTTTACAGCGGGTTTTAGGATAGAATCCCGAAAGGATTGACTTTGTTGCAATTTTTTGTTTGGTCAAACCTCAATTTTACTGGAAAAAATACTCTCAGTAAGTCATTATTCGTCTGTACCAGTCTCTGTCACTATTCATACATTGTTATTAATCATTATAAATCATTATCGATCATTTTTAATAGCGTATATATGTGTATAATTGATAATTGCACATTGGTGAATAAGTTTAGTCACAAAGTATATTTTGTTCTTAACAATAATTGCTAATAAATAAGTAAATATCAAAGTCATGTCAAAGGAATATTATTTGCCATTTGTCGTCAATCGTCGTCGCTGTGCTTAATTTTTTATCATTCTTGTCATACATTATGAAATTATGTAGCTTCTTTGTTAATCTTGTCAAATAATTTCTGAAAAAATAAAAAAAAAATCACAGTAATTGTGAACGTTTACTAGGAATTTTGTATTATTGTCTTTTGTTTATATTTTCCTTTTAAAGCTTTGTGCATAATTTCGTATTATTTAAATATGTTTCTCATTTGTTTCTCTTTGTTATTTTACATATTTATTTATCCATATTTCGAAAATACTATTTTTTATATATATAGCTTATTCTATTTTTCGATGTCATTTTTTCATATACGATTTTTAGGTCTTATTTCTATTCAATTAAGGGTATTTGAATAACTGCTGTTAAAAAATAGATTTTATTAAATCGTGACATTCTTTATTTGCATTGCTCAAAGCACCTTTACTTGTTCCTTTAATAAATTGATATCCATATCTATTTTAGAGATTGCGTCAAATGTTTATTTTTAATATGGTTCATAACTTTTCTCCGTCAGGTGTTTCGTTCCTTTTATTAATATCGTTATTTGTTCGTGTGTTTGATATGAAATATTTGGGTAAAATTGATTTATCAAATAAAAACGACTTGAAGTCATTAAACAAATTTAAACAACAAATAAAATCACATCTCCTTCAATTAGAAGCTAATTAGAAACTAAACGACAGAAACTGTAATATTTAATAATCAAAATACAAAAAAAACATCGAAAAAGATCGACAATACAAAAAGCAATGACAAAATTATCAAAATAGATTTTTGGTATTAAAGAAAAGCTTTATACGCAGACTAAAGCTCTCAAAGCCAGCAGAGAAAAATCAAGAACAATAAAAATATTAGAGATATTATTTTAGCGACGAAAATCAGTCTAGGTGTAAGACCAAATAAAAATGTGCAGTAGATAAAATAAAGTGATTTATTCATTTCAAATTTTTAATAAATAGACAAATTATCAAAATTTGGGATAAATGTTATTTTCTACGAAATTTAAGTACATAGAATATAAGTAAAAAATCGCACTTGTCACGAATTGTCGAACCAACGAGGTTCAATGACGTTACATTTGATTGGAGCCCGGGGCGATGCTATTGTCGATGGTAAAGAATTCGGCAAACATTCACCTGGCCAGATATGCATGGCGTCCATTATCAGAAAGCCAATCAGAAGACAATGCAACAGAGGCACAAGAAATCGTGTAAATCGACCATGTTTTGTAGTTTTTTGGGGCCATATAAAGACAAGTTTGGCTCCTTCTGTCAAGTTATTATAAAATTTAAAAATTACAAATAATTATTGAACCAATTAAAAAAAATTACTAACCTGACGTGATTTTGCGAGCATTAGTTGATGCCACGTGGTACGGATTTACACCTGGTGGTGCAGCCAATACGGTTGATTTTATCCAGCAGGTTTTTCGTTTCTGATAATTGAACATACGAATTTCGGACGATTTTCCAGAACAATTGTTCCAGAGCGATACCACCTTCTCCGTTTCATTGTCATCTGCTGCTTCCGACTCCAGATTTTACGTCGTTTTGCTGATTTTCCAAATCTAATTTAATAAAGTATAAATTAAATTCCTGGCGTGGAAATCGCTTTCTTTTTTGAAAATTCTACAGTGGAATTATGACTATAAGAATATATAAAACTAGTTAGCGACTTAAAGGTTAGGAAGGTTAGAAAGTTTGCTCCTGTATTGCCCGTTAGTTAACTATAGAAATTTTATTAGTAAAAACCTTTTATAAACACAAGTTTATGAATATCATTTAATTAAAACGAATGGGTTATAATTAATTAAAATGTAACTTTAGGTCATTTATACGACGAAGAGATTTATGCTTACCAAATGTTTTAACCTCAACTGTTATTCAGTTATTTAGTTCGATGTAATATTCAAATAAAATTATGAAAAATTTGGTATTTTCAATTCATATTTCAACTAATATTGTCTTTTTATAGTTTGTGTACATACAGGATTAGAATTTTATTCTGAAAATTGAATTCTTTTTCCAAATGATTTATCCATTTTGGTTTCTTTTATCCTGCTAACTTCTTACTAGATTTATTTCCTTTTCTTGTTGAGTCTTTATCATTTATTCTAGTTGATAATATTTTTATATTATGTAAGCGATTTTTAACATATGGCTATGATATTTACGAATAAAAATTCACTATTATCGCCATTTTGTGTCCATTGTTTTGAACGTTTGCTTTCTGAAATACTTCTATCTGATAGTAAATGAATTTATGACATAATAACATACAATAAATTAATAATAAAACTTAATTTTTTTTATAAAAAAACGTGGATTACTTTTTTATTACTGAATTTCAAAAAAGTTGACATATGCCTTTGGAAAGGGCGATTCTTGGACAATAAGAAATGACTAGTGATAACATTTTCTCGTGGAGTTTAAATGTTAAAATATGGTGTCAAACTGCAGAAGAAATTTACATTTGTTGCTTTTTTCTTGCGAAATATTTACATTGTACTATACCAAATATAATATTCTGATCCATTTTCTAAAATTGCGTTTAGAACATTTTTGAAATAAATGTGATGCACATAATTGCCTAGACTTAATTAGATAATAAGCAAAGTAAAAAAAGCAGCGCCAATTACGGTATTAACAGACTTAAATTGCACTTCACTTTAGGTAATACACAGGCAGTTAACTAAATATCTGGATCCTCGCGGAAAGCTTTATCGTGTAACGTAGACTACAGAAGGTAGAATCCATTCTTTGAGCGTTAAATTTCATTCCGTGAACTCATTTCATTCCGGAACAAAATAATCAATTGTAAACCGAACACGATTACTTTGAAATCTCCGATATCAATCGTAAGTGTTGAATTCAGTATGAATGAATTACTTAAAGAAACAACTTTTATCTTATATTTGGTATTGTTTTCTTTCCTGGAAGAATTGTCAACTTCATTGATAAAATCGATTGTTATCCAAAGAAATGTGTGTACTTTGGTCGAAAGACTAGTAGTATACGAAGCAAACTTAAAAATTAAAGTCGTAGCTAAAAGTGAAGTCGTGTATCCGACCCATTTTTCTTAGTAACGTTTCCAAAGTTCGAGACATTATAACTTCGACTTGCAAACTTTGTTTTCAAAAATATGGATCCAAATTTTTAATTCCATTAAAAATGTCAGATGTGTATGAATTGTTCAACTGGAATGTATGTTTTTTCTTTTGTGGTTCTAGTAAACGTTTTTATTGTTGATCGTCATTTTTATGTCGGATTTAATGTTAGATTTCTCTCATTTATATTTAAAGCGAAGTTGCGGTTAGAATGTAAACTGACGTTTATCGCTGTATTGGGAACGCTTAATCAGCATTCGTTGGAACGATACTGTCAACTTTCTTCTACAAAATACAACCGATAAAGTACAACGTCTATTTTAATGCCAGTTTCAAGGTCCGGGTTTCGAGCCACGGAAATAAATCAATCGATCAAACCTGACAATGTCTCCCTTGTCAAAAATAACCCAGTTTATTTTCGACCAATCAGCGACGACGGATGCAGTTTGAAATACAATCGTACGAAAATTATAATTTCGTAAAGTGAAAACAGTTATACGACTTTCGCGACGCTTTTTGACTGATGGGAGATTGCCTTTGAGTGTTGGCTTATTTATAACCTCAACAATCCTTTAGGAACGTTGGAGTTTTCGGCCTCGGTTTAGGGCGTCAACCTCCTTTTTGCGTATATTACTGAGGACATACGAGTATATTCGTGCTCGTAAATTTCCTTAGTCCACGGACATCTCTCGGCGTGTCCGTTTCAAGGGGTCTAAATCTAGCATGGAAAGACTGATGTTTCCCTATGATTTTTTAATAGCGTCCATTTTTAGGTCTTTCATCTTTAAAACTGCAGCCGGAACGTCGAATCATTCAAATTCAATGATTAAATATGAGATTTCAATTTAATATCTTTGACTGTATCTGTGTAAATTATACTGGTTGCAAAAAAAGAATTCTTAACGAATAACGAAAAAAAGCGTATTTTTCGTTTTTGTTTTTAAACGAGACTAACACAGCTTCTAGGTGGTTTGAAGTTTGAACTTTTAACATAGTTGGAACTCGAGATATAGTAAGTGGTCTTCATTATTAATTATTACAAAAAATTATTACTTTTCACAATTACTGAATAATGTTTGTGATCAGGTATTTTTTTATTAAAAAAACAATATAACATTTTTTTGCATTTAGAGAAACATCCGAAACATCCATTGGTTATTATTAAAAAATCCAACGTAAATTTTTGTAATTTCAAACCTAAACTTTAACAAAACGATTAATAAAAGTATGTGTGGTGAAATTTTAAGCAAAAAATCGATGCAGGAAGTATCACGAAAAAGAAACTGAAAAATCTTTCATAAAAATTTCAAACTTCGAACAACTTGTAGACAAAAACACGTATATTTTTGTTTGATTTGTTAAAAGAAGTTACTCGAAATTAAAATAAGAATTTTTGTTTAACCACCCTAGAATACATGGCTTAATAAAATAAAATATTCGAACTTTTATGAAACTTAAGGCGGTTCTAAAGTGCTCCGCTAATAAGGTAGGAATTTGTGCTGAAAATCGAAAATTAAAAATGTCAAAATTTGGGCTCTGTAAGGGTAATTCTAATTATTTTATACGGCCGATTAATGAATATCAAAGAAATTAATTAGGAATTGGGCAAGAATTATTGGAAATAGGTGATTTTTATCTATTCCCAATAACTCACGGTCAATTCTAAATAACTTCTTTGTCATTCACTATGAGTCCGTATATAGAAAATAGAATTACCTCTACAACGCCCAAATTTTGAAAAATTGATTGGGACATTTTTAATTTACGTTTTTTATCGTAAATTCTTACTTTATCAGCGGATTGCTTTAGAACCCCCTAAAATATTCACGATTTAAAATTAAACAATGTAAGTGATAATACCACCATCGGATATTTTTTGTAATAATTAAATATTTATTTGCAAATTCTAATGTACTGCAGGATAAATTAAAATTTGTCAATTTTAAAATAAAAAAAAAGATATGGTACGTTTCTTTAGGTGAAAAAGATAAACCAGGAATAAACATCTACCAATAAATCATCATTTATAATCCAATAAAATCGAATGACAGTAAATATTGGACATTTTACATAAAACGTTAAAAATGGATGGAAACAGATCTGATGTGGAAATAAAGCGATTAAATTGAAAAGTATAGGGATAAAAAATAAACTAAACAACATTCGGCTAATCAGATCAAATTTCATCGATTTCTATTTACACTCTGATATCGTTGGGCTATTTTATTTGCGTTTGCTGATTAACCTTTTTCAATCCTGGTACTCCGCTGTTTATTCGTTCTGGTGTGGATGAAAAACGGGTTTTTAATTATATCAATTTGTAACATTCGAGGAAGTTTTTAACCGACAGACATTCGTTTTACATTTTAGAATTTTGAAACTTCTGTAATATAAAATGTACTTTTGTATACATGGAATCATTAATCAATTTTCCAAATATAATTTGTTGACAAATGGGATCAAATTTTAAAGTATCGAAATGTTGATATTAATAATTTTCTTGAATAAATAGACATTTCTAGAAACATTATTTTCTCTTTCTAATTAGGTTTAGAATTTTACTTAAAAATTCGAAATAAAGCAAATATTTAAGAAAGCTTGACTTATTCTATCTCATTTGTCTATAAAAGAGACATTTTTCCTAATTCGCAAAAGTGATATTAAACATGCAAAATAATTTTTAAATTGACTTCTTTCTTTCATCGATTTCATATCATAAAATTATTAAAAAACAATGCAACAAGTTTTCCATAGAATTTGTAAATAAATGTAATATTTTATAAACTTGTAGTTTAATTAACAGTTCTATACTTTTTTCTAATATTGATGTGTTTTCAACATAGTTAAACAACAGATTAGTTAAACATGGTGAATAAAATTACAAAAAAAAACTTTTTCACAAAATTGGCTTTCAAATGTATTTTTTTAAGTAAAAACCTTATACTTTAATCCTTTGATGCGTACATTTATCTTTACATGTTTTGTTTACATTTTCCCGAGTATTTTTAGCTTCGTCGACTACGAATACGGTATCAAATTTCAAAAATTCGATACAGCAGAGATTTGAATGAAATACTAACTGCAATATGTTAACGCGTTATACCAATATGAATATGCGATATTCGCTTAAAATTTGACATGTTTGTTTTATACTGGTAAATACAGTGCGATTAAATTGTATTGGAAATTCTACTATTCGAATTAGGTCGTCGAAAATATCCGTGTAATTACCTTAATGTATATAAACTAATATTTTAGAGCATAATTACTCATATTTAATTCAAATAGACAAGTTTGTTTGACGTTATAATATTTGCTTCTACAAAATATATTTGTACAATTTTCTTACTTACTTTATACCTTTTTATTATTCCCTATTTTACTTTTCCTTGTGAACAATAAGATCGTTCACTTAAATTGTAGGGAATTGTGATATGATAACTGCGTTTCTTGTATCTTAGTCAAAATAGTCGAATTTCCTATTTCTCTCAATTTCATACGATAATCAAATAAATTTTCATCAAAATTAATCGACCAAAATAGAAAATGGCAAAATATTTTATTTGCAATTTAAATTTGAATAATGGCTACTAGATACTAAGTATTTTTACAATGGATTAGGGTGACTTTCAGGTGTTTAAAGTCACTGCAGATGATTAATAGGTTAATTTCAATCAAATTTGCTACTATTTATTAGTAATAAATAGTGCTAATATTAAACAGTGATTAACATACTTTCGTGTATGAAACAATAATAATATATGAATATAGAAAATAGGAACGGGGTGTGTGATTTAATTAGTATAAAATGCAAGTAATTGAACTATTTGCGATAATTAAAAATGGAGATAAAATGATTAAATTAACGATTATATTTTATTAGCTTCCTGTTTACTTATTTATTTATTCAATAATTACACCAGTTTTATTCAACCAGAACACTTAATTGGAAATAACTATTAAAAATCTATTTTATTTAAGTACAGCCCACCCCCCCCCTCCCAAAAAAAGTTGTCTTGTCTGTCCTTTTCTAATCCTCCCAATATTTGCCTAGTGAGGAGAAGAAATTTTTCCCCCACTCCGCCGACATACAGTTATAGAACGCGCATGCGTCGACCAGAAGAAATCAGTTTAACCTTTCTTACATCGCGCATGCGTGATGTCGCCACAGAATTATCGCTCCGTGAGAAGTGGTGGGGAACAGCAATCAAGGGGTATGGCAAATATTGGAACTGACCTAATGGCAAATATTAGGGGGTAGCAAATATTGGGAACGCAGATATTGGGAGAGGGGGGGGGGGCTACTATAGATGTTATTTAGTCTCAATAAGGCAAAATTCTATATTTTTTCATTTATAGTATTATTAATAACTGCAAATAAACAAATATCACATAAAATTTAATATTTCAAAGAACGTGCAATAATGATTAATCAATTTTTAATCAATCATTACCAACAAAACTTTTCCTGCTTGAAGGGAATTTAAAAAAATTCCAATATTAATAATTTATGGCAATATTTAAACATAAATGAATTTCTATTTTTAATAAAAATTAGTTCCATCAAAATTTAAAATAGTTGAACTGTGGAACCAAAAATAATTTTTTATTGAATAATTACTTTTGTTATTAATATTTCGAATAATAGACACCTAAATATCATTCTTCATTATTAAATAGAAAAATCTAAAAATATTTGCTGATATTTACTCATCAATTATTTTATCGTTTATTTAAAAAACGTTGAATAATTTTAGTTAATTAGTTAAAGGTAACTGTTATAATAATATTTATATAAAATATATGAATAATAATAAGGGAATTAACTAAGAATATTATGAATTTAGTATGCTCAATGCTCAATGCTAATTAAAATCGTCGAAAATATTACCAATTACATTTCATTTGATTTTTATTATTATAATTAGTTAATCGATAGTTAGTAATCAATTTTTATTTTGAGAAAAAGTTAATTTGCGTTCGAGAATAAAATTTAAAAAAATGTTTTGGGAAATGTCAAGCTATGGTCAACTGTTTCATAGCTCTGATTAGCTAAGTTAATCTTGCTGTGTACATTTTTCCGCATGTCGCAAACATAATAATTATGAAAATAAAAGTCAACGATTTAATTTAAAATTTTTAGCGAAAATTCTACCTTATTCATACAGCTTATACTTGTATTAAGGAGAGTCGCCACACTCAAAATCAACTTAATGAAATACGCCTTTAACACAATTGAAAACAGTATTTATTTAGTCATTTTTTACGAGGAATTAAGTGGTGTAAGAATAAAAAGTGTGAGTCATATGCTCACCTGTAAAATTCAGTTCAAACAAAAATTTTGTTTTGTTTTTGAAATAATGCTATTATATTTTTCTCTATTAATCTAAAAATTGAAAAAAATTAGGGTGAATACAAAAATTTATTTTCCTAATAATTATGCATGAATTATAAAAAATTCTATTTTTTTTTTGTGGAACACAACAATTTCTCTGAGGGTCAAAAAACTTTTTTACATTTTTTATTCTAGCACCACTGAATTCCACATTAAAAATTACTCTACAAATCATTTTTACGGCCTTTATATTTTAGCGCGAAAAGGAATTTTTATTCGAAAAAATGTTTCTTTGTTTTTCTAAATTAATGTAAAAATATCAAAAATTAGAATGAACAGAAAAATACACTTTCTAAATAATTACACATCGATTTAAAAATATTTTAATTAATAATAATAGCTTTTTTTTGTGAAAAAAATTGTTTACATTTTTTAATTTAGCTTCACTGCACTCCAAGTCAAAATTTACTAAAGAAATAAATTTCTCTAATTTGGTAAAGATGTATTTTGAGTGTATATAGTGACTCCCCTTTAGGTTATAATAATGATTGTACTAAACTATGGAAAAAATGACAAACGAAACATTTCACAAAATTTTTGGAATTTTAAAAACGCCCCAGTTAAAAAACTACTTTTTTGTCGTGAAAATTACTTTTTAATCTATAAAAAGTACTTGGTAATGAGTGAATTTGATAAATTTGACAAAAGAGCAGTTTTCTTTCTCTGCTTAATTTCCTTTCACTTATTTCACCCATTTTCATTATTAATGGTTGTTTTTAATGGCTGTAATATGGGTACTTTCCTCACAAAAATATGTTTACCAATCAGCGAGACCCGGCCGACCCTTCCGTATATAAACTCGATTCAGAAGTCTTCGATTCGTTCCACTTTCTTCAATTAAATCCTTGAATATTTTAACAGATAGGTCATTGATAAAAGGGGCGTCAGATGGATGTCGTTGTTATTGGCGCAGTCGACGGCCTATCATCTCTCCTTTCAATAAGTAAGCTCTGCTTTCATTCATTGTTGCCATCGATCTCATTGTCTTAATCACATTCTGACGAATTTTGATAATGTAAAGTCAAGTCTGTCTTATGTCACTCCGAGAAGTCTTTGTTCATTGTGAATTGAACCGCCTTGTGATAAGAAAATTAATAGTTGAATTAAAATTGTTGCTCTCATTGCAATTATTAACAATATTCATAATATTATAAATATTTGTATAATTTCTTGAATAAAAATTCTGCTATTTTCAAGTTCAATAAGTTTGCCTGACTTTATTTAATATAACACTAATCATTTCCCATCATCCAAAAAAGACGTTACCAAACGTCTTTCCATGTGTTACTGATAAGAATTCTGAAAATGAATTGAAAACTTCTAGATACAGTCGAGTCCCGGTATATTAACCCACTCGGTTTCTTCCCTTCCCCTCCCGACTCGTTACAGTCACCAAAAGAAGGGGATCGTCGGTTCTCCCACTTCTCTCAGTCGCGTTTGACGTGACGTCACAGGCCCTTCCTGAGGCCCCAGTCCGTAGGTGGGGGAAAAGAGAGCGGCGACAGGCAAATATAACGAGACGAAACCGGACAAATATGCGGGGACGTAACTATAGCGAGACGCAAATATACCGGGACTCTACTGAATATACATATTTTATTGAACTGTAATTATACTCACATTGTCTTCAATCCATTCATTTGTTCATACTTTATTCCCGATTCCTCGTAAATTGTTAGCTTAATGAATTTCATGACGTGCTCAAATCGATTATTATCTGCATGACGTTTCGGTTTCATTTTCGTCAGGATATGAAAATTTGCTAGTGACGTCACTAATCGATAAATTGATTGAGGGATGAATATTTAGTCACTCTACAGCGTTCTAATTCCGGACCTGTGTTTTTTCAGAACCTATTCCATGCGTCGTCTATTTTACGACCATAAAGAAATTGGAAAATATCGACCCGACTTGTTTACTAATAAGAATATATAAAAACACTAGAAATTCTCTTCGCTTTGACTGATATCATGAAATGGGACATTTATAATACAATTTATAAAATGCGAGTAAATTGCTTATTTGGGACGCTAGATGTCGCTTAAACCCAAAAGTAAAGTCACGAAAGGTCACGCATAAATATTGAACGTCGAATATTTTTATGAAAAAGATGTCAATCATTCACATCATTCTTTTTGTATAGGTAGTCAAATTTTAATGCAAGCTTTCACTCAATTTATTCCGTCACTCACTGAATTTTTACTACATTTTAATTTAATGCTGCGCGACTTCAGTTTTGGATACAGACGCCATCTACCACTTCTCGAAGAAATTACAATTTGAAAGCTACACTTCTTTACTACATTTGGACTGTATTTTTGTTTTCTAAAATAAAAATTTCAGTACTCGTACATTTAGAAATCTCGATCATGTATTATTAGTCTTCATTGATGCAAGACTGAGACTAAGATATTGTAGTCTTGGTTTTATTTTAACATCAATGTTTATGTTTTGGTAAAATTATAATACATTAGCGATGAATTTTCCAATTCTTTTTAGCGTTAAAACATGCTACCAAGGTAACAAAATTACTTCTATTCCAGGAGCGTCGGCGTAGTTTCTTTCATGAAAATTTCGAAAAATTTACGGCAAGAGCCACGCGGCAGCACCAGGAATATGTATGAAATTTTAGTTAGACGCGGCGCGTCTACGTGATACGATTAAGCTCTAGAATGTGCGTTAATGCATATAGCTTTAGGTGCACGCGAAAATGCTCTATACGTATAAATGTACATCGTGTAATGCGCAGTAAAAGACGGTCACGAGACTGCGTTCCGAGCGTTGTGGGAGAATTTACTAAGCAGTAAAAGTCGCGGTGAAACTATCAAAGTTTGTAGCTGCGCTTTGAGATGATTCCCAGCGTGGTTCAAAATGATAAAAAGATTAATTTATAAGATATTATTAATGCTTGTCCCGAGCTTTTTCTGCGGTGCCGTGCAATTGTTACATTTACGACTGAGAATAATAAACGTCTTCGGATGTAATAACGTAGGATAAAATCTCTCGTGAATAGTATAAATTGCGCCCAGTCTCGTAATTCAACTTTCAAAATGATAATTTAACCTCGAAACAAATTAACCTTTGTTAAAGATACCCGCGCTTATTTTCCCAGTCTCTTCCGCAGAAAATTAAACTACCCAATTTTGTGCTCTTTGCAAGACCTCATTTTTTTATGGAACTTTTTGGTGTGACTTTCTGGGGCTTTTTGGTGTTCTGTAGGGTTAGAAAATATTTTAAAACGATGGAAACTATTTACGGTTTATTGGTGACTGTTTCCAATAAACCAAAGTTTCCAATTTGCAAAAAGAAGGGGAGCGTCGCTTCTCCCACTTTTCTCAGTCGCGTTACATTCGTTTCGTCACAACAGGCCCTTCCTGAGGTCCCACCCCGCAAGGTGGGGGAAAAAGAAAACGGGAACTGGTAAATATAACGAAACGGAACCGGCCAAATATGCTGGGACGTAAATATAGCGAGGCGCAAATATTCCGGGACTCTACCGTATGTATGATTTTAATGAGAATCGGAATAATTGTATTGTATTTTAATTTGTTCACCAAAAATTTTTCATATTTTTTGTTCTCCAATATAAAATTCCGAATATAATTTTTAATATTTTCGAATATAAAATAATATACCAAAATACGACATTCTTCTTGTTTTTATGTGGTGTTTTAATTAAACTAACCTAAAAACTAATAAAGAAGAAATGAAAGTTTCCATTAGTGTCGAACTAGAGATTCAAACATTCACGTGCGCAGATTTTAGAGTAGTTAAACTTAAAAATAATTGTTTCCTGAGCGATGTTTGTCGATTCGTTTGAAATCGACTAATTTAAATCTACTCATATATTATTTGATAAAACCTTTAATTTCAAATAAATGGTAATAAAGACAAAATAAACAGCAAATCAATGTTGAAATAATGGCAATAATTTATTTATGACAAATTTTAATTTAATATTACATTTATTTTAGTATTACATTTAAAATTTTAAAGTACCATTTCAATATGTTTACAATTGACATTTTATTATAGTCTAGCATGCATTAGTAATGTTCATTTAAATTAACGTTGATTTACAAATTATGTTTTACATTCACAAAATGTTTCGCATTATATTTTTCTGATGAAGAAAAAGGGGCATAATTAATATTTAATATATTCGGCTGATACATGTACTTAAAACGCTTTAAACTCATTTTTATGATGTATATATGCGCTTTTCATTATGTAATAAATGTAGTATGCGTTGGTAATTTGTTTATTGATATTTAATCAGATAATAATTGTAATACATGGGTTTTAAATGTTTCTACCCTCATTAAATTTGTGTATAATAAAATTGGTGTATTAAACTTGTCAATACAAGATTGCGATACTTGTATAATCCGTAATACTAATAGTTGATAAATTATTATTATACATTGAATTTTTGAATGTATTATACAAAAGGCATGTTATATTTCATTTATGTCAAGTTATTATTGAAACTGAATAGTAACAACTATAATTTTCTTTCATATACTATTGTAGGCGATTAATTAACATACTAACCGTCTGGCGTTTTAGTGAAAAAATTATTCGGTTTCAATCCTGAACTTAACTGAACTTTAATTTTCGTATTTTCGAAAAGTTTTTATTATCACGTAAAAAATAGACATGTAAAATTATATGTTTGAATTCATACGTAACAAAGAAATGTTTTTGTATGTTTCAGGTACGTTTTCCCAAAAAGAACTAAGGAATTGTACGGCTTGTAATAGGTAATATGTCCTGAAATTGAATTAAACATTCGCTATATTACGTAAAATGTAATATGTTACATCTTAATAATGAATGTACTTAAAGTAAATATTGGGAATTTACAACTGGAATTCATTTTTTAAATACTGTAATATAGAAGTGATTTGTGGTGTTAGGAATAATATCAGAGACTTTTTCTACTATGTTTCAAGTATGCTCTATTAATTTCTCAAAACAAATTTTTCAACATTTTTGTTTGTAATTTTTCCTGCTTTTTCTGGTAAAACGGGCTATTATCAAAAAAAGCATAAATAAAAATTAATCCCGATTGTTGAACATAAATAACAAGATAGTAGGATATTTTTAAGAGCAATGTCTGATTCAAAATGGCGTCATAACGAAACAAATGTATTCAAAATTATTAGTTCCTTGGATTCGAGGTAATAGAATGTCTTTTCAAGTTTTATAACAACGATATAAATCTTGACTTGATAATTTTGAGTTGATACATTTTAAAATGGTGGACATGGCATCAGTTACCGCTCAGTTCATTACATGTAATTTATCCAAGTGATTTTTGTCCGAAATTGTAAGTATTCATTGTGTGTGTAGGTTTGTGGGTGTTAAATTTAACCCATTACGTAGCCATTTTTAGTCGACCATTGCTTCTAAAATATATTGTACTACAATATAGTTTATCTTCAAATATAGAAATCACTTTTTAGGTATGCATTTCATTGATATAACCCATTTCAGTGGAGACAATAATTTTATTTATGTTATTTTTAATAGAATTTACCAAGAAAATAATTTAAAATAAAGTATCAAAGTGCATAATTGATTGGAAATTTTCCAAGAAATCCAAATTTGAGTTCAGATTTCTTGTCGAATGCTGCGCATGCGCAAAAAGTGCGATAACTGGGTCAAACCATTGAAAAAATTGAATTTTCAGGCTATTTTTTAAAAATATAGCAAAAAACACAGATCGCTTATATAATCATTCCAAAGTATGTACTTTCAACTATCTTTCCTGAAAATTTGAGCCAAATCGAAATGGGTATTTTAAGCTAAGAATCTTTAATGAATAAGTCGTTCTTTTCGATCTATTGTTCACGCGTTAACTAAAAAAACGTGAATGGACAAGAAACAGGACTCCTTGACAAATTTCCAATCGATTTGCACTGCTTAAATAGTTTTTTTACTAAAAATCACGGTATTTAGAGCAAAAATGAGTTTTTTTAATTTAGTTGTAAAAAATGTCAAATTTTACTAAATTAAAGATTGTGAGACTTCTATAAGAGATAAGGACTTTTTGTTATATTTTGATATGGAATGCCCCAAAGAGAAAAATATAAGAAAGATTTTAAAAATGTTAATCAGGTGACTACGCTTTTAGGTTTGTGATTTATAACGTTACTGCATAACGTTACTACACTGTACACTTGTTAAAACAACTATTTAACATCAATACAAAATTAATTAAAAGTAACCATGTGAAATTGAAAAAATATGTCAAATATTCATGAAAATGTCGACGATAAATTTAAACCTCAATTCAAAAGATTGTTAATTTCAAAATATAACCAAAATTACACGAATTCATTTCATTAACCACTCGAATTTTCCATGACGTCGTTCATCATTTCCCGGCAGTACTCGACCAAAGAGTCCGCAATTCGTAACGCGAAACTCGATGATCGTAACTCGTTTAATTCAAAATTACCGCCTTCAAGGATCGCGTAAATTGCGTATCATTTAAATGCGAATGACCGACAAAATGAGAGTAACCCCAGTTGTGTGTAACAATTTTACGAACCTTCGTTCAGGCCAAGTGCGCAATAAAAATTAATGTTGACGTAAATATGTACTAACTTTATATGTCACAATTTTATGGAGCAGTAATGGTGCCTTTGCAAAGTTTGGTGCGTATAAAGTGTAGTATTAAAACTTAACAAATATTTACTCCGGCCAGGTGAAATATGAAAGAGCTGTAAGTCGTTTGTCACTTTATCAGAGGTGAATATATAGAATAATTCTTGTGAATACACCACAAAGATTTTTTAACCAAAAAAGGATGTCATTGATGCTAAAGACATATAAAAATAATTTTAAAAATGAAAACTTATGAAAAATGACAAATTTATTAAATAGATGTCTTTTACATCCTTCATTTTGAAAAATGGCTTGTGTCAACAGACTTTCAGTTTGACAATTTTCAAAAGAACAGCATTTGCCCACAGTACGTTGAAATTTGTTCCGTAAAAGCGTATGAATCACTCGATCGATGTAAACATTCATGGCAAGTTACGGTTTCGAATTGTTCAAATCTTCGTTTCTAGGTCTCAGTTGTATGATTTGTGCATCGACGTCAGCCATATTTTTTAATTGTGTGACTCAAATTCTTTGAAATTTTGCCAGGATTGGAAAAGATGTTGAGCGTATGCAGATATATCTTTCTAAAGGTTGATGAACTGCCTTTCCGTTGTCGTGTCGAAATGTAACGAAAATATTGGAAACACGTCGAAAGTTTCAATTTTAGGTTAGGAAAGGAAAAGCGCAAACGATTGTTTAAACCACGTATGTTTCAAGGTCAAATTTTTTCAGGAAGACATAAAATATCTCCTTCCTCTGGTTTTCGAGCTTCCGCCGGGAAGTTACGAGCCATTATTCCGCAGCGCCCCATATACAAGTGCGAAAACGTGAAATCTCCTGCGTACAGTGTGACTAACGTTTAATTGGCTCGGGAATTTGCATTCGGGGCTCACAGCCAATCGTACACCGATAAGAATTCAAAACAGCTCATTGTATTCAAATTCTGGCTGTGTACTACCATGTCGGAGATAGTTGTACAACAAGTACAACCGGGAGCTTCGGACTGATGCATCGCTACCTGATGCACTTTCGGTTAAGTGCCGATAGAACGCGGTCGTTTTGCCACGCGTTTTCTCGAAAGCTGACCATATTTTGCCGCCGAGAGATTCTCCACAGAGGATTTGTGTGGCTCGTAAAATCCTAAGGAAGGGGGTCCATATTTTATTGCGCCGAACGTTCCAGACATTTTTTATCTTGAAATTCGGATACGCCATTTTGAATTTGATGTCAGTTGCAGAATGGTTCAACCAGGTCATTTTCATCAATTTTCGCAGAAGAATCTATGTAAAATTTATTCCAAGTGAAGGGGGCCATTTTGTAATCGCTGTTTGTTCCGTCATTTTAAATTTCGAATTGTGTAGGAAACAATTGAAATGTTTTCTAGGATACCATCTATAGTAATTAAAATTACCCTTACAGAGCCGGAATTTCGAAGAATTGTTTCAGTCACTTTTTATTTTCGGTTTTTAATGAAAATTCCTACCTTATCGATTGAGCAGTTTAGAATTCCCTACAAAACCAATTCAAAAAATTTCAGACAAAACATTCTGGACGTAAAATTGATCGCTCTTTCAGATTCCTTTATCAAAATTTATCGATAAGAAAAGCGGAAAAAGTTACAAACAATTATTCACAATAAACGCGATTTTTTCCTTTCCAAAAATTTTTTAATCCATAATTTCATGTGAAACAAGAAAAGTCATTAACTCAAAGCTTCAGAAAATCGTGTCTTTAATGTCTCAACTATAAATATTCGTAATAACATATAAGAAAATTAAAGATGGCGGCTCCAAAATGGCGACTGAAGCTATTTTTTGGTGTAAAATATTATCTTAGGGGGCCAAATCTTTAAAAATTATTCAATATTGATAAAATTTAGTACTCATAAGTTTTTGGGGCCTCAGGGTAAGTATTTCAAGTTATTTTTAAAAAATTCAAAATGGCGGATCCAATATGGCGGCCGAAAATTAAAAATTTTATTTTATATGTATGAAACTTTGTATACAGAGCTTCTGAGGTCACCGATTGCGAAACTCATGTTATTTTAACAAAATATCAGATCCAATATAGCGGCCGAAAATTAAAAATTTCATTTCACATTTATGAAACTGGGTAAATCAGGTTTTTGGGGTCTCTTATTTCAAATTACGAGTTATTTTTTAAAAATTAAAAATGTCGGATGCAGTATGGCGAACAAAATTTAAAAACTTTTATTACTTTTCTTAAAAATAGACATAGATATAGGGAGGTTTTTTACTTTTATTGATAATTTTTTTTGTAAAACATCTGAATTTTTTTCTTTTTAAATTTGCTAATAAAAATGTTTAGTCTGTAATTTTCATTTTGTGTCATTCCAAAATTCTTGAAAGTGACTATTTGAAGGGAAAAAATACCGAAAATTTATATTTTATTATAAGCAAATTAAAATAGGTACAAATTTTTGGCAAAGGCAAACAAGGATTCCCTTTAAAAATTATATTTTAAAACATTTTATAAAATCCAAATCAAAAATAATAAACAACTCTTATTTTGAATTGGCCATTTTGAATTTTACATTTTCCACTATAGGTACTATATTCAATTTCAAACAATCTTGAAATTTTTCTAATCGGTAATGGAAAATCTCATGGTGTATACCTATTGGGAGTAAAAAAATCGTAGTAAATAAACTGCATATTCATTCACTTTCAAAATATGGAAGGAAAATTCAGCATCGTAATTAGGAAATTTCGTAAGTAGCGTACCGCATCGGCTATAAAAAAAATTAAGTAATTCTACAAAATCCCGCGCATAATTACGAAAAGCAATATTAACCGAAGTAATCAAGTTTGATAACGCATTTTACATTTTAATTAATATATTCGGTATTAATGAATTATTCCAGGGAGATTTTTATTAGATAAGATAACCGTAATATTAATTGTGCCGTTTGTTAATTAAAATGCACGTAAGTGCATTTGGAACGAAGTCAATTTAAGGAATACATAATGCGTGAAATTAGCGCATAGGACCGTTGCACACTATGCATTAATAGACTTAATTAAACGCGAAATAATATGTGGAACGCGATGAAGTCATTACGGCAGCCTCTTATCGGCGCGGAAACGAACGAAATTTGTTCATTTTTATACAGATGCCAGATTTCAGTTATCGGGCTATGAATTATTGAACGACACTCCGACGTATTTATGCGCCGTTAACGCCAAGGTTTCACTCGTAAATTTTGTTTTATGAATAATTGTTTTCATATTTATAACATCATTTATAAGCGAACGATAAATTTCGATTGCACCTAATAAGTTTCTCGAATGTCGGTTTTCGTATTGAAATTTCAATTCATAAGTTTCGCAAATTGCTTCGTTTTGATGTTCTCGACTCGTATTTATGATATCGAGAAAGAGTTCATAAGAAGTTATTTTTAGGTTACCAAGATAAATTTGGTTTGAATTGAATAAAAATTGGAGTAAATTTAACCGAAAAAATCTAAATATAGAAACTGGGAATAAAACTCAAAATATTACATGAATTTCAGTGAAAATTTTTAAAATATAGTTACAGAGAAAAAGGTGACATACATTTCAAAAAATGATAGAAGCTTTTTAAACAGGGGATTTTAAAGTTTGAAATGTATGCTTTCAGACTGCATTCATGAATATATCTTTTACCAACGCTGAATATGGTACCACTTTATTCAGATAAGTGTTAAATTTTCTACTTTAGTATGATCCACAGAAAGTAGAAGTCGGTAATATAACTCACGAAAAATGAGGTATTACTTTTATAATTTATTATAATTTACACATATTACCTAACAGTAAATAAAAAATATATAAACAAATTATTTTTACGTCACTACTATAAACATTTTTATTTAATTTAGTGACATCATATAAAGCTTTTATACATGTTACTAAAAATTAACAATTTGTTTAACGAAACCAATTTCAGGAATGAAACAAATCATCAAATAAATTGTGATAATCAATAATGATTACATTTAATCAATTTTAGTTATAAACACCCTAATTCTAACCAATACAATATGTATACCCATGTGTTAGTGACAGATTTGAATAAAACCCAACATATTTTCAGAAGTCCAAAACGTAATTCATTCGTTTTTATGATGACCAGAGGAGAAGAAGATGAAGAAGATTAATACTAAGATTAAGTGAAAACAAATAAAAACGTGGTTTTTATCTTTATGTAACTGTTTTCAGAAAATTTTGTGCGCCATTGTCCGCCCGCTATTTTGAAAACTCTACCAGAAATTTTACCAGAAATTCGTAGCCTATTTCTGGACTTGAAATTTGTTTACTTAATCTTAAGCAATGGAGGTCCAAAGGGGGTAATTTACTGAAAAAATTGCATTTTTTTGAAAATCTAAAATTTGTTATCTCCGAAAATATACACTTTACAACAAATTCACAAGAGATATTTTTTATTTAGAATTGTCGAAAAAATCTAAACAAATTTTTTCCGAATCAAAAAAATTAAATTTTCATTATTTTAAAAAATGGCAAAATTTTGTTCACAATTTGGGAATTCGACTATTTTGAAACGGAGAACATTTTTTTCGATTCTTTGGACAATTCTGAATAAAAAATATCTTTTTAAATTTATATTTTCAGTAATAATTATCGTAAAATGTATATTTTCGGAGATAAAAAATTGTCAAATTTTCAAAATTTCGTAAGAACGATTCTGGAAAATATGAATATTAGATGTTAATTGATAGAAAATTGAAAAAAACAGAATGGAGAAAAATTCCTGAAAATATTTCTTTGTATTTATACTAGCGGTACGAAGTCCACCTTTAAAATGTGAAGTTAGAGCAAGGAACAATTAAATATATTCAAATGAATCGGTCACGACACCAGGTGGCCATTTGCTATAACATTTTGATGTTACCTTTTGTTTGTTAGGTTTAGATAATGCATTAAACTATCAATTATTATTATTACACTGATATCGATGTAAAGGTACTTTTTAGTATTACATTTTAAAATAGTTGAAACTTAACATAAAAATACAAATATATTCAGGATTGAATTATAATTTTTGTAAGTTTTAAGACTATTTTTAATATTCTATAAAATAATTCCAAATGCTGCCTTGTTGCCATTCGTAAAAATGTTGACTGACTAATTATTGTAGGTCGTTAATAATTTTCATACGATATCGGTTTTGCAGAAGAAATTATTGAACGTTATATCATAACTAACGATTTCAATTTAATGCATGCAACGTTGCTCGCTAATAACGAATAATGCTACTAACTCTATTTCAATTGAAGTATTGTGTACACACCGTTTATTACATCCGCTGTGATATTAATGTAATGTTACGTCGATGGCACATATTACCTATTCTATATTATAGGACAATAATCAGGATAACTAGCAATTAGCCCATCGTTTGTAAATCAATTAAGCGCAGTTATAACGATACCCTGTCAAAGTGATGTTTCAATACAGAATTTATTATTACGGATTTAGCGCCCTTCTCTTTCCTTTCTAAATATTGAATTAATCTCCTGTGACAATTGCAACTGGAAACGTGACTTCCATACGAAACTTTTGAATTTTAACTAGTTTTGATAAAATAAAGTTTAAACAGTCATCAAATGATATTTCATGGCATATTTTATTTCAACTAAATTAGCGTCCTAATTTTTTGTTTTAAAAATATAAAAATTCCGTTCACATTTTACAATGTAAACACGGCGTTTAAAGCATTCGAGATATTCGATAATACAACGTCCGAGACTACAGACGCAGTCTGACCCGCGAACTGCGTCAACCTTCATACAGCAGGAATTTCTGCAATACCGCAAGAATGGGTTGCCATGACCTACTGCTGGTCGAATTCGTTCCTACAGGAATCGCACACAATCTCCCAAGCGACGTAAGGTCAAGGGTGATACGTGATTTATGCGTGGGCTAACACCCACCGCCAATTTCGAAACGAGCGCAATACCCATTATTGCCCCACAGAAATTTCTTCATTTTCACTGGAAATACGATAGGCTATTGTGCGATGGACTCGCGAGAGAACAAATACCCGAGAAAATTCAATTTTGTCAGATTATGAAATATACGGGGGATAGAACAATTTACAGGTAACGCTCGATTTCATAGGATTCCTTGCACATGGCCTACAAATAAATTCAGTTCATTTTCTTGTCTGAATTGAAAAAAGCTCGGATTCAATATGGCAAAGGTTATTTTTTAGAACGACTGATGGCGCTGAAGTCTAAAAGCGTTGTTGCATTCATGTTCTTCCCAATGTCGAAATGGTCGAAAATTGCTAAACAGAAAAACGCAGATAACAGTTCGAAACATCCTTTACTTCTCTTTGGAGAATTTTAGAGAGAATTTTATGAATTGGTGCGTCATCTGGTGTTCAGAAAAAAAAACACATCTCAAAACATTCAGTCACTTCATAGATCAGATAGAATCTTGAAAAAAAGAATCACATCCCTGGTAGAGAGTTGACTGGTTTAACTAGCCATTATTCTAGCGACTATGGGTATGTCTATTGGGTAGAATCTCGGTAGAAATATACACGAATTCTAGATAAAAACCCGCTCGACCCCTAACATATATTTAAAGTGACATAAAACAATAATTGTATAATAGGTAAGGATCAATCGATTCAACAAAATGCGCAGGGGTAAATGTAAACGATTTTTCTTTCAAAATGAAGCTTTGATCTTTACAACAGCTTTGTAAACAATCGCGCGACAACATGTGCAGGCGAATCAGCTGAGAGCAAGCCGCCATATTGGGAGTTCGATCGAGAGGTATTCGAGATTCTCGAATCGAGCCGAGGTCGATAAGTTGTAGGAGCTTGTCCCACTCGTGTTAAACTATATTAGCTGTCTCAATGACTCCCGTCTCGGTAGATTTACGCCAGAATTCGTGTCATTTTTAGTAGGATTTCAATATCCATATTATAAAGATGGTTTCTAGTCAGATCACCAAAAACTAGGATAATTCTGGGCAGATTCTCGTGACCATCTCTACCATGGGCATGGAGCCGCTTTCTAAAATACGCTCATAAAAGAAAAAAAGACAAAAAGAAACATTCCATTTTGTATTAGAAATTGCACGTCGAAAATGTGAAGGATGAAAATGATAATACATTATTCAAACTTGACGATAAGAATGAACATACTGAAATGATTCCTATTTTTTGTAGTTTGATAATCATAAAAAGTATTTGGGTGAAAATAAAAAATTTGGCCAAACCATGGTTCCTTTCCATATTTACAATATTTGATTAAATATGACTATTTTATAGACTGGATACTTTACATCACATTGATATGCAGCTTTGTACGACATATTACGCCATTTTATGCAGTAAATTTTTAATTAATTACTGAAAACTACCAGTTTTATCCTCGTACAACGGAGTTCCACTCTACAATTCCTGTATTTATTGGACAACAGCATTTAGTTAAATTAATTTTTACAAAGTTCCAGTATGTGGATCTCAAAACTTATATTTTTAGGTAATCATCCTGAAAAAAAGTACAAAATTATATCGTCTTATTATATTTTGAAGCAATTATTTTGAGTCCCTATATGTTTGTCCTAGTGCAACGTATTTAATTTTAGTCGTATATATACATTTATCAAAAGTTACTTTAAATGTTCGCGTTTAAACAATTTAAATAATGCGGAAGGTCGCGCAATGTAAATAAACAAGCATTTGTTTTGTTCGCAATTCCGCGTACCTTTTAAAAGTGTCCTCGTGCAACGCAGTTTACTCCTAAACGACAATGCGTACAGAGGTAAGTTTTGCACGAAATTTTTCGTTTTTTAATGTACATTTTGAAAACATTATGCTATAATTTGAAAATCCCAAAATTAAACATGTAATATAGACATATAGAGTAATTTTCTGAATATAAATAGTCTGTCCTCGTGCAACACTCATTATGTAGTAAATTTGTTCAGTTATTTATTTCGAGAAAAATTAAATTTATCTGGTACATCTCTCATAAAAAGTAATTCTGATATTAATGTTTAGTAGTAGAGAATACTTAAATATCACACAAGAAAATGTATGTTATAAAGGTTTAAACTAATCAAAATATATACTTTTTTTTTTTAATAATAATTGTTAAGAAATATATGATGAAAACACAATGTTCGATTTGGACCACTATTTTTATTCAACTATTTCGCATGTATACTAAACGAAAAAAATGTAGGAACTAACTCTGAACACTCTTTTTTACATTATTTTTAAAGCGTCAAAGTGCAAAAATTTTTAATTTCACCCATGTTACCAGGATTATAAAAGGTGTAAATATAAAATCGACATATATTCAAAATTTGAAAGATTTCATATATTGAACTTTCATTTCAACAAGTTTTAGACACATCCGACATGGATGTTTCTGTACAAAAAAAGTTTTTGAGCTGACCGGGATGATCGATTACGTCGATGGAGTGCAAGCACTATATTGAAGTTGTGAATTCCAATATCTGTACACAGATGGATGGAACTAAAAGAAATCCTGTGTATTTTCTAAAAATTACAAATATTTTTGAGAAAACATATAAAGTTCTAAATTTTTTTATCCTTGTTATGCAGATCAATCTTTAAGGTTGGGATTTTTAGGTAAGATCGTAGCACAAACTGGATTATTCTGGAGCGAAGATCAGAAGGTGAGATTGACGATGTTTGTATTTCTACATCGGAAATTGTCTTCGGTAATGTCGCATGTCTGAAACTATTTCACGAGACGAACTGGTTTCTATCTCGAGCATCAACATTTTCAAACAGATTGCATGTCACGTGAGCTTTCTGCAATTTCGAAGTTAGGAGCCTATCAACCTGAATGACAATTGATACTTTTTTCAAAAGTTTATTTTAAGATCTCTTTTTATGTATCAATTACATGTAACATTCAGAATTTCTATCTGAAAACGATGATTTCCAATTATGACATATATAAATTAGTTCCCTTCTTGAAAAAATATTTTTTAGATTGATATTTATAGAGAATGAACATAATTAAACTCTTTAAGCACCCTTCCAATTCTTTTTGATTTGACATATTTGTTTTGAACTTGTTTCCTGTAGTTATTTATCAACCGAATCTTGTTCGTTATTTTGTAGTGATTTACTAAGCTTTTCTTTATCAAAATTAGATGTTGTATACCTGAAATGGCCCCACGTCCACAGTGTCCGTATGTGTTGTTTTGTCTATTTCCGCTTTCTTTAATATCCAATGAACACCTACGATGTTGTTTCTGAAATTGTATGTGTACTCCATTTTTTTTGCTTATTTAGCATTAAACTCAACGGTTTTATGTTACAAAATAGGACTTTCTATATACCCTCCCCCCATGTGTCGCTTAATCAAGTAATTCCACAAGCAGAAGTTGTTCAGTGTCCGGGGATACATTTCGATGGGCGCCTGAACTGGCAATATCACATATTCACTAAAAGAAAGTACCTCCATCTAAAATGAAGGAAAATGTTTTGGTTATTCAACCGGAACTCACAATTGACTATGAAAAACAAAATTCTCTGTTATAAGGCAATACTGAAGCCAATATGTACATACTGAATTCAGAAATGAAAACGTACATCCCGATCTCGGAATTTTAACAATCAGTGAAGAAATTACAAAATGTAGTAAAAATTACCAAGACCGTCTCAAAAATCATCAAAAGGATCTCGCGAAAACTCTTATGGAACGCCCCAAAAGATTTCGAAGACTTAAAAGAATACCAACAGACAATTTGTGATTGTATTCGATGACGTTTTAATATCTTATATTACTGTACATGTCCAATTATGTCTCATAAATATTGCAGAATGTTCTACATGAATATAGGCAGATTGTAATAAACTAGGATTCAGAAAAAAAATAAACCCAAACTCCGTGATTAAAACGGGAAACGTACTAATCATAAGTGCATTTGTTTCGGGCTTTAACATATTGGATCATATGATCTTTCTTCATTCTCAAAAAATTAATGTATTTATTGCTAACAACAACATTATAATCCACTGGATTATAATTGAAATACCTAGCTGGTTTCCTTATTTACGTATGTTGCACAAGGTCTTGTGATGAATGCTCTCTCTCTCTGTTTAGAATATTCAAAAGATGTCATCAGGAAGATTCATGTTGTCAATCTTTTGCAGCAAAAGTTTTTTTTCCTTATTTATGTTGGTTCTTTATGTTCTGTGCCTTTGGACACATAAAGTAGCCCACTGGACACACATGTTCCAAAATTGTCTTAAAGGTGTCTTTGATGGAACCTCCTAAAGACATAAAGTTGTTCACGAAACGCCCTAAAATCGTCTACGGAGATACCCTTACTGCTTGAATAATTAGTCTTTGAGACGTCCCCTTTACGATTCATGGGATAAAATAAAACCACCGGAAAGATTTTTCTAAGACGTCCAATGTCAGGCAAATCAACGTCTCCAAAATATCGTGAAGATGTATGTCTATAGACATTTTCTAGACGTCCTAATCTAATAATGCATTTAAGTCATTCGTACATGGCCTTCAAGACGTCTTTTAAAAAGCTTTAATACGTCTTCAAGAATGTTTCAAGATGACTGCTTATGTTTGCGTTTGTAAATACTGAATATTTCAGCAATACTTGAACTTTCCTAACTTCGACCATTAATAAATTGTGATACACCAATTCTAATAAACTTTTTAATAAAAATTTGTATTCCTCCATATAATCGCCTCCAAGTGTATCCCTGATGCATCCATTCGCCTGACATTGGATGTCTTTAAGTGCCTTCAAGATGACTTTTGGTGGCACCGTGACGTCGCATAACTTACGTGGACTCCCAACGTCGACCTCTGGATATCCTCGTGTCTATAAGACGATTGCCAATCAGCCCGCAAAGAAGTCCGCAGGACGATTCGAGGACTTGAATCATGTTATGAGTGTAAAAAACGATATGTCCATTAAGACGTCTTGGAGACGCTTGTGGGACTCTAAACCCATAACCAAATGGCAAAAAATAGAGTCGTAAAGTTGTTTCGGGGACTTTGGAACTTAAGACCTGCATTGTTCATCCGTGCAATCCTCTGCAAACATATCCCTGAGACAACAATTACCCTTACAATAGATTCTTTAAGTTGTCTTCAAAACGTCCTTTTGACGGGACATTAATACACGTCCCGCAACTTACTTGGGCGCCCCAAAACCGACCTGTTGAGGACCTCATAATCACTGGGAAGTTAGAATATTCAAGAGCTATTATCCTTTAGATCCATGTTATCAATTTCTTTAACGGAATTTCTACTTTCCTTATTTGTGTCGAGTTTGTTGCTTTGTGTCTCTGGGATACATTGGACAATTTTGAATAATCAATAGTCATCGTTGAGATCCATGTTTTCAATCCCTTTTATTAAAAGTCCAACTGTCCAAGTAGCACGTTTAGTGCCAGTTACCTGTGCTATGTGAATGTTTCTTTATTTCAGTTGGATTTATTGCTATGAGCCTTTGGGCACATGAAACAATTTGGAATTTTCCACAGATGTCATCATGAAGATTAATGTTTTCAATCTTTGTCAGGAAAAGTTTATTTGGTTTTCTCATTTCTATTTGATTCGTTGCTCTGAGGCTTTGGACATCTGAAGTTATATTGAATATTCAAGAATGTCTTCATTTAAATCCGTGTTTTAAATCCCTTTTAGGAAAAGTCTATTTGACCAAGTAGCTTAAATGAATAATGTGTAAAGATAATATTTACTTTACTGTAGCTACAAGTGCTACACGGTTGGTTTCCACATTTCTGTTGTAATTATGAATATTCAGGATATGTCATCATTTATTAAACATCTTTAATCCTTTCCAAGAAAAGTCTAGCAGGTTACCTCATTTCTGTTGAGTCTGATGCTTTGGCTCTTTTTTTTGTACATAGGTGATGAATAGTCAATCAATGCATTCGCCCATGAACTTTCAGTCACATATTGATTCTCGCACCATAGGATCTGCATTACCCGTTATCACCCAAACCACTTATAAATCATGATTCCCAACTCCCCTGCTAATGTATCCTTCATCCGCAACTTTGAAAACCGCACCGTGAACTTGAATATTATTTCGCGAAAACTCCCGACGAAAGGCAAGTGAATGCCACTGACAAATTGGGGGCATCGAACTTTGGAGAAGAATCTGGCATTACGTAACTTGTTTGTCATCATCCATTACATCTTTTATTCGTTTCATCATAACAGTAACTGGCACTCCGACGTCGGATTCTTATTTGAGATCCTCGTATAACATCGTCAGAATTTCGAAGGTCAATCCTTTACGTCTCGGAGTTCGCTCGATCTTGGAGGGTGTGTGGCAATAGTACACATCCCTCACGCGTAAATTCCGGTCCAAGTGCATCGGAAAGGGGTAGCTCGGGGTCGGTTCGAAGGGATCTAGGAAGCTGGGAACGCGTTCGAGAGAAAACAAAAAGAGACGAGACGATCGGCATTGTCGTAAGAGGGAGAGAATCGTCGTAAGGAGGAACAGGGAGGAGTGGATAAACCGACTAAGAGGGAAAGGAGAGGAGTGACGCCAGGGAGAGAGAAAGAGAGGTCGAGTGAGGGGGGTTGAGGGTGGGTCGGCTTCCCTGGCTCACCGCTATTGATTTTTCCCGCCAGACTCGCCGTGTCCCACTCGGACTAGTTTCCGTAGGATCTTGTCATCTCACTCGTTTCCCCATTCACGCACGCGTTCCGTCGCGCGCCACCACCGTCGCTGAACCACCCCTCGACGGCACTCTCACCCGGAAACTACTATCTCACTTCCACCACTAGCATCCTGGCCCTTGAAGCCCTGCGGAAGCTTCCTCAGGAGGACCCAGCGATGTCCCTTTGGCACTTAGCCGGGTGGGAGATGGATGCCCGAATTTCCAAATCTTCACCCGTCAAGAGTTTACTGGAGTCCCCTACTGGGGTAACGGGTGTGGTATACCCATCGTTTGTTACTCAGTTACCGAGGGAAAAAATGTGGGTAGAATGGTTCGAATATTTTCACTGGCGAATGCGAGTTAACTAAACGATCTACATGTATGACCCTACCAGGGACAGGTGTCACGGGAGATGAATGTATGGACTTTGCATTTACTTATCAAGTTCCAACTTAAACTTGCTGGAAGTATCGAAGAAATAGAGTTAGAACAAATGTCCTTCTGCGATTGAAAATCATGGAGTTCGATTAGGTCTATGTTTATCATCAGAATTATTCGTAAAAAGCAACAAGATTTATGAATTTCCAATTTATTCAGGACAGAATTGTTACACTTTTAATGTAGAATCATAGATCTGTAGATCTCGGTTGACGATTAATTTAAGACTTTTGAAAGCAATTAAACTAAATGGGAGTTAATCCTTTGAGCCAGGTGAAACATTGCTCAGTGAATCCAGAGCTGCATGGTTTCAGCTTTAAGGTTTACTATTGGACTGTTCAGTCGCATTTCTCTTAAGTCTAGAAAATTTGATGCAATGTTATAAATATAAATAAAAACACTTGTTCTATCGGTGTGTACGATCCACAGCCTAAGGCGTACTTAGATATACTAAATGGATGAAGTTTTATTTGTCTTCTGTTTAGTACAACGGTCAGATTTCTTTTCATAAAGGTATTAAAAGAATCACTTAACTGGTACATAGCAAATGAAGTTAAAAAAAGTTTCGAAGAAGAAAAAAATCAGAATTTCTTGAGATAACTTTTGCAAAATCTTGTTGCTAAAAGTAATCTTTTTGTACGCTTTTAGCTCTCCAAATCCACCGGTCGCTTCGTAATGACGTTATTATAATTTTGAAATATTCTTTAGAAGTAAAATTACATTCGTTACTACTTTTAGTTCGACTCTTGACTATAATTGAGGTGGATTCTGTAATAAAATCTGAAGATGGGCGAATATGAATTGGAAAAATGATGTCATTGGAACTGGTAACGTAAAGTAGTTCATAAAAGAAAAAGCTAATTTTAGGTTAATTTGAATAAAAGAATACTTAAGGAGGTAGTCGCGTGAAATGATTTTTTTACGAAGTCTTTCATTTTTTCACCAAACGTTAATGACGTTGATATCAATACGTGGTTAAAATTTCAGAAAGCCTGTCCGTACGATAATGGAGATAATCGTCCTCAAAGTTTCACTTTTTAACACGTGTTCCCCATACTAAGCCTTTGCCGACATGACATATTAATTATTTACAGAAAAACGGTATTTACCGTTTTTATAAAAAAACTAATATGTTGTGTAAAATATATTAAAGAACATTGTAAAAAAAATTGAAGAACCCTAGCGGTACAGTTTTGTAATAATATTAATAAATAGACAGCGAAATTATGTCGTGAACGTAAAATGCGAGGTTGCCGTTTCGAAATTTTGCTGATGTTGGTGTACACAGACACGATTCCTTGAGAAATTAGTGTGTAACAGGCGTCCATCAAGTACACTCTCCCCCAAAACGTTCATTACGCGCACTGAAGAAACAAAGTGGCGTCTGTGGATTTATGTGGGGTAGACTTTTGACGGGTACTGTCGCACGACTACCTCCTTAAATGTGATCTGCTTTTTTTTAGAAGAATGTAGTAATTTTCCCATCTGAGTACGAAAAAAAGTTCTGGCGTTAGGTGATGCTCAAACTCACAAACGACGCCGCACTCGACGGTTCCGTCTAGTTATATTTACCTGTCGCCGCTGTCTTCCCCACCTTGCGGGCTGGGGCCTCATGACGGGTCTTTGACGCCTCGTCATAACGCGACTGCGGGAAGTGGGAGAAGCGACGCTCCCCTTTTTTTGGTAAACATAACGAGAGGGGGGGGGGGGTGGTAAGGCGAGGAATAGTGTGGGCAACCAGTACAATTCGTCTTTTTCTTTCTTTGGGCCGGTAATTTTCTAATAGTGTTGACCATCAGATAAGTGCTTGAATCAGACGCTACGCGGCATTGTTTACGGGTTACTGCGCCATCTATTATTCATCGAAGAAACTTCGATTTAAAAAGACTCTCAATTACTTCCAAATTCTGTATATTTTGCATTATTGTTACTTTTAAGGTATATCACGTACGATTTCGAGAAAAACGAAGCAATGGTTTATTATTCCACGTTTTCGCGTTATTTTCGTCAAAGTGACATCCTGCTCTGGTTCCTCTTCCGTGCTGGATTTCGATGTAACGCTCCATTATTCACACTCGTGTAACGGAATATCCGCGGACGCGTACCTTCGTGCAATATTTAACGCGAAACCCGCGGTATACGGCAGGGAAATCCCCAGTGCAGTATTTCCCTCTTGTTTAAGCAAACAGGTCGATTTGCAAAGCTTCGGTCTCACCGCGCGATAACTCTCGCTCATATACGACCGGCCTTTCGAATTAAGGCCACGCGAATCTACTTTCGATCGAATTCAATTAATTCGAATGCATTGTCGGTACCGTTAATGATTAATTTCGTCACTTTCCTTCGGGAATCCCAGTCCCGCTCGCTCGTTACCGTGAATAGCATTTTTTTACGAATCGATTTCGCCGTTACTTCGGGAATCGCTCGGGAAATGCGCTGGAGGTATTTTGTTCGCGAGGTTTTTACATTTCCGGTATTTAAACACAGTAACGCCGGTAATTGTGCCGTTCATTTATATCGAGAAAAGTCGATTCGATTCAATTGACCACCGTTGTGTCATTTTTACTTTTCTCGCAGATAAAAATTACCGCTTTCATCATGCCCAGTGCTCATTACAAAAATGTGAAGTAATCGATGTAGTTTTTCATATTAGGCGGCAATTACATGTCTCATCTTTTCTGTAGATTGGTCATTGTTTTAATAATTTTCTGGGGGTCAACTAATGCAAGTCACATCTACTAATGGTCGCTCTTGGAAATAGCGTATTCGAAATTGCAAAAAAACGTGGGTGCGGGTTGAAAAACCAATAAATCAAAAAGACGACAGGTCAAAAAACCGACAGTAAAGAAAGCGACAATCGAAAAGCCGACACTTCAAAAAATAACGGTCAGCTTGTCGATGTGCCTAATTTTTATGTGTCGGCTTTTTGATTTATCGGTTTTTCAACCCACACCCAAAAATGTCGTTGAATATGTTATTTTTTTTTAAAATCCACATAAAAATCCTATTTTCCAATCTTAACTTTTTTCAATGGAATTTTGTTCTATGATATCGCATTTCCCTTTTTTTCCAATTTTATTTCAAAATGGCGCCTATAAGCTATAAATATTTCGTAATTGTATAAGAATTTGTAAAAAAATTTGCTCGAATTGGGTTACATCTGCTTCCTCAGGGGTATTCGGGGTCGCTGATTGCGAATTTGGTGGCAGATGCGAAAAATTAAAAATGGCGGATCCTTTTTTCATAATTTGCTCTAATTCTATTAAATTTTATTACTTGAATTGAATAGGCATATATTAAGGGTAATTCTTCAAATTTAAAGAAAATAAAGTCCTCTAACTGGCGTTCTGAAATTTCTTTCAGAACTTTCTAGACGCTCCAACTGAAAAACTATGAGTACTAAACTATTATAGCACTTTTAGGTTGTTCCCCGTAACTTTCAACTTTATGGACCATGAGCGGTAAACAGGACATGTTGTAGTAACGAAACAATATCATTTTATATTTAGAATATTATTGTAAAAAAATGTAAACAAACATAAACTGGCCGATTTAAAATATCGATTCATCCGCAAATATTTACATATAAAAGAGCAAACTACGAAATGCATCACCTTTAAAGTATAGTACCAATGGTCCATCGGCAGATAACCATAAATCGCTGATCGGGAGATTCGTTTATCACATAGGGAATACCCCTGCGTGCATAACAGATAACAGCCAACGGTGATAACATTTGCTCGATACCTAAACAGAACGATTAACTGTCGTATTTACTTGCCAGCGATAATCTGTTGTGCACTTTTTAACTCGGATGTAAATTATTTGATAGGTGAATAAATAATACATATCTCACTTGTTGGAATTGTCAGACTCTGTACGTGTCATGTAACTAAACGACCGACCTAATCAATAAATAGACATCATAACAATGTAATATTATATTATTGTCATTTCACACAGGTTGAATCGAGGTCATAGCTTATTCAAATTTTCTAGTGGATTAGCAGTTTATTAATTTAATTTACCATTGTTTTACCCAATAAAATAGTAAAATTTAATTCAAAATAGTAAATTTGCACTCTTTTAGAGGAAATAATTTACTCCCTAATTAGGGATGGTATTGAAGATTTACTTCCAGGAATTCAAATCTTGTTATATCCTATATTTAGAAAAGTTACAACTGACCTACGAATTCATAAAATAGCTAGTACTTTCCAGTCTCATTAGGATAATAAATGCAAAATATGGGTCGTAAACAAATGTTACACGTAAATTGTACTAATTCTCTATTTCTCTGCTTAGTTCAATAGACGTATTTGATGAGTCATGGTAACTATCTTTGGTAACTGAATGAACTGAGAATGTCCTTTGAGAATGACCTCTAGAAGTTAGTTTACCAAAAATAAACAACAAATTTTCGCTCGATTTAAATGCATGTTTACGTAAATTGAAATACTAATTATTAACGTTCTATCTATTATTACACGTTTATAAAACGTTTTGTACAATATTCTTCTGCAGAAAAATAAGTTTGATGATATTAATCAGTAAACTAGTGTTGGCGTGATGCCTCGCTCGCTTCGCTCGCTCAGAAACTTCGACCCAGTGGAGAGTCGGCTATTCCTTAATATTCGTTTGTTTACTAACAGCTTTCAATTATATTATAAAATTATATTTATATTTGGGGGTCCAATCATATTTAGGTCCAAGTAGCTTCGATAGATACGTTACAACAATATAGTGTTTGTTATATGTATGAAAATTGAAAATGAGCATTTTCAAAACTTCGACCCCGACAACAGGCCAGCCGAAGTATTAATAAATAAAAGATGCAAAATACTTACTTCAAGCACTTGTATTGTAATAGACTATTCGATGCATATTACTTGTTTACAGTGTTTTACTAATTACTGTCTGTATCATTATGATATTGTATATACAATATATATACATATAATTCATCAAAGATATCTTGAAAGTGTCGAAAAGATCTATGACGGATATCTTATAGATATAAGACATCTTTTAGATATATCGAAATAGTTATTTTCGTATCAAGGGCGTAAAAGAACTTATGCGCCCGTAGGTGATCACCGCGCCCGAGGGGCTGGCGAAGACTATCGCTGGGGGGTAGGGGGTCGAAGCGTCGAAATTTGATGAAAAAATATAGGGTAATTTTTTGCCGAGGTGACCAAATTCAATACTTTTTCAGACAATAGTCATAAACATTTTAAAGCAGTTTTTATGGCATTATCGTTGAGTTTAGGAAGAAAATGCATACCACCTTTTTTGAAGAGTAGTTCATGCTCTATCTTTTTTGTTTGAAACATTTTTTAATAAAATTTGTATTTTTCAAAATAAATGCAAAAAACTACGAAGTAACTTAATTCGGGCTAATTTTTGTTAGTAATGGAGGGATGGATCTGCGCCAAAATCTAATCAGATCTAAGTTATGCCAAGACGCGGATTTTAAAAAAAAATTTATGTCAATACGCTTATCCGTTCGCGAGTTATCGCGAGACATAAAAACGGGACGTACGTACGGACGTACGGACGTACGGACGTACGTACGTACAAGATCACGGACACAAATTTTTTTTTTCGTTTTTTGGCTTCCTTAGGGTCTGAAACGTGGACATTTGATGAAAAACTATAGGGTAATTTTTTTGCCCGAGGTGACCAAATTCAATACTTCGTCCAGACTTAAGGTCTGGGTCGAAGTAATATGGTATATGTCGTCCTTATATTAATATTTACAAAATTTTGTTAATAACCATAGCAATAACACGTCTTTAAATCGTTTTATAATTTCGTAAAGATTTTTTGGCAATATTAAATATAATATAAACAATTAAAACCAAACCTTTATTTAATAGAGTATTATCGTTATATTAATTCTTTCAATACTTTTATAAAGTTCTTTAAACTGTATTTAAAATAGTACGAAACGGCAAATAAACGTTAAAGTAACTCAAATCTACTATTTATGAGAAAAAAATTATATTTAAATGTTTGATAAACGTATAAAGTTCTTCCGGATGTAAATAAGAAGCTTAACTGTTTTATTTGTCAACTCTTCTGTTATTGTTTAAAGCAAATGTACAATGAAGTTATTCATTTTTGTTGTGTAATATAAACGTTTTTTAATTACGTTTGTATGACTTGTAAACTCATAGGGTTTCATATAATCTTTATTTACGTAATTTTTATCGTTTTATTTTGTAAATTATTTGTAACTATTTAATACGTCTGATTTTTTTATTTCATGGTATTTAATCCCTTGTGTCTATGTTTTTTCATTATAAAAATTAATTTATCATTCTGGGTACTTCATTAATTAAACTGTATAAGCCTAAGGTGTTTAACTAATGTATAGAAATCAATTTGAAACATTTTACAATAACATTCATTAGTTATAAACAACAATATACCAAAAAATACCGTTTTTTTTTTAAATAAATATTTTGTGAAGTAATTCTATAGACATATATGGAAAAGTTATGATTTATGCGTTTTTTGTGTCACTGATCACGAATCTGAAACCGGATTTTTTTTAACAAAAATTTTTTTTAAACAAAAATTTTAAATCTACATTGGCTTAGACAGACCTCTGTATTTAAAGGTGTTCCAAGTCGGCGATTATGACTCCGAAGTCAGAATTTGGAAATTCTAAATGGTGGATTTAATATGGTGGATAAAAAATTGTGAAAATTATATTGAATTAAGCAAAAATCTATATTTTATAGTTTTTGAGATCATTGATCAGGTATTCGAGTTCATAATTTCAAATTTAAAATCACCAACTAAACATTCTGATTCTGAACCTCCAAATACTGAATTCTCTCGAATTCCATGAAAATTTTAAATTTTTATCTGCCGTATTAGATCTGCCATTTTGAATGACAAAATTCTGACTTCGGAACTTGGATTCGTAATCAGTGTGACACAAAGGGTTAAAAAGTTTATAATAAATGAACTTTTGTTGAAGATTTGGGATTCCACGAAACAATTTAAAAATGCTGCAAATTATAATCAAGACTTAGTTTTTGCACACAAATTAAGTAACCTGGTAAAAATAAAGACATCTTATTTGTTATTAGTTTTTTGTATATTGGTCAGGGCGAGGCTCGATTAAGTATAATCTTAAAAGTCCTCCGACTTAAGGTTTTTTACAGATATCTGTTTTTCTTTTTAAATTGGAAAAATTTTAATTTAATAATATCGTTAGGCGGTTTTTTAAGTAAGCTCAATTTTTTCGATTTTTTTGGCGATTAATAGCTATTATTTGGTTTAAAATATGTAGGCGGTGTTTAACCTTTTATTTTGTTTTATTTTTGTTTTATTTTGTTTAACCTCTTCCTTAAAGTGTCATGAACGTTTTCAAATACTTAATAACTGATAAAATATTTAGTAAAGTTAACTAAATAGACGAGTGTTTTGATTACTCGGACAAACTAATTATAACATTCAAATGTTTAATTATATACATGTATTACAATGATAAATACCACTTAATACATTTAATTATTAACATACACAATATTGTATACCGTTGCATGCTATATTGAATTTTCAAATTAATCAAACTATGTAATCAGTTTTCTTCTTTACCGTCTTAACAAAATTGTGAATTTTTCTAACTAAATTTGCAATATTCTAACCGCCTTAATTTACCGATAAATATCATTTAAAAAAAAGGAAGAGAACTAAAAAAAATAAAAAAAACCGCTATTAATCGCCAAAATAATTTGGAAAAATTGAGTGCGCTGTAAATAAAAATCACTTAACTTTTTTTTTTCGTTTTAGAGTTAAATGATCTGAAATCAGAATTTTGGTTTTAATCTTAATCCAGCCTCACCGAGTGGTATCAGTATTTTATTGTACAATCGTAATTGTAATACAGTAGAGTCCTGGTATATTTACCCACTTGGTTCTATGTCTTCTCTTCCCGTCTCATGTTATATTTACCAAAAGAAGGGGAGCGTCGCTTCTCCCACTCCCCTCGGGCGTGCTATCTTTGTGACGTCATAGCAGGCCCTTCCTGAGGCCCCAGACCACAAAGTGGGGCAAAAAGAGATTGGTGACAGGTAATGTATAACGAGAGGGAACAGGACCAATATGCTGCAACATAAATATAGTGAGACGCAATTATACACTAACTCTAGTGTAGTATAATTGTAGGTATGCAAAATTGTTTGTTTTTCCGTACAAAGTAATATTTTTACTATTTTTTAAAACGTTAATAAACATTAATAAATAGAATGTTGATCTCAAAGGAAAATAGTGTACAATACGCGTAAAGTATTAAGTAACATCAAAGTAAAGAATTTAAAAAAAAAAGTTTATATTTTTACTTTTACAGATGAAATATTTCATTTTATAAACATTTTAGCTATACATCATTATCAGATTCTTGCGTTTAAAGCGGCCAGCATCGTTTCAACGTCCAATTCATGACGAAATAACATACGCAATGTGATTTTAATTTTGAATTTCCAACAATATTTGCATTTCTTGGCGCATTGAATGCTGTGCAAGTCGTTTGCATATAAAGGGCCGTGTGTAAAAGGGAAAACTACATAGAAAATATTTAAAGCGCTGTCGTGCTTAACGAGTCCTTTTGGAGTAGGTCGAGTAAACTGACGGATGACCACCATGGCAAAGACTGCCCGCTTTGCCAGGCTCCTTTTGCGTCTCGTCCTGGCTACTGTCGAATAAATCCAATGTTGAACATTAAACATCAAACGGAAAACGACACTCGGTTTTACACTAAGAAAATATTGTTATTTAAAACGCCTCTTTCGACACATTTTATGCACAAAATATTAAAAGTAATGCATGAGAAATATCGTTTTAGATTTATTAAAAGTGACGTTCAAATTAATCTCACTATCAAATTCCTTTTTCCGTTATAACCGTTTAAAAAATATTGTATTACCTCCGAGAGAGAAAATTTAAGTTTTATGTTATGTCGTTCATGATTGCAAATTTAGAATCGAGAGGGATCTATTTCTGAATTTCTGACAAAATTAGAAAGAAAAACTGAATTAATGAGATTAAACTCGGTAGATCTTCTGATTCAATTATGACGATTTAAAATACTGGAGATAATTTGAGATTTATAAATGTCGGTAGATTTAAATGCAGATCATTTCTGGGTAATTAGAATCAAATTGACAAATGTTAACGAAATAATTTCCCACTACTTTTAAAATATGAATTTTGTATTTTAACGTTTAATAAACGTTTAAAGGTGGTAACGACTTGCCGATGATGGATTAAGCTAGTTTTGATATGTTTTACATGGTTTTAAAAGTGTATTCCAGTCGATTAACAATCGTTTAATAAGCGTTTAAATGCATACGAAACGTTTCAAAATTGCCGGTTTAAATCTAGTATATGTTCAACGTATTATTAACGTATTTGATGAACGAATATTGCATAATTTTTAATTACATTTTATAAACATACCATAGTCCAGAGTTTTCAAACGTATATCGTACAACGATAAAAATACGCGTAATGAAGTTCATTTACGTTTTATTAACGTATTAGTTAAATATATATAAAATTAATTTATAAATATTTTTCATAACCGAAATATTATTCAGATACATATATTTATGAAATGTATTATACGTTTATTATACGTTTTAAATGGACGTGTCGTATTACATATGCGTATAAAAACCGTATATTTGACACTTTAATGCTTTTTGCCTCTAAACATTTACCTCTTTAATATTTATAAATCAAACTAATGTGTGATGAAGGTATATTAAACGTATAAAACGTTTGTAATCTCAATGTTTAGAAAATTCCAATCACATTACTAATCGGCGTAGCATCAAACTCAAAAAATCCAAACGTAATCTGTTCGGATCGCTGTGATTGATTGCAAATTTAACGCTTCGAAACTTGCAGATTGACGTCTAAATTCGAAAAAAGGTGACCAATTATCGCTAAAAAAAATGTAGGGATTCATTAAGCGTAGCTGGGCATCCCCGAGCGAAAAGGTAACGTAGGAAATCGAAACTTCGGCCCCTTTTCATCAGTCATTTCCGCGAATCGCGAGTACCACTCGTCGAGATACGAGCGAATCGGAATCGTAATTGAAATCATAATTGAAATTGTGCCCATCGTCGGTAAGGATGTTTTAATGCAGCGGCAGACATTGCGCAAATGGACCGATTTAATCGCGTCCGTCGAACGTGCACGCTCGGTCCGGTTTTGAAGCGGGGATTGCCGAACACGGTTACGGACTATCCCAATTACTAGTTCGATTAAATAAACCGATAATTGCTCTAAAATGGAATAGCCGCATGGAACGTCGCTTCTTCCGCTTTTCACGTTATATTTTCCATCGATAAGGTGGACGGGTCGTTATGTACATTAGGTTTACCCGTACCCGGGTCATCGCACGGTGACGTTTTCCTTCGCACGAATTCAATCAACGTTCCGCAGCTTCCACTGGATTTAATCGCTGGAGAACAACAGGGGACCATCTGTCCGTTTCTCATTTTGCGGAAAACTGGGAATGGGGGATTAACGACGTTCTGGGACGAGATTTTGGGGAACTTTTGGTTCTCCACCGATTAATTTTAGGGGACTATCAAAGTTCTCTGGGAGACTACCAGAAACTTTGTCTTCGTCTTTCAAGACCTCGTTCTTGTTATGCGCGCTTCATTTTCGAGCGAACGATCACTGTTAACGTCGCTCTCAAATCGCAACTTCTGGAACAATGTTTCCATTGTCCGACGGACATCGGTGTCGGTGATTTTGCTTTGTTCCAGGCAAAAGCAAAGATCTTCGTCGACAGGCAATTAAAATTCTAGGCACTCTTCTGTAAAGAAAGACAACAAATACCATTTAAATGTAAGTCGCACAGACAAAAGAATCGGTAAATCACATTCAGAACTTCATTCCCTCCGAGGTAGATTTACGCGCAAGCAACGACGGAGAAAAATAATGCACGCTTGTAAAATCTTTATTATTACGCGTTAAACGGTTCGGACAATTCTATATACTCTACTGATCATGCCGCACCGTTTAGCGTCTTATTGAGGTCGTAAATTAAGCTTGATCTACAGTTTGCACTGAAAAGCATTTCTCATTGATCACGGTACTTATACTAGCTATAACTTTTTATAAGGATCATTAAAAATGTAGAGGACGGTTTCTGACATCCATCTTGAGATCGTTAACCAAAACAATTGATCCCTCATAAAGAATCGCTCACAATTATCTAGCGCATTCGCATTTATGCAGATGACGCACTATGGAAGCCGCATTCTGTGGCAATGTCGAGGCGAGATTCCCGCCCTGATCCGATGCAGATGGTGATCGTGTAGGCAATTAAACATCGTAACTGACGATAATGCCACGTTTAATTACAAGGGGCTGCCGGGTTCCAGGCCACTCCTGATGCGCGGACGGATAATGCCAGAGATACCTGCAGGCTGCGGCATTACAGGATTTCAGTCGCATGATTTCGTGTCCCAGTGCGCTTTGAAATTGCACTGAAATCCTACTGTACCGCCGTTAGGAATTTAGCAGAAGCCTTACAATTAACGCTTCCATCCTGGGCCTGTCGTGACAAAAAGTCAGGGATGACTAATAATAGCCTGACCTTGTTAGGAATTCCATATTCCCAGACATTTGTCGATCATTTTGTCAATTTGCCACGTTAAAAGGTCGATTTTCACTCATATGTTTCGAGCTGGCGAGTGTATCATTTATAACGTATTACTGCTGGATCTTCGAATTCGAACCATCCTTCCAGGAACGTTATTTATTTTCGTTGGTTCGCGCAAAATTATGAAGACAGAAGGTACCCGAAATTTAATTTCGAATCCCGGACATCGCTTTCTGGAATAGGCGAACGTTGACAGTCGAGGCAAATAATTCAAACGACCACGAAACAGTATTTTCTCCATCGGCGAATCTTCGCCGAAATGGGAACGCTGCCAAAAGTAAGCACGCAGAACAGATTTATTCTATTCGGTGCATTAGTCATACTTTCTAGACGTATTACGCCCCGTGCCACCGTAACATTTAAGAAGAACGGCCGGCGTCTTACGATCGCCCTGACATGCTCTGTATTCCTGAATTCGGTTTTGCTCTTTCCGCTAGGCCATTCTTCGCATGCAAATTTCCTTTAATTCTTTCGTACTGCCCTCCAGATTCGTAATTTTGAGGACACTCCTTAAGAATATTAAAGAAAACTTCTGGAGACAAAAAGCCAACCGGAGAAATTGAAGTAATTGGATTTTGTCCTGGTGCCAAAGTAATAAAGGATCATCATCAAGGAATTTTTCATTCTTTGTGTCATCTTTGTGTCCGTTTCATAACCATCTATTATGTTATTATTCATTCTTATTGTCATTCCTGATACCATTACAGTTTAATCATTGCATTCCTACTCGTTAGTGGATATGAGATGGTTCCCAGTCAACACAGATTTGGCACAGGTATGTAAACATTATGTCACAACTGTTTCTTCCTAAGTAACAGTTATGACAATTGTAGGGCGTATGGGGAGTACCTGGACTCCAGAATGCCCGACACATTGTAAGTAATACGTATGTCACGGTGACAGAACAATGTGACATAACTAGGATGTAATATTTACGTAATATGTCTATAAAAGGCAAATAAAAATGATATGATAAAGAATATCAGTTATTGTGGCAATATATTTTATGCTGCTTTTACAGCATATAATACGCTCGCAAATAAATATAAAAAATGGTATAAAAATGATATAAAATGATATTAAATCGTATACAATTATCTAACATGGGATAAAAAGATATATAATGGTATAAAAATGGTTTAAGAAGGGTATAAAATGATATAACATGGGATAAAATGATAAAAATGGTATATAATTGGTATATGAGTAAAATAATGTACGTTAACCGCCAGTAATGCGGTTTTATAAAACACGTTTTACATCTATATTTTATATCTAGCTGTCGGGTTACAGAGATCTAGATTACGTATATAAAAGCTCACAAAATTATTGCTTCCGGGTGTATTCTACCAGTAGCCGAAAAATTGTATAAATATCGTATAAATTCGATATAACATGATATAAAATGGTATAAAACCGTATAAGAATAGTATAAGAATAGTATAAAATGATATAAAAATGCTATAAAAAAATATAAAAATGATATAAAAATGGTAGAAAAATGGTAGAAAAATGGTATAAAGTGGTATAAAAGTGGTATATAGGTAAAATAGAAACGATTCTAAGTTTACGCCAGCAATGCGGTTTTATAAAATACGTTTTATATCCATATTTTGTATCTAGCTGTCGGATTACAGAATTCTAGGTTACGTATTTAAAAGTTTAGAAAATTCTGGCTTCCGGATGTATTCCACCAGTAGACGAAAAATGGTATAAAAAAAATATAAAAATGATATAAAAATGGTAGAAAAATGGTATAAAAATGGTATAAAGTGGTATAAAAGTGGTATATAGGTAAAATAGAAACGATTCTAAGTTTACGCCAGCAATGCGGTTTTATAAAATACGTTTTATATCCATATTTTGTATCTAGCTGTCGGATTACAGAATTCTAGGTTACGTATTTAAAAGTTTAGAAAATTCTGGCTTCCGGATGTATTCCACCAGTAGACGAAAAATGGTATAAAAATCTTATAAAATCGATTCACAAATGGTATAAAATAATATAAAATGGTATGAAAATGGGACATAATGATATAAAATGGTATAAAAATGATACAAGAATGGTATTAAATGATATAAAATATTAAATAAAATACATTTTATATCTAGCTGATAGTTGACAGAATTTTAGATTAGGTATATAAAATCTCAGAAAAACATTGCTTGCGGATGAATTCTACCAGTAGTAGAAAACTGGTATAAAAATCGTATAAAATCGATATTTAAATGGTGTAAAAGTGGTATAAAAATGGTATAAAAGTGGCATCAAAATGTTATAAAAATGGTATAAAAACGGTATAAAAATGGTATAAAAATGGTATAAAATGGTATAAACGTGGTATAAAAATGGTGTACTAGATTACGTATATAAAAGTTCAGAAAATTATTGCTTCCGGATGTATTCTACAAGTAGGCGAAAAATGGTATAAATTCGATATATAAATGGTACAAAAATGGGATAACATGACATAAAATGGTATAAAATCGGATAAAAATAGTATAAGAATAGTGTAAAATGATATAAAATGGTATAAAAATGATATAAAAATGGTATAGAAATGGTATAAAAAATGGTATACAAGTGGTATACGAATAGTATAAAATGATATAACATGGGATAAGATGTTATAAAATGGTATAAGAATTATATAAAATCGTATTATAAAAAATGGTATAAGAATGGTATAAAATCGTATTATAAAAAATGGTATAAGAATGGTATAAAATCGTAGTTGGTATGAAAATGGTATAAAAATAGTATAATATTAGTATAAAATGAATTAAATGAATAAAATGAAATCTTATTTTAAAAAATGGTATAAGAATGGTATAAAATCGTATAAGAATAGTATAAAATGATATAAAAGCTGTATAAAAATGGCATAAAAAATAGTATAAAACTGATAAAAAACTGATATAAAAATGGCATACAGATAAAAAAACACGAGCTCTATTTTTACAAGTGTAGTTGTTGTTTGCTTAGACAATTCATTGTTTCATCTATGCATTTGATGCAAATCCTACCAAAAATTGAAAGGGGAATTACTGATAATTTTCACTTGTTTGCAATGTCAATTTATAATATAGCAAATCAATACCCTTAGACACGTCACCTTCAAGCACAAACAAGTCTAACTTAAAGATCCAAGTGGCATTAACACATTCGTCTGGGCATATTCGCGAAATAAAGTTGAAAGGAAGTCAGATATTTCACAACACACCAATTTATCCTTTTACGTTTCTCGGAAGTGTCGAGAACAGCGCAAGTTCAGTGCAACTCTCATTTACCGAAGTGATCCACTTCTCGGTTTCTACATATTTCATTTCCATTGTTTTCGAACTCGTTATTTATTTCGCCGAGTAGTTTGTTCCTCGTTACTTCGGAGTTGCTCCGGAACACCGAGGAGGGTCCAGCAGAAGCGCATCGCACGAAATAATCCGTACGTGGTTGTTCCTTTTCTCTTCCCTTATTCTCGTTTTATCGCGACTCGCCGAACGAGTACTTGGTTTTCGAAGGCTCGTGGAATCTCCCGCGGGTGATCGCTGGCGATCCTCTGGGAGGCACTCGACCCTAGGAACTCGAAAGTCATGAGACGCGATGTGAAAATGGGAAAAGGAGAACAGCCAAGGACAAAGTGACGGAGCAATGAGGGTGTTTTCTCGACACTTTACTGGTTGGTCCAAGACCATCTTCCAGCAATAAGGCTCGCGGCTCTGACGTCATGTCCGATCGAAAGAAAGGATAGTTTATATCAAGCCGAGCTTACAAGATTCTTTCAGTTCTCGGTATTAATGGAAAATCTCGAAAAGAAAACTGACGTGCTCGACCGCATTGCTTTCGTACCGATCGCTTTTATCAGCGATGATGAAATCCAAACATGCTTATTGCAATGCTTCGTACGAATCGAATCCAAACGCAAGTGCGACATTTTGGAATTGACTGAATAAAAAGCTATAAAGTACACGGTCGCAATACCGACGAACGAAATCATATAATCAATGCAAATATATTTCTCGGTACATTTGTTTCCGCGGCACGCTCTACGTCCTTGCAATTTTCCTCTTGGCGTCTTTTCCTCGTCGATATTACGACTTTTTTCTTCGTCATCGTAATACCGAGCATACGTAAGCGACCCAACCTAGCCCAAGCTGGCCACGTGACCTCCTCCTAACCTCTTCCGAGAACAGCCTGTGAAACGCAAAGCCACTCCGAGTAAAGTAGGTATATAACGCGTAATATACACCGAGTCTCATTTACCGCGCATTTGGCTCCCCGGTCGTGCATTCGCCCACACTCATTCATTTGTTCTCTCGACAGTGACTCTCAAATTCAGGATGTTACTAAGAATTGCAGACTCTGCTACCATCATGTTGACGAGTGAGACTGATTTATTGGCTTATTGCGTACCTTTTGAGAATAACTTCAAGACCAATGATGTCATCAGTATGTCAATGGTGTTTGTACTAATATAAGAAATATACACTGCACGAAAGTAACGTATGAAGATGGTATAATCTTGTGCTATATTCGGTTATCAAATATAGTTGTATAAGATAGTACAAAACCGGTTCATCATTAACCCTTTAAATACTTACATTAACTTCACAATTAGTAAAAAAATGGTATATTTGTAAAGTAATTATCTCTCAAACAGCATAAAGTGAAATGTTTGTTGAATGTTATGTAGGGTACAGTAGTACAGATTGCGTAAATAAAAGGTATAATAAAATATCTTGAATTAAATGTAAATATTATACGAAAAAAAAGGTTATAAAGACATGGATTTTACTACTCATTTATAAGGTTTCCATTGGTGTCCGGTTTTATAAAATACGTGTGTAATACTAACATAATACATATCGTTTATTGAACGTATAAATATAACCTATAAATATTATAACCTACGGATTATAGTACATCTGAGTTCGTAAATAAAACGTACAATTATTGATTTTTTAACGTATATTGGCATTAAACGAAAAAAATGGTATAAAGGTGGTATAAAAATGGCATAAAGGTGGTATAAAAATGGTATAAAATGGTATAAAGGTGGTATAAAAATGGTTTAAAATGGTATAAAGGTAGTATAAAAATTGTATAGAATGTTAGTTAGTTAGTTATATGAAATAAATTCATTGAAGAAATAGTCGACCGTCGTTCCAAGTAATATTAGGAAAAGAAAAAATCTTCAATTTTTCGTGATGCGGTCAAAATACATTTTTTACTGATATGATACGTCTCGGTGACTAGATGTGTCACCCTCGTGAGTCATCTATTTAATTAAGATATAATCTAAGAATAACAAAATAAAAAGTGTTAATCATTAAAAAAATTTTTTTATACAATAAAACTTCGAGGACTATAATTCTAAATTAGCGTGGTAAAATATCAATAACAAATTTATTATGACCGCATCACGAAAAATTGAAGATTTTTTCTTTTCCTAATATTAGTTAGTTAGTTAGTTAGTTTTATTTATTATGTCATGGGCAAAAATTCCCTTGTGACAATTTTGATGTACATAAAAATAAAAAATGATAGTATTTACACAGATTTTAAGTTCACATAGCGACCTTAAATTATATAAAGGTAATTTAACAGTATTTGTATAATATTACGTTACACATAAATATATTAAGCGTAAATTATGGCACGGGTAAAAATATATAACACAAAATTCCTATAAGAGTATGCTAATGGAAGTCCATTTGTCACTAATGATAAGTAACAAAGTGTAAAGACTTATTACAAGTCCAGATATAGCACCATATAAATGGTACAAAGGTGATATAAAAATGGTATAAAATGGTATAAAGGTGGTATAAAATGGTATAAAATGGTATAAAATGGTATAAAATGGTATAAAATGATATAAAATGGCATAAAAGGGTATAAAATGGTATAAAAATGGTATAAAATGGAATGAAAATGGTATAAAAATGGTGTAAAACTGGTATATAGGTAAAATAAAGACGATTATAAGATATGTCTGCAATACGATATTACAAAATTGGTTTTAATACCACATTCCAAATACCACCATGATACCCCGCTTTCTTTAAAGGTATACATCTAACTTATGGATGAAAGTATTCCATATTACGTAAATAAAACGTAACTTATTGGTTGTAGACGTATTCTGATAGCCGACGAACAAATAGTTGAAAACTCATATAAAAAGTGGTATAAAAGCCATATATAAATGATATAAAAATGGTATTAAGATGGTATAATAATGGTATGTAAATACAATATTTATGTTAATACGGTTAAGTTTGAAATTTAAAATATGTTTTTTATTCATATTAAATACCTGCATAATACGTGACATTTATTGAAAGTATAAATATAGTTAATAGCATTTGGGGTTACATAAATAAATGGTATAAAAATAAGGTTAAGACATTATATATACTCCTTCAAAAACATAATACAGAAGGTTTTATTAATGTAATAAAGAAAAAAGTGATATATGATTAATTAGCCCCAAACAGTACGAATTGCCATAATTAAAGTAATAATACTATAATATTGATAGTATATAAAAATAAGGATCGTCATCATACAGAAATGTGCTTTTAATGCAAGTAAAACATTTAATTGATCATGATTGGTTTATTAAGATAATTTTAACATTTAACGTTAAAAAATAAATAAACATTATTTTATCCTTAATGTTTGATGAACTATGTTGCATGCATCACATGCAATAGAATTCCTATATAATAAGTTATATTTTCCATAATATTTTATGTTCGTTGATATATTTATTCATACAGTATGCCTCATTATTCATGTGAAATATTTATTGTTTGTCTTTCATGATATGATGCCCTTTACAGAGACATAACCTCTACCGTTTGTTTTATTCTGGTTAGTGTTTGTCAACATGGCATGATCTGTATACTGTGTCCTTTGCGGGAAATATAACCTTCGCAGTTTGTTGTGCTTCGGTCTTTGTTTGGAAATAAAACAAAATACAGTCGCTGCCGAAAATATCGAAATATTTTATTTTTAAAAATAAATATACTATTGTACGTATAGCATCGAGTAATCTGAAAATCCACGAAATCATAAAATGAAATGGAATTGAAAGTGGAACGAACAGCAACAATCTGCGAACATAATTCACAGGAGGTTCGTATAACGAGTTTCCAACGCGCTGCCCAGTTCCTCATCGATGAGTCATTAGCGCTCAATCGAACGAAACAAAAAAGCGCTTCGGTTCCGGTCATGTGACAGCTTCCTCTTTCCCGCGAAGCGACACAGAAAAGCGTCGCTTTCAAATCTATTTCTAATCGGCCTCGCCTTTCCGTCGAAGCGTTAATAATCGTTACCTTTTCTGTTTTCTGTTCCAGGTGAGTGATTTTCGAAAATTATACTCGTACACCGCCGACATAGCGAAACTTCACGGTAAGTTTGCAAATGGACGAATCGCTAGCTATTACGACTAATGATGCTACGGCACGTGCAATTTCTACATGAGAAAAATCACCGTCGATACGTGCTCGCGAACTTAAATGTTTCAATTGGTTGCTTGATTCATAGGGATCGTCACATTTCACCAAGTTATGCGTGCACGATCGTCAGCGATCTTTCATCTTGGGATTTACGAAAATGGGATTCGTTTATCCGATATTTCAACAAACGACGTTAAGCTTCAAAGCATATGTACAGCAGTCCCTCTCATAAGTTATGAGGCCCAAAGTTATATTACAGTAGAGTCCCGGTATATTTGCGTCTCGCTATATTTACGTCCCAGCATATTTGCCCAGTATCATCTCATTATATTTGTCTGTCGCCGCTCTCTTTCCCCCCACCGTGCGCACTGGGCCCTCACGTGTGACATCACGAACGTAATACGACTGAAGAGAGTGGGAGAAGCGGCGCTCCCCTTCTTTTGACGAATATAAGGAGTCGGTAGGAGAAGGCGAGGAAGCGAGGCATATATACCGGGACTCTACTGTACTGCCCTTTATTCTCCCCGCCCATCACATCCTTTCGTCACGTTTCTGAGCGTTCTGATATTAATCCTTAATATAATCATGTTTATGATTACTATCTGAAGGGTTTATTTTAATCATACACATAGTAACGTATAATATCTAAGACAGAAACGAGATATTATAGTTAGGTTAGGTTAGGTTAGGTTAGGTTAGGTTAGGTTAGGTTAGGTTAGGTTAGGTTAGAATGTCATATCTTAACATTATTAGTTTATTTATTTTTTAAATTCTTGACTAATATAGTTTTGCGTTAGTTTTCTACCAAATTATATACCAAATTGTGCAACTATTAACTTTGAAAAATATGTCATTAATTAATTTGTATATTTTTTTAGTATTTCATGTGAAAACAAAGCTGTTGCGGAGTAGTATCGCCACAATATTCCTGAAATATTACATCACTGTTAGCGTCATATTTTATGCTCGAAGCACGAAAACAAAAGATAATTTATTAGGTTTTCCATTTCATTTACGCCCGTCATGGTTTCAGAAAACTCCCTGAGCTTCGGGTAGTGTACAGTTGAAGGGATTAAATAATGATGCACATCGAGCTATTTTCGGAAGTACAATTATCTGCACTACGTTGTGGTTAACTGCCTTTGAACCGGCGTAACGGTGGAGGTCGGAAATAACTCGGGTGAATCATTATTGAAACTGCGCCAACTATTCTTACTTTCCTTGCATAGAGTCGAGTTTTCCGCAATCGTTGTAAATATTAAGTATTTGACCGCATTATCGATTTATCAGATCTTCGACTTAAGCCTTCACTGAAATTACAACGAAGGAGGATTTGCTTAATTAAAATGTTGTTGGACTATTGTCGAAGCACATAACAAAGACATTAACCAAAAAGTATCTGTGATGTGCAACATTTATTATTTCCATGATTAAAAAGATGTACGATTTTGCATCTTAGTCGTTTCCCCTCTTTGTGACTAGAATAATATTTTAATTTTATACTAATAAGTATTATGGAGTTGCAATTCACAGAAAACTACTGGAAGAAATTTTAATGAACTTTAGTACACTTATATTGCACGAAAGAAATGATAATACGTTGAATATACGTTGCTAACCCGGTATTATGGATATCATTAAATGCATTTGTATTTAATCCTACGAATAAACACATGCAATACATCACGTGTATTTCTCGTGTAATATAATGTACGAAAGATGGTATTGTAGAGACCAACATAAATGGTATAAAAATCGTTAAATTTATAAGTTTAATAAACGGTAATTTTTTCACGAAAACAGTAACGAATAAATCTACTTCTACACTACGTACTGCCGGAACGTTTATTAAACATTTAAATATACTTAACGGAATATGGCGATAGATTTTATATTTATACGCAGTTTAAAAAACGTAATTATGCTACGTTCATGATCGCCCGCTATTTATCGTAATATAAGAACTACATACGGCATGTGTCTTTAAAACATAAGCAAATAGTTTATATTAACGTTAACCTAAATTTATATATTTAAGTTAGGACAATCTTCTGCCATTTTGAAAGAACGGAACTTATGAAATGAGCTGCTGTCCAGTAGAGCCTCGATATAAGAACCCATCGCTATAGGGATACACCTTTCGCCGGTAGGTGTCATATGAAAGGTTCTTATACCCATGCTCGGAGGAGAAGTTCGGTATTGAGATGGTTCTTATATCGAGGTTCCGCTGTACTTCAGTCCTAAAGTACGGTATTTTAATATGCCCTTAATATTATCATAATGTTATATGATCTGAGAATATAATTATAATATTACCACGTAATTAATGCATTAAAAAAATATACAAGAGTTTTTTTTTTATATTCTCTTTATTGTTGGTCAGTCTGCAAAACAGCGTTAGCTGCGGCTCGCCCTTTGGCTCGTTGGTGGCTTATTTTGTACCCCTCGTTCGCAATAATATAATATTCTAAAAACATAGTAGATAATTCTATATTGCAGTGGTATATTATAATATTGTATTAATATTGCGTGAATATTGTTGTACTGATACTATCGTTCTAATAAATATTTAATCCAATCCAATTAATCTTTTTTTTTTGTAAAATAATAAATTTTATCGCCGGAATCTCATAACAGAACCGCTTTCTGGTTCACGAATCCAGAATAAGCATTAAGGATCATAACGCAACCTCAAAGTTTGCTAAAGGGAACGAGCGAACGGAAAATCATCTCGGCGACGTCGGCCAAATCCCCCAGGAGGCCAAGACGCCCGATTATGCATTCGCGCATGTACTGCAGATGTCGGCACGGTGGGGTGAGGCCTGGAGGAGAAAAGCCCGAATGAAATTCGCGATTCCGCAGAAAACGCGGGCGCAGTGTCCAAGGGAACGCCGGGCGTCGAAGGAGCGGGGGGCGAGGATCGAAACGCAATTTAAACGGGCGCAAATATAGATGTCAAGATGTTTACTATTAGTTGGCCGTGGACCAAATCCCCCTCGTAAGATTTCCATACGCGACCCTCGAATTTTCGTCGGCCTCTGCTTTACCAAGCACAAGAACTCGCAGACTCTGCCTCTCTCTCCCTCGGCTTTATATTTTGCTTTCAATCGCTGCCGACAAGGAGGGGACCTAGACGAGGAATTTGCTCGTCCACGGGGACGGAGATATTCGATTACGTTGTTTAACGGGCTGCTTATTCGAAATTATATTGATCGACTATAACCTAAGGGAACCAGTATTGATTCCAGTTTGGATTGTATACCAATATTGTTACTGGCTCAATTAACCGTTTGGTTGCGATGCCAAACGTGTTTGGCTTCTATAACCGTCGATCGGTCATTTTTATATTTTTCATTTACTCTACGCTGAGAGAATATGTATAAAAAACAACAAAAACTTAATTCGGAAATAAACTCTGCTGATGGCATTTAATAAACATAGCAGTTTGCTAAACATCCACAATAATGATTTCGTCAATGGACTTTTCGGGGACAATAATGGTGGTACCATTTTTACGAAATTCTGATTCTTAAAAAGCTACGATTCTTGATACTAAGTCGGACGATTTAGTGTTGTTATTTTGGCGCCAGAAATGTTCATGTCATTGTTTTGGCGTTGATCACTTTAGCATCACGATTCTATTGACTTCCCTACAACTAGAAATTACATGAATGCCGTGAACAAAAGTGTGGGACCACGATGGTATCATCCTAATCATTTAGGTGCCAGAGGCCAATTGGTTAATTTTGGCTGCACGGGTGAATTGTTTTCTCTCCAAGAGGACATATTCAGATAAAATCTCCAATTGTTATGCAACTCCATTCAGTTCGACGCCAATACGATCGCAGGAAATGGTTGGGCGCCAAAAGAACAGCACCATCTGACAGATTTGGTGATGCATTACAAAGAATCCAGCAAGGATTTGGGTGCCGAAAAGGCCTTAAACAAAGTGACAGCCAAAACTGTGCCCAATTTTCACAACTATCAATAGTTAACAAAATAAAAATCGTTCTCCATGAAACTTTCCACACATGCCAAAAAACAGCATCATTTAATTTTTTTCGTAATTCAGTTTTTATTGTTCAATATTTGTTATTCGAATGTACGTCGTGAATTAGCGGTAGCGTTGAATTGTTCTCTTAAAAAGAATGGTATAGAGATATTCATGGCGCAGTTATATAACGGACAATAAACACATTTCGAAGGGCACATTCTCTCTCTTTGTCGCTCTGTCTCCTTTGCCTATATTGCAGTCCGAATCGCATCGCGTCACTCGACGTATCTCTTCACCACCCACTCAATTCCTTTTACATACAGGTATCCGACATGAGGAGCTCCCACGAAAGAGCTGCCGCCTTTCTCTTATCTATGTAAATGCAATATCTTCCAGTAAACCCCCTGTCTTTGCATCTACTCGCTTTATTGCCTTCACGTGTGGTCCCATGGATCGACCAACTTGAGATCTATTACTCAATGACGTAACAATAAAAACATTGTGTTTTGGACCACTTGAAAGTGCATGTGAGTCGGTACTATGGCAATTTGTTTACATCGTAATTTTTTTGTTTAAATTTGAAAAAATGGTGAAATTAATCTTTTAATATGTTTACTTGCCTCCCATACCTCGATGAAATTTTCGTGTTACATGGGAAAAAAGTCCTTTTGATCTAATGGGCGGAAAGTGCAAATTTTCCGCACCGAAAGTATGTACAGAGTCTCGAGTCTTGAGAGTACGACAGCGTATCGCAAATTTAACGACATGATACTCTGCTATATTGCTGGAGTAAAGACTTCTCCACAGTGTCTTAATTCCAATTATACTTGTTTACTGTACAATATAAATAACTAGATTAAAATGTGTATTTAATTTGCTGAATTTTGAGCCACCGCATGTACATTTCGCTCGCTATGAGTGAAAAGTTTGATTTTTTATATTTTTATTCTACAGCTTTTTCTTTCCTTGGAAATTAAATGCACGTTTTAATGTGTTATATTATATTAAACATGGGAAAAAGTGTAGTTAGAATTGCGATACAGTGAGGAAGTTTTTAGGACAGCGATGGAGCCGGGTACCGTATCGTTAAATTTACGATACCATATGGTACTCTTAATAATGGACGGGGTTAGATTAATGAAATCTCACATTAACACCAGTTCGGTTCCTAATACGGTTAATCTTATGTTGTATTGATTTAATATGATTTTATAGTAACCTCAAAATAACCTCGAATCATACAGGAAAATAAAAGCTTGTCAGGTTTACCTTAAATAAGTGTTTCGGTTACCTTGCCATAATACAGTTGGCTAAATAAAAATGGAACATAGATCGTTTAGGTAATTATATGATTTTTCCCATTTTATTCACTCAATACTTATTGATTTTATTTTTAATAATAAAATAAGATTAGTAAAATCAACATCAAAAAGGTTGGAAAGCAGATAAAAATATTAATTAAGTCTGTTCTAGGTTAAATATGTAAATAAGCTACTTAATTTCTTAGTTGCATTGGTATATTAGGCCGGAAATACACTAAATTTCGTATTAATCCATTTTGTAAATAAACGTATTTTAAAAATATACTGAAACCTAACACTAAATGCTATACAGGGTGATCCAAAAGTCCCGGAACAGCAAAATATCTCAGCGGGAGTGCATTTTCGAGGAAAATGTTTCAGACAAAAGTTTCAGGATTTTTCCCTGGCTATTTAATGGCGATATTGAATTTGACCTTGAACATGACCTTGAAGGTTATTTCAAGGTCAAGTTAATTTTTTTAAATGGGAACCCCTATTTTTTTTCATGGATTCTGAAAGAGCGGGAAATTCTACGTCCGAGTATGATATAATCGATTTTTCCGGCAAGGTCATTTCAAGGTGAAACTTAAAACTCCCGTAACGGCGAAATATCTCAGAGGGTGTGCATTTCTTTGGAAATTGTTTCAGACAAAAGTTTAAGGATTTTTCCTGGGATATTTAATGGTAGCACAGAATTTGACCTTGAACATGACCTTGAAGGTTATTTCAAGGTCAAGTTTGTTTTTTTTAATGGAAACTGCTATTTTTTTCACGGATTCTGAGAGAGCACAAAATTTTACGTCCAAATATGCTATGGCCGTTTTTTTCGGCAATGTCATTTCAAGGCCAAACTTAAAACTCCCGGAACAGCGAATTAACTCAGCAAGAGGCACCATTGAATTTAACCTTGAAAATTACCTTGAGGCTTATTCTAAGCTCAAGACTATTTTTTTTTAATTGGAACCCCGTTTCATTTTCGTAATGTTTCCAGAGTTTCCAGAGTGCAATGCATTATCATTGTTCCCGGATAAAAATATACATTTTTTTTACATCCGATACGTTTATAAATACCGTATGTATGGGTAACATTTTTACATTGTTTCCAATGCTACCGCCGGCTTTAGCATTACCCAAGATGTACCGCGTGGAGGTAGCACGGTCGGGTTTACACCTCTTCGGGGTGCTTTGTTCAGGTGGTTCCCCTCGCCGTCACCTGTGCGTGTGCGTGTGCGTGTGCGTGTGCGTGTGTGTGTGGGTGTCCCCAGACAGTTAAGGCAAGATGGGTATACTAAGATTTTGATGAAATTATGTATCTTACTAAAGCTTATGCTCAAAGTGATTGCCATGAACTTCTTGGCAATATCCCAAGCGATTATAAAAAGTCGATACGACTTTTTTAATCATATCTGGTTCTATAGCCGCGATCTCATCCCGTATTCGTTGTTTTACTTCCTCAATATTCACCGGTTTCGTTCGATACACTCTATCTTTGAGATAACCCCATAGAAAATAGTCAAGGGGCGTAAGATCCGGAGATCTTGGTGGCCATTCTATTACACCCCTTCGACCTATCCACCGTTCTGCGAATACATCACTCAAATAATTGCGAACATCTGTTGCATAATGGGGTGCTGCACCATCTTGCTGAAACCAAGTCTGATCGAAATCCTCGCCTACAATAACATGAATAGCAGGGATGATGTCGTCCCTCAACATATCGTGGTATTTTTGACTAGTAAGGGTACCCTCGATGAAGAAGGGCCCAACTACCGCATTGTTTATAATACCTGCCCATACGTTTACTTTTTCAGGATATTGAGTAGAACGACTATCGACCATCCAATTAGGATTGGTTTCACTCCAATAAGACATGTTATGTCTATTGATTGCCCCATTTAAGAAGAATGTAGCTTTATCAGAAAATACGATGCGATTCAAGAAACCGGCATCAGCATCTATTCGATTCATCATTAATTCCGCAAACTGTAGGCGTCTATCAGGATCGTCTTCATTCAATTGTTGTACGAGTCTAACTTTGTATGGGTGAAATTTTAAGTTTTTAGTTAAGATCCGTTGTACTGTACCGTAACATAAGTCGTGCTGCTGTTTAACTTTCCTGATGGAAGTATGAGGATCTTCCGTTATTGACAGCGCGACATTCAACTCATTTTCTTCAGTTGATGCTATTACTGGACGACCTGCTCTTGGGAGATCCTTCACAGTACCGTGAACTTCAAAACGATTTATTGTTCTGCTAACAGTAGATTTAGAAATCGGTTCTCGTCCCTCTCTAAATGATGCGTTAAATAAGGTTCGCACATTCTCTAAAGATCGCTGGTTATCACCCCAGCCTCTCATCATGAGAATGGTTATTCTTTCTCGTTCACTTAGCGCAGCCATTGCTCTTTGTACGAAATATACGTATGTATTTTGTTACTGAAATGATGCTTAATACGTTTAGATAGGAAAGGCGTTTAGATAGGAAATCCATGTATCTCACAAAACGATAAAGTTAAGACCAAAATGTAACCTTATAAGACTGTACACGTATGTATAAATTCAATGTGAATGTATGTTGTTTATTTACTTCGCTGGTGACTCGTGCTCTCTGTCGCTGTTCGCGCGCCCAAGTTCACTTTGCACAAGTGTTGCGTAAGATGTATGTATACACTTTTTTTTAAACAGTTTATTATTCTATTTACAAAATTAGAGGACAAGCGAGGGACAGGAACTGAATCCTAAATCGACTTTTGGCAGAACAATAAATTGTTTCGAAGTTTACGGCACTGTAAAGGATCTCCCTAGAGCAGATCGTCCAGTAATAGCATCGACTGAACAAAATGAATTTAACCACTCTCAATACCGGAAGATCCTCATAACTTCGTTAAGAAAATGAAACGGGGTTCCAATTAAAAAAAAAATAATCTTGACCTGAGAATAATCTTCAAGGTAATTTTCAAGGTCAAATTTTATGCTAGCATTAAATATCCCGGAAAAAATCCTGAAACTTTTGTCTGAAACATTTTACCCGAAAATGACCTCTTGCTGAGTTAATTCGCTGTTCCGGGAGTTTTAAGTTTGGCCTTGAAATGACCTTGCCGAAAAAAACGGCCATAGTATATTCGGACGTAAAATTTTGTGCTCTTTCCGAATCCGTGAAAAAAAATAGCAGTTTCCATTAAAAAAAAAAACAAACTTGACCTTGAAATAACCTTGAAGGTTATGTTCAAGGTCAAATTCTGTGCTACCATTAAATAGCCCGGGAAAAATCCTTAAACTTTTGTCTGAAACAATTTCCAAAGAAATGCACACCTTCTGAGATATTTCGCCGTCACGGGAGTTTTAAGTTTCACCTTGAAATGACCTTGCCGAAAAAAACGGCCATAGCATATTCGGACGTAAAATTTTGTGCTCTTTCCGAATCCGTGAAAAAAAATAGGGGTTCCCATTTAAAAAAATTAACTTGACCTTGAAATAACCTTCAAGGTCATGTTCAAGGTCAAATTCAATATCGCCATTAAATAGCCAGGGATAAATCCTTAAACTTTTGTCTAAAACATTTTCCCCGAAAATGCACTCCCGCTGAGATATTTTGCTGTTCCGGGACTTTTGGATCACCCTGTATATCAAACAAATAAGTGAACATTGAAGCCCGTTTATCTGGAAATCATGACAGGGACAATTATATACTCTTAAAACGTCTGATGACGCAAGCGGTATCCATTTGCCGCCAGTGGAAATCCTCTTGTTATATATGGTCAAGCGGATTATTTCACTTGCGGTAATCGGATTTTCACTTGCGACAAGTGGATTCTGCTTCCGGTAAGAGGACTCACGAGGACTGTTTTGAGAGTGTGATGCTAATTTTCAATTAAATTTTAATTAAATCGTTCCTGAAATACGTACTTCATAAGTCCTAAATAGACCTCCTGAAATCTGTGCATAAATTTTCATAAACAACAAAATAAGAAAAAGTGTGTTTAAATAAACCACATTAATGCATTACTACTTGGTTTAAATATGTTTATGTATTCAAAAAGCAACATATAGAAGATTCAACATTTTTTTCTCGTGGTAAACAAACTTTCGGTCAATTGATTAAGAAGTTAATTGAAAAGAATAGAAATTAACTCATATTTTCTTAAACATAAATAACGAAAGAAGATCTTAGAAGGTTCAATTATCAGTCCTACACTACAAAGTCTTCTCTATCTGTCTTGTTTGGGACACAAGCTAAAATGTTGTTGAAATATCCAGCATACCATTTTTAATAATATTTATTAATGGTAAAAAAATGTTAAAAGTTCAAAAAATGAAATATTTAATCAAAAACACATTCCCAAAAAAAGGATTATTTTAAGTTAAAAAGCACTTATTGGTTTAAAATTAAATTGTCCGGAAATAAATAAACCGTTTCAAGAAATAATTTGTTAAATTCAAATTCGGAATTTTTTACGTTTTGTTAATTTAAACAATATTTTACTTTGTTTTAATCCTTTTAGGTTAGGTTTAATCATCGATTTTTTATTTACGCTGGAAACAGCTAACATTCATTATAGGGGTCGCTAACTAAAAATGAAATCTGACCTCAAATTTTGAACATTCAAAATGGCGAATTTAAGATGGCCAATAAAAATATGAAAAGTAACCTGATCGAGTTGAAACTGGGTACTCTGTGGTTTTCGAGGTTGCAGATCATCTGATCATTGAGTTTTTAAATGGAAAATGGGCAGGATTATCACTACGAAGGTAAATATGGATTCGCCATTTTTAATATCAAAAATCGGAAGTCTGACTCGTAATCAGCACTACAAAAAGTAATACAATTTCTTCTATACATTAATTCTATAAGCATCGCATAAGTTTTATAAATTGTTTATCATTATCAGTAAATAAACATGACTGTTATGAAAAACATTTAATTTCTTAAATTACTAAACGTGTTGCCAAATAGAATTTTAATTACTTGAAAAATAAAAAAAAATGCCGTGCAGGTAAGGGTTAAAGAAAGTTCAGTCATAAAAAAACGATTTGTTAAATTTAAATAAACCTTTTCTTTGAGTGAGTTTGGCAATATTGCCCAGAAATGTCTGTGTAATAAAATAAAGACGAAAAACAAATCATCGGCTTAAATGCTCTGTTATTTTTTATTCCGACTTGTGCGGGTTATGTTTATTAAAGGGTGTCAGGTAACTGGCATAAAATAACATGCATGCGGAGTAAATAAAAAAATGTTTTCATTAAGAATATAAAAGATCAATATTGACTCAGCGCGTGTGAGTTACACCAGCGACAAATTAGAGAAAACGGGACGGATGTTTGAACTTCATATTGTTTTTAATTTTGTCGCGATGGAATCCTTTTGAAATAAAGTGCATTTCCTCTTACTTGTCCCTATTTTTCCCGGCGGCGTACGGAAGGCAATCTCGGCACGCTGTGTAAACACCAGGAATGAGCAACGAGTCGTCGGAAGACTTGTGTTTTGCCAGCAGACTTTCTGGTTTTTGCACAATTTTTCGAGAGAGCCTGGACAGTCACGGTCGGAACCTTAGCTTTTTCGACCTCCTTTCGATGTTACGAGAAAACTAAGGAAAGTGCATCGATCAAATTTCTTTTCTGTTTACCCCTTTGTTTAGAATTTCTCTCAACAGACTGTTTTTAGGATATACAAGTGTCCGGATATGAATGACAGTATTATTCCAGTTTCTGATATGTCTCTTCCTGAATTTAATATTTCAAAACGAAAGGAGAAAAATTCTTTGCATAATTTTGACATATTATATGGTACACGACGAGCATGATAAAAAAATAATATTTACACCATGTAACTTAAGCAAATTTCCGTGTATATTTACCCTCTCGGTTCCGCGCCTTCCCCCCGTCCCGTTATATTTACCAATAGAAGGGGAGCGCCGCTTCTCCCACTCCCGTCGTCGCTTTATGTTCCTGACGTCACAATAGGCCTTTCTTGAGGCCCCAGCCCGCAAGGTGGGGGAAAAATAGAGCGTCCACAGGTTATTAGTTGTTCTAACCAAAGCGGTTGGTACGTCAACAAACCTGAGATAGAATTTTGACATGATGGACACACGCTCCTATAATCCATGTGATAGATTAACCAAAAAGATAGTTGCTATCTCCTACTTTTACCGAGTGACTCTTATTACACTGACTAACAAAAAAAAAGTCGATTCTTGTTTTATCTTAAAATTCTTATGTTTATTGAATATTAGGTCTCAGTTAACAATAAAAGATGTTGCAAACATTTTTTCATTCGGTCAGTTTCATTCAAATCGAAATGAAAGTGCGACGTGATACAAATTTTTAGTAGGGCTTAAATGAAAGCTTAAAACATGAACTTGTAAATGAAAAATTGAAAAATTACTATTAATAGTGAGGAACTTAGTTTATGAAGCACCTTTAACAAAAATAGCTGCGGTGACAAGAACTGATAGAAAACTATTTTCAATGATCAGATTTTTGTTAACTGGTCCCATTATGGTTTTTGTAGTTTCTGATGATGAATGGAAAGTTAGACTTAAGAAATTCGAAATGGCGGACACAATATGGCGGACTAAATTTAAAATATTACGCGAACTCGCTTGAAACTTGTTGCTTGGATATTTTTGAGGTTGATAATCACTATTCAAAATTCAAAATGGCAGATCCAATATGGCCACCTAAATATTTGTAATTTACTCGAATTTCTTTATGATTTTGTTAGACATCTAAAATTTATTTTTTGATACAGGTAAAAATTAAGAAGGACATAGTTTTATTAACATCAATTATATTATTACATTAAAGCTATAGTATTTGAGAAACATTTATATAAAATACAAGACGAAATTTGACTCTGAAATTTGCTGCAGATACAATTATAACTCCCAGTTATTACAATTTACAAAAACGACGATTATAGTTCCTCCAAATAAATAGTGATTTTTTAATTTTTGGTCGAAAAGTTCATGTTTTAAGGTTTCATTTAAGCCCTACTAGAAATTTGTATCACGTCGCATTTTTGACATATAAGGATTAAAAAAATGGTAAAAAAGCTATTGTTTTCGCACTTTTATCTCGATTTGCATGGAACTGACTGAATGAAAAGAGGTTTGTAACCTCTAAAGATTCAATTAACATAAGAATTTTAAGATAAACAAGAACCGACATTTTTTTTTGTTACTCAGTGTTATCTAAATGATAGTAACTACGTAGAGGTAGCTCATCTAACTACAATGTTGACGAACGCCATTCGTGATAGTTTGAGAAACCATGGTTCCGTTTTATATCTAGATAAAATATCAATTCAATGAATTAATCGTCATTTATTCCATCTAAATTTTGGGCATTTGAAAATTATATTCTTAAAAGAAAATTGTCCTGAATAGGGGACCCATGTATGTTTAAATATTAAAAAAATTAGAGGAGGTAGTAAAGTGTTCTGCTGATAAAGTTTGAATTTAAAGTGAAAAATAAAAATGTCTGTACAGTAGAGTCTCGGTATAATTGCGTCTTGTTATATTTACGTGTCGCCGCTCTCTTTTTCCCCCACCTTGCGGGTTGGGGCCTCATGAAGGGCTTGGTGTGACATCACGAACATAACGCGACCGAGAGGAGTGGGAGAAGCGACACTCTTCTTCTTTTGGTAAATATAATGAGACATGAGGGGAAGGTGAGGAACAGAGTAGGTAAATATGCCGGGACTCTACTGTATTAATTTACTTAAAATTCGTACTCGGTACAAATAATTCTAGTTCTGATATGGTCTCTACAAAATACAAAAGACATTGATTGAGAAATAACCGACAATATTCGAAAATAGCTGATTTTAGTGAATTTTTAGTAATGGAATGGAAATACTGATAATCAAAGATGTAATACAGATTTGCGTCAGAAGTTTTTAATTTCCATTGATAATCTTCACCATTGTCATCATAATCATAATCATCATCATCATCGTCAATATCAATCAATCTTACAATTCGACGTATTCATTTGACATCGTCATAGAACGTCAGTATCATCATCAACCAAATCAAGATTTAACCAGCAATATCTTGACATCAAGAAGATCAATATGTGTAGCACGTTTTTAAAAATTTTTCTGTCACTTATTCTGTTCGTTATACATATTTAATTTTCTAATTTCCATTAATTAATTATTGATCGACCAATATCGTAATCCAAATATTAAGATATTCGTGCATTAATTCCAAATATAAAAGAGAACACAATCGGCAATAACTACCATAGGGCGCGTAAAATGTCATTGTTTATTTTCGCAAGAAAATAGAATATTGCATTGTTCAATAATGCAATATCAGTATATTGGTTTTTAATAATTCATGTCCTTTTATCAGCGTTCCCCGTGGTTTTTATTCATAACTGTTAAGCATTTTGCCAATAACAATTGAAATACGATTAAAATTACATTGACAGTCGAACGCAATATCGTCCTTTTTTGCATGTTCAACGTTATGAAATCGAATTCATATAAAATGCTTCGATATATTTCGGTACAAATATTTGTTTTTATCAAAGGGATTTAACGTTATTTTAAAGATCCTCGTTGTTTTTATTTAAATATTTTCTGTGCCTTCTATCTAGTCAGTTATAGGATTAGAATTTTAGATAAGATTTATTCTAAAATCATTACTACTACATGAATGCAACGAATTTTGATGATGCTAAAGAATTACATTTAACCCTAGTAAGTTTCTTAATTTAATTCACTTTCGTATTATGGATCCATATTTGGTTCTTTCCCCTCAGTATTTTAATACATTGTAAACCTTACTTGTTTTCATTTATTTTGTCTTTCATAGTCATATAATTTACTTCAATTTTAACTAATCATTGATGTTAAATATTTTTATTAAAGTAATCAATAATTTTGTCTAACTAAAATTCATGTTCTAATTATATAAATCGTCCGCCATTGAGTATTCTTTTATGATTAATGAGATTTCTTTTAACGAATAAATTTGGTTTTTTAATTGAACCTTATCATCTGAAAGACTTAGACAAAAGAAGTAGACAATATATTAGTTTTAATATATATATTTTTTATATGTAGAGTACTAACAAGAAAAAGCTCATTAGATTTCTTAATAAATAATTGTTTACTATAATTTATGTTTATTATTTTTAATATGTTATAAATGTATACGAAACGTAGCCTGATTTAAGATAGTATCACAATTAAAATTACCGCAGTGCAGACAGATAAGAAACGAACCGTGACTAAAAGTTTCGTATTTCTCGGGTTTTTCAAAACGTTGAAAGTCTGGATAATTTTGTTCATTCGTTCAAATATAAAAGCAAAAAAGTGTGCTTAACTTATGTCTCTATTACTCTACTTTAATTTAAAAATAATTAGTCCGATGCTATTCAAGTTATTCAGTGTGAACGAACCGTAAAGTTTTTATTGATTGAACCTATTGTATTATTTTATTACAATTCATTTAAAATATTGTCTTCGATTATATAACGCATTTGTATTCATTGACACCAAAAAATTAGTTCGATCAATTTAATTCTATTAATTAGACTTTCATTTTGTTCTTTTGATTATCCTTTTCAGCCATAAAGCCGATCCAACATGTCGATCAAAGATTGGGAACTTTCGTAAATCTACATAAAAATCAATACTTTGGGATTTTTTGTTGATCAGATACGTTAGATTTTTAAGTTTGAAAATGGCGGTTCTAATATCGCAGAAATGATGTGTACATGTTAACTATACTTAAATATGGAAAAAACATTTCTTGCAAATACTACATCAAATGAGAATACGGTAGAGTCCCGGTATAATTGCATCTCGCTATATTTGCATCCCAGCATATTTGTCCAGTTCCACCTCGTCATATTTGTATGTCGCCGCTCCCCCCCCCTCCCTACCTCGCGCACTGGGGCCTCAGGAAGGGCCTGCGGTGACGTCACAAGCATAGCGCTATTGAGCAGAGTGGGAGAAGCGGGGCTCTCCTTCTTTTGACAAATATAAGGAGACGGGAGGGAAAGGAGAGGAACCGAGCGGACAAATATACCAGAACTCTACTGTATTTCGTTTGTACAATTTCTGAAAGAACCAATAAAATAATATTTATAAAACCAAAAAAAAAGTTAGAAATTCATTACCATAATCAAAACAGTTTATATTATGTTAATAGACTATAAATATAAATGTTCATGATTTATTTATGTTTCATCAGATTTGTAATAATTTTTACTTTTTCTTCATAATAAACCTAGTTATCAGATTACTACGAGATTTTCTAAACATTTTAGTTTATTTCCTTCATTTAAAAAAACTCATCTTTTTAAATTTCAAACGAATTAAATAATTATTGCATTTGAAAAGTGCTTTTCCATAAAATGAAAGTATACATATCTCCTAGAATTTTACACGGTTACATTTTGTTGATGCAAATACACCTGACATATATTGAAATATGCTTTTACTCGAGCATACAGAAAGGAAAAAGCTTTCGAGACGCTAATAATGCGATTACGTCTATAGAGAGAGCATTGAAAAGTGTTTAAACGAGGGATAGAATATGAGGTGACTTAAGTAGGGAACGTAAGAGTTAAGTAAGTAGCTGGAATAACGGAGAATTACTTTCTACGGAGCTTCAACCTCTCGGCTTTTATTAAAATGTTCTGTATAAAATGGTTCTGTCATAATAAAGGTTCCATTTTTCAATATTTATCGATAAATAAATAAATATGTAAATAAAAAGGACAATTTTATTTATGTAAGTAAAATATTTGCATGGAGTAAAAGATTAACCTTAATTAAACTTTATTAATTTACTTTTATCTTAATTTACATTTTAAACATATATTATAACTAAAGTAGTAGTACTACTTTTTTTACAGTCGGAATTCTTTATGAAAAAAAATTTAACCGTCAATTATGAAAAATTAAATTTTTGTATTCCAACATATTTGGAGAGTAACATTACTATTTTTTTGTTGTAGTCAGTGAATTCTTACTTGAAGAAATTATATAGTTATTTGTTAAATACTAATGACGCCTTATATCAAAGGGTTGGAATTTTTTATTATAAGAAAGTAGAGTGAAAAATATGTAATTCTTGTGTTATATAAAATTTCACATTATAGAAAGTGAACCTGGAAAAAAATGTTTTGGACATTGCTATATACAAGATTAATAATTATAAGTCATTTTTAGCTAATATTCTTGAAAAAATGCATTAAAAAGTGTGTTAAAAATGTCTATCTTTGGATTATTATAAAGTATAAATTATCTTGAATAACAATTTCCAAATTTTGGGCCAAATGGTTAAGTATACGTGAAGTCATTTTAAAATAATAATCTACAAAAGAGACAACCGTTCGTAAGTATGCAAAGATTCAAAATCGATTCGACACGTTTGATAAGTTATAAAAAAATCTGCATTTACAGTAGAGTCCCGGTATATTTACCCGATTGGTTCTACGTCTTTTCCTTCCGTCTCGTTTTATTTACCAGAAGAAGGGGATCGCCGCTTCTCCAACTCCCCTCAGTCGCTTCATGTTTGTGACGTCACAGTAGGCCCTTCCTGCGGCCCCAGTCTGCAAGGTGATGTAAAAAGAGAGGGGGAACAGGTAAATAGAACGAAACGAAACCAAGTAAATATATTGGGACGTAAATATAACGCGATGCAATTATGCCGGAATTTTACTGTACTTTCATCTATATTTTCGTTCAAATTGAAATCTTGGATTGACGCAGAAATTTATATAGACGTATTTGTCAATATTTTGACATTTACATGGCGAATAAACAATTGGGTTCATTTTTATTTATACTCTTCTGAATTTGATGCGGAAACTTTGAAAAATGAAAGAAAAAACACTTATTTCTCCAATTTTACCGAATTTATAAAAAATATAAATAACTACTTAACCCGGATAAAAAAAATATCCAAAGATTGTCAGCAACACATTAAGAAGATACCTATTTATAAAAATTTTATTTTTCTGAACTGCTGAATTAAATCATGATTTTTCGACCATAAGAATCCATACTTGGGCTAAAGCTTGGGTTTCCAGTAAACACAACTAACAAAATTGGCTTAAAGTATAGTTAAAGAAAGCTTCCATAGGTTACAAAGGATTTGAGCTTATAAATTATATACCGTTGCCGCGAAGACTGTGTATGTGCAAAATAGGAAAACGTGTATTTTTCAGCGATTAATATTTTTCATCTGCATAGAAATTACCACAAAACTATGAATGGCTCTTTAAAAATATATGGTTTTTTCATCCTTTATACTAAATTTTTATTTCTTTTTTTATTTCATCTTAACGTATCGCTATTAAATTGAAGATATATCTACAGGAAATTGAAGATGTATTTTCGATAAATTAAAAATATTTGTGTATGTCCAACATTTTTCTGAAAAAAAATAAGAATAATTCAATTGAGTGTATATATACAATTCTCTTTTTGTCTGTTAAGTAAACTGTTTTGTACTGATGTTACGCAACTCAACGAGACAAAGGAAGTTAGTGTAGTTTGGTCATTTCAGCAATTATTTAGCAATTATTGCTTCATACGATGTTTTGTGGCTTAGGGGTTAAGCCATTGCATTTGTACGTAGCGGTCCCGGGTTCGAGTCCAGCTTGATCGACTTTATTTTTTGTCGAAAAAAACATTTTTTAACATTTTTTTCAATATCACAGCCTTTTCTAGATACAAAAAGAAGCTCTACTGAAATTTTTTTCATTGGACGCAAACTTTTGCCAAATTCGCATTTATAGCCCGATGTAACGTACAATTTGTATTAATGCAAGTTTGCGTCCAATGAAAAAAATTTCACTGGAGCTTCTTTTTGTATCTAGAAGAAGGCTGTGATATTGAAAAAAAATTTAAAAAAAATGGTTTTTGTCGGTTTTTTGACAATTTTGACTTTTGGTTTTTTGACCTGTCGGCTTTTTCATTTGTCGGTTTTTCGACCCCCACCCTTTTTCTTACATTCAGTACTTATTTCTAAAAAAGTTGGTGTGAAGCTTCGGTCAAAATTACAGAACGAGACATGCAGATACTTTTTAAATTCTATTTTGTGGCAGATCTCATACTACTGAGAACCATTGCTCTTCCGAATCTTACCCTGGTAATCTTACGTTAACTTCAGCATCATTGAAATTGTGACGAAAGAAAGTTGTAGTTAATGACATCATGTAAAAATTTACAAAAATTGTAGATAGAGAGAATCGCCGGACCACCCTGGTGTTCATACCGTATGTTACATAACTCAATCCAAGTAAAGGTTAATGAACGATCTCATTCTCGTTTTCCAACAACGCAGAATTGCGAGAATCGTTATTACAGCGATCATAAATTCTCACCATCATTATTGCGGTTGAAGGATTACAGTTACGAACCATAATACATTACATCATAGTCGCAACGACTCTTAATGAGGCTTGCTACGGTATAAAAATGCTAGAAGTACAATTCGCGGAGAAGACGATATTTTCTTTGTTAAAGGACATAAAGGAGCGGTAATATTCGATTCGAATACCGTTCGCCCGAGTGCGTTGGTTCGCAATACCGACGATCCTTATCCGCAGCTATCAGTATATATCGGTTTCGTATAGCCGCACCCTTCAAGACGTGGAGCTCTGTAACAAACCGCAATTCGTCAGGCGCAGATCTTCCAGTCCAGCGCACCCCTTCTTTTAGATTAATAAGCGTCACTAATTCGACGGGATGGAATCGATGACGCGTATGCTTATAGCTGCTATACGCGTCTAAATCCTGACGAGAGCGCCCTCTATCCACCAATCGCGGAGATAATTGCCTCGTAACAAAGCGACGGGACGCGTTTCGAGGCGATAATGATCCGTCAAAGACTATAATTCGCTGTAGCAGGTCCCATTGTCTCACGCAACGGGCGACTGGCCACTAGTGACGCAAGGACACCTAGAACTGGCCGCGAGCTACCGCCCACGCACATTTATTTCATCTCCTACGCAACCGATTTACCAGGATTGAATCAGCGCGTTTTACTCAACTACCCACCCAAGAAAATGCCTCTACATTACTGAAGTCATCGAGAACTTGATATTATGTAGTTTCATTGCCTTCGATACTCCATTCAAATAGTAAAAATACCAAGAAACTAGTAAAAAACATCAGAAAACTATTAAGAAGTACGATAAAACTTATAACATCAACTATTTTTATTGTAAGATGGAATGTTGGGCCAGAAAACGTGTATTACACGTTTTACAGGTTCGACGAAAAGTGTAAACAAGCTTTAAATGCTATTAAAGAACGAAATTTTTGCGTTTGAATCTCAGGAGCGAAACTTTTTTTAAAATACAGTAAGATCTCCCTTGATGGGCTTTCTCTTTAGCGGAGCATTCTTTTCAGCGGCCAGATGCCTTTCTGTGTTTGGGCGAACGCGGGCCTCCCCGACCCCCCACTCTTACCTTACCGGACCCAACCGTAGTACAGTGACCCAGCGGTTAACAGCGCAGTAGAAGGGGAAGGATACCATCCCTCTCGCGGCCCATTATCAGGTTGAGCCATAACCGACCCATTCCATCAAGGGAGATCTTACTGTATATTTAATTTTTGTAATTAACATTCTTTTTAATTTTGCGCTTTCATTTCATCCCAGAATAAAAACTTTCCATGATTAAATCTGCCACGTGTAAGAAATATATCTCAAATGATGTTTTTTGCACTTTTGAAAAACAGAGTAGGAGTTAAAACTATGAATGAGGTCAATACAGATAATTACTCTGAATGCCGCTCAGTCTCCAGAAATGATAGCAGCCATTAGAAACTAAAGTGCAATGAGGAAATTAGGGCCACACCCTGTGATCTTTTTAGCTCTTCGATCTGATCGTTTATTGCCAGATATTTTACGTCACGGACGATTGATGGCTTCAACTGTAGAACTTATGTGATTCCTACATCGTAAAACAAGCTTTTATTGTATTTATTACGAATAGTGTAAACAAGCAGAGATAATGAAGTTAGTTTTATGGTAAATGTAGGTCAGCCATTTGCAATAAAACAGTATACCATTAATATGGCAGTATGATTGAATGTGATATTTTTGAACAAAGGGCCTTCATTAATATGTCAATATTAACATAAATATTAACCATTCTGCGCCGTAACAATGTAAATTATCATTCAGATACATGAGAATTTATCCATATTACACAAAATACTGTAATAGTACTGAAACGGTTCAGTGAAGGTAAATTTTTTTCAAAATAGTATTTCATTGACAGGAAATAAAAAGTAAATAAACATTGTTCTGAGCAAAGAGTTTCTAACAATTTTGATGAAAACTAACATGTGATGTCTTGACATTTTCATCTAAATCATGAATAAATAATCATAATCAGGAATTATACTAAAGTCAATAGTATAAGAAGAAAGACGTAATAATGCGAAGATGGGTGAAGGGAAAAAATTAACAGACCAAGAGCAACATTTTCTTATTTGTGTTTCCCGTCACATCAAACGTTACAGCATGCAAAATTCTGATTGGCGGACTATTGCGCATTCATCTATTTTTCTGAGACGCTCCCGGATTTTCGTCGGCTGACAACCGCTGCATCCCCACTCTCAATCTTTTCCTACTATAGCCGATGTCCCCTCCACCATTCACCACGCTCCGCATAAATATAATAACTTTAAACCGTTCGACGATGTAGGGCTGCCGGGTGAAACGTGGTGGGGAGAGCGGCGATCTAGTGGTTGAGAGAGGGGATCTATCGGTTGAAAGTGGGGATACTCCCATTGAGAGTGGGGATACACCGGTTGAAAGTGGGGGTACAGCGGTTGTCAGCCGACGAAAATCCGGGAGCCTCGCTCAGTTGTGTACCTGTTTATTTTACTCATATGGTTTCTTTATGATAATTATTGCAGATTGCTGTTTGACGGACCGTATACGCATAGGTTTTAAGTGTTTCAATGTTTAATGAACTTAGTTTGAAACTTTTTATATTCTTAAATAATTATTTCTATATCAATTAAGAATGTAAAGAATACAAACTAGACGACGATTATAAAACAGCATTTGGAATCAACTTGACTTGTGTAGTTTAATACACGTTTGCAGTATTCATTAAAGCCAACATTGCAACATTATCATAGTATTACGTTCTTTAGAGTATTAATGATTTGTAATATGGATGTTACATTTGTAATCTGTAAACACTCAAACATTGTAACATAATATAACAATCTCAACTTGAGAGTATATCTTAATGTTCCAAAATTGTTCAGATTCTGCTCTTGTGATATTGAATGTTGATAAAAAATCGGTGGAGGGTACAAATTTCTAAATTGATAAATTTCATCGTTTCATATATCCGGAAAATTGTGTGCTCATAACTTGACAACATCCATTCGTGACATAAAGTTTTACGCTCACCAGTCCCTATCTATCCACGGCTCCATTTTCTTCTAACGCTACAAGATCGCAAACTTTTATGTCTTCTTAACCTTTGGTTGGGTCTCTCGCCCTTATTCCTGTTTCAACCGAAAATGTGCAAAGATAGAAATTTCTTTCCACCATACGATACGGTATAACGGGCGTCTTCTCGTCTCATACTAGCGAAGCAACAGCGACGGAGAACGTAACGTAAAATAAACGTTTCATTTTCGGCGCGATATCTTCACTCCATTCGCTGTTTTGCCTACAAATTTTATTGCAACTTTTTAACAGAAACTTTTTTCTACGCGCACGAACTTGAATTTAAAATTAAATTCACAAGAGAACGCCTGTTTATTGCGTTTCGTTTATTACCGAACGCGCGTTTGTCTATTTGTCTGCTTTCATCGTATATTGCTTTTTCAAGAAATTGCCATCAACGCGCGCGTAAAATGCCAAGTGATAAGGGACACTTCGCAACGAGCATGACTTTTTGAATTCCAAGTGCAAAATGGATGTGCGTTACGCAAATTACTCGCGCGACAGCGGCTACCTAGTTGCGATTCAAATTTAATTGTGCACCTTTTGAACGAAACAAAGGCTTTTAACTACGCTCGAATGGTATGCTCGTAAACAACCGGACGGTGGCTTGTAAAAGCGTTAATTATTACTACATTCCGCGGCGTACGACGATTCCCACTTGAAAGGACGTTCAATCTTTTTTACCTTCTTACCTCCGGTGGCGAGATCAATCATTCGTCCTTCCGGCGGAGATTGAACGTTTTTTTTTCCATATGTAAAACGACTTCTTGTAGTTTCCCTCGCTACCCAGAATCTACCGAGATTAGAAGCAGTTTATGATCGTATAATGAGTCTTTCTTAGTGATACTATGTTACAGAGTTTTAATGGAAAAGCTTTTTGCGAAAAACTGAACGGTTCGAGTTAAAGCGCACCATTAAGCCAGGTATTTTTGTACGCGTTATTTTATTTGTGTATGAATAATTCGGGTCGACAATATTTCGGTACCGTAATGATATAATTGAATCTGCGAAGCTGACGTAATAAGAGAAAATCGAATTAACTCTACCGTTAACCGCGAATTCAACGCGCCTGTATATTCGATCGATCCGTCGCGGGAAAATTTGGATCAGGCATGAAAATAGATTGTAGGAATTTGAAGAATTGACGAATTATGTCACTGGTGGCATATATTTTCTCCAGTCTCAGAATGTGATTTAATGTTCAATTTGAGGTAATAAATTTTATTATTTCGAGAGTAATCCGGCGCTGAGATTAGCATTAAAACATATTCCTTATCAATAAAGCCCAAATATAGGATTCCTTTCCTAAAATTAGTTTAAGAGTCCTTTTCTGGGTGCCGCTGCTATAATTAAGGGTGTCATGACAGATTATGATGGAAGAAATGTTTTTTCCAATCCAGTTTCTTCTTAATTAGGTAGCAGACAAACTAGCAATCGTTTCATCAGGAGACTGATCCAAATCCAACAAATATAGGAGGTGCAAATAGACCAAAAGTACAATTATTGCAAATGGAATCCAACTGGAAATCCATTCGTCTACTTACCAAACCCTCTAACCTCTTCACCATCCCGATTTCCCTCACATATGTTCCCTGGAGGATTCCTACGTCACGGTTGCGACATTCGTCGCCGCCGACTTGTCCGAACCGACCGCAACGCTGTCGGCAACGCTGTGAAGTGGAAAATCGTAAAGGCGCCTGCGGTCTCCCTTACGAGTGCGACGGTACCTTCTTAGGAACGTTTATGCGAATTCCACGATGAGTCTGACCGGAACTTACGAGCGGTCACTAATTACGCAGCCAACTGATGCCCATGTCATAGAAACCAAACGCCTAATTGCAAATGAAAATACACGAATAACCAGCTGCGGTGGAATCAAAGATCAGCTTTGGGTGTTGAGACTTTGTTTAACGATTTTGTACGCATAAAAGAATCAAGACTTAATTGTATTTAATTAAGGGCCATACTGGAATGAAACTACTATCGCGAATGGTGTTCCAAGTCAGGATCAATAGATGAAGCTAACGACAAGGGGGTTCATTCCATTGTTGCTTTTCTTATATAATCTCTATCGCAGTTTGGTGGCGAGGGATCATTTATGACGTTTAAAAACTCGTTAAAACTTGAAGTGAGCGCTGACACTGGGATGACCTGTAATCTGGATTATGAAAGTTTGATAAGACGATAAATAATTATCTGCGACCCTATCGTGCTGTACGAGACTTCCTAACTTTTGAGTTATGCCGCGCGCGGTTCTAAAAGTCTTATAGTTATCGCGGAGGCAGTTATTCTTCGTCAATTATGCTTCCCTCCCCATTATTCGAGTTCTTTATGACTTTTAACATTTTAAGTAATTGTTATTTCGGTATTTTGAAATAAAACAATCATAGGTCATACTGAAAGGTTTGTTGAGCTAAGAATATGATTGGACTCATGATTCCTTGCTGCATGTTTGTCCACAAGGGAGCAGTTTCACCCACGCTACTTGACGATGTTTTTGTCGATACTGACATTTCTAACCGAATGGTATTTCATGTTGCACTTAAGTATCTAAACTTTTCTTGTTAAGCGTGGTTACAAATGGCTTTTCGAAATCAGTATTCCAATAACGTTACATCAGTATATATGTATATCTAAATTACTACTTCAGCACTGTTTATTCTACCCATCCTAGTTCTATTTCTGTTGTTTTCGATTCTCCACCTTGCTTTTTATTGCCACATTCTCGAACTCTCTTTACGGCTGCCCGTTTCTTTTCTCAGCCCTCCTTTGCTCCTTGTCTTAATTCCTATCTCCTGATTTCTTCTCTCTCTCTTTTGGCGTTAGAGCTTTAGCCGTAGCGCGGATCTCGAAGAAACTTTGAACTTTCGAGCTTCCACGCCTCGACAACTGCATCGGCTCGGGTTCGGCGTGGCTGCGCGAGTAAATTCCTGCGGTGCTTCCCCTGCTGACGTTTGCAGCGAGCGATTGCATCCGCGAATTCCTCGCGTGTGTCGATTCCCCTTGCGAGAGTTGGAAACTTTCAAAGTACCTACTTGCAGTCTTCCAATCGTACTGTGTCCTCTAGTAGGATTAAATCTTCCTTAGTGCTTAAAAGCAACGAGTACGATAGTAACAGAGGTCGACGGTTCGAAACTTCTCCAAACGAGTGGCAGTAAATTGAAATAATTGGCTAGTATCGTGATTTGTGTCAAGTGCCGATAATACACGCGTAACGTTTTGCTATCAGTTCAACGCTAGACCCATTGGATATCGAAGAATGTTAATACCGTTATACAGCAATTTAACTTGAATAATTTTTATCGGCTTGATGTTCAAATTTGAATTTGCTTTCCACGAGCATAACCGACGATCATTCATGCTGGAAACGAGATCGCTCAAGCTGAATGCTGAAAGTTATGAAACGCGATCACTGTCGGCTGAAGTCGCAATCACCGTTCGTAGGTGTAACGACATTCATCATTATCGCACGTAGAGCACCGTTTTCTTTACACTCCGGTGAACGATCGCGTTAAGGATCTAGTTAAGTGGTCGATCGATCGATCGCTGGATACGTAGACCGCAAAATTAGCAGCCGTAGGCGACCTCCGAGTAGACTACAGAGGCATAAGTGCAGCGTTTGATTCGTGGTTTACGATACAGCTCACCAGGACATACGTCGCCATGTTGAGCAAAAGAAAAAACGCTCCCCATCGAAGACAAAAGAACGAAACGACGATGAAGGAGCCGGAAAGGGGACAATGAAAATCGTCGTCTTTTACGCGAGCGCGAGGAAAATCCAAAGCAGCGGAAAAATCGTAGCATCGGTAATGACCGCCATTGTGCGACGTATACGAAGCGAGCTTTCTTCGGCCTCAGTATCGCGTACCAACTTGTACCACACTGCTTCAAGTCGTTCGTTAGTTTCTGCGATCTTGTGAACCGTTCTAAATTGTGGTCTGAAAAGAGGTGCTTTTGATGCGAGATATTGGACGCAAGGGCTGAACATTAGTTATGTTTGTTCATTGTAAAGTTTGTGGTAGAAACCATATTTTGGTGAAAATCTATGTTTCATTTATATGCGGAGCATTAAAATATATTTTATTTCCAAGACCAAACGAAGATAAGATGGCTTATGATACTATGGAACGTGATTGTTAGGATTAAGTAAAAATGAACAGCCAGAAAGAATTTAAGTCCTCGCAAGTACGAAATGTTTTCCCGGTTCTTGCACTGAGAGTAATGATACGATCAGGTGCATTAGGATGTAATACGTGTCAGATTACATTATACTTACATATAAACATTCAGTTATCTGAGATTTCCAATTGCAAGGCGAGTCAACGCGATTTTCGCCGCTGGAGATTAGTATCTTTCATGAAGTTGAGATGTAATCTCGGCGATGCCTTTCAGGGAACACGTTTCTAGGTGGTCTGGTAGTTGAATACTTTGTAACTCGAGCGCATTCTTCGATGATAGATGTTTAAAGCTATAATAATGTTGACGCGCTTACAGTGTCTGACACATCAAAAATAGAGCATTTTCTACTATAATTACATGCACAAATTGCATTATGGACGTTCAGGCTCGCATCGGTTGAGTTTGTGAATAGTGTAATTTTCACTAGTAATAGCCCAACAATTTTTCCTCCCTATAAATCTTAGAATTGTGATCTAGGTACATACGTCGCCGTTCTAAGGGAATTTCTTTTCAGATTTTTACTTCCGGTTTGAAAGTTGTAACGGCAGCTTCTAAATTACCTAAAATTGCCTGGAAGCCCACTGAAATGAATGAACTGGATTAAATTACACATCTTAAGATATGATTCCGGTTATCTTTAGGAAAGTGCTTATTACCAAATTGATCCGTGTTTAAATGGCAATGTATATTCTAAGATTACATTGTATTAAATCTTACCAGACGATCTCTCGATGATTACTTTAATTTGGGGTGTCACGTGTGCGTTAATGTATACGTGTCACGTTGCTTTTTAAAATAAAATACCAGCGATATAATTACGGCAAAAACCCGAGACTTCCCACAATGCCTCGAATGTGGACGAGCGCGGAAGGACACGCGAGACTCGGTCATCTGAAAGGATCGACAAAAACGGAATTACGGAGCCTTGAATATTGCCGCAAAATCGAAGATGCGACTTGGCGTGAGAATAATGACGCTTAATTCCGACGGATGTAAGTGTGGGAGTTGCAAATTACCAGCTGTCGTCATTCTATTGTATAAGCTTTCATAATAGATGTAAATTTTAAGGATACCTGTGAAGTGTATAATATTTCATTCGGTTTTTTTTCTCTTTTATATTATTTTACGTCGACTTTTCTGAACCCATATGAGATTAAATCGCGACGGGACCGTCGCTGGGACTACCGCTGCTCTATTTCATTCGGTTAGTGGACATCATTGCAATGATTGTTTACCACATCCAGTAAGAATTTGGGGATGGAAAAATACTGAAAAGTTATATTTAGATCTATCAGCTTGAAGTAAACGGTAGTTTAATTTATCAGAGCTTAATACATATGTTAATATATTCGGTGGCGCCGTTGGAATAATTGAAACCGAGCCGATCTTTTGGGAACTAATTCAAACGTCGACGAATCCGCTTCTCTGGTACCATCGGATTCGACCGAATGCGATTCAAACTCCGCTATCGTGTCGACCAGGAACGGAATAGACGATTCGCGGATTATGCAGAGCCGAATCCAGAGCGGTTCCCGGTCGAAGCGACTCCATAGTCATCGGCGCAGTTGCCGGACAATTTATATGCTAATTTATATGCGCTTAATAACGATGTCCGACGGTGCTTAGCGGCACGCCCTTCGGGCGGTGTCGGCGCAGTTTACGCAGTTAAATCGATGCCACTCCAGGCGCAAGCGGTTGTGATCGCTCTCTGTTTTCGACGACGCAGTTTCATATGTCTTTTTTTTATATTATTTTATGTCGACTTTTCTGAACTCATATGAGACTAAATCGCGATGGGACCTACAGTTTATGAAGGAAGGTGGAATCCGAACCACCTGAGGTTTTTGGCGTTATTAGATACTTATAAACAAATACAGAGGTGTCCCAATGACAGATGACAGGCGTATAAAGAAAAAAAAATTCTTCCGTGATTTCTAATTGATTTTAAACCCATCCAACGGTTCGAAAGTGTTAGGAATTCTTCCTTTTAAACTCTTTTATATCGTCGGATGGTAGGATGGAGGGCAGAATGCGCTGCGATTTACCGCCCGCAGCGGTTCTAGACGCACCTCCGACAATTTGATGAATGCGACGATTACGACGTGCAAATTCATGTGTCCGAAGTAATGCCACATTTAAAGTATGTACGTGTTGTGTCGGCCAGTCGCTGGAGGTATCGTTTTAATTACTATACTGCCTCGGTCTCGGGACCTGGTTATCGGCCCGGTTGATCAACGATTCTCGAAACACTTGTAAAAGGGTCGTGCATTACCGAAATTCTGAAGTTTATCGAGCGCGTGAGGAAGTTATGGTAATTGCTACAGGTTGTTTTTGGAATGTTTTTTACCAATTGCTGAGAATGTTTTCTGCGATTTCTGGATAAATAAGAATGCTGCAAATATTTTGTGATTCTGAAGAATTTTCGTCCTGAATCAGATGTAGGAATTTATGGACTGACGAAATTGAGTTCGTGACGTTGCAATCACATTAACGCCATTTGAAAATATCGTAACTTCATACCACATTAGAATATTGAACAAATTGTGGTAGTAATAATTAAATGAATTGTTCAAATACAACTGATTCCACCTTCATAAACTGTAGGTCCCGTCGCGATTTAGTCCCACATGGGTTCAGAAGAGTCGACGTAAAATAATATTAAAAAAAAATTCTTATCATGTTACGTTGCGATAAAACCTAAAAGTCACCTCGTCATACTTATTTGTCGTACATATTTGTACATGTGCAGATCATAATATTTTCCTACGGTCCCTCTCAATATGAGCTTTCACAATCGGAGGGAATTTCTTACCATCGGTAAAACAGAACAACTTCGCTAGTTCGACATGGCTTTAATATCGCCGAGGTCGAACTTCCGAGGTTGTCGAACAAGTGCAGTATCGAATTAGCGAGGTCTCACTGTATTTCGCAAACGCATGCTCGTTCTTTCATTACACGTGCGGACCGGAGGTAAAATATCACCCCCTAATTAGGGGATAGGGTCGAAAAGGCTGAACAAGGCGGCCTACGCTAATTTTGAAAGGGACTATTAGACTTTGATTATGGATGAAGGCGCCTCCTAAAACATTCCAACACACTTTTGGTAATATTTCGATATACATTTTTTCGGTCGAACGAACACTTAAAATATTAAAATAAAAATGTGTAAAATCAGTAATAATTGAGGAATCTGACGATGCATTATTTCGTTATCAACTGCATTAGTTAGGTCGGAAGTCCGGAAGTGCGGGAGAGTCGCATCGACGTGCTCACATGTTTCGGAACGCAGGCATCGAAGCGTCAATTAAGTTATTCCAGGCGATGAGTGCTCGCGAATTCGTTTAGGCAAGACCCGTTTGCCTTTGTGTGGACCGCCCGGTAAGCGCCGGCTCGTATACGCCATCAAAGATTCTCTCTCGTTTTCTGGCCTATGCTTCGCAAGAGGGAGAAAGAAGGAAGGAGGAAGAACTGAAAGTGGATAAGTGAGACAAGGAGCCGGCAATAAGGTGAATAGCCTAAAAACCAGTTTTTGTCCCCTCTCTTCTTTCCCTCCTCCATAATCCTTCTCTCTCTTATTTAATTAGTTCGATTCTCACATTTTCTCTTTCTATTCAACTTTATTTCCTTTCTCCTAGAGTGCGCGATCTCTCTCCAATCTATTCCTCTCTCTTTCTGGATTCCTCCTTTTTTACATCTCTGTATCTCTCTTCATCAGTCTTCACCTACATCATCGACGATCGAGTTTAGCTCACTTATTAGCCGATTTTCTCCCTTTTGCGCGGCATGGTCGCGTTAACTCGGTCCGCTTCGGTATATTAATTTAAATCGGTTTGCGCATCTCTAGTATCGCGCTCTGACTACAAATTGGCCCTGTATCACACGTCATAAATCGTCGCGATGACTAGCGCGAGAGATTAACGGCACGCGCGTCGAAGATTTCTCCCGGTCGGCTTCTCTTTCTCCACACGTGTTTGTAATTACTTGTCGTGTTTGTCGTTAAATATTACGCGATAAGAGAATTTAATGTGGCAAAGTGTACGGAAGATTACGTAATCGCTTATCCAAGCATTATTTCCTATCAGTTATTGTTTTTCTTTCGTAATATTAAATTCACGTGATAAATTTAATGTTTCTCGTGTATATTTATCATTTCTCTATTTATGAATCTCTAATTTTTTTTGTACCATTTTTTTTATGCGTAATTTATGTTTAGTTTATCTCTGTGAAGTGTAAATTTACATCCTTGGTAAACAATTTATTGTGTTGAATGCAAATCGTTTTTGAACGTATTTGACGTTTGCCAAATCTACCCGAAAAGAAGGTCGATGTTGGTAGATACACCAGAATTTATGTCAATAAAAAAAGTGTAATAAAAAACAGACAAAAGAGCCTACTTGAAAGTCCGGGTCCGTTACGCGTTGCCGCTTGGTGCAAATAGCATAGGAGTCGCTTTATCTTGCCAACGGCTCGCGTTCTGACGCAGCGCCGGTATCTCGTCGCGCATAGAGCCTCATAAACGCTTACCACCTTATACTCTGTAATATATTCGGACTACCGCCTAATCCCGTCCTGTGCCGGGTTTTACGGGCGTTTTATTCACCGCTAGGCGTTACTCGCTACCCATTAAATTCCCGCGACCTATTTGGAAATGGTAGAAAAAAAGAACAAACGAAAAATACGGGAATGAGGATGCAAAAATAAAAAAGATTCCAGGATTTCCTTTTGCGTGGGTCAACGATCGATTTTCCCTGAAATTTAAATTCGCGGGAAAAAATATCCTTTGGTTTGGTTGGTTGAACATTGGGTTTGAAGCTGAATAATGTAAATCCTTTACTAGAGTTGGTCATGACCTTTTCGGAATCTCCATTAACAAAACGACTTCATATTCAATAATGGATTGCCGCGACTCCTTGGAACAGTACATATTGTTGGAGGGTGTACGTGAAATTCCACCACGAAACTTTCATTATGGAAGATGGGCCCTGAAAGACACCGCACTTCTCGACGTCATGAAAATTTAACACGACGGAACTCCACTAGCATGCTTCTTCGTAGAACATTTTGCTTCCTGCCTCGAACTCCCTCTGATCCCATAATTCGGGCGTTTCTCAGCCTCGCCTTAACTCGGCCGTAGCAGACTCCCTTATCCTTTAGGTGTACTGTGCTTGTTGCAACCCTTGCGGTACTCGCCGACTCTTCCCTTTCTGACCGACTAAGTGACCCGAAGTCGCCTTTGATGTCGTCATTCGCGCGTTTCCTTGCAATTTGCTAGTTTATTAACTCAAGACGTTCCCGTCGGGATTCTTGTGAGGCGTTTCGACAATAGCGCGTGGATGAGGGTAGTATATCACAAAACAGTGGGGCGTGTTTCCCAAAGAACACCGGCCCTCAGTACGCGGCAATAGACGTATCCAAAGTTATTCGTTAGGGCTAAAACAGCTTGGACTACAAGAAAGCTGTAAACTAAGGTGCCCTTAGTTGAACATAAACCTGCCATGGATTATGTACGGTTATGCACATCTGTTATAAAATATTCACACGTTACAGCTGATTCACGAATGTGGTTTTCACCTCTCGATAAGGGAGACTCTTGGGCTAGCCATTGCACCTGGTTCTCCATGTGGGATGATAAATTAAAAACATCATTCAACAATTCCGCATAATATCGTAATCGACAACGCAAATCGGCTCGCTCTTAGAGGAACATGCGAGGGTCGTTTCATTTTTATAATAGGGTGAATCAGCATTCGTATTTGATTCTCTTTTTTGGAATAATCGACGCAGAATCTTCACATACTCGCGGCCCGACTTGTTATTATTGGAGTATTCTAATGGCCCGGTGCCTTTGCAAGTGAGAAATCACGTTATTGAACACTTATCCTCTCGAGAAATCTGTTGAGCCAGCAGGCGCGGGTATTCTTCGAACTCGGTTCCACACAATGTGCGGTTTAAGATTCGCCGATCTGTTTCTTTTTCCCCCTTTCTTACTCTCCTGCCGAGCATCCAGCGAGCCTTTAAGCGGCGTCGGCTATCGCCCCTTCTTGTGAACCTCACTCGTAACACCTTTGTGGTACTGGCTCCAGTGCTTCATCTTGTAACTCTGCTGTGGAATAGTCGGTAAAAATGCGGTTGATATTTCTGAAAGCGCATAACCGCGTCGTACCTAATACCGGACATGGCTCATGCCAAGGGAAAGTATATGCGGAGGATGAGACGTAGTCCTTCGTGTTTTTGCAAGACTATGTGGATTTACAACTGTGGCTGGAAATTTTACCGACCAATGTCAGGATACAAGTGTGGTTTAAGATGGAAATGGTCAATGAGTTTGAAGGATAAGAGGATACTTATATTACAGTTTCTAGGAATTGTAGAACTGCACTAAAGATCAGTACATGGTACCAAGAAAGTATATATAAATGGATACTAGACAGTACTAAAAAGTGCAAGGCAAATAGTCGAATTTATTACTTATTGTAACCATCACGGAAAATAATGTTTGTATTGCAGCAGCCTAACGCGTGGTGTTGGTGTATTGTCTTATCGTAGCCTCACTTTTATTGTTTATACGCTTTCGCTACAATATTCTAGGAAAACTCTTGTGCTGCGGTAGCACAATAAATGTTTATGCTGAGGTTGTTATGCTATTGCAAGGTAATACTGAGGTCATAGCCATATCGGCACCACAATTTTGCTGTCGCACCATAATATTAGCCTTTCGCGGCGTAAAATGATTTTCCGTGAGTAATATTGGACTAAAAGTGGTGATTCTTCCTGTTTAGGATCAAACGGTAGGATTGCTTCAATATTTTATACAATAAGTAGTAAAATTGAAAGCTGCAAAATGAATCCCTAGAATCCGGACTATACTTTTCCAAAGAGTTTCGTAGGGCTGAATCCAAATCTGGCCGCAGAATGGTTTTATCGCCTCAACGTTTTAAGAGATAAGACACCTGAAAATGCAAAAAATGAAAATCATAATCATGCATTCATTCGGACTATTCCTATAAATGTTTTGTCCATTAGGCAGTATACTACATTTCTAGAAATATATTACATGTTTTTTGGCCCGCCGCCGGGCGTAAAATAGAGTTTTACGCCTCCGGGTGCGTAAAATGAAAATAATGTTTTTATGTTAATTGTTGATAAATTTGAATTACCTACTTATTTTAAAATAAAATTCGATTAAAATAATTTTTTATGTCAATTGACAATAAATTTGAATTACCTAGTTATTTTAAATCAAATATAGATTCAAAATAAGTTGTCAACAATATAGAAGAGTGGCATATAAACGAAAATACCAAGAATTCATGTCTCAGAAAAGTTGTTTACATTCGCAGCAATAAACTAAGGGTACGTCGCTATACCGCAAATTTTGTATTTTAAATTTTGATTATCATTTATTTCCTTTCAAGCTATGAAGATTTATTTTCTTTTAGGGGGGGGGGGGGGAGGGGTTCAAAAGTGCATAAAATGTTATTCACACTGAAGCAAAATATATTATAAAATATATTATTTTTATTTTATTATTTACTGTTTAGTACATACTTTTGAAATCGGGGGGTTTCGCCGGCTTTATTTGTACAACTATTTAGATTCAAAAATTTGCAGCTGATCGTTTTCTCCAAATATAGGTGATTATAGGTGATTTACCATTTTTACAGCGATTTTCCGTTATTACCGGCGACAATTGACCGCTAATCAAAAATGTTTTTATGGAAATGTTGTAGGTATAAAAAAGATCTACAATTTTTATAAATATAATTTTTCACATAACCTCAAATTTACAAAAAAAATCGAAACAATCGTGTTTTTTGTTTTTAATTTTTTTCGCGTTCAAAAATGATTTTTTTTCTTGAAATTTTTAGGAGACTTACCTTTTTTTTGTCCTGAATAAGCTATAATTTTTTGAAATAATAATATTTATTCGTTTATTTTTTATTGATTAAAACCGATGAAAAACATATATTTTCCAGTGAAAAATCTAATATTAAAACTTTGATAATGGAGCTTTATTTAATGGAATTTATTTGTTGGAATATATAAATTCAGATGATATATGAATCAATTTGTATTTCTATACATTATTTCTAAAAATGTGAAAAAAAAACACGAAAATCTAAAAAACTAGATTTTTATTTATTTATTAACTGGTAAAATATACAACGTAATTACACAATAAAACAAATTACGTGATAAAAACAATTTTACAATAACAGAATTGCACTTGTTTCTTTCTTTTAAATATTAATGTTGAAAATTAAATTAATATTGATGTCGAAAATCGAGTTTTTTAGTTTTTCGAGGTTTTTAACACTGTCTTGTAAAGAAATGTAAATTGATTCATATACCACCTGAAAGTAGATATTTCAACGAACAAATTCCATTAAATAAAGTTACATTCTCTACTGCTGTGATATTTGACTTTTCACTTAAAAATATAGGTGTTTTATCGCATTTTAATCAATAACAAAGAAACGAATGTATATAATTTCTCAAAAAAGCTTATTCGGGATAAAAAAAGGTAAGTCTTCTAAAAATTTGAAGAAAAAAATCATTTTTGAGCGCGAAAAATATTAAAACCAAAAAACACGGGTTTTTCGATTTTTTCTGAAACTTTGAGGTTATTTCAAAAATGATGTATACAAAAATTGTAGATCTTTTTTATAACTACAACATTTCCATAAATCATTTTTCGGTTGAAGGTCAATTGCCGGTAATAACAAAAAGTAGCTGTAAAAATTGTAAATTACCTATAATCACCTATATTTAGGGAAAACGATCTGCTGGGATTTCGCGGTTTGCAAATTTTAAAGCTACACACTACACATTTTCTGTAGTATACATATAATTTAGTAGTAAAAGTTTTAATTGCATTTATTTTATTTGACAATAATTCTTGAAGTTCCGACAATCGGGTATTTCGAAGAATTCATGAACCGTTATTAGAGGACAATGTTCGGCAAATGACAACACGCGCTGAGAACGTAAACAAACAAAATCGCTGTATATCCTGAAGGCTATATTCGTCTTTTATTACACCTCGAATGTATTTCTTGCTCGAACAAAATTTGTAATGTATGAGTAAGAGACACTGCAAGACATACACAAAGAAAACAGTGTCGTATTTACATTTAGCTCTACCATTTCTAGGTTTGTTACCTTTAAAACTAATAATAACTAATACAAAATATGTTTCATTTAGTGGATAATACTTATTTGTTACATGAATATCTTTTTTTCTTAATTTAATTTTATTAGATCTTATCTAAATTTAAATGGCGAATGACTTTTTTTAACATTATATAATATTTGTTGATACCATTGCCATAAAATTTAATTTTCAGGACTACAAACAGTCCGTAAAATAACATTTGAGTTATAATATGTCAAATATAAAAATATAATATCCATGATCAATATCCACATAGGTTATATTGTTTTGTTTACGTCTGAATATTGGACGAATTTGATAACATATCACAACTAAAGTGGTTTCTTTTAGTCGAAAGCTTATTCAACTGGTATGAATACTATAATAAACTGACGAATTTTGATATCAATATTCACACAAAACCAGCAGCAATGACGAGAATTCTGTTTGTACTCAATTAGTTTCAATCGATGACCTCAAACATTTTACAAGCAATAATTAATTTAACATTCGGCTGTTATGCACTGAATTATTTGATCCAGAAATATATGTGAGCATATCATCGATATAGCTGATTAAATTTAGTATGTGTTTAATTTCTGATTACATTATTCAAATTACGAATGTCAAATATGCTGAACGTACTCCATTTTAATAATCTAACAGTGAAATGGACACACAATGTTAGAGTTTTTTACTATTGCTGTTTGGAAAATATTTGGATCAATGCAGAAAAAATTATATTTCACAAAATTTATTACGCAGTAGTAATTTCAAGAAATAAGTGATAGTTTTATAAAAATATTCTGCCCTAACTCTAAATATATCTCCATATCTATTTATTATTGCTCTGGACTGACAAGATTACATAATCTATACTACTTCAAGCACAAATCACAAAACAATATTTGAAAACAATATGTTCACCATATATTCTAGTTCGAAACATTCCAATGACAAATTACGCGTCGTCAACCTTGAAAAGTCGTATGAAAATCTCGATCATTTTCTTCAACTTCCTTTGACGTTTACGCATCAACCTGGAAAGTGATTCTAAAATGTTTTTGACATGTCGGTGATGCCGGGCTAGCACAAGACTAACATCCGTAGATGTAAGGTCGGAATAGCTCCAAGCATATTTGACACGAGCTTTTATGGAGTGGAAAGAGGCAGAGAGATCGAAAGACAAAGATGGAGTGATGGCGTGTACGAAAATAAAGTGGACGTATTCCTACACTCCGTAAAGTGCATCTCGCACAAGTCTCACGATGATCTGGGAAAGATAACCCACTGCCTCACGATCGTGAATCCTCTGTTGTCGAGTATACGGGAATACCTCCATGATGAAGTTTAACGGCGAGTATCGCGACTCGAAACCTATACCTTTATCTGCCGCCATGATGAAAGGTAAACTTTTTTATCCGATTACGATTTTCCGAATGTTGCCAGTTCCCGCTAGTAATTATGGGAATGACCGCGCATTATGATCTAAGTACATCTTTTCAGTAGGTATTATCTACTATACGTCACTTAAAGCTAAATAAAAATATTTTAGCTTAGATTATACCAGGAAAGAGAGTGTTATACTTAGAGCACACCTTGGATAATCTTGTGACTACGGTGACTACATCCCATAGTCATGTCTATCCTCAAAAGTCCTGCAGATCAACGATATCACACGTCGCTTCTGTTCGCGTAACGATTTTATCCGAAAGGGTTCAAAGGATTACGTTGCAATTCTCTGGCTGAAGATGTCTTGGAATGTACCTACCATGAGCTCTGTATATAAATCGAAAAAGAGACAGCGATGTCGAGCTTGTGTATGATTCAAGTTCGGTGAAGTTCAAGCCCTTGGGCGTTTCTCGGCCAATGATGATCGTTAATTTCTTCTCATCCTCCTATTGATGGGATGGTTGGTTCAGACGTGGATTTCCGTTAAATTAAATTAATTCCATTTTTCCTTTGCCCTCGTTTGTTGCTCTTTCATGTTCTGTTGGGTGTGGGAGCAATAAAGCCCTGTATAGCTTTATAAATTTAGAGGATGAGAATCACCCGAGAAGGAATGGCCCGATTTGACCCCAATTGAAACAAGGCCCGAGCCGGGATACGGCCTGGTTGACCTAATTAAAAATTCGCTTCGGGTTCTGGCTGGAATACAGCCGGGCTCTTCCGATCCCTTCGAATTCTGAATACAACGATCTGGCAGGGCTGAAGTCGGGTAAGCGTGACAAGCCCGAATTAATTCCGGTCAGAGCCCAGTTGCAATTTCTACTCGGGAAACACCATGTAACCTTAAATATATATCACACTTCGACCTCGTTAAAACGAAATAAAATTGCGGTTAACATACACGAAATGAATCGAGTTAAAAAGTCAGTTGGGCGTGAACGGCCTATACCGTTATGTAAATAAATACCTGCAAGCGTAAGCGACTGCAGTCATTGTTGCACCTAACGCGTCAATTGTACCAAGGACAATAGACGCGCGGTCAGAAAGGAACAAAAAGGCTAACAACTTGAGAAAAAGTGCGGCAGAAAGAAAGAAACGGATCGTTGAACTCACGCGAGGAGCGCTCGGGTTACTTCACGGACACGACCAGCCGTTCGTTGGCGGTCTGCAGGATGCGAGCAGCGGTCGTGTCATTGCAAATAATAGAGTCACGTTAGCATTTACGCGTTACGTGTGCGTTTCGTTCCTTCTACGTATGTGAACGTACCGAAGTGCCCCACCCTGTAATCTACTGTACCCGTAACGACGTACCGACCGCCCGTACAGTTCGTCGCATCGAAATAGGATGCCAGATAAATGGCAGCACTTGAATGTCCGGAACTTTAGTTTTCGTTGTAAATTGGAAATTGTGGAAAACTGGACGAATTTCGGGGATTCCCTACATTTTTTTAGGGTTTTCCATCCTGCTCTGTGATAAATCGCGAAAGAAAAATGGTCACCATGGGCCTTGAGGGTCCATGGACAGGATGTGTACCAGTCAGTCAGCAAGTCCATAAATAAACTTTATCTGGTACCTAATTTTGATTCTACCCCAATTCTGACTATTTTATCTGTTCACTCCCTGCTCAGTTCTTTTGTGCGAGACTTGATGTTAATAACCGTGCAATTAGGTCACGTTCTATTTAACCATTCGAAGAGAAGTCCTCTACGAGCGTTGTGCATACGTCAGAGCGCTTTGCACATGACGTCTCGACGTTACGCAGTCATACGCATATTACTTGATCTACATGATTAACTTCAAATAAATTGGAAATGTAAAAATTATTAACAGCAGTAATGGTACGCAACGGCAGTTCCATTCCATTCGCTCAAAATGGAATTATAATTCTAGAGCAGCTTCGTAGTATTACACGGTTCGAGCTCGTTCGATATCTGTATTTTCATGGTGGAATAAAATAATATGAAAGTCCAGAGAGACATTGTAACGTGACATTAACGGGACTGTCAGAGTGCAAATTTAAAGGTCGGTTAGTCGCGTTCCTGGTTGGGGGTGGGGGAGACGAGTTAGGTACTGCGCGTTTGTCATGCGGTAATTGCGTCGCTAACTGTTACGCGAGGCGAGTGACTTTCAAACAAAGTGCTTCCTGGCAAAGCAAAACCGAGCTTTCCCTAGGACTTCTCGTAGTTTTTATTTTATTTCTGCACTTGTTCCTGACGACTTTTTCACTCCTTTTATCCGCTCGTACGTATACATCATTTTTCTCTTGGCCAATGGTACTTTTTTTTGGTTTCCCTTTTTGATTCCAAAGATTTCAATTCATTTTTGTCTGCTGTTCCTGCTCGTGGAGTGGTTGGTAATACTGCTGATAATTAGATCTTGGGAATTGATTTCCTCGTCTCCCCATCCCCAGATGAGCTCAGGTCTGCATCATTAGCTTTACCCAGTTACATTGGTTCATGGACTGGATGACGCAATGGTCGGAGCACTAATTACCGTTGTCAATATCCCATCTTGGATTACAAGGTCCTAGAATTGGTGATATCATTGAATTGTGTCGCATTGGCAACGCGTTTCTTACGGCATTTGAACTCGACATTTCATGGATCAGAATAGGTCATCCAAAATCCCCTTAAGTGATCCAAGGCATTAAACAAAGATATTAATCGTCTTCTATAGCACCGTGCTTTAGCGAAATAGCGGGTGGTTACTATATATTAGCTCCGTGGTTTAGGAGTCGTTGCGACCCTTCGGCTAAACAGGTGATCAATTCCGAACGGGATCAAGGCACCACGATCATATCCGTCCACGTATAATCGATGCTAATTGTTCGTAAACCAAGCAGGAGTATATACCATCAAACCGCCATGCCATCACGGGCCGCCGCTCCGGCTTCGTTACTGCTTCGAAACACCGGTAATTGTCGAATCGAACCGATTCGAGTCTAATTAGCAGGGGATAATGAACGCATACTTTATGTTGGTACGAGTAAATAAGATTGTCATCTGTCATTTTTGTTCAAATCAGTTGTCCTGACTCTAGAATGGGGAATCCCCTACTTAACAATGTCACATGAAAATTAAGAGGAACTTATGAAAGTAACTGATCGGCTTTATAATTCAGATTTATTACCATACATAACGTCTACATAATTTCTTGTCATGAAAATCAACTAATTTGATATCGAATTCCTAAGTTTACGTTGTTTATATCATCGGATCGGTTAGTTAATATTAGGGTTGGGGTATATTGCAAATTTATAAAGTAAGTAACCTAAGACCCGTTATCGTATACTATAAACTGAGGTTGTAATTTCGTGGTTGTGGTTACAACTTATAACTAAATGTGTAAAGGTCTAGTATCCAGTTCTGTATACTGTAGTATGATTAAGTTCGCTATTAAGTTCGGAATGACCCTGACATCTGAAGTTACAATGCAAATATGTGTTAATTAATTCGGCAACTTGGCGCTTTGAATAACTGTCGACTGACACCACAAAAGCCGGGATTTCCAACAATTGATTCGAAGCGAGATTCCTTCCGTCATCGGCTTAAATAACGTTTATTTACATGGCAATTGTACATGGCTAAGGATTAACATTAATCATTACACGACGTCTAGATTTTGTATAGAAACCAATCGTACCTAGCATATTGAAATGGTTTACATAGTTTCTTGGTTTTGAATCCTGGTTTAATCGAAAACATGATATTTGTAGAAGGTGTTACATTTGTATTGTTTATATGTTATAACATTAATTTACATATATTTATTATCTTAACTGTTTTTAAGACTTATTGATATAATTAGCTTTTTTAAGCTTTGAAAAAAGTGCCTTCAATTTGTATTTCTTATAACAAATATATAGGTGTCGTGCATTAATTGCATTCATTCTTTCTTTGTTTCTTTAAATATCTTTTAATTATTAATTATTTATTATTTGAATGACATTTCATGTTAAAAGAATGTCTCTTTAGACAATACTTGTGTTTTATGACCACTATTTTAAACAGCAACATAAAAATAACTTTATTCAATAATAAATTACATAAAATGATAATAATCATTTATGTAACATTTTAATTAATAATATTTATATGCGAATGAATCATTTTAATAGAATTACTAATGATTTTATTACTAATTTGCGAAATTTTTAGAGTATAATTAATTCACCTACCGATATTAGGAATCATTAATCATTTTATATCGATGAAATTAATAAGACAATTTTTATAACAATTGATAATAATTATTAAGACAAGTTTTTTACTTGTTATCTAAAACAATATATTTGCTAAAATATAAAAAATAAAAAAAACTTCACTAAATTTAAGAGGAAAGTCATTGCATGAAGAAATTAATCTATTACTATTATATGTAAAATAAAATTATTACACAGGAATGGGATTGTCAAATTTAAAACAGACATCAAGAAATGTAAGTGTAATAAATTAACATTTATTATGGAATTCAAAAGTAGTGATATCACACTAAGGGATTTTAATAATTGCAGGGTTTTTTCAGTGGCTCATGATGAATCTGGTGATAGTTTTTCAAAATTAAAAATGACGGATCCAATATGGCCAATAATGTTTAAAAATTATAATTTTGTCTAATATATAGTGTACAGTATTACTAAGGTCGTTAATTACGAATCTGAAAACAGATTTTCGAATTTCAAAATGTCGGCTCCAAAATGACCGACCAAAGTAGTAGAGTTTTACGGCAGGTGCAGCTATTGGATTAAGAAAAGACCAATTTTCTACGTTCTTTTAAGATTTTCTGGGTGCGGGTCGAAAAACCGACAAATCAAAAAACCGACACATAAAAAATAGACACATCAACAGGAGGACAATCATTTTTTGAACTGTCAGTTTTTTGACTGTCGGTTTTTTGACCTGTCGGTTTTTCGAACTGTCGGCTTTTTGATATGTCGGTTTTTCGACCCGCACCCGATTTTCTTACTCCTTATCAATTTCTATAATTTTCGTCCATTTATTAGCTCCTCCTTTGTGAAGTTTTTAAAATGACAGCAGATTCGTTAAGAATGACCTCAAAAACTCTGTTATACAAGTTATTAGAAAGAATACTAATTTTTTAAACGTCGATCATATTCTGGGTACGCCATTTTTTATTTTGAAATTCTGGGTACGCCATTTTTAATTTTGAAATTCTGGCAAAAGTTTCATAGTCATCCACCTCAAAATGGCCTATATACCGTATATTAGACAAAGTTATAATTTTTTAACATTTTTGTCGGCCGTATTGTATCCGCCATTTTGAATGTTGAAAATTCGACAAAAACCGCAATATATCAAAAACGATTGAAAAGTTGCCAACTACAAGAATTAATTAAAAAAAGAAATAAGTAAAAAATGTGATCACACATACTGAAAATTTGAATTATCTTAAGTTATAAAATAGAATTTTTAAAATATTACATAATTACTCTTAAATTTCATTAGACAATTGGATCGATGCAGTGTTCCTTGCCGCACGATAGATTTAGCAAAAGAACAACGTATTCGTTTATACCATCTTGCATACAAAGTGTAGGTATAACGTACTCAAGGATTTCCTTTTCATCTGGGCCAAAAATGAAGGGGTTGTTTGTACAATCAGCCGGCACTACTGCCCGTGGGCTCTAAGTTATGCGTGCGTGGTCTGGTTCAAACACACCGCTGAGGACCCTCGGACACGTCGAATTGACGAACGTACGCAAATATACGTGTATGCGGATATGCACACCTACTCTTTGCGATTTCTGCATCGTCGGCCGCAACGTAAACGTCGTCGTCGAGTCGGCTAATTTACAGCTATTTACCTTCCGCCAGGGCAGAACGTAACGTCCGGGTCGTAAATAAAAGAGCCGCGAAACCTATTGCGGTTTTTGCGGTCCGATTACGCGCGTACAATGTACACAGTTTAGACTAGCGTATAAGAGATTCGCAGATGCGAAATCTTGAGGATCCATAACTTCCGGGTGCGCGCGAGTCAAGGAAACGAAATAAATCACTAGCGATTTCAAGCTGCAGACGACGCTTGCATACAATTCAGTCTTAGGTGGATTATTTCATGTGGTAAAACAATATCTTGAAACTTTCTCGAAAAATTGAAGAAAGTTAGTGAGTTTATCTTCTTTTCTAAATATGGATTTTTGTAAATACATGGAGAATGTTTTGAATTAAAAATTAACAAATCAAAGAGTTACAATAGTAGATTGTGCAACTAGGGAGCAAAATAGGTGTTTGCCGATGAGTGCGAGTTTAACGCCCGAGCGAAGCTATATAGTATTTTGCGCTGAGAGTGCGAGAAACTTATTTTTTTACCTCGGGAGAGAATGTGCTATTTTGCTCCCGCAATATAGGGAGCAAAATAGCATTTTGCGCACAGAATGTGAGTACTGAAGTGTTACAAAAATTTTATTCTGCTAGAAAATGACCAATATTTTGGCTATATTCAGAGAAAATTAGGTATTTTTGTCTCACACCCAGAGCAAAAATTCTCCCTATGTACACTATAATAGGAATTTCTATCTCTAGGGAGCAAAATAAATATATAGTGGTTCATATGTTGAGCACAAAATATTATTTTGCTCCGTAGGTGTTTGCTCCATAGTTACGCAATATACTACTATGGCAGTTCGATAAGAACTCTGACAAAAATAACCTAAAATCTCAAAAATGTTAGTAAATTTCGTGGTAATCTATTTTTTAAGACTAATATTACCGTAATTTGGAAATGCATCTGTAAGAATAAAACTATATCTAATAATTCCTATTAGAAATTAATTTACCTAGTAATTTTGTTGCATATTCTACGAAAACATCTGAGGTTGTTAAATTTATGGTACAAATTATAATAAACGCTATACAGACAGAGTTATAGCATATAATAGTAAATGCGAGCGAAATAAATTACCAAAGTTTTAGTTACTCTTGATGCCACGAGGGGTAGTCTCGACAGTCACAGTGCTGCCGATCCTTTCCAAACGAGTATTAAACCAAAGGTTACTATAATATCTAAAGATATAAATTAATGTACTATCTTGGTATTTTTCGGTTATTATAATTAAGTAATAATAATAAATATTGTAAACAATAACTTTGTAAATAATTGCGTAACTGAGATACTGCTCTAACTCAAAAACTAAGATCTTTTTTAAAAAAATTGTAAGAATGAAAAGTTCTCAGAATTCATCGAAAAATATCACGTAATTTTTTTAGATTTTTTTTTCAAAATTTTTTCAGAATTGTAATTCATTTTCAAAAAATTCTGAAAAAAATTAAGTGCATTCTCTCGTGATTTCTAAGAGTTTGTCAATCTTTGCATTTTTCTCCAAAAGTTGATAGTTTTTGAGAAAATGAATATCAAATATTACAGCTTAGGATTTTTTTTCTCGAAATCTGTCAACATTTGGAAAAATTGCAATAAATAACAAATTCATCAGAGAATACAGTACATTTTTTTTATAATTTTTCGTAAATAAATTAAAATTTGGATACAAATGTTTTTAATCCCCAAATGCCATAAAAAAAAATTTTTTAAATTCGATATTTCCCGATAAATTCTAAGAACTTTTCATTCTGAGCATTGTTTTAATAAAGCTCGTAGTTTTTGAGTTAATCTGTTACTATTGTGTTAATGGTTACTTAAAGTGACTTAAAGATTAATTTTTAATGTTGGATAATCTATACTCGTATTAAACTTAAAAGGTTCTATTTTATCTAGCTACCAGAATAGATTAGCCATTTGTTTAATTTTAAATATTTAAAATGGACATTTTTTAGGTTTTTATTGTTTCACGGAAGTATATTTGTTTTTCATTATATGGATAAATAATAATAATATAATTTACATTCTTTGAATCATTAAGATGGTTGTATTTTCAAAAAGTTAGGATCTTCTCAAATAGCTATAATATATGTTATAGTCTTGTTTTATAACATTTATATCTCTCAAATCAGAGATTTGTGTTCAGAGCTGTATGCAAATTTGTTTGATTTTTGGAAGCTCAGCCTTCATTTTTTTTCCATTGCGATAACATTCAACACATTAATCATTAATTTCAAATTTAACCTTTTACAGAGTATTGTTAAGTATTTGACGACTTTTCGACGAAGAGTTTTCTTCGAAGATAATTAATTCGGAGTCAGTTTTTGCAAATTTAAAATGGCCGAATCGATATGGCAGCCAAAACATTAACAAATCCTTTGAATTTTTTGTAACTTGGTATATTATTGTTGTCGGGTTGCTGATTATAAATCTGGTGTCGGTTTCCATCAATTTAAAATGTCGGATACAATATGGCTGCCAAAAAATTATTAAGTTATTATAACGATATCAAGTTTAATATGCACCTCTCTGTTGTCTTTGAGTAACAAGGACATCGTGAGAGATTAGCTCCAATTTTTTAACCTTTTGTTTTTTTTTTATTTTGTAATTGTTGGTGATTATCAGTATAATTACATACGAATTCAAAGTGGCTATTTTGAATTTTGAAAAACTATCATCGGATTCGTAATCAGCGATCCCGAAAACCCCCGAGTAACGATTTTCAAGCCAATTGCCCAACAATTTAACAACGTTTTTCGCATATATTTTTGACACTCTTTTTGAAATATACCCCTAAAATCTAAGGGTTAATTTGACCAAAACACCCCCGTTTCACCTAAAATCAATAAAAACTTACTTTTTCTACCTTAAGAAAAAGTTTTCAATTGTTTAAATCAAAATCCCAAGGGGGCAAAATATAGGCCTTAGGGGCCCTCCTCCTTTGTCCACCATATTGGATCTGACATTTTGGATTTTGAAAATCTGAGATCAAATTCGTAATCAGCGAGCCAGAAAACTCTCCAGTCTCAACTGTTTTCCTTAAAAAGAAGTATGTTTCAAAGAGTTCAAACAATTACCAGTAATTTCATTCATTTCACCTTTATATTATGATGAGTTTTAATTAGATGAATTTTGGATTCGTTTTTAACACTCAACAGTTAATCAAAATTGAAGCGTTATAAATTAGGCGGGGCATGTTCCCCAAACGTTATTCGTACGAAACGGTTTAGAAGCATTCATAATTTATTCCAATCGATCCGGGATTGAAAATCCGGAGCTATTTGCCAATAATGGAACTCGATCTACTTTCAGAAAATGAAGTTTTTATTTCCCCTCCGAGATGTTGCTATAAATTGTGTTTTGGTGGGATACTTTAGAAAACTCAAGCATAGCCTCTTATCGAATAATCTTAAAAGTTTGCGAATCCATTAACGCTGTATCTTTCAAAGTGCACGCGGGTCATCGTGGAAAGTTTTAAAATGTCTCGTTTATGGGTTATAAATGAAGAGAACTATCAAAAACTGTTTAAAAGAGCGTGGCTCTAGCTTCAAAGTTGGCGATTTCTTAAATGCGAAACGAGGTCGCGTTAAACTCTAAAGAAAATTCCATGAATCGTCAATATCAGAGGTAATTTCTCGTGTGATGTTTTGCAATTCATTTTCAAATCTCCGCAAAACAATAAATTTACTAATTGCTGAGTTACATAAAAGAACCGTTATGGATGTTAGAGCTGCATTTATCTGTGCAAATTGTCGTTTTATGGTCTATGAATTAGCTAGTCGGAAAAATCGGAGGTCGATTTCAGCCACATTTAATGTCAATCAGATCCTGAGGATGCGGAAGTCCACGTGTCTGCTTTTCTCTTCTCGCCTGGCGGGAACCCGGAATTCGCCGCTGGCTAACCGTATTCTGCGGTAACTGACCCTTTGTCTCTTCATCCCTCTCGTTCCTAAAGATTCTGATGGGATGAAAGAGAAAAGGATGGAAAACAAGACGAGCAAAAGGGTAAAGACCGTTTGCGCATCGTCTAAATGCCGATCCGCATTCATTGTAGCGTGAATCTTCTAACTTAGTGGTTTTTTGGTTCGACGTTGTATCCTCCTGCAATTGACCAAAGTTCTTATATTACTATTTATTTTTGAAATTCTTTTAGCTTTCTTAACTTTTTTTGATGCTATATAAATTATATTATGAAATGCTTTTGTTATCTATGACGCAGGTATTTGACGCGCTAAATTCGAACCCGACCTCAGAATAGGCCCTATACGTCAGGTTTTTGAGATATTTTAACCTAAAAATGCAAAAAGTACGTTTTTGGGTACACTTGAGATGCTGTAACTGCAAGACAGATTTTTTTTTCAAAACGATCGTCACGGTATCTCAAAGTACTGTTTTTGCCCTTCAAAATTCGGTTTAAATTTAGAAAAATCTTTATTGGTCAGTGAGATATCGTCTGTTGAAGTTTCTGAGTTTGGCAAATTCGGCGATATTCAGAAACTTTGCAGAATCAGATAAAGCTTAAAAAATAGAAAGAAATTATCCACAAAGACCTAAATTTCGAATGGCTCTTAAGATGTTGCTGAGTAGGAATTTGGAGTCAGAATAACAAAATACAAAATGTCACACTCAATATGTCTGACAGCTTTTGTAAAAATCGATTTAATTCGCTTCAAATTTATTACTTGGGGGTTTCGAGGTTGCTGAATACGAAACTAACACCAAAATTGCATAATTTTAAGACCCTGATTATTAAAAACCAATTTTTTTTTCATAAATGAATGTCAGTCTAGAAAGTTATTGATGGAAACATTTGTACCTAATGATTTACCCATTTATAAAATTGACTAAGAGAACTACGAAGAAATATAGACTTACTTTAGCCACAGAATTTAGCCTTTCAGTACATTTGCCGAGGCCATAAAACGTCTAACGTAAATTTTTTATTTTTATGTTACAGGTAAGACGAAGTAATCGTATTTCACTGCTCACGTTACGAAGCAAACATTTCTGAACAATTCCACAGCGTCTATGTAAATCAATCGAGTTAGTGAGTATAGTTAGTTAAGTAATGCTTTATGAAAATTGGAAACTACGAAAATTAAAACTGAAAATAACTTACGTCAGTATTGTCTATGCAATTTAGTATCTTTTTCTTTTTGTGTGGAAATTATACTAACAAGTACCAACAACTTTTACAACTAAAAAATAAACTCAGCATAAAGAAAATTATGTTTATGGATGATTCTCTCAAAAAGGACAAATGTCTCATTCATGGAATTTTTCTAAAAATTATTTAAAATTTTTAATCAGTAAATTGATAAAGTCTTTTCTTCTTCACTTAAACGACACAATAAAACAGTTTTAATTTTAATATTGCTTTTTGCTTTACTTTTTATAAAATTCAATTGCGATCAGATATCAGTACAAAGAGTTTTCAGGGTTAAGATAGGTGAAATGCCCCTGTATCTGGATTTTCGATTTTACCCAGTAAATAGGTACTTTGGGGTGCCAAAATAGGGTACCCATGGTCCATATGGCCAAAACACCTCTCGCACCCCTCCACATTGTAAAAACACCTGTTTTCGATAATTAATTTTTTTTAATGAATGAGTCGATAAAAAATTCTGAAAAAATTCATGAAAGTAGTGTTTGTGGTGACCTTTAAGTACAAATTTTTGTAACTCTATAGACTCAATCTTTCCTATTTAACAAAATTCTGTTAAGATTACAATTGATTTTTTTGACACAATTTTAGAGATAGCATACAATTTTTTTCATCAGTTTTTAGAGTGGTTTGAGCCCAAATTTCATGAATTTTTTCAAATTTTTTTGTGAGATGCGCCTACGTTAAAATTCGATTTTTTGAATTTTTTTAGTTATTTCTATATGAAAATTATTTATTTTAATGGGTAATCATTTCGAAAAAACAACTATTTTTTCTTATTTATCTATTTTTATCCATAAAAGTGTTTATAATCATACAAATAAGTGGAAAACATGTTTATAACTGGTTTTTAATATGATTTTTCTTCTATTTTTACAAAATATACATTTTTAGAACGTTTATACATGTAGTTTTGAACACAAAACTGAGATAAAACAAAGGTTTGAACCAATAAGAAAAACATTACCGTAGAGGCACGCATTATGAATACAGAAAATGCACAATAAACATAAAAACAATATAATAATTTAACCCTTTCCGGCGTAGTGTCACTCCTGCGTGATACCTTTTTCTTTACACATTTTTACATTTTTCAAACACTATTTAATTAGTTTTAATGACAAAAAGCATATGAAATATATTAGCGAACACCTCTTCATAGAAGTACAAGAGAAAACAAATGTTATTGTTAATTAATTTATTTTTAAAAAATATACATTCTTAGAACGTCTATGCGTGCAATTTTTAACAAAAAATGAAATCAAACTATTTAATATGTGTAATAAATGGTAACAAATTCAAAATAATTTAGGAAAGTAGGAAAGATTGAGTCTATAGGGTTCCAAAAATTTGTGCTGAAAGGTCACCACAAACACTACTTTCATGAATTTTTTCGGAAATTGTTATTGACTCATTAAGTAAAAAAAAAAATTATCGAAAAAAGGCGTTTTTTGCCATGTGGTGAGGTGTGAGAGAAGTTTTGGCCATATGGGACCATGGGTACCTTAATTTGGTACCCCAAAGTACCTATTTTCTAGGTAAAATCTTAACCCTGGATACTCTTTTTAGCGAAGTAATTTCATCGTCATTAAGGGATCAACCATTTTTAATTTTATATGTATTTAACGCAAAATTCGTAATCAGAGATACTGAACACCATCCAATAAAGGGTTTCAAGAGGATTTAGTTTTTTTTTTTATTAAATGCATCCGCCATATTGGACTCGCCATTTTGAATATTGAAAAACTGACACCGAATGCGTAATCAGTGACCTTGATCCCCCTCCCTCACAAGTAGCATAATGCAGGTCAATTCAATCATTGTATCCATAGGAAAAAAGTTAAACAATATCTTTACATACAAATTCATTTTTTATACGAGAATTTATTTAGGTCCTACTTCTGACACAGGACCAGTAATATTGATATTTCTTAAATAGTTTTTTCATGAGAATCGCTCTTATATTAATGAAATGTAGTTTTATTTAAAAAAAATGAAAGATTCTACTGCCTCTTTATCTCAAGATCTGACACATAAGAGGAATGATGCATTTTAAATAACGATACATGTTTTGTCATAAGGATCAAAATCATTTTACTTTTTTTTTTATTACGGTTCGCAAATTTCACAGTTCCGAAATTAATAATTCTGCGTTTATTGGATATCCATTCTTTGTCTATTGATACGTGAACATAAATTGGATATAATACGGGTATCTACATAAAACTGACGGTCCAACTATAAAGAAAAGAAAGGGGCATATTCGCTACCTGCTTTTTTTCTTGACTCTGTGATTTTAAAACGCTTGGCCAAGCACGTAAGTCGAAGTATCATAAACAAGAAGGGAACAGAGGTAAGAACAAAGTAAGTGCACTGCTGCGGAAAATGTGGAGGATGGAGGGATATGGTTTTCTTCAGGAAATGAACATATGCGTTTGTTTTTTCCACGAGCATCCAGAATTATTGGTGTCACGGTCCAGGGCATTGAAATGTTTGCCTCCAATAATAAACATAGCTTACTTGTACGCACGCACGGTCTAATCGATAAAACGTTTAATGGGAGTTCACTACTTCTTACTGATAATAAGACCTTTAAACTTTCATTCTAATATTAGGTCAAAGTTTATTTTGTTGTGTATTATAAAAAATGAAAAAAATCAAGACTCAATACTAATGATTGACTGGTACTTCGGAGTCAATGGTTAAGCGGAGATTTGGTGACCCCATCATCGAAGTGTGGTTGATTTTCTCACTAAGAAGTGAAGTACCTGGACTACGTTGGTTGAACATCACAAGTGAAGTGTGGTGATTTCTTTTTTTCATCGACTTTATTCAACCCATATGGGACTAAATCGCGACGGGACCTACAGTTTATGAAGGTGGAATCCGAACCACTTGAATTTTGGCGTTATTAGATACTTATAAACAAATACAGAGGTGTCCCGATGACAGATGGCAGAAGCCGGGATCGAATCAGAGTTTTCTGATTACGAAGCCGATACTCTACCAACTGAGCCACCCTAGTGCCCTGGTAGAAATTTTGACAGGTATTCGGGACAGGGAATGTAACGTCGTGGTCAAGAAGGTCCTGACCAGTATCTAAGCAGGTCTGTGCAGGACCTGTACATTCCCTAAGCAAGCCCATATGGCAGCCAAGTTTAGAGGTAAAACAACCTGAACAAAATACATCTGTAGGGCGCTTGACCGGACAACTACAGGTTCTGCACAGAACCGGCCAGCTTGGCCACGACGTTACATTTCCTGGCCCAAAACTGGCAAATGACCAGGACAGCCTGATTTCAATTTCTACCAGAGTGGTGATTTCCAATTACATTTACATAAAGCCCAGAAATTGGAGACTCCTTAAAACTTTGCAAAGGAAGAAACCTTGATTAGAACCTAAGTAGCGGAGCTCCTGGACCAACTATCTAAAAATTGTTCAGTACAGATTCCGAAACAGGACTAATTCTCAAGTGGGCCGAGGTAACGGTAGCCCAGTGCGTATCCCAGTATCGGGTTGGCTTGACTCTTGGAGCGGAAAGTCTTCGGAGTGAAAGGGAATCGATTGAATTTCGCGTAGGCAGTTTTGTGGCGGAAAGGGAAGTATCGGCTGGAGAAGCGATCGGCCGCCGTGGGGCTGGTTGGCACGATAAATTAAGTAATAATGCGGTGTCGATAACGTCTTAATTGCCGGGCCCGACGACCGAGTCGCTTGCCAAGCGTGTTTAATTAAATTAGCAATTAAAATGGTGCGTTCTGCCTACCGCGGGGTCCGGAACATCGGCTAAAACACGGCTACCGTACAGGGTCGTGCGTTTTAATCGGCTCCAAGCAACTGATTTGTAGGCCCCGCGATACGTCGCCAGATTCCACGAAAATAAATACTGCCAAGGTGCCCCGCGACGAGTTAAAAGGCTTCGCTTAAAACACGCAATGATCGCGTGGCTAATAACCATGCAGCGGCCTTTATCGTCGCCCTCGAATCGCGCCTTAGACTTGTTTAAGGCGGGAAATTTGAATATGGCCGGCCGGCGCCCAGTGACTTTACGTCACACGAATAATTACGACTACGCATTGATATTTATTTAATCGGCCATTAAGATTTCTTCACCGTTTAATTGAATGGCTCGAATGGCGAGACGTCAACCGTCCGAGAGCGAGCGTTGCCCGGGGTGATGAATTAAATGTAAATTAAGTTACGTGTTTCCTGCGCGCCGCTTGGAAAATGAATTTTTTCGGACTTTAATAGAATGTCGCCGTTTCAATAAATAATCGCATAAATTAAATGCATTCGCGTATATCTCTTGTTCTGAATTCCGCGCGAAAGCGTGAAATTCAAAGATACGCAACGTCCTTGCAACAGGGACGTCTGCATCAAGGCCGTCGTTCACCTCGCCTCGGTATGCGAATATCCCGCAAATGTGGATTACAAAAGCAATTGCAAATTTTTGAGCTACAACTTTCGAGGCGGTAAATAACAACTCTGATTAACACGTTACTTCTTAGTCACCTCCACTGACACAGACGAGCTCAGCAACACGTACCTAACCGGTATAGGATGCAAGAACGTCGCGCTTAAAAGAGACTGATTGTTTCGCTAATCGATTGGGATAATTGAATTCACCTACTTCACCGAGCTGCTCGAAGTGTAGCGAGTTGACTTATTTAGTCCTCGAGTACTGGTTTGACTAGTACCGCTAATTTACGTATATATGTGATGAACGGTTCTCGTTTCGTTATTCGCAAACCAGTCCGAATTCAAAGCCTGCGAATCGGTCAAGTATTCACGTCGGATATCCTGCAGGAAAAGGAACACCCACGCGCAAACACCGAGCGCAGCAAAAAACGCCCAACACAAATCCCATCCTGTTCCTCAGCATCGTTATAAGTGTCGGAATTCCGATCTCTGGGAGTTCTTTCCACTCGATGCGAACTTTTTCATCTATATTCACAATGTAAGCGCAAAATCACGAGTAAGATACTCACATTAAACCTATTATACCTCCTCGGTAATGCATGCGCAAACTTTCATTCGAAGTATATATAGCGTATACTTATTGATAATCGCTCCCAATTACATACTCGGGGTAATTTATTTCTACAAATTGTCCCTAATATGCAATCTGCGCTTGCGTGAGTTCGACGATCCGAGTAGTTTCTCGGATTTTTGTGAGGTCAACATTCGAGCCTACTCGTTCTTTAGCTATTTTCGAAATTCAATTACCGACTCCTAAACAGCTGTTGTTTCCTTACTCTGAAATTAGTAGAGGAGTTTATTGAAGAGTTATTTTCGAGGTCATGTTCAACATGAAATTTTTAATATGCTACAGTTACTTTTTTCGTGAAGGTTTTTCTTATACATTTCTATGGGCATTGTGTTAAGCTTCAATCATAAATTTGGAAAAGTTAGCGTCGTTGGACGCGTATAATTGACAACATGCAAGTCCGCAGCTTTATCATTAGTCGCACAGAGACATACTCTGTTATTATCATAATTGAGGCAACAAAACAACTTTCCGTTACTTTCGTGTCGGCGAGCTTAGATGTATTTCTTGTCCACCATCCTTCTGACTCAACGCCCGTGAAACTGATGGCCAAACAGAAATGTCGTGTTGCAAGAAGTTCATCACATCTGTGAAGGTGTGACAAATCAAAATTACTGGAGAATCTGATGATTAATTTTAATAGTTTATACAGAGTTGTTTACTAGAGACAGGACAATAGGAACGTGCGACATGGCTCATCAATTATAAGACACCCTGTATATATCCGCAAGATGTATATCGCTATACGCTTAGGCGCATTCTCGTCACGTGGAAAGACTACAAAATTATAGACGAGACGGAATGCACAATGTGTGGCGTTGAAAATAGCCTGCGACGTTCTCATTTGTTGTTCAACATACGTTGCATATTTTTTTATTACTAATCACGGTGTTTTCATATAGATTTATTGTTAGGGTAGATTTGTATTTATGGAAATTTTACTTTTCAAATAATGTCGGAAGTTTACATGAAACGGAAATCTCCCGTTTATTACGCGGTTCGTTTCTTGGTTCGCATAGAGGTGAGACCGTAAATCACCGTTTCGGATTCAGAAAATGCAAGCGCGTACATTTGTTATTTCGGTATTCTGGTAAAAAGAAGTGTATCCACCGAAGGTGCACTTCCCGAAGTATTTCTTCCAAGGATTCTTTTCCTTTCTCGTTCTTAGTCCGTTTCCTTGGTGTTCTCCTCCCTGTTTACCCCGTTCCTTTCCCGTCGTCGCCTTCTCCCTGCGTGCGAGATCGTATCCAAGCTGAACACAGACCACATCGGATTCGGTCCTGAAGTATACGTTCCGAGGATGAAGGTGCTCTCGACGACGACGAGATGCTGCACCAGCACGAAGCTGGACCTCTCGCCGTGCGGCACATTTTTTCGACGGTAATTGGTGTTCGGACCCCATTGTGTAACTGGTATCGCCATGTACTCGGCTCGTATCACCCCTAGCGATCTTCAGACGGTCGACTGTTACGAACCGTTCATTCCCTATGACGCTCATCCAGCATCGAGATAAACCTCGAACCATCACCGGCGTCCCTACTTCTTCTTTGGATTTCTCTGTCTCCCTGCAATTGCCCTCCCCAGAATGAAAGTTTCATGGAAATGCCAAAATTGGCAGGTAACTGTTCCACATCCGTTCATTGTCTCCGGTTCATCCTGGGTCTGCTTCGGCGATGTTTTCGCCGGCGTTGTTTACAGCTATTCCCTCGAAATGATCAAAACAACGCTGGGAATGCAACTGGGAATGTACAATTCTTAAAATTTCAATTCAACATAAGTTCAACAATTATCTAAAGAAGAAATTATAATTATATGATTAAATCGTCATAGCTTATATTTATCTCCATCTGATATAATATTTATTTCGTCCCTGAATATTTTATCAGAATCCTTGAAGAAGTTTTCTATAATTCAGGTAATATTTAGGTAATACATTAGGTACTGTGCGATTGCACACCAGCGGTCTGTACTTTTTTATTTTACTAAATGATTTCTATCAGAAAGCTTTCAAAACATATTTCGAGTCATTGATTACTTTCATTTCGCTAAGAGAGTTAACTACCTGAATCCAGCAATTCTTGTGACTCAGTTCTTTGCTTTTGTGTTAGGATACTTAAGTGTTATTAGTGTTATTTTTCTGGATAACCCTGGATGGAGCTACATTTTTATGAGGACTTCTAACTTCATCTATATCATTATTGGCATGGAATATTCCTGGGGGGATCTACTTCTACTAGCCGTAGCTATATTGTAGTATTTTTATTTGCATAAACAAGACGTTGACTTTAGGTACCATAGTTGGTGAATGCTCATTTCTATTTTCAGTACAATTTTCTATCATATAACGAAGTCAATATAATTTCTTGATTACATTGTTTACCTTCAACATTACCCAGAATACAGTTTGCAACTTACTGCCCCAAAACTATTCTGACATCAGTGATGAAATTATTTAAATTTTTCATTAGAATTTAGCATAACATTCTGGATGATTCAGTGATTGTTTTACATTATCTGTCGGGAGAGAACGCAGTCCTAATTCTCGTCCCCGGAACTCCTCGAAACGTTCTCCTGTAGCCACTTTCAACTTTTGTTGGTCCTTTATGCAACCATGCCATAACTAACGTTAAAACCGGTTCGTACCTTCGGTCCTCACGTTTCTGTTTTGTTTCTCGGTGCGTCCATTGTCTCTTTCGCTTCATCCGAACAAACGAGTGCGATTATGCAGCAAGAGCAATATAGCGTGAACCTGAAACTGGATATAGCCTTCTTCTTTTCGTTGGCTTTCGCTTTCGAGAACTTCTCGCGTTCTTTCTCCGGCATGACTCAATGAACCACACTAAACATTTCTTCCTGGAAAACTGATTTCTGAGGGGTTTTCTGATCGGAAATGCTTGCATAGATTGAATTTTGTCTAGTCTCCATGATTGATCATGGTGATCTTTCTATATAAACTTTACGGTTGTCATGTCGGCATCAATGTTGCACATTAGTTTCTGTCATCAGAAATTGTTATAATAAATTATAAAACTTTATGGGATAAATAAATAGATATCGGCTATTCTAGAAATCTTTTACTGCATACAAAGTTAGCCAAGGATGCGATCAAATAAAAACACTTGTTACGCGAATCATTTCGTTTATTCTTGTTTCATTGGATCGCACCTCGTTCCTGGCTTTTGATTTCTTCGTCACATTCCGAAGCATTTATATTTTTGTACGGGCTGTGGCAGCTGCGTGCCGAACCCGTTAATGATTTTCAATGACGAACCAGACTGTAAAATCGTGAGAAGCAATGCGATCGCTTTATTAAGTCATTAAATTTTTTGCATTCCTAATATTTCAGAAGAGCAGCACGTGACTCGTGGTTCTTGTGTGCTGGCTCGAGGCAACGACCGTGGATGGATTCGCGGATACCGGAAGTACTTTACCACTCTCTCATCCTTTCAAAGCGAAGGTCACGACTTCTTTTTTCTTTCCTTCAGGTCGCTTTTGTTTTTGTTGTTACCGGTATCCCTTGCGTTTATTTAGAGCAGTTCGTACGTAATCCGACGATACAAGGAGTAGTTTCTTATCGCGGCGGACCACGCACGAGTGATTGTCGCAAAAACTGGTCTATCTTCTTCTCGGAGGCCGGAGACACGGCCTTTGCGCTTGTTAAACGAAAGAGAACGGCCTGAGAGCATGATGGTCCCGAAGAGCGGGAAGGATGCAAGAAAGAGTGATGAGTGTAAGAGAGGGACAAGCGTTTCGCAGGAGAAACAAAAGTATATTTGTGTCTTTGTTGACTTTCCGACTTTAATGCTAATAACCCAAGCTTCATGGGCACTGTTCTCGGCCTCTCGAGACACGACAAGGTCGAACGAGAGTTTCCGTCAAAGAATGTCGTTCTACCCTCAGGCACAACTAACACGGGAAATAAAAAGTCTTGGGAATCCGAAGAAACAGGAGAGGGTGATGGACGACATTATCGACATGGATTGAGCCAGTTACGTTCGGTTAGTACTATCAAATAAAGAGTTCCTGGATCCTTGTAGGTGATGCAACGTGTCAGAGACATGTAATGTCTAATATCAGACACCAGATTGTGCGAAAGTTGCAGACAGTAGCAACAATTAGATCCTTTTTCGTAATTGTCTGTTTTGAACGGTTGATAATCAGAACCCAAACTGGAAGGGAAAGAACCGATAGTCCTGAGAGTTTTTCGTTGCATTAAAATAAACAGTAAAAATCACTGCGTTTTCTTCAATGGTAAGTCACTCCCCAAAATTCCGGAACAAGTATAACCCTAGTCGATGAACTTTACATGGAAGTAAAGAAACACCGTGACATAGGACTCAAATTAAGCGTCGAGTCGTTAACAAATGGGCTGCGTATCGCGTATGTGCAGGAGTTGTGTAACAGAGCACCTAATTGACATGTACGCGCCGTATATTTACGGATATAATGGGCGACCGGTTTACACGCGATCCTCTTCCCTAGGTTCTCGATCGCTCGATCATCTTCGCCCGTCGCCACGTGGCCAACTACAAAAAGCCATTTGCGATGAAACACCGAAAAAAAAAATAACACTTCATACTCCACTCTAGAGATGCCCTATAATATTTTAGAACGAATAGTAAACATAAATACAACCTAGAAATCTCTTTCGTCAATAGTCAATATTTATTTTTTCTGTATACTTAGCAGCCCTTACATGTATTTTATTTCTGGAATTAATGAATCAGAATAAAATGAGAAAACACATTTGTCTTTTTCTTTACTTATTGTCAGTTTATTGGAAAAATGCGTAGCAACGTAAGCAATCTAAATGCATTATCAACGTTATTAAAGCCACGCCTTGCGGCCAGTATGTCGCAGCAGGCTACCACTTTTCTTAATGGTGTGCGAATGGAGGAGGATTCCAAGGCAAAAGCTTATACCTATGTTAAGACTTATAAAGAAGAAATGTGTTTTTGAAAAAAAGTATAGATTTTGTGGCGTATATTGCTGACTGAAAACTAAAATTAACTGTAATATATCTATACGACTATATTACAGAGACCAGTAAGATCCAGAAATATTCATACAATATGGCCGCCAATTTATCGTTCTTAAAGCCACAGTAATCTATTGAGCTCTACAAATCAATTTCACGCGAGGCTGAAATATATAGTAAGGGAAGCAATAGGGTGGGAAGGAGCTATGGAAAAGAGGGTGACAAGGAGAAAGTGTGGGTGCAAGAATATAATCAGTCAATGGATCCCTTTCAACTTTGATCCCGACATTGTGGCAGGAAGAAAAGGAGTGTACAGGTTCATATTGCCATCATTAGCCTACAAAAAGTAATATAGATGCAACAGATGAAAATTAACTAATAAAGAAAGATAGATAGAAAACCTTTAAGTATGGATGTGTAGCTCCAGCCACTCCTTGTCAGTATCGATTAGGAAATTATTTTATCCGAAAAATTAATTGAAGCTCTTGCAGAAGATTGAAGCTGAGATGCTCTTGACGATTTATACACGAGTTGACTCGAGGTGATGCGCGCAAAAGGAAATTAATATAAGGAGCAAAGGCCGCGTCCCAGTCGGCATCGGCGTGTTTGGCTTCTAGGAATCATTATACCACACGAAAGGGTATGGGCTCGCGGTCGGCGTTATGACCGGTTGATTGCGAATCGCGAACACCCATCAAACAGTTGGCACCAGAAGGTAATTATCATAAATCACTACTTCTCGCCTCGTCACGAAGATGGTTACTCTGCAAGCCGGTATCAAGCCGGCTCAACAAGGCCGTTGTTCCATCCATCTGTCCATCCATCTATCCATCCATCCGTTCATCCAACCATCCATCCCCTCGGCCGTTCAACCATTCGTCGACTGGACGGTCCATCGTCGGTGCGTTTACGTCTCTTCTACAATACCGCTTCGAATACGGAGCGATACATTTTGTTACATTAATCTGCCTTTTGTACCCATTCCACTGCTCTCTACAGTTTCTTCTCTTCTAACTCCCCTTTTATGAAACTGTGCGATTAATGGTTATGCATGGAACTCGACGCCGTGGCCGCATCTAGTTTCTAAGTAAAAAGAAGAATTTTAATTGCGTAATGTCTTGCAATTTAATCTCATCCTTTTTGTTATTTTATACGTCAACATTTTCGGATGTTTGATCATTTCAGAAAGTTAGATTAAGCATTTATGACGAATATCACTTTAACGAAAACAGGAGCAGGAAAACAAGAATGTAAAAGGACACGAAATAAAAGTCATGACTGGTAACAAGGGAAAGTTTTTGTTTTTGACAATCGGACGACATTTGGCGAAGTTACAGTGCGCTAAGGGTAAAAAATATTAAAAGTTTTGCGTGCTGTAACTCGGCCAAAAGCCAAAAATTGTCAACGCGAAACAAGTACGATATTTGTCTGGGTGCCAGCTACTACTTTCGTCGAAGAAAAAATTTGAAATCCACTTCTAAAAGTTGTCATGTGAAGAGTTTTTTGCTTAAATCATTACATATTTTAAAGGGAATGCATTCTATCTGTTATGAGCATAGAGATTTCTCGCACAAAATGGAAGTATTTACGTGATTTAAAACAGGTGCAGTGTTTTTGCAATCTCGTTAGAAATGTGGTGATGACTCTTCTCGGTATATACTTAGGGAATGCATGATTGACAATGGATGTTTTTCTCTTTGGGGCCTAATTGTATGACTGGTGTGACCGCACCCTATTGCAGGCATCGTGTATTGCAACAATCCCTTGGGACGTGTTTAGCGACTGGCGAGTTACGTAAACCAAGTTTGCTTCCCCGTTCTGTGACGAGAGACAGTTCAACGTATGTTACCGATACTATCTTTATTCTCTGGAGTCCTCAGTCTTTTCAATCCCGATAATCTAACGATTATTTGTCAACGATTATGAAAGTCCACGCCTCGTCAACTGTGTTAAGGATGCGTGTCGAGGGATACCACCAGAAGGTGCCACTTAATTAATTCATCTCCTGTTTTTTAAGAAAATTAAATTCGATTATTAAAACCAGTTATTATGCATTAAGCGCGTCAATCAACGAGACATTGATAATGCGGGTTTGCGTTTCCGCAGGCTGGAAAAATAAGGCAGTTTGAAGGAGTGCATTTATTATGTTAACGAGTCCTCCTCCTGGCCTCGTGCAAATCGATTAACGAATAAATCAAACACCCACGAACCGACCGTCGCCGTGGTCCCTCACGTGAGGCGCGTAGGTTGCATGCGAGATTCGTACCCGAGATGGCGAACAGGGTTCCTGTTAAAGTCGATCCCGTTTTCGTATACGAAGCAGAGATCTCTCCTCTATTTGTATGACGGCTAAGAGAGATTACATGTTACGGGAACGGTAATTGGCGGACAAAAAGGCGGGCGAACGAGGTGAGACGAGACGAGACGAGATGATGAGGCGAAGCTGGGAGTCGCGCGGAACGAGGGAGCCGGAGACTACATAATAATTGATGATTGCCGGCAAACCGCGGCCCCGTATAATTAAAATAAATTAATAACGAGCCTTAAATAAAGCTAGGGCTGAGAGAAGGACGTCATTAGGACGGGATTATCGGCTCTGAAGAGCGATCGCTTACGCAACGCGAGTGCGAGCGCGCGAGCACCAGATTTATGCCCATCACTGAAGAGGACTGATTATCGCTCGGTCCAAGATAATATTAACGGGTTAATCATTGTGTGGAGAAAATACCCTGCCTCCGGTACAAAATTGCTGCGATTATGCCAGGATTACCGAAATTCCTTTGGGGTTATATTTTGATTAAGCTTTCTATTTGAAACGGGTGACGTGTTTCGTGCGTTACCAGTGCAACGTAAATAGTTTCATTTAGAAACAGATCGAGTAATCACCATTTAACGATCCGTCAGGGGGAAAACAGACTTCGATGAATGAACATTTCCAATATTAATTGATGACATTTGTTTTTTATTAACACAGTTCACAAGAAATTTACAATACGTTGTTTTAATCCTATTTTGGAATTCGTCATCCAGTTAACATGACTTTCTGATGGTGTACCGCATCTTCTTAACCAGTTAGGCGAATATACACATGCGGTAATAGATTACACTTGACTGGCTTCTCAGGAGAATCCGGAGTAAACTTCGGAGGAAGCGAAGAGTAGTTTTGGTAATGGAATTTGACTGTGGTGCGACTTTTCTCCGACATTAGCCTCCGTGTTGCTGTCCTTTCGTCTTGGTCGACCGATCGAGCGGCCAAAGGCTCGACGAACCGTGCGAACAGTGACGTCGTTCACTATTGCGGTTCGCAGGGGCGTCAACTAATTACCAAACAAATTAGTAACATTTCAGTGCCGACACGAACTTCGTTGTTGTCTCCTCCCTCACAGAGAGTCTCTTGGAGCAAAGCGAAATTGAGTCTATAATATTGGTGAAAGAATATTAAGTTTGTTGAACATATATTAGTTGGAACATTCCGATGATCCGACTAAGTAATCAATTCCCAAATTCTTCTCAAGCGTCTTCATTATTACCAGTTGAAAAAAGCGGTTTAATAATTCTTCGTCTAATTAATTTAATATAAAACGTCAACATTCCGTGCAAAGTTTCTTCTGTGCCGAATGATCGGGCCCCTTAACGCGTGTCCGTGGCTTGCCCGGCATGCTAGGTTTTTTTGTTGTGCAGAGTTTATCATTCATTCGTGATACTACGCGCAGTAAAAGGGTGGTATGTTTACGATGGGAGCGAAGGATTCCACGGCAACCGCTTCGGGTGGTTAGGGTGGCCGACTGGTTGATGGTGGCGAAACCGAGGGAGCACACCCTGAGCATCAGGTCGTTGCCCTTGACCCAGACTCGATCCCTACAGTCCCTCTCCTTTATTTACAAGTCGTGTCGAGGTCTGATCGTCCCGTGACGTTGACGATGACCCCGCCGACCCTTGGATTTGCACACACGACGAATGTTCTTTATATTGCATTCATCTAATGGGAGCAAGGATGATGTTATTCAAGTATTGCGTGAATGCCTGATTCCGTACACATTGTATTTTGCTGAAAACGATAATATGAAACCCAGCAACAAATACGGAACAGGTAAGTACGAGGTTAAGTATAGAATAACTGCCTGTATCCGCCAGTGCATTGTCGCACTCTTGTTTTTAATGTATCACGCATAGTTCCCCAGCATGACTGAAGCGTGGATTTCAAGGCAATAAAGGAGCGTATTACGAGGTACAATCTCAGAGCGTTACGCGATATCCTCTCCTCCAGATAGATGCGTCAGTGTCTGCGGTGACTCGTTATTCCTACATGCATTATGAATACCGTATAAAGTAGTTACTCCTTATACTCTGATTTTTTGTGAACTTGGTCCTCGAATTCTTTTACAAGAATAGCCGAAACGATTTCTGTTAAAAACATCAAGGATAACTTTAGCGAATTGCAATCGTGTAATGTCAAGTGGTTTGATATAGCAATTAGTCTCATGTCTTCCGAAATCACTTTTAACGACCTTTTGAAGGTTCCCGTTGGCATCCTCTGCAGGTAATAGACTCACAAAAGAATTTACTTTTGCATATGTTGCACGCATCACAGAGGAAGCACAGATGAGCGAGCACGATGAATGGACACTTCCGTCGTTCATTCATAGAGCGAGAGACTCATATAACCATGACGCTACTTCATTACTTTTACTTCTGTGTTTGCAAATCTTTCTTTTCCCTAATGTCGGAATACCTTTGCGGATGCAATTTTATTCGTTGCTGTTATTACCATTATTTCTCCATGTAATAAATGTCTTGTTTTGCAATATTCAAAATGTACAGTAAGTAGTCGGAGTCTCTACGCATGGCTTCTGATGGTGTTCTGGTGGTATTAGTCGTTAAATAGGGATGGAGAATTTTCCGAATTTTTCTGGTAGTCATTTGAACGAAATAATGCATAGAACCACCGAAAGCTTCATCGAAACGACACGAGAGAAAAAAAGTTGCCTTTTTTTCGGTGCCAGGGTGGACACGACGCGCGCTGCCTGTAATTACAGGCTTTTTGTTCTCTCTCTGGGTTGCGGCTTTTGAAATAAACGCGGGACTATTATAGCTTTGTAATCGCGCTTATCTTGACGTTGGCGTACGCGTACTCATACGAATACCCATTACTTACTACACGATATTGCAGCGCAGGCCGATTCTACAGACTGTGCAATGTGCGCCAGGCTCGTAAGTGGATAATTGGCCGATGTTCGTGTCGGCGTTCTCGATAAACACGGGAAAATGCAATATTGTAACGATTACGTAGCTGATATTGGTATTTCGGGAGAAGGTCAGAATTTTACCATTAGCGAGTTAACACCCGATAAAAATCTCCCGAAAGAAGGAAGCACCTACTGGTTTTTTTTTAAATCGAATTTGTCCAGTCTTGTGTGAAAATATAAACGTATTCTGCTGCGGTCCAATATTTCTTAACACGTTGCAAACCTATTTGTGAATTCTCTAATTTTCTTTTAGCGGATACAGCAAAATTGAAAGTCCAAATGCATCTTGGTGCTTCCGTGTCGTTCTGGAAAGACCGATACTTATCTTTACCTCTGAGTTTGTACGCCGCGTAGCTGCCAATAGATTCAGAATACGAGATATCTTAATAAGAAATCGCTCGCTGAGAAAAGCATCTGATTCAGCTCGATAGCTTCGCGAACCGCTTCCGTAATATATCGGAACATTACGAGATGAGAATATTAATAAACTGGTACAGAACTTAATGAAGATGAATTTATGTTTTCTGAAATACCAGCTTTTAGTCAGAAGGTATTACTAATGACATTTCATATCTTTGATCGGAAATCAAAATAGAATGTCAACTTTCACTAAAATCATTTCCCGAAACTCTTGGAAAGTCCTACTCGCAGCGACCACAAATTATTACGAGAATTTCTAAATAGTTTTCCTAATAGCAAAGTGCTATCTTTAATTCTCTTCGAAGAGTGTTAAATTAGAAATGCTGATACAAGATTCGCTCTTAACGACTTCCAAAAGTGCCAGTAATCAGTTCATCAATTCCCAGCTTGGAAAGTGTCCAACCTGTGCAATCCAATTTTAAAGAACTTCAAAGGAAACACAAGACTAAACTTAATCTTTGCCAACTTTGCAATACTTAAACAAAAATCTGATAAACAAAAGCTTTTTACGAATTAACGAAGTCTATAAAAAATGTAAATGTTCATAAATCTGTTAACGCAGAAAGTTACGCGACAACAAATGACTGATGGAAAACGTAGACACATAATTCCAGCCACTGAAAGCAATATCTCTAAGCGTCTTTATCTACGGTTGATTTTAATTACTGCTTTACACATTAATACAAACATCGATAAATCTTGTATAAACATTTAGTCGTTCTTGACTTTTAGCAGTTTATCTATCAGTGGACTCTTAGTTACACGGGAGTTTAATTTGTGTTACATATCCACATAATTATCAATAAGTCAGCTGCCTACACATTGGGAGATACGCGAATAAGACCGGTTGAACGAGACCAGTAGGAGCATTTATTGCAAAACGATGCAAGCCGTTATTGAAAGTAGGCCGGTAGTTCTTAGTCATACTTAACGTCGTCTCAATCACTTTCCAACGTACATCAGAGTTTTGTCAGAAACATTCAACGTTTAAACAAAATCCCTAAAAAAAAAAGACTTCCCAATAACTCATCTTTACCATAATATCAGACGAATGACACGTCAGGGGCTCAGACTGAGGTTTCCAAGAGTCGGGCGGTGAATGTACGTGTCAACGTCGGGCATACCTCCATTTATTCGACGACTATAATATGTCGCTTTAATTCGCTTCCTCTCGTATTTGCTCTTCCCTTCACATAGCGCGGATTTCCAGGATTAAGACGCACGCTGCGAAGCCGGTACGTACACAGATTATCGTGTCAGTAGCCACAGCGTCGCTTTGTCTTACCTAACCACCGGCTAGTACTAACTATTCCATCGGGAATCGCTAAGCTTATTAGCCACGGAAGTGGTCCCCGTCCAGGATACGATTTCCCTAAAAATACACGCCGACGCAGATCCTAGGGACAGTCCGTAGGAAGGAGCTCGAGCCAAGCACTTAGCGGAATTTAAGTGGATTTCGGATCGATTGCCAGGTAATCTCAGGTTTTCCGTGGACTCGACAAGTCGTTTTCCTAGGTTTTATGTGAATTTGTCGAAAGTCCCTTTAAATTGTTATTATTGGAGTTAAACGTGGTTCCTAATGTATTTCCTTTATTCTTGATACCACTTTCTATTCGCTAACTGCCAGGGAGATGAATACGATTACTAGTGTGGTATTTTTTATTTTTTTAGTGGATTTACAAATATATTCAAAAAGATTCCATTCAAGGTACCACGTGTCAGATTAAATATTGCCCATAGCCCAGTGAGATTTTATTTGATCTGGTAATATCTTGCGTAGATGTGGCCATTGCTGCGATACAATTTGATCTGAACTTCTTTTTCGTTAATTTTCTGTCGAACTCTACTTGTACTTATTGTTAAAGGGTCCACACAACCTCTCATGGTACCTATTTGGGTGAGAAGAGGTTGTCTGTAGATGGCGGCGCAATTTTTAAGAATGTAGAAAACCTCAGAAACCGACTTTAACCTCTAAAGGCGTGTTAGGGTTATTAGGACCCCAAGTTGGCCACTTTATTTTATGATGTTTCGTTATTTACACGGGCCAACGAAAAAATAAGTCTACCTTTGTAGGGATAAAGTAAACACCGATTAAGTACAGCTGATCCTCCCTTATTTTAACGCTTCCCTTCATCCCTTATACTAGCACTCTATGAGTGTATAAATTCCCGGACGGGAATCGAATTCTTGACGGACTTCTCGGCATGCTGCGAAGTTGATTCTTATTAACAAATAGTGTTACGTTTTATTTGGGTTTAAAGTATCGTATAAATAAGGGATGTTACTTGTATATGAAGTATAATTCTCGACTTGGTAACCTTTTTCTAGTGACAAATAAATAAATGCCTGTCTCACAACAATTTTTATTACAATTAAATTAAAAAATATTTAATATTGGGTATTTTCATCGATAGGTTAAAAACATTTATAAACATTTATCATACGTAAATGGTAATAAATACTACCTGAACGTAAAATAAATGTTAAATTAACGATAATAATTTACGTATCACATATTTGTAAAGCTTAACTACAGTAGAGTTCCGGTATAATAGCGTCTCGCTACATTTATGTCCCAGTAAATTTTTCCGGTTCTGTCTCGTTATATTTACCTTTCGCCGCTCTCTTTTTCCTCTACCTGGCGGGCTGAAGCCTCACCAAGGGCCTGCTGTGGCGTCACAAACATAATGCGACTGAGGGGAGTGGGGGAAGCGAAGTACCCCTTCATTTGGTAAATATAACGAGATGGGAGGAAATGGCGTGGAACCGAGTGGGTAAATACACCAGGACTCTATTTTATAATTAAATGTTAATATATTCAAAATTTTCTTTTTTACAATTATTTATTATTAAGCGTTCTACATTTTATTTTTCGTGAGAAATATAATATCCTTTTTAAAAATTAGTATATATCACTTAACCTTCGCCGGTCACTGGGGGTCCAACAGACCCCACGATGAATTTAAAGGTAGATAATTCGCTTTATTAGTTTTAATTTGGAAATATTGGAACACCTATCGGTCATTTAAAGTACTACCAATATATATCTGGTAATGCCGTTGTCTGACAAACGTCATTATACTCGTGATTCGTTACAAAATTTAGTCGATTTCGTGGCGGGGTCCAGCGGACCCCAGTGTGGCTACGGTGTACACTTTGAAGAAAATAAAAAAGCTTTTATTTCATGATTTATGTAGTATAAATAGTCGAAATAACACGGTAAATAATGCGTATTGTACATCTATTATTGACTGCTAATAATATTATGAGACATATATTATTTATAGTTTTAGAGATGGCATACAATTTAAGAGTTCGTAATATTCGCAAGCAATTAGAAAAGACTGAGGAAGATGAAACTATTGTCAGAGATGCTTCAGACATTTTCGATTATCAGAAGATAAATTACTTTATTTGTTCAGTTATATATCTTATATTTAAAAATGATGTATAAATAAAAGTATGTAGGTAAAAATTATGTATTTTATTTTTTAAAGATTATGCACATCATTCATCTAAATAAATACTTTTTTTAATTGTACATCAATAAACTATTTTTTTCTACAAGACCGCAATCTGCCAAGTACGTCCAGAAAATTTCATTAAAAAATATTGAAGATATAAGTTATGATTTTTTAAGTAAATGAAGTCATTTTCTGCACTTTTTTTTATTTGTAATTTTTTTTACTATGCTAGATGCAAACTTATGCAAATTGTACAACGGGGTCATAATTTGGGATGGTTGAACAACGTCTCAGAATTTTTGTAACTTGCTACGGCTTACTCTTCTAATACAGGAACGATTTTAAGCATTGGGGTCCGGTAGACCCCGTGTGTCGTTCTTAGCATTTTTATGAGGTGTGACCGGCGAAGGTTAAATGTTCCGATAGCGAATAATAACGGTTAATAAGCATATAGTATAGACAGGTATTTCACAAAATAATCTTTGAACGTTAAATAAAAGTTTCATCCTATCTTTTATATGCTAACACTACATAACAATACATCAAATTTATAACCTTAAAAAATTGTATAATATAATATATCACTGTTTATTTTTTATAAGTTGTATATTATACATATACAATTAAAATGTCAGAATAAATAAACGTATTATGAGCGTATATTGGTAGCCATTTTTATACCTTCTTTTCACAAAATTAACGTATATAAAACAATTCTAGATACTTTAAAGGTAATTAATAATTAATTTTAAAAAGTTAGTGATTTAAACAGATTAACTAATATTATTTTTACCACTCAATATGACAGACTAAACTAACCTTTGGTAATCATCCTTTCACCTTTTTAACAAAAAATTCATCTTTCGCAGATTACGAAAATAAATTAAGGACAAGTAATCGCTCACAATTTGCCGTCATTAATTGCATGATTAACGGCGTACGATACTTTTCCCATAAGTTATGTACCTGATATTAAAACAACATCGATTTCCTATAATTTTATGAAAATATAGATTAATATGGTTGCAACAGTTTCTAATTAACGTAATTGGCACTCGGAGTTAAATATTTCTGAACACGTTGCATTCATGTTGATCGATAAATATCGATACCCACTTATTACCTTAAGCGCCTTCGTGTTGAACTTGCATTTTACGTTTTGCAACAGTGCGTGTAGCGCTGGTAATTAATGAAAAATTACATCTTAATTCATTTCGAAGTGTCTAATTAAATTACGATAAGTAAAACTGCGTTACTTAAATCTTATTACGCAGATAAGTCTTTAGTTTTTTTTAGTATAAATAATAGAATTTCAGGAAATGTTATCCAGCAGCATTGCGTCAATTCGACTTTCAGATTGGAAATATTAAGGTAATATTATAAATAAAAGCCGATAATCGTACAGAGACACATAAATTAGAATTTTTTAATTGACACGTTACGGAAACTGTTAATGGAAAGTTATAAAAAATTATTGTTCAGCATCAACTGTGCGTATTAACGCGTTAGTTTCACAATAGTGTACAATGCAGACTTATAAGAGTGAAGGCATATTTTTTTGGTCACGTGTTGGTATTATGAACCTGATGTATACGAAACTATAGAATTTTAATAGTATTTTTTTCGATATATTTGCGTAACATTCGATTTATACTTTGGGCTTTTGTCCATTCCACTTACCAGGCAATTTTTGTGTACTGAATTTTACTTTTTTAGTATATTTTGCGTTTGGCTTAATCTTTTTTTCGGTCCATTTTTATAGTGTGGAAGTTATTTTTTAAATTAGACACAAAGTAACCGTAAGAAGGTTTCGTTAGATATATGACGTGTACGAGAGCCCAATCCGATTCAATCCATAGCGACAAGAAACGTGGAGTGACATATGCAAATGTCCGGTGACAAATGATCTTGTTAGTCACGTGACTTGTGTTGTTCGTAGATACCATGGTTATATATAGTTCGATACTTTGCGGTATATTCCAGTCAAAGTACATGTTTTTCAAAATTAAGTAAACGTGACATCACGTCACTTTCTATTTCTATAATCTGTGGCTACTTGCAGTAGGAAATATCGATGGTGAACAGTTCATAAAACATATTTTTAAGTTCTTTCAATCTGAAATATTTTAAACATTTATTACGATTAAAGATAAAAATTTGCTTTGAATTTAAATAATGTTTAGAAATGAAAACAGTTGGAGGGGCACTATAATATTGGTATTATCGTTGGAATTTCATAACCTGTATTCAAACCACAAATGGTAATTAATAATTCGATTGAATTTGGTGCAATTAATTATCTATGATTATGCGTAATTCCAAATTTTAGTCAGGAAGAAAAGCATATCTAATTTAATTGGTCGATGTTAATCAAGTACTTTCATTGAAATAATGTATGATTTTTGAACATTTTTAGACTTCGTCTATTGCACGCATAACATGAATGACGTTTGTCCAATTTAAGTGATGAATTCGACATTTCATTGAAGTCTTCTGTGAAATATTTCGGTTGCTTCAATTTTATTATTTTAAGCTTCAAATTTATTAGGCAAAATTAATAATTTCAAATATACGAGAGTTTCTGTATGAAAATGTATTATATTTTACAAACATATCCGTTCAAATGATCCTCCATAAAAATAGTCAATTTTCGAAAAAATGAGCCGTAAATTTTATATAAAATATGTGAGTAAAAAACGGATACCTACTTTTCTAAAGAATGTAACTGTGAACCTATTCTCAAAATTTCAAACCGATCCATAGAATAATCTCACTGTAATCCGTCCTCCAGATTCGAAAACATGGTTTCCAGATCAGCGTGCTTAAAGTTTTGAAAGTACTCCAGTACGTGCTCTGAGGCGCCGGAAAATAGAAAATTAAACCATTTGCACTTTTTTATCTCCAAAAGACCGATTGTACTTGGTTTTTGTTCCCCTAAAGTATATTTGAAGCAAAAAGAAACATTTTTTTTCAAATCCTGGAATTGTGTTACCCCTTGGTTGCCATTTTAAATAGAGGATTTCATTTTTTTTAAAGGTCGAGCCGATTCAAGAAAGTTTTTAAGCTTTTGATGAATGCTTTTCGTTTATCATATTACTTTTGAGAGCAAAATGTCGGCGAATGTAAATATATCATTTGAAAGTAATTTTTATTACAAAATTGTTGTAGTGAACTTATTCATTTTATTGGAGAGCATTTTAATACTAAATTTAAAAATATGTATTACTTCAGAATACAATTCCCTCCAACATATGCACCGAAAAAATAGATAGATTAGTAAAATATAAAAACCTTTTCAGGGTCGGTGTACCATATATGTTACATCTAAAATGAATTGTGATTTTTTAAATTCTTTTACAGTATTAAATCATAAATGGGGATATTTTATGTTTCTTAAGATATAGTGAATGTATGCCGAGGCTAAAACTATAGCTATTTATTTATTTGTGCTTAGTTTTTGAACAATCTAAGTTGAACAAGCGTTTTTTTGCAATTCATTCGTTAAAAAAAGCACACCTAATAAATAATGAGACCTATGGTTCGAATTTTGAAAAGCTTTATTCGCCATATTAAAACTGGCATTTTGACTTTTCATATTTTGATCTCGGATTTATAATCAGCGATCCCGAAAACCCCCGAGTGACAAATTTTTTAGAATTTCATTGAATCTGTAAAATTTTACCCGTCATATTGGATCCGCCATATTTAATTGCCCCATTTTTGATAATACTGCAAAATTTTGCCTGACATATATTAAAGAAAATAGTGTAAATAGTAGAAAATACTTGATTCAATAATTTGTTTCAAATTTTGCCTTTTTTATTACGGACCCTATCTTTTTTAAAAATACTAATATTTTTTTAAGCTACTCTCGGGAGTTAAGAAAAGATTAAAATGTTCCATTTCGGCGAATCCAATATGGCGGCCGAAATTTTTAAATTTCATCTCATATTTATGTAACTTGGTATATAGAAATTTTTGAGATTGCTGATTAAGAAAATGTAGTGCTTTTTTAAGAAATTAGAATTGCGAATCCAATATGACGGTAGAGAATTGAAATATTTCTATGAAACTTAGTAAATCGGGGTGTTCGGGTATCTGATTACGAATTAGGAGTAATTTTTAGAAAATAGATAATAGTGGATCCAATATCGAGGTCAAAAATAAAAAATGTTATTTTACTTTTATGTAACTGTACTGAGATACTATTAATCAATGCAAAAATAACTATGACTATAAGTTTTTGATTGAACCTCCGCGGAACAAAAATTCTTACTCGTGGATTCAGCTGGAAAAGTATTGTCGAATAGTCGACTTTCAAAAATGTTTTAAATTTCAATTTCCAAAGGCAATCCTTATGCAGGATCAAAAGATCAATCATTTTTACGCCGTTACAAACATTTTTACCTTTTTTAATTTGCTTATAATAAGATAAATTTTCGGTATTTTTTTTACATCAACACGTGATTATTACTTGATCAATTTCAAGAATTTCAGAATGAAAGAAAATTAAAATTACAGATTGAACATTTTTATTAGCTAATGTAAACAGAAAAAAATTAAGATGTTTATATGCAAAAAAATTGCCAATAAAAGTAAAAAACCTCGTCTATTTTTAAGAAAAGTAATCAAAGCGATTAAAGTTTGTACGTCATTCTGTATCTGACATTTTTAATATTTTAAAAATAACTTGAAAAACGCTGATTTACCCAGTTTCATAAATATGAAATTAAATTTTTTATTTTTAGCCGCCTTTTTGAAAAAACAGAGAAAGCTATAGTCGCCATTTTGAAGCCGCCATCTGCAACTTTCTCATATATTATTACGAATATATATAGCTGAGACATTAAAGACGCGGTATTTTGAGGTTTTTGACCCAATGACTTTTCTTGTTTGACATGAAAATATTGATTAAAAAATGTTTGTGAAGGAAAACATTGCGTTTTTTAGTGAAGAATTGTTTACAAATTTTTACATGTTTATTATAGACAGAGTTTGATAACAGAATCTAAAAGTGTGATCAATTTTATATAATTTATCTCAAATTTTTTGAATTGGGTTTTAATGTCAAGAAATATTTCGAAATTGTTGGTGCAATTAGTGTCCTCTTGGGCGTAAATGGGTTAATCAGTATCTAGATGATTAAAATTTGTAATGTGAGTTTTGGTTCCTCTTAATGATTGAGCTAAATGAGTAGAAAAACAAGTTTTTTTTTTAAATTACTATATTGCTTGTATAGAGAGGATACAAATTTCTTACATTTTATTGCAAAAATACAATATGTGTACAAAATATTCCTGAAGAGTATGGCAATTTTTCTGCAAATTGCCTTAATATATAATAGCTATGTAACAAAATTGTTATGTAATAAAAATTATTAAATATACCAATAATCGTCCATTCTAATTTACTTCGAATTAACTTTCTGATATTGTTAATCATTTCTGTTCGATATTCAAATGCTTCAATTATAAAATCATGAATCAATGCCTATAAAAATTGTATATAAATTGCAGCAGTGAACATAAATATTATAAAAACACTTCTGTAGACATATTTTATTTAGATTAATGTTTACTGTTGGTAATTTAGCGCATCAGCGAGGTTTGTTGATAAACACAAAACAAACAATTAGTCTATTTAAAATATTGTCTGTTTAATATTTGAATATTTTCGCAATAAAAAAGCTTATAACAAGTGATTTATTAATATGTTATTATTTTAATAGCATTTACTCGTTTTAAAATACAGATAACTAAAATATATTAGAATGTACTATTTTTGAATATTTGCTGCAATATTAACAATAAATTACAATAAAAGTAAAGTTTAAATGTGGATGTAGTCTTACAGACTTAAACTCCTCATGGACTTTGAAAACGTGTACTAAATACAATTGAATTAGAATATCTGGGTAATCTTACCTGCCAATCTGTTGATTATATCTGGAAATATAATTATCCCAGATAATTTCCGTAATACAACTTGGTTTTGTAGAAAAAGTCTAACACGACTGATCAGTACCTAATCTGGAAAAATTCGTTTTATTTAATAAAAGGTAACAAAATGTCCATTTACTTTAAAAAATAAGTCATCAAAGTTTAAAATTACATGATTTTTAGTTACACTGTTACAAATATTGACGTCAAAATTAATATACATGTATATGAATTCATTTGCATATACAAGTATATTAAATTTAATATATATGGTTATTTTAAACTAACATACGCGTATATTACATTTCATCAAGTATACGTAAAGGTTAGCATGAATAAAACATGTTAATACATTTTTTCATAGAGTCGGGGAACTGAAAAGATTTGTAATTCCTATCGACATTTGTTAAACTTACTATTATTTATTTTTGTCGATGTACATTTAATATTAGTATAATAATTAAGTATTTTAAAGGATAATTTTTGGGCTACAGAAACGTCATTAATATAAGGTTTTAGATTAGAAATATTGTACCGATGATAATACTTTCTTCAAAACAATTCATCAGACACAAAATCTTGTATCGATGGTAAAAATCTTGTTGAAAATAGGCTTTATATTTAAAATCTTGAATCGATGGGAAATTTACCAAAAGAAGGATTTGAACGAAAAATCTTCTGTCGATGATGAAACTTCAATAAAAATTCAAATTTAGATGTAAAATCATTTGTTGAAAAAAAACTCTCATCTGAAGAAAATTTTTTATCTGGAATTTCTTATCAATGGTCTTGTCGAAAACAGTTTCAAAATTTCAAATCTTGTGTGCATGGTAAAACTTTCAATGATTTAAGTCTTCAGATCCGAAGTCTTTTGGTAATGGTGAAAATTTTGTTGAAAGAAAGTTTTACAACTAAAATCTTGTACCGATGGAAAATCTGTCACGAAGATTTCAGATCTAAAATTTCTTGTCGATAATAGAACTCTCATCTAAAGGCAGTTTCTAACCTGAAATATGTTATGTCTTCTTTTTATTATTAAGTACAGTATTAAGTACAAAAATGTATTGAGAGGAAACATGAAATATCACAATAACTCCACTATCGCAATTACCCGAGTTAACCCTACCTTACCGACACTCGAGTGCGATACGTGTATATTAAATCTTTAAAATTTGAGTATATTAATTTAAAATCAAGACACCATATATTAAGATTAATTTACTTGTGCATATTAAAAGTGTATTAAAATTAAGAACATTTTTAACAGTAATTTCACTTGAAACTTGCGTGCAATTTGTTAATTCGCATTCGATACTCTAATTTGTCGCTTATTGAAAGTAATGACTTTCATGCATCGTGTATGTTTGATTAATGAAGCGAGCATCATTTGTGATAGGACGTACAGCAATTCATTGAACCTAAGATGACTTGCGTAATCAGTGACGTAAACGGAGGAACGCTTGACCGACTCCCATTCAATGATCAATGCTCGAGCACGGCTTCTCTTTAACCCGTAGTGCGAGCGGAACGTCAGTCATTCGCATCAATCGAGGATAAACACTTGGAGTGTGATGGACGCATCATACTGATAAAAATGTGGTTTGATCTAAAAATCATTATTAATTTAATTCCCCCACTTTTGGATTCAGACAACAAAAGTAAAAATTGGGGGTGGCCCATCGATCTTTTTAAACCTGAGTAGGGGTCCAAATTAAAAATTACATCTAAAATCAGTAAACTTTATGAAAATTGGGTTTTTTCGAAATAATTTAGATACATCGATTTTTCTCTAGGATTATTCTGCAAAAAATTATACTTTTTTAAACATTACCAAGATAAATTGAACTAATCAGTTGAGTTCTTTCAATTTTTAACATGGGGAATCACAGTTGTCAGGTACTTCATGCACAATGTAGTTCTGAAAATTAGCTTGCGTGACTTAACATGCGTCATCTTCCTGCTTATGGAAAATAATACACTGGGGAATACGGATAGTTTGTAAAATAAGCCAAGAAATGGCATAACTAAATTTAAAATTGGTCTCGTGATAAATTTTTGCCAAATCATGATTTGTACACAGGAACAAAGGGAAATCGTCAAAAATTCTGGCAGAGGAAATAGTTTAATTAATTTCACGGTAAGAATTTCATTTGCATATTTATGGACCACATGTAAACAATGTTACCAGAAGGCAACTATACAACTATTAGTTGATTCAAAATCTGCGTTTATACGAAATTAATAATGTTTCATTACTTGCGAGAATGCTGCGTTCAATGACACCCACATGCGCCACCAATCGGTGAGCGTAGAATACATCAACTTTTCAAGTCTCTCCGTTATCATGAGAAAAACGGCACTTTATTAGTAACAATTTTACTTATCAACGTTTAGAGTGAATAGTTAATCAAACAAATAAACTAGTTAAATATACTATAAAATATACCTCAGCATTATTTTAGGTTGAAGAAACTATTTTTCAATTGGTATTTTGCAAAATTAACGATAAATAAGTACAAGGTAAATAGTAGTAAAAAAACTACGAGATACTATAACAGAACATACTTGTTTTAATTAATTTTGGGATAAGTAAAATGTTGCATTAAAGCAAAGAAATATTCTTCGACCTTTTGTAATTAATTATATATTAACTTAAAATTTCAGTTCTCGGATATGCGGTCTCTCATAGATAAGCAATAAATACAAATATAAATATGGGTTGTTATGACAACCACGAAATATGAAAAGGAAAGATTTTAACAGTTTTTGGCGATAATATCACTTTGATTTTAACATAATTCATAAAAACCTTTTTAAGCCCGCTATTTAAACCAGTTAATAAATTAACAATTATATTAATTTTTACTGAGAAAAATGGTTGTTTTGGCTACTTTAAATAATTAAAAAGACTATATCATTGATATTATTCTTGGCAAAAGATGGAATATAACTTTCAACAACAACAATTTTATTTAGTCGAAATTATTAGCATAAATTCGTCCATATTTTCACTTATCAAAGACACAACAATGTTTACGCAATGTTCCTCAGTGACGGTCATGTATTATATTAGAGTATAATTAAATTATGAATGGTTCTATTAAACAAATAATTTCATACTTGCATTTAGTTATCTTAAATTTCTGAACATTTCCTGATCAACAACCATAAAATTTTATGCAACCAGTGGGGTGGGTGACCGATTTCTAAAAGTCGTATTCAAACTGAGTCATAAATTTTTTATATGTGACTTACAATTTATAACAAATGTTAAAAAACATCAAGATAATGCCATTTAAATAACGAAATAATTGTAGATTACACTTTATGGTATCTAATTTAAAAAACTTGGGTGAATAAAATGGCAAGTTAGGTTACGTTTCATTTTCTTTTAGGTACTTTTTAGCGGATAGTACAGAATATAATAATAGTGAATTTTCAGTAATCAAATTGATCCAAATATCTATTAATAACTTATTCTGTAACTCACGGTAATAATTTTAATTAATAGACCAGTAATGTATTAAAAATACAGTTCGCTAATTGAAAAAAAAACGCTTATTCAAAATTCATATACTAGTGGTGAAATGTTGGAACAATTCTAATATTAGGATAATTTTTGATAATTCTTATATTAAAAAACTATTATAAATGCCGTATAAATTCAATTTGAAAGCACTAATACATATAACTAACTATTAAAGTCATATTAAAATAATAAACGGTGGAAGAATTTGGATAAAAATTTCATTCCGTCACATTCCTATAGTTCAAAGGCACTCTACATGTCTTGTCGAGGTCTTTAGCATTATGGCCGTTGTGTCCTACCTTCCATTAAAATGATTAATGATTTCGCCTTTATATCCAAATTAGAAAGAAAAAAGAACAGCCTCGTAATAACAGCTTGACCGCACGAAGATCCGGACTCGTTGAAGCTACAAAGAGTCAAGACCGCCTTGAAAATTGCATAACGCGATGTGATGTACCTGGTGGCAATAAAACACAAAAGATAGTATTTGCTTTCGGACATTTTATGCCTCAGTCGCAATCAATCACATGAGTTTGACGAATTCATGTAAAATGTTCACTTACATTTTCACTTGTTTTATTTTTTTTTCTGTTGCATTTTCTTGAATTACATTTTCCCATCTGATCAATAAATTCTGTTGTTTTTTTAGAAAAGTATTGTTTAAAGATCCACCTAACCATAAGTTTCTTGATAAACTGACAATAATAATAGTTTGCTAAAAAAGTTAGATTTTCATTGACTATATCTACTAGAATTATAATCGTGTCTAAATCAATTTGGTTGAGATGCTGCAACCGAACGGATGTGATTTACCGTATACAATCGTACCAATTCCTGAACCATGGAATTTATGGTCGAGTATTGTATAAAGACATTGACTTATGTCAGCCAAAGCGTTTGGTTCCTATAACCAGATTTATTTAGTACTTACAACCGAACAGGCGGCCGCAATAACCAAAACGGTGTCTGATTTACAAATAATCTGGTTTGGTTTTGACAACTAAACTGGTTGGGTATCGACAACCAAATTGCTGACAACCTAAATGGTTTGCCATCTGCAAACCAAATTGGTGTGTTATCTTCAACAAAACTGGTACGGTTCTAATAACCAAACTGGTATGACTCTAATCATTAAATTTGTTTAGCTCTGGTAACTAAACTTGTTTGATATTTACAACCAATTATATTGTCTACGCCTAACCGAGTTTGGTTTCGATAATCACATTGAGTTGGTTTTGATGATGATACTGCTTTCGTACTTACAACTAAACTAGATTGTTTCCGATAATGAAACTGTTTCAGCATCTACAACCAAACTAGTATGGTCTCTACAACCAAACTGATTTGTTTTTGATAATGGTGTCTAAACGAATTTTGTTAGGATACTGCAACCGAACCGATGTGGTTCACCGAATACAAGTGTACCGACTCTCCAACTTATACGATTGATGACATAAATACAAATAAATAATCACGAAGTGGTTAGTTCCAAAAACCAAACTAATATGGTATATAAAACCAAACTTGTTTGGTTACTATAACCAAATCGGTATGGTCCTAGTAACCAGCAGTGTTACTTAAAACTAAACTGCTTTGGTTCTGAGAGCTAAACTTAATAGGTATCGACAACCAAACTGGCTTAGTGTTAGTATCCTTGAATGTTTGTTATCTACAAACCAAATTATTGTATTGTCTACAAACAAATTGAATTTACTCTGATAACTAGATATATTTATTATCTGCAATCATATATATATAGTTCTACTAATCAAATTAGTTAGGTTACTACACTGCACTGGTTTAGTTTTGATAACTAAATTTGATACTTTGATATCCGCAAGCAAACTGGTGAAATATATACACTGAAACTAGTTTGCTTCTATTAGCTACACTAAGTTGAATCTGACATTCATACTGGCTTGGTGCCTACAACGAAACTAGTTTGGTTCGGATAAGGAAATTGGTTCGGTATTTATAACCAAACTATTGGTAGTACCTTCAACCAAACTGATTTGGTTCTGGTAACTACAGTATTACTGTTCTCATCCGCATACTAGTTTTGAACATACAACCTAACTGGTTTAGTCCTGATAAACAAACCGGTTTGGCATTTCCAACAAGCTAGTTTCAAACCTAAAACCGGACTGATTTAGTTCTTATGACTAAAATTTTAGTTTCATAAAGCAAACTAGACCAAACCAAAACTACTGTAGTACCTACAACCTAACTGGTTTAGTCCTGATAAATAAACTGGTTTGGTATCTACAACCAAAATAGTTTGAAACCTAAAACCAGACTGATTTAGTTCTGATAACTAAAATTGTAGTTGCACGAAGCAACTTAGAACAAATCAAAATGTTTTCGTCAGAAAATAAAATCTCTTCCTCTTTCCGTAGAGAATTGATCAGCTAATTAAAAGATCAATGTTTTATTAATGTGTTCAAATATTTTTGAAGGTTCATATTTTGAAAGTATAATGTGTATAAAGTGCATTTAAATAGTAGGGACTAGAAGGGTCTGGTTACAAATACCGATCAGGTTTCGTAATCAGAACCAAACTAATTTCATTTTAGGCACCAAGCCAGGATCGTTATCAGTTTCTTAGTTTAGCTAGTAGAACCAAACCAGTTTAGTTATAGATACCAAATAAGTATAGTTATAAAAACTAAACCAATTTACTTGTAGTAACCTAACTAGTTTGATTATTAAAACTGTACTACATTAGTTGCAGGTATTAAATCTGTATGGTTATTTGAGTCAAATCAATTTATTTGTATACAATACACTACAGTTGAACCTCCGTTATCAAATACCCCGTTATAGAATAGTTCCGTTAACGAATATTCAGACGCCTCCGTTAACGAATACTTTCTCTTCCGCTGGTCTCCCCTTCTTAGACACTTTCAGGTGCACGAGAAAATATGCGCATGTGCGGCTGATGTTCCTACGCCAAAGAGTGAATGTTAGAGGTGAGGAGCCGTTTTTTCTCTTTAAGTGTTCGTTAACGGAAATTTAACTGCCTCGCCTTTTCACGGCCATATTCGATAATGGGGATTCGACTGCAATTTCGTTTACAGATAACAGACATTCAGGGTTACTACCACTAAGCAAGTTTAGTTGTCGATACCGAACGAAGTTAGCAATCAGAACCAAAGTAGTTTAGTTTCAAGTAACAAACAATGTTGATTATTATGACCATAACGAATTGGTTGTAGTAACCAAATAAGTTTGGTTGTATTTACCGCATTAGTTTTGGAATCAACTACTTCGTCTGCCATATGCCAATCATTGATTTGTATTTATCGAAATCAAATCAGTTTGGCTGTAGAAGTTGGCTGTTACCATAATAGTTTGGTTGAAGATGCTGAAATTTATTTGTATTTATTCGATGCTGGATCATGACATGATTCCTACATGTTGGAGAGTCAGTACTCTTGTAGTCGGAAAAGAACTCCGGATCGGGTACATTATCCTAATCAAATTCGTTTAGATACCATTATCAGAAACAAATCAATTTGGTTGTAGGTACCATAACTGTGTTATAGCTGATGCCGAAACAGTTTCATCATCAGAACCAATATAATTTGATAAATTCCACAAACAACGGGTAAAACATTTTTTTTTCATTTTAAACGGTACCAATCGGGGGGAGTATCTTATTTTCATTTCAGTATCACTATTTTCATTAATTGGCGCGTCATAAAGTTAGACTTATCGGAAACTGCAATTTTGCATCAACAGATGAATACATTGTTATCCCAAAATTCTATTTCCATATAGGTAACGAACCACCCTCACGTGGCAATCATCAGATTTACCTAAAATATCGGGAATTAAGGGTCTAAAAAATAAATCGGAAAACGAGAATAACGAAATCCTTGACCGACAACCCATCCGCCGAATGACATTGTTTTATGACGCGGAGCCCAAAAAGGAGGCCAAGAATAATTTCGAACGGTACAACCTGGGAGTAAACGAGGTGAAACGCAGGTCGAAAGATAAATGGTGCGAGGGCGTCGAACAAAGAGCCACGCACAGGGGCAATGAGTGGGTGGGACAGAGACGACTCATGGAGGAAGTAAGGGAGGGAGGCAAGGAAGGGCCCGTTAACGATACGTCAGCAGGGAGCTCGTCCGTAATCAGCGAAAAATCTCGGGTTTTATCCGAGCTCGCAATCTTTCTTCCCGTATAAAATAAACAGTAAAAAAGAAATGACTGGCCAGTCGACTGGAATTTGCAGCTTCTGCGCGTTCCGCTCTAAAACACTTTGTACCTCTCGGTAATATACGCTTCCTCGCCGCGTGAGAAAGTGCATCGACCCAAGGGTTAAATCCTGATCTGATAAATTCCGGTCTAATTTAAATACATAATTTGACGCAGCTGTCGACCGAGGTTTAGCTCGACGATCCAGCTTTTTAATGGACGCCTGATGAAAACGAGCGCACATCTTGCACCAAGAACTCATCGTACCTGTCGTGTTCAATTATATGCCATTCGCACGATTTACACGATTAATTTGACGCTCTCCAACTTGCTGAGGATGCTGATCCATTTTTTTGAATGTCTATACAGGCTCATCTTTAGAGATCCCATTACGCACGATTAGCTTTACGTCTTGGTGGCATCGTTCATCTTTCATGGCTGCAGGTGTTACAGTTTTCAACATTTTATTGCAAAAAATAAGCTCAATTCAATATGTCAATAGTAACCTCTAATGGAAAATCTTGCTTGGAAAATTCTCTTTTAACCACTGAGCGATTCAATTTAAGGGAAAGCTAATTAGTATCCAATACACGGTAACAATGTGCGAGCACGCACCGAATGTCCGAGTCGTAACTGGGTTAAAATTAATACAAAAGTGGTTACAAACCACTCGCGACGTTATTATCCGGGTGTCAGCCGTTATTATCGACAAAGCCATTATCAGCGGCTGAATCTCCTCCTGGCGAATAACGACTAGGTTCGCCTTCTCTTTTTTTTCTCTCTTCTTTGCGGAATGAAAACAAACGCACCGTCACCTGGGGCGGTTACGCCTTTTCGACCTAGATGTATGCACCTAGTATACACGAACGAACTACGGTTAGGTGGCTTGGTGCACTGCACTCCATTGTCAAGAAGATTACGATAATTGCACTGACCTAAAAAAGAGTCGAGTGATCAGCACCGGGCCATCTCTGCTAAGTCGGGAGAGGACGCGTTGATGGAATGACTTAGAGGGTGACAATTGGTAGGGATTGAGGATGAACGATGACGATCGAGAGACAGGGTCTAAAATTAATGAAGGGAGTTCGAGTAACGATGTTCCGTTTAACTACCGATGACGTATTCAAAAGTTCATCGTTGATTTGGTACGCTCTATGCATATGGTGACGAGAATTATTCAAGGCAGTGTTTGCTATTCTGGTACAAACAATTTGATTTGACATCACTGTATCAACTGCTTCAAAAAGGTCAAGATAACATCACAATTAATATTTTTGACGCTATTTGAAACAAACAATTTGGTGTTAATTGTTCAGTTCTTACATCGACTTTCTTACGGTTTCTTTCAAGGTCATATTGAAATGGCGTTTCGTCTCAAAGATTGGATGTGGGTCGAAAACTGGTAAATCGAAAAGCCGACCAGTCAAAAAACCGACAATCGAAAAGCCGACACAAAAAAATAAACACATTGTGGGTGCGGATCGAAAAACCGACAGGTCAAAAAACCGACAGTCAAAAAACAGGCATTTCAAAAAATGACTTGTCCGCTTGTCGATGTGACTAATTTTTATGTGTCGTTTTTTTGACTATCAGTTTTTTTACATATCGGCTTTTTGATTTGTCGGTTTTTTTACCTGTCAGCTTTTTGATTCGTCAGTTTTTCGACCCGCACCCCAAAGATTTTCTTATGACTGAATAATCTTGTAAACAATTTTAAGCTCTGTTTGCTTTTAAGCTGATGTAGAATTATTGTTCCTGCATGCATTGTTTCATACATTCCATTTTATCTAAGGATAATTACACGTCTTTCTTTGGCACAAAAAATATTTAATCTATGAAATCTACCTTGTATGCTTCATAATTTCTTAGCGCATTTGAATACAAAGGATATGAAAAACGCGAATATAAAAACGCGGAGCAAAAAGTCTCTCGTGCATATATGTGTGTTCAGCCTTCAGTGGGGAAAAATTAAACGACCGTAATTTTAATCGTTAGACAAAAAATATTAATTGCTGCAGGTACAATATTTTTCTTTGCGTTTTAATAAAGTAGTACATATAAAAGTATGTACGAAGTAAATTTATTAGATTTTAAATACACTAAATTATATTCTAGTGACAAAATAAATAGAATTACTTGACATAAATTTTAAAAGTTATTTTAAATAGTCACTACAATGGTAAAAATTACTGTCTTCGCATAAAAAAACTCGCGACTTGAGTTCTGTAGATGTTAAACATTTGGTATTATAAAAAAAAAAATAAAAATTCACAAAAAGTATTAGAAATTATTAATATTAGTCATTATTGTTTTTATTTATTAGTAGTATTATGATTGTTTACAATTGTTTAATTTTTCTTGTATTCAGATCTGGGATAAATTGTTAAAAAATGAAATTAAACAAAAATCATATCAAATAAAAAAATAAACTCAAAAAAAGTAGTTGAATATGAAATTCACGATCTTGCCCGAAATTGAACGAACTAGCCCGACTAATTGATTCCTTTTCAGTGTTTATATAAGCTGCCTATTTTAGTATTGCTTATCTTTCAGTACATTTTCAGCAGTATTCCTAATTGTTGATTTTGATGCTATAAAATACAATTCAATGTCGAATTTACGATTTAGACCAATTTAAGACGAAATTTAACGATGTATTGTGCGTCTGTAAAATTCCACTGTCATATTACATCTTGTTTGTAAATAATTTATCTTTCATTGGACCTTAATTTCATACATCGATTTTATAGAGAGATACGTGGATTTTAATATTGAGTTCACGAATCATCCCGATTATTTCCGATATTTACCGAAGCAGTTGTTAAAACGAATTTATCTGTCATTTATACCTTTCATACTACTTTATTTGTCATTTATTCTACTTTCGTCAAAATAGATTATTCCAATCGACAGATGATGGGGATTAAATATAATTTCACGATCTTCCCCGAGTTTCAACGAAATTGCCCAACACATTAGTTCCGGTTAAAGGCGTATATCTTTTATTTTCAATAGACCTGAATTTCATTACGATACATCGATTTTATAGAAAGATACATGGATTTTAATATTGAGTTCACGAATCATCCCGATTATTTCCGATATTTACCGAAGCAGTTGTTGAAACGAATTTATCTGTCATTTCTACTTTTTACCCTACTTTATTTGTCATTTATTCTACTTTTTTCAAAATTGATTATTCGAATCAACAGTTCTGGACTTTAAATTTAAATTTCCCGATCTTCCCCGAGTTTCGACGAAATTGCCCGACATATTAGTTCCGGTTAAAGGCGTATATATTTTATTTTCATTGGATGTCGGGTTCGTTTCGATTCATCGATTTTATAGAGGCTTACATGGATTTTAATATTGAGTTCACGAATCATCCCGATTATTTCCGATATTTACCGAAGCAGTTGTAGAAACGAAGTTATCTGTCATGTTTACCTTATTCCAGACTAATTTATTTGTCATTTATTCTCGTTTGATCAAAATTGATGATTCTAATTGACAGATAAAGATATTGGGGATTAAATATAAATTTTACGATCTTCCTCGAGTTTTGACGAAATTGTCCGACGCATTATTTGCGGTTAAGGGCGTATATAACTTGTCTTTATTGAGTTTCAGTTACATTTCGATTGCTTGATTATATAGCGAGATACATGAATTTAAATATTGAGTTAACGAATAATCCCGAATATTTCCGAAATTTACCGAAGTAGTTCTGTATATTTATTATAGTTCCCCTAAATGCTTCCTACGTTATTTACCACGATAATCTAAAAATGGCTATCATACAGTTCGGTTTTCCTATAGAATTTTGCCATTTCAAAGTTTTCAAACAGACGGTGTCATGGAAATGCGGCCTTAGATTTGGGTTCGATTCTTCCGAAACGTCGGACAAATTCCTGAAAGGTTTGAATTACGCGAAATCCTCTCCCATATTTTACGCAGGCGAAGAAGCGGAACACGTCGGGGTCGATCGGGAATTTCCGCGGACCCGAGGGAGGCACAATCGCTGGAGAGCCGACGCGGTAGGCACGGAACGATAAAGGAAATTATTTAGTTCCCATTAACGTCACTCGCATTTACTCGACGCCACACCCCCGACACCCCAGTCCCCCACCCCGAACCGCGGCCCCCAGCTCTTGGAGCTGTGGGGGTGTACGCGTCAACGACGCCTTTTTCATTCCTTCGCCTTTTTTCCGAGATCCCCTTACCGCTCGTTATTTAACCTCGTGAGTCGTTCTCCGCATTGGATCCCATCCTGTTCGCGGGAAATGGTTCATATTATATCAAGCTCGTAACAATAATTCCGCTCTTTTATCCTCTAATTCATTCGTTGCGTGAATTATATAAGCCGGTGTGGTAGAGCAAACAATTGCTATTATGTCTGGATTAAAACGTTAAGGATTTTAGGACTTTTTATTCAGCCTAGGGTTATTCTACAGAATTATTTCAACAGAACTTTTAACTTTTCAATGTTCAAAATCATCAAAAATTATTTTAGTGGCACACTAATTGGACATATTTTTTGGTTTTTAGAGCACTTCAAGAGTAAGAAACAGTTGGCGTAACTCGGTTTGGAATAAAGTTGTATAAAGTTTAATAAAGTCAAAGTTGAAACTAAACAATAGCCTAATGGTAGCTGCAGATGCACTTATATTATATATCTTATAGATAAAGTACTTGTTACGAGAAATACAGTTTTTTACTCATTATTTATTATCGCTAATAACAAAATTTTAGAATTAATTTTTTTCAACTTTTATTACGAGAGTCTTAAGACATTAGCCGAAAAGGTAGTAATCTATGTTTATTTTCAACCTAGAAAAATGCTCATTTATTTTTTAGATTGTTTGTCTCCTATTATAAACTTAACAATGTCAAATAATAAAAATAAAAAAAAGTCAACATTTGTTATTATTGAAATGTCCATTTTACGGTGTAGGATAACGAATGGCCAGTTAAACACGTGATAGTAGGTTTAAAGAAGTACTTTAAAGAACAAATTACGACGTAGTTTTAAGCGTGCCTAAACGCCCTGTAAGTGTGCCACTCGAAAATGTGTATTCGAACCAGTTACGCACTGATTTGATAATTTTTAGAGACCTCCTACAAAGTTAGTTTATGAGGAACACGTATGCCGTGCGTCTTATTTTTGTCGGGCTTTTAGTGTAGAGTTATTGTATAAAACTAAGAATTCAAGAAATAAAAAGTTATTTTCTCCATATCGTTTTTTTTTTAGTGATGTCAAAATGAAATTATTGGATTGTACGTTATGAAATTCAGTAAAAATCGTACTTTACATCCGCTTTTCTTCTTTCCAGTGGTTTATAATCTTAAAAAACATATAAGGGCTAACATTTTTATATATCGTAGAAAAAGAATCTTGATCGTTTAGTTCGATATTCATTTGTTTGCAAGATACATCATCGCGTACTGTAATAGTTAAAGTTTCTGTAGAATTACTCGTATACTGATAAAAATATTTGTTTGATTTGATCAAAATTGTGATATTGGGCGAAATAAATATTTGTTACTAATCAGCAAGCCATTTATGTAGGTCCTATTAAGAAGGCTTCTTTATTTGAAATTACTATTTATCAATATTAAACAAATGTTTTTACTACACAAAATATTTCTTAATATCCAGAATACAATTATTGACTACTGAGAAAATATGGCAAAAGTTCTAATAATGCAAAACTATTCGGTTTGCTAAAATTAAAAATGGTAGATTCAATATGGTGAACAAATATTGTAATTTGTTATCAAACAGAATATTTTTTAGATAAGTACTTTAATAATTAAAGATGGCGGATACAATATAGAGAACATATCATTTAACATATATCTATAGTATTTTACAATAATAAACCTAATAAGAAATGGCCTCTGAGTAAAGACACCGCTATTGTTACCCACCATTTCAAATTTATATTTTCTGATTTCAAATACCTGTTTTTATATTTCTATTTAATTTTTAAAATATATTTAAAGTTTTACCACCGTTAATTATAAATTAGAAGTTGGAATTTACGAATTCAAAATGGCTGACTTAATACGACAGTTAAAAATTCGAGTTGAGTAACAATATGGCTCTCATTCACATATTTAAATAACACTTGGTCCTATATATTGTCTTACTCCATCTTTAATTTTCAAGTTTGTTATATTTTTTGTTATTTTTGTAATTCTCTACTGTAACTTACTAAAGAATATTTAAGACATCGAAGTAAATTTAAATGGAAATGTTACCAATCATAATATCCGCAACTAAATAGTACAACTAAAAATATTAATCCCAAAAGGTAAAAGTAAAAATCTATTTCCATATACGTCTGCAACATCCGCGTATTATGTTTTAATCTTCATACAATTTATCAAAGCAAAATTCAAAATCCCCTATAATTCCGTTTTTCTGGAGTAAACCATTTTAATATGTCCCAGTTTATAAAATAATCTAACTTTAGAAAATATACTCGATAATTACTGTTGACGATAACATAATGGTCTGCGGCATCAAAATATTTATTCTGGTTCTGGATTGCTAATTGCAAAGTATATGTACGTATGTGCAGTTCATAATTCAGGATACTGCATGTTAATAAGCCGTATCAACATAATTAGCATCCGTAACTCATAAAAATGTCCTTTTCTTTTATGCAGTTGCTTCCACTCAAAGCCATATGGTAGGAATTCCGTGCCATTTTCTGTTTAATCTTTTACATCTCGTATTTCATTTCATGTCGATAAAATAGAGACTATTTTAATTTCCTTTTTGAATTTATGCTATGTAATTTTAAACATTTTATTGTGACGATTGAGGTCGTATTAAATACGATAAAGTAGACGTAAACATTTTGTGGGCGTGGAAAATACCTTTTTTCGAATTCAGCAATTTCAGATAAAGTCATTCGAAATGCTCGAAAAACTGAGATCCACGCCAAGAAATTCTAATTAACATCTAATTAATAGAAAGTGGAATACATATTACTTGGCATTGAATTTTTTTTATTGACTAGTTGAATATGCAACAGAATTAATTTTTACAACATAAGAATTTGTTTCAGTAGAAGAATCCGAAGAATTAACCATTATGTACAATATTTAATATTTGCCTGCGAATTTTGGAAAATTTTGACCTTCATATTGGATCACATATTTTCGTCCAAATTCGTATTCGACGACCCTGAAAACCACGACAAACCACCAAGTAAAGAATTTATTCGCCATTGGATCCACCCAACTAAATTTAAAAATTCTGAGTTCAGGTTCAGAGTCGACGACTTAAAAAAATGATAAGAATTCTAATTATCAAAATAAACGGTGAAATAGAACGATGAAATACCCTTAAAGGGCTGGATCACAAAATAATCAATTATACATCAATGGCGCAAAATTAAAATTCTTTGGACGGTAGCGCGATTACCCGATGATGCACTATGATGCATCTATCATATGAATGTTGTCTTTTAGAGCAAATTGCAATATTTGCGGCCCGTGCATCTCATTTCCGTCCGCTATTGGCCATCCGCGGTCCGCGAAGATGGAATTTTCGTCGACAGGTAACACAACGTATCATGTGCATCACGGACCAAAATTCATTAATCCCTCATTTAATGAAACACAGAAGGCATTTTGCATCCAAGCTTAACGAAAAAGATCTTTCAACCATGGTCCAATAAAACGTCCACATTCCGACATTTTTGGGTTATCAATAGACAAAAATTCCTTCGATTGGGAAGCCACGCCACTTGATATATATATAAGTTTGGAATAATGCATAGTTACGGAACATTATTGAACACTTCGATGGCATAACTTCTTTTTGAAGAATCCAATATTTAATACCCTATTTCTCCTCAGTTCAATACGTGATTTATTCGCCTGTGTCTTTGGTATGAATAAAAACTTTTACGAACGTTTCTTTTCAGTGCTTAAGCAAAGTGCAGTCGTGGCGCGCTTCTAAGCGGTAAAAATATTATATCGATATTGTAACGTGAATGGATACCCGCTGCGAAACTCTCCCTTGCCTCGCTATTTTCTCAGCCTCCCACATTAGGGTCATAATGCAAAAACGCGATTTCTCAGCAGGTCCTTAAGTATACTCATTGGCGTACAACTCGGAACTCTCATTGTGTCCGCAATTCGACAAGAGTATAGAATTACAGGAGGAAAACGATACACGGAACCGAACTCTCGCGAAAGCTTTCTTCAACCGTCTTGAATATCGCGTCGCGTTACTAAGAGCTTCGGAAGGAGCAACGTCCATAACGGCAGCTCCAAAGGACCGGCCGCGTCAAAGTGCCCCGACTTACCGCTTCCTGTGGATTCTCCAGCATCCAGTCCGTAGGTCAATGACTATTCGATATCGCTCTTGTGTATCGTGTCTCTGTAATGCGCTTTTTATCAGCGACAACATCCATGGAATGCTGGTCATTTAAGTAGGTTTTGTAGTTATCGAAAGCCGACTGTCCATGGAATTTCTCGGTTCTTACGCACTTTCCGACACGCCGATTGGGAATCGATCGCGCTCCGACATTTTGTCACATCTCTAATGGAAGGCGGAACGAAAACAGACGACGGTCACTTTTTCCACTGCTTTACGAATCAATTTCCTCTTAAATTGATATGTTAGTTCCAGAACCCTTCTAGAATTAGTTCTTTTGGGACCCATCAATATTCTAACATTGTTTGATGACAAATTATATTTCCAGCCACCAGGAAAAGTTGTCATCAAAGTACCTTCATGGTTTAAATAATTATCTACCATTTTTATTCCAATCTTTAAAATCCCATAGCAAAATGTGACCCATAATAGATCCTTTTGTTTACCTAATAGTTCCTGCCTCATTTTCCACCTTAGGGTCTGCCAAGATAGTGTCAACATGCGTCATTTCCTGCTTCCTCTCTGCTTGTGATTATCATTCACGTATGAAGGCACGCAATTATAAAAGATAACTTGAATAGTCCAGGAGGAAAAAAAAGTACTAAGTGCTCCTCTTGATGGTGTCATATAAACAACTGCAGCAATGAAGTTAAAGGCTACCTCACTATTGAAGCCTTTTTCAATATTCCAGTAAAATTAATAACTTTCTGATGTATGGATGGAAGAAAATCCTAGAACAATTTTATAAACCATAACTATGTAATCTAATAATTTGTATTTCATAAGCGTCTCCGGCTGCACGGATAATTGAACTAGAATTTTACGAACGCCGTATAGAGGTTCGAAATGAAGCAAATTAAGTTTGCTAGAATAATCTTTAGGAACGTTCGGAGAAGTCTTTCACAGTGATTGAAACATTCCTTACCGAAAGGAGGGACGTGTACTTTCCAGCAACGTAACTCGAGTAATCCAACGCGGTGGTGCACATCTCCTTGATTCCGAGAGAATTCCGTCGTCACGCTCTTTTATAAATATTTATCCTCATTTGAATCTCGCGGAGCTGACTGCCGAGGAACGTCTGCCGCGTGTACGTATTTGTTCTTGTAAATCTTTTATACATTTCGAACTCGGATTTGCATCCGTAACGGGCATGGGCACTTTCCCGTCTGCCTCGCTAGAGTCCTTCTCTCCTCTTCCACGTTTTTCGCTTCACTTTACCAGTAAGGATCGACGAGGAAGACCTGCAGCATCCGCAGCGCTTCACTGTTTACCAAGCAGAGACCTATCATTTATGAATATGCGGTTGGTCAAGCTCTTGAATGAGAATTCCGATGTCGCGATTTTCAAACCCAGTTTGCTCTGTTGCATATGTCATTTTACCTGGTTTGCGTTTAGTTTTATATCAAGGATGGACTACTTTTTTCCTGAGGTCTTAGAAAAAGGATCAATTACTCCAATAATTTTTACCACTTCCAAATCCTATCATGAGCTGAAAAAGTCATGAAATGCTGAAGAAATTGTTGTTTTCCGTGTTGGTTATCAGTCAATGATGAAAACCTACAATAGATCATATACATAGTTAGTCGTTAACGGGGATCTGATTCCATTCTGCGCAATAACAATTGAAACCGCCGTTACGCGTAGATTTTATCCGAGTAAATGGTGCGAATAAAGTCATTTTTCCATGATAATGGGACGGCAAACAATCGTGACTTCTCACGGTTCGACTCCACGCATGCGATTGGATGCTGGAGGTACAGATTCGAATGAAAGTGACGGAGGAAGAGAAAGAGAGAGGAGTCGGGCGGAAGAAACGCGGCGTATAATCAGACTCAAGGGCGTCTGGACTAAAAGCAACATAGCTGGCAAGGCTGAGACTCACGCAGAAGAAAGTGCATCAACACTGCACCGTCGATCCATGCCGGTTCCGCTTCAGAGCAGTGGTACTCAGTTCGAATCTGTCATAATTTAAGAATGCACAATGGCCTTTACAAGGTTGGAAAACATTGAAACGTAAGAATTCATACATTTTTCAAAATAGACCTACACTATTCTAGGAATCCTACTAAAAGATAAGTCTCAAAATACTCTCCGTTTGATCTATGTTTATTGCATGAATATTCCCCTCGTGCGGTATCGGCTAAGAGACGCTCATCATTATACGCGGGCACAATCCCGCGACCTCTGAATCTTCTTAGAACTTGTTGCGCAGTACAGCTTTTCTCGTTGCCACGTCTTTAATTAATATTCTTGGAAAGGCGATAATAGTGCACTACACACTGTCATCATCTGCTGCCCTGGAAAAGAAGGAAGGGGAAGAGGATATGAAACTCCTACATTAGCCGACGTCAAACGGGAGTCGAGTAGGTCGCGAGTAGGCTGGAACTCTTTTCTGTACTCGTCAAACTGTGTCAGCTTTGCCGATAGATGCTGGAGAAAGTCGTCAGGATTTTCAAGTTTCGTGCATAATTCAGAATTATTGGAAGCTGTCACTTCATGTAATAATGCAAAGCGCATTGCCAAACTTAACATGTACGGGGTGCACTGAAATATGAATTTTTAAGAGGAAAACTATTTTATCTGTTTATATAGTCAGGTCCACAATTTTATTTTTATCAGTAATAATTAAAGTCATTAGAAACTTATTTTAAGAATGATTTACATAGTAGAATAAACGTTTCGCATTTTATCCCCAATTCGAGTGTTTCGTTCGCAAATTTACCCAGTGCTCATTAGTTAAACGACTCTGAGAACTGCATGGAAAAATAGAAGAAGATAAGCAATGCAAGGCAGATAAATATAGTGAAAAAGAGTGGAAGAATGTACGAAGGGAAAAGCGTATACGGATAACCACCGGCATCGGAGGGCAGAAGGGATGAGAAGAACGCCAGTCTGAGGAGGGATAATAAATGAGAACCGAAATAGAAGCCAGTAAAAAGAGATAAAGAGAGCAGCGGAAAAGAGACTAGGGGAAAAAAGAGATGTCTGATAAATAGACCAAAGAGAAAACAGGATGAGAAAGGGAGGGAGGGGGATGCGAAGTAGGGAAAGCACGCGTTAAAACTGAAAATCGACGATGCGCGAGATATTTCATCTGCCAGCTGCATGTGGAGATTTACACGCTGGAGTGGTGCAGTAATGTCGACGACGCCAACCAGCGAATCTGCCCGGGTTGTAACGTCGTCCAACGCAATGTAACGCGGGCGTAACGTCTTGGAACGAATGCGACAAGTTAGACAAGCAGACAAATGAGAGTTGTTTCGAATTAACGTCCGGTACTGTCCTTCGAACTGACCGCTCTACGATCCGCGATGAGCGTTCCTCTCCAAGACGAGGCTGGAGAAGACGGACTTGACTCTTCCATTCTCCACGAAACTAGGACGGTTTTCGTAAACGAGCCCTTTGCAGACATCATCTATTGTAGTTGCGTGCAGGATCTGTTTCTTATTTGTAGGTTCTAGAAGATTTTCTCTAAAAAGTTTTGGACACGACAGTTAAACCACCGGAAAATCATTAGAAACATCGAATTTTCTTTTCCTAACTCTGGAAAATATAAGAGAGGGTCTCTTAATTCTCAAGTGTACGGGAAAAAGCGTGGAGTCCATGGACATGTCTTCTGGCAATCTCCGTCGCGTTAACTGCCAACGTAGGCGGCGACGAAGCATGAAATGATTAAACATTGCTACGATAATTACCTGAAATAACCGCGCCACGCGAAGACTCGCCAGACGACAAGACTAGTTTTCGACTGTCGGGACTTCTAACGAGCTTCCATTGCCGAATTACTTGATGCAATCCCGCTGTTGGATATTTACGGAGATTTCATTTTCAGAATTAACTTCCCTTGCCTCCTTGTTAATGTAATGATAATACCTTGATTAACTATTAATTTAGTGAGCCCTCGACCTTCCAGACATTCTCAGGAAGGTTCTGAGGAAACACCATGACATTTTCAAATCCTATCTCTAGCATTGATCGATTACGTTCTTAGTTCAAGACTCTAGCATTCCTCGTTGATCTTTTGTCCTCTTCCGTTCGTGCAGTGGAGTTGCATGGTTAAAGAACTGCAGTAATTAAATCAATGGCCCATTAGTAAGACGCATCGGACCCACATCGTCATGGTTTCCGTCTAATTAATGCAGGGCGATGCCGGCGGTAGCCGTGTAGACAGGATCGAAGACAGACCGAAGGGGACCAGCTGGTCGCGGAAGGAGATCCGACTGGAAGGGATCGCGAAGGACTATACATTTACGATGCTGCGGGGATGATGGCGAAGAGAGTGAAACGATAATGGAGAGGTAATCACGAAAGGATGAGCTGCAGACGAGAACACGAAACGGTCTCTCGGCGAGCGTTTTAGGGATTACGACGCGTCGACATGAAATTATGGCTGCTATTCCACTTATTCTTCTCCCTATGCGTGTCTTTCTCTTTTACCCTACCTCACTCTCTCTTTCTGTATTCCTCCCATCTTGCCATCTCACTCTTTCTCTCGGGGGTTTCGATTCTTCTTTTTCAATGCAATCTCCGCCGCGCGCAGTCTGCTTTAGGTTCGCGGTTTGCGTAACCTTTTTTCGCGGATTGACTCACGTGGAGCTCCTTTTCAATTCTGTTCTAATTTGCTTTCTCTTAATATCCACGTTAAATGACGTTTACTGAAATAAGGTAGACAGCAAAACCGATTATGTTGCTCTGGATTAACTCGTAAAATCCGCTGAGGAGACAGTAACGTGATTTTCACTTAACATCATTTAAAGTCTCTGGAAGAAATTGATGATATATTAATATTTTCTGAACTTTATATGAAATTTGCCACTGTTGGGTACTTTCAAGATGATAACAATTATTTATAGGATATTTGCAACATTGTTCAGTATCAATTACCATCATGAAAATTTTTTTTAACTACATCGTCGATCCTCAATGTCGCCTAGATCTACGCGTTGCCTATATGATTCAGATCTCGACCAACACCTTTTTACTAAGCTCATCTTCAAAACATCATAAATATCCGGAAACAATTCTTGATATTATATTAGTAATATAAATGTGGTAATTAAAATTTTACTCGGAAACGTTAATTTATCATGGCTGCGGTACTATCGAGAATAGTAACTGGCCCGAGCGGCAGTGGCTCAGTTGGTAGAGTATCAGCTTTTGCCATCTGTCATCCGGACACCTCTGTATTTGTTTATAAGTGTCTAATAACGCCAAAGCTCAGGTGGTTCGGATTCCACCTTTATAAACTGTAGGTCCCATCGAGATTTAGTCCCATATCGGTTCTAATAAGTCAACGAAAAATTATATAAAAAAAAAAAGAATAGTGACTGGCGTTCTTATCAATTAATATAGTCCTGAACTGTAGCAAATAGGTCTCAATGTGGTCTGAATATAATAGTCTTTCATGGATTGATGACACTTGGATTAGTTTTATGTCATTTCAAGAACAGAATGTGTTTATGGGGACTTAGGGTCGAAAACATTGGGTTGTCGTAACTGCTCATTCCAATCTATTTTTTATTTATCTGTTTCTACTTCAGTATGATTTATTTTCTGCACATGACAATTTCAGTTTTTTAAAGAATATTTCTGGTCGAGACGAGAAATTCGTGTTCTCGCAGAGAACGAAGTGGTATTCGCGAATTGTCCAGTAATAATTCTATTGACTCAGGTCGAGTCGCCGACGGGTTCGCTGCATCTTGGGTATGTATATATACAATCCGCAGAAAGGCCCACGGAGCCGGTCACGTCGTGATGGAAAGTGGAGCCGGGGGATGTTTGTTTGTATCGAAGAGCGCAGCATTGTTCAGCAGTTCCCTTCGATACTGCGAGGCCTGCATTTAATGGGCTTTCGGTGTTTGACGTGTCGCGACGTATACGATCGAACGTTCCCTCGGCCTCTGATATTCTCTCGTGCACACATACGTCACACTTGCGTCACGCGTGCGCGCAGACATGCATGTTTGCCATGGGTTTATATGCAAATTCCGTCGCAAGAGGCGTCTCACGCGAACCGCATATTGTATATATCATGTATCTTCACGGATTCTGCACATTCAGACGGGAGAAAAATACGCGTGTTAATTGCTGCCCGTATCGTTTCAATTTTCATTCCTCGTCAGGACTGTTTTTTAGACGGTAATTGGAGCGAGTTTTAATGATGTTGAAAAATCGTAAGATATTGAAATACATATTATTTGTTTTCTTCGATCATAATAATGAAGTTTGGAGGAGGTGTCTAGAGAGTAACGGTACGCGTTTAGGCATTGTTCGTAATAATTGGATTTTTATGTCGTTGAGTGGAACGAGAGACCAATCGGTACAAACTGATGATATTCGTCGTGGGTATATTTCCCGAGAGAGCATTTACAGCGTATAGGGTCAAGGAGGGTAGACCAAAGAAAGCCTTTGTTAAATTGATAAACCAGATAGTGAGAAATATTCGAATGATCAGTTATTAAGGTCGAACATATATTTAATTTAATTAATTTCTAGATTCTCCATACGAAGCATTTTTTTACTTATTCAATTATTTTGTGTTTCCTTTTTCGTATTATATGTAGACAATGCTGTTCGCATAGACACTTTCAGAACTATAACAGAAATACGATGGGTCCAAAATGATCGGGCTGGTATCTTTTGGTTACTCCCCATAATTTTTTCGGAATTTGTGGAGATGCTTTTGACTTCTGATGCGAAAAGAACGGGAGTATATGTGGTAAACAGTAAGAGGCGGTTCGATCCCGGCCTCTGCCATCTGTCATTGGGACACCTCTGTATTTGTTTATGTGTCTAATAACGTCAAAGCTCAGGTGATTCGGATTTCACCTTCATAAACTGAGAAACATTATTCTCCGTGTATATCAATGCATTTTGTGCTCTACAACTGCTTACAAATTTATGTTTTGGTACTACAAATACAGAGGATCCATGAACAATATCCACTTTTGATTTTCACTAAATCATTTGAGTTCAATAAAAATGTCAAAATCATCTAAGGATCGTTAAAGTCGGTTACCCAGTTACAGCAGTAAATTACGTACGACTTCCTCCCACTGGATTCGCATTAGTCAACGATAGTAGTTCGCGTTTCTTGGTGCTGGCAGGGCGACGTCTAGGATCCTTTTTACTGCATTCTCGACGTGCCACCAGGAGCGTGCCGCTGGCAGTGGGTGGAGCGGAAGATCGTGCATTAAATTAATATCCGATAACCGGCTGCGGCGTTGACATCCTTAGAGGGGAATCGAAGTTTAAACCCCGCGCTAAGAGCACGAATGTTGGGCTCTGAATTTTCCGAGGGCGACACAATGCCGGAGCTTCAAGATACTCGGCCGTCTTTTTCATTCAATTATAAAGCGATCAACGTCCACCGCTGTCACCGTATATTTAACGAGTCCAGATGGAAAACTCGCCCCTCGTAATTCTTTTTTACGTTCGCTACGATATTCTAGCTGAGGACGGCACACGCGAGCAAGGCACTCTGCAACTTGGACTTTTTATGGGTGCTGGTGTCTCTCGGGAGAAGAACGTTAGGTACAGTAATTTCATCCAGGCTCATTTCTTCCCCGCGAAAGCCACCACTTCGTCTCACTAGTAAGGATCCCCTTCTCTGCAAGATCGGTCGATCAACGCATAATATTTATATCCTTAGAAACCATCCCTCGACCACTTTATTCTCGTAAATTCGTAAGCGCCAGAATCGCAACGTTTCGTATCAAAATGATTGTTCAAATCCATGTATGCAATCAACTTGTGGGAATATATTGCATTGTGGAATTTTGTAAAAGTTTTTGGTCATTCGGGAGCTTTAAAATACTATGATTTCCGCGACCCTTCAAAGCCACACATTGCGTTCGCCAGGTATAGGTGGTGCTTAAATTATTTCGTATATATATATTATTGATTATTAAGGGTCGAGGGCGTTACTCAAATGCCGAACATTCCATTAGTCCGGGCGTCTTGTCGGAATCTTGCCTGGAATATTCTGTAACCTGACTAGAGGTCTCTAGGGTGCCTAGTATGCTTACATTAGAAAGCAACTCGATTCGCGAACTATCTAGGAAGGCACTAACTGCAATCGCTTGGGAACATTAAATGATTAGTTTGTGACTGCTTTCGGTACACCTAATTATAAATAAAATATTGGTTGAATGTTTTACATAGAACCAAAAACAAGAGCCTAACCAAACCGAAACTCTTCTACCCCATTCTTCTGGTCTATCACAACAAAAGTCCTAATTTGAAATGTGTCAAACCAAAGTATTTTTGACGGCTTGTAATCTGAAGTGGTTATATCCAAGTACAATTCCTCAAACTACGTTTCAGCCAGCTATAAATTCCGAGAATTTGCAAGAAGATTGAAACACCCTGCGAAATACCTGCATCGTGTTATCTGCTGTCCAGTGGCGTGTAAACAAATTGGCAGTAATGACGTTGCAATATGTCAGATCGCTTCGAGTTCACACGATTCACCTCGGTTCGAACTTAAAGACGTGCATTCGAAGACCAGCACCTGATGTCACGACTCATCTCCCGTGACATCGGCTTTGTATGCGCATTTACCGTACCTGTCTGCTTTTCGTTGGGCATTCAAAAATAACAAGTCCCTCTATTGATTTAGTAAATAGGTATGCTCGGATTTGCTACGTAGATTTTTTAGATGATTATCAACTCCAATTCAGATCAAATTTTTTAGTAGATGTTCATTATTTCGTTTGATGATTGGAGTGAAATCCATATTTGAGTTAACCTGCATCTGCATATAATTGCACTTAAATCAGTTTCCATGAACGAAAGCTGGTTAAAAGGATGCGGGATCCTGTTGACGTGGACATTATTCGGACCGGTCGGCATCATGCGAGGGTCCAGCGGAGAGACTCTCAGGGCCGCCGCATGTAAAAGGTGTCTGATTTACTTATGCAGGAAGCTCGAGCCTTATTGAATGCTCATGCATTTTGACGTTAACGAGCGCTGCGAGTCGAGAACCGAGTCGGGGTCAGGCCGCGGCGAACCTTTCGTTTCACTTCGACTCCAAAAGAAATGTGCTGCACGTGCAGAAGAAAAATATCCGCGGTTCACTTCACCTCGGCAACTAAGAGTAAATCGATACACCCTACAACTTGTTTCATTCCGATGCCAGATATAAAACGTATTAAACCCGACATTTATATTCGATTTTAACATTTTTTGTTTGTTTATAAGTACAAGAAATTCCAAAAGCAGTAAATACTAGGTTTTAATAATCAATAATTGAAACAGTTCTTTTCAAATTACTAGACAAAATATATAAATCGCTTATAAAATGTGTATGTTTTTTTTATATTAGTTTACGTCGACTTTTCTGAACCCATATGGGACTAAATAGCGACTGGACCTGCAGTTTATGAAGGTGAAATTCGAACCACCTGAGCTTTGGCGTTATTAGACACTTATAAACAAATACAGAGGTGTCCCGATGACAGATGGCAGATGCTGGGATCGAACCAGGGTTTTTCTGATTGCGAAGCCGACACTCTACCAACTGAGCCACCGCCGCTCCCAAAAATCTCTGGTAGAACTTTTGACTGGGTTTTTGCCAGATACTCGCCAGGCTATCCTGGGCACTGGTCAGGCTCGCGAAAGGGAATGCAACGTCGCGGTCAAACAGATTCTGACCAGTATCTAAGCAGGTCTGTGCAGGACCTGTACATTCTCTGAGCAAGCCCATATGGCAACCAAGTTTAAAAGTAAAACAACCTGAACAAAACACATATGTAGGACGCCTGATCGGATTACTACAGGTTCTGCACAGACCTGCTCAGATTCTGGTAAGGACCTGCTTGGCCGCGACGTTACATTTCCTGGCCCGAAACTGGCCAATGACCAGGACAACCTGATTTCAATTTCTACCAGGGATGTGTATGTTATTGCAGAAATTGAAACTTTTCAGTGATTAAAATACCAATATGTAATTTTTAATATTTAATATAAGTTGTTATAATATCTAATATTTATCTTTAACTTTGTGAAATTGAAAAAATTGTACTGTTGTTTATTAGAAATTAAGCATGCGACGATGTGTGGCAATATCTTGACGAGATATTTCTTTTCATGTTTCAGGTAAGACGGAGGGATCCATATTTCATTGGGAAGGCAGAAATTCACGACAGGGACCGTATGCGCGAGTACTTTAATGAATCGAGTACGTAGCCGACGCATTGTGGACCGTGGCAACCGAAAAGCGGATAACGATACACACAAAAGCGGTTCGCGAAAAAACTGCCGGTGCTTTGAAGCATCGGCTCGATCGCTCGCTTTAATTATGTATATTGCATTGTTGCAACGGTTGTTTGTAATTAATCGTTCGAGTGTCGTCGCTGTCAGCGGCAGGTATGACGACTAATAAAGTACATCGTTACCAAACGCACAAACGGATTTTCGAATGGCGACCACCAGACACACCCGACCCGATTAAAATCTCTTGCCGTTTGATGCGGTATGCTGCAGCGGTTCATTAACCATTAATTGTCCAATTTAACGAACAGACTCGTCATTTCTTGATTGCGATCCCTGAATGACTTTTTGAATCGCGGGAAAAGAAAAAGGACATTATACGACCAGTGATTCGTAAATCACGGTCAGGTTTCAATGGGACAATGATGCCATGGTCTGATATTTAGAAATAATGTAAGACGAGTCGTAACCAAAATTTACCTTTTCAAATGTCTTAAATAACAGTTAGGTCGGGTCCATTTCGATCAATCAAAACAGAAATACAAGTATTTTAATTAACTAAACTTGAAATCCAATAAAATTAAAAAATTCTCTATTTACCTATTGGATGAACAACAGTTCTCACGTTAACGTTTAATATCGAACGATCTTACGGATGATCGGTTTTTCCCATAACAAACTGCCATCCGTATTATTCCTGTTCGGCACCTTCGGTGTTCACCGGCGAAAATGTGCAAGAGCGCACACTCCTGGTGGCGAATCGATTAATGCCCGCGAAAAGTTTCCATTAGACCGATTCGCAATAGATAGAGCAGCGTCCGATAGAAAAAAGTTCGGCCTGCTTTATATTCCATTCACGGCGAAAAGCAAAGTTGCGCCCGACACTCGCCAGAGAGTAAAGAGTACAGAAAGAGGTTGGCAAGATTACTGGAGGACCATCGGTAAATGGGGGGCAAAAGAAAAAACATGAAGGGACACACGGCATTCAATAATGTAATTAACTTTCCGGGAGTCCAATAAAAAAGTCGAAAATGCTAAAGTTGAAAGAAAATGCGTTAAAAATATATTAATACATGTATCATATGTTTAAATCGGATGTATTAAACGCATAAATAGACATCTTCATCCAACTCGTCATTCTTCTTCCAGGCTTACACTAGTGTCCAAATAATCGACAAACTTATCAAACGACGACTGAAAATATCCATGACTTAAATTTTCTTGAATTCTTCGATCTTTTTTTGGAATTAAAATCCTCTGGCTATTGAACCAAAAAAAATTCATCATCAACATTATCATCAAACGCGAACATTGGGAATTACCATGCCTTGACAACAATGTATGGCATTGTCACCTGTAGTCTACCTTCGATTTCATCAACATCACAATCTGACCGATCAATTCCGTCAGATGATCAGTAGGGAAATTTACTGAACTCCTACGAATTTCTGTTTGCTTGTTTATTGCAATACTGAACGATATTGGTAGCAAAAACTTATGACGGAGTTAGGGAAATATTGAACATTTACGAATTATGCTTATTTTCTTGGCTATTCAAAGCGAATAATATCGGGAGCAAAAGCGGGACTAAAAGATATCAAGTCAGAATGTACGCGGTAAAAATGGTGGGAATGAACTCTTATTCTCGCTGATTTCTTTTATAGCAGATACGCGCCTTTGACATTTATAAGATACCTACTTACTAGGATGTATAAGACGGCTCGATCGAGGAAGTTCTAGGCATTCCCTCCGAGTTGAATTACGATGCATTGCAGAAAGGCTAAAAAAGCAAAAGGGCTTTCGAAAACATAAAAGGAGCGTCACGAATTCTGCCATAAAACTCGGAAAACTGAACAAATTTTATCAGTGATAAATTTTTATTTCATTTAATCGTCTGCTGCAATCAGATTAAATAAGTTTTCTAAATATTTTGTAGGCTCGAGTAATAATATTAAAGCATTAGTTATAATAACATATTAAATATGTGACAATTTGTTGTATTAATTTCATATGCTTGTTATCCAGTCGATAAAATAAATTCGTAGGTTGACATTTTCTTTGGCATTCGTGTTTTAATTCGCATGCAAAAACAAAATGTCGAATTTACCATCCAGATAAGAGCATATATTGCAGGATGCTCGGAGACAGTCAGCACATAACTGTCGCGGTACAATCTTCCACGTTGTAACGTTAAACTCTACATTGCCGGGTAGCTAATGGCCCTATTTTCGTACGGACGCAGTTGCTTGATAAGCGAAAAAAGAAAATTTCATAAATATAAACATGAAAATTATATTACTTCTGTACCCAGCAAATAATTTGCAAGATCTGCAAAGTCCTGCATGTGCTTGCATACAAATATCAAAAAATCAAAAGTAGAAATAAGGGCAATCGTAAAAATACGAAGAAAGAAATATGATAATTTCAACATTTTCAGTTTTAACGAAATAATATATTTAATTAATGGGTTCTTAGATAGATTTATAATATTATGTGCTAAAATAGTTGATGACGTGCTTTACATATCGCGAAACATAAAACGTTGTATTCAATGCTTCTAACTATTACAGGATAGGTTTTACACGTAAAAAAAAGGTGATTGTTGAGGGAACTTAAATATATATTAACTAATTCATATCTGTACCGTTTAATAGAGACTACCTTTAATGGTTGCATCATTGCGGATGCAGTTTTTACGCATGATTACGATCACTACACAACGAACGTATATTACGTGACACTTGGAATAAAACGGCAATCGAATGCCCGTATCCGGTTACAAGGTCGGTTTGATTCTGTGGGTACACTGGTATTTTTTTCACGAGGTACTGTTTGTAAACACTGCGGGTCACGTAGGAAGAAATTTCTGCATTTCATTGCGATTGGGTCGACAAATCACGAGTGAAATTATTCAACACATAATTACGCTAATTTTTTAGTATACATGTCATGACTACATGACTAAATAACTTTGCAAAAATAATTTTGCAAAAATAAGTGTAGGAAACATTTTTTTTTAAACATTATTAGGAAAAATAAGTATAATTAGTCAATTTCTCGACTGTATGTTTTAAAATTTTCAATAAATAGTAGCGGTTCAATTCACTCACCATAATAAATAAGAATTTTTTATTCACGTTTCTTTCTTTATGTCAAACTCAGAAATCATCAGTAAGGTAAAACGATGGCATACCCTTATACGTGATTCAAAAACGATGTTAAAATTTATTAAAATTTTTTAATTCAAGCCTTGGATTTAGGCTGTAAAAAATGTAGAATAAATGGATACAAATATCTTACTACTGTCAATATCATTTTGAACGATTTAAAATCGTAAAAATAACATTGATCTAACGTTCCCCGGGAAAAATGGATTATATACAATTATATATAATTATATATAAATTTAGATACAATTATATATAATTATACATAATTATATATGTTTATATACGATTGTATATGATCATATACAGCAAAAATCCATATATAATTATATATAATTACATATAATTAGATCTAATTGTATCAAAAATTGTATACAAATTATATATAAATATATATAATTATACATTATTATGTATAATTGTATCTAAAATTATATATAATTATATATAATCCATTTTCCCGGGCCATTATGTATGAGAAAAATAAACGATTTTACTTGCGTAAAGTAAACAAAAGTAAACAATGTTAAATTATTTATACACTGATTGTATAAATAAAAGATGTAAAAATGTGAGTTGTTATGTTTTGATTTTAGACATCGTTTATGCCATCAATAATCACAACTTTTTAAGAACTCTTTAGAAGTAAATAACTTAATTAGTTCAATTAGATGAAGGTTTATGTTATTTGCCTTTGGAAACATATAAAATGAGTATAATTAGTAAATTTCCCGACTGTATGTTTTAAAATTTTCAATACATAGTAGCGGTTTAATTCAGTCACCATAATAAATAAGAATTTTATTCACGTTTCATTCTTTTATTAGGAAAAATCCTTATCGTTTTTAGGAGACAAAAATACATAAAACTAGTGTTGTACATTTTTTTATTTCGAACACGTAGTCTTTCCGAAGGTTTACCGTTATTTTTGTTTAAGTTATTTTTTCTCAAAGTTATTTAAAAAACAAATGTTTCCTAAAGTTATTTTTGTTGAAGTTATGTGTTCCAAAATTTATTTTAACTTTACGAAAGGATATTTTACAAAAGGAAAACATAACTGAAAAAAATAACTTTAGGACAAAATTTTTTTTTTAAATAATATTAGAAAATTCTTTTCTTGATAGTTTTATCCTAGATTCAGTTTTGACAGAACAAAAAGATCATAGAATAAAGACCTACGGAAAAAAAAGTCCTAGAATGAAAATACATGGTAAATACATCTGAACAAAGAAAAAAAGTAGCTTTTCCCTCCAACCATAACGTCGACGATATCATTAATTCGCCCTGAAATGTCATAAATTGACGTTTTTTAGGTAAACAATTTTCATAGAAAGGGTAAATGAATTTTTATACAAGTCTTGTAGGTCTCAAGTCTGCTCTTTCTGAATCTGAAGTCCATTTTCCAATACCTTTAGTCGTTTTTCCAATATGGCGTCCAGAATAGCAAACGATCGAAAAAAAATAGTAGTTTCGTAAATTGAAATCCTTTTTTTATATGAAACTGTAATCCAATCGATTCCCATTTTAGATCTGATGGAGTAATAATTGGTTGTACCAAAAGATAGTTTAATGCGAATGCTAGAATTCAAATTGGCGACTTCAAAATGGCGGCATTTTCAAACAATTTTGTTGTTGTTATTCAGTTGTAATACTTTTGTAAACAAACATGCATTCAATACCAATTGATAAAAGATGATTTCCACATCCTTGATCACGAATACCTTTTAAAATTTTCAGAATTCAAAATGGCGAATCCAATATGGCCGTCAAAATTTTGAAGTTATTTTTCCCAACGTTTTTTTTTGTAAAGAGATATTTTTTCCTAAAGTTATGTTTGTTGAAGTTATTTTTCGGAAGTTATTTTCGCAAAGTTATTTGGTCATGACACCCATGTCTCATAGTCACATTTTTAATAATTCGTTATGATTGGTATTATGTAGATTGTAAAAATTATAACAAATCGCATTATTTTATGCTGAATCAATGGCTTTTTGCATTCTAGAAGTCTCTTTCAAAATTGACATCTGAAATGATAGAATTTCCTAGAAATATTTTGTCCCTATAGAAAATAATCCGTTAAATAATGAAATAGTTTTATAAGAGAACATTAAAGAAATGGCATATAAATATGTTCTCTAGACGGTCATCGAAACAGGAATCCTACAAGTATATGTTCTATATCCCACGTTTATACCATACGTTAGGACCTAAATTACACGTTTATCGTACAATCGAGTTCTCATTGGGTATTGTTTTCCCACACAACCGCTGGATTGGTTTCGAATGTAAAAGTTAGGATTACGATTTACATTGGAATCGATTCAATATTTCTATCGGATTCAATCGAAATTTTCTTAGAGAGAATCCTGGGTATTGCAAAAAGCCATCTAGAGCATAGGACGAAATGCAAAAGCACAATAATAGAAAATGAAAATATCGAGCGTCCTTGCGAATCGTCTCAGATTACTGAATGAGGTAATGGAATCAAATCATTTCGTACAAGATCTGAGACCTTTGGCAAAGCGGTCATCGGATGCTCGCATCCGGTTTCTCGACATGCTCGAACGTGTAATTTCCAAGGGCTATGTACGTATTTTCCAAGATGGTTGCTGTAGGCAACTTCAGCGATCCTCTCAGTCGCGGAAGATGACCTTTAGGTCTGTTTTTCCTCTTTTGTTTCTTATTTATTCCTCGCTCTCCGGCTTGTGCTTTTTAGTCGTTCCCTTGAATACTGATGGAAAGGGAATCGTGCAAAGATCGCCGGAACCTGGAGGTTAATCGTATCGGCGCTCAGGGATGAGGCACCCTAGAAAGCCGGCTAGTTATTTGGAGTGCCTTGGGAGCGGAATAATTATTGTCCCGAATAATCGATGCTTTAACGTCGAATTCCGATGTGGCTTTGATTTAACGAGCGCCGAGCCTCGGGCTCCCAAGTTTCCTCCTTCTCGGCCCCCAAAGTTCCCTGGAGTTAAGTCCTGGCATAAGATACGTAATTGGGAGATTCGCGTTGTGAGCTGCGAAACGCTTTTTACGGCGCTCGGCTCATTAATGAACTTTCAGGATTTTACGAGAGTGTAAATATGCGAAATAGGTCTAATGATTGGTCGATTCGTCATTTCAATTAGATCGGATTCTTTCGTCAAATTCGTTGTTCACTTTTTGACTGCAGAAATTTAAAAAGTTGCGTATTTTGACATTGATGTACTCTCTAAATCTGAAACAACGGAATTTTAATGCTTGTCAGTTAATTTCTATCCTTTGTAAAAGAGTAATAAATCAATGAGTAATAAACCATAATATTACAATCCTGTACTGAATTAATAATAATAATAATAGAAAATTAATAATTGATTTTGCAAATTACGAGATTTTGACATAAATCAAAGGGTATATAATTATCGTCTACCGTACATTCTAGGACAGTACAAACTTTCACCGCCAGGTGCGGGAGCGATCTTCTCAGGTATCAGCTGCGCATAGTTGGGTTTCGTTACAGAAATATATTTCGTTTGGTAATAGGAGTTTTTACTCACGGGCCCTTTTAATCGATACAAATACGTTGAACTTTGCATATGTAATAAAAACATTAGTTTCAGAAAATTCATATGAAAACATCTTGAAGTATGTTCAATTATTGTGCTACTATCTAAGTAAAAATTTTACTAATTTGATATTCAGTTATATGCCTTTTTTTAATTATTCTTAAGTAAAATTCATACTGAGAATTAAATGTCTACATCGATTCTTACTTTCTTGTGAATTGTCTAAATCATCTTTGAACAATGTTCCCAGTTGAAAATAGATTTTGAAAAACATTATTCTTCCGTTTGTTTCGAACGATGTAAAAAGTCCTTCCTTCTTATGTCACCTAAGTAGTCTTAAGAAATGTCAACCTTGTGGTCAAGGTCGCCCTATGACATCGCATACGGACCATCGCGTTACACGTGGCGACGTGACGCAGTTCTGACAGTTCCACACACATGGTGCACAAGCGCGCATTTAACTGCGCGCACTCGTACAGACAATTGACTCGAATGTGCTACGTTTACCCTATATATTCCCGGCAATTATGTAATGATCAGAGGCTCCTGCACGTAGTTGCTTTTTTGTCTTGCTGCTCAATCCCACTCTTAATTTCCTACTGGAATACCCATCCTCTTGTCAGCCTTCTAATTTGTGAAGAGGAAGGCTAACTGAATGTCGTAAACAATGGATCTTGTTTAACAACAAAAATTTTTATTTATTTATTGACAACTTGACAAAGGAACAGGGTTCTTTAAGTATCCTGGAGGGAAAAGGAAATGTCACTCTTGATGGTGCGAGATCTGATTCTCGAATGCGTAAATAATATATTATGTAACAAGGGCGCCATTACTGATCTTCAACGAGTGCGAAGTTTGTCGCACGAGCGAAGCGAGAATGATAATCACTCTCGTAGGAAATCGATATTTTGCACGAGTTGCATACGATATTTTTTAATACGACGGGCGTGTGGCTCGTTAATTTGCGCCCGAATATTTCACTGCAGGGCGCAAAATCGAGTTCTACTCCGTGTTAAAAATGTTATTTGGAAAGAGTAACTCATTTTTTGCCATATTGTGTGAATTTTCACTCCCAGAAATTTCGAAAGTACTAAAAAATGAAAACGCTACATGGTAAGAAATTTCAAATGTCACTGATAACACGGATACATAAAAAATAGTACAGAAAATTGTAAGACGATCTATCAAAAATAAAAAAACTTCAGGCATTTATATAATAGCGTAGCCCAAGTTGTAGGTAGTAGTCACACTAAGAAAAATGTTATATTTTCTCACCCTCTGAGTGCAAAATGCTATTTTGCTCCCTGTGTTGAGGGAGTAAAATAGTATTCTGCCTAGGGAGCAAAATAAGTTTCTCACACTCTAAGCTTAAAACTTTTTTTTTATTCGAAAGCTGAAAATCTTAAATTTCCGACTGTCCGTGCCTTAGTTTGATGAATTTATTTTCGTTTTCTGGAACCATATCATCACCAAAGAAGACAAGGACATTATAACACATGAACACTTCTGATTTCCATTTCTTGAATTTCGATGAATACTCGACACCCCCAAATTCAATAATATCAATAATAGCCTTATCATTTAGTAATTATAAACAATGCCGCTTATTCCCAAATAGAAGAAAATAATTGCAATAATTGCATATGTAATTAGTATTAACATTTCAAATGGTAGAGTGTATCAGGAAAGACAACTTATTTAATACAGGTAGATTAAAGACGTCGTGCTAGAAATGTTTCTAAATGCAATGACAAATGGTGAAATTTACGACAGAAGTAAAAGTTTAATATGTAAATTCACCAAGAAATCCTTTCGAGAAAAGCGGCGTTAAATTTACTTTGAAAACGTTAATCAGCAAGAAAACTCGCCGTTAATATTCAATAAATTGTAAAAAAATCGTCATTATTTTCAACTATAATCTCGTTTGCTTTTATTTAATCAAAATAATGCATGGACAGTCAAAAAAATATGATTTTTTTGTTTCAAATTAAAAAAGACTGCACAAATAAATATTTACTTGAATAGACGCAACAAAATATTTACTTATAATAGAAAAATAGTTTGTTAATTCAACTAAATATTAATTTGATTTTATCCAGCAAGTAAATATTTATTTAAATTAAGAAAATATTTCCTTATTTTACGTAAATATTTTATTGCGACTATTCAAGTATATATATTTACTGTGTGTATATCAAATAAAAATTAGAGTAGTTTTGAGCGATAATGCACGTGAACCTACATAAAAACGGGGTTTGGGCCATAAAATTAGATTTTGGGAGTGTACGGGAAAATTGTACCGTACAATTTTTTTAGTTTGATTAGATCGAAAACCTGTGCTAGGTCTCAAAAAACTGCCAGATCGGAGTCACACCGTGTAAAAAAAGAATTGTAGACAGTTGCCTATAAATAATCACTAGAAATAATTTTTTGAAATTTTGTCAACCTTACCACTATTTGATCAAACATAAATAAAATCGACGATAAAGCAGAATAAAAGTATTACATTTTTGTTTGCCAACTACATTTAGTTTCTGGTACATCGGCATTAAAATAAGACCTTTAGGCGATTTGTACTTACAATGTCGAGAAGCTGGTTCAAAAGTTAATAGTTAATAATCAAGCGTTGCTAACAAAAGAAGTATCAGCGGATAGGGATCGAAACTACCTGTTGATTTACGTAATAACGGAAAAAGAAAGTTCGTTAAAATAGATAATAAATTACTGCAGATATGAAAAGAGCATTAGTGAACAGAAAAAATTAATCCTATTATAGCAAACATTTTGGGGGGAGATTTAAATGTCAACTTTCTATACAATATATCTAAGGATCAATGATCCACGATATTAATAAATATTATCTATCTATTTACAGTTTTTAGTAAAATATTCGCTACATCTATTAAAAGTAGACTAAAAAATGTGTTAAAGTTCTAAATAGAAATTTTAAAAAGGATTTTCATAGTTAAGATATCGTATTTGAATATTTCTATTAAATATGAAATATGGAAAATACATTTTTATCTTTAAAAGAATATTTGGATTACCTCTCAAAAGCAAATAAATAATTTTTTAGTTTTGGTAAAAAAAAAATACACAAAAGGAAGATTTTCACAAGAATCGAAATGTCATAAATTCCTGATAATTAATTTAACAATTAACATTAAAATTTTCATCAAATAGTTAATAATTAATTAATATTAAAATGGTTCTTCAAAAAATTAAAATGCATTCTTTAATGCGTTCGATGTTTATTTTTAAATAGAATATAAAAAATGGCGGCATATGTCGGAATATTTTGACTAGATTTAGATATTTTGAAGCAGATTTTTTTGTCAAGTTTCTTTTTGTTTTCAGAGTAATAAGAATAATTTAAATCCACTACATTGACTAAAACTACTAATCTAAAGTGAAAGGTAGGTTACAATCAATTCGTCATTGTTTGCTAAAAAATAGTAAAAAGTATTAATTGATTAACAAAATTTTTCAAAATAAGTAGTTTTTCATTATTTATTAGTAAAAGTGTTTACTAATTTAATTATTGACCCAATTTTTGTTTTTTAATTAGTATTTATGAATTAATGAAGATTTGGAGAGTAATGAATATGTCAAAAACCCTTTATACAATGACTTATTAAGAAAATTAAAGAGAAATTGATTTTGGAAACATTTAATATCAAATTTGATATCACGGACGAAAAATACTTCAGGGATTACCATATTATGTCAGAAAATATTGTTTCCAAATCGTTATTTTCGGAAAAATTGCGAATATTGTTAACATATCTACATCACGCCGCCATATGGGATATAGTTATCGAATAATTACAAAGTTTACATCTTACATTTAATTTGAAGTCAACAAATGCTTTTTCTCACTTTACAATAACTTGCAAAAATCATGTTGAAAGACAAAAATTTATTAAACTTTTTTTTATTAAATAATCGAACATGACAATAGAGTTTTATTGGCAATTAATGTCAAATTCGTAAAGTTCGATAAATAATCTAAGAAATTATTAGTTCAGATTCTATATCGGTAATATATAACAGCCGTTGAAAGCTGTTCCTTAAAATAAATTGTCAATCATTTTAAATTCAATTATGGATTTATAGGCAAAAGTCGACAAAGAAATTTTTTGAAATTGATAAGATGCACATACAATCACAGATACATAATGTACAAAAAATGGTCTAAATGCGACGGGAATTGCGCAAATACTGTTAGAAATTCTTTCAAAGATCGATAGAAATTCTACTATAATTCACTTAAAACCATTTAAAGTAATTAAAAGTTAAAAATTAATGACCTTAAAATGAACTTTTAATGACTTTAAATAGTTTTTGATGAATTTAAAGTACAATTTCTAATGGTCCCTGAATCAATTTTTTAAAATTATCTGCACAATTTAAATCGAGTTCTTACATTCATAACAATTATTATTATAGAGAAAAAAAAAGAATTAATGAAGTCAAATTTCATCAAATACCCGAAAATTTAATCTTGATGCATACAACAATCGCCGATAACTAAAAAAATTAACACGAAACTCAACAATAAATAAAAAATATCAAATAGTGATCCTCCTTTTTATAAAATTTCCATCTACACAAAGTCAAAGATATATATTCCCACATAAATTCCAGAAATCATAATTTTGCAATCAAGGCAGCCATGTACACGATTATTAATACGCAGGAATATAATTAAAGGACATTTCTTTGAGAGTACCGTGCTTACAAAAACAGGTTTATGAAACGTATCTGACCATTTCCACGCTAATTGTAAAATTGTGTTACAAGTAATTACGCTCGCACTCGCATTAAGCAGAATGCACCTATCGCGTATTAAATATACAAAAAAAAATACTTTACAGTGTTTCCAAGAAAGTAATTTCGAAAATACGATGCGTAACTTCTGAAAACAAATTAAATGTCGCATTACTGAAATTCCGGTAAGAGCACGGATGCAAATACAAAAGAATTTACGAGTTCATAAAATTCTTCATCATTTCCTTACGCAACACTCAGCTTTCAGTGGTCTAAACGTCGCGTAAGTTGAATGCCGACTATTACGCAGACGGTACTGTACAATTTTCTTTCTTGAATTTCACAAAGTTCTTCAGTTGTTGCATCTCCTGGTAGTAAAATGCATTTGAACCAACAATATTAAAGAGGATCATCTTTTCGATTTTGATTTTGAATATCTCCACTTATCCTCTGGAATGTTTCGTTCAATATTCTAATAAATCCACTAATAACTAATTTTATCATCATCCATTTACATTCGATGTATTATCTACTCACAGTATATGAATATTTACATGAGAACAATAGACAGCAAATTCTTGAAGTGAACTTGAAGCCAAACGCTAAATTTGCTGAATAATTATTGAACTTGAGGCAGCTTTTAATGCAAGTTCACGGAAGCTGTAAGATTCGTTCTCATCAACTGATCTCTATACCTAACCGCAAGTAGATGCTTTCAATTAACTATAACTAACCTCTTTAAGAAGTACACAGTGTACGTGGTTGAGAACTATAAGGGAGTACATTTGTGTGTGTATTTATGTGGGTTCGTATATATGCGTATATCGGCGGACGAGCATGAGAGTAACTTCGGCAAGTAAATCGTTGGTTCACGAATATCTAGTTACAAACTATTGAACGTAGACATATATTGCCCGGAATCACTGACGTGAATACTAATAAGTTTTATTAGGAGTTGTTTCTGCTCGGTTAGTGATTTTCTCAAACAATAACGTTAAATTAAATTTAGCGCAATATCAAGTAGAAATTAAGATGTAACTCTAGTTTGCAATTTGCATTAAAAATTTGTCTACATAATTGTGTTCTTGAGAATTTTAAGAATCCCATCCACTCAAATTGAAATACTTGCATGGGTCATGTATTGCACGGAATCACTGGAATGGAAATAACGGCAGAACGTCTCGTTGCACAGGGTAGGTTTCTACTAATAATTACTGGCCGGGAAGAACGAGTTCCGCCAATAGCGCAGAATCTCAACCTTAATTCAGTTCATTGCAAAATCCTCGAGCACGTTTACGAGGACTATCCTTTGGGCAAGCTGGCACTCGAAAGTTGAAACTAGTTGGCCTGAATCGTTACTCGTCAACGTAACGAGAACCTGTTGAGAGAGCCAGGCACATCCGGAATGAATCGTAGGGAAGAAGAGGGAGAGATCCAGCAAACTCGATGCGATCCTTAGTTCGAGGCCGCAGGTGGTTCGACGAGAGCCCGACTTTGTTGAGTACCAAGATGAAACCATTCATACTTGCAATATGTAAGACTCGCCTCTCGGAATCCAAAGTAAAACTTGGGGTGGATTCAGATCGTGCATGAACAAAGTTATTGCTCAAAATCGTTAAATTTGCCTGTATTGTCAGTTGACCATAATCAAACTCGACTTGAACTAGGATCAGCCATATGCCACTAGTCTAATTTTAGAGTTCCTCCGATATCTTATTTTTAAGGTTATAACAATTATTTCTCTGCTAACTTCTTTTACGCGTGTCACTTTTGCTTTCGTACACATCCTCTGAACGGGATACGCGTATATATTTGCCTGGACCATAAAGACGTCAAAGGAAGACCACAAATTATATTGCTTGGAGAACGTGGATATAAATTATTGCTTTCTGTTGCACGATGTCCGTATCCTACCGAAGAGTAGCTGTGTATATTGAAGTAAAAAAGCCTGGGGAGTGTATAAGAATGTGTCGGCAAAAAAGAAGTCGAATAGAGATGCTACCATGATGGCTGTCCTTTGTTCAATAGACCATTAAAATTCAAATTTCTTTGAAACTGACACGGCGTCTAAGAGGTGCACCGAGACCAGCATGAGGATATGTTCCATTCAATTAACGTAGACCAACGCCAGTAGTGAATTTTCTTACCATAGAAGTATTAATACCGCACTGTTTTTGTACTTTTTTCAATTGAAACGTGAGAAGAATGTTGTTGCGTGCCGCTATGCAGCTGCACTTTTTATTGACCGGGTAGTGCTTGCTTGCCATGCAGAACGAATGTATGCGTTCGTACGGGAATAAACGTGCTATTATCTCGGATCATCATAACACTTTCTTTTGAAATTATTGAGTAAATAATTCCCTTGTAAAACGAGTTTCGAAATGTTCTACTTTTAAGTGAATAAAACAAATGTTTATTTCTGGTAAGCTCTTTGTTAGTCGTAGGAATCACTGCTCGAAAATATAGGCTAAGTATAGATGTTTAAGTAACGCAATTCCTGCAAGGGAGTAACACATGATGGTCCGTATTCAAACACTGCGCATAACCGCCAAGGGAGGAACTCCTTGTATGCAGATAGGTGACGGAAGAGTAACGCGCTCCTTGTGCAAATAGGAAAAGCGAGAGAGCATTCGGCCAATGTTTGTCCAGGAGACCATTAGCGAGAACATTTGCACTGCATCGAAACCCAGTGTAGTCTTCCCTTCGTTACTTGCCTGCCGCACTTCATTACCAAAATTCAGAGGGGGTGACGCAGCATTGCTCTATTTATTACGGTACTTAACCTGTTCGCGCGTATTGCGCCCAGCTAAGCAAAAATACTCCATTCTAATGGGTTATCCGGCTGATGAATCGAAGAAGGCAAAAACAAAAATGCATTTCCCAAGTTTATGGGTATACTTTGAATTGCATTACTGGTGAAGCAAAATCAGGATAAACGAGATGCAGTACTCGCCATTAGTGGTAGCGAAACTGTCGTAAAGTCCATCGGTAAATACTCGACCCTTATTGCGTTGAAATACCCAACCGGAATATGTTCAAGTACCAAGATTCAGAATGAATTCGGGAGATGTATTTTCTAAAAGCCAGTTATTCAGACAATGTTGAATACTGTTAGTAGAGAGTTTTTGGCTATCGTTGTCAAGAGTTGTTCTAATTCCTAATTTTTAGATTGCGATGGATACAAAAATTGTTGACGAATCCATTTTTTAATGTATGCGGCCTTATTATATTAGCTCCCCACGGTTTTTCCAGAATTTAGTAAGAAATACTTTCAAGCGGAGTATTTATGAGCCAGCACTTGGAAAAAGAAGGACTTCCTGTCGGAGACACGGAAGCCGGGCTAAAAAGTGCAAGTGCCTCTACGTTTTCCTCTGAGGCCACTTCCGCGTCTTTCCCACTCCAGCGTTAGTGGAGATCGACGAGCTGCCACTTCCGGAGGGTATTTCTCCTTCGGTCGTCGAACGCTGAGGATATCTTCTCGATGCATCTCTGTCCTGAACGACGTCGGCGACGCAAGGACCAACGAAATCGGTGATCACTGGCTCGTACAGAGGGTAGAACGGGGTTCATCTGATTCGATTAAACAATGGACCCACTTCGATCAACTGGCATTTGCAGTATATAAATCAGGAAGACGACCGTACCCCCGCACACTCACTTTCACATCCTATCACAGGCAAGTGCATGTAAAGGGAGTTGAAACGACTGCATGCAGGGCTAAGTAAAGGGAGGAAGAGATGGGGAAGAAGCAGTCAGTCGACGCGCCGCTGCATCCGGTACAACCGAGCGACCTCAATGCATTGTGGGAAACTGCGTGACTGGAATCTCGCCTTCGACACTATCCTTCCTCTATGCGTGGTTCCCGCTATGCGACGTAATGCTTATTCGTCTTCCACGCGACGCTCGACATTCTGCTCCTTGGGTGTGCTTTTTACGACGTGCAAATCTAGCGCGGTATTACCCATGCAACGTGTAGAACTTGTTGTATGCAAATAAGCTAACTTCCAAGATGCATGTGGATTAGTTGAAGCATTAGCTAGGTCTACATTACTGCTAAACGATACCACACGAGTCTCGTGTTGAAAAGTTAGTACACACTTCAGTTTACCAAGTCAGGAAAATGTTTTGGTGACGGTCCTCTTTCACAAAGTCTCTATCACGATAGGAATTGGATGATGCATTGAGGTCATCTTCATTCCAAAATTCGATGTAAGATATAGAAATAGAGATATTTCAACCAGAGAAATTTAAAAATCTGACTGCCATCCGAGGTTGGCGTATTATTTGTGAAATCTTGTAGAGGCCAAAGAATTAATCTGCTAAATGATGCTAATATAGTATAGGAGCTCCTCCTAGTGCTGAACCATCCCACTCTCGTTCTTTCGGTTTAGATGTCATAAATTCCGAACATTTTTAGGGTAACCATAAGATACCGGTGCAACCATAACGGGCTAGTTCATCCCCGTTTTTCAGTGGGTAGTAATCCAACCTAAATTTCGAAAAATGTTCTGGTTTAATATTCAGCACAATCGTAGATCATAAAAGAATGCACATTTTTGTCACGTGTAACGTCCGCAAAAACGTGATCGTAATACGTCGTTGAGGTGTCTATGAAAAAAATCATAAAACGCGACAGCATTTCTCTTAATGTCGAGGATGCGGTACTATCTTTTAATGGCTTCACCCGACGCTCGGATTTAGGACGCGTTATAACACATTCTATCTTTATCCGACTGCAGTTTAAGGTGCAGAGTTGCGACTGCAGCTGCGAATCAATGAACCGTCAGTGTATCATTGGTTGTGGCATGCCGTTATCTACCGCAGGAACTCGCTGCTTGATTACCTTCCTCTGTATTTCAGATAATAAACGCCGTAGTTTGGTTGGTCAAAATGTGGCCACTAAACTTTAAAGACTATGTCATTAAAGCGCAATGAACCGTCACCCTCCTGTCAACGTGCGAGATAGACAAACTTATACGCTTGTTGTTTCGCATCCGAAATATTACGCAATAGTAAAACATATCCGTACAACAATTAAATTCATAGTTTGAGATATTTGAAAGCGAAAATTAGACTAAAAAGGCAGGTAACAGCAATTGGTATTGATTTTCGAAATAAATCGATTAGAATACGAACGTCAATGATCGAATTCTCGGGGTATTAGTAGGAGCATCAAAAACTAATTTAAGGGTGAACACTTTCAAATTAGCCTTTGTGGTGCGGTAGCTCTCTGTTCTTTCCTACCGCACCTTCGCCGCAGCCGGCAACATTCGTCTCACGTTCGCGCAATAATGATTGTTATTATAAGTATGATTCACTAGTTTCGCAATTTTATATCTTTCTTCAAGTACGGCTGCCTGAAACGCGTACAATTATCTACACGCGACTCCTTTAATTTCCGGTGCAAACTTGTCTTCGTCTCCCATTTTATTGGAACTTCCAAATTGTCCGCTGCAAAGGGAAATGCGCTCGAAATATACGCCACCTTTTCATACTTTGTTTTCCCTTTAATATCGCCTCGTTTTAAATTGCATTTCAACTTAATGCTCTCGCAGTTTGCGAAACACGTTTTAAATTTCTTAAACGAATCCTGAGGCGCTCTTGCGCAGTAATTAATTACGCAAAGTACGCAATTAATTTGCAATCAGTAAGATTGTTTTAGGTTGTAGAAACATTTGTTTAAAACCTCCACGTGTTGTTTGATGTGCATGGAAGATTAATGTTATTTGAATGCTGATCAAAGCTTGGATTCAAACATCCTAGTAGATTGGATTGTTATCATTTTTTAAAACTGTGGTGACTTCACTATTTTAGGTTCGTCAGTTATCATGACCAACTACAACAGATAGGTCGGTACACCCAAAATGGAATTCCTGGAATTTTCATTATGAGGTATTGAATAAAAACGGGATTTCTTTTAAAAATTGATGAAACACTCGGACTTAAGAACCTGCAGCCTATATTTAGTCCATAATGGATGAGAATGTGTTCATCGACAAGACTCGAAATTGAATGCGAGGTGAAATAGACCTCTCGGGTCGGTCAGAAAAATCGCTCACGTTTAAGCCTCCTCGAATATGCACGTGTTGCAAGGTATCGTGCATTCGTCCAGCACGCGCTGAGGAAGAATCCATCGGACGTGCAGACTCGATCCGACAAAGAGAATCGAGCTCACAACCACAACTCGAAACCAGTCCTGTAGTCCTTCGCCCCGGGTGGTAGGCATCGGGTGACCTACGACCCGAGAACCGGGGCATCGCATCGGCTTTCTCACGTAACAGTTACGACACTCTTGCGTCGTAGCAAGTTCGTGGTCCGCTTTAATAGTCTCTCCATGGAGGCCGGTCATATAAGAAAAATTGCGGTATCGCGAACCGCTCAAGAATTTTAAGAAAAAAATTCAACCGGCGCCGCGGACCTCACGATACTCCAGTACTTCAAAGCCACGACGCGATCGATAGATCGATCGAGCCGAACACCAGCGATTGTAATTATACGCCTTTTTCCTTGAGGTGGTAACTGTTGTTAAGGATACTTTAATGTGTAGGAATAAAATGGAACTTGCAATTATGTGCAATCATTGTTAATTGTGTTTGTTCAGAACATACGTTTATGAAAGCTTAAAACCAATGTCTTTAAATGATGAGCAATTCTAGCAGCATATGTTGCCCCTATTCAATTGCCCTCATTTCAATTCGGCTCAAAATTTTGTAAGGTAATATAATCCATGCCAACGCCTCTTTAATATAGGACCCATTCGTAGTCAACAGGGAAAACTTGTTTATGCTTCTTGAGGTTGAATAAAGAAAACATAACTTCTTTATCTAAGAATGCATTAACCTTACGAGGCATTTCTATGGATTCCTCCATCAAATTCCATTCTATCACTGGATTCCTGATGTCAAATTAAGCATTCTTAATCAATTCACAACTAAAACACTATCAGAAAAACTAACATCCAGCAATTTTTCAAAAGAATCATGACCACTTCAACTTACATGGGGCGTTTCATAAATACCATTAGCTTCTGACGAGCTACTGAGCGCATTAGCGAAATCTGAATTATGCGGATGCTCGCCTATTTATCCTCTTCGTTAGTCTCCTTCGTCCTTTTCCTTGGATAACTCGACTCTCTCATTTGCTCTTTGCCTCTCTGTTTTTCGTACGTAAACTGTTCCTGTTACTCTTGCCCAACTCCTCGTTCAACGTACCCGATGATTAATCTCGGCCCAACCGTTCCTAAAGGATACTTAGCTCTGATCTACGGGGCTCTACTTTTCCTTCCGCCCACTGTAACCACAACTCGGGCGGTTCCTTTTTTCTTTGGATATTCGCTCAGCAGCCAAGGGCAGAATTTTCCGAGAAGCCACAGTTTTAACAAGTTTTAGCGAAGCGCTGCTGTGAGATCGCTTTTTCGTAGTCGTTTTCTGGAAAGAGCTAGACATGTATGGAATTAATAGCTCTTTATTTTCTTGAGATCAATGTGTAAATATATAACTTTCGTCCATGGAAAGTGAAAATCTAGAATTTTTTAGAACTAGCCTACAAACACTTTTGGACGGACCGGACTACAATTGTACTATATCGTACATCCAGAACATTTTTTATTTTGATCTTTGTTCATTACGATCGTATTGATTAATTGATCAAATGAACTTAACCGCTTTAAAATATGATAGAAATTAACGTGGGGATACCCGCATTCAAAACAAAGTTCTCTTTAAATATAACTATACTAGATTTTCTGGTAACATTTTTATAGTTATTTTAACTACATTTTTAAAGGTATTTCAATCAAAAATTCAGATCACTTTAAACAGATTTCTAGTTACGATAACCAGAAAATCAAGTGTAGTCATATTTAACCAGAACGTTTTTTTTGGGTGCGTGTTTAACCTAAATATGCGTCGATAATTAATGAACAGAAGCAAAAGTCGGACAAACTATTATCTATTTTCCAACACAACAGATGATTTTGCCTTATTACTGGGGATTTTTATCAGGCAATAGCTTTCCCTATGCCTCCTCTTGTAGAACTCACCTGGTACAATTAGATTAATCAATAAAAAAGTTAATATGGCACTATCCGCCATATTGGATCCGACATTTTGAATTTAGAACTTTTGGCCTCAGATTTGTATGCAGGTAATACAAAAATTGTTAATCAGAGCTTTTTTCAGCAGGTTGAAAGTAAATCACGTTAATTTAATCAACATGATCTTAATGAACAAAGATGAAAATAAAAAATGTTGTGGGTGTACGATATAATACATTTGTTCCCGAGTATTAAAAAAAAATCATTAAAATCGGTTAAGAATTCAGCCGTCGAATAATTTTGCCGCTAATCAGCTCCGTATGACGACCGTGCGTCAGTAACTTGACATTGTTGATAAATTTTATGGTAGGGAGGGGAGCCGTGCGGCCAGGGCCTTACGGAATCTTGGGAGGGGGTGGCACGCGCGGCTTTCTTTTCATTATCGTTAAAATTATACATATTTACTTCCTACATTACCGATCTCGAGCACTAATATATGTTAATATCATAGCAGTCATCTAGAGGTATACAGAAAATAATACTTGATTTTCGAGTTCACGAATCACTCTTTCACTTTTCACGGCTGGTTTGTTTACTTCTAAGACAGTTATTATTTTCTGTTCTTTAAGGATTATTCAACCGATTTTAGTTGACCTGTTCCATAGTATTCTATTATCTTTCTACTTTGACCCATCCAAAACTAGTTTCAAGTAATTTCCTTTACTTTTACTTTGAACTCTAAAGATGGACACTAGCAAAGTATAAATTTGTACTACTACGGATGAAGTTTGCTGAATTTGGTAAATGTTTTTGATCGGGAAATGTCGGCCACTGAATTTCAATAAAAATATTTAGGCACTCTTGACCTCTGTTTCTTATCTTTTATTTTATTTCTAAATTTTATTTTTGTTAGAAGTGACATTTACATGTTAATTCTCAAGAGTGTTCAATCATCATATGATTTTCGCATTTTCAGTCATCTTCAAAATGTCCTCTTTTCGCAGAGTTTTGCGTAACGATGAGCATTCGGGTATCAAATCTGTCGTATTTTTATCTGCTCTACCTCAGCCCAGTCGCGGAATGTGGAGCGAGAAACGTAACAGTGATCGAGAGAGATCGACGTTGAGATTCAGATTTGGAATGCAATTAAGACGTTTTGCAATAACGATAATGGTAACAGTTCGCAACCGTCCGTGCCAACACAGGAATTTGCTCTGACATTGCTGCCACTCTTCTACCGAGAAAACCGTAGGTCGCCATTGTTTACCGATGCATTCTACCAAGGTAACTTTGGAAACATCCAAACTCAATTCATGCTTACCGATTGTAATGAAATTTCCATTGTAATTTGGGTCAGCGCACGGATCCAAATTGTTTACATATTTTCGAGGATATTGAAACGGAGATGCGCGATGAGAGGATTTCGGTGAAAATCGAAATAGACATCGTTCTCACATAAAAATGATAGTAACGAAATGCATTGATTAATTACTTAAACTGTAATGGATCATGTACGTCTGACAATATTTTTGCAATTTTCAAAGAATTTACTTAGAATTTGGTAAACTGTTATTTTTTGTGTAAATGTAAATTTGAAATTAAAATTGCAAAATTGTCAATGGCAGAGGTAATATGACAACTGTGATTTTTAATGAATTACTAATTATCTAGAAATAAAAAATAAAATTAATTGACAATACTCTGTATTAAAAATCATCTCACATTAGTCAATATTATTCAGCAATCGAAATAGATAAATATTATAAATCTTTTTAATGTCATATGTACAATGATATACATCCAATGCTTAATGAAGATCTATTCTATAATTAATCCTAAATATACGTTGAGTTATTCATATTTCATGAATTTACACATTATTCATATTCTAATCTCATTAGCTAAGTAATTAATAACCTTACTTCCTTTGGTAAAAGTAGGAAGGTATTGATTAATATTACATTTAAGGAAATGAATAATAATACAGAGTCTCAAATCTATCAATTTCGATTTGCTGTTACTAAAGCCAAAAAATACAAAATACATTATCTAAACTTTTTCCCGAAAAAAAAAAGAAAATATTTCCTACCCGTCAATCAATTTAACGTTTTGCATGTTTCACGCAACGCCCAGTCGCGGACGCTGCGTGAATTCGAATTGCTCACGTAAAATATCGCGTGAAAAATTTCAAAATATGAAACGTCAAATAATTGAAAAGTTACAATCCCTTCTCAACAAAAAAAAGTCGGAAATAGTTATGGAATGCCTGCAAATTCGATAAAAACGTTCTGTGCTGTCTATTGTTTGGTTTACTTTGATTCCGATGTTTATGGCTTGACTGTACTCGTGAACTTTCGATGTTTTGATTCTCGGTGTTTATTGTATAAATATCAACATTGAAGCTTCTGCTTTACTTCAAAATTATTGTTGTGTATTATTAAATCGCAATAGGCATAATGACCTTCTGTTGATGTTTGTTACAGTTTTTCGAATCGTTTATTTACATTTCGAAATTTTAAGAAACATTGCCTTTTATTGACCTTACAATCATAAGAATGAACTATTTTCTATTCATTAAGGATTCTATTCTATTTTTGGAAATAATCTTTTAATAATATAACGAATACAGTAACATAACTACATTTGCTAAGTGTGTACTTAACACGATAATGTAATCATTTATATATAATAAAGATAGAGGGAATTAAAATTAATATTTTACCAATTACGTTGCTGTTCTGAACAACTATAAAAGTAGTCATTAACGATGCTACCAATGAAAAACTCTGAATTAATAAAGTCAGGTATGTTTATATTACATGTTTACAAAATTCTTGACGAACTGAAAAACTCGTCTCCATGTCTCGACCGGATGCCAGTATGTTGAAGCTATATGAAAATTCTGTTCCTCCAGTATACGATCTCGAGCAGACACATTCCGTAGACTCGATGGTCTCGGAATCATATGCCCACATGAAATAAAACGTCACTTTGGTATCGTAAATAAACATATTGGTCCACACCTGTTCCTCCTCGGTTAGCATACAAATCTTTCGAGGGAATCCGATTGTTACTTTTCTCCTTTGTGCAATGTCTACAAAAACACGAGAAATCAAATATCACTTTTAATTCTAGTAAATTAATTTATTTGTGGGCGATTCAAATTTCAAATATCTAAACTTCGTCCTAAGTAGTCCGTTAAGTCTTAATTTTAATTTTTTTCACCATACGTTAAAATAATAAAAAACAACAGCTAAAATAATAATAATCTAATAAACTCAGCATTATAAAACACCACCATCTTTCCCATCATGTAAATTACTTGCGAAGGTAAGCTGTGAAAAAATCTTCTTTCTGGAGAAATTTGTGATCGACCTTGAAATGCAGACAATGAACATTCCTTAAGTAAAGTGTCACTTTCATAGACGACGAATACGAAACGGACCACTCAGTTTTCCCTAATGACGCTTGTTATACGTCTTTCAGTTGCCTCATTAATTATTTCGCCTCCGCAGCGGTTGCCAGACCTTACTGGTTGCCGCCCGTTTCGACGACAAATCATAAGCGCGTGGCTTTTGGTATTTCTTCTCGTTTAAGCAAAATGAAACGATTATTCGTAAATTTATTCACCTGTTTTGCACCTGCAAAATACATAATAATGAGTTCAAAGACACAGATTTCATTATAATGTCTGAAAACTATTGACCTCAATATCGTCGAGTGTTGAGGCATTCCCGGAATCCCCAGAATGTTCCTTTGTAATTTATTTAAAATTCTATTTAAGTAAAAATTGTAAAAATATTTAACATATAGTTTAACAAGATAATGATACAATTTTTATGTGTTATTGATTAATTAGAATGGCCTTAGAATGTGGTCAATTCAAAATGGCCGCGAAAAATTGCAATATTATTCAATTTAAAAATTGTATATAGGGAACTTTGCGGCTGCTTATTCCATGTCTAAGTTTGCAATCCACAAATTAAAAATGGAGGCTCCGACTTCTCGAGGTCATTCAATTGGAGATCTTGGACTTTTTGGTGTACCGAAAAAAAATCTTCACCAAGCTATTTTCTCGTTTTTTTATAGTCAGTGGTTTTAATCCTTAATCCCGACTCCAAGGTCGTTTTTGATCCAGAGAAACTTCAAATTGTACTTTATAAATTGCACAATTATAAGCAATTTCAAGCGACAAGACATATTTGACACATGTAGTGGGGGGAAAAGGCTTTAAAATAGCCGTCGAAACTAAGGATTAAATTTTTGAAAAAATGTCAAGCAAATTCCGATGGTTTAAATTAAGACGATAAAAGTAACATGCACTGATAGGAGCGATTACTTACTGGGATTCTCGTTTTTCCGCAGTAAGGCTGAACGCGTCAGAAATTCCGCCAGTGGAAATTGAATCAATCCCGACTCGCGGCGGCAAAATAACTTTAATTTGCCAAATTAGAGCAACAGCGACTAAATCAACTAATTAATCGCTATAGAACTCGCTTAACAAAGCAATTTCCAACTCTTCTCGCGTCCATACGGAAGCGACGAGACAAGTGCTGCACTGGTAACGAGGACCCCTCATCCTATATATAAACGTACCGATAAAACTTGAGCCGTGAAATGAGCAGCAAAACGATTCCCAAGGATTCGCGAGTCCGAGTGACGACGAAATTATTTTGCGACGTCTCGTTCATGGTCGTCAGACAAACGGAATCCAATCTAATTAGCCGTAATGCACCGGAACTCGGAAACGAGGGCTTGTCCTACCCCATCCGGTTGCTGGCGTTATTCATTTGTTTGTACGGAATGTGGACGAGGATTCTATCTTCATTTCCAACCTCTTTCCACCATTCCCTTTCTTTACTTTTCGGCCTCCCATTCTCTTTCTCTCTAGTCTTCATCCACTTATATTTGACGCTTACTCTACTTCGATTCTTACTAAAGCATTGTAAAGCTGAATACGAAAAGAGGCTGAAGTGGATGAAAACGGCGATTCTTTCTACGTTAATCTATTATCTTTCCTTTTGTACTCGGGTATCTTTACTCTCGAAACTTATCTCGACAAGTTGGCAACGTAATTGCAGCAGAAGTTATTTCTAGGCTTCCTCGACGACGCTCTTTTTCTGATTGCAGTCACTTCATTAGACGGACGGAGGTCTAGATAAATTTTGGTAATTAACTGTTCCAATTCGTATAAACGCCGCTCTAGATGTCTATACAGTTGACATTTCCTTTAGGAAATTTTAATTTTGGACAACTTCTAACATATTTTCTGAATTTGGAATTCTAAATTTCGATTCAACCACCAAATGATATTTTATGACTCTCATTTCTATTCGTATTCTGATTTTCGTTAAAACCCAGATCGAGATAATTGTATAAAGTTTCTGACGCAGTTTGAGGTACTGAGAGCTCCAATTTTGTTAACCGCTGAACTTGACTTCCTTATGATCGTCATAAATTTTCCACAATCGCACCGAGGTTTAGATTCAATCCGCCCAAGTTTGGAAAATTTCACATAAAATTACCTATGGCTAAGTTTTTGAGAAACGAAGATGCATATTTGATGCCTTCCTCCTCAATTTTATGCATCTCCAGAAACATTTATTGTTGCTGAAAAGCAGCCCTGTTGGAGTCTAATGCGTAATTTCATCGTATTAGGGCGTCATTTTATTAACGTTATTTAACAGAAACAACGTTTTATTTCGCATGCAAAATTTGCCGGCGTTTGTTCTGTCCCCCTTTTGTCGTGAAAGGCACTTGAGGCCCTAGCGTCTCTCGACAGCATTGCGCCACTTCTTGCCCTATTTTATAAAGAGCGGGATGCGCAGGGATTCACGCTATGCGAATGAATCCTCGAGATCGTTCCGAAGTGCGACGTTAAGTGCCACCGTCGGGCTGCGGCAAGAGACTTACGATAATCGCGTTTCACAATAACGCGTTCATCTTCGCAAAGGCGTCGTACTAACAATCCAAGAGATACGTATATTCTAGAGCTCCCGCAGACAGTCTTTCTATGGATATAGAATTTTTGGAGACGTGATATTGAATCTTATAAGGAAATTCAAAGATTCTACATAGGATTTGCTAAAACCATCAGATCATGTGCATAATATGATCCAGTTTTATTTTCGGCAATGTGGATGATATCGTGGATCTACTCTGGAATAGTGGAGTGGTATTCCTACAGTATTGCACCGATATTACTACTCATTAATGTTGCTCGTGACTATTGCGTTGGAATGTCGACGCCCTGTCGTCATTAAAATTCTCCGCTAGTCCATTCAAGATGCAGGCAGTAAAGAAGATGTGCTTGTAACTTCAACTTCGCAACGCGTGCAATGTTATTTAAGACTGGTACCATAGTCATTTTCCTTGCTGACAAGTCTCAAAAGCGTGACCGTTATTTCAGTTGTTTTGACACCAGCATATGCATAACTGACATTTTCTATTCTTCCTCCTGTTTCTCTTCTTCTCTACAAACATGAACTAGGTTATCGTAGGATTTAAGAAGAACTGTAGATCCTTAAAATATGCAAGTCCAGTCCGCTTTTCCCTTTTCTTAATTTGAAACATCCCTTCGCATTAAAGTTCGGAGACTTGTTACGTACAATCAACGGAGATTCCCTGTAATTCAGGCACGACCTATTTTTCAATGGACTTTGCTCCTAGTGGATCTTTTAAATCATTCCAGTCTCGACTTGTGCGAAAATATCCCAAGAATTCAGAAGTATGCTGCGTTGCACCTCCATTCGTCGAGCTGGTAAGTACGCGAGATATGTCCCAAATAATCTTGAATTCGACGGGACAAGTAGGCGGACCTGGCGCAGGTCCAGTGGTACTTTCCTCGCTGAACTGCTAGTACGGTTGGATGAAAAGTTTTCAGTCCTTAGGAATTCTTGTCTCTCCGCTCCCTTAATTTTCCAGTCTAGCATTCTTATTTCTTTTAAAGGCGTATTTCCAACAACAACTTGAGGGTCAATCATTTACGTCCCTGCTCAAACTATTTCGTAGGTAACTGTAATTATCGTTGTCGTTTTGTTTTTTCCTGGATTCTTTTTGCGTCACATTTTTCGGGAATTATTCTTGTTTGGAACTTTATCCGGAACCGAATCAAGAGATAATTCAACCGTAGAACGATTCTTCGTACTCTCCCTCCAACTGCGGTTACAGTGGTGACCCGAATGCAAATGCGTCGGCTCTCGTCAGACGTCACGTTCGCGTTACTGGGCAAGGGTCCCAAAATTTTGGAATGTTGCCATTCTAGCCCACTGTGCCGAGTGTGTGAGTTTAGCGTGCTGAAGTTTTCTCGTTACTCGGAAAATAATAATGAGCACTAAGACAATATGTCCGTGTAGCTGACAACCTGCAGAAAGAGGAACAAAATAAGGCTGAGTCATACAAATCATCGCTATTTAACTTCCAAAATTTTGAGCCGGTGTAGATTGTGCATATATTTATTATGTTTCTTGTTGGTAAGGTTACACATTTTTAAACGCAATTTGTTATTGTACGATTATTAGATAGAATAACTCAAGGATCCATAAAACGCCGAATACCAAACGAGAAGTCTCAAACCGCATTGCGGTAAAGTGAGCTTCCAGATTTATGAATGGAGATCTCGTAGAGTGGTTCAATCGACGTAGTAATTTAACGAGCATTCGTTAAAGCGATTCGAGGCGATACAAAAACGAGCCAGAATTTGAAATTCCGATGTCGCTGTCGTCATTCGAGCTCGACTAGTGGACTCTGAGAATGAGAGTCTATCCGTGAAGAGGAGGCTATTGGATGAGTTCCCAATCGCCGCCACACTTCCCGTCGTCCATGCGGGCATTCGCCTACGGGATTTATACACGGCGAGACGAAAAACGAAAATACCTTTAACATTATTACCTTTATTAAATTGAACGTCTCTCCACTTGCCGCGCACGGGACGGCAATTGGTATCGAAGGTTTATGGGGACGAAGGCGTGGTTGGCGATGCTCCAAGGCGGTTCGAATATGGACTTCTTTCCTGGCCAACTACCTATAGCCAAAATTTCCGATTTTACGAAAACTTCGCACGAAGCAATGCGGGAGATAGAGACAACGAATGAGTAAACTGGCCGAGAAAACGACATGTAGGAAAGAAGCGAGCCGGGAGCGTTTTCCTCCAACTCTTATTATTGAGGACCAAGAATTGTCGTGGGGACTCTTGAACTTTCCGTAATTCATTCCCAGTTCGAGAGCTTTCCCTTCTTAGCCAGATTCCTTAAGCTTCTCACAAGCAATAGTCGTTTTTAGAAATCAATGGCAGAACTTCCCGCAACATGACGACCGATACGCCAACTATTAACATCAATGAAGGAGGACGCACAGCGTACGAGTTCCGTTTGCGTATCCATAAATGCCATTATTCGATTTTTAGGAAAACTTTTCTTCGATCGTACTTGTATAAACTTGGCTACTCGTAGGACTTTTAGATGCTTGTTGCGATTATTGAACTACTGGATATATTTTGAGGACTTGAATGAAGTTTCCTACTCTCACATACACCCAGAGATCATATAACCAACTTTATAGGAATGTTTTTAATATTGGCTTAAAAACTTTCGACATACTTCTTGCGAACTCGATTCGATAAGTGCTTTTATTGCTCTGTTAGAAGTTACGGCAATAACGGAAAGTACTAAAATATTGAAATGTAGAATCCTTTTAAACGTGGCAAATATCGGTTGATGTATTGTCATCAATTATTATGTCTGAGGTACTTTTTGGTACTGTCGCGCGATACTTGTAGTGACCTGGTGTGGCAATTGTTAGGATATTATAGGTACGTGTCAAGTTAATGAAAAAATATTGGAACAAAGCATCGGAAAAAATAAAATAGGGAGAATGCATGAGGTTGTGGGCTGCAATAACAGCACGCTTTGCTTGGAGAAATATTCCGAGCGCTAATAAATCTAATTAACTATTCTCCACCAATTAGAAAATTGTATTTTAATTGAGACGAATGAGCCCTAGGTCTCAACGGAACCGCGCAGTGTATACACAGTTTCTGATGCTTCCGCTATTAATGGCGTAAATAGTAAGCTTCATAATGGATACGCATCTTTTATTGTTCGATTCAACACATCTACATTATTGGATTTTTATTAGAATCTGACAATTGATATTGTAAATGCGCCATTTCATTTTCAAAAGTCGATCATGGTTTTATAGTAGTTTAATTTTGAATGAAATATGTCGTTTGGGCCCAGCTATTATATCACATAATTGAAAGAGAATATAAAGCTACCTCAGACCTTCAGACTTCACTGAAGTTGATTGATGGAAGAAGGTGGAGAAATTCAGAAGAAAAATTTTGGGGTTAGCGACCAAAGCTCCAAGTTTCTACTTAATGACGCACAGAGATAATGATGAAAGAGTTGAATGAAATACTCCTGAAACTCACCAGATGATTACCATTGATAGCGGATAATAAGCTGGTAAAGCTGCCGTTGGTGTCTACGATAATAAACGAACCGCGATGAAAGCAGCGACAACTCAACCATCTCTTGCGTCATTTAATTCAACTTCTACCACCGGTGACGCCCCACTCTCTTCATTATTTGAAAGATGAGAAATGTAAGGACATGAATGCTGTTGATTCAAAAGCATATAATGTGGCGAGGCTCATTAACATAACAAATTATATTCCAAAAGTGAACATTTCTCCGCAATTCCTAAAATCAATAAAAAGACATGGTTTTTAAAATTGGACAAAGTTACAATATTTTAGAGAAAACAGTAACAAATTCTGTTAATAAAAATCCATTCAAAATGTGATCCTGTAAATTGCAGTTGGAGACGCTACTGTTCTAGTTCGCTCACTGGATCATGAAATTAAGACTGTATGTCGACTCTAGAGGTTAGTTCAAGTTTCGCCAACATATAAATTGGCTGGCCAAAGTTTCGAGTAGCACTAACATTCGTGGTCAAAATGTAAACTAAGGCTGGTAATATGGAAATTTGATCATTTTCAATATTGGTATTATCCAATATTGGAAGTACTCTTGGTCCGAGCATAGCGGTAATAAAGGAAAATTATGCATTCTATATAAAAGTTTTCGAGTATAAACTACTCAACACTAAATCAAATAAACTGCCGCCAAATTTATTAGCGACATTGCCTGTCAACATTTGTATACCGAAATTGGGAGAGTGGTTAACTTAAAAGCTTCTAAATATCCTGCAATTTAGTATCGGGTAGAGAGGCTTTGGCAAGGGATCAATTGGTCGCTTTATTTAATTATTAATGAAATCAGTATAGTTCATATTCTATGCATTAATTATACTTCAAGTTTTAAAAATTAGTTAAAATGAAATAATAATCAATGTATATTTATTCACTATATATATAAGGTCCACCAAAAGTTGATGGATTTTCCCCTGGCTATTTTAAGCGATAATGAATTTCACCTTGAACAAGACCTTGAAGGTTATTTCAAAGTCAAGTTTGTTTTTTTAAAAGGAACCCTCTATTTTTTCTCACGGTTTCGGAAAGAGCCCAAAATTTTACGTCCGACTATGATATGGTCAATTTTTTCAGCCAGGTCAGTTCAAGGTGAAATTTAAAACTCCCAGAACTGCGAACTAACTTAGCTTAGAAAATATTTCAGACAAAAGTTGAAGGATTTTTCCCTGGCTATTTAACGGCGATATTAAATTTGATCTTGAACAAGACCATGAAGGTTATGTCAGGGTCAAGTTTGTTTTTTTAAATGGAAACCCCTATTTTTTCTCACGGATTCAGAAAGAGCACAAAATTTAACGTCTGAATATTATATGCTCGATTTTTCCAGCAAGGTCATTTCAAGATCAAACTCAAAACTCACGGAACAGCGTATTAACTCAGCGGGAGAGCATTTTCGGGGAAAATGTTTCACATAAGTTGAAGGATTTTTCCCTGGTTATATTCGCGATTGCCAAAATTATCATTTTAAATTTAAGCATCCATGTAAAAAAATGTCTTCAAAAGAGAAATGTCGGTTTAGATCGCCAACCCTTGCAGGGCCGACTATAAAAATAAACAATCCTCCGTGTTCTTACAGACACGCGGGTATAACGGCGAAGTGTCGCCGGAATGGAAAGGCACCGGTTTCCACTTCGCCCGTCGACTTGTCGGCTGCAGTTCGGCTTAAAGCACATGCAGGGTGCGGAGGGTCTTTGAATTTATGTCGTGTGTCCCCGTGGTCGCCTCTAAACGCAAGTCCACTAAATAAACGCCCGGATAACGTACAGGACATCTAGCGGCTGAGAATTCGCGAGGAAAACACGCTCTCCCGCATTCGAGAAACATGTCCGCGTCCGTAATCGAACGGAAGTGCGGAGTGGGGCTCGGCATCTCGTTTGCACGAAGCGCTTTTAAATTAAAGCACCCCAAGGATAAGCGGCGGGTTGTACGTCAGAGGCATTGCAGTCGTTGTCGACGGGTACCCGATGCGAACCGTTTTTATCGGTACTTGAACCAACGCTTTCCTCCGAGCCTTCGGGGTGTGAATTGAACGCAATGCAAGGATCGTACATTCATTCGGTTAACACGACCGTCCTGATAAAAAGAAACCGGAGCGTGGGGTAACCCGGACTTTGTGCAGGTCTCATTTCCCGATCGTGGAAGTTTATCGGGTTTTAAACAAGCGAGGTGTGTGGAAAAGCAGAATAAACAAAAGAACCTTATTTATGATTTGATCAATGACCTTTGTCTGAATATCTTATTGCAGAAACAAAACTAATTCAAAATCAATTGTTGTAACCGATACAAAATATTAGGTTTATTTGCGCTTCGATTCGATAACTTCAAAGATAAACAGATGCTCGGAGTTGGGGCTTTTGAGATCACTGGGAGTTAAATGGTTTATGTTTGGGTATAGTTTAGCAGTGTACGTTACTTAGCGAACCCGGCGTTTACTCATGCGAAGGGTCTGGTAGTAAGTAACAACTCGTGCTTCTCCGTGAGGAAGACTGAATTATCCACGGCAAAGAATGCTACGTGTTTCGTAACCAGATGACGATACTCTTTGACAAAACAATTGTTAGCATTTCTTCGAGTGTTAGCTATTGCGTAAAACGTTCGACATTTGGTCCTCTCGATCAGGTTCGAACCAATCGTTTCATCACACGTGTAAGTTCCGCTCCAAGTACGAAATGAATAGAACTGCCGTTCTACATCGTCAGGTACATACGAGGCATATACCACAGTCACCACAGGAACCTATGACTTATTGCAAAGTTCCATCGGAGTTCACCAGAGTCGACGCAACTCCACCGTCCTCGTCTGACCTCACTCGCCCGAGTTGTCACTTACGCCCGCCGACACCATCGGGGTTTCGCCGTCATTCCCAATTACGATCCGATTACAAATTCTTCGATATACTTGAAGGAACGAGGTCGTTCCAGTAGTGTTTGTCATATAGTATGGACTAATTCAAACCAGATCATATAGTGATGCACTCTGACCTACATGATCTTATTTATATGGACTTTTCTAGATAGTAAAATTGAACCAATAGAAACGCCAGGAAGTCACAGCGGAACCCGATGTGCGATGAAGATGAATCGATTCTCTCGACTTGCAAAACATGCACGTTTACTGTCGCGTGTGCGTATTCATAAATACGTGTATGTTCGCAATAATTATGACATGCGGTAGTACACGCACATGGAAACGGCTCGCGCGATCTTCGTCGCTGCAGGCAACGCCACATATCTGCACATAAGCGTATTATGTGCAGATATGTGCGTAGGAGTCATCGTCGCATTAGCATTCAACAGACACACATTGCTGCACGTATTTGCAGATATAACGCAAATAAACCTTGCGAGCTGCGCAGCCTACATATATGCTAGTAATATTCGTGCGCACGAATGTATTGTCTCTCCGACAACCCCAAACCATTACTCTCTCCGTCCTCTTCTCTTCTTTCACTTGCTCCTATGCATACCATCTCTCTCTTTCTCTCATGCCTTATTGTTCGGTTCTAGGAGTTCTTTTGCCTCGCGTCGTTTTTTCTGCCGTGATGTATCTCATTTTAGTTGTATTTTTTTTACGCCAGACCCTCTTTTCTTTCTTTGTTAGTTTATCTCACTTCAAATTTGTTCTTCACTTCGATGCTTTTGCTCGTTCTGAATATTTTGCTTTTCATTTTTTCCTCTTTAAGTACACACTGTTTTACTTGTGTTCATATTCGCTCTCGCTCTATTCATCCTTTCCTTTTTTATCGTTTTCGCAGCAACCGCACTCTCTAATATTGCGCAAGCAATGCACTGCTAATTGCAAACACACCTATTATAATTATTTACAAACGGTGCATTTGCCGGGATCGGTTCACATCTGATTTTAACGCCGATGCAGCACATTGCCCGTGTTCTCTGGTAACATTTTCACGATTCTCCTTTTATACCCGTACCTTTTCCGTACCATCGATAGGAGACCAATTGTGCTAACGCGCTCGGGTGAAAAATATGACTTCCATGGAAACACACAAGATGTCATAGCTATGCCCGTCCAATCAATAGATACAGATTCTTCTGTGCCCTGCATCCGAGAAACATTCTGAAACCGGGGTATGAAAAATATTCCTATTGACTCCGTATGAATAAGATGTTGATGTTAAAATATTAGGATATTTTATTATTTTAATTCAATACATTATCTATGACAATAATGAACACGAGGAATGGTACATATACATTAAATGTTTATCCGTCATTCAGCATTCCTCGAAGGGATATGTGTCCTCGCTGAACCTAATATGAGCATTCAATTTACAAATGGTCGACATTAAATGAGTACTGATTGATGTCTAATACAATCAGCAAACAACAGATGGACATAATCTCAACACTCGAATGGAATGCGTTACGCACCATTAATAAATTGGACCTACTTCGATTTCCTAATAGGGTAGCACCCATAAAGAACACTTGGAGGAATAATAGATGCCAAAAATGCGTAGCAAAATTATGTCCCACTCCTTGTTTGCTTCGGACGTCATGGACATCAAACATTAATCGTTAGAGTAAAAAGTCACTGGGATCAAGTTGAGGAACATAAATATCATAAAGCAAACTTTGTCATAAAGGATATTGTCTGATCTTCAAAATACAGGAATGGAAATGTGGACCGTATATCGCGTTCAGCAACGCTAGTTACGGATGCGGGGAGAGATTGCAGGAAGTTCCAAAGGTCGTAGTAAAGATGCCATCTTTGCGGGTTGGATTCGCGAGCGTGCCGCCACATCGACGGAGTTTCTACCCCCGCGACCTCTTCTGGTTCCCTGGACATCGTCGTAAATTGCGAGTCGAATAATTGATAGGCGAAAGCGATGTTTCTATTTTGTTGGCAGCCCTTGTAAAGGAGGCCGCGATTTATTCCGTCTCACCGCCTCGCTGTCTGCCCGAGTATAAATGGCCGTACGGCGCGCTTCGTCGAGGAGGGTAAAAACGACGGGGAAAAAGTACGAAAGAAAAAACGGTGAAGACCGCGGGACACTGGCTGGGAAAATCGTCTGGAAGGCAATTCCACGGCTTTTCTTCTACCTTTGCCGTCTGTTGCTCTTCAGCAACTAAGTAAACACGGTCGACTTTCATATTCCATCGAAAGCCAGTCGTTTCCATAAGGACTCATCGTGCCAGTTCGTCGATACAAGTAATATTATGTCATGACAGAAAACTTTTATTCGTTTTACTGCCCCAGATTCCTGGCACAAGTGCAATGTGCCACGTACAATACGTTACAACGTGTTAATTATCACCCGACAATATTGCGCCGTAGTGTCGAGACGCATTACTTTTCGAAAGGGATGCTCTGCCTAATTACGCTGCGTCAGACAATACCGTCGTTCTTTTCATCGTCGACTATTCCAATGCTGCAGTCGCCGAATGCCGAGAGTGGAAAATCCTGGCACTATCGGTATTCATCGGGGTGTTGGTGGGACTTGTTGCCTTTTTGTATTTACCATTGGCTTCAAAATAATAGCAACCTGCAACCAACAGTCGAGTACGTGCTGAGTAGGTACAATATTGTTTGTTCCTATAACAGCGAATAGCTGACACGGCAGAAAGCACATCTGTTTGCTCTTTATGCGTCAACTGATATTATTAACCGACTAGGAAGTCCAAACCTGGAAATGCTTGCATGCGGATACGTGCATCATTCATTATGCTGATATATGTCCTAGTCAGTTCGACATGTTATTAATATCTTGTAACCTAAAGATTTTCTCGGAACCATTTTAGGAGTGATCTGCTATTTTTCTTCTTTGTTTGTAACTACTTACAGCGTGAAACATGACGCATTTTCCAAATTCACTGACTCGAAACCCCTTTTTCTTCAATCATGAATTGCATGCCTTTCAATATTTCCCTACACGTCCGAGATTCGTGGAAGGAAGACGAGGAGAAACGGAAAAGGTGAAGAGAACGAAGGGGCAAAAACTCGTGTGTTCGCTTGACTGGGGGGCAACCGGCGTGGGATGCAGTAGTTGGTAGCGAAACGGCCGCCATAAATCCAGAGGCCAACACATGCTTTGCATAATATAAACTTCGTTTCTCTCGACGGCGCGTCTCCTTTTCCATCCTGTATCTCCGTGTGCCACGGCTTCTATCTCGACCTCTGTCTACTTCGGTTCGTTTCCCACTTGATCCAATCTCATCTTTGTTTTCTTCGCCTTCTTTCATGTCGGCTCCAAGTGATCATGTTTGTATTTTTTTATGCCTCAGTCCTATTCTTTCTTATGCTGCGTTTACAACATTTGTTCTTAATGCATACATTTTCTACTATTTTCCATTAAAGCAATTACATCAACCCAGATTTCCATTAAAAAAACCTTTTTCATTAAACTGAATATTACACCATGAGAGGAATCGTGATAATGATTAGTTTATGTTTATTTAGTCGTTATACATAGTTTCACCACAGGAATGTACTTTCTTCTCACGTTCAGCGTGTAATTCGACCACTTCTACTTTCAATTCAGACGATGCACTGAACGAGTTCTACCAGTTTTTGCGGGCATCATGGTAAAAAAAAATTGGTGGGAAGGAGGGAAAAAGCAACGGAAAGTCTCGCTGAGGGGAAGATAGACTCTTGTGGACGGACAGATAGGATCTGTCGATGAGTACGAGGACTCTTCTTCCCGCTCTCGAAGATTTTCGTAACGATAATCGCTCGCGGGATCGTATTCTCGACTCCCGATCGTCGATTTTCAATTCTCTCGACGACGATCAGTTCGAAGAAGACAGCCTTCCCCCAGGGTGAGAATCAATCTCGTTTGGCGCCGGCTCCAATGCCGCGCGCAAAGCGAACGTCGCAGCGGGTCTACGACCGAGATTGCGATCAAGTTAGAGGCTCAGAAATCTAGACTCCCTTGCTGCAATTTTCATCCGAGAGAAAAATCAGTTCAGCGCTTTATTTCAATTCGATCGAGTGCGTTTGCGAACCGCTATTTACGCAAGGAATGTTTGAAAATCAAGTATGCATCTGGAAATGGCAAAGATTTCCTCATGAATATTTTATACGAAACTTGGTAGTTAGGGGTAAAAGTCTCCTCATATTATTAAAACCTTTGAAGATGATGGAGATCTGGACTACGAGTGCAAAGATGCAAAGTGAAATCTTCATTTTTAGAGCATATGAAACGAAAGAATGATCAGATAGTGCAAACAGAATTCTATCCAGCAAACGACAGCACGAAACCGCATTCAAATTTTCGGAATCGTTGAAATGTTTCTTTAAAGATCGCATATCTTTGTGGACCATAATTTCGAGGAAAGATGTCGGGGCATATATGTCCCGCGCCCATGGTTGCTATATTATTTGCATAAAGGTACCGAAAGGGAAATTTCAGTGAAAGATTGCCGCCCTTACGCGTGCGTGCTTTCTCATTAGATGAAATCACGATGCCAGACGCGGATGTACGCAAAAACGTGCGAGGCCCGCAAATTGCCACTTTGAGCACGAGCGGTCGAAAGTCGCCGATGACCTTTTCTTCATTCTTTCAAACGCTGTCCACCACTCATTCCATTCTCTTAAACTTGAACCTTTCTACGCCAGATCTCTTATAAACCATCTCCTTTTGCGGTGACGGGTACTACGATTTCCCCGCAAAGTGCCAATTATTGCCCGTCCTATAATCGATTGCATTTTATGTCTCACTAGCGGTACGTGCTTCCCTTCCTTTTTATGGGTAATACGCATTTGTCGCATAATGTATCTATAAACCCTTTTATGGAGGAGAGTAAAATGAAATTGTAATCCTGATACAGGCGCTGAATTGCCACCACTTTCTCGTTGTATTATCCCAGATACCCACATTGTAGGGAAGGAACTGTAAACAGAGAATTCCCTCCTATACCTAATGGAGGAGTTTCTTCATGGACCATCCAAGTTTCTTTTGTACACCTTAATGCAATTGCAGTCATTTAGGTAGTCTTTACTTTTTAGAATGGCTCTTGTATTGACATCAAAGCAGACATCTTGACCATCCTGATGAAATGAAGTGACCTCTTTAAACAAAATCATGTAAATAAGTCTTTCTTCAGTAAAACCACACACCTTGCAAAATCAACTTCAATTACGGTGGTAGATAAAACGTTCTTGGAGGAACAACAGCTTCTGCAAATTTCATCGCGGCTTATCGACTTATCGGTGGTAAACGATTTTCCTCGCTTTATTCGAAGCAAATAAACCAACACCCCTCCGCCAAGATAGTTTCGCAAGCGTATTTAACGGGGCGAAGAGAACTGCCCGGACTTCTGGCCACGATCGCAGCGCGACCAATTTCCATCATCTTCATCGACGTCGTTCCGGAAGGATTACCCAGTTTCAGTACCGCCTACATTTTCCAGCCCACCAAGGATGAAGACATGCCATTCCGATGCTTCGAGCTAGGGGAAGCTAGTGAAAGAGCGAATTTCACCCTCGAGACTCGAGTAAGTTGAGAAAAGTGGAATTTCACATCGCCTTGCCGTAGTATTCCTAGTCCCGCACTTTTATCGGTTATACGAGCAAAAACGAGTCGAACGGAATGATTTATGAGGGTATGTGCAATGTGAGAAAAGTTTGACATTAGCAATAATGAGGTTCGTATAGCGAAATCTCCTCGAGGAAGCTACCCTGAGTTAGATAGCCGCTGAGAACGTAAATAAGCAGTTCCTTAGCACCGTTTTTCGTACACAACTGCTTCATTTTTTACCATGTTTACAAGATTGCTTTAATTATTGCGAAAAACCCCAACGTAAGTTTAACGATCAATTGGAGGTTCGGTTTTTCAACTGTAAACTTAAAAGTGAGGAATGGGGTATAAAATGTTAGGTAATAAATTATTGAGTATCAATATTTATATTGTTTATCAAAAGCATTTTTCAAAGAAGAAATTAGAAAAGTGCCTACAGAATAGGCAATAACAATATAGAAATCCCCAAATCAATATTTTTTCTGTTTACGATCTTTCGAGTGCGTTGTTTACTTTTCACCTTTCTTATTATTTTCCATTGTCCGCAAATCTTGGAAAAATTTTACCTTGTTATTAAATTACGAGTCAACAGTTTCCTGCGAACATTCGCTTGGAGCGGATGCCCGTGTGTTGTGAGTTTGGGCTAAGGTCACTTCGTTTTGTTTGTTTACAATTCGTAATTTTCCGTGAATTAGCCGTGGACGTTGATGATGCTCAATACTGTTTCCAATCATTTTAGGAAAATAATGAAGAAAACAATAAAATCATATCATTCGGTATTACGAAAAGTTTCTTTAGAAACAGTATTATTAATAATGAAATTCACAAATTTACTAAGTCGCGGTAATAAATTGACAGCATTTCAATGACTAAAGGAAAAATATAATCAATAGTAAATGATTTCATAATTTATTAACGGTACAGATTCCTAAACAAGTAGTAAAATCGGTGACTTCCAAAATGACACTTGAGAAATTACGATATCAACAGCAGACTTATCACAGACTGTATTATTAGCTTTATCAAATTTCCTATCGATACTTACTTGGCGCAATGCCCGTTTGCGTGAAGATTACAAGATATTAGCCCAGAAAATACGGTTAAAAGAAATTAAATTAGTTTGTATAAGTGAGTATAAAACCTAAACTGCTGCGTTTAAACTATACTTTCGCTCAAATGAAAGTCCGAAAGTTTTTAAAGCTTTAGTATCACTCGTTAAAGTAAAATTGAACTTCCGTGAGCTAACTTATAATAATAAAAATACAGGCATTCCTGAACATGCATATTTTAAGCTTGTTGGAGATCGTTTGTTAAACATCATTATATCGCGACATTTACAATTTATAAATATTCTAACTGATAAAAATTTTTTATCTGTTTTTGTTGGCTATATTGAATTTTTGAAATCAGTCTTCGGATTCGTAATCAGCGACCTCCACACCCCCGTATACCTTGTTTCATCTGGCTCAAGTAACGTTTTACATTTTGAACAGCCATTTTGAATTTTCAAAAGTTGAGTTCAAAATTTGGGTTCAAAATTTGAGTTCAAATTTTGAGTTCAAATTTTCCTTTTCAATAAACTCCTATTGAATCTAGACCTCACTATTTATTTGTCCTTTGAGAATACTATTGGGCCCTTACTCCTTTTATGTTTGTCTTCATTGATAATTGATGTTTTCAGAAAATGTCGCAATTGGGCATTCTCAATTTTGAATGGAATTAACGTTGGGCCAAAAATGTAGACTATTTCACACAAGGGATAAAGTACTTCGTACGCAGATGCTATAACGCGAAAAATTAATAATTTATTTCTTCGCCAATATTTATCTTCACCCGAAGCTCAATCTCATATTCCAAGGCTCCGGGAAACTCGAGATGTAAAAATGTAGGCGGAAGGTAAAGAAGGATAACGAGGCGAGTGGCTAATAACTCTCTTTCTTTTCTCCTTTCAGCTTTTCTTCCTTCGTTTTTCCTAAGAACCATGTCGTCCAACTCCGCCACTCCGCTCGATTTCATTTTCTTCCAATCTATCTCCGTCTGGGTGGCCGTGCTCGACCCGCCGGGTAAAGACTCGTTCAGGTTGCCTCGCGGGGGTTCCCCGAGAGAAGAGACCGGTAATGAGAATTGAAATGTAACGACTGTGGATCACCCTTAATCCCCTGGCCCACAGACGAGGATTGTCTTCGCTCGATCACATGAAATCGAACGTTTTTTATCTCAGATTCCCTTAAAATCTCAAATGACTTGCGTTTAGTCACCATAAATTGTTTATGGAAATCACCATAACGATTTACAGACTGACTCGTGGCGGGTTTTTTTAAGTTTTCAACAATTCTGTATGCGCAAGTAAATATTAAAGTATATACATGTAGGTAATACAAATTTCTTATTAAAGTTAACTGTACTTCAGTAGACCTTCATTTGTATTTCATTAGTTGCATCGAGAACCTTGAAGTAGTTTGCAAATAGTAACAAAATATTTGATTAATTTGTTTTAAATTTTCGAACGTATGTCAAGAATTAGATCAATTATAAACATTTATTGATGGCATGGTAAGAATTAACGTCATGATAAAATATGTTAATCTATAGTGGACCCCCTCTTATGTTAACCCCTCTTCTTTTAATGGCCCCTTTAATTTAAATTTTCCAACCCTTCTCATTTTAATCGTTTCCCCTCACGTCTTCCCCTACTACCGCTCGAGCAGAACGTACATATGTAGATGTGTACGTACATGTGCAGGCTCGCAGGCTCACAGACGATGTGAGTGGGGGTAAGGGGAATATTGAAATAAGAGAGTTCGTCGCCATTTTGAAAAACTTTACCAGTTAAAATAAGAAAGGTCCCATTGTACTTGACATATCAAAATTAAAAAACACATATTATTGCACTTGAAAAATGAAGGAACACGTATATTTTAAAATTTTTGTAAGTTTTTTTAACAATTTTTTACGAATTACATAAGTATTTTGGCAATAAAATACGATTTTTGCAAATTTTTTATTGAAAGGTTTCGAGTTTCCACAATTTTCAAATTTTTCAAAAATATGCCCCGAAAAACGAAAAATATCGAAAACGTTTTTTATTTCAAATTCCAATAACAATAATTAAATTTGTTGAGAAGCACCTTAATAAGTGGCAAAAATTCTCCTTTTTGGACCTGAAATTTGAGGTAAAAATGTATGAGAATGAAAAGTTTACTCGTTACAAACTTTCGAATTAAGCATACATTTTCATCTTGATACATAGGGGTTCAAACGGGGGATTTTTTTTAAATTTATGAAAACATACTATTTATGAAAAATTGTTTGTAAATAGATATTTTTTGCCCAGAATTGTCCAAAGAATCTAAACAAATTTACTTGGGATCGAAAAAAATTTCCATATCGGTAACATTTTTATATATTTTATATTTACATTTATATATAAAATTGCCTTTTATTTGAAAATGTTGAAAATTTTTCGAACCGGAAAAAAAATTGTTTAAATTTGTTCAAAAATTCTTAATAAAACATATCTCTCCTGAATTTGATAAAATGTATATTTTCAGAGATCAAAAATGACGAATTTTCAAAAAATGCAATTTTTAAGAATATTCCGCACTTTGAAATTCCATATCTCAAGATTAAGATATATGTTCCATCTTAAATTTTTGCAGCAGTAAGCTATCATAATAAGCTTTCATTTCTCATTCATTCTGATCTCAAATTTCAAGAACAGAAAACAGACGAAATTTGGGGTGGCTCTTTCATTTGATATTTCGAATTTCTAAACAATGTTAAATAACAAAAAATTCTCGCATATTCCTCATTGAATTCTATGAACTTTTGATTCTTAGCATTTATTTGAGAAAGATGATTGTTTTAGAAAATTATCACAAATTTGCATTTGAGACACCATTTTTAGGCCGCAACATTGAATTTGTTGAGAATAAGCACATATATTTTCAACGCATTATTTATATCTGTCTAAAAAACAATAAGTAAAAAAACCTTAATAAATAAAGTGTTATTTTTCATGATGTGTAAGTTTTCTATTTTGGAATTAGCAGTCCTTCTGACACTCTTTTCAAAGGAGTGGAGTTAGAGCCATAAAAAATGTCCAACAGAACATTTTTTTAATTGCTATTTATTACTAAAAAGTACTGTCAAACATCAAGTTAAATTTTTGTATCGAATAAATAAAAAATTTGTTGGACATTTTTTAAATCGTACTTTCATATTTCATTTTCTGTTGCCCGATAAGGTTGTGATTTTTTTCATTCATTAAGATGTAGAAATATCTTCCATAAGTAAAGATAACGAGGAATTATTACGTCTAAGTGTATAATTAGTTATAAACTGGCAGTCTGTCAGTTAATTGAATATTTTTAGAGGAACCAAATTGAAACTGTTTCTTTTCAGTTTCTAACGAAGCATATTTACTCTTGATTAATTCATATAAATATGATTTATTCTACACGAGGTGTTCAGTTGATTCACTTTGAATATAAATCATAATTTGGCTGAGAATCAAGTAGACTAGCGAAATTCTAATATATTCTTTTTATGTACAACATGTTATTTATTTTAGTAAAACAAACATAAGAATAACGCTGGTACGTCAAAATTTATTTATTTATTTATTTATTTAATAAAACTTTGGCTTGAAGTTCAAAAATCGTTTTTAACTATTAATATCGACTTTTTAAAAACTAGTTCATTGCATTTTAAACAGCGATTTCAACTTTAAAAATATTTTTATTTTTCCGAAATCTGTTTTCCCGATTTATTTATGTCATAAAGTTGGTATGAAGATCATTTGTAAATATGTAAATAAATGAGAAAAAACAAAATTCATCGACTCTGTAATATAGTAAACAACAATTGTGAATCGCCACGACTCTCAACACGTATTTTAAAGTATCATTTATTAATTTAAGTATTTATAACGGTACAGAAAAATTATTATCAATATATAGAATTATTATATTTTCAGTAATATCATATAATTATACAATAAATATTGAGTAATTTAATATTGAAATTAAAGTTATATTGCCTTCATTTCTGTAGGATAACATTTCCCACCAATTAAATATATGACAATGATCCTTCACTGATAACATTTCTTAACATATATACTAATTGTGTCATCGTTTATCTATGTATATTAAGGGTTTTAATTAAAAGCAGTTTGCATTTATAATAAATATTACATTTAATTAACAATTATTTTGTTTTTCTGTTGCAGGTGAGTTACTTTTAAAATATGCACACCTTTAACGGTTGAAGAAAGATTCTTAAAATCTTATCCAGCTTCATACATCATTGCCGGTAATGTAAGTAATAAACATTGAATCAAATCCTATATGTAATTCGCAATGACAAAAACATTACGTTCGATAAAAATGGGATAAATGGATAACTTACTTCAGTACCAAAAATCCCTTTTTTGATGTAAATGACTATTTTACGTCTCCTCGAGCATAAAATAAATTCCACGCCCTTGATTAAAAAATAACTATTAATCGCGATTTATAAGAGTCAATTCAATATCAATTCAAGATCAATCAATATCAAAATTCGTAATAAATTTAATTATTTGCTTTTTAATTTTTCTCGTTCATGGTTTTTTCTCGATCCGTAAATTGATTTTATAAGACAGGTTTAATAAATGATTAAAACTTTTGCTTAATTCACGCACATTACATGTCCCCGTGACATCTAAATATCCTTTTTTTTTTAAACGCAGAAGAAAAATGTTTTATAACTTTATTGCGTGTACAATTCACTTAAGGAGATTCTAAGGTGCTCCGCCGATATGGTAGGCATTTTTCACTAAAAACCATAAATAAAAAAAATGATAGACTCGATTTTTCAAAATCCTGGCTCTGTACGGGTGATTATAATTACTACAGACGGTATCTTAGCAAATACCAATGAAATTAATTGAAAACTGACCAAGAATTTTCGAAAGTAAGTGATTTTTATTTATTTCCAATTTATTCTAACCGTCTGTAGTAATTAGAATTACCTTTGCAGTGCCAGAATTTTGAAAAATTTATTCAGTCATCTTTAATTTACATTTTTTAGATAAATTTTCTACCGTACTGGTGGAACACTTTAGAACTTCCTTAGCCCTTTGAGACGGCCCCGACCGGCATTGTTGCCACGGAATAAAACGAGCTTACTATTTTAGTTATTTGTACAATAATAATAACGATGATTTGTTTTCGCAAACAAAAATATTTGATTCATAACATAAAAAATGGTATTTTTCGTTTTCACAACACGAAAACGTCGCTTGTAAGCGTTTCAAAATGAAACATTTAAAAAGTAAGTGCACAACGTTTAACCTTTACTAATTTCTGACTAAAATAAAATTAAAACATTTTATGGGATACGTTGTTTTTGGCCATCTATCCTGAGGTACCTGTGAAAATTAAAAATTTTTGCATTCACGTATACCCGAGTTATTGTGTTATATGTGTCAAAAATTAATTATTTCGCGAGTACAATAACTTACAGTTTTTATTAATTTTCTCAGAATCTGATGGTCGAATTAAAAAACGTCAAATGTATCAAGTGTTCAGCATAACATTCTTTATTCGTTAATATTTTTTTCAATTCGTTTTTCGAATTTTTATTTTTTTATTCTTTATCTGCTGTTTCACGGGACTGTTCGTACGCCTAAGGATTTTTTTTCTTCCGGACCTCAATTTGCGTCAATAATTTATCAATAAAAACCATCAAACAACTTCCAGGAAAAATTCTAATTAGTTTTCTGCACCAGTGCAACAGTTTGTTACTTATCTTAGATAAGGAAATATGGTATAACTACTTACTTAATTAGGTTCACTACCTTAAAATAGATAGGTGCAGATGGTTTGTTTTACTAACTTAATTGTTCGTGCAGCCATTTTCTAAGGATACTCCAGTTAGACTACATCCATAACATAAATGTTTCTTTACTCTTGGTTCCGAATAGTAATATCTCGTATTAGTATACCCTACACCAGTGAAATTAATTAAATAACGAGAAACTATCTCATTCCCTTGTATATTATTCGAATTGTACTAACATCGCAAGAAAGTGATATATGACATAGCTTTGCGTATTTCGACGGCTAAGTAGCGCCATTGTGATGCAGAGAATTCTGAGATTAACTAAGTTTACTATCTAAGTAGTAACAGTCACCTTTGAGATACAGTAGTGTCGTCGCTGTTTTTCCCCTACTCTGCGGGCTGGGCCTCAGGAAGGGCGTGCTGTGACGTCACGTACATAACGCGACTGATGGGAGTGGGAGAAGTGGCGCTCCCCTTCTTCGGGTAAATATAATGGGCAAGCGAGTAACAGAGTGGGCAAATATACCAGGACTCTACTGTAGTCGAGTTTACTAAGCATAAACGACACTAATCCTCTAATGTTGCGGTAATAAACCATTATTTGTTAGTCCTGCTAATTAGTTAGCTGGACTAACCCCATTCTAACTATCTTTTAGATAGTAAATAAAATTAACTAACCACTTTCTTCCATGTAGCTTTCAACCCTCGTTACAGAACAGGAAAACGTCTATTGAATACGCTAAATTATAAACCAATTAAACTGAACATTCAGCTTATCTTTAGTTCCTCAACTAAAGTGGTATAACCGTAAGGGAGTAAATTTGACTCACGTCGCAGTTGTGGAGAGTTTTAAAATAATCATTAAATTCTCGTTAATTTCATAATGCTGGTCGTAAATTAAACGCGTAACGGAAAATTGATAGCCATTAAAAAATAACTGCAGGCTCATTTACGATCGATTCTAAACCGAAAGTAGCGCCGCGAGTAGTTCCCGCCATTACTCGCCAACAAAAAAACCACCGTTTTTCATTTTTGAAAAATCCGTAGGATGGCGCTGTGTACTGAGGGGGGGAGGGGGTTCACAGCGTCTGTGCTAGTAGCGGCTGCTATTACCGTAACTCGCATATGCGCAATTGCTCGCTATTACTTTGCGCTATAAACAGCAACCGCCTATTATTCCATACGCGAAAGCTACCGCGGCGAACTACGAAGTTTACCGACTGTCTGTCCGTTTCTCTCTCGTATCGTATATCTAGCCATCCTCGTCTTCTTCGTGGGTTTCGCACCCGGTGTTAACAACTGGTTCATGCGGGATGTGTTTCGACTCCATTCTCGGGCTGCAGCGATATCGGAAAGTTCAAAGCGGGCGTGTTTGGCTTTCTTGCGCAGACATGGGAACTCCGAGAGAAGTGGATTAATTTTGTAAAAGAGCCGGTAATAAGCGGAATATTAGTTTACTCGCTCGTTACTCTCCGAGCACTTGAAGAATTTCGGCTCTGATACCTGTCGTAACCGTCTGCAGCGCCGCCGCGTGTTAACTTAACGCGATTAAGTTTTCTCGGATGTGCCGTAAAAAGCAATTTTATGATGTTATATGTTTCAGGAACGTGACTGGAATTTCGAAAATGCTTCAAAATTTTCAACATTCTTAATGCTTGATGCTGTGTATAATGGAAAATTTTTATTTTTCACTATGCTTAGGATGAATGTTGACTACGACCGACTGACTATATTCTGTAGTGAAAAACTCTTGTTTTATTATTACTACACTGTTAGAAATTTCTCTAGGAATTTTCTGTAATAGTAATTGAAGTTTTTTACTGTTACCATTTCAGAATTTTACGAAACAAAATTAAGAAACATTTTATAAAAATTACGAAAAAATTTCAGAAAATTACCCAAAGATTTCAGAAAATTACCAAAATATTTCAGAAAATTACTAAACTCTGTTTCGTAAAATTCTGAAAGCGTAACGATAAAAAACTTCGGTTACTCTTTCAGGAAATTGGTACAGAAATTTTTAATAGTGAACAAAAAGTAGTTTTAAGCGTTTTTTTTCATTTCCGATACATTTACTTATTAAGTTTCTGAAAATCTGTAGATTTTGGACTCTTAGGAGTATAAAGTCACTAGAATTTGTTAAAACATTGGAATAAATTATTTATTTATATGCCTGTTAAACATTTAACGAGAAAATCGCGTATTTAAAAAAAAATGGCTTTTTCGTCAATGTCATTTTAGATTATCGATATGTTACTGTGTTGAAATTACAAATATCTCGGAAAATTAATGTAAATCTGACAAAAATGAAAAAATATACCTACTAAAAAAATCTATCACCTATCCATTATTTAGGTTATCATTGATGTAGTAGGAACTTGCATTATGCTAAATTTCTCGATGTAGTATCTTACACACACTACTGCTTTCGGTACTAGAATGACTTCGGAAAAAAGTGCATGATGTTTACTTTTTCACTTCGGTTTTCGTCAGGTTTTTTTTATTCGTAATGCCAGAAAAAATTTACCAATTAAATTTTTTATTGATATTGTCATTCGCATAATTTTCATTATTGCAATTAGGACAACGATATCTTATTAATGTATTAGGAGTTAATTAGTATTATCTCGAAATATGAATAAAGAATTAGTGAAATTATGTACAGTAATCCAACTAATTGGAAATCTTAGAATGATTCTATTATTTTGCTAATAACTTCTGGCTCAGTCTGTAAAGTAGCTATCATGCGACGCTGTGACTCGTGTTGTGCATTATATTTTCATAATGTAAAATTATAACTTAAAAAAGACAAAGTCGTTTATTAATAAACGATAATATTATTTAATATTATTATCATTTAATTTCAGAATTTCAATCAATAGAAAATATTACCTAAGAATCGAGATCAGCGACCAAAATATACGCGCTACATGCCAAATTTCGTAAAAATCAAGTGATATATATTTTTATAAAAATTGTCCGCTGTATTTGATCCGCAGTTTTGAATTTTTTGAAAATGTGACGTGATTACAAATCTTAAAAGTACTGAGCCTACCTGTGATTTCAAGAATTTTTTCTGCAGAATAATGTGAGCCTCAAAGGGTAAAGGATAAGACCTCTCATTAAAAAAAAGTGAACATTCATTCTTTTGCAATACCGATCAAGTTTTCACCTTATACAGAATAAAGGCTAGCAGAAACAGGAAGTAAAATATGCCCTCAAATGAAATTAAAAACTGAGCTCTTTTTCAGCTTTGAGGTCATAAAGAAACCTTTTCTGAAAACTTTATTATTTCTTTGCAGATATTCATCTAAATCACTTGAAAACATTCATGAATACCTGTATGTAAATCTGACCTGGATTTTGTGAACTTTTTTAATTCCCAAAATTAATTTTCACTATTAAAAAAAATGATTAAAAAATTCAATAATTGTTTTCTCGAGTTTAAAAAATAACCCCCTCTCAAAAAACTCTAAAAGACGCTTTACATAATGATTAATGGGATCATAAAATACCCATAAAGCAAAAGGTGAGTCTCACGATGTCCTCATGTTTGAGATCTCACTTATAAGTTCGGGAATGAGTAAAATATAGAGGATTGGACTGTAGAAATCTCCGCTTCTACTCACATATGAGATTTATGTGATACTTGTCTTGATTGGCTAATAGTCTAGGTGCGCAACCAATCGGCGTCGAGTGGAATACCTTTGCAATAAGAAGGTAGCGCAAATTGTTCAATAAGGCAAACTCATATGTGAGTGACGAACGTCATCTAAATGGAGGACATAAATAGCACTCACTATTGAAGCGCAAACGTGCGCTTTAGTCTCATTTATGATTATGCACCCTATTTGAACTCACGTTGCTATTTCAGTAGTGAATTTTTAAAATTGCTTCAAAATGGAGCATAAAAGATCCTTCTTTTTTCCCCTTTGTGCAAAATATGTAGGAATTTTGTTTACTTAACCCCTTCGCTGCGGATGACAAAGATCTTTGTCATTTAGGACTTTTCTCTGACTGCGGCAAAAACGCAAATCTTTGTCATGACATAAATTAGTCTAATGAAGTCAATAATATATCCAATTTGAAAACTTGAACATTTCTAGCCAGCCTAAGATATACCGAACAACATGCCGTTGTCCTTTTTCAAAAACATGTTGTCAAAAAAAAGATAGAAACTTTTAAAATATGTTGTTTTTACGATTTTGTAAAAATCTTTGTCATGAGCTATGTCGCCGTATTAGGTCAATTTATGCATTAAAAATTAATGAAATCGTATGAAACTTGCTACTCAGGGGTTTTCGAGGTCGCCGATTACAAATCTGATGATATATTTTGAAAATTCAAAATGGCGGATCCAATACCGCGAGATAATGTTAGCCTTCCCCGTTAACTTCGATATACAATATGTACTTACACATTTTACTACGAGGAGGTTGGAGAAAGGTCTTCAAGGTGCAATTTTTTTCTGTTTTTATACATTTTTGTTTAAAATTGTTTTTAAAATAAAAACTGTAACATATTGAACTCTAGAAATCAGTGTTTTTTCCCACATGTAACACGATAACTCAGGAGTACATAACAAAATTTTGAAATTTACACGTAATAATCTGGGTAGATAATAAACTCTGTAAAATTTCCACAAAAACTAAAAATATAGATTTGTAGCTGCAGAATCGAAGAAGTTTTTGATAAAAATACAAAATTCGGTATAAATATTCTATAAATAATCACGAGAGTGTTTCTATTGCCAACCTGCCACGAGCAGCATTATTTACATATGAATAACAAATTGCCGTAATATTGTAATGCAAAAACTGATATAAGATTCGTAATCAGTTCGAATTTTGATTCTGACGTCCGCCATATTGAATCCGCCATTTTGAATTTTCTAAAAATGTAACTTCAGATTCGTAATCAGCGACCCCGAAAACCTCCGAGTAACAAGTGTCTGGGGAATGATTGGTATTTAGAAAATTTGCCCGCAATATTGAATCCGCCATTTTAAATTTTCGAAATCTGACTTCCAATTCGTAATCGGCGTCCCTTGAAACCCCTATACACCAAGTTACAGTAAAATCTAACCAAATTTTTTTTCCCGCATTTTGGGCACTTTTTGTGAAATTCTCGCCGCAGCGAAGGGGTTAATAAATAAGAAAACCCAAGTTTATAGAAACTGCCATTTTGATATATTTTTACTTCAAACTCATGAATACGTAGTCAATTTTAAATATTTTGAAATGAAATAAAATGAAAATTACGGATTAGGCATCGGTAACACCAAAACTAAAGTAATTCGCCATCCATCAGTTCGTTTGGGCAGATCGCGCGGGAAACTTAGGTCATTGCGTTTTTCGAACAAATTTAATTTTCGCGCATGTCACGAGGAGGATGTTTGAAAGTTCCTAATGAAAGCAGCCGTATACGGTATAGGGCAGAGTGGCATTACGCCGAAAGTTGAACCCCAATTTTCCTGCAGCGGAGCCGGATGCCTTTTGCCGGGGTGCCTGTTTACAATCGGACAGTTTTAGTCAATAACGATTTTTGGCTCGTCCATTACGCGACCAGCTGATTGGCTCGGTGTCGCTTCTCGCATAAATTTTACCGACGCGATACTAACGCGCGAACATGCTCGGCTGTCATTTAACATTCATGGCGAACTCGTTCATCGAACCGCGAGATTGAATTCGCGGCGGTGTACATGCACGAATGCAGCTTATAAGCGTCACGGTCGTCGGTCCCTTTAATTGCGAGTGATTTTCGTTATTTCGTGCGTGGCGCTGACGTATGGCAGCCGAGGTAAATGCGACCTGTGCCCAATATCCTCCACGCATGTGCCCAACGATTGTTAGCGGTGTATAAAGAACGTATCGAAACGTATTTATGCTTACGAAAACATCGATAGAAGAAACACGTATTATTAACGTTAAACAGAAAAAAAGGCTTAAAATTGTTACATCTTAAATTCATCATTAGCCATTAAAGCGCCAACCTATATAAAAATAACACAAAGCGCCATAAGGGGTCGTGGGAGACCCCAATCCGAAAATAATATCGTCCTGCGCAGACAGTTTTCGTTATTTCATTTCAACAAAATTACTGGATACTCTCCAAATGTCATTTTACCGTGTAGATATATCTTGATAAAAAAATTATTGGTGCCCGTTATAAAAAATGAAATACAAAAGTGACATTTTTCACCAAAAAGATCAGAACTATGCCAATTTTCAATATTTTTTCCTCAAAATTTATCTTGTGCCTCTTGAAATGTAACTCTTTAAAATGCTGTAAAAGTGCAGTTTTAGAAGGGAAAAAATGTAATATTTATGTGTGGGGTCTCCCAGTACCCCCCGGGCGCTTTAAGGGTTAAGTGAGGCTTAATTTCAGCCCAAAATGGCGTTAATTTTCTTAAATTCAGTGAATATTTAGGCTTAAAGTCTTACTTTCAGACAAAAAAACTGACTTTCAGCCGATATTTTGATTTGAAATAAGATTCGTCTAACTTAGATGCCATAACCTCGAAAAATCTTATTTTAAGCCAAAATATCGTCTAAAAGTCAGTTTTGCTCACTGAAAGTAAGTCTTTAAGCCAAAACGCTAACTGAAATTCAGAAAATTAACGCAATTTCGGGCTTAATTTAAGCCGCACTTGATGATGAATTTAAGATGTAACGATTTTAAGACGATATTTTGGTTTGAAATAAGATTCGTACAATTTACGCGCCATAAGCTTGATAAATCTTATTTTAAGCCAAAATATCGTCTAAACGTCAGTTGTGCTCACTGAAAGTAAGACTTTAAGCCAAAACACTAACTGAATTTAAGAAAATTAACACAATTTCGAGCTTAAATTAAGCCTCAACTGATGATGAATTTAAGATGTAACAATTTTAAGACTTTTTTTTATCTGTGTAGATACGAGACGATAAGACAATGTCGTATTAGCCTGAATAAGTTAAAGACTGGTATATTTAGCACAGTTTTTTTCGCGTACCATCGATTCGTCGTAAATGGACTTATTATCATTGCGTGACGGAACGCGTGCGTAAACATAATACTTTTTTCCGGATTCGCGAACCGGAGCGCTAGTAAATCGGTCTTACGACTTTGTACGCGATCGGATAGTGCGCGACAATAACGCACGATATCGCTAATCGTAGGTTTCCTATCGTGTTTCATTATTCAGTCGTTTTAATGTTCCGTGATTGTACATGTATTAGCGATTTCGACTACGACCGCGATATGTAGAGCTATGGTCAGGAAGGATGCCAAGGCTGATGATACCCCTTGTCCAACAGGAAAGAATACAGGGTGCAATCAGAAATCACCGTAGTTCACTTTTTCCGATAGTGTGCGTAATGTCATGTACTATTCATGACACAGATGACTGTCATTTGTCATTCGAGGAATCTCGGGTCTATTTATACAAAACACTATAAGACAATTACAACCCTCTAAACAAAATACCGACATTATAATTTTAACGTCTTTGAAACGTCATGTTTTGTCAATTATCTCGTTTTCTCATAAAAACATTTTTTGGAGATCACAGGAAATCTTGAGGATTTTGATGTATTTTGTATGCCATGTCATCAGTACCTTTCATAAAAAGATTGGGCCTGTAGCAACATCAGTTTTTTTTCTCTGACTTTCTTCTTCATTTGACTTAGATCATTGATTGAGACAAAAGGTTCTAAATGTGGTCCTAGTTTTGAGACATCACTAGATTTACAACAAAAAATAAATAATTTTTTTATTCCATTAAATTTAAATTTTAACAAATTACATCAAGATGTAATTTCGATAACCATTCGATTACAGTTCTACTTAATATCATTAGCAAAAATGAATATGTGATACCCTGATTCCATATAAAAATATTCATATCTGTAGTGTTTTAACGATTTATACGTAACAAAGATAAAAGTTCAGAAATTTGTTTTAAGCCTTTGTAATGAGAGAGGTTAAAAAAATGACACCTACAATTGATGGCATCTGCCTTTAAATAAATAATCATGTACAAACAGCAGACAATTTTCGAATTATTTGGATTATTATCAGTATTAAAAGAAAATTTGAGAACGAATCCAAAACTAATAGAAATGCCCGAAAGCTATGATATTTTTTACGAGCTTGCATCATTAGTTTCGAAAGCAGGAGCGACGAAGATTGGATCATTAGTTGATTAAAATCCGATAAAAACTGGAGCACTTTTGGATTTGACTTATTTTGCTTTCATATTGTTCTAAAATTAACCAAATCGTAGTCAATATTTTAGCATATTTGTCTATTAGAAGTGAATATTGTAGGATTTTTTATTTAAATTCTGCGTTCAGATGTATAGGACGCCCCATACTAAATAATTGTAATTGTGGCTGGCGTGTTGTAATTAATTATTCAAATTCGTAACAGGATGCTTTTCAATTTACTTCGTTGGAACCATTAAAACAATTTTTTTACTTTATATATCTCCTATATTTTATTTATTTTTACTGTAAATTGTCAAAGAACAATGACTAAAAACATTTTTATATCGAATTTCGGTATCACATATGATTGGGGTTCGATTCCACCTAGGTGAATTTTTTTAGATTTAACGGAAACAAAAAATTATTTATTTTTGGTTGTAAAATAGTCCAAGGTCGGTTGTGGATTGTCTTAAAACTATTTTTATTTATATTAAGGACCACATTTAAATAATTTTGTACGTGACCGCTTTTGATCAGGTTTTAATGACTTGATCTTGATTTTGGTAATGTATTTTTGTCAGCAGGTCATTGAAAATGACAGTTGTCATAACACATAGTCCTCAAACTACAATTTCTTCTTTATAGAATCACAGCGAAGTTTTGTAAGCGCACTATTGAAATTATACTTCTATAACGAGAGTCCAAGTAATAATACCACGACGCCTGGCGGCATGATGTGTTATTAGATCAATTTTCACAATTTAAAATAGAAGTAAATTTTTTTATAACAAAATTTCTACTAATCTCCTAAAGTAAATTTGAAATTACGTACTAACATTTTCTACGTTTAATATTTCTATTATTCTGCCTCACAATGAGCTACAACTTGTTGTAGTTCTTGGTGTTGCTATAAAATATTCGTTTTCACTAAATGACAAAACAATGGTATATTTCATTTTCCAATTCTTATTTACTTAGTTATTAGTAGTTTTAACTGGTAAGTGAGTTAAACAACAATTTTACATTTCGGTCATTTACTTAAACTGATGTAATTAGCAGTTATCGCAAAAGTAGTACTCAAAGATAATGGAGCTAGAATATTTTCATAATGAATGAAATACAATATGAATTCGAAAATCCGGAATTCGAATCCGTCATCAGGGGAATCTTTTCTTCTATAATTTCACTTATTAAATACGAGTGATTTTCGAATTAAAATTTAAGAATAATTAATATTTAATCGTAAAAATTAAATAACTCGTACTTAGTCATTCACAATTTATTCTTTGTAATTATGCACATACAAAACTTTTGTATTTTTAAAGAATTGTTTAAAAATTAGTGATGAAAATGTTTACGTTGTCTTTCATTAATTGACTAAAATTGGTGTGATATCTGATGTATGTCGCTTTATTAACATTGAATATATTCGGATAATGAATTTAACACAAAAAGATTTTTAGGCTATTATATTCTCCGGTATTAAAAACGTTTTTTAAACACGCTTACTAAACTTCAAAATGAAATTTACACGGAATCTATACGTTTAATTAGCGTAGCGTATTATACATAGGTATTTAAAAGTTGAAGATAAACGTATATGTACAACCGTCTTCTTGATGCGCACCGCAAACATATTACATTACATACATTTATACCAATTTTACACCTCTTTTTCAAATAATATACAAATATTCTATTTCATGATCTATAAAAATGATTAAATATAGAACTAATAATTGTGTTCTTATTGCCTATTTTTGAGATCAAGTGTTCTTTCTGAGATTAAAAAATCATCTCAATACGTTTCCTAATTCCTAATAATTGAAGACTCTTTATTGGAATTTTTTATCAGAATAACACTATATATTTTAGTAATTAATAGTAATAGCATCTTATACTGAAAAAAGGTGAAAATTGCAATTTTAACATTTTTCTTCAACATTTGTACGCCTGAAGTCAGAGACTCGCCTGTACAAATCAGAGTTTTTGGAAGCAATTTTTGGTTGGATGAAATTATTATTTCAATCATAATTATTTCTATCACTGAGAAAAAAATGTTTACAATCAAATTTTTAAATGTTTAAAAGGAGGTATTTAATGAAAATATTATGATATTTAGTACGGTACATTCCAAATTAAAACTATTAGAATTAAACTAAAACATAGTAATAAATCGTTCTGATAATAAGTAACAGTTGATAGTTAAAAAATCTTAAGTTTTGTAATAATAGTTGTCTCCAAAAGATGAAGAATATAAAGCTGAAAATTTCTTTAATATTTCAGTTTACTGCATATCCCTAAAAAAACAATGGTACTAGAGATCACTTATTTGTATCTATTTTACTATTACGCACTGTATTAGATATCAATTAGCGGTATGTAATTTCGCTGTTTTGTCAGCGAGAAATGCAACAATGATTTTCATTAAAAAGTATATTTTAGATAATAACAGATTTCATAATAAACCTGAAGCGACGTTACGTATTATGTAAAACTATAATTTTGCATTTTATGTTAATAAGTAAATTTCCGCGAGTGACAACTTAATTAGACTGATTCATTTATATTATGAGGATTTAACAGAATTTAACAATATCCTCATTAAAAAAATATTCAGTGTTTACTCAATCTCGAAATTTTATCATTTTTCTCGTACAATGCATAATATTAAAAACTGAATATGATTGTTTATATAAACTCTTTTCGATATTTTGTAGTTTTGTATTAAATTTATGATAAACGGCCGTTAATATAAGAATGCAAAAATAATTACCATAAATCCAATCAATTTGCGCATGAAGTGCTAGTATGAAGTATACATGCATAGAAAAAAATGTACTTAATGAATCATTTTACAACAACAATACACAACAAAAAATAGGTCAATTAACTATTTCGGGAGTAAGATAGTACTTTTTGCACCTAGGGCGTGATATGGTCGTCTTAAGATATTTACTAATCACTGCAACACGCAACACTGATTTGCGAGTTTATTTCTCAATCAGTAATGTTTATGTTTATAATGAAAAATTCGTGTAATACCCCGCTACTGCGCGTTTATTTGTATTTACAATTGTCGTTTTCTATTCTCTCCTACGATTATTATAATGTATTGTAATGTAGAAAATTATAAGAAATCGTATTTATCGGCTTTTTTTCGAAAAATCGTCCATTTTGACATTTTTTATTTTACCAAGAAGGCGGTGTATAGTGGTAATTTTACGCCCCCTGAATCGAAAACAGAATTATGCAGTTTTTGCCATCGTATCTATTTTTCTTAATATTCAATAAATGTATATCGTGTTCTTTCATACTGGTAGAAAATACGATCAGTTTCTGGCCACAGAAACTGGACAGAAACTGGTTTCTTTTTTTACCAGGGCAATGTAGTAGTTTTTAAATGATTTGAGAAATGCTAAATAGATAGTTTGAGAAATGTTCATTTACCTTAATACTTTATGGAAATCTATTATAGAAGTTTTGATTTACTTGATATTTTAACACTTAAATCACACGCGAAAGTGCTAAAATTAAAATGTTATATTTCATCGAGTCCGAACTGTGTTTAATAGACATTTAAAATTTTCAGGCGTACGATCGATTCAGAGAGTAATCTCGTGTATATAAACACCGTTCATTATAAATTTTATGACAGCATAAGATATTTATGACCTAAATACAACTTCACAGCTCCAAAATTGGATGAATTTTGTAAATCCGGAAAATCTTAACAATGAAGTTCATTTATTTTAATTGAATAGAAATAATCAATTACTTTTTGTTACTCCCACTGAGCACTGAAACATTCCAACTTTTCAATTTCAGTTATTTTTTGTTATATTATAGAATGTCGTTCAGTAGTCGATTTTCCAGTGCAAACAAAAATTGATTATCCTGATCTTATTGGCTAATGGAAGGTCTGCATTAGTCTCATTCGACGTACCGCGGACGTGTTAACGTTATACTAACTTAGGTTGTCAAATTCCCAGTGTATAATTCGGTAAATAATTGATCAATACTTGGAAGACACACCCACACGATTGAAAAATGTTGAAATTTTCGAGTTACTACAAAACAAAACTTAAAAGTTTTGAACAAATTTTAGTAAATTTCCAGGAGTTATTCAATTAAAAAATATTACGCCTCATAAAATGTTAAGAGAAAGTAATTTTATTATAACCAGATTTCTACAAAGGTCTCAATAGAATTAATTACCAGAGCACAGTTTTTTTAATTAGTAATTATTCTTATTAATTATAGAATAACAGCAATATACTGTTCTACATAAAGTTATAAATTACGGAATCAGAATAACTGGAAATTTAACGTAGAAATCCCAACTTTCCAAAGAAAATACCAATAAATATAATTGTCTGCATAGATTATGGAGATTATACAGTAATCGCATTCTCTGATTCCACAGCCGTACAATGTAGCGGTTAAAATTCCTGACCATTTATATAATTACGTTGAGTTCATCGTATCAGTTACAATATAAATTACAATGTTAATCAATTATATAGCAACGTATTTATAATTAAGAAATTTATAATAACTGTTAATGTACTTTACATATTTCAGTTTAGTTTAAATTATTTTTCATTCGAAAGAACAATAGGGATGAATATAAGTAATTGTTGTTCGTGATTTCGGATGATGATTTATCGGGCCCAATTGCTGGTATTCATGGATACTAATAATATCACGATCATACATCATAGTGATCCGTCATGATCAGCGTCTACCGTCATCATTCGTTACAATCAAGGATCCAACACTCGAAACTATTCTAATTTTTAAGAACATGTAACTACAGTAGAGTCTCGTTATATTTACGAGGTGCGCCGTTTCTCCCACTCTCCTCTGTCGCGTTGAGTTCGTGACGTCACAGCAGGCCCTTCCTAAATAGTACGAAACGAAACCGGGTAAATATGCTGGGACGTAAATATAGCGAGACGCAAATATACCGGGACTCTACTGTAATTTCTACAGATCGCTATTAAAATATAATGACATTAAAACAAATCAATTAAAAATGTAGCTTCATTATTTTTCGTTTACTAGATATTTAAACTCCAATAAATTTTTATAATGTGGTCGAGTCGACTTTCAACATTTTTTTCTTTGATCATATTTTCAATTGATTTAACACCTTTACGTTCATAACTGGGACTAATAACTATTCGTTGAGAACATATTGAAATATTTTAGGTATTGAAATTTATTAAGAAATATAAAGAATATTTCTTAAAAATTCGATTAGAGTCATATTAAATTGTTCTTGTATTTCCTAACCAAGGAGGTTAACGTAAATTTTCCATAAACATATTGTTCAAAGATTAATTAAAAGATTTTGAAGTTTCTTGACCACATGCTTAAAGAAAGCCTCACTCTGAAAGCAGCACACTTTTTGAATTAATATAAAACCTCTTAAAATTGAGAAAAAATTGTATTTATTTGGAGGATATTAAGGTTTATATTAAAGAAAGTTTTAGAAATATATTGATTTTTGTTGTTGCTATTATTTTGTATTTTAATAACAGGGAAATTAGTTATTGCGGATTATGCAAGACGACCTAGATTCATATCTCATAATCAGAGACGATGATTACACTGAACAGAAAGTTGGTTTCACCATCTATAAATAGTAGGATCTGGAAAAATTATGTTTTTAGTTGGTTTTACTATTTAAATAGAAGGCTTAGCTGCCAAATTTGCCATGATCAGTATGTAGACAACAAAATTCACTAAAAACGATGGATGTGTCTCTTCCTACTCTCTTAGTAGGATAGTAGTTAGTATTTCCGACTATTGCATTTTTTCTTGTATTTTATATTGCGCTTTTTAATAGTATATGAAGTAAAAAAAAATATGGAAAAAACGTTAGGCAAAAAATATTACATAAAAACGATCAGTTATAACGGTAGAAAAATAATATCGTCTACTTCCCTTTTTAAATATTTTTTACTAACTGATATGTTTAGTATTTGCATTGAAAAAAATTTAATAATATTGACTAAATACAGAGTTGCCGACTACCACCCTAAATATTTAGTCAATGCAATTACACATTATTCCTTCCAACTACATCATGATACCGATTTAATAACATTTAGTCAATTCAACTAAAATGTAGTAGAAATTACTTAATATTTGGCTGGTAATAAGCATAATTAGTCAATATTACTAATTTTTTTAAACTTTACTAGTGTTTTATTCTTTAGAAATGTGATACTCTGAGCCCATTTGTTTAGTGATGTTGTTGTTTTTTTACTATTTATTGCACTGACTGACGCAGAGGATACACTTTTACTTACAGTTATCACTTTAATAACACAATGTCTACAAGTAACCTAACAAAGTATGAAAAGTAATGATTGAAGTCATTATTAATTTAGCAATAATGATCTGGAACATACAAGAGATATATAAAAAATAATTTGGTTTTTGATTAATTTCACAAGTGAAAAATATATAGGAAAAATAGAAGACATACATCAGAAATCATAAACGTTACTTTGGCGACAGTAATAATAGCGGTGAAAACACTGATAACGATTTAAATTAACTTTTGCATCAAATTCAATATCAAAATCCAGGTAAGGAACAGAAAGAATATTAATGTTGACAAATTAAATTTTTATAATACACTTCATCGTTTGTAGAATATGTTTGATCTTCTACCAAATCCAATACTTCGAAAAAACTACTTAATTCATTGTAGTTCTAAAGATCATTTTTCGATATACTTCAGAAACATGAAACAATCATTTGTAATATTTTACGTTATCTATTCAGATGATCTCTTCTATAAGTTTCGAATATTTGATTTGGGTTCTTTTTTCAGAAGATAAAATAAAGAATATGCTATTAGAAAATTACCGTAGAAATAAAAATTGTCAGTTTAATTATAGTGATAAATATATAATCCAGATAACCTATAATACTTGAAAGGATTTTTCGGATCTATCCTAAGGACATTCAATCTTTCAGCTAAACAGTTCCGGACGAACTACATGGCACTTTCTTTATTCCGATAGGGCGCAAAATGGAATTTGACGCCCGTGGCGCGAACTATATTTTTCAATTCTGATAGGAAATGGTTATTCTTAAAAATAATGATTCACTTTCAGTTTGCACGATGCTTTTGTTTCACAGCTTTCTTTGAGTGCTTTTTTAGACATCAGTTTTTAGACCCCAATCAGGAACGAGCGATACGTGACGGTGGTTGCTAAGAGTACTTTGCTTTGTGTGAGTGACCCATCAGAAACAAGAAAAGTGAAACCATTTGTGTTGTATGAACAATGACGACATTTAATGACATTTTTTTTAGTTACAAGTACAATACTGTCTAGTTCCAGCGGGATATACTCGCAATAGGTGCAAAAGTGCCATACTGATATTAAAAATTATCATACTGGCATTGTAAATTTGCCATATGTACATTGAAAAGTCCTATACTGTAAGGTAATTTTCGATATTAGTATGGCACTTTTACGCATATTGCTACACGGAGAAAAATTTCTTGAAAATTTTACTATTCTACATAGTTATTACTTTAGCTATAATAAAGGGTGAGACTTGCCTCAGGCGAAAATTTCCTATTCTTTTTGCTAAAATTTACTAAAATTTTTGTTAGTTTTATCATACCTTTCCGGAATTTTTAATGTTGGTTTTGCTAAAAATTCAGAATGTTATGGTAAAAATTACACAAATTTTTGTAAATTTTAGCAAAAAGAATAAGAAATTTTACAAGAGAATATGCGGGACTTTTAACCAGAAAAATTCCCATAGTGTGGGATCTAAACTAAAAAATAATTTTCTGGATTCTTCAGTTTTGATGCAAGTCGCCTATTCTTGATCCCTGGAGCATGTAACAATTAAAAAAAAAAAGATGTATTAACCAAGTGGCAAATTGAAAGTTTTATCATTTCGATTTCCAATTTCTAATAACAACATTTTTATCGCGATCGTAAAATTCATACTTTCTGAAATCCGACAAACGTAACGCTTCATGAAAATCGCGCAAAATGTTGAGTTCGGAAATCAGACCGTCGTCCATTTCTCGCACACACGTTTGCTGTTTATCCGCCTAACGTATACATATGTGCAGATACGCGTAAAACAGCAGTAAATTCGGTAGTAAAACGTTACGAACGCCTGCACGAGTGAGCCGCGTATTATGAAGCTCGAAATCATACAATTCCTCAGAATGAAAATTCTAGTTTGCTGAAAGTTACTTCATCCTTTTTTCCACCGTGCGACAGTCATAATAGTGGTCGGCAAAACGCACCGGAAATGAAGCGCGTTTCAAGAATTAATGAGTTTTTGCATTAAAAAATGTCGCTTACGTTATTAAGCATTCCACACGATTCAACATCCATGTGTGTCACGTTTTTTCTCGACGACAAAGGCTGATTAAGTACCTGCGATTAACTACGAAATGCGCGCATCCGTATTCTCACCTAACCCGAAACGTATCGAAGGCTAGTACATGCATTTATTATTTTACGATTATTACCGGGGATTCGCTTTGGACCGTATATAAACGCGTGTGTAATATGCGAAGCTCGTAAAGTCAAAATTCGATGAATTACTTCCAAGGATTAGAATTTTCGAAATAGTTATCGATTTTAAATTTGATGCAACATGACGGATTTAGTGCAAAATCAGACTATTGACGTGAATAATACCGATTCAATATTACGCTTCGCTCTAGCGATGCTCAAAAAAATGAGTCAACAACAACTATAAATATACTATATTTAATAACAACTGTAAATAGACAATAATTTAATATTATTCATGTATGGTACAGTGAATGCCACAGTAATAATTATAGGTGTTAGAAAAATAACAACATTGGAAAATGGCTGAAATAGAGCCAGTATTCGGGCTAGTATTGACATTCTTATTAACATTCTGCAGCCTGTCCGAGACAGTGCTGTTAATAAGGTATTGCTAAATAGAATGCAATTATTATTTTTAACAACTATGACAGACGTTGGAAAACTAATAACAACGGGAGAATCAAGCATTACATACCCAAAATAACGATATGCATCGGATGTTATTCCTCAGCTTGTTGTAGAATGTTATTCTGTTATGTTTGTAATTTTAACATTTCTTACTACATGTCCTCAAATTCATGTCGTTAACGATCCGAAACGGGAATAACATCAGCCATAATCCTAATATACATCTTTTTATTCTTTAGCTTGATAGAAACTGTGTTGTTATTTCGGTTATAGCTGTAATCTTGCCTGCTATTTCAATTGCTGGGAAAGTAACAGTAATGAAAAAAAGAAATAACATCGCTGTTAATAACAATTTATCCCTGTTGTTACTCTACACCTTTTTAGAGGCTTTGATGTTAATTCTGATACTATTGTGGTTGTGACTTTTATAGCTGTGCAGATTATAATTAATATTGTTCCGTTTTAAAGTAACTCAAAAACACCAGAAGGAAAATATGGTATCGCATAGCAATTGTTATTACCTAAGAATCATATTAACAAAGAGTACAGAAATAACAACATTTAATCAAATAAAAATATAAATAACATCCTCACGAATACCAACATATCTTGCTTGTAATTCTCAAACAAAAATAAATCAGTAACAACAAAAATACAATTGTCAGTAATATAAAGCAATTTAATACAATTTATGGATATAATACTAATGGCTGGAAAATGAATATAACAGTAACTGTGGCAGTAATAACTAAATAACAACAATCAATAAATCAGAAACAGAGAGAAAGAGTTAATAATAATAGGGTAAACAGTACAGTAGTCGGCCACCTTCCATTTTTGGTCGTTAATGTTAAAATTTTTTGGGTAAATTTATATCTCGTCATAGTACTTACCCCATACTCTGACGACATATAAATATCACCCAAAAATGTTAACATTAATGACTAAAACTGGAAGGTGGCCGACTACTGTACCGTTTACCCTATGTACCTTTTGTTATTCTTCAAGTTGTTAGTGGCAGTATTGTTAATGTTGTAATTGTGGCTGTTATTTCTATTGTTATTATTGCTTTGTTATGTAACTGGAAATCACTGAAACATTAACGACAATAACACTTCTAATGATAAATAATAAAAACAGACACTAGAAAACTAACAATGAAAAATCAGGAATAACATAACTGTTAATAATAACGCATACCTGTTCTTATTCTTCAGCTTGTTAATGACTTTTGTTATTTCGTTTGCGATTGTCGTTATGACAGTTATTACAGTCTCTAGAAAATTTACATTGCAGTTCTACCAACAATGAACAATTCGAAAATAAAAATAACAGCCCCAACAGTACTATATAGCAAGATTGTTATTAGAGGTCATGCTTTTTTTAGCAGTTTGCTGCTTTTGGTGATTCGAAGACGGACGTTGCTAAGCAGTCTGTACTTATTATTGTTAAAATCAGTTAAAGTCTTTGGAGAAACAACAACAATTTATGAAACAGTAATAACATCACCTTAATAACATTAAATACCTATTGTTATTCTTCATTTTTAGTTGGGCTTATGTTAATTCCGTTATGATTGTCTGCCAATCATTCGAAAAAAAGGAATGAAAAATTTGGAATAACATCACTGGTAAGAACGAAATATACCTGTTATTCTTCAGCTTCTTAAAGAGTGTTATTATTTCGTTTATGATTGTGGTTGTAACTGTTACAGCTCTAGAAAAATAATATTGCAGTACTAACAACAATGAAGTAGTGGACAACAAAAATAACAACAACAACAATACTATAACAAAGTTGTTATTAGTGACCGTGCTTATACTGTCTGTTTCTTTTAATAATTCAAAGGCATAATTATAACTTATGAAACAAGAATAAAATCCTCGTCGTAATAAGAATAAACATCTGTTGTTGTTCATCATATTGGTATGGACTGCATTAATTCCGTTATGATTGTAATTATGACTGGTATGACAGTTCATTACAAAAATTGAAAACTGAGGAATAACATCTCCATTAACAACATCATATACCTGTTGTTATTCGTGAGCTTTTTAAACAGTATTGTCATTTCGGTTATAATTGTAGATGTGACTGTTATAACATTCTCAAAAAAGTAACATCGCAGTACCAACAATGAATAAATCGAAAACAAAAATAAGAGGAACAACAGTACTGTAATAGAATTGTTATTAGAGGTCATAGTATTGCAGTTTGCTACTTTTGGCAATTAAAAGACAGCTGTAGCAATGCAGACTGTACTTATCATTCTTAACATCAATTACAATCATTGGAAAAATAACAATTTATGAAATAAGAATACCACCTTCTTCGTAATAACAATGAATATCTGTTGTTGGTTATCATATTGGTAGGCACTCAGTTAATTCCGTTATGATTGTAATTATGAGTACAAATGTAAATACAAAAACTGTTATTACAAAATAACAATGAAAAATTAGGAATAACATCTCTATTAACAATATAATATACCTGTTGTTATTCTTGAACTTTTTAAACAGAGTTGTCATTTTAGTTGTAATTGTAGTGGTGACTGTTACTAATCATTGTTAACAGCAATTACAATCGTTGGAAAAATAACAATTTATGAAACAAGGATAACGTCCTCGTAAAAACAATAAGTAACTGTAGTTATTCTTCATTTTCAGTAGGGATTATGATAATTCCTTTAAGATTGGTATGCAGCCATTACAAAAATAACAATGAAAATTAGAGATTAACATTACTGCTAACAACAACATACACCTGTTTTTATTGTTCAGTTTATTAAAGATTGTTGTTATTTAGATTATGATTGTGACTGTAACTGTTAGTACAGTCTCTAGAAAAACAATATTACTGTACTCACAATACTGAATAAATCAAAACAATGTAACAGGCAACAACAATACTACGGCAAGATTGTTGTTGGTGGCAGGGTTTCTGCAGTCTGCTGCTGTTGGTCATTAAAAAAAGCTGTAAAACAAAACACAGCAGTTGTTAATACTATATACAATCGCTAAACAAATGTTATTGTTGATCCTCATTAGCGATTAGTTCAACAATGAAAATGTACGAGGTGTGTACTTTTACTAAATAAGGCATTCGAGAGGAAAATTGACAGGACAAAATACGGTAGAGGCGCCATTTATTAAAATACGCAACAATGCATCGGCAAAGAAAGGTCGGACGTGACGTGTCGCATACGAACCGCACGAACTTCGGCGCTAAACCGATCATTCGTCGTGCATTACAATATGTTCGCACTACCACGAGTGCATAAACCAGCATTATGAACACATTGGCGAACGTATGCAGTCCAATGTAATCGTCGCGAACCCGTTCCGCGCGCCCTTAACGCAATTTATCGTTCGCCAAGATTTCCATCCACCGACATAATGCGGTGCAAATCGACGCACGCAATCAGCATATTTAAAAATACATCAGAGACGTAATCAACGTCGGATATTATTGTTTTTTTTTTTTTTTTTACATAAAATTTGCAAATACAACCGGGTGTTATTACGCGCACCTGTGTATGCCGTTACGTGCGTTACGTTCTTGTTTATTAGGTATGGGGTAATTGTAACTGGGTTACAACGGCCTGCATTTTCGCTTTGATGAAATTCTACATTTCGTACTGAAACTCATTTCCCGATTTTTATTTGGTATTTCGAGAAATACTCTAGCCAAGGGCACGAAAGTGTTTCGAGAATTGACCGATAGTGGTAGTAACGTTTGTTATTACATGAACCTATGTGTATAATCAAATTAGGTTAATAGGGCACTTTGTATACTTCAATTTGTGATACAATATGAACAACACGAAAAGACATGACCTGTAGATTTGTCAGTGCCGACTTCAGATAAATAATAATAACAAATGTATCACTGTCAACTTAGTTGGTGCTGTTATTCAGCTGTTTTTTTTTCTAGAGACTGTAATAACAGTTACAACTACAAACATAATTAAAACAACAACACTCTTTAAGAAGCTGAAGAATAACAAGTATATGTTATTCTCACTGATGATGTTATTTAACATTTTTTTGCTATTTTATTGCTATTATATTGTCATACAATCATAACGTAATTAACACAGGCCCAAAAAAAAATGAAGAATAACAATAGGTATTTATTACTGTGATGTTATTACGGTTTCATAAATTGTTGTTATTTCTCCAATCATAAGTACAAATGTTGATTTTTCGTTGTTATTTTTGTAATGGCTGGCATACAAATCATAACGGAATTAACATAGTCCCTACTAAAAATGAAGAATAACAACAGATAATTATTGTTTTTACGAGGATGTTATTCTTGTTTCGTAAATTGTTATTTTTCCAATGATTGTAATTGATGTTAAGAATGATAAGTACAGTCTGCATTGCTACAGCTGTCTTTTAATTGCCAAAAGTAGCAAACTGCAATACTATGACCTCTAATAACAATTCTATTACAGTACTATTGTTCCAGTTATTTTTATTTTCGATTTATTCATTGTTGTGGGTAGTGGAATGTTACTTTTGTTGAGAACGTTATAACAGTCACAACTACAATTATAACCAAAATACCGTTTAAAAAGCTCACGAATAACAACAGGTATATGACGTTGTTAATAGAGAGTTATTCCTCATTTTTCATTGCTATTTTGGTAATGACTGTCATACCAGTCATAATTGCAATCATAACGGAATTACCACAGTCCCTGCCAATATGATGAACAGCAACAGACATTTATTGTTATTAAAAAGAGGGTGGTATTCTTGTTTCATAAATGATCATTTCTACATGGACTGCAACTGTTGTTAATAAGAATAGGTAGAGTCTACGTAGAAACCACCTCCTTTGAATTACGAAAAGCAGCAGACCGTATAAGCACTGTCACTAACAACAACCTTGTTATAGTATTGTTGTTGCTGCTATTTTTGTCATCTATTTCATCATTGTTGTTAGTACTGCAATGTTATTTTTCTAGAGACTATAATAATATTTACAACTACAATCATAATTGAAATAACAACAATCTTTAAGAAGCTGCAGAATAACAGGTATATGTTGTTCTTACCGGTAATGTTACTCCACATTTTTCGTTACTATTTTTCGAATGATTGTCATACAATCATAACAGAATTAATACAGGCCCCACTAAAAATGAATAATAACAACAGATATTTATTGTTTTTAAGAGAATGTTATTCTTGTTTCATAATTTGTTATTTTTCCAACCATTGTAATTGATGTTAACAATGAGTAGTACAGTCTGTGTTGCAACAGCTGACTTTAAATTGCCGAAAGTAACAAACTGCAATACCATGACCTCTGATAACAATCTTGCTATTGTGTCGTTATTTTTGTTCTTGAATTGTTCATTGTTGGTAGTACTGCAATGTTATTTTCATAGAGACTGTAATTACTGTCATAACTACAATCGTAAACGAAATAACAAAAATCATTAACAAGCTGAAGAACAACAACAAGTATTCGTTATTATTAACAGTGGTGTTATTCCTAATTTTTCATGTTATTTTTCTAGTGTCTGTTTTTATTATTTATTATTGTTATGTAATAAAATCATTAGAAGTGTAATTACCGTTAATGCAGTGATTTCCAGTTACATAACAAAGCAATAATAACAATTCAGATGCATATAGAAATAACAGCTATAATTATAACAACAGTAACAATACCGCCACTAACAACTTGAAGAATAACAAAAAGTACATATTATTAACTCTTTTTCTCTGTTTCTGATTTATTAATTGTTCTTATTTAGCTATTACTACCATAGTTGATGTTATATTCATTTTCCAGTCATCCCAACGCCCACGAAGAACCTAAATGTTTCTAAACCGTTTTTAGAATGTTCCAGAAACGTTCCTAAAACATTTTATGTCTGCAACATGGATGAAACGTTTATAAAATGTTCCGTAAAAGTTGTAGACATAAAACGTTTTAGGAACGTTTCTGTAACATTCTAAAAACGTTTTAGAAACATTTGGGTTCTTCGTGCCTGTTGGGATTAGTATTATATCCATAAATTGTATTAAATTGCTTTATATTACTGACAATTGTATTTTTGTTGTTACTCATTTATTTTTATTTGAGAACTACAATCAAGATATGTTGGTATTCATGTGGCTGTTATTTATTTCATTAATTGTTGTTATGTCTGTACTTTTTGTTAATATGGTTGTTAGGTAATAACAATTGATATGCGTTACCATATTTTACCTTCTGGTGTTTTTGAGTTACTTTGAAACGGAACAATACTAATTATAGTCTGCACAGCTATAACAGTCATAATCAGAATAGTAGCAGAATTGACATCAAAGTCGCTAAAGAGGTGTATTCATCAGGCATAAATTGTTAGTAACAGCGATGTTATGTCTTTTCTCAGTACTGTAATTTTCCCAGCAACTGACATAACAGGCAAGGTTAGAGCTATAACCGAAATAACACAGTTCCTAACAAGCTGAAGAATAAATATTAGGATAATCGCTGATTTTATTCCCGTTTCAGATATTATTAACTTTTTGACTATAGTTATCGCTAACAACATGAATTTGAGGTCATGTAGTAAGAACTGTTATGATTACAAACATAATAGAATAACATTCCACAACAAGCTGAGGAATAACATGTATATCGTTATGTTGGGTATGTAATTCCTGATTCAGCTGTTGTTATTAGTTTTCCAATGGCTGTAATAGTTGTTAAAAATAATAATTGCATTCTATTTAACAATTCCGTATTTACAGCACTGTCTCGGACAGGCTGCAAAATGTTAATAGGAATGTTAATACTAGCTCGAATACTGAGAGTGTTTCGGTAATTGTCCGATAGAGGCAGTAACGTTTGTTATTATATGAACCTATATGTATAATTAAATTAGGTTAATAGGGCACTTTGTATACTTACGAACGACAAAAACGACATGACCTGAACATTTGTCAATGCCGACTTGAGAATAATAATAATAATAAATGTATTTTTGTCAACTTATTTGGAGCTGTTTTCAGCAATATTCAGGAAGCAGCTTCAACAAAAACAAAAAAGTAACCCAAAATCCTTTGAAGTACCATACTGGGAATTATTATTTGATAAACTTTTAATATAGTATAAAAATGGTTTAATTTACGTTTACACATAATTTATGACTATTAAATCATAATATCTGAATAGGAACAATGCAATTTATTAGATTACTGATACTAAATAGAACCATATCAAATTTCACGAAAATAACAAATCGTTTTAAAAACGTCTTTACGCTATGTTTAATATACGTGTACAAAATGGTATGTCAAGAACATATCATAACGGTAATCGTAACGAGAAGAAACTTTACGCCACTTGATGCGTTTATATAATACTATAAAACCCAAATTATACGTTTATTATACGTTTGAGTTTTTATTAAGTACAGTGAATACTTATACGACCCTTGTAGAATTTTAATGATGTGCTGAGTTGCCGGCATATCGAATATTTTATTTCGGAATCCCAATTAAAGATTTGAAGAAACGTCGATCATCGCCAACCAAAATAAGCAAAACAATATTACGCAATTGAATGACGCCATACTTGGCGTAATGAATGATTATAAAAAGCAATCGTCATTATTTGCACGCATCCATTAGCAATAATTAGGGTTCTCGGGCGAGAGCTTTTGACACTTTTTGATCGGCCAACGACACGAACCGCGAATTGCCGGTTCGAGTCTCTTATATGCGGTGTTCACGCCCACATCGGTGCATTTCCTTTTTTTTTACCTCGTATTTTTTTTTACGAGTTTAATGATTCGCCCGGGTCCCCGATCTCCCGACGGCATGCTACGTCCGGGAGCATATCGCAAATTACAGTAGACGGCCATAAGCTAATAAAATACGACTCGCGTGTACCATGTCGGATATGCCGAATGGATAATATGCATTTCTACGGTACGTTATACGGAAACCTTACAACCTCTGACTACGTGCGGAAGGAGAATGCCGTAATACGGTTTAGCGATGGTTTAACGACGCTTCTCGCGGCACTTGCAAGTCGCCTTTTTAAATTTCCCATCTGCACGGCATTCGCCGCTGGGGTGATTCCGCGTGTAATTAAATCTTTCTTAGGATGTTCTTTCAGCTCGTGTAATTGACTGACAATGAATGTACACTTGATTTAGCGCGATGATAATTTTAGCTGCATTCGTTCATCTTCGTAGGAAAGGTCGGATTATTTTGTAGATTGACAGTTTCAAACTCAGGAGTTTTATTAGCCAAACTGATGAATTGTGGGATGAAGTAACAAAATCTATGGAGTCCATTGTACTAATTCATCAAACATACCAGGATCAGTGGTAGGTAAATTACAAATGTCTGGGGAGAAGTTGAAATTTTGGTGAAATCAAACAGTCACTGAAGGCAATCAAATCTTCCAACGGGGAAGTAAGTTTGAATTGCAACACAAACATGGATGAAGTTAACCAATGTTATGTTTCATCATGAACTAAAACTTTATTCAAACTAACGGTAAACTGTTGTAGAGTTATTTGAGTCACAAACAAATGCTGGAAACACTTGTCAAACTTACGGTTTATCAGTAAAAAATTGCTCCTAAGTCATCATATATAGTAGAATTTATGAGACTTTGGTCTATTTGCAAAAAATCGTCTAAGGAACAATCAGCTTTTTCAATGTTGATGGCAAACTTTAGCTGAAATAACTTAGGTGAACACAAATGTCTGATGAAGTCAACCAATGTTGTGTTGGATCGTCAACCAATTTATTCCAATTAATGACGAGCGGCAAACTAATATAGAATTGTTTGGTAACCATGCGTTGGGGAAGCTAGTCAAACTCCCATTTACTTGCAAATAAACCAGCTTTTGAAATAATCAATTGTCAAGATAAAGCTTGTGGCATTCGAACCTTAGAGAAAGTATCTTTGGATGAATTATAAGGCAAACATTGATAAAGTCAAAGAATATATTTGTTCATCAATCACACCTTTATCCTTATTATTGGTAACTTTCGTACACAACAAACCTACAAGGAGTACACCAAACGTATGTTTGATTGACCAAACTTATGTTCAACGAAATCTCTGCATTAAATAACCAAATATAGTCCAAACTGGTTGAACAATCAAACTTTGAAGGATGTCACATCTGTTTAATTAGGAAACAAGATTCGATGGAAACAACTGAACTTAATTAATGTATAGTGAGTTGTATTAAGTTGTTTGAGTTACAAGCAAATCTCTGGGGAATTCACAACCCCGTGTTAACCCATTTTTGGAGTAATTCATCAAACTTTGCACACTAGTATTTACGATACACCAGTCTATGATTTTATCAGCGTATTTCGTTATGTTTGCGGCATCATCAATATTGAAACAAATTGCAGTAACTAAGTAATGACACCATAATTTCTTCAGCACTAAAAGTTCCATTCGATTCCATTGCAGGTTCAATTAAACGAACATTTTTCGGAACGTCCATGTACTATACCACTCTCGTTGGATCGATCGATTATTTCGACACGAATAATTCATTAACGACGTAATGAATAATCAATCAGCCAATCAATCCATCAGTCTCGGCGACGATGCTCACGTACGTCCAGAGACTGTCCAGCTTGGCAAAGTTGCGTGCGTCGCGTGCACATGTTACCCAAATGCACCTTTCGTGCGGCGGGATTGAAAATTCAGCCAATTGAAATCCCTTCGCCATTCTTCCGCCCCCTCCCCTCAATCATTGGGCATTTGGGAAAATGGTCAGAAAAAAAAGTGCACGTGTCGGATGGCGTCGTAAAGGAAAATCAAAGTGTATTGCACTTATAGATGTGCTGTATGTATCGTTACGTCGATTGCTGGTGTATTCGACCGGGAGTAGCAATAAAGAATGGAGCCGCATTACGCTGCCGTGCGCGGGTGTATACATTAAGAGACCGGTTTTACGGTTATAGCATGCACCGACCAGTATGAATCAGTAATTCTTCATTTATGCCGCTTTCTTTTAATGGCGGTCAATAAATAGTTTCAATCACGTCATATAATTTCTGACATAAAAGATATTTTGAATTTTTTTGCATAACTTTAACTACCTACTTCTTAAAGTAGACCTTACAAAATCCAGCAGCAATGAAAAATGGTGACTGATATATACCACCGGTCAAAAGTTTGGATTCTCTTGTTTTATAGTCCAGTCATTTTAGCTAAAAAATAGCCTTAACTCGGAATGTGAATGTTTATCAATGAAATATTTTCAGATGTACTTGGAAGGCCTAAAGAAGACTTAAAGCTTGTAAAATGCATCGAGTGAATTCCCTAAGAGCTTATCGTCAAAGATTGTTGGAAACTTTTACTGAAATTTTTGTATTGTTATGATATGTTTTCAAACTATTCAGAACAATTTAGAAATTTATGTAATTAAAACTAATGTTATGTTTCGCAGAAATTCGAAAATTTCAGTGGTCTTTCCTGCAATTTGAAAATATTGGTTTTGAATGATGCCTAGCCAATTCGTAGCAACCGATTCGAAATTCAGAGGTTCTATTTTATATGTAATTGAAAATTATACACATGAAACGACTCAGGCTTTTAAAATTTAGGATATTGTAATATCGCATTTTGCGCCCGGAGATATTGCATGACTGAGATAGCAGTCCTCACCTATTCCACTTTAAAATTCGGGGCATATATTATAATTTTACTCTCGCTCGGCCGAAAAATATTGTTCAAATTACGGGCGTAAAACTTTATTTTGTGCCCGTAATACGTACATTACTATTATGTATGAATCGTTAATATCTCTATTCGTAATATTTAAATATACATATAAACGGGATATATTTGTTGTTATTGGCTAATATCAGTATAATAATCCGTAAAATCCCTTTTTCTCCATGTCGAAAAAAAAGCAAATTAGAACAAATTGAGATATTAAGAAAATTCAACAAAAGTATTAGACCTGAAAGTCAACAATGAAATGCATCACATAAAAGAGGTGATTTTGCCGGGTATAACTTCTGGTTCGTAATTCGCACCCTCGCCTTATAAAGGTACGTTCGATACGTTTAATTTGTAACGCGAGCGCCGCACAATGCATGGCCCATTGCTTTCATGGCTTCTTTCAAGAAGCCCGGATGGGAGTGTTCAATTTGTCCCGCGTGCAATATTGAAAGCTCCGGCCTATATATTACAACAGCACCTCTGTTGGGTTTTCCAGAAAACTGAAAGCATGGAGTTTTATTCTGAAAATACGTGCAGGCCAGTAAACATTTGAAATTAAAATTTTATTTTTTTTGCTTGAGTTTTTTTTATGGATAGTTTAAAACATTATCTCTTCAGGGTTGAATTTTTAAGCTGCAAATGTCTAACTGCACTGGGTGTATTTTGTTAAACAGTGTACTATGAATTAATATCACTAATTTATAAAAAAGCATCGATATAAAATTAATTAGTACCGTATAAAAATCTGAATTTTTCTAAAAATTATAACCATATCGATATTTCTAAATTTGCAGCTATTATTTTCGAACCGCCATTTTTAATTTTTTAATATTTTCCATAAATTTAGTATCAGCGACCAAATAACGGTCGTAATCCTAATTGCACGTTTATGTAAATGTTATTTAATAAATTTATTAAATGTTGCAAATTTGCAGCAGCCATATGTGATTCGCCATTTTGAATTTTAATATTTTGCTATAAGAATAAGATCAAGCATCCTTAAAAAACATTGTATACCATGTTTTATGATAATTCGTAAAAAATTATGAAAGTTATTGTAAAATGTATAAGTGGTTAAAAAATAATTTGTCATTGAAGTTAAATGCAACACTGTTCATGAAAAATGAAATATTTTGTTGTAGAATAAGCATTAGAATTTCTGAGTTAGATGGTATGGAACATAATATAAATAAATAAATATTTTTACATAATCATTTACAATATGATAGTAGCAAGTAAAAAATTGAAAATAATGCAAAAGAGTGAACGAAATAAACGTGAAAATATCTCGGCACGCATAAAGGAACTTAAACGTTCTAGATAACAATTATTAGTTTAAATTTCCACATTTTCAAAATTTGAAAAAAATGTCTAATTGCACGGGGCGTATTTTGTTAAAAAGTATACACTGGCATTAATCAAGTGTAAAATCGGTTTTCACCAGACAAATCAATTTAGGTGAAATACCCACATCCAATTATGTAAAATTCATGTTAAAACGTGCGTTTATAAAGTCTATTGCGAAAGTTAAAAAGAATTATATTATTCCTATTTTGCACGTCAGAAACAATGTGTGGAGATATTTTCTTAGACAGAACACTCTCCAATAAAGCAGTGAAGTTTGCGTTTAAAAAGTGTTGATCCCATAAAGAGTTAATAACGTTAACCAAGAGCTGTAAAATTTAGATTAATAACAATTAATTTTACTCGATTTCAGATTTTCACTTTATAAAATATTCTAAACCTACATAAACAATAAAAAACTTAAGTGCGTTTCAGTGGGATCACCCTTCTGGTCAGCTTTTTATCTCTGCAGATAGAAATTATGTTTTTAAAAAAAAGATAATGATAATAATCCAGTAGTTGCAAAAAATAAATTAAAAATTAAGTAATGAACAAAGAACGCATTTTCTAGAATTTTCTCAGCTGCCAAACCTTGCTAGGTAGAATTTAGCGCATTCAAATTGATTACGGGAATGCTGCGCATACCACATTAGCCCAATAAACGCCGACTCAAGTCCGGGTGATGCATCGTCTCTACAAGGGAGTTGCATAAATCAACGTCTTGCGATATTTAGATTGATATCTGCCTGACCCATTAATTACTGCAACGCAAACGGAAATAAGGCGCGCACGCTCGACGTCCTAGGATAGTGCGTTGTGGTATTCAAATCAGTTGTAACACTAGCTCCTATGTGGTGGCAGCCGTTGTACAGTGGCGTTTGTGGTAAACGGGGGGAGTCTAGCCACCTCTACCACGAGAGATACAGCATTGGATGACTGAGGGATCTGGGCGATGGGGACATGAGTCGAATAACAATACTGGTAAATGAACTGGTGGTAACTCTGGGCGAACCTCGTCGCATTTTCCCCGATGTCTGCTTCTCGAGATAGTATCCTTCGCTAGCTGCAAAACATATCTGTGATGTACTTCGTCCACTTCTACACACCCACGGACTATAAAGGGGTACGGACGCACTGGTGTCGTTCGATTCATGAATGCGCAGGGTGGCTAGATCGATCGGGAATAGGTTGTTCGGTGCGGGCTCCCTCGCTGGTATAGAACCGGTTCTTCCATCCAGACCACCTTAGAACCATAGAATTATTTTCTAATATATTTCTGGTTCAGATCATCTCCAGGATTGAATTGAGGTTAAACCAATTATTCCAGTCATAGAACTGAAAATCATTACGCCGCATAATGACTAAAGTCAAAGATCATATCCGAAAAGGGAGTTTGATACATCTAAAATTTCCCGTAGTAATCGCGTTCAAATCCAATTAAGTCGTGGGATGGACATCAAGGATGAAAAGTAGATGAAAAAGCAGCTGTAGTCCATTAGGAACAACGCCTGGAAGTCCAGTTGAGCCAAAAGGTGTGAGTAAAGGCTAAAAATGAAGGTATCAAGAAATTCATCTGGAAGCCCAATTAGAAATCCAATTGAGCTGCAAAGCGGAAATCAAGGGTGATAATGTAACTGAAAATGTAAACAAAAATTTATATGCCTAATGACTGAAGTTATAAATCAAAATATGTTCATTTAGAGCTTCCCTTGGAGGTCCAGTTGGAATGACCAAAGTCCTTGGATGGATATCATAAATGTGAAGGTAGATGAAAAAGAACTTTGAAATTCAGTTTGAAATCCTTCAGGAACTTTGCTTGACAATCCACAGGGTGAAAGTGATATTTAAAAGTAAATTCAATTGAAAGCCAATTGGGAGCTTCTTGAAAAGGAAGCTACAATTTTTAAGTGTATCTGGGAATTTGGTTGGGAAAACAATTAAGTCAAAGAGGACACCAAGGATGAAAATCAGTTGAAAATGTCAAGAAGCCCATCTGGAATTTCTGGAAGTTTGTTTAGCAGTCCGATTCAGGTGTAAAATGGAAATCAAGACTGACAATGTAACTGGAAAGGCAACTGAAATTTGAAATGGAAGTCCGTCTGGATTTTCGTTTCGACTGAACTCATGTGAAGATAATTCATTGTAAACTGATGTAGCAAATTTCTGTAACCGATAAATTACCCAGGCATAATTTATTGCAGAAGTTACACATTTAGAAGCAGTAGTTTTATTTTTAGATTTATTCAGGCCTGGTATAATATGTTTTCTACTTTGCAGCTAATTTAAAAAAATAGAACAGGGAGCAGCATAAGATATTTTCTTGATTCACAAAATTCAATCATCTATCTTTAGAAAGTTGTTCTTTTATTCTGCGGCCTAGCAGATTGCTTTTCTTACCAGGCGCGCAAATGATACCCAGGAACAATAGAGAAGAGTTTGCAAGGTGCCGATAGACAAAGGATCCGGGACAAGACTTTTGTCACCCTTTGTCCGTCATCAATCGAAGAGCAGGGAGTGTCATTGGAGCATCGGAGGTAAATGACTGTAAAACTAGGTCCCCGTCGGTTCGATAGTAATTTACATAGTGAATACGTTTCGATCTCGCTTCGATTAAATAATCTGCGGTTATTACCGCAGTTCAATTACTCCGCTAGGGTGACCGCTTTCTCTCTTTGTAATATTTTCGCGTCCAGGTGCGTTATACAATCCTAGGCTGTATTCGGGCCTATACATCGTACGCGCATGCATGGAGCGGCGAACGTGCTGCGGGCAAAATCGATCAATTAACGCCCATTTCACTCTATCATTGAAAGTGGCCATCTGCAAATATGTGCGAATCCGAAATTCATTTTTTTAAAGGAACTTGGGACGTGGTTCCGCCAGGATTTGATTACTCTCTCGTGAAAACTGTAGTTATAGCTTAGAGAGAGATATATGTGAAGAAAAATAATACGTGTCTATACACAAGTGAACAGTTTTTTTAAGTGATCAAATGCTTTGAAGTTTTCTGACAGTTTTTAAAATGTACCTTGTTTAGTATTTTTTATAAATTTTTTTATAACTGGTGACTCGGTAAGAATTTCTTCGATATTGATTTTACCTTCAGAACTTAACCACCTACTCACGCATTGGTCGCGTCAATTTATAGATTCGACTTACATACCGTCACTAGAGGGTCTCTAGAATCATGTGGGATCAGCAGAATATTGATGTCGACGATCGATTGATAGATATTACAAGCCTCTCACTGCCATTGCTCTACGCTAATACTCCACGTGTTGATACATACGTAGATGGAAGGTATCGGGTATAATAACCTGTCGACCTTTCTTTATGTACTTAAATAAACATGTGGGTGCATCGACCATTGATTGTTCTTTACGTTTTTATTAAGGGAGTTTTAATCCATAGTATTTAGAAAAACATTTTCTACTATTTTGAAATGTTCTTTATCAATTTCCGTCGAGAAAATGAACAAAAAAATTATATAAACGAAAATTTTGTAAGATAAAATAAAAAAGTCAAGATTTTTAGGTGTTTTGTTACGGGGCCATTTTGAATCGACCATATCTTCTAAAAAATATTCTCCTAACATAATTTATTATTTATTAAATATTAATATCTTTCTAAATTTACGTTCAACAATAACAATTACTTTTTATGCGTGCATTTTTATTGAGTATAACCTGTTTCTGCGCATAAAATTTCGAGTAATTAAAAAAGGAACTAAAAATCATGGTATTTTATGCAAAATTTCTGATGTCTTCTATAGAGCACACTTGAAAGTAGTAGCAACGGTATGTTTCAAAAATTGAAAAAGAATTTTTTTTTAATGGAGAAACTCAACTAAAGTTGCTTGCTTTTTTCATTTTGTATTAAAAATTAAAAATTAAAATTTTAACAGTTAAAAGACACATATTTTTACCAGTATTAACGCGGTAATTCTTGAATATATAAGAAAAATAATTACCTGCTTTAATTCAGTTAATGAGCCAGTTTAGAAAAAATAACCGGCTTTGTAACTCATGCGGTAACGCACTGGACTACGAACTCGTAGGTCGTGAGTTCGATTCCCATCCGGTGACATTTTTTCGATTTCTTCCAAGAAGCAGCTCGCTGTTGCTAAGGTGAGCCACATTGTTTGTTTACGTTTCGAAAATATTGTTTGTCCGGCGGGAATCGACTCATGACCGCGACTGTACTTTAATGTATAGGTTTCTGCATGCTTTACAAATGTAAGGTATGGCCCCATCAAGAAAGGTGACCCGCAGCTCTAGCAAAACTTGAGAATAATATTGTATAAACATTTGTGTAAAGAGGCAATTCCGCCCATTAAAATAATAAAAGAAAAAAAAAATAACCCGTTTCTAGCCTACAAACACCTGATTCATAACTTCTGTCAACATCTGATAACTTTTCGTAATTGTAAAATTATTGATATTATTTCGGTAGATACGGTGTACATTCATTTCAGATCTTAAATTTGGATCAAACTACCCACATTTTTTAATTTACAGATTATGTTTGATAAATTATGCTGGTAATGAAGGATAACGCGATTTTCGAATATTCTGATGATGTGTATCAAAAGGAGACATTGTAACGGTGAATTTTTCGTATCATATAAAAGTTTGTATTGATTCTCAGCTCTATTTATTACATAATATTCTATACATTTGCAAGATTATAACCTGAAAGAAACTAGTATTTTTAAAATGTTAAAATAAAATATTCTTTTGAAAAATTTATAATTTAATAGAATATCTTTTACTCGATAGTAAGTAAATGCTAAAAGACTTTTAAAATATTTAAAATATTTTTATTGATAAAATATGGGATTTAGTAATTACAATATTTATTTTACGTGGTATAAGAAATCGTTTTAAAAGCCACGAGATTGTAACTGTTAAAAGACACTTTTTCAGTATATAAAACCACACCTTAATATATAATAAAATAACCAATTTTTCCTGCAAGCAAAATTTACTATTTTTTTTAATTATTTACGAATATTTATTTCAGCAATAGCACTGAACTGAATATTTACTGCAATATCATCCCTATACTCTGCAGTGATTGCAGTAATACCTACGGGAATATTATATCGTTATAATACCAAATACGTACTACAATCACAATACGTAATTAATTTCAGGATCACTTATTCCAATAATTAGAGGGATAGTCAAAATTAATTAAGACGCCTAACGTTAAATAGAGCACTTACGAGTAGATAATAATAATAGGATTATTTGTATTATTTGAAACATAATAGCAAAAGTACGTTCCTTTTTTAAATGTGACATATTGGCGATCCCATGAAAACTGACGTTTTTCCAATAAACTGAATTTTTACCTACATTACAATGCTTTTCAAGATTAAAATTTGGTTTTAAAAAGTTATTATAAAATACGTAGTGTCCAGTTTCTAAAAATTTATTATCCTGAATAAAACCAAAAATAATTTCCCCTTTATCCTTTTTTGAAAACTAGACCCAAGCGAAATTAATGACATTGTGGCTTCATCCGCTTGTTTCTGCCCTTTTACGGCCTCTGGAATCTACTTTTAAAGTTAGGAAAAATTCGCAAACCTTCATGTAACGCTGTCAAGGGAGTCAAAGAATGACCTACATATTTTGCATTTGCCCTTCGCTAGTCGATGCTGCATCCAACAATGGAATTAACACTTCGATAGTAAGCAGATTTAATTCTCCACAGCTCCATTAAGACTTCGTTGTAATTTATAATGCTATTACTAGTTATTATTATCTTGAGTTTTTATAATAATTACATTTTTCCATTATAATATACGCTAGCACTCTCTGACGCTGGATGATTCTTTGGAAAGATACGAGATAACTCATAAGGTAACTTTTTACAAACTGGTATTTCTAGTTCGTTAGGGAATTTCCAGCTCAGTACTTACATGTACACCACAGACGATGTGGATTTTCAATAAAATGCGCCCGACGCATTTCTCCCTGTTTGGAGAAAGTCCGATGAGGCGGAAGGCTAGTGTACGTATACGTTACCGAAACTCGCGCCACCCTCGTGTGGCATCGGGCTTTGCCAATGCAAGCAGAAATAAAATATTTCAAACAGGCGCGCGTGTATGATACATACCCTCCCTTCTCGACAGCTGGCTTTTTTACTGGGTGAACCTGTTAATCCATCGATATCGATGTATAAAGGCAGAAGAGCGGTCGACTCTGTGAAAGTGACTCGCCAACAGGAGATGCATTACATTTGGCAGCGATTTCACTCAGCAAGATTAAGCTCATTTCCTCTGCGTGATCCAGGCTGCCAGAAATACGGCAATGATCTCTCTGATCTACGCTATGAGTTTTGTTCGTCCTGGTGGACAAAATCCGTGCGGCTAGGTCCAGTACCGGCACTATGAACCAACAGCAATCATCTCTTGAAAACGACCTCCATGAGAATTTGCAACATCTGTGTGACCAGCGAGACATATAATTTGAATTGAATCCTTCGGCCTCTTTGGATAAATCTGGTTCATCTCCTGCGTCAATATTACGATTCCCATAATTGAACGAAGATTATTCGATGCTGTTGATCGTCATGGAAATAAAATGGACGAGATATGTCTAAGTACATTTGGATTAAGACAATATTTAAACATCTTAAAGGCTCCAACAAGGAAATTGAAATTGTTGGAATATCATCAAAAACATATTCATAGACTTTACTTCCTACCCTTTGGAGATTTCCCATTCCAATTTGAAACTTAGAAGGCATGGCGTATGAGATTTATCAGTCCGGAGAGAGTCACATAGGCAGCAAGACGATTGTCGGCGGTGGTACATTCGGTCGAATGATCTTCGACGAATTCGAGTTCGCGGGAAATTATATTCTACAAGCGCAAAACTGGACCAGGAAACGAGTCGGGATTGTGCCGCTGGGAGGTCTCCCTTAAACTAGAATAATGGTGACGTCCTTTGAAGTTTCGCAGTTAGTTTCGGTGCTAATCGATGCAAGTCTGCAGTTTCGAAAGATCGTTCGCAGTTGTCATTGCGCTGCTTTCCGGAGATCGAAAGTTACCTCACGGCTCTCTAACGAGGCGAGATTAGTTCCCGTGATGTTCCAACCCCACGTATCCACCAATCTATCTCTATCTCTCTCGAACCCGTTCGACGATCCATCGCTTCCCGAACTATCGGCCTATTTCGCGAATCCAAAGTTTTCGAATTTCGACACTGGAAGATTCCCATTCCCGGCATCCGCCGTTTCTCCAAATCGGAATTGATGAATCAGCGCTCTGCCATTCCCAGCTGCTCTTTCCCTTCCGCATTTTTCTGCCTTTTCTGTCGAATCCGCCAATAATTTACACCGCACTTCCTGAGCGAGAAATAATTATTCGACCGACAATGGACATGTCTATCAGCCAGGAAAATCGAGTGCACGTGTGGCTCATGGAAACTTTTATATTGAGTTTTAAACAACTTTTTAGGATATGCACATACGAGACTCCTTGAGTATGTCGAGTATCTTTAAAGATATTTCACAGTTCTTCGTGTCCTGTTATTTCAATGAAATTTACATTGTAATATCGATTCGTCTGTCTGCGTTATTGCTGTGATCAGAGTTTACTTATCAAAGTTTCCAAACATTACAGTACTATTAGCTCGGTCGGTAGAGCATCTACTTTGAGAGTCCTGAATTCAATTCTCGTTGGGCGCCACTGTAATGGGAACCAGACACAACGTCTCCAAAGTTCCAATTATTTAAGAAACGATAATCCTTTTATAAAGAATAAACTCCTCACGCCGCACAATCAGATAATGCAAATTGAATACTTGAGAACAATCGGGGTAGGCTGTTCGTGCTCATTTTTCATAATGTACAATAGACCTTCGGTGGGCGATAATGATCCTAAGTCCCTGCGGTCCTAACTCACAAATTCAATTCGTGCGCGAATGTTTATATAACGTAACAATTAATTTAAGCTTTCAAAGGTTAAGTCACGGAGAGTTTCGTTTTAACGTAGATCGGTCGATATCCTTATCTGCGACGAATTCCTAAGGGCGCGAGAGTGCAGGACGTCGCGTTGTCGGGCAGGGGCGAACGAGTCATTGTAAGGGAACAATAGTAGAAACGCGGAACCGCAATCGCATAAATTAGACGACCGAGAAGACAGAGCGAAGGGATTTTCGGTCCCTGCATATTAAACGCACGCCTTGTCTCTCCTCGCTAAGGTATTCCAGAATTCCGTTGCGGTGCCACTTATCTCCGATTTCGTAGTTTCTATTGTGCGAGTACTGAGAATACCGAATACTCTTCCCCATCTAAGCGACGGGGACACTACAGTGCAAATTCACTTAAAATTACTGTTGAGACCAAAATTAACAATTCTTAACACTCCCGATTATCCGTGATGTTTTTGTTGGCCCAAATATTTTGGGATCTAATAATAATTTCGTTATTATTCATCGGCTCCTTGTTTTCCGACGACGATTGGGCCACTTACAACAACGATTTCGTTCCTCTGTAACTGCGTGATCACTACGAGTAGGGCGAAGCGTTACGATTAGGGGATAACGCGGCAGCGATTGATTTTACAGTTACGACCATTTCTCGGAATAAGCGCCGTAGCTTAACTGATGCTAGGTTCATGAAGTTTATAACGAACTCATGAACTAGGAGATTGCCATACGAAATTATCACCAGTTTCCGCGGTAAGTTTACTGTTGGGAGTCATCGGACTAATTAAGGATTTGCATTTCTGGAATGGGAAAATTGTGTAAATGGCTCGATCATAATACTTAAGCGACAACCACAAGGAATGGCATTCACATAAAAGAATGTTCTCACTAAGCGTTTGCTATATTATTATTGCCTAACCTCTTTAAACATTTTCTTAATAAACGATACGTTGTCAGAAACGTGAAATATGTGTTTTGAGTAGACTCGTCGTAAATGCGCAGACCGCATTCGAACTCGATGAAAGTCTTTTCAACCACCGTAATTCAAATAATTCCAACCATTCGTGGAAATCATGAAAGAAGTATTGAATTTCACGGAAGGATCAATTTTCTCCTCCCTATTTCCGTCCATCGATACTCGAGCGATTGGTCGGCGGGAAGGTGAGCTATTCACCGCAGGATGAGGAAGCACCTACGGTTTCTACGACCAACTTCCTGAACTCCATAGCCAGGTTTAAGCAGTCGGCGAAACTGAACCTAAGAATTGGATCAGATCGAACGGAAGTGAAGCGAGTTTTCCAAGTTTCCTCTGTAATTGATTATTTGGTACAACCTCCTTTTAGTAGTCACTGTCCTTTTGCCTACAAACTAAAATATCTGTAAGTGAAAAACAATGTTTAGTGTTTAATGAAAAACCAATTTTTAGTTTCGTTGGAGTACATTAGATTATATGTAATGTGTTAACAACGTTACAATAAGCTGGAAAGCGTTATTGATAATGAGTTGCGAATTACCGATATAACTGTAAGTACCATTTAGCTGCTATTGTTAAATTGTCTCACGCAGATGTTCGACACGATAATTAACGGCACCTGGAAAAAGTGTTAATGAATTTCGTTTAACAAATTCTTGAGACATAGAAACAAGTAATTTCAGAGTACAGAAAAAATGATAAAATTTGTTCAAAAACCTAGAATGTCACAAGATCGACGTAGTAATTAGAACAGGTTAGAAATAGTAGCAACAATTTTTAATATCGTCGTAATAACGCGCTCTTAACTTTGCTGCTGTATTACTGCTGTGTCAATAAACCGAATACATATTTGTTTCCTGGGGCATTCTTTTATTTCCGGTCCAGCGTTTTTCCTGGACGTGCTTCGCATATTGGCTGCACTGTTTACATTACATTGGCCAACAAGCACGCAACCACCGTTAGATAATACCGGCTCGGAATGTCCAATGATGATACGTACGCGATGCTTTTATTCGAAGTGACGTGTCAAGACTCACGATATTTGTGCTATGCAAATTTCTGAGCAATTACTGCACTTGTTTGTTAGTAATTATTGATTTCGGAAAGAAACTATTTGTAATGGCTAGAATTATCTAGTTTTAACGTTGAACACGCACATGGAAACACGAACTACTGGCGTTTGATCAATTATTGCATTCGTATTGTATATCATCTAAAGATAATGCTGTGAGTTATTGTTCGACAGTCGAGAGACGTTTATTCCATCATTTTTGTATTGGAGAGAACACAACTACAGGATTTACTTTATAGAAGAGTTGAGGGAGAGTTGTCTCCTCCCAATTATTTTTTGTATTTTAGTCAGTGGCTCTGTTTAGAATAAACGAAATACCTACAGCATCCAAACGACTAAAAATGTAATGCAGACACGTTTCTGCGTACAAGAGATACGCGAAACAGACCTTGAAACATTCAGGAAGCTAACATCGCCTTTTAAGCAAAGTTGGCATTCGAAGTGGAGGCGCACCAGGCTCCCGAGGGGCCGCAGTAAGACGCCAGACTCGAAGAGGGGGTTGGGAGTGGAAATTCCTTGTGAAAGAGTCCGTAGAGAGTACCTGCACGGTTTATTTGGACAGTGATTTGAAGCGAAAGCTTGGAAATTTGACGTTCCCGCCAACTCCGCTTTTCGGGGCAGTTGCGAAGTCTGGAGCTCAATGAGCGTCTACGTACATACCTGGTGTCTCCCAAGAGGGGGCAGCCCAACAACCTATTTCCTGATATCCGTGCAATCGGCTTGTCGGCAAACATAATGCACTCTGACCAGTACGTCAATGGGTAGGATCCATGTAACCTGTTCTTGGTACCGACTCGCGACGGATGCCACCTGGAAGCATGGTATTCGCTTCCGCTATAGGATATTCCAGTATACTGATAAATTTAATATCGACACCTATCAATCGCAATTGCGGAGATACCAGTTCTCTTTGTATGAAAGAAATTGTAGTTTGCTGGAAAGAGATTGTGATACAGATTGTCGTTTGGAACAATTGATCAGTAAAGTCATAAATGGATCAAGGATAAAAGATTATACTTTCCCCGTGTTAACCTATTCCATGGTCAGATCTGGGATGGATAAGCTCCATCATCTTCCAAAATTATCCTACTCCACCATTAATGATCCTAAGTGCACTGAAGGACATCGGAAAACCCTATCCACTATTTTATTGTCAGTTGCTATCTATCCAAGTTGTAGTTCCCACCGGGAACACTTAACCTGGAGAAAGGATATACATCGTAGCGATTCAGTTACCGCCTTCGGATCATTAATATCACAATCATGACATCATACCATTTCTGACGTACATCAACGATTTTAGGTATGATTACATTTCCTTATAATGTCCTCTTGTTGACTATTTTGATTAAGGACGTCTTCTATTGAACGTGTGCATCTAACAAGTTCAGCTGAGGTAACCAAATAATTTTTAAATAATACTCAAATTCGCACTACAAAATAAAACCAGAGATTTATGAGCCTTGAATTACAAAAACCGTCTTCTTCCCTCAGGTAGATGATTACAAACGCCTTACAGCCGGATTAGGCTTGAACCATTCTCCCTCCGTTTCCTTTCCTTTCATCCTCCTCTGTCCTTTCACGCACCGGACAGGGTAAACTTGTGAGGTCTTTCACACGAGTGAGAGGTTATCGGCTTATGCGCTTACGTATTACAGGTTTACTTATGGATATAAATCCCATAGTAAACCACATAAATTTCGGGAATTCTACGCATAGGTTTTATAAATATGAAATAGGAATGAATTTATTATTATTCACGGATTGTATTACTGTCTCGTTTCGGAACTGAGCACGTTTGCTTGTACGAAACGTTATTATCTGCATATCTTCCGCGTAATAAAATGCATGTAACAAGTCATAAATTTGAATAACGGTGAGATTGTAATGTTTTACGGATAGTATATGTGATTTCAAGTAGAAACAATCCATTTTCAGAATATGTGTTCCTACTGGCATACCCTCTTTAATAAAGCATTATTTTATGAGACAATACATTTTGTCTCTCAAAAATAAATCATTCCTTGTTATTCCCTGAAGTACTATTCAGCGTATCTTTTGCTCGTAATATTTTTACGTTTCGAAAATAAGAAATTTATAAGTTATCCAACCCATGAATTGTAAGAAGAATACATAGCAGGGATCATTTAAAAAAATTCTTTACTTTTTTAATCCACTTTCGAGTATTTACTTCATGTTCTGCCTGATAGAAACGACAAGCAAACGGCCCGACAAACGTTGGTGTTATTAGCGTTAAATTTATCTGAACTCCATAGAAAATGCAAAATATAGACTACGCGATGCACAAACTCCCTATAATCTTGCCAATTCTTTGGCATGCCATTCTCCACAAAACGATCGCGCGTTGTTTTTCTTTTAGTCCGTCTACCGCTTGATTCGGAGCTTCGCATTTTCCTTTGTTGCGGAAATTCTAGGAAACTTTTTCTAAATGTTCATTTCATTAAACATATCGAACACAACATTTCATATAACGATATTTATGATTTCTTTTGCGTATTGAATGATGAGCTCTTTTTATTTTATTACTCAATTTCCTTTGTGTTTTTATTATTTCAAGAGCTAAAGATGAAGTATTTATATCGGAGAGCACGTCCTGTAAGATCTCCCTTGATGGGCTTTCACCTTAAAGGATCATTCTGTTGAGCGGTCAGATGCCGTTCTATTTTTGGGCGAACGCGTGACTCCCCGACCCTCCACTCATGTGTATATATAACATCGCGCATGTGCGTAGTACAGCGGTAAACGTCGCAGTAGAAGGGGAACGATACCATCCCTCACGCGGCCCATTAAGAGGTTGAGCAGAGAACCGACTCATCCTATCAAGGGAGATCTTACTGTATATAGGATGCCCGAAAATTATCCAAACACGTATTTTTAATTGTTTTTACCCAAGTTTAGTTTCATAGTAACTTTTGGCGCAAGATCTAATGATGACATCAAGGTTATATCTAGCTCATCTTCCTTTTTTTAATTGGAAGGTCTTATTTTGACCTCTGCAATTGGAAGAGAGCATTTCGCGTCAAACCTGAAAAATAACTTTCTGGACCTTGAAAAGGTCAAAAGTCAAAATTTCTGAAAAAAAGGTTGTGTCCAAGTTTGCAACAATTATATTGTTATAACTTTGATGTAAAATTGTCCACTCTTTCGATTGTCGAGGTCAAGAAAGGGTTTCCGATTTAAAAAATGAAGGTGACGTCAACAGAACCTTGATGCTCCTCGATAACATCAAAACCAAGATAACCATTAGGTCCAGCGACAACAGACAAATGCCCTTAACTTGGGTAATGAATATTTTATGTAACAATATATACCTGTTTGGATACTTTTTGGATACCATATGTAATATGGATAGGGTATGTTGTAGCCTATCCTAATCCGTACAAAACATTCATTTTTATAACCAAAAATTCTGCTAAATACTAGCAAAATATATCAGCAGGGTCTGTATTACAACATATTCTTCGCGTCTGCTTAAAAATTACGACAAAGTTCTGAGCTCGATCCGCAAAACGATTTCCCCGGTCCGTCACGCACGCGTTAAAAGAGATAGCGCGTTGAACACGCGAACCCCTTAATGGCGGTTGAATGGACGCAGAGGGTGCCGCGAAGGGTGGACGAGGGCAATCGTTGTTTTTGCGACGATAAGAGCCATGGTTAATGGTGTGTGGATTTTTCGGGCTGCCGGTCTGTGATTTCTCCCGCGTTTCACCCCTAAACTCTTCCTCATCCCCTTAAGCGGTGCGTTTAAGCTTTTCATTCGCACTACGCCGTTTAATGTCTTATTTATGACAGCAAACGCGGCAAGCTAACGCTATCATCCACTATTAAGCATTTACAGTGTCACGTATATACCTAGAAAGGACGGATGTGTGGCATGGACTAGCAGGTGAATATCTGATAACATACTGGAGTAATATTTCAATAGCTAGAGTCGTGTATGCCCTTATTGCTCGTCGAGGATAATTCATTTTTGGGGTCGTAAATGTTTGGTAAGGGATGATATTTCCTACGATGGAACGAATTTATTGTTTTCTTCCAGTATTAAGAACGAACATTGCAGTAAGGAGTACATTTCATTACAAGAGAATAGTGCTGAAGATTTAAGTTTAACTGAGATTAACTGGGAGTCAGAGAAAGTTTGGATAATGAGTTTCCTATTGTTTTCCCTCGTGGTATAGATTTAAACCGAAACACAATGGTAGGGATCATTAGGAGTCGATATAAAATAAGACATCCGGTGTTCCAAAATGTAAAGAAAGTCATTCCTCGCATGGAGAACTATCTCGGATATCCCGAAGACGTCCCAACGCGGATAAGTTCCCATGCTAAGGTCATCCACTTCCGCCAGGATCAGCTCAGTATGTCCCGGAACATCTCTATCAGGACATGCTATCGTTCTCACAGCATCTTTCATCCATCCTGAGGACACTTAGTGCTGTAAGGATAATTAATTGACTGATCACCAGCATGAATCTTTGAATCCATACAGCGCTAACAAGTATTTGGATTTCAGGAAAACAATTTCCAGATTTCTGAAGAATGACATTTCATCTCCTAAATCTATGCAATGTTTAAAAGTGGAAATATGATGATTTATAATCAATTCAAGACAATAGACTATTCATCCCTTGGGTAATTTTCATCTCCGAATATAGGAACTTGAATTCTGTAAGCATTCGAAGAATATCCCTGTCTGTGTAATACCGATGTCATCGCCAGCAACCTCTCTACCCAGGGTCTGCCGAATATCGTAAATTGCAAATAGCCCTTTACCGGAGAATCCCTAAACGACATTCTATATCGCGCTCTCATCTGCCACTCGTGCGGTCGGAGATGCATCATCGTCGATGCAGCGAACTCGGACTCGGTAACAGGATCGTAATGCGTCGACAATTGATTGTTGATCGTGACTACTCGTGCGAACAGGTATCTTATCGAGAGTTCGTCATCTTCCTGGATTTCCATGAAGTCAATCGCCCAGAAAGGGAGATACCGTTCGGAACGCCGCACAATAGGCGTATATGAACGGGAGTAATATCGCACGAAGCCTACTGGAGATAACTGATACCCGTCACGAGATCGTTTCGTCGTAAGCCATTACGTCCGATCCGTGCTTCGTTATTTCACGATCTAATCACATGTACATACGCGTAACGATCCCGTTTCCTCGCGGCAATGAATAGTGAAGGCCTTTCGGTTAGAATCGGTTATCAGTACTTTTATAAGTTCATGCATCCCAAAGTTTCCAAACTCTTACTTGGCAGATCTTGTTTGAGAGAAACCATTGTTGTGTCAAAATATAGATCCATGGTTCAATATTCAATTTCAGATGTTGTTTAGAATCCTTCCTAATTGACATTCAGAATAATACTGACATCTTTGTCCTCGGAAATGACTAATCAATAAAACGTTTACGTTACCACGAAATCATTATTCTTCTCACGAGTACAATATCGACGTAACTATTAACGAAGTATTCGAAAGTTCGATCAGCAGTCCAGCGAAGAAAAAGCTATTGAACACTAACGATTTCATTCTACTGGAAGTACAAGGAAGTCATCCACTGGCCCCTTGCGATCGTATATATGCTTAGTGGACAAGAAACCTTCAACATCCCAGGCAACACGCTCCAGCTTATTAAATACTTTAAACAGATTGTTTCTAGAGGGAGAAGTTTCCCATGGTCGTTATCTGATCTCGCCTACCACCTTACGGTGAACTATAAGTGGTTTATAGCATCGCTAAATGTAACACGGACTAGTGAGTCTATGAACCGACCGCGTTACCTGCCGTATTCAGTCAAGATGCAAAATTGTATAGTACACCCTTTTATATATATCACGTATTTTCCCTGAATTATTAGCTCGGTTTCTCACCCAAGCATCTCGTCGTTTTGAGCCGGTGGAAGAACGTGTTTTCAATTTTACATCAGCTTTCGTCTTAACGATGTAATAAAGCGATCGTTCCGTGTACCGTCTCTGCTTGTAATAATCGGGTATAAAATTAAAAATAACATCTTAATGATAACCTTAATCGGAAAAAAATGTTTAATTCTCATCCTCGGAAGTTTTTGCTATCGCAAGTGGAAAGTTTCCTTCGGTGGAAAATTCATGGGAATCAACCTTCACCTCTACGGACTCTGCTAATGCTTTAAGTACCATCCCGGTTTTACTTAAAATAGTTAACTTTGTAAAGGATTTTGTGAAGTTTTTTTTATTTTTGAAACGTTTATTAGCTTTTGTGATGTTACGGTGATAGTTTCTGGTGATTATTCTCAACGTCATATTCTTTACCTTTGGGCCTCCAATTGATAATGCGAAACTCTTCAAGTTATTATGAATGATATCGTGCTTCATGATAATTACAAATTATTTGATCCGAATGTCATGCCCAGTTGGTAATACCTTAAGTATCAGGAAAGATTTCTGATAAATCAAGTCCATTTTTCCTGTAAATAGTGATTCTTCAGGTCATGGACATAGAAATCGGCAGAGTTCTGTGAGTTTTTCGAAGTTTCGCAGACACTCCGGGTCCATTTGTATCACGGAACGCAGAGAAGAAGGGATAGAGCCTGCTGGACCACAGCCAGGAATTTATTCGGCCTGCAGGTATACTGAAATGCTGCATCGCGCGGGACTTCCCCTTGTAAACGTTGTATTTATCGTCCAGTCCCCAATATAAATGCGCGTGCCGAGGATTATTGAGAATCGATCCTCCGGCACCGGGGATTATTCGACCCCATGAGTCGTAGACGCCGGTGGCGACAATCGACTGGGATCCGGAGTACATACCGGCGTTAATATAGATACGGAAGGAACAGGCGAGTGCACCGCCATCGCGTGGAATTGTCGACTTGGGAATGTGGGGCGAACGGCTATTTTATACACTGATCGAGTCGAATCTAAACTTGAAAAGTAGGTGATTGGGGAATGTGATATTTATACTGGAATGTGAAGCAAACTGATCATGAAATGTGTGCTCCTTAGTAGAGGATTTTTTATTTATTTATCAGTGAATCTGGGGAATATTACTTGGCTAAGGGTACAAATAAATTGGTTGAGATAAATAACTAATAAAGTAACTCCTTTCTTAGTCGGTGATTTTGATAGTATAATTTTAGAAAAAAAGGCTGGAAGACTATAATGAGAGGAGCACTTTGATACATTTCCTATACATATTTTGTATTAATGTAAGTCGCGTATAACCTAATTTAGGTATAGTTTATTCTGGTATGCAATAATTGGTAATTAACTTTTGACGCCAAATGATGTTCATATTCCTATTTGTAATGAATGTAAATTTTTATGTTACAGGTAAGACGTCGTGCATCCTCTTGGTATTCATATCTTGCAATTATGAGTAAGTAACAACTATGTAGATTATTTAAACAAAATCTTAATCTTACATTGGCTGAAATAGAACGATTGAATTCCAAAAAGGCATCTTAGTTAAAGTAAAGAATAATTGAGTGCCGGGATGCAAAAACGCCTTAGCCGCTCGGCCTGACTCATCATAAGAAGTAACAGCCATTTTCGGAGTTTTTTGCACTTATCCTATTTTGCATGATAGATAGCAGTGTGCCGCCACTGACGAAGTCGTAGGTATTGAAAATATCTTTAAATTAAGCTATTACTCGTTCCAATTCGATGAAAATTGTGCCCAGAGGATCCTTCAGATGTCGCTTTTTTTGCCAGCTGACGGTCGCCGCAGCTCGCTGGTGGGGCGTATAGGAAAAACGCGACTTCCCTAGGCACCCCTGGACACAATTTTCATAGAATCGGAACGAGTTTCGGCTTAAATTAAAGATATTTTCAATACCTACAACTTTGTCAGTGACGGCACATTGATATCTATCATGCAAAATAAGATAAATGCAAAAAACTGCTAAAATGACTGTTATTACTTACGATGAGTCAGACCGAGCGGCTAAGGCGTTTTTCCATCCGTACACTCAATTTAGCTGATCCAACAGGGAATTTTTCCCGTTTATTTCGATATGGCGGAAAATTCAGGCAACCTTGCTAAAGGAATATAAGAATTCGAGACTGGTACTGACATCGGTCGGTAGTTATCGGCAGTGCGAACTCGTAAATATTGTCTTGAATCAAAATATTCTCGATGAGCCAGTACCGGTATAGAGTGCCTACTACTAACTATTGATGGCAAGAAACAAATAATTCAGGAACTGATCAGTAGCTTCAACCAGAAATATCTCTAGAGCTCAGATTAGTTGCTCCAACCAAGTCGTTTCCAACTTTGTTACAAGAATAACCCCGAAATTTCGCAAAATGATGTTAGAGATGTTTTTACGACACCGTAGGCTAGTTCAATATCGTTCGGGAATGTCGTCGTAAAAGCTCGTTCCCAAAGATCTCGAGTAGAGAGGATGTCGTCGGAGCATGGGAATTGCGGTGACGGTAGCAACGGGGGGCGGTCGATACGAAATGCCGCAAAGCACTACGGTCCGTACGTCAAATTAGGCGCGACGTCGGCCGTATAGGTTCGTCCGCAGCGCGGCAGGTCTCTAGACACCGGCGGGCTCGTGTCATCGACTGTGTCAAAGCTCCCCTCGTAAAAAATTCAAACCTGACCTACAACACTAGCAGCCAATCCCGGACGTTGCGGTCTCCCGACCGCGCACGCGGATTTCCAACACTTTGATTTCATTTTCAAACAACACGCGCGTAATTATTAATCGCTCGCGTTCACAGGCACTTTTAATTTAAACAGTTACCTCGCTCACTCCGGCTGCATCAAGCTCCGCTCGTAATCCCATGGGCAAACAAATGGCGTGCATACTGGGTGTCCCGTAATTCGAGATATCCGACACGGATGTATAGGAGTTTGATGCGACTCCAGGGAATACGACCCTCTTTTAGGCCAGTGGTTTTTGGACATACGGAAAAGAAGATGTATATGAACAACAGGGAATTAAACGACCTATGATGAAGGGTGTGAGGATTCTTTCTTCCATTAACGTCATGTGCAAACAAAATGAATTTTAGCCTTCTCAGTCACGAATTTTTCGAGTGATGGCTTGTTCGCAATCCGTATACGGGATTATTAAGATTGCTGATTACGAAAATCCCGTGAGAATGTTAAAATTGAAAATCCCGGATTCAATATATCCTACCAACATTTAAAAAAAATGGAAATTTTATCTTATATTTGGTACCAGAGGTTTTCAAGGCTACTTTACAAAATAGAAACTATAACAAAATTTAAAAAAAAAAACAATAAAAAGCTTAACAACACACAAAAAAGAGTGAAAAATTCAACTCCCATGAAAACGGTTTTGGGTTTTTATCTAAGACGTGTACATACAAATTTAAAACAATTCAAAGTTGTACATAATGCAGTTTGTTTACATATGGGCAAATCTCTGAAACCTTTAAATTTTAGGATATAAAAGTGCAAAAGCCTACCTCGTTAAGCACATTCTTGAAATTGAGATATGTTATTTCATGGGTTAATATACATTAAATGATGCTATATCCTTTATTTTTTAAGCAATGCTGACAATTTTCGTATAGTTTTCCCTTGTTTTGAAATGTGAAATTATCGGGGTTAGAACGTGATATTGGTCGAATTATCGATATTGGACAGGCTCTAGGGGCCTATAAAAACATTATTCGATGTTAGCGATTTGAGATTACCTTCATTTAGCACTTTTGAAATGGGCACACATGTTATACACAATGTTATTGTTCAATTGGGGATGTGCCACTGAAAAACTATCATTTTTTGAGCCAGTTACTGACAAAATTAAAACTAATATTTTACTAACTTCTTTTGGAGGCACATTTGTGTATGACGTCTAGGTTTACCCGTTTTGCTTACAGGAAAAGACTAATTGTCATCAGTAATGATTCAAATATGTTGCATCATCGGCGAAAAATGAAGTAAAATTGTTTTTTTGTAAAAATGTCGGACACATTTTGTAGGAACTTTTTTCAGTGCTTCGGAAAGGGACACATAGTTCTATCAACGCCTGTTTTCTTCGTTTTTTGTTTATTATTAAGTGTATAAATTTCAGAAATATTAAAGCAACGCTGAACACGCTACAGTTGAAATAATAAAGTAAAATGAGTGATCAGACACTTCATTTTTCGCCTTTTTGGTCAATTTTTGGCTTTTGAAGGTACGAATTTCATACTTTCGTATAATAAATGGTGTATTATGTATATTCACATCTACATTTGGAGTATAATTAACCACTTTGACGACTTTCAAAGCATAAAAATAGCCTACAAAGAGGCAAAATGTACACAGACACAGGTCTAAAAGTTTCTAAGATTTGCCCATAACGTGTAACGACATCCCGTTACCATTAATTTATGTATGTGTTTACTTCAACAATTATTTTATTCCACCTATGTTTTAATTATTTAAAAAAATTAAAATTAATCAATAAACCATCACGTATGGGTCAGGGTATATTCATGGTCTTGTTGATGCATTCAAGCGAATATACCTGGGACGAAACATGCTTTTTACAATAGACACTAGATAATAATAATGTCACTAGAGGGAAACAGAATTTATTACTATCGAAGTCTCCTAAATTCCTCATATTCCATCGAAACACAATTGTTTTTGAAAATGATTATTTTTTAATTATCGTCTTTTGTAAAAGGACCAACATTAACCAAGCTTTCAATTTTTCCGTTTTACATAAATTTGTAATTATTAACTATTTTGACGACATGACGCCATTTTTGGCATTTCTTTTTATGAAAAAAAAGCGTCGTGCCATCGTAGTGGTTAATGACAATGATTCCCGTATATAAAATTTGATAGAAATCTGGAATATTAAAATGATTTGTGATCAAATACTCAAAATTTATGTCATTATTAAGGCGCTGACGATTTCTGAATTTATTTGGAAATTAAATTTATTCATAATTATTTAGCTTCTGAATTTCAGGTGATCTCTATACGAGCGTAGAGATCGTGTTTGTTTTCATTGTTGTTTACCTTTTTTTATCAAACATAATTGAGGACTTCAATGAAAGAAAGGGGTACGTGGGGATTCGGCAAGAAAAGTTTTGTCCAAATTTCAAATTTACAAAACTACTCGGATCGAAAAAGTAAAAATTGTTATTTGTAGGGAATTTAGATACGCATCTTCTTTTTCTCTGACAAAAGGTCCAAATTTTATAGTTTTTTAAATAAACGTAAAAATTATCATTTTAATTTCATTCAAAATTTCAGTATTTTTTCGGTTTAACTCACGGTAGTGAATTCATTCTTGCGAATTTGGAAACGGAAAAAATACTAAATTGATCGCAAGAGTTTTCCGCGTCTAAACGGACAAGAAAACATGAGAAATCTCAAAAAGCAAAAAAATTATGAATTTTCTCCCGCGTATTTCTGAAAAACGTGTTTGTATACATTCCAGCGCTTCGTTTAACGAGAAAATTTTAAGCCACAAAAAAGCTCCAATGAGAAAGTTGTTTATTCGGGTTTGTTACGGTTTACTGGAAAATTACATATTCATTCAAATTATAGCTTTTAAGTAATGGACGTTTTAAGTTGCTAACGGTAAAAGCGCCGCAGCTCAGAATGATATTTGTTTACTTCACAGGAAATAATTTCGTAGTTTGGAACTTGTATTGCTAAAGATCTAGCTACTACAGAACTTGGATATAGAATCGTTATCTTTATTTGTTGCTGTTTATTAGTCTCACAGAGCACGACAATATGCCAAAGTTACTCCGATGTCAACCTTAAATCGTTAAATAATACATTGTTGTGTTATGCCAAGGATTCCTGCGACGAATATTAATGTGTAATGTTAATACTATCAACTATATACTGCATTTGGTCGGTAATTGAAAGGCCCGGGTTCAAATCCTGGCGTACCGAATCTTTTTTTAAATAAAAAATTGTGCAAAAAATGGTAATCATTTACCATTGTGACATTTTATTTTATTTTTGTGCATAAAAGTGTCTGATCTCAGAGGAAATAACAGTGGAAAAATATTAGTTTGTTCATCATAAGGGAACGTCTATAATTTGTTATTTATAAAAGTATAATAAACGTCAACATATTTATTCTTATTTAAATCAACGATAAACAATTTTTGTTTATTGTTTGTACAATAGATATATTTGTTATCGTTTGGAGGTGTCTTTAAGAAGACTCATAGTTGTCCAAACTAAGAGAATTTATTATTGTAACTTACCTTATCATTGTTAATATAACATGCTAACCCTGCAGAGAACCGAAGATGTAACTTTACATAACTAACATGTTATTTACATCGACATAAGGGTTTTATTTGTGTAATGAATTAACATAATTGCTTTTATTGCCGCTAGGTGCGATCTACATGCTACATGCTATGGCTGCCGATATTCAAATGCTTCGAATTAGTATATATTAAGCTGAGGAGAAAAAAAACTATATATTTTTAGCCCAAGTTAAAACACACTGAATTATTACAAGTATCCTTCTCAAATTATCAAATTGCAAATAACTTTTACCATTGTTTTCTTTGTAGCTGCTTAGGAATTGAATTCTCAATTATTAAAATGTATTAACTTCTAAATCCTAAATATCACTTTTAGTTTACTACATTTTGTAAATTTCGCAACCAAAGTTTAATTATTTTGTCGTTCATCGTTCTTAATCTGCTCTTTTTCAATCGTTTTAAAGCAAATTCATTTTTTCGTGTTGGTTAAAGCCGATGGAAAGTTGCCAGGAAAATTAAACAAGCTATGGTAAAGATTTACCGAGATTAAAAAGGATTTTGATACGACAGAGACTTCATGCAAGTGCAGCAAAACATGTAGTGGGTATTATGGTCGATTAAAAAAACTACAAGTAGTACGACGTCCGCATGTAGTCGAAATTTGAAACGTTATTTGAAAGCTTTTAATTTGCAAATGTTTACATTTAGTAAAATATTAAAAATTCAATTTTTGAAACATAGGATTTACAAACTGAAGCAATTGCATAATTAAAAATATTTTGTTCATTATTAATTAAAAAAATAGTAAGTACAGAAGTATATAAGCCCGAATGAGAGGTCATTAAAGTTAATCTTGTTCATTTTTTAACTTCTCTACATTAGTACCATTTGTCAACAATTGCGCATTGTCAATATTAAAGCGGCTTTAAAATAATAAACAAGGTCACAGGAGCGCGATTAAATGAGTAAAGCGGACGATTTTTCGAATTAATCTGATGCCTTTGTTTATTTAATAAACTTTGAAACCCGTTTTTGTCCAATATGAACGTTTGTTTGCCTGTTTTCGTTAAATCTTTAACATTTAACGCTGTGCTTTATTCGCATACTGTCCAGTCCCTGGTGGAATTAATATTTCGCTTGCCCTTATTAAATAAATAAACCCAGTCACTTTTCGGAAGAGCTAAATAATATTTGTTCCGTTATAATATGTGACCGTGATATTATCACAAAATATATATTTTGAAATGTTCTTTTGAGATAATGTTAGAAACTCGAGAATTAATTTGCTACAATTAAAAAATCTTTTAAAGTATTCAGTGTTTGAAGGAAAGTATTAAGAAACTACTTCGAAATTACGAAATGTGGTATATGGATATGAAACTAGTTTTGCGGGAGGTCAGTGTTTATGTGCCGACTGGAAAAACCTGTTATTCACTATTGACAATGATTCGCTGATGGCTTGAACCTATTATATCTGGCGTATTCTTGACAAGTATTGTAAATCAACACATCGTTTTTGTTTACGCCACTCTTGCGGTTCGTGTATGTAATTCTTAATACTGTTAAGAAAATTGTAGTCATTTTTTTGAGAAATGATAAATTCGTTATGTCAATATGTGTTTAGTATTTTGTATTGTTTTATATAAAATAACAATTTTCTACCTGCAAAAAATGTAGTTAATTAACTAATTTTAGTTTATTACATAATAACTAAATAGTTCAATAAGTAAATACTACTAAATGTTTAGTTCTCACTTGGCAAATATTAATTTCATTAATATATGTAATTCGGTATTCGTTCAAAATGTCGCAAACAATTAAAAAAATTCAAAAATTACTAAAAGACTTCTGCATTTATATTACAGTATTATAGTGAACAATGGCGCATGTGTAATTTTTAACCCTTTCGAATTTTATTGCAATTTTGACTTTATAGTTTATAAGTAGAATATAAAAGTAACCTTCTTATTAAATTAATTTTTTAATAATGAAACATTGTATAAACAGTATTTTTTAATATCGATCATTTGGTTTGAAATACAACATTTAACAAGGACATAAAACATTTATAATTGCTAAAGTTGCAAAAATATTAAACAACTAGTTTAGTCAATCGTTTATTTTAGATAAATTAGTCTTATCGGTTATCGTCACGTCTTAATTCTCCTTGGAAAATAAAATATTGTCTTGAAGCACTTTTTTAAAATGATTCATAATAATAAAAAATGTCTAGTTTTCTAATGTTGTTGATTCAGTATTTTTAGTTTTAATGTCGTTATATTTTGTTTGTTTCTCATTATTATGTTTATTTTTAACTACCATTATAATAAGTTTATGAAATTAAAACTTAAAAATATCTTTAGTAATAAAACATTACTATTTTTCTTAATTATTTTAAATATTACATTATTTTAACTGTACGTGCAGTCGTTAAACGATTATATTAAAATAACTTTTTTAAAATAACGAATATTAGTTACAGATAATGACATCAGTAATACGTAAAAACAATCTGAAAATACGTAATAGATTTTCTGTTTCGAAGTTATGACTAGTAATTTACTAATAATTGAGTAGTATATTCTTGCTCAAACAAAATAATTGTTGAACAATATAAGAGAAGCAGGTTGTAAAGATTACTGCAAAAAATATAAAAGAGTTATAGGGTTGTGTTTATTTACATTATATACTGCAAGGTTTTTATTTTTATAAAAACTATCGTCTAAAACCATAGTAACATACGGTAATCTAATAGCAATATCTTCTGTTGCATCAATTTATTCTATATTCGAATATTTAAAATTATTAGTATAAAACATTTTCTTATTATTAGTCATTACAAACTTTAAAATTTATATGGTATTTATATTAAATATATAATTTATTTGCTCAAAAGTTTAGTAAATTAAAAGATATTATTATTGTTGTGAAGAAGTGTGAACTATCTGGTATATATTATAAATGTCTTTCGAATTAAACTTTTCTTATGTTGAGGTTAGATAAATTAATCTACCAGAAGTAACAAGCATATTACCAAAATAAACAAATAACTATAAAATAACAGTATACAGAGTGAGATTAAATTAATTCAATACGTCATTTTGTTATTACTTGATCTAATTCGTTAAAGTAATATTTACTTATGATAAAAGGTTTCGTAAGAATTACTTTTTAGATTTTATTACAATTTTCAAAAAGTTATAAGATATTTGAGTGTTTTGTACATTTTAAGATATTTGAACATTCAGGTCAGAAAGTCTAACACGCCAATGAGTTTCGCAAACCATCCAACGGATACCGGACTCTATACAATGATTTTAATAGTAACACGTTTCGTTTTTTACTTCTAGGATTATAGATGCGTGTAATTAAGTGTATACGCTTATGAAATAGTGGCAAAACAAAGTTGAAATTTAACATTTGAAATAGATTAGATTTACTAATTCTCGTTACTTATAAATGTTAGAAAACTATCATATCAATATCACACTCTTTTAATTGTAGTATAATAAAGTATATTACCGCTACTACTATAATTGTTTTGTGGCGGTTAAAGATTTTTCGTAAGTATGTAAATAGTTTTTTATTGCATTTTTACCAGTCAAAAGTAATTGGGTAATTTTTTGGTTCTCAAATTGAAATCAACTATGCGATTAATTACAATTGATATGGTTAGTTTGCATAGGGTATGGTATCTATCACTAAATAATATTTTACTAACCTTGATAAAGCTTAAAAATGGTAAAAATCCTTCTAATTTAGATACATATAAAATGTTATATTTTTATACCCTCACGTACAACCAAGAAATTTTGAAAAACTACTAATAAGAATTGGTAAATTAAGGCTCTTAATAAATTCAAATAATAAATTATTGTAACATTACTTAAGATGTCAATTACAAATTAAATACAATTATGCAATATGACGTTCATAATTTTTAAATATAAATATTTTCATATAAATTATTATATTTTTATTATCATACAAATATTTTAAAATATTTTAAAAGACTGATACATTTAAGAAAGGGAAATAGTTGTAACATAGATTAATAGTAGAATTAATAAGGTGCAAAGTTTGTTATTGACTGTATGTTAATTTTTTAATATTCAGAATTGTGTAAAATATTGCATACAATAACTATTCAATCAATCTTATTATATGTTTTGATATTCACGAATATTCACAATGACTACTTTAGAGCATAACGGCGGTAGATTTGAGGTTATGTGCTCTGCTACATATTTAACAATCAGGAACTCGTAAAGGAAACGATACTATTGCTTAATTTGAAACAGAAATAGTTAATTTAACAATTTTTATGCTTGCATGTTTAACTTTTGCTAAATATTTCTATTAACTATATTTGTTTTCTCTGCGTATCAATCATGATTTATAATTTTCACTAATTTTTTAACATTTCTATACAGATTCACAGAATTGAACAGATAACTTTAACGCAGGATTCTGGAATAATGTGATATTAACATCTATTGTAAGAGATTTGTCAGGGTCTTATTATATCGGGAAATATCTTGGATATCATTCATCACTGAGAGAAATTGTATATAAATTTTTACTATTCTGACTAGTACTCCAAGAACAGCATTCAATTATATTAATATTTACTATTATTTTAATAAATGTTCCTATTCAAATAAAAAACTTTACTATACAATATTGGAATGTTTACTAAAATAATAGTAAATATTAACAGAATTGCTATTAGACTGTCCTCGGATTCCTAATCAGAATACTAAAAATTATTGTACAAATTCTCTCAAAGACACCATAACAATGATTTGTTAATAAATGAAATACTGAGCTTTTTAATCTATTTTACTTTAATTTAATTCTGCATAATGTTAGAAATTTACTAATATTTGCACGTATTTCGCATTCTACGTTCTTTATCTATTTTGTTGAATTCATTTTAATACAATCATTGTTTAATATACTTTTTAATATTACATTATTATTTACTAATTCTATTTCAAAATCATTATCTATAACTGCAAGATTTAATTTTAACGTTTTGTAATTTTCTCACACCAGGTATAAAAATTCTCAAAGATATAAAGATTCTCAAAATGGTATCTACTATTTAAACAGAATAAATAAAAATTGACTACGTTACAATACGATTCTACGATTCACTCTAGGTTCAGTCGTGCGTAAATCACCTACTTCGCGCTCTAGTATCGTAATGTACTATTATTATATATTGCAGAAACTTACATTTTTTCGGTACTACACCCGTAAAATACGATTTTACGGCCTATTCTTAAAATGAAATTTTACGGATCTCGTGTAACATGAATCTGCGCTATCAAAAGCATAACCAATACGGGCTAAATGCAGTCGGCGAAATCCAATTTTTAAAACTTTCTGTACCGAAAAATAATGTTCGACACACGTCCGTAAGACCTTACCTCATGCGATCCGTAAAATCTCATTTTACGGCCTCGTATCAAAAAATATTATTTGGGTACTTTAGCCAAGAAATTCAATTTTATGTACTCTGTTTCGCTTTTAAATGTAAATTTGAGAGACTGTCCGTGAACTCGGATTTTACAAACTACTTTTTCATCCTAGTCCGTAAAGTACGGCTTTTGTGGTCTTCATTGAGATCGCAAAGGGCGCAGTCTACAGACACCGATGAAGAAAAGCAATACTCGTTCCTTGGTCGTAAAATTCCAATTTCCGGCCTTATATCGAAAACTATTATTTGCGGCCCGTTGACGAAAAAAAGTTCGGTTGCTGTAAGGGTATAAGCGTATCCCATAGACATCGAACGGTCTCGTAGAACTCTTTTTGTGTTTAAAGATTTATTTTTTATGCCTGATATGACCCTTGTTTACAGGATTAAGATGGCGAAAAAACTGTTATAGGTTAATAATGCAATCTTATTTTTAATTAAACAAAATTGATAAGACAAAGTTTTCGAGCACCTGTTTTCGGAAGTTAGATTGCGAACTTTACGTAAAATGGATGATTGTATATTAAAATTCAAAGTAGGCTCATCGACGCACTTAACCCGTGCTAAATTCTGGAAGCTATAATACGGCGGGACACGTCATTACTTTTGCAAACCGAAGTATCTAAGCGCGCAGTTTGGGCTTTCTTACTTTTGCATATTTAGCTTCGCACCTTGATTCTCTTCTACTTTTCCTCATGCATAAAGAATCAGACACTTTGCCATAAAAGTCTTTGATGGTTCCGCGGATGCGAAGTGAGAAAGCGAGGGGCTTCTTTACGAGTTGTTTACATTTAATTTTTTCACTTTATCATCCAACCATCCGATCTGCCTTCACATTCAAGTCGCTTGACGACCTGCTCGTAATTGTTAAGCGACTGATGTATAATGACGGAGGAGTAACAATTTCCTGGCGAAATTCGAATATTAAATATTTTTTTATATTAATTTTATGTCAATTTTTAACATCTACTACCAATTTCCTTAATTAATATTGCTTAAGCACACATTATGTACACATTTCAAACATAAAAAAATGATTGCTTTCGTCCCTTTCTTAGAGTCACCTTTTGTAATATGTATGTTAACCGTAATTGATTAGTCACTTCAGTTATTTTAGTAGCAGATGTTATTACTGATGGAAAATTAAGGAAAAAAATCTTGCCATAGAAATTTCTTTGTATTTTCCACGCGTCAGGTTACTTCAAAACTCTTAAAAATTTGCCAGAATACGATTTTCATTCTATGATTATTACATACATTTTAATTAACGCCTGAAATGACATTTTTTTATTTCAATTTCAATGGTATCAAAATGAAAGTTGAAATGTATTTGTCCTATTTTGGAGGTCTCGAGGACAAAATTGAATTTCAGGAATTGTAATGTGGTCTCAAATTTCCACAAAATTGTTAAAGAAATTTAGAAATATTTAGTGTCATAATATTTTTTTTCGAGCGGGCAGAATATAGAGATTCCATTCATACTGTGGACAAAGGTGGAACTATTTAAATTCTAAGAAAAATATTGACCGTTTTACTTTACTTTATTGCACCTAAAATGGCGGCATGAAAACAGTTCTTTTGAAAAATTGTTATTGGACCATGTAACTCAGAAATTATGAGTTTTCTAAAGAAAATGCTAAATATTAAGAGAAATTATGAAGGGAATTTAAAAAAATTGTTTAAACAATATTTTCAGACATTTTTGTTTACGTTTTCTAGACGAAATATTAATGTGCCAGTATATTCTACGGAGGTATGTAAGAAATTTTTATTCTTGAAAACAGTTTTTGTGGTAAAGGGTCTAGAATTTGAATTTGTAATTTCAAAGAAGTTTTCACTGGAACAATGAGGTTTTGTCATAAATTTCAAACATTTTTCCACCTTTGTTCATAGTTGCAATAAAATCTTAATATTCTACTAGCTCGACTAAATATTTCATTTTTTTTTTCAAAAAAAGGTGTACCTGATGAAACTCCATTTTGACCTAAGGATTTTTAAGATTTTTTAATTTTTTATAAGTTATTCTAACACAAAATTCTTGATTGAAATTGAAGTAAATAAAATGTCGTTTCAGGCGCTAAAGGGTTAATTTTTATGATAAGTTTACTTTTAGTATTGAATATTTGCATGAAAGAATTGTTATCCGCAACATTATGAATAATTTATGTAGACTAAAGCAACAGATAATTGAAAACATTTTCTGGGCGTTATCAAGTTTAAATTTGCTCATTACTAAAATCAGAAAATTTATTCTATTTTTTGTAAACTAAAAAAATGTTTCTTTTCAAGTATTTATTTCATATTATTTAGTATTACATAATTATTTGTATATTCAACGAAAAATCTACGTGGCTAAAAAAATCTGTACTTAAACGAAGAAAATAATTATTTTACTAATCCACAAATAAATTTAGACTTGTACTTCGCAGATTTCGTTTCAATTGTAACACTAAAAGTCTATAATTAATTAATGTTTATGGTTCATTAATAAATGTTTAAGTTTTAATAATGTTCAGGAGATATTTTAATGTCACTTCTAGATAATAATAAAAAAGAACTATCAACGTGGAGTTTACATTCGATTAAGACATTCATTTCAATTTAGGAATAAAACATTACTAATTCATTACACTGTACTAAATAATTAGTCAAATGTAACTAATTTTAGTAATTAGGTATTGAAAAATACAGTGACTAAATAAAGATTAGTGGAACTACACTAATCAATAAACAGTTTTTATTTTTTTTTTAATCGATTACAGATTGTATTATACATCTTCTTATCACACCTTAATTATTAGTTTTTAACTAATATAAACTTACAGAATTCACAGAGATAAAAAAAGGGTTAATGGAAACATAAGAAAAGATATAACTGGTCGTAACATAATAATAATAGAATTAACAACGTGAAAAGTTCTATGTAGGTCATTTTTACCATTTAGAACAACTATTTTTACGATAACTAGACGTTACTTTCGTTTAATTAGTTTATTACATCTGTTTTAATATTGACGAATATTTAAAGTTATTATTTAACTTTAAAATTGCAGTGGATTTGAGGTTATGTACTTATAATAAACGGAACAAACTTTTATATGTCTTGTTTACTACAGATATAGTTAATTTAACAATTTTAATTCCGTGTTTTACGTTTGTGAAATGGTTCGATTAATTATATTTTTCTCTATGCATACTATAATATTGTAGTACGTATTTTATTTAATAAACAAAGACATTTTTATTCCGATCCGAGTCCAAAATTCAATAAAAAATACCCGCTAAAGCTTTTGGTGTGTAATAAAGAATCAATAATCATTGAAAGATAAAGACAACTTATTTTTTATTTTCAAAAACTGCTAGTGCAATACTAATTGCAACTAGCCTAAGTAACATAGCCTAGACTAATACGAAGGTCTGAAAACTACTATGTTAGTACCACTGGCGCTATCTTACGGTTTCATTGTTAGTTGCGTACGAAAGATTTCAGGGACTAAATGTAACTGCTCTACGAGATGTATTATTTTGTATAACTAAGAAATACATTATTAAACTAATTATTAAAATGATTAATGTAGTCCTAAAAATGATCTGGAAGAATATAAAATAATTACTGTCTTCTTAATATTTATTAATTCAAGGATCAAATAAGAACCCTCACAATGCTTGTAAAATTGTAGTAGTAGTGGAAAGTATTTTTTCAGCTGTTAATAAAATTTCGAATAATTTGTTATAGTACGGAAAACCGAATTAACTATAAAATTATTTAACAGCCTGTGTATTGAATGAGTAAAAAATATTATTTGGAACAGAAATTGAATAGAAACTTTTCTGGATTTATATAAATATTTCAATTTTCATTTTGATTCCTTTGCATTTGTTTAAAGAAAGAATGTTTCAACTTTATTCGTCAACTTTATAAAATGTCGAAAATTATAGACTAGAAAATAGACATGTACAACAATACAAATGAAAAATAAATAAGTAAACACACATAAATGGTTCCTTTATGATTATTGAAATAATGATGTGACATGATGTCACAAATAGTACTTAAGGTTTTCCATATTTCAAAATAGTAAAAACAGATAGTTATAGTAACCACAACTAAGCTAAGGGGTGTAAAAATCTTTTATACCTGCTGTTACTACTAAAGTTATTGACTTTACTACTTAAATAGCAAGACATCTATACTACTGATTCTCATATTACCACTGTGTATATTGGTATCTATAACAATCTTTTTTTAAATTTCGGTAATTGTTTTCTGGACCGTATTATTGACCATCTTCATATTTTTCATCTACTTTTGTATTAGGAGAGCCCGAAGATGTGAATTGAAACTTAATACAATAGAGTCCCGGTATATTTGTTTCTCGCTATATTTACGTCCCAGCATATTTGCCCAGTTCCGTTTCGTTATATTTGTCTGTCGCCGCTCTCTTTTTCCCCCACCTTGTGCGCTGGAGCCTCAGGAAGGGCCTGCTGTAACGTAACGCGACTGAGGAGAGTGGGAGAAGCGGCGCTCCCCTACTTTTGACAAATATAAGGAGATGGGAGGGGAAGGCGAGGAACCATGCATAATGAATGCTGAAAAATTTATTTTAAAAAATACAAAGCATTATCATTGGAAATATCAGAACTCTTACATCGACATACTCGATAGTGGTTACTAAAAAATTAGCGTCAAAATCTTATTGAAACGAATAATTTATTAGATAGCAAATATAAATAAAAATTATAACACTAATATTTGTATTACTCATTAGTTATACAATTTTGTTTAATTCGTTATATGAAATTTTAATTATTCGATATGAATACAAGATACATGAGATTTTTTTGAAATTATTTTTAACATTTCATAACCTAATTTTTCCCTCTGGTGTTAAAAATATAAAATTTGAAAATTCTTCAAATGGCACATGTATTTTTAATTGAAACCACTGTTTCTTCTTTCAATTAAAGTATAATAATTCGTTTTTAGAGAAACATTTTACATTTGGCAACATAGTATATTTTAAAATTTATTACGACTGTAAATTATAATGCTATTGATAAGCGTAACAAAGATAAAGTTGTATCTCACGTGAGCATCAGAAGGGCAAAATTCAGAAATAGGACTCGTCCTCGTGTGGGGTTATGCAGATGTAAATCGTGCGAATGTGTGAAGTCTGAATATCTTTCCTGCGGATATAACTAGCAATGAAACCGGAAGATAGCGCCAGTGGTACCAACGTATTTGTCGTTTTATTCGAGATGATAATTTTCGTCGAGCTCGGAGGCGACTATCATGTCTGCACATTATGAATGTAAAAGTAGATCTTTTATTTTTATTTACTAACGCTGAAATTCTATAATGAACATCTCTTTTTACTAAATATTTTTATTTTAATATTTATTTTTGTATGCAAACCTATTGTCTTGTAATCTCTCATATTTCCCCCTTTCAAGTATATTATAAAATTTCATACTAAATCTCTATTTTAATGCTGTGTTTCCTATTTAAATAATAAATTGAGCGTTTTTTTGTCGGTCGAATTGAAAATATCGTCTATTGCCTTTTCTTAATTTTGTCATTTATTTCGGATGGTAAATTAAAAATCCGATTGTTAGTAAATATCGTCTATTTGTCTACGTTTCGACCACTTGTGGGTTTTCTCTATGACTTATATTTTTTTATTTTTAACACTCGAGAGACAAATTAGATAGTGATTAGATAGTATTAAAAATAATTTCGAAAAAATATAATGTATTCTTTTAGTAAACATATCTTGTCTTCATATTGAATAATTAAAACTTGTTATAATTAATTTAAAAAAATGGTTTTGTAACTAATGATTATTACAAATTTTGTTGTTATAACTATTCTTTTTATTTTCTGTGAATACTGAAGAAGATCCGGAAGGGATCGTAACGTAGACAATTCGACGATATTTAATAAAAATCGGATTTTTATTTTACCGAAATAAATATCCGACAAAACGAAAAAAGTGCAATTGAAGATCTGATTTAAATATTAACTTTAGTGGATCTTCTACAAACAGTTTTTGAAATAAAATTTGGAATTTCCAATAAATTTTTCCAAATGTTTATTAAGTTACTAAAATTGTATTAAGAATGTGTATAAAACAAATTTCATAAATAAAAATAATAATTCTTGACGTTTTTAGCGCTTCTATAAATTGAAAAATTAAACTATCTACTATAACTATCTACTTTAAATAAATAATGCATATGCGGTCTTAGTCATATTATCATACGAAAAAAGCATTTCCAGTAATGAATAAAATACGATAGTTGGGACTGTTGCAAAATATTCATGGAAATAAATAAGTAAAATATTCTAAGTTACTATTTGAATCAACTTAGGAAAGTTAGCTCTTTACCTTTGATTATTCATTGCAAATGACAACATTTACATATCTCATTCATGTAAATATAGGATAGTATTATATCATACTAACCGAAGAATTTATGTTATTGAAAGTAAAATTGGTTTCTGTTATTGTGTGATTACTTCTAATTCGTATCAAGAAGAACAATTATACAAACTATCATTTTGCACGCAATCTGATAAAATAGTTAAAATTGGTTGTGTTTTTAATTGCAGAGTAAAATTAATATTATCAAATGAAGATAATCAATTGGTACTTGTTTTGTGTCCAGACAGCTAAGTCGTATTTAGTTAACGCGTTTACAATAAATAAATTACAAAATTAAATAGAATATAAGACAAAACGATAGATTACTTCTTATATATTGATAGTTGCATCTTAAAATTAAACTAGTTTCATCAAAATTCTGGTAATTAATAACGTTTTGAAAATGTTAATTATATATAAAAAAAAGTATTTTTTATGGCAATACTTTTAATAATATAAAAACAAGTAGGATATTGTAAAATTCTTCTAAATAAATGTCACCAAATTACATTAATCATGTAAAGCAATGTTAATAATAATAATTTTAATAATTTTTTTTCCAAATTGAATATGAAATGATCGAAAACTGATATACGTTATTAATTTCATTGAACGAAATAGGCATTACATATTTCTTAAACAGGCATTGCTGAGCAAAACTGTACTAACTTTCAAATGCACGATTCGTGCATATATATACACATTTTATATATAAAATATATGTTTTTAAATTAGATGTAACGAACTCTGCGTATGTTATATTCTATGAAACTGGAATATATGCAAATCTATTTTCTAAAACTGTTTCAGTTAAAATTAATAACCTAAAAAGTAAAAATTAAAAATTAAAGGGTAATTCAAGTATTTTTATTTTATTTTAAACACAAAGAAGTGAAAAAATGATAGACTTAAATGATAAAGATATCTGTTCTCTGTTTATATATAATACATACAGGTGTACCAAAAAAATACATCATGCGATGATTAATAGAAATTTCAAGTTTTTGAAACTCTTCATCTTTGAAATTTTAAAGCAATTATGAAATTACAGGTTAAAGGTTAAGTCCCTAAACACGAAAAGTTGACTAAAAACATATATTTTTGAATGCGATAGGACTAAATATCTTGTACAAAATAGTTTCTTCTTTCACTAATTGTAATATTTTTTAATAACTATTTTTTTGTTTTGTTTCTCAGACTCTTCTTAACTGTTAAGGGTATGGATTTTGTGAAATTGTATTGGACAAATGATATCGGATTCATGTTCTTTCAACATATTACACCAGAATTTTTCTAACATGAATAGTTAGAAAGTTATAGACAATTTATTCCAGAAAATGCAATTTTTTTTTATTAATAATAATTTTAAGTTCAACATAGTGATCCTCAAAATGGATCCCGAAAAACTGTTATTATGCTCTAATTAAAAAACTATGAGCTTCTTTAAAAAATAGTGAGAAGTTCTTCGAATTTATTGAGGAATACACTTGATTTTTTTTGTATTTTTCTGTCGATATGTTGAAAATTTTTTGTTGAAAAATTTCAAATGTTATATAGTTTGGGATTTCTTTTTCCTCGACAGTTATTAACTTTTAAAATAAAGTTATAAAGATTGAACATGCTTAGAATTTATCAGTGAATATATTTATCGTGAATTATTCAAAATTTTCAAAGAAATCCAAGTTCAAAGTATGAAATTAAAATTTCAAGGATCTTTTCACTTAAGAAAATAACAGAGAAGAAAAAGGAATTTTATTTATGAAATTAAAAGTCTCAACAAATTCTGGCGTATTCGACAATTTACTCTTATTATTTGTTTAAAGAAGCGTTTTTTTACTTAATAAGTCCTAAAGTTTAAAAATTTTAATTTCGAACAACATTTTTAGGATCGACATATTAAATGTTGTATTTTAGACTCTACATGTCTGAAAATTTAAGAGTCAAAAACACTTTCGTAGACGGAAAATGATGTGTATTTTACCAGTGTCTTATAATACATTTTTTTATAAAATAAGCAATATATAATAATAAGCATTTTCCATAAATTGTTTGTAAATTTTTTAGCATCCGTTTTATAAACATTCTGGGTCGATATTCAGGAAGAACATACAATTTTCCGTCAGATGTCGTTTATGTGAGACAGTTTTTTTTGACACGGTAAGAAAAGAAACTGAAAATTCATCGAAAATTGATATTTGAAACTTTCTAACTTAAGTAATTTCTTTTAATAAATACAGTAGGACCTACGAAACTGATTCCCTCGAAATTAGTTGCCTTCGAAATTTGCTGCTATAGGGGAAATGCTTTCCCCCACTCTTCTCTCAAACAATTTAAAGTAATATCGAAATAATATTTCGTTGTTCAAAAATATTTCTAACGTCTAATTAGTAACGAATATTCCTAAAAAATAAAACCATATTATCTGGAATTATGCCTCACTTTCCAGAAGAATATTAAAAAAATATTAGCATAGTAAAACGTGTTATTGCATTGTCCAAGTAAAAGTAAAAAAGAAAGAAAATATACGAATGGTAGTTGCGGATAGCTGACCACTTCGCAACTGCACCTAGCGACGAAATCCCAAACTACCTACTATAGTATACAATTACCGCACATTATGTTAGAATTTAGTGAATTTAAGGCTCGATTTAAGGAATATTACATGAAAGTTTAATAATGTGATGAAAATGATACTAAATAGTTTTTTACGTTTTTAACATCGTATTGTAAAATGTCGCTTCATTGGTACAATAGTGATGAAATTTTCAGAACATTTTTAAATCTGTACAACACCTGTCGGTTTAACGACACCTTTTGACCGAATGGATTAAATGTAAAAAATCGAAATGTGAAGCAAATGTAAAATGAAAAAAAAAATACATGATCACTCGAAAATAAAATCTAATTAGAAATCGGATGGATTGAAATCTGAAGGATTTCAGGTATTATATGAAAACGATAAATTATATCGCGGAACATCATGGTGGCCTCGTTACTTTAATCCGCCTATACCACATCGATCCGCGATGAGCTTTCGTGACTCGTTCTCCTTATTTCATTGCGGGCGGCCTTCCACCATATCGCAGTCGATACTATACATCTCTTTCTCTTTCATTTCCTCCGTAGGTCTCTGTTGTAGCTGTTGCGTAAACGCTGAAATCGCTCGGCACATACAACCCGGAAAATCGAGCGTGCCATTCAAATATTCAGAGTCACGGACATTTCTCCTCGAACTTTATTTTCTCTCCTCCAACTTTATTTTGCGATGTTTACGGCATTTGTTTCCGAATAAGTTTGCATGAGATAGTGCCTCGTTAGCAATGTATGGATGATCTATATACATCAGAACTAATAAATAATTCACAAAAATGTCGCCTTTTTTTAAAATTTTTTTTATTGCAAGTTGCAATACAAAAATCAATACTTTCAGGTGTAAGTCGCAGATTTATACATTTTTTTGTACCGATCGATATTTTAAAGCTCGAAAAAAAGCAATAGTAGAATTTTAAGTTGTCCCTCGTTGGGCGCCAGAGAGTACAACAGTCAGTATTTAAGATTTTTTAAAATTGTAAGTCACTTTTAACCCTTTAACTGTCAGCGACGCATATATGCGCAGAAAAAAGTCATTTATACAATTTTTTTTATACTGATCGGTATTTTAAAGCTCGAAGAAAAGCAATAGTAGAATTTAAAGTGGTCCTTCGTTGGGCGCCAGAGAGTAAGACAGTCAGTATTTAAGACTTTTTAAAATTGTAAAGTCACTTTTAACCCTTTAACTGTCAGTGACGCATATATGCGCAAAAAAAAGTAATTTATAGTATTCATCATTTTTAGTTTTCGAATTTGCTTCCGCCATATTGGATCCGCCATTTTTAATTTTAGGAATCCAATTTCAGATTCAAATTCATCGAGCTCAAAAACCATAAGGTACATACTTTCATAAAAATCGAACCATTTTTCGAACTTGCACCCGCTATATTGGATCCGCCATTTTGAATTCTGAAAATCCGTAATCTAATGGGTTAACGTTGTTGTATACTATCTAATTTTTTATTGTTTTCTTCATCGAATTCTATATATAAATTATATTGATTGTTTCTGAGTCTTCTAATTTGTTTTTATTTCATTACTTTCACTCGTTCGGACGCAGTTCGATAATATACTCACGATGATATATCATGACGATATTATGTTGATCATACCTAGACCCTCCTTAAGGTAAACTTTGTAATAACGCTTCGTTACATTGATAATTAATCTTTACATTTTCTGTTGAAAATTACAAAAATCATTATTTACCGTCAAAACAAAAAATTTCTAGGCTGAATCATTCTCGAAGGTTTTTGGGGTCGCCGATAAGGAATCTGAAGTTAAAATTTCAAAACTTAAAATGGCGGATCCAATGCGTCGGATTAATTCGTCGAAAATGATCGAATTTTCATAAAAAATTGTTATATGAGGGGTTTGGGGTAGCAAATAATGATTCTGAAGTTAATATTTCAAAATTTTGAATGTCGGATCCAATATGACGGACTAATTTTTAAGAAATTACTTAATTTTCATAATAATTTCTGTCTGGAAGTTTTTCGTGTCGCTACACTGAGAGAAATTGTATAGGAAAACGAAATTGGAAAAATTACTATTCTACAATAGGAGTTTGAAGACTTTCATACAATGCAGTTGATAAATTCAATATATTGAATTGGCCATTTTGGATCTTGAAATTCTACCTTCAAAATCGTTATCTGTGATCTGAAAGCGTCCTTGATAACAATTTTAAAAAATTCGATAAATATTTCAAAATTAGTCAGCCATATTGGATCTGCCTTATCGGATCCGTCATTTTGGATTCGTAATCGACGGCCTCAAGTGATTAATTTTAATTCGTAGTTTCATGATTATATGATTAATTTCAAGTAAATAATTTGGCTTTAATGATCTTTTTTTTTTAATTGTTTATGAAAATTAATAAATATTTAAAAGGGAACAATAAAACATGTGTATGACCAATTTCAATTCTCAATATTTTATTTCAGAATTATTTCCGTCTTAGGTTATGTTCTTAAAATGATAAAGCCAAAAGTGCTAAGGACGAATATATTCTGGTCTGCGCACAGGAGGATTAAAAAAGAAAAAGAAAATTAAGAAATTGATTAAAAACTTAGTAAAATTAACCCCTATCATTGGATCATAAACATTTCGAGAAAGAACACATTTAGGCTAATTTTTATTTAATTTAAAGTAATCTGTTGTAAATTACCTGTAATGAATTTTGCTGCGCGATATCAGAGAAGCACGAAAAATAACTCCGACGTAATGCGTATTAATTAATGCTTCCGTTTCAAGTGACTAAATCCGAATGTAAATGTATTATTTCATTCAATCTCGAAAAAATGGCTCCAATTAATCGCCACAAAAATCCGTTTCACGAAAATCTCCCCGTCAAACGAAAAACTACCATTTTTCGCTGAGCGCTCTCCGTAATCTCTTAAGCGAATCGCCGAGAGTGTTCGCTGAAATAAAATATTAAAAGCGTAATTATTTTCAAAAGTCATGGTACCGCGATCTCGTTATAGGTGTTGCCGGGAATTATCCCAAGGTGAGAAAAATGATTTTTATTATCTCCGGGATTATCTTTATGCATCGCGAAGTGAGTGCATTAGTGCAGCCGTAAACTTGTTGTAATTCGCGCACTTTAACCGGCGGCAGTAGAATTTCGAGCGGAATTTTTCAAATGCATTTTGCAGCTCGGGATCTTTGAGCACGGTAACAGGTTTCGCCGTCTCATTTTTTATGCACGATAATTAGAAAATACCGCATTCGATAGCGAATACACTGGTTGCTACTCGTCACTACTGCGGCGCTAATTGAATAGGAGTGTGTGAACGAGTCCGACTTTCAGTATCTGCTAATTGACGACCGGAGTCGTTGTTTGACATACGGCGAAAGAATTATCTTTCTAGTGAAATATTTAAATAGGGACTTTACGTGCTATTCTAAATTTGTAAAATTCGTTACGTACAAAGATCTAAACTGACGTTTTATTGAAGGTCGATTAGCACGTGCGATTTTTATCTATTTTAATAAGTATCGCTCAATCATGACTTTATTTCAAATATTACACAGAGTCCCGGTTACAGTAGAGTCCCGGTATATTTCCGTCTCGATATATTTACTTCTCAGCATATTTGCCCGGTTCCACGTTATATTTGCCTGTCGCCGCTTTCTTTTCCCCCACCTTGCTGGCTGGGGCCTTAGAATGGGTCTGCTGTGAATTCACGAACGTAGTGCAATTGAGGAGAGTGGGACAAGCGCCGCCCCCCTTCTTTTGGTAAATAAAAGAGACGGGAGGGGTTAATACAGATTTACTGCATTTGGATTGATTCAGAAAGATGTAGGTCAAAAACTGCTCTGAATATTTAAAATTAATCAGTAGGTCTTAGAAACAAACTCGTGGTAAGAATAATTATGGCAATGTAACAATTCTTTAGCCATACTAGATAGTTCTTCTGGTGACCCAGATAATGTGTAAAGATCATAATTAATTAAAACGTTGTGTGCAATTCCGAATTGGTGATTGGCTGTCTTATGACCAGTTGAAAGTCCACTTCTATAACAAGAGCAATGGTCGTTAGAAGTAGACTTAATAGGATGGCAACGAAAAATAAAAGTAGCCAACTATTTAATTGTCTCTCATAACAATTCTTTAACATTTTAGGACATAGATTTCTTGGATGAAAGGTGGAGATTGCCACCTTAAGTCCTTCTTCCGGAGTGGTCGATCGTACACGGAAAAAAAACGTTTATAGATTCTGCCGAAAACTCAAGTAAAATTTGTATAAGAAATTCAGTAACCAACATTATGTGAAATTTATATTGTCACTTCGGCAATATTTGCTTGGTAATGTCGAGAGAATGTACCCAATAACTCGTATACGACTTTTCTGCAAATTCTATTTAGTAACTTCGGCAAAAATTGCCGAGTCTCAACGGTCAACTCTTGCTGATCAGCTGATCAGCTGTGCTGGTTAATGCTAGTCCAGACTGCAAACTCCAGTATACCTGCGCGCCGCGGAAAATATACAACTTTTCTTGATTTTCCCGATTTTTATTTCGATTTCGATGCATGACAACTATTTTTGTAGTTTGAATGGCTAATTTAAATATCATTTTTTAATAGGTTAGTTTGTCGGGTTAATAATTCAAATATACAATAATTTGAGGTTAAATGTTAATCTCACAAATTAGAAAATCTCCCTTACTCTCTCTTATGTGGTAAAAAAAGGTGATGGTAAATTTACCATCCTAAAATACATTGTATGTAAATTTACAGTCAGTTGCAATGTTACGTGTCAATTCTGATTAAGACAATGACGAACATTGTACATTTACAATTCGACTGCTATTTTACTACATCAATTGCAGTATCGTAACATAACAAACAGTTCAGTTACCACCGGAGTGTGAAATGATGACATTAAACATGAATCGATTTACTTCCAACGTTTAACATAGTTATTTCACACTCCGGTGGTAAATAAGATGTTCATTTTGTTTAGTTACTTCATTTGATACAGTAAAATACCATTTGTAATGTAGATGTACAACGTTCCTCGTTGTGTTACATAGAAATGATATGTAAAAGTACAATCGAATGTAAATTTACAATGTAATGTAAAAGAAGCAATTTTTTTTACAGTATATATATAGAATCGTACTTCAGTTGGCGCAATAAAAGTATGAAGCAGTGAATTGTGTGATATATATCATGTATTTAAAAATGTATGTGTAAATGTATATATTATTTTATCCGGTTAACCAAACTAAAAAATCAGGTTAACCTCCTAAAGTGAAAAGTTTTAAAAGAAATGAAAATATATTTTTGACATTTGCATAATTGCGTATATATCCCCAGCTCTATCGATTCTTGGCTGCTGAGTCTCTCTTGTCATTGCTTGTTACACAAAGTAAAAACAAAGACAAGTGGAGGACCGATGGCCAAGAATCGATAAAACTATCTATACTTACAAGGAATACATGTAAAATGTAAATAAAATTTAAGGAGCAAAGCCTAAAGAGTAGGGTGTGTCATTGAGGGTTTTATTAAGTAGAATGGAATTTATATTTGTTACGTTTGTGTAAATGATATGCACTCGTTAAAATTCAACTTATGCTCCTGTAGTTGATTGTATATATAAAATTGTTTGAAAACATATATGATTTTTAAATCATGTATGAAAGCGTAAAAAATATCTGCAGAGAAACATAAGAAAATGTAATTTGCATTGTATTTCAGACATCATTTTCTGTTTCATAACGTTCACTTGTGTGATGACATTGTTTTTTCAATTCTGTTCACACTTTTTAAGTTTTCTTACTATCTTTAAAATAGTAATATATTATATTCTTTTATTAATTAGAATTTCTAAATTTGTATTGGAAAGAATGGAGTATGACTTTTATTGCGATATAAAAAATTGAAAGATCTAATTTTCAATAATTTATATCTTATAAGGGAAGTAAATTATACAATTTTTTACAAATATATACTTGTATTCAATAAAATAAGTAACTGATTACAAATACAGTATAGCTAATTACAATATATGTCTAATCGCAACATAGTATGCCATTTTCTTTTTAATTAATATGCCTGGAATCGCATTCAATGTAGTATTTAGTTTTTTCATTACCCGGTTATCATTATCAAATAATACTGAATAAGCATAATAATGTTCATCGAAAGTTGTTGCTGGTAACAAAATTAGTACAAAATACATTTCAGTTTTGTAGAACTTACTTATAATTATTATGTAATAAAATTTCACGATTAATAAGACTCTCAGCTAATATCGAGGTATCTACTTTATTGGTCTGTTTGAATTTACTTAAAACAAGCCTTCCTGAAAAATCACTTTCCAAGTATTTTGTAAATTCTTGTGCTTCTGTAGTAAATAAGTAAAATATATGCAATACTGCATACAAAAATATATATATGAAATACGTATAAAATAAATGTTACAACTCTGATACTTAACGAGTGGACAGAATCGGTTCCTTCTGTATTTCAATAGTAGAAACTACTATTTCACATGATTGAATCAATTCATCATTTATCTCGATAAATTCTGATTGATTATCAAATGAGTTATTTAAAAAAATGTTCTTCTCTGCATCTTTAAAATCTTTGTATTTTAAAAAAAATTTTTTTTGGTAGCCCAAAATTGGTATCAATTTTTGAATAAATTCGCTGTCCAAGAAGTTTACATAAGAGTAACAAAAGTACAAAAAAATGTTTAAAAAAAGATGATAAAAGATATAAAATTAAAGAAAATGGTAGGTATGTAGGGAATTGTTATATACCTTCAAATATCTTCATTAATTCCCTTAAATCCCAAGACTCTAAAATATTTTTTACGAAAGAATCCATATTATCCAATACAATTTTCAGGAATGAAGGTTACAAAGAACAAAAAAATATGTTGTTTAAAACTATAATTATATATCGATAAGGGGTCGTTTTCGCGGGGTACTTTCTTACGTTTACGCTTCGTTAGAACCAATCAGAACGCTGTATAAGAAATCTCCCCCTGTGAACAAATGTTCTGATTGGTTCTAACGTAAGCGTAACTGAAGACTACCGCGTCAAAACGAGTCCTAATTTACCGACGTCGCAGGTATACTGGCGCGGCGCTGAAGTGGCAGTCCATGGAAATCTACATAAGCTGGCTAAGCAGAATGCTTAGAAAAAACTCGGCAAATATTGCCGAAGTTCAGACTCGGCAGATTCTGCTTAAGTGACTTCGGCAGAATCTACAAAAGTTTTTTTTCCGTGTAGGGCCCCGGCGGTCTTTAATATTAAGCGCGAGCAAGCGCGACGTTAAAGTGATTAAATCGCAGGCAAATGCCGATATGAAATTACACACGGTGGCCCGATATTACTGGATCGTATCGTGTTGGGTTGCGGCAGTATTTCTGTCTTACTTGTCTTACCAGTCGCGAATGTAATACTGGAACAGGATGCAAGGGATATTCGCTCATTCAAATCCCACGCCAACGAAATTCCAGCTCCGGGCGTGTCCTAAAGCCCGACGTTAAAGCGACTAAAAATTTTGTCCTTTTGGAGAAATTACGAAAATGGCTGAAAGCGCGGTCGCATAATACACACGAGACGGTTTAACTATATTACGTATTATTTTCCAAGTTGTAACCGCGGACGCAACTGACGATAGCGTAACGGATTATTACGCTTTATTCGAATTTATTACCGGTACACGGTAATTTATTTCCCTCGCTTTTAGAAGCGGATAACTGAAAATGAGAAGGATCGGCGAAAATTCGAGCGAATTTATCGAAATATGATACACATGCGATAAACAATTTTATTTATGATCCCACGATACGCGAATTCCAAATTGTATGCATTGCGTGATACGCGTGAATAAATTAAAGAGAAAAAGTATCGAATTTATTGACTTGCATAGATTGGTGTGGAATTTGATGACCATTTTACTAACCACGTTGAAAATTAGTAATTACGGTGAACTATTTAAGGAAATAAATGCGGAATTGGTAAATAGTAACTTAACATATGCTAATAAGATGCGATGACAGATCGGACTTCGTTACGGACGACGGATATTGGATTAACTAACAGTCATCACAATTAATGGATCAATGACCTTAATTAATTAGCGATGATTAGATAACGTCATCGATCAACTAATTACACGCGTAGAGAATGTCCTTAGGCATCCATTCACGAGGTAATGAGTAATTACTATGCTACGAGAGTAAATATTGAAAACGAGTTGTCTTTCGTTAAATAATCTTATGGATAAATAATTGTTATTCGTTATGTAGAGTAACCGTGTCTTGCCAATCGGTTCTAATATCAAAACAAGAACTTGACATTTCAATACGAGTGATAATGCGACATTTATATGGTCACTATCGCAAATCACGAATAAAAAGAAACTTTATTTATAATAAAATAAAGGGGAAAATCATGAACTATTTTTCCGTTTTTTAGGTAAATATTGCGGTTTTTGTTGAAAAACAGGTAATAATGTGTTGGAATATATGTGTTGTATTTATGTTATTATACCCAAATCTCGATCTGAAAGGATTAGTTTCCAATTATTCCTTGTCTCTATATTTACATTATAATAAACAATAATATATTTATGTAAAATATAATATATCTTAGGATTCTTTTATTGTAAACCATCCTTTATAATTCGTATATTTTTAGGTCGAAAATTTGCTAATTTTAGTTTAAATTTTCGCCGACGTATTAATTTATAAATTAGAACAGTATTATTTATGATCTAAATAATAGCTAATAATTATCCAAAAAATTAACAAAATGCATAAATGTCTTAATTTAACAATATAACTCTATTTTCACTGAATTCAAGGTTTAAACGTTTTAATTCACGATCTTCAATTTAGTAAAATTTGACATTTTAAAAATTTTAAAAACACATTTCTGCTATAAAAACCGTGATTTTTATTAAAAAAAATGTTTAAATAGTGCAAATCGATTGGAACTTTGTCAAGGAATTCAATCCCATTTCTTTTTTTAGCTAAAGTTTAACGCGTGAGCAGCAGATCGAAAAAGGACTTTATCATTAAAAATTCATAACTTAAAAATACCTATTTTGCTCCAATTTTCAGGAAAGATAATTAAAAGTACTCTGAAATGATTATATAAATGACTATTTTTATGCAATATTTTTTAAAAAATAGTATGAAAATTCAATTTTTAGAAAGATTTGTCCCAATTTTTACGCATTTGTGAGCATGCGCAACTTTGGAGAAGAAATCTAAACCCAAATTTGGATTCCCTGGAATTTTTCCAATCAATTATGAACTCTGATAATTTATTTTAATTTATTTTTTGTTAAATTCTATTGAAAATATATTAAAATAAAGTATCAGAACGTACAATATTGATTGGAAATTTATCCAGAGTTTTAAGTATACGAAAATTTTCGGGCTTTTCTTTTGCATTGAACATTTTTTTTATGGAATCTATTTTTTGTGTATATTTTTTGTGCTTAAAATTAGTATTTCTTATTCAAGGAAAGTTATTGTAAAATATAATAAACCTTTTACAAATTTATTATAATTTAAATATTTTAGTCTTACAAACAAAATAATACAGACTTTTGTTATTTTACAAATTCTTTTTCAAATATTTATTAAATAATTTTATATCTTTAGTATGGTTCACTTTATATTTATCCGATTATTGAATTATGGAGCTATTCATACGACACAGTATTTAAAATAATCGGATCATTAGGCCATTGAGAAGAAAGTGTTAATACATTTGTAAGAAGACTTTCTATTTTTTAAACCCTTTGCTTTAGATTGTACTTTCTGCAGGATTAAGATTTCAGCTGTGAAAAACATGTTGAATGTGAAAAAAAAAGCCAGCATATTCTCATACAGTTAAAGTTCTTGATAAATTTCCGATCTATTATGCATTCTGATACTTCATTTCAATTTATTTCCGATCGAATTTACCAAGAAAATAAATTAAAATAAAATATCAAAGTGCATAATTGATTGAAAATTTTCCAAGGAATCCAAATTTAGGTTCAAATTTCTTTTCTAAAGCTGCACAAGCGCAAAAATGCGCTAAAAGTGGGACAAATCAGTGAAAAATTTGATTTTCTACGTTATTTTTAAAAAATGTAGCAAAAAATAAAACAAAAACAGATCACTTATATAATCATTTCAAAGCATCTACTTTAAACTATCATTCCTGAACATTTGAGCCAAATCGAGGTGTTACATTTTTATATGGAATGCCTCGTTCCTAAATGATAAAATTCAAATAAAAATAAATAAAAATAGTACTCCTTTTTTTTCCTGACAGAAAATATAAAAATTCCTCCTCAAATTAAAATTCTTATAATAAATTTAATTCGTGTAACTGCAATTATTGTCAGATGCTAAATGGAATTTTAAAGTAATAGAATATTTGCACAACAAAAATTATGTAGAATCTATATCTTAAATTTAGGAACATCTCAACATTAATTGTAAATTAAAACTTAAAACCACGATAAATTTCTTAAATATGATCTTCATCTTAAAATCTAACTTTTTAATAATATAAACTTACTTTTAGTCGATATGATAGCTTTAAAATAAGTTTTACGTTTATGATCCGTATGTTGGTAAAAATATTTCTAACCTGAATATTTCTTACAAACTAAAAACAATATTCTAAACCAAAATATTGATTTACTGGAAAAGTCATTAGGAATACCCTGCTGCAAAAATGATAGAATACAATACAAAAACTAATACACGGCTCTGAATGTATTTGCTGAATCGTGTTTTACATACAATATGTTTTTACTTATTCAATATTTATGTAGTATAAATCCATTTTACCTATGAAATTGAACTCGTAAAATCACCTATCTATTACTTATTGAATAAGTAAATAGTATATATTCTCTATGTTGAGAAATTGATTAAGAAAACACATTCAAAACCATATAATAGTTTTTCAATAGTTCTATATATAGTTTAATTTTAAATTGATTTTATTTTTATATTGTTTGCATATTAAGCACATTTCTACATATCATATCCTTTGTGTACATTTTTTTCGCCAATAATTGATGAAAAAAACTCGCACCGCAAGGAATCGAACCCTGGTCTCTCACTTGCCATGCTGACTCCAACCACTACGCTACGATAGCAGTACCATAATGAAACAAAAATGCTTACTTTGATAACAGAGTATAAGAGTAATACATACGATTACACGTATTGGTTTTAATCATTTAATTTAAATCCTGAAGTTTAAGTATTTAATACGTATTTATATGGAGAACAACATTAAAATCCAATTACTAGTAATGTGGAGAATTCGATGAATTTTAAAACGTGTAGATACTTGAATGATCCGCGTTGCTAATTATAAAAAACTTATTTTTATCCCTGGGAAGAGAAAGTACTGTTTTGATCTAGTGACACAGGGAGGAAAGTAGTATTTTAGCTAGTGTGAGAAAACTTATTAAATACTGTAAGAAATAAATAAGTTTCATTAGTTTTCAAACACTTTTTCGACAGGTTTATATTAATATATTTAGACTTCGTGTTATTGCACAGTTACTATACAATTATATATTACATATAAATGAGCTGTAAGTAGAATGACGTTATATTACAATAGATTGCTAAATACTTTAATAATATTGTCGAGACCTGAAACAAGATGCGCACAAGGCTGTCTTCTTCTATTATCGTAACGCTAACTAAGTAAACACAAATACACTAATCAATCCAATAGCGAACATGAAACGCTTCTCTTATATTTGAAAAAATGCTTTTTCAGTCTGGAAGACAAGTTGCGGAATACGTAGAGATTATTTATATTTTTCTTTTCTGTTCGAGAATTCCAAAATTCAGGAAAATTACTTATTGCTACGACTAAATATTATTGTAATTTTTATTTAAAAGATTTTTAGAACATTTTTCTACATTTCATAATTGTACAATACTTGACATACAAAAATTACATTTTAAAAAACTATTTTATGCACGAATGGATGCTATTAATGAAGGCTTTATGATAATCATTAAGTAAATCAAATTTTGCCTGCATTAAAATAAACTCCATTCGTGTAATACGACGATTTCTTTTTAGGGCGCAAAATGGAGCTTCGCGCCCCGAGTGATAAAATAGTAAATTCCACAACAATATATGGGCAAATCCACAGAACTTTTAAACTTAGGTGTAAGTGAAGACATGCTAGTTTGTATTTGTATTGAAACATATGTATGGAGTAAAACAAGTATAATAGTAGTAAATATAGATACCGATGAAGTATTAGTCTCATAGCAGCGAATTTGAAATGAGTTCAGGAAGGCTAATGAAGAAAAATTGACAAGTTTGACTTGTAAGTTGCCTAAACTTTTCTAATCTTAACAGTTTTTCTGTGACGCCGTAATAGTTATCGAACTAAATCCAATTGAATTAGCTTCCTGTATCAATTATACAATCTCACCTGCCAGAAAATCGATGTGCTACTTCCCAGACGGAAGTTATGATACTGTTAAAATGTGTAAGAACATAATTGAGTTTTTTGAATTTTGGCAAAGTTAACTGTTTTAACAACGCGCCGTCTTTCTAAATTCAAAGTTATGAACATACCTTTATAGTTAACGTGAAAACGAAAATTTTGAGACTTGGTAGAAGTGTGTGCTGCAAGTATTCATCAAATGACAGCCCTTCAAATATAGGTTGTCGAAACGTAACTCGCAAAGAAAAATCAGTTTTTCCTAGGGCACATCAAGAATATCATCTTTGGGGGCCTAGTTGAGATTGTAATTTGTTTCTTTACTCTATTTATATATAAAAACGCAGTTGCGCTAGTGAGACATTTAAATATTAGGCTGCAGAGGCTTAACTAATTTTATGAACGACTTTGCCTTATGTATAAAGTACACTTTATGCTCTCTTCATTACTTTTCTACGGCAAGTAAAGCAATGGGTGCCCATAAAATATCATGTACAACTCATGCACATATATCAAAAGTCATACGCTTGTATATTTACTGCGTAATGTAATATAACATGAACTAATTAGTTCAACACGTGTACAATATACGTCAAGGGATTGAAATGGCCATTTTTCACAATAATTTTGATGATGCCGGCTTAGTGGTCTATATAGCGGGAACTCTTTGTGTTTAATACCACTAAAACCGCATTTTAGACGACGTGTATCATACTTATGAAAAAAAATCCATTCAAAATTTAATTTTACGCACACTATATGTCTAGATGTATACTTTAATTGCAGAATGTATTTTCAGCGCTGTTAAACATGAGTTGTCCACTAAGTAGGTTTCTATTACCAGACACGTAATTACTATATAGAGTAGCGTAGGCCTACATTCGGTAGCAATTTTTGTAGGCGATAACCCCAAAATTTTATATTTTCATACTATATTTATAATTACTGCTATGTTTTGAATGTAATGTATCTACAATTTTTATTTCTTAACCCTCTGTGCACGACGCCGTCCTTTAAAAATGAGTAACAGGGACGGATTCCTAGTCTCAGTTGACCAATTCAACATGTGTATCATAAGAAAAACGTGTGCTTTGAAGTTAAAAAAAATTTTTTTTTTTCACCAAAATGAAAAGTTCTGTGGATTTGCCCATATATACGCAGCAAAATACCTATTAACTCTTTTTATTATTTTCTCACAATAGAACTTGTTATTTCGCTCCAGGATATATTTAGTTTACTTCCTAGGATCAGAAAGTGCTAGTTTGCGCTCAGAGTGTGAGAGAAATCTCTTTGTATGGCACATATACTGACATTGTTCTCCAGATCAAAGTTAATTTAAATATTTTTTACAACCTGTTCCACTTTTTTTTGTCAGTATACGATAAACCAATAAAATCATCAAGGATGATAAAATAAGAACAACATTTAGGCGTGCGATTGAACGAATACGAAGGTAAACACAAAACAAAACATCTGTACTCCATAAAAATCCCGTAAAATATTATCAATTAAACGAGTAATACCAGCTGAAAATAACTGTACGTCTACGTGTAGATTGAATTCGAAAGATGAGAAACTGGCGTATAATTCAATTTTTAGAGCAGCCGAATAACGAAGCTTGACATCGCTCGGTATCAGAGACGTTAATACAGCCATACACGAGTAAAGATACAGGAGGGACTTAAATTAATACCCGCGTCATTGGAAGCAACTGCGCCGACACATTATGATCTCACTTGCGTGTATCGTTGTAAGAAGGCGTGAATCCAGTGATTTTATAGCTGCGTGCTTACGCACTCGCAAGAAATACGTGCACGCAACGTCCTTCGAACATTTCAACAGCTCCAAAGACACTTGACTTTCATCTCCGTGATACCTTATTTCTTGTTCGGATTCAATCAGGTTTCGCATTTAAACTAAAAATGGTTCGTGAATAAAAATATTTCCTGAAATTTTGAAATTAATCCTAATATAAACGATGAACTTTCCGCCCTGTAAATAAGAGAAAAAGTATATTTCCGCCCGTCAAAGTGGGCGGAAATGTGATGGAGAGACATTAAGATCTCTACATTCGAAATGTAAAAATCGACCTTCGAGTACATAACTCAAGAGAGAAAAAGTCTTGTAATTTTTCAAACGTCAACTTACAATGCTCCATTTGAATTTTCTGAAAAGTAAATTTATCGAAGGAAACGGCACATTGCCGCCCAGTAATGAAACGATAAATTTTCTGAAAAGTTTACTTATCCCAAAAAAGGACATATTTCCGCCCGGTAAAGCGATCAGGCAATCTTTTCTTCGGAAATCGTTTCACGAGTCCACCTTGGATTTAAGGCTGTTATCCCCCTACTTCGTCCCTATTCTCCAAATGAGTTTTCGTCATACGTGGCACGGGCCGAACGGGAAATCGTTCGATTTAATGCCGGCTATTTGAAAAATAAAAAAAGCGTGCACACCGCACTTTCACGCAGCGCACGCGAGACGAAACGAGATGGAGGTTCCCAACCGTATAGAGGGAAAAAAAAAGAAAAGCTTCACGTGATTCGACGATTGTAATCACTGACCTGATTGCCGTGTATTGTACGTCGTGGCGAACGCGATTCGATTCGTTTCGATTGTTCGTTCGACGTCGCCGATGATTTCGCAGCGCATTTTTTCCGGCAAAATAAAACGGCCGGTTATGTATACCGTAGCGAAACGGACGACAATGGATTTCACTTTTCGTGCCGGATCATCGCGGGTGTCGAAATTCAATTTCGGAAGATATTTTTTTCGACCAGCGAGCCTGTGTCCTTTCACGGCCTGGAACGGTTAAGAGACGATTTTTTTTTCCGATCAAAATCGAACGGGGAGTGCCGATGGAGGAGAACACTGTGTTCGGGTTTGGCACGGTCATCTCGTTTCATCAGGAACTCGTTCTCCAGAAGTATGTAATACGTTCGATTGCATGAAAACGCTTTTGCATTCTCCAAATGGGCGTTGAAAACGAAGTCCTATTAGCAAAAATGTCGATGCACTTTTGTAAACGGGAATGTATCCCCGAAGAATATTTGCTAATAAAATTGTTACCAACAATTCGGAATTTGATAAATATTTACTTTATTTAACTACTCATAATGAAATATATTTCATTTTTGTACCAAACTTTGGTTTGGTATAGTCCAGTTTGGGCAATTCTTTGGTTGGTTCCAATGGGAACTCAATCGGTTCCATTGTAAAGCCCGAAGAAGTTTGATCAAATAATCAAAACCAAACGCACGGTTTAGTTGCGATAACCGAACAATTCGGCTGGTACTACAGATTCTACTATCCATTTTAGTGCAATAATCTAACTTTTCCTATCAAACTTTATAGCGACCACACGTGAAATAACATGTAATTTTGATTTTCGTTAGTGGTAGTTCGTAAACCAAACCATGTTGGTTGCAGTAACCTGATATTTCAAAATAAACTATCTTAGACACTGCAAACAGGCAATTCTTTTTATTCAACAGTAACCGAACTGTTCTGTTGCAGTAAGCAGAATCCTGGATCGGCCAAACAAAACCGTTTTTGGTGTATTTTGAGTATGTTTCCGGAAAATAAAGAATTGGACATCCTACGAGAATTCAATCATTTTGATTCTCAAAATAGATTGGAATTTACGTCAGAAATTGAACAAAACAAACAAATAAATTATCTGGATGTCAAAATATTCATTCAATGCATTGGGAGTCTGAAACTTGATTGGTTTTATAAAGAATCCTGGTCAGGTCGATATATTCACTACGAATCCATCCATCCCATGTCTCAAAAAATCGGAATGATATATATGGTTTAATCGACCGTAATAAAAATGTCCTCTTCTGAATTTCACCTAAAAAATTTAAATCTTATAAAAAAATATTACTAGAAAACGGATATCCGTCCTTATTAATTGACTAAAGTATCAAAAAACGTCTAAATTTTATAAATTCAACAAACCAAAATAATTTGAACACGAGTATTAACGAAAACATAATCAAAACAATAAGTTTCCCGTATATAAAATGACTTTCAGAGAATATAGTTAAAATTTTCAAAACTCAAAATATAAGGATAGTTTTAACACTCTTTAAAACTAATATTGCACAAATTAAACCACGAAAAGACCAACTTCTATTTGATAAACGAAGTGAAGTTGTGTCCAAATTTCTTGTTTTCATTGCAATAAATCTTATATCGGACAGACGTACAGGCCTCTGAAAACACGAATAAGCGAACACAAGAGGAACATTTTTGCAAAAAACTCGAAACAGTTTACAGGTCTAACCCACCATAGACTTGAAACTGGACACGATTTTGATTATAACAACGCCATAATCCTTACAAAAGAAAAAAAACTGTGCAAAAAGAGGTCACCTTGAATATTATTTTATAAAAAAAGAGAACAATACCGTCAACATCTTGTTCGAAGCATCAAAGCTTTTCCTCTAATTTTTAAATCTTTATTAACCATTCAATTCAACCATTTTAAATTGCTATTATATATATGACCGAAAAAAAACAATACTATTTAAAAATGTATTAATTTATAAATCGGTCGAAAAATTAAAACCTATCAAAGAAAATGCTACTGTAAGCCTCAATGGAAAACATGTAACCAGGATCGGTTGCGAGTTAGAGTCATCTTATTTAATAACCTTTAGGACAAATTTCGTTTTGAATCGACTCTAACAATAGAGTACGGTTCAGAAAAATGTGTTCTGACTATTCCAACAAAAGCCTATTTTTCAACCCAGTATTTCCAAAAACTGAACGTTTATTCAGAAATTAAATAAACGTAAAAAATGACATATAATGAAATAATGAATTATTAAAATTGTAATTATTAACTGACATTCATTACAGAAAGCAACTTTAATATTACTAATTATAATAATTAAGATAAAACATTCTTGTATGATTTGGTACAGGGTTCGGTAATTTACACGATTAAGGTCCTTGGGTTTCTTGTCGCGGGGTTTCCACTATGCATGCACATCACGGGCTGACACCGCAAAGCCGCATACGTAATGGGGATGTTTGCGGTGTGACGGCCTTTTAAAGAAAGCGAAGTTCGTATTAAAGTGCTTACTCCCGAAATTAGGGCAATTACGCGCTACATTTTTTATGTTGGTTACTTATGCACCGAATGAAATGTAGTCTGAAAATTATTAAACAGACAAAAATGTATTTTGAGGTAAACGTATTTAGAAGAAATTTAATTACTAACTTTGTTATTTAGTTTTAAAATAATATTAGATTTTTTAAAAATAGAAAATGCTTCCAAACATTCATAAAAAGATTTGGTTACTAAAACCACAATGTTGCTTTTTCTCAGTAAACAATTTTGTATTTTGCTATTTGTCTAAACAGGTTTTGTTAAAAGCGTTATTTCAAAATAGTCGATGAACTGGCTGGCGATCAAAATTGGTTTTATATTCAAAGTCCAAATTCGTACGAAACGCTGCAGTCTGATGCCAATATAGTAACACCGCAGGACGAGTTTCGGTATCCCGAGCAAACTATTTTTGTCTAATAACCAAACTGTTTCGTTTTTCAGCTAAACCGTTTGATTTTAATGACAGATCGGTTTGGTTTGGTAATAAAACTAGTTTTATCTTTAAAAAGGAATTAGTTTCATTTTGAAGTCCAATTGTTAAAGCGTCTAAATCAAATTAGATCCAACCAAACCAGTTTAAACCAAACAATCAAACTCCTATTCATGAATTTACGTTTGATATTAAACACTTTTTTCGAATTGTACATTTTAGAAAAGACATTTGAATTACGATTGAACGAAAAACAGAATTATGTGCAACATTTTCAACAAATTCGCATTATTTAAAAGCACCATCAGGGTAAACAAACATACACATATTGAAATAAATGATATTATTTTCCAGGATTATTATTTATGCTGTCATTTCAATGTTTAATTAACAGAAAACGACATTTGAAGAATTAAAACACGCTCGAAATTACATTATTTGATTTGAACCAGCAACAGGGTAGGACAGAAAATAAATCGCTTCCGCAATAACGTTTGGGTGAGCCTTTGCAAAGGTCGGTTGCAACCGTCACTCAAACCCCAATTTCCGAATTATTCTCCAGCACAAACGAGTTCAATAGTACCTTAACTACCCGTGATTTATACGAATATACATAACGTGCTGTTGCTTTCTTTAACGTCGATTATAAAATCAGGGTTTAAGCGTCCAGCGACCAAAACGAAACAATCATTGACAGATTAATTTGCAACCGGAGGTTTTCCTAAAATTGCGTTACTATTATTTCATTACAGTTCCCAACAATAATTATGTATTTTCCATCCAACTTTATGTCAAATGGGTTAATTGAATCGAAGAATTAGGAATGCGATCGATACCACTCATATCTTGCATCGGCCAAACCTCATATTTTGATTTGAATTCATTTGATCAACAAAACGAGGACCTCTTAAATATTAATATTTTAAGAACTCAAAAGTTTGTCTTTTTCAAGCACTCATTTTACCTAGTTTCCTAATGAAGAATACTTGAAGAGGTCACTAATGTTGTTATAACCAATATTCCATTTTATTTTCGCTGTTGTTTATAGCATCGATTTCCAAAATGTGAAATTTTACATTCCGCAAGCCATAATTTATATTAATAATGTCAGTGCTCAAATACGAACTCAAATAGTTAATAATTCATTACCAGGGCTCGTTATGACGCGCAATGAATGTCGTTACATTTGGGAAATCGCGGAAAACTTTTTGTGAAATACTACGCCGGACGATTAAAATAAGTGACTTATCCCTACATAGGAATTTCGATGTTCGAATTTTCAACAAGATAATTTATTAACGGAGGACAAAACATTTTTCCCGCTGCACACAATGCCGCACTCGGGAATGCACATACTGGCGGTCGTCGCGGGATTACCGTCATAATTTTCAACGGCTATGCGAGTACTCTCTCTCCCTCTCAACTATTCGCTTTTTATTCTCTCTCTTTCACTCTCCCTCTCTCTTTCTATCTTTGTTTATTTTCCCCAATCTCTCTCTCACCCTCTCTCTATCTTTCTATCTTTGTTTATTTTCCACAATCTCTCTCTCTCTCTCTCTCTCTCTCTCTCTCTCTCTCTCTCTACATTATCTCTTTCACTCGCATACTTGACTTCTCTATCATTCACACCCACTCCAACGCAGTATACTGAACACGAATTTGTCGCCACCATAGGCAAAACATGGCAATTTACCGTGGCGCACAGGTTCGGCAAATGAAACGAAATTCAATCGAATTAATTATCGCGCGTTGTTAATTACTGAATTCAGCCAATAAAACATGCGTGCTGGCAGAGAGGAAGCGAAAACGAGGGAGAGTACGCAAGTGGCAGGCTTAAGCGGGAGGGGCAATCTGGTGCCATCTAGCGAGAGAAAATTCTGCTGAACAATATGAAGGGACAAAGAGGAGTACGTCATGGAATTACAATTATTATGTAAATATTGTAGTGATTAAAGTACAAGTTTTGGACGTGAAGGTTTTAATTTATTTTTTTAGTGCATATACCTATAAATTTAAAATGACCATTTTTAACGTTGAAAAGGGCAACATGCAAGAGCAGAATGGTCAACGAGGTGAACCGAGCAACGAGTAGCCGCGTCAAGTTTATGAGTAATGCGCAACCCGTCTTTATACAAGCCCGACAATTTTGGGTGGAAATTTTCCCATCCAGACCATCCTAGAACAGAAAATTTACAAAACACCGAATTTCAATTACTAAAAACATGCGGCAACAGAGAGGATTGTCCGGTGCAAAACTTCACTCGTATACTGACTCTAATTATTAATGGGCACATGTGTATTATTATTTTAATTTTTGCATGTTTAAGAAGTGCTCGAAATATCCAGTGACAACAGCAGTTTTTCACGGGACAGATGAAACGTTATTTGCTTCGATTTTCCACTATAAATGTTATTTTCACTTTGAAAAATTCTCATTTAAGGGTTTGCCTCTCGTCGGATTTCGTTATTAATCCAGTTTGATTCAACGTTCTGTCGGGATGAATGTGTCCCAGAACAATACACTCCAGTCCACGGGCTATTTCTCTCACCCGATTGACAGTGCGTTCACTTTCCGTTAGCGAGAATGGCCACGTCCTAAACACGAAATCCAATATAACGAGCGAATTATTATTTTTCAAAAATCTTTTTGACCAATTCGGAAATAAAATCATATTACCTTTCAGCTGATTGCAATTTATAGACGAATTGTTCAAAACACTTTAACGCGCGATTCGTATCGTGGAAATGAAACATTTAAAAGATGTGTGTCCGCTAAATCCAATTTGAAAAAAGTGTTGGGTTTTAAGTGTTTCGTTTCGTTATTAAAAAAATATTATGGAAACGTAGGATTATTAAATAAACCGAAATAGCTGAAGATTTTCTTCGTGAACCTGAGCTTCAAATATCTTGCTCCAACTTATTCCAGAATTTAAATTGTGCCAGAAAACTTGGCTCTCTGTTTTTCTTGGGTATTTTTCCACAAGTGTGAGAGCGGAGTCAGCGAAGAAACCGTGTTGAAATTCGATACAAAGTAAATCGCGTTTCGACTTTCAAGGGACTGGGATAATCGGGTACAGGAAAGTGGATATTGAAACGACTAGAAGAGGGCTGGACCGAGGTAAAATAAAAATCTCGACAACACGATCGCGTCCTCGAGTTTGCGAAGCTTCGCATGGTTTTACTGTACCTTCTAAACGGGAATCGTGGGTGAGCCAGTCATTCGTGTAGCCTGCGGCTTAGGGTAAGAGTTCCGCAGGATGGATCGCTTTAATTTCACCAGAGTTAGGTAAGGTTAGGGTACGTCGTCCACGGTTTATGCGCTGCTTTTCGTGCCTGCTCCAGGTTACGGGCTGAGAGTCCTCGGCGAGTCCACTTCGACGGTTGTGACGTATACGGCAGAAACGGCGTCAGTTCGTTCAATCCTGGTTTAATTTGCCCCAGCTTAACCCGCGGATTACTTCCGCGTTACGAGCCTGTCGCATCCTGGCAAACTACTACTCTGTTGATTATTTTGCCATGTCCTTGCTTTGGTACCTTCGTTGCGCAATTTTACTTCAAATTCTGATTCAAATATAGAATTAATATACTGACGGCAATAATGTAACATATAAATGCAAATATTAGTAAGATGATAGCGAAAAAAAAACGAATTGAGGGTAGAAACTGGATGGAGAGCGGAAAATTGAGAAAAGTCTGGAGAAAGGATAAAGAATTGGAGAATGGAATTAAATGTATCATTGAGAAGAAAAAATTATTTATTGAGAGAAGGCATGAATGAATGGCATCAATAAATGAGAATTTATGAGGGTAAGCGATATAGAAGTGGATGAACAAGAAGAAGAGAAAGTGGGAGCTTCTAAGTCATGTACGAATTATTAAAAGGTGAAAAGGATACCAAGGTATATAAGAATAGCAAGAGAAATGAAGGAAAAGATTCTTGGGAATAGCCAGCTGGAAATGCAAGAATGAGGAGAGGGAGAACCATGTACACGATTAATGAGGAGAAGAAAATGTGTAAATTGTGTGAAAGAGAGTGAGGGAATGTTGAAGATTTGAGGAGCAAGTATAAGAACGTCAGAGAGAAGGGCCGGGGAACAAAGTTCCGAAAATCAACATACCGAAAGGCCAAAATTTCGATATAGCATGGTTCCAGCGTGATTTTCTTCACTTTGTCTTGGAAAATTTGGCAAAAAGAAAGCAAATTAAAATACCTTGGACTCTCGCAATATCGAAATTTTATCCTTTCGGCGTTTTGATTTTCGGAACTTTATTCCCCGGCCGAGAGAAGGGAGAAAGAGGTACATATATTTTAAGTGAGGATGGGAGGAATTAGCTGGATGGATAATAGAGCAGATCAGGAAAGAGAGAGGAGAGAGAGGGAAAGTCAGAGAGAGAAAATTGGGTGTGTGCGTATTTTATTTTTTGTGTAAATTATGGATGAAAAAATGTAATTTTCTATCTGTCGAAATAGTATTTAAAGTCAATGGACAGGTTCTTTTACAAAATGTTTCTTTTTGAGACGCTTAATGGAACATCCGATCTATCTCTTTCGCACAATTCCGACACTGCTTTTTTCTCGTAGGCGTAGTAGAAGCGGGCGACGAATAAGGTAAACTGGAAAGCTTGTTACCCTCGGGCGTTTAGTCGTAATAAAGTTTAGAGCCGGCTGGATGTCTATCGCGAGCTGGTAGGCGAGACAGTCACGAGGCCGCAAATTACATTTTCGGCTTTGGCAGAGGCTTACAGAGGTTAAAGCAGGTTTTAACCAACCGTTCCTCTTGCCCCTATAACTCTACTTCCCTCAGCCGGTATGAATGCAGAGGCCGCATTAGCGGGAAGGAATTTGCGGCTTCGCATGTAGATGATCCAGTCGATCTCGTTCAGCCATCGATCTCTGACGAGTGACAGCATTAACCAAAAAATTGGACCCGAAGCTCACAAGCCGATGCGACGGTGTCGCAATTTACTTTACGTCACATCATTTTCCACTTCCATTGTTGCCATTCGATAGGTCGATGTAGGTATTAGTTATCCATGATTAAAGTTATTTCACTCTCCAATAAATGTTGAATATTAATGTTATCATCTTTTACGACGATTGAAGTCTATTTAAAAGCCAACGATAATTTAGAAAATGAAGGTAGGAAAATGAAATATGCTGACTGACGTTTTACGAGTGCGCATTTTCATCTTTCTCAGAACAACAGAAAATTGCTCGTATGTTCGGAACGTTGTAATTGAAATTCCATTCTATTATTTCGACGTTGACAAATGAATCGAACTCAATTGAAGTTAAAAACTGGTCGTCCAAATAAGCGAGGGATTTGCTGAGCTGACAAACGATTCATCATTGCGGCAGTCCGAAATCGCAGAATATCGAGATGTGGATCATTGCTTTTAGCGCGTACGAGTGAGCATCAGTGAACATTTCCGATGCGAGTCACTATACTAATCGACAAGGTATAAATGACAAATGCATACTGCACCGTAAGAGCTTCGGACGGAACGAGGAAACGCAGACGTCAGATTCGGTTTAATAATGCGTTGGGTGTGGTTTACCAGTTAATATATCTCTTGTCGCCATTGTGGAGAGTCTGGCAATGTCGAGGCACAGGGATATTTATATCGAAGTTGCGAAGGACGTGAATGTGACTGAGGGAAAGGGAGGAGGGAAGAGAGAAAAGGAGAATGGGGCGCCGACGTCCATTGAAGTGTCGTCGGCCATTAACGATTCTTACCTAATTTTGTAATCAATGAAAGGGATGAGCTTGGTTTCACGTACAATTGCGGCTTTTTCTTCTGGCTGATGAGTATCACAGTTGTGGACGTATTAATCTCTGACCTCATCAATTATGGCTTTTGCTCATTAGATGTCACTGGAGGCAGAAGAAACGATGATCCGTACATCATTTAAAATAACGAAAAAAGATAGCGGTTAATTTTGGAAAACGTATTTTGTTCAGTGTCTTCAGCAAAACGAGCATGATGGAGAAGAGAGTGGCCAGACATTGGCATCGGCGGCATATAAATTTCTACAAGTGTTCGAGCGCAAGACATCTAAACTTAATTCGGAGAAGGAAGACAGGCGGCAGCAAGCCCGGCGAGCGTTCCATCTGTCGTTAACAAGATAATAACCGTGCGATTACACGCGTATAATTGGCCGCTCGAGAGATGCGTGGCGAAGATTAGTCGTGACAAATATTGCCCATAACCTCTCGTAATACCCGCCCACCGTCCTGACGCTTGGAGAAAACTTGTTTCGAACCGCGCGCTGCGGAGGTAAGACAGGTGTCGTTTCAAAACCGGCATTCTCTATCGAACGGACCGTTTAAATTCCCGATTGCAGCATGGCGAATCAATTAAGTGCGCATGAGCAATATTTAATTCACACCTGAAGCTCGTTTAAAAAATCAGGAGGACTACGCGGTGGTTTGATTAAATGCGTCAAGAATAACAAGTCAATTAACGCCGTACGCGTGCTTCGCCGAGAGATTGCATATTAATTTTCTGATAATCGGTTATCCTGATCTCTGAATGTTATCTGAAAGTTCGCACGTCTTCAAGTGATCATTCATTTTGGATTATAGGTTATACATCCATTTTGGTACTTTAGAGGGTTGGGGATATCTGTAATGTTTTTATGTTTGTTATTATAACACCATTTTAGTTCTGGTATGGTCATAAGTTTTTCAATTATATGTAGATATGGTATGGTCGGGTTCGATCCCGGCCTCTGCCATCTGTCATCTGGACACCTCTGTATTTGTTTATAATTGTCTAATAACGCTAAAGCTCAGGTGGCTAGGATTCCACCTTCATAAACTGTAGGTCCCGTCGAGATTTAGTCCCATATTGGTTCAGAAAAGGCGACGTAAAATAATATTAAAAAAAACTCCTTTCGGATTCTCCCGTGAAAGATTACGGCGCTAAGGAAATAACGAAAAGCCCAATGCTCAGGTAAGGGCCGGGGAATGAAACTGCTTCGCGAATTCCAGAGAATGCGGGAAATATAATGGGTTAAGTTTTGTCGTGCTTGGTCGAGCTCCCGGACCGTACACGTCGCCGTTTGAGGCGTTCTTCCCGAGGATAACGAAGTTAAGTTGTTAATTTCCACGTACATGCTTCTCATAGCGCGACTTGAATTTCTTATGCTGCGTAATGCATGTACCTTCGTCGCGCCTCCGACACGTACATCTGCGCGCTTGTTTCTTGCACTAGGTCACGGAACGTATACGTCTTCGCCCTTAAGCCTCTCAACCTCGTTTCGGTACTCGTGCGACACTTGCGAGAGAGGATGAAGTCGGCTTTGAGATACTGTAAAAGCACACATTTAGTTTCTATAATAACCGACATGTTCCTACTGTCGACTTGACGTCTCCTTGGAATGCGCAATTTTATTGCAGTCATTAATTCAAGATACAAATAACCATATCTCAAACATTCTTACAAGGGTCGAATTTCTTTCTGGGAATTAAAAGAAAATTTGGTACTACATCCCGAGTAGAAGTTGCAATGGATCTGACCGGAATCAATTCGGGTTAGCCTGGTTGTATCGGGGATCCGGCCGGGCTTGTCACGCTTACCCGACTTCAGCCCGGCCAGATTTGAGATACTGACCGAGCTATGATCGGATCCCGACCAGGTTACCTTCGTTGTATTCAGAATTCGAAGGGATCGGACTAGCCCGGCTGGATTCCACACGGAGAGACTAGAGGCAAGATTTTCGTCCGGCCCTCTACGCGCAATAAAGGTACTAGACCACCGGACGAAAAATCTAGGTAGGCGCGCATAAAGATCGTGCATACTCCGTGGCCAAATCGAACGTGCGGAGTATAAACATTCTCCCCACTCTGCCGCACGAAATTCCTCCAAGAGTCGGACGATTTTCAGACCTGGCTCGGACGATTTTCATGCGGCAGTCGGCAGTCTCAATAAATATGTATTTTATTTTTGTTTCCCTTATGCAAAGTGTCATTTCCGAAGTATTTTTTGATGCCGAAAACAGTGGTGGCCTCAAAATTTCTTTATCGTGCACAATTTTTTAAAGAAATGAGGTGAAATATGTCAAATTTTGTTTTTTACCACATGAATCATTTTTTTTGTAGCAAATAAATAATTGCCTTAAATTTATAAGGTATCATTTTGGAAGTACTTTTTCGTGCAGACTTTTCCTATGACATCATGATAGGAAAGTAAAGTTAAGTGTGTATTTTTGCTTTATTTATATGGTAGAATATGGTCAAAAACAAAAATGTTGACATATTTAGTTTAAATTTTCACAAAATTGTGACATGATAAATAATTATGAGAGCACCATCGTTTTCAGCAAAAGTATTTACCATGTCAAAGATATAATCGACATTAGACAATGTTATATACACACTATCTGTGCTTCGATCATTATTAAAATTTCTTTTATTTTTTATTTATTAATTTTTTTCATTTAACCAGGTATACATAATAGTATATTACAGCACAAAATTTTGTGCACTCATCGAGTATTCTACTGAAGATATAGATATCTATGCACAGATCCGGTATAAAGCTGGCAGAAATATATAATATATGATATAATCAAAAATATAACACTACCCACGACATATTTCAGATTGATAAAAACAGTGGATCTAATGGAAAATTTAAATTAAATACTTCGAATCGATTTTGTATGTCTATCTGTAATAATTCGTAAAAATAAATATTTTTATACGAAAGCTTCATAAAAATTCTGCAGAAACCATGTGTTGTATTAATTTATTATACTAATTTTTTGGAGTTTAAATCATTTATAGAAATTAAAGTAGACATTTTTATTTAATCTAAACAGTTCTATAATCTTTAATACAAGCGATATATTATTACTTATTATAAATATATATATACATTTTATACTACTTATGTTGCGGGTAGTGCTATACTTTTGATTATATCATATATTATATATTTCTGCCAGCTTTATACCGGATCTGTGCATAGATATCTATATCTTCAGTAGAATACTCGATGAGTGCACAAAATTTTGTGCTGTAATATACTATTATGTATACCTGGTTAAATGAAAAAAATTAATAAATAAAAAATAAAAGAAATTTTAATAATGATCGAAGCACAGATAGTGTGTATATAACATTGTCTAATGTCGATTATATCTTTGACATGGTAAATACTTTTGCTGAAAACGATGGTGCTCTCATAATTATTTATCACAATTTTGTGAAAATTTAAACTAAATATGTCAACATTTTTGTTTTTGACCATATTCTACCATAGAAATAAAGCAAAAATACACACTTAACTTCACTTTCCTATCATGATGTCATAGGAAAAGTCTGCACGAAAAAGTACTTCCAAAATGATACCTTATAAATTTAAGGCAATTATTTATTTGCTACAAAAAAAATGATTCATGTGGTAAAAAACAAAATTTGACATATTTCACCTCATTTCTTTAAAAAATTGTGCATGATAAAGAAATTTTGAGGCCACCACTGTTTTCGGCATCAAAAAATACTTCGGAAATGACACTTTGCATAAGGGAAACAAAAATAAAATACATATTTATTGAGACTGCCGACTGCCGCATGAAAATCGTCCGAGCCAGGTCTGAAAATCGTCCGACTCTTGGAGGAATTTCGTGCGGCAGAGTGGGGAGAATGTTTATACTCCGCACGTTCGATTTGGCCACGGAGTATGCACGATCTTTATGCGCGCCTACCTAGATTTTTCGTCCGGTGGTCTAGTACCTTTATTGCGCGTAGAGGGCCGGACGAAAATCTTGCCTATAGTCTCTCCGTGCAGCCAGAACCCGAATCGAATTATTAATTAAGTTAACCAGGCCATATCCCGGCTCGGGTCTTATTTCTATTGGGGTCAAATCGGCCCATTTCTACTCGAAATTATCGAAAAGATTCAATAAATTCGGAAAGTACCACTCTTGAGGGTCCCCTTGTTAGTACCCTAAAATTTTGCTTCGGTGGTAAACTTTGGTAATCTTTAGCTATCTATTGTGCATAGCCAGAACATAATTTCTATTCCCGAATTTAGATCGGACTTGCCACTGGTCGGTCCAATGAGCAACTTGGTTAGGCAAGTTGGGCGGTTGTCTAAACTTTGGTGACCATTGTGCATTACTACCTTATGTCCTTTGTCCCTGGTCGGCACTGATCGAAGTTGGAATGTTGGGTTTATTGTATAACCGGTATGTTTATTGCGCAAGCGGTTAGCTTCGATAATTCTTACAGTAAATGCCAATGAATGAAAACAATTTTACTTCGATAATGAAAAGCAAATGAAAATAGAGTTTGGGTGAATATACTCTTTTTTAATTACTTTTACATTTATTTCCTTCTCTGATTTCAAACGACAAATCTATTAATCCTTGAATTAAAAAGATATAACTATTCATTGAATTTGGAACGCTCGTGTTCTCGTTAATATTTCCATATAATTATCACTGCAGGGATTTAGCGTTTGCAAAGCATCATTTACAGTTCATATTGATGGACACGCGCAGTTACATCATTACGATTTATTCAGGAATTATGAACTCGATTCAAAGCGTACTAGGTATGCGAACGGAGAAACGAAATTTAATCCTTGATATTTACATCATTAATTTATCATTCCATATTTACAAATATCTACGATTATCATCTTATTGTAAAATAAATTCAATTATAATGTATCAGTGGTTCATACAGTCATCTGAATTTATAACTGAATTTGCAGAACATCATAATGTACGCTGTTAATCGCTGAAGCCGGAAAGACCGTCACTAGTGCGGAATTGCTGGGAACGCAATTCAGACGATAATATATCATTTTACTTTCGGCTACAGTGAACTCGGTTCGGTACAATACCGAGCCAGTAATGAATAGGTGTATAAAACGTTTTATTTTTCGGTAGAGTCAAATTGGAAGGGTTGAATTATAGCTGGGCCTTTTGCAGCGCGTTAAACAAGCTGTTCCAATAATGGCAGCAGTTACAGCAGTAACAGGTCCGAATTAGCCGACTTTAACGCGATTCATTTCGCCGAGAACTGCGTTTAATAAGGATTTCGTGGTACGGTCATTTATATCAGTCCAGGCGGGAACGCGGATTGGCCCTGCTAATTCAAGCTGGCGACACAATTGGCCGTACGTTAGGTCGATCTTCTCATTGACTATTGCAGCTGTCAAGGATCTCAATGAGTTGATGGGCGCGTCCAGGTGGCTAGACCTCCTTTTTGGTCCCACCTCCCTTCAGTGTTACTCGCGTTCTTTTTCCCCTACTCGTACATCGTACTCGCGCCATTCCCCAAATCTCTCTTTATCTTTCTGGTCTACGTTTGTTGGCTTCATTCCTTCGAGACTGTCCCCACTTACTCTTCTAGCATCTCTTTCACCTCTGGGGGATCTCTTTTCCTCTACTGGATTTTCGACACTAGTTCTTGGTCATTCCTCTTGCCTGTAGCTTACTTGATGATCACGTCTGGTTCCCCTTTCCCTCTCTTTTGTACTCCCTTCTTACGTACGGCCCCTGCCGTATTTTACTCCTGTTCGTTCTTTCACTGAGCCGCTACAGTGCGGATATTTATAATTCAAGAATGGCGGGTAAAATGAGAATTGGCTAGGCGCATCATCAACGAAACTCCTACCATCTTACTATTTGTTCACATTCTCATCGTGTTGCGTCATTTGGGAATTTTTGCGAGCGCGTCTAAGTTAATAATAAATCATTCCTCACCACAATAAAATAATATATGTATATGATTGAATTAGAAGAGGTCAATCGATCAGTTTCAGAAAAAAAATGAAAACTTTCGAGTGTACCAAAAGCACAGGTATAATTTCTACGAAGCAACAGAGCTAGATTTGATTTCAAGTTTTGATCGTTTCGCTGTGCTTTCAGCATATATCGTCGTCGGATCAAAACTTTCGAAGCCAGCGGCGGAATCCATGTATGCGGAAGGCAGATATGAAATTACGTGAATTTAATTAGTTCAAAGTTTCGGGCACCGGGTTAGGGGCGAAGAGCTCAGCATCGTCTCCCTCTAATCGGCACCGAAGGCGCGATTGTTCCGGGATTAGCGCGGCACCTCTGCGTTAATTGGAACTCGTAGTGGAAGGAGCAAGGCTGATGAAGGCGCGATTTCCCGGATTCTTAAAAAACTTCTTTCGCGAAACTCCTAGATTATCGGCGCAGCTCAGCATTGTTTTCCCGCACCGATGAACGGACGCCATCATTTCAAAAGAATCCCGAAGTAGTCCTCGCATACCTCTACCAAGTTCCTACAGACTGGATTAGAACGTCACGGGACCAAAGTTTGATAAAGGCTTCAGAATATCCCATAAAGGCTTAATCGAATGGTAGCGCAGCCCTTTTCAATTTATCCACTTTTAATTTTTCCTCGAGTCTCCTTTCAAAGTAATTATCAAGAAGCGAAGGAATGATCTATTCTAGCAATTAATTCCTTATAAATAATTCTTAACTTATTTCTAATCATCTGGCGTATAAAGAACATAAATATTGAACAAGTATCGATGCGCTTTCCTGCACACTAGAGGAAAATGTGGGTTCGAGCCATTTTTCTGACATCCTCAAGATGACAAATTCTCGAGTCTGAGCACGTGCCCAATCGAGATAGGACAACAATTTTTCTTTCATACACGATGTCAATCGCAATCTACGATTTTAATACAAAATCTTTGCTCCCATGAATATCAATGCTCACATAGTTCATTTGATGCAGAAGCTGAAACGTTGTTAAATTGGGAATATAGATATTAACGAAACTATTTAAGTCTAGCAATTTTCAAGGTCCCTTATTACCATGTTACCATGTCAGTCTCCTTGAGAGAAAGGAGAAAAGTTATGGGGCCAACACCAACTCATATCAAATGTAAAAGAAAAACATCCTTCCAATTTTTTACTGAAAATAAATAGAAAATAGTTGCTCGGATGGGGATTCAAACTTACCTAAACCTGAACAGATCAAATTTGAAGAGTCACAATCTGCATCGCATACTAAGGCATTTGACTTGGATTTTTGTGGGAGTCTAACAAGACCGATCGGAGTCGTCCTTGTGGTCGTCCTTGCCGTTCGTTGAACTAAGAGGCATGGCTGATCGATCGAGCCATACGAGAGGGAGCGATTTTCGCATGAGAAATATGGCGCAACTACAGTCCGCCGTAGGCCAAAGCGACGCGTTACTGTCGGTGGGCACCGGTGAGAGACAAAAATAACCCGACTACACGAAATAAATCCAATTAACTCGCCGCAGCGAAAACAAATAAATCGATGTATCCCCCGGACATTCGACGGCAAAGAGCGCGCGGTGTCAGATACGTACTTCGGCAAACACCGACACCGCCGCGCATTTCGATATCGAATTAAAAAGGCCTCTCCTCCTCAGGCACTCTACACTCTGCTTTTTTTATTCGCGGGGATTCGCGCACCGTCTTTCGCTTCGTTTGCCCTCGATTTCGAATAATGGGTGCCGAATCTTGAATTGCACTTGACGCTTTCTAGCCGGGGGTAAATAATTAATCTTTCATTGTTTCTCCCAGAGGCGTAGGATTTATTTTTGACTGTCCATATAAATTGATGACCTTGTTCCGAAGCGCTATTATTATTATTGGATGGACTACACACATCCAGGTATTTTTCTATATTCTACCCAAAAAAATTTAACAAAAAATGTAGATTTTCAAATCTTCTAACATCGTAATCCAATCCCATAATTCAATAAAATCACACACGATGGCAGTCTTGGAACACTGCTTCATCGTGAACTCTGCCCCGCTGTCGCTTATTTAAAACATGACAGATTCATTGCAAAAGCAATATGCGCGAGTCGTGACTCAGGAAAGGTGTAATTAGTCAATGTAATTTATCCTCTTTTCTCGCATCCTTCCTTACGGCGGCGAAGAACGATCGATAAATCAGGCAGGAAATCGCGTATTAAATCGACGGATCCGCGTAGCAGCCTCCCTGCAATTAGATCGCCAGCCGCGCTCACTTATCAGAGCGTGAAGCGCACTGAGATCCGACCATCTTAAGTCTTTGCTCGTCGAATGAGACAAAAGAAGGTTAAAGGTCAAACAGGCCAAATTCTTTTAATTGGGATTTTCCTCTACTTTTGTGCACGGAATAGTGATCCTAGTAAGAATTTAAACAAACTTTACATTTACATAATAATAAAGACGTATCTTTAAATAATATGCGAGTTGCTAATTTATTCAGGAATGCCGACTGCCTTGCTTAATTTGCGAAATTAATTATTTCCACTTCACCAGGTCTATTTTTGAGTAAAGTACCATTTTTGCTAAGCTCCATATCTTATTCTAATGATTCTTAATTAAAGGTAGCTATTAACGAGTGAAACATCCATCTGAACATGTGCGACGCACATATCAGTTTTGTTTCTCCCAGAAACTAGTGACAAGTGACGTCAAGAATAACCCACAGGACGTTGCGCATACGTGCCAGAAACCTTATCGTAATTCGGATGGTTCCGACGGAACGGGATTGGTTCTACGCCAAGAACATCGACTTAAACTCCAGAAACGTTCGGCAGCTCTATTCGAAAAGGACCGAACGGGAAGATAGAATCGATGACGTGTGCGTAAGTTGCGGGTTTTAATCCGTTATATTAGATTAAATGTCAATAGGATTAACGTGGAATGAAATCATTCCTGAAGCACTTTCATCCGGAATTCTGTGAAAAGATTGCACGTTTTTCCTACATTAAGGCGTGAATGAGAAGACTGATCACTGCGAAGAAAGTTAAAGCCAGCTCTTTCTTTAGTCTTCCCAACATATAGAAGTTAGTTCCAAGACGGAGAGGAGAGAATTGCTGCTATTCGAGTCACGTATGAACCCAGGATAAGGTTCTGTTTCCGCGAGGGTTAAATATCTAGTAGCTTTGGCGATGCCACCCCTTTACCTCTTATGACCACAAGTGCACGAAAACAATCGGAGTTGTTCTGTTGTTCCGTCTCATTTATCAGTAGTCTCATCTGAAACATTAGATTTTCATCATAGTTCAACATTCTCAGCAACATGTAAACATTCAATATAAAAAATTGATTAATTTTAAATGTACATAATGCCTAGATCATATCTGGTTTGAATGGTGATATATAATGGACAATGAAGGGATGCGTTTCACCAATTCCTATTTACGAGAGCTTTGTGTAAACTGCTGTTACTGTCTTTCTTTACTCTGTACTTTCTTTTGTCTGCTCGTCTTCTCTCAGGTGAAGGATTTCTCCAATCTGAGGCTTCTTAATGCCAAGGAACGCAGCAGCAGCATTTTAACTCCACTCTGCAAGATAATTTACAGCTGCTACGTTGCTTGAAGATTTTAAGGATGAGATAAGAGCTAAAAGGAATGGTTTAGAATAAGCGGCTTGATGTCTAATGTATATTTTTCCAGGATTGATATTACGAAACAGCAAAGTTTTCTTTTAAAACTGGACATTTCAAAATAGTAAATTCGAAATAATTTTAATCATCGTAATTGTTCCTATAACACATTTTCTCGAGTGGGTCACAATATTCATTCGCAGGCAAAAAAAGGTGGAGTGCGTTATCCCTCTCATGAGAGCAGAAATAAAGAAAAAGTACTACGTAATATTACTTTCCTTAGTCTTCCTTAAGCGAAATTCCAACACAATGTGCATAAGAAAGCCGGTCCTAAATTCAGCAAGCTACCCGTCGCCTTCGCGAGGAGCCGCGCTTGTTTCTCGTGGAACTTACGACCTTCCCCAAGGAACTTATTAAATTTCATAGAAGTTTTATTCCGGCTGCTGCGGTCCGAAAGCCGATCTAGCCAACGAGATACCGACGCCATCTACGCGAAGCGTTTTTAAGTGGTACCGAGATTAAAACGTTTTCCGCCTCTTTCTTTCTTGTCGCATATTTCCGCCACGTTGCAAAGGAAAGCTCCAAAGAGCTTAAAAAGCCATTCCTGAAACTGCGCAAACCGACAACGACGTACCGCTCCTATTACCGAAGGCAAACGCGCGGTTGTACCGATTAAAAAAAACGATATAATAAAGCATTTCCAATACTTGATTTTAAAACATGGTATACACATATATAATCGATTGATGTATAGAAAAATATGTAATGAATGTTGTAAATTATTATGTCACTGAGTATTCTTATTTTCTGTTCCAGGTGAGTGTGACATATTGGGAATGGATGGGTCTAAGAATACTTCAGTTTGTGAGTAGCTATGCAGTGTTATCACAAAGTTGTAAAAAACATTTTCATTTTATCATTTCAAACATGCCAATGAGCAAGTTGTGCGTAGTTTTTTTCTCATGGTGACGGGCAATCGCGAGATGTGAAAAACCCACGGGTAGCCAAGCACAAATTGTCTTGACCATAAGGCGATGTAACAGTTCCTTTCTCGATTTGAAAAAAATAAAATCTTATCATATTCTTATGTGACATTTTTGTAAGAACTATGAGCCATTCGATCTAATTGTCACTTATTCTATAGTAGTAAGTTAGATTCGCCAAATAAACTCCAGCTGACTTGTCAAGCAATGAGGCGATGGCTACGCGAAGGTTGAATGCATTCGAAATGGCTGTCAGACGCCAGCTTGGAAAGATAGATTGATGAGAACTACACTCGCGTGCCGAGCCCGGTTCGTTCGCTCGTTTCCGCTACCCTTCTGCGTTTACGTATGACGCTCATAGTGGAGGGAAGGGGGGAATTGAACTGCCAGTCTTAAGTCTCATATTACGCCAGGAAATCGATCTTATCTGCATTAATCGCGTCGACACTTGCGTATTATCGAATTCTCGTTTAATATAAATTAGCTTCCATGGTCGCTCCTCGTCTTGTTGTGTAAACTGCTATTGCTTATTCAGGGAGTTCAGATGAATGATCTCCTTTGGAAAACCTACAAAATCGATAACAGCATACTCTACCAATAGTGGAGTCATCGGTACAAGCAATTTTATGGGACCTATGACTAGTGGACTGAGGAGGGGTGGGATTTCGTCCCCGGCCTGGTAGGAGCCGAGCAGGCATCATGGGTTTCATTATTCGTAGGTTCACCAAGGTAGGTTCCACTGTATGTTGTGTGTCCCAGGGTGTCCTCATCAAACGAATTAGCCGCATTGTCGATAACATTTGGGGATAAGATCATAAGATCCCATACATACGCCTACGCCCGACGGTTGACATTGCACGGGGGTTCGAATTCAAGTATGCAAAATGGGGACAGCGGAGGTCGTAGGGACCCGAAAGTGGATTTGTATACCTATTCGAATACGCTCCAGCTGAAATTTCATGCAAATCAATGCGGAATAAAAGAAACAGAAAGGAAGAGCGTGTCGCCGATCGTTCGTCGCAGATACACGGAGATACATCGAGAAGCCAGAGAAGAACGCGGCGAAAGGGAAGACGTTTACGAGAAGGAACATAGGGTCGGAGGCGTGTGACTGTATTATATCCCCTATCGTTGGTTTATGCAGCCATAAATAGCGTTTATACGCTCGGTAAAGTATTCCCGAAGCACCGGCGGCTCTGGCTTTCCGCCTATCCGCTATCTATTCTATTATGCTTCAGCGTAGGATGTGCCTACCTATCTCAATACTGGAGTACGTAGTCCTTCCAGCTTTTCTGCCGCTCTTCCACTGGCGTTCGCTAATATCTCACGACGACGGATTCCTTCCTTCCGTTTGATACGTCATTTCCTCTAACTGCCTCGGAATTAATTTCGATACGTTCCTGCGGCGCTTCGCAGTGACGTTATTACGACAATAATTTTATTAGAATAGCAGTCAAACGCCTCAGAGGAGGAGGATCGTACTTCGCGTCTTCCAGACGATGAGATAGGTGGCTCCCCGCTTATTGACGATGCGGCCAGAATGGTTTCCATCGTGTCGCGGCAATATGCAGATGTGGTTTATAGCGCACAATTCGGGTTATACGACACCGTAAGGGATAATTTCGCAGAAATGTGCATGTCTGACCTTTTTCAAGTATGCTCACAGAACCTGGTGAAGTCGATTTTATAGCTCCACAGCGGTGTAACTTCTACCACCATTATTTTATAAATCAAAGGTTTTATCTTACTGCCTTTAAAATATTTTATTCCAAGTTTCGAACTCCATTTGTAAGTACGATATGTCACCGCACCAATATGCCTGACTCTTACCATTCCCGAAATTGGGAAATTTCATAGAATTATTTCCTTGCATATATTAACGTACAAATATGATTCGTCCTTTTGAGGTGTTCATGGATGAGTTATCCTTTTCGTTGCCTCCCGACTGATAACGAAAAACCGTCCTTCATACCCTGAAGATAGGCGAGGTTTCGGAGCAAAGAGAACTTCCCGTCGGTCTTGTTGACGTTCTCGGTTGAGATGGAAGATGAAAGTGGAATTGCTCCGAGACACTTGCCTTGGCGTGCCTCGACCTGGCTACGTTCAGAAGTGAGGCGCGGTTGCGTTAACTTTCGAGTATATCTAGTAGGCTTTATTGGGACCGGGTAGTGAGCACCCGTTGCTTATTCGGTTTGAGGTCGAAGGAGCATCCTGTGAAAGTGAGAGGGTAAAAGTATTGCAGGAGGGGCGTCGACGAAGAAAGAGATGGACGAGCAGGCGAGGGTAAATGGGTACGCGTGTAACGTATTGGATCTAATGCATTCCTGCAATAAACTTTATTGCCGTGTTGCTTGCACAGCGCTCTACCACAACCGCGAACGAGCTCCATCCTCTCGTCTTAGGTACATACCCGAAGCGTACGAGGAATGTACTTAGGAGAGCTAAAGCGTACGAGGAATATACTTAGGCGAGCTTAAGAGTACTAGCCGGCATGTATTTCCTCCTGCCTTTCGATACGCCCTTGTACAACTAAGGTTCGAGAATATTGAATTCAACATCGAGGTTTTGCTAAACTTTGATTTGTAAAAATCCCAGATATAAAAATTATCTCTCAATAGATGTGTAGGTAAGATTTCAAATACTACGCTATAACTCAATATTTGGTTTTGTTTGTAGTATTCCCCAGAGCCCGTGTAATCTATCGACAAACATTCCTTTGAAGGAAAAATGATGTTCGTCGAAAATTTTCTGGTTTGGCGTTCGTGCTTGTTTTTATGTCATCCCGAAGGATTCGCGGCTTAAGCTTTCATGGGAAGTAAGCGAACAATTCGGAAAGCAAGCTATACTGTGGCAAAGTTCACAAAGTAAACTTAACGTTCACTGAACGGCATGGCTTCGCAGACAAGCTGGTTAGTTAGTTGGATGGCTCGCTGGTTTGCCGGTTGTCTAGTCGCGGTAGTCTTGTTGTTTTAACTACGCTCTTTCGGTGCCGCCACTTCCTGCGTTGCGGCTACACATCGTCGGTCGTGGATTTCTGATGGCATAGGTTAGGGGCGCAATTGTGGTAGAAAACGAACAGAAATAATGCACATTATCTCTACGAATTTATCTCTTTGTTGACATCAAATTATTGCAGTACGTCGCATATTAGGTATAACTAGTTTTACTAAATGAATATAATATACAAATTTTAATATTAATTGAAAATATTTGGTTGACGAAATAATAAGTAGACTGAAACAGCCAGAAAATAAATGGTCTTAAATTTCGAAGTTTTACGTGATAACTTCATGTGCCATAAATAAACTTCTCGAAGCTATCATTCAACAGGTTTCGCTAAGACATAGAACTTCATTGAACTTGACGATTTTGGCACGTTTCGAGCAGACAATAGAATTGTGTTCAAGCCTTCCTAGTGATACATTTCCTACTTCCAGCTGAAGTATAAATTATGCCACGAAGTGTACACGTAAATTTTGTGGTAATGCTTCTTTTTCTTTAAGCAATAACCTTACTTTATGAAAGCATAAAATATTCTTGTCGTAACTTTAAGTAGTTTGTTTATTTTTTACAGAAGATTTGTTGTTTATATTTTATGTGCACATTTTATATTCAATCAGTCCAGTTGGCAGTTAATTTTAAATTGCGTTCCCTTACACCCAGAATGCTCATTTGTTATTAAGCGTACATAATTCCAGAAAAATTATAACGCTCATTTAATTACATCACGTATCCATCATTGTCTTTCTCATTTTATACTGCAATGAAGTTGACTTCATCGGTTCCTTTATCACGCGCTGCTATATAGTTATTTTCACTTGTCATTACAGACTGTAGTCTCGACCAGTGAGTCTTCGTAATGAGTTACGGATTCGTAATGCGTCACCATCGTGAACACTTCGCAATTTGTACCACGAACTTTTAAATTAATTTGGAATCCCGCCAAAGACGACCAATAGTTCTTCATAGTTTCTGTATTGCTTTATTTACAATAGTCAAAGCTAAAGGATTATTTGTAGTACCTTGAAAGGCAATTCATCTGTTAACAATTTGCGATTTATTTTGATTATTATTAGAGCTATTTTAAATATAAAATAAATTAATTTATTATGAACCATTATTTTATCATAAATGATTTTCCATTATTATTTTCAACTGTGAATATAAATAAATTTTTGTTTGATTTTAATCTATAATTAGTACGATTGTATTCCAATCCATGACATCAAATAGCCATTTACACATTCAAAAATCTATTAAAAATGGATAAATCTTTTTGTTAAACCTTTCCTGGAAAATTTTTATTCCTTCAAATGCTGGAAAATAGTTTATTTATTAAGAACTATCAATGTGAATATTATCGCAGATATCTGCTACAGTATAATTATTTCGGAATATTTTAAAAAAATCACTAGAATCAGTTAAGAACTCACCCGATGAATAATTTACACCGCAAAATGTTTATTCTTGACCACCGTGCACTGTGTAACACTGTGATTCGTTATGAGGCGTTGCGAGGAAAGAAAAGGTTCAGGAGAAGGGGCAGCGCCATCCCCACTCTTACCGTCATTGTATTGACTCAAGATGGTCACAATAACGATGTTCAACTGTAGTATAAAGAAGATAACACTTTCCTCGCGTCAAATTCTTCATTCACAGTCGATTTTGGTTATTCAATACGAGATATACCATTTGAAATTCACACGGAAGAACATCTGCTGACAACAACGAAAACTGGATGACAGTTCTACGATATAGAACAGGTGCATATCAACTCTATCCCCCAAAGAATGAAACTCTTTATACCTCTTTTGACGAGCGCATTAAAGTAAATACCTGTATACATCGTTTTGTTGAACGTCATGTTTGTAATTATTGGGGGAAGAAAATTGTACGATTATCGATTATGAGTGAGTGCTGCAGAGACTGGTCGAGAATAAAATTTTTTAATGCACCCACTTTCAGTAACGGGTTCGCATTCGTGATACGAAGGACATCTGATCGCGCGTCAGGTTACGGAGGGCATTTTCACTGGTTGATCGGATTTACCGTGACGTCTCTTCACGTCTTGGTTCGCAGAGCGGCGAACGATGGAGTCGGGTAGATATCGTAAAGAGCCATAATTACGTTTCATTCGCAGGCTCCGGGCAATAAATTTTCTGATTCGCTGTCGCGATAGCAAGGGCCGGTAGGGGGCGATAATTCACAAGTGTGCAAGGAGGGATTTGGTCAACAAGTAGCCGGTATCCGCCTGGAATATGGTGTAATAGGCAACCTTTTCGTTTACCATTGGATTCTTATTTATCTCTATCGAATGCTCTCAAGTTGGTCGAAGATGTGCTGGATTGTCAATAGAGGTGAGAGACCGTAGGGCGGTGGAGAATGCGATGATCCTCTTTCCTGATTTCAAGTTCAACGCACAGCGCGATGGATGCGCGAAGAAGATATTCTTATTCCCCAGTGCTTCCACCACCGCCGACTGACGATGGGAGATAAGGTCTTGCTCGCTTAAACTTTCATGCGGCGATTTGCTTGGGAAAACGTTCATCTGGCTTGAAGGCCCTTGGGATTTATTCTTTTTTTATTCTAGTTTCCATCAGCCACTTAAAAAGATTCCATTGTTATATTGCAATTTATAAAACTTTAATATTCCTTTCCGGGCTTTCCAGTCTCTATTCTTAAATTATGTGTTGTATTTGATTGGGAAAAGCATCTCCTTCCCGAAAAAGGTATAGCCTCGTAAAATAATTGAAAAAAAATACTGATTCTTGTGAAACTGCATGAACAGGCTTATTTTAGGTTAACCTGAACATACTGAACATTCGACCTTTCCAAACGAATAGGACTTTTTCGTATGTTCAACCACATCCTAAAATAAGCCCATTCTCGCAGTTTCGGAAGAGTTTTTTTCCAAATAATGATGTTTTACTGAGCTGGTATGTTAATTTAAATAATCCCACACGTAGTAAGTAATTCGTTGTATGCCATGAATTTGTGAGGCCTTTTCTGAACAATGCTAGTTTGTTTTCTTTGAGTTTGAAGAAATCGATAGAACGGAATTTTTACATCAGTACATCCGCTTTCCGCAGCCGTCTACAAAGCCTTATGAGGAGGGTTAGGCGATGCTCGAGCTGAGGTACGTCTTCTCTTGAGAGCCTAGAATATTGCTGGCCCCTTCAAGCTGTCCGTATTTCTGAGACACTCAGTGCAAAACAGGACTGAGACGAACGGAAGCTGTCACGCTTCAGAAGGCAGAAAACAAAGAATCGGATGGCCGCACTATGTCAGGCCCCACCCGTCGTCAACGCCAGCGAATCCATTTCTGCTTTCGCTATGAACGAGCCGAGCCTCGTTCGATGTGCGTGGTTGAGCAATGTCGTTTTCAATATCGATTTTCTTATTCTTGTATTATCCTTTGTAAATGATTCAGTTATTTGACATCTGGTGCCAGTGCAAATAATTATTATTTTCATAATTTTAATTACACATTTTGGATATTTGTATCTAAATTCAGATTTTTTTATTCTCCTGTTCCTAAAACGTGTTCTTTGTAGTTTATCGCGGTCAGGTATTTAGATTCACATGAATACAGTGTATTACGTTGTCGACATAATGAACCACGGCCAGGGTGGTTGGTTATGGGTAATAATATCAATGATGTGTTCTTATACGAGGAATGGTGTATCTAACATTTCCGCGTCAGTAGTATAATGAACGTAACATTAAGTTTATCCTTGAAATCATATCACGTACTCTTGATTGAGTCCTAACCGCCTGTTAAAGATTTTAAGGAAATGTTTATAATATAATTTGACCTATGAAACCAAAATTGATATTTACACAACTTAGACGTTTGGCTATATTGATTAAATTCAATTAGTTGATATAACTGATTTATGTCGTTTATCGCATTTAAACTCGCTTAATACCTATCAACGAATGGATGCAGTTCTGGTAACAAATTTTTTCAATTCTCAATGTTTATATGAACAAAATTTAGACCCAGCAAAAAATAGTTTGTCTGAATATTCACTCTCTCAATGTTTTCAAAAAGCACATTAAGAGACTATTTCTACCAATATTTCTTAAAAGGGAGACGGTCATTTACCCGCTAAACAATATTCCGTTACAGCAACATCTTTGAAACGTCGCATTATAGCCATGCGACCAAACTTGTTTCATTGCAAAAACATTTTTGGGACGTCCTTGGAACCAGAAATGTCCTGCCACATTTACGGTTTTTAAATAACGTTTCATTCGTAACGTACCTGCGACGTTTGAAAACTATACATCCAACGTTGTAAAAACGTTACATTAAACGGTCATAAATAAAAATTATAAGAAATTCGACGAATTATTTTATTCAATTCGAATTTTATTATTATTTATGTATCGTTAGATATGTTATGAAAGAATGTAATTTTATAATTTTACTCGCAAATAAATCTATGAATCTAAGAAAAATCCGTCCCGACCGAGGATCGAACCCGGGTCTACCGGTTACAACGCTGACGTCTTAACCACTACGCTACGCTCGCATACGTATTATTACCATGCGAACGAGAGCTCTTATACTCAATCGTAGAAGGCTTCTTGATAAATGCGGGTTTAGTTTAAACAAGATATGTTTAATTAATTTTGTCATTTCCATATTGGGAATAATAATATTTTAATATTATTTGACTATTTTGTAGTAATTTATTGTAATTTAAATAAATATTTTTAAGATATCCGTATAATATTTTTTTTAAACGAAATGGATTAATAGACAATGTTTAAAAAAATGTAAAGTTAATTGACACACGTATATTTTACAAATGCACTACTTGGAAATAAGTTATGAAATTACGCGGATATTAAAATTAACACAAGTGAACCACTTTTTAAATTATGAATTAAATTTAATACAATTTACATTAAAAATAATAAGGTGCGAGTTATTTTTCTGGACAAGTGACGGAAATTTACAAATTTTGTACATAAATATATTAAAAGCGAACGAGTTTTTTAAAATAAATACACTGTATATATAAAATGCATATTCTCTAAATATTACAAAACCCGTTTCAATTTCAAATGTGAAGTATAACAATAGTTAAATTTCACTTCATTGCAGTCTCAGCCTCAAATTACTCTATATTTTAAATTAATTTTTGTAGTAATATTACAAAAAAAAAATATTGAATTTAATGGACATCAATGTATTTAAGTTACACACGTATAAGAAATAAAAAGAACAAAATTAATAATAGCAAATAATATTATGCACCAGAAAAAAGAATAATTATAAGAAGAAAAAGATTGCATGTAAATCGTGCTAATATACGAAAATAAATGCTGCATTCGAAAGCTTTCGAATCTTGATGGCGAAGTCTGAGATGGAACCGGTCGAAACGATTGAATTTATGCAATAAATCATGTCTACGAAACGTTGCATTCGTAACATTACATGAATGTTACGTTAGTAACCTGAATGCGACGTTTTAAATTTCCTTGGTGATTTTGTGACGTTGCAGAAACGATTCCATAAAACGTTTTTAAAACTGTTATAAAGTGACATTCTGGTAATGTTACGCATTAGCTTTGTGTATTTAGATATTGTGCAACGTTGTGTAAACGGCATCAAGAAGTTGTTACGAAACGTTACGTTTTTGCCATAAATGGGATAACATGTAACGTTTCATTTACGTTACATGTTTAGCGGGTATATTTGCAATTTAGGATATTTAGATATTCAAGGTTTAATGGAAGTTGTTCTTAACGCATTAGGTTAATTTAATAGAAATCGCAGAAACAAAAATTGCATTACAAAGTCCATTACAAATATTAGTATTCCAATGAAAGAAACGAGTGAAACAAAGGAACATCGTTTGTATTTTTTCCTGTTGTGGTTTATAAATTGTGTAACCGAACATATACGGAATTATCCGATGGAATGAAATTCGTTCGTATACTAAGTAGATACAAGTAAAGAAACGTACGACATAATATTTACCTTATTGATCACGGGTAACAGTATACTGCCAATGGCCATGCGTGTTAAAGCATGCGTACTTTGAGCAGTTACCGAACGCTCTCGGGTTCGAATCTCCGTAGAGGTTGATCTTTTTTTTCTTTATCATTTCCTTCCGAGCGTCGAAAATTTCGAAGAAAATGAAACGAAACCGTGCGAATGTTTGTTTATATCTGCTTCGGCGAAATTGTAAGCGTGTAGAATATTGAAATAAAATAGTGTTACAACTTATCGCAATAACTAATTAAATTAAAATTAGAGGGGTCAGCACAATAAGAAATAGTATTTATATATAAAAAATATTTTTATTACATTTTTTACTTTTTTTTTAATTATGTACATTTTTTCTTTTTATTAAAATTTATTATACAATTGCATTTACAATAAATAAAATTTATATATTTTAATACAGAAAAGTAAAATTGATAAATATTATATTTGGAAAGAATTATTTTATCATATAAATACTCATGTTGACTGAAAATAAAAAAAAATTAAAACGTTTATTATTATGTTTTTTTTTATTTAAAGTTGACATAAATACCGAAAGTTTTATTTAACACTGTTTGAATTGGAAAGTCAAAAGTTAATCTGATGATTGGACGTCGGATGATATTTAAAATTGTTGAAAAGATGAAGATTGTCTGGATTCTGATTTAGCAGCTTTATTGTTACATTGTTTATTTTATCACTGGTTTTGAATTAACAGTGTTTTGAACTGGAAAGTCGAAAATCAATCTGACGATTGAACTTTGGATGATAATTGCAGAAATGATGAAGTATACTAAATATAAAGCTGAGTCTGAATCTGAAAATGCACTGACTGCCTTTTTCGTTTGTCTCTTTTATAACATTGGTTTCAACTTGAGTAAGGGTAAACATCGATATTGAACGGATGGGAACTTGCTGTGAGAATGGAATTTTGCGTTGCAATACAAGTCCGCGTGAATGGAATTTGATTTGTAACTTAATCTCAAATCTGAGAATATTTCTGTATCGAATATATAAATCTTAATTTTAACATTATTCATATTTGTACAGGTCGCAATCGTAATATTTTTATTGATATGACTAATCTTAATTAATTATATTACATTACAATAATATTTTATTTTAACTATCTTTCGAAATCATAAATATGATAATATAATTAATAAATCTTCGTATATTTCTATATACTAAATATAATATAGAATAGTTATAAAAGATTATTTCTTTGTTATTTATTCTAGTTACGCTATGACGTAACAATAGCATAATGAAAAAGCGAGTGCCCACGTCTGCGCGTGTGTGTGGTGTAATGAAAAACAAAGGTTGCGATAATAAATATACAAATATGTATCGTTATAACTTTGATGAAGGCGCAAATTTGTTTTTCTTTTCTTACATTTTGCAAATCAACATAGTAATTTTTGATATTCGATTTTCACTTTGTGAAAGTCAACATAGAGATTTCCGTATGTATGGATGGGTTACCCCTACATTGCAAATAATTTTTGTAAGTATCGTCTCCATTTTAATAAATTTTGGTAGAAAATGGTGTCTCAGTGTAAAAGTAATTAATTCGTACCCACGAAAACTAATTATTGGTAAAATAATTTTATGCAGTACTTGATAAAGGTAGGAAATCGCGCATCAGTTTACCTTAACATCGTGTAATTTTCAAAAATGTTTTGTAAATTCTTAATAGACTCGTGTTTCCCTAAGGGGGAAAATCAGGTGAGGGAAACGAGCCGAGGGATGGCGAAAGCGCGTGAGAAAGACAGTCGGGAACGTAGCCTTAGGGGAGAACGAGAAGAAAGACGAGGGAAAGATAAATTCGAGGTGGTTGAACGAGGATCTTCGCGGTGCGTCGTGGGGAAGTACCGGAGTTAAGTATATTGGGGAATTGAGGATCATTTTAATGCTTGGTTAAATTGTGTAATTGTGAGTGTCGAAAGTCAAGCACCACAAGGTTATGTAGATGGCGTTAGTAATGCCGGTTAAAACGATACGTTAGTTTCTCCAAGGGTATAGAGAAACAGAGGTTCATGTATTTGCAACCTACATTAAGCCACCACCGAATGTGACGTTAGCGTTACTCGGGAAAATTTTATTATCGGCTCAAGAGACACAGAGCCGCCCTGGTAATCTCTGAGGACTATACGGCACAGGCTGCTGTGTTTCTTTGAGTTTTCAATTTTGTTGAGTAAGTCATGCGTAACGTTATCGTAGAACTTACTGCCAGAAACCCCTTGGAATAACTGAGCCTCGGGAACATACATAATCTGACATTAATATGCCAAAAGGTGTATCTTTGAACGTTGCTTGACAAGAATTAAGTTAAAATTCATAACACCTCGTAAGTAAATCTTATCAATATATGGATTATATCAAAATGGTAAGATATCAAACAATAGAGCCAGGGAAAAATCAAGGACAAGATTCTCTCTAATTATTTCTAAATATATTAAGTGATCGGTAATAAGAGGAGCCTTCGTTTGCATTGCACAACGTTTTATCAACAAACTGGCCAATTAGGAAAATGCAAATCTCAAAGAGCCAACCAATCCTTGTCCAATCCATCGATAATCATAGGCATTATTCTGATTTACCGCCCGGTTTCGATAAAATCTATCTAAAAATCTCCCACGCCGCGGGCTGCAATGTGCGCAAGGCATTTATAACACGGTCCATATATAGTATCTCCGCGTACATAAGCCCCGCGTTGATTCGAGGTCGAAAGATAATTTAGGAACGATAATTCGTCCCGTGGAATTAGTCGCGGATGGTATTCAGTTAATGTCAATATTCTTTGGCAAATTGCTCGGTATATTAACTTTTATTTCTTCGTGAGCTCGCCTGCCCTCGCGTTCGTTCGTTTGAGCTATAAATGGTCGAATGTGGAACGTGCGCCGAAGCTTTGCAATGAATAAATGACGGGTAACTGCACGTCGAAGCGTATATAGAAATGGCTAGCGGTTGCGCTGCAGGCTGTTGGGACGCTTCATAAAAGCGCATTATACGCAGCTGAAAATAGCGGCATTCACGTTCTCATCATTTACGATGCGCCGGATTTTAAATACATACAGATAAATTCAACAATGGCTATTTACGATTATAGAAATGCAGAAGATTCTGTGCACTTCGGTCGGATTTTTCGTTATTGACGGAATTTTATCGACTGGCAGATTCCCTCCAAACATTATCACTGCAAACGTTTGGACGAGGGATTCGAAATAATTAATTTCCTCGCTAATACGACTACTTTGAAGGTACCTAGTAGGAATCGTAAACATCCGGTCCGTAATTCTCCCTAAAATGAAAGAAATACACGGTCCCTGAAATGGGAACTGAGACAGAAAGACTAATCGACCGTATCCAATCACGAGGACCCCGGGGGAACGATGACCGCACTGAGAATTCATTGTCGTTGATCGTAGCCGAACCTAATGTGTCTGCGTTAACAGATCTCGTAGCACCTAACCCTTGTGGAACGAGTCAGAACGAATGACTTCAGTTCCCCCTTCTGATGAAAGTAGTTGGTGTATTTTCATCGCCAAATTAGGGTGTACGAGCAACCGGAATCCATTCGCCAGCCTTTGATCCTGTGTGCGACGATAATCATGTTACGTCGAATGACATTGAAATTCGGAAGTCTGACATAGATTAAGCGTTTTGGTAAAGGTCAAGATTGGTAAAGATCATATCGACCGATTATCTGGTAATGCTTTATACGTAAAGAGGAAACGCAGAAGCTTTTGCTCTATATATATATATATATGTGAGGACGTGCCGAGAATGCTCGATAATGACGCGGATTCTGAAACGGGGCTGTTCGTGAAATTTATAAAGGCCTACGTGCCTCTCGGGGCTGTCAGAGATACTTTATGGGGTGTTTTGTTTCAGGCTAGGATCTCCGCTAACTCGTCATTTGCAGTCGGTTTGTCGGGTGGAGTTCTCAAAACGCGCTAGGAATTCCCAAGAAGGAGACAAGAGAACAACGTTGACTTGAAAAGGCATACACTCTATCAGAAATGCTTTTGTTCATTTTTCCTTTCAGTTTCACGAAGTGTTGGGAAGGACCTCGATAATTACAGGTTGACACACTAATCGGGAACCCTGATTTAATTAAAATTAAATATGGATGAAAACAACGTTTGGATTTTCATACATCACACTGTATTCGTCAGAAAGATACACGTCGGGATTTAGTCAGTCGCAGGAAGCACGCTGAACTGATATGGGAAACTCGTTTGTGAATTAACACGTTGGCGGAAGACGTGTATTATGCATGAATTTCCCAGCGGCCGCGTCGTTATTCAAATGCGAGGGAAGGGAAACACGACTGTCACAACTATTAATCGTTAATCCCTTTCGGAGTAATCGCACTCAAAATTAGTAATAAAAATGGTCGCGTTGCCAACTTAAGTTTTAATAACTATGATAATGACGAAATAACGTTGACGAGGCGAACCAATCTTGCGAAATTTCTCGGCATCGCCAACGGCACCTTACACTAACGAGGACGCCGCAGGTGGCAGAGACGCGAATGCTGCCTTAATTGTTGTTTCGCACCTAGCTTATATCCGACCCTCGGATGCAAGAAGTAGTCTCGCCGAGTATCTCTCCATTTAGGTCCAACCCGGAATAGCTAATTACTCCGTGTGTTGAGCGGAGTACCCAACCTTATTCCTGTAAATTAATGGATACCTTTGACACTTCATCCGGTCAATTGCCCCTAACTTTTTGATCGGGGAAAATGTCTAATGTCTAACTTTTGCTAAATTTAAGATATCTATGTCAAAGATTATACGTTTGAAGACCAATGATGGTAGTTTACTAAATCATGATAAAATGGATCCAAATAAGCTAAATGGGTTTTATGACTTCAACAAAACAAATAGCAAACATCCTCAGATCGAGTAATGAAGAATTTCTTTGTATTTATCACTGTAATCATTGGATGTTGGATTTTCCATCGTATTCAGTTGAGAAGCACTTCATTGTCGGATTAACTTGGTTGTATCAGGCAAACTTTTTGTCCAACCGAAAGGAACCTTCGGAAGCCCGTAAATGTTTTTGCCATTCCGCTCGTAGAAATGTTCAGAGAAAGATCCGCAAGGCGAAAGTTTGTAAAAAGTTTTCGACCGAGACCAAATGCAAACACCGATTCGGAGATCGACGATGGCATTAGTTGCGGCTCGGTGCGGCATTGCTGGAAAGAGAAGACCACAACGTAGCATAGAGTGGAATCGTTACCCGCATAGTAGAGTTTTAAACCTCATTCACCGTTGCCTTCTTTCTCCTCCTCGGAGAATTGCTTATTTCCCTCTTTGTTCTGCACCCAACTACCTACTCTATCTCCGTCTTTGTCCCTCTGCAGTGCCTTCTCTCTATCTAACCATCCCTCTCCACCTCTCTCAGTCTCCATGGATTACTTTTGCTCGAGTACAGCCTTTGTACGTTTGAGGTTTCGCGGCTCGGTAAAAATTGCGAGGTCCAGCTGAAGCTTGCGGCGCTCGACCGATGCTCCAGTCTGCGAAGCAACATTTACGAGCTATTCTTGGTACACAGACACGGGTCAAGGGAACATCAAATACCTTTTGGGTTACTTTTTAAATAGAATTACAATACGCTATTTGGAATAAACGTAAAAAGAAAATATTTCATCAAGATATTAAAATTGAATATTCTCGAGACACAATTACCACCTTCTTTTTTGAGGCCTCATTTCCTCATTGACTTTGGAGAAAGTAAATTGCACGACTAATTAAATGGACGTGTGGTGTGCTATGAGACGAGATCGGCGGTAATTTGGATTTCGAACTAACGATGCCCGAGGCGTTCCGTTCGCAAGTCAAGTTTACAAACGAAGGTTGAAAGGGAAGAAGCCCGCCTAGTTGAAGGGGAATCGGATACAGATGCGAAATTGCCGGACCGAATGAAAGGCAGTGTCAACCTGCGTGGTTAAAACTGGAGACTAGGAACAAGTCGAGTAAGCCGTTTGATGCGGAGATGAGACTATGGAACAAGGATGAGGATAGGTCTGAAACTACCATCGCGCATCTGCGCACTCGTGTAAATACGGCCTGCCACTCTCGTATCTCGATCTCTTAGCACAGGGTAAAGCAGCGGTCTGGAGATTCGCGAACACGATTGTTGCATTATTCGAGGACTGCGGCTTTGGAATTACCGGTGCACGATCGAAAGGAATTAGTAGAAATGCAAGGACGAATGGGATCCATCAGCCCGATCTGCTTGATAAATATTTAATTTCCTAAAGACAACAGTTTTATTTTGGAAGTTTCTGATTTTCACTAAAGACGTATACGCAATGAGAGTCGTCGCTTTGTTCTTTTACTCTAACAACGCAAGTTTCCCTTTCCGTCATTCGTGTTATCTTCGTCGCCGTAGACGAACGAGAGCCAAGGCTTTTAACGAGCTGCTTATAGTCTTTAAATACGTCCCGGAAGTCTCGGAGCTGCCTCAACGCATATTACCTTTACAGTATCTTCTTTGACTTTCACGAGCTGCGTTCCAACTGTCCCACGGGAACAAAAGCTCTAACCAACTCATCAAATGAAGCTTCGAAAAGTTATTTTATGACCATGGAGTTTTTCGCGTTGACAGTTATGGTGGATCTATTAATAAACTCATCTGACATATGTCAAAGTTTATCAAATCTCAAATCCTTAATAGTCGGACGATTATTTGATATAATAGAAAAGCCATTGGGATTCTCTGCAAGGTATAAATATATTTCCACTGCTCAGAAAATACGAAACATCTCTTCACACGCCGAGAATCAAAAACGGTACATTTTACGAAAATATACTTTTCCGCATTGATCATTGTCGAGGAGCGTAACCTGCATCCGACAGATGCTAGTAAGCATGTGCAGCGTATCTAAGAATACGATTCACCACGACTCTCTTTCATAAGGAACCGACCTGTGTACTACTGGAGCATACATCTTCATGTCAGGTCGCGCGTGGAGCGAAGGGCGTCGTTTTAAAGGTTTGCGGACAACCTCGCCTAGCTTGGGTCCCGAAAGGAAGTGAAGTTGATAGTTGATATACAGGCGCGAAAAGGGATATATGGCGGAAAAGGACGAAGAAAATGGTTGTCGGCAAGAGAAGCCAAGAGAGAAAGATATAGAGATAACGTAGTCAAGAATGAAGCATGAGATGCATTTGTAACTTTGCTATCGTTCCACGGCTTGGATGGCAGAGGGGTGCTGAGCATCGCTACCTACCAGTCAACCCTCGAGAACGCTAAAACTGTTATGAGATTGCACGAGGGAAAATGAATTCAAATTTTATGACGTTTTCGGTCTGGCGTAAAGAGTTTGTCAACTTGGCGATCTGTCTTCTAGGTGTCTAGAGACTTTCGGCAAATCACTGATCTACAAGTTGCTTTTTATTTATGTCAGAGCAATCAATTTGTTTTTGGAAGAGACGCTATAAATACGGTTTGCCATTTTCGAATGTTTTCGGTACTTAACTCGCAATTCCTAGCGTCTATTTTAGTACCGTTTAGAGTAAAAAATACACAGTTCAGAATTAGTCTCACACTTTTAGTGTGAAAACATAAAATAACGAACGAGTTAAAATTATTTATTATTGAATGTAATGGTTTAAGTAATTAGAAGGGAAAATATTGGAAGATAATTCACAAAATTGGTACACATGAAGAATTACTTAATTAATTTGCATTAAAAGTAAACGGATAAATAGTAAACATCTGATCAATTTTTGTTAAATATGTGATAAATCAAAAATTTATAGAAATGCAATAATTTTTTATACAATTTAGATCCAAAAATGGACTAGTTTAAAACCAAAAATGAATCGGTTCAAGACCTGATTACATTAACTTTTATTAAATTGCCCTTGTATATTGTAGTCAAGTGGCTCAGTTCAGTAATTGCTAATGAGGTTGGCAGAGTTCAATCCCGGGTAGGGATGTTATTTTTAATAAACTTTCATTTAATTAGATTTTCGACTGATTCTTTTTTCGTCTTAAATACGTCTAACTTTATTCTTAGATCATCTAATAAATTATTACCTAAAACTGTCTAAAAATCATAGGTCCTTAAGATCACTTTTGAAATCATCAGTTTTGTTGAATTGACAGATTACAATTGTCTCTTGATTATAATAATTACATCGTACATTCTACTTTGTTACTACTGAACTAACTGACAATTTTCATTATTTAATTTCTTTTATATATATTGAGGTGTCATTTAACTACTTCTGTATTAACGAAATTTTAGAAAAGTTTAGTGACTGTCTGAACTTGCTGTGATTGTCTGAAGATAATTTCTCTATTAAATAATTTTGCATGCGATTCTTCAGAATATGTGATATTTATGGGCAAGCATACTTATTATTGTATTATTAACACAATTATTTTTTGTATTTAAGTTTTTTGAAAAATAAGAAAATTCCTGTATTATTAATTTTTAATTTGTGTAACTTTAAATGCAATTAATGAACCAAGATAAAACAATTTTTGTAAAATTGTAATTTTTTCATTTAAAAAAGAATAGCCGCATAACTTTAGGATAATACAAATAGTTATTCCGTAAATGACAATATTTATAAAAATCATTTGGGCAAAATGTATATTTAAATATTCAACAATATATTTTTCGAAGCTTCAAATTAGACTGGTAATATATATACGTAAAATTGCTGAACAAAGTAAAAAGGATTAAATGGAAGTAAAAATGGTAGTTTATAATATTGTAACTCTTTCTTATTAGTAAATACATAATGTTTAGCGAATTATAACGATTTAGTAAAACTTTAAACATGAATGACAGAAAGAAATGTTTCGTACTTTCCACAAATAATTTTTTTAAAATGATTTATCAAAAGTTCTAATATATTTAAACAAAAAAGATATATTTTATTGCATCATTTTGACATTTTTATTTTTATTACTTGCACTTGTATTTAAATCTACAAATCATTCTATTTTAACATACCTTATCGAAATATATATAAATTTATAGTTGTCACGTTTTCATAATATCATCACGCGAATAACGTTTAGGTAGGCGGCATTTACAAAGTTTCGATGTTCTTACTAAGCATAACGTCAACCCATCATTGGAAGATAATCGATTAATAGAATTAGTAGCGACTATACATGTTGCAACGACTTCATTGATTTTTCTATCTATTCCTACGCAGGCACTTATTGTTGATGTTAACTTCCAGAAGAAAATTAAAACAAAATAAAATGATGCATACAATCATTTTAATTAAGAATTATTAAACAATCAAAACATTTGAATTTCAACGTTTGAATTTCAGGCGTAGAATTTTCACCCTCATGAACCTTAAACCTGCTTTGCCGTCTCTCGAGTTCTATTGTAGAGGCGTAAAACGCCATTTTACGCCCTGGATACAAAAATAAATATTAATGCAGTGCAGTCGAGTACTAGGATACATTTTTATTAATATTTGAAGAAACCAAATGTTTTTGAAAAAAAACGGAAAGTTTGAAAAATTTCAATATTTTTCCCGAACGCCATATTTATCACATTCCTAATAAAAAACTGATGTACTTGGTCTCTTCATCAATTTAATAATCATATGGATCTTATTGATAGTCCATCCAATCATTAAAATCTCAGTGAGACATCTGATTCATGAATATGAGATTCATACATGCAGGATTAAGTCAGTCGTGTAACATTTCAATTTCACTGCAACTTTTCAGATTATTGATACGATCAGTATCGCTAAACGCTGTCAAGTCATAACAATCGCAAAAAGATCTGATCCAGGTACCATGTTGCACAACTGGAAGGGTTATCAGAAAAGTAATGAATGCAGTTGCCGAAGTGATCGCATGGATTTGAGATCATCCGAATAACCGGTAAATCAGGTTCCCGCAGATAGTACCGTATAACTGGAATATTTCCGAGTTGCGAAAGACTAGTCGTCGCTTAGCGACTGGAATATAACAAGCGAAGAGCAAAGTAAATAGTAAATTTCTGAAGTCTCAGGGTTGTCGACCTTCTATCCAATCCTATTAATATTATTTGATCCGCTTTGAAAGAAAGCATTCCTTAATCTTGAGAACCGATTCCCAGTAATTCATGACCCACGTATGAAATATATTGACTCCTGTAGACAACTGATCAAACGGTGCAATTCTAATTACATATTAAGCAGAGGAATTTCGTCAGACACAAGCATTCTTGTCTACTTACTTAGAGAAGCCCCGGGTTGAGAATCGCTTGAATGTAATTCGATTGTCTTTATAGTTAGCAACGGACCTCGAATATCGTTGCACAAGTGTGCTTGGCATGGACGCACGTACATGGATGCGTACATCGAGCTTCCCTGTCTCCGTCGACGACACCGAGTCTGATCTAATTATACATGATCTATGTTTGGAAACTGCCGATACTTTCTGGCATTGACAGTACACGGCGACCGGAATGGAATCCACGTACTATATATATTATTGGAAACCTCATTTACTTCATTTAAATAATAGGATCGCCATTTGGTGCTAAATATTTAACATTCATTCTGAGATTTATTATTTTAATTTTCACTAGACTTGAGTCAAACCGCCAATGGTATGCAATAACCAAAAAATTGTCATTTCGGTTGATATTTCTTTTGATGCTGCGAAAAATCGTGAAAATGTTTCAAACATCTGTTTGCATTCCGGGTCTATAAAAGCGTCTGCAACTTCCATCCTTTAACAGACTTACGAGTCGATGCGCTTGAATTGAAACGGCGCGTTGACGTCATCGATACATTGAATCCAACGAAGTCGGACAGCAAGGGTTAACGGAGGTTAACAGGGATATCTACGCACGAGTTGCCTTCGCTTGCACCAACAGTGAGCTTCAGGGAACGGAAAGCACGACGATACAATCGGAATCTGTTGCATCGTGTATTCGGGCTGCTTCACCGACTCTTTTATGCACAATTCTGAAACCGCTATCAATTCGGCTTTTTTCCATAAATCTATGGATTCAACAGAAATCAGATTCGGGTGTCGCTTGAAGAATTCGTGTCATTCGATACACTGTAAAAATTTTAATAAAAAAGCCATCTCTCATCATTTATTTCTAGTTTTGTTGATATGATTGTTTACTCTTAATTTCAACTCATTATCGTCATTTTTCAGAGTGATCTGTTATTTGACTCAAATTTGTGTTCTGGCTATTGTTTATTTAAGAGAAGCCGTCACGCCCGTACTCGAGAAATAAGGTTTTTACTCAAGAGGCGTAAGACGCAGGAATGTCGTCGTACAGAAGGAAACGTCTCGGAACTCCAGAAACTTTGCTCCCGGCTAAACTTCACGTCAAGATGCAGTTAACAAATGCTCGGTCTGTTTTTCTCGTAAACTCAACTTTATATTTCGAAAATTATACATTTTGCTGCACTATGTTAAGCTAATGGTAGTGGTTACTAGAAGCATCTCATAAAAGTGACATTGCAGTGAAATGTCGATCGATTTACTCGAACGTACTTGGAGGTTTCGAACTGATTCGTATAAACCGCGATGAATTTCTGTTATAATATAATTACCGCGAACTGGTGATGGAAACTAGGCCGGTTGGCTGATAACGAAGCGCTGTACTGGCAAAATCGGATTAAGAAATCGAGCTGGATATTGCATTTTTGATCGGGTCTACTCTCGCGGCAGCCGGCCCTACAACTGCTCGGCTCAAACTCGAGTGGAAAGCGCGCCAACCGTCGAGCTTTCCAATTGGATTGAATTATTAAATTCAATTTTTCGACTACTGAGGGATTTGAATTATTAAGCCGACTGCCCGTGGAGTCTTCGCAATTACAGACTCTTCGGGTTCACCCCCTCTCACCCGTTTACCTCTTATCACCGCCTTTTCTTTCGTGCCAAGTTTCACCATATATATTCGGTTCAGTAGCTTAATACGTACTTTAAATCCAAAAAATGTATTTTTTGAATATAAAATTCCATTAAATCTGTGAATTTGATGACAGAATCATAAAATGGCCTGGATTTATACTAACCCATGAGTCACGAACGTTAAAGATTTCCACCCGTTAGTTTTACACTCGATTTCACAGTGAGAAACGAGATAGATCTTTGGGCGAGAAGCAAGAATAAAACATAGAGTGCGCCAGGTTAAAATCGAAGAAACTTAGAGTAGCTACTTAAGTGATTCGTACGGGAAAAGGCGGAAGGAAGTAGCAAGAAGAACGGTCGAACGTTGTATATATGTAGAGAAGAGGGAAAAAGAATGTGTAAGGAATGAAAGCCTCGTTGCACAGACTTAGCGATGGCATTATATCGTATGAAAACCTCTCATCGGATCCAATAGTTCAGAAGCGCGGATGTGGAATAAAGCTCATCAAGAATTCAACCCACAATCGGCATTCGATGAATTAAAGATGTCTCCAGCAGTAACAAGAATTTCCGACCTCCGCTGTCGGTTCCATCCCTTAGCTCTTCGTAAATCTTCGATCCAGAATCATCGCGACTTTTCTCTTCATTAGATTTTAGGCTAGTCTTCGATTTTGGTTATCGTTTTGTTTCGTCGCGAATCCAATGCAACAGTTTTGCAATTAAAGAAGTATAGAATATGCAATTCCTGGGTGATATTTTTATTGCCTTCACAAAAACTCTCTGTCTCCCTTTATCTATCTCTCACTCTCCCTCTAATCATAATAATCTAATATTATCTCTAATAATATTCCTTTTACTGTACTGTCTAACAGTTTGACATCTCTCTTCAATTTTCTCTCGCCTTAACTCCATATCCATTCGATTGCCACGCTAACTCTGATTACCCATGCCTAGTTACCACATAACATAGTTGTTTGTATTCCTTCACTTTCTCCAAGTTTAGTATTAATCCTTCCCTCACCCCTCGACCAGAATTTGTTCTTCTCCATACCTTTTCACGCTCCTTATAATGTATTTTATTCTTCTCTCTTCTTCTATTATCAATAAAATGTCATCCACATACTCTATTGACCATACCTTATCATTTTTCACCCTCCCATCCCTTTATTTAACTCTTCCTCGAATATGCCATATATATAGAGTCAGAGTCATCGGGCATCCTTATCTTACCCCATTCTCCAACTAAAATTCCTTTGATATTTTCCCACCTACTTACACAACATATCTCTATCTATCAAACTCACACTCGGCCCTTTCTCATCAGTTCCTAGGAGATAGATTTAGTTCAGCAAGGTTCTGTATTCTACGCGTATAATCTGCACGATGTACAAATAGGTAGAAACGAATTCGCGAGATACATGGAGAATCGAACGTATTTTGCATCGAGTAAGAGAGGGAAAACGGAGCCGAAATAGGCCGAAAGTGGGTTAACCGCGAACAAGCGCGCGATGTGGGTTATAGGCGGCTGGTGAACGAAGCGAGCTCTGTGTCATATACGATAGCACGAAAGAGCACAGAACAAAGTGTCGGTAAAAAAATGGGGAAATGCATTTTCCAAAGCCAGTGAGAGCCGCTGCACACTGATGCTACTGGAGATAGTAACGCGTTTGAAAGGGTGAAACGGATCACTTTAGGAGATGGGGACGGGTCTATACAGACACTCGGTATATGGAACGGGATAGTTGGATAGATTTGTACCTGCGTGGTTGCCATCATTAGGATGGTGGGCCATAGCTGCATTGCGGGCTCCCATGTTTGTGATAGTGGGGGTCATCGGTTGCACCCGCTGTGGACTCTCACTATGTTACCTCTGCCAGCATATATGCGCCCTAGCTACATATATAAAGATGAAGCAATACGTAGGAACAGTAGCTGGCTCGGCGCCACATAGGCATTGGGTTCTGTCACCCTTCCACTAGGACGGGAATTTACGCTTGCCAAATCACTCGGTTAGGGCCATAGTGCTGCTGGATATAAACAAAAAGCATAGACTGCAACGAAATACAACAGCTTTACAGAAAGTGTCTAGAAATTAATGAATTTTAATTACTTTTTGAAGATTAAAGATATAATAACTGAATATAAGTTTTGTATTACAAACGAGATAAATTTAAAATAAAGAAACGAAGACGACCAAGGAATCGCACAAAAGAGAGAAGAAATTTCAAAGCAAAGGCAACGACTTCGCGACGACGAACTCGGTCCTAAGTTTGTTACCCTTCGGTTAACGGCTCGTTGTAACCGCCACTGCGAATGTATTCTTTTTCCTTTTAGAATACTGCGCGGCATCTTCGAAATAGACCAGCAGGCACGCGAACGAGAGCAACACGAGGCATTCGGGAATGAGCGCTTAAGTGCACAAGGCCGAAAACTTTGTTTATCCACGACGATAATAGGTAAATCGCCACGAGGGAATTGTCAGATATTCCTGATGAATATTTGGAAACGGTTTTTTCCCTTTTACATTTACAAGAAAAATGGCTCGTAGACAAAAGTAAGCGATATGTTAATGTATGGAATGCACACAAGGAGCAACCTCGTTTTTCCGGAGGGAACTGTCGGTGCGTCATTAATAAGGTCGAGGAAACTCATCTAATATGTACATGCATGGCGCAGCGAACCGTAACTCCGAGTTTATTCAAATGATGCTTTAGCTGAGCCTAGAACCCATCCTTTGGCGAAGGATAAGTAATCCTGGCGAGTCTTCGAGGCTCCAAAGAAGAGGCAGAAGAAGCAGCGACCGAGAAGGACCACGAAATACTGAAGAGACGTGTGGAAATGGAAGGTAGCTGATAGAAGGTCCAAGAGGGAAGAAGGGGGCAGACAAGACCATTCGGTTTCAATGAACGATCCACTGCAATGGAGAACCACTTTTCTTCTCTCGCTCTCGCGCCCTCGTCTCGTCTCGTCTCGCTCTTTTTACCGCTTTTCCCGATTCTCCTCCTGGGGGATCGTAGTGATGCGGTGTAGAATCGGATGGATAGAATCATGTGTATAGAACTCTATGCGAGACGCCTCTGAATAGAAAAACACTTGAGCGGACCGGCCCCCGCTGTCGACTCGGTCCTCTTCTCTCTTTCGCTCGCGTTCTCTTCATCCTACTGAACGGATCTCATTTGAATGAAACCCATGGGCTTTTCGCTCTCGCTCGCAATATGTTCCAGGTCTCGAATTTAGGTTTCAACGAGAAACGCGCCCAAGCGCCGAGAGGTATAAGAAACGAAGGAAAGCATCCTGATACTCCTGCAGCCTCGCGTCCAAAGTAACTTCGATTTTGCTTGGCTGGGCAATCTTCGGGGTTTCTTTATGGATTCCCTGCTCGAGCGTGTTTACGGCCAACCCGTAGAAACGGTGGAAACGTGATGCGGCGAATGCAACCTGCGGGGAAAATTGTATACAGCTTCGTTCAAACATAACATGATGTACGAATGGAGTCTGCCTTCCGACTTTTTGTCTAATATCCATTTCTGATATGTTTCCATGGAGAATTATAGAATTCCTCTGAAGAAAATTAGGCGACCCATGGAGTGTATTATAAGTAGTATGAGATGAGTAGTTTTTCCAGTTTAAAACTGCCAATATCGAACCGTGTGGATCGGTATATCGTAAGATTTTATCATCCATACGCGATAGACCCTTGCGTGCTGTGCACGGTCGTCGCGCTAATAAAATAATTACTCCTGGTAAGGTTATTTATATTCGCTGTGGTCGGCTGCCGTTTCGAAATGTATTCACGCGTATATGTTAAGGCAATGCGCTGTGATTTTACCTGGTTCCTGACATTTTATCTTCGCTTGTTTATGCACGGTAGATCGTGTGAACAGAGTCGTACGCGATTATCAAGATCCATTCTTTTCGATGGTATTTTTCCTCGTAATTTGTTGTGCCGTAAACACACCCCGAAGAACACGCGGCGAAAGAATTTCTAAGAATGGACCGAAGGGTTTTTTTGACACAGGCAATTTTATCTTCTCTTGTTTACGATCCTTAGATTTGCGTTAAATTACCTAGGTACATGCACGGGTGCCAATGTATTACATTTCCCATATTAACAGTCTTTCGAAAACGGGAATTAAAATAAATTGACCGTCAAGGTGAACAAAATCACGTAATTCGAAATTAGTTGAGATCTATCCATCGGTGTTCTTTTTAAATAACAGTGTCGAAACACGTAATTTCAATCTGTCCCTCAATGCCTTGTTGTTCATTGCCCCAACTAATTCCGACAACTGAAATACATCCAGCCAAAAAACGTCGGCAGGGCATATAGCCAAAACAATGAGTCTTGCCCGCAGTTACGGAATCTGGAAAAGTTGCGACCGCGCAAAGTTGTCTCGTCCCAAGAATAAGTCCGTGAGCACCAACGAACAATTAAGGAAATGATGGCCGTAGATTACGAGGCGGGACATTTTAAAAGTGCTCGACCCGACGAAATTGCTTCCATCAATCCGCGCCGAGACAAATTAAAGAACCATCGGGGATTCCCCGGCCGGTGAATGGCGATCCACCTCCTCGCACCCAACTTCATCTCCGGAGTGATTTAAAACATTTTTATGTCCTAGAGATACGCCATTTTTCAACTAATCCTTGCCCTTTCGCTATGCAATACTATCTCAATTATGTGGTTTTAAATAAGGATGAATGTCATAGGAATAAGATAAGAATATTTTCAATCTACATGTAGTAAACAATTATTATTATCGCATTTCCCTACTTTCAATTCTGCAGTTACATAAAAGCTGACGAATTAAATCCACGGATAATATTCTGAAAGAAAATGCAAGAGTGAAAAACTTTCGCCCAACTCGGATTTTCTTTAGTTAACTCGTAAAATATTGCTAAGCGCTCGGTTTCAAATTGACAATCATTCTCAAGTTAAGTTATATCTTTTTACTATTTCCCAAGAGATGCAATATGTAAGCGGCGATTGCATCATGTTTTCTGTAACGGGTAGTTATTTTCGCATTGCCGTGGGTTTTTGCCGGGTAGTGCAAGATACGTGTACAGTTTATCGAAGCCGAAGACCACTCGGTCGAGTAGGCAAGTAACTACCGAGCTCTACGAGGCCTTTAGAGTGGTCTGGATAAAACAGCGTATAATTAGATAGGGTGTAAGACATATTTGGACCTCGGCCACATTGGCAACCTGCCAGTTTCACCCTTGCAACCTCCGTAGTCTCGTAGTGCGCAATATGCGTCGGGAGAAACGACGAGATAATGAATGGGGATGGGAGACTATTTAGATTTGACGTTCTATACGGCCATTATCGATCCTTTCATCTTACCTGCACTCTCCTAAAGAAAAAATTATTTTTTTACATTCCTTTTCGTTCTGTTGTTATATCCACGTAGCAAAAATGCAATGGATATTTAGAATGTATTTGTCCGTGGATATTGAATATCCATTGGATATCCAGCAACAGTGAACTTATCATCCATTTTAACTCCATAGTATGTTCCAATCCAACCCATTAAGTATGATGATTTATACTATGTGAAAGTTCCATTTCGAGTTAAAAAATACATATGACACTGTGAGAAATGTTTGTTTACAGTTAATGTGATAGCTTCGTAGTAAAGCTAAAAGAATTTAGATTTTGATCTTAACCTTTTCAAGCATACATTTTTTTTTGTGCTGAAAATAGCTGAAATTTGTTATTTGGAAGTTTTCGGAGTCGCTGATTGGATCCGCCATTTGGATTTTGAAAATCTGAGGTCAGTTTCGTAATCAGCGACCCCGAAAACGACCCACGCTTTCTTCTCCACATATATTTTCCGTAAAAATCCACCATTTTTACACTTTGATAATGTTTTTAAACAATATACATGATAATTAATTAAAAATATTAATTTATTTACGTTTCCTAACATGTTCTTGAAGAAAAGAAGCAGAAAAGAGCAGCAAAATTAATTAATAATTACCTTAAATATGTAAATAATGAATTACAAAAAGGTGTAGCATATAGGCTACACCATGCTTCAAAGGGTTAAGGTGAGGTACACTATCCTGAAGTTATCGTAATCTCAGATTCGTTTGAATTCGTTATGTTAATAGCAGTTAATACGTAATATAAGAATTTTAAATATTAATGTTAGAACCATTACGTGGCATGTAGCATATTTACGCGCATACCGTTTCGCCGAAGCAGATGTAAACAAACATACACGCACGCCGCAATTCGATGTTCTGCGAATTTTTCGACGCATTCTTGACACCCGCAGTTCGAACGATACTATTTAATGTAAGATTTATTAACAGTTAACGAACGCACGTTGAAGTGGGTTAATATACAATGAGATTGCAGGAAAGTGCTGATATTTTTATTTCAAAGCTACCTGTCGTTTTTGACTTTACAGTTACTGTTATAACTACTGTTAAAAGCCTTGAAATAAGCTTATATTAACTATTAGTAAATAATTTTTTCAGTATATGGTACTGAGAACTGATGACTTATACTTAGCTAATACCAATACCAACGAAATACAAATTTCAGTTTGAATATTAAAATACTTTGTCAAATAAAATTCTACGACGGACATCGTTCAATTTGTAAACAAAATTATGTCTTACAATAGTGTCATATTTGCCCTTATTTTCTTTTTGTTTATTTATATTGAATTCAGGATTACATATCGTTATTAAGTAAAAAGCTATTAAGGAAATGAAAATTGTACGTGTGGAAACAAGAATCATCATACCACTCCATTATAATCCAACTTCATCCTTATCTTTATAGCAAACTATATAGTGCCCGTAAAGGATTTCGGCAGAACTGTGTGTATACTTGCTGGTCTGAAAGCGTTCCGAACACTACTTTATGCGACGTATCTAAAGGCAATTTTTTAAAGACAAAAACAGATTCTTGCGAAAACCGATAAGATCATAAAATGTACTTTGAGCCGATTTATGTGTTATGGAAAATTTAAAGAGACGCATAAACTCAGGAAAGATTTTCCCTTCCTCTGCGTTTCTGGGGTTTAACTTCGTTATTGATGATCTCAATTTGCATCATCCAGAGATGAAATTGTTTGAACATATACAGTATTATTTTCGTTTGTAAAACATTTATATTTTTGGCATTGATGACCAATAAGCAGAAATTATTCCGTACTATACATTTTGAATGTAAATTATAAGCCAATGGATTATTTCGGATGACGTAAGCTCATAAATGGTGTTTTTACTAATTCGCATATAAACTAACGATTTTATTTTCAAACTCGTCCCCGTTATGATTTTATTGATTTTTTTTTAAATTATTGTTATATCACATTTCGGTGATGGGAGTAGTACGCGAGAAAACAATTTCGAAAGTGGAAAAATTTATTTTTAGCTTCGACGGGATTTTTTACCTCAAGGGATTTACCGAAAGGCATCCGTATTGACGATCCGTCATTGAATAGCACCGAAATATTTGGCATTACGTATCTTCCTGGTTTAAAACGTTACTAAAAAGCAAAAAGTGTATAATACGTTGTCCGTATTGTTAATCTAATCTACTTTTTTAGGTGAGCATTATGTTGTCAATATTAAATTTATATCCGATTCGAATGAAATAAATTGGTGCACGGCGTTTATTTCCATTTCGTGATAACGAATATGAAATATTGACATTCGCCGTTATTGTTATTATTTATGTAAACTCGTATCACTTATGCATTACAATACAATGTAGAGTTTTAACCTGACGTTTAAATTCCAGCTTTTAATTTCACGTAAATTATTAATATATTTTGAAAGCAATTTAATGTTCAAAATGCCCTAATTTTTATTAGAAAAGGAAAATGAAGGCACAGACCAAAATTGAATAAGATGGTCCTATTAACAATTTAAACTCAGATTTTATATTCTTTGGTGGTAAAAATGTAAATATGACTTCCCATTAATGACAACACCATGAAGCGGTTTTATATGCAGTCTATTATTTTGCGCTTACTTTTTGAATTCGCTCAGTAAGAAGCACCGTAGCCGCTATCGCATGAGGATTCGCGACGTGATACGGACGAGTCCAATTATCTCTAACACCGGACTGGCTAAAAATCAAAGTTTTAATTCAGTCTTAAACGGGGCTCAGACTCGGTTGCAATTACGAAAGTTTCGGTAATTGCGAGAAGCGAATATATACGGGCTACGCGAGAGAAAAGCTTCGATGCAAACGCGCAAGCGAGATCTTGCACGAGCTCTTCGCGTGGTAACGCAATTTGAATTTCGTATCTCGAAAATTAAATTCGAATATTAAAAAACTCAAGTCCTTAGTAAGAATATTACAAACTTTTATTCCGATCATATATTCCGGTATGGCTGTTGTCAAGTTTCCGATTGCTGTTGATTGCCATTAATTCCGTTACAAACGATTTTAAATAAAAAAGTAACTTTTTAGTTTCAGAAATATCATTTTTTAGTTAGGGTCAGAATTGTTAGCATTTATCGAGAGAGTTTGGAACATATTCGCTTTAGTGATGTCTGTCGTAATTTCTGGTAGTCGAGGCGTGAAATTTCAAAATTAGTAAGTCATTTTGGGACACGAGTCGAATCGGGAATAAAGGTTTAGAGCGATCGTCGTGGATCGCGACCGCTTTTAGTTTACAACTTGTACTTAAAACGTCCGCACCATCCACACCCACTGTTCCTTATGCTGGCCGGAAACAATTAATAGACCAGTTCGCTAACGACTCTAGAGTTTGATATCGCCATAAATCCGGGGCCTCGTTCCACACTTTTATGGTCGACACTCATGAGTTACGGTGACCTGGGCCGGGAATCTCCGCTACAGATAACGTGTCCGCTGCTGGCTCTGGCTTTGAAGAAATTTTGAAATATTGACAAATTTTGCAGGAAGTAGCATATTTGGTGCCAAGGGTATTTTTTATTTCGTGTTTTTAGGTGCAGTTTTCCAAAAGTTCAATTTTCTTCACGCTTAATAAATCAATTGGAACACAGATTGGTCGAGTAAAATGGTGATGCCCTTTTTAAAATAGATTTGTTTATTTTAATGTAATTTTGGTATAATATCCAGACTTGTAAATAAATGGGTTTCACTTGAAAATTACAATGTGTTCATTCAATACACATTATAGAACAATAACTTTATAAGCTCGGTTTGTCCGGGAAAAATATCTAAAAATAAATAAAAGCACGTGAGGAGAGGATCTTTTAGTTCAGTCGGGGATTTCCGTGTACGTTCACGATTACCACCGGGTAGTGGGGGACCTCCAAAGGATACAAGCCACGCCCTGCGGAACCACATTTTGATCACAGTGAAGGCATCGCCAATTTTCGTGGCCATCGAACTTAAAGATAGTATTTTGAGAAACAAAATTAGATCCTGTTCTAATTGTTCTCTATTATTATAATTAAGTGACACGGAAAATAATGTTTGTATTGCCACAGCCTAATGCGTGGTGTTGGCGCCATCGTCTTACCGTAGCCTCACATTTATTGTTTATACGCTTTCGATACTGTATTCTAGGAAAACTCTTGTTCTGCGGTAGCACAACAAATGTTTACGTTGAGGTTGTTATGCCGGCGCAAGGTAATACTGAGGTCACAGCCATACCGGCACCACAATTTTGCTGTCGCACCGTAATATTAGCCTGTTGCGGCGTCAAATTATTTTCCATGTATGCTAAAGGACTAACAAAATAGAGTGACTAATATATACTGGTAACGTTAAAATAAATTAGAAGATCAGAAATAATGAATTATCTCTACATCATATTAAAAGATAAAAATATTTGTTAATAATTTCCGCATTTCTTGCAATGTATTAATGATATAATTAGCCATAAACTAGGTTAGTATACTGAAATAAGGATTTTATAATATTAATTACGATTTGCATGTTGCATCGGTGTAAATTAACTCATTTTCATGATTTTCCTTTTACTTTTCCAGAGAGCCTCAGGGAGTACTTCACCAAGTACGGCGACATCACAGAGGTCATGGTCATGAAAGATCCCACAACACGACGATCAAGGTAATTTTCATTTTATGTCACGTTCGTATAAATTTGGTAATTGCAAGTGCAAATGCATAGTTAGGTACATAATACAAACACAAAGAATGGCTACTTGTATTTGTATTATTCAACAAGTAATGTCATAAATTTAAAAATAATAAAAATAGCCTACACAGAAAAAAATAAGTCTTAAAATCGTTACATCTTAAATTCAGTCAATATTTCGGCTTAAAGTCTTACTTTCCGACAACAAAACTGACTTTCAGCCGATATTTTGGTTTGAAATAAGATTTTTCTAACTTAGATGCGGTAAGCTCGATAAATCTTATTTTAAGCTAAAATATCGTCTAAAAGTCAGTTTTGTTGTCTGAAAGTAAGACTTTAAGCCAAAACACTGACTGAATTTAAGAAAATTAACTCAATTTCCGGCTAAAATTAAGCCTTACCTGATGATGAATTTAAGATGTAACAATTTTAAGACTCATTTTTTTCTGTGTAATAGTCCATATTTTGTCGATGAACATCCTACAATTAAAAAATATATTGTTCAATGATTTATTGGATTCAATAAGCCCTTTGTAAGGTCAGCAGAAAAAAATTATTTTTTAGTACTTTAAGGAAGAATTTTTTTATATTTTAATTATTTAGGCTTTGTCAAATTGGGAATTTTAAAGCCTATCGATTTTCTGTTACTAGTCTCAAGAGCGATTTTTGTCGGATGTATTTTAAAACTATTAATTATGAATGCGGTTATGATGGATTACTGCGTCACAAGTGGAACGACGATTAGCATCTGTCGATCATCGTCTCTTCGTTTAATTTTTGGTATTTTACCCGCGCCTTGTGTGCTGTATATTTTAAGCTATCGGTTTCGCGTTTACTGAAATATTGATTTATCATTTCTTCTCCACGTATCGTTTTATCTGTAACGCCTTTTCATATTTGTAATGACGTACGTAACAAATGAATCAAAATTAATTCCGCATCATTCCCGTATTATTATAATTATGTGTTATCGATATATTTCGCGTTACAATATATCAAAATGTAATATACTCGTTTCAAATATGTATACATAATATTTTTGTGTTTTTATAATGTTATAAAATAGAACATAATTCTAACAATCTCAACTTTTTTCCTTCGAATTAGTAATTTCAAAAGTTCATTTTCATTAATGCTTTAGACATTTGAATAACAAAATATGTGAGAATAGACATTTTTTTAGACATGAATCTTTCATTTTGGTCATAAATTTTTAAAAGCATTTTTTATAACACATATACCATTCATTGGAAACGCCTTCTAGACGTTAGTGACTGTTTAGTTAGTACTACAGTGGTAAAACAATGAGACTTCATATAAGAATGTATTCAACCGGCAAAAATTGATAAGGTATATTTTACTATTTAGGTTAGGAAATCTGACTACTTCTATAATATAGAATAAATTTGTAGTAGCAGAATATTTACAATATTCTCAAATATAATGGGACCAATAAAGATGGCGCTAGTATTTTCGTCATTTATATTTGCGTTTAGACTGAATATAAAAAAGGTACTTTTGATAAATTATGGAGGATCTTATCAGAAATAATGCATTTTTGAGGTAACTGATAACTAAAAGTTAATAAATAACTCCATCAATCATTAGTAAATTTCTACACGATTTGATAGTTATACCTTAAGGAGGTAGTCGTGCGACAGTACCCGTCAAAAGTCTACCCCACATAAATCCACAGACGCCACTTTGTTTCTTCAGTGCGCGTAATGAACTTTTTGGGGGAGAGTGTACTTGATGGACGCCTGTTACACACTAATTTCTCAAGGAATCGTGTCTGTGTACACCAACATCAGCAAAATTTCGAAACGGCAACCTCGCATTTTACGTTCACGACATAATTTCGCTGTCTATTTATTAATATTATTACAAAACTGTACCGCTAGGGTTCTTCAATTTTTTTTACAATGTTCTTTAATATATTTTACACAACATATTAGTTTTTTATAAAAACGGTAAATACCGTTTTTCTGTAAATAATTAATATGTCATGTCGGCAAAGGCTTAGTATGGGGAACACGTGTTAAAAAGTGAAACTTTGAGGACGATTATCTCCATTATCGTACGGACAGGCTTTCTGAAATTTTAACCACGTATTGATATCAACGTCATTAACGTTTGGTGAAAAAATGAAAGACTTCGTAAAAAAATCGTTTCACGCGACTACCTCCTTAAATCGAATTAGTCACAAAATACTAATATAAAATGAAAAAGAGTTATCATGAATTAGTCTATTTTTCACTAACAAATAGTAAAACACCACTAATATGTTAGTAAAATTATATTAATCGAATTCATTCTACTAATCCAATAGTAAAAAAAATAATATTTTTTTTTAATTGTTTTTTTCATTTTAATACCAAAATTTATGATTACGATTGAATGAGTAACTCCTACTTCTCGTTTACGATAGAGTAATTTTTAATTAATTTAGATGTTTAGAGTATGAACAGGGTTTTCGTTCAAAAAATTGCTTAATCAAAGATGAAAAACATAAATTTTCAGAACTTAAAATAAAAACTTGGCTATCTTAATTATCCCATTTCTAATAGTAAATATAAACTGCATAAAAAAGCATAAATAAACTGCATCATAACAATTTTTGTTATCCCACATTTTAAAACAAAAACCGTGTTACACATATAATCACTTAGTAACTCTCAAAGTTTTAAAAACATTAATACTCTCTTGGGTGTTTCAGTATGCGCTACGTTTATAACAAGCTATGCGAAATTTACGGTAGATTTTCCTTATACACCACATGGCGTTTTAAAGAGAAAGCAAAAACAAAATTTACTACTAATATAATAAATCAGCCGTAAAGTACAAATAAATTTTCTACCAGCGATAGTCGAAAGCAATTTAAAATAATGAATTACCAAAAAACTCTAAACAGATAAACAGTTGCAGGGAGGCTATAAAAACTATTACCAAAATTAATACTGTCGGTATCAATATATTTATTAACATTTCCATCTAATAACGCACCATTTTACACTACAATTACTCTTATGCAAAGCTTACCGAAGTATTAAAATTATGCAAGCTGCATCGGCATGTTTACATTCAATTATCGAGCTTTTTCCCAGCGCTGTCGAGGTTTTAGTAATTGAACATTACGTGCATTTTGTTGTAAATATGTTATCCGCAGGATATTAATCATTTATTTGAAAGTCTTTGTAATTATTATTAAAATAATATATGTGGATTTATAATATTGTTATATGCAATCTATACTTTATCGTCCTATTAGGCGCAATAATTATTATTGTAGAGGTACAATCAACATATTCATATTAATACTTTAACTGATATAGAAAAAAAAAGTGTATACAAATATCAAAATAGAAGAATAAATTGTTGTATTCCATAGAAACTTTTTGTTTCGAAGCGTTCAAGTATTTTCGAATCTGTTATAAATTTCAGTCATTAGTCAAAATATGGTTTATACTGTTCATAGAATATATTATCATTTTTATTTGGAGTTTTATCAAATTCGAAATGTCTAACAATACTTTTATATCAGGAACTATTTATCCAATATCTACTGTTTTTGTATTATAATGAGAATGCGTAATTAAGGTATAAATAAGTTTCAATACCACCAGTAATCAAATTCCGCACATATACAATATAATTTATTATATCGTAATATCTTTATACGTAAATACATTCTCATATTTAAAGAAATCCCAATATAATATAATTAGTGCATTGTGCAACTAGAAGGCGAGAAACTTGTTTTGCTCCCTAGGGAGAGACAGTGGTATTTTGCACCCAGGATATAGGGATCAAATTAGAGACATAACGTACGTATCCACCATGTATTTCAATGTGATTCAATCATCACTGAACATCGCTAGATATTCATGACATTGAACAGAATTATGTGAAGATTTGAAATAAAAAATACTAACAAAAATATGTAAGAAAATATTTATTTGAATAGTCGCTTGTAACCGATTTAATGAAAGTAAGGAAATGCCTTCTATTTTTTAATAAATGTTTCTCCTCTTTCAGTAAATCAGAAAATCTGTCATTACTCCATTTAAATATTTACTTACGACTATATTTAAATAATATTTATATAATATGAATTTACCGAACGCACACTATTGAAAATCGATGATATCTAAATACTACTATTATATGATTATATTATATTAAAATATTGTTCCCAAAAATTAAATACCAAAAATATATAAAACTGTTATTCGTAATAGCATTAAAAGATATAACATAAGTCACGCGGGTTGTACTTGACAGGTAATTAGTGAGCATAAAGTTAGTGCGACTGAACGTTAAATGAAGTTCAAATTTATACTTTTTCAATTCCCATTTTATCAATATTAATAAAGAAGGCATTGATGATTTAAATAAAGAAATTAATTGTAAGAAAAATAATATTTATTTATTTTGTTAAATAAGATGAATTATTTTTTACTATGGGTAATTTTTTCCTGAAAAGATATTATTCGATAGTTTTGCATAAAAATATATTTGTATTTATAAAATACTGAATATTAATTGCCTAAAATGGCGATCCCTCCAAAAAGTAAAAAAAATAATATATTGAAAGTTATTAATCTTACTATTAAATTAATAATAATCATCCATTTCGTCATTACATAAATGTAAGAAAATATATCTCGTAATAAAAACCAACTTAATGTTTCAAAATATTTATTAAATTTTAGAAACATGATTTAAATATATTTACTTTTTTATACATTTTTAAGTTGCTTGAACCACAACGAAACATATAAAATAATCATCAGTACTTACTACTTTCATTTAAGTGCTTTTTATATTCATATGTAACTCAAATTTGACTCGTTATTATCGACAAATGTAATAGTAATCTACAGAGACACACATATGTTAATTTGCCATAAATATCACATTTGATTCATTGATTAATGGAACCACTAAATTTGCATGTTATTATCTATAATTACATTTTAACTAATCACTTCCGAAAAAACGCTTCTTTCTCACACTCTGATCGCCAAATGCTATTTTGCTCCCTCTATTGCGGGAGCAAAATAGAGCATTTTCTCCCTAGGGAGCAAAATAAGTTTCTCTCACTCCATTTCCAAAATACTATTTTGCTCCCTATCTCGTGGGAGAAAAATAGCACGATCTCGTATGAGACAATAATATGTGCAACAAGAGAGAACAGTTGTTATTTTGCTCCCTAGTTGCACAATGTACTATTTTACCACTATATTTGCTGGAATTCATACGAATTCGTTTCCACATTTTATAAACTTCGATAGAACATGTAAACAGTCTGGCTAATACTTTTCATTTTAATCGTGTACATTTTAACATAAAATACTTTTAGTTTGAAAAGGGGTATAGAGAATCTAATTTCTTAATTTCCTTCAGTTGTTCACAATTTTTAGCTTAGTTTTATACGATCAGAAAAATAATTAGAAAAATAATTAGAAAAATAAACTAAACGGTAAGTTATTCTGTCTGGACTAGTTATTTAGTAATTTTTATGGATAAATGTACTAGGTCAAAGAAATGCAGCTACAATAATTAGTTCTCACTGGATAAATCATATTTTAGTTAAATTTATTAAATATTTTGAATAATGCATACTTTTCTTCTATCTTGATGTGAAGACATCAATATTTGAATATAGACATATATATCAAGTATTTAATTTATATTGATGATTATATCGATGACATTATTTTACAAAATTTCTTGTCCAACGGATGGATTGAATTTACAAAAACATTTAATTTAATTTAAATGTTGCACATATAGTCAGAACAATGTAAAAGTGAATGAAGTTAAAAAGATAATAAAAATAATGAGACATCAGTATTTTTATTAACATTTCCTTGATAATAACATGTCAATTTGTATTAAAACAAGTGACTAGTTAATTCAAATAGTTTTTCTCTAAAATTCAAGTTGCTCTTGAATAAATGGTAGATTGCCACCAACAATAAAAAGTACACATGCAAATACGACGTAGGATTGTCATCTGTCAGAATGGTAAAGGAATAAAATTTTGCGACATGAGAAACAGTTTATAACAAAAAATGAAAAAAGTCAAATACAATAAATTCATATTAGACATTGTATAGAGTTTTGAAAAATACAACGATGATCGACTTTAAACATTCGTAGATAAAAAATGCATAACGCATCACTTAATCATACCCAGGGCCGTACCATCCACCACTATAACTTCTCTAACTTTGTTCATGTTAAACGGATTACTCCACAACTTTCGGAAAGTATCCTTCTGACGATATCCGGAGGAAGACGATAAAGTTCAAAAATCGAAATTCTAGCTATCAAGTGCTTTAAAGAAGCCATAGCTAATTCATTAAGTATTTTTTCATAATTGCACAGAAATTAACAAGTTGTGCTTCCATTCAATATTTTCTGTCAATTTTCTTACCAACGGGATTGAAATAATTATTTCAGAACAAACAATTAATTGAGTTTTGAACTTAGCCGCAATGAAAGGAGCCAGGAGTAACCCAATTTGAGCAAGACGAAAATGACCTTACTAACATTGGCGTAGAATCGGAGAATGTCAGATGATTTTATTTAACCCCAAGTCATCTCAGATGACGTTATTCATAATTTATGATTATTATTAATATGTAAAAGGCGTAAGTAGGTAATTTTTTCTTTAAAACGAAAAAATTCACGATATCTATTCAGAATCAACAAGAAAGGGAAAAAAACGAATCAATTTGCTGCCAACACCTGTAGAATTCCCAATTTATGCTAATAACAGTAGCTAATAGTGAAAAAAATTCAAAACATTCCAGGGAAGGCTGTAGGCAAAAACCGAATAAGAATGCGGTAAAAAAAGTGCCTACCATATAATGCGAACCCTTTGTGCGTGCGGCTTAGTTTTTGAAAGGTTAATGCTTTAATAATGAGATCCCGAAGTAAGTGAGCTTAACCAGAGGCAGGTATTGGCAGCGGCTCCTGAGTAAATTACTATCTGTGAGACATATAATTCGAAAGCGATACATTTTGATCGTTATGTAGCTACAACTTTTTTTCGGTGGGAAGTCAACGGCGAAGATCCTCACGTGAAGTGTGTATTTATGTAAATACAAGACGATTGATTTTAAACGTCGCCGTTTTCGTGTGGAATCGCTCATTGAAAATAACACCTTTTGTATCACGAGATCCTTAATTTATAGTTTATGATACGAACGGTTAAAAAATTTCAATCAGTTTCTACCATTTTTCAATAAATTTAAATAAATCAGAAATAATGATTAGACTTTGAAAATTAACTAATAAGCCTAACAAGATCAGATATTTATTACGCGCATTCTTTGAAAAAAGTTATAAAAAATATATGACAAATACTTTTGTAGAGTGTATTACAAAACTACTAATAAAGGGACTTTATTTATTGTCAACTTTTTATATATCTGTAGAAAATTCCACTTATTATAAATTAATGCTAAGAATTCATGTATTGTGTTAAGCCAAAAATCGTAAATAGTGTAAATTTAATAGTCTATAAAAAAAAGCTTTCATATTTCATGAAAACATACATAATGGAACCGACGGACGAATTTCGAAAAAATTATTGATTGGTATTAGAGGGTTTTTGTGGTCGCTGATTACGAATCGGAACTCTGTTTGAAAAATTTGATACCTTAACTCAAAGGACCAAGAGGACGCAAAATGTACCACAACTTTCCGGCTCTCACTTTGTATGAAAAACATAGTTTAAATATTTGTCAAAAACCATCACCGATGTAGAAATGATCTCTTTCAGATTACGGAGCCTAAATGTGGTTATTGTTCACTCAAAAAAGTTACGACACATTTTATGAACGAAAACGCGATTGTTTTAGAAAGAAACCATGTTTAATCATCATTATCACACGAAAACCAAGTGCAATTTGCCACGACATCCAATATATCGCGTCCTCGAATCGTCAGCTATCAAAATCCATGATTACATTTTGCGAAATTCAAAATGGCGGATGTCAAAATGGCGCCCAATCGTAAAAAAACTCTATAAGGTTCTTTGACGTAAAATAAACCTTAAAACTTCCAATTACTGTCATAAAACTATGTAAAGGGACATCATTAGAGGTGCTGAATACAAAACTGATGCCGGTTTCAGAAAATTAAAAATGGCGGATCCAATATGGCGGATGTATTTTTTGCAAATTCAACGGATTCGCCTGAAACTCGTTACTCGCGAGTTTCCGAGGTCGGTGATTGTGAATCTGATGTTGGTTTTTCAAAATTAAAAATAGCGGATTCAATATGGTGGATGTATTTTTTGCAAATTTAACGGATTCGCCTGAAACTCGATACTCGGCGGTTTTCGAGGTTGCTGATTGTGAATCTGATGTTGGTTTTTCAAAATTTAAAATACCGAATCCAATATGGCGGACGTATTTTTTGAAACTCATTACATTCACCTGAAACTCGTTACTTGGTGGTTTTTCAATCTGAATTTACTAAAAACAGAATATTTGGAAAAATAATAAATGTTGAAAACAGTCTAACTAAAGTAAACATATTCTGTAATAAATAAAAATGTAGTATTTTAATGTGATTTTTTTGAATTTTCAGACGTCATTGGTACTGAGTCCCGTGGGTTTAGCTGAAAAATAGTCCTAATCAGCAAAGTTAATGTTTATCAAAAAATCATAATTTAATTTTTTATGACTTTGATTTTTTTAATGAATTGATTATTAAACTTTAACTTTTGTAATTTCCTGTTTTTTATAACTAATGAGATTCGTTTCAAGATATATTAACATGGAATTGATAATTTTGCAGCTTTTCTCATTCTTTAGATGTTATCCGAATGGTCGATAGTCATTCCACAGTTTTCAAGTCATCTACAACAAACTGCTAAATACTTAATTAAAATCTTAATTTAGTTTCATCAAAAATACCCGTAAGATGTTACGAAATTTATTCAAATGAAATTTATAAAAAACCATATTGTGATACAGTGTGCATCAACCATTATTTACATTCAAAACACAATTAATACAAATTTGAATAGTTCATGTTAAAAATAGTTGACACTATTTTTAGCATTTAAACTCGACTAACAACATTGTTACTAGTCATTTTTATTGGTCAAGATACACAGTGGTGCATGTCAAAATTTTGTAAATATTGAAATGAAAAAGTTATACATGGTTTTTTAATGAGAAGCATTAAATTTTCTGGTTTTATTTTTAATTTATCAAATTTTACTATCGATAATGCTATTCGCATATTTCTGTCAGTCACAAATATCGTGTAAAAAATGAATTTGATAACAGAATGCATATTTTTGTAAGTAAAAGTATAGTGGACACAAAATGGCAATAAAAGTGTATTTTTATTCGTAATGACCAAGCTATATTTTTCAAAATCACTAGTGTCAAGAAATGACTAGTGTCAAATTTTTCTTGTAGAGTTAAAATATCTTCAAAACTCATCTATGGGGCTAATACTTTATAGGCATCAATATTTACTAACATTTTACTTTTTTTACACTGTAGATTTATTCCAACATAAATATAAATTACCTCTTCTCTCACTTACACCTGATTTTAAAAGTTCTGTGGATTTGACCATATATCAAGAGGTTGTTTTAAATATCATGGTGAGAAATTATATGCAACAATTGAATTAATTTATAAATTTAAAAAAATATTATGTACAGTATAATTATAATAATTTTAATTCGCTTTTCTTGCAGCGAAAATTAATTATAAAAAACAGATTGTATACATATTTAATTGTGCAATTTATATCCAAGTAAAACAATTTATTATTTCAAACATACTTTATTGCAATTAAATGTATGAAGGAAATAGACAAAATATTTAGTAGTTAATTATGCAAATTAAAATTATTATTTTAAATATGGCTTTTTAGTTTAATTTTGTTGTAAAAATTCTGAAGCTGTGACATAGCTTTATGTACTTTTTTATTAATATTTCAACTATTTTTTAATAACAGTTTCTGAATATTTCGCTTTAAAAAAACTGGAAAATTTTCGATATCCCATTCAAATATCGCCATAATGAAAATTGCCTTAATTACTTAATTTTTGTCGTCAGATACCTTTAAAAATATTAAGAAATTCGATCAAAAAGAATGTCGTATTTGGTTTTTAACCCAGGAAAATGGCGAAATATTCTGATGTAGAATTGGCATCGTTTACAGATTGCGTCGCAAGGGAATTGTAGTCGTCTCTTTTCCTCGTTATGTTGCACCTACTTTGAAGGGTGGCAAAACATTGACGTACAAAAGTTGCTACATTTGAAAATATTACTTCTCGTTGTCACCGGTTTCCCTGTGAAGTTTTTTAATTTCGAGTTTTTATCATAACGAGCTGCTGTCCACATTTTCCAACGTATTCATCATAATGTGTTGCGATTCTAAATATTTTCAGTTTATTTAACAAATTTGTTCATTATTTTTTAATCTTGTAATCTTATAATCTTATAAATATAACATCCAAAAGCGGGCATTCTGTATAAATATAAGAAGAAAGAAATATTTGCTTCTTTAAGAAATTGATTGACCTAGTACTCGAACAGGTTGAAAAAATAAAAACAATATAATTCAAAATACGAAATTAAATCATTTTCAACTAATTTGACTAAAATTAGTCAACAAGAACGTGAACTATTCTCACTAATCCGCTTAATTATGTATTTTGAAATTCTGGTAGAATTTTCTTTTCGAGATCAATAATTCGTTGATATTATCGGACAATTTCTATCAGCTGATCAAAGTCAACCTCATTTCCTACCAAGTGGCGCAACAATTCACGTGATCTATTCGAAAGTGGATGAATTTGTTTAAGACATATTTGCATTCACTATATCCGAACTTTAAAAAACTAATTTTTGAATAAATTTCTAAATCCTTTTAGGTTTAAATTTATGTAAATTGTTTTTGTTGAGGATCTGAAAGCCGTGCTTTCTTTTGATTTCGGCGCACATCGCGGAACTGCATTTCGTTGTTTACCAGCGTTTCCGTTCCATCATTCCGTAATTTTATAAATGAAAGCATAGGGAGAATGCGTACTTTTGCGTCAACGATCCCCTGCACTTTGCATTCTTACGCTTCATTCATTAGTCAGAAAGCTTGGCGATCAACGAAAGTAGCGCGCAATTTTCTCCAACCCAGCTTCTAATTATTTTCCTGATTTAATTCGACGGAAGGCACCGGACAACAAAACGAAACGAAACACAAGAAGACTCCGGGAGTTGTAAAGCAGATGCAACAGTCGCGCTTATTCACACCCGCTTATTAAGCGAAAATAAAGCTCACGGAATCAAAGTGCGCTTCCCCTCGTTCCATCTCTTAACTACCACTCCGACTATCATAAAGTCTCCCAACAATTAGAACTTTCGCACACCCTATTGTCCCCCGGCATCTCCCACAATGTCGTAATCAGTCGTACTCGACGATCCATGGCTTCGGGGATCTGCCGAATCTCGCCGCTAATTGAAGTCTGAAACTTTTAACTATTCATAGATGATGTTAATCTTTAAATCGTACTGAGAAACGACGATGGTCCATGAACATTTTTTTTTCATCTAGGGAAATTCCAGCGATTATTAATTATGTTGGTAATAGTATCAAGGAATTATGAAAGTATTATGTTTTTTCGTTGATATTAATTTATAAATTGCACTTTAGTAATACCCCAAATTAAAACTTTGATAAGACACCTATCCAGAGGCACTGAGTGCGTAATCTGAATATTATTAAGGGTCTGATCTTAAATGTAGCTTTTGATTGAAGCAGGTCGTGATTTGGCCCCCACTATTACGGTTGATCGATACCAGGCCGTTGGGGTATCAAAATAAACACGCCTGACGAGGTATATCTTTAGTAACGTAAGTAACAGTTATGTAATATTTACGTAATGGTTACATTGTTACATAAATGTTACATAGATACAATGATGCATGCCGTATTGAATCCGGATCAGGCCATGATCAGGTATTATTGACGAAAACTTGTTAAGACATGTCTACTTAAACCGTAAACAGTGTCTGTTCAGGTAGTAATCAGAAATGCTCGATATGGGGATGCACCTCAAAAACCCGATAAATTACCAAACAGACACTTAAAAAACCCGACATTCAAAAACCAGACATTTATTAATGATTGAATTCTAAGTGTGTTTAATAAATAATCCATGGATTAAACTGATTTGAGTGACCTAAAAAATTAATCCCTTGGTCTAACATTTTTAAATGACCTTCCAGTGAGACCTCAAGGACGTCGACCCGATATCATTTTTTGTATGTAGTGTGGTTTTTGAATGCCTCTTTTTTAAATGTCTGGGTCTTGAATATCTGTATTTTGAAATATGTGGTTTTTGAATGTCGGGTTTTTAAAGAGCCTGTTTTGTGATTTGTTGGGTTTTTGAGGCGCACCTCGATAGGTCCATCTCGATAATGCTGGGTTATAAAAAATGGTCGCAGGTTGTTCTCAATAAATATTTTCACGAATGCATGTCGAGAATATATATTTTATACATCGACACAGCGCATGAGCGCAAATTTCCTCTTCTCTATGTTTCGAATGTGACATTTATGTATTTTTCAGTTTTTTACAATATTATACAAAATAAATAACTAATGTCTATTGTAAATATACGTTTCCCACCTGGGACGAAACGTGTATTTACAATAGACATTAGTTATTTATTTTGCCACTAGAGGAACAAAGAATCCATTATTAGTTAAATCCCTAATTTTATATATAAGCAGCTCCACTGTTTACATTATTAGTTTGTTTTTATTTTTATTTTGTCCATAAGATCGTAAATACCAACAATTAAATTATTATAACATTATAGGGTAAATGGTACAGTAGTCGGCCAGTTAATGCTATGATTTCAGTGAATTTGACTTTAAAGCGCAAATAAACAATAGGAAAAAATTTAACATTAGAAAATTTGTCTTAGGGGTTGTCCAATATTAGTATGCATACTTTATAATAACGAAAAAATAATTTTTAGGTATCAAAAAATTACATTTTAAAAAATTATCAAAATTGACAGTAGTCGGCCATCTGAAATAATGTATTTGGTAAAATTAATTTTAAAAGTGCAATGAGTATTGTTTATTTTTTTGAACGAAAGAATATTGGTCTTGAGGGTTGTCTTTAAATAAAACCGGAGTAATATTCACCAAAAAGTATTTTTTACGTATTAGAAAACTGTGTTTTTGAAAAGTATCGAAAACGACAGTAGTCGGCCAAGTGAAGCAGAAAGTTGTCGGCCACTGTTCAGAAACCTTTAAAAAAACAATATTTTGCTATTAATTGTGCTTAAAAATACTTATTGATAAGAGTTAAACCGAAACGTAAAGGAAAATAACGGGTTTGTAAAATTTTTTAAATCCTAAATAGCTCACGTAAAGTGGCCGACTACTGTAGGGTGGCCGACTACTGTACCATTTACCCTACTATGTTTACATTATTTTATGAAAATGTTTAATTTTTTTAGTGCTTTTTCTCTTCTGTTTACTTATAGTGTAGCCCATTGATCGAGGTGTTTGTACACTAAGCGATAGACCAGTCTTCGATTCCCCACCGAGACAATTTTTTTTATTTGTTTATTTCAAGTTATTAAAATTATGTAATATAAATATCAATCTCATATAAACTTATTTACTTATAACTTGTACTTACCTACAATTATCCAAATTTGTTTACGTTCTTTAATCTGTCAGTTAATTTTCTTTTAAAATATAATTTCGATATATCTAAAAGATATTCGAAATTGTTGCTCAAGACATTTTCAAGATATATAAATATAATTCTCAACATAAAGAGGAGAATAAGAGAATAACATTTTCTTTGCCGCTTTTAAAATAATTTAAAGTTTCTCGGTGTGACGGCACATTTATTAGATGTAGAAAAAGAACGTAAATATTAATATGTAAACATTGCGTCGTTCAAATGCGAACGAACGCATTTATGTTCTATAATAATGGAGCATATATGGCCAGAAAAATGTATTATACTATTGAGAAAAGGTGAATAGAATTTTCATGGTATCCTTGGACGGATTCAAGGGACATCTTTTAGACTTCTTTAAGACATCTTTTGTTTATTGGGTTTATTTCAAAATTGTTTCATACCGACGGTTTTTTTATTATAGAGACAAAATTCAATCAAAATACAATCGTATCTAATTGTATATGAATTCTGTACAATTATATATACTTTTTACAGAATTATAATAATTTCTATATAATTCTATAGAAATCATTTTTACCCGGGTTATGATGTATACAGAAAGATTTATAAAATGAAATCTTTCTACATGTAAGGTATTCTCGCGAACTTTTAACATTTACCATCAAAGAAACGTAAATTTTCTTTTTTGATAGTACATCGGTATACTATCGATTAAAGTGTAAAAGTATCCTTTTTGAAAAGTTTTGTTTCTTTAAAAATTTATAATTTAATAGTATAAATTTTGTTTAAATTTAATTAGATAAGGTAAATGTCCTAATTATGAAACAGGAGTTATAAGAGAGTTATTTATTAATAGTAAATACCAATTAAAAAATGTTAAACGTTGAATATGATGAGATTGTCGACTCCTCATGTTGAATATTTTGATTAAATATTATACAGTTATGATTTTTGAAATAATAATTACTTTCATAAAATCAATTTGTAGCTGCAAAAAAGAAATTGGACAATGTAATTTGTGTTGAAATGGAATTAAATAATGACTTCGTGCTTAGAATTTTTGTGCAGATAATACATGTTGCAGTTAAGGTGTAATACTAGGATTTATTGCCGTACTTCAAAGTCAGTGTTTCATAATTGGGACTTTTAACTTACTACATAACGTCTTCCTTAATCTCTAATAGAATATTGTGACGAATGTTTGCCTAATGAGTAGTGAATATAATAACTCGATTTGATTCCATTAGCTTACTTGGCCATATTTTCAAAAGTATTTACAGACAAAAAAACGTTATCAATAAGAAATGACGGTCATTAAATTGCATTATTTCTTAGTCATTGTATAATTCTTTTATATTTACTTTTAATGGATATTTTTGCAATAATTGTCGGAGGAAACGACATAATTTCAATAAAAAGCGTTAATAGACATTTCGTATTCAAAGTTTTGCATAAAATACATTGGCAATAGTTTTTCGACCAGATATTGGGACCGCCATTTTGCATTGTCGAAATACTATTCACAAAGACTTTTAAAAATACACTGTAATTTAAGTATTCAAAAGGTTATTTTTAATACTATTGTTCATCTTTTGCAAATTAGATTTTAGACTAACTAGACAATATGCATCCTAGTTATGTCAGTAATCATGAAAATGAACGCAACATAAATATTTTGCAAAAAATATACCAAGCGCCGCCATAAAGTTGGACATTTTCAATTTTCCCGTTTTTTTGTGACAATAACAAAGATTTTACAATATTTATATATTTGTTGAAGTTGCTGATTGAAAATCTGATATCAGATATTAGAAATTGAAAATGGCGCATATCACAATGGCACACAATAATTGAAAAATTAAACGATTTAATTGTTTTTTGAAACTTGTTACTCGAACATTTTTGGGGATGTAAATATAAGAACTATGGTTGCAGATCATATAATGACTCATTAAAAGAACAGGTGTCAGTAATTGCAATGACACAGAAACCACTCTGAAAATTCTACATTCCTCGGTGGCAGCCTTAAATTAATAACTTCAAATCAATTTCTTCAGAAAACATAAAATAGATATTACTATTTTTCCCTTTATTTAATCAACACACATGACAATGATATGAAAAATGATGTCATTCTCATTTGCATTATATTCTTTTATTGTATATTTGAAAGTAATAATATTAAGAAATTGGGGAATTGAAGTATTGAAATAAAAAAAAAATACCCATCAGTAAACAATTTTCAGATTTTTCTCCAATAGAAATCAGTATTACTCTGAAACACCAATTAGGGAGCTACATTACCCCGTTTAGAAGTAATCGTAGACTCTTTACATAAACGAATCATTTGCGTTTAAAAGAGCGTTAAAGACATGGACTAAAGCCAATAAAATTACGAGGTAAGATAATACGAAATAAGAACAGAGGCGAATTTTCCCATTGAGAATACGCTTTTATTTTTTTATTTTCGCACAAAAACATTAACATACTCCGCATCAGTAAATCTAGATCGGATTGTTCCCGAAGCTCTCGCATAATGACCAATTACGCGAATTTCCGCGCCATTGAAAGGATCGAGAAGCAGGCCACGATAATTGCGTAATTAACAACGAAAAAGTGCGCGTTACATTCTGTAATTCACCTTGGCGTAAGCGCAGACCTTGGCAATACCACGAGTAGGAGTAAAGTGAATTTATTACCAGCAGGATGTCGCGAGTGCACAATCTATTACACAATCGAACATATCGTAAGGCACCATTTGAATTCAAAAAACTTATTTGAATTTGAAAAATACAACTTTTTTTAGGACCTGAAAATCCAAAAAATTTGCCATTTCAATTTTTGTTTCATTTTTTTTTCGTTCATTGGCTTACCCAACTCTATTAGAGAATTATACGGCCTTGTACGTTTCAGTTTTTTATATTTTGTATAATCTATATTCTTTTTAAAGTTGTACTGGACTGTTTAAAAATTTTTTAATTTTGATTTGTATAATTATTTGTATGTATCGGTCTTTATTGAAAAAAATGAAAAAATGGGGTAACAAAGGAGGGAAAGTAAGACATCTGATTTTTTCGTTATAAGTTGAAGGCACAAAATGGCCACTGAGAAGAAGTTTTGAAACTCTTTCATTGTTCATATGTTGGTATAAACTAATTGTTATATAAAAAACATAGGTCTAATGTGTCTTTTACATTTTCATTTTCCCTTTGTTTTTCTTTAATCTTACTGTCACTTTTTTCACACCTATTTTCTTTTTTCTTTCGCTTTTTATCCCATTTTACTTTTCTTTGAAGTTGTTTCCCATTCGTCATCGCTTTGCCTTTTTTCTGTACGGTTCTTTAAATGCTTACTTTAATGTCATGATCTAACACATTCCCTTGTTATATTTTTTTAAAAATTCCTTAGAATTACAAAATTCTTACCTCTGTTAGGAATCTACTGACCGATTATTATTTTTTTAAATATATAATATACTGATACAAAATAGACTGAAGGTCCGTTCTCTTTCTTATTTTTTTTTGTCAGGATTACAGTGGAGCGATTGTACATTCCATGAAGTAAACGCCAATGGTGAGAATTTTTAGAACGTGACTAGATTTTGTTTGTTTCAGCTTGCATTTTGTGGAGTGTCCATCTCGTTTTTTGTATTGTAGTAACGTAGCAAAATTTCCATATTTCACAGATTTCCTTTTATTCCGTTATTTATTGTTTCATTCGGAATTTCGACTTTGTGCGCGACATTTTTCTAGAATTTTATTGTTAGAGTATCTATCATTACTGACAATTAAGTTTTTCGTTTTTGCATAGTGTCCGTGACCAGTATTGGATGTGATATAAAGAATGGTTCCATAAAATCGACAGAACTTAATTCGATAAATTTATCGTTTCAAAATACTCCTTGTTCTCTACGCCACTGGTTGTAGTCATATTTTGTTAATATCTGTAATAAGAAGGTCGGCATTGTTTAAGTAGTGACTCTACTTTCTAGATGTTAATATAGTCGTGTGTATCACAATCAATAATTTGTAGCGATGGTTATAAGTTCATAAGTAACAAATGTTTTACCTCTGAAATCAGAAACTTCTCTTCCGTTTCAAAAAAAAAATCTGAATATAAATCATTCACCATTGTAACAGTTGAAGATGTTTTCATTAAAATTAGATGAGTATTTTTCTGACTTCAGAGGTGAAAAACATTAAACATAATAGATGGCATCGCCATCTTTTTTCATCATAAGATGATTGAAATAATAATTTGATACTTATTGTAGTATAGTGGTTCTTTTATTAGTTTTAATGTTAAGATATATTTCTTACATGGATAAATAAATTAGCGTCTAAATAATGGTCACCATAATATATTTAAAAAACGACGTCTGGCACTATACAAAATAACCATTTGTTGATTACAGTCAATAAGATTCGTACTGTGTTTGCTGAATGTGGAGGACATTTTTTTAACAGCTTTGACAAAAGTCCTTAACATTAAAAATGAATGTTAAAAACGGTTTTTTTGTATACCAATTAGGGAAAGTAGGGGCAAAGTGGGATTTTGGCGTTTCGCTGTATTAGAACATTTCCTATATGTTTGTTTGCATTGTTTATTTACAAAAGAGTTATTGTAATACAAATTTTGAAACACATTTCAGTTTCCATTCACTATTTATCAACCGTTCGAACATGACCTAGGAATTCGAAGTCAATTTGTAAATTCAGACATATTTTCAATCGATTAGTAAGTATCAACAAATTAACCGTAATTAAAATCTGAATTGCATGACTTAATAGTCTTCTCTTATACTCTATTTTCGTTTTTTATTTGTTTCATTTGGGGTTGTGGATGATTTTTTACGACGTGTTAACAAAATTCTATTTTGGGGCAAAGCGGGTGGGGGGCAAAGTTGGATGTATTCCGTTTTGATTTAGGTTCACAGAGGTAAGTAAGAACTCTCTTTCCCTCTCTCTATCTTTCTCCGTCTCTCTCTCTCTCTCTCTCTCTCTCTTGAGTTGTTTCCACGGCTCGTAGTGGCCAGGACACTAATAAATAAATTTTTAATCAATCTCTCTCTCTCTCCCTCTCTCTCCCTCTCTTTCCCTCCCCCTCTCTTTCTCTCTCTCTAACAAACTTTTCGAGAAGTAATTATAACAACCCGTCCCACTTTGCTCCTGGATTTTCGGATTTCTCAAAAAAAAGTTTTTTTTTGTAAAATTGAAATTTGGAGTATTAAACAGACACTTTATTTTTAAATGCGTTTCAGAATAAGTTAGTTGAGGACCTAAATAAGGGTTTCTAAACCACATCTAACTATTCTTATGCCTCATATTTTTTGTATACAAGTTTTTCCAAAACCATCCCACTTTGCCCCTACTTCCCTACCTATTTTGTTTCAGGTTTTCACCTACAGGTGTCTTAGTAGTAGTGCCACCATTCGAGTGAAGCTAAATGGCTGTAAATTCATGGTTTGCCTTCTCGAAGTTATCTAGAAAAGTACTGAATAATTTCAATGAGACGAAGAAACGAATGGAAAAGTTTCCGATTAAATTATTTATCCCAGATGTACCCAACTTATTTCATCAACTGAATAATAACTATTTAGTGTTTCTAAAGAACTGATCCCCACATTTATTTGTTATTTCAACAAATTTATCGCGTGAAGCTAAAATGCTAAGTGGATGGTCCGGTCAATCAGATTATTAATTACCTCAACCAAATCCTTTTTCTTCGTCAGTGGTGTCTTGATTTCCAGCATTCTAGAGATAAGTCAAATATAATAGGCTTTAAAAAAAGAGAGAAAGATGAAAATAATAGTGAAAATCCACTGTGAGTCCGCAAAGTGCTGAAAATTGAAAAATTTGTTCAGAATACATCCAACGCAATGTTACGTTTTGAAAATGAAGATTATTTGAAGATCATTGTTCTTTTTGGTTTTCTTTAAAATTGGTGACTGGTTTCAATTTTGTTAAGTAAATGTACTTTGAAATTCTGAAGCTTCTTGTTATATTTTACAGTCTATTAATGAAAGGAGCACGATTTTCAAAACTATTTCGAAACTGGATGATTGATCCTGCATTAGTGGCTCATGTATCCTTCATTTTTAGACTTAACCTAGACAATAAATACTAGGTACTTATGATGGAACGTGTGGGAACACATTTTTTCTCATTTATAAATTACAGAGTACAGTTTACACGGTGATTATTACATTACGAAAATCTGTTTTTGAAAGTAGTAAGTAGTAAGTAAGTAATGTTTATTTTGCCATGGGATTGCAATCCCTTGTGGCAATAAGGTAAATACAATTTAGAGTTTACAATTTAAAATTAATATAAAATAAAATAATACAGAACAAATATAGATTACGGTTGACTCTATATAGTTCAAGTTACATTAAAATAATAATTATAGCGATATAAGTCAATAAAAAATTGTATAATACAACTTAACTGAACCAGTGTGGTTTACGCCTAGTATAAATACAAATGGGCATTCGTCATACAACAAGCATGAAATACCAGAGCTATAACTTTTATACTTCATAATTATAAATCAATTTGATTTTTAGTTTGTGGTAGGATTATAACAGGAAAAAAGATGACAAAATATATGGGATTTGAAGGTATCAATAGATGTAATGTTACGAATGTCAAGTGGTAAGGACTCCCAAAGTCTAATGCCAACTCTGAAGCAGCGTTCGAGGGCAGTAATACGAAAAGAGGGAAGGACAAATTTAGAGGTGGATGTGATGCGATTTGAGCGACTTACATCTGTAGAGATTAATGGGAAACGGTTAAATAAGTAAGATGGGGAGCAGGAAAAAATGGAAAATAATAATGAACCAAAAAAATAATTTCTACGAGAACTGACTGTCAGCCAATTTGCTTTAATACGATATGGTGTGATGTGTTGATCGCGTTAATTTTAAATTTAAGTACATTGTGAAATCGTTACAAACACGACAACAATAATCGATTATAGGTATGATGAGGGCATTGACTAACAACAATTTGATGGACGGATGAAGTATATGTCCTCGATATTTAAGGGGATATAAGACACCATAAACCCTACGACATATCTGGGAAAGCTTTGGAAAGTCAATACTATATAAATTTGAATCAGTGGCACCCATTAAGAAACTATTACCCGAAAAGCAGACAGAACATGCGGTACGTTTTCGTAAGTCATGTCGAAACATTTGCGTAAATCTTCATTGTGCTCGTAAAATTAATTCTCGATGTATGCAAATAAACACGTACGCATCTACCCTCGAAATATGCAGCAAAGACGCGACTTAGGGAGCAGCATGAAAGGAGGACCGGATGTAAAAAGTGCGCAAACTTGCAAGGGTAAATCCCCGCGCGACTCGTCGTAGCTCATCGTTGCGGCAAAAGGGATGATTCTGGTACGGGTGGGGCCGTACCCGGGTTACTCTATGGGTTGTAAATTAATGGTTAGTCCGTGGTATGGGGGTTCGGTCTAAGGGTTCCAGCTTGATCTATGGGCCGCGTGTGTGCCGGGTCAAACGAGGTTCGCTCGCTGATACGGGAGCCCCGCGAAAGCTGCCGTTCTTGAACTTGATAAGATCGATATAATACCGCAAATTTACGACAGGCGCTATCATGGAATGGCGCTACCATCCGGACCCCTTCTCGAATTGAATATCATTTTTAAAATCCTGATAATATCTGGCTGCTCTCCACGTGAACAACCAGGTTCGAAACGTGCTATTACCTCCAAAAAGTAATTTTTCACCGAAAATGATATTCCTTGTCTCAGAAGGGTCATATAGTGTTTTGACGAATTAAAATTGTCCAGGAAACCGGACTTGACGTAAATATCACGATAGCAATTATCATGTAGTCGTATTACTTGCTCTTTAAAATGTTTTCGCATGGAGCTGACACTGACTGATTTTTCACGGTCCTATTCGTGAGGCCGATGAACTAAACCGCACAGCGGCACATCGATCACCTTGTACCTCCCTCCACACTGCGCGATATGGTTTGTTACAGGAGAAATGTTTGTTACGACATGGGTAAGGAGAGGGTTAGAACCTCTAGGGAGTGAGGGCAATAGATCAGCAGGAAGTGGGGGGTCCAACTTGTAGTTTCTAGATTTGGAATTAAAATTGTGAAAGTTGACATGTACTTATGCAAGTGAACGAATCCCATTACCTAATTCAAAGTCTGAAAGTAAAGAATATTAATAGAATTATTTAATTTTCTCAAAGACGTACTCATTGAACCAGAGTTTCTTTTTGCCGTAAATTAATGGCGCGAATAATTGTTCTGTTTGGATTCGCTGGTTTCATTAATTCGATTCTTTCCAGCGAACAAAGAAATCGTTTCTTCTCGTTAAAAGAATCCAAATCTTCGTTTGTGAGAAATCGTGGCTGCGTAGCAGCGGCGAGATAAAAGAGTGGTGGTTAGGTCGGGGTAAGGTGCTTTTCTATCGACAGTCTCATTTCCTGGCGCAAGCTTATCAAGAAAAATACACGCCTAGTACGCTTTCCTCGGCTTCGACGCTCCACCTCCGGCGTAAAAGGACCTCTAATGAACAAACTATCCAAGAGTCTGGGTGAGGTCCTCGATAACCAATCTCCATTATTACGCGACGCGCTGCTACGCTTATTTTCAAGGGGACGTATAGCGAATATTTATAAAACATATTTTCCGTTAACTTGCTGTGATATCGTTAACAGGAAACGTGTTTCTAAGTTCATTGGATTTTAATCAATTTGACTTTTATTTGTTCCCAGATATTTGCAATAGAGAACAATTTGTGGGGTGTGCATTTAAAGTTAGGGTATTTCCATAACATTGAAAGAGTTTTGGTTTTAGAAAAATATTTGAAAATTCTACCAATTGTGATGAAGAATCATGATCATTCATTATTTACTATAAATATATTAGCAGGTGCCGAAAGTCATCGCTCTACACATTCTTAACGTGAAAATTCACTGAAGCGCAATAAAATATTGAGATAAAATGTTAATCCTTAGGTGCACACATCTTTCTTTTTTGGGATTAAACTGAATTTGTTTTTCGGGGTTTTTCATGATCTCTGTTTATGAACCTGAACTTAAAAATCAATACGGCGTCCGAAATGTCGGACTGAAAGTCTCGATTTAAAATTGCAACGTTCATAACAGTACATAGCGCCATGGAATCTATAACAATTCATAAACAACTTCAATTATGAGAAACAAGACTCGGCCGTGGCGCGGTGCCGCCCCTCTAGCGTTGAGTTCCACAGGCATTGTGCGTCAACATTCATAGCATTTGACATTTGCGCTCAACGAACTGTCAGAATTTCAGGAAATTCTATTTTTAATTTGTGTAACGTGATTGAGAAACCAGTAAAATAACATAATTAAAGTAAAATAACAAGTGGATATTTCATTATATTACACTTTGATTCTCCATTTCGGATTAAACACTTTGTATTTTATATTTTCTAGATCATGATCAGAACCTGTAACTAAAAAGATCGCCACCATGTTAAATATCGTTATTGTAAGTTAAGATTTGCAATTAGTGATCACGAAACCCACGAGTTTCGTATTAATTCGATGAATTTCAAACAATTTGTCCGCTTTATTGGAAATGTTATTTTAAATTTTGAAATAATTACATCAGATTCGTAATCAGCGACCTTGATTTTATTAATTTAATGAATTTACAAATGTTTGTCCGACATATTGGATCCGCCATTTTGAATTTTACAAACTATCATCGGATTCGTAATCAGGACCCCTAAAAATGTAAAAACATTCACAATTATTATGCTACGTTTTATAAATTACACTTTTTTGAACTTAATTTGTTTATATTCAATAGGGAATTAACAATGCTAATTTTTTTCTATTTGGTTTTTAATTCTGCAGTATATTGATATCATATTGATCCCAAATATATAGTTTTTTGTTATACAGTGTATTATTTATTAACCTATTTTCTTAAAAAAGAAAAATATTCGATAAATCATTTGCTTCGGTATTTGTGATTTTACCGAGGTAAACAAACATCTAAATGTTGTAACATAATGAAAATAGATAAAAAATGTCCCTACATCGGTTCAGGTCGAAAGGTTTCAATGCATCATTTTGGAAATTATTTTTGTCTACAATAATATATAATACGTCTATATTTCGAATTCATTATTAATTGAGAAAAAATATTTTGGGCAAATAACACTTCTAGTTAGAAATTGATCGCTTAATTCCATCTTAAGAATATGGTTTATCGTAACAATTTGTTAATTCAATTTTATAGAAGTTACAATGTGTTTCCATAATAATATCATTGTTTTAGGATGAAACGTACTTCTTACCAGATTTAAATTCTCTCATGGGATGATGGTGCGTGTTTCAAAGGGGAATGAATTATGGCATTCTAAAATAGAATATGCCTTCACCCCATAATACCATTAGCATTTACAGTACTCATAATAATATTGCTGTAAATTTAACGTGCTGTATAAAACAATATAATTGTAATAGATTAAACAGATAAAAAATCGTATACAAATTTTGATAATAATTACAGCTCTGTTTATTTTTAAATCCATTTAACCTTTATATTATAAGTTTATATGAGAATATCTTATTGTATTTTGACATTATTAGAAACAGACGGAAATCAAGAATAATGCTAGCAAATAAATAAGAAAAAAAAGCGCCCCGGTGGGGAATCGAACCCAGGTCTCCAGCTTAGTACGTTAATGCCTTACCCACTACGCTATACTGTACGTACATAAGTATAAGAGGATCAGAAAGTAGCAAAATATGCAATGAATGTAATTTTTGTAAAGTCCTGACGGTTCACCTGATCTGCGAAATTAAATGTTTCGGTTCTTCCAAGAACGCCTGATATGAGCTGTTTGTGACTTCAATTTCAATCAAATATTTCGTACCAAAATCAAAGTTTAAAAAATTGAGAAGCAAGAAATTTGTCCTACTATTCTCGAAGTCGCCCTTGAAGATTCTATGGTCAAAATTGAGTTTCAGTCATCAGGAATTCCAATCTGGCGTCAAATCTGAAACAAATTGTTATATTATCTGCTGAATTCTAAGAATTCTGAATTCTTTGCAATTTTTGGAGGAACTGTTTAGTTTCTATGAAAATTAATTTCAAATATTATAGTTTTTTCCTCGAGAACTATAAACTTTTCGAAAAAATTGCAAAGAACAAAAAATGCTTAGAATTCTTCAAAAATTGCTGACAATTTCCTTTATATTTGATGTCATATTATAATTCCTTTAGCCAAAACACAGTTTTGACCTCGGAATTGTGAAGAGGACCTAGAAAATAGAAGGATAAGTACTTCGATTGATACAAAATACTTTCTTGAAATTGAAGGAAAAAACTACCATATTGAAATATAATTTCAAGCGTTAATATGTTAAAATGTATGCATAATTTAATAATTGCTTTTCATATTATTAAAAAAACATTTAAAAACTTTGAAGTGTCAAATGTCAAATAGGGAATTCTGACTAACAAATTAGTTTGGTTATATGTAATTTGTTGTCAAATCTATTAATAAAGTATTGTAAATAAATAGATGTAATTATATAATAAATTTTATATACTAAATATTTTTTATATCTTCCATTCGAAAAAACACATAATGTACTAATAAAACGTATTTCAAAGAAGTATAAATGTACGACTGTCTTTTATCGGTTGACTAAATTCTTATATATGTTAAAGAAACCTCTTGAGTAATTAACAGATTAAACGCATCTTAGCCTGTAGAAAAGAAAAAGGCTATTTAATTTATAAAGGATAAACACGCAATCTATTTTTACTTTCAAGTACCAACGTTCATCTAAGATTAATTTAGTTTATAAACGAATTGATTTTTGATTGAACCAAATTTTATTAAATCTTCTAAGTTAATTCAAAATTGTTATAACCTAACGATAAATTTATTTTTATTCTTATCTACACTGGTCTTTTTTCTACTGTTTTTTTCTTGTCAATTTACTTTTTCTGCTTCAACTGCTGAAAATCGTAACGATTTATCGACAATCGAAGTATCATTTCCCAAGCAATTTTTTATTCTAAAAACAATAGAGCAAAGGAATTTTCTGATCACGTTGCATATTTCGATAAAATGTTGGCTATCTCTTGATTGCAAAATATTCTTAGAAAGTGAGATTAAAAATTCATTTTTTTGTTGAGAAAGAGAATTTCTTTTTATACTTAATTTTATAATATTAATTTTTAATATATATTAATGCATATATCCATTTATTCCTACGTAAATGGTGGATATCGCGCTATCATTATCGACTGTAAATTGTTAGAGAATACGTAACTTTAAGTCTTAGTAAATTCTCTTATATTACAAAAGTACGACCAAAATCATAAATTCTAAAACCCATAATCTCACTTTTCCCGAAAATGCAACGTGAAAAGAAAATTCTGAGAGTGTCATAATTTTCAACACACAAAAATACTTGAAATATCATTTCAGTTGAAGTATTGAAAAAAGGCCTCAATCTCAAAAATACTGTAATTGTGATACATGTATAACGAAAAGTTTAATACATTTTATCTCCCTTATCTGAAAGTTATGAATTTGTAGGACAATTGTGGAAAAAATTAACAGCTGAAAATCATTCTCTTTCGTTCGTTTCGGAAATAATTATTGGTACATCGTAGAAAATAAAAGCTAAGGTCAGTATAATAGCTTTGTCTAATTTACAATTTTCTGACATTTTTTTTCTTACATAAAAAATTATTTAGAGATGCATAAATAAGTGCGCCATCCGAAAAATTGATTTTTGCTGGAGTTGCCTTCCCCATACTAAATTCCGGATTCTCATAACTACGATTCTGCATTATTGAAGAATATTCGTAAAATACGTTACATTTTCAGCATTATCGAAAATGGCATAGTAAAAATATTACAAAAAAGAAGATAAAAATCGTTTCAATACTCTTGATTCATTGCGTTCATATTTTTTTTAAATCATTTAAGAGGGATATTTACGTGCATATTTTATTTTTGTATACTATTAACGAACATAAGATTAGAAACAATAGAATTTTAAAGAAAATAATTATAAATATGATTAAAAATTAGCTCTTCAATAAATTTGGTAATTCACAAATTGATAACTGGTACGAAGAACCGGACATTTCAGAATTTGCGGAGAAAAATCGAACATTTCACAATTTGCGACGAAGAACCAGACTTTGGACAATCTTGCCGCGAATATTTGGTAATGAATAATTTGAAGGCTGGTACGAAGAACCGGTCATTTCAGAATTTGCGGCGAAGAACCAGACTTTGGACAATCTTGCCGCGAATATTTGGTAATGAATAATTTGAAGGCTGGTACGAAGAACCGGTCATTTCAGAATTTGCGGCGAAGAACCGGACGTTACAGAATTTGCGACGAAGAATCAGACTTTTGACAATCTTGTCGGGAAAAATCGGACATTTCAAGATTTTATGTAGCGATTTATTATATCGTAGCAACTTTTGAAATGTCCGGTTCTTCATCGCACAATAATCCCAGAATAGAAATATGAAATTTGTTAAGATTATGACTCAAAATTGCTGAAATTTCTGGTATAGGTTCCTTTAATATGCTGCTATTATTGCAAAATATGATTTTAGTGAGAAGTGATTTTTCACCCTCCCGGGATCTAAAGGGATAAAAAACTTTCCCTCCCACTTTGATAAATCTTCCGACATATCTTAGATCACTGATCAAGTTCACTGCTATTTGGAGACAATTTTGGAAATGATAAAAAATATTTGTTTATTTTATTACCCCTATAATGTTTGTATGTTCAGAAATAACTCTATTACAGGAAAGTTGAATTTTATTTTTATAAACTGAAAAAGTGCAGCACTCGAAACAGCCGTTAGTCGTCATTATCAATTTACCACCAAATCGAGCTAGTGTGGCGGCTTAGCTTGTAGAAAGTTCCAGTGGCATGAAAACTTGGATGTCACCTCTCCCGAACTTGCGTCGAAAAAGGCAATAAGCGCAAAAAGAGAAAAAAGTAGATCCAGAGAGAAAGAGGGACTTCTGCTCGCAACTCTTCCCGGCGGGCAATCTGTTAATTCGATCGTAATTCGTCGTTAGTGGAAAATTTAGTTGGAACTCGCCCGCGATAATTACACAGGTTCGTTGAGCATGGCACGAGGAGACTCGCCAGAGTAGAAAAGAGCCGAGACGAAAAAGGAGAAATATAAGGAAAAGCCCGGGTAGAGCGAGATGAAGAGGAAAAGTGGACGAACAGCCGAAGTAGAATTTATCGAGCGATAAGCACCCTGCTGCTTCCCGCCATTTTTTAACAACTCACTCGCAGCCGGCACCTCGTGTCAGACCTTGTATGAATCTAGATTATTCGTTGGTATGGGAGGTATTATTCAAGTCACTCGGCGCGAGTGAAATTTCCTCCGATTTCGATGAAAAATGTATTTTTTATTACTTTCTGTTCCAAAAGTTTACCAGTCTATTCTCGATGATAATATACCAGCAATCCATATCCAATAGCAGCGATCCTCCAATTTATAACTAAAGAAACCAGCGCTTTTTTCCGTTTTTGTAACCTTAAATTTAGTGCCACGTTCTGCGAAATATCTACATTGCTGCAATTTAGATGACCCTCCGCGATGCACTTTTCTACCAAATTTTCTGCGTCACGCAAGGCGAGCAGAACTACTCTGACGTGTGACGGAGGGTTTGTTTACGAGATACTTAAGCTAGCCGCGAGGTAGCAGCAGTGCAAAAGACACGTAATTAATGAAATTCGAAACATGAATGGTAATTACATGGTGCGGAAGTTCCCAATACATAAAAGCTCAAGTTGAGAAGTGGGGATGCCTTCTTGTAACAAGATTTGTACGATTTTTAATTGGAAAGAATTTTTAGGATACATTTTGCCAGATAAACTACATTTGTGTCACCTGTTTTGATGCAAGCGTAGGAAGGATGAACTAACGCGCATGATGTCGCCAAATCTTCCTATCTCACCTCACCTACAAATTATTAAACGGGACTTAAGAAGAGAGATTCGGAGGGGGAAACGCTTGAGAGTGGTAGGAGGCACAAGACGCTCGACGCGCCACTAGGCGGTTTAGTTTGTCGACCTCCAGAATGTGACCACAAAAAATAATTGAATATCCAACTCCGTAATGGTGGAAATGATGTTGGAGTGAGACCACGGTACAATAAGAAAGGTATAGCAACTAGGATATTGCGCAATGGGCAGCCAATCACAACACAGTAAGTTTTCTAGATTGGAATTCTGAGAATATGCAATACAGTAGTCGAAAAACTTACAGCGTTGAGGTTGGTCGCTCGATTTTCCTCCTCCCTTCTCCAGCATGCTCGTTGCTATACCTTTCTTATTGCACCATGGGTGAGACATTTAGTTTTCTAATCCAATTACTCATTTGGTTGCTATTTTGAAGCCGTAATGACGGTTTCGAAACGTTTGAAATAGCGCGATGGAACCCTTCTGTGATCTAGATATCTCCTTTCTAGATCCCGGAGACCGTAATCAACTTTTCCAACGAGAATAACGGAATATAGAGCAGACGATGGAAGGTACGTGGCAAACGGCTATCGCGGCCTCTGACAAGGATGCCCACGCGTAAAAGCTACTGCAGGAAGGGTTGAGTAATTTATCAGGGTGTCAGAAAGGTGTGGGTGGCGATGGTACGGCAGTGATGGTTCGTCAGCAAACTTGTGTACCGTGACCGTCCGTATAGCCCCGAAGTCTTATCAGCTCCGTGGGCGGTCTGGAGGTGCAGATCCCTTTCCGAGAGCCTCGGCCAATTTCAAGAAACTGCCGTTCAGCCGTTTTAACGGTCGTATCTTATCGCTCGCACTTCGCATTAATCTTGTGATGGATGTTGACTAATGGAACAGGTCGTAGGATGTATGAATGGAGCCATCCAATTGTCGGTACTTCATTTTCCGAGGGCGTATTTCATTGAAAATAATTGACTACTTTTCCGAATTTCCAAACATTGGCCAAAACTTTCCTTGAGCACCCTGCCAGATCCTCGTATATCTGTGGTTCAAGATATTTTCTGAAAACGTATTTAACGGGAAGAAAAAGCGCAACGTTATCGCAAAATCATTAGATAACTCGAAAACGTGCTTCCGTTCCTTAAAAGAATACAATTTCGAAAAGAAGCTTTTTTTCTTGGGAGTTATAAATAAAGATGCCGTGAAAGGAATCACGGAAGAGTCCAGGAGGTGGCAGCTGTCCTGTCCTTTTCGATTCCGTGTTCCGCGATATTCGTGCCGAGCGCACGCGATTTCCGCGTTACCACCCGCAGGGCACAGCGGGTGTCCTCGGGTACGGACTCACATTAACCCACCTTCGCCTGGCTCGAGTTGCGCGGCACCTTTACGCCCCACCTGCCGGGCGGACACACACGTGCCTTAACTTCTATCTGCCGGTCGCTTTAGCACGCGCCGTGGAACGGTACCCTTATTTATTCTTCGATTAACCACACCGGCTGCATCGTACTACCGTGCCGCACTAACGACGCTCACGCACACTGCCACCTCCCGGGAACTACGTACAGTATAGTAATAATACGAGACCGTTGACTACAACATGTTACCAGGACTCGCTCGAGGATGGGGCAATTTCCTTTTAGGGGAACTTCCATGATTTTGCGCAAAGAATCGGTGATTTTATAACGAGATTTGAATCGATTCCATTTAACCTCTTGAAGTCGACCCGGTACTTACCACGTATGAGTTTACTTGTGTTACCTTTCGAAAGAATGAGTTTTAGAGCCACCAAATAACGTTTTTTATTGTTATCCATGTTTATATCTTATTTAAGTTCTCATCGACTGGGATGTGCATTGTAATTTCATTGCCAGATTGATAATGTAACAATTGGGCGCCAAATTAAACCTAACACAAAAATAACATATCTATTATCTGTTACTGTGGCCATCAAACCTGTCAACGGAAACACAGAACCGTGGTGGTAAATGATACTAAAATTTCGAGGCTTGAGACCATGTACACTAGCGCCGCCCTACGTATTACTTTATTGGCACACGATCCAATATTCATGATTGTCGAAGAATCACGTATCAAAAGTTGAGGAGTTATTATGACCATCTTTATAACATTCTAATGTTTCTAAATTTTACTGTTTTTTTGAACATTCATTTGAATTTGAATTATATTTTACTTATTGCATTTTTATTTCTCCATTTTGTAATCCCCCGAACACCACATTGCAGTAGTCCTTCTCTTGTTCTAATTTATCCAGTAAGGCAAGATGGCGGCCCTATCCTCTTATTCTGATTTTCTTCTCTCCCTCACTACTCTTTTTTTCTCTCTCTCTCTCCCTCTCTCTCTCTCTCTCTCTCTCTCTCTCTTTTTCCTCCTTTCTCTCTCTCTCTTTCTTTCTCCCCCTCTGTCTCTCCCTCTCTCTCCCCCTCTCTCCCCCTCTCTCTCCCCTACTTTTACTTTATCGCTTGAATGAACTCGACAAATTTGTCCGAAAAATTAGTCTTTATATTTGCTTCTAGTAAATGCAGGAATATTTCTAATATTTTTGAAAATTACCTTTAAGGAAAGAAAAAAATTAATCTAATAATTCTTTTTTTTATTCTAACGGTTGGAGAGTGTACGTTGGGACGATATAATTCATGGAAATCTTTTTTTTGGTCCAACCAATATTTACAACATTAATATTTATGAATCGTTGATTGGGGATTTTGACCTATCTTAACTAGGGAGACCCTCTGTATACCACTCTCTTTAGAGTTACTTGCGTAGATAAATTCGATACCTTGTGATAACACCAAAACAATAATAATTTTTGGGAAAGCTGCAACAAATGCTAATTGCTAGGTTTAATGGGATTAAGTAAGAACAACGGATCCAAAATAGTCGAACTCTCAAGCGTTCAATGCAAAATGCTTTTAACTCTATTAATCGTACAAGAGTTATGCCGTAAGTCGATTATCATCCCTTCTAATATACGTTTACGGAGTGTATTTCGTTAGCATCAAGAGCAGAATTACCGTACAGCGTGCCGTTGACTCCCGAGTGTACCACCACAGTAGTGGAAGATTTAATCGTGCATGGGACATTCTCGTAAACATAACTGCACACAGTATAGTCCTGGTGGTCCGCCCGCAATTCGTGGTCGCGTATCCCTGCCAACGAAATTCGCCCCTCCAAACGGTCGCCATGGCTTCGCCCGAAGTTTCTCAAGTCTGCTTTTTTCGAGGTTCTTCAAATAATTGTCGTACATCGCACCCCTAGTCATTTTCCACGCACACTTGAACCTGCGAAACCCATTGCGGCGAATCCGTAAACAAAGAGGAACAAAAGAAACATACGACTGCGATATGACGTTGTAATCGTTGGGATAATTCCCCACGTCACGCGGGATTACTACTATTCCTAGGGTAGAGTGATAAAGTTTTTTTTTCATTCCTACATGGAGTAGAGGATATAAGCTCACACCTCACTTGAACGGGAACTGCCACGGAAATTTCTGCCAGAAGAAGCGGAAAGGTGGAGCCGATGCTCACCCTCTGCTTCCTGTTCTGGAGAATGCGTGCGAGTAGATTTTATGGATACCTGGTAGCGAATTCTCGAGCTGCTGGTGTTGCTGGCGACTCTTTAACGGCGCACTTTTACGATAGGGTCCTTTAATACCTGCATTACACGGTGCGGCGCTCCCAGGATACGACCCGACATTGTAAACTCTCGTGTTGTAGGTCGGCTGCAGTACGAAAATGGAATAACGAGCGCGGCGAGGTAACCTTGTATAATCGGGATGTTAAACGACGAAACTATTACACCGAGAGATAAAACTTCCAGAAATTACCGGTGAGATTCGTTTGTCCTAAATAGTGCGTCATTTACAAAGGCTTTTTCAAACGTGGTATTTGATCTGGAAGTCATGGTCCTAGATGCTTAGAAACATTTCTATGGTAATAATTTATTATCACCGCATGCAATTATATAAAAAAATGGTCCAGATGTCAACAACTATTATGATAGGTCTTTCGAGTTTGAATCACGTTATTGTCTTGTGCAGAAGAGGGAATGTCATCACTCTTTAATTGGATGCAATTGATCAAATGTGTTATATGCACTATCACTTTCTGTAATCCCTCTGGCTAGGAATAATTACAAAGACGTTTGTCTGCATTCGAAAGCAAAGTACTTTCGGGATGAACATAAAAATGGATTACTAGCGTCATCCGATCAACTGTTCGATCATTCACAAACACTTACATTCTAGAGCATTAGTTTGGAGCATTGCCCAGTTGTGTAATTGAATTCCACGCTGGTTACACCACGTCGTTCTCTGAAACATATGATTTGAAAGTTTAAGACTTTGCGCGTACATTGTAGCCGAAATGAAGACAGCATTTCACCGCACAAGATGACAAATGTTACTTTAGGACCGCATAATTACGGTGGTCTGCAACAAAGTCTTCAGCCACTGACAAATTCACTCCACGGACCGACTCCCGCTGATCTTCAAAATGATAAGACGAGACTATTTGACAAATTCCTAAAATAATTATGCAGGCGCTGTAATTAGTTGTGTTTGGCCCAAGTCCGAGATGTCGGATGCGCACATATTTATATACTTTAATACGAGGCCAGTGGAGTTACTCGCATTTTACCGCGCATAGAACACCTGCGGCCGCGATCCGTCAGTATCAATGCATCGTGAAAATAGCGGCACGTTATTAATATACCTGAGAGGACCGTAGTATAGAACGACATGTCCGAAATCGGAACGGTACGGGGGGTTTGGGGGAACTCGCAACGTAAAATGAACGTCTGTAAAAATCCCGAATGTTTTGGCACGCGAGTCGTGCGACAAAACGTTAGTGGCTTTAGAAAGTTTTCGGAGCTTCCACCGAGTCTTCTTCCGTCTTACGGCATGAATGTAGCCAAGACGCTATTAAGTAAATTACGCGAGTTGGAATTTAACGAACATGCTGTTACCGTAAACACGCGTAGACAGAATTGTTTAATAATACAATTGCCATTGTGCAACATTTTGCGAAGATGCATTGTGTCGAGCGAAATCAATGAACGTCTTTTTCTCTAGCCTACTTTTCAAGTCCGTTGAACTCTTACTTAATACATGTCACTATAACTATACTCGAGCTATTCTCAAGTGCGTATGCAAAAACTTTCCTTATAATTGGTTTGTTGCACGGCAGAACTTTGCTCTTAAAGTCGATGGGTTATACCATTCATCGCACGTATTGACTAAAGACTCCTATTAAATAGGACTCGTATAGTACTGTTGCAAAAGTAATCAAAATAGACGTGTTGTAATTGAAGTCAAAGCTCAAACTGTTTAATGTGTGCTTTCGTTCCTTCTTAGAACATGTTAGCAAAGGAAACACTATCCTTGTAGAAATGCTAATCATATTATACCTAGTCAATATTTACGAAATCGCGTCTATTTACCTAAGTTTGTTAATACGTTCAGGTGTTTGTCGGGATAAACAAATGTCACGTGGTAAATTAATAGAAGTTTCGAAATCAGTACTTTTTATTATTAACTTTAAATTGAGCCTAAAATTAAATGATCGCTACACAACCTTCACTTGGTTAATGTAAAATCGTCTTCATTCTTAAATGAGCAGAGATATTGCGGAGCAATAATAATTATCCGTTTATCACCGCAGATTTACAGTCCGTGCGGTGTTGGCTGTTACGATCTTACTATGAACTTAGAAATTTACGCCATATAAACTTAACCCAGCGGACGTCCGCACAGGTCGATTTACGAGAATTGGAATTGCACGCGCAGCAGGTACTGGTGCAAAGGTCAGTGAAGCGCGACATTTGCGAGTATCATAAATCTCCTTTCACGCGCGGAAATTAATTGCGTTCAGAGCGTTCTAACAATTGCGTTACTGTTACGGGAGCGAATTTCGGAGGAGTCGGACCTAACGATGCTTAGTTTTTGACTTCTAATAACAACATTCTTTATGTCAGCGATTTGGTACTTTCACCAACTTTATATAGGTTATATTTGTAAATATTCGGGCATATTCAGGTATGTTCCGGTTTGTTTGTTTTTATTTGGGTCTGATCGGGTAGATTCTGGTAGATATGGGTTTTTCGGGTATAGTTGGGTATATCCAGGCATCGAAAGATGATGGTGATACTTTGCAGCTTTGAATATATTTCCTTTGTTTTTTTTCTGATACCTTCGATGCCTAATAGCAACATTTACATTTAAGACGACATCCAGTACCGTTTTTTAGTCTCAAGAAACTGGTACTTTTACCAACTCTGATATGGTAAACTATATATTTTGTTTTTGTAATCCATATTTAGACATTTTCGGAGATTTGAGACTTATCCCGGTACAATTGGGTATATCAAGGTATCGGAAGACGATAATGAAACTGGTACCTTCACCTACGGTAATACGATAAACCATCTAAAAGCTGATATTATATCAAACATATTAGGGGATATTCGTGGTTATTCTGACATATTCGGGCATGTTCGTGTTTACGTGGGTATATCCGGGTATGATTGGGTGACATATAGTACTATCCTTGGTGCCAAGAAACGGGCACTTTTACCATCGTTAACATGACGAACCATATTGAAATTGGTTTTATACCCAGTAGATACGCATGTATTAGGATATGAACAGGTGTATTTGGGTATACTTGGGTAATTTTAGACATTGAAATAAGATGGTATTAACAGCGTTCGTCTGTTTTTTATTAATCCTGTAACGAAGAATTAATTAAATCTTTATAATATGCAAATCCGTGTATATGTATTGAAAATGGGTTTACATCAACAATATTTGGGGATATTCGAGTGTATACGAGCATATTCGGACATATTCGTTAATTTTTTGTATATTAGGATATATCTGGGTATATTCTGGTAAATTTGGAAATATTCGGGTAAATCTGGACATATTCGGGTTTCTCTGGATATGTTCGGGTATTTTCGAGTTGATTAAGGCATATTTGGGTATATTTTCGATAGAATATTCTGCAATTTCGCAGCTTTGGTTCGATTTCGGTTGTTTATTTTCTAATATCTTCGATGTCTAATAGCAGCATTTTCGGTTAAGACGACATCTAATACCAATTTTTATTTCATGAATCTGATATTTTCACCACCTCTGGTATAGTAAACTATATACTTTATTTTTATAGTTCATACCTAGACATTTTCGAAGATATTCCGGTAAATTTAGGTATATCCAGATATTGAAACATGATAATGAAACTCCCATTTTTACCACCACTGATATGATAAACCATATAATAGATGGTGTTATATTGGTCAAATTCGGGGTATTCATGTGTATCTGGCAGATTTGGGCATGTCCGGGTATTTTTGGTACATTCGGCTTTTTCTGCTATATTCGGGTAAATTGGGCATATTAGAGTTTATCTGGATATTTTCGGGTATATTCTATTTGGTTCGGGAATTTTTGGATACATCCAGGCATCGAAATATGATCCTGAAATTTTGCAGCTTTGTTTCAATTTACTTTATTTCTTTCCCAATATTTTCTGTTAAGAACACATATAATACCATTTTTTATTTAAAAAATCTAGTCTTTTTACCACCTTTGGTATGGTAAACTATATATTTTGTTTTTATAGTCCATACTCAGGCATTTTTGAAGATATTCGGGTATGTTTAGGTATATCCAGGTATCGAAAGATGATAACGAAACTCCCACTTTCACCACCGCCGATATGATAAACTATATAATAGTTGCTGTTACATTTCAAATTCGGGGGTTACTGGATAGTACCACGTTGGGTGGCAAGGAACGGGCACTTTCATGAGCTTCAACACGACAAACAATATTAAAATTGGTTTTATACCCAGCATATACAACAGCATTACGGCATGATACAGTGCATTTGGGTACACTCGGGTTAATTTGGGCATTGAAATATTATATTTTTCAGCATATGTCGGAGTTTGTTAATCCTGTAACTAGGAATTAAATAAATCGTTATAATATGCAAACCCGCCTATACTTATTATAATTTTGGTTATATCAATAATATTCGGGTATTTTCCGGCATAGCCAGATGATAACGATATTTTAGAAATTTATAGAAAGTTAAGATACATTTCAGAACCGATCGAGTATAGATACATTGAAACTCTTTCGGGCTGTTTATATAAATGAAGAATTTCCAGTAAAGAAGAACTAGTGTCGGAAGAAGATATTTAGCGTGCGTAAGTGTCAACTTTGATGACTCAATTAAGTATGTATGAATACCAAGGATCATGAAAGTAAAGTTGAAAAGCATACGATTATCAGCAACGAGTCTAGAAGAACGCGGTTGTAGATATTTGTTCGAAGAGGTGAATGAAACGAAACGGTGCATAGTCGGCGCTGGCTAACACGTATGTTCACTTTACGTACAATTACAGTAACAACACAACGTCCATGTTTTCATGGCAAGGCCGGAGGTTAATACGTCATAATATCCCTTCCACTAGTTTCAAGCGATTCTACCGGGAGGCGATGGTGGTGGAAGTAGTGGCGCTTCGTTAGTATGCCATCTGGTAACTGTTGCCTCATACGTGACAACAAACTGGAAACTCGCGCTTGCAATCCGACCTGGGCGTTTCAAAATTTACAGCACCGTGTAAATATAACGTTTCATTTGAAATCAAGCTATGTTCTCCGGAATTAGCTAAACGAACTTGGGTGCGAAGAACTTTTATGGAGAAGAATTGCGAAGAGACAGTATTTCAAACTTCCTCTAGCATTTAGTATTTCTAGTTATAACCACTACAATTTAGAAATAATAAATACGGAGTAGCAATTGTGACAATACTTTACAAAATTTTAAATCTAACATGGTTAAAAATTTTTTTTAATATTATTATTTAAGAAGAGGTACGGGTGATATTTTAGCTTCATTAAATTTCAACAAATCCACAATTATTGTTTGGGTATCATCAGGGACAAAAACAACCATTTTTTATGTCAGCGATCAGGTACTTTCACCAACTCTGATACAGGAAACGATATCAAAATTGATATATATAGGTTGTATTTGTGCATTTTTTAAATATTAGGGCATATTATATTCGGGTATATCCCTGTTTGTTCGTTTATATTTGGGTCTGTTCGGGTTTGTTCTGGCAGATATGGGTTTTCGGGTATAGTTGTCTACTTTATCCATAAATTCTTCTAGTCTGTTTTGTTCGAAGGCTTATACATTTATTGTGTCAAGAAAATCCAGATTACTGTTGGGAGAGTGAGTTTAATCAGTCTCCGCTAGATGGCGACATTTCACAAATAAAATCTTGTGCGAATTGTGAGCCTTTAGTTAGAGTATAAATTCATTCCATTATGACTACTTTGTTCTTCTCTATACCTCGTGTCCTTTATTTTATATTCCGAAATATTTATTCTTTGAATATCTTTTTCATGTATATATTAGGCATGTCAAGTAAGCGTGGGAATATTACCTACTTATAGTCTATTAAAATCTTCTAGAAATTAAATAGAACAGGTATCTCACTTCGCATCTATTTGTAGTGGAATTAAATTAGGGAATTAGAAATCCACAAGCGATGGATTTCTATATGAGATACAAAATCATTAAATTCGCAGAACATGGAATAAATCCACATATGCCAGTTAATACGAACGATGAAGTATTTTTGTTATTAATATATCTGATTTTCAAAGCTCAAATATTAACGCAACTAATTACGAAGTGATTAAAGTTTCGCGTCAAAGTACATAATCCGACGATATGTCCGTTCGTTTAATTTTATTTAATCATCAAAATGCCAGATCGTTGCTCGCATTGCGTGATTCGGCGAATTAACGATTATGTATTATAAAAGAAGATTACTTTATCATTTTGCCAGCAGTTAATTAAACCTGTGATTTATCGGCTAATTCGTATCGGGATAAATAAAAGAACGTTTACAATGGTCTCTGAGTTCCGCTTTCGTTGATTGCGGGTAACAAGAACCGCACGTGAAATTGTAACCCGTTTCGTTGTAAATTTTTCGAAAAACCTCGGCAGTCAACGAGAACGAGTTGTGCGGGATTTGCTATATTTGTTTTTCATTAAGAGTGACCAAATTTTTCTTCCTTTCGGAATAATAAATTGCGTTACGTCGTTGTAACGGATGGTAAAAAGTCGGATTTTTTTGGAATTAAGTTAAACTTTGAAAAAACATGCAATTGTTTGCTTAATTTAATTATATGATTATATGATGTTCTAGAATGCTATACAGCGATTTCATCAATTTTAATTAATTTATTTAGAAGATATTTTGTAACATATGAGACGTTACACACGTGTGACATATAAGGATTAATTTTTTAATAAACCATTTTTAATGCGAAATGACAAAATCTAATAATAACTAAATAAAGATGTCTTTGGCAGTCACACGCAATTCATAATGCGCTGATAAAATCTGCTATAAATTTGAGGGATGATACAGTGGTGGATTATAAAGGGTGCGTGGGAATGAAGATAACAAATTCACGAAAAATCATAATGTGTGATGTAGTTTATCAGACAGCTATTCCAACTTATCATTTCCAAGCAAATTTTAGGGGTTCTTCTATTCCGATGCTATGAGATACATCAATGATTTAAATGGTGCCTAATCCAACTAAACACATTTTCTTTCATGTAATCGCATAATCCATCACAATCTGATATTTTATCTATTTCCCGTTTCACTATGTTTAATATCATTTTAAATTGCTTTAATTGTATCTATCATCTAATTTAATAAAAACACTTGGATTTTGCATGTAATTATTCGCAAAGATTTTGAGTTAGGTAATGTGTAAAAATGAAGGATCAAGATATTAAAAATAGGTAAAAGTAGATCGAAATTGTCTGTGCCTGATGACTAAATAAAGTTTTTTTATTAATTTTGTTTAGATAATAGGTGAAAATATCTTCTAACTTTACTTTCGGCTTAAGGTGAAGTCGTAACAAATACTGTGAATTCGTGCTTTAAGGTGTAGATAACTAGAAAAAAGTATTGCAACGATTAATTGGAAAATATAAAGCATTGAATGTTATTTTTTTAATAATTCAAATGAATATACTCCGAACGTGGTTGGTTTGTTTGGCCATTTGCATATAAGTATATGAAAAAAAATTCAGCAAATAATAACAAAACATAAAATACAACAAATATTATAAAAGTTAGTTTTTACATGTATAAAATAATAAAATACCGAAAATTATGATGAACATTGATATATAAACTTAATATTGAAACAGGACGATCAAAGAGAAACACAATTCTTACCTTACTGAACTATTTAATAAATTATCTGGTTTCAATCATCCGCGAGAATATTTTCTTTATTTTTAACCATTTGACCTAAAATTAGAAAAAAATAATTCAGAAGTATAAAAATACTAACCATTACTAATAAACAGATTATATGTATAATAAATTCGAATATATCAACAGCTTGTTTTAGTTTTATCAATCTTATTAGCATTACAACAATATAGACATGCTGTTACTTAATAATTAGTAATTTAATCAAGTATTTTTCATGTAATAATTTATGTTGGCAATTAGATTAGGAAATATAGTTTTATTATCTAGTTAATTTTTTTAATTTTCTTATCCCGTTTCAACATTATAGTTCTAAAAAAAGTATGTTATTATATTTTTGTTAAATAATGGTTATTTGATATAAATCATATATGTTGGCGTTTAATATTCTTACCTGTATACTGGCACAGAAATTGGCCATGATGACCTAGCGGGCAATAAAAATCAGCTTAAACTCCTTTCAGAAAACAAAACGCAATACTACCAGTCGTTAGGCATAGTTGATCTATTCTTTAATCACATTTGCAAATCTGTAAGCCAATAACACTCATAACAAAAAGTGAGCCCGAAACTACTGTGTAGATAGCGAAATTGTCCTAAAATTCTTCTACAAAACCTTGTAAATGCAGGTGTAATAATGGGCACCATTGGTCTTAGGCTTGGTCAAGATCTTAATCCTCAAAGAACTAACAATAAGTTAGTTGACATAAATCGAATAAACGTTTGTTATAGTTAAACAATATTAGCAGAAAAGGAAGAATAATACTAAAATGACTTCCTATGCAGGCGTTTGCGTTTACCGGGTTTGTTTTAGAAATTTTCTAACAAAATTGCGACGCCACTCTTTGTCCTTCTGTGTACCGCTACACTGTCCACTGCAATGCATAAGAAAGAATTGCTGATTCCTCAACCTATCCCCTAAAGTTAATAAATAACATTTATTTTTAGGTTACAGGACGAATTGTACAAAGTATAATCTGGTCTGACACTGTAAATTTTGAGATGCTGGGACATTCCTGCTCGAAAGAATAGTATATTACGATACAAGTGCGCGAAGTAGGTGGTTCTATTTTTTTTGACTCCGTGAGAGAAATTTTTCGCGCACTGATTTGAGTGTGCGAAGTACTTCGCGCACTCATTTCTGTGCGCAAATGGGTTACGTCGCGCACTAAAAATTGAATATTAATTGAATAATAATAATGAAAAAATTGAATAATAACGGAGTTAAAAAATAGTTATTTTCGATGCAGTAGGCGTAAAATGGACATTTTAGGCCCGTAAATCGAGGGGTAAAATATTTTACATGAGCGTAAAATGATTTATGCCCCAGTTTATATTATGCCCCAGGAGCCTTGAAATAGGCATTTTACGCCTAATGTATCAAAATAGTAGTTTTCGATACAAGGGCGTATGCGTAAAGAACTTTACACACACACACGTGTGCCGAAATATTATTTACGTACGGCTTTTTCGTGCGTAAAGTATAATTGAGTGCGTAAAGTTTACTTTACGCACAAGTTTACTTTACGCACCGAAAAGACGTACATAAAAGACCTTTATATAAAAGACCTTTATGTACGTCTTTTCGGTGCGTAAAGTAAACTTTACGCACTCGATTATACTTTACGCACGAAAAAGCCGTACGTAAACAATATTTCGGCACACGTGTGTGTGTGTAAAGTTCTTTACGCATACGCCCTGGTATCGAAAACTACTATTCTCACACTCTGTGAGCAAAATAACACATTCGCTCCTTAGGGAGCAAAATAAATATATCCGGGAGCAAAATAAATTTCTCGCGATCTAAGCACAAAATACTATTTTGCTTCTTTTATCGCGGGAGCAAAATAGCACGCCCTCGTATTAGAAAATAGTATGTGCAACAAGGGAAAATAGGTATTCGTAGACTGGTGCGAAATGTCGTCCTCGCTTCGCTCGATCGTCAAACTCGCACTCATCGGCAAACACCTATTTTGCTCCCTTGTTACACAATCTACTATTCTGAGTATGAAAGAGGTCTAATAACTACTGGACCCCATGTAACCTTTAAGGGCTTAATGTCACAAGCCCAAAGTTATTAGCTAGTGATTCTTTTCGTTTTTCACATTAACTTCTCACTATTTTTGTTAGATGGCTAATTAAAATCTTGAAGATTAGGATATATATATATATAATTTTACCTAATTAACTTATAAGAAAATTTGAGAGAAAAGTGGATGGATTGCTTCATTCAACAAAACAATTAAAACTTTTTTGAAGAGGGCCATAATTCCTAGCCGAAAATTTATTTAATTTTTAAAAAAAATTTTCAAACATCTCATTTTTTCTCCTTCTTTTGTTTATAATTACTCTTTATTTTCATCACCCACTTTTAATTTTGAATTCATAATATACCTTTTGTTTTTGTTTATGTTATTAAGTCAATGACCGTGTATGTGTATACTTATTTCTACTTTTCACCGGTCAATAAACTCTTAATTATAATTACTATTTAATTTTACTCTTTGGAGTGTAATCTAGGGGAGAGTAGGGTACAGCGGGACGTGGGTAATTCCGGAACACTTCCAAATGTTTGTATAGAGAACGAGGCTTAAAATATAATTAATTTTTGAACATGTTTTAGTGGTACAAAAGAACCCGCCTCATTCTCGCAGTAACCAAAATTGTTATAGTGCGACAAATAAAAATTACAAAAAAGGACAACTAAATAGTATTATAAAAATACACCTCTCGAATCAGGAATGATGCCAGATATTGAGTTCCCGCATCAGGGAACCGTGGCGATATAAATCACATATCGCGTTGCACGTTAAACGCATCCTGCTCTCGCGAGGGGACGGCGAGCGCAAACTTTTGCAACATCGCGGTCGAACGTGCGGGATTAGTCGCCCTGGGAATCTAGGGGGCTGGGGTAGAGTGTAGAGGAGGAAAGGGTAGGATGCTGGGGGAAGGGTAGTACTGTATGTCGCCCTTGGTTAAACAATCCGAGAGACCGAACCGCCCCGGTTTTTCCGCTACCCCCCACTCCCGAACCCATACCCTTGACTTCGCATGTATCCGCAGAGACGCGGATGCGAGCGTCATTGTCTCCGCCCAGCCAAGTATTCGAATTTATGGGGAAATTGTTAAACGGCGTTTGAAAAATTCGCGAACTACCGCGGAAACTCTTTTCGTCGGCGAAGGAATTTATGCGCCCTCTCTGTCATTGGTTCCCTCTTTACCAGAGCTTGAATTCCTCCAGTCGTCCATGTTTTTTTGCAACTGAAGATTAGGATATATTTCTAAAGTTTGAACAAACCTAACGGGCAGGGACTGTTGAAGATCTCATCCAAAAACTCATCATGGTGGGAATTTCATGTGCAGCAACTCCTCATTAGAGACATCCACATTTTACATGGATTTCTGAAAAAAAGCTATCAAACTACGTGATATGGTCGACAAAATCCATGAGGTCTCCAACGATTAATAATTTACGTCTACAATAATCCTATTTCATTACTAATAATATCAATTATCGGGGCATCGAGTAACAAACGTGTAATTGCCGAGAGCCGGCTCGCAACGTCAAATTCGAATCGATCGCTGTAAATCGTGGCTTTATCGGCGAACGTACTTTGACCAATAGGATTAGCGAATCGGGAACGCGGGGGTCATAATGAGCATTCGCTTTAATGAGCGGTGGGGACGAGGACGAATAGTCAAATCGGCAGATAGGCGCTGCCGACCAGTATGACGTCGTTGGTTCGGCTTCGGTCAGTCAGCGAAGCGAGACGTCAGATTCGTAACCGACAGGATAATCGCGTTATCTTCTCGATTCTGGTTAGTGACGTTAATTAGGGAATTGCTATGATGCGTAGATCAGAGAACGTAGGCCTAAACGATGATATAAACAGAGCACCGAGCTTCTATTTCCGCAACTTAATTATTCCGCTATTCTCTAGGGACAGAGACAATTTTTAGTTTTCATGGAACGGTTGGCTGACATTCTACTCCATAATTTGGGACAAGGCTGTTTTATACATTCACGGTAGAAATTTTGAAAGAATTTGGACGAGCCAAATTGATTTGAAACCTCTGCAGATACTGGGTGAGGTGGAAATTTAATGTCAAGCGTGATGCTTAGATGAGTTTCTAAAGTGGATTACAGGAGATGACGATCAATTAAAATCTGTACATTGGAGTCCTATACTAGTCTTATTTTCTATGGCGTGGACTCCATTCTTTTTTAGAATTATCTAGTTCTTATTCTGGATGTCCAGAATTAGTTCTTTTCTCTGGCGTGGATTCCATTCTCTTTTAGAATTACCTAATTCTTATTTTGGATGTCCAGAATTAGGTCTTTTCCATGGTGTGGACTCCATTGTCTATTAGAATTATCTAATTCTTATTCTGAATGTCCAGAATTAGTTCTATTCCGTAGCATGGACTCCATTCTCTTTTAGAATTACCTAATTCTTATTCTGGATGTCCAGAATTAGTTCTTTTCCCTAGCGTGGATTCCATTCTCTTTTTGAATTACCTATTTCTTATTTTGGATGTCCAGAATTAGTTCTTTTCCCTGGCGTGCACTCCATTCTCATTAAGAATTACCTAATACTGATTCTGGGTGTCCAGAATTAGAAATGGTCCCTTCAGAACAAATAAACATCCATATCTAGTTTACTTAATAGTTAGTTTATCAATTTCCTTTTCACTTTCCAACGAACCGAATTGGTTTTTCTGACATCTAGAATTGGGAATGGACCCCTTGAAACAAATGAATATCCAACACACCTAGTTTACTTAATGGCACTCATCTCCCAGAATAAGTTGGGTAATGAGAAAATGATCAATTAAAATCTATACATTGGAGTCTTATACTAGTTCTTTTCCATGGCGTGGATTCCATTCTATTTTAGAATTACTTAATTCTTAATCTGGGTGTTCAGAATTAGTTCTTGTCTCTGGTGTGGACTCCATTCTCTTTTAGAATTGCCTAATTCTTATTTTGGATGTCCAGAATTAGTTCTTTTCTCTAGCGTAGACTCCATTCTCTTTTAGAATTACCTAATTCTTATTCTGGGTGTCCAGAATTAGTTCTTTCCCCTAGCGTGGACTCCATTCTCTTTTAGAATTACCTAATTCTTATTCTGGGTATCTAGGATTAGAAATGATCCCTTCAGAACAAGTAAACATCCATATCTAGTTTACTTAATAGTTAGTTTATCAATTTCCTTTTCACTTTCCAACGAACCGAATTGGTTTTTCTGACATCTAGAATTGGGAATGGACTCCTTGAAACAAATGAATATCCAACTCACCTAGTTTACTTGATGACACTCATCTCCCAGAATAAGTTGGGTAATAAGAAAATTATCAATTAAAATCTATACATTGGAGTCTTATACTAGTTCTTTTCCATGGCGTGGACTCCAATCTATTTTAGAATTACCTGCTTCTTATTTTGGGTGTCCAGAATTAGAAATGGTCCCTTCAGAACAAGTAAACATGCTTATCGAGTTTACTTAATAGTTTAATAATATCTTTAATCTATTGAAACACGTAGTTATGGACCAAGTGCAATTGTGCTTTCAAATAATGTTTCATTACTAAAATATCCCAAGAAAGTAATAACTGGACTCGTTGGACTCGCAATACTGAGGCAGTCCTATCAGAGAAGTCAATGGCTGTCTGTTGAGACGTGACATTGTATTAAAAGCCGAGTCGTCCTAGGGGATGTCGGCTGCTAAGAAAATACTTTCAATCAGCTTTTCCCTCTTAGCGGTAAAAATTGCATCACGTATACCGATACAAGAAACACGCCTCCGTAAGATGCGAAAAATAATTGAAACGTCGAGTTGTTTGATTCATTTCCCGGAGTTTTCCTTCTCATTTTATGCAAAGACGCCCGGGGTCTCGGCAACGCATCGGTTCGAGGAAGCAAAAGCGGAGGTTACAAGATCGCGCGATAAGACATGAGAAACGTCAAAGGATTGGTATCTGATTGGAAGAGGTATCTCGTCTCTATAGGAATGCACTTATCCGATTGGCTCCGCAATTCCGTCGTGTCAGCTCCCACCGCTTCTTCGACCCCATCGGTCCGAAACTCGGACGTTCCGATTCCGCTTTACTAACTTTTATGTATCAGATATGTAGGATTTGAATTTCTTTTGAACATCACGAAATCTGGAAATGTGTTTCATATAGGTTTTTATTTTATATTATTCTTTCGATCTTTACGATCCGTGACCCACTTTCAAGGTCCTCCAAAAAATCAATTGATTGGCCTTGCTGCCAGTAATCTCCTAAAACTGTTATGGGCGCATTCAATAAGTTGAAGAAGTAACAAAACGGTGAAAATCGAGAGAACGGTATGGAAATAAGAAAGTTTTTCCATAGAAAAGTGAAGCTTCTTGGAATGTAAACATAAAGCCGTTGCGGTAAAGAAATGAACTGAACGTTTCCACGTAGTTTTCCCGTCTATTCGTTTTTTCGACTATTTTCCGAAGAAAACGTTATTCTGTGTGTTTTATGATACTGATCCGCCTTGTCAGGATTCAATACTTTCTTACGTGCGCGGCTTTATAATGGTGAGCTGTCAGAAATATGTATTCGGTTTAAGGGGATTTTACTCGACATAAAATAGGAATGACGTATTTGCGAAATCTTCCATTTAAAACGCGATTCGTGATGATGAGAGCATTTAGCGATATCTTATTATGAAATTTTTTTCTCACAACAAATTCTGCAACGAACGTTGCAAATAAGGTTTCGCAACGTGACTTTTTAATTGTTTTGGAACACATTGTTAAAATGCGTAAAATTATTTAAATAATTTCGAACTTGCCCATGCTTGGAATTTGATAGCAATTTAATGGATTTTAATAATTATTTGTCACATTTCGAAAGAGGTATTCTATCGCGAAAAATACTTATCCATGGCTTGGCGTTTAAAATATTTTATCTCGAATTCCAAACGTTGCAGACGCAATTATTCTTTGAAAGTAGGACACTGCATTCGGAACTTCATATATTGTATACGCGATTAACGTTAGGATTATTCGTTCATACTTTACTTGGCTGCACGGGCACAAAATTACATTTTAGCTTAAAAGTTCTTTTTTCTTTCGACTTCATTTTGTTTTCATTTTTTGTTTAATCCCCGCAAAATACGAATTCGGATAGGTTGAAACATAATTTGACGTTGCTGTGGAATTTTAATAAATGAACAGATTAGTAAGCGATTTTGATAGTCTTTTTTAATACCATTTCTAGAGTGTTAATAAGATGAATTGTATAATTAATATTCTCAAAAAATCGTTTAGTTTTTATTATCATTTAGTACGACATGGAAATTCGTTTATTTAGTTGTTATTGACAGAATTGTTAATAATCGAAAATAACTCTAGTAAAAGTTCAGTGATATATAGAGGGTTTTCAAGAACTGGGTTACGATATTTCAGGATGTGATTTTCCATATTTCAAAGACAAAAATCCTCTACCGAATTTTGATCTGAGGCTCAGAATGTGAGTGACGGGCCACTGAAGTTTACAAAAAAATACTTTTTTTGCAGTAACTCGACTAGCTTTTAAGTTATTTTAATGAGTAAAGGCTCATTTTCAAGCTTTTTTTTAAGGCTTACAATTCATCCACAAAAACATTTGATCTGCGGTGAATATTTTTGGCCTCAAAAACAGAAAAATGCTGATTTTAAAAGACTGGACAAAAATTGTAATCTATATAGTTTGTTTATGTTTTTAATTTCGTAAAATACTTATTAATATGTGATAAGGTTATATTAATATATTGCAAATAATTCTATTATTTTATCTAAAGTAATACGTACTTCGTGATTTTTCTGAAATTTATCTTATCACAGACCACTTTCATGAATAATATTGATGAAATGTTCGATATCACTGCGACATTAAAACAAGTTTTCTTTCTTTCTTTCAGGTAAGCACCAAACTACGATTCAGTGAAGGTTTTCCATTTTATAGTAAGTATGAAACAATGCCGTAAATTAATAAATACATAAACCAAATTATGTTCTTAAAAATGAACGGTGAGAAAAGGTTTTTAATTGAACCATTGAGTAGGAAGGGATGCCGTCTTAGGATGATGGAATTTACTACACTTTTCAATACAAAATTACTTATGTAAAATTGGTATCGTGAACAGTTTTATTTTTCCACATACGGGATGCGTTTTTTAAGGCGGGACATAGGGGAAACTATGTTTAACCTATGAATTAGTCCTGATAAGCAATATTCGTTCTCTGTTCCGATTTATAAGATATAACTTATTCCACAAAATACCTTGAAATGATTTATCTTTATATGTAAGGAGGCATTTGTACAACGCAAGATTTGCAACAAAAAAAAAATTGATTCTGCCATGTTAATGGACATTTTTAGTCAAATAATTGATCAGCTATCTTAAAAAATATTCTTCCTAACTATATTAAATATCTACTTTCAAGCCATACTACGCCAGAAACATTGGAAATCACTTTCTCTATGTCTCGCCATGAAAAACACACATGTGTAGTGCAGTCTACGTCAAATTTGTTATTTTTGGACATATTTTTCTATTTTCGTTTTACATAACGTGCAAATGAACTATTTCGAACCATATAACATTTATAAAAAGAAATTACGCAATGTTTAGAACTTAACCATAATTTGATTTTCAATCCTTCGATTCAGTTAATTTATTTAAACACGAAAATAATAATACAAAATTTTAGGTTAGTTTAAAACTTAAGCAAATTATTACCCTCAAAAAAAGGTCTATGAAGTACACCTTTAGAAAAATGAAAAAAATTATTTCTTTAGCAATTTTTTACGTGGAATTCGGTGGTGCTTTTTTTTTACCCATACAAAATTTTTGTTTTCGAAAAAAATGGAATTTTTAAAAATATATACGATGTTATTTAGAAAATACGTTTTTAGGTTCACCTTAATTTTTTTCAATTTTTAAATTAATTTAGAAAAATGTAGTAGCATTATTTAAAAAACACAAATTTTGTTTGGAACTGAAACTTATGGGTCAACGAAAATTCTTACACTTTTTATTCTAGCACCACTGAATTACACGTCAAAAATTATTAAAGAAATAATTTTTTTCAAAATTTTTTAAAAGTGTACTTCAAAGACCTGATTTGAGGGTGGTGTCAATAATACTTTGCAACCTATCTCTTTTGAATCCAATGTTTTCAAAATTTTAAAAATGCCCAACAATTTTTCTATTTTTTATGTTTCTAGCACTATTATAACCAACCTGTGCTTGGGTGATATAAATGACAAATATGTGAAATTAATTGCAAAAAGAGAAGACCCCTGAAATACATATAAATGTATATAATCGAGGGGCAGTTTTTTTTATTTAAAAGAGATTTCCCTGCTTTACACGACTCATTTACCAAAATATTTTCGTATTTTAGTTAATATTTAATTTAATATCGCGCTTTTTGAAATAGCGTTAAAAATTCAAATTTTTTTAAAATTTCCAGGACTATATGAGAACTATTTTTCGAAAAATTAATAATAGTAAAGAATTCTCAGAATAGTTAATTATTAATACACTGGAATGTTTTGAAAATTTTACTTTAATATTTTTAAAGCTTTTTATTTTTATTTTTTGAAAATTTAAAAAATTTCACAAAAAATATTAACAAAATTATAGTATATTCATTGATGAATTCTAAGCACATTTTATTCTTTTTAGTGTTATTCAAAAAGTTGCCAATTTTCGAGAAATAAATTCTCAACTGAATGACATTTGAAAATTTAAACAAAAATGTTTTAATTCAAGAGTTAACAGTTTTTCAGAGAGAAAATTTCAAATCTTATACTTTGAAATTTTTCTCTTCAAAATCATTTTGTGAAAAAATTGCTGTTGAGATGGTAAAATGCTTGAAAATCTTTGGAGAATATACTTGAATTTTTTCAGAATTTTTCACACATTTTTATAAATTTTCAAAAAAATACAAATAAAAATTTGTCAAAATATCCATAAAAAAACCTGAAAAATCGTAGTGTATGCCTGAATTAATTCTGAGAACTTTTAATTCTTATCGCTACTGCACAATGTAGGTAAAATATTTATCGTTTTAGTCAAATATTTATCAAAATGATATATCATTTTCATAATAAATATAAAAGTTACGAATATATTCGTAAAAAATATTTGGTGTGAAATGTTTTTCATTTTTACAAGATACAGAAGTATTGCAGCCGAATGATTAAGTTTCTGAATTACCAATTACTTCATAATGGTTCAAATCGTACTCCAGCAATTTTTTTTTTAATATTAAATTCTTGTATTAATTATTTCCGTTTTTTTTTTTGTAAATACAGTATGAAGAGAATCTGTTCGAAAGTACATCGAAAATTGACGACATTGGGGACTTAATGGATTGTATCTCAGTTTCGATTGCCTTGTTATACTTTCACTACACTTGATATTTAACAATCGCTCACTTTGTGCAAACGCGTCATATCCACAAAAGGAAAATTATTTTACACTTCTAGGTACGTAGGTCGCAATGCCCAAGTTACGTAAAACAATAGACTCAGGCGTCGAACAATTTCGCCCAAACAGAAGTAGTGTACTATCGGTCCGCCGGTGGACCCACGTTAAAAATGGATCATCAAGGCGTTTAATTGTTCACTGCTTCCGTAATTTAACTACGCGTTTGGGTCTGAAAGCTGGGAATTAGCCACAAATCTGTTGGAAAGTCGAGCTGTGGTGTGCAGTCTGGCGTACCGACTGCACAACGTCCGCTATTGAATTGAATGCGCCCACCGGAGCCAGCGTTGTGCTGTCGGTGATCCGGGAGACCCAGTAGGCGACCAGTTGATTCGAGATGCATTATGGGCAACTATGGCGAGTGCTGAGGTAGATGGATCCCACCAAACTCCGGATCCGTGCACTATTCAGATCGCTCGTCAGCGATGGTTTGCAAGGCACCGAATAGCCTATGGGCTCGGTTCACGTGTTCCGGCGATGGCACGTCGGCAGAAACAGTGGCGTATCCCTGCGAGCGGTTCGCCAGTAAACAGAATTATCTTGGCTAATGAAAACACTGCGTCAGGAGGAACCTGCAACACCTGCGACGTCGGTACCCTCGGGGGTGTCCGCATGACTGCTCCATCCTGACCCTATCTAGCTTGTATCTTTTTTACTCATTTGAGACCATATGACATGTCACACATGACATCCCATGGGAATTAGTGTGCTAATTCCAATGACGTCTGGAATTTTTCCCTTCCTCATCTCGGTACAATGCTTTCTAATGAAGATGAAAGTGGAATGATTCTGGTAACCAATATTCCATGTTTTTGGCACAATCACCATTACACCCTCATGCTAATTTCTCTTGATGTCATTTACAAACTGAAATCAGAGTTACAAGAGTTATTGTTAATGATTAAGTGCCTTTCATCATCATCCAAAATAATATAATTTACAACCTGATTTCATGATAATTATTTACATGGAAATGTTTTATGGCCATCAATTTTGTGATGTATTCTATTTTCAATATTGTGTTTCATTCGGATACACATGGAAACATATGCTTTTTTAAGGGCTATATCATCACGAGTAAGCTGCATTCCTTACGTTACTCTAGCTTTATATCTCTTTCATTTGTATGTATCCCTCTCTCTCTCTTTCTCCCATCTTTCCCTTCTTTCTCACTCCTGTTCTCTCTCTTTATGTCAACATCTGAACGATTCGGCTTTCATCTCAAAGGCCGGCCTCTGCGAAGGATGAAATTCCTTCTTTTCCATCGTAATGTACGAAGGAAACCGAAACTCCGTATTCCGCTTTGTGACACGGGCAGGTATGCCCTGGCTCGATTGCGCGTTACGTGGTCAGAGGATCACGATTGTTTTCGAGTGCCAGCTCACAGGACCACTAGGGTATTATTTCTTTGCCTTTGCCTCTCCTTATAGTGATTCCCTTTGTAATAGCTTTCGAAAGGCTAACAATTGCGATGACCTAGAACAATTGAAGATCAGCTGATGTCGAATTCTCGACTGTTTGGTCTCTCGTAACTGCCTCCCGGTGCTCATACATTATGCAGTTCGAAAATGACACAAGGAACAAATTTATTGGATGTTTCCTTCGAGATACTGGGGAAACTTCGATATTTTCTTAGAAATGGAAAAACATTTCCTGAAGGATTTCAACGCCTTTCAAAAATGAACCAGGTATGTTATATTACATTTTAATGCATATATCCATTTCTATAACGATTTTATAGTATTTTATTTTTATATCTTTCTAATATATCTTTCTGAATCTGTCACAAGTATTTCTTACGACACATTCGGATAATGATATATTAGTGGTACATTCACTTTTGGAACATCAATTTCGGATTGTTTACAAATTTTCTTTTAGTTGTAGTCCTATCGTGTACCTACAAATATATAATAACCTGAAATACTTTTTGGCTGCAGAAGCAATTTACGTTCATAACATTGACCTAATTGACACTTCATTATTATGACCACAGTATGCCTGAATAACTCGGAATCCTTTTAAAATAGGACCGAAGTCTGCGCAGTCACGATTCAATAAACAATGATGCTAACCGCACCCCAACATTTCCAATGGTGAACCTAACTGGAAAACGAACGCGCTTGTTTTCGGCACTTTTACGATGGAGTTAGATGTAAAAGCCGGAGCATCAGGTTCCACTCGCGCAATTAATTGCTTCCCGGCGTTTGCCAAAAGATTAACGAAGTCATGAAAAAGCAGAACGAATTATTGAGCACTCGCTCGCAAGATTCTGCGAACGCGCAAACTAACCGTGTACCTTTTGTCGCGCAGCTCGCGCTTGTTGGTTCCATTCGAAGAGCCGCTGAATCGTCAACCGGCGGGATAATGTTGCCGTGCCATTGTTTCGACGCCGACGAAGCCCTCACCCCTCTCGTCAACCGGAAACTGCCACCGACAACAACAACCAGGGATTTCTAAAGGCGCCGTTTATCGACGCTTCATATTTTAAGAGTTGTCCAACACGAAGGATTTTCGATGATTAATTGATCCCTTCCTGATTTCAATCCTGAAATTTTCATGTCATTGGTGTCATGGGTTCGTGTTCAAACCTGTCAGATTAATTGTTTTTTAAATGGTTATGGACAAAACAACATGTCTGTTGGATATCACTTTACCTGTTAGCACGTGCAGACGTGTTGTCTATCATTGATCATCTCCGTCTTCTTGTGGTTGTAATTAGATTGGTTCCAGAAAGATCCTACTTATCAAACGCATGGTATAAGTAACATTCCATTAACGAATAATTTCATTTCCATCGGTACCCTAACTTCAAAACCCCTTAGACTTTTTGAGAATATTGGCCATGAGCTCATATTGTCCCGTATTCGTTAACATTGTACTATAGTGTATTTTGTCTGACACGTCTGACTTGAAAAGTCGATTTCTACTTATAATGTTGCTCCCACCACATAATTTCGCGAGGGAGCGTCATGAGGGAGCGTCGCGAAATTATGTGGTGGGGGCAACATTATAAGTAGAAATAGACTTTTCAAGTCAGACCTGTCAGACAAAGTACAGTCGAACTCCAATGTTAACGAATACGGTCGGGCCATCATGAGGTATTTAAATTTCCGGTAACGAATATTTAAGGAGGAAACGACTCCCCACGTTCAACTTTTTCTCCTTCACAGCAACCTGTATTCTGCCGATCTCATGGCGAATATTCTCAAAACCCCTAAAGGGGTTTGAAATGAGGATACCGAATAAAATTAAATTATTCGTCAAGGATCGGGAAACCTCGAAATGCTTCGGATAGAGATACACGTACCACTGACATTAAGGGAAGTGAAAATACGGAAGTGGGGGCAATCGTCCGCATTCGACATAGCGGATCTTAGAACTTAGGACAGAGTCCACTGTTTTACACTTTTTTTAAGAAATTCTTGAATATCGTGATTGGTCGAGGATAGATTCACCACTTGTTATGCTGTGACCAAACCTACACGGTCTCTATTTTTTCCCTTGGATCATATTTTTCAGAATTTTTTAACAATCCTCTTCCAACCTCCTCTTTTGTTTCCTTTGGATGTAAAGCTGCAGGAAATCGATCGTCGTCGGGAGCATATCGTCGCGCTGAATTGCGAATCTATAGCTCCGACTCTCGCTTCCGGATTAGTCGGATTCCAGGCGAATAGGTCCGTCGCTCGAGCATGTGCGGTTCTGTGTACATCGGCCAGGTACGTTGTTTTGGGGGGAAAATCCGTGATTTTCGCTAGTGGGGGCGTTGTTTGGACAGATACTCTGGTCGATGATCGTTGGAATAGTCGCGAGAAGAATGCCCCAACATTCCCGTTAGCAAGGTGATTCGACGGTATTTTGCATTTTCAACCGCCGGTGACCATCGAAGTGATTTCTGGCACATGTCGCGTCGGTCATGGAAGAATTTCTTGGAAATTGCATCTTTGGGATTATTCACATTTGTTGCTCTCGAAAATGACACGTGGACATTCCTAAATTTACAAAATGGGTCTTTTTAGAGTCGTGTATTTATGAAACATATTTACAAAAAAGTGGAGATCCTGGTTGTTATTGGTAGCTGCAGGTGAATTCTAAATAAAACACCAAAATATAATGAAGGAAACCAATTTTGAGTCGCTGGATGAGAACCTGCCCTTAAAATAACACAGGTCAACATGGTTTTGTTGTTGGGAAGCTGTGTGTCATTTCCGACGTAATTTTGTGGGTAGAATCAGAATCCGAAGTCAGAAGTGGCCCATTACATCAACATTTTGGTATATTTGAGGTTATTTACTCGAAAAGCGCGTTTTTTTGCGATTTTGGAGGTCATGTACAGGAGACACAACATTTTTAGGAGTTTTTCCTTTCATTGGATCATGTGATACTACTCTTTTTCTTTAATATGGGATGCGCAGAATTCCATTACGATTTTTCTTCACCAAGATACGCCAATTTGAAATTACGATATACATGTAAACAAATTTACCTTGAAATGCTATTGGAGAACAAGCTGAAGGTCAAATTCAATGTCATGAAACCTATATAAATATAAACAACTATATAAAATATGGATACTGATAACTAAAATCACGTTTCAATATTGTGACTATTTTTTTGATAACGTTAATGGAATATATCTCGTAATTTCAAAATGGCCGTAACTTTGTAAGAAAAAATCTTAGGTGATCGAATAAAACCTCCTTTTGAATAGTAAAAGTAGTACTTAAAGATGCAAATAGTACAGAAGGCCAAACAAATTGTTGCGTCCTGCACGTAACCTCAAACCTCCCAAAATAACGCGTTTTTCGAGTACATGACCTCAAATATCTCAAAAACCTGACGCGATGGACCAATTCTGACTACGATTTTGAATTCTACGCATACAATTACGTCGGAAATGACCCACAGCTTCCCAAAAACATCCAAGACCCTCTTTTTTGTAGACCTGAGTAATTGAATTTGCGTCATAAGGGAGTGAATTCCGACTCGTAAGAATTTAGAGAGTACACCGTAAAATTTTTCTGTTTGGAAAAAGTGCGCCTTCAGTAATTTTTCAAACGCAACTTTTATAAGAATTAGGTGAAATATTTGATGTGGTAAATCGAAGAGATATCCAAATTTAGGTTTGAATACTCCTTCAAATTCAATTCAATACAAAATGGGTTAATTTAGAATGCAAAAGTACAAAATAAAATAGGAAATAAAAAAATTAATATATTACGAGCGTATTTACGCTGCTTAAATGCACGGAATACTTTCCAATTGTTTTCTACTCCGTTATTACGCATTCTGTTAGAGCCGACGCTACGTGTTCCGGAACGACAAATCTGGTGCCTTTTGAATAAACGAATATTAACCGTGAGTAGATACTCGAATTCATCAACGAGGAGTAATATGAATCTATCTTTAATTCATAAATCCTGAATGCTTTATCCCGGAATAGCGCTAACGAGTGGGCAAACACGACGCACACAACGCAGAGTCGGCCGTTTGGCATTGATGTTATCAACAAATATTGACGCGTACATTCGACAGATTTACAATAAGCGTAAATTTAATTCGCATGCTTGTGCACGAGGACCATTTTTCTTTACACTGCAAATAATATTTAAAGTTAATACAGATTGCTTAATGTTGCATTTTTTATGGAAATGCCAAATTGGAATTAATTTTGCAAGAATTTCAATATTTAATGATTTTAGTGCTTGCATATTTATTAGCAATCACATTTTACATAATAATCAAATTATTACAGTAAAGGTACAATTGAGGTTAGAAAAAGGGCCATTTAAATGAAAATGACAATGCCATGAATAAATAATATTGGAAAGGTATTTTGAGAGGACAATTCGTTAAATCATAATTGCATTATATTGGCTAGAAATGTTTTTTATATTCCTTTTTTTTGTTATACAACAATAAACATGGTATCAAAATGTTTTTCGGAACTAATCAGATTTTGTCTAATTAGAATTTGACAACTTTCATTTGCAGTTTTTCCATCAATTTCTATAGTTCTGGAACAATTGACCGAGAATCCAAAGGTACCGGGTTCAAATCCCAGCATCTCAAATCTCTCGAGTTCGTCCCTCAATTTTTTCTTATATTAGTCCAGTCACTGGCCATTTTCCCGTGAAATTCTTTCAAGCAACACCAATTTCCCTGAAAATTTGGGGTTAGGTTCTACTTACCGTTTACTTCAAAGTTTACCTTCTGCAGGTGGTTGCTTTTACCTCGGAAGGGGGGGGGGGGTTGTTCATTAGAAATGACCTCTAAAAAACCTAATATACTACTCTTAAATTGCAAGTATCATGGAAACATTTCGTACATTTTATTGTGAAATAAATAGTAGCGTATCCTCTGGTAAATGAAAGGTCCGGGTTCGAGTCCCGGCGCTGGTACATCAAAATTGTTAGGTATTTTCAGAAATTAAAAATTGATTTAAATATTTCGTAAGATATTTTCCATCATTTATCATTGAAAATTGAAATAAAATTTCCATTAAAAATATGGACAAACATTTAAAAAAATGTTTAAAAATAACGTCATATTGCGTTTAGCATAAGACGAATTTTATTTATTAATATTAATTAATTGGTCAACATATCAAATTTTCAGAGAATTCAAATATTTTTTACTTGTCCACCATTTTGAATGTTTAGAAGTTTTGATCATATTTTTGTAATCAATAACTCAAAAAAACTGCATAGATTCTCTTGAACCATTTTTATTGGGTAGTTTAGTCAGAATTAGATTGATTTAAAAAAAGGGGCTTTTATAAATCATATAACATCTATTTTGCTCCCTATTTGCGCAATGTACTTTTAATACCACGAGGCAAAAATGTCATAATCAAAAGATGACATTTTGATTATCAAATCAATTATTAACATCACAAATTTTATTTTCTTTTCAATAAAATTCTAATTTTTGTTTACAAATTCCCCTGACCATTTTCAAAGAAGCCATTTTTTCCGTATAGAAAGTCACGACCCCTAAAAATAACGGGAGGTAATACGCGTAATTCATGTGGATTAATCAGTAAGCGCCGATCACATCTGCTTAAAACTGAAAATAAAAAGTTAGGGGGTACCAAAGGATGCAATATCACGTTACCGCGGAATCGAAAGTCCTCTTGCGGCTTAGTAAGGCGAATCTCCCTGATATTTTCGCGGCATGCGAAATCGGATTTGGCCAATAATGCTCGGCTATGCTAGCGTTCTATTTTGCATTCTGTCATGAGAGATAATCATAAATCAGTGTACTGGAATAATTTCGCCAGTATTGAACGTACGGTTATACGGCTGGAGTTTTCTCTCCAAACGCCCATCCACGACTTGAACCACGACCCCAGGGTTTTGCTCCAAGATAATATACGACACGTATTCTAGGTGAGAATTCGAATTCAATTTTCGAAAATTTCCCATTGTTATCGGAATTTTCCATTTTATTGATGCGCGCGTTTTCGAAAGTTTCTGGGAAATACAAATGTCTGTTTTATTCAAAACTCTTCGTATTCTGAGGAAAATATAGGAGGCGCTTATTGTTAGGCCACGAAGAGTTTATTTTTAGTATTAATGATTTTTAGCATAAATGAAGGTGTTAATTATTAATTAGTTACTTATTTATGCTTGATTTACTGTTTTATGCTTGATATTTGGTAATATTATTCAATGGAGAACTATCTTAGCCCATTAACGAGAAGGAACTGCGATTTATTTATCGATTTTCGTTCGTATCGATTTCCGTTCATATCGATTTCGTCTCATTAATACAATTGCATAATAATGATGAAGAGTGAATTCTTCAACGAATACATGTTTTGTAGTGTTTTTAGGTATCTTTCAGAATTAGAGCTCAAAATTGAAATATCTTATCCGAAAATTAAATATGGTGGCTTTTATGTCAACAAATTATTTTTTGAATGTTTTTCACACTGAAATCGCGAGAAAATTGTATACTTATATTGTATAACGTCAACCATCAATGCATAAAAAAACAAAATGGCGTCCAAAATTTTGAAAAAATTATTGATTATTGTAAGCTATTTAATATTATTTTTAATCACACAATAATTTGTCTGTCCTGATATAAAACTTTTTACAATTTCCTTCCACATTGGGATAGTCGTGGATTTCATTTTGAATATTGAAAATATGAAATCAAATTTAGAACCAGCTCCATGAAAAACTTACAAACTGTCACGTTTAACGTATTAGCTGAAATTTGAGATAAGCATCCGCACACCTGCATATCATCAAAATGTTCTAGTAAAATATCATCATTTTAAACATGATAAATTTTATCGAAATTAAAAAATATTCTACCAAACTTTAGAATTTTCTGCACTGAAGAAGGTACATATGAAATTTTTTGGCTATTTATGTGATATGAATAAAAAATAATTTTAAAAAATTGTCTCACAATTTCCATGTTTTTTAATATAAAGACGCCATATTTAATTTTTTAGGAGACATATGCCAACATTGAGCTTAGTTTGTGAAATATGATAAATAGCAGGAAACAGGATATTTGTTTTAAAACATTCATTACAATAATGATACTTGAAAATCATTTAAAAAATTGCAGTTCTTTGTAGTTAATGGGTTAATGCCATATTTCATTTAAGGACTTGGTTAAACATTCAACCACGTAAAATCGTTTCAAATTCTTTTATAACATTACAAATTCTGATGGTGAATTTTGAAAAACATCCAATGGATAATTATTTGAAATAAAAAAAATATTTTTAAAACACTTCGGTAATGCGATGTATGTCTTGTTCAGTTTATGCTCTCATTAAAATTTCCATTTAATGATATAAATAATTTTTTAACAAACTATGACTTAAACTTGAATATATACAAAATTACTCACAGAAGGAAAATATTGAAATTCTTTATAGATAGAATAAACAGAATTATTTTATAATAGTTCTTGTCGAATCCGTTTCTAGAATTTGTGAGTGCAAGAAAAAATGATTTTTTCTCGAATTCGATATTAAAGTCCAGTAAATTTAAATTTACTTATATTATATATTTATATTATTATTTACTTATATTATTTACATTTATATTTCCGATTATGGAAAATGTTTGACGTTTACAGACGATAGACCTATATCAACGATTTTCTTTGATATTACATTAAAGATCATAATTTCTTGTATATTTATGTTAAGATAATTACGAACAATGCAAAATAGTATATTGTATATCTAGGGCGCAAAAGAATGGATTGTGGACAGGTGTGTCCTGGATGAGGAGGAGGGATAGGAGTCCTGATCCCGAGCATTTTTTTGCAATTTTACAATATTTGAAATTACTTTTGAAATTATATAGCATTTGTTGAAAGTTTTAATACACATTTTTAAGGTACAAGTTATTACTTTTCTGGAATAATATTAAATTGTCAGAAAAGAATTTAATTGTTGATCTGGACATTTCAAATTGTCTAGATTTGAGTATAAAGATAAAAGTCCTGGGTTCTAGGTTCGTCTATATGTTAAAAATTTCTGTATTAGTAAAGTATTAGATTAATTACAAATGTGAAATTAGTTTTCATTGGGAAAAGAAATAACCAGCCAAATAATTCAAGCAAGGTATCAACATCAATTTACCCGTAATCAGATTTCTGATGTAACGGAATATCTTTTAACTAAAAGTATGGTACAATAATGTATTTTATTAAGTAATCGCATACGTAGACAAAGTAAAACGATTCTTCAACATTTAGAACAATTTTGATTACTTCCTTTAAGTAAATTCGTTGAATATGTAACCTAATATTTGTATCAGCAATCCAAAAATCCTTTAGTGATAATTTTCATGAAATCTGTTAATATTTTAGAAATTTCGTCGGCCATATTAGATCCGCCATTTTGAATTTCGAAAATGTGACCTCATATTATAGTAAAATATAAATTTGGAGTTATGAAGGTATTCTCAAATAGAAACTTCAACTGGTTACAAAACAAATGTATAATATACAAAATCAGCTCTTTGAACGCCATTTACAAGTCGTCATTTTGAAATTTTGAAAAGTGGCAGGCACTATTTTGTATTTAAAACATTTTGAACACGATATTTTGCATTTCTGTCTACTCTATATTACTGTGTCGGCCCAAATTGCAGATTTAAGAAAAATCTATTTTAGAAATTCGTGATTTTTTTCGAAAAAATCAGCTGTCAATCTTTTTTGGAATGACCTTTTCACCAATTCTTTTAACAGCAGTTTTACACGTCAAAAATATTATGTGCAGATTTTTTTGGTGGTATGGCGGTTCCACAATGGCGACCTTATGTAAATTGTACCTCGTACATGAATCATTGTTCTATATATGTGTTTCAAAGTTGAACATATATGTTAGATAATTACGAACGATACATATTCTGGCCTGACAAGATTAAAATCGCAGTTTCAATATGGCCTTCGGTACACGGCATTGAATTTCATACACAATTTACCTTCGTTAATTAATAATTTTAAAAAAATTTGCTTCGTTCCGTGGCCATTTTCAATCGGCCATTGCTTCTAAAAAATATTCTATTAGTATATTAATGTTCAACAATCGGGATCACTTTTTATATATACATTTCATTGATTATAATCCGTTTCGATGAAGAAAATCGTGACAAATAAAAAAACATAACATTTCTTTCTATTTTGCAAAATTGGTGCAGAAACAGTCGTTTTTTGGTTATTTTCTCGACGGGAATCGATAGAGCACACTTCAAGATAGTCGGAAATGTATTTTCCAAAAAATAAAAAAATTTCTTTCTACTGCAGAAACTGAGCTGATATTGACGTACCTGCTTCTCTCATTTTGGGCAAAAAGGGTTAATTTTGTTCCCCGTGTTTTCATTCATAATACAAAAATAAAATATTAAAGCTCATAGTAAGCGCCCTCCAAACAGGGCGTAAAATGATACTTGGGCCTAACTACAAGAAATTATCTCATTTTTAGTTAAACACCACCATTTTAACTTGCGTTCATTCAAGCAGCCAGTGAAATGTCGGAATGGACTACTAAAAATCGGCCGCAAAATAGTATCAGGACGATCGTTAGAAATGCACGGAAATCGCGGTCAATAATCGGGTGGTGAATAGCAGCGAGGAATTATTTATCTACGACCATTCCAGCGATTTACGACTACTGACGCGTTCCGAACGTATAATGCATTAGGAATGCGTTTAACGGCCGATAAAACGGAGCGTTCCTACATTCAACGATCGGTTGGTGACTTTGTTTAGTCGTGCTCTTCCTCGGTACAGAAAGGGGCGAAACTCGGATGTTTTCGGGGAATTGCCGTTCTTCGGAAAGTTTCGTCGCCATCTTTCGAAAGATGTGACTTATTTTCATTCCGATGGATTTTTATGAATTCTTCCGGCAAAAGTGATATAAATCCGTACAATGTATTCTTTCGCTGGATTTATGAATGAAGTTTGTTATGTACGAAAAGCTTACAGCAATTATGAAGTTTTATTGCGTATGTTGTGAGGACGTTTTCTAAATGCTTTATGTGACTTGAACTTTGGGATCTTCGTTACGTGCTTATACTTACTTTCTAGGAAATCATACAGGGAATTCAACATTTTGATGTAATTTTAATGATGTTAAAATGTAATACACGATAATGAATGATGTTAGATTGTAGTCGTTATCCCAGCAAAAAACCACAGATCATTCATGTTTATTATATGTAATTAGAAGTGTCTGACCAATAATGACCCTTTTCACTTAAATTATATTTATGCGTAAGCTTCACTACATTACATTTACTTATATTGATCGTTAGTGATACTTGATTTTATCGTGGTCTTAACAAAATTATTTTCTAACCGTTCCTTCAAAAATCGGAACTACATAAAATACTGATTCGGATAAAAATGCAGGAGACTCCATCGAGTTACCAAACAAGAACATCGTACAAGTTAATCTTTCGGAAACAACGGCGGTAGCACCAGGTATCGGGTACGATATTTACAGTTTTGCTGTTATCAGTCCGCGGATCGGTAATAAAATATTCCGCGATGTTCGCACACAATAAACAAAGCGCAATCTAACTGGGACGCTTTTTCTGACCGGCACGTCTGTGACGGCGGAGGCGAATAAATTTTGCGTACGTTACTTATTTCGTATCAAAGTAATAAACCCGCCGGTGGAAAGTAATAACTCACACCGATGATAAAGCTGGAATACAAAACTGTCATCTTTAAAGTGCAAGTTCTTCCACCGTAAATACCGCATTCACATTCCGCAACGGCGGCGTTCTGCAAAGAATATAAAGAGTGGGAGAATGTACATTTAGGAACGAAAAGTTTCCTCGCGGAGAATTCTGCTGTTGATCTTTAACGAAAAATTTTTCCGACTTTCTTCCCGGCACTTTTTGTTTCAAGTTTGCGGTTGCCGCGTTTGCGCAAGTGCCGCCCTAAGATAATTAAAAGATTTTTTTCTGAAACTTTCACATTTCGATCGGGGTAGTTTTCTTTTTTTGTGTAAGTTAGAGGTCTATGGGGGTTCTGGAACGGAGACATTTTTGTCTGGCTGGATTAGGGTATTACTACTTACAGCCGCACCGCATGTCGGAATAATAAAACAACGGACAAAACTAATTTTTCGTGTATATTTTCAATTTAAAGTATAATATATCTTTAGGCCGGAAAAGTTTCACACCGTTCCTCCTAAATTTGCCAAAGTAAAGACATGCGATATTAAATTATCTGATCTGTTCTTTCGCAACAGTCGTTTGCGTTTGCGCCGTGGCAAATTACGATTAAAAAAAAACAAGAAAACAAACGAGCCTCGTAACTTGCACGAAGGGAATAAAAACCGTCGGTTTTTGCAGAGTTTGGAAAAAGTTTCGGAAGATAAGAAATTAAAAGAGGCATTTTTTACATTTCACCGACACGGCGAATCGAGTCGCGCACTACGTATTACGGTGTGGCGTGACCTTTCGCCCAGCGGAACTAAAACTGACATTAAAAGGAGTAAGGAAGGGCAGGGTGACACGTCGGTGGAAGTAGAGGCTCGTAGGGGAATTAATAAGCGTCGTCTTCGTACGGGCAAGTGCTGCCATCCAACGGGAGACAGCCTCAACCTCGTGTGCTCGTTTTTCCTCCTTATTGTCATCCGAACGCCTTCGTCTTGTATCAATAGTTCGAAATACGCTTTTTTGACGTAATTTCTTATTTTTTTTTGAAAATATTTTTGAAAAAAGATAGCTTTGAAAAGCTAACTATAATTTTCAAACTCTAAAAGTTTATAAAAGTGAAAAATAAACCCCTGTCGTCAAATTCTTAATTAAAAAAAAAAGAAATCTTCAGTACAAACCGAGTTAGATGCAAAATACTTAAATACTTAACAAAATTATAAAGAATTTTCACTAATTCAAATATCGATAAGCGTTCTGAACTAATATAAAACTCTCCTGAATGAAAAAATAATAAGAAAATAACACATAACGATAGAAATGTGTTTTTTACATTTTAAATTTGTACAAACAAAATGTTTATTACCTACGATATTTAACGCAGTATACTTTTAGATAAATGCCGAAAGGGTTCGTTACGCGTTCTATCTTTTAAATATAACTTAATCCCTTTTTGTGGAAGGTGCGTGTGGCAAATACAGTCCGAACAGGATTTTAAATTCAGAGTTTAAAAGTATAGCAGCAAAGGATAACGTTCGTTAAACGCGGAGAACGGTTCGTTAAACGTTTTACTTTTTTAGAATTTCATCTTATTCTTTTTTTGCCTCATACTCTTCTGTTTTTCACATTATTTATTCTAAAGGAAAATACAATAAAGATGGTACGGTCAATATTTACAATTTCATGTTATTATAACTTCATTTATTACCATAATAAAACAATAAAGATAGTTTTGTTTTTATAACCAAGTTACAAATAATTTGCAATAATTTAGAACTCTTTTTTCTATTTGAGCGATCAGTTCAATCTTCAACGAAACCGGAAGTGTTACTGATAACGACCTCTTGCGACACGGCCAAATCGACTTCAGAATGCGAGTGACTTGCAAATAGATTTGGAAGAGTTCAGTACAGGGTCGCAGACAAATTGCTGCACATTAAAAGTCCGGAACTGCACCTATTTCACTCCAGGCTGCATTGTCAAGAACTCGTTTTTTAATTAATACTGCAATTTCATTGAAATGTCCCACATTTTGTCATTGAGATTTTCCAGAGTTACTGTAATATGTCATTTTAACCGCTCGTCTTTTATTCCAAAGAATCTTGAATGTACTCGTACCGTACAAATTACTAAAAAGACTAACATCCGTAATATATTAATAATAAACGGAAATTCATTGTTATTTCTTTCGTGGGTAAAAAACTATTTGTGTAAGTGTTTAAAAATGTTTTTGTGACTACTATTTATGCAATCGTATATTGCTATGTGCAAAATTGAATTGTGTGAGTAAACCGCAGGGTCTTAGAAATATTTTAGTAGTTGTACATTTAATCGGGTAATCTCGTGTACTCGATACAATTTAAGCGGCGTCGTAAACGACACAAGGAAGTCCTGTACGAAATTGCGACTACTGCCAGTTACCCTTGCTGTCCCATTATTATCGCCTGGGGTCCAAGAATCTTAGCGATAATCGCGAAGAGTTAGTAGGTCCGCCTCACCTCGAGATCGTCCACGACTGTAAAGTTCCGTGCAAGCTCCGTGTCGGGGACGGTCAAATTTATGTGTGCTTTATCCGCCTTAGTGTCGCATTAACGATGTTGAAGTTAGTTACCGGAAAGGAAAAGGCTTGAGAATTTTCTTAAAAACGTATCAAGCGATAACTGCGTTGATTACAGAGAACACTAAAGGATGAAATATTACTGTGGGGGAGGTATTACATTTGTGTCGCAACAATCGCTTAAGTTTCCGCCTTTCAATGTATCGTTGGATTGGACAATTTGGCGTAACAATAGACGTTCCTTTCCCGTTGTGCCCGAACGCCGGCGTATGTAACGATCCATTTTGATTTCCCGCGCGGGAATTCCGAATTAGATGAGGTTAGGTCAGGCAGTCAGCAAAACGGTATCATCCATCTGCAGCCAGAATGCCTACGCACGCAAACATAGCACGTCCCGACATCGGGGAGAATCATCGCGCTCATTACTAGCGCGTCAGCGAAATTCATCTTTGAGGAAGAACGTCATTCTAGCGTAGTTACGTCATGAATTCAAAGCAGCTAAAGGCTGCATTGTTTTCGCTATTTATAAACTGTAAATAGGAATTAAAATTAAAAAAAGTCTGTAATGGTCACCGTCATTTCTCAATCGTTGACAGAATGTTTGAAAATGAAAAGATTATGTGCAATTTGTAACGATCGATAAACTGGGGAAATGATTGCGATAACAAACGTAAAAGCAGCTTGAAAGCGCTATTGTCATTTTTGTCCATATTGCTCGCAATGTATTCACTGCTTTTAATGGTCGATGAGAATTTTACAAGGAAGGAATTTTCCAAGCGCTGTCTTAAGCTCTTAAAGCCCGGGGTTCTTCCACGGACACTCGACCGCCCCCTCGACGACTCTTATGAATCAAATTGGAATCGAAAAGCGATAATTGCGACGGCGTAATGGCCGCTTTAAATACAGGCCAGCACTTTGCCACCGTGGTGCGCTTGGTAAGTAATGTAAACCGAGTGACGTCCCTGACGAACGGAACTGCGGACTAAGGAAGCGACGGAAGGGCACACAATGGGTGTCGATAGTAGAAAAGGAACGTGCTTCGGCGACGGGATTGAGCAAACCGACCTTCTCTCTCTTCCTCGCTTTTCCTCCCTGTCCAACCTCTTCGTAACCGGAAATGAACGGAATGGCCGCTAAGCGAAAAGGGTTCCTTTCTTTGATCGAGGTAGAAGCGATTGCTACATTTATAGGAAAGGCCTCCAAAGAAAGAAATGGAGTTGCTGAAGAGCGAAATTAAAAATGATCGCACTAACGTCACGCATCGATTTTCAGAATTCAAATTGCTATTTTCTTTTTGCATTTTTACGCTGATTTCCGTGTAAAACAAGGAGCATCTGTTCATCCTCTTGGAGCATTGTTTCTACACAAAACCTCAGGTTTAGTAGTTTCAGAGTATCTGTTCGTTTATGACCATGGTGTCTACACATTAATTCTATTTTAATATTTAGGAATTAATGGATGTACATCAGATGTTTGCGCCCATTTCCGTTCTAAACTTGGACTAGACTATCTTGATTTTATCTAAGAAACTGCAGTTATTTCATAAATGCAATTAATCCTGACCTATTGCGTACTTTTATAGCGGACAGTAAAAAACGACTTTATTACAGTGACCACTAAGCTCTGAGATGCAGGCAGCAAACTGATAGAGATCTAGGATAGAGAACTGTTACAAAGAAAGGGTGATGTAAATCAAGAAAATAGTTGAGTTTATTAACAATTCGGTTTTTCGATTTGTTGTTTGGACCTTAGAATGGATGCCAAGTCGTATTCTCTAGATAAAATAAATGATGAAAAAACTATAAGTAGAATAGGAAAATGTAGGCTAATTAAAAGAAATAACGCAGCGTTTTATCCGCAATAGATAAGTTATTCAGTTATATAAGTAGTAACAGTCAGTATCCATTGCGATCAATACTCGGCGCCGATCGTTACTACTTTGATTAATGCAAATTGTGAGCATCTAAGTAGTAAAACACTCCTCAGGAAGCGAAACATGGCTGGGACTGCTACTACTTAGATGACTTCATTATGTTTAATGCGCGGTAAGTAGTAACGTATATAATGCGTAGCAGCTGTGGTCTATTACTACTTAGATTACTGAATCTCTTACCTCCAATATCGGTATCTAAGTAATAACAGTCAGCATCTACTGCGATCAAAACACGATGCCGATCGTTACTACTTTGATTAATGCAAATTCTGAGCATCTAAGTAGTAACACTCCTCACGTACAGGAAGCGAAACACGGCTGGGACTGCTACTACTTAGAGGACTTCTTTATGTTCAATGCGCGATAAGTAGTAACGTATATTATGGCAGCATTTACGGTCTATTATTACTTAGATTACTGAGTTTCTTACCTATAATGTCGATATCTAAGTAGTAACAGTCCGTATATTTTTATATCAAAACACGGCGAGGACTGTTACTATTCAGGTTAATGCATGTATGAGGATCTAAGTAATAACAGTGCGGAGGTAAAGGGAGCATAACTCGGCGCAGACTGTTACTACTTAGATTAATGTATTTATGAGAATTTAAGTAGTAACAATCCGCACCTTCATCGAGCAAACACGATGGGAATGTTACTACTTAAATGTCTGTATTAATGCACGATAAGTAGTAACATATATTATACGCAGCAGTTGCGGTCTATTACTACTTAGATTACCTATAATGTCTTTATCTAAGTAGTAACAGTTCACATATTCTGACATCAAAACACGGCGTGGACTGTTACTATGCACGTTAATGCATTTATAAGCATCTAAGTAGTAACTGTGCTTAGGTATAAGGAGCATAACACGGCGCAGACTGTTACTACTTAGATTAATGTATTTATGAGAATTTAAGTAGTAACAATCCGCACCTTCATCGAGCAAAACACGACGGGCTGTTACTACTTAAATGTCTGCATTAAGGCGCGAGTAGAAGTAACTTATTTTATATGCAGCATACGGTCTATTACTACATAGTCTACTGAATTTCTTGCCTATAATAAAGTTACCTAAGTAGTAACAGTCGTGTAACGTTCCGTGTTTTCTTCCCAGTAGCTAAGTAACTCAGTAATCCAAGTAGTAATAGTCCAAAAAGAAACTCCGCGCGCAATGTTATTATTTTGATTACTGCATTTTACTGAATCTACAAAGCGACTTCAACAATAATTCATTAAACTTTCCCACATCATATATTAATTGAATTTGCTTCTAGGTGTTAGTTCTCATAATACTCTATAATTTACAAGTTGTGGGGGTTCCAGAAGGGCGGAAGGGGGTCAATCGTATGTACCATAAATTACGATTTACAAATAATTTTGACTGATGACTTATTATGTTTCGAATCATGTTAGCAAATCTCTGCTACAATTTAGTAGGCCTAATATCTTCCGAATCCTAAAGCATTTCAGAAATATAATGAACAGATCCTCAGAAATATGTCTAGAATCATGAAGTTGGTACTTAAAACACACATTCCTATAAATTGCAGAGGTAATAAGGAGAATTGAATTCTGATCTATCCTTAATCCTTGTCTCCGGTCGGAAGACCTGCGAGATGGCTACCCAATTTTCAGGCCTTCACTCGACTCATACCATCAACACGGCCTGATCTCACCAGTGCTCTCTTAGGCTGAAGCGACGCCGAGGGCTTATCCATATGTAACGCAGATGAATATTCAATCCTTTGCGAATCTGCCAACCTCCGACGTCGTCACCGCGACCAGGAACCCTCTCCTCTTTGTCGAACGCAAGCGGTCCCGTTGCTTTCTATCTTATTCCTCCCGACACGTAATCTGCAACTGCCAAGTCTTAAGTGCACTGATAGCGCGAGTGCGCCTCGCGCTAACTAAGCCATCGTCTACGACGAAAGGAAAGGAACGTTAATTTGTTTTCCGCTTCGCGTTCAAGAAATCTCCTTGCATGGCTAATGCGCACCGCTAATTTATACAAATTAAATACGGGGAAGAAATACTGTTCGCAGAGTCGAAAATGGTTGGATGGTTTTGCATTTTACGTTCGAATTTCCTGAGCTTTAAAAGCACGATGTACACCAGTACACATCGAAACGTAATAAAAACGAAAGTACTTGAGTTAGATGCGATTGATTTCCGTGAATGAAAGTAGAATGTCCGACATTGGAGCGCATGTACGGCAAATGTTGACGAATCGTCTCATTGAAAAACGACCTCTCGTCACACCACCGTCGAGTAAAGGGCGCTTAAACCGGAATTGAAAAACATTTCGAAACATTTACGTCACCGGTGACCCCGTCAGCGCTGTCGAATTTCGGCAGGGAGTTTTATAGGAAGCGTAAAGTGTCCGTGCGTGTGGACCGAGTGGAATTAACTTCGCTTTATAAAAAGTTGTGGCGCCAAACGAACGGTCGGTGTCAGCAGTTAAGGGGTCTTATACTAATGTGTTTACCACTTTCCGAACGCTCCAAGTTCCCGTTTCCCGGATGATCCCTTTTCCTGCCTGGTCGAGCGAGAAAGTATTCTATCGAAATTTGCGATTTACGGCGTCGCACCCGTAACATTAAGAGATATTAACGATCCCGGAAAATCCCCAGTCGCTTATTCTCATAATTCAAAATACGACTGAATATCCGCGGAGTAGTTTGCATAATTTTGTTTGCGTCCAATTGTTTTATACGCTGGCGGTTATATGTATTGTTCTTTTTCCAAATTTATGGCCCGTTGAATTACGAAATGGAATGGCTATATTTCATCCTATCGATTTAACTCCAAGTTTACTAACTTTCAAAATTTGGATTTATTAAAAAATGTTCTTCCCTCGTCCAAATCTTGTACGCTAAGAACAGAACAGTAAATGACCAATACGTAGGTGGTCGTGGATAGATTAGGATCTAAGGAATTCGCGGAATTCACCATCGGGTTTCCTTTGTCCGAATTTTTGTGTTCATTTATCTGCACCCTTGTGTACCAAATCCTGCACACTGTCCAACCGCTGTCACCGCCTTTCATTTCAGCCCCCACATCCCGGAGAAGTTGGAAAATGCTTTTGTTTTATACGCTAACCAAAAGCGGCGTTTTCCCTCACCGCCATTCTCTCACGAAGATTTTTTTATTCACTCGCCAACAATTTATTAAATTTCATTGAATTTCTCGACGTCACTTACCAGCCTGAAATTCTTTGCGGTCACATGGATATTTTTTTTCAACATCGCTGTTTTACTATTTGCTATCAGCAGCATACAGAATGATTTATTGAAATACTGTTGTTTCGAACATTTTTCTCGAAGAAATCTGTTTTACAAACGAGGTATTGTGTACCCATATTTCGTTGCAATACCTATTAAAATTTACTGTCTAATTTCATTACTGATATTTTTGTTATGCTCTTATTTTCTTTCAGTAGTGTATCAAATAAAGTTACTCCGTTTATTCGGTGATTTATACAAACCCTGCCACTTTTCTGATTCTCAATGTATCAAAGAGATAAGTCGGATGAAAAATTCCTGAGTATACTGGGGTAAAGTAGAAAACGAGAAAAAAACTGGGCAACAACGCAAAGACGAAAGACACCGATTGAATTTCTAGACCCCTAATGCGACCCGATGACAAAGAGGGTTGTAATGAAAAACTCTGCAAGTTCAGCATCGGTGACTGGTAGACCATTAACCCTGACATTTTTACTTTGCTCTTCTCCACCTCTTAGTAAAGTATCGACTAAATTCTTTTTCTACTTACAACCGATTTTGCTAACACTATTATGATACAATGGACTCTGCAGAGTCAGTTCGTATTACTACACCTTACGTTTATTATTTTGTTTACAATTATGATGACAATATTTCTAAAGATCATAATTTTAAAACATTTTAAGGTTCTATTTAATCCGAAAAGTAAGTTTTAGATTTTGTTGCATTAAATATTGTTTGTATTTTGTTAACAGATTGTATGATATTACTGATAAATTGAATAAAATATAAGTAGGAAATATAAATAAAATTTCGAGAATTGCGAACGATCATATATCTTTCTGAAAGAAATATTACATTTAACAAGGCAAAGGCGTTCACGTAGAAACGTACGATCGGTCTCGTTAAAAATTGCCATAATGCTGCTGGAAAATGCTGCGGTTACGAACATCTCCTGTTGTGCTAATGCGCATCTCGAAAGAAAGTTCTTTCTTTGTTTTCTTTTCTCAGTACTTTTATTGCAAATTGAATTGAACTTCGAGAAGGGAGAGCTTCAAATGTTTTCTTAAAAGTCAATAACGGTAGGTGTAAATTTTGCAATTATGTCAGACAATTCAAGTTTCATCATTAATTTTATATTCTTGGAAATACACTATGTAATTTAAATGATTAATTATATAATGCAGATGAATTTATCGATTTTCCGATTAATAAACAATAAATCTTATATATAAATATTTATTAATAATAATAAATTATTATATAAATATTTTTCTGCATTAAATATATCCAGGATTTTTTTTTAAATGGAATTCATTTAATTCTTAATGAAGATTTCAGTTACTGTACGCTGAATTCTGGACACTACATATCGTGTTAGAGGGGAGGTGATTTCTTAGAAGTCTTACTCAATCTTAAAACAATTTAATTATAATGACGATCTGATAGGAACTTGGGGTTTAAAGGCAATAAATCTAAAGGCTTTTCATTAGACTTGAACTAACAGATTAACGTCTACTGTTGTATACGGAGACCTTACATTAGAAGCATATAGCAGTTGGGGAATAGCTAAAGTGATAAGAAAGAGTATGGGGGTATCCCCCCTTAGGGGCTCTTTCAATATATTCTAAATTAGAATAACATTATACGAATTTAGTATGGAATAGTAAATTATCAGTAACCTCATTTTATGATTCTCAAAATTGACTGAAATAAATTGGTGACATGACCATATTCGGCCTTCATGATTTCATATGGAATCGGTCCTGTTCAAGTTTTCAGACATACACCATGCGCCATTATGCGTTTTGAAATCTAACATCCGATTTGTAATTAATTCCGAACACCTGAATTATGAACACCCCTGGTTATGTTAAAATAAAGTATAAATGATATAAAGAAGCCAGTGAATTTCCATATCAAGACCTAACTATGAATTTATAAGGCTTGCCTTATTTTCAATTTACAGGAATCGCTAACTGCTTTAGAAATTTCAAATCAGGGGCAGATCAGGGGGCCTGCTCAGTGTCTGATAAGGAAGTCTGAATTTTTTAACTTCTAAATTTTATGTAATTGGTTCAGTCCCCACTAGGCTTTTTGCAGCCTTTTTACCTGTCAGATAGTAATAAATCATTAAAAATTAATTTGTTGTTTTATAATACTATTGTAAATATTTTCAACATGAAATTTGGAAAGCATGCGAAATGTTGGATATTGTAAGGTCCTGATCAGGTCTTATACATTGGCCCGATCAGGGCCTTAACAGAAAAAGCGTTACACCATATGCCAGGGCCTGATAAGGGATGTTTAACAAATTTATGAATATTTCAATAACAAAAAATAATTGAATTATGAAGATCAATCTCGTTAAAAAATACCAGTCTAGTCTCTTGACTGGATTAATAAAATTAATAAAAGTTTCGATAAGTCAAATTGAAACGCATTTGATCCTTGGAGCAGTGATCGAGGCAGCTTCGAAAAAAACACCTCGGTTTTCCTAAGAGACGCAAGGTCAACACAATTTCCGACGCCGAATGAGGGAATCGTGAAATCGCACGATTCGTGGGATGGAAATGGAGAATCGGTGCTTTAACTAAGAAACGTAATTGAATCTAGATTTGCATTCAGATGTCCTTCAGGCGACGCGATCGAGTCGGTTCGTTCGCGCCAGCTTACTTTATACGCGCGTGCAAAGGAACCTCGATCCTCATCATGAATAAATTGAATCGCCCCAATATACAATTAATCAAAGCTTGCGAACGTGACGAGTTCCGGCTAATCTCGATTCCGGGACCATCGTCGCCCGTCACGAGGTGCAGGACGTATATGCGAGGGTGGGATGCGATCTGATGGTAGATATCCAAGACAAACTCGTTCAGTTATTGAAATGCAATTAATCAAAAGGGTCGCCGTCATCCTTGGTGCTATATTCAAGACGACATCCTGTTCCTGAACGTTATCGATTTTACGTGCCCGCTTGAAAACTCCCACGACCCTTCACGTCATCGATCGATCCGACATACGTCAACCAATCGCCTGGAATTATTGTAGGGCTACGCCGATCATCCCACGGGGATAGATTCTAAAGTAATAGAAAATGACATCCTGCAACCAAAAACTTCAATGTTCCTGATATTATTGTGCCTAACAAATGACAACCAAGATTAAAACCTAAATTACCGCATGAAACAAAACTTTTTGCCGAACCATTAGTTACAGACATATGACACTTACCGATTTTCTATGTAACCTTGTTGAGACTGAAGAATTAATCCCCTCAGTGACGCGACTATCATTTGAGAGCTCCCTGCTCCTCGTACTGCTTACCCCTTCTACTTTCCCTCTTCAAAATGCGAATGTCGAATAGCCGTAAATTGGGAGGGGGTAACCAATATATACTAGCGCAACTATGCGAATTAGTTCACCACAATCTTTTTCTCTGAGTAAGATTGTCGGCAAACTCAAAGCTGTACATGGTTAGTATTCAAGAGACAATGGAGAAAGTTAGCATTATAAAACCTTGTCTATCTGCTAGTTTCTTTCATCAATTAACTATTAATCAAACAAATTTTTGTTTAAGCTTAAATAAGTGGCTCTACTCAACCATGAATCCTCCGAATACTGACCATGTAAGTAGTTCTGTTTGATTATTTTTAGTCAAGCTCCACCATTAACGTGAACGATGATGGTGATCGATAAGCAATAATAGACGTCGTATATCGTGACCTAGGACTCGTTGAATAAATGAATAAGTGAATAACCGGTCTTTAAACCACTCTCGGAGATTACAAGAGTATTTGGCAAGTTCCCAAGACGTTTAGATAGATTCGCGGAATTATGTTAATTTCGATGTTTATACTGTATTTCATTATTACCTTTATGATAGTTAAACTAGAGCAGCGGAATTATTATGCGGTAATGAATAATTTTGTAATATCATTTCATATAAGTGAACGAATCGAGGTTAACAGGTCACTAAAACCGAACACTTTTAATCTTCTCTCCAGCCGTTACAATATGTCTCTTTAAGTATCTTCCAATGTCGTTCAACATCGGAACGTTATTGTTTGAAATTTGTCGAGTAAGGTTTTACGTAGTATAATGAACGTTTCATTCGAGACTAATTGCTAGCCGGATGTTAAAGCACAAGCCGAAACTCATCGAACACGACGCTTCACTTTCCAAGTTTAATTAAGAATCGAATAAAAGTACTCGAGTTGATTATTCGAGGGACGAGGATCTTTGGGAAAGGGTCAGGAAGAGGAACTTCCAAGGGAACAGCAGGATCAGCGTCGGTCTTTCCATGCCAAGGAAAACATCGGTTGTTTTGGAAGGTTCCGGCCAAGACCCGCGACCTGCACTACCCAACCAAGTTGGCTTAAGGTCCCGATTTCACCGACGAGGGAGACCGCCTACCTATTTTACACATTCATGAAGCGGTATCAAAGGCCGTCAAGATCACTGCGTCGAGGCTTCTAAGGGAATCGAAGCAGACCTTGTCCCGCGTGTGTTTGCGGTGAGCCTAAAACAATCGATCATGGAAACCAACTAGCGCACGAGTTTGCGAACAAACGTCGAAAATCAATATCCTTTAGGATCGGTATATTGTCTGGAACGTGGCTACCGTTAAGGCTGGTCGTGTTTGATTAATTCCATTCCTATAATCGGTTATCGATTTTCATCGATTTAAAAATTTACTCGACTATGATTTGATCCAATTTATGAGAATGAAACTATCCTAGGTTCACCTCATTTCAAAAATCTATTAGCTATCTTTTCCAGTTACTTTATCCTTTACTCAATGTGCAATATTGATTTGAAAGAATTGTCTAAAAGAAAGTATCAACCCACTGACCTCTTGCGCGATCTTAATGGAAAATCGATAATTTTATGGTGGCCCAATTAGAACGACGCACTTCCCATACAGCCGGATCTCGTTTACACTCGTATTTTTTCATCATTAAACGACGAACGACAAAAGCGCGAGTTGGTGCGTCTCTCACAGCAATTACTTTTACAGAGCTATGTGCGTATTGTGCTTGTGAAGGAGAGTTTTCCTCTAGTCTCGCGCTGATTGTATTGACGCTCGACAGGATCGTTTATTCAGTGACGTTTCGCATTGCTTCACGGTGCCAGCAGGCGTTATTTCTGCTTCTGTAACTCTTGCACTATATCGACATGCTTGACTATGCTAAAATAACAATGTTACTTGCGCAGGAAATTATCGCGAGAGGACGTATTATTTTTTGACGCCGTACCTCACTGCAAATGGAACTTGATTGTTTCAAATTACCGGAAGTTGAGAATATATTGTCTGAAACGCTTTCGTTTGTTCCGAAAGTTAGTCGAATCCGAGTACCTGGAAAACTCTGAAAGTCGTTATCCGATAGCTCTTGGCCCGGAAAAAGTATTTTCTCGTTGTCCCGGGCATAAAAATGAAGTTGCGTCCTTCGATCACTTGTAGATTACTCCAAGTAACTTAACGAAAGAAAAATCGATTAAGCAACGGGGGTTTTCGATTTATCCTAGTTTATTCTTATCTCGAATTCGCATTCGCACCTTCACGATCCGAGGACGAAACGAGGACCTTCGTTCTCTCTCCCTCCATCTTTACTTGGAGCGGTTCGCGCGCTTTCAAAGGGAACTGAAAGATACGGTGCACGCACGAGATCCCCGTTACAAAGCTTCGAGTTCTCCGGAAATTGCATCTTGCACGCTTACCTAACCTAGTCTTGAATAAGTATCTTTCTCTCAGACGTTTCAAAGGCTATAGACTCGAATTGATGGTCCGCCATTCCCACTGCGCCGTGATGCACTTACGTTAAGTCGTATCGTGCACATAATACTTCAGCGCTGATACGTGCGCCGGTATTTCCATCGGCACTTTTCACGACGGGGTGCGAAGGAACTGTTACGGTATAGTGCCGTGTTCCGGTAAACGGGACGCTCGTTAATATCTCAAATTCATATCCAACTGCCCAATTTCTCTTTACCAGTTGGGAGATAGTTTCATACCAAAATTTGTATCAATTTCTAACTCCAGAGATGTCTCTGATAAAACATTGACATGCCACCAATTCTCATTTGAAGAAATTAAACGTAGACTGGACGGAATACTGGCAAAATCTCCCGGGCCTCAAACAGCCTAAAAAACTTGTCAGCATCTCCTGGAAAAAATCCAAAACCATGAGAAACCTTGATAGAACTGATCTTAGGGCGATAGTAGGTATCCCATCAGGTCACGGACTATTTCGCTACTCGCTGTCAAAGATGGAGCTGGTTGAAGATAACACCTGTAGGTTCTGTCTAGAAGAAGAAGAAACCTCAGAACACGTCATAGGCGACTGCCCAGTGTTAATGAGACTCAGGAAAAACATCTTTGGTGAAGAAATCATTTCCACTGAGGAGTTAAGGGACAGCACTACGTCCCGCATATTGAGGTTTTTCAAAAAGCTCAAGATGGACACAAATGTAGAGGCCTAAATCCTCAGGGGTATGGCACAAAAGTTCGTTCTCCGGACAAAGTGCCTAGGGGAATGCAAATAAGCTTACCGACCCCACTTCACAAATCTTAAATCTTAAAAATTCTCATTTCATCTGATGGGTAATTTACTTTCTGGAGCATTTTACAGCTAGGTAAAATACTAGGTATCTATTAGATCATTCTGGTAACCTGAAGACCCGGAGAGATTCTGCGACAGCATCATTGATAAAGAATATTCAGAAGATGACATATCTCGAAAGATGGAGTTCGAAATCGATCATAGGTCCATCATTTGTTGGAGTCTTGCTCTAACAATACTCATCATCTAGTGCCATTTCGGGAAAGTGCTCGTTAATATCTCAAATTCATATCCAACTACTCATCTTTTTTTTCGAGCTGGACCAGTCCCGCGGGATAATTTACGTCGCTGAATTTTGCAACTAGTGTTTTTCAGGATTTTTACGAGGTCTGGAATTAGTTCATGAGTTATGAGCCCAGGTCATCAGTCATGACAAATTATAAAACTAGACAAAGAACTGGAGAGTTCATAATCTAGTTTTTAGACACTAGTTATGAAATATTTGACTGTGTGATAATCAGTATATAATTCGAACAATGTCAGACCTAGGGAAACAAAACTGCACATCGAGAATAGTGTGACCTCTAGGAAGACTCCATGGATAAAAGTCCTCATAAAATTATAGGTCCATCAAGGACTAAAGAAAAAGAAAAAAACATCGTGAATACAAGTATCTTAAAACAATAAACAAAATAAATAAAATAAACAGGTCTTCAGTCACAAGACAGTGCTGCTTTCTGGTAGTTAACTATCCTAGTCAAATGAATGCAATCAAAGATTAGAATATGCTAGCAATGGCTTTTTTTTTTGTTAATTGGTATATGCCTTTCAATGATAGTCCCATGTCTTGAATAACCATTTACATAAACCTGAATTATACGATTCCTTACTTTTTTTATTTGTTCACTTTTCAGCAGAGTTCTGAACCACAGGCCGTGATTTATCGGAATTTTCATGTGGACTTTTCTGTTCCTCTTTCTTTTCCGTATAGCGGCAATATTTGCCGTGCGAGGAAATCGTCCAGTCAGCTTTTTTGCCCCGGTTACCCTTTGCACTAGGAGGCATTTGCTTTTTACGCTCACCATAAACGTCGGGCGCGAATAACGAGAGAAGGGATCGTTAAGAGGCGAATCATTGCTCGATCATCTAACCATTGTTCGCTTCTTCTTTGAAAGATAGTCCGCCCGACTTTTTCCGCGCAATATCGACTGGGTTATATACCGTTTGGAAAGAGATTCGCTTTTTATTCTCTTGCCTCGAATTTATTTGATACGGCAATATTATTAGAAGTTATTACATGGTCTTGAATATTTAGAAACTGTTTCGAATTTACGCGACATGTTTCATGAACAGAAATTTGTGTATATTTTTCGACTTCTAAACATCATCTATCTGGAAATTTTTGTAAACGCATGATTTTTTCGCTTTCATTTTTTTTAAATTTCAGCTTTCATGTAGAAGCAGGGTCTTCTATGGCCGGAAAATGTATATAAAATATTTGTAGGTAGACGTTTTTCGCTTCACCTTGAAATATCCATAATGACGGCTTATTTCACGAAATTTTGGCACTTCGGAAATGCAGATTTCTAAATAAATTTTCAGCTGAGCTACAGATGTTGTAAGAAGTGTTTAAGTATACCGATGACCAATCTGAAATCATAATGTTAATATTCAAAACGCGAATTAAATATGACGGACGTGGATAGACTAACTTTGTCAGTAATTTGTCAACATGCTATACAATAAGTATCAGTATGTTCTCAAGGTTATTGATTATGAGATGTTGAATTAGGTTAGTTATTTTCAGTTTAGAAATTTTAATCCCGGATCCGCATTCAGCAACCTTAAACATTTTTTTGTTTAATGTCGAGAAATAACTGCCAAAGTTTTCAATCTATGTCCGTCATATTGCGACAGTCATTTTGAATTTAGAAATTCTGAATTCAGATTTGTGATCAGGTTACTCAAATATTTTTTATAAGGTATGTAGTTCAGTTGCAAATTGGTTTAGAATTTTGTATTTTCATATTGCCATTTTTTTTTTAAATTAGCCGCCATTTTGGATGTTAAGGCAGAATAAAAAATGTCTAATTACTTACATTTAAAATTAAAATATTTTATGCACCTTTTAGGCACTTTCCCGTCCATAGAGAACCTTGTATCTGCATAAATATTGAAATAAAAAACAATTAGACCAAAAAAGGTTTTTTGGCACATATTTTTGCCTAAATCACAGGGAAATATTAAATTTTGTGTATTTAATATTGTGTAAAAAGATTCCTAAGAGTACCTCCGAATAATTATGAATAAAGTATATTTAAAACAATCTGTAATTTATTTCATTATGTTATATCAGAAGACAGTTTATATAAAAAAATGTGTTTTCTGGACTTTAAAGGGCTTTAGCCTTAAGTACGGCGTTTTAAATTCTAACAAGTGAAATTTATTTCCTAAATTTTAATAATCATATTTTTTAGTCAATTCGTTTAATAAAATAATGAAATACGCGCAACCAAAAGATTAGCCAAAGGGCGAACAACAACTTGAAATTTGCGGTTTTCAGACAGACCTGCAAAAATAATGAGCTTTCCATCCTAAATAGTGAGCTTTCATTCCTACACGAAAAAAACTCCGAAATATTTGGTTTAGTATTGAAATAGTAGACTTAGTAGGCTGCCTAATTTATTGAGGCCTTTATTTGTATAATAAAATTAATAAAAAATCATGGCAGCGTGTTATTTTACTATTTACTTACTAGTTACAACTAATTGATTTTTCCGTACAATAGAATTTTTGATAACTTGTCATAAAATATTCTTCTTCTCACTCCTGCGAGGGTCAGCTTTCACTCCTAAAGATTGAATACTACAGAGTCAAATTTCATTTGCAAATAGTGAATTTTTAATCTTAAAGCTCGGTTTTTTATTCACAACGATTGGTTTGGAATGAGTGAATTACATGATCCTAAAGCTAGTAACCACATCACAAAATTTATGTTATTTGTCATTTTATATTGAAAAAATTGTGTTTTTTATTGTATTAATTAGTAAATATCAGTTCATTACCAATTTAAACAAAAACATTGTCGATTTAGCACACATGATTTCTTTCAATGTGGCGCTAGAATGTGGCTGTCAAGTTCAATGTAATGCGAATTTCGATATCTATCAACATAATTACAATACGCCATATACACATAAAAATCCAAATTTAGGCATTATTCTACTATTAATTTTTGCTAATCGTGCAATTGTTAGGTTTCGATCGTAAAGAGTGAGCTTTCGCTGTTAAAAATGCAACGAGTGTTGATTTATAAGAATTGAACAGTGAAAATTTCACTTCTTTATAATCTTGAGTTTTCATTGCTTAAAGATGAAATTTAGACAAATATCACCATAATTACAAGAAGCTTATATATTCTAGTGACATTTAGCCTCTCTTGATACATAGTGCTTTTATTTTCTTTATACCTTCAAGAGTGTTCATTCCGAATCCCAAGCTCCTCACTTGTAAAGAATGAGATTTCATTCTGATTTTAATATATTACAATACACTAATATTAATCTAAAATATTGTATTAAAAATTATTAGGAACACAAAGTACTACGAAAAATATAACTATGAAATGAAGAATGCTAAAAAAATAACGTTAATAAATGAAATCGCCTTCCGAGTATATTACTGCAAAAAGAAATACTTGAATCAAACCAAGAAATAGGACTGAAATTTAAAATTAAGTAAGAAAATTGAAGTAAGTTGTAATGTAAATAAGACCACTTAAACAAGGATAGACTTATGCATTATACATTGACTGTCTTTAAGATATAATCAGTTTAAGTATTTGTTTTTACAGTGATGATATCTATAAATTTATATAAATTAATATAAATTAAACATAATATTACAGAAAATTATGATAAACACGCTACTTTTTATACTATATAACCTAACCTAACCTAAACAAACAATATTATTTGGAAATAAAATTAGTATTATTTCACAATAAAATTTGTTTTTTATAGTAACATTTAGTGTCGTTACCTCCCTTTCTACATATTCGGGATAACAACAGAACATCGTGTGATTAAATATAGTAATTACCCAATACTCCAAGCAGAAAAAGAGTTTGCTAATTAATAAGAATTGCCAGATTGCAGTAATAAAATAATTTGTTAGTTTCTCGTAAGAAAATAAAGAAAAAATGCAAATAAATAGTAGATTACTTCACACAATTTGAGACATTTCAAAAGGAGAACTCATCACTCTTCAAGCGTAATCTTTCCCTAAATAAAGAGATTTTATTCCAAACGAGAAAAATGTCACACTAATGGTGAAAATTTCACTCTTTTAGAAGAGTGAGCCACTTTTTATTGCACATAATTGAATTCTGGCAATTGTCACCTTATCTAGAACATGTAATATATTAGAGTAGACTAAAACAAGTGGAGTAATTTGGCAGTCTAATAAAGAGTAGTTAAGGTATTTCAATCCTTTGTGGTATACTTTGATTCTCATGGTGTAAATTAATACCGACAACCCAACTTAGCAGTAGATTAATTAATTAAAGGAAAACTTACTTCTAACGATTGAAAATTGATTCGGGTTTAGTTAATCGATTTTTACTTTTTTGGAATAGAACTTCACTTCAATACTTTTAGTTCGTCAACATTTCTAGATTCTTGTCACAGAGCGATTTCCTTTGCACTTCTGCATGAGTGAACATTCAATCGTAAATTATAGCTTTCGCCCCTAAACATTGAAATCTTATACCTTAAAACTAGTTTTCGTTTCCAAAGATTTAGATTTCGCTCTATATGGAAAAATTTAACTTAAATAATTTCATAAAAATTCACTTTAATAAAAAGATTAAATATTCACTAATCGAAGAGTACATTTTAGCAGACGCTGCAGCGATATTTGTATTTTTATAAATAAAAATCACTTATTCCGAAATTTCTTGCTCAGTTCTCAATTAATGTTTTTGGTATTTTCTAGGAAATCGTCTATAGTCTATAGAATTGTCTTTGCAGAGTCCGAATTTCTTAAATTATATTCAGTCATCTTTAATTTGGGTTTTTTAGTGAAACTTCCTGCCGTACCAGCAGATCACTTTAGAACCTCCTTAATATTAATTAACTATTTCATTCCATAAAAAAAAAACTTGCATATATCTGTAAGGTTTTAGTAAAGTTGCCTATTTAAATAGGGAGCCAACTGCACATTTTTTTCAGTAGTAAAGAGGACACTATAACAATTGGGACATTTATTGTTGTAGTTAATTTTCTTGGTTATATTAAATATAAATCTAATATTGAGGTAAATAATAAGGAATCCTTATTATTTTATTCACGATACGATGGTAGATTTTTGTATCCAAATCTACGATTTTGCTTTCATGAGCTTAGACACGATATTTTAGCATTTAAACTTTATGCGAACAAATTTTGCATAGTCATTTAATAGCCGGAAATAGCTCTTTCCAATAGTGCAAGAGAAATTTATGTAAATATTCGAATAACAAAAATCAGGTGTTACGAAAGAGAATTTCAAAAATGGCGGACAAGAAATGGTGATAAAAGTAAATTTTTATTTGTAATATTTCAGCCATGTACATAAAAAATCCCACAAAAATTAATAGAATTGTATAAAACTGGTAGTTAAATATTTTTCTGGTTGATTATCACGAATCTGAAGTACGTAAGTTTTCAAATATTGAAAATGGCGAATCCAATATGACGGGTGAAATTTTGAAAAATGATACGGTTTTACTAAAAAAAATGGTTACATGGAGGTTTTTGGGGCTGCTGATCGGGAATCTGTAGTCTGTGAAAATTAAAAATGGCGAATCCACCATGGCGGATGAATATTTTTTAAATCATTTGGATTTATTTGTAAATTATTACATAAGGATATTTTGGGTTGCTGATCCCTAATCTGAAATCAGATTTTATATATTCAAAATGACGAATCCAACATCGCTGGTGAAGTTTTTTAAAATTTTTCGGATTTACTTGAAAATTGTTACTTTGTGGATGGTGAGGTTGTTGATCACGAATCTGAAATTCATTTTTAAACATTTAAAATGGCGGATATAATGTAGCGGGTGAAATTTAAACAAAATATTTGGATTTATTTAAAAATCTATGCTTGGAGGTTTTTCGGGTCGCTGATGACGAATCTTAAATCAGTTTTTGTATATTGAAAATGGCGAATCCAATATGGCTCGTGAAGTTTTCTTAAATTATTCGGACTTAGTTGAAAATTGTTACTTCGATGATGTTGTGGTTGTTGACCACGAATCAAAAAGTAGTTTTGAAAAAATTCAATATGGCGGTTGAAAAAAAAAAAAATATTCGGATTTACTTGAAAATGTGTAATTGGAGGTTTTTCGGGTCGCTGATACCGAAACTAAAACATATTTTCAAATTTCATGCAAAAAAATGTACAATTGGGCGTTAAAGCGTTAAGAATTTGTTAATAGAAAATATATCAAAAAAATGCATATAATTAATACATTACTTAAACGAATTTAAGAAATAATACATCTCGGTCTATATGTGGAGATATATGAGTAATTCTGCAGAACCTTTAACTTTTATAGCTTTTAAAATACGCGACGATGTATCTTGCAAACAAATGAATATCGATCCAAAGGATCAAAATTCTTTTTCTACGATATATTAAAATAATAGCCCTTATATGTTTTTTAAGATAATAAACCACTGGAAAGAAAAAAAACAACGTACAATCCAACAATTTCATTTTTATATCACTAAAAAAAATTAACTATTATCCAATCACTTTGAAAATTTCAGAGAATCTTCGTATAATCTTGGAGTTTCAATAAACAACATGCCAAGAGTGTGCTCGTCTTCTAAAAAATTGTGCTGCTTAAAATGTAAGCGTCCACCGATTATTCCAAATTCGGGAATTTATTACTTTTTTCAATATGGAGAAAATAACTTTTCATTTCTTGAATTCTTAGTTTCATAGAATAATTCTATACTAAAAGCCCCCCAAAAAAAGATGCACGGCATACGTGTGCCTCATAAACTAACTTTGTAGGTCTCTAAAAATTATGAAATCAGTGCGTAACTCGTTCGAATACACAACATTTTCGAGTGGCACACTTAAAAGGCGTTTAGGCACGTTTAAAACTACGTTGTAATTTCTTCTTTAAAGTACTTATAAATCTCATATCACGTGTTTAATTGGCATTGGTTATCCTACACCATGAAATCGACATTTCAATAATAAAAAATGTTAAGATTTTATTTTATTTTTATTATTTAACATTGTTAAGTTTATAATAGGAGACACACATTCTAAGAAATAAATGAGCATTTTTCTAGGTTGAAATTAGCTATTTAAGGGGTTTCTGAAGTCATCAGCTGATAAGGTAATAATCTACATTAAAAAAGTATTGAATCAAATTTTCAAAATTCGGGCGCAATTCTAACCACTTTATATGAACTCATAATAATTAGATATTTTTTAGTAGCTCGTATAAAGAGGTTAGAATTGCCTTTATGAAACCCGAATGTTGAATAATCGATTCAATCATTTGTAATTTACTTTGTTAAAAATAGATTACTACCTTTTCGGCTGATGTCTTTAGACTCCCGTAATAAAAATGGCAAAAATTTAATTCTAAAATTTTTTTATTAGCGATAATAAATAATGAGTAAGAAAACTGTATTTCTCATAACAAGTACCTTATCTTTAAATGGAAAAACTATAAGATATATAATATAAGTACATCTGCATCTACCATTAGGCTATTGTTTAGTTTCAACTTTGACTTTATTCAACTTTATTAAAAAACGAGTTACGCTAACTGTTTCTTATTTTCGAAGTGCTGTAAAAACAAAAAAAAAATATGTCCCATTTGTGTGCCACTAAAATAATTTTTGATGATTTTGAACAGTGAAAAGTTCTGTAGAATTGCACATATTTGTAATGTTGCTTTTTACCTGTTTAATCTAGCTTGTAAGAATATTGATATCGGGAAAAGACATTATTTAACTGAAATTTCGCAAGCGTATCTATTTCGCACCGGCTTTACGGAATATGATATTTAATTTCCTGTTTTATTTACTTTGTTCCAGGTGAGTTGCTTCCTTGGAGCCGCCGCGCCGCTCTGTGGAAATTGCCGCGCCGCGTTATAACGTAAGCCTCCTAAGCGAACTTGTTACAATTAATGGGAATTCCCCGGACGCCCTTTCTGGTTCACCCCAACACACAGGCCGACCCATACAGGGAAAACCGCGCAATTCTCGGGGCTAGTACGTATATGCAACGCGTAACCGGTGGTGGCGCGAGCAACGAGTCGGGCTAATGAAAATCCAACTATGACGACAGTTCGCGCCAACTCGCGGAGCAATTTATTAACGCGAGCATCCGCATATATACGCCGGACGGAGGATATAAAAAAGTTGTAACAAATACTTTAAGCCATACTCTCGAATATCAGTACCATTTTTAATTAATTTACGACATTCCGAAAGAGCCTTTTTTATTTCGTTTTTCTTTCCCTTGCAATGAAAGCGAGCGGACTAACGACGATGACGGAAAACAATGTTTGTTTTCACCGTACGACGCTGCCGGTTTTATATTTTAAATATCAAACGAACCATGAATTTTTTATATTATAAAATGGTTAAATTAATCGACCATCTTTTTTTCAAATTTATTTTATGATTTAAAAATTCGCGGACTAATGACCTGTAACAGTAACTGATGGTATGGGTACTGTTATTGTAACTATGATTTTATTCGTAGAAAATAGCTACTTATTGTAATTTGCACATCTGAATGTTAAACGACCCCACCTATCTTACAGTCGGCTTATCGATGTTTAAAAGCCTTGAAATGCCTCTTTTGAAACGTTACTGGAGAAAATTTATTTATTTTCGAAGTGATTGATGAACCCTCCGATAAAGTGTCTCGACACATCCTTCTCAGCAATCTGCTTTATCTTGCACGCAATGATGCTAGCAATAAAAACTTCCGCGTTTCGTGGGATACAATAGGATATCGGATCGCAACGCTTTCATCAATTTCAATTCGGAAAAACAAGATTGTTCTTCCGACAGTATCGAATGGTTACATTCTGACATATTGTCTCTATCAGCCTTATGACCCCGCACTTATTTCGAGTGTTTATTTTAATTTCATTTCCACAATATCGATCAAACATTGCAGGACAAGAAATGTTCCTATAGAAATTTAACTATAGCTTTTCAAAAATATGTTTTTTGTTGTGGTTGTCAATAATAACCAAATTTTAGCTTTAGAATTTGAGAAAATTATCATTTCTTCGACAAAAATAATCCCGTACAAATTTTTAGACTCTTTCTGTCATATAAAATGACGGCCGTAAAGTTGTGGTACATTTTGAGTCCTTCTGGAAGTTAATAAGTTAAGAATTACCAATTTCTTAATGATAAAACGCTACCTTAGTGATCGTAAATATTTCTTACATGACGACCGTAAAGTCGGGAGACAGCGTTTTAACCTCTACACATGTACAGTATAAAATCCCTGGGGATTTATAAACGATTTTTCGTTGGGCGCCAAATATCAAGTTCTCTTTCTCCATCTTTATTGAAAATTCCAGTAACAAAAATCACGAATTTTAGGCTTTGAAATCTTGGATATTAATTCGCCGAGCTTATGTTGCTATTGCCCATATGATGAGTTTCAAGAAATATCGCACGATTTTCTATTCAAAATCCTTTGACAGACTTCAGGTTCGACGCATCGGAGACGTTCCTTCGCGTGATAACGCGTCGTTTTCGAATCCCTCTTTTTCACCGCATCGTGCGGCAATATTCGGCAAAGTTCAATGTCGGCAAGACCGACGTTAAAACCAATCGTCGGAGGGAAAAATTGCGTGATACACCGCAGGGTGAATCATCTCTCCGAATAAGCCGGGTTGATGGCAAAAACCGTCGATTCACACTCGGCGTCGCAAGTCGGAAGAGGGAGGGTGTAAGAGGTCGGTCTGGGGCAAGATGTAAGAGAAGGATTATCTTGCGCTCGGGCTTCGAATCTGATAGCGAAGGTTGAGGAGCTTTTAAGGTATTGGCCTTAGAGGGGCTAAAAGACGGGCGGGGTGTCAGACGTCGAAGCTCCGTTTACGAACGACACATGAGATATTATACGCTTGAGATGAGTGATCGTACCCCTTCCGCGCGTTGCTTCGCAACTTCCCAAGATCCAACTAAAGTCCTCCAAATTACTCATCATTTGCTACATCCACTAGAAAATCAAGTCTTTTGGATTCTTTCGATCTATCTTGATCCAAAATTATTTACTGACGAACCGGCTATCTAGTAATCACTTTAAATAATTGTTGGGATTTTAAAATTTCGAATATTTGATAATATTAATTTGTCAAAATTGCTACAATAACTTGCAAAGGTGGATTTTCCAACGCAGATACCGTAAGGTCGATGAACAGTTCACGTTCCAGCTTCACCGTTTCTCTCGTCCCTTCCTTCTGATCGTTCCGATCTTTGATCCTCAGACCTTCTCGTGTCCACGTGACTGGCGACCCTAAAGCAATTTGTAACCCGTGTGCAACACCGTCTAAAAATCGGCAACGCGATTGTCCGAGTAACGAGGTGTATCTTGGTCGAATCGCAGACACGAGAGAGAAAATGCTTGCGAAAAGTCCATCCATCCCTGGGAAATTTCATCGTTGTCGTACCTCTCCCTTCGTCATATACTTTTCCATCCTTCCTTAGGGATCTCGTTCACGTCCTCGACGATTTTTCGCTCCGTGAAAATCTCCGGAAAAGTAAATTCTATGTGATCCATACATTCCAAATAATTATTTTCTATCTAAACCATATTTGCAAAAGAGTAATGGAAAATGCGAGATGAAATATCGATTTTGGTGGCCTTGCTAGCATCATTCTAAGAGTTAATGTATCACTGATTGACGCTTCTGGAAATTTAAGAATCCCAATCGCATTTGCACTGATCAATTACACCCAAATTCGATGTCGCTAGCAGGCGATTGGGAATTCGTGACGAAGCATGAGCGCGATATAGATGGTGAAGATGAAAGCCGAAGGGCGAAGGGTAGGATGGGAAAATCAATTATTGTCATTGCACTCTCTAGTTGCGATCCTGACGGCTGGTTCTGTGATATATGTTAGTTTGGATGGGTAACGCAACAATCCGTTACCCTGGTCGAGCCGCCACCCCTCGCTACTCCCTTCTCCCACCGACCTCAAAATACCATCACATCACAAGCCAGCAATTTGTCACGAGTAGTGCTTATTAGGCAATTCCGCCGTTACGGTGCTCGGTCATTTATTGACGCGACTACGATGTCGTGAATTTCATTAGGATCCCGTCAAGATTGGAGCTGCGTCGCGTTTCTCAGGAGCTATGCGGCTGTTACAATACTATTTATCGCTCGATAAGCGCTCTTCCGCTTAATGACGCTAAAGTAATACAGATTGTGTTTTGTGCCCACGAACCGAGAATAATCTCTAGCAAACTATAATCCACCTTTGGTTTTGCTTATTCGCTAACATTAATTGATTGGTTATTATTCAAAATCTTGATTTTGGAACGCGCATTGCTAATAATTGCTCTCGTCACGTATATTATAATATCTACTAGCGATTTGGTGTACCGTGTGCGTGAACTAATTACATTTGCATTCAACATGGACCGGAATTCCACGTAATGTAACTTTTAGTCGTGATTTTGTAGGCGTTCTTTGGTGGAAACCTGGCATTGCGGACGTTCGAAATGCTCGGGGACAAAGAACAATCCATTAGTAATTTACACCTTGTAGACATATTTATAGTCAAATTATAATATGCTAATTCAAAATAAATAGGATTAAATGACAATTACCTAATTTGATAATAGTTATTGCTGCAATGAAATACGAATTCTTCATGCTTAATTTAGAAATCTTTTAAATGTGTAATGAAGCGAAATACCTTGTTCGAATTATGCCGTGAACAAGAACTTGCCATTTCAAACGCCGTTTATCACCTAGTTCCAGCTGTTTCACTCTCTTTATTATGTCGATTTCTGTAGCCGGCTACATGAATAAGTGTATTCACTTCTCAGAAAGATTTGAAAAATGGTTGAGATATCCGATAACCAGAAAATTGAAAGTCACAAATTAGAAATATAATGGAATAAAAATATCCTACCGATCGAAGTTTCAAATACTGCAACTCAATTTTTCGAACGACTTTGCGTGCTAAAGAGAGGCGAAAAGCGAAGAACTCAGGGACACCAGTGATGGAAATATGGGGAAAGGAAGTAAGATAGAAAGTACCAACCGCACTAGTAAGGACTGCAGATTCTCTCCAAATTTGACGCTTTCGATAAATTTAACAAGCTCGTCACGAAGAAACGGCTCTGTATGTCCGGGCAGCTTGCCAGCCGTACCCGTGCCCGTCGCGCGTCGCACAGTCGACACCATTACGTCCTGGTATTCCAGAAGGGATGTTCTCCCGGGACGCTGAGACACGTTGCTCGTCGTCAAGTCCACTTGGTAATACGGCCCTTTCACACCCTTCCTTGCCTGCCATACTTTTTCTCGCTTTCACTCTCTATCTCTTTCTTCCTCGATCCCATTCGATCCACTCTCCATCTCTGTTTTTCGTAGACTTGGATCATTAGGATGCTTTCTGGACTTCCCGCGCTGTCGCCTAGTCCAGAGAAAATTCTCCTTTAAGGGGACACTTGAAGTTGTTGGAAATTCCCGAGAATACGCTCGCAGAGAGACTATCGACGTCATGCGTAGAGATTTCGAGAAGAACGACTCTTTCTTAATGGAAAAGCTTGTTGCAACAGAATTAATATTTGGACAATATAGCTGACATTAGCACGCTCGAATGAACATTCCGAAGAATATTGTATAAACATCAGCAATACCTACAAAACCCTTACTATCAAACACATAAATTCCTTTAGATGGTCACTGCAGCGTACAGAACGAAACCGCATTCCAGCCCGTTACACCCACCATTCGCATCAACGAGGTAGAGCAAAAAGATTCCTGATCTCCAGAGCACGAGTTTCCTCTAACGAATTCCCTTTCCGATCGCTTTCTCTTGTTCATTCTTCCTTCCGTCCCGTCTCGATATCCACAGCAGCTTCTCTCTGTCTCCAATCACTTCCCATTTGTTTCATCTCGTTCGGTCTTCGACCCTTCCTCTCCCGTTCATCCAGTCGTGCGCACCGCACAATAAAAAACCTGGCAGATTAAACCATCTGGAGCACTGCGACAGCTAGCAGCTAACTTCACGTCGCGGTAGTTCCACCCTTTTCTCTCCTGTCCATTCTCTCGCGAGGAAGGTTAGGTTAGGTATTCAGGACCAATCAATTTATCTATCCATTCCCGCGACGGAACAAGAGTGTCTGTGTGCTACAGTGAAGGATAGAAGGACCGTGAGCTGATCGTACACAGGCTCCCGAGGGACCGAGCTAATCCACAGACCGATAGCGTGTCCCATTCCGTAAGATATCAAGAACTTCGCCCATCCTATCGTTGCTTTTCCAAATCCTTAATTCACTGGAATTCGAAAAATTTAGACGTCAAAGGAGAGCAGCAAAATTAACTTATGAAGGTTACACTCCACGTCGATCGATTCAAAATCATTACAATCTCCAAGATTAATCGCAGATTCGTTTATTTATATATATATTACAAATTCTAGCGGAATTGTTTATGAGCAGTAATGTTACTGGAGGTCATCTCGATAACAATTCAGTGGTGGCCTTGCACAAAAGGAATATCGCGGAGGAAGTGTAACAGCAACTCTCAACTGCGCAGTGGAAAGTCCAAGATATTTATGTGCGTACTCATGTACGGAAGCAAGTAGAGTGTGGTAAATGGCATCCCGGATGGTGGATCCGTACGTGTGTAAGGTCAATTCCGAGCCCGCGTTTGCTACCGAATAGCCCGGGCAATTTTCACTTTGCTCTCGGCTTATGACCGCGTATGCCGGCGGCTCTCCTTCGCCTTTTCTCTTTCAATTTGAGCGGTTTCTTCCTCTTTCCACCTCTAGCATTGTCCCTTCATCGTCGTTCCCTTCTAAATTTACCGACTCACGGAATCGTCTTGATTCTCCGCTCCGGCGAAATTGCCCCAACAGTCTCTTTCACCCGATTGACAGGCATGTCTGCCAATTTCTCGCCAAACCCTTGCTTCAATTGGATGAGGAGCTGAATTCGAGATAGTCTACGCGACTTGCATGTTCTTTCTACCGGTGTTCAAAAATAAGATTGTGCTTTATATATTTTTTAGACGCAGGTAAAATCAGGACTAAATCCTATAAATACGAATATTAGCTGAGCAATCGCTTGATGATTAGAACCATCATTCGATTACTTTTAGAATTTCTAACCCAATTTTCCAAAGTATTCTTCAAAGTTATCAAAATGAGCCAACTTTCACGAGATTGCCGACGATAAAGTAGTTAAACTTTGTTCGTCGCAAATTGCTGTCTCTTCACGTCAGTATTCTTAATTGCGACCAGCGCAAGGCGCAAATCGAACCAATGAAGGGGCCAATCGGTCAGAAAAGCGAACGGAGCTTGGGCGAACAATGAGCGAGTAAGTCGGCCAGGGGTTGCCTAATGAATATTAATAAGGATTGGTATCCCTGATACCCGGGCTTTAACGTGGAGCTCGACGCCCGCACCGATCGATGCCGAAAAGCTGTCAGAACGCTTGATCGAATCCGTTATTTTATTTATCGTCATTAGTTTTAAGAAATGAGGTTAATAACGAGTTAGGAGATTGGCGCTCAGGATATTCCTGTGGCATAGTTCCAGCTAAGATCCCAATTCAGTAAAAGCACAACGCCGTGAGTTTAAAGAGGAGGGATGGGCGTTCGATAATATTGACGAGCAAATGGCGCGAGAATTTGATGGAATTGGAATTCTTACTCTTAAATATCAGGTACCTCGAAACAAATTGTGCTGCACCGATTTACGAAAATGGTTAAACGTCAACGATTAAGATGGGGAATGGAATAAGATAAATATTAACGGAAAGCTCGGGTCGGAAAGAGAAAGGGGTGATACCATAGAATCAGAAGCTTGCTGTTTCGTCCAGACCGTTGAATACTACTTGAAAAAGTAACGGCACAGAATAGAAGTCTCTCCTATTCATCGGGTACCTCTATCCTTATGCTTCTCTGATTTTATTTCAATTCGACGGAAAAAGAGCAGGATCTTATTCGGAAATTACTTCCATTTCGCGCGAGCGTTTTTTCCCTTTCTCATTTCGTTGCGTCACTTTCCAAGGGCTTAGAGATTATTACTCTGATATTCTCGCGACGAAATGTTGTCTCGTGCCATCGGTCTGAATTGAAAATTTATTAGTCGGGATCAAACTCCAATCTCTGTGCTGCAGTGTTATTGAAATTCTTTTATTCGGTATAATTGGAATCGAAACGGTAACAGGAAAGTAATTTATTCACCGGCATAACCTTCTGTTAAATCGTACATAAAATTCTTTCGTAAAATTGTTGCATAAAGAACTGAGCTCCTTTGATGCAGCAGATGTCCACCTTTATTAGTGCATCATTGCGTAAATGCACTAACAACAGATTTTCGAAGACATAAATCCTTGTTAAAATTCTGTACTGTTCCGTGACAAGAGCTTTCCACCAACAGCAACCCGGAGGCGTCAACGTTCACTCGTCTCCTCGAAGAAGGCGTCGTTACTCTAAAAGAGCCGAAGACGAGGAAGAGTGAGCGGCGGCTGTAAATTGTCTCGGTAACCGAACGAGTTAAATTCCCAGAGCACTTTGGTGTTTCAAACGGGCTGAGGTACAATGACGAAGACGTCGGTGTACGCGAATAACACGGAAGAGACGAAAGTGAAAAAGGGGGAACATGGAGGATAAAGACGAAAGAAGAAGCCGGCGAAGAGTCTAGGCGTTTCACATGGTAATCCGCTCATGAAGATCCTCAAAGGATTGCACTCATACACAGACACACACATACATGAACATCATTTTGCGACCCCGTTTGCTCGAATTCGCAGACTGTACTCGTGTACTCAGACTTCAAGCGAATATCGTCACTCACAATCACACCTACCACACTCTCGATGCAAAATGTCAATGAAAAAAACTCCCCGGTATATGATTAGGGAAAGGAATGTCTTAAAAGCTGTACTCATTTTTAGCATACAACTTTCCTGAATTCTGTAAGAAATTCGTCTGGACGTCTATGGTTTGTAAATAAGAAGAAAGTTGGATGTAAGAAACAGATGAAAAGCACGAATAAGCAGAGTAAAAGTTAGGTATGGTATAATAGAAAGACCAGTTCGCAACATAGGTATTCATGGCCGGTAGCCTGTCTCTGGGATTAGCATGTGAAAGAAAGCTTTACTTGCTGCAGAAAAGCTATCCGACACTCGTTTCTACTTTTTTTCTCCATTTGTCGTTGTGTAATATTTTTACATGGAGAGACCTCGACTGGATACAGTCATTGAATTTCTCGCGTCCGACCCCTTTTCGCGTTATCTTCGTTCCTTGCTCAGCTGACCGCCCTTAAATCATCAATTTAGTTGAAGCCCTTGAAAGCCATTCGACTTTTAAGTCACAGTAAAAAAAATCACCACGATTCCATTTCCACTAATTTGCATTATTTTAAAAAGTACGTAAGAAAGCGTAGGCCTCATACAGAGTTCAGGCAGCACCTGTTGTAAATAGATCCAATAATAACATTTTATGTCACCTCCATACCTTCATGAACTTCATTTACTCACTAGGGATGTGGCTCACTAATTTTTTAACTTTCTTCGTAATTTCCTTCATTCATGACTTATTTAACGTGTCACTTTGAATGATTATTCTTGCATTCTCCTAAGAAGTTAATGACGCAGACAGCTATTATTACAACTGTAAGTCTGCAATTTCCAGTGGCTATTCAGCAGTTCTTGCACAAAAGTCAGCTCCGACAAGTTACGCAGAACTAGGGCAGTCTCTTAAGGTTTCCCTTTACCCCTTTAGTGCCTATCTATTCTGTAGCTCTTCTATCTCCGTCCGACGCTCTTGGAATTACCGTATACGCCTCTTAGAATTACGCGATCGTATCTTCGTAAGCGTCGTCCTTGGGTCGACTTCAAGAACTTGAATCCGTTTTCCTAGACAGGTTTCGCTCGACGATTAATGAGGAGCGTAGGATCGTGCTTCCCCGGTATCTCAGGCAGTTTAACAGAAGCATAATACCGTACGCATTGGTATATTGAAAGCAAAGCCCCAAGGCTATAATATGTGGCATGGAATTAGGTGAGCTATCGGCGGTGGTACAATGTCCCTCGGTGATGAGTGACGGTCGAATACCGAGCATGTATCTTATTCACTTGGGTAACCCTGCCATGTTAATATCGTACGCAATAATCATATCGAACGCTACATTTCATTAATTCAAAATGTCCTATTACAACTACACCTATAGTAGGGTTATGAAAATATATGTTACTAACAAATTTTGATCTTCCCCAATTTACACTCAATTCGGATGTATCCCATGACATTAATAAATGTGTGTAACCAATTTTTCCAATTTCTAGACAGATAATTCTCACTGCATAAAATTCTAACAATCAGCAGATGAAAAGAATCCAGTGTGAAATTGTTTTTGTAGCAGCGAGGGACCAGGCATCATTTTGAAACGTAGACTCTCTAAAAATTATGTCGACGTTCTACTTCATGCGGGTACTGCGGTAATTACGACCATGCTCCGCGGGAAAATTTCAGAATTTCTGGTTTGCGATATCCACTGTCGGTGGCACAGGACACATGGGACAAAAAGGGGAAAGGGTTAGAGGTGGCATAGAATTCAATGAGAGAGAGAGAAAGCGAGAGAAAAATCGTTAAAGCGTCGGTGGAGAAAGCGGTTCTTGGTTTCGGGAGTCCTGACTGTGTCGCTCACTAGCGCAAAAGGGACGATCCCACATGCTGCGCTCCCATGCATAGAGAAGACTCATGTTTCCCTAATGCAATCCGATAAATATTTAAGCATAACGTAATCGCTTGGATTACCCGAAGCATGCTGCCGTAACACTCGCCGATGTCCTTTCGCGGCTGGAAAATGGCGTCTTTCGTAATCCCGCTTGACGACGCTAGCGATTATATGGCGAACATATATGGGACATTACGAGACGTGGTGGAGTTATGTCCAACCCTCGAGCCCTGCGCTCCCTTCCGCAATTGCCTTGTTAGGCATGAAACGGTTCAAATGGATTTCTTGCACGTGACAAATTACAATACACCCAAAATTGATAATAGATATCACTGTAAAAGTTGGCGGGAAACTAAAAGTAATTATTTCGAACTAATGGAAAGCAGAAGAAATCTTTTTATTATGCACCATTCATAAAAAATTGTCGTGAACTTGCAGACACCGCATAAAGCGGGTCATGGTCGGGTTCTTTATTGGAGCAACTCCGTTGAAAAATTTCACGCAACGTTTACAGGCGGAATGTGCTCTATGGCATAACGAATGTGTTTACGATTCGCGGGAAGAACCAAATGCGAAACGACAGGATGATATGCCGGAGATGAATGTTTCAAAACCAGCTTGCCGTTCGTGCTTTTTCAATTAGTCCGATATTTCAAAAGCCCAAATGAATTGCGAAACAAGGTCATTTCCGTAATACATGATCGATACCCATATCGTTGAGAGTAAACGCTCAATAAAAAACGAAAAAAAAAAGAGAGAATATCTGTTTATGGAAGTAAAATTTCAAGTTGCGACTGTTCGAAACCACGCGGATTTTATTGTAGTTATATAAACGTCGATCGGTGACGTGAAAAGCGGCGGCAGTGATGCGATTCCAAAACGAAACTCGCATCATGCACCAGCGCCCGGTGCTCTTATGAGCGACAAAATACGAACCAATCTGATCACGGGAAACCACAGCGGCAAATAGTTGGACAGAAATTGGCATAGACGAGTATATGATCGTTGGACCGGTATTGAGCGTGACCAAGTAGAACGGGGCAGATCGGGACATCCAATGAATCCGCGCAAAGCGCCAGGAGGTGAACAGGGTGGTTAGGCAATTTTACGCTCTCCCAGTTACAAAAACCATTTACGCTTAAATGCTCTCGCATTCCCCAAAGTCCCACCCGGAACGACCACAATAATTTCCAACCCCTCGCACCAGGTTCCCCACTTCACGTTCAGCACTCTTGTTTCCATCACCTTTTTCCTAAGAGTTTCCATATTTAGATATTTTGCAGTCAATGTGGATTAATTAGAACCTACAAAAATTATATTAAATTATATTAATACTACACACTTAAGCGCGTAACTATTTATGTTTGTAAGAAATAACCAGGGTAATTCTAATAATCACATGGTCGTGTTATGTGCAATTTTAGGCAGATGAATGCGAGCAAGAGAAGGTACGAGCTGGGTCGCAGGTGCATGTTCAATGTACCACCTGAAATTATATCATCGTTGCTTCATTCCAAAATAGTAGCTGACCGAGAGATTAATTTCTATGCTCGATTTATAATGGAGAACCATCAATCACTACTTTGTTTAAGCGCATTTAGCGTACGTGTGTTCCTTTATCAAGTAACTGCAGAGAACAACTGTATAATTATTTTTTTCAATTACCGGAGTTTTTTAAAATTGTGTTACCTGACTTTTTAATCTATAAGTTCGTCTCACCTGTTTTTATATCCAATTCAATTGCCATTTACTTTAAATAGTAAAGGCTAGAATTTTATGTCAGTGTAACTGAGAACGGATTATGCTTAACGGCTCACTGTGTCGTAAATTGAATGGTAAATGTCACATCCGGATTGCTGAATAAGGACGTAGTTTCTGTGGTGAAGTACATCTCTCGCTATCGCTTTGCGTTTTAAACACACCAACGCTTGTAATTGATAACAATAGTACAGAATGTTGACATATTCATTGGCAGCATTGAAAATCTAACATGAAAGATGCAGATACTTTAAATGTAATTTTAAATAGGGTAGTAAAAAAATCAAGAGTAAAACTCGTTTAAATTTATCGAACCCTTGAATAAAAGAATGTTTCGGAGCATCTTTTTGCCTATGCGATGCGGCGAGGGTGGTTTAAACGGAAACATTCGTGGTTGTAACTACCGGGCAATCGATATGGTTTCATTGTATCTCTCAATTTAGCGGAAGCCCTCATGAATATCGAATACTACGGGTGGGACTGTCACTATGAAACGAACCGAAAATGTTCCAGGAACACCACCATAGCGAACCTTCCCGTGCCATTTTGGAAAGCGGCGTACACGCGATCCCTGAATTGCAACGAACGATCGGACTTCGCGAGATTACTCAACGACCTTGCATGAAATAGTCCTGGGGAAATGTCATTTCGAACGGAAGCGTTCAACTCGTCAGAATACTGAGAAGTTGTTCGCTTTAACAGAAAATAACCTTCACATGCAGCAGCAATTTGTTTAATTTTAGTGTTTATTATTTCCCTTATTCTGAACATCCTGGAAAACATTCACGCCGATTACGCTGGATAAGCATCAGCTGTTTTTTTCTCTTATAACATTTTTAAACAATTTTGGTAAATACGAAAATTGGGTCAATAGCGGACATTACGTTAGTAGACTCGACGGATAGCGGTTTTGTTTCTGAAGTTTTAGTTTAACAATTATGGCTTCTATCTCCCGCCCGTCATTCTATCGCAATCAAAGACCAGGACGATAATCTCAACGTAATTGGCCAAGCCAGAGGCGACCCGCAGTCGTCTCTCGAGTGACTAAAAGCCGTGGAGATTAAACGTTTAATTGCTTGACCGCTGTCATTCCTGCGCAAAACCCACGGAATGTACACGTATACTAAATGCGCCCAACGAGTGTATTTTAACATCTACTCTGGACTATTCTAACTCGCCACTACCTCATTACTTGTTTTTATTCAAATGGAACCATGTTTAAATCTTATTATAATTTCTTGTATTATATTAAATAGTTAATTGTCTATTTAAACCATTTCCAAGAGATATTTTCAATGTATTGGAATAATGAATAGTTGGTTTTCGAAGACACATTACTAATCACACTGCAAATCAATAAAATAATACCCTGAGTGGTTTCTAGTAGGGTCATGAAATATTTCAATGTCGTTGCACACTCCATCTCAAGAACTTTGACTTTTGAGTAACGATAGCCTTGGAACGCACGACCACCCGCTTCTAGAACAGTTCACCTTTTCAATCTCCTCTTCTCTTCTCCTTATTAGGCCATCTACAACCGTCCACCTCTTGTGTGCCTTCGGCAGATTGGTCGTTAACTCAAGTTGGGCTCTATTGTTCTGCTTGGCAAACGGGCAAACAATACTGCACAGTAGACACTATCCCATTATTCATAGATTAGCTTGTAGTCGACTAATGTCCTAATATAGAATCTCATGGCATGGATACAGTCTATGAAATATCTTAAACTTAAAATAATTTGTCAATAATGACCGTGATATTACTGTCACTGTTTCGCTTCTAATAATTGTTTGCTTTCTCGAGAAAAAGTTATAATTAATGAAATAAAATGTACTTAATGAGTTCTAGAAAGACAATAGTTTATGTTTTAAGAACTTCCAATTTTCAGTTAGAATTGATGAATGAATAATTGTTAGAATTTCAATCCTAATATAAATCGTCAAGAAATAGTAATAATGCTCACCAATGAGTGTTACGCTGATTGGATACTTCTCGACTTGGTCAATACCTTCAGTCGTTCGACCTTCGATCCTTTCCAATTTCCTTCGACACCAACAGGAAAGTCAGAAGGGAACAACGGGGAAGAAACCCAAGGTAGGGCTCAAACCTTATACGTTCGAATGAAATAACATAATTGGATGGCGATGCATCCGCGACGTTGAGCTGATTGCGGTCCTCGTTAACTTTTATTAATCCAATGCAGTTCGAACGTAGTGGGTCGAGAGTAGCTGAATGACCATACTGAAAAGGAGGAACTCTACTCGGCAGTAATTTCTAATTTAATATAATTACGAAGATCACGTGTGCATGATGTCCATCATCAAGCAGTATCATTCACCGCTCAAGTACTTGCATTCTTTTATTTGATCAATGGTATCTTTTCCAACTTTGTCTAACAGTAGTATTAATTTTCGATTGTTTGAAGTAGAAATTTTAAATTCAGTTATTTACTTCGATAAAGTGTTTTTGACGAACATCAAATGAATTTGACCAACCGCCTTGATAACCACGAGATGAAACCGAAGAACAAAAAGCAGATAAATGACAGCTAGATAGCGAGGGTGGACCCATCTATCACGCCCTCGGGGTGTGTTATTGACAGAGCAAGAACTGACTAACCCTCACCCACTTCGCCACTCCTTCCGTACTCCACCTCTCTTCGCTTTCAACCTTCCTTTTTGCTACCTTGCTGCATCTAGCGCAATCCTGCCAGGTTTTGTTAAGTAGTTTCTTATTTCCTGTTTCTCTACCAGTAAATTAGGATTAGATGGATTATAACAAGTGGCTTTATTTGAAAAATACAAATGTTAGCTTATGGATTTTGTTATCTCCATTGAATACACCTTACTTCTTTTAAACGCTATACACAGCCCGATGTTGAACGCATAATTTGAAAAACTGTCGTGAACTTCTCAAAAGATAAAACTTTATCGTTTAAAACTTTTAATAAATTCATTTACACGTAGGATATTTATCGAGGATGCGCAATGGACCGAGAGATACCTCAGGATTTTATTATCTAAAAGCAACTTAAAGCAATTTAAGACTAGACGACACAACCTTATTTCGAAGATTGAAATGAATGACGCCAGGGTGTTGGTAATTCCGTTATTCTAATTGAGCAGCGATTTCATTTTTGAACCGATTAATATGGAATTGATTTATACATTGCAGGTAGGCGCGGCACGAGAATGCGATTAAGCAGTTCGCTAATCCTTACTCGGGACGGTAACAAGTAATGTTTAATACAATTCCCCTCCTAGGAGGAATTAAGTTAACCGCAGTTGTTAGGACGCTCAGCTTTTCTGTCAGCTGGAAAATCCCCATTCGTACCGAACGTAGAAACGCGTACAACTTTCAAGTACGGTCTAAAGTAATGATACAACGGCATTCGAAGGACAGTCGTAAACTAGACTGGTTGCTCCATCCAAATAATCTCAGGCGAATCTCTATGCCGTGAGCTGGCGTCTACGACTAAGCTGCTCTGCACTTTGGATTAGAGGGATATTAGCCGGATACAACGGCACCCGATGCATTATTTACGTTTTACGTACAGGGGCTTCTGTGCTTCGTAAATGAACGAGAAAACCGAATTTTGAGTACGAGCCATAGCACATTAGTGTGATTTACAAACATCACACTTAATCTCGCCTTTACTTAAAATACACAGCAGGGAATAATAGATCCTCTGAAATTCTTCGTATACTTGAATAATTTAAAGTAAGTCCACATTTACGAGCAGAGTGTTCTAAATCGGATCAGTTGTGGAAATTTGAAAGGTGACGAAGGAAACTCATGCAAATGTTAACTGACTTTTTCCATTTGTAAAATGAATGCCACTGCTCCATGAATATTTTCAATTGCGAAATCAAATCAATTGCAACATAATAAAAACTGATGGGTGAAAATGTCAAATAAGCTTTTCAAAACGTTCACCTAGTGACGCACGTATCTGGACAGTAAATCTGAAAATTAAGTAAATTCCACCGCGCAGAATAGCGTGCTACATTGTTGGAACGTTGGATCTCTCAACTGTTGTCATTATTTTCAATTAGCCCGTAATGACTGGGCGTCACGATATCAGTAGTCTCTGTTAGTAGGTGATCCCGCGCGGCAGTGACAGCCGCTGTCGAGTGAGTTATTAATTATTAAGCTCTCCTCGTATTACCTTAATTAAAAATTCAAATACCGCCGAACAAAGTCTCACGCTCGGGCGAGATGAATGGTCCTTCATTTCCGTCATCTTCCCTCTGACGGTACCAAGCGACGCGGAAAGTTGTTTCCTTTTTGTTTCTGCCTCAGTTCCTTTATGCCTCTCCGCCTACTCTTCCTTCCACTCTTTCTATCTTTCCGTATACTTTGTTCTCCCGGAACGGAATTGCATTTTCAATCCCGCTTCGTTATGCGCTGAAAGTTGGAACCTTAGAAGAGTCTACGAACATGAAAAGATCTCGGCGCACACTTAACGAATTGCTTTTTGTTTGGACTCGCACTGTTCTAATGTCGAATTGTTCAACGTCTAATTTTTCGTCAAGTAATGATCAGTATTAATCCGAATCTCTATGTAAAATTAAAGTCATGATACTGTCGTAACGGGTAGTTCGGGCCTTTTCGATACTAAAGCAATGGGCCTTTCGCTAGGATGGTTACTATCGTGCCATTAGTGCAGCCGAATTAGCATACCCAAGGCAGCTTTGATCAGCCACGTCACAACACCTGACACGGCAATTGGTATGCACCATTGACCAACGGCCGCGTCGCGCAATTAGCATAATATAGCAATATCATGATGTGCGTTTCGACAAAGCATTGGCAGTGACAATCATTGGCTGTGTCCTCCGGGAAACGATTAACGTTAAAATGGGTTGAACGAGTCGCGGGTCGATTAAGCGAAACCATCGTCACGAAGCGCGACGTGTGCATATCGTCGAAACCTGTAACGTTGGCTTTGATGATGCAATTGCATTAAGTAACGAGTGCCTCCAACGCTTATAACGGGAATTAGCCCAAGTCCATAAAGAATTTTAAAAATGCATTAATTTTCACACAACTCGCAAATATGTGCATCCCGCCAACTTGAAAAATATAATCAGCCATTTCCTGAGTTTCCCCAGCTCATTTTCACAAAAGTTTCAACGACTAAAAAAGGTTGGAAATACGCGACCTAACGATTGTAAAATCGATACTGTGCTATCATTCCCGTAATAATACGCGGCTTGCGTCATCGAACTCGATTATTTGTGCGATATCAGCTTTTGCGGAATTATTAGACAGTGGTTGCAATTGCCCTCGGAGCGATATCGATCGCGCGTTTACCTGATGAGTCGTTCATGCGTTATGAACCTCGGTGTACCACTTTACGAGGGAGAAAGAGAGCCTCGCGGAAGATGGGTGGAGGAGATTGTGCGGCGGAGATAGGATTCGATACGTCGAGAGAGAACTAGTGATTACGGTGGCGCTCGTACCCACTTTTTCGAAATATATGAAATCCAGGATCCCGCGGGCCAAATGTAATCTCGAGCGTACCCGCGATACGGTGGAAATCCTTCGCGAAACTGACAGGCAATTAACAAAATTGTCCGATTCCGTATTCAATATTTTAATCGACAGCAGGCAATAAATTTCCTCAGTTTTAATTCCTTACCCTCTCTTAGTGCGAATCAATTGCTCAATTTAAAATTTGATTTAATCCGCAAATTCGGCCATGCCACAAGGGAAGCAATTTAAACTCGGGATTACGCGATTGTTGCCCAAAAAAGTCTGTTTTCATTCAGGAACTAATAATGGATAATTGTTTTACTGGCATCGTCATTTTTTTAACGTTAGTGATCGCAGTGTCAGGATCATGAAATAAAGGAAAATGAAAAAATTGTGATTTATGTCTGATGGTTTTCCGCATTTTTTAAAAAATGCCATTCCCGAAGTTTTCGACGTCACGGCGGATACGAGTTTTGCCCGGGCTATACATCAATCAAAATCCTCTCACCTTTCGTCACGTACGCTTGCGAGGCGTTGTGAAACCGCAACCACAGCGACAATACTTCATCGCCGACGCGGAGTAAGTGGGTTATTATAGGAAACTGTCTGCAAAGCCACCGTCACGGAAATTGCTTATGCATTAAGCAAATACCAGACAGACATTCGGCGATAGGACTACCGCCGAGTTCACCTAAACTGCACTCTGGCTTCAGCGTTCCCGCAGGATATTCCCGCTGCTATTCGCTACATCCATCCTTACTATAATACTGATTATGCGCACTTACACTATCGAAGTACTATGTTCTACGAGTTAAGATCCTTTTAGTCATATAAATATTGGTGTTTTATTTTCACATGAGTACTTAGTTCCTCGTGCCAGGCCATATGGGCTGGAAAGGAAATGAAAGAGCGGACATTCTTGCCAAGTTGGGAATAGTTAATGGAACTGACTTGAATGGGAGGGTGGCACTGCCATTTCAAGAAGGACTCAACCTGCTGGAGAGACAAATGAAATCCCAACAGGTTAGAGAGTGGATTAAAAACAAAGAATGCAGCACAACCAAAAGCCTTGCAAGAGAGCTGCAGGTGGACAGATGGTCTGAAAAACTGATCGAATTGGACAGAACAGAACTAAGAATCTCCATTGAAATCCTAACCGGTCGTTGAAATTTAAATAAGCACAGTCACACCGCGGGAAGGAAACCTTTACCAATGTATACTAGATGTGATGAAAACAAGGAGGAATCATCCATTCATTTCCTATGCGAATGCCCTGCCCTAATGGAGGCTCGAAGGAGATATCAGGATTCTCCATTTTTGAGCAAGATATAGCTTCAGGAATAGCATACAAAGGCAAACAGCTAGGTGTGCTGAATTTTGGGGTTCACCCCGAACCTGATGAAGACTTACCAATACCAATACCAAAATAATTCCTCGTGGCAGATTAAAAAATATGATTTGGAAGGGTAGATCATTGACCTTCTCCCCTTGTCGGAGTTCGCGACTAACTTAATGGCGAATACAGTAAATTAACATTCGTCACTGTAAACTCGACTAAGCGCGAAGCTGCTGGAGGCTCACTCGGTGACTAGTGGACTTAGGCGCGAAGGCCGGTGGAAGGGAAAATTGCAGGAAGAAAAGTGGTACGTCCTACGGCTGTCGGTGATTTAAGGGCAGTAAATTTCGCTTTACACATGCAATTAGCCGCGAAGGATTCCTGCTCCGTGTAAACGTAATTGCCGGACTGGCAGCTGTAATTTCACGCATTCCCAAAGACGGAGAATCGATTAGCATGTTCCTCAATCTTAGGACAGGTAGCGCATTCTTTTATTAATTTAACCTCAACGTGGACCTAGCAATTTTCTTTTTAAAAAATCCGGCACGCTATGTCTGAATCCATTTCGATAACTTATGTCATTCACGAAACTTGGACCAGGGAAGGTTCCGCTAAACTTTGCATTTAAAGCCGTTAAAAGAATAACGACCCGTGTTTCAGTTCAAGACCGCGGAGATTGTGCGAATGCTGCAACTTGTTCGGAATATTACGGAGCCGAGTTTGGTGGCTATCGATAAAGAAAGGAAAGCTGATATTCGCTTGGACGCCCTTTGCAGCAGGTGCGCCCCGATTCGCCGTAGAATTGGCGGGATTTTGTAACGTGTAATAAAATCGATCGCCATTCACGGACCACCCCGTAAATGCTTGGCGTTTCTGGTCGGCCGGCAGTGAAAATTCCGTTCAATAGGCGACGAACTTTAACGCTTGGCCACGCAACAATAACGGCGCTTTTATCGGGTGGTTTTTGTCGCATGCCACGCGACGCTTGCAAACTCGAAACGTCGGAGCCCCTATAACCAAAAACATTGGTCGCACGAGTTAACATATCGCGGTAATTATTCGCTGTAGCTACCGACTTTTATAACTGTAATATTTCCAATTTAATCCTTTCCTTTATCGTCCGCTCGATTGCTGCGTCAAACGCTAATGGAACGTAAATTCCATATCGCGACGATTAGCTACGATAATGATTCCACATTTTACGACCAAGTGCGTAAATTACTTTTATTTCATCGATGGTACGTGGCAATGCGAGTCATCAGTGATTTCTCATCATGAATAAGGAAAGTCAACAAGGATGGACAACTGGAATTATGATTAGAAGTAATGTTCATTCAGAAAAGTCGACGTAAAAAAATATAAAAAAAATACCAGATATCTGCGAGGATATTGCTATATATTTTGATGATGGATTAGATTCAACCTATGTATCGTGGTTTTTGGTCGTGTTTCGAAAATACCATAGTATTCCTCGGGGGAACGCCTAACCTTCAGCTTCTCCGAAGTACATTTAGAATTTCCATAGTCGTGACATACTTTGTTAATCAAATTCGATACTATTAATACTCAATCCATCTTTTAAGCGCAATATTGACATCGTCGAACAGTGCCATATGAAGATAGAGTACTTGGTGACCTCGACTTCCCACCTCTAACTTTCATCTATTTCTTGGAGGTCCATTGATTAAAATTATATTTAGATGAATATAGCCTAGTTCTTTTTACTCCAATCATTAAGATGAAGAATGTTTCTCAAAGAGAGAAGATGACCAAATAAGTATTGGATTTCCCTAAAGGTTCATTTTTACGTAGCCATCGAATAAGAATAACTGAAATTATTGCAATAATAATTATGGCTTTTGCTCATCCAGTGTCTGTTGAGGATATAATGCTGACATTTTATCTCGAGGTATGAATGTGGATATATCCTTTTGAAACACACGAAAAGGCATACGTCGAATCCGGATGACGTGTTCATCACCCACTTCGAGCTCAGTCACGATGCGGATAGGTTTCAGCGATCAACAGAAGCCCATAGAGTGTCTGCGGCAACGATCGTTCTTCCCATTCCACCGGCGTAACGTTCCTCTTTTTCGTCGTTTTTCAAACCGAGGCAAATTCTATCTATACCGACGAAGAGTGCGGGGCGAGCTCAGCGAGGGAAGCGGAGAAATGGAAAAATAAAGAAAGATGCAAGCTCACGGGTAAAAGAAGACAAGGACGAACTTTTCGTGGAAAACGTCACGGAGGGTACAGGCGAGGGAAGGGATCCTCCTTCGACTTTTAACCGGCGACTGCGCTACGTCGGCAAGGAAAAGTGGATGAACCTCGAAGGAAGAGAGGAAAACTGTGAAAAGGATAGGTGGAAGGAAGATGAGACCATGGGGAAAGAGGGACGCAGGCAGAAGACTGCCGAGACGACGAGCGGTGAGGCGCGACGATAGGCAACGAGCTGAGATTGCAGCATGGCGGTAAATAACACGTCACCCGCCACTCCGTTTACTTTGCGTCGCCTTCGCGCGACCCGACTTATGGGGATGGCTCGAGACTGCTGCTCGTGAGAATAAAAAAAAAACAGTTGGAAAAAAAAAAGAAAAATACGAAATGAACGATCCCGCAAACGGTGCGTCAGTCAACCGCTCCCATCGGAGATTGGGCGTTGTTTAATTTTATTATCGCCGATCTCAGTAGCGACGCGACGTTGATTAAATTTTGCATCAAGTATCTGAAAACTTTGAAAGCCTTAAATATGGAAAGAGTGTAGTGCTGGTATGCCAGGTGTTACTATCCTATCTTGAGATATCAATCCGTTAATTTTGAACGTGGCATTCATTACTGGGTAGCGACATTTGGCGTGACTTTATGGGGTGCGGGTCGAAAAACCGACAAATCAAAAAGCCGATAGGTCAAAAATCCGACAGTCAAAAAGCCGACACATAAAAAAATAGACACATCGACATCGTAGGGGCAAATTGGGATACGGAGCAAAGTGGCATTTTGGCGTTTCGGTGTATTAAAACATTTCCTATGTGTTTGTTTGCATTGTTTATTTACATAAGAGTTATCGTAATACAAATTTTGAAACATATTTCAGTTTCCATTCAGTATTTACCATCCATTCGAACATGACCTAGGAAGTCGAAGTCAATTTGTAAATTCATACATATTTTCAATCGATTAGTAAGTATCAATAAAATAAGCGTAATTAAAATCTGAATTGGATGACTTAATAGTCTTCTCCTACGCTCAATTTTCGTTTTTATTTGTTTCATTTGACGTTGAGGATGATTTTTTACGACGTGTTTAAAAAAATTCTATTTTGGGGCAAAGTGGGATGTATTCCGTTATGATTTAGGTTCACAGAGATAAGTAAGAACTCTCTTTCCCTCTCTCTCGGTTTCTCCCTCTTCCTCTCTCTCTATTGAGTTGTGTTCACGGCTCGTAGTGGCCAGGACACAAATAAATACATTTTTAATCTCTCTCTCCCTCTCTCCCTCTCTGTCCCTCCCCCTCTCTTTCTCTCTCTCTCTCTCTGTCAAACTTTTCCAGAAGTAATTATAACAACCCGTCCCACTTTGCTCCTGGATTTTCGGATTTCTCAAAAAAAAGTTTTTTCGAAAAATTGAAATTTGGAATATTAAAAAGATACTTTTTTTAAAATCCGTTTCATAATAAGTTAGTTGAGGACATAAATAAGGGTTTCTAAATCACACATAACCATTCTTATACCCCATATTTTTTGTATACAATTTTTTCCAAAACCATCCCACTTTACCCTTACTTCCCCTACCTGTGCTGATACTTAAATAATAATATCATCATCAAAAATACACATAGTACGTCATTTTTCAACTATTTCATCGCGTATTCAATGAAAATTAATTTTTTAAATGATTATAAAAAAGTAATCCTCCCGCAATGAAGTTCGCACTTGTATAGTATCTTCTTTGAACATAAAACGTAGCTGAGTTTTTCAAAAATGATATTTTATTTATTAATTCTAAAATAAAAAAAATAACTTTTTAAATTTAATATTTTGATTTATTGGGATGTATTCTTCATTCAATAAGGAACAAACCCCATTTTGGTAGAAGTGTGTTCCTCGCTTACAATTCAGTCAATATCGGCGCAAAATGTGTACCATCGTTGCGCCAATGGACTAAAAAATCATTCTTTTTCATTGGCACATCAATACGGCTGTCAAGAATCATCTGTAAAGTATTGCTAACATTTCTTAAGGTAGTTGTAAAAGATATAACATTGGGTACAAATCGAAATTGGACGCGATAAATGAATAAACCAAAATTTTCCAATTTAAATAAAATTATATTATTATGTAAATCATTAAAAAAACTATCGGATACTTTTTTAAAATACATTACAACATTCACAATAAGAAATAATTAATTAAAATCGACAATAAGCTAGTAAATATATAATAATCTTGTTGAATACAATTGATTCATTGTTTATAAATAATGTTATACATTGAATACGCAAATTTGCCGTGTTATTATTATTTGTTATTGACTTGTGTGACAAATTAATAAAAATGTAAAATCTTTAGTGGATTAAAAAAACAATGTAACTAAACCTGCCGAAAGGACTGCAGCAAAACGCATTTGTAATGTTTTAAAATAAAAATTTTTAGTGTTACTCAAGAATTGCATTTTCTTTATCAACCTACTTAATCATTGAATAATGTATTTCTTCTATTTATGTAGATTTTGTATATCAAAATAAATACTAATTGTTTCAATATATTTTATTACATGGTATTTATCAAACTAATTCTAAAAATGTGATCATGATTATTTTTAGTGTCTATTTGGTAGAAATTCATAAAGATTGAACCATTTTCTGAGCAGAGATGGGTCAAATCTAGCAAAACAAGGACAGTTGTAGCCTGTATCTGTCCAGAAGATGGCTTTGACAATAACCAATTTACATCTGGATAGTTTAAAAAATTTATTTTTTACATTACGCTATATCAATTTATAAAAATAACTTCGAAAAAATATGATTGGCGCAGGTTTTTTAATTTTTTTTTATTACTATAGAAACACAGAAAAACAACTGTGGTTAGTGTACCTATCATATTAATTTTTAGTTTTTTCAACTGTCAAATATTAACAATTCCAGAGAAATTTTCATGTACCTTATTGAACATGGTGTTCATAGAATAAATTCTAACAATATTTGAACATGTTTATTTAGTATGAATCAACTAATTACTTTTTATTGTGTAAACAAAATAAAAAATGTCTCATTTCGTAGTCAAATATTGAAAAATAGAACTGCTTTTTAAGGCGATTATATGAATAAAAAGTATCATCTCACAATTACCTTGGTAAATTTTAACCTGGCTACAATAGGTTAATAAATTTTTAATTTCTTTGTTAAATAGGCCACTCCAGCTAATAATAAAATGTTCAAAGAATACCTCATGTACGTAAAGAAATGAAACATCCAACTCTATGTATCAATTGTAACTTTAAACTTATTTCTTTTTTGATAATAAAGAATATCAAATTACGGGAGATTTAATTCTGTTTATTTATACGGTTATATGCTTTAGAAATACAAAATTTAATTTGTATACTATTTCATTGTCTCAAAACCCACAGAATTTCTCTCTCGCTTCGTATTTTCGGGAGAATTGAGATTAAATTGTTACAAATAGTATTTTCGCTCTTTCGATAGTAAAGAAATTTGATAAATAATACGCAGTAATAAAAATTCTATTGCAATATTGAAAGGATTTAAAGATTTAATATTGAAAGGTGTAACTTGGTGTTTATAGAATAAATTCTAGTAACATTTAAACATGTTTATTTATTACAAATCAACTTATGATTGTTTATTCTGTGCACAAAATAACATTTTGTCCGTGTTTCCTAACTAAATATTAAAAAGTATAGCTGCGTTTTGGCATAATAAGGAATTGGGAATCTTGCACGAAAAAAATTAAATTGAACCAAACAAAAAATAATAAATTCCGCTGAAAAGGTCAACTTAACTGGTTGATGGAAACTGCCGATTATTTTCTTCGATAATTTCATCTTCTGGAACATTGAATGGTAATGAACCCTAACCTCCAATGTATCAATATTCGATCTGCTAAAAATATAGTTAATATTTATGTAAATAGTTCGTTGAACAACGGATATAACTGAACTTACTATTTCTTTTAGTTGAATTGTCTAATCACCTAAACATAATTGCACTGACTACATGCCATTACTAAGATTCCATAAAAGATTGCCAATTTTACGATTTGTATAGTTAAAAATTTAACAAATTTTAAAATAGTTCGTTTAATCATAGTTATTTTGTCAACTTTACAAACTAGTTGGCAGTGTTATCTATTTTTCAGATAGTTAAATCAACTTTTCTCTTTTTCGGTGTAGAATGTTGAATAGAAAATGAGGAAAGGTTTCCTTCGCAATATTAAAAATTAAAAATTATTTTATGTATTTTGTGGTAGAAATGTTGAGTAAACAAATAGTTTTTTTATTCCATTTTTAATTTTGAAACTTCTTTGAGGCGAGAAGTTAAAGACCTGCATGAATGTTGAACCAGGGATGAAATGAGTCCGTGAAAAAGTGACGTGAGGTGTTTTGCGCCTTCCGTGCGATGATGATGGATCGACTCGTCCTGGAATAACGTGGAGTTTTAACAGCCACTTGGTAATTACACCAGTAGTGATTGGTCCTCATCTTATCTATCATACCCCATCAATAACCGTCATATCTAAGGCATTTAGTATTTCACCATGACAAATGCATCAAATTAGCGAATAAATTCCTTATAAACAGTTAAGTTTTATTTTTTAAGTCGTAACATTAAGTTAAATCTGAAAATAAATTTATAAAAATAGTCAGAAACAAGCGAAGACTTAAGGTATATTACCATAAGAGCAATCTTACACGGGCACGTCCGAGGGTATGAAATAAGTACACGGCCTTGCACCTTCAGCGTAGTTTTCGGCAAAAAGGGACTCTTATACGAGCGGAAGACGACGACGGCAAGCAGGAGGCTTTAAGAGGATATTACATACCTTCTCGAAGGATATTAAATTCTGAGATTTATCTCGCTACCTTTCGCCGCCAAGCGGACTCGGCGATTACCAAAGTAAAGATGCCCTTTTCCCTTCTCCTCACTTCCTGTCCATATTTATCTCTATCTTTATCATCCTCTCTATCTCCGGGTTGCATTGTTCTCTTTTTGTGTGCCTCACTTAGCAATGGAATTGATTTGCGGTTGGACGTCCTATAAAATCCCATATTGTATGGGTCCAATCCAAATCCATTCTTAATCATTCACTTAATTGTTGATATTTTGAAAAGTCTTTTTGAAAAACCAAGGACATGTATGACTTTAGAAGCTTCTTTTTCGTTTCTTGTAATTGTTTAATTTGATGTAGTTTTTGTTGGTCAACCGAAATTATGGGGTCAAATTTAATTCCAACGAGTGAAAATAGTACAGTTGAATCCGGAATCAATTTTTAATCTAAAGGAGTCACTTCTCAATCTAAAGCAAACAGTTTGGAGTCCTTTGTAGTAAATAATCCATTCCTAATTCGGGTCAATATTAATGATTTACTCCATACGGTTCAATGTATACTGTAAAGGATTAAATAGATTTAATACGCTTTATTAGATTGAGAAAGTAACTCCAACGATTTTAGAGTGTAAGACTGGTAATGTATTAGCTCTAGCCTGTTTGTCTCACGGGAGAAATAGAGCCATCGAAACCCTAAGTGCACCTATCCAAACAGCACAAGATCATCCCAGGACGTCCTCGTCAGGAGCCCTTCAGGAGCTCCCCGGGACATCCCAGGACGGACTGTGTTGTTTGGGTAGCGGCAGCAAATGTAACCGTTTCTTACGTTGGATATATCAGCAATGTTCAGCACTATATATTAATCCATTACATTTAGATGACAAGGTCACCAAAAACTATTGTTTTTATTTAATTGGAGATTCACAATTTGAATGTACATTCAATGGACGTCCACATAATGTTATCATTATACATGGGAAATACAGCTCTTATTTGTTGGGAAATTGATTTTAATGGATGTCCTCCTGCATACATAATAGTACATTATGTGCCAAGGGCGCAATTATCGATCTTTGACGATTGTGAAGTTTGTCGTCCGAGCGAAGTGACCGATTTTGATTTTGATCCGAAGATCTCGATAATTCACGGCAGAAGGTTTGGCCCTAGGCCGAGAAATCGAGTTTTACGGCCGGAGGGTCAAAAATTATTTTTCCTTCACACCGGGAGGAAAGCAGCAACTTTCCTCCCGCAAGCGGAAGGAAAGATGCCGCTTATCCTCCCGGCCATAAAGAAAAATCGTATACTTCCCTCGGGAAGTAAAAAAGAATGCCTCAGACGACATGTTTTTCACCCTCGGCTTCACCTCGGGTAAAAATTACACGCAGCCTGAGACATTCTTTATTTTACCTCCCTCGTTGAGTAATATACTATTTCATGAACCACTTAACCCAAGAGGGGCATAATATGAACTCCTGATACTGATTGGGTAGACGAGGTCAGTCCACCTGCTGTTGAGCATCCTGAATGTAACCGAACGTCTGGTTCCATATTACAATCGACACTTCTCCAATGTAATGATCGACGAGATTCGGCGAGTATGAAAGTGCGACTCCGGCGTGTATCATGCATCCATTATTTATTGGTTGTTTGATTCCAATCTGATTCCACATGGCCCAATCGGCGCATTGCCTTCTACTGTTACAGTAATGGAAAATTATTCGCACGGAACTAATTCACGATCGACCATAGTGCCGCGTCGATTATTATTGCAGACGCTCGTGTTTCGTGAGCCGATTAGGATAGTATTTCGAGCGTGGAGGTCTCGATTTCAGAGGCCATTCATGGAGGGCGTCGGAGGTATTGCAAGAGATTCAATATTACTCGCGTAATTGATAATCACCTATAAGCACAACTATGAATTCGATATTCGTTAAGACATGTTGCGAATGATTTCACGAGCTGTTAGATGGATGTGCCTATTGGAATTTCTGAAGTGGAGAATTCGGAAATTTTTAGCAAATGAATCCAATTGTTTTGAACAATTTGTAATTTTATTGATATTGTTAGGGGTGGAGGATGGCTCGATGTCCTAAAATAGTTTAATCTTAGAATTCTTGGAGTAAAGTAGTTATAAGTGGTTTATAAATTGGTTTATTCAAAAATTATATCCAAAAAAAACAGACCGAAAAAAAAATCCATACTTAAATTAACTATCACATATTTGGAAAAAGATAGTTAAAACTACTATGAAAAATAGTTAAATTTACCACTTTCATAGTCCATTTTACTTTAATTTTGTTACACTAACTATCTCCTCATAGTTAAAAAAATCAACTTTGTAGCATGATTTTAATAAATATGATAAATATAGTTAAAATAACTATAATCTGTGTAGTTCTCATTTCACACTATGTCTCGTAGTAAACCTTTATATTTACTATTATTTCCAGTTAAAGTTTATATTTCCTATAAATCCATAGTAAAGACTGCCGCACTCCGTGTATTTTGATGCCACCAGGTGGCGACGCGGCGTTCGCAGCTTTTTTTTCTTCGAGCCCGTGGCTCCCGTTATTGAAGTGGATTTTCATTTGGTCATAAGAAAGGCCGTGGGGCGTAAAGATATGATAATACAAAATGCATGTCGTATACTCACGTGTATCTATAGACTAGTTACACGACATTGAAATTTCGTGAGCAGTATTTATTTTTTGTTTTTCTCTTTGTTTCCTTGTTTATCACAAACAAAAAACGAAGGGAGAAAACTGGACTTTTTATATGCTATGATATATATAGTTTACAAATATTTTTGAAAAGTAAATATTGACTCCTTTCCACATTTTTTATGACAATTTCTTATACAATTTCTCCCAATGACAATTTTTTTACTATTATTTACTATTTCAAAATAGTTATTTTAACTATTACCATGCCTAGTCCTCATTTCACACTATGATTCATAGTAAAAAAATGGTCATTTCAACTACTTTTTTTTCTGAGTACACATCGTCGGTCTATACAGGTTTCTAGAAATGCATCGAAATTAGATATGAAGGATGTATAATAAAATGACTCCAACATAAATACAAAACTTTTGTACCAAACATTATTTCGAATTATGTCACAAAAGTTATGTCACTACAAACGGACGTCAATATTTTTCTTTTCATCAAAAACAATGGACGTTTAAAGGGCATATCTGAATAACAAAAACTTCCGTGAACGTAGCAAGGAATTTAATATCCTTTACGTTATTTTTTAAAAATAAATATTTTGACGGACGTTTGAAGGACATAACTGATATTTTTCGAAAAAATGTTTGGTACAAAAATGTTGTATTTATTCGCCTAGAATCAGAATCTGTAATAAAAAATCCTACGTTCCTTTAAAAAAAATGCACTTCCGCTCTGAAACCTCTACTTCCGGCTACCAACAGAAATTTAAAATATCACCATTCGACAGAGCAGCGCCCACAAATTATAAAGAAATCATGTTTACTTATTTAAAATAATCATGTCTTTAGTATTTTGATTTAGATAAAACCAAAATTGTACGTATTATTCAAAATGTTACTGTGTAATAAATAATAACACAATATATTTTAGTTAAAAGTTACAACATTTTATAAACTGTGATGATTAGTACGACTAAAGCTGACAAGGGAAACATTGCTGTTAGTATGAAAAAGAAAAAAGATTATGTTGACAGTGTTGAACAATTGTTAGTAGGTAATAACAGATATAAAATGATAGAAGAAAGTGACAACAAGAACACAAGATAAAATAAACAAAATAGTATTGAAAAAATTCCTATTTCAGAAATTGTAAAAATGATTTCTTTATAAGTTTAGAATAAACTACTTTTATATTCAAGAATATATATCAGCAAAGAAAGGGGACACTCATGGGCTCTCCATTGTCCCACATTAGCGGACTATAATTTATCTAGAAACAAATGTCATGAAAAGATTCAGCTATTTCTTTACAGAAGATATGTTGATGACATCTTTTTGATTTATGTAGGAAATAAAATAAATATAATCCGGATTTAAAATTTACTTTTGAACTGGAAATTGACGACGTTTTACCACTTTTAACATCAAATTTATTAGACATAATAACACTTTAATGACAGGTTGTTATAAAAAACAAAATCGCTCAGAAATATGTTTAAATTTCCATTGAAATATTTTTTTGATCAAAATCAATTTGGAACTAAAATGACGATTTTTATATAGATTACATATTTATTTCTTTAGACAGAATTTCAGATTTCAAAAGCTCTTATTAAGAATCATATCCAGAAAATTAATGTTTACCAATTTTTTAAATAACATTTTTTACTTAGCATAAGACCCTGAATTTAAAATTCGTTAAGAAGGTGTAAAAAATTATTGATAAGTTATGCTACATTTCTAGATTATTATTATTAATCAATTATTATTATTACTATTTCAATTTTTTTGGGTTTTTTTTATTATCAATATTGCGATTAGCTAATTGTTATTAATTTTCAGGTATTTATTACAGTGAACAATTCTAGTATCATATAAATAAAGATTATTCGTAGTAAAAAAGGATAATTAACTTATTGAATTTTAATTTTTTTTTGAAAATGGTATCCTTTCTCTTATTGGTAACACCATTATTAGTAATATTTCAAGTGTGCAATCATAAACAGCACATATCTCTTAAATAGATCTTCAAGATTTCCTCCCAATAGTACCTGCTAAAAAGCTCCTTGAAGAAGTCGTATTTGTGACAGCTAGAAGTTTTTGGTCTTACGGGGTTGTTGTAAAATTTGACTTTACACCCCCATCTGCGAGAGTAAAATCGCATTTTACGCCTTAGAAAATTAGATGGATAAGAGAACCGTTTCTCTTTCTAGTTTTCATTTGTTACCTGAAACACGAACCCATTATGACGTTCACAATTTTGTCCGTAACGCTGATCGCCTGCGGATGCGAAATATATTTTAACGCCCTTGTATAAAAATAACTATTAAATTATCAGTAGTTGAAGAGTATAAAACTTGTAACAAAGGATTTAACACTCGGTATGTAAAATATTACGTACTTAGAATTTATCGATGATCCGAGTAAGGTTAAAAAAACACTCCTTAATTTAGGGTGAATCTGACGTTTCGACATGCAATGATGTCATTTTCAGAGACTAAAATCTATTAAAAAGAATACAATAAATGTTTTCAGAAAACAATATACATATAAAAATACATATAAAAATTACAAAAAAAGCAGGGGGAATTATACCTAATTTGAAATTATTAAACAATAAAAACAGCGAAAACACTTCTACTGACACAAACTACCATATCCCACAATAAAAAGATACTCAATAGTATAAACATTTTACTGTCTGTCAAAATTAACTAGTGAAACACATCTGTTACATCCCAATTATATCTGGTTATATTAGCTTTGGAGAAAAGATATGTAGGTATTTGTACACATTTCTTGATTCCTAGATGATTTAATAGAAACGACATTTCTGATAATAACTAATAACTTTTTTTCAGTAACAATTCTTGTTATAAACAAATTCTTGAAGTTATAATGAGGTTTCCATTGATGACGTATTTAAATTAGAGAGAGGGAGGTTAGACTTAATTTTTTTGATTTAATGTGAATAAGGGGTAATGATGATATGGTCCTTATATAGCCGAACTATTAAATACCTATCTCATCATCCCCTACAACAGAAAAAAACTATTATTTATAATTTCATAGATAGAACTATTTTAGCTTCAACTAAATAATTTCATAGTTAGAATATTAAAGATACTGAGGAGTATTTACTTGAAAATGATTACCCCTTGGCTTTCACCAACAAAAAATAAACAAAATAGATTAGAAATGATTAAGAATTCTACACATCTTAATAATTCTGTGAACTATTTAATGGTTAGCGACAGAAAATCGATAATTGAAATTCCTTACATACCACAATTTTTTGAACAGTTATCCTCAATGTTGAGTAAGATCATCCTAATTATTTTTGTAAAGATTAAAAATAAAATGAATAAAATTATTACTAAAGATAAAGATAGATCTTGGTTGGTTGATCATATTAATGTTACTATACATAGAATATAATGTAAAAATTGTGTTATTATCTCAAAAACTCGGTTGTATAATTCTCAACGTACAGTATATATGCCGTTATGAAACTGTTGCATAACTTATTATTATCCATTACCCAAACATCCTACCTGCGGGGAGCTCCTACGGCCGTTCAAGTATCCATCTTAATAGTCCTGTTAAGTTCCTCAAAGCGTCCTAGTATGTCTTAAGTATGTCCTGAGGACACTAATAAAATGATAGCGAACAGTTGACATTCATAAGCGAGCCTAAAAAGCGTCAATCAATTAAACAAGTTTAATTTAGAAAAAATGTGGTGCTTAAGCCAACATTTAGTATAAGTATGCATACTTAATGTTATATAAAAAATCATACAAAAAATTAATGTTTTACCGTTTGTTTACGTAGTCTATAATATAATAACTAAATTATATTTAGTAAATCAATAATAAGAACTATAACGCTCTCATTAGGATATTTGTCATTGAAAAATAAGGGAATTATTGTATTACTAGAAAGTTTGATAGTGTTTTGGCACGAGCACGATGGGAATTAAGTTTTATTATCGACTGTCCGTTTAGTGGATGAAGTTCAACTAAGAGTCTTCATAATCTCTAGTAGGATTAAATTCCTAATATCTATTCAGAGCATTTTGCAAATATGAAATTGTCATAGAAGTCAATAAAATTCAACTGACGTATACTTTATTTATTATTATTTGAACCCAATCGAAGAATAAAAGCCATCGAGTTCATTGTTAGGCAACGTAATGGCAACAACTTGACAAAAACTGAAACGACATTTGTCGTCTCCGGTAGATAAGTAATTTAATTAAATAATAATGCTTTAATTAACAAAGTAGGGGTGTTTAGGGTGTTTTTACTGTAACAAATATTTGGTAAATACTGGAAACTTCCAGGTCTAATTTAAATTTTGTATAGAATGTATTTGTTGTATTTATCTATTAATATGCCCATATTGTTTGAAGAAAGAATTGAGCCTGTCATATTTTTTACTACTACATAGTACTTTTCGTATTAAGGGCGTAAAATAAAGTTTTATGCCCGAAGACGATCGCCTACCGGGTTTAAACGATTACACCTGTAATACGTACAATATTTTTCGCCCAAGCGTGTGTAAAATTCGCATTTATGCCTTGAATTATAAACTGGGTGTATGTCATTTTCGTGGGCAGAAAATATGACTTTACGCCCGGGAGGACGAAACAATTATTTGTGAATAATTATTTATTAGACTATGACCGATGAGATTTATGATGAGAATAGATTTGTGACCGATTATATCCTGGAAATAATTATCATCTAAGAAATAGTTATATTTAGTAAAGTAGGTAAGATTAAATCTAAGAAGCCTTCATAAATACCATTACATAAAAAATTGAATTTTTAATAAGAATATACGATATTACGTTTACATTGAAAAATTGTAATTTTTATAATATTTTATATTTATAAACATTCATACAATTTACTAAAAGCTATTTTCACTTTCTGTTACAGGTACAAAACTGTTCGCAATCACTTTTCGACGTTTTGTTCATTTAACGAATTATCACTATTGGTAATGTATTGAAATTATCCTTAATAATTAGCCAAAACAGACTTTAAACATTTTCATTGGACAACCAGTACGTTTATTTAAAGGAATATTCAGTAGAACAGACGCCAGATTAATCGTAACCACTTTTTACTTTTCGGATCAATACATTGCCAATAATTCTCGAAATAAAATTAACAATTGAGTGTTAAGTCTTCAAAAAATATAATAATTAGTCTAATGTACCTTTCTTAAAAATTTATTTAATATTATTATTTACTGGAATAATTACAATAAAGTCACGTATAGCCGGCATCAAAATTATTTTTCAGAAAATTTGGTAATGTTAAAGAAAAAAAAAATTAAAAAATAGTACAAAAAAATAAAGTTTCTCACACTCGGAGCGCAAAATGCTATTTACTACTATTTCGAGGAAGCCAAATATCACTTTCTCTCCCTAGGGAGCAATAAACTTAGCAGGGGGCAAAATAGGTTTCTCTCAATCTAAGCCCAAAATACTATTTTGCAACCTATATCCCGATGGCAAAATAGTGTAAGACTCATGCGAATTGTCAACGTCGCTTCGCTCGGGCGTCTAATTCGTCCTCGTCGGTAAATACCTATTTTGTTCCCTAGTTGCACAATGAACTATTCCTCGTTTATCGAATTCCTCTGGCAATATTTCCGACTTGCATTCATTCAATTTCATATAACCATGATGAATTCTACTATAGTCTTTTATATACTCACATAAACCATTATTCAGTCTCGACCCACAGTTTAATTTGAAATTTAAATACTTAATTAACATATATTTCAAAACGTATCATACTATAACAAATAATTTCAAAGTAGAATAATAAAAAATACATGAATGTGAATATTCACAACGAGAAACGTTTTTTCCTTTCTATTATCTTGTGGAGTATGACGTTGAATATAAGAGTTACAGTGTCTGTATTTTATACTAAAACTCGACCATTTGAATATATCCATAAACGGAATATAACGTTTCAATGCCTCTGTAAAAGGTAAAAATTCATAATACAAACACAGAATACCGAACTGTGAAATTGAAGCATCAAAGATAAATAAATGAAAAAGACGAAGTCTTTCGTCCGCCGGTTTAACCAGCCTCATTTAAATAATAAAGCGGACTAAAATTGAAAGAATCACTACAAAATTAAATGTCACGAAATTTAATGTATTTTTAATGTCCAATAGCGTATTAAATTCAATTGAATTAATATTTGCGGATATTGGAATGCAAATGTGTATCAATGTTAAGAAGTTCATAAAATGTCAATTCAGAAAGGAAAAATTAGTTTATTTTTTCATTAAAATAAAGGTGCATTTTACATAAAATATAATGCAGTCGTACATAATATCTATTAAAGTTGTAAATTACAGACACTTAATGTACGAGTACATTAACATTGTATTAATAGCATAATTGTGTGCCTTTTATCATAAATTCCATTTATTTATTCAGTTTAAGTAAACATGAATTTTACGCAAATATTATAACAGAATAGAATACCTGTGTAAAATATTTTTATACAATATTTGTGTGAAACTAATTCGACTGACACTTAATTAGTGTATGACGTGTACAATAAAAGCATATCCTCCACTAATACATTGCATTTTTATACCTCGTGCAAATGTGCATACATTTTTTTATATATATTAATATATAAAAAATATGTATGACAAAGTGTACAATATTCAAATATTACCCTGATAATAATTTTATAATTATGGCCGCTTTATAGGTATACGTTTACTATCCCTAAATACAAATAACCAATAGATAATTACATAAGTGCTAGTCTAGCGTAATGGGTAAGGCGTTAGCGTATAGTAAACTAGACACTCGGGTTCAATTCTCCAACTGGCGAGTTTTTTTCTTATTTGTTTGAAAGCGTTATACATTTAATTGCAATCTTCTTAAATGATATATAAGTAGCATTAGATAACTGAAATTAATTACATATAATCGTGTATAATTTTCCAAAATTGGTAGGTTTTTTGTCATTTTTATTTTTTTTATCACAGCAAATGTAATATTCTGGATGCAAAACAACGCATTTGTTATGTATAGTATAGCAGGTATATTAATGAAAATTTATGCAACCATATCGAAATTTTTATGAACAACATTAATTATTTTTGATGTACCTGTTTGAAATTTGTTTCCGCCTCGTTTTCATTAAATTTCTTGCACTTTACTTAGCAGTGTATTTTGAAGATAATATCAAAGAAAACTATATATATATATATATATATATATTAAAAAAATTACATACGATAAAAATTGAAAACTTATCAAAACCGACATCGATGCAGGCATCATAAGCGTGAGCAACGGTTATTTAAATTACTTATAAACACATCTATTCCATAAAACACTAGTTTTTCAATTCTTTTTCTAATCATAATTTTACTGATGATTATTATTATTATTTATTGTCTCCCAAATGTTTCTTAATACTTCCTTTATGTATTCTTTTTATACTCTACAAGTTGAGACAAACAAAATAGTATATTTTTGAAAGGGGTTAAAAACATCTAGTTTAAATAATAATAATTAAATATGAAAGCAACTTTGTGATTTGAATATTAGTTTAACAATATTATTTATATATATATTTAAAATACTATTTATATAATTTCTTAATTATTAATCGTCAAGATTAACCATAAAAATGGATGGCCGGAATATAGGTTTTAATAATGCTATGTAAATATACATTATATACATATTTATTCAAATAATAAATACGCGTTTTATTTACAATCGTGATGTTTATAAATAAATACTGATTTATTAAATACAACATATTATTTTATTATTTTTAGAAACATTTTTTAATTCTTCTACTAAAACTTAATCAAATTTAATACTTTTTTATAGGTATTTTATAAAATTAAATTACTTAAATAAAGATATACAACGAATAAATATATAGTTAGCAAAACTGTCATAAAAAAAGGAAGACAAAAAAATTTGAAAAATTTAACCTTAAAAGAGCATCTGTGTTCACATGAATCTGTGTTTCCGTCCAATTGTCCTTAATCAGTTACTACCAAAATTACCTTCTTTCAATAACTAGAAAAATACCAATATTAATCCGGCTGATATTCATTTTGTCGTCCTGTGACAAATGTGTACAATTATTTACATTAATAATCTTTGGAAAGGTATTAAATTCCCCGCATTGAACTAATGTAGACTCCAACAGTTGGCATACCAATGACGTATAATGGAATTATATTTACTTTGATTTCGCCATTTTATTTATTTTTTTTTTTAATTATCTGATATCATCATAAGTCTCGGGTCTATATTCCAAAAATACATTCTGGTCATTAAATTTTTTGTTCAGTCCATCACACCCTTAATCGAAAATGTGGGAATGTGAGAACGATGCTTTTTATATTTTGCTACATGTACTTATATTTATTTATATTTTTACAGTTCTACTTTATGGCAATAAAATAAGTGTTTTATTTGTTGTGTCATAGGTTTTAAAATGTTACATATTGGAAATCACATTTTGCAATAAGTTCAAAGATTCATTTAATTTAGGGAAACATTTGAATGCAAATTTATTCTGTTAAAATAAGAAAAATACATATAAATGCATATAATAGTAACTAAACTTACTATAAAATTTATATTTTTTACCCAAAGATTGGAAATTGGTCAGAATTAATTTTGTAAATACTTTTCCTTTTGCACCTACAAAAGTGTTCTAAAGTCCTACATTTTAAGACATTCAGGGTCTGGAATAACAAAATTCAAAATAGCGTCCCAGACAAAATTTAAAAAATATGGTTAACCTAACCTAACCTATTTCAGAATGTACTAACCAGAAAACTACGAGCTTCTTCCAAAAATGATGTGAAAATAATTAATTTAACAATGGAACTTTTTCAGATTTTTCTGTTCATATTTTTAAAAATTTTATTTGGATTTTTTGACAATTTCAATTTACCTCCAATGAATTTCAAAACTTTTTTCTTTTTCATTTTTTTCAAAAGTAGATAATTTTCAAGCGAAAAAATACATAAATTATATAAGATTTGACATTTTCTATCTCGAAAACTGTCAACTTTTGGATTGCAATTGGAAAGAATGAATATTTCATCAGTGAATTTCCTAGAATTTTTTTTAGAATATTTAAAATTTGCTTAAATTTTCAAAAGATTCACATGAAAAATTTGTGAAAATATGTATTAAAAACCAAAAACATTCCAGTGTATTCTTTGAATAATTCTGAGAGCTTTTCATTCTTGTTATTGTTTTAAAGGAATTGTTTTTTTGTTAGTGAGTACAGAAATTTTTTCAAAAATGTTAATTTTGCGAATGCCATTTTCAGGATCACCGTATTAAATTTTTAATTCCGGATCCTACATGTCAATTCTTGGGCGATATTATTAGAACATAAAATTTGATGTCAATATCGTATTTCCAATATTTTGGTAACCACAATAAGACAAGAGACTGTTCGAAAATTTATTGCAAATTGACGACATTTCGAAATTAATGGGTTAATAACAAATAATATAAAAAGTGAACCCCTTAAAGGACCTCGAGGGACGTTTGAAAAAATGTCTGCCTGGGATGGTTTACATTCACGACCAAGAATTTCTCGCGTATTTTTCATTCCAAGCAATTTTGCAAGGTTTATTTTTTATTCTGCATTAACCTCATTTTTGTCCCGCTTATTTTAATTCATAAAACGGCCGTCTCCAGTTGCCATCATATTTTTCTCCGCGTAACATTAAAAGGTCGACTGCGCCACGTCGATAAAATATCCGCGGACCCGAGACGGCTACAAATGTCAGCCGAGTTAATAGCAACAGCACCGCATGCTCGGCACACAAGACAGCCTTCCGCCCTGTCGCCTGCATGCCGTTCCGGAAACACTGAGGGAGAGGTCGTTAAAACGAGACGTGGGGAACTAATTATCAGGTACAAAGGACACGTGTCGTCATTGACCATGATATTGAACATTATTATATTAATCGGTGCTTTGAATAGTTTTCAAATATTTGCCTCTAATCGTCTCCCACGGTTTGTTTGATCAACCTAAATTTTGATGCCATTGGTAGTCCACGAAATTAGGGCATCCTCCTGTCCTCTGTTATTGTATGTCAAACAAGGCCCTCCTTATTTATTAAAAAGTTAACATTAATTTTTTTTTATATATTATTTTACGTCGACTTTTCTGAACCCATGTGGGACTAAATCGCGACGAGACCTACAGTTTATGAAGGTGGAATCCGAACCACCTGAGCTTGAGCGTCATTAGACACTTATAAACAAATACAAAGGTGTCCCGATGACAGATAACAGAGGCCGGGATTGAACCAGGGGTTTCTGATTACGAAGCCGATACTGAGCCACCGCCACTCTAGTCAAACCCTGGTAGAAATTAAAATCAGGCTGCCCTGGTCATTGGCCAGTTTCTGGCCAGGAAATGTAACGTCGCAGCCAAGCAGGTCCTTACCAGAAACTGAGCAGGTTCTGTGCAGAACCTGTAGTAATCCGGTAAAGCGTCCTACAGATGTGTTTTGTTCATGTTGTTTTACTTCTAAACTAGGCTGCCACATGGGCTTGTACAGGTCCTGGACAGACCTGCACAGATACTGGTCAGAATCTGTTTGACTGCGACGTTACATTCCCGAGCCTGACCAGTACCCAGGATAGCCTGGCGAGTACCTGGCAAGAACCCGGTCAAAATTTCTACCGGGGAAATTAATATTAGAGAACCGTTGAACTAAACGGATGCTTTACAAGGTTGTCAATGTTAAATGAAGGTTGATATCTAATGGACTGGCGTCGCCTTTCAGGGGACGCCATTTAACTTAATTTCCGACGAACCACTTTTTCTTTGGGGAAAAGAGATTCTCGAAAAATATTCTATTATAAATAGAATTATTTATGTGAGGAGTAAAAAAGAGCTGAAAAGTCCCTTCTATCTTCGTCGGTGTTTTCTTCCGGCGGGTTCGGCTCTTTCTTTCTCTTTGAGAAACCCAGTGAAAAGCGCCGGGCGCTTCAACGTTAACGTAATACGTAACGTCTACCGCGTTAACTTATATTGCTTCGAGGATTACCACGTCGTCTCTTATCTGCGCGCTCCAGGGTAGCCTGGAGTTCCCGTCGGTACGTATAGCTTTTTGCCGCTTCCTGCGCACTGCCGTCGCCGTTCGGTCCACGAGAACGCATATTTCAATTTATTACGTTCTCGCGTCACCTAGCGCGGGTGTTGCGCTCGCAACACCCTGCAGCATCCCACGGGAAAAAGCGCAAGTCACTTCCGGGCGCCTACTGGATGTTTGCTTGTTATATATGTACATATATGTATACATTCGTATTTCAGCCGCCACCCGTTTGCGGTACCCTCGTTCGCCATCCCCTTTCGTTTCTACTTTTTTTTTTCCCCGAGTGAAATTCTTGTTTTTTGCAACGGACCTAACGCGATAAAAAATGGGCTTTTACATCCCGGACCTTGGAGTTGTCAAAATTGAAAGCTGCTCTCAAAATCGATCCCTTCGCAGTATTGGCTGGCCCTTCCGAAAGTTAATCGAGATGCGTAATATTTCGTCCCAACCGAATCGAAGGGTACCGTAACGAGGATGATTGGTAGCGTCAAGTCGATTGGTGGAGTGGTAAGTGCGTTAGCGGAGTAATAATAACCGTTCTCGAGGCGATTTCCTCTCAGCTCGACCAATCAGAAGACGCGCCCTCATTTCCGCCCGGTACGTCGAGTCTACAGTACCTTCTCCATCCACCCTATTCACTGCGAGTGCGAGTAATCGAATTTTTGAACAGCTGGTTTTAAAATTCCAAAAGCCGTCTCGCGATCTGCAGACTTTTTCCATCCAGTCTCTCTCTTTCCAGCCTTACTTTTTTTCATCTTGTTTCATTTTTCATTCGGCATCTTCATGCATGGCAAAGTCTCTATGGCTTGCTTTCGACAAGACAATAGAAAATCCTGCAAAAACGAGAATCTTGAGTGTTTCTACCTCCGAAAATAGATTTTTTTTTCGTATACCAGTTTTATTATTAAGAAGTCCAAACAGCAACATAGAGGATGTAAATTGCACACTTAAAATTGAGTTCTCATGAGATTGAGTGACACACTATTAAGTTGAAAACATAAAGTCGATTGCCGAAGTAAAACGGTCATACAGCCAACTCGTAAAAGAGGCGTGTCTTGGCTCACTGCCGAGAGACAAAGCGACCAGATGTCCCTGACGGCCATCGCCGAAGAATGTTTTCACAATTATCTCTCACTGATTCTTACGACCTTTATCCGAGGATCATTAATATTTACTTTAAGGTCTCTGATTCTTCGAACCGGAATTCAAAAAGTTACTGTGTTACGTCACTTTCAGAACATCGAAATATAAACGTTATTTAAACGCGTTTGTTCAAGGACAAAACGGGATACAATTAATTTCGCGATAGTTCAATTTTCAAAAGACCGTCGCTATAAAAGATGCAAGTCCGACTCGTAAGATGTCTGGAAAGTGGAAAGGGTGAAGGCTTTCTCGAACGTGAAAGAGTCGTACCACGATCTACCAGCCGGAGTAAGTTGGTCTCTTTGTAGGTAACTTCCGAATAAGTTCTGGATATAAGCTTCTGCCTTATTTTGCTCCATTTACGGACTCTTAATTACTTTGTTAATTCTTAACTAGGAGCTTCGGTGTCGTCTTGAAGCCTGAAATAACAACTCGCATCCCACGTTGTCTTATCTGCATCAGAATACCCGAGAACGGTTAAACCGCTCTATTTGCGCTCCTTCTGACGGTTTCGTCGGTTGCAGTTGAGTTCTCTTTTTTTTCTTTGCACCCAATTCCTACCTCCTGATTCCAAGGTTTCGCGAATTCAATTAGAATCGAAAATCAAGTTAGATTGCTTACCGAACTCATATTAAATTGTACAAACGCAATTGTAATTTAGGAGGTATCCGAAATTCGGTTTTGTCCACAAAAAAATGAACTTGATTTTTTGTCCAATCCTATTCTAATGTCAATATGTCTCAGCATTCTTCAGAATATACAACCACATAGCTATAAAACGGATGACACCTACAGAAACACGAGATATTATAATTAAGAAATTAATTGATCGTCTTTCGATCACATCGTGTCAAAGAAAGTAAAAACACTAATTTGTGGTTTGCGACGTAATTTGCCGTCATCTTCAGGACTGCATGACAAAACGTTATACATACACGTACCCATACCCATGATGTATATAGAATAACTGGTATTGATTTGAAAATAATTGTTGTAAATAATTAACTTTTCACGCTATTTAGTATTTGACGGTAACAATTGAATAAATTTTGCGTGTCTTCCATCCTATAGAGTCAATCGTTTTGTAGAAGAATGTGGCTCGTTTCAGAAATGAGTCTTTTTGTAGATACGGTTCTTTATCTAATATCTTGACTTTAATTGCAATTGAAATCATGACCAAACTGTAATCTATGTTCCGAGATGACATTATTTTGAGCTGATGATTTTAAATTACTCTTACGTTCTGATATCCGTGTACCGAATTGTCTCTTGGGCTGTCCTACGTACGATGTATCACAATCTTTACATAATATTTTATATACTGTGTTACTAGTGTTCATATTTTAGTTGTGTCCTTTCCTTTCTTCACAATAGATTGTGATAGATTATACTAGTTGTTCGAGGTATTAAAACAACGTTCTTCGTTCTTAGTCCTTTTTTGTAAACGTTCATGATAGTCTTTAATATAGTTGTTAGAAACATGGATCTATTTATCTTCCCGATCGTTGTTATTGAAATCGTTATTATTTGTGTTGTTTCGTTTCTCATTTAGAAATGATTTTCTTTTTGTAATATATTTATTAATTAAATCTAGTGGATAACTATTGTTTACTAGGATGATTTTTACTAGATTTATATTTTTGGTATGAAACATACGTTCAGATAATAGCTGGCTTCAAATGGTGGCTTTATCTAACAAATTATAGATCATTGCAATTTTGTCGGTATGTGGGTGATCGGATTTAAAATTTAAAATCCTACCTGAAAAGGTAGATTTATGATACCAGTCAGTGATAACAATTATTGCGAGTGAATGAAAGTTTCAAGAAATTTATACTATTATTTAATTCTATTTCATATGTAAATTGTAAACGTGTATGATATAAATTGAAAACTGTCGTCATTTCTTGTATTCCATTTTTTAGAATACAAGTTATAATGTCGTCCACATACCCAAAATAAAAAAGTGGAGTAAAGGATAACTTGTTTAGATAATCGGTCTCTAAGTCTTCGTAACTATGTCGGCAAGTGCAGGAGCAAATGGTGAGCCCATGGGCGTACCGAATATTTGTTGACAGAATTTATTATTGAAACTGAAAAATGTATTGCCCATTAAGAAATCTATTGCATATAACCAGTCGTTTAATTCAATATTTGGAATTTGTCTTAACTGATTGTATCTTCGTTCTATAATGAGATGTTGTGTTAAAAAAAAAGGAGAAATGCAAATGAACGTAAACAAAAAGCACAAACGTCCAGGAAACAAAGAGAAACAGAAGGAAGAGAAAACATAAGCAACAAACGTAAACTTACAGGAACCATGTAGAAACATAAAAAATCACTTTGTAAATATGGAGTAACATAGCGAAAGTACCAAAGAAACATTAAAAGACGTGGCACGCATCTAGACAACAAGAAGCAACATCGAAAAATACCCAGAAAACTTGGAGTAACAGCACAAAATACCTAGAATATATGGAGAAAACTTAAAAAATGTGGAAAAACGAAAAAAGGGGAAATACGCAGTAAACAGCAAATATAAAGAAAGAGAAGAAAACCAATAAAAAAAGTCATGGAGACACAGCAGAAAACACGTAAAAAACACGTAGAAAACATGGAGCAACATGAAACACACCTAGTAAACATGGAGTTAAATAGGGAAATAACTACAATACGTGGAGAAAACGGTGAAAAGCGAATAGAAAATATGGAGACTCGCTGACTAACGATGAAAAAAGGATGAGCTACACGGTAAACATAGAAAAACAGGAGAAAATATTTAAACAAACCTGAAGAAACATTGAAAGTCACTTAGAAATAATGGAGCCGCATTTAAAAATCCCCATCAAATATAGAGCAACATCAAAAAACACCCACCCCACTTGGAGTAACATTGGCAAATACGTAGAACACACGGAGAAAACGGTGAAAAAGACGTAGAAATAAAGGAGAAATGCAAATGAACGTAGACAACAAGCAGAAACATTCAGGAAATAAAGAGAAAGAGAAGGAATAGAGACCATAAACAAAATGCATAAACTTACAGAAACTATGTAGAAACATGAAAAATCACCTAGTAAATATGAAGTATCATAGAGAAAGTATCAAGGAATCATGGAGAAACGTGGAAAACATCCAGATAACAAGGAGCAACATCGAAAATTACCCAGAAAACTCGGTGTAATAGCGAAATATACCTAGAATATATGGAGAAAACTGAAAAAACACATAAAAAATATGGAGTAAGGTAAAAAAAGGGGAGATACGCAATAAACAGAAAATATAAAGAAAGAGAAGAAAACCAATAAAAAAACACGGAGAAACATAAGAAAGCTCTTAGAAAACTTGGAGCAACATGGCAAACACCGAGTAAACATGGAGGTAAATAGGGAAATATCCAGAATACGTGAAGAAAACGGTGAAAAGTGTACAGAAAATATGGAGAAACGCTGACAAACTACGAAAAAAGGAGGAGTTACATGGTAAACATAGAAAAATATTAAAAAAACGGGAGAAAACATTTAAACAAACCTCAAGAAACATTAAAAGTCACTTAGAAGTAATGGAGCCGCATTTAAAAATCCCCATCAAATATGGAGCAACATCAAAAAACACCCACCCCACTTGGAGTAACATTGGCAAATACGTAGAACACACGGAGAATACGGTGAAAAAGACAGAAATCTTGTAGAAATTTAAAAAAACAGGCAAACTTAAAAAAAAGCATGTAGTAACTAGAAAACTTAGAGAAACATCGAAAAACACCCATGGAGTAACGTTGCAAAAGTACCCAGAAAATAAGGAGGTAGAAGACTGAAAATTTTCAAAATAATGAGAAAAACAAAAACTTCGAAACACGAACAAATTACCTAAGTACCCATTCAGTGAGATTTCCCCCAAAAAATGGTAATTGTTGTAAATCAAATTTAAAAAACAGATACACTTAGTGGTACGAAATACACACAATTACATACTAGCATTTAGTTCATTTGAACTAAGTTAGAAATGCTACCAATTCGGGACACAACAATTTAAGTAAATTTTTACATTGCACCAAATCCGTACAATCTGATTCCGAGGTTTCGCGTATTCAATTAGAATAGTAAATCAAGTTAGATTGCTTACCAAAATCAAATTAAAATGTACAAACTCAATTTACGTCATTGTAATTTAAGAGTAACTGGTTGGAAATTCGGCATTTTCTAGAAGCAATCATCTTGATTTTTATTTATTTTTTTTCAATTTCACAATCGAATTCTCTTCCCGTTCCAACACCAGGATATATCGCACATCTGCAAAGCAACAATGTTCCATGTATGCTTTCATCCGTTGCGTATATAACCACGTACCCATAAAACTTGATATACAGACGGTACAGATTTATATATTGTTTCTGCGATAGATGCAACCTAACCTACACCTCTGTACGCCACGACGGCTCCTTCGATTTACTGAGTCTCCCACGATGAACGTTCACAGCGAGCGGAAATACCCGGCCAGGAACGATTTCTTTGTCTTACTTCTTACATTTGACGTTTACTTAGTTATTGGGTTCTGAATTCTTACACGCGAAACAATTCTTTACGATTTCGCCAAAGAAAACTGCATTATTTGACAAAAACAATTTATATGCTCCCTTTCCATTTTATTTGTGGACATTTTTCATCCCAAGTAATTTAACATTAAAGGGAGATTTCATCCAACTACATCCAACGAGTAACGCAATTTCCTATTGCTCTCAACGATTTGGTTTCTGGGATTGGCGTACTGGCGAATCGCTATCTGGCAAGCACTCTGTCCATTAGTGCAGCGACAGCTCGAAGAGTCGAAACGCGACGATAATGTACTCGTCGTATTCGGATGCTGCACCTGCAAGAGGTATGCAACGGACCAAGGAGAAAATGGAAGTGGACGGTGCAATACTGTAAAAGACGAATAGAACACGACTGAGGAAGGTGGATCTCGCGACAATGCTGAGTGCGTGCACTGAATCTATAGAAACATAGTAGGGAATCATCCAAATACCCACCATTGTCCAATCAATGTATATTGAGGCGAAGGTGGAAGCAGAAGCGCAGATTCACCCTTCCTAGATTACCCGTCCCTTCCGACATCGTTCCTGTAACTACTACTCGTGTCCCTCTATACACCGGCAGTACTTCACGGGTAGTGCATCGCCTATTTGTGGCCATCAAAGCCACTGCCCATGATTTAGACGCCTTGCTAATTATCTTGAATGACCATTCTGATTCCACCTAGAGAGACCGCAAGTCCTACTGTCACTCTCCTCTCTAAGGAAGAGATCACGTATGAGCGGACGAATTCCCCTTTTGCCATTGATTTCATTATCGCTCTTAACGCTCCATTGGAAGGAGTTCTAACAAGATTCGTCTTCTTGAATTGCAAGGCTTATCGATTTACCAATATCTTACTTTAAGATTGTATTCCAAATGTTTATTCCAAATAAAAATTGATGTTACTTATAAACTCCATGTTTAATAAACCTGGTACTAGATTTATATTGATAATTCCCTAATTATAATCCTACCTGCTGTTAATTATTTCCATATGATTAATGGTCATAGATTCATATCAGCTACTGCCAGGACTAGTTAGTCTTTCGTCCTACCTTGCGACAGGAGAGGCGGATTAGCTTAGAGATGTAATCAACATATCGTGACACTGACATCTGTCAACTTGATAAATGAATAGGTAAACACTTGCTCATAAAAGTTTCTTGAATAAAATACTTCAGTAGAGTCCCAATAAATCTTTTTTATTCACAAAGTAATGAACTGGGTGGAAGTACCGACATGAGTTTGAAATCTTTCACGACGCACAGCAAACATCAACAATGGGTAAGAGCCCCTTAACGTCGGATTTTGTTGATTTTCGACTTTTACCTGATATGGCGAGTCGTTTGTATGTGACGTTATGCTGTGGCTCGTTTTGTGCATCCCTCAGTAACTTACGGTGGCATTAAGGAAGCACTAAACTATTTTCACTCCGCTGCACTCTCCACTTTTCCCTTTATGAATCTCTCTTTATCTTGTTGTCCTTAACCGCTCTTTTCCGCTGTATCTTTATTTCCTCGCATATCTTTTGGTCTCTGCTTCTCTATATTCTTCGGACAGTGACCCAGATTCACGTCTCTGAATCCTTTATGTCGGCTTCTTGACCATTTTTACGACTCGTGCGCAAAAGGCTTAAGCGTCCGCCACTCGTTACGGTCATCGGCCTGGGACCGCGAATTAAATATTCGAAAGCTCCATTACCAGCCAGCCAACCACCGCAAGCATTCAAGCTCACGGTGTTGTATAAAGCTTTATTTACCACTGAGGATGGAGGATCGTTTATAGCGGTTTAAAACGTCGGTAGTACAACCTCCGACGACTACTGCGTTGCGCCGACGTTTACACGAAAACTGTGCACAGTGAAGAATCCCGAGAACGAAGTTATACGCAGTATAAGCTTTAAATGCAATTTAACGCGGGCTGATCCGGCTATAAATGCAGAATAAATCATTTAATGAGCTTGAGAAATACGATCGTTCATTACATTTCGAATAATTCACCCAATGGTAATGAAGCTTTACCAAGAATTCCCGGAATTCGCTGTTTAATTAATGAACTTGAACAAAAATGTTTAGGGAAGTTTATTCATAAATAACGACAGCGTCGATCGTTTCTGCACTGATAATTAATTTTAAACGTCGCTTCCATTCGAGACGTTAAACAAAACGAACGCCCTCGTAAACGTCAGAATTGCTTAGGTTTAGTGATACTTATTAATATCCTTCATAAATTGGTTGCATTTCTATGAGCCATTTCGCTCGCTTAATATCTATGTAACGAACAATCTCCTTTGGACCACTTATTCCCATAGCCGCTAAACTACAACGCATGTGTTAGTTCCCTCGAAGTTTACGTTAGTCACGACGTAACGAGAAAATCAATATTGTCTTACTTAAGAGGTGTTCGTAAAGTTGTATACTAAATAGTAAGTAATACTTTGAAAATTCTCTACATCAAAGAAGAATGCAAATTTCAAACGCCGAGATTCTTAAACTTCTAAATTTGCTTGAAACATCAGACTGATAAAGCGCGAAAAACTCTGATAATAGAGTTTTTATATGTAAATGACAATTTCAAGCATATAAACTGCATTAAGTTTCCTTCGTATAGTTGAAAAGTGAGAATTACATGTAATTTGATAATCGCCTCATTCGAATCTAGAAATAACCGTAAAAATCGATTCCTTAACTGAATTTGGGTAAAGTATGTCGAGAATTTCTGCTTTTAATGGCCTTAGTTACAGAAATTACTTGCTCCGAGTTTTAAGCCTTATTGTATTATACCTTCCATCGGCATCTGCTGTTCTCTATTTGATAAATATATCCCAGTTTATTAACTTAAACCAATATCATGAAAGCAAAATATTGACCTCTGCTAACGTCCTTTTTTATGTCCTATTTGAATTAGCAGCAACCTCGTTCAATACCAATTAGTTTTTCACCTTGTGATGATGTTGGCTTTATATCATGAGCAAAAATTAAAGACATAGAAACCATTTCGAACGAGTTGTTACACGGGCTCGTATGCTGACAAGTTGTAAAATTGGATGAGGACATTCTTGGGAATCGGTGTCGCCGGAGAGATTCGTTTACGAGTGAAGGGTTCCAAAGGGTTATCGCAGGGAGCCGAATTTTCTTTTTTTTTTATATTAGCAGAAACTAGGAAGGCAATCCTTGCCTTCCACGCCAGTTAGCTAGACGGCGATTCGATCGCGAAGCACCAATGGGATTTCGGCTCGCGTCTGAGTCCGAGACGTAGTGGCGAAAGCACTCTAGAGCTGAGACGGGAGTGAAGCGCGATAAGGCGACCATTTACATTCCTACTAAGGGCAATTCTCGTTGGCAATAACAAGAGGTTTTCGAGCCTCTCGTTGCCCATAAGCATCCACGATTCGGCAGCGTCGGCATTCACCTAAATGGAGAGAACGGACTTAACAAGTCTCGACTAATCTTGATTTGAATTCACAACCAGTTTACTTATTCTCGCCTCGCCAAGAAAAATAGTTCTTTTTCTTCTGTGCTGGAAACTGCTTGCTAGTTGATAGAGGGTAACAAAATATTATTGTATGCCTGGCTGGCATATTGATCAACAAACACCACTATAAATCAAAAACACCTCAAGTATAGAAGAAAGTAAAAACGTCACACAATTCGGAAAGCATAGTGTAATACTGGAAAACAAGTAGAGAATTTGGCCAAAATGTAAAACACCTTGTATATATGAACAGAGAAACGTTGGAGAATAGAAGGAAATGCACAGAAAAGACAAAATAATATCGGAAAATTGGAGTAACATCGGAAAAGTACCAAAGAAGACAAGAAAAAATATGAGAAAACACCTAGAAAACGTAGAGAATTGCAGAACTCTGCATAAAAATGAGAGGAAACACTTAGTAAACATGGAACGACAACGAAAATCACACACTCTTGGAGTAACATCCGAAAATACCTATAATACATGGAGAAAACTGTAAAGAGCACTTAGAAAATATAGAAAAACGCAGTCTAACGTAGTAAAAAAGTGGAGCTACCCGGTAAACATAGAATAACATAAAGAAATGGTAAAAACCCTTTAAAAAAACATGGAGAAAGGGACGAAAGCACCTAGAAAATGTTGAGCAACATCGAAAAACACTTACCTTTGGAGTAATATTGTAAAATATCTAGAATACATGAAGAAAACTATTGAAAAAGTAGAGCTGCTCGGTAAACATTGAAAAACATAAAGAAATGGTAAAGAAAACTTTAAAAACACATGGAGAAACATATGAAAGTACCCAGAAAACATGGAGTAACACTGAAAAACACTTACCTTCGGAGTAACATCGGTAAATATCTAGAATACATGAAGAAAACTGTATTGAAAAGGTCAAGCTATCTGGTAAACATAGATAAACGTAAAGAAATTATAGAAAACAGGGGAAAAACATGGAGAAACATTCGGATGCATCTAGAAAACATGAAGCAAAGTCGAAAAATACTCATCTTTGTAGTAACATCGAAAAATTTACAGAGTGCATGGAGGGCACAGTGAAGAGTACTTAGGAAATATAGAAAATCGCATGCTAACATAGTAAAAAAGCGGAGCTACTCGGTAAACATAGAAAAATATAAAGAAATGGTAAAAAAACATTTAAGAATACATGGAGAAATGGACCACAGCACCTAGAAAACATGGAGTAACACTGAAAAACACTTACCTTTGGGGTAATATCGGAAAGTATCTAGAGTACGTGGAGAAAACTGTATTGAAGAGGTAGAGCAACTCAGTAAACATTGAAAAACATAAAGAAATGATATAAACATTTAAAAATACATGGAGAAACACTCGAAAGCACCTACAAAACATGGAGCAACACCAAAAAACATTTTCCTTTGGAGTAGCATCGGAAAATATTTAGACTACATGGAAAAACTGTCTTGAAAAAGTGGAGCTCTCCGATAACCATTGAAAAACATAAAGAAATGATAAAAACATTTTAAAAAACACGGAGAAACGGACGAAAGCACTACAAAACATGGAGCAACACCGAAAAATACTTAACTGTGGAGGAACATCGGAAGATATCTAGAATACATGGGGAAAACTGTAGTCAAATAGTGGAGATATCCGGTAAACATAGAGAAACATAAAGAACTGGTAAAAAACATTTAAAAAACATTAAGAAACGGACAGAATACCTAGAAGACATGGAGCAACACCGAAAAACACTTGCCGTTGTAGTAACATCGAAAAATATCTAGAATACATGGAGGAAACTGTAGTGAAAATGTGGAGCTACCCGGTAAACATTAAAAAACATAAAGAAATGTTAAAAAACGTTAAAAAAACACGGAGAAACGTTCGAAAGTGCCTAGCAAACATGGAGCAATATCAAAAAACACTCACCTTTGGAGTAACATCGTAAAATATCTAGAATACTTCCAGAAAATTTTGAAGAGCATTTAGGAAATATAGAAAAATGCAGAGAAACAACGGAAAAAGGGGAGCCACCCCGTAAACATACAAAAACATAAAAAATGGTAAAGAAAGTTTTAAAAAAACATGGAGAAACTTACGTACGCACCAAAAAAATATGGAGCAACATCGAAAAATACTCAGCAAATTTTAAGTATAATCAGAAAATGTCCAGAACACATGATGAAAACTGTGAAAACGCCTAGAAAGTAGGGAGAAACGCAGCCAAAGTAAAGGAAAATGGGAGTTAACCCAAACATTGCTGAACATCAAAAAGCATCTGGTAAAGTTGGAGTGGCCTAAAAAATACCCGGAACACATGGAGAACTGTGCAAACACCCAGAAAATATGGAGAAATGTCGGAAAATATCCAGATATCATGGTGGAGAATATGTGAAAACACTACAATATAAGAATACATGGATAAGTTACATGAATAAATTATTTAATTATTTCTCTATGGTGAAAGTAATGTCGAGAGCAGGTTTACTTTCCTAGAGATGAAACAATAAAACTAAAATAAATTGTGTTGTTACCCAGATAAAGAATTTTAGCAAAAATCTAAAATACTACCATTTTGTGGCACAACACTTTGAGTAAGTTGAAAAATAGACTTTGAACCCCATCATTATAATCCCTACCAATATTTGCATGGTATTGCCGATACTCTTCTGGAAAAATTGGGCAAATACTTTGAAAGTCACGTCTTTTAACTTATTTCTCCGCCTGGAAAGTTCGTTGCTCCTCGGATGTCTTCTATCGCCTGTTTCACTTTCAGTAAGGGTACTTTCAGTTCAACCGGTAAACGCAACGGACATCGTTCTGGAGGCTTTCAGCACCATTGTATCCGTAATGCCCACTTTTAGCGTTGCATAAGTGCTGCTATGTTCGGCTTAAGGAGGCGCGTACGGTGACCTTTTTGGTTACGGCCGGCGTGTGGCAACAATGAACCACCTCCTTTGGCGTTTAATTTACTGTGAAAAGAACGTCATTATGCTCATGGTATTGTCATATTATCGCGAGCTCCTTTTACGACGATCAACGCTATTTGCGTTGGCCTGCATGCTCGCGACCCGACGGTGTAATGGACTCCCCGACGGGCACATAATGGTCACCGACTCAAGTCTGCATTCATTGAGGAAATGATTCGGATAGATGAACGATGGTGTATTATGTTTTTCTACAATTGGGCATTTATAACATGTTCATTTCGAAAAAAATAAAGGCTATGCGGGATAAGACGGTCAAAACTGCCCCGCCTTCATTTTTATTTTGAATCGGCCATTCAAAAGGACATATTTAAAAACCCCTTTAGCCAAATTTTCAGCCCCCTAGGTGGTAGTAGGTTACTCCTATCGTGAAAAACGTGGTTTTTAGAAAAAAATTCTCTGTCTCCACTGTTTGATCCAAAAATAATCGGAAAAAATTCATGAACGTGTGTTTTTGAGTGAGAAAATACCTTGATTTTTTTCAGATTTTTCGGGTCTAATCCGGAGCCATAAAAAATTCTTGAATTTTTCAATGATATTTTAGGTTATGAAGCTCATATTTGGCCAACTTCTAAATAACAATTTTTTTTGTAGTTTTCCCTTACTTTCGAATGCCGATGTTAGAATTACCATTTTCAAACCTCAAATATATAATTTTGAGGTTATGTGCCAATAAAGTGGGAAAAATGCGAAAAAAATCGTTTTTTTTTTAAGATTAGACCCGAAAAATCGGAAAAAACCAAGGTATTTTCTCACTCAAAAACACATGTTCATGAATTTTTCACGTTCAGATTATTTGGATCAAACAGTGGAGACAGAGAATTTTTTTTTGTAAAAAGCACGTTTTTTACGATAGAAGCAACCTACTACCACCTAGGGGGCTGAAAATTTGGCTAAAAGGGTTTTTAAATATGTCCTTTCGAATGGCCGATTCACAATAAAAATCAAGGCGGGGGCAGTTTTGACCGTCTTATCCCGCTATAACTTTTACAAAATTCAAAATAATGTCGTTCTAACAATGACGAAGAGATTGTTGCAAAAAATTAAGTCGTACTAAAAATTTCTGGAGGCAGGAGCGTGTGCCGTATGTCACATGGGTATTTTCCGTAATATGCGTTAATTCGCATCAAAGCATAATAAATAATAATTTATAATTTAATTAATTTCATAATGCCGCTTGTACCATATATAATACTGAAATATTATTACGTACAACAATATTATATTAAAATACGCGAAACGTATTCGAATGTTAACGTTATGTACGGCACTGAAGAATTAAGCTTTAAAATGGTTGTAGTACGAGGGAACTTCGGGGCATATTTTGCATTCATCGCAAATGATATTTTCACAAAGAATAATGATGGCGGGTACTTTTACCAAGCTGGAATTATAAAGTTTTGCGTAGGAATTTTTTACCTGGACAAATATGAGCAGTGATGCAATTATTCTCGCCGAAACGATGGCGCGCATTCATATGCTAACTTGATTGCAGACGATTGTGTCGAAGTGTACGTGAAAGTGCACACTCGCGTTAAGAATAATTTTGTGAAATGTACAATTACCTCACTGCAGTTGAATGTCTAGAATTAAAAAAAGGGTTGCAATTTCGTGAAGTTAACAGCCACCGATTGCCAATGTCATTGATCATGGAGTGTTGATGATCATAAGGCGCACTTAAGGCAAATCTAATTCACCTTAAGAATTCCTGACGGGACCTTTTTGGTACTTTCCACGAGGAATTTCATTCGCATTTTCTTACTTCCAACTTAATTTCAGAGTTTGCTTTGTCGTAAATTTACGAAGAACGCGTATGGGGGACCGACGGTGAAAGATGAAATCGACGGTACGTGGACGGAAAGTCTCGCTGCGGGGTGTCACTCGACGTTTAAAGGGGTACGGGCCGGGAGCAACATAAACTTATATTAAACAATAAAATGCAAATAGAACGGTTTATATGCCGGAAGCGGCAGGCGGGCGGGACCCTCTTGTACTTCGCCCTCGTTTCTCTTGCACGAACGGGCGTAGAATTGAGTTTGCCATTTGTAACTGGCGACGTCATCGTAATTAAAAAAACAACCTTACTATCCGTTCAGAAGAGGGCGTTGATGTCGAGAGTCAATAGCGAGGTATGTCTGTGATGAAAGAAATGAAAGTGGCTTTTAACTACTTGGCTGACCAAACGTGAATGTTACTACTGATATCGCGTCTGACTCGGAGCGTACTACTCGCAATTTAAACAGACCTGTTGTAAAATCGATTTCATTAAGTGCATTATTTACTTGTAAATCATAGAGAACACTGAACGTACTTATACTTGAACGCATTAATCGAACTATTGACGGTAAATGGCGCATATCTATTATGACTATTGCTCTTTAACTGGGCAATGAATAACAGTTCCAAATTAACACTGATTTAATTCCTTATTAGTATATCTGATGAATATTCGTATAATAATCGCTATGAATATTCATAGTATTATGGTCATTGGTTAACTTGACTAATTTCCAGGTAAATACAATTTGCATACCGTATTATAATTAATTACGCGCGGAATTATCATCACCATCTTCGTTATTGCCATTATTATCCGTGAATTTACTGTTGCCGTTATCGCAATTTGAGTAATCTTGAATGAAGATAAACTATTTTTATTATTTACAATTGGTCTTGGTTTTTTGCATATTAGAGTCCTTTTTCTGGACAAAGGTACAGGGAATATAATTATTAACAGTGGTGCATCAATTCCACGCACGCGTGGTAATTATTGATCGCTGTTACGAAATAATTTCTGGTGGTTTTGAATCACTATTAGCGAGAGCCGTAAATAATTTGCTCCATGCGAATAGTTAGGATTTCGTGTTAATGAGCCTGATTGAATATTACCACTTTCCCTCCCCCACCATGTTCCATCCCAGTTTTCATTGATTTTGAGGCAGATAACTCTGGTAAGTCACGAGTCACGTTGAATAAAATAAATCATAAATATTTTCAGCGGCGAATAAATTTGTACTTGCGGGAAGCGGCATTGCAACGGGAAAGACCTAGGGTGGTAGGGAAGCTTGCGGGTGGGGCGGTCAAGGGAACGAGGGGTGAAAACTGGGCGAATCATGTCGTTATAAATGCGAGCCATGCACGCGACCCGGCCAAATGGTCTTAAACTACAAAAGCAGCCGATGAATGGTTCGTAAGATCGGGTACTATGGCCGAAGGTACACACACCTGCAGAATGTAGACACCTCACGTTACCGTCACGTGTCAACGGAGTCGAAACGACCTACCTTGAATGGTGGATTTCAGACCACGGGTCAAAAACGCACGTTGACTGCCAATTAAGGAAAGGGGAAGATATTTAAATGGTACTTGCTATCTTTTATTGTAGTTCATCAATTTGAATATCAATAATGGCATTATCTATAAACTGGATCAATATGAAGTGGTCTAAATATAATTGTAATATCAGGTTACGAGAGACAAAATATTGACATTCCGAAATGATGTTGATCTGAGATAGTTTTTGTATATTCAAAATGGCAAATCCAACATGGCTGGTGAAGTTTTTTAAAATTATTCGAACTTTGCTTATACGGAGACCAAATAGGCGCCGCACATATTAAATGATTATATATTTATTAAGATAATAAACCACTGAAAAGAAGAAAAACGAACGTAAAGTACCATTTTTACTGTATTTCACAACCTACAATCCAACAATTTCATTTTGATATCACTAAAAAAAAAAGTAACTCTTATCCAATCACTTTGAAAATTTCAGAGAATCTTCGTATAATCTTGGAGTTTCAATAAACAACATGCCAAGAGTGTGCTTCTAAAAAAATTGTGCAGCTTCAAAATGTAAGCGTCCACCGATTATTCAAAATTCGGGAATTTATTACTGTTTTCAATATGGAGAAAATAACTTTTCATTTCTTGAATTCTTAGTTTCATAGAATAATTCTACACTAATAGTCCGAAAAAATAAGATGCACGGCATACGTGTGCCTCATAAACTAACTTTGTAGGAGGTCTCTAAAAATGATCCAATCAGTGCGTAACTCGTTCGAATACACATTTTCGAGTGGCACACTAAAAGCGTGTTTAGGCACGCTTAAAACTACGTTGTAATTTCTTTTTTAAAGTACTTATAAATCTCTTATTACGTGTTTAACTTGCCATTGGTTATCCTAAACCGTGAAATCGACATTTCAATAATAAAAAATATTGACTTTTTTTTATTTTTATTATTTGAAATTGTTAAGTTTATAATGAGAGACGCACATTAGAAGAAATAAACGAGCATTTTTCAAGGTTGAAAATAGCTATTTAAGGGGTTTCTAGAGTCATTAGCCGATAAGGTAATAATCTACATTAAAAAAAGTATTGAATCTAATTTTCAGAATTCGGGCGCAATTCTAACCACTTTATATCATCTCATAATAATTAGATATTTTGTAGTAGCTCGTATAAAGAGGTTAGAATTGCCTTTATGAAGCCCGAATGTTGAATAATCGACTGAATTATTCTTAATTTACTTTTTTAAAAATAGATTACTACCTTTTCGGCTGATATCTTTAGACTTTCGTAATAAAAATGGTAAAAATTTAATTCTAAAATTTTTTTATTAGCGATAATAAATAATGAGTAAAAAAACTGTACTTCTCGTAAAAAGTACCTTATCTTTAAATATAAAAACTATACGATATATAATATAAGTACATCTGCATCTACCATTAGGCTATTGTTCAGTTTCAACTTTGACTTCATTCAACTTTATACAACTTTATTCAAAAACGAATTACGCCAACTGTTTCTTACTCTTGAAGTGCTGTAAAAACCAAAAAAATGTGTCCCATTAGTGTGCCACTGAAATAATTTTTGATGATTTTGAACAGTGAAAAGTTATAAGTACAGGAAGTTAGACTAACTTTGTATCTCTTTTTCAGAAATGTGTCTTATTATTTCAAATTTTAAAAATATTGCCCCAATTCGCTTCTATTCGTGTTATTGTAAACAGGAGAAAATGCAGATAATTTTTCGAAAGCATTTTACCGGTAATTGAAAGGTTCCGTTTTTGTTTATTGCATCGTTTGTTTCATTTAATTTATTTATTTGATTTTTGTTTATTTATTTATTCATAAGTTTTTGTCTGCGTTTATTTATTTATTTATTTAGTATTCTAAGAGTGGACTCGAAAAATTATTCGGTAGACCTGTGAAAATCAGTACAGTAGACCCTCTCATAGTGTCATCGCCTCGGGACGGAAGGGGAAACAAATCCTCTATCTGTGTCGAACCCCCACTCTCAGTATTCCTTACACTCTAACCCCCTCTAGTGGTCAATCTGTTGATATGAGACGGGTCAAGTGGTAGGGAGCGTACTGCGACAATAGCAGAAGATTTCTAGGGAGCGACACTACGGGAAGGTGACAATATGGGAGGGTCTACTATGTATTAAACTATGTGGATATAATAATAACACAATTAATAGTTTAACATTTCGAACAATTTATTGTAGAGTCCTCTTCAGAAAAATTTACATTCAACACTTTTTTCAGAAAATATTACTGTCAAAAACTACAATAAAATGTTTGCTGATAATGAAGCTCAAATTGTATAACAATATATTACAAAAATAATGAAAATGCAGTGGCGAAGTTTATATTGTGTGATGATATATAACAATAGTTATGATTTAAAATTAATGGTGAAGTCAAATAAATATTGATAGTAGAAATGATTTATGTTAATTACTTGTTTCTTACCTGTAAAATGTTGTAGAAATTCTTAGATTACTAAAAAAAATGTATTAACCCTTTGAAGTATACATTTTTCTGTCGTCGGAAAGCAGTTGAAATTTGTTACTGCGGGGTTTTAGCGGTCGCTGATTACGAATCTGATTTTGAAAATTCAAAGCTGTGGAACCAAAACGGCCGACCAAAACGTGAAAAGTTATTTGATCAGTTTGCAGGTGGGTATTCAAGGAAGTTAATGATCACAAATTATGAATCTGTTCTTACTGCAATGTTTTATGAAACATTCATTTCTTTCGAGAGCTTTAAAACGCGTTCTATTTTCCAACCCATTAAATTAAATATTAAAGACATTCAATCCGTAAAATTGTAACTCTCACTGATATTATTTTAGGAATTTTGATTTTAATAGTTGCCAACATAAAAACAGACAAAACATCAAAGTTAGTAATGATGTTTACATAAATATACATCCGAATTCCATACACTCATACAATTACTTTAAGTCATATCTTACTCCTTATAAGCAAGAATACTTAAAATAGTATCCCCTTTTCTATACATATAACTACCCTTCGACAAATCTATTTGATTAGTACGCGAATAGATTCGAGAATAGGTCGTTTATTATTAGAAACACAAATGAAAATGCACATTGAATATTCTTGTAGGACACAATAAAATTGGGTTATGCATACGTATGATACAGTTGATTTATTTTTAATAAGTGCATTTCCGATATTCATTAATATTAATAGAACAATGATCTAATTTGTATTTGTATGTGAAATATTTATTATTATTGAAAATGAAATAAACATTGCGGTGGCTATAACCACATTTAAATGAATTATAAAATCCTTGCACGTGTGCATATAGATTATATCGCGTCCAATTTTGATGAGGAATAATTGATCACGCCAGATATATTCAGGTGATTTCATTTGCGAATCACACCAAAGTAGCTCATGTCTTTGAACCTATGTTAACTTAATACACAGCGTGTTAAAATCGAATAAGTTAATTTTACTTTACGATTTTGGATTTATTAATATTTCAGTTACTCTACATTTAAAGACAACCTAAAATTTAACAATTTATCATTTTATTTGATAATTACTTCATCTTGTATTTTATTGCTACTTTTGTTTGTGGAAACATAAAAATATGAAAGCAGGAAATGTCATCAACAAAATTGTAAACTTTATAATACGTTTATAAAGGTAAACAATAACCCATTAAATAATACTTATAAACAGCAAATCATACAAATTATAAACTTTTTACTGTTAGATTTGTAGATTATATGTAGCTGCATTAGTATAGTTACTTATTTATTAGCAATTTTTTATTATTTGTTAATATTATTTGTTAATATTAACAAATTGTAAATATAAATAAAGATAATAAAAATGGATAATTTGACGTTATTAATATTTTTTTAAATAATAAGATCAGTAGAAATATATATTGAAATAAGCGAGCCTAAATTATAGCCATGTTTATTTACTCCTCCGATTTTATGATACTATAAAAGCGTGAACTTTCTCAATTTTGCGGATACTCGTGATTATCACCCATGAATTGAAAGTGTGTATTAAATGCTTTTCATTTAGATAGAATAGCTTTCAATAAGCATGAAGAGTTTCAAAATAGAAGTATTCACAGTCAATAATAATGCGAAAAGACTATTCATAACTTTATTTTGTGACTATTTTGAATCTTTAACGTGATATGGAAGTTTTCAATTACTTTTGGTATGTTATGTATGCTTAATTCGAATGATGAATAGTAATTAATAAAATAATTTTTCAAAACTACTTTCTAAAATATTTCCTTGTCGAAATATTTAATTTCCTATAGTTAAGTTCATCAGGAAAAATTTAGATTTTCACTAAGTTTTCACAAAAAATCATCCACATTTTTCTCATAAAATGCCACATCAATTTTGTGGAACCATTGGTAACCTAAAAACTCTGATAGTCGCGAACCCTGATAGTATCGACGTAGATAATTTTTATGAAGAACATTCTTAATTCAACCATCATCAAAATAAATTGAATGGTTGTTATAAGAGAGTTCATAAAAAGAGCTCTTTTAAATGTCTGAAGTGATGATTTTCTGAATTCTTAAATATTGCCCATAAAAACGCAAGTGACATTTAAGAAAGATGATTATGGGATGACCTCACCACTTAATTCCTATAAGAAATCATAGAAAACCTCTCTACTTTAAAATAAAATAATTAGTTTGTAAATAACCGTGGTTATAAATAAATATAATTATTTATGTATTGTAGTTGCTTGTGAATTTTATGTAAATATCACAAATAATGACCTTATCATACACTATGATGCACTAATATTTTATGTATTTACCAATGTTTCTTTGACATAGGAAACTTGACTGAACAATCCAGAATTATTTGAACAAATTTTCAATTGCCACAATGATGAATTTTTTAAAGCATTTTTTTATTTAAAAAAAAATAAGTGGACCGTATTGGAGAGATTCGATTCGCCGGGACTCGAACCCTGGACCTTTCAATTGCCAGTCGAATGAGCTTATCTTTGTCTTCGTAGTCGAAACATTACCCTGAAGATTAGTAAATTAATTTATTTTTACTAATATCCTGATATCAGTCGCTTTTCAATATATTCCCTTATTATTTTATGATCTATATGTTCTTAGATTGATTACAGCGCCATCTAATGCTAGAAATAGCAGTCAACGTGGCTACATTTTTATTATTTCTTGTAATAGCCATGAGTCATTAAGGATTCATTTCTTAAAAACTCAGAATTTCTATGTCTTCAAGGGTTTATTTTTTCGAGTATGATAATAGGTATTTTAGGCGCTCTTTTTAAAGATGTCAATGAAAACTTATAAATTTAAATATATTTAAAATTGAATTGGACGTGTCATGAGTGTTGATCTTACTGATTTCATTATTGTAAATCTATGAGAATGGCTTGAATCAATAATAGCAAACAATGATGATAATAATGATGTGGATACTAACCATGAATAATGATAATAATCATATTAGTGATGTAAGTGATCAGCAGCCATCAATGATGTTAAAAGTGATGTGGATGAACAATAATGATAATTGATTATATACTGATGTAGATGAACAGCAATGACTGATAATGATAATGATATTAGTGATGTAACTGATCAGCACGGATCGATGATGATAAAAATGATGCAAATGAATATCAACGTAAATACGTAATAAGAATAATGATCTATGATGATAATAATGATGTGGATAAACAGTAATGATCATTGATGATATTGCTGATATGGATTAGCAGCAATGGCTGATGACAATAATAATAACACGGATGAATACTAACCATCAATGAGGATAATAATTATATTAGTGATGTAAGTGATCACCAGCTATCTATAATATGAAGAGTGATGTGGATGAATTGTAATAATGATTGATAATATTACTGATGTAGGTGAACAGCAATGGCTGATGACGATACTGATATTAATGATGATACTGATCAGCAATGAACGATGATGATAACAATTATGTAGATGAATAGCAACGATCGCTGATGGTCATAATAACGCGGATGAACACTAATGATCATTGATGAGAATAATGATGTGGATGAACAGTAATGATCAATGATGATAATAATGATGTCGATGAAAAGTAATGATCATTAATGATATTACTGCTGTAGATGAACAGCATTAGCTGATGATGATAATAATAACATGGATGAATACTAACCATCAATGGTGATAATTATCATATTATAGATATAAGTGATCAGCAACGATATATGATGTTAAGACTGACGTACGCGAATAGCAACAATCCCTGCTGGTAATAAGGAGGTGGATGAAGACTAACGATCATCGATGATAATAATGATGAGGATGAACAGTATTGATCATTTACAGTATTACTGACGTAGATGAACAGTAATGGCTGATGATTATAATGATATTAATTATGTAACTGATCAGCCACGATCGATGATGATCATAATGATGTAGATGAATAACAACGATCGCTGCAGGTAATGATGACGCGGACGAACACTAACCATCATAGATGATAACAATGATGTGGATAAACAGTAATGATCATTGATAACAATGTAGAGGAACAGCTATGATCAATGATGGTAATAATTATGTGCATGAACAATAATGATCATTAATGATATTGTTGATGTAGATGAATAGCAATGACTGATGATGATAATGATGACATGGATGAACACTAACGATCAATGATAGTAATAATCGTATTATAGATGTAAGTGATCAGCAACGATCAATGGTGTTCAGAGTGATGTAGACGAATAGCAACGATTGCTGTTGGTAATAATGACGTGGATGAACACTAACGATCATTGATGATAATAGTCCTGTAGATGAATAGCAACGATCCTGCTGGTAATAATTACATGGATGAACACTAACGATCAATGATGGTAATAATCGTATTAGTGATCAGCAATGTTCAATGGTGTTAAGAGTGATTTAGATGAAGATCAACGATCATTAATGTTAATAATGATGTGGATGAGCAGTAATGATCAACGATGATAATAATGAGATCGATGAACAGTAATGATCAATGATGATGATAATCACGTGAATGAAAAAAAGTGCAATTGAAGATAGGAATCGAATATTGTGTTATTTTGAGGGATAATTTTGGATGTTATCTATTGTTCAAGGCACTTCAACATAAGTAATGTTTCACTGGTTGGAACGACATTAATTTACTGTTTTACAATTATTGATGAATGTTTATGTTATTCCAGTAATGACTATCCTATTTTTTTCAGAATCAGAATTGGGAATTATGGCAAATAACTCTATTTTCTGCAGTAAAAATTTCAGTTATTAAGTCATGAGGTGATCTTATCCTCTGAAAATGAAGCCTACTTCAGTAAATTCAATATTTTCGTTCGAATACATTTCAGGTCACTCCAAAGGAAAGAACCTTTTAAATGATAAAAAGCGTCACATTGGTACCCTCAGCATCCCCCGTCATATCTCATTGATAACACTGAAGAAACCTGAAACGGCCAAGACATTGTGGGACATGGAATGCTTGCGCACCGTTCAAGTATGCACTAATGCAGCTCGTACCTCTCTCAAGTTTGCAGTTTACTCCACGTGCATAGTGACACTGAGAATGCATCCTTATCCGGATCTATGCGGGCGTTTATCCAAGAGAGAGTTTCGCTCTTCGAGAATCTGAAAATTGCATGCCTCCTTAGATACGTAGCCTAAACGTCAGTCTTGCACCTTTCTTCTTTCTCGTCTTTGCTTAGTTAGGTAGGGTAACTGGATCGATTACTGTTGACGATATTGCAGGATTTCGAATCTTTGTTTAATATACTTTAGTGCAATGGATATCGTTGCAAGATCAGATTACCCGGTAAGAACTGTATTATATTATAAAGGATAAGTTATACTGCCAGAACATGTTGAAGATTCAAGCATTTTCAATAATATTCGACAACTCTTTTCACGACAATAAACATAACCTTCTCTGTTGATACAAAATATGAAAATGCTATTCAACACCAGCAAAATTAAACAAATGTTGCTCCAGGATGTAGGTAAAAATCGTTCAAACACAAGAACGATGGAAAGGTTTCAGATCGTTAGGTTTCTTTATCGAAATATTGATAATCGAACATGAATATATAATCATAGATCACAAATTTCATGAAAAAAAAAAATCATATGCATACGTAAATAAACTAAATAAAATGTTAGTAATCTCAAATTCAAAAAATAAACTTCGTAGTACTCAGCAACTGAAATTAGTCTATAACTGAAAGAAGTATAGTTCCAATATTACACAGATTAAAATAAGTTCTATCCCATTTTCAAAAATAAAGATTCATGTCAAATATTAATATTTGGTAAATATTCATAACGACACGGTCAAAAAGCACGTCGAAATATTGCGATATTTATATGATAGGAATTTGTAAATAAAATATTCTTGCAAAATTATCATTTGCCTGGAAATTTTGTATCGATTAAAATATAAAAATGTCGGTGTTACTAGGGCGTAACGAGAGTCAAAATAACTCGTTCTTAAAATTATTTCACTTGACGAATAATTAGAGTAAATGTACGAATAAAGCTTGTTTGAAACAAATTAGTAAATGAGATCTTACAAACTCGAGGAAAATAGAAATATACAAAAATAATTAAGGCTTAAAAATACCGATAAAGTAAATAAGATATTCGTTAAACAAATTACTTGTAATAACCCGTCATACAAAGGTGAAGGCCTAAAAGGTAATTTCACACAGGCAAAATAATGTCAAATAAAATCCATTCAATTTTAAAACTTTACACAGAGGAAATAAAAAATGAATAAAAATTCATATGTAATTGGATAAGTAAATAAAATTGAATACAGCCAACATAAAAATCCTTGCGATTAAGTTTTAGATGATGTATTAAAACTGGAACACCGGAAACTTTTTCAATACCATAATTTATTAATATTGAGTTTGGTTTCTATAATTTATTGTATTACTATTGAATTTGGATAAAATAATTTCGAAATTATGTGGTTAAATACTGGTCACTTTTTAAACTATGTTTTATAAAAAGTTTATAATAAATTTAGAAGAGAGAATTACAAGAGATAAAGGATTTTATGAGCACATAAAATTTACAAGAGATAATGGAACCGATAAAAGTAAATACGGACAGAGCGTACCGTAAAAGTAAAATTTGTATGTGTTACGTTTCACGGAAAATTTATCGACGAACGGTTAATCGAGTGCTCGAATTAGTTTTTTCACTGTTTTTATCATTTTGATAGTCAACGATATCAAATTACAGAGGGACGAATAAATATTTATTCAGCTGCGGTAAATTTAACGATATTATTGACCGTTTAAAAATATATTTATTGCCTGTATTGATTCCCAATTTTCATAATTTCAATAACTTTGTATTAACAAATATTGTTTACTTAAATCTCGTATAATAAATATCCCTGCGAAGAAGTTAGAATCTAATTCTTTGAAAATTAATTTCGGATTTTTTTTTGCATATACATTCTTCTATTTAAGTAATAGCTTGAAGTCTAATAATACTTTGGAATATGCCATATAAAGTAGTGGATATGCCTATAAGTGTCCCAATTAAGAGGTGCATATAGCATATGTAGTAAAGTAATCAATAATTCCGCAGTTCAGTAATGCCTCAATACTACTATTTTTATTTTTTCGACGTATATAAATTCGACTGTAATATAAAAATACATTTTCACGTAGAATCATGTTTAAATATTCTTCTTTATTTCATATGCTGGACTATTTCAGCGTAACGATATACGCAGTTATGAACTAAGTAAGTTTCAGTTGGTTATTGCAAAAAATTTCGTCCCTCAGAACGTTTCTGAATAAAGAAGATCATTTCATTTATTTTAGAAATAGAATATATATAGCATAGGTATCTACAATAAACTGAAAATAATCTATTAGGGGAAAATGGTAATTTGCATACAAAATTGGGCCACAATTATATAAAATTATTGTCATTAATTGAATGTGGTAATAAAACAATACATTAAAAATTTAAAAATAAATTACTTACTAAAAAGTATAGTTACTATAATTGGGGATTAGTAGAATATGACGAATCAATTACAATAGAGTTTCGGTATATTTACCAACTCGGTTCCTCGCCTTCCCCTCCCGGTTCGTTATATTTACCAAAAGAAGGGGCTCGTCGCTTCTCCTACTCCCCTCAGCTGCGGTATCTTCGTGACGTCACAGCAGGCCCTTCCTGAGGCCCCAGTCCGCAAGGTGGGGGAAAAAGAGAGTGGTGACAGGTAAATATAAAAAGACGAAACCGGGCAAATGTACAGGGACGTAAATATATCAAGACTCAATTATACCGGAACTCTACTAATTGTAGACATTTATTTGTTGGTATTAATTATACTAGCTCCAAAAAAATTTGGTAATTACCAAAAACCAAACACAATTTTGTATGTATTTAACCGAAGAAACAGGAAGATTCTAACATAAAGAAATAATAATTTGCACCAATGCTTGAATTCGTCGTTTTTTTACATATTTTGAAATTATAAATCTAGATCCAGAAGAAATTTAACAGTAATCACACCAATTAGAACTAAACAGTACTCTTGAACATATCGAATTGGTCGAATTTTAGTTCCAGAATTACTATATCATACTTAATTTTTCAGTAAATTTTTAAGGGCTTGAAAAGAATTAAAGCGAAAGACAACAAATTTCGAAATTACCAACAGGTGGTTAAAGTACTTCTTTTTTAGATTTAAAAATTTGGAAAATCATTCATCAAGTGCATCTACTGTTATTAACAATTATTGTTAACGAGTTAAAGTTTAAAGTTTTCGTCCATAATCCTGAACCAAAAATGTAGGTTGAGATTTTTTTCGTAAAATGTATATTTCTGGAGATAAAAGATGTCAAATGTTAAAAAAAATAATTGTCGGCATTTTTAGTCTCCGAAAATACGTGTCTTGCAAAAATTCATAACATACATTTTTTGTTCAGAATTATTTAAAGAACATAATAAAAATTGATTTCATATTTAAAAATTGAAATTGAATAATAATTTTTTAGGATATATTATCTCTAGAAATAAGCATTTTAAGAAATAATCACTTGAGGAATTTTTTATTAAAAAATTATTCAACAAATTTAAAAGCATTTTATCAGACCGATCATTAAGAATTTTGTAATTGTTAACAATATTTATTTGTATTCATAACCCCTAAAAATGTCCGTGTACCCAGTTTCAATGAAATAATTCAAGGTTTTATTTTTTTTACGTTTTATCGCAGAGCTTTGCATTTTACATTCTTTTATTTTACTTTTGGGCGCCATTTTTATAAACACCATTTTACTTCGGATTTGAATTCTGCATTTTTAAATACGTAAGAAATAAGAGATCCAGTCTTTATATATCAGCTAATTTTGGTTCGTTTTTATGTGTATTTATATGTATATAGTTAAAGTATCTAAAAAATTATTAGGATCGTTTTTTAGACATGTCACTTTTTTTCATTTTTACGAATGATGGCGTGATGATAGTGAAATTGATTCTACATAAAGATTCATTATTTATACATCGTCTACTTTGGTGTACGTACATAATAAAAGTAAAGACATTAAAAGGGGTACTTATTTACTATATTTCTTACTTACATTTAATAATATATGTATAAATTTATAAAATAAGAAAAACTAATACAACGACACTTTAAAAACTGCAAAATAATCATCCAGTAGCCCACATATAATAGGTCTATAAAAAGACAGGTCTTGATGTTGTTCAGAAAATGTTGGATATTTCCAACATAATGTTATGCACAGAATCAGGAACGTCTTAAACCCTACAGATCAAACATCCAATTCAATATTTAGAAATCGATAGTTAAAATGTCTATATTTCAAAAACTAAACAATGAAAAAGCCGACATATTAATAACCAGACAATGAAATCACAACACTTGAATTTTTTTAATGTCGGGATTTAGATTGTCAGCATTTTAAGGTATCAGATTTTGAGGTTTTCCTATAGAATCATAATCTAAGGTTACATTAGGTCATTATGTCAGAATTTTGAAATACAATAGAGTCCCGGTATATTTACTCGGTCAGCTTCTCACCTTCCCCAAAGGGCCTTCAAGTCTTGTTGTATTGAACAAAAGAAGGGCCACTTCTCCCACTCCTGTCAGTCACGTTATGTTCACGAGTCCGCGACCTGCAAGGTGCGAGAAAAAGTACCGATTCTGGGCTCCTCCCACATATCCCCTCCATAACGGTAGCTCTCCCCCGCCAATCCGCGTTGTCGCACGGCCGTACTGTAAATATGCTGGAATGCAAATATACCAGGACTATATTTGAGTTTATGTACCGCAAAATACGTTATTTTTTTCAGTTTTAGAATTAATATTAAGCTGCAACTATTCTGTTATCTTCTTTAATATTTGTACCATTAAGTAATTAAACTTTCATCCTTCAAAATGAACCAAATTAATCACATACCATTAGTCATACAAATTCCATTTTAAATTATGACGTTTATCCAAATAACTAAATTTTTAAATCGGCCATCTTAGGAATCAAGAGTACCAATTTTTTTTATTTCAGCTTTCAAGAAATTGTCTAAAATTAATTCCAAAATTCATTCCAAATTACTATTAATCAAAGTATTCTTACGTGCTCGGCATCATATTTAACATAAAATCTAAATCATTATTATAGTGAAATCTGAACCGTTGTTGCGATAAATAATTTAAAATATCTGTTAATCTATAAAAAAATATCGTCAGTTCTCGACTAAAGTCACAATTTTAAGGATAAGAATAATGATGCATCCTGTACATAACCTCAAAAATTGCAAGCTACATATTGTTCGAGTACAATGTAGATTCAAATATTTCAAAATTCTCACCTGATCCCGATTCTTTTCAAAATTATCCATAGCTTTCTAAAGCAAAACCATGATGAACTCTGCAGACGTCACGAAAAAATACAGAAGTTATACTGTTGACTAAAAACAAATATGTTAATAAAACTCAGGGTACCAAAAAATAAAATAAAAGTTTATAAAACTCAAAATAGAATAAAAAAGTAGAAATTAATAATATTCAAATAATCCTAAAAAAATCAGAGAATATTCTTAATGCAGCATAAAATTTTAAGATTCGACCAAGAAGGAAAACACTGAATGGGTGGTCGGGGAAGAATGAAGAAGTATCTTGGATGACTGCTGATTGTAATTAGGGCTAGAAGATGCGCCTAAGGAGGCTGCATTCGGAATCGCCTGGTGAGGACGCAAGAAATTTACCGACAGATGGGGAATGAGGATTGCAAAATCGTAGCTCGCACTGGATTATTGTACGTACAAGAGATTTGCCGCCTCTGGCCCTTGGTTGAGCCAAAGGGTGACCGATGTCGCTATGGCAACAGACGGGCGGAAGCCAGCGCCTACCCTTCTATCCACGATGAGAGACACCCCCGTCTCGCTCACTCCGCGTCAAGTGATTCTCTTCTTCTTCCACTCGGTGGTCTCTCTTTAGCCCCTTTTTACCCCCCTCTCTCTGCCCCTTACCCTTCTCTTATTTGAACCCTCTTGGTAGTTCTTTCTCCTTTCCAGGAGGGTCGTCTCACTTTGGATCCACAGGTTTTGTCGATCCGAAACCCCTCGTCGATCACCTCGCCGCCCATTTTTTCGCTGCGTCGCATTATCAATTCTTTTTGCCAGTCGGCTCGAACCGAGCATCCGGCTTATAGCGCATTTCCATCATAGAATCGCAAGACTAACGCATGGAATTTCTTGCCTTCACTTTTCGCCCCAATAAATCGGCGATGCTGGACATTTTTCTGAAGCAAGCTTGATCAGGTTCTGATATTTTACCGGAAGCCATCGTGTATTTATAGCTATCGATTCGTACTTCCTTCATCGAGAACGTCTCATTCTTCCCTCGCTCACGCTTACCCACCAAAACGCATTCGTGGAATTTGTAAATAAATTGCAAGTGCACTGGAGCGGTCCATCGATTAATCCAGGAATTTCCGTGGTGTTATAATTTCATGAAACTATTCGAGATCGATTTTTTAGAGGCGTTGATTCTTCTACTTTGGTATTTGGTATTCAATGACACGGAACTTATCAGTAGACACCTAGGATAATTGTGCTACTTCACTTTAAATTATATTGTGCACTGGTATATAACGTTTGAATCTGCTAAGATTCAAACTATAAGAATATTATGTGCTTCCTGAATATCTTTGATAATATACTGACTTGAGGCAAATTTGATTATTATATAATTGAATTCTCCATTCATCGTTTATAGTTACTGGGTATAGGTTATATGACCACTTCTTATCTCTCTTCGGAAAATTCTGGCACATTAACATAACAGTCCTTCACCTAGGTTGATGAAGCATTTTGGAAAGTGAAGCATTCTTGAAATTTCTATTTTTCACTTCGTGAGATTCAAGGTGCTTCATCAACCCTGAGGAGTTCTGATCGTAACCCATTTGTGTTTATTACACTTCTTCACAATCAAATAGTTTATGTATAGGATATATGAAACACTCCCATTACTCTGTGAAAAACTCTGGAACAGTAACAGAAGAGTCCTTCACCTAGGTTGATGAAGCAATATAGGAAGTACAGTATTCTTTTTCCCTTGTTATTTTACGGTACTCTCAGTGCTTCATCAGCTCTGAAGAGTTTCAATTGTCACCCGGTTGTGTATATTATGCATCTTCACGACCGAATAGATTATTCGTAGGTTATGTCACAAATTGCCATAACTCTTTGGAAAACTACGCAACACTTGTCGAGTCCTTCATTTAGGTTGATGAGGCTACACGGAAAGTGCAGAATTCTTGAATTTTTCCCTTTGTACTTCTTGGGATCCAGGGTACTTCATCAACTATGAAAAGTTCCAATCGTATCCCGGTTTGGGTAAATTTTACTTCTTCGTAATCGAATATATTATGTCTATGTTATATTATCACTTACCATCAATCTTTGGAAAATTCCGTGACACTTATTGAATCCATCACCTAGTTTGATTCACCTAGATGAAGCAACTCTGATGAGCTCCAATCAAAACCCATTTGTGTCTCTTTTACCTTTTCATGTTCCAATAGTTTATTCATGGATTATGGGATCACTGTCTGTCATACTTTGGAAAAAGACCGGAATATTTATTAAGTTCTTCATCGAGATAGTTGAAGCATCATGGAAATCGTAGCATTCTTGAAATAATCAAATACATTATGTATAGGTTATGTGACCACTATCGTTATTTGTGAAGCTCTGGATAAGTACAGTAGTCTTTCGCCTAGTTTAGTGAAGAATGGTGGAAAATGGGGAATTTTTTAAGTTTTCTTTATTTACATCCTTAATTAATAGATGTCAAATAATGAGAGCTTACTGTATCGAAATACGTAGTCTAGTGATCAAATTTGATAATGAAATGTGTTAAAAATTGACTAAATGGACAAAATTTAGCATATTAAATAAAAGCGATTAAAACTTCATTACATATTGATATACGACAATTTTTCTATTCTTAGAGTTTTTAAAGACTATAATCAAATTCATCCTTTAAATAAAAACAGTAATTAATTAAGTAATGTTGGAAGCGTTAATATGCACAGTAATTAAAATCTTACATTATGCAGGGAATATCGTCGTTAACGAATTTCAAATATATCATTAAATAATTTTCAACAAAGATTATTGCAGTACCATGCTAAATTTTAATCGGAGAACTGCAGTTTGTGGAGTATGAATGGTTAAACTAATAAATGTACGTTTATTAAGCAATTAGTACTGCTTATCGAGCTTTTTGACTCCATAAAATTAATCTGATTGGAAGGCGACGTCTAAAATTCATTCATCCAAATGTGACATAAAATAAACTTTATTTTAATTTTTTTAAATATTTGTTTTCAAGGCTGTAACCTATTATATTTTATGATTACTTTCATCATGAAAGCTAGCAAACATTGTAGAACACTGTATTTAATCATAATTATAAACTTTATATAGAAAAATAATTTTTAAGAATTGTTTTCCTGTGTAATGAAACGATTTGAATTATACATTGTTTAAATATAATCTTTTATTTTTATAAATTTAAGAATGCAGAATAAATTTTTAAAATTAGACACAAATAATTTTTTTGTGAAAAATCCTGAAATTGAAATATTATGTATAGGCACATTTTATTATTTATTTTGTTTTATTTACCGTACAAGTCAACCGTAAGTCATTATTATTTCAAGATAGAAGTTTCTATACACTTCGACAGGAGTGCACGATAAAATTAAGTTTTCGTTTGATGCTCGCTAATTCACTTTTTACGTTACCAAATCCGCTTTAAAGTCTTCTTTTATTTTCTGAAGTTCTGAAATTGAAATGAATCTACGTTGTTAATTCTTTGTTTCTGCCAAGACCCTTCTCAGATCCGCAAGACGATTGAAGAGTATCAAATGAGAATTTAATATTTGCTCAACTTTCTATAATTCTTGAAAGATGAGTATCGCAACTTTAATTTGTATTCCTGTGTATATTATCGCTTCCATTAAACTGAAATTACGTAACAATTCAGAAAATGACGTAAAACAAATACCTGAAGGATTACAAAAGAAAAACTGAAATTCTAAAATTCCAGATTTGAAATTCTAAAAGATGATGATACGTAATTAGTTATTCGTAAAAAATTAACATTATGTATTTGGCCTTGGCATTTTTCTCGACACCTATTGCATAAAATGATTAAAAATATTTGTTAGAGAAAGAAATGTGATTCTTTAGATTTCAGATAGTAAACTCTTTAAAAAAATCAATTATAATTATTATAAATATAATGAATTGAAAATGTGTTAAAGATGATTAAAAAAGTTTTTTCTTTAAAATTTTAAAGAAACTAATAATAAATGCAATAAATTAAATTGAAAAAGTATTGACTTTCTGGTAATTATATTGGTATTTATACCAGATTAAAGAAAGTCCCGGTATAATTGAGTCTCGCTATATTTGCGTCCCGGCATATTTGCTCGGTTCTATCTGGTTATATTTACCTTTCACCGCTCTCTTTTTCTCCCTTCTTTCGAGTTCCTCAGGAAGGGCCTGCTGTGACGTCACGATATTGAGTGGAGTGGGGTAAGCGGTGCTCCCCTGCTCTTGGTAAATAAAACGGTAAATAAAATTTTAATGCTTTTGAGTATCAAACTATGTTTTGCTGCAATACTGAAGTTCATCAAGAATCAGATTTCAAAAATTCAAAATGGCGGACGATATTTTTTCATTCGGTTGGATTGATTTAAAATTTGTTACTCGCGGGTTCTCGAAAATATAAGACACTGATAAATGCAAATAAAAATAGAAGCAGCGACATGTGTGAAATAAGAACAAAAATGATTTGCCAAAATGGGGAGGTACATTATATTGCAAAACATGCTATAAAAAAACCACGACATTCAAATAATTATACAGTACTTCAGTTTATATAAAATATAACCTATAATATAATGAAACTTTCCTTAAAGTGATTGAAAATTATTGTAAAAAATATGCGTAAAATTACTAAATAACCAATTTTTTAAATTACTTTTTTATAAATCGCAAAAATCCTGACAACAAATGAAAAACAAGATTGTTTCTATTAGTTAAAGCATACTTCGGATTGAAATTAATTAAATTAGCCGCTTTGAAGGATTTAAGTTTTTTAAAAATTGTGTATCGTATCAACAGGTGGCATGCATTTAGTTTTTTGTCGGTATTCTTGGCACTCAGCTGGTTCGGAAATCTCGAGATTTTCGATAATGCGAAATTCCGTGACCGCTCCTTCTCCAAAGTGGACTTTGGAATCCAACGTTTTCCTATGACGTTAGACTCGTTTAAAGCGGATACAAAATATATCTAGGAAGTGACGTCACTGCGGAGGAATTACCAATATAGCGATTTTTGTCTGAAAAATTCAATTTAAAATATACTTTTTACTTGGATGAAATAATATTCGGTATCAATCGCACGGAACTGCTCGCGAGGGCTGTGCGATAAATTTGAAATAAAAATCCCATTTGAAAATTTGAGCTGCTCGGTAGAATTTGAGGGATTACAAAATTGTCCAATCAAAACATGTAGGACTGCCGCTTTATACCATTGAATACGATATGCTATTTGACGTCATGAATTTCCCCGGGCTCAGATATATAGCATATGAATGTTTTTGGTTGATTTCGGTCAAAACTGGACTCCTGCGAAATATCCTCCGATGACGATGAACGATCAACAATTCATATCGCTCGAAAATCTAGCATTCTATTCAAATCGTCCGCTTTTGAATACGACATTTAATTCATTATAGGATTTAATGTCAAAACTTCCATAGCAAGTTCAATTACCACGTTAACAATATTTCTATTAAAAATACAAAACTTACTTCCAACTGGTCTTAAAAGTATATGTACTCTCAAAGTTTGTTAAAATATTTCGCTTTCGTACACTTGCATTAGTCAGTAAAGTAAAGTTTCGGAAAACTTATGTAACCTATTTTTAAGGTTCCTTGACGTGCACACCTTCGCATTTTCTTTTTTTCACGAAGAACTTCGTCATAAAATTAAAAGAGTCTTTATAAAAATCGTTTCGTTACTACTTAACGTACAATTAGTTGATTAAATGTTTATTCCGTAGACAAAATCTGCTAATTAATTAGTCGATTACTTTTAAGTGATTAGACTAGAAAATATTGACAGAAGTAGCTCATAAGAGTCGAGAATATATAAATATATATGTATGTATAAAATAAAAAGCACCTGGCAGGGTCACGTAGCTGTCGAGTTATTTCAGGAATTAGATTAGTGATAGCTGTCGTCCTTATACTCGTGAATGTAAGCTATTGTCAGAGAATAAGCATGTCAAGATGCAAACAGAATCTGGAGTTGTCAATACGAAAATTTAATTTCCAGCTTTCGAAGGACGTAAAAGGATAAGCATTCGAGTTATTACCGCGTTAAAAAAAATACGGAGAAAGCAAAGTGGTTATCGAATCGAGAAAAATCAATTATCTACTGAAACCAGTGGCTCGATATTTCAAACACAGATTTTATGAGGATTGAATAGTCAATTAAAGCAAATTCTATTATATTGCACTTCATTTTGAATTTCATAAAATTAAGAATCAAATCATTTTCAGTCTTTTGAATTTCCTGAAAAGCACGCTCTGCTTTCATGACCGGAAACTCGTGAATTTCTCCTTCGTGAAAAAGACAAAAAAAAACAGAAAAAAATGTTTTGAAACTTTCTAACATGATGTACAACTTTCGAGGAACGTGAAAAAGTTTTTATAAATTCTGCGACGTCGGCAAAATTTAACAGTACATTCTCGCAACTTTGTTAAAAAAAAGGCTAAATTTAAATTCGGAGGCAGCACAAATACTGATTCGAGTGGAAAAACGTTCTAATGCTAATATTTACTTTTATTCATTATTTTGAACATGTTTATTTCTTTATATAAAATACATTTTTTGTTAAATTGTATTGTATTTTTTGTTGCAGGTATGTTGAGAACCTTCAATGGCAAAATAATGACTGTGGTGACGTCTTCCAGTGTGGTAATGTAGCAACAAGCATGTGCTTGCTGTCAATTTTTTTTGCAAATTAAAAATGTCTTTAATTGGTCTGAATTTTGATTGTGGGGAATTTCATGCTATTAATTCTTTGATTTAATATATTCGTATTAAAAAGTCCTTAAACAAATACTCAAATATCTAAAGTTCTCCAGGAAAGCCGGTCTGTTTTTTTTTATAAATCTGGCATCTGCAGAAGTTTACCTACAAATCAGATAAGAGTCGGTCCACTCCCGTTTCTTGGTTCGGACAACGGACAATTATTCAGTAGCTAATCGAATTATAACACAGCCTAAACTTCCGCTGAATATTCATGTCCTCTGCCCAGGCAGTACTCCTGTTCAAGAAAATAAAAAAACTTGTCGCGAGTTAAAAACATAATACAATCAGAAATTACGTACGCTCATCATCTGCACAACGAATGCTGGGAATTTTCCGTCCATTTTCCCCCATCTGTTCAATGCTGGACTCTTTTTGACGAACTTCCATTGCCGTATGCTAAATGCCGGCAATTATCAATTCCCGATGAATCACCTTCCGAGTGCTGTCGCAAATGGCGAACTAATTTTTTACTTTTTCCATTTCCAGCGCTGGAAAATGAATCGGATGTCCAGGTGACATTTAAAGGTGAAAAAGTAAGGATAATCGAGGTCGTCGAGTATTTTAGAACAAGAATAAACGTGCAAAGAATTTTCAAAATAGTGGATTCGTCAGGGATAAAATATTATGAAGATGATGAATGATGACGTCAATCTTCCATATAATATTTTGATGCTTGGAAACATCTTTCTGAGACCTTTGAACAAGTTGAACTCAAATGAGTACAGATTTTCGTATACAATCCTTCACATTTCATGTCATTTTGGATCGGTGCAATGCTTTTGTACCATTTTCTTATGCCACATTAAAGCTTTTCTGATCCATTTCATCAGCAAATGGATCCCATATATATTCATTTTGTTGCACTTTTGCACTCCGGAAAAAAAATAGTTTCACGTTCCATCTATTCTTGTGCACCAACGCAAAAAATCCTTTTTATGGCGTGTAAATAACGTAAATCAATGTACCAAATCATCAATTATTTGGCACTCGCTTAGTCAAAATTCTTTACTCAAATGTACAGCAACACTTTTGAAAACTGTGTCTTTTGATCTCTTTAGGACACTTTTCAAGACCAATACCAGGAAAAGAAAAAAATTGACGTCGTCACTTTATCAATATTTCGATAGAACTGAATGTGACTTTTTTATACTTTTCTGTTGAATTTTGGTACTATCAAAAAAAGAACATTTACAGCGCCATCTGTTAGGTAATTCTGGAACATAATAAATAATATTTTTAATTTAAAAATAACTTTGATAACAATTAAAGATTTAAAACGCCTTTAAATTTTGTTCGAATTTACGATTGTGTTTCAGAAGACTTATTCTACACAAATAACAAACTAATAAAATGAAAACGAATTCTTAGTCCACGAGAAATGTTTTAAATAAATTATATCCAAGTACTTGCTTATTAATTTTCCAGAAATCTATTCAACTTTTGAAAGGGAATTTTTATTATTACTCGAATAATATCAAAAACTTAAATTAAACAATTTTACTAATTTTGAAAATAATTTACTAAAACTTTGATGTTGACGGGAAAATAATTTCTCCTGTATTCATGAAACTGAAATTCTACGATTACGAGTTAAATCTTTTGACATCCTGACCATCATTTGCAATTCATAACCGACCTTTTCTCTGGATATGAATATGCGAAAAACCACAGAAATTTCCGGAAAGTCCATTAAAGGAACTGGCTCTTCAAAGTAGAACGATACAGGAGCAAGTAAATTTAATGAAATATATGAAACAAGAAGCGTACACTTGTATTTTGAAATTAGACCGGTATCTGATATGAATTTAAAGACATCGTTTCGGGGCTTATCGTTTAAGTATTCAAGAGCTTCCGAAAACACGTTTTCGTTCCAGTAACATATATCTGGACATTAATCCGCAAGTAACTCGCAGATTCTGCACTTTAGGTATGTTTATGTACGGCCTAATGACGATATTAGACTTGCAAACCTATGCATTAAACAATAACGGTTGAACAATGCAGGTGGCGATATAATTATTCATTCATACATGGAGCATTAGCGTATTTTATCGGCGTCGATGAGAAGCAAGAACCTAAATCATCAATTGTAGGTACGAGGATAAATTAATATGGAACTGGAGGCAAAAACCCTCGTAACGTTTAAAAATTGATTTTCAATTGTATTCTGGAATTTTACTAAAAACAACAGAGAAAATTTATAATGTGTTTCCCATGTAGATGAAATGTGATCTATAATGAAGCGTATAAAAAGTTGCGCTTGCAATGGGGAATATAATATGTCGACAACAAGGTGCGAACCCTTTAAACGCGTTTCAAATGTTTGCATTTAAAGCAGAGAATTTCGAATCGTACTTGGTTATATTTATGCCGCTGTCATAAACGGCTATGTAATTTGTGATTTTCAACTCAGAATTAATATTTTTTGACGTTTCGGTCATGGACTTTTGATGACGTGGTTGCTTTTGATTTATTCAACCTGTTTTAATTAAATATTACCAATATTATAATTATGTGAAATTTCGAAGGCAATGTATTTTATTTATTTATACATTATATTGCGAATAAATTGCATATTATTCGCGTTCTCGGTGAATTGCCTGGTTTTTAGTCACTTATTAGCTATTATGCTTTAAAATATAAAAAGGGTTACTTTGTTGGCGAAATTATATTCTTAATTAAAGGTAGATTTTTAAAATTTTTCATTGTATTGTTTTGTAGGCACGTAACTCTTGTACTAGTTACTATTTATTTCGTATAAGTAAGCAACTATACGGAGAGAAAAAAAGGGTAATGGAGCCATAAAGAAAAGGTAGAAATGATTATGACATTTCATAATAGTACAATCAACATTGTGAAAAGCTGTAGCTGACAGTATCTTATTTTTAATTCATCATATTGTAAAATATTACATACAAATTGCTTTTTATGATGATAAGTAGTTATTTTCGTTTAATCACTTTTACTAAATCTATTTTTGTAGTCAAGGATATTTCGAGTAACTGTTTAACTGTGAAGCTATGGTACATTTGAGGTTATGTGTTATGCTGCTTATTTAAGTATCTGGAACTAGTAAATGGAACAATGTTTATATTTTTGTTTTACTGTGGAAATGGTTAATTTAACAATTTTTTATAATCTGGTATTTTATTTTTCTAAAACTTTTTCGTTCTCTCTGTGTTCACGAGAAAAGAGATTGATGAAGCAAGGTATAATTTAATAATCATTACCGTATGGAAAATTTTATGGAGTATCTTTTTCTCTGTATAAAAAAAATGATATTTCTTACCATTTTCGAGAAAAACACAAAATACAGAATTTTTTAAGACCACAAATTTCATTAAAATTTTTCATTTTATGAAACTTTTGGAAAATGTAGATTTTTGTACCACAAAATTAGTGTTCAGAATATGAGGAACATTTATTAGAAACTGTTTAAAAATTGAATGATGTTCACTTTTCATATTTATTGTATCCAATATCTAAAAGATATATGTAAACAATATGTAAACAAATATTAAAATTATGAATCACTACTAATTTGTTACTTAATTTAAAATATTTAAGCATACGTTATATTTAGTAATGTTACGAATTTCACTACGTCAATTTAAATGAAAATTGTCCTATTTTTATTTTTTGATGAAGATATTCAGGAAGGTTGCCAGTACCAGAAAACCTCATTTAGGAAGACTTTTTATTTAAAGTTGGTTCAAGCCCACTGTCAAATGATTCGACGCGATCAAAAAAAATGTTGCCTCAAATTCATGATTTTCTAAAAGTGATTATGAACAAACTTAACGGTTAATTCTATTATTCGTTTGAAATACGTATATTACAAAAGATGACAACTGTTTTCAAGTAAATACAAGAAATGACATTTGACCCTCACCAAATTAAAAAAGTTAGGATTATGGGTAATGAGCCCTGTTGTAATGTAGAGAAAACTAGACTGAAAATGTCATAAATGGAAATTGGCTTTCTATGGTAAGATACTGACATGTTTAAAAAAATGAAAGTACGATGCTAGATAAACGGAAATAAAGGTTTAGTTGTGACAATAAAGGAAACAGTAATACTAACGGATTTATTAGATTTATGTACCAATTAATTGGTAAGTAACCAATTTGTTACCCAAAACAATCCTTTTTTTAGGTGTAAACATTATTAATCCCACGAAAAATCGAAGATATATTTGAATACTAATTACCAACGTTAATTAGCTGGGTTAGTGTATTTAGATATTACAAAAAGTTAGCACATCTAGCTAATCACACAACAAAAAAGGGTTATAGTTGGGTCAACTAACCGCTTAGTGCTCTCAAGCACTTGCGAAAAATTGGTTGAGACAATTATCAATAAAACAATCAACTGGTTAGTAACCAAATTAACAAAAAAATAAATAGCCAAAAAAATAAATAATAAACAAATAAAATTGTATATCTTACTGAACCAACCAATTTCTGGTATGGATCTCAGAAAAAATTGACTGACAACCATCGGAATAGTTCCACTAACCAATTAATTCGTAACCAATTTTTGGTCTATAAATTAATTGGATAGTATCCAGTTTATTTCTTAACGAAATCATATACTTGATTCCACAAACCAATTCCTCGTATGGATCTCCGAAAAATTGAATGACACGAAGGAAATAATTCCACAAACCAATTCTTTGGATAGTAACTAATGTTTTGTACCAATTAATTGGTTAGCAACCAATTTATTTATAATGACAACTGACTTGATTTCACCAACTAATCTCTAGTGTGTATCTGATAGCACTATTCGGTTGTTTGCCACCAATTAATTTGTTTTTGTTCGCATGTTTGCTGCTAGTCTTCAGCTGTCATTCTTTCAGTGCGACAGCTAAAATATAGCAGATGCAACTAATTTTTTTCTTATATAAGCTGGTGCAAATTGAATGGAAGGACAATAAAACCAAGAAACCCTCAGCGAAAACGTGAGACTTTTCTGATCCGTAAAATTCACATCCTCTTTAGATGGATGAGCAAAAATAACATTTCTGAAAAAAGAAAGAAATAGAAGATTAGGTACTGAATTAGGAAAAGAAGAAGGTCATGGAGAAAATATGGAAAGTGGAATTGCTCGAAATGTTCCGCGTTCCGAATTTTTTAGATTGGATTGTTTCATATTCTTCTAGTTTTCATTGCATCCCACTCGACACAAAATCGCTTGACTTGTGTGCTATTTCTAATTCTCCAACATTTCCGATTATCTTTCGGTTTCATTTCTTTCCGATTTAAAGTACACCGTCAGAAAAAGCATTTTAAGGCGACGGAGGAGACGTCTCGTATTTTTCTCCTCCTTGGGCTATATACGTTCAAGAACGACTCAACGCACCGCGACGAAAGTAGCGTCTAGGCAAGATTGCGATTTGCATAATACAATTGAAGCTCGCGCGCGCGATCCCGTTTCACGGAACAGTCAAGACGAACAAGGCAATTACAATGAAAGTCTATGGAGTACGCCGGGGCGCGACTCTTCGCCTATGTGAGCTCGCAAAAGGAAACGACGCCGGCCGAACCCTGGGTCTGCGGCTTTATAAATATTCAGCCGAGTCATTAAGAGAGACGCAAAAGTATAGACCTGCGGATTTCGGAGACAGAGACGCTTTTCCGGTTGCTTGTTATTTGATTGGTAATGTCGGTCTTATACATTCTCTCGTAATGGAACACGATGGTAACATGTGTTAGCCGGAAAACCTCCAGTGTTGCTGGCTAATGGCCTGCCTCGGACAAATCCGTACTCTGCGACTGGTAATTATAGTACGTGGCTTTCATCGCGATGAATACAAAATTTGATAAATTTTAAATGAGTAGTTAAATGTATACCATAGAGATGCAATTGTCTTGAAAGCGACCCATTATTCTTCCTGGATGCATTGATGTCTTTCAACAACCATTAATTGGTAGGACCAATTTGATTATGATACCTGCATTTGGGAAAATGTCGGAACTTGAAGGACGTAAGTTGGTTAGGAGAACCAACTGTAAATTGGTTGGAATTTATTGATTAGTAAAATCATTAAACTGTTTTCATTGGTTCTCCTAACCAATTTATTTGCTCGAATCCAGGAGTCGTCCTTTCCTCCCTTATACCTACAAAAAGAACTTGGTTGCAATTAAATAAATGAAACTATGAAATAAATTGGTTGCTAGACAATTAATTGGTACAATCCGTTACAAACCAATAAATTGGTTAGCGGAACTATATCCTTGAGTTTTTCAACTAAATTTTGCTCGAAAAAGAAGAGTAATTGAGGCAACTAACCAATTAGTGCGCTCAGATACACAATTGGTTGGTCAAATAAAGTAACGTGTTTCTTTATGAACTGAATAGGTTGCCAACTAATTAATTGGTACAAAATATTGGTTACCGACCAATATATTGGATAGTGAAACTACTTCCTTGGTTGTCATAGCCAATTTTTCTGGCTCGGGCAAATTCGTACTATGCGACTGGTAATTATGGTACGTGGCTTTCATCGTGATGAATAAAACATTTGATAAATTTTAAATGAGTAGTTAAATGTATACCATAGAGATACAATTATCTTGAAAGCGACGCATTATTCTTCTTGGAAGCATTGATGTTTTCAATCAACCATTAATTGATAGGACCAATGTGATGACGATATATGTATTGGGAAAATGTCGGAACTTTAAGGACGTAAGCCAGAACGTAAGTTGGTTAGGAGAACCAACTGTAAATTGGTTTGAATTTGTGGATTAGTAAAACCATTCAATTGATTTCGTTGGTTCTCCTAACCAATTTTTTTGCTCGAATCCAGGAGTCGTCCTTTCCTCCCTTATAACTACAAAAAGAACTTGGTTGAGATGAAATAAATGCAACTACGAAATAAATTGGTTGCTAGCCAATTAATAGGTATAAAACATTCGTTACAAACCAATAAATTGGTTAATGGAACTATATCCTTTATTGTTCCAAGTAAATTTGCACAAAAAAGATTAATTGAGGCAACCAACAAATTAGTGCGCTCAGATTTTTATTAGAGACCTAGATACAATTGGTTGGACAAATAAAGTAACATGTTTCACTATGAAATAAATTGGTTGTCAACCAATTAATTGGTACAAAACATTGGTTACCACCTAATATATTGGATAGTGCAATTAATTCCTTGTTTGTCACAGCCAATTTTTCACAGATGTATACGTCAAATTGGTTGGCGCAATAAAATATACAATTTATAAAGGAATAAAATTATCACTATCCAATTAATTGGTCGAAAGAAATTGGCTACTAATTAACTAATTCATTAGGGTAACTGTTTGATCTTCTAACAATTTTTGTGCTTATGTTTGAGAACTCTAAACTATTGGTTGCTCCAACTAATCCTTTTTATTCGAAGTGGGATTAGATACATGCACTAACTTTTTTAAATATGGAGACGATTTAAGCGCAGCAAACCAGCGTTAGTAGTAACAACTAAATTAGATTTCGAGTTTTTATGGAATTATTAATGTCTACACTGGAAAAAAGGATTTTTCAGACATCAAACCGCTTAGTGCTCTCAGACTCAAATTCGAAATTGGTTTGGGCAGACAAGTAAAAAATCGGTTCACTAGAAAATAAATTGGTCACTTACCAATTTTTCGACAGCACGTCTAATAACTTGGTTCGTATGACTAAATCTTTTGTTGAACAAAATATATCTGGTGTGGAGCTGAGAGCTCTAAGCGGTTAGTTACCCAACCAATGCGTTTTTCGTGCCACCAACTTATTCGTAACACAACCAAGCCATTGTTTGGTGGATATACATCTTATATACGGAAAAGAAGTATTAGTTAGGTTAACTACGTAGAAAAAAAAGGATTGTTTGGTGCCTCCACCTGCTTAATGCTCTCAATTCTAGAAGGGAAATTAGCTGGACCGTCAAATAATTAATTTGACTATTAAATAAATTGGTTACTAACTAATTAACTGATATAAGAAATTAATTGGTTGGCATAACAATTTCTTTAGCTGTCCCAACCAATTCCTCGTTTCGTTCTGAGAGAACTAAATTGTCGGATGCGGCACTTAATATTTTTCCCCGTGAATATATGGAAAATAGACTGGATAGACAACCAATTTAAATTGCATAGACGTAGGAAAATAATAGTTGGTACAAACTAACGCTTGGAACTCTCACATCTCTGCGGGAAGTTAATTGGGACAACCAAAGAAATAGTTACTATATCCAATTTTCTGTATTGGTTATTCGGTTAATAACCAACTTATTTCTTAGTGGAATTGACTGCGCAGTGGGTTTCACGAACTGGTGTGAATAACTCATTCATTCATTGGCACAACTATTTTCTCGCTGGGTATAACTATTTATTGGTTCTCCCAACCAATTTTTAAGAATGCTAAGCACATAGTTTGGGCTACTGTTTATTAATTACTGTAATCAAAGTGTATATAACATAATCAGTAGCTAGTATTAACTAATGAATTAGTTTCACATAACTAACGTACTAACCAATCAATTGGTTAATTCAAGTAGTTCATTCTAACAACTATTTATTAGTTCCACCAAAAAATTTGTAGTCCAGAATTCAGGATCTTTACAAAATGGGTAAAAAAAATAGTTATTCTTTACGCCAACCATGGAAATAGTTGGCCTAACTAGGTATTCGGCTTAATTTCATTATGCAATTTTCCAACTTAAATTCTTAACTGTACGTTAGATTAGGTATTCTAAATAAACCTTTTTTACCGTAAGACATATTTCCCTATCATGGAATTTCGGTTACTCGGTCAACTATTTTAGCTACAGACTAGAAATAGTTTGGGGCAACTTGTTGATTGGTTGGTGTACCAAAGATATTTATCCAACTAATTTCTATTATAGTCGAAATATTTTTTATACAATTTGTCTACTAGAGCTATAAATGCTAAGCAATGGGATAAAATAACCACTTCAATCATTAATGCGGTCAACGAAATAAAATAATTTCCCAACCATCAAATCAATTCGAAATTGGGGCTTCTAAGTAAGTGTTTTTTTCGTGACTGCGCCAGTTAGTATTTCGGGAATTGAAGAGTAACTAAACAAGAGCACAACTTGTTTGCGCGACTATTCTGGGCTTACATATAAGAAAGTAGTTTAGTAAGTGACTAATTAGATAGTATACCTAAGATGGATACCCAAATACCTTTAATAGAAATATTTATAAGTTGTCCTAACCAAATGTCTTTATACGTTTCAAGGATATTGGATATTGGTCAAGATAACTTCTTTATTAATTAATCTTGTCCAAGAATTAGCAGAACTAATCAGTTTACTAGAATAATCCATATGCGGTAAAGACTTATTAGCTGGTTCAATCAACTGTTTAGTACTTTCAAATCCAAACAAACAGTTGGTTGTGACAAGTAAGAAAATAGTTATGACAATCAATTGATTAGTTTTTTTCAATTTCTTGTTATTTCAATTAATTGGTTAGTAATCGAGCTATTTCTTAGTTGAACTTTTACTTCGATGCTCCAACCAATCTCTCGTCTTGATCTAAGATCAGAAAGCGAGTGTTTGCCCACAGGACACATTTCTGCATTATAGAATCTCGATTGTTTGGTCAACAATTGTATATACAGACAATGAATAATTTGGACCAATTGTTTCATTGGTTAATGTAACTACGATATTTATTGGAACTATATCCTGGATTTGTAGAACTATAATTCCGTTTTCTAAACAAACTTATCCATTGTAACTCGGGAAGAATCGTTAGAACAACCAAATAAATCGTTACACTAACCAAGCCGTTTTTCTTCGTTCATTATATAAATAATTACAAATTTTGCGAAATCGATAAAAAAAATGGTGACATATTGACCTAATTGAATGAACGATAATTATTTCAACCCCTTTTTCACGTCACGTAAATAATGTAATGCAGTAATATAATATCATAATCAAATACGATAATCCGTCATACGCAGATCCGCGCAATACACACACATAAATGTATTACGTAGGTTTCGAGGCTTCGATATCCGTGCGTAATTACATGTAATCAGATATAACTTCATAATTTTCTCATTGATTTATCTCGGATTCGTAAGGGATGCATTCGCTATTAATTTTCACTAGTTCTGGCATTTGTATGAAATTTGATACACTGCGAGAGCTGGTGCGAATGTTGATCATTAATCGAGTACATATTTGGTGTTGCTGGCCAGTACCGAAAGCGCATCTATTTCAAATACTGAAGCGATGCAAATGTGCGAATGACATTCAATAATAACTTGTAGGGGAACAGATTTTTGTTGTCTCTCGTAATTTACTTGGTAATTGGACCGCGATTTCAAATTAACAGTTCTTGATGGTTGGTTGTCATTTACTTTATTTGGTTCAAAGCAGAGTAATCTGAACACTAGACAAGAAATTGATTTCGACAACAGAGGAATCGGTACGTCAATTATTTTATTCCCCAGCCATTAATCAACTAGAGTTAGGTCAACCGATTTATGCCACATCGCAATCAAGTATTTTTTTCATATTTTGTAATTCTTACATTTATCGTATCAATGTTATTCTTAAGGCACCGTAAAGATTTGTCGAAGTCAACATGGAATTGGCCCATATAGAAAAATTCATTACAAAATTCATTTCACCGAATGCACAGTCAGTCCTCTGAATTGCTCAAGAATTTTCCGCCTCATTCGCGGCGCGGACATTTGCCTGCGGAATCCGACAACAACGACTCCGAAATTCGCTCTCGAATATAAAGACCAAGAATTTTGCTCGTAGAGTAACCCGAGGCTAAACTCGACGTCATTGAAACCATCGTTTCCCACTGCTTTTCCTAGGTACGTACCAGTAAGCCTGCATTCTCCGTCGCGGCGCGTTTCCGGGAGATTACTGTAAGAGGAAACTCGAAATAAGCGATTCGGGGGAGACGATGCGGTGAGTTGAGGAAGCGTACGAGGAGCAGTAGTTGGGAAGGAAACCGAGCGAAAGGAGTTGAGATGAGTACGACGATGTCGAAACAAGAGGGAGGATCGAATCTTCAGCGGCCATCGCTCCTTTGAATTAGATTTTTCATGGAATTTCACACGAGGAATTTTGGGCAATTGACTATTGTTCCAGAATCGATTTTAATTGATGACTCTAACCTAACCGACCGTGGAACCTTTCAAAAGGGAATAAATTGTCTGCCAATTGCATGGTCATACATGGTGAACTAGCGCCAGTTGGATTCAGGAACCATGTCAACTTATTATGTTTCATTGAATTTTACTAAACATGTCGCAAGCAGTTCATTGTCTGGAGACATGGATTTATCAGATTTTGAATAAGTTACTTGATTTGAGCAACTCTCTCCTTCAATTTGCTTATCTAATTGCTGGTCGCTCCAGCTAATTACGTTCAGGTAACTTGCAGATGAAACCACATCATCCAACTGTTTCCTTGGTTGTATCTTCAGGTTATAATCCAGATGGTAAATGGATAATAGTTAGGGTAACTAACAAACAGTTGGACAAACCAAAAGAATAGATGGCTGGTATGAATCCAGCATTGCCTGGCATATAAGTAATTGTATCACATTTGATCCCATTGCTTAATTTTCTGATGCCCAGACGATAGATTAGCTAGGGCAACTAATAATCAGTTGGAGAAACCATAGGAAGTGTTTGCGCAAACCAATTGATCCGTTATCTGGACATCAGATCAGTTGCTCCAATCAAGTCCTAAATATTTTATAATGATCCTCTCCAGAAAAACACCAGGTAAATATGGTTATTTAAAAGATAAGTGGTATCCAAATTCATTAAAGAAAAAAATAGCAATGTACAGGGTGGAATGAAGGCGAGATCCGGTGGAGGTCCATAACTAGCTGGTGTGTTAAAGCGGAGAGCGAATCCCCAGCAATAGCAGAAACTGTCTAGTTAAGTAACTGCCGATACTTACAGCAAGTTCCCGCAATGAGAGTGCATATATTGCACATAAATTTTACTCGATACACTTAGCTCTCCCGCTCCCTCTTTCGACGTGCCGAAATTTCTCGACGTGTAGGTAGTTGCTGTTCGTAACTAATGACTTTCAAGGCACAAGTGACTGCAGCATCTACAGTTGCTGTTAAAGTTGAGTTTAAGGCTACGTTTGACAGATGTCTGACGATAAACTTTTTCATTAGTTACTTTTTTTCTTTGTTGCATCAAGTCCGATAAGCACTTTGATAGTACGTCGATCGAACAGGTCGATTAGCGTGTTCCAAACTACAACATTAGCCCAGGAATTCAAGTCGAATGGGACTCCGAGTTTTTAGTAGCTCAAATTGTCAGTGTTTTCAGTAGTAAATTACTGTAACGGTCCGACAGAACGAATAAAAAGACGCACGTGTGCTATAAATTCACGAACGCCACATCGGAGCGATACTTTCTAAGGCAACATCCATGGCCCCTACTCTTTAAATGCAAGGGAGCTTTTTAACGATGGAGGACTTGACTCGAAGAAGAATACCGCGTCTCTTAATTAGGATTCGTTAATACTCGCACGTAATTCATGGCAGACTTACTCGTTATTACGCCTTACACCGGTGGGTACAGAGTATCTAATTTTGCGCCATCCTTAGTGAATATTGAAACGATTCGTTATTTTTACGAACATTTCCTGAGCAAATAATATATTTCAAGGTTATCCGTAAACACACGTTGCAGTATTTAAGCTAAGTTAAGCACAAGTTTCAATTTTCTGTTCGAATTTTAGTTAAGAAACACACAACATTTTGGTACTCAAACAAAAATTACGCAAATTGTACGCAATTAGCAGACGCAATCCTCGCTTGATGTAAGTTTTCCCAGTGCAAAACTATTCCGGAGTGTGTTTCGTTTCACAAGCAGTACACAGCACAATGCTCACCGAGTCAGCTGCGTATTTCGTATCTACATATTATTCAAACTTCGCATTGTGGCGGCGGCGCAGCAGCACGTCACTATTTCTTGAGTTTTCAAGGAGTTTACCTTCCTTCAGAACAATTTCATTGTGCATTCAAATGATAGCTTATTTATATATCGCCAGCCACTATTCCAGCTTTTTTTACCAACGCCCGTTATTGCAGATTGAAAGACGTACTTTCATACTGGGGCAATGCTCCACGCTGTATGAACTTCCAACTCGATGGCGTCTGTAAATAAAACACGCTTAATTCTCAAAGAATGTACTTACTCGACAGGCGAAGCTTACCGTCGTAAGCTTTGTAATGAATTCTCTTCTACGCTTAAGCACGATGTTCTCTCCTCGAAATTCGCAAGACTGTTACTTAGGGCTTTCGCAAGAAGTTGGGGGTATTCCGTACATGAATTATCTACTCGACAGAAATTTGCATTGAGCATGTCAATCTTATTTCCCTGCGCTGCTTCGTCTAAGTGTAGTGATTGTCGGTTCCTTATTGCATTCAATGCTCCAAGAAAAGCTGATTTTTTGGAAGAATACCTTCTTGAAAAGTTTTCGCCAAAAGTTTTCTACAGTGTTTTTCCAAAGAACCGAGTTGAAACATTTATATGTCGGTTGTATGTTTAAATCTATATGACCTAACTTAATAAGCTGAATCCAATATTAAACCGCATTCGTTTATCCTATTTCCTTTTTTGGATGGTTCATTTCTAAGTATTGGATCCTTCATCAAGCACACTTCACTTTCAGCTTATCATCAAGCTATTGCTAAAGAAGAATCACATGCCGTGGTTTTACACAAAGTGGATTAGCTAAGAGTGATCGCTGGGCCGATCATTACCAAGCTATGATTTATTTCAAAATTGATCAGCTGAATGTTTACCATTGACTCATTTGTTCATCGTTATATTACCTAACTCTCAACAAGGTTTGAACCAGCAATTGCCATCGTTTGGGGCTGTGAAATTTCAAGAAATATTTTAGGTTCCAAAATAAATATTTCCAGAAACGATATTTTCCGCACATCCCTACCTTTGTACTGAGTAAATATATATCAGAAATTGAAGATTTTAAAAATTTGGCAGAGAAGTTCAAAGAGTTCTCGCGTTTCAAAGAGCATATCGACCATTTCGACGCAGTTGATCACTCCAGACGTCATTTTTTTGGGGAAGTACGCTCGTATATCGGATGTCGCAACAGTAAGAGGTACGGGTTACCAATGACGTTGCATTTTCGAATGCGTACAGTCACGTATGCTTGGCATTGTGCAAAAGAGCCCGGAGCAGGTAGTGACAGCGGCGGGGTATAGGTAGATGGAGTGAACCGGAAGTACCCTCCAGGATGCTGGAAGGCAGGGCGTGACAAACAAATACGCGCGACACTCGGCTCGGTGACTAGGACGACGAGGAGAACGACGACGACGTCGCTCGTTGAGCACAAGGGCGCCCTCCGTGGAGGGTGGAGGCAGAAAAGCAGACAAGAAGAAAAGTAGAGGATCATAGGAGCCGTGCTCAAGTAGACATGAGACAAGTCAGCCGCCATCCTTCCACTCCACCTTTTATAGATTATTCACGTACAATGGCTAGGTGACAAGTGGCCCAAGGTTCTCGAAAGAAGAGACGGAGCCCCAGGGCCTCATTCCTATTGCAAAACAAAGTTTACTACACCAGATGTCTACATCAGAAATCAATACAGCAGACAGTAATGAATCTCTACTTGAGTAATCGTTTAATCATAGATTTGTTTGTTTGTTTTTTATTATAAAAATCCTAACTTTTTTTTACAAATTCTGCAAGCCGGGAATTTCAATCTATCTGGTATTTAAATACGAGAATTTACATTTCGCAAATCATCGCGAAAATATTGAACTATTTCCACACGAATAGAACGGAAATAGAAAAGAAACCCGGTACGAGATATACAATTTCCCATTAAAATACTACAGCGAGAGACCGGTGGCATGGGCAGGGGAAGGTGGCGGGGAATTCCATTTCTGATCGACCGATAGCAATCCACGGAATGTCCTAGTAACTTCGTTCGCCGGTATGTCTGATTCCGTTCATGGTAACGAACGAAAAATAATTATATACCGGAATATCGATATACGCGTGGAAAAAGATATTCGTTTAACGTCAGAAAATACTTACGTAAAACGACCTGCTCCATTTGTAATACCAAACTCAATTTTGAAAACTAGCTAAAAATTCTGTTATATAATCGAAAGGTAAAACCGAAACAATCGGTCGTTAAATCGATCTCGCAAGAGTTTAAATTGACAATAGTTGCGGCGCTTCACATCCATTTCCGGCCAGCTGAAAATGCCGAAATTTGAACTACAATAACGCTTAAATGAGAAGGGGATTGTGGGGGATAATGCATCCCGTAAACGTCTAGTCTAAATGTGTTGGTAGTCAGTGTTATGCCGGTGTTTATTGTCGTGTTATTTTGTGTTTGTATGTTGATTGGACGACTGCCGATTACGTGGGTGTATGGTAAACGGCATGTGTACACATGCTCCTGCATTTCACAAATTTAGAAAGTAACGCGCGTACATGACATCGGGGAATCATACCGGTCATAAATTCCAAGCTTTCATGGTCGTATCCTCGATATCGTAGATCAAATAATAATAAATATTAACATCATTTGCCATTTCTCGTTATTACTACGCTATTGCGAATTACATAGTGCAAATTGCTTTGTCCATAATGTTTGCAAATTTGTTTCCATTTTACAAATTTTTTTGAGTATGTTAATTTCGATGAACTTTCGAATGATTTAACATAATTAATTTTTACAGAATTCTCAGTAATTAATGTATCATAACCAATTAATTTCACTTTATAGCCAGAATTATTGTAGTCTGTTGTTAAACAATTTTATTTGGTTTCAAATTTAGTATCAAATCTTTTGCCCTTTGCAGTTAACATTTTTAAACTATAAACAATTTATTACGGTATTTTAAAAATTCAAATTGCAGAACTGTACAAAACGATACATATACCAGCGGACTATTCTTCCATTGGGCTGATCATCTATTTTATTTATTAACCATTACGAATAAATTTTTGTAGGTCATGAAAGGTTGTAAAAGGTTAGTACATGAATTTCAAATAACGATATTATAGTCAAACGAAGAGTTTCATCTCGAAATGAGAGATAATAAGCTGTAAATGTGTCTGAGTCGTAAGATGTTGAAGGTCAACCGTAAAAAAATCGGTTTTTGTCAAATATCTCGCTTTCTACTATTCGTACGTTGTTAGTAACTTATATAAAAGTTGTAGAGTGTACAATTTTTCACAAATTTTGTTTAAAACAGTTTTTTATACGATTAATCGTTATTGAGATAGAGCGCGAGTAACTCGTAGCATTCGGTCATACATACTGTAATGCAAGGTCAAACATGTTTCCGGTAGACAATAATAGTAAATCTCAACGTAGTTTCAGTAAATTTATAAAACAAGAGTAAGTTAATTAAATAACCATTTTTTTAGTTACCCGAAAAATTAAATAAACAACATTAACCCCTTAACTGCCGATGACGAAGATTTTGAAAAATAGTTTCAAAAAACGGACACCAACATTTTATGTAGTATACCCCAGACTATCTAGGAATAATTTAGTTTTAAATTTGTATAAATTATTGACTTCGTTAGATTAATTAATATTTCGGGGTAAAAATCTTCGTCATCGACAGCAGTTAAGGGGTTAATAATTAAAAATATTAATGTGTAAATAAATAAAAATGTGTGTGAATTAAGAAACAATAATAGTTATTTGTAATTAACGATTTTTTATGATTTTTTTAATTTTACACAATGTATTATTTCTTGGAAAACACGGTTGACCTTGCATTAAAGTTTGCCTGCAATCTATCTCGTTAATAGTTGATCATAGAAAAAAATATTTCCAACAAAATTTATAGAGAATTTTATGATCGACAAATTTCATATGAAGTGCAAACATGCGCGCCACAGGAAGTGAGAAAATTGCAAAATACCGATTTTTTTACCTTTGACCTTGAATATCTTACTTCGCAAATCGGTGATTTTTGAGACAACATTCAGAATGCTTATACAAATTTACACCTTGATGTCTCTCATTCCACAATTCACCCACTTTTTATTTGATTGTACACTGAAAGAAAGAAAAAAAACTAAATGGCTATTGCCTACCAAGTAGATATAAATTATAAAAAAGCAATTAAAATTTGTTAGTACCGCATTTTTTAATCTTCAATCATTCTGAATACTGAGTAAATGTTTACGTCAATTTAATTAGTAACTAAAAAAAACTTTTTGCAGGTTTGTTCTAAATAAAAAAAAAAATAGTTCTGTTTAGTATATTTCTTTAAACATCTTCTTTTCTCAGTATTACATATAAATATGTAGTCGTGAAACGTGAAAATTATTTTAAGTACACTGATTAAACTTTTAAATTTACTCTATATAGTAATCTGAATAAAATTTCAGGAATATTTTCTGTATATTTAAGACAAACGACGTATAATATATAGGTATTAAAATATCAACACGAAATGTTTAAGTAATGTACTTATATCAACTTTATACCATTTTTATACCATTTTTAAACCGAGTGTCAAATCTCACATAGAATATATACTTTTTATCTTGTGTATAATAAATATTTCGATACTCTTTAAGGCAAACATTTTCGATATATGGTATTTAAATTTGTTTTGTCAAATCATTAAATTAGTTTAGGTGACTAATAGTAACTTGGATTAGTGTTGAAACGTTACTTTTTTTAATCTACTGATTTATATTTAAACCATCAAATGCAGATCATGAGGATAAATTATATTCATCTTTATAATTTTGTCGTATCATCAATTTTCGTCATAATACTAAATAGCATGTACACCGAAACCTTTTTATAAGTATTTTACAAGCAGCATACTGTTACATCCCCATGTCGGCCGTTGTCCAAAGCCTTTACCCTGTTACCACAATTAGTGTTGAATTTCTTGTAGCGCGTTCGTAGATAATTTCTGCAGTAGTGACCTAGAAACTAGAAAAGTTAGTACCGTAGAGCTACACCTGTTTAGTCTTTTGCGTTACGTAATCGTCCGCAGTCATAGCAAGTGAGGTGGTGCGGGGACGGCATTTCTTGGCCAATATAGCTTTAAAAGTGAACACAGACTGTATGCATTAATTTCAGCAGTGGTGAACCCGCCTCGTCTTTCATGATAGACAGTGCTGGACGCATGTTCACTCCAAGGTACGTGAAAGAGATCTGATAAGTGTTTTATGATAAATTCTTAGATTCTCAAAAAATGTACCAATATAGCAGTTTTCGAAACTTACACGCTTTTCGAACTGGGTACTTCATTTTTATTAGTTGCATGGCATAGCTTAGTAATAATAAATTTTACTAATTTCGTCGAAACTCTAATAGAATTATTAGAATACTGTTAGTTATTAAATTAGTTAATATAATTATTAATAACGAATTACTGTTAAGGATTCCATATTTAGAAATACTTCGCCTTTTAAGATATTATATCTAATTTGAAAAATATTCGGAACTTCCTTCAATTCGACTCTCTAAACATCTTGATTTTTTGTCACTTATATGAATTTTTAAAAATTTATTTCAATTGTTGGAAATGAATCATTTTGATAGAATGGTTTCACCGAGAACAGTATTTCATTCATTTAATGTTAGATTTCAGGCTGGGACTGAGATCCAAAATTGTCTGCATCAGAATAATGGCTCAGTTTCTAAGATCGAATTTTCACTAGTTTGAAAGTACGAATCCAAACTTTGAAATGTGGAATTTGAGTTATAATTTATCTTTTTACAAGGATTGCTCAATTTCCATTCAAACCCTACAGATACAAAATTTACATTCTTCATTAAAAGAGCAAGAACTCGCTTTTTCGAAAAAGAGACTCAATTTACTGGAACGATAATCCACTTTATATCAAAAGAAATGTTAAATGAACTTACAAAAAAAAATGGATTTTCAAATCTTAGAAATTGTAGGTGCTGGTCGAAAAACCGTCAAATCAAAAAGCCGACCGGTTACAAAAACCGTCAGTCGAAAAACCGACCATCGTAAAGCCGTCAGTAAAAAAAACCGACACTTCAAAAAATTAATACCCGCTTGTCTATTTGTCTATTTTTTTTATGTGTCGGCTTTTTGACTGACGGCTTTTCGACTGTCGGCTTTATGACTGTCGGTTTTTTGATCTGTCAGCTTTTTAATTTGTCGGTTTTTCGACGCGCACTCGAAATTGTTATCTGTCCAGAGTGGATTTTGAGCCAACATCCTCACAAGAGTGGCTCAATATCTTAAAGTCAGATTTTATTCCTTATAGAGTTGTCTTTATGTCAAAAATATCTCTTTCCCAATAGTAACTCAATTTTCCGAAGTAAGCATTACTTCTATTGATGAAAATAAATTTTATTATGAAGTAGTGCCTTTTTAATCACTTAAAGTGAACTTTCAGTCCTTTAATACTACGAGGTCGATCTTTTGATTGAGGAATTAATGCGAATATTCCCTTCTTCATAAGAGTGAATCATTGCATAACAATTTTCAATCCTTTAAAATCAGATTTTGCTCCGAAGATCTATGAAATTTACCAAGTTAAGTTTCGCCAGTTTCAAATAGTTACCTCAATTTGTCAAAACGACAATTAGCTCTCTATAGATTAAAAATAAGCAATATTGTGAAATCGTACATTTTTCTTTTTGAATGTGTGCTTTCACTCCTTTTGTACTCCGATCTCAATATTTTAAGAAAGGAATTTAAGCGCAAATATCTCCCTATCATAAAAGTGGCTGAATTAATAAGATTCAATGTTTACGAAATAGACGTCAAAGTCCGCTTTGGAGATGGGAATTTAATCTTTTGAGAAAGTGACTTGAACCAAATTTATCTTGCACTATCGGCATAGTTTTCCGACTAGATTACAGAAAATAAATACTCCTATTAAATAATGAACTTTTGCAGTTTAAATAGTTAGTTAGTTTTACCCATTCATACATTTTTTTATATTGGGCTTTATTTGTGTAATTATTATTTAAAACAAACTACCATTAAAATTGGTTAAGAATTAAGCCGTCGAATAATTTTGCCATTAACCAGTTACTTTATGAAAACCATAGGATGGCTCGATTTCTAATCAATTTTCACTGTAAAAAGACTGACATTCAGCTCTTGAAATAGTGAAATCCCACTTTTAATTATATAGAAAACAGAATTGGTTGGAGCAACCCATTGCTTAGGTCTCCCAGCTCCAGATGAGAAATTGGTTGGGCGCAGCCAAGTACTTAGTGTGATAGAAAAATTAATTTCTTACAAACTAATTAAGTGGTAATAAAACACAGTTAAGAGGTTAGAAAAAGTAAATCTAATCGATTGGTTAGTTCAACTATTTCTTTAATTATTCCAACCGTAAAAATTATGCACATCTTTTAATTTCCAATGAAATCCTGCTCCTCACTAAAGAAGTGGAAATTTTCTGGTTCCGAAAAAGGACTGAATTTATTAGCGATAATTTGGTTGATATAAACGAAAATTTATACACTCTTGTGAAATTCCCTCCTTTCAGAGTAGAATCTGAGTAAAAATGCACCTTTTCTTTATATTTTGTATGCTTGAGTTCAGAATTTGAATGAAAATTCATGGTTTTCTATGAATGGGTCAATTTTGACTCGTACCCAACTCATAAATAAAAGAAATCATCTTTTGAAACTACGCAGAAAGAACGAGTTGGGAAAATTACACCAATTTTTCGGTTCCTCCACACAATAAAATAATTTCCCTACTAATTAATTGTTTGTCCGGATAAAAAAATTCCAACCAAAGCACAGTTGGGTTTTCCGTGTATTTCATAACAATGATCCAATTTCTTTGAGCGATAATGAAGTCTAAATATTGAAAATTGGTACAGTCTAATGAATTAGTAAATATTAACGCAGTTTGTGCGACGTCACTGCTTCATTACTTGAATTTCATTTTTGGGGTTTGGAATTTTCAATGTCAAGTCTCCAATTCCTAAAAGCGGAAAAACCATACAATTTTACCCATCAAAGTGAGATTTCACTTATTTTACGACGAGCTTTGAGCAAAAATGTACCTTTTCAAAGAAATATGGCCAATTTTCATTAAAAGCCCACTCTCAAAGTTACATATAGATACAAGTTACATTTTAAACTCAAGTTATTCGAGTGAGAATTTGGTCTACTCTTTTGGTATAAAATCTGCATGTAAACTTAGACATTCATAAAAGTATCTGAATTTGAAAATAGTATATTTTCATTCAATAAAAATCCGAATCCATATGCATGGAGACAAGATTTATTGGAGGTAATCAACCGATTAGTGTTCTCAGATCCTGATTAGAAATTGGTCTTTGTAGCCAAGAAATTAATTTGACTAAGACATAAATTGGTTAATAACCAATTAAATATTAAAAAGAATAATCAATTGGTTAATGCAAATTTTTCCTTGATTGACCTAATCCATTTTTCATATGGATCTGACAGCATTAAGCGATTAGTTATCCCAACTAAACCTTTTATACTATATTTCCAGAAATATGATCTAGATGAAATGATCTAAAATGAAAAATAGAAGAACCCCTTGAGTTGGTCTTTCTCCAATTGTTTGCCTCTCATTATGGTCTCAACAAGCCTCCACCAGCAATTTCCACGGTTGGCACTATACCGAAGCAGCAATAATCATTTAATACGTTTTATAGTATTAGCGCCAACTCTTCAATTATTATAACTCCGAGACCAGAGGTTAGATGGCACTCCATAATTGACCTTCCCCCTCCAGTGCCTATATTCTGTGCAATTCTCTCACTGTTCTGCTGTAGAGCGCATGCGCGAGCACGTCATACGGACTGTTTCTTTGTACCTCACGGTTTTAAGGATGGAAGAACCAGACGTTTAATCAGTAACTAGTAACGTTAAGTATTATTTTAACAAGCTTTATAAGAAAAGAACGTATGAGTTAGGGTAGCCAATAAATCAGTCACCTCAACCAACTCGTTTAGTTGGCCGAGATCCTACCAATACATAGGTGTGGAGGATCAACCTAACCAATTTATTGGTTCATCCAACCTACTAAATGGTTTCCAAACTAACATTTAGTATCCCAACAAGTATTTCGTCCATTCACAGTTGATTCACCTGACCAAGACTTAAATGCAGCAAGCAATCGCTTAGTACTCTTCCTCCATATGAGACTTTGTCCGGAGCAACCAAAGAAATAATTACCGCAACCTTTTCTTTGGTTATTTTAATCAATTTCTCACAAGGATCTGAGAGATTATCAATGATTTAACTAAAGATGACACAAAGTTCTCTGAATCAGTTGATTATAGTTGAACTACCAATTATTATTTTTTCGTAATTTGAACAGCTTTACAGCGAATTCTATTAAAAGCTCCTATACCACAGAGGAACATAAATTTTCATACTCTTGCAATTATGCACAGTCAATTTAGGAACGTGTCGTATATCGCAAGGTAATATCGCCGGTACATAACTATTTCTCGTAGAAGCGGAGGAATACTTCGAAGCTTCCGGTCGGCGTTATTTTAAAGCTCGCGTAATTCAAGGCGGTTTTAGGTCCTCTTTAAATCACATTTTCGCCATGTACGTTATCCAAAAGTGTACGTATCTCGGAAGAACGCGTACACGCGCATTTATCATTAAGGAAAAACTCGTTATCACTAACTCACTTTAGGTTCGTGACACGCAATCTTGTTACGTACGGCCGGCTATTATTTTCGTCCGCGGGATCCGCAGAATGACTATCAAACCAGTAATGGATGCGTGCTTTTTGCCCTCCGGGAAAAATCTAGGTCGTTCGCTCGTCACCGACGGAATATCACTATGACAAATAAATTAATTAACGGGCCGTCGTTTAATTGAAAATTCATGATTGAATCTGATACACTGACGCCAGGTTAATGTCGCCCGATACGACGACGTGCTTGCGAACCCGGCCGTTAAAGGCGTGCCAACGTCCACACTTTTGCCTACGATCGTCGCATTCAACATTTCATTTGGGATAACCATTCATTATCGGTATTATGGACAGTTTTTGATTGAGCGAATTATCGGCGATTACAGTTCCGTTTGATCCACGGCGCAAATTTAATAGCCCGTGCCGTCCACGAGTATGTACACTTTGTTTTCGTGTAACGCAATAACGTAATAACAAGACCAACGAATTTGGTTCCGTTCCCTCATTATGCGTATTTCTAATTATTTGCACGCAGATTCGCATCATTTTACGTTTCCACGCATATTCAGATTATTTTACTACAATCGTCCGCAGCGCTTCTAGTCCTACTTGCGAAAAATGAACCAATTTGTAAAAGTTTCATGTAATTTTGAAAAAAGGACAATTTTGAACGAGTCTTTACGAGCGAGTAATTACATTACCGGGAATATATCGTTTTGATATAATTTATGCCTTGTTGTCGTGTCGAACGTATATTTTTATTTTATTTCATTTAAACGTGAAATTTTCAATATTTCGCACGCAGAAATATGTCATATTCGTTTATCAGTACCATTCGCGAGATATAGCTGGTTTCATTTGAATGACGTATGTCGTGAAATCAATATCACGTTCTGTTATGATTTATTTAAACTCACGTGTCAGTGAAATTTATGTTTTCCACTGGGCTGTATCGAAAAAACCATCATCTTTCTTTCGGACATCATCGGTTTTCTAAATTCTTATAATTATTCGGGTAACAGCGTTTAATTGTGTATGAAGGCAAGGATAGGAATATCATAATTTTATTTTCGTGGAGTACGTGAATGTATTTATAAACGGCGTGGTTTTACCAATTACTTAATGGCATATTGCATTCTTCATTTGTTTTCTGGTACATTTTTATGTCAATCTTTCTATTTTCAGTACTATGTCGCATCTTTTGTGGCAGATTTTAATTCATTATATTTATTACAAGCGGAGTATGGAAAATAACATGTTTATATCGACAAATGATAATTTGTGCATTTTGTACTAAAGAGATTGAATGCCACGAAATTGGTCCAGAAACTACCTTGGTTAACTACTCGGAAATACTTCAATTTTTTGCATATTTTTTAAAATTAATTTTAGAAGAATGAAAAGACCAATATACTTATTGATTCTGTTTAATACTAGCTATCTGCTTTACGTACCACACTTTAAAATCGAAATTGAGCCAGAAACTACATTGGTTAGCTACTCGGAAATACTACAATTTTTGCATATTTTTTAAAATTAAATTTATAAAAATGAAAAGACCAATATAGTTATTGATTCTGTTTTATACTAGGTGTCTAGTATAGGTGCCAGTCTATTAACTTTAAAAATGAAGGGCCTTAAGTATTGTTTCTGTAAAGTCGATAAAAATCCAGAAGAGTAGTTTTATTGATGAGTGTGAATCAAGACAAACAAATGTTTTGGGTACTTCTGACAAAAAGAATGTTTGGACAAATTATTTTCTACAATATGGAACTTTTATTTTTTATTTCAGATCCAAAAGAGGTTCCAAAAAATGTTTTTTAGGGTAACTCGTTTCCAAAATAGTCGTTCCATAAATATTTGCAATTTTTTAATTCAAATTGAACTTTTGAAATATCCGAATTGTCGAAAATATTTTCAATTCATTATAAAATTATTTTGTAAACATGGATGTATGTAAATAGTTTCTTAAGATGTATAACTCTATATTAAAGAATTAAAAGAGTTATTTTGCATCTCCCAACAATAAACATAAGAAATAAATCTTCTGCTGCACGTTAGATGTAATTAAAAAGAACTGTAATACCCAGAGAAAAATTAATCATTTTATTATTAACTTCTCATCCAAGGTTTATTATTTTCCCTGTCCCTCATCATAGCACTCAGTTTATTTGTGAATAATATTCGAAATGTAGTTCACGTTACTTGAAGTTAACCATGTAACATTAAGAAAATCAATACAAAAACAACGAACAGAAAGAAAAGCCAAAATATCCGAAAATTTAATAAATACAATCGATGCTGATGTTTTTCGTGTTTATATTAAAGAGGTTTGTAAAACCATATATTTTAATACACGAAATATATTAAAGATTTGTTTAGTTCATATTGTACTCTTCTATACTCCATTTTAAATTTTAGTTATGGCCGTAACCTGTTGCACGTTTTAATTTCATTCTGCTGGATATCATTAATTTTGTCGACGTTTCGATTAACTTTATCCATACGAAATTGTTTTGTTCATTTTCCGCTCATTTGATCAAAAATAGACAATCCAAGTATAGTCATCGGTACGTAAAATACGACGGAAAAAATAGCTGATACTATCCTTCCATCAATGCTGCAACATGTGCATGTAAAAATGTATACTTTTTCCAGGAACAATTCATGATAATTCTAATTCTACTGAATTCTTGATAAGACCATACAAACTAGTGAACCTCGTCGATCATACAAGATTGATCGAGAAATTATGTAGTCAGAGTACGGTACAATAGTTGGATTTTAATCGAGTTTCTGCATGAGACGTTAAACTCGCTTCCCAAGGAATTCATTAATGCATGAAATTATAATATATGATTTAGCTTATCGTACTTCCATATACGGCGAAATCGGTCAAATTTTTGTAGTCCATATTTATTTTTATTAGAAAATACTTTAAATCGTATTGGAAACGGCGAAGTCGCATTTTGTAGCTATGGATAAGATATGCTACTACTTACCTACGTAATACGACATCTATTATGGAATATTAACTGCAATCGTGAGAAAGAAATGTTCATTTTTCACTGTGATTAATTAGTAACTGAAGGTAAGATTACGTGCCACCCTTCTATTAGTGATATTAAAGTGAAAAGAATAATGACGGTTCAGTTGATAATTCAGGGATGAATTTTATTACCTTGTTGGACATTTATTGTTAAATGCTCAATTTTGATTTTTCATTGACATAATTTTTTAATATCTTAAACGATAAATTCGATATCAAAGTGATTCCTGACCCAGTAGAAATCTGCCCAGTTTTTTGTTACATTTCCCACTTACCCTGTACTTTTAACAAGGAGAATAACGAATCTCGACGAAAATTGGAATCATTTTCTACTAGAGTATTGTGAAAAATTTTCTTTGACATAAATCTTTAGAAAATATTGTACGCTTATATTTTAATTTTTTTGGAGTCGTTGAGTATTTCTCGATATTTTTTAAATGTCTCAGCAATTTTTAAACTTTGCTGATAACAGTACTGTTTATCAATAAAAATAATAATAATATATAAAATTTTCGTAATTTTTTCTGATGAAGAAAAATGCAATAACAAATAAGGGTTCTCGTTTAAAATGTTTAAGTTACCCTCTCTTTCATTTCACCCTAACTTTCTTAATTTATGTTTTATTAGGTCTTATTCGATAGCTCTCTCGAAAGCATTGTATACGTAAATTTTTTATATGACGTGTATTTCTCGAGATATTACATCGTTTCCTCACTTTGGACTATCCTGATTGTGCACATGCAGCAAAAAATTACGAATTAATACGATGAAGAGAGTATATTAATTGTATATGAAATAGTTCCCTTTTCAGTCGTTATGTGGTGTTTAGTCCCAAAAGTAACGTTCCCAAGAGATTCGTTTTTGTGTCTTTCTATATGGAAATTACTGTAAAGAACATATTACACAACATAATTCGTGATTTTGTTTGCTTCTTCGTGAAAAATTTCAGAGGTAAGAGTAAAAATTGTTATGCATATATATTTTTTCATTTTTTAAATGCTACTTCTAGACTTCTTTATATGAACTATAAATGTAAAATAATGATCATTCCTGCCAAAGAGCATAAGGGTGAAAATTGTTATATGCTTTTTCTATCCAAGAACGACACTTAAACTTGAACACTGCATTACTTCAGATGTTTAAAATAATTAAAACATCACCTAGTGCCTCTTAAGGAAACTAAAAGCTTAAAAAAATTGCATTCATAACTGATGTCCTTGCGAATTGCTGTTTTCCTTTGGAATATACACTTTATAGGTAAAATTTGTGCTACCTTGATTGAATAACTTTAGTACAGATATACGGTATTGAAAATCGTAAAATATTTATAATCGAATAAGTGTTATATTTCAATATTTTATCAGTATTCGACACGTGCACGGTTCAATATTGAAACAAAACTGAAAATAATACAGGCATTCAGTAAACGATTGTGTGTTACGCGGATTCATTCTGAAAGAATAAAATTAAAGTTATTTTTTGTACTTTATTCAAAGCTAAATAATATTAATTACTTGAAGATAACAAATTTTATACGAAATTTAGACGACCATTTTCCAATAAAATTTTATGTATATAATGGGAATCGTCTGATAACAATAAATTGGCTTAAATAGCATAATAAATGGTCGTCAAGTTTTATTTTCCAAAGGGAAAGTACTTCATTTGCCCGTTTATGTTACAAACAATAATATTTTTTAACCTATATAATCAGTGGAGAATCTGTCTTTTGATTCAATTTAATGTTGCAAAAATTAAAAAGATTTCTTTAAACACATTTTATTTAGATGTGGTACTTGTTACCTAATTCTTAAATAAACACAAAATTAAAAATCTTGTGATGGACAAAAATAGTATGCCCCTTTAGAATTTATACCCTCACCAAATAAATAAAGTCGACATGATAAATAATTTTCAAAGTTTAGAAACAAGAAAACGTAAAAAATGAAAAATTTCTTGCACCTTATTAAGTAAGCTCGACTCATTACGAATTTACTAAGAAAGTTTTAATGAAAAACATAAAGATTTTTCTTCGTTTATAAAATTTTATTTTTATACATTTAATTTGAGTGCGGAAAAGTTCTTAAAAAATCTGTTATGTAACCACGGTTAATTGATTAATTAAGAGGGTTCTAAAGTGATCCACCGATAAGGTAGGAAGTTTCACTAAATAGCGTAAATTTATGATGACTGAAACGATACTTCAAAATTCGTGCTCCGTACTTTTCACAAAACTTCGGTTTTTCGTGTTTTATATAAAACAATTAACGGTAAAAAGTGCTTTGTAGGTACAAGAAATTCACCTTTTTTGTCAAATATTCTCAATCACTTTTTATTTTAACACTAAAAAATTAATGATGATTAAGCTGCTTCGGTATTAACCCCTTCGCTGCGGATCTTTAAACAAAGATCTCTGACAAAGATCGTTGTCATTTAAGACTTTTCTCTGGAAGCGGCGAAAATAGAAATCTTTATCATGGCATAAATATTAGTCTAATGCAGTCAATAATGTTTCCAATTTAAAAACTGGACCATTTCTAGACAGTCCAGGACATACCGAACAATATGCCGTTGCCCTTTTTCAAAAACATGATGTCAAAAGAATGATATAAGTTCTTAAAATCAATACTTTTCACTAAAAAATTATCAAAAAATCGAACCATTTTGCTTGAAACTTGCTAGTCAGGGGGTTTCAAGGTCGCTTATTATTACAAATCTGATGATATATTTTGAAAATTTAAAATGACCGATCCAATTTGGCGGGAAAATTTTTCAAATAGTGATGTTATAGCCTTCCCCCGTTTGTTTCGATATACAATATCTACTTAAACACTTTACAACGAGGAAGTTGGAGAAAGGACTTTAAAGTGCACTTTTTTAGTTATTTTTTGTTTTATATTTTTTATTTTTAATTATCGATCCTGCAAACCCCTACAAATTAGTAATAAGAAACCACAAAAACCCCCGAGTGATAAGTGTCAAGCGAAGTGATTGGAATTTATAAAATTTACAGTAAAACCTAACCAAATTTTTTTCCCGCATTTTGGACACTTTTTATGAAATTCTCGCCGCAGCGAGGGGGTTAAAAAAGCACATACATAAAATGATTTCAAACGATAGGATATAGCATCCAGATCCAATTATAAGTGTCAAATATTATTTTTTTTTACCAAAGGTTTATGCCTCCTCATTTCAATGGCGCTAATCGATATCTATTGAATCCCAAAATTACTCAATATTTACAAATTGGGTTTTAGCAGAAGCTGCTGTTGAAAATTTCTGTAGGAATAATCCATAAGGTGTAAAAGAATCTTTTTACGGTTAGCGTTTCATAATCTTATAAAACAAAATTTCGTAATTTTTAGTTACAGTAACAAAAAATCAGATACAAAATTTCGTCAATTGCTGAAATTGTTAAATAATCTGTTTATCATTTTACTAAATCCTGTTACTCAGATAACAGAATTTTCCACAAACTTTTAATAGTGTTCACAATATATTCTTTTAACTTTTAAATCCTAAAAATATCAAGAGCAAGACTAATTTTACTATGGAAAAATCGTTTAGAAAAGGCATTCAAATAAATATAGATACTCAATCATTGGCCCTCCAGATATTAACAAATTTCACGTCTAGAACTTGTTATAAATATTTTAAAATACGATATTCCTTATATAGATTTATTTGTATCATCATGTCTTAATTCTTTATAATTCTTAAATTGTCCATTTCTAATACTTTTGAACACACGTATATTTTTTTCAGTAGGAAGTACGTGAATAATAAAAAAGAACTTTTAGAAATAAAATTATTTATCAACTCATTCATTTTTTGATCTTCATGGGAATTTGTATTAATGTCCTTAATGGTGGTTGATGAACCCCATATTTAAAATTCAAAAATTAAAAATGGCTGATCTAAGATGGCTTTCATTTCAAGTTTTGACGAATTCGCTGTATTCAAGTCAGATACATGCACACTTGGAAAAAGACGTCCATTATCTAGTGTTATATGAGCCATTTAAACTTGTTGGGAATTTAGACGACATTTTCGACATACAATTTCGAATTTTCAAAATTTGAGGTAGGTTCATATTCAATGATCACGAAGACTCTCTGGTGTTAAATTTAACTATTTTCATGTACAGCAATTTTAATTTACACCTTTATGGATTGATGATGATAAGGTTTAAGATTCCTCATAAAATTCTTTCTTTGCTTAGCTAACTAGAGAGGAGAAATTTTAATTTGACTTGCCGTCACATAACCTTAAAGTATCTTTATTACAGAAAATATTTTGTTACAGTTTGTAACACTCTCATAAAAAATTTAATTCACATTAGAAATGTGCAATCTAAAGATTCTACTGAATACTAAAAGCCACAAAACTATCTGATGAACTTTATCGGTTCTAAATAAATGAATAATTAAGATCAAAAGTGTATCAAAAATTTCTTAAATTAATAAGTCGTCTATATGAAATACGCTTATAACTGACTGTTCTTACACTAAATAATTAGGTACTAAACTAACGAAATAGGTAGTTGACCAGTTGGAATTAAATATTTATCCTGTCTACTGCTGCTTTCAATTAAGGTGACAACGATCTACCTATTACGTTAATTCCGATTTTCACTAAGAATGTAGTATCACATAAACTAGTAGGGCTTTCCGGGCCGCATATGTAGTTGATCGGATTTCATGTCATTTTTGAAAAATTTAAAATGGCGGTTTTATTTTACAAGTTCAGAATGGCCGTTTCATGATGGTATACACAAATTTCGAAAACGTGCCCATTTTTCCTATATTATTATTACAAATTAAAAATGCCTTATTTAATGTGTCAATGAAATATTAAACATCCCCTATTTGAATAAAATGTTTTCGGGAGTTTTCAAGGACGCTGCGGTTACAAATCCGACGCTACTGTACCGTCATTTCAATATTATATTCCTATTTAAAGCCAACATGAATATTTTAAAAATAAAATTAATATTGGATTCCTAAACAGAAAGCCCGAATGCCTCCCAGTAAGGACTTTTGTTACAACAGGGAATAATTTTCACATTTTTATCCGGCATCCGAATGTTAGATACGTAATAAGCGATGCCAGAAATCTTTACCAATAAATTTGTTGTAAACAGATGTACTACAGATATTAATACAGAATTTCTACGAAAAACAGCATTTTTAAATTTTATTTGCTGATGACAATCATATTAATAAAAATATGAAAACTTTTAACATTAAACAAGTAAATTATTTTTCATAATAATTTAGATTCTGTGCAAGAACTATTTCCAGCCTCTATGCTCTTATATTCTGTTTGAAAAGTAACAAAATAAAATTAAATCTACCTGAGATAGACAACCTAAACTATAGAACATTTTGTATCTCTAAAACTATCAACATTTGGAATAAGATTGAAAAGAATAAAAATGCATATAAATTTTCACCAGCGGATACTAGAATTTTTATAAATTTTTCGTACTTTTTTTAAATATTAAAATTGGTGAAATATCAACATAAAAATGTCAAAAAAATGCCAGTGTATTTCTTAATTAATTCTGACAATTTATTACTTTTATTATTGTTTCGAAGAAACTTTCAAAAGAATTTTTTCAATAATTTTAATCTCGGGGACCATTTTGAGGATCGCCATATTAAATTTTGTATTGCGGATCCTCCGTTAAATATAGGACTCGAAATTACTTGGGGGAGAAGGATATGTATTTGACTGGTTTCTTATACAAATTTCAGATTATTTAAAAAATTCGAACATATCTTTTAGATATCTATAAGACATCTTTTGGATATATCGAAATAGTTATTTGCGTATCAAGGTAAAATAACTTTTGCGCTCGTAGGCGATCATTCGAAACGTCGACATTTGATGAAAAACTATAGGGTAATTATTTTGCTGGGGTGACCAAACTCAATATGTTTTGATCAAACTCAATCATGAACTTCGTTCATGACAATAGCCGTACACATTTTAAAACAGTTTTTATGGCATTATTGTTGACTTTAGGAAGAAAATGTATAAAATCTTTTTTTGTAGAGAATTGAATGCTCTATCTTTTTTGTTTCAAACATTTTTGAATAAAATTTGTATTTTTACAAAATAAATGCACAAAACTACGAAGAAACGTAATTGGGGCTAATGTTTTTTAGTAATGGACGGATGGATCTGCGCAAAATCTAATCAGATCTAAGTTATGCCAAGACACGTATTTTAACAAAAAATTATGTCGATACGCTTATCCGGACAGAAATTTTTTTATTGTTGATGTGAGCTCCTTACGGTTTGAAACGTCGACATTTAATGAAAAACTATAGGGTAAGTTTTTTGTCCGAGGTGACCAAATTCAATACTTCGTTCAATACTTCTGGGTCGAAGTAATTACATTTTTCTGCAATAAATTATGTATAACTTTTTAAGCGTCCACTTTAGAAAAATGTTGGGTCGATATTCTGAAAGAACATGGATTTTTAGGTTTGAAATTGCATATCCAATATTTTTTGGGTGAACACGCTGAAAAAATAAACTGTTCGAGAATTCATCGAAAATTGATATATAGGACTTAAAGAGTTAAGATTCCGAAGACAGAATTGCGATATGACCAAAATAAAATGTGGCGACTTTTATATGAATGAAAAATTATAGTAATTTTGTAACTTCCCGAATATGAATTGAATATTGAATTTTTAAATTTCTCAATGTCGGATAAAATATTAAAATATGGCACACCGTCAATGTTCAGAAAAAAATCATTTATCCTCGAAATTACTAAATATCCGGGCCACAATTATTTCTTAGTAGTTTTTATTAATCTCTTTACTAGTTTTGTCCTGTCATGTATCATCATAATATTATATTATTCATTATTTGATACAATAATTTGTGATTATTGAACGAGTAAAAATTATTTTTCCTAAAATGAAGGTTCATCATAATAAACTCAAAATTTAATGAAAGGTTTCATGCAAAATACGTATCATTATCGTCTATTTCAACGTCTCTCAATATTTGGTACAGGGAAGTCAACGATATTTGGTAATCTTTTATACATTTTAAAATGGTTTTCAGTTTTACAATTTTTATTATTTTTTAATTCTTTTTCCTGTTATGTATTTTTTTTTTATTTTTCGATTTTATTGTACTATTTCTTTTGTAATGAAATTCATGCAATGATTGACATTATTATTTATTTTTTCTTATGACCAGCTTCTATGAAATTATTCAAAACATCGTTTACATCTACGGAAACAATATTTACGTGCTTTTACTTGACAACTTTTTGAAGAACATACTATTCAAAGAGGTATGTTAACCTCCACTTTTAGGAAACAAACTTTGTATTGTTCAATAATAAATAGTATAAAAATCATAGTAGAGTAAATTTGAATAATAAATGTTGGTGGAGGTATTGCTTGTCCATTGAAGTTTAATAACGGTGACATGTAATACTTGGCCAAATGGATTTATTTAAAAATGGACCTGCTTAAAGATTGGAAATGATGTTCCAAACAGCTGGTAAATTTCATCAGTTCAAGGATTTTTGTTAAAATGCAGAAGTCGTCATCTTCTTCCCAACCACGTCGAGTAGAACAAATTCACCCATAATGCGCACTTTCATATTTTTCACAAAATAAACAAATTTGAAGATGGTTACAATATATAGCCGAAAACGGCTTTTTGCGTTACTTTTAAACAAGTCAATTTTGCCAATATCGTTATTAGAATAATAAATGCATGGCGAACGTTTGGGACTTTTTTTTGTATAAAAACCGGAATATTTAATTCCCAAGTGGGCAAACCGCAATTATGACTTCAGAATCTTCATAAGCGACTTGAAAAACGAAATAAAAAATTTGAATTTGAGAAAAAAATGTTTAGAATAACTCGGCCAGTTTTAAGGTTATTTCAAACAATAAACACTCATTTTAACTATTTTTGCGAGACTACAGTTGGTTGCTAGATAATTTGACCTACGCTGAATATTTCTCTTTTTATTGATCATGATTTCTCTTGTTATGTTCTAAGAAACGGAGAGAAATGCCATTTTATGGGGGCTTTCACGGTTAATTCTTTTTGCTAAAGGTTTAATTAAAAATTATGAAGAAAGGAGTTGTAGAGCTAGAAAAAGTAAAGAATTTGACTCCTTACGTGTTACGTTTAGTTGAAAATTAAGCTCATGAGGAGCAAACTAATGTCGTAAAATTAAAAAAAAAAACAATAAACGCGCACAGTCATTTCAATATATGGGTTTCGACAACGTTGTTATATTAAACATCTTCCTGGGTACTCAATTTTTATCTAAACGTAAGATGTAAGGAATAAAATTCTTTGTTTTTCGAGCTCTTCAACTTCTTTCTGTGTAATTTACGCGTAACTATTTATCCAAATGAGTTAGATGTGAAAACCCCCATAAATCGGAATTTTTCTCTTTTTTTGTATATAACAATAGAAATATTCATCGTGGGTCAAAATGAGTTTCTAAAAATCTTTAAAATGTGCCTTCATTTTTTAAAATAACTTTAAAACTATCCGAAATATTCTAAAAATGGTACTTTTCGATACAAGGCCGTAAAGCAAGATTTTACGGCTCGAATGCGATACCAGCGTACGAGGATTAGCGAAGCCGTAAAAATGAAAGCTGTAAAAATTCGATTTCGCGGACTGCATTTATTCCGTATGGGTTATGTTTTTGACAACGCAGATTCATGTTACACGTGATCCGTAAAATTTCATTTTACTAAAAGTAGACCGTAAAATCCGATTTTACGGCAATAGTACCGAAAAAAATTTTTTTTTCTCAAATTCAAAGACTTTCTATCAAAATTCTATACGTCGGATCGCATTTTGGTATTACACTTTTTTGCTCAGAATGTTGTACTGTCGGGCAAGAACTCATGTAATTAAATGAAGTAAATTTTTGTCTGTGTGGGCACATTTTATCACTCGCCATAAACCATGTAAAGTCGTGACTTTAGTAATTAAAGGGGAAGATTTTTAATCATTTGTGATAAAATGCGAGATTGTCAATGACCTTTCAACTTACTAGTGATTTTCAGTTAATCTGAACATTTTTAGCGCACAGAAGTTCTTAATATTTTTTAGTGCTCTAATTACGTTTCTGTTTGTTTACTGGTAGTATAGTAGAAACATTCAGAAGGTAGGGAGGGTTGGTTTTACAGCTACTAAAATGTTACGCGTTAAGCGAAAATAACAACGCATAGAAAGAATTCGGTATATAAACTGTAATGGTCTCCTGTCAACTAGCACAGTTGAAATATAAACACGCTCCTGATTCGAATCTTTCTTCTGACCTTTGATAGAGAAGGAACCGCACCGTTCAAATGTAAGTACCAAGTTAAGTGCGATACCAGTATGGAAAACTCCATCAAAGAAATAATATAAAGGATTAAAAAGTTTACCCCGTTTACCTCAGTGAATGACTCGGGGTGACTGAACGTTATCCAGATTATAAAAAATGCAAATTAAAAATAACGTATTCCTAGAGCAGTAACCCTTGCGAAACTTGAGTAATAAAACTCGGGGTAACTCCTCATCAAGGGCTGGGAACAAAACGTCGTGCGCACCGTTTTACTGCGGGCGGAAAAACTCCAGGTGCGAGAGAAAAACGACTTTTCCGCGATGAACGTTGTTTTGCCCTATACTTCGACCTGTACTCTTCGCATATTTATGGACGTTGGTCGTCCGTACGAACATCGTCTTCAAGAACTGCCTGAAAGATTGAAAAGACGGAAACACGTGAAAACGGTGTTTACCTAGGTTAGGTACGTACCGGAAGCATTGACCTGGGGCTGGGATCGAAGATCGAGGGGGGTGTGGGAAAAATGGTCAATTTCTCCCCCGCCCCCGCTGAGAAAGGAACTGGATATCCTAGCGTTCGTTTCCCGGAGCATGTGTGGCCCATAAATAACATGTAAATATTTTCAATAACTGCCGAGACGAGCCTCGGCATGAAAAATGCAAACCGCTTTGCGTCCGGTCGCCCACAACCGCCCCCGCGACCGCGTCAACGGCATATCGCCCCGCGCCGCCGCCGGCGTTTTTGCAAACCGAACTGTCCTTTAATATATATCTGTATACGCGGCGTGTCCCAGCAGGAATTTATGGCGCCCGCCGGCCGATATTTGTTTTACTTATACCGCAGAACCACTTGCCGCTTGCTACTTCCGGCGTAGTTCGTTTTTGATGGGAGTTTGCTGATAGAAGACTTGAAACTGCCAGGTGTCGGTGTATTTTTATTTTTTATACTAATTTTTCAAAACGATGGACGTAAACATTGATCTTTATGACTTGTCTGGAGATGAAAAGTGCCTTCTTAACGCTTCGAGGGAGTTATCGAATGTCAGTGTCTTTTAATTCAAAATGGCGGTTCATGAGGTTAATTTAAATTTTTTATTTTTACCTCCGCTATCTTGGATCCGCCATTTTGAATTTAATAAAAGCGACACTGGATTCTTAAACACCAACCCCGAAAACAGCCAAGTAGTGGTTTGTATGAGCTCTGCTCAATGTAGTTAAATAATTTGCATTTTCATCATAGTCACTAGGAATAGCAAGGTTAAAACCATTTTTTTTTTTCAAAACTATGAAATTTTTGTTAAAACAATCGTATATGATTTTTGTAGGGGAAGAATCAAGCTTTAATTTGAGCACAAATTCAGATCTGTTGCACGTCAGGCTTCTGAGAAAATTTGGGGTAAAGACACCCAAAAACACGTTTTTTGGTGTTTTTGTCCGCACTTTTCTCAAAATCATGACGTGATAGACATTTTTCGTCTTCAGATTCGTGTTCAGCGTACAAAAATACGTCGGAAATCACTCTGATATTAAAAAAAAAAAGTGAATTTTGCAGATCTGTGTAATCAGGGTTTAATCAAGGCATATTCAGGCGAATTTGATTAGGATAACTTACTGGAATCTGATCATGTTCTGATCTGGGTACATTCAGGAGTCCCTGATCAGGAACGTCTTACTGGAGCCTAGTCAGGCCCTGGTACATATTTAGGCTGCCTGAATAAATTTCCCCTCAGGCAAGTTCAAGAAAATCACTTTTCTGAGGTCTCTTGGGTCGCAGAATATGAATCTAATGTTGGTTTTTATCCATTGAAAATGGCGGATTGATTACGGTGGACAAAAATATTAAAATCGTCGCAAACTTCACAAAAATTACTTCTTGAGGGGGCTTCACCCGAAGTCAGTCACGGAAGTCAAAGATTCAAAATTCAAAATAACGGATCCATTATGGCGGACAAAAATATCAAAATTATTGAAAAGTTGACGAAAACCAATACTTGGTGATTTTGGGATGGCTGAATATAAAATGATGTCAGTTCTTAATAATAAAAAATGGCGGATTCAATATGACGGACAAAGTTGTTCGTCAATGTTAAAATTTTCTCCAAGTTGACGAAAATCACTACTGAGGTGTTTTTAGGTTTATGAATACAAATCTCATTTCGCCTTTTATTAACTAAAAATGGCGGATTTAATCACGTCACTAATATTTCGAACAAAAACTTAAAAATTTCCAGAATGTTCTTGGTAATTACTACTCTAGAAAAACGAAGTTATGTTTAGTAAATTTCAGTGGCTGCATTATTGTTACCGTCGTTGTCGTATTTTACCTCATCAAAGCCACCATTTTTAATCATTACATTGGTTTTATTATCTATATGTGTGGCCATTATATTTCAAGTTCAAAAATTATATATTTGTTTCTAGGAAATTCAACATCTCTTTTCATCTTTGAAAGAATGGTCGCAAATTAGATAAAAATCGATGTTTGTCATAAATAATACTCCTTACCACCATTTTGAATTTTTAATTCAACAACATCACATTTGAATTCAGCAACCCCAAAAACTTTCCAGCAATAATTTACTCAATCTTCGATGAAATTTTGACACTTTTTATCGCCATATTGGTTCCGCCATTTTGAATTTTATAAACAGACATCACATTCGTATTCAGCAACTCCAAAAATTTTCCAGCAATAATTTTCTTAATCTTCGCTAGAAATTGGACATTTTTGATCGCCATATTAGTTCCACCATTTTGAATTTTTATAAACCGACATCGAATTCATTTTCAGCAACATCCAAAGCCCAATGCGGCGCTTTTCTATTTTCGAGATCGGGCGGAAAGTAGTAGTTTTTGTAACGAGAGCTAGAAAGATGGAGAAAGGGTTATCTTTAAAGAGAAACTGAAATTCTATTTCAAGTTCAACTTTCTTGTGAATTTTTGTAATGCTAATTTAGAATCCTAATGTATAAAACAAAATCCTGCAGGTTATTTTTAGTTTTTTGAATCTCTTTGCCTAAAAATAAGTTCTAAAATGTAATGAAGTCTAAGCGAGCCGAAAATAAGATATTTGAAAGAAATTATTTTGATTTTCCTTTTCGTTCGATCATAACGAAAGCATTCTTATCCAGCTATTATTTGTCAGTTTCTAAGCAAACTGTACTTTCCTGCGAGATAACTTTTCACCAGAGGTACGTGGAACACGGACCGACACATCGCTCTTCCGTATCCTTCCCGCGTATTAATCTGTGGTTCACCTTTCCAAAATTCGCTAGAAATTTCATAGCTGAAAATTTAGGATGGAATTACTATGGCAACTTCACCAAACTACGTGACTCAGTGTATAAATTTCATGCTATCGACTCTTTCCGTCATATATTAAAGAGTTTAAAATTTGTCTAATAACAATTTCGAACGTGCTTCATAAACATGCATTACTAGTGATTAGGTCGGTGAAAAAGAACTCATGATTTTGTTCGTAATTAAATATATGGAATAACATTATCGCCACTATTCACTATTTCCGCTGAGCCTCATTAATTGGTTGGGACACCTAAGAATGAGTGCAATGACTAAATCTGCTTGAATCCATAATTTATGTGGAGTTCGTATTAATTCCCCTTAACAAGTTCAGTTTTCCACATTTAAAAGAAGATTTAAAAGACATCTAAGTCTCTTAAAAAGGCATTTAAGAGTAGGCTCAACCCCACAAGTAAAGTAAGAGGTTCGAAAGACGTGAGCATAGTTGCTATATATTTTTGTCCGGTGTCCGTTTGTCATCACAGAGTCTAAGTTAAAGACAATTAAAGGTCAAATGTAGAGAATCAATTTAATATAAAAGTAAACCAGTACATTTCTCTGTTTTTTTTTGGAGTCACTGAATCCGAATTCAACGTCCGTTTATCATCACCAGGTCTAGGCCAAGGACAACTGAAGGTCAAATGTATAGAATCAATTGGTTCTTCAAGAAACCTAGTATATATTTATTCGTTTTTAAGGCCGTTTAATACGAATTCAATATCCGTTTGACCGTCACAGATCTGACTCAAGTGTAGTTATTTAAATCACTATATCCGTACGCTTTTGACATTGCTGAATCTAAATTTTCTTTTGGATCTTCTTTTGGATAATTGATTACATGGCTACTCCAATGAAACAGCTGAAACATATTAACTGGTTAACCTAATTATTGCCTTAGTCGACATTGGTAGTCGTCCCAATCATAAAATCTTATCATATTTTGACCGTTTGAGTAAACGAGTATTATTTAGTGAACTGTTTCATTTCTAAAGATTTTCACAAAAGTTCTGATGAATTATAATGAATTACTACTCGTTCTGAAATACTAACTTCCCATATGACCTGGCATATTTTTATGTACTTCGATTCTTCGATCTGCATAGTGGTGCGATTTAAAGATGCTTGCATTTTCTTGAGAGTTCTGGATTCAGAAGTATGCGTTAAACTATGTAATGCTGTTTTTTACGCTAGTTAAATTTCATTAAATTTTCCACATAAAATTAAATGAATCATTAATAAGTCGGTTGTATTATTTCACGTAAAGTTCGTTAAAATGTGAGAATTTCGAAAACAAATCAGTAGTGGCCTTGCCTTATCTGCTGTTGGCATTAAAAACGAATGAGAAGCTATTGTTTTCTATTGATAACATTGGCCCACAAAAAGTTAGTATTTTCTGTATTCAGGTTCAGATTATAATAATCCGACATATTTTGAGGTGCTAAATACGAATCTGCAATAGACCATAGTGGTCGCTGTGCAACTTCTAGATATAACCTCAACAAAATCATAAAAAATTTTGTAGTAGTATAGGATTTAAACAGGTACATTGTGGCTTGTTTCGGACAAAAACCGTATTATATTATTTCATTGTATTTCGACGGCCTCAATATGCATCTACAGTCTAGAATATAACACGTAAAGAACATTGTTATAACAATCATTAAACTCACCTTTTTTGATTCGTTGAATATGAATTTGGAGTAGAAAAAGGAGGTAGCTGGGGGAATTTCAGACATTACCTCAAAAAACTCCTTTAAAAAATAAGATTTAATAATGATATATTCACACAAAAAAATCGGTGACTTCTCTAAGGTTTATCAAATCAATTATTTATCAAATTTATCAAATCAGATTTATCAGCTTTATTAGCACATGAATCCTGTGTATTTTGATCTGCCGAGCATGAATCTATAATTAAAAATATAATGGTAGGCCCTTCAATTTCAGATATAACCTCAAAAATCGTAAAAATTATGTTTTATAGTGACAAAGTGTTTGTTGACAATTGAAGAATACGATTTTTTTCAGCTCCGAGTTCAATTCTATGTTTTTTATAATTATGTCAAAAAAGTGGCCATTGCATTTTTTTGTTGTTGTTTGATATGAAATGCTGATTTAAATTGAAATAAAAAAATACCACTCTAAGTCTTTATCCGAAATAAGTCATATTGACCTCTTTACGCCTACATCGTTATAAAACCTAATTTTTTATGATTTTTTGAGGTTATGTCTAAAATTTTCCCAAAGCGACTAAGATTTTAACTGCAGATTCGTGTTAATCCTTTAAGTCCCAAATTCGCACAATTTGCACACGGATTTTAGCATCGTTTTATTTATACGATAAAAATTTGTAAAAAATGTAAACATTTATATGCGACTATTTATAAGGTCGCTCTTTCGATTGGTGCTACTAAAATTTTCGAGAAATGACATTTACCACATTTTTTTTAATGCATTTTTAACTCTAATACCGGTTTCAGACCACCTGCAGATCTATCAGAAATGTGTTCCCGATTGTTTTACATCAAAATTATATACTCATATATTTTGATTTATTTCGTTTTTCATTTCAAACTAGCGTCTCAACTTTGAACATTTTTGAAATTGCTATTTATGAAATTGTATATATAAGTTATTACGAGTTTTGCATGATCTGTTTTGATTTACGAAAGCAGTCATATCCCACAAAATCCAATTTCAAGATGGCGACTGCCATCTGCCAATGGAAATACGTATATTCCGAATTCTGTTACAACCAAAATAGGCATGAAACTTTGCTAATTAACAATGTATGGGATATTGCTGCTTTATAACAACAAGCAAAGAAAATCACTCTGATATATATCCTATTGTACATGTTAATTTTATAGTCAAAATGGTGAATGGTTCGTGGAAACGTGATTAACAATAAAATTAGTGTTTCCTTAGTCCTTTTTTGACATTTTCTTTTTGTTACGCTATTTTAATTGTGCCTTTTTTTTGCTTAGAAGTTGTTTTAAGTTTTACACAGAAACATATTATATTTAGTTATTATTTTACGTATATGCTGCAAATAATATTGTTTTTTTTATGATTTTATGTGGACACTACAAAAATTAAGTAAAATCTTCAGATTAAAATGAAGTACATCGCTGCTTCGTATATTTTCTTTACAATTTGTTAAATTCACCAAACGAGAAACAATTTTTAATGTTATCCTTCCAAATATTTAAATAATTATATAAATATTATAATCAAACTAAACATTATCACATGAATTTATGCAAATTATTCATTTGTTAGCAACTAAGACGTAATATTTCATAAAACATTATTATAAATATTTCAAAGTTTTTCAGAAAAATTCAGTCGAAGTTGAAAAAACACACATGCAAATTGTGCGAGAGAATTATTCTGATAAATTTTAACGACAATTAACTAAATGATATGGTTTCAAAATTGTACATGATGTTTAGAACATTGAAAATTGAGAATGTCGGGTTAATACCTTGTTGGATTTGTTTGTTATAGGGGTTTCGGGTTCATCACATTTGCAGATCCAGCGGGGGTGGACAAAGTACTGGCGCAGGGAACTCACGAACTAGACGGCAAAAAAGTGAGTATCAAATTTTTAACAATTGACCCATTAATTGAATAGTTTTTATATCCTTGTTTTTGCTGATATTCACAGGTAAAAATAGTTTAAATGAAATTTAAAATTGTGAAATACACGAAATTCAAATTTAGTATTTCAGATTTTATTTGTTGATTTGTTAGTCAGAAAACAGAATTCAGTATTACTGTTAAAGGTGTCCCTAATTATTAGCAACGAAAAGTAAAATTTGTTTTCATATGCACTATTTATAGTTAGTAATACAAAAAATGAAAAAATGATGCTTTGACAAAGCGGTTTATTTGCAACGTTCGCAGAGCGATTTCTTAGATCACTTGATTAGTAAAGCCATAAATAAATATGTTCGGTCTACTGGTAGCTACGCATTAATTAGCGGATCATTAGGTAAGAGTTGTTAACGAGCACTCAAGACTGCTTCTGGCCAACGAGTGGAATAAAGGCGTAGGTCGAAAATTGCGTATAAACGAAAAGTCCCACAGTTAAAGCAAATACGTGAAATTCAAGTGAGCACCTAAATATGTAAGTTTAATGCAGCATAAAAGAACTGCCGCGACGCCATAATAAAAAGGCGAAAATCCGTCGATCGAACATTAAATTTGTCGTTTTCCAACTCTTGACATTTCCTTTCAGTTCCAGGGATTTTTTAACTCTGACGTATTACGTAAGTACATATTGCTTTAACTTACATTCAAGGAAATATTTGTATCAACTTTAGGAATTTCAGTAAATATGGGGATTTCTTAAATGGTGAAATCCAATTCCAGTAAAACCTTTTGATGTAGACACAAATCATGAAAATGATAGGCACAAATTCTGTATTTTAAATATCATCCTTTGCTCTTGGATATTATTTTCGGAATTTTTTGAAAATGTAACTGAAAGAAATTTTCTGAAAGGATTTTTTTACTGTTGTTGAACAAATAAGTTGAAACGATGAACAATATCGTTAGAAACAAGGTTTGTACCAATACATAAATATGACAAAAATATCCAAAATGGATGGTAGCCAATTATGTCGCTCTGACTACAAACACCAAAGTGTTTAACGTCATTAAGAATGATCTGAAGAATCGAATGACTATGATGCAGAGTAATAATCACACCAACATAAAAGTAGCAAAAAAAATGTACAAACGTGAATTGCAGATCGTCAAAACTGTCACAATTGTTCTTGATAAGGTTGTAAGAAGGAAGTCAAGCTGACCTTATCGCAAGGATGTAATTGGAGTAGTAAACCACGCTACAAATTAGTGCAAGAGCAAAGTGGACTCATCCATGATGGACCAACATCAAGAGTTGCGCTAAATTCTAAAACGTGCAACAAAACTTTCTAATGAAACCTAACAATAAAAAAATGCATCAAAGCTTAGTGAACAAAACCAAAGCCATGTTCAACATCCTAGATGGGATGTTTAGGACCAAATAGGAGCTAAATTTCGGATATGCAAAGGTTGGTGCCATCAAATCATTGGCTATGGTGCTACCAGTTTGAAAGACTGAATGCCTTTGTGGGATTTAAATAAGTTAATCACGGAGCAAATATATGTTCTAAGGAACGCAAAAGAAGCATACAAAATGGCATCCGAATTGGCGATGCTAGCAATAGCAATTTCTGCCGATAAATCTTGACATGCCATTATAAGCCAAGGCATATCGTTAGATACCAACTCCCTGGAGTTGTCCAGAATGCATCAAACTCAGCTGTTATGAGGATAAAAATCCTGAAAAATCGAATGCCCCAGCTTCTATTAAACACCTGGCAGACTCAGTGAAATGAAACAGAGCGGAATAAAAAAACGTAAAAATGGTCACCAAACTTTAGAGCCTGAAATGATAATGGATTTTACCAAATTGGTGGATATACCAGTTTATCTCTGGTCATGGACAACAATGAAGTGGTGATGCAGAGCAATATTCTTGTAGAAGGACTGACAAACACCTAGAGGCAATGCCTCAAATATGACAACCTAAACGCTTCTAAAACCATATGCATGCCAAGGCAATAATAATGCATACCTAGAAAGCAGGAGGGCTTGGAAACGTTTTTCTTTTATCAAAGAGCTTCTTGAAGAAGAACACTATGGACCAGAAATGGTGAGCAGGCCAAATAAACAAGCAAACACAACCAAACATTATTGAAGATGAACAACATCTTAGAGCATTTCGTCCGAAAGCCAAAATGTAAACATTTTATACTGTATATTATGACCAGAAGAATATGTATAATGGAGGGTGATCCCATGTTTGTTCCCATGAACGATTGGAATAGTTATGGTAACAATTCTTTAGCAGATAACCGGATAAGACGGTCGACGATATGTTGAAATAACTCATCTGGCTAGTAGCGCATACTAGCTGGAAATAATAACCGCCCGCAAAGGAAGAGGATATTATCGCAGCGGCATCGAGGAGATAGGCACAGAGCGGAAAGAGATAGCGCGGTGCAAATGGATACGAACATTAGCTGTCCGGGGTGCCATAAGTGCTCGAAGTAGCGCACGAAATATCGCGGACAGGCAGTATAACGGGCGAACTAGCTTTCCGGCGACATAAATTTCGCCTGCAATTCGCTCGCCTAATGCAAATTGCGAACTGCGTACGTTACATACGTACCTACGTATTCCCTGCTACCCAGTCGAGCCCCGTTCGAGATGGGGAGGTAATGGGGGAACGGTTTGACGGAGCATGGGGGGAGGCGTCGCGTCGTCGTCTAAATTAAACCGCTCGCCCTCTAAGAAGTAGAGAGGAACATTTAGGAGGAAAATAAAATCTGCGGAATTGCCATCGTATGTTTCCTGCGACTTCGCACTGTCGCATGAACGTTACGAATGCGACCTGGTTTAATTGTTTCTTTTTGTTTCGTACTTTTGAAAGGGATGTAAAATAAAACAAAAAATATCGTGCAAAAAATCTTTGGTACCGTAATTACCAGGATGTGGGACGCAACGCAACTTGATATGACGATGGTGCAGATTTCAACAACAATTAATGTAATTATAACGCATCTTCTGACGATATTTGAATATTGCAAGCTGGCGACCATCCGCCTGCATCGGTTTGGAATGCAGTTTTAATAAACAAACGATGACTAACGAGAAATTACCCAAAAGCCTCTGCGGAGGCTTCACGAAGTTTCTACATGACCCGCATATTTCGAGCATTTCGTTCCGTCGCAAGAGATTCCGTCACAGCCTCTGACGACTGAATCTCGAGAAAAGCAAGCTCTTTTTGAAAGACAGAACGAGGGTTTAACACCTTTGACTCGATTCCTCGCACGCGATGCCGTGCGGAAATACCCCTCATTCCGTCTGTTCCAAATGCTACATAACATTAGTCAAAGATGTGATTGGAGGATACGCCAACTAAAGGAACGATTTCCCGTCGATTTCTTACGAAGAATATTGATTTTTCACGACCTCTCAGGAAATTAGCCTGAGCTAGTTCCTGCATAGGGGATCTACCTCAGCAGAAAGTGCTTTTACTGTATCTGCATATAGGCATAATGCGGCATTTATAATGTCACAGTTTAACACAATTTTGATAATAAAAGAGTATTTCATTTTAGTGCATCAAATATTTCAAAGACAGTTATGGAGCTCCTTGGTTCTAATTAAACATAAACTGTAAAATTTTCAAGCACTTTCCTCGTAAAAGAACTGGGTTTTACATACGAGACCTACCTCTGTGGAAAGTGTTGCTTTAATTGTGACTGTATACTATAGGCGTAAGTTTCAAAGTCAAAGCACATAATTTGCATAATAAAAAAGTATCTCATTTCAGTGAATCAAAAATTGAGCTGATAGTTACGGAGATGCATGGTTCTAACGAAAGATAAACTGCAAAATTCTGATACACTTGCCTCGTAAAACTTTTCAATAGAATTTTGGCATCTTTAAACTCCTTTTCTTGAAGAGTTAATGTCCGTTGTTTTGGTACTTTTAGTGCTTCAAAGACTAAGTGCATGGATTTGAAGAAATTCGTCCCTATTGGGTACCAAAAAGTGATGGACTTTGCTCATGAGCACCTCTGACAGAACTTGTGTTATTTTAAAATACCATTTCCAAATAATATATATCTAAGTCACAATCCAAGTGCTTCAGAATTCTGTTTGTTTTGTAGTATAATAACAAAATTATTTCCTAGCCGTCAAATCAATTTTTGATGCACTAAAATCAACAAACAGAATTCTGAAGCACTTGGCTTGTGACTTTTTCAAATAGGAAATATTCTATAACTCCATTTTCTAATCAAATACGTCGCTGGAGTTGGTAATTTAAGTGAAATTTAGCATTAAAATTTTGAAGCACTAGTTTGATGGAGATTTTTAATAGTGCATTGATGTCTTAAAGGATCAGTTTCTACATCCTAAAGAGTTACAATCCTGTCTTTGTTGATCTTAGTGCACTGAAGACTTCATTCATACATATGGCGGATTTTAGTTCTATGGAAAACTGAACTACAAAATTCTGAAGCATTTGCTTCATAACGATTTCCGACAGAAAACACTTTACAATGAATTCGGATTTTAGTTTTGGTCATCTGATCTCACGGAGTTGATCATTTTAGGTTATTAAAGTTTGTATTTATGGACATGGAGAAATTTGGGCTGATTGAAAACTGAATCAGAATTTTGAAGCATTGAAGTCGTGGATATCGCGCAACAGAATCCAGTCACTGACATCCTAAAGGTTTATTTCCTATTATTTATTAATATGTTAAAACGATTGGTTTGCCGATCTGATCTTCTATCGGATTTTTATATTTATTTGTGATCTCTAAACAACGAGAAAAATGAAAGGAACTTTTATCCTGAACTGAGACACGGGAAGTTTATTTTTGGTTTCCTTCTATATCTCAAAACTCTATTTCCATGCCTTTCAAAACTAAGATCCAGGATTTCGGATTTCTAAGAAATTGCAATCATGAACACCAGAAATGAAAAAATGCAACATCCTTCACAAAGGTGTGACAAGAGTAAATATAAAAGGATTAACTAATGTCTGATGCACATATGCATGCACACAGGATGATCGAGAATAGAGATATGGGGAATGTTTCAACTTTGAGAGGTAGAATACGAATCAAGAAGGCGAACATGTGATCACTCAAGGAGTGATAATATTGACGGTAGAGATGAAGATGAAGTTGCAGTCATAGCGAAGCAGCCTTGACGACCCGGATAATTATAAACTGATAACGCTAATGGAAGGAATGAAGATGAGACTACTCTCGCTGGATGATAATTATGTCTATATATATGAAGTAGGAAGATAAATATCTAGGACTATATAGAGGAATATATGAATATGTTTATGGAATATACATGAATCTTGTTTGATGGCGACCGTATTTTGTTGCTCTACTTACCAAATTTCGTTGTTATAATCACCGTAATATAAAGACTTTTTTAAACTCGTTTTTATTTTCATGAATCTTAATTTTATTAAATGATCTTATAAAACTAGTAGTAATTATTATACACAATTAGATATAGTGGGGTGGTTAAAACAATGTGGAACTATCGAGGTCAGAGAAAGAACGCCTGGAACGGAGCATGTCGAAGAAGCGAGGTTGTACTGTACTTTCTTTTAATGTGGATACATATCTTGCAAATATAATTTACATATAATAGTCATAAATCATAAGCAATATTTTCATGCAATATACGTTCATTAAATTCACATTGAAGACAATTTTTGTCACAAAACTATTCTTTAAACTGGAAAATTCAAAATGATGAAGGTTAATTTCAAAATGATACCCGCATTCTCTTAGGCAAATTGAAGTGCACGTAAATTGCCTAACACGATTAACACGCGAAAGCACACCCGAGTACATAATTCAAGAAGAAACTTGCCTTCTCTGATTTTCAGCTCGCGGCGCTTTTCCCTCCTATTTTCCCAATGAGTTTCCCAGCGTTTCAAATCCCGCAAAAACGTAGAGGTTGATATCTTTTCCTCTCGCCTCGAAAGTAAGTCGGTGGCTTTCCAAGGACGTCGAAAAATAAGCAGCCCCGCTCATCCGTGGAATAATTTATTTGGAGAGCCCGGAGCTACTGAGCACCGCGGAAATTGTCTGGAGTCCCTTACAAAACTCCGCACCCCGTTTACTGTCCCTCAAAAACTCGACTCTTTCTCCTCAGCGCCGGCCGAGTCAACAATACGGGAAACGTCCATTGTCGAACGCTTTTAAATTTGAAATACAAAACGTCTGCCTCGTTTTACTCCCGCTGCACCTTTCCGGCATCGTCGTCCGTCGTTCGGCGTCTGTAACGTACGACCTCAGCCTTTCTATTCCTCATGTCCACGCGTTATGTCATTTCCTCTTGAATCCTTCATCCTTTTCATTCTACGACTGGCGAGTGTACATCCTTTTACTTCGCTTCCTGTTTTCCTTCCAGTACAGATGATCTTTGTTTCATTCCAACTCGTTATTCCTTCTAGGTCGTTTGTATCGATTTCATATTTCTCCTGGTATTTTTCTATTCATTCTTCAGAAACCTTGTTTTTTTGTTTCAAAAGATTGCAAGGAATTTCAGATAAATTTTAATAAAAATGATTTTTCAGAACTATTAGAACCAAAAGTGAAAAATATTTTCCCTTTATTCAGTACGGGATAACGATGAGGAAAATAACAACGCTTATAAGTTTTACACCAATCAGTGCAGAGACATAATTTTATGGTACAGTGCAACCCCTCGGGTTGGCTCATATTGGGACTTGCTACCTCTCGCGTTGAGCAGTGGCACGCCCCGCCCACTTTACTGTCACGTCATCAAACGCAGGCATTATATTGGTGCGCGATAGTGTCGCCCTTGAAAGTTACGAGGAGAGAGAAGAAAACGTTCATTTGGAGAGCGTCTGTTGGGAGAGGGAATCAACTTAAGAGGCACAGTATTATTATTCAGTAATGAGCTCTCGACCACTACCATAGTGCGTATTAACTTGACCGACAATGTTAGATATAATTCTAAGACAACTTTTGTTAGATATAATTCAAGAAAAGTAATTTTTTTTCGAGTTTTCAAATTCGAAACATTCAAATTACATATAATAAAAATCCGACTTTGTGTCGTTCTCAGGCATCCTGGATACTTGTATTATGAATTTATAACTTTTCTCATAATCAGCGACCCCGAAAACTGAGTAACAAAATACAATCATCCAAATACGTTAGATTTTAAATCTTTGTCCACCATATTGGATCCGTCATTTTGTATTTAAAAAAACTAATTTCAGCATCGTAATAAGCGACTCCAAGTCCGGTGAGTAACAATTTTCAAATGAATTGGATAGAAGGAAAAATCCGCGATTCAAAGGATTAAACTAGTCTAACCAAACCTAACCTAACAAACCTAACCTATACTTCTGTTTTTTCTTTATAGATAATGTTTTATTAGTTTACATTTGATTCGATAAAAAATGCCAAGATTATGAAAAGCTTGTGTTATATGACATCTATAAAACTGAAATAGCCTAAATATGTATGAAATACGTGATAAATATATACGAATTATACTTAAAGGTCTTAGACGTTATCCTACATTCATATTGACAATGTTTTGAAGTATGAGTCGTTTTTAATTTATTGCATTTGGCATATTTTTATAATTTTTCTTTCCTCCTATACAATCCTACTTTTATCCTATGAGGTTAGGAGGAAAGTAACAAATGGAGAGCACGTGACAAACTCCTATTTTGGACTAACTAGATATTATTAATGTTTTTTTTTTTAATCGATCCAATTGGCTTGAAACTTGTTATTCGAGGGGTTTTGTTGTCGTCGATTACGAATCCAACTTTACTTTTTAGAAATTTAAAATTGTAGATCCAATAGGGCGGCGGACGGAAATATCATGGTCATGAAAATTACCATTTGGGTGTTTTCGGGGTTGCTGATTTACATTTTTTCTTTCTCCATACATACTAAAACTAAGTTGGTTTTTTTAAAATTCAAAATGGCGGATCGTGTAAGACCGAAATTCATCGCCGATTCGCTGAAACTCTTTAATCGGGAATATTCTGAGTCTCTGATTACGAGTCTGGTTTTAATTTTGAAAAATTTAAATAGATGATTCTGTAAGACCGAACAAAAATTTAACAAATGCCGCCATTATAACAAATCTTAGTGCTCGAGGGTTTTCGAGGTCACGAATTACGAATCAAAAGTGAGTTTTACTACACTAAAAATGGCGAATTTATTATGACAGACCAAAATGTTGATAGCGAATTCAATTTACCCGTTATTTTCATGTCCAGTTAAAAATGGAGGATCAAATATACGGGTTAATAAATTACCAATTTAATATTGTGGACTCTATACGAACATTTCAAAATTAAGATCAGATTCGTAATCAGCGACTCCAAAAACACTTATAAATAAATCTATAGTGAAAAACTTATTAGTTATTTAGATAATAAAATCTTCCATTCCATAAATAAGTAGAAAACAATTTGTTTGTCAACATATTGCCAAGGTACCAGCAGATATCATGAGTAACTTTAAAACTTAAAATTAGTTTTAATTTAATGCACACCAGACTAGGAGGAATTACAACCAGAACACATGGCTTTATATATGTTTAATGTAAATATGTAAAACAGGCTGCTAAACATCTGCCATGATTGATTTCTCTCTAATTATACAGTTATCGTCACTAATTTTCATCATATCCGTAGTATTTGGCAGAAATTATCTTCATTATAAATATTAGCAAATCTTATTACAGTTTAGAAATCAGCGCTTATAAACGCTTAGCGTTCCGCATGCAAATGAGCCTGAGACTGAATGGAATAAATCTACAGATATTTAACTTCATCATATGTTGACTAAAATTGAGAAGTTGAAGAGCGCGTGATGGCACTAGAAACCCGCTGATGAAATAACTCTCCAAAGTCCATAATTCTACCATCGAAATGCGTCCTCGTAGTTAACCGTACAGTAGTTTAGTGAAGAGCTACGAATTTACATAAATTACTTCGAGCAGAACTACAAAGTTGTCAGAGAATATGAAATAGCAATCAAATCTAAAACACATTTTTTTGCTAGAGGACAGTTTGTAATTGAGATCGTATAACTCACAATCCTATTTAATTGTTTGAGAATATCTGGAAACCTTTTGTTTTGATTAGTAAAGAAAATTGTATTCGAAATTAACGTATGACAAGTCTTGGTGGCAAATAATTTTCGCGAACATATAAATCACTGCTACTAGTGTTTGTAGAATATCCGGTAGTGTCTCGGGAAAACGAGTCACCCTTATTCAATTTCAGTGCCGGTACTTCGTTCTTTGCAACTAACTTCGTCTTCTCTCCACTTTGATTTCCTCGCTTTCTCTTGCAGTTTTATTATATTGCATTTTCCTCTCGCCTTTATTGTATAAAAGTACACAAGAAATATTTTACTTATCCTCGTTCAATATTTCACGTTGAATTAAATGTAAAAATAGGTTAGAACAGAAGTAATCGCGTACGTTGCAAAGTTTCGGTAAACAATTCTTTCTCATTTTGTGTTTTGACTTTTCTTAGTTTATTCTTTAACAATTTCTTAATTATGTTATTTTTACTAACGTAAATTTTGTGGTATTGTATATTAAAAGTTTTTTTCGTATTTTTGTATCTTTTCCATTTAAACAAGCAGTTTAAAATATTGGAATAACTAGTTTTGCTCCAAAGTTGTAACTTGACTACTTTAGTTGGATGCTACAAGCGAAATTCCCGTGCCAAGCAGGGCGTGTCGAGCAATCACATCAGGTACATAGGGCTGATCATAATCGCCAAGCGGAACTTCGAAAAGCACAACTCACCAGAGTTAGGACTAGCGCCCCTTCCATTCAAAGCTACGGCCTAGTGCTTCTCCATCTGATTTCCGGCTTTCGACAAAACACGATCATCTTAATGGTGCATAAAGAACTGTACTCGTTTAAAAGTTAATGAAAATGCGATCAATTTTATATCAATACGGATAAAAGCAAAAAGTGATCCAAAATTTCCGACATTTTCTGATATTAAATTTGCTATTAATATTTACATTTTACTCTTGTCAATATTTTATTTTGTAACGTTTTGTACAACGTTAACAATACTGTGATTCTAAAATTGATATTTACTTTTAATATTTTCCAAAAATTACTTTGTACTGTCATATTTTTAAAGTTAAATCTCATCGTAAAACGTAAACTATCATATAACAAATGAAAATCCATTTCGTCAACGGGAACGATTCACGGCCCAACAGTCCGCGTACACACCCAGCGGCGACGAAACTAACTACAATTTCCTAACGCCTATTGTTCGAAGTGTACTAAAAAATGTATAGTTAAGAATTTAACACATTTTGAAAATAAATAGCCTTAGTGAAAATTTGTAATGTTGAAATCGAAATATAATGTGTAAAATATTTGTTTATAAACATCAATGAATAAAATATTCGCGACAGAATTTTTTAATAATATATGACACAATACGACTCCTTGAATACGTACATATTTTTTTGTACCTACGTAAGATATTTGTTAGCATCTGTACTGCGTTGACCCGAAGTTCCCATTCAACTCGACAGTGACAAAAAGTGAAAAAAAGTCGAGACATGAGTATAAAAGTTTCTACCCAATACCTACGACAGCTTTGAAGAAACATATAAATATGACAGTGACGTATTTTGAAAAATAAAATATTTTATGAATAATTTATACACGAAACAAATTAAATATGTGAATGTAAAAGAAATATCCTGGCCACTGTTTTGACCTACTTTCAAAGTAAATTAAATTTAAAAAGAGTAAGATAAACGAGTTATACGGAGACGAATTTTATACCTACGACGTTCTGTGGATTTACTTTTTGAAATATGTTAATCCTATTTTCATGATGAATGAATAAAAACTTGATAATTTTTTGACTGTGATTTTAGAATTTCAAAATGCAGAGAAATTCAAAATAATGTGAATAATTGACGTATTGATTGAAGAGATTAGAGCACTTAATTATCAATATTATTTTTACTTTAATAACTTTCTATTTATGAGATTTTTATTCTTGTCGATTCTTTGAAAGTCACCGATTCCGTTTGATCGGCTTAAAAGAATAAGTCCATATATGTAAATGCACGAAATGTAATTTGCTACGGGAACTGCAAATACAGGTATGTTATTTACCATAAAACTAATTGGAAACACTTTAATTATAGCAATTTAAACATTTTTTTATATATTCATCAAAGCGGTCAAATTTTTATGACGTTATATAATCTGTCCGGAAGAAAGTAATTTTCATTGTTTTTCTTGAAAATACCGTAAACGACATTACTTTCACCCCGAAATAGGCGAAAATCATACAGCTGGACTATATGCAATATGTATTTGTTTCTCAAATTCATCGCAAGAGGGGCGATGAATCTAAAATAAAATGACTCTTTTCGAGTACTTATATTCCGCCTGTTAAATTATATTCTCGGAAAATTCTTGTTATTAGTTCTCAGCTCGAGTTTAAATAATGACACAAAAATACTATAGCTCAATTTTTGTTGCGATGTCATAATTTGTCCAACTTTTTTTTTTAATAAACGAAAAACTCGGGTTTCCTTGTTTTTCTAAGACAGCAGACAAAGTATGGTCGATCTCCAATTAATATTAACCAATTAACGCCGGGAAGGACACTTTTTAAGCCACCACTTTCACGTCGCTATTTCCAATTCATTTAACGGTGAGAATAATCGTAACATAGTGAATTTTGCCGAAAAAAGGTTATTCTCTTCGATGGTGTCCCTAAAATATTGAAAAAATTTAAATGTCCACGAGAAAATGGAGGTTTCTGTAAAAAAACACGATTTTTTTCAATAAACTATTTTTTCAACTTCGTTTTTCGTCCAGTTTCCGGTTTGGAATCACTCTAAAGTCTTTGTTGATTGTGTACTTTTGGTCTAAACTTAATGTATCGATGATTTATATAATTAATTTTGGTCCACAAAATTGAAAATGGCGGCCAAAACGCCAAATTTTTTACTTAAACATTCAAGAATTTTTTTCTCGAAAACTACGGATTTTTGGAAAAAAATTATAAGAAACGAAAAATGTTTATTACGATTAAATAATGCAATAGAATTTTTTTAGAATTTTTTAAGACATTTATTTGTTTTTGGCTATTGGGGTTTTGAAGAAAAATAAATAAATGTTTCAAAAAATTCTGAAAAATGTCTATTGCATTCTTTAATCGATATTAAACATTTTTCGTTTCTTATAATTTTTTTCTCAAAATCCGTAGTTTTCGAGAAAAACATTTTCTGAATGTTTAAGTAAAAAATTTGGCGCTTTGGCCGCCATTTTCAATTTTGTGGACCAAAATTAATTATATAAATCATCGATACTTTAAGCTTAGACCAAAAGTACACAATCTACAAAGATTTTAGTGTGATTCCAAACGGGAAACTGCACGAAAATGAAAATCGAAGTTGAAAAAAAGTTTATTGAAAAAAATCGTTTTTTTTTTTAGGAAAAAATCCATTTTCTCGTAGACATTTAAATTTTTTCAAAATTTCATGGACATCATCAAAAAGAGCAACCTTTTTTCGACAACATTCACTATGTCACGGTTATTTTCTCCGTCAAATGAAGTGGAAATAGCGACGTGTAAATTGTGTCTTAAAAAAAGTCCTTCCCGGCGTTAATGGGTTAACATATTCGTGGGATAAACTCATTAATCCCAGGTTTAGCCTTACTTTGAAGTGTTACTATTGGTAACATGAAGAAAATGCATATAATTTCCCGGCAGTTTAATATTTTTCAAATAAACTAAAAATACTAAGATAAAAATCACGTTTGTTACCGTTTTTTTCAAAATTACTACTCTTATATGGCAAAGCGCCGATTTTTATATTCATATTCAAGAGGAAAAAATACATGAAAATTGTATAGCGCCTTTTTTTATGATATTGTTGTTTTTTTTTTGGCAGTTTACCAATACAAAAAAAATCTCTTAGTTAATGGAATATAAATAAATGCATCTTCATCGAAACCAAATTTGCTGAACGAAACGTAAACACGGGGTTAAAAACTTCCTGTTGTTTTCCAGGGAATTCGAGTCTGGCGACGCGCAGAGCGGGCGTAAAATACCGCGCGTACATGTTTCGCCTGACAGAAACGCCGCAGTATACCCATTGCGTATGAAATATAAATAATTAGCGTGATATATGTATAAACGAGAACGCAGTCGGCTGCGTCGCACCTCGCGAGCGGTATATCGACGTGACCCCGCGACATTACTTCAAGAGCGGCCGCATTTTACTGGCTAAATTAGCTTTCCCGACTGCGATTTACGTCACCCGCTTCGGGAAAATTGCCGGGTAAATAGATAATTTCATGGAGGCTTGTGGAGAAAAAAAAAGATGCTGCCCTGTCTCGGTCTTGCGATTCGTGATACGGCGGGTTCAATCGAAATTAGTTTACTCGTTTTGTTACGCTGAGAGACAATCACAATCTATCATGCTGTCACGGCAAACGGGTAATTATGTTAAATTCTTGTCGTATTTCCAGTTAAATTATATTTGAGACACATTTTTCGTCAGGGATAGCTTCAAATTTAACGAAATAATCTAACATATGATGAACTTCAATTATTCCGAAAGATGGCGCGTTTCTCGCAAGTAGAAAACATGAAAGGTATATCACGGTTTCAGTAATTTTTTGTTATTTTGTAGCGAAGTATCAATATAACCGTTTTTACGACTTTAATGAGTGTTTTATGTTATGTATTGTTAGAATTACATCAATAATTACCTCTAAATCTAATCTTAAAATCACTATTAAGTTTTTCGGAGTGTCTATTTCCACGCACGAAATGCCTCCCACCGCGCGTACTCCGTGATTCCCCTCTCGCGGTTAGGTTAGCGGGTAGTATCGGGCGCGGCCCCCCGCAGGGAGGCCGGGAGGCAAGGTGGGGGTCGTTCCATGAGTGGATATAGACTCAGCCTAAGTTTTTATCACGAGATTTGCATCTGAAGCGGGAGAGCGCGAGAAGAAGGGGAAGCAGTTCGAGGAGTAGGGACTCCCAGGCGATACTCGCGCCACAGAGCGGATTAGTTATTTTGCCTCAATACTGTTACGGTTTAGCACACTGCATCATACTCTGACCGAAATTATTAATTTCTAAGGTTCCATCTCAAAGACAGAACTCATATATACGCTTGGCCATAATCCCTTGACGGCAGTATAATTCTGGTGACATGTGGAGTTTTAGTGAACATAAAGCTTCGGACTCTTCATGTAACATTATATGATTAACGTCTTTGCGACAAAATGAAGTCGTCAAGCTTATATGCTGGATTCCATTAGATCCATGGCATTTTACATTTTTTATAATAAAATCAAGACCCTGAATAAACAACAGAGGTCAAATATTATTTAGCGATTTGTCTCCCCTATATGCCAACGAAAGGACCATTTATCACAGCTGCATCGGAGCTAAGTTTTCATAACAGGCAACGATGGGCATCATCTCTCCAGTACGCGGGGCTGAGGTCGACAAAGTTGCAACGGACGAAACACTCGTGCGCAACACACCGGGGTGAGTGGAAACTTGTAGCGAGTAAGTACGAGGTCGGCGTAGTTTTACGCGTGTTTAATCTGGAAATGGATCGTCCAAGAGTGTGGCTCTATGCGAGCGAGCCGGTGGGCACGAGAGGAAAAGAATGAAGGGCTGCAGGGGCTGCGGCAGAAAGGGTGGTAGACTCCTAGGTATAGAAGAGCAGCGAGGAGTGGACTGGGTTTTATCTCGCACAGCAGAATCCGGCCAGTTGCTCCCGCCATATATACACAAAGCAAAAGAGCGAAGAATGCGAGCATATAAATTGAAAATTATAATTCAAAAAAGCAACGAACGAAGCTTCGAAAATCCCAATGTACGGATACCGGGTAAAGAGATCACTTGCAATTTGCCATTTCGAAATTAAGTTTTTATGAAACGCATACTCAACGTAATAATTTCGCTCTATTTATGAGCGATGCGTTTTCGTATTCTGAATTGAACATCGAGTCATATTGGATAGGTACTCGAAGCTGTCGTTAAAATTGTAATTAGATTTTGTAAATTAACTGTAACGAGACGGACTTGATTTATTAAAGACGAGGCAATCTCTTGGATCCTGACGCAAGGATTACCTTGGTGTGCAGTTTACGATTTAACGGAGCCATTACATGATTCTGTCGCAGCGGGGCATCATGCGTAATTTACTGCGAGGTATTTTGTCGGGCTTCATAAAAATTCGGCAATAATTCCAGCAGCAGCTTCGGATCATTGGTGGCCCGACCTTTCTACCGCGGGTCTCTCACTATATCAGCCGTGATTTTCCGGATAGCCTCTCCACCAGCCGGTATCGTAATCCACCCGCCATGGCAATGTGGTTTTCTTTTTATGAGCCAGCCAAGTGGTTTTTGATTGCACTCTGGCGGAATAAATGAACGGTCGACCTTGAAACCTGCGACAGGAGGAGTGCTCGAACTGATTGCGACTTTGCTAAGAGGTTCGCGAATTGATAATGGAGAAGGGCGAACCAGCCGTTCCAAGAAAGAAGATGGATGAAGTGGATGAGCTTTATTAATATTTAGTATTTTCTCGAAGAAAGCGAGCTGCTGCTGATTTCTCATTAATATTTCACGATGAAAAACCAATGGAATGTCGAAATAAAATAATACTCCGCCGGATCCCTTATCGACGTTTATATCAACTGGCGTCTGGGGAAAATGCGTTGGAAAATGCTCTTGCGTTATTCCATGGCGGTCATAGTTCACGCAGCTGAAAACGTTTGTGTAACATTACCATTACAGTTTCTCTGGGTAGAAAAATCGAAAAATATCTGCCGCGGAATTTACGAAAGTGCTCAGCACTTTCATCAAGTTTTACGCGAAAGAAAAAGCAATAGAACTTGAATCGACCGCGGCACTGTCAACGGGAATTGTCGTGAGTATGACGATAAGTTTTATTCGTCGCGATGGAAGCGCATAAGCGTGAAAATCGAAATTCCCGGAAATCGAAGACGCGCTCGAAGATGAAGAAAGCGTTCCTGTAAAAGCTTCTTGTCGGAAGTTATTTTAGATTGGACGTTCCACATACGAGCGTTTACGATGCATTTACGGAGCTTCGAGTTTTTCCCGACGAATACAAAGATTTGGAGTGACGGTGTCATCGAAGCGAAATGCGATTTCATCGTTTATTCGATTCATTAGAATAAGACTCCAAAAGTAATCCGAAGATTGCGTGAAAAGTTGAACAAAATTATCCTGGGATAGGACATCCATTTCCACTCGAGTTTTCACCTTGGGCGACGGGAATTATATTTTTGTCGACTTACAATGAGTAGTTTACGAGCCGATACCTCCGGAACTTTCCTTACGTTGGACACGGTTCTCCTTGCGGAAGATATCGCCGTAAACTCAGAACTTATATTTTGATCCTCGGATACGCGAACTCTCGCGAAATCTCGCGGATCGTAAGTAGCAGGGATTAAGGAAACTTTCCGCAGAGTCGACATTTCGATGGCGCGTGCGTCCCGACATCCGGATCCGTACGTATGGAAAGTAGCAGGACTTCGGAATACGATATTTTAACTCCGACGAAACTAAATGTTTTATTCAGCCCTCTATCCTTTGCTCGCAGCGAGGAAAATCGAAGTTCCCTATTCGTTTTATCGAAAGTCTCGAATAACTTTTACGAGTCGTACCCTCCAGCGAGACTCTTGTCTACACCTCGGCGTCTTATTTATTGTGTTGCCGGCGCTTATGAATTCGAAATCTTCTCCCGAGTTTCCTATTTCGCGAGAAATAAAATCCATCGAGAATAACTGATTTTGGGAATATCCCCGATTTATAGCGGTCTGCTCGCGGGGTTTTCATTTTCTAAAAAATCGGCGATAACATCGATAACCACTCCAACTTGAACTTGTGGTAAAAATTAACAGGAACAACCTATCTCTTTTAGGTTATGAAATAGGGAGAGCGACTGCTAAAACAACAAAATCTACAGATAAAACGAAAGCGAGACGACGGGAGAATGAGAGAGATTGAGTCAACAAGGCGAATAGGTGAGAGGTATGCATTCAAAGCACGAGGATTGTGAGAAGCTTTTTAGGTAGAACACCAATGCATGGTTTATTGGAGGATTCGGAATTTCAGGAGGAAAAGGTTGCATTGAGACTATGTAAACCTTACACATCATAATTGCAAGTGTAATCACAGCCACGCTTTATATGTTGTGTTCTTGGTTTCGTCCACTTCGAAATGTTATCGGTGCACGAGAACGGTAAACCCATCACGACCGTTGTAGTAAACACCGCTTTGTGACTGGCATTCGATAAGGTAAACCAAACTTGCTGCCCCGTTGAAAGAGGTCATGCCGAATTTAGTCTCTTGTCTGTACTGTCAACGTTGTGGTCTGGGTTTGGTGTTTGTATTTACGTAGAATTAATTATTTATCTGAAAAATATTAAATGACATCTCAAGTTCATCTTTATCTTCTAGGTTCGGACATTACGAATTGTGTGGACCAAACATACAGTGTTCATAGATAATGTACCAAGCACTAGTAAAAAAATTGGTAAAGGGAAAATTTAGGCTTTGGTAAAAATTTCTGAAAATTACTAGCATCAGAATTGCACAACTTTTGAACATCTATTCAATACCGTAACAGGAATGCCGAGACTCTACAGGTTAATCTCTCCCATTATGTAGACGTCTGAGATCGAAATAGGGGCAGCAGTTCGGAAATAGTACAACGTGTAAGTAGTAGCGGAAGATTAACGTCAGCCACGTCTAAACTTCAAGCTTTGGTGGTCGACGAGTGTTCGCGATGTCGATTATAGAAACCAATGCGGACCGAACTAATTTCGAAATCGACATAACTGAAATTCAAAACAGAATTTCCAATTTCGTCGTCCGCACAGGTATTAACGTTACCAGTCATCTCTTTCATTTGAGATTAAACAATTGCCGTGATGTAACAAACAATATTAGCGTTACGGATTTATAGAATCTCCCGACGACCTTTAAAAACCATCCATTCTAAATAAAGAATGCCGTTATAAAACTTCGGTAAATTGACGTTGGCGGGTACAGAATTTCATGCAGCAGTTACAGAATTTGTAATCTCACTTGGCAGACATGTAACACCATGCCTGTGAATATAAATGCAGAAGCAAATAATTTTTATTCCTCGGTTGCGTAAATAAAATTTTATGCGACATACATTTTATGGCAGACATTAATTACATTTATCGTTGGGTGCAAGTGCAATTTGCTTGGGAATAACAATGCAGTAATAAATTATATCATATAAAATATGCTGTATCTATTATAGTTTCAAATATAACATAAAGAAATTCAGAAATTTAATCATTTTAGTGTCAATCGTATAAAGCTCTGCTTTAAATTCAGCACTACCCAAAGATATTTCAACCACGAATAGAAATTTTACCTGAATCGTTTAAGGAAACCCTTAAGGTTCCCGAGGAAGAAGGAATACCCCAGGAAGAATTTTAGGAAAAACCCGGAGCGCAGTTACGTCGAATGCAAAAGATGCACGTACAAGAATAGCGAGTTAAATTTACGACGCGGCTACAGTGGAAACCTCTTCGATCGAGAGTGAAGGAGTCAAAACAGTACGTTCTTATTCAGACCGTTTAAATAATTCATAAGCAATACTGCAGCTATAGTACGCGGTCACGTCATCGGCACCTCCCTGATTGGGTCGAATTTACGAGCTATTGTCGCCTGATTGGCCACGCTTGTACGATGAATGGCTTCCCCGTAAGAAAAGCACTTTATCCCTTGGAAAGCTTTCACGCGCGTTCGACTCGGGGAAAAAATAATGGAGGGATCGCGAGGAACGGAAACCTAACTTCGAGCCGGTGTTACTTTACAATTTGCATTTTAATAATCTGTTGATGAACTCCCATGACAATTTATTCGTTTCAAGGTAATATCGCGTATCGATTAAATACGATATGCCGCTTTGGTAGGGTGTCCCTATTGAGGTTATTCTCCTGCATTTGGATTTCTTCCTGTGTGTCCGTGGTTGTGCAGAATAATTGCAGTACAATAGTAAAAGATATGACAGCACCAAGCTTAGATAGATTCTGGAGTCGGCAATACCTGGTACAATCTCCAGACTCTATGATTCTGTACCTCTTTTATTTGGATTTCCTCCACTCCAAATAAACCTAACTGGACACCACAAATTACATAAATTACATCAAGTAACATCCAATTTCTAGGGAGTGTCAGAACTTACCTGCTATGTGGTTTACCATCCGGTCTACAGGAAGCAACCACACAAAATCGGTCAGTTCCCAAATATCCATCAGTTTTTTGAGCTCATATTGAGAATCTCAAAACAGAAAAAACTTACTATTCATGAAATCAGTTGCAATACCAGACCCATTGATAAGACCAAGATCAGATGCATTCTGGAGTCAGATTGTCAGCATCAGAATAACTTGGTAATTATTTATAATTATTTTTGTTTGAATTTGTGAAGGTCTAATACAGAGTCACAGGAAGTCAACTTTGATAAAAGTCGGAGCAGAATTGCGGGGGAGAATATCTTGTTTGCTGGACCATTTTCTATCCCATCTTTAGAATGACAACTTTGATACGACAGCGGCCGTCCTCCCGTCAGCGATGCGATGCCCGGTACACGCTCAGGGCTCTCGCCGGTTGCAATTTCACTTCGGTCTGGTGGATCTCGTTGCCCGTGACACTTTGACGCAACTCCAGTCCGAGGAGCGCGCGGTCCAAGGCCGACTGTACCCGGCAGTTATGAGTTGCCTAATTGTTCTGTCATTGTTCCAACATTTCCGTTGTTCCCCGCGAACTACCCGGCCGGCTCTTGTTATCATTCTCGATGTCCACGTTGTTTGCGCTATTACGCGGAAGGTGTCTTTAGCTAATTGTTAGTTACTCGAATTCCCCGAATAACATTTGCGATTCTCGCCTCGGACAAAGGAATTCTCGGCGGTATTCATCAAGTAATGCGACTCGGCGATCGATCAATTTAAATGGGGATTCCGCACCCAGATCGCTCTTTGTTCCCTCGATCGTCATTCGATGTTTTTGGGCTAGATAGAGAGTCGAGGTATGAAAACGGAAGGGCCGTGAAATGGTTAGCCATCCGGTAACTGGACACTAAAAATCTTGACGAAAGTCGTTAACGAACCGAATAATCCAAAGTTGGATAAATTCTTGTTATTCTCCAAACGTTATTTTGGTTGAACCTTTTACTATCATACAATGGAAAATTTCTATCAATTGTGCTAAAAATGAAAATGAATCTCAACATCCGTACACGACATCGTCTGGAACAAGTTTCAGTGTACGTTATTAATAAACGGATTCCTGATTCTCCGGTTCGTTTAACGACTTTCGTTAAGATTTGATATTTTCTGGTTTTGCCGACGGATATGGCGAACCATCTCTTCACCCCTCTGTTTTCATCCCGTCGAACGTGTTGGCAGACCCGGTAACTATGTTTATCATTTCCGCACGAAGCGCCCAGGGAAAGAGGTCACACGTAGGTCGAGAGCCGATTGCGAATTACTGTTTGACGTTGGCAAACTTTCCTCGAGGTTTTTACATCCGCTGCGTTCTCTCGCTATATTCGCGGCATTCGTTCTTTCGTTTGTCATTTCGTTCACCTCGTCGGATCCGATTTTTCATGTTTTTGCGACGTTCACGACCGAGGCTTGCTTTTGTTTTGGCTTCCCATGCAACGCGGAGTGTAAGAATAAATTTAATAAACGGAATTACTTCCGTCGCTTCTGCAAGACGAGAAAAACTGCCGTTGTACGACTAATTCGTAACTTCTCGAATTTTCACTTGGGATAGTGAAAAAATTGCGGGACAAACGATGTTAACGAATCCCATGTTAGGTTAGGTATTGAAGGTCGTGTTGGTCCATTTTGGTAATTCGCAGTGACTTGTCAGAAAAATATGTTTTACTTCAAGAAGTTATTGTTATTGCTAACTATCAAATTTATTGCCATCAGTAATAAGAAAAGACTTTTCTTGTCGATTAAGGTCGGGACTGAACTAAGCACATATTGGTAATTAGCCTGCGAACGATGGTGTCATAGTGGTCTATGACCTTCAAAAATAAAGTTAGATCTCATTTCGTTAGAGAATGATGAAGCAAATCCCTTGAGATACAATAAGAACTTGCATGATGTTATAACTTCATTTTTAAATCGTTTCATGTGTTAGAATACAACATGAAAACAAAACGTACAGTACGGTTTTCTCATTTACGTAATATGTATTCAGATAATAGATAAATTACTAAAATTCGGTGAAAATTAAGCGGCGAATTAAAACAATGTCATGTGACTTCGATTGAAGTCGTCGCGTAATTGTTAATGAATTTCAATAATTATTATCTAAATATTTACTACATGCACAACAAAATATATTGTAATGTTTCTTTTTATATGTAGATTTATCATTTAATATAGAAATTAGAAATTTCCTATTCAAACTTTAATCGGTCTGACCAAAACCCGACCGTAACTACTTACGCATTTAACTCTAACTGTGTGCCCTTCCACGCCTTTTCATATATTATTGAATAGTTTGTTGCTACATGAACTGCCGCAACATTTCATGCTAGGATTAATTTTCATATTACATATTTCAAATATTTAAATATATATGTATACTGAATGAAAGAGTACAGAAGAAAATTGTTTTATAAACATGCACTGAAAAGTTTGGTAAATGATAAAAAGGAATTTTTTTGGGATTAGTCATTATTTTGTAGTATATTTTATTTAAGGAAAGCATTCTTTAGTGTTTTATTGTTGTATTTCATAGTTTATTATAAACTTCGTGAACATTTTGTCTTTGACAGCAATATATTAGATTCGAAACGTTCTACGGTGAAGTGAGATAAAAACCGCAATATTTTGCTTAGCATTTTTAAATTCTTTAATAGAAATCGTACAAAACAAAATAAAGTTATTTACTCAAAAATAGTAAAATGTAGCCACAGATAGAATTCGATTTTTTACTTTTTTCATGTTTTTGGGCATATTTCCTTTAAAATAACGATTAACACAATATTGATTGCTTTAAAAGATATATTTTAACATTAAAAAATGTTTAAGAAACACTTTAAATCCCAACAGGCATAATTTCAAACTTAAAAATGGCGGTGCTAGTTTGAGAAAATCCATAGAATATCGGATTTCTGAACGTTTTCTGTTTCTAAAGTAGCTAAAAGTAATGCTTACATATGTAAGGGTTCTTTTTGAACATGAATTCATTATTAGAGTTGCAAAATTAAAAATGGCGGGTAAAATATAGCGGGCGCATCTTGATAAATTCATCCGTTTTAGACAAAAACTCATGAAGCTAGGATTTTCACCCATGATTGTAATTTTTAAAATGGCGGGAAACATATACAGGAAAACGCATAAGAAATTTGATTAATTACGCTAACAAAGATGAAATACTGACGATTTATATGTAATAACATTTAAAATGGCGGCTAAAATGACGACAGCATTTTCAAGTTTAAAATAGTGATCTCACATTCGCAATTATTCCATCAAAGTATACGTAATAGTCAATTTTTATCTTGAACAGATATATTTTTGATAGGTCGTCCGCCATATTTTTGGACCACCATTTTGAAATTCTAATAACAAAATGATGATGAAAAGTTAAACACTATTTGTAGTCATTTTACAAAAAGAAAACATTGAGAAATTGTATAAGTCAGTTGGTAAATTTTACACTTAAATTCCACATTTTAGATCGTTATTTTGTATCCGCCATTTTTAATGATTTAATTCAGATAACAGATTCGAAATTATCTAAATAAACGATCTTAAAAATAACTCAGATTATGAGTTAATTTCATAAAATGAAATATCAAAGGTACAAAAAGCTAAGTAATTCCCTAAGAATTGAATTATAATGAAAAAGTAAATGAAATACAATAAAACAAATTAAGTAATTAAAAAGAAATTATTTGCTATTAAATCAGAGATTGAAGAAGCTAATGCAATTGAGATTCCAGCTATTAAAAGTTCAAAATAAAGAAAAATGGTTTGTTTTCACTTCTCGGCTCAGTCCGGAAATTTTCCTATTTGTGAAAGACGAAATACCGCAGAACAAACCATTTGTTTATCCTGCATCCTCATAAAAAGAAGACAGAGAATTCACAAATATTTACCATCTCAGCGATGGTGGTAAAAGTATTGCGAATGGATGAAACGCGAAGCTGAAGCCGAGCTTGACATCGGCGACGTCTCGAGTTCAAAATTTTGCAAACAAATATCTTCCTGAAAATCGTGTTTGAATACTGATTTTTTGTAGAGTTACCGTGCGGGCTAAAATGAAATGAAATATAACTTTTTACGGTGCGGGAGAAGAACGGATACAATTTATGATCTACGAAATGTAGATTTTTTTACAGCGTTTGAGTTTTGTCAATGACATTGCTTGAGTAGTAACATTGGCAATTTTCAATTTTTAGTCGAATTCATTCAATCTATTTTCGTATCATGTTTTAAGTACAATTTATTTCATTTTATTAGCAATCATTTTTTACGAAATATGAACAAAAAGAGTTAGTCCGTTTGAAAGCTAAAAATTACGACTTCTGTGTATAGAATTATTGCACCTCAGTAGCTTTAACAACGAGTTATCTGACCTACATTGCACCAGATGTTTCATTAATCTGATAAAATTTCTCAGTCTAAAATCGAGAGGAATTATCTGAGCTGTTAAAGAGTTCAACACAATTGTCTTATTTTTATAGATATTTTTATTTCTTGGTTACCTTCGGACCAAGTATAGAACAAGTTTTACTTATTTTTATTTTAATGATACTTGCGCATGCGCCACAAAATAGAGAGAAAATCACAAACCTAAAAAATACAAACCTAAAATATAAACCTAAAATTAAAAAGAAAATATATATATCACAAAAAATAATGAAATGTGCATGTAGAAACAAAAATATAAATAATAAACATTTGATATTTTATTTAGCCAACGAAATTAAATGCCATGAACAATATTTGCGAAATTGGGCGTTTGTAGACTAAAATTGGTGAACTAAAATTTCGTCCGTCAGATACGTACTAATCGGCTGATGAAGCTACTAGTTCGTTGCCGTATAACCATGTATGTGTACGTACGTGTAGTCCGACGGTCTGCGAATTCCGCGTCAGTTCGGAACATGAATCATAACTATATATACGCAGCTACTATAGTGGCAACTGAGCACTGCGCAATTTAGTACCGTGAATTTATTATATCTATAGCTAGAACGGGTGGTTAGTTATTACGTAGTTCTGACCGATTGCTTTTAATATTCGCGCCACCTGCGTTTCGACAAGCGACCGATTGAGTAGCCGACTCTGCTCTAATGGTTGAATTTCTGTATTCAAGATACGTGTAACGCCCGACAGAAGTTTAACATACACATAAAGCAGACGGAAACGCCATAAATTAACCCAGCACACAATTGCCCTTGTAAATGTACGATTATCCCCGATAACATTTGTTTTAATAAGAACCGCCAATATTCGACGACCGAAACGTTCGAATTCATGGAAATAAATGGCCGCATACTTTTTCGAAATAAGAATTATTTTCAAAATTCAGTTTCCAACATGTGGAAGTGACAATAGTATATCGCTTACTTTTGTGATTTAGCGCCAGTAGTTTTGAAATCCGCTAGTATAAATTACAGTTGCGTTATAAAGCGAAACACTCGGGAGATATACTTCGTACAATTTATAAGGAGGTTAACGTACAGTTAACAAAATGTAGCAGATAGTTTAGCAAGTCAACTATTCTTTTTACGCAGATCACCATTGGGTGAAAACTTTATAATTTGCGTTTCTTATATCTATAAATGTCGATTTTTTTACAAAAACATACGGAAAGAGCTATCTGTTTCAGTTAATTTTACTATCTTCATAGCCGTCTTGACAAATTAGGTAGCCAAGCTTGATATTTAAACCTAAAACCAACTAAAAAACGTAGGTGTACTCGATCCTACTATTTAAGTACTAAAACTAACTATGTCTTTTTTCGTGCGTTAATGTACATTTGATAAACCAGCATTTTCTGGATGGTATTTCATTAATAGGGTCGCATAATATGCAATACCTTTTATTTAAGACCTTATTTCGTATTACATATTAGTATTTTTCATACTAAAGGCGTAAAATAAAGTTTTGCGCCCATAATACGAATAATAATTTTCGCCCGAGCGGGTGTAAAATTCGAATTTATATTCCTGGAATTTTAACTAGGGTTGGGTGGGGAAATCCTACCTAAGGCGTGTAATTTTCGAGGGCGTAAAATTCGATTTTACGCCCGAGAGGGCGAATAATAATTTATTAATACTATTGTTATTGTTGCTATTACTGTTGTTTTTGTCATCGACGTCATCTTATCATAAGTATAACATTGATATATTCATTACTTTGCATTCTGTTATTTTATTTAAACATGTACAGTTTAACTGACAAGTTATACACTTTTTAATTAAAGTAATTATTCATTTGATAACGATTAATGTTAATAATGAATTCATCCAAAAGAAATGAATTTTTATGAAAGAACATCATAAACAGCCTAATATTAAATATAGTAATTGAATGTAAAACTAGTTTTGGGGTGGTTCCTCGCTCGCTCGGAAACTTCGACCCTGTAACGAGTGTGTTATTCCTTATTACTCGTTCATTTACTAACAGCATTTAGTTACAATATAAAACGAGTTCGTATTGTAGTTTTCTGAGCGAAAATTTGCGCTTACGAGAACATTCCCAATGTAACATAACCACACTGAGAAAAAGGATTGTTTGCGGTAAAAAAAATATCATTCAATTGAAAAGTTGAAGTCATTTTCGTCATTTCGTTTAATATTAGTATTTTATTTCTTACGTCAAAATTGACCATTTGTTAATAGTTAAGAAATGTATACTTTCAACTCGACGGCTTCCAAAATTTACAAATGAGACCTGGGACATTTGTCGTATACGATGTATTTGTTTATAAAACTCGCACATTTAAGACGACTTATAAATAATATCTTTAATTTATTTCATTTCACAATAACAACTACCGAATTGTAATCTCACTCAATCGTTCTTAAAAAACAAAACAAACATCCGTGTTGTCATTTAAGGTTATGTTTTGATACGTTTCGACTCCAACCATCACATTTTGTAACTATTAAGAAATCATTACTTTATAGCTACTAACGTCTAGTAAAATAACCGTTTCTTAATTAATAAGAAATATTTGGTTGTATTTAATGAATATTTCTCTTATTTAATATTTAAGTTATAAAATGTGTTGTTTTTATCAAAGAAATGTTAGCTTTATATGAAATGAATAATTATTTTATACTTAAAAAATTATTCGATTCGCCATATTTAAATATACGATTTCTTAACTATTAAAAAGTCTTCCTTATAGTAAACAATCCTTTCCCTCAATGCAGAAACAGGAAGAAAGAGTGGCATTTACGAGAAGAGTCCATATGTAGCTTAGGTAGGAAAGAAGGAGAGGGGGGGGGGGTCCTTAAATGTGTAAAAAGTGACAACGAATATTTTCAAAACTCGACCTTTGTCATATGTCAGCCGAAATATTAATAAAGAATATTTTTACCACTTCGGGCGCGAAGCTCGATTTCGCGCCCTAGGGCGAAAATTTCGGGCTCGAATTATCGAGCTTCACACCCGTCATATTAAAAAATATTGTTTTTTTAACTCCGTGCGCGAAATCCAACATTCGCGCACTGTTTTACGTGTGCGAAATGGCCGCTTTGCGCACTAAAATAGCAGTGCGCAAATGTGGAATTAAAACAATGGAAGAACGCACGTGTATAATTTTCGTAGTTCATGAAGAGACAACGTAACTTCTAGTACCACAGTGTAAAAGTATTTTACCAACCAAGCGAAATTAAACTTCACCAATATTATGACAATGGATTTCGCACACAACGTTAAAAAAAAATAGTATACGATACGCGTGTGCGGTAGGTCACTCGCGCACCAATATCGTAATGTACTATTCAGTTGCTAATAAAATAAGGTAAAAGATTAACTTAACAAACTTGCTGCAAGCCAAGGTTTGACTAAATATTTCATCCAGTACAACAATGACAAATCACCAGAATTTTCTATTATTGTCAGCAACCCATATTTGTCACGTAGATGGATTAAATTAGAAGTAACTATGAAAGTAACAAAAACTTGAATACGATCAGATATGCGATTAGGCCAATATTATGCATGTGCGCAGATGTTATCATGTGTCGTTTTAGCAAATAACTATGGGAAGACTTGCATGAACATCAATTAGAATTAGTGTGGTGAAAGTCAAGTACGTTGATACAGATAACTTGACTATAACCGATACACATCGACAGAAAATAATATGTAACACCGTGTAATGGTAAAAAGAGAAGAAAGGGATATAAAGAGAAAGTGAAAGTTAGTAGAAAATTTTTCGTTTAGCATACTTTTCAAAATCGAAAATTTGGATCTGGAAACAATATAAAATTGAGCTGTCTATTTTCTTATCTGGATATTTCATAAGCTCATGTAAACGTTCGAGCCAGTCAGGACGCGTGCATCGAGTTCGGAGTTATATTGCGACGCTTAAGGTCGCGATACGAAGGCTACGGGACGTTAGCTAGATTTTTTAATAATACCGCTTGTCAAAATTCTCAGCGACAACGTCAGCGGCATTCGGCGCCAGCCAATATCGTTCCCTATCGTTTTAGCAGCTGGCATCTGCGACACGGTGATCTGCTTTACGGGCAGGCCCGAACACACGAGGCAAGATAGTTGTTCAAAGGGGATGAAAAGTGAGTTAAGTTGGCTTCATGTATCTAATGCGACTTTATTAAAGCTCGACGTCGGCCAAAAATATTCCAAAACTAAAAAGTCCCAGGTGATTTTTCATGTTGGTCAAAGCCTCGAAATACATCTTTAATGTCTTTCGACAATGGTCTCATTAGAAACAATAATTTTCGAGGATGAAAAAGATAAATATTGTCAAGGAAACAATGTCCCATCAACACAAAAGCCGTCAAAATGCTAGGACGGTCGATAGTCGAACATCGCCGACGGACAAATGGTCGAAGCAAAAAACGATAAGAATGGGTGCTGTCTGAATAGTAAGAATCGGAAATCCAGCTTTTAAGTAGTCGACTTTATTGTTTGAAGCTCAGACCGCAATTACCACTGCTCGTCCGATTTCCATTGCGCCTACCTTTGTGTTTCTTCCCGATGCCCATTTTATTTTCTCTTGCGAGTACTACCGTACCTTGTATTCGTATCTTTTATGTGCTTTGGGAAATAGGTGTTTCTTTATTTTTACCCCATCTCTTAAAATCCGCGCGTCTCGTCAACCTTCCTACTGACGGCACCGAGGGATTGGAACGAATTGCGCAGCGACGGTAAAAAAACACACACAAATGCAAAGTATCGCTCGAGAAGATAGAGACAAAGGCAATGCGTAACAAAGCTCGTGAAATGAATGCCAAAAGCTGAAAAAGGCATTATCTATATGATTTTTAAAACGGCAAGATAACTAAATGAGATCGAAACAAATCGACACGACAATAAAATGTATTGAGGGCATTCGGTGCGAAAAAATTCTGGAGTTTTGTCGTGCCCTAATTTCGTTTAGCCGCTAGCAGTCAGCTGTTAACTTCGCACTAAGTGACACGAGCCCCAGTGTGTTAGTGGAGCAAGCGAGAACGACTATATCAATGACGTTTGTTAAAACTACTAATGGAGATTCATCGGGGGATACGAGGCTTGAAACGAATATCGCCGACTGTCAATCATAATGATAACAATTATGCTCCGAATTAAACCTAACAATAGTGGAACGCGAGACATACGACGGCGTGATACCATCGCGTTTCACGCTATCATCGATCGGATCGTCGACGTCAACGAAATTCAATCGTAATTTTGTTAAAGAATCACATTTTAATTACGATATTAGCCCCTATTCCATTTAATCAATTTTGTTTTATCGGAAATAAATTAAATCCATCGATGCGTTTCAAACATGTTCCTCATATTCTTAATGTTATTGAATAAAGTTTGTAGTTATTTGGAAACTAATTTAAAATTATGTCACATGCAGCTTTGCATATTCCTTTCGCTATAAAATTCATATTATGTACCTTATATTCAACAAAGCACTAAAGTTTTTATGCGGCTTAAAAATCCCCTAATTCTGCTGCTGTTGAGATATGAGTATCTGTATCGACCTTGCGCATTTATGTTTCCTCTTTCATATTTACTTTGATAGTACGAGAGAAGTATATTACATAAACAGAGATATTCAGTAATATGTACAATATGCTTTTATATCCCTGCTGTAATCTTGCTCGTAAATATTGAGTAGTTATTTTACTTCGACTAAGAAATCTCCATATCTATGGAATACCCAAAAAGTGAATATTCTCGATTTTTCTAGTCGGTCCAAATCAAGCTACGTTGTTTGCATATTGTCAGGTCGTTGTATAGCAATAGCCACGACGTTGTACGACCAACGATTTTCACCGAACCGATACTTTTTCCATTTCCGTAATACGTGTGTGCGAGAAACTGAGCGTGAAGAGGTATCCTTGGGGATGAGTGGAGGATGGGCGATAACAGAGAAAAGTCTCAAACAGAGACAGTACAACGCGTGGAAGATACGTCAGTCAAAAGTTTTTTAGCAACTGTTCGAAACCTTTCAGCTTCTATTCCAAGTCTGGTAAAGCTATTGAATAGTTTCCCAACTTGAAAGTCAAGGAAGAGGGCGAAATAGAACGAGAATTGAGAAAAGAGGTGGATAAAGAGTAGATGTGACGAACTGGGAGGAAAAGAAGATAAAAAGAACCATAGAAAATAGGACAGGGGCTAGGGAGAAGGGAGTCGGGTAGGGAAGCAAAATCTCCCACTTGTAGCTCGTAGATATTTACTCCGATCTTGTCTACATCGACGCTAAATCTTGAGTGACGCTCAGTACCCTTTCCATCTCGCACACCTTTCAACGCTTTGACGTGTACAGTATAGAAGAAATTCCAAGATTTCAGCACAAAATTCCTCGTGGAGAGACTTATTCGGAGTTTGTGAATGATCTAATGGCTATTTTCAACAGACGAATTTTGAAGAAGACTATTGTGTATGAAATAACACCACATTACATTATACGATTCCAATAGCTTCCAGTCCAACCATATAGTCCCAAACATCGTATTTCATATTTGCCCTCTTCCCTTTAAATATGAAAACGCAAGTCGAGGAATCGAAAGGAATTCTCGAGTCCCTGGGAGTCAGTCGACGTTTCGATAGTATTAGTCCCAAGTTGGACTGAACCTCCATTCCCGATATATGCGCGAAATCTCGAGGAGGTACTTTGGTGGGGCTTTAAGCGAAACCGATCCGATTCTAGTTCGATTCGATCGGGGGCGAAGAATCGTCGGTAGAATTACCTTTTCAAGCGCTCGTCGAAGAGCCGAGCTTCCTTACGCTCGTTCTCGAGCCTCAAATCACCGAAGGCTAGGTAGTTCCTTCAATTTCCAGGCGTACCAACCAGATTGAATTTCTATCGTTGCCTCGTCGTCGGTCGCCTGGTGTCGATAGCCGATCACTTTGCGCGATACCTAGTAACTAGGTTATATTTTGGGAAAATAGGTTCGAACCGCACTACATTCCCTCGCTCTATCTTCTGTTTCTTTATTGTTTCACCAGCTACCGAGTCGTTCTCTCCAGTAATTTATATTGCCAATCGAGAGATGTCATCTTACTTTCGTGATTAGTTTTTGTCATTGGGGAAGTAAATAGTAATAAAGAGTAATTTTATTTATTTTTCTCTTTCTGCAAGAATTGCTATTTGCACAATTATCATACATGAATAGGTTGAATATGGGATTACGAAATATTTTCCGGGTGGGTTTTTTTAACTGATAAATTTGTTTAGGGTATAATCAGAGCTAACATCATGGGGCTACTTGTGACACGTATTTTGAGTTAACTTTTTATGGGATGGACCAATTTGTTATTTTTTTTCAGATTATTTTACGTAAACTTTTCTGAACCATATGGGACTAAATCGCTACGGGACTATCACATGATGGTTATAGGGACATATTAGACAAAAGGGCCAGCAACCCTGGTAGAAATTTTGACTGGGTTCTTGCTAGGTATTCGCCAGGCTATCCTGGGCACTGGTCAGGCACGAGACAGGGAGCGTCACATCGCGGTTAAGCAGGTTCTGACCAAACACATCTGTAGGACGCTTGACCGGATTACTACAGGTTCTGCCCAGAACCTGCTCAGTTTCATTTCCTAGCCCGAATCTGGCCAATGGCCAGGACAGCCTGATTTCAATTTCTACCAGGTAAATACCTGACAGAACCATAGCGGTTGAGACAACGCATTAATCGCACTTAAATGTATATCGATGATTAACTATTGCATTAGAAGCCTGGACCAGACGAGACTATTCGCGATCTATTATTAAATGCAACCCACAATTGTCACTGCGTTGCATCATGATTTAACTTCGAAATGGAATAGGCGGTGCGAAATCCCACATTGACAGGCTCTCCGTAACGAAAGCGGTGCGAACGCCGCCGAAGGGGATTATGCAAAGGCAACGCTTTGTGGGGGAGCTGGCGTAGACGCGGCAGCGATGGGTTTCTTGCTTGTCATTACCACGTCCGCGGTTTCGCCCGGAAGCTACGTATTTTCGCGCAAAACCTGTCAAGAAATAACTTCGAGCTGGTTTTCTCCTCACACAACACGTATATGCGAAGGAAAGCTCTTAAAAGCGATCCTTCGACCAATGAGCTATCGAGAAATAGTTCGCTCTTACGCGAAGGGAAAGGCACTCGAGCGAAACTCCCGCCGACCTTCCCAATGCGGAAGGATAAAACTTGCAACATTTTTTACTTCCTTTTTTCACATTACCGACTTGCTAACTTCGGCCTGGCTAATAAGTTGTGCGCGCCGGTGGTGCTCATTTAATAAAGGAATTGTAATAACGCTCGCCGGACGCATACTTGGAAACAAGTTAAGGAGACAAATTCCTGATTCGCTTGATATTTCGACGTATATTCTATGGACTGACAGTGCGCTTACTTACCACTATCGCAAACTTCATTCGAAACGAGTAAGAGAAACATCGTGGGTCGTGGAAATGATAAAACTTTGAACATAAAATTCGCATGAAGGAACGTTTCAATAGTCTTCTAACTGCGCGAAACTCGAAACTGAAGGACGTAAAATGCTCAAGTAGGTTCTAAAAACCAGAATTTTATGTAATTGAAACGAAAATGGAAGCCGTTTCGATCTCTATTTCACGCACATCATAAGGCAAGAAGTAATTTTATGAAATTGTGAAAATTCGAATTCATTAAATGAACAAGCTTTTAAGAGGACTCAACATTTCTCCATCATTCTTTCTATCCTGCACTTTTTAAGACCACTTATGTCACTCTCTCACAGCCACGTCTATTTCTAACCATTCATTTATCTTCTAATAAAAGAAAATATTGGTAGTTGCTTATTAATCTGACGGAGTTAATTTTTCTGACCTTTCTCAAATAAAATGGAGTTCGTTATGTGACCCTCTAACCAGTTTTAATTTCATTATGCTTCTCGTTTTCTCACTAGCACCGAATTCGGAGGCATGTTTGGTGAATGCATTGATGAGGCAAAGCGCAATTCCGCGTGGTGAGAGAGCAAAGCCATGGCGGGAGTAGGATGCAGGGTGATGCAGCCAGTGATGCAGGTGCCGGTGATTGTGCGATCGGTGGTGATGGCGATATCGCTGCTTCAGCGACGCCAATAAACAAACCGTACGCTTGGCAAAAGCAGCACTAATCAGCATAAATGGCCCGATCGCATGCACTCGCCGGTTCAAGCACTGAAATTCTAAATTACGCCATACGGTCAAATCGTCTGTCATTGGGTATGCGGGCTCGTGGGACTGCTAACCGCGCACTGCCTAAAGTCTCTAGGACCTAGATCTATGCTAACCGCAATGAAGGCCGAAACAACATTGTCTCCATTGCCATAGAAATGTATTTCGGTCTTGTATCGATAGTTCGTTTATTTGCGGAAAATAATGCTTACTTTAAACATGTTAAATTATATGATTATGCTTAAGTTTTGAAAACATTTTATTCATGTAATGAGTAATTTTGTTTTGTATTTCAGATCGACCCGAAAGTTGCGTTTCCAAGGAGAACACACCTAAAGGTAAGTCAAGAAATACACTTGTCAAGTTTTCCTAAATAGCGAGGAAACTTGAACATTAAAGCTGACAATTTGTCGTTAGAAATTAGACATTCTGTTCAAAGTCATGTATCAGCATGGTTTTGTCTACAGAATGCAAAATGACACTTTCGCGAATCCTCTGTATAAAAGAACGAACTTCCAGGCTGTGCGCCCTTTTCTCATAAGAAATGAGACCAATTACGCTTAATTCACAGTTAATACCGAAAATTATTTCCTTGCTTACACCCGAATAGTTGCGAGACGTACGGTTGCGCAATTCAGAAGAGTGTAGAAATAAACGAAACGAGCGCAAGCAAAAGGGAAAATGAAGGAAAGAATGAAAGAGGAACATTCACGCGGCTTAATAATATAAATGCCAGACATGCGAATTACCAGCAAGTGACTGAATTGCGCTAATTTTAATTGTACCCTTTCTGCTCCATCACCAACATGCCGGTACGGGCTTGCACTCACGTCTCCCCCTCTTTCGATCCTTTCACGCTCCTTCTAACTCTTTTCAACCCTCCAGCCCTCAAACCGCATCTCTGATTTCTCTGTTGGGTTCGTTCGACAATTTCGCTTTTAACTGGTAATTTCGTAGCTTATTGACTGATGACAATTATTAAACGATGAAAGTTTCCAAACATTTTTTTTAAATAATATTTTTACTATTTTTTAGTCAAACACTTGTGCTAAATTAAGTTTCCGGACGCGGAGTAGTATGTACATGCATACACAACGACAAACACTATTCAGAATATTACGGCCTTCAAAGCGAGGGCTTGGAATGATGCAAGCCGAAAAAGCGAAGGTTCACGTATGAGAGAAAGAACTGAAGGACAAGTGGGTGAGAGAACTCGAAGAGTTGCACCACGTTTCACATAACGAGCTGCCGGGTCTCTAGGGTGTTCATCTCCTCCACGTTTCTTTCCCTGCTCTCCTTTCATGGCTCCTTTTCCGTTACCGCCCTCGAGCAGTGCATATACCTTCATTTATTTCCTATGTCTATTCGCGAAAATAAAATACGTCTAAAGAATCTTTTTTTTTTTTCAAATTGTAGCTAGTGTAGACAAACTATAAGATCGACTAGATGTTGTGTATGTTGTTCAGTTATGATTTACTTGTTTAAGAGTACATTATATAAAATTATCTCCCACGAATGTGCAGTTCAGAGATTGAGGTCTTCCAAGTTTTCGGTACTCTCCCTGACCTAGTTACTTGTAGAAGTGCAAAAGTTATATTTATTTCATTGTGAACTTTGGATGTATATTCGGAAAATTCGATGACCTAGGATACTTTCTCAACAGTTTATGTAATTACTTTTTCTAACTTTGTGTAATAATTCATAAAGTCAGAATTTCTGATGTCTAGGAAATGTTCGGACTTTAATGCCTAAAGGTAGAAAGCTAGTTTTTAATTCATACTGTTCCTGACATTCCAATGCCATTTTGGAGATCCGAAGTTAGCAAATTAAAAATCCTAAGTATTTTCAATAGACTTTCATTTCGTGCTCGGTCGATATTTAATATTATCGTTTGACTAGAAAAATACCGATGGAGTTTACAGGAGCAACTTGGGTCGTGTCCAGGATGGTTACGTGTGCAGAGTGGACGTCTCGCGGGATCGGTCGTGACGGAAGTCGACCGTCCTCAGAATGGATCAGTGCCGCTCCTTCGGGAACTCTGATCGCACAGTGGCTGACCCTCGAAATGCTCGACTTTATCCGTTAACTCCAGGAGCCAGCTTTATTTATTTTGCGATAAGATATCTCTTATCCAAATTCAAATAAAGTAGTGAATTTTCTCTCAAGGATTTTTCAACCGATCAATGTTAACGTGCTCTTCAGCAACAAAATATGTAAACCACCATCGTATTCGGCGAGGACGCTTTATTTACAGGGTAGTTAAACGCTATCACTATCTCGGTCGATTAACTGTTGCCCGATATCCCCTATAAAGCCGCCGTAATAACCCAGTCAATATTTTGCCGAAGCGAGATGAGCCGTAGCAGGAATTTATTGTCTCGCGAGTACGTCATAAATCGCAGCCTAATCTTGACTAGAACTTTGAAAAGCGAATAACGAGCCGAGTGATGCAGTATTTGACCGAGAATTAACGGGAAGGGCTCGCTTATGGCGGTCGTCAGTAGCTTCCGAGCGACGCAGGAACGGAAGCCTCAGATGTGTCGCTGCATTGAGATAAGCTAAGCTCTCGCGTGATGGAGCAGCCCGTAAACTCAGTCTCGCCAAGATGTCACTGAAATGGCTGCTAGATAATGCACAGGAGTACGTGATGTGCTATCGTTGCAACATCGCCTCAGTAGTTCCTCTTTTCTCCTCTGTCTTTCTTCCGCGGCCATGCACTAAGTGCGATGTCTCGTCACACTTATATGCGTATATACTCAGACCAGCATCATTGATCCTAGGAGCACGTTTTAAGCTGATACGCACTGCATTTACGACACCTAACAGTCGACGTCGAGAAACGCGATAAGGTAATAGGTATTTTTCAGAAGACATACGGCTCCATTGATGCCTCGCGGAGAGATTTTTCTGCATCGCAACTCGCTTTTACACTTTATATTAGGACGAAGAATTGCAACGGCTCAGTCCCGTGTAACAAAGTCTTGCTTGCACAACGTTAAAAACAATGTGCAGACTCCCTCCCTCCAGCTTTAGATGCCTCCCTTTCGGGAATGCACACCCGGACGTCTCTTAAAAGCTTTTCATCTTTTACATATGAGCTTTTTATCATCGCACGAACGAGTAGCGGATGTACCGCGACAGAAGGAGGGAGAAAACAAAAGCCGAAGAGCACGGGAGTGAGTTGCGTGTCACGTGCGTGCAGCTTCAATGCATGCCGCTATCCTAGCTCTGCGCATGTACCTCGACCGTCGCTTAGGCGCTATTCTGTTCTCTGTCTACGGACTAAGCGCGTCTCAAGCAGCATCGCGGTGAATGGACCTGGTAATTGCGCGTTTAATATTTCAGAGCTTTTGCAGTGTAAGCATGTAATAACGTCCTCGATTTAGCCCCGTGTACCGAGAAAAGTTTTTTTCGTCTGTCCGTCCAGCCAAGACGGGTTTTCACTACGCTCACGCCCAATTCTGATTACAGAAACAAATTTTCTCCCCTTTATGTCGAGCTTCTTTTCGTATATTCTCAATTTTTTTCAAGATTTTCTCCATCGCTGAATACCCGGATGTTCGCCAGTGAGATATTGCTCAGTCAACTAAAATCTTGGATCAGAATTCGAAAAGAAGCTCTCGAACAGAACTGCATCCATGACGATAAGGAACAAAAGGACCCATAATGTGCTTCCTACAAAGCACTTTTTCGGTTCGTCCTTCTTCCCCGGGGTCAAGTCGAGCGTGGACGACAAAGGCTACGATCTCAATCACAAATTGACAATAAAAAATGTCCAATTAACTTCCCGGAGCCTTAGTGGAATCAACTGGAGCTACCATACCATTTCCGCCATCGGCAGTCTTTTCACTGTAGGTAGAAGAACCCGCGTGAAGTTGGAGCAATCGGGAGGGTTTAATCCCACTCGATTGCGTTCCTTTCTTGGTAACTTTAGTCTCTCATGCACCTTTCAAGCTTCGTGTATTCGAACCTCTTGATACCTCACACCCTACCAGCTCTAACCTTTTTCTTTCGTTCATTTATGGCGCTCCTTTTTTCCACGAGTTTCATCCGTATGAGAATATATATCATTCTGTTAATAAACAACTTTTTGACAAATTAAATACGGATTAACAATTTTGGGAGAAAAGTTGTTTATCGTTCATGTTACGAAATCAATTAGGACAGGGACCCTCGGCATATTGGGTCCTGTAAAATCCTACGTACACGCCAAGCGCGTCGCTACTCTACGGAAGCGCGGCGTATTAATTGTAAACGAATTTATTCCCCCGGTGCTCCGGGCTAAACTAAAACGCCCGAGATATTACGGGAAGTAAGCTCGTTAGAGGGTTCAGCATGGCGCGGAGCTAGGAATCGCGTTGTAGGTAGTAGCTTGCGGTGTGGAAACCGCAGTCTGTACTGCGCGTCGGTTGCAGAAACTCTCCTCGGTACCTGCCTGCGTCTGTTTTGTACCGAGGCTTTCAAAAACCACGACTACCGAACCGAGCTACCAGCCCTGTGGAACTCGGGCGCTGCGAGAAACTCGCCGCCTGCGCGAAACCGTTGGAAAAGCACTTCGAATCCGCAGCATCCGAATGAAGTATATTCGCTTGCCGTCGAAACTTTATTCCATATACGTATGTGGCGATCCGCGAAAGGGATTCCGGCTTTGAAACTGAGCAGGCACATCGAACAAAAATATACTTAACGTTGCGAAGCAGGCGAATTCGTGACCGACGGAATAGACGGGGGTCCTTCCCCTTTCGAGTGTGCTCGGCTCTTTCCTCCACGGAGATATGGTAATTACGGAAAATCCAATTCTCTCCAGCCCTTGTTATGAGGAACTTGCCAAAGCTAAAGCTGGACCTGAAACTGGGTGATGAATACGCATGAACGTTGAAAGATACTTCAAAATACCGTCTCCTCTATATGGAAACAAATATATCGACGAACTGCACTGAGAATCCGTAACCAGCCCTTACGAGGAAACTACTAGTAAATGCTGCAAAGTTTGTCAAAAGTACAAGGAAGTAATAAGACTACGTGAATATTGAGCAGAAGTGGTGATTCCATCTCCTACGCAATTCGGTCACTAGAAGGTAAAGGTCTCTGATTTCAACGCGTGGTGTTGGCGCCATTGTCTTACCGTAGCCTCACCTTTATTGTTTATATGCTTTCGCTACTCTATTCTGGGAAAACTCTTGTGCTGCGGTAGCACAACAAATGTTTATGCTCAGGTTGTTATGCCGTCGCAAGGTAATACTAAGGTCATAGCTGTATCGGCACCACAATATTGTTGTCGCACCATAATATTAGCCTGTCGCGACGTAAAATTATTTTCCGTGTAGAAGTTAGTTACCCATTTTGTGCGAAATATCTTAGATAGTTTGTACGGATAGATACAAGTTTAAAGTGTAATAAGACTAATAAGTCTGCAGAATCTGTTTATATTGAAAATTACACACGACCCCAAAAAAAATTTGGTTCGAGATAACTTGAATCAGGAATAGTGGATCTTATAGAATTTTAGCCGCTTAAAACGAATCCGTTATTGGATTTGGCCCATCACGTCAGGATTATGAGATATGTGATCCGAAAATACTCAAAACTATACTTTTTGGCAATTTGAAGTTAGGATATGTAAAATACCTCACGTCATGGGTCAAATTGGACAACTAATTTATTTTCAGCCACAAAAACCTATAAGATCCAGTACCTCTGATTCAAGTTATCTCGAAACAAATTTCTTTGTGGTTCTGTGTCATTATTGAATATCTCCCAGGTGGTCTCGACTATTTGGTAAAAACACTTAGTCAGACCATGGCGTTTTTACTGTATTGACCACGTGACCAGCTGTTCAAATTTATTACAGAAAATATAAAAACACTAAATTAAAATTAAAAAAACCAAAGTGCAAAATTGAAAAAATTCTATAGGTATGAATTTCAAATTGGGTAATAATAATTTGGCCCTGAGTGCTTAGTAATCGTTTAATTAAGACTTCGCAGCCTAATGACGAACCACTTTGAATTTATTATTTGTTAAAATGTTACAATTGTCTGTTCAAACAATGAGATTTTGTGACAATAGATATAGAAAAATCCTTACTTTTCTATGATTAAATCATTGATCGGTTTTAGAATAATAACTAAATTTAATAAAAATAACATTTCATTTTTAATATTTTAAATATTTTATATTTATATTTTAGATTTAAATAATCGATTAATTTTAAATTTAAATTGTCGACAATTATTTACTTCCTACGTGCGCAGCCGGCTGTTTTGATTCTATGAATATGCCGATTGTTTACATTTCGAGCGCGTATTGTCTGTCGAAATTCGTAAGAATCGACGGCGTCTGCTAATTCGCCGTAAGTATTGTTGACGGTCTGAGCGGTTATGATCGAACGAAACGTAAATGTAAATAAAAATAAATGGAATTTTCGTCCTAATGAGGAATATTAGCAAGTTAGAGGATCGTTGCGATATTATTATTTATTATTGTTCTTTTAAAGATACTTTCTTCCAGTACGTTTCTAAAAATAACAACGTGTTGTAAATAATACCATCCAATAGCAATTGTCGAAAAATATTTCCTATTACTAGAAATAATAATAGATTTTGTTACTTTATTAGTAATTATTGCAAAGCTGTTTTTAATGCTTCGATTTACGTATTTAACTTATACCATGAAGGACAATATTTTCACATCAGTTTGTGCATTGATAATTTGTATATAAAATCATTGCGAAAATTTGTAGGGCCGTTATTTCTGTTGTAAAATAAAGAAACCCGTAATTTCGCTAAAATTTACCGCAAAAAAATGATATGTGTTTTTCACAAAAACCATCTTTTAGAATCATTTTATCAATTCAAATATCACTTTCACTTCAAATTGAAATTGGGATTTATTTTTAAAATATGATAATATCAGGTCGGAAAATTCTCAAGATTAAAATGTAATATTTCATCATTCAAGATGGCAACAGAATGGCGAGTAAAGCATTAAGAACTATGGTTCTATTTTACGAAAATTTTCCGAGTATTATATTGCCATTATATCAGAATATCAGTTGTAGTTTTTGAGATCACTGTTTACGAATTACGAAGTCATAATTTCAAAATGGCGAATATCGGACAAGTATATATAACTTGTTTCAAAATGACTAATAAATTATATTATTTTACGTCAGAAATAATGTTGCTAATATTGTTACCGATGCGTTTATATACAATTTATCAAGGCTCAAACTTATACGAAAAAAATTCTTCTGGCCAGGCGTAAATGGGTTAAAGGAGGTTCTCATCTAGAAATTCAATATTGAAGTGATTTTGTTTTCATATAAGGAAGTAAATGAATATCCCCGGGTTTTTATACATGTTTAAACAGTTGTTCGAGTAAAAAAAACATTTATTCCAACACAAAATAATGATATAGAGAAGAGAAGGGTATTTTAATAAACAATCAAGTATCTTTTATGTTAAATCAGTAAATGGTGTGCCACACATTAATCGTTCTATGACTTCGTACCGTTCCATTCGTTATGGATGAATTTTGATAAATGTATTAACACCCTATTTGGATGAAAAACTACAATTATCAGAATAATTTACATAAATCAATTTACGGACTAACATAAATTTGTGATTATCCAATTGTATACGCTATATGTAACTGTTAATTCTAATTACATCAGCAGCATGGTTCCTTTAATCACCTAAATCACTGTATTATCTAGGGAGATAATCACTTCGAGATAATGCTATAGTACAATTGCATTATACAGTACACCTGATTGCCTAACACAACAGGCCTGGTTGTTCTTGAAAAGCACGCAATTTCGCGCATGCCACGCTTATGCAGTAGCAGTGCAGCATCTGAGTCAGATTGACATAAGATAGGCATCATTCTGTATTGTAAGAGGATGATCTGCAGATATCTGTTACGTTGATACCCAAATAATTATTGGATTACAAATTAAATTATTCTATTCGCTTTAAATCAATTATTTGATTTACAAAATATCATTAATATAGGCGTAGTTTTTTTTTCAGATCATTTAATGTGGAGTGCAACATTAAAAATAATGAAAAGATTCAAAATTCTTTACTGTAAAAAGTTATATATAGGACATACATAAGGAGCTTTTAGAATACGTCTTGACGAACATAAGAGAAATATTTTTGCAAAAAAATAGTTTAGTGGTCTAACCCAGCATAGATTCGCAACTAGACACGATTTTAATTATATCAACACAAAACTGCAATATAAAAAACACGAAAACAACACCTTCAACATCAGATTTAAAGTATCTAAATTAGCAAAAGTTAACCACTTATTGCTATAGTAATTTCTACCATAATTTACATATATGTATTAGCACTGGTTCCTAATATTGATTTACTAGCACGTACACAATTCATAGCCTATGAATAGTATATGAGTAATTCCGCGATACTTTTAATATTTAGGAAACTGTATATTTACAAGACGAATTTATTACAATTGATAAACAACAAAATTTTTTTGATATGAATTAAATGTCGGAAAATATCATACAATAGTTTTGGTGGATGGAGAATAATTAGTTTTGCGTGAAGAAAATTAAAATTCGTCATATTTAAAGATTTGTGCAGGAAACTGTCCTATATTTCTTTTCTTTCGACCAAAAAATAAAATGTGCTTGTTTATGGAAGACCGCACAAATTTTTCTGTACTATCATTTGATATTGTACTTTCAACCCATGTCATTTTTAAGAAGGTGCCTGCTTCCTGAAATGAAATATAAAAACAAAAATAAAAGAAACTAAATTTTCATAAAGAAAACATTTTTTTACATTTCATCGTTTGGAAAAAGTGCGTTTCGAGATTTCAAAAAAAGTAAAGCATGAGTGTATTCCTTACATAAAAACGATTCAAACCACTCTCTTTACATTACCGTGCCACTCTGCCGGAAAAAATACGAGGCTTTGAAAAATGGTATTACTTGCGCCGCTGGTACCGAAAATAGTTATTTTTTGCTGGCACACTTTCTGTACAGTTTGATAATCCCCAAAACCTATTGCTGTTTTTTGTTTGGTATATTTCTAAGCGTGTATCACTAGTCTCAAGTCAATATTATTTGCACCTGTCTGAAAAAAAGACTGAACAAAACATAATTTTATTTTCGGTAATTACTGCATTATATTATTTTGATTATTTTGGCAGTAATAAATAGTTTGTATATTGTTATAATGTTTTTCTGCCTTTATTATTAATTAAAAAAAGTAATTCGTTTGAAAAATGTGCATTTTTTAACTCACGTTCCTCGATTCTTGCTTAGCGGAGAGCGAGAGAGAGAGAAAGAGAGAGAGAGATTCCAAGTCAAAAATGTCGAAAAGTGATTTTTGAACGAGCCACCAAATTGTTGTACGGCGCTATATCTCCATGTTTCATATTTTTACATTTACATGTACAAATAATTATTTTTTATCTTAAGAGGCAAAAGTCGCCGAACTGATCAAATCGATTAAGAATTACAGATTCAACAAAGTTTTGAAAATGGATAATAAAATTATTTTGCTCAAAATTTTAAAGTTGCTCCTACAAAATGTGCGTTTTTTAAAAAATGTTGGCACCATCAAATTTTTGCATTCGTATCACCTGAAATGAGAAAAATAACTTTACATGTGGGTGCAAGTAAAAAAAAAAATTTTTTTTGTAAATGCCAAAATATTAAAAGTATCGCGGAATTACTCATATATAAATACACAATTTCGCCCAATTTTCAACGAATCTTCCACAACTTTCAGAAGAGGACTCAGATAAGAACTAAATGTTGAAGATAATTATTTTAAATTTACTTTTTATTCCTTTACCTAGACCTTTGCAACCTTTCTTCTATATTAAAATATAGTATTCACTACTGTCACACTCAAGATACATCTCTTTTTACCTTGAACCTTTTCAGTATTATTAAATTGTGTAGCCGTCCTCATTAAAAAATCTGAAAAACAAAATCTACATCTATATTAAAACAAATGTATTAAAAATTATTATCAGATCTTAAATCTATTACAAAATATAAGTATGAAACTCAAATTTGGTATTTATCGATCAATAGTATGAATTGGAGAAACACAAAATTAATTATTGGAGTGAAAATTCATTTCAACTAGAGTGAGATTTTGTAATTTCTGTTGTCTTATTTGCTGCTAATGTATGTGTGTGTAATAAGTATATATTTCGTAAGATTTTTTGTTTCCGGACCCGTATTTTTATCTATTTTACCATTTTTTAAATATCCCCTGACTACCGTGAAAACTTAATCGCCTAAACCCTTTTCATTCTAAAAGGCCACAATTATTTTGTGATTTTCAAGTGAATATTTACCTGTGTAAAGATAAGCTAAAATTTTTCAAAACCATATTTTCTGACGTACTTTTATCCGCACTCTTCAAATCTGCTACTAGTTTTGTTCTATGACGTTTGATTCTGTCAAAATGGAAGCTAATTTACAAGAAACATGATTTATTTTATTTTTTTATTTCTTTGACGTACTGACTAATAATGTTCACGTTGTCGGATCGGTACAAGCGTTTGGATCCTGTGGAATCACCACAACCACAAATTAATATAATAATAACCACAACTAAAATTTAACCGACGCAGGATGTCAAAATTCAAAATGGCCGATCCAATATGACGGCTTTTACACGCATTTTTTTACGTTTTTTTAATCATTTTATTTTATTTTTTTAGTCCATGACATTTACTTTCTTAATAGATTTATTATATTTATCACAATTTAATGCCGATTATGAACAAAAACTGGAATATTTTCCACTATTTTTAATTCCATATCATCTTGTATTGTTATTTGCTTGCATAATCGATATCAAACTGAGCTTTACATAATAAATCTATAATATAATAAAAATATAATATTTTCAGCCATTTTGAATTCCGTATGATCATGTATTGCTATTTTCTAGCATAATCTGTACTAAACTGAGATGAATATAACAAAACTATTAAAAAAGTAAGTGTCAGGGACTAACAACATACAAAAAATGAAAAAACATTAAAAATGCGCGTAAAAGCCGCCATATTAACTCGGCCATTTTGAATTTTGACATTCTGCGTCGCTTAACTTTTAGTTATGGTGATTATTCCACAGAATCTAGAGACTTGTGCCGGTCCGACAACGGGAACATTATTGGTCAGTACGTTAAACAAATAAAAAAATTTTTAAAATTAGACGTCATAGAACAAAACTAATAGCAGATTCGAAAAATACAGACAAAAATACGTCAGAAAATATAGTTTTGAAATTTTTTTACTGATCATTACAAAGAGAAATATTCACTTGAAAAATATGTCAAAATTATGGCCGTTTGGCATGAAAAGGGTTAAGACGACCGTTATAGCTCACAAATCAAAGAAGCCAAGAAAGTAATGATCTTCATGCATGTTTCTGTTTACGTGGCCATGTTGAATTGTTGGCTGCAGATGGTTCGAACGTCCGCCGGGTGGTGGCGCATAAAATGATGCGTTGAACGCATGCCTCTTCCCTGATGAAGATTTACGATAAAACTTGATAGAAAACTAGCGTTCTTTTTGTTTTATGCCTGTTTTCGAGGAATTACGTATGGAAACAACAAACATATTTGTTGTAACATAGGTAATGAATTCGGCAAAATAAAATAGTTTCTTACTCTCTGGCAGCTTTAAAAGTACAAAAAATTACAAAAAAAAATTGTAATACATTAGAGTGTGCCTGAAATAATTTTGAATGAAAAGGAAAAAATGTTTACTCATTTCCAGATGTTGAAAGATAATCGTTTCTATTTTGACGTTTTCTTTGTAAGAATCTTTTTATTATCATAACATTTAATAATAAAACGAAACATTTGTTTACATAATTACACATCGTATCTACGTGGATAATTAAAATTTGATGTTATTCGCCTCTTTAAGAGAATACATTAAATAGTGACTGAATGTTCCTACATGCACGGATGTCCATTTCATATATAAATGACGATGTCGTGAGACCCGGAGGGAAATCATTTTCATCTATGGCTCTCAGCTTCGTATATTTCAAACGTCTTTATTAGATATTTTGACCAAATTGAGAATACATAAAGAAGTCCAAAAATTAAATTGTCAGCCACTTAGAATACCGCCGATATTACGCTAATAATTTCCAGATCAAATCAATTTTATCAAAATTAATTTAAATAAAATTGTGGGAGTAGATTAATGTATTTTTTAATTCCCTGCTGTATTAAATATGATTAAATATTGAGTTATTGCTTACAATAATATTATTAACAAATCGGGAACGAATTTTTCATGAATTTTTGTTGGACTCAAAATTAACTAAAATTGCTTCTTTGTCAGTTACTCATCGCTGCTCAGAGAGAACCATACGATATAAAGGGTTTCTTATAGGAAATTAAAAATGGAAATTAAATTAGATTCAAACATAGTTGGATGTAACCATTTAAACAATTTTTTTATTTTTTGTGTAATAAAAACAATGTAGAAAACCATCTGCAAATTTAAAGATAATCGTTTCTATTTTGTGCACATTTAATTGTTAAACGATTAAAATAAATATATTTTGTTGTTAATGACCGACTAGAGTAAACAGCAGAGAAAAGTAAATTTGAAATAAATCAGCAGTTCATATTTCTGTTTTGGCATTTTCAAAAATGATAATATACCGATTTATCACGCCGTACGATGTTGTGTGCACTTATTATGTCTTTACCGCGCCTCGAATTCCCTCGAAGAGGTCTTCAGGGAGGAATTCGATAGTCTGGTAGTAAAAAGAACCTCGTATAGGATAACAAGTTCGCTAACCCTGTATTACGTATTCATTTGTGATTTCCTGCCGTCTAACAGTCTTCACTAAAAAAAAGAGAATGGTCACGAATGCGGGAAATAAGATTCCGATTACAAACATTAATTGGGCGGTTCCGTATTTCCCGCGGGGTAGGTACCCTTGCGATTAAGTTTTCCTTATTTGACTCGCACATCATCGTAGTCCACGAAATAGAAAGGATTGCGAAAAAATAGGATTACGGAACTGGAGAAAGGAAAAGAACAAGTTAAACTCACATGTACCGTGTAATACGGGATAATAGAATGTGGATGTAATAACCGAAGGAAATATAATGTGCGGCCTTCCCCTTACGGAAGGAAGGAAGGAAGAAATAAAGATGAGACGCCCAGAATGGGCCCAGAAGAAACGAACTCTCGCGTGCTGAAGTCCGCATACGAAATTTCCATGCCGCTCGCCATTTTCTGGCACAACGCTATTGCTGAAGTAAGGCGGATTGCGAGTAAAAGACCTTGAAGATCCTTTGATAGTCTCTCCTCGGGTCGTGGCTGGGATGCATAAATCTTGGCAAAGTTTTCATTTTTATCGAATTTCACTACACAAAATTCCCCCGGAAAAACGCTCGAATATGAAATGCGATTTTTAACAATTTTTGCGAGATTCCCATAAACTTAATTTTACTGAGAATTTCGAATTGAAAGAAAAATGTATCGCTCTGGAAAGATCGTACCAAACGTCTAAAGTTTCCTTTTCCTACAATCCGTGTCATTCGATAATTTCGCATGTGTGGAGGAATCTCGTCGCGACAAGGAATAGGAGGATCGTGACGTCACTTCCTTCTGTTCATCCGCAATCTGTTTCGCTCTCAAGAGCGTGTCTTGGAAGGTACACAAACGCGGGAAGAATATATATAGGGTATTCCATGATCGAAAGTGTCCTGCTGGCTGCACAAGAAGATGCATCGACGTGGCGAGAGATGGACGATTTCGGCTGCCGAAGAAGAATGAAGTTTCGCCATCGAGGGAACGTGCGCCCAGATAAATAAAGTTCCACACTGCCTTCAGAAGATTACCGCGGTAGCGTGAAATATGGAAGCTTCTCTATTTCGTAATGCATATACTTCGTAACGTCAAGCGGCAGATGCATTTTATTTTTCTCTTCAGTGGGACAGTCGACTATATCCTAACCTCTCAAAAGATCTTCCAGATTTATTTTCTTGCACACTGTTACATCGAAAAGTTTCATTTTTAGGTACGTAATACCAGTAATTCTAATTGACTCGGGCATGCTCGGAAACATTCGGTTATGTTGGTTAACGTGTTTTGTCTGTGGGGTACCGCAATTAGCCCTCCTGGGTCTCGCACGAATTCCGACAACAAGGAACATCAGGTATCCTCCAGAGACCTATACAATAAGCAAGAATCGAATTTTGTGTGTAATTGAATCAAACATTGACTAACGGAGATGACGTCTAATGATACCTAACCGCAAATCCACTTTCGCTTTTCAAGACTAAAACTGATGACGGCAAAGGGATGAAAAGACTTTTGTTGGAAAAGAAAACGTTTATATTAATAGTGGATGACACAGTGCAAACTTATTTTCCGACTTTCAAATGAGATGAGTCAATCGCAACATTCAGTCCTATTATATGTGAGGCAATAAAGCTGATGATAAAGAAAAGGACGCTTGGTTTATGTCGGCTAGTTTTACGGCTAGTCGTACGACATCTTATAGCGCGTGCTTACAACCACCTTTCGACGAACATAAACGCGCAGCAGTGACCGCTTCTCTAGCCGCGGGGCACTATTTTTTTATGTTTCAACGATATTCCCATACCACACTTCTCCTATCAGACTCGTATAACATTTGATGAAAGATTCCTCCGCAGCACAAATGGAAAGGAAAATATCGCTTGACGTAAAGTTAAAATTACGTTTGAAAACTTACGTGACTTTTGTAACGGTATTGGAAAATGGAAATTGTTATTGCGTTGTGGATTATCGAATTAATTTCTGGTTTGACGTCATCCTTTTTAGGAAGATAATGATGTCTATCGGGAACCAGAAATCGACGTTGGTGTTGATCGAAGTGTAAAAGAGATAAGTCGAGTGATGTCTAGTGAGGCGCAATATGCACTTGCACGGATGGCTAAAGGATCTCCAAGTAAGCGACTGTTTTCAATTACTCTCGTCTGACCCAATTGCTAATTTCAGTGGAATAAAGTTGTTTTTTACATCTGCTATTTAATGAAATTGCAAGAACCGTGTTAGTAAATCATCCTTGTAGGAATAAGATAATTACGACAGGGAATATTGTTAGATAAGGATGGGGAAGACTATAAACGGCAGAGAATGCAATGTTATGGCAATCTAACTTCATATGTTTAGCCAGCACTGGATAAGGTGCTCTGACAGCAAGTCTGATAGCTCACTGTGTCAACATCTGCGTATTTGCTGTGGCAACGCCGCACAACCTTCCGACCAATCAACCTGCAGTAGACCAAGAGGGCACCTCGTGCCGCGCACAATTTGGGCCAAGATATTGCTCGGGAATGCGCCTCCTACACCGCGACTCCAAACATCTGCGGATATTTACATTTCGTACATGGAATGTGATATTCCTCCTCCGAAACTGTTTCTTGAGAATGGAGAATACGCTCATATAACGAACTTGTATTAGAATAGAGAGATAACAATTTGCCCGTGTTCACTGAAGTGAAACATTCCATCTGATAATTTCGGTTAATTACTTTACTGTTAGCATTTACCATATTTACGTTTAAGGAGCCCTGAAATCTTATTAATTTTCGATCGTCGACTTGATGATTGACTGAAAATAAGTTCAAGGATGAATTATCTGGTCGCAACGAACTTGTTAGAAACCATTTGGAACGATTCAAAGAACTGAAAATTTAAACAGATGTCAGAACCATCCGTGCGGGCTTTGGCACTCGAGGTGTTTCCTGTTACAGTTCATGAAGATGGTAAGAAGAGCATACGAGATGAAGGAAAAGAGTGGAAAGTAGGAGAAAACGAGCTGGAGCGAGAGGATACGAAAAGTTAGGACAGACAGGCACCCCGTGAAATTGAATTACAATAAGCAAAGTAAAGTTGGATGATCCGCATTGTGCCTTGCCACTCGCTGCTACCTCATTGCCATTTTCTCCTGTTTCCTCATTCTCTTCCGACGTCGCCCCTCCAGCTAGTCAACCGCTTCGATACCGAGCAAGAACTTCTTGAGTATCTGTACTGGAGAGGGCGATGGTATTCTTGTGCCTTTGTTCCGAGTAGGATTGAATTAATTGCTGCGTTTTTGACATCAAATCAGTGTCAGATTTCGCTAGATGATATCGTGGATAAAGGAAAAGTTGGAAGCTCGGTGGGAGTCTCTGGATTTAATACAGCTTATGCAATAATGAGTTACTATCCTGAACATGATTAACAATAAACTGCTTTCACCCATCAGTTCCATATCCATCAGGGACTGCCCTTCCTGGGTTGCAGCAGTTACAAAAAAAGTAGCCAATATTAATCGCCTACCAGACAAAATTACACCTGTAGCAATAAAATAAGTAATTAATAGAAGTAAGAAATCTACGAGATATAAGACAATCATTATTTTAAGTGTGCGTAGAAGCATTCTCGGTACGTTGAACAGCCGAATCAGAATGCCATTCTCGATAGGATTTCCAAAACTCATCGCAAAGCGAACTAGCGATTCGAATATGGCTCAACAGATGCACATCTCGGTGGAGTGACGTTTACATAATCTTGGCATTACTTGTCTCGACTCTGGGGGATACTAAAAGGCTTGTGCCAACACGTAGTGAAGGAAGGAGGATAACCCAAGAAGACTCGGATGAAGGTGCAGAGTACGACGGTAAAGGAGCGACAACAAAAGCCTGGCATGGATTAGAATCCATCACTGACGTAGCTATTCTGAAACCTGAAAACTGGGAAATAGCATAACTAAAGATTGAACGTGATTGAAGCTCATAATGAGGAACGGCTGTCTTTCGAATTATTAAAAAGCTGCTCTGACCTATATAACATCGGGATGTGTTATCGATGAAATTCAGAAACATGAAATTAAAAAATGTAGTATTTTTAAAAACAACTTGATATTTTTAAAAATATTAATTAGAGTAATGAGATGTAGGTGGAGGCGTGTTCCACTTTTTAGAATTTTATGCTTGTTAATTCAAATAATGTCATAATACACCAGGACATGTCCGGTTTATGTAAGCAAAGCACTTTGGTGAAATATGGTTGGTACGATAGATTAACGTAGCCTTTGAAATCTCGTTCTTTAGGACCGCATTGGGGTTTGAATTAATATCCTCGGGTTTCTTCCTCGTTTCTCTTTCTCTTTAATACCTCTGCATATCTCGTTCGCCCGTTTCTGTAACATCTGGAGAAACGAGCTTTAAAATGAATTAGGTGTATAAACGAGTAAAATACAAAAATAATGTGATAAGCGTGTTTTATAAACATAAAATTTATATTAAAAATGCATGTACTTAAATAAATGATTAAAAAAAACACTTTCATTATGGTCGATTTTAACTTTCGCAGTTCTGGAAATTTTGTAAATATTACGCGTTTACCTGCCAATGAAGCTTGTCGTTAGCACGGTCCGCGGACTTGGTTTATGCGGGTAGGCGCTAACTCGAGTTAAACGAGATGAATGTCGGTTCGCTAATAGTTGTTACGAATTGCCACCGGAGCTTGCTTAGCACGCTTAGAGAGAGATTTAGTAGAACAACTAAGATGAACTAGACGTTCGCTTGCTCTTCTTCTCCTCCTGTTCGTTCTCGAATTGGGAGGTTATAATCTCTCGAGTATTCACACTTAGCAGTCCAACTTTCTTGTTGATGTCTTTCATTGTTAGTCTGATAAATATTAATCTTTTGCGATACTAAATTATTGTTGGTATTGGGCATATTTCGGCGTGCTTTAACCAACTACCAATCTCCGTCGATTACAAAAGTCCCGAGAGTACACCTACTCCGCAAAGCATTATAACGTGGAGCTTTCAACCTGACTCTTGCTCGTTTCTATTGTCGAAGCAACTATCCAGCAATGAGCCATTACCAGTGGACCCGGAGCAAGGAGATCTCTGGAGCCACCTAGAAACTTGGGCTACAACACGGTAGAATCGAGCTGAAGGAGACGTGCGAAGGGTGGGCTGCAATGGTGAAATAGAGTGTGTTGGAGAGGGCGATCTGGGCTAAAGCTCATCAAGGTAATGCAACTGGGATTATCCTGCGACCAAGCGGAATTCTGACGCGAGTCGAGCAACGCCATTTCCAGGGCAGACGGCTTCACTACTCGTTATTAATTGATCGTTTGATCGAAACTCCTTGGAGACCCCGTTCTGCATTGACGTGGTTGTTCACTTATATTCCCGGTTCCTGCAGATTACCGACTTCGGTCAAATTACATAGATTGACGACTCGAGTACCGTTACGCCTCTTGAGAATTTCGTATGCTAATTGAATCGTTCGATAGCTGCATAAGCAAACACACGGCTACGTCGTAGGTGCGAAAAAGTGACACTAATGTGACACGCGCGAAGGTACGCGAAATTCTCCGGTGTATCGGAATTCGCGCGAGAATTCAGAAAGTTGTCGTCTGTGTTCGAGTTTTAAAATACGTATGAAATTACTTTTATATTTCGGATGGATTTAGTGAACTTTCCATATCATGGACGCGTCTCTTTATATTTGTTATTATAACAGTCGCGAAATTCTTCCATGGACGATTCCTATCGCATGGCGACGAATATATCTTCCATACTAGGACGGATATCGCGTGAATAAATATACGCGTTTAGCGAATTGATAGCTTACACCGTACTTTGGCAAACTTCGCCGTGCTGGCTTGCGCTTTCATGGGCTCCGAATAGAATGGATACAACTATAGTGGGATTAAATCCCCAACAAGCCGAACTGAGAATTTATATAATTAGCAAGTCCAATGTTCGAAAGACCTTCAAATCGACTAACTTTGCAGATAGGGACAATTTCTTATTGATCCAGAAATTTTCATTGCTAATGTAAGTTGTAATATTGTATTCTATATAAAATTATTATTTACAGTATTTGAACACTACTTCTATTTATTATTCAGAAGTATTCAGTTGATGAAAATTCAAATCGAATATGTCGAAGGTTTTTCATTGATCTGTTTCATGTAAATATGCTATAAATCACTTTTAGCGCAATTTCTTCAGACAGTTTTAATTTGGATTTTCTGAAATTTACTTCACCATAAATCCATTTTAGATAAATTCTAGGGTGATATTCTTAAAGAACGCGAAATTTTGCGATACAAATTCACTGTTAATAAATAATTAAAAAGAATAAATAAACGTCGTTATTGATCTACATTTCTGCTGTAAGGTATAATTATAAAAAAAAATGAATTTCAACTACTGATCGATAAAAGCACCGATAGCAATATAAACTCCAAGACGAGACGTATTTCGTTTCGAATTTCTCATTTGGAGGACTGAAATGCGACGGGCAGAATTGTTATTTGCAGTCAGGCGTTATCAGCTCCTTGACATTTCGGTAACGAATCTTGTCATATTGTCCGTTGAAGGTAAGCGTTTAGATAGCAACAAATCGCATCAGGGTCTTTCGAACTGTTATCAGTTTCACCGGTCGGTGAGTTCTGAGCTTGCCTCTTCCGAGTGAAATTGTAAATTAAACGAAAGTCGCGAGTTCTTTATCTGCAGCAGCACTCTCCTATTGCATTTGGGCGACGGCTCTTAATTGTAGCATTTCCACTTGGGGACGTCACTTTGATTACGTCCCGTAATCGAAAAGGCTGACGCGGTCGACTCGAGATGAATAAAAATATACACATTTAAGAAACAATTCTTCTGGTAATGACGCGGAGTACCCCCACCCCCTCCCCCTCCGACCAATGAAATTCATTGCACGTCCGTCTGTCGATCGATTTTATATTCGAAATCTCTTCGGAGAAATGAAAGTCATGCCCACTGATTTTTGTGCCTTGCGAAAACGACTTTTTGAACCCCTGGATTCCGCAGATAAACTTCTTCGTGAAATTCGTTGTACGTCATCTGGTGAATCGATTCTATATTTGTATCCTCTTTGCGAGAGTGGTAGGTATCAGGGGAAATGTCGAATTTCCTCTTTATTGATCTTCAATTACGTAGGTGCTTAAAATAATTCTGCACTTTCTCATAAACTCAGCTAACCCCTTTCTAGTTATATCACAATGCAATGCTCGAGATGACACCAATTACTTATTTCAGTACAAATTAAATTACTCCTTCGATTTCGAGACTCTGAAATGAAATCCGTACATCGCACATTAATGCCAGCAGTCTGAAGTGCTTATTACGCATCAAAGTACTCCGGAAGTCAGATGTTGCATACGAGTGTACTTATAACACGGCCCTATTCATTTCGGAAGTCTCAGCGGCTTTAGCGCGTTTCCGCGAAGGTAGCACCTCTTAGTTCACTGCTGTCAGGTTTATGCAAGGCGAATTTCGCAAAGGCTTTAGTCGCGCTACAGAGAGAAGTAATATCAGAAACTGTAACTTCTGCGCGACATCGTCGGCGGTACATACCACATGGGGATATCCATTTCAGGACATTTAAGCCCACCGACTGTACGCGAACCGCGACCGTGTACACAGCTCTTCTAAGATTACTAGGCAGTCTCATTATGCCCACCAAGAGCCTTGAGATGTCTCTCGAATGTCGGATGCATCTTTCCTTGTTCTGCACCGAGTGCCGTTTTACCGGAAAGATGAACAGGTAGGTTGCCCCGTCACGGAAAGCTTAGCTCTCGTGCCAATCAACGTAAGCATTTTCGAAAAAGGATACTAAAAGGTGCCATTAAAAAACAGACGATCTAGCCCTTGAAGTAGAATTACAAGTTTTTTATTGTTCGAGGTTAAGATAGTGTGTTGCACCAACCGTATTGCTTACGAGGTAGCGCACCAAAAACGAAAGCTGCTTGCTTCTGTGTTTTGCCTTCGCAGTCAAGTAGTTCTTTGCTCAGTTTGATCTACTCGAAATTAATAGTACGGCCTCCTTTACGAAAACCGATACAATGGCGGTCTTATGTTACTTTACCTATAAAACCCCTTCTATACTTGTACGTACCTGTACGCACACGAGATTACTCTCCATGGAAGTGGTTTCTTCTCTCCAAACAATGGATGCCATGGATTATCGCAAGAACTCGACGCGCGGTTTCTCGGGCTTTGTGGAGCGAATTTACTTCAACAGACCAAGAACGGGTTGTTCTCAGTTTCTGATTTCCTATACCGAATCAAATTCGCCTTGGTTATTACGTAGCCTATTGATCATCGTAATTTTGTAATTATGTCAAACGGAGCGCATGTAAGGACTCGTGCTTTTGAAGGTGGAGAGATTCGGTATATTCATTGCAAAACAACTGCAAGCTTCGGTCTACGGTTTTCCAAACTCGGTGGGTGGTATTGTGGCGTATTATTTTTCTTGGTATTTTTCATGGAATTTACCAGAGTTACTTTTACACAGCCGGTAAGTCTCGACCCGACGACGCCGGCTTCCTTTCCCTCGTTTCTGAAGCCATTCTTTTCTTGGATAAAAATTAATTTCCTTCCTTTGATTTACTCCGAGCATCTAGCCAACTCGTACCACTTCGATTTTGGTCTCCTCTCGCACTCTGCTCTGCATCATTGTTCAGGACTTTGGACACCTTGGAAAAAATTAGAGAATAGTCTTGTTACTCCAATCTATCTTGAAGATTTAGGGGCAGTTGCGTAATTGCAGCAGGGGACCATTTCTCCCACCTAAGACGAGGACATATGTCAGTAAGTTCTTCATTGTAATTTTCCTCGGAACGTTGGGGCCGTTTAATAGAAATCAATAAAAAGAAATGCACAAATACTTACTTTGAGATTTTAACTGAGGACAAATGAAAACCTCGTACAGATGATATTGCACTCTTTCCATCGCGTTAATCCGACGGATGGCTTTTCCTTGTCTCCGTTCTTAAAGTCACTGTTTCGTTGAAAATGTTTTCCCATCCTTAGGTAGCTCTCTTTGTCCCTGAAAGTCGTGTTCGCCGGTGTATCGAGAATGACCTACTTCCAACCACGTTTTCCAACCTCCTCGTTCGTAAGAAATTTACAGTCAATCTCGTCATTTTTCTTCGTTTTGTGCAATTTTCTCAAGTGGTGTCCGGTAACCGGAGAACGACATCTAAACCACTTGCTAATTTCTTCGGAATAAAAGTATTTTTCTGTAAAAGATAGCAAAGAAAACTCATCAACGGGACATTTAGAAATCCTATAAAAAGTTCTGATACAGACTCTTTCTTAATACTTCGATTTATACAGTTTCAAGTAGACATTGAAAATTGAGATTAAAATGGTAGAAAGGAAAGAGGAATGATCAAACTTCAAGAATACTTGCGAAATGAAGACGAAGAGTTTCTGATTTAAACTTTCGTAGATACTTCTTACTCACATTTTCTTTTCCAGCGGGAAGATCAATTTTAATATCGGGAAACTAATGCTCCGTTTGGTATTAATGTATGATGAATGATATAAATAAACTTTCTCGGTGGTAGACTGAGTTGTACACCTATGAATGCATTACATCTTGAATTCGGTTCAGTCATCGTCGAAGTTTTGTCCGGTATTTTAATCAGATCCAACCGATTCAGTTTATCCGTTTGAAACTTTTTTCCCTAGCAATTCCAATAAGCAACAAATCCCGATACGAGTCGTACATGGCGGGCGTCTCGCATTGAATATGTCGAAGCTTACTCTTCTAATATTTTTGAAAAGTTTCGAGCTATCCGTTCCACTCGTGGCTCAGGGCTGGTACGTGGGGTGAGTCGGGAAGCCTTGGGGTAGAATTTGAGGTCGAAAAAGGCGAGAAGGAAGTAGGGCGTCTGAAGGCTGGACTGCTAGAGAAGGAAAGCTACCAACTTCGAGCACAAGCTGATATATATATGCGTATCGAACCTGAAAATCGTCGACCAAAAAACTACTATCGCCATCAGCGTCATCAGGATAACGGCAAACCGGGTCATCGTCGACCCATACTTCTTTGTATTCCGATGCTATTCCTTTTGATTCAGCGGTAGTTGGTTTTCTTTTACTCCGACGAAAACACGATGCCCTTTTACTGTCTCGAAAAACAAACGCCAAACATATTCCTATTCAAGTTTTCAATCCGGCAGCTACCTCGATATATAAGAATAAATGTAGGTATGCAATAACTGAATTTTGTTGATATTTATAATAAACAAAATACGCATCATTACTTGTTTGTTGCTTAAATGCAAAGACAATACACCCTAATATAATTTACCTATTCTGCATACATCTGCATAAATTTAACCGGTTCTGCGTAGGTGTACGAAGGTTTATTGACGGATCCGCGATTTCCAAGTTAACTTGTTGGAAACACTAGCATGCCCGCGGTGCATCTAGCTGCTCAGTATTGAATGTATACTCTAATCATTCGCTTTACGCATGAGTTAACCAAGTTACAACAACTTTTGACGCGGGCATCAAAATCGGTGTTTTGTCAAACAGTTGTTCATGTGGTTTTGATCGATCGATAAACCTTTTCATATAATTTTCGATGCTGGTACGTCGATAAATTTTCAAGCTTATCAGCGCATTAAATACTGTTTATCATATTAATTTGGAGGATGAAACTTGGTTCGGCATTTAGTGATCGTCTTTTTGGGGTTCTTCGCATTCAATTACGAACACATAAGCACTAAACTGGCGCATAACTGGCATCGAGAATTATGGGCAGCGGGTCTTCGTAAATAGCGCTGCCCCATTCAGTAGCAATGGCGTTAGTGGTTGGTCGTGCAAACAGAAAACACGCCGTTATAGGAGAAGTTAGACTTTGTCGGACAAACAGACCACCCATCTCCTCCCGTTTGGTCGGTAACGTCTGAATCTCGTTCAGTCACCCTCCCGACGTTGCTACGCCTTTACCCCCAGGAAAATCCAAGGCTCTTAGATTAACGGAAATTGTGCTGCTATCCAGAAATGCGGGATGCTCATTTCCTCATTATTGAAAGTTTTCTCCTATTGGTCAGAGCTAGTTAATTCTCATACAGTATGTTTTCAGGACCTCTCCACTCTGTCAAAGCTAAGAATAATTGTTACGAGGACTTAAAGAAAAGGATTGATGTTCCTGAGGAAACTCTTTATTTCAATTTCGACTTTTTTGAAATAAAATCCCTCATATAAGTTCAGGCTAACGTTTACAAACATATATGACGTACGCAGTTTCGATTAAATTTCCAATTGACGGAACAGTAATTCGAAATCCTCGAGACCGGATGATGGAAATCTGTCGCGCAAAGGACCGCATATATATGAAGCTAGCAGATGTCGGTGAGCAGGAAGGTTGTTTCGTACGTCGGTGACACTCATTCGTCCTCATAGCCGAGGTGCGCAACGGAAGGAAACACGCGCCGGTGCGGTTTTCCCGCCAAATTCATTCAGCGTCTTGCTGCCTGGACGCAAGCCAAAAGCTGAATACGGCAGTACTTCTCTCCTCACACCTCTGGAACCGCCTTTGCTCGCACAAGCTGCCGTTATTATAGGCACTGTTGCCTGCCTGCCGGTGCTAATAGTACCAAAACTGCGTGCGGCATAAGCAAGACGTTCTCTAATAAGGGCAGGTCACGGCCCTATTCCACAATATTTCCCGACCAATTGTGGGGAACGTTAGCGGAAATAAATGTGACAGCCAAATCCGCCGGGAATTATTGGCCACATTATACGCAATGAATTCTCGTCGCAAGCTCGTTTCGCCGCCTGCATCCCTCGCGCGTGGTGGACATTAGTGTCAGTGGGTAAGATGTTTGCTTCCGTTGAAGAGGCCCCCTTCACTTTCTACCTCGATGCCTGGTACTCCTCTCATACTTTTTTCTATACTACCCAGAATCCGCCTGTTCTGTCGAAAAAATACGTTAGGACATTTCTCACAGAATTCACAAGGGTGTGAAACGTAATTTTAGCTTCTAATAGCAATTTTGGACACTCCACTTAATTATTAACTAGTATATTGTTCTATCAGTTTTTTCAAAGTATAATACGGCCGTTTCTGCGATGAGAACTGGGCAATAGCTTAGACTAGGTTAGACGGTCTACCGTGATGACCCATTATTAGGTTAGGTTTGATGATGGTATATCGTCATGATGACTGATAGTTGGGCAACGGTAAGATCAGATGGTATGCCATTATCAGATAACATCGGTCATGTTGATGATGATGATGACGGTGATGACAATGATGACGATGACGATGATGATGACGATGACGATGATGATGATGATGATGATGATGATGATGATGATGATGATGATGATGATGATGATGATTATGATGATGACAGTGATGGCCGACTACTTGGTTAGGTTAGGTTTGATACTGGTGTCTAATGTTTATGTATGTTATATGCTAAATAATGATAAACGATGATTAGGTTAGGGTATATTATATGAGATTCCATCATCAAATATCATCAGTTATGATGATAATAATGAATTTGAAAGGATGACTTATTATTAGGTTAGATTAGGTTTCATTATAATGAGAGACCTTCGATAATGACGTATAACCTAACCTAATCATCAGGCAATTTTTCAAGTTCATAAAAAATTATTATATACCATAAAATCTAACCTAACCTAATCATAAAGTTTTCTTGTCTCCAGCGGAAAATATGAGACACTTGAACAAAAATGACCAGATATGACTAATGGACTATTATTTTGTTATGAGTTATACTAATTGTTTTATGAAAACTATCATAGAAAATATCTTAGCTGAGACGAGTTCTAAATTGTACTTTTACTTATTTATATTATTTATTATGTTATTTTTTCAAAAATATGCTTATACAATGTAAAATAAAGGCAGAAATCTTAATTATCGTAATTATTGATAACTTATGAAAATTTATCTTTAAACGTTGGTAATGACCAATGCCAAGCCTGCATTTTTGGATTACTGTTTATTATTCATTACTAATAATTCGGAATGAACATTTTAATGGTAGGCGATTGCGTAATAAAATATTCAGCCTCCTAAAAAGTCAACATTTTACAAATGCAATCCTATTTGATTTAACGTAAAACGCATAAATTGGTAATTTGGCCATTGATTTAATGTTTAACAGTAATTACAATTTAACCTTTTACAATCACGAAACAAAACAATTCATTCGCCGAGTAATTTATAAAATATGAATAATAAAACTTCTAAAATGAATGCATTATTTAAATTCGCAAAATTGGAACGCGGCCGCTTATTTAAAATTATTCAATTTAGTAATTTAAAAAATTATATCAAGCTGGATTGTTATTAAATTACTTGAAACAACTTTGAGGTGAAATCAAATATTTGACTACTTTTCTGCTTTCCGGTGTACATCCAATATCACTAAATTTAGATAAATTCAAATTCGCGTTAATGGAAGTTCTGGTATGCTGATCAAGCGACAAAGCAAAATTGCAATATGAAAAGGCTACAATTTAATTAAAACGCATTAATCTCTGAACGTTTTCCATTCTTAATTTGCACCATAAAGCATACTTCGATTTTTATTTAAGTACTTCATATTCATGTGTTTCGAGTGGGTATTGATTTCTGACCACTTCAAAATGCGTATTATTTTTATTAATTCGGACGTACATAATTTTCCACAAAATTCCTCTGCTTTTTTATCGAAATTTAATGCTTTTATGCACAAACGGGGTTTTCCTTCGCCAACGAGTTTTAATGTGATACTCAAAACGTAGCTTTTAAATTTGTTTGTCAATTATTTTCTTAAATAAGAAAAATACGAAATTATTGTTTGTTATCGTGTTTTTTTAATTCTGATTCTAATTGATTTATTTCTATGCAATTTTGTTATCATTACTAATTAATAGTTGAAAAATATTTGAAAATCATCTAACCAAATTTGGATAATATTTTAGCAGACACTTTTTATTCGTTCCATTGGAAAAAATCTCACAATTTGATTGGTATTTCATGAATACCAGATTGCGGCTACAGTGAACAATATGAGTAGAATGAAATGCCCTTACCCATTATCGCAAAATTAACTGAAATTCTATAATTGACTTTTGTTTTTGTAACGGATCACTTCAACGATTTTCGGATTCAATTTTACAAGCCTAAATTGCCATTTTAAAATTTGTTAATTATAAAATTCACATTGAAAATGTTCGTACAACTTATTTCAATAAATAAAAATTATTTTGTATAAATTTAATTTTAATACATTAAAAACTTAAAAGTTTGAATCGCGACTAGAAAATACGTCCATGAAAAGTAAGCTAACGCATTAAAACAACCAAAATGATCACAATCGCATTAAATCGAACCGGAGTATTCCATTACAGTTACTTTTAATTATACTTTAATTCAGTTAGACGTAATCTCTGACATTTTTGTTCTTAGCGGAAGCTGCAAACAGAGATAAATTTAAAAAATTAATTTTTAATTACCAGCTAAAGCCATAAACATAAATTTACAGACTTGCTCGTGGGGCGTGTACGTAAGACATAACTTATACATTTTACGTTCCTATTATCCACATATGTGCGTCGATTTATTATCGTGTTATGCGCCGTAAAATCAATGAACAATAAATAAACTTACCCGAGTATCTGAATAATACGGAAATCGATACTAAATATTAATAGCCGGATTATTGACGTTACTTAACTTCACATAACCCAATATTTTCGTATTTCAAAATGTGAATTGGATTGTCAATGTTCCGAGTTTTATTTTTAAATGTATCCTCACCTGCCATGCGTCACGATATCAAATAAATTTCGCGAAAAATGTATTTTAAATGCTATCTCTCGATTCAGCTCGAGAGGACATTTGTCTCGAAATTGTATGCTACGAAATTTGTAAAACTGATTTTATTTTTGCATTTATGAATAAATTCTTTAAATTCTCATGTCACAAAATGATGCATCGTATAACTGGATAGAAAAATATCTTTTTTCACACTCCGAGCGCAAAATTTTATTTTGCTCCCTAGTTGCACAATATAGTATTTGGGCCTTTAATAAATAAATAGTTCTTTTTAGGTTTAGCAAGTAAACGCATTTTAATATACGCGTAACGAGGCACAACTGTAAATCGCCATAGTATTGTTAGTTCTTCCTCGAGACGATAGGTGGCGACGATACACGATAACAAACTCCCGTGCGAAGGAATAACACACAGTCATTATCTGCAGCTGTTTTTTATTATATTTTGGGTTTTCCATTATATTTAAACGTGGTTATTACTAGCAGAACGACGTAAACATGTAATATAAATCAATATTTACTTTTATAAACACAAGAGTGTTCGAATTTTCTAAATGTTTCGAAGAATATATTTTTTAATAATTGTATGTAATGGAGGACGAATAAACGGTGGAAAGTTGAAAGTTTTTCTATCAGAAGAAAAATGTTACTTTGCGCCCTAGGCCTTTTTAATACTCTTTATTTGGTCCTAACTTCATGCTACCTTATTAAATCGAGGATAGAAAAAGTAGATACAGCATGAATCTCATGATGAGCAATATCCAATATGATTGTTAAAACATATTAAGACACCCTATTGTCATCAATTTTATTAGTATGTAAGAGTGGAAAGGATATTGATAAAACGATCACTCTCCGCACTTCCGGTTCAGGAACGTCAGAAACACATGGTTTCTTCGTGGAGGGCCAGTAAAAGTCCAAGCAACACGATGAAGTCGTGACCTCGACACAGAAATCTGTTTCTCATCCCGTACATCAGCCTGGAACGATGACGAGGCGCTATCCTCACTCCGGCGTCGCACGTGAATGATGATCATTGCGGGGGTGGGCGTTTACGATCGCCCATAGTATTGGCCGCTCGCCAGCACACGCCATGGCTCAATGAAATCTTTCTAGGTTATGTTGGCCCCCTTCGTTTCGCGTTAAACGTCGGATACGTTCACACCGGGGCTGCATGCGAGCGGAGCCTGGCCTCCAGCCAGCTACTGGCACGGCATCATCGGATGGACAAAACGGAAGGAAGTACTGGTCAGTATCGGTCGGTTCCCTCGTATTCCTTCGACAGTTGCAGCGATTGGCAACCAGCGAAGCGCGTTCCTGATAAGACGCCAGCCATCCAAAAAAAAAAACCCTCTAAGAACCTGTCAAAGCCACGCGTGCATAAGTCCAGCACCTTTCGATTAGTCGATATTCCATCCTCCAAAAATACAATTCTTCGAGAAACCGGATGCATAAACTTCGCGGGAGCAGAAAAATTCGATCAGAGTCACTACGTGCGGAAAAAGCATTTGATTGTTCTGGATATGTAGCTGAATTTCACCAGTTTCGTACGTTTAACATGACAGTTGCTTATTGTTGTTGTTGATGACATTATTTGTAAATATATGAGTAATTCTACAGAACTTTTAACTTTTCAATATTCAAAATCATAAAAAATTATTTTAGTGGCACACTAATGGGACATATTTTTTGGTTTTTATAGCACTTCAAGGGTAAGAAACAGTTGGAGTAACTCGTTTTTAATAAAGTTGTATAATGTTGAATAATGTCAAAGTTGAAACTAAACGATAACCTAATGGTAGATGAAGGTGTACTTATATTACATTTCTTATAGTTTTTATATTTAAAGATATGGTACTTGTTATGAGAAATACAGTTTTTTTACTCATTATTTATTAACGGTAATAAAAAAATGTTAGAATTAAATTTTTCCAATTTTTATTACGGAAGTCTAAAGACATTAGCCGAAAAGGTAGTAATCTATATTTATTTTCAACCTAGAAAAATGTTCATTTATTTCTTAGAATGTTTGTCTCCTATTATAAACTTAACAATGTCAATTAATAAAGATATAAAACAAAGACAACATTTTTTATTATTGAAATGACGATTTCACGGTGTAGGATATTTAAGATAACCAATGATAAGTAAACACATGATAGGAGATTTATAAGTACTTTAAAGAAGAAATTACAATGTAATTTTAGGCGTGCCTAAACGCCCATTAAGTGTGCCACTTGAAAATGTGTATTCGAACGAGTTACGCACTGATTTGATGATTTTTAGAGACCGCCTACAAAGTTAGTTTATGAAGCACACGTATGCCGTGAATCTTATTTTTTGGGATTTTTATTGTAGAATTATTCTATGAAACTAAGAATTTAAGAAAGAAAAACTTATTTTCTCCATATTGAAAAAAGTAATAAATTCTCGAATTTGAAATAATCGGTGAACACTTACATTTTGAAGCTGTACAATTTTTTTAGAAGATAAGCACACTCATGGCATGTTGTTTATTGAAACTCCAAGATTATACGAAGATTCTCTGAAATTTTCAAAGTGATTGGATAATAGTTAATTTTTTTTTAGTGATATAAAAATGAAATTGTTGGATTGTACGTTGTGAAATTTAGTAAAAATAGTACTTTACGGTCGTTTTTTTTCTTTCCAGTGGTTTATAATTTTAAAAAACATATAAGGGCTAACATTTTAATATATCGTAGAAAAAGAATCTTGACCGTTTAGTTCGATATTCATTTGTTTGCAAGATACACAGTCGCGTACTATAAAAGTTAAAGATTCTATAGAATTACTCATATTCTTTCAATGAACACAAGTAAATTAATTTTGTTATCCGATATATTGCAAATTTAATATACTGGTACAAACAGTCGATGTAATGCAATCATTAAAAGTAGTAGGAAGAGTAGTTCTTGTGCGAAACGATAGGTGGCGACGTAGGGCGATAATAAACTCGCATATCAATCGGTACAAATGTACATAAAATTACTCCGTTCCACGGAATATATCATATATAAATATTATGACAATATTAAACTTATAGTTTTTCACGTTATCGGTTTATTTAATTAATTTCTACGGTTCCTTTCTATAATAATATTTGTAAAAAGTACAAACCCCACGCTACTTCGCTTGCGAGAAATAACTCGAAACAATAAAGAAGAAAACTTACAAAATGGAGTCTCAAACACGAAAAAATCGTCAGGAATATATACCAAACAAACAATCGTTTCTGTAATGAGTACCAAGTAAACTGCGTTCACTCCTAGCGGTAACAAGATTAACTAATAGTGGCTAGATAGGTCCAAGCTGTATTCTAATTAGATTCACACGGCTGGATTACAACTACAACCCTAAATATAATGTTGTACTTTCGATAAAGTTTCTTTGGGAAACTCAAATCATCAAACAGAACAGCATTATAGATTTGTAAACAATCAATATAGCATTTGCAAAAAATATAACGTTCTTTGAGGAATATAAACTGGAAAATTTGTTTAATAAAATTGATAGCTCAATAATGAAATATGATTGTAATATAAAAACATTTTATACAAGCTAATTGAATTCATACTCTTAATTTACGGTAGGAAACGGTAAAATATAATTTCATATATTCAACTCGTGATTACTGAGAGAAAACAGAAATAAATATTCGGGACATACATCGAATCTGACATTTTTATTATATCGTATAATTTTGATTAAATGTACTCGCAATTTGACACAATTATGAGGAAAATTATACAAATAAAAGATGTTCAAAAATATAGGTTATTCAGAAATTTAAACTACTGTAAATGACTGATAACGCTTTTCCAAAATATCAGGTAAATTGAAAAATGTTTTATTTAATTTACTAACTTGCTGGTTGACTCTTAAACATTCTTCTAATAGGCTACCTTACATTAATAATGAGATATACCTCTAAAATTCCAAAAATAGCATTAACATGATATTGGACTGCGAGTGACATAAGCAGTAAACTAAAATTTCATGAAATATTAAGTACACTACACTGACAAAATTCAAAGCCGGAATAAAACTGAAATGCAATTAGTAACGGGTTGCATAATTCGTAGCAACGACAGGGAAGGACCTACGATATTTCGGTCAGGACGTACTTTCTATTTATGAGTCGTTCGATTATATATTAAATTTTGTAATAAATTTATTTATACATCTGTGACGTATTCTAGTAATTCATTTTAGTAATAAAAAAGTAACTGTATATAATCATAAAGAAAATGATACGTCAAGAAAGAAATACTTATATTTTTAATTTTTGTCGAATGACTTTTTATGAGGAAATTTAGCCAATAAAATATCGGTCATTTTGAAATTTGAAAATGCATCAGAAAAACGATTTTGAATACCTATCAAATAAAAGGTTAGTATTATAAATATTATTCCTATTTTTTGGGTATTTAATCATAAGTTTGGCTAATTCCTGACTAAGAAAATTTAAAAATTGTCAAGTCAAAATTTGTTTATTTTGTAAGCTTCCCATACAGACATCGGGCAGTTCAGAATAACAAAAAGATCTACAAATTCAAAATTAAAGGACACACGCAGAGTCAGAAAATCTCCATATAATATGCTGCTATTATTCATAGCGCACACCATGTCTTATATTCCATTGCCTTCTTATTCAAAACTGAATTGATTCTATGCAATCAAGGGGAAGCGAAACTGTAATAATAGATTTTAAAAATCGTTCTTCAGAATTATGGTGTTTAAATTTCTCTTTCAAGCTTCAGAAGTCAGGGAAAATAACACTTGCCATTTTAAATAATATTGGTCACCAAAATAGATAAAAATTCACCACTTTACTTTGCACAATAAAAATACTATTTCATAACAACGAAACAAAATCAATGAATAATAGTAAATAATACCACTGTTTGCGAAATATTTGTAGCAAAAAATTGTCTGTCGGATTTTATGCATTGTTGCCTTTTTAAACTTTTTTTTTGTCCACGATTAATTTTTCAAACATCATCTATAAATAAAACTAATCTTTTATTTTAAATTAAACTATCTGAGTTCCCCTTTTTTTTTTAATTTTTCTGCACCTTTTTAGCTTTGTCATATTTTTCTGTAATTTAGTTAGCAATAATTTGTATTTTTAAATTAATTTTAAAAATAAATATTAAAATAGCCTCGTTATATGGAAATCACATGACTAATTATATTTAATGATTAGATATTAAAAATTCAATTGCAAATTTAAGATTAGTTGTATATGAATAATGAAAGAGTACCCTCGAAATTACAGTTAGTAGAAAACTACTAATTAAGTAGAATAAAGTATCATTACACTAGTAAAACTTAACTAATCTACTTTAGTCATAGAATTTTAAAAATACTACTACAAACTTGGGATTAAAAGAATGTGAGTTATGAAAGTAGTACTCTCTAAATTGCAGTTGGTCAGAAACTACTAACGAAGCACAATTAGCCACGAATAAATTGAGTTATTATTTTACTAATAAAAACATAGAAGGTAATTAATTAATCAATAAAAACAACTAATTTAGTAGTAAAATTAAACCAGTTCATTTTATTAATAAGATATTTAAAATAAAATAGCTAATTTGCGAGTAGCAGAATGTCTCTAATTTTAAATAGTCTACAACTACCAAAGAGAAGATAAAATTCCGCCACCAAGCGAATTATAAACCACTTTTGCTAATAAACATTAACGACACAAATTTATGCGTAGAATGTCACTAATTAATTTCAATAATGAACTATTTAAAATACAGTTACTAATTTAGGATTGGTAGAAGGTAACTAATGAAATGTACTCTCTAAATTAGAGAGAGCTCAACATCTACTAATTAGTTAATAAAGTTGAACTAATTCATTTCAGTAACAATATAATAAAAATACGATTACTAATTTCCGATTGTAGTCTGTAACTAGTTACACTCTAAATTTGAGTTAGTAAAAAACTGGTAAGTAGTTAGTAAAAACTATTAGTAAAGTAGAAGAAGCTACTAATTCATTAATTAAAACCATTAACTCATAGTACAAACTGCTAAAGCATTAGTAAAATCTACTAATTAATTAGTTATATTGAACCAATTAATTTCAGTAATAATATAATAAAAATACAATTTCTAATTGTAGTTTAGTAAAATGTGGCTAATGAAGTAGTATTCTCTAAACTTAAATTAATCAAAAGCTACTACCGATCCAGTGTAAAGTAGGTCACTAATTAAATTAGTAATCATTATTACTGATAAAGAATAAACAAACCTACTAATAATTACAAAAAATACTAAACTTAACTAATTCATTTTGGTAATAACATATTAGAATACAGTTACTAATTTTAGATTAGTAGAATATGGCTAATAAAATAGTATTCTCTAAATTTCAATTAGTCAAATACTATTGCGAATGCGAGCGAAATGTCGGCCATTAATTGAATTTGTTAACATTTGATAATAAAGAGCTAATAAAACTACAACTTCATCAGTAAAAACTACTAGTTCATTAGTGAATTTTACCTATTCATTTCAGTAACAAGATATTAAAAATACAATTTGTAATTTACGATAAGTAGCCTATAACTAGTTAATGATACCCTGTAAATTTGACTTGGTAAAATATGCTAATTAGTAAAAACTAGTAGTAAATGCGAAAAAGCTACTAATCCATTAATTAAATTTTAACTAATTAAATTTAGTAATAAGGTATTGAAAATACCATTACTAATTTTTGATTAGATATATGGTTAATGAAGTAGTGTTCTCTAAATTTCAATTAGTCAATCAAATACTACTAATTCCAAAGCGTAAAGTCGGCCATTAATTAATTAGTTAACATTTGATGATAAAGAGTTTAAAAAACTACCATTTCGTTAGTAAAAACTACTAGTTCATTAGTAAATTTTACCTATTTCAGTAACAAGATATACAATCCCTAATTTATGATTAGTAGACTATAACTAGTTAATGTTACCCTGTAAATTTGACTTGGTAGAATACTGCTAATTAGTTAGTAAAAACTATTGGTGAATGAGAAAAAGCTACTAATTCATTAATTTAATTTAACTAATTAATTTTAGTAATAAGGTATTAAAAATACAATTACTAAATTGTAATTAATAAAAATTTACTAATGAATGGTCTTTGACGCCTTATTAGTAAAAATCATTGCGTATTTCATTACTAATCGACGTTTTCCTTATTTCTTAGTAGTTTCTGACTAATTCAGATTGGAGAGCACACTTATTGACTTATTTATTAACTAAACAACAGCTTTTATTAGTCATATATGAAAAATAGTTAAAAAATAAAATTTCCTGATTCCGATATCCAAGACAAAATTTTTATAACCTGCATTCGTCTGCAAAGTACAATAATTAGACCAAGCCAACGTAGCCTACATTGCGTAAATGACGTTGAAAGTTAAGGCGGTCTGTGATGCACTTCCACCATCGATCGTTATCCCTCGCACCGCCTATAACGACACTAAGACGCGATAGCGATAGTATCGTTTACGAGCACACTGCCATAAGCACTTGGTGGTTTAATTTAGTTCCTAGGTATTGGGAGTAATGGCACGTGAGTGGCATTAGTAGTGCATGGGAGGGATCGGGGGGGATAGCAACGTCTGCGGATAATCGGAGCGCAACGTTCGGCCGTTGCAATCGAAATTTCGCCAACTACAAATTACTTAGTCCTGACTATCTGATTCAACGTTCGTGTGTCTAGCCATTAGTCTCTTTTTGCTTCCTACCCCTGACACTCCCTGCTCTCCTCGACCGCAACTTCGACAGTCATATTTGCACGGAATAATATTTGAGGTAAAGTACCGTCTAATCGCTACTTGATATTTCGATAAAAACTTTCTCAGCCAAAATATAGTTGTTTTCGTTCTCTCATCAGCGTTATCCGTGCTTTAGATCCGAACAACTATGGGATAGTCCTTTTATAGTAGAATTTTTCAAAATTATAAGTTTTCATTAACTGGAACTCGTTATTAATATCAAACTGGGTAGTTTGGGACTGCCATCAGATATTTAGTATTAGTTGCTAACAAGAAACGGGTATTTCTTCGGGTTGGCTCAAGAATATAGTTGATAGTGGGATTAGCAAAGATTAGATAGTTTGTACCAACTGGAACTGGATTCACAACTGCCATTATCAAACTACCAGTTTAGGTTTACGATCATCTCTTTGGGTTATTTACTAACAGTATGTTGGCGTTATTAAAAATATAGTTTATCATCTTCGCATATCAACAGTAACAGGTTTACAATCTGCTGGAGGGATCAGAACAACTATGATGTAAAGATATGGGATATCAAGATTAGTGAGTTTTGTTTACCCATCAACTCAAACTAAATTACTGCATGTTGGACCCCAGTATGATACTAGAATTACCGATGATTTGATGTTTTTCACCAGCTAGAATTCGATCTAAAATATTATTTTTGTACTTGGTAGATTATCATCGGATTTTTATTGGTTATTTATAAGTTAGGATTTCTTCTAGTTTGGGCCAAAAATGTTGTTAATGGAACTGCATCCCTACAACTATGATAAAAATATTAATAATTTACAAAAGAAGATGTTATTATCAAACCGGGTAGTTTAGGACTATCTTGGTTACTTTGGCATTAGTTACTAACAACACATTTAACATCAGATGTTTAGTACTAACAAGAGTCTGATATTTTTTTAGAATGAGTAATAAAAATAGTTGGAGATGTTTATTAAACTTGGTAGTTTGAGACTATAAAAAAAAATGTCTACCAGTTATGGTTTTTATGTTTCTTTAGTTCATCTCTCACCTATTCTGGATTATTATCCACTTTTTAACTCCGAACAACTTATATCAAAATCCTAGTTGGTGAAATAAGACTATCATAGTACAATATTAGTTTAATTAGTTCGGTATTACCAACAAGAGGGTAGCGCTATCATCCCCATCAACGTTAACAAGATTTGAATTCCAATGGCGGATCCAAGTATTATTCAATGACTACAATTCAACCCATTATGCGGGTTGTTATTTTGATCAAATCGGGTAGTTTAGGACTACCGTGGTTTCTTTAGCATTAGTTACCAACAACACATTTAACATTAGATGTTTAGTACTAGTTATTAACAAGAGTCTGATATTTTTTTAGATTCGGAAATAAAAATAGTTGTATTTATCATCTCATTCAAGTATCTTCTACCAATTAGATGTTAACCCACAATTTCAGTTATTTATTAAGCTGTGTAGTTTGGAACTATCAAAAACAATTGTTACCAGTTATGGTACTTTATTCAGATAAAACCTATTATCTTTTTCTCACCTATTCTGGATCATTATCCACTTGTTGAGTCCGAACAACTATTATATCAGGATCTTAATTGGTGATATAAGACTATGGTTGTATGATATTAGTTTAATTAGTACGGTATTACCAACAAGAGGGGGACGCCATTATCCCCATCAACCTTAACTAGATTAGAATTCCAATGGCGGATCGGAATAAATATGATAGGACTTTCCAAGTATTATTCAATGACTACAATTCGATCCATTATATCGGTTGTTATTTTGATCAAACTGGGTAGTTTAGGACTACCAACAGATGTTGGATATAAGATACTAATGAGTGATTGTTTCTTCAGTGAAGGTCAAAAGTACAGTACCAACTTTCATATTTCCGACTGTCAGTGTACACCAACTAACAGGATTCTTTCATTTGGGTATGTTTGGGAATGTCCAATTCATCCAACTACCCGTTTCATCCTTGGAAGCCAAAATCGAATTGAACCAAGGCTTTGGTTAAGAGAAATGTTCGAGACAGGACCAACTTAACGGTGTAACAAGTAGCCGACATTTACTCGTCTTTCTCGGTCGGAATATACCCTTCTCCGTCTCAACTTGTTCTTCAGTGAAGGTCAAAAGTACAGTAACATATTTCATATGACGATTTTCCGACCATCAGATGGTGTACACCAACTGACAGGATTCTTTAATTTGGGTATGTTTGGGTATATCCAATTCTTCCAACCAACCGTTTCATCCTTGGAAGTAAAAATCGAATTGCACCATCGTGCCAAGGATTGGGTTATGAGAAATGTTCGAGACAGGGGCCAGCTTAACGGTGTAACAAGTAGCCGACATTTACTCGTCTTCCTCGGTCGGAATATATCCTTCTCCGTCTGAACTTCTCTTATTCCACCGTCAAGCGAGCGTGGCGCAGGCAGTCAGGCAGCTTCGCCAGCATTAAGTATTCCCGTTGGGTCGGCGTGACGCGGCACGTCGGTCGATGCTGGGGCTAGAGAGTCGAGCCTGTCGCGATGTTACCCTCGCGGCGCACGTCAACGGGCGCCTGCGCCCTTTTCGAGGGGTTGCATCCGGGTTGGTGGGGGTTTCGTCGAAGGGGTCGACCGTTCTCTTGCCTCTCCGTGGCTCTAGGACCCCACCAAGCGGGTTACCATCTCTCCGATCTACGGCTCCACTGCCCGGGACTCCACGGTCGCCCCAATCCGTTCTCGGCGCCACAGCGTGTAGCATTACCCGGGAAGCATCGCGAGTCGAGAGAGCGAGCGCATACCCAGTCACTCCGCAATCTGCGTCTACGCCATCAGTGTAACGCACACACCTACACAGGTAACACGCACACAGTTACGCAGGCACGCGAACGCACCCACACGGTGGTGGTTTCGGTACAGCACGATAGTCGTCGCGCGGCAGCTGTGTACGCGCTCTCGTTCGTCATCGGATAACGCATATATTACATCGCTGTGCAAGGATCCATCAACCCAATCACGGGTATCTCAACCGGTGTCCGTCGACTTTTCCCGTATCCGAGGGAACTGAAAGTCGGGTAGTCGTGAATCCGCGAGGTGCATCGTATACAGAGAATCAAGAGTTGGTAATAACAAGTGACAAGGGAGTAATCTGTGTTGTCTCCGTGGGCTGAAACAACAGGTACTAACATTTGTGCATCGTTCAAGGAGGATCTGTGTGTCGTCTCGACACGCGGCATTGGCCACCCGATCGTCCTCGTGCGTTATCCTGCGGGATAAGGATCGTCGCACTCGGTACTGGAGTGGTACTGAGTGTTAAATTATATTAACAACAGGCAGCAAAAAGTGTACAAGACGGCGGTCACTACGTACATCACGCCGCTCATCACATCTGAGAAGGTACGATTAGTCGGTGAACGGTCAAGGTCGGATAAGGTTAGGTGATGCGCGTCCGTGTCGGACCCACGTGAAAAAAGGGAGCTCCCGTCAGTTCCGGTTGCAGGTGGTTATGTGTTTTAATGCCGATTCCAGTTTTAAGGCGGCTTGTGGAAAGGTGTCATTGTGTTACCGAGGGTTGAAAGTGACCATCATATTGGGTAGTCATGTTTGATCAAATCACCAGGAACTTTTGCGGTCCTAATTAGGATTTCTGTCACATCCCAGTGTCACCTTAGATAATCCTGACATCCAAAAAACAATGTCAGAATTTGTGATTTAGTCATTCCTCCAGTGTCTCTTCCGTTTCAGTTATATAAATTACGACTTTTCCTTCACCGACTTTTCCCTCGTGATCGATCAATCTCAACATTTCCAGTTATGCGCCGTAAAATGAAAAGGCGCACCGAAGTTGCTAGGTCGAGCATTGTTTCCAAAATTGATGAGCTCTGGATTATTTACTTACTGGAAAGACTCGGAGATGTTTCTCAGAGTTACGATAATTATTTCTCTCGGCTTTCATAGATGCAAATTAAAAAGCACCAGGGTAGTTTTTACGGCTTAACCAAGTCCTTAAAGTCGCGAAAGCAGTCTCGTAAAAGAGCGGACGCGAAACTGCGGACGACTCTTATCTTTTACTCTTGCCTCGAGGCCTCATGGTTTCCCTGACATTGTTTTCTTTTTTCAGACCATTATCAATTTTTTACCGTATCGACTTTCTGGGTTCTTAATCGCGACTCACTTTCGTTCTGGGAAGCTGCACACGATCTCTCTACCGTGAAATGTTTCCCGATTGCATTTTGTCAAGTCGTAAAACAATTCTTACTTAATTAAACCAAGTTGGCGGGTACGAAAAGTTCGGATTTTCATGCTGCCGTTTTTTTTTGTATTTGTTTACAACGACGGCGGAAGTGAATCGAGTAAAACCATTTAATGAGCTGCAACGCTTCGGGAACTTTGATCGGTCGATAGGTCGGGGTAAATTTGTATTCATGGAAAGTTCATTTGTGTATATCGATCGTGGAAACGGCTTCCTGCCAATCAAAATCTACCATCGGCCCTGCTTTCTTCCGACTACTCCATTCGAAACTAGAAGCCGTGAAGATAAATCCGCTAAAAGCAGATCAATTCCGTTTCAGAGATGTCGGCTATTAGTCAGAGGAGAGAAAAATGACTTTCCAAACTATTTTTAGATGTTTTAATTGTTTTCATCAATTTGTGTACTAGAGATTGATCTTAAATGAAATTATTATTTTTTATGTCAACTTTTGGGTTTTTTAAATTTGAGGTTATTTCAACTCGTAAACAAACATTTTGAGCCACTTTCGTTATTTCGGGTGCCAAGTATTCGGAAGTCGAACGAAATACGCACCGGATTTTCCTTCCGGGGGGCTGTCGGGGGTGTCCCGGGATTCCACGAGATACTCGATGTTTACATCGAAACGCTTTTAAATCTGCTAGAAGAGCCGTTTGTTTTCTCGAACTCGAAAGCGTTGGCAGTTCCGAAATTCAGATACAACCCCCTGACAAACGTTCGCATCGCGGAAGTAGGTTAACGCCCTTCAGCCGCCATCCGAGTTTCACCCTTTGACCCCGTATATCTTCACGTGCCCCCTACCGCCCCCCATAATACTATCTCAAGTCCTGTGTGTATAATAAAATGTTAAATATATTTACGAGGCCGTCGGATTCACCTTTTGGTCGATGCGGTGGTGCCCTTGAATTCGGATGTTATACATTTTTTAGTTTCCGGATTTTGAATGCTTTTGCAGGTGTCGTTATTTATAGTACAGTATATATACTTTATATATATTCTATATATAACTTAACTGAAAAAACAAGCAAATTCGTCTTGTAAACAAATATGTCTTATATGATTTGTTTTAATCGCAAAAAAATCATAAACGATAGTAAAGTTGAAAATTGAAATCAGTTTTTATTTCTTTTATATGTAAATCTTTTTATTATTCTTAAATTATATTTTCATTCGTGTAATTCACTTATTCAGATCGTTTTGTTATTTTTTGTTTATTTTGAAATACGACGCGGTTGACCTTGACAAACTGGTCTTGACATTCCAATAACCTTTACAGTTACACTTGTTTACAAGCGCAAATGAAACAGTTAGTTGTATAATTTACTGTATGTAATAACTTCTACAAATTGTATAATTATTTATTGTGTTAAATATATATTACAGACCTTAATCCTTCAAAGCCCAAATGTACACGACTTGTACATCGATTACAACATCGACTTATTTATACAATACAACATTTTTTGAAATTGAGACATTCATATCCGACTAGTTTTGAAATCGCTCTTTTAAATGATGTTGCTAAAGAAATGTTACTAATACTACTTCTACTACTAGCTTCTGTAATCACCTGTAACCTATTAGAAACGTGCAGATTGTATAATATTTAAAAAAATGCAGTAAACGTAATTTTCGAAAAATTCGAAAGAGTCGAAAAGTAGTTGATTATGGGTGTCTTCATGGTTAGAAGATTTTTATTATATAAATAAAACGATGCTGAAAATCATGTGCTCATTGTGTACATTTTAGCTTGAAAGGATTAACACTTTAAACAAATTTAGGGGGCAATTAACTACTAAAAATCTGGGAACACCTTTAGTACTTGTGTCTTTCGATTATTTTCGTAATTTAAGTAGACTAATATATAAAAAGATATTGGTAAACAAGGATTGGTTATGTTGTTTTATAAAAGTTTATTAATTTTAGCGAATTATATACAAATAATTATCAATCGTTGCTTTAAAAATACGGATTGACTTTAAAGTATCATTTTTAATTTTTTACTTCTTTTATTTTATAATAAATATTAATATGTATAAGGATAAATGTTTTTAAAGTAAGAAACGGTTGAATAAAAAAAAATTATTTTCATAAACTTTCAATAAAGCGTCTCTAAATTATTAATTGCATAGAAATGTGAAAGCAGTTTCGTTTTTTGATTAGGGCCTTTAGTATTGATTTTCATCTAGTTTGCTACGGCTGATTTAAAAAAAGATTTATAATTATTATTAAATTAGCATTATAACTATTTCTCGTTTTACATTTTAGTTTTTAAGAACCGGAAGAAGAAAAGTATTCCAAATGCATTATTTATAAAATTACAGCAAAATAAAAATCAAGAATTAAGGAGAAAAGTATTTATGACCAAAACGTAACTTAATACCATGAAAAAATTCAAATTTCAAATAATCTTAGTAAAAATAAATCTACTAAAAGAAATAATATTACATTCGTAATTTCCCAATTAAATTTTCCATATTATAATATTATGTAATTATGAAATAAAAACAATTTTCTTCACTAATTTTAAGAAAAATGTCCTACATAATTGAAGCATTACATTAATATATTATTATTCATCAACGTATAATACATTTTCATTAACAAAATCTTGCATTCCTATTAACAAATACACAGAGATATATTCCAGATGAAAATGATAATGTCATCATCGATAATTACTTCAAATATGTGTAAATATAATCATCGAAAAAGTAATTATCATTACATTCTGCGTGTATATTCACCTACGTTAATATGTATAAAAATTTAATTAACACTATTACTAATAAAATTATTAAAGTGCTGTTAAATTAATTTTCCATTTTCTCTAATTTCGTGTGCTATAATTTTGTTGTAAGAGTCTATCAAAACAATAGTAAATGCAACAGTCCAAATAGTTCAAGAATGCTTAATGGATGTATAAAAATTTTTTGTTAAATGAGTTTTTATTGTGTTACGTGATTACATACATACCTCCATTAGTTGTCGAGTTCCATCTGCGATGTAATTCAATTTTAACCCTCTATTCATATATTTCTTTTTAAATTAACCCCTAACTACTTATGATTTCTACTGTCGATTAAGAATTGCACGACAAAAAAGGGGCACGGTCATAGGTAAATTTGCATTATAATAGCCCACAATCGTGATCATAATCATCGCATTTGAGTTTAGAATTTCCGGTTTGATAATTTCATTAAAACTATGCAATAATCACGTAAAAATTACCCTGTTATACAATTTCACGTATTTTATTATATTTATTATTATTTTTATGTACTTAAAAACAAAGTGAAAAATACTTTTTAACTGATTTTAAATTTCATATAGATAAATTAGATACGCGAAAACTGGAGATAACTAATAATTTGTATCTAGCAAGTAATTCGTGTAAATATTACTTTCACATTCAAATTAATCGCACCACGATTTGTATTAAAATGACTCCAAATATATGCTTAATCATCACATAAATTCCGAACTCGTTTCCTTTCATTACATTTGAATATAATTATTATTCAATTTTGGCACTCTTATTTTCATGTATTTTGTGCATGCATTAGAAATTAACATTTAGCTGCACTAATTAACTAACAATGCGATTAATTAACTAACTATTAATTTCACTGTTATTAATTCAAAGATAAACTTAAATAAGAAATTCCTAAATTTGTTCCATTAAAACAAATATTTATATGAATTAAGAAAATATTTTCTTATTACTAGTAAATATTTACTTTCAAGTATTTAAATAAAATTGTTTTTCATTCTATAAATAAGATATTTTAAAGCTGTGTTAATTACACTTGGTAGTGAAGAGATCGTGGAAATAAATATACTAACTTATAACTGTTTTTTTAAAATAATTTTAAGATGTTTTATTTATTTTTAGAATATTAAAAAAAGTCATATATTAGAATTTCTATCGATATTATAAATTCGAATTTTGATAGGATTTTTACATTGCTAACCTTGACCTCGGAGGACGGAATGTTCATTATCGTTATTATCTTGTCTACTTATTAGATGTAATAAGTACGGCAACAGAATTTTCAAGTGAATATAGAGTTTAATTTGATTATTCTTTTTTTAATTATAGTATTTTTGAATGTTTTACGATTCTTTACACGTGTAGCTTTTGTTATTCGTATCGAAGTATACAAATATTTATGCAATTGATTACGTTTAATGATAACAATTAAAAGTAACCTCAACAATGTTACGAACAATTTTAATTCAAAGCAATTTTATCCACGATTTTACTATTGTCCCGATGAAATTAATCTATCTGTAAAATATGCAGCTTAATTTATGTAAATTTATTATAATACTTAATTTGTATTACATTATTCTAGGTACTGTTATTAATTGTCATACACAATCACTAAATAATATATAATTACCGTAAATAAGTGTAAAAGAATGTCACATGATTTTTAAAAAGATATGGTTTATAGCGCTAAATTAAAAAAAAGAAACGAATCTTATAGAATGACTATTTGTATTAGTGTGTCTTTAGTTTTTTAGTAGTTTAGTAGTAAGTTTTTTAGTATTTTATTCGTAAAAAGACCTTATATAATTCTTAATAAAAAGACTATAGTTATATATTTTAATTTCATATTGCAATAGAAAACATGCATAAAATAATCTTGCATATTTTATACACTAAAATAGAAGAAAAATTACGTCACATCTAAAATAGTGTTTTTAACATTTTTTTAAAACTTATCCACTAATGCTTTAATATAAGTGATTAAACGCCAATTACCTAGTATCTAATAAAATGAACGTAAATTTTAAAAATTGATGTTGACCTTGACGATGACCTTCATGAAAATTGTAAGAGCAAAATTCCAAATGAACAATAGTAATAAGGTTAAATTGAAGGTTACCATTTGATGCGATGTCGCCAGTGCTACAAATCTTGTTTTGGAAATTATTTTTCAAATAATTAATAGTTCAAGGTCATATCTATTTTTCAAATCTTTCCGCTCTCTCAGATCCCAAGGGCAAAGGTCGTGATTCCTATATAAAATATTTAATTTCAATCGTGAATGTCAAGGTCAAGGTCAAAATGAACATAGATTATGTTTTCTTTAAATTGTGACATCGTGAACATGTTCAAATTTAGTAGGTACTTTGCAAATACACATGACAAATAAAAGTTTCAGGTAATCTTCGAGTCAAAGTATGTCAAAATTTATGACATTTGACAACTGTCGTCTCGATAGCTAACATGACGTATCGTTTATGTTTTCAAAAGTTTTGTAAAATTTTTTAAAGATATTAAAATGCGTCTTAAAAACTCAGACAAATGTTTTGTAAATAAAGACATTTTTTTGCAGCGCTGTGGTTTATGCAGATAAGAATCCAATTTCATTTTAACTAAATGATAAATTCTCAGAGAGTTTGATATTTTTCGACACATTTCTTCCCTCCTACTAAATGATTAAACCCTTAACCGTAACATCATACTATGTTAACCAATGTCAAATTGAATGCAATGGAAAAAAAATAACTTCGATGACGAATCAGGCACTAATAAATATCTGTGTTAATTTTTCATTTATATATTAAATAAAGACTGTAAAGTATATTTAATTACGTCGAACGGGATATCCCTACCAATCAATATCATTGCCGGTACTGCATTAATCAATTACACATATTCGACTAATAACAAAGTTATACCGTACGATAATATTTATAATGAAATTTTCGAACCACTGTTAATGATTATTCGTTTAATTTACGGTAAAACATGCTTTCGGGCAAAAATTGAAACGGATGATTTATTAAAGAGTGTTTACCGTATACGTTGGATGCGTTCGAATTCTCGGTTCGAAAACACATCAACGAAGATGATTAATTGCATGCTGCAAAATACTTTCAAACCAGATATGTAAAATTTATAATACTCGTATGCGTAAAATTCGATTTCATGCATCGTTTCCGAGTGTAAAATGACATTTTACCCATACGCAGGGCGTAAATTTTTCACTTTACGCATATGTGAACAAGAAATAACAGTTTTCATATTATTGATATATAAATAAAGTATTCGTTAATCTAGTTGCATTAATAAATTCTTAGATTTTTATATCAATCAAAACAGACATTGAAAGTATTTTTGAGCAAATTAAAAAAACCTTAACATTCGATGCATAAAATGACACTTTATTTCATTCCTTCATAAAATTGGTATTTGTAAAGAAAGTTATTTTTTCTGATATAGAAGATTGTTTGCACTCGGAGAAATATGTAAAATTAAATTTTATGCGAAATACGGCAACAAGTTAAATTTATACGGCTTCTTTTATACCGGACATTCGTATATGAAATCTCCGTCAGTGCGTAAAGTCGTATTTTACCCACATGTTCCCAAAAAATACTACTTTCATAATACTCTGGTAGTTTCGTTAATTTTTACGCAAAAGGAAGTAATCGCGTATCAAAGACACCTTCTTTAGTCAATTGTTCTAATTAAAACGCTCACATTTGATTGCCTTCCTAGCATAAAACGGAATAGATTACACGTATACACGAATACACCCGCAAATTTGTAAAGTCTATTCGTAAATAAAAAATGCTTCGGGCGCGTCAGCTTATACCTGCATTTCAATGGAGTACTAGAAACCCCGAACGATGGGCATTCAAAAAAACACACGCGCAGAGTGTTTTTCGTAAAAAAGAAAACGCCCAGTGAGGCGAGATGGCCCCGATTGTTCGACGAAACTTAATTGCGACGTTGTCGCCGATTTTATTGGAAAACTCAATGACGGAGGAAAATGCAATTTGCGGTTACTCAAAATTTTGTATAGAAACAGAGTCTCGTTTACGGGTGAATTTGGCTTGAGAACCAATTCCATATCATGGTTAATTTCCAAATTTTTAAAAATTTTAGAATTATAAATAAAACGCGTGTGTTTATAATTTGAAATGATATGACCACGCGGAATAACAGTATCACTGGTTTTAGAGTTTGATAAGCACTTGAACAGATTACCCAGAGCACCGCAGAATTTCGAAACGCGAATCGTTAATTATTTCGTCATTAATGCAACATTCAAGATCACTGTTAAGAGATTATATTCCAATTCAGCCTTCTAATTCTATAGTGCGTAATGGTTAAATTACTGTGATGTTTCGTAGCCACAGATCAGGTACTTACTCACCCTTCCGGAACCATTTTAACAGGTACACAATTCCGGATATGCTGACGTCGATTTTTGATAATTTGGAAACGGAGCTTTTGGCTAATTATTGTATAAAAAATGAGAATGGTACATTTCTATGGATATAGGATTTTCTTGAATTGTTTGAGACAAAAGGATTATTTCTGCTTTTCTTCTTTACAAGCTATCAACGGTAACCTTTAACTTAACTTCGGCCAATTAGCGAAAGCGAGCCATTTGAGTGAAACGCAACCCGCACATTAAAGGTTTCCAAAGCTTCTTGAACCTTTCTAATCTTTCGGGGTATACTCTAGTTGCAGCATAGAAATTCATTTTTAGTTATGTTTGTTATAGTCGAGTTAATTCAACTATGGACCATAAACCAATGGCGGATTTATTTTATAGTATTCCTGAGCTACGAATTCAAGATGACAAAAGACACCAATCAGACCAAACCATTTGGTGTTCCATTTATAACTAAGACCGAAACAAGATGCAAACACCAGATGGTCTGTGCTAGTCAACGATGAAAAAAATCGTGGATTAGGCAAAGCTCAGCTATAAAACGTTTGATTATCGGTTGTCTAAATATGTTCTTCATAACAGTCGAGAATAAACACGAAACTCTCGTTAGATACAAATTAGGGGCTGCAGAGCGTGATTAATTATGTTCGCGGGTAATTGAACCGTTTCTATGGAAATACTGGCTGCTGCTTATGATGTTCAATAGACTTCTACAATGGGGTACTCCTACCACTGGCACACGACTTCTAAGCAAACACCTGAGCACTCTAGTCAATATAATGGGCGGGATTACAAGCCATTCTCGGTCTGCCAGATGATTCCCTTGACGTATATCTTTGGGATCTGTTCAAAATATTGACATGAATCGTCGTGTGCTTCAATGTCGATACTAACTTACGATTAAATTCATTGCAAACGAGGAGGATACTATTTAATAAATTCTCAGCCGCGAACGCTATGACGTCATAGCATCATTTTAGCCCAAGTGGGATCGATACGGATTCCATTTGTGTAATATTCAGTACTTTCACTGGTGACAGTAACTCATAGTAATTAATGAACCATCGCTGTGTTTATGCATTTTTGAGAAATTATGGGGTTAACTCTCGTTACTTAAAATAGTAAATACAAGCGATGAATATAGGAAACACCTCCATAAACAAGATTTAACTCTGTGGCGTCCAGACGTAATATATTTGCAACAGGTAGATTTAAATGGTTCGGATTGATTTTTCGAATAACTTTTTGTTTCTAAATCAAATGTGATTAGTTAGATGAAATCATGGTATGTTTTCTTCGTTAGCAAGTCGGCATTAATTTATTGCACATCGGAGAAATTATTACAGCATTTCTAACTTATGATTAATTCATGCACACAATTTGCATAATCCAGATTACCCTAAAGTTCCGAACGCTTAAGTTGAGATTTTGTTCTTTACGTGGTTATCATAACTTTATTGAATAAAAGCTTTAGTAAAAAATGTCGATTTATCTGTATTCATTATCTACAAATAATCATTTTTTTTTCGTGACAAATGACGATTTATAAAATAGAAAATCATTTCATTTTGTCCCGTGATGAAATAGGACAATTTTCAGGTACAAAATTCGACAAATGATCAGGATCTGATCTTTGAGCTGTGACGAAATATACTTCAGCCCCTTTTCAAGGTCATCTGCCACGATTCGGTCAAGAATATAATGCTTGATTGGATTAAGGAATAAAAATTCGAGCATCGGATCATGATCGAAGATTTTTTAATGATTGATCGGACGTCACAATAAAAATAAAAATGTCTACGATTTAAAACAACGTTGATAAATATTTGTTTATGTAAGGAGATAATTTCTTAGCAGAAAACATTCCAAGCTGCCTGAAGATTGATCAGAGCCTGATCCGACTATGATAAGGATATGTTTACTACATATATTTGTTTATCTGATCAGGTTCTAATTCAGGTATGTCTTATCAGGAGTTCGTAATTCATATCTGATCATATCCTGATCAAAGTTGAATAAGCCATGCGTTGTCAGGCGTTAATCATAGTGCTTGATCATTAATTGTATATTTCCAGAAAAATTTGTAATTGTCTTTTCGTTAAAAATAATTTATTACGTTTTTTGCGTGATTTATAAACTTATATTTGTATAATAAAGTTTATTTGAATCTTGATCAGAATCTGGTCACGCATCAAGATAAGACAAGTCCTTTTTAAGATTTTTCCTATATTGAACAGTAAAAATGTTGATCAGAGCTAGGGTAAACATCAACTACAGATCTTTTATAAGGCATGTCTTATGTAAAGTTGATTAGAGATCAGTCCTAAACGATTACCGCCTCATAAGTCAACCCTTATTAAATCTTGATCAAGACATGATCAGACATAAATCACCAATGTATGAGAATGCAAGTGTTATTCAAGACTTATCAGGGGCTCGGCTTTCATCTCTGACAGGGTATCTCTTATGTAAAGTTGATCAGAGCATGGCCAGTCATAAACTATCAAGCATGCAAGTCATGATCAGAAATCATCCACGAATGGCTGATAAGATAAATCTGATTGAATCTTGATCATAACATGATTAGACATCACCCAAAAATGTCTGATAAAACTAATCTCATTGAAGCTTGATCAGGGCCTAATAACGACTTGGTCAAACATAAATTACAAATGCATAATAAAGCAGATGTTATCTAATTTTGATCATGACCTGGTCCGGTATCAGCAAATGTCTGATAAGATGTGTCTTATTTAAAGTTGATCAGAGCCTGATCAGTCATAAATCATTACAGCCTGATAGGCCGATTCCTATTGGATTTTGATTAAGATTACATCAGACATCATCCACCATTGCCTGACAATCCTTACTGAATCATGATCATGGCATGATTTTACATCATTCACAACTATCTGACAAGGCAAGTCTTATTGAATTTTGATCAGGATTCGATCAGACATCAACTATAAATGCATAATAAAGCCGATGTTATCGTATCTTGATCAAGACAGCAGCTACTAATGTTTGATACGACAAACCTTATTAAATCTTGCTCTGAAATTGCTGAAGTCTCAACCAATACCTAAGTGTCAAGAACTGATCAATATTCAGGCAGTCTTTTAAGGGTTTTTCTTAGAATGTGTTTACTGGGTTTGAGCAGAAATATTTTCATCAGGGACGAAGTGAATTTTTCAGTTGAAAATGGCAAAATGTGCTATAATGTACTAATCCAGTGTCGAAATCCAGTACGGATTCAAAGGTCAGAAGTTAAGACCGAATCGGTTCTGTCCCGTGTATTTTTAACCGAATTAGTCGGTGCGCTGTGGTAAGTGGCGATATTTACCAGCGGCACTAATTAGTTTCCAATTTCTAGACGAGTGAAACTTTGAAATAATCGGCTGAACTCCGGCGGCGACGTTTCGGGGCTGTCGCCAACGTCAGGCAGCCGAGGAACGGTAGGATTCCCTGGTAATCCGGTAAAGTCGCAACTCAAACAGTTTAAGTCAGGATAGCGGCCGAACAGGGATGGGTACGGGCACTCAGGGGATGTAATGGAGTGGATTTGGGGTGGATAGGGTGCGGGAGGAAAGCGGAAACTTTTAGAAATTGAATGAAACTCGCAGTCCACACGAATGTTGATAGTGTGTACTTAAAAACTCGATAAAAATATTTTTCTTACCTACCGTGGAAGTCGGCGACGACTCTCTTTCCCAAGCATTTACATGTGAAAATAGTAAAAACACTCGTTTCGGGGGCAACAGGGGAGGAGGAAGTTCGAAAATTATTGCGCAAAGTATTTATAGCGCCGCAATAACGATCTCCATTATCTTCGTTTCATTCTACTTTCGCGGCGAGTTTTTACTTTTATTCGTCTTCCTCTATTTATTTCCCCAGTTATTATCACAATGACGTCCTACTTGACTTCCTTTTTTACAACACCTTCCGTTTTTTTTGTGGTGAGATTTTCATTCGACTTCTTCTCGGTGCATCGGTTTCACAATTCTTTCCAGACGTCTGCGTTACGTCAAACGTTATTTTTCTTCGGAAAGAGATTTCGGTAATATTTTCAACGACTTTTTTATTGGATTAAATATTGAATCTAAATAGTCCAGTAGGTGCCAAGAGAGTAAAAAACAGCGAAGCGGTGAATGTGCCAAATGTCGTCGGTAATAATTCCGTGACGTCTTCTGCCAATTCATGCCTTGGCATAGTGTCGGTCGTCACGGCTGAATCAGAAAGGCTCGATTCTTCGTCGCGCAATTAGGAATATCGATTTCACCTTCGTCCATTTTAACGATTAATTTCCGTGAACGAACTTGGCGTTCTTGCAATTAATTCCAAAGGTGAAAGTCCCTCGGAAGCGGGAAGTTTTTTGTCGCGTCATTTGCGCAAAGCGATTGAACGGTATCGATCGAAGGTGAAATTCGTAGAGAAACGAGAAAATTACGTTTCGAACCGAATTCAATTTGCAAATTTGGGAAAAAGACGATCTTCGTGTCTCCAAAAAACTTGACACAAACATTGTGGGAAATTAAAGTAACAATATCATCAGGTAACGAATTTATTTCGACTTTAAGCGACACGTCATTAAAATCCATATAGATTCTCTTTCGTGAAAAGGCCACGATCCGCACGTCGAGCAGATGTAGAATGATTATTACGGGTCCCCGAAAAGGTCCTTCAGGGTTGCGTGCTGCAAACAAAAAAAAAAAGAATAAAAGAAAGGGACCGGTTCTTAGCGAGAAACTCTTTGAAGTCGCGAAGACCATTGTTTCGGTACAGCACCTTCAAAAATTTCTCCCGTCGCTAACGAGCGCGTGAACGCATGCATCCAGATTTTCGAGTCTTATCGTATACGTTTTCGGTTTTTTAATTTAACCTCGGGGTCAGTTTACAAATGGCTCGATTGATTTATAGCATTTTTGTTTCGCATCGCACAAGGGGAGCGCGCGCTTAAGAGTCGTGATTTATGTAGTTCATTCGGAAACGTAGTCTTACTAACTTGTTTACTTTTATTACGATTTATTACGAAATAGATTGCTTTTATTGTACAACGATATATTTGCTTATTCCAAAAGAATAGCATTGTTTTTTTTAAATATTTTCAACCTTTGATGACCTTCATTTTAACATGATGGCTTTAAACATCATGACTGGGTAAAGTCTGTCAAATGTTGTCGTAAAGACCGTCAGATGACATCAGACCGTCTAAACGGTGCAATAAGATTAGAGAACAATCTTACATCATTAATACGAACTTAAGAAGGTATTAAGGCAATTATAAAGTATGACAAATATTCTCCTTAAATATTGTTTAGAAATTCAACTTTACATTCATTCGAGGATATTACAAACATGTGATATTTCTGAATAAAAGTGTAACCGAAGACGACATCAATATTGAAAATACAATACGGAAGAACTGTAATACCAATATTTATGTCTGAATCGATACTCTACATTATACGTCAAAGACGTACGTTTTCACTTGTTTCAATTCACATGTTACCAGTAAAAATATCAATTTCTTCTTATAAATATTGGCGATAGAAATTTTCGAATTTGCATGCAGAAATTACTAACCCTTCTTTTAAGCTCCTTTCCGCTTCTACTAATGCTTCTTTCATTAATAATTCAATATTCAATCTTTTCACACCCTGTATCATCCCCATCGTCGAAGGGACACGACGGCTAACTTAGTCACCCTTCCCTACATCTGCTTGCTAAAAAGTACTTACATTTCTGATCAAAAATTATTTTTCGATATCTGATTTGCATTCATCAGATTTATTATTAAGTAATCGTACGGCTAGATTGTTCAGACTTAATACATCTTATGGAGGGTACTAAAATTAATTCCTAAAAAATTAAAATACATTTTTTATTGTCTACATTTAAAGTAAAATCTTTTACAAGTAGATTGTTAGTCGCTGTCCAATACGGATGTGTAGTAAACGAATAATTCAGTTTTTCTTCAAATGGCTGCTTCAAGATTATTTGAAAATTCGGATGAAAAAATTTTTGTAACCTCCGGCTAATTCTGATCACGGGATTCGAAAAAGAAGGTCCAAAAATGTCGTTCCTCATTTTTTTAAATTATTTTGATACACAAGTTACAGAGCTGAAAATTGTTTGTGAAATCCATACTTTGATGTACACAAAAAATACGTTTAAAGAGTGATATAACCCAGAAATACCACATTAACAGCTACTTCCTTAACAGTGACCTTTTTTAAGTAAGTAATGCCTACTAGGTATTTTATACTTTCTCCTCAAGAAAAGTCTTATACTAAAACTTCAGCAATTACATTGAATAAGAATATAACCTTATTTCTAGTTTACAATATTACCATTCTTTTAAAACTGTTATTTAGTAGTCAATACATTAAAACAAACAAGTTGTGTAGTAAATGCTAAATAAACGTTACTTGAACAGGCTGTGTAATAAACGTTAATTAAACGTTACGAACTACAGAAGACTGCGACAAATATGCAGCTTTCTAACTTGGAAATAAAAAAACAAATTTTCGTGTGTTTAAAATTGACTTTTGTATTATCTGTAAATATTATCTGATTATTATATCCCTTGCTATAATTTAGGCCTCTCTAGAGGTAACTTTATATTAAGTTATGGTAACGACTTTTTACGTTAGTAAAACGTTTGTGTTGTACTATTCTTAAAAGGTGATTAAATTCGGATAATAATTATAATTATATATATATATATATAATGTTATTAAACTAACCAATTATCCTTTTTCTTATTTGCCTTAGTTTAGCAAAATTTATAAATTAAATATATTAATTGACGATTTTTATCAGCTTCATTTACAGAATATGCAGTATAATATTTGAAAAATGTCTTGAACAAACTAAAATGCAAAGTAACCGTTATATTAACGTTTAATAACGGTAGATAATAAGACATTCTAACCTTTCCACACCCATTATTTACTACTACGAAAACTTCAACAATTAAAATTAACAACAACAAATTCACTTTTAGTATAATAACACACGCATATTAAATCATGTTTTTTAATCACTGATGAGGTTAAATCTGATAAGATCAAAAAGTGATCGAAATCTAACGGCTTTTTAGGCAAATCTTAGTTTAGGTTTAATAAGTTTCTGGTTTTAGTAATTTTATTTTTAAAACTGTCCCTCATCCATGAAACCAATTTGATATCAAGGTTCAAATTAAAATGTCCTTCGTACAACAGATGCTTATTTTTTCAAATTAAATTAATTACAACTAATTATAATAAAACAATCTGACAATAATATAGAGCTCATACATTCTTTAATAGTGCTTTTTTTCGGTCATATATATTTATTCAGTTTAATCAAGATTAACAAATTAGAGGAAAAAGAAAAAAACAGATAAGGGTTAATAATTTGGAGGTTTTTTTTTGTAATATAAATAATAAATGAAAATCTAGCAACGTTTCGACTCGAATATGAATCCTCTTCATTCGAAAACAACCAACACTATTAAAGAATATATTAATTTATAAAACGGTCAAAAAAGTCAAACCTATCAAATGTATAATATAGAGTTCAATACCGATTCTGGACACATTATTAAAACATGAATATGAAATTCATTTTTTTCTATTATCTTGGGTTAGATGCATTTTTATTGTCGTAAAAAAAACATGACAAAAATATCTCAATTAAAATAATGTTTTCTTTTAGGAGTGAAATAAAAATTTTAAACACACTCCATCTATCAGAATAATGTATTCACCCCAAGAATAAGGTGAGATAATATCACTTTGCTAAAGTGAATATTCACTATAATCAGAGTTGCTCGGTTTTTACTTTCGCTTACAGTAAACATTCACTCCATTTTAATGACGTTTCATTCTAAGGAATTTAGAGAGCAAGAGGCGTAATTGACAAAAACAATAACTAAGAAAAAAAATAAATAAACGGCATTTCTGCCATTTAGATATTTTTGTTGCTCTCAAAGATATAATTCTCATTAACTTAAAAAAATTGATTAATAATTAATGAAACATCAAATATAAAAAATTATTTATATACATAATTTAGAGATTTATCTTCCTGGAAAATTAGCAGCTTTTATAAAAAAAATACCAAAAATAAAAAAATCTTGAAATTCATCAGGGAATATACAATAATATTCACAATTAATTTTTTAAAATGTCACAAAAAAAATGTGAATGTATTCCCCATTCCTTTCGAACAATCTCTTATTCCTAGCATTTATTTGAGAAAGCTGATTGTTTTAGAGTTAGCACATTCTGATATCTTCCAAATAAATTTTCATTTCAGAGGACATTTAGGAGTCCCACATGGTGAATTTTTTTAAAACAAGCTTCGCCAATGGAATTATGGACATTTTTCACGCGCAAAATGCTAAACAAAATTATAAGTGAAAGAAATAACTTGAAAAACCCTGTCCTTTACTCATTAGCCACGTGTATTTGTTTTATTTATGAATTCACATTATTTTCCTTTTTTTTAACATCTACTGCGAACTTATTTTGATTGTCTATTTAATACTACAAAAATACTGCCAAACTTCATGTTAAGTTGTTTGAAAATATGGTCCTAAAATGGTTTAACCCATTAACGCCCAAGAGGGCACATTTCACAAAGATTTTCGGAATATTTCTTGACATAATTTTCGACGTAAAATTAATCGATCTTTCCGAACATGCTGTTAAAAAAATCAATCGAGCCCATTTCAAAAAGGTTATGCTTGGTTTGTCACAAAAAAAATTAGATTTTTTCACCGACAAATATTTTTTAATTGGCATTTTCACATTGGACAGGGTTAGGGAGATCACTGATCGGTAAGTATATCGTGTCCTCGAACCTTTAACTTTAAAATGTGCATGATAGCATTTTGAAAATAAAGTTGGAAACTGTCAAAATGGTGGCTCAAACACGAAAAGAACGGCAAAAAGCTCCTGAATTTTTTATTCCAAAATTTTAGGCTTTCGGAAAAAATGTCGCTGAACAAAATATTCATAGCTTTGATCAAAGAATACGCTGAAATTTTTTCAGAATTTTTAAAACACTTTTCTTTATATTTAAAATCGGAATATTTTGAAAAAATATGAGAAGTCATAGAAAAATTGTGAACAAATTTCGAGGTTTTCTTTGATCGATTCTAAGAACTTTTTTTCTGTCACATTTTTTGCAAAAGTCTATCGTTTCCAAATAAAAAATGTCTAAACGTTTCAAAACATAGGGAAACAAGAATTTTTTTATTTGAAAATAATAGACTTTCACAAAATCTAGAAAATCTCGAAATTTTTTCACAATTTTTCTATGACTTTTCATATTTTTTCAAAATCTTGCGATTTTGAAAATGAAGAAAAGTGTTTTATAAATTCTAAAAAAATTTGAGCCTATTCTTTGATCAATTCTAAGAATTTTTTGTTTCGCGAAATTTTTTCAGAATTTCCAACATTTTATTATTAATTTCAGTAATAAAAACAATAATAAAAAAAATATTAATTTTTAAAAGTGAAAAAATTGTTGACATTAAGAAGTACTGTTTTACCAAGGATACTATGCTATTTTAGCGATAACAATAAATGCATCGGTATATACAGAAATCAAGAAACCCCTAAAACTCAACCCACGTGTGACGTGTCGCGAAGCCGGAGGGATTGCGTTTCAAATATGATATCGACCGTGGAAAAGGGCGATATCCAAGAACGGAAGACAACTTTACTCCCCCATATACGACGCTTGACGCCACTGATAGTCTTACAAAATAAAGACGCAATAAGGTCGTCGTGCAGAATGATTGTTCCACTAAAAGGGAGGATAAATGTATTGTGTTCCGTGTTCGTAAGTCTGATGTAAGTGAGGCACGTACATGCTGTTCCCGCTTACTGGCATGTGATTGGTCATGGAACATAAATCATTTTCCTCGGCTTTCTGATTTATGACTTTTCATTAATGGCCAAAGAAAATTCTGTCAGGTTTGTTTAGCCGTATTTGCTGAGGAAGTTCTGCGCTTCATGATGAAAAAGCAAATGAAAAGTTTCCTTCAAAATGCCAAGAATGAAAAGTAAGCATATCTTATACAGAAGCACCATCTTGTTCCACGTCATAAAATATTCCAAATTAAATAACCTTAAATTTTAACTTCATTTTTGTTTAAATTTTCTTATGTATGGGGAATTCAAAACTTGATGGCGCTTACAAAATTGAAGATCGAGGGAAAAATAACAGACGTGTTTAAAACTGTATTTTGAAGAAAGGAGGTATTATTTTACATGGGTTATTGATGCTGTATTCCTATCCATCCTACGGTATGAAAAATAAGATATCCCATTGAAATTTTTTTCACGAAGGCATGATACCTGATATTTTATACTTCCTGGTGTTTAATATTTACTACATTTACCTTAAATTTGACGAACCCCTTCCAGGCAGAAAGACTCGCTAGAGGAAGTATGACTATTTGTTGCAGAGATTTTTTGTCTCCTCACTTTGGCAGACCCGAAATCAATCGAACTGAAAATCTTTCTCGCTCGATCTTAATGGTGTAACGATTTCAATCTAAATTCACCTGGCAATTCAGATATTGATATTCAACGCAAATTTCGAAATATCCATTCCGCAATTAACATTCCCGCCGCGTACTCTGGCGGCGTTGAAAAAAACGAGGCGAAGTATCGCCTGCAGCATTTTTACGATCACGAATTTCCAAGTGAAAATGCAGCTTCGGTGCGCTTCGGTATCGAAATGAAAAATAGTCTTCCCGGGGCGAGTTTAGTCCGCGTAATAAATGGCGGTGCGGGGGCGTCCCAAAAAGGGTGGTCGGTCTTCCGGCGTGGACGCGGAACGGAGGAACTATCGCGCTCTCATAATTCCATGGAGAGAAATTTTATTTCGCTGTTGGAGGGGAGTGAATTCTGAACATTTACTCCACGACGAAGTCAAAAAAAGCGACCGGTTTCTTCCAGGCAATATTTCAACGATAATAATCGAGTCGGACTGTTCCATTTTGACGGAGTTTCCGTTTTAAATGAATTTTGTTGCGGTGCAGTAAAATGTTTGATGTGGATGAAAATGATGAAAGTGAGATGCAACCGATTTGTTAAAATAACCGACAAAGGACTACTGAAATGGTTGTTCAAATTAGTTTTAATGACACGTTTGTGATTAGAAATCAATACCTAATTATTAACTGGATTCCTCGTCAATTTTTCCTGTCACAAACTAATCTATTGTAGTAACTATACGATTGAGTCCATCGGTCTCATGAAAGCGACCACGAAAAATCAGTCTGTGTCAGCCCCGTGGTTTAGCACATTCAAAATGAAAGGGTAGATTAACAACAGGATATAACGGAATACCATTTGGTTCAAAGAGTTTTCTAACATTCCATTGGATGGAATAGTCCAAGTAGAAATTGCAACCGGGATCTAACCGGGCTTGTCACGTTTATCTGACTTCAGCCCGGCCAGATTTGATATACTGACCGGGCTATGATCGGATCCCGACCAGGTTACCCTCGTTGTATTCAGAATTGGAAGGGATCGGACTAGCCCGGCTGGAGTCCAGCCAGAACCCGGATCGAATTTTTTATCGGCTCAATCCGGGTGTATCCAGGTTCGGGCCTTGTTTCTATTGGGGCCAAATCGGGCCAATTCTAGTTGGGAGTCAGCAATGCTTACTGATATTATTAGGAACGCATCCTAGGAATAATTTGGCGTCTTAAAGTGAATAACCCATAAAATATGGTTTTAAGTCTGACAATATAAATGACCACATGGAAGTAGAATGTTCCATGTCCATGTGTGGGTAGAAACGAGATCTTGAGACCATAGCGAAAAAGGTCAGGGCTGGACAGTGTGATAGCACAGCAGCGGTGCACTGAGCTCCTTAACGCTGGTCACTGATAACCCGCCCTAGGGCGGAAGCCGCAGCGGTTTCGTACCTCCTTTTCACTATTTATGGCCGGTAACTTAACTTGTAAAATGTCGAGAGCCCTGAGAAATTGGCGCAGGTCACTCGAAACGTTTCTGCCCATAGAAAGATAGAGGAGGATCGCTACAGGAAGCTCTTCCCTCTCGAGTATTTCGTACCTTCCTCTTTATTCGGCTATGCTTCTCCATCCGTTTAGTCCTGCTCTATGTATCTCATTCCTCCTAAAGCCAGTAATTTGTCACGGTAATCTTCTCTGAGCCGAATTTTCGCAAAAATCATTTCACTTCCACGACTGCACTTTAGGCAAAAATTATTAGAGGGCTGCACTCTTAATGTATCTTTGGATTATCTCGTTCATATAACTAAACGCCACTTATGGGATCTGGTTTCATGGACGACAATAATATTACGACAAACAATGCGATGAGTTCCAAATCTCCAGATAATCCTGCTGGGTTTTTATTGTTACCTCGACCTTGGTACAATCCGTCGTTTTCTTAAGGAAATTAAATCCTATGACAATCACAATAATACATGTTGCTGGTAAACACAAACACTTCTCTTTGCAATTAGAATATACCATTCTTATTATATTCCACGGCCGTAAATCCCGCAAAACTGTACCTCATGCCAAAGAAAATTGTTTGCGTCTTACCGATGGTAAATTAAAATTTCATCTAATCTCCCACCTGTGGAATTCCATGTGGAAGGCCGTAGCCCGAAAATTGTTTTTCGAATATTGCCACTGAAAAGAGGGTAAAACGCCGTCGTTGAACACAAAGAAGAGGGAAAAATATTCGATATTAACTTTTCAAGTAATAGAAGTTTATTGAAAAAGGAAAATTCACGGGCACACGCGTTCCGCGATATTAAGTTCAGACATTAAAATAGTTTTTTCGCCGGGGAAAAGAAAGTCGCGAGAGTCGTACGAAAGACGATGGAGGAGCATCCTTCTCCCCCGCCTCCTTCGTGGACTTTTTTCGCCACGTGCCTACGGAAGACGAAACCGTAAATCCAGTCTTTTCAAGTTGTAAAATTGTAATTGCCTTCCGGTATTTACGGTTCAAAAGCCAGTATTTATTGTTAGGAATTTATTGTTCCGGGCTAGTGAGAGAGACCCAGAAGTTTTGTTATAAATTCGAATGATTTCACAGCCATCTTATTTGTTAGGTATTAATAATCTTCCTACCAACTTAAGGACATTCTATTAAGTTCGTCGATTTACTTTGATTAAGATGACATCATGAGATGATATCTTTTCGAATTATTTTCAAACCCAGTCTATTATCTCACTTCCCGTTGTTAGACTTTCAAGAAGAGTGGAAACCTCGATTTTCTCGTCAGTCACGAGAAAAGATCGCGGCAAGGATAATAGCACGATCCAAATCCTATTGGGATGGTAGTCGGTCATATCTAAATTGTATCGGAGCTTGCGGAACTCCATTCGGTCGATTGAAGCTCCATCTTTGACTTGTGGTGCGATACTTACTCTGACTTTAATAAGTCGTTACTCTTCATGCGTACAAATAGTGAATAAGTCTGATATTAGAAAATTGAAACAACTTGTAGGCGATGAGAAGGGAATTTCGAAGGTTGGAGTGGATTGTTTAACTTTTCCCATGGGAAAAGTGCTTAGATTGTACTACGGAAAATTATATCGCTTGCTATGATACCAGTTCTGGTAGAACTAAACTTTAGTTAGTCCGCACGACATTACCCAAACACCTAGTACCTGCAATTCCTGATGAATTATTCTCTTCCTATTGTTTGACGTCCCGCTTTGTGATTTAGTCATGGGGTTCAAGAAAAATACCAGATACCAGAACAGCTGCCATGACCTTTATGCTTTTCGGGAGGTGAATATAAAGAATAAACAATCGCCAGCTTTTCTGGTGAAATCATGAATCAGTTTCTGATCCACTTTCCTGGAGAGTATCGGTGGATATCAAGAAATCAAACAGCTTATCAGACAATGCTGATTACGGCGTAGGAAGACGAATGTAATAAAATTCACCGAGAGTCTGGTTGAGTTCCCGCGAGGGTCTATCGAAAAAGTCTAATTCCTCTTGGGAGAATGGGAGATGGGTGGGGGCGAGTTCACAGCGACTTGCGGTTCAAGGAATCGTAAAAAGGAACTCATCCGGTGCTTCATTCGAATAAGTAAACCCCTTCGGGCCGCGAGGTGCGGAGGGTTGCGGGTTGGCGAGCCAATCCCCGGGAGTAATAGTTACTCCATTTTTCCTGCCGTGGAGCTCCAAGCTCTGAACTCGGGAATCGGTTGCGGTTTGTGAACTCTCTTTCAACAACGATTTCCTTATTCCTTTTCCTCCTGCCTTTCGCCCTACCGAGTATCTCGATGCTATCGCGTTCCACGATATTTAAAGTTGGGTCGTATCGTTATTCCCTAAGTCAGAAAATTGATTTTGAAAAAAGTGATACGTTTGTATTCCTTTAAACTACTGGAAAACAATTATTTTGTACCTTTAAGTTTGAATCCCTGGAGTCCATTTTATATTAATTCGTGGGATTTTCAACGCTTTATCAGCGATCTGCGGTTTGGAAGGGATGAACGATAAAGGTTTTGTAGATTCTAACGGCAGACGGGAGGAGATGGTTGATTGGGAGGGGTCGGTGGGTAATGTTGCTGTGGCACTGCGTGTGGGTAGGATGGAACGTGGGTGGCAGTTGAAGAGCTTAAAGAGGCTCGAGGATGAAGTGGAGAGCAGAAGGGAAGAAGAACCCTACACGGGAGCTTCGAACTGAAGCTCGTATTACCCTCGATGAAGATGCGGCCAGATAGAGAGGTCTAAGCCTGCCATCAGTGAAATTGCCCGAGTTTCCTTTTCACGGTACTACCAGCAAATACAATATTCTTTATTCCCGGCTTTCTTCTATTGTGGGACTGATCGTGCACGCAGCCTTAAAAGTGCTCCTCGGGTTTAAAGACATTCATTTCCGAATAATCCATTAATTACTTTAATTCAGATGAAAAAGCCGTCCGAACGTTTTCCATTAAGATATTTGATCGCTCGCGACTTTCTTTCCAACCGTACCCGATAAGTAAAAATTAAATAGAAAAGAAAAACGGTAAAATTGAAAGAGAAACGTGTGATGCCAAGTAGAGAAGCTTGCAACACGAGAATCCGATTTCCATTTTTCCGTGTCGTGTGTATTCTCTGTTCGCCTTTTAACGTTTGAACCTTGGCAACGTCTCTTCGTCATTCCTCGAGAATTCAACACTCCCTTCGCAAATATTCCTTGTTATTAATATTTTCTGCGGAAAATCGATAGTGCGGAAAATATGAATTCGTGCTACGACTGCAAACTTATAGTTTCTATATTTAGAATCTAACGAGACTTTACACGATTCTTTTATTTAATGTATCGATTCATCCAAGTATGTTTTAAATCGTTCGCGATTCTCAACGCGTTCGTATTTGAACATACTTGGATGGTAATCATGAATTAATGTCTTCACTTTCATCCCAAAATGTTTAAAATTAATAACAGTGGTAAAATTGTCGTTATCGATCTTTTTTATACTTGGATATAAGTCATGAAACAAAAGTGTTTTTCTCGCATAAATGATAAAATCGGCATTACATAAGGGAAGTCTAAAGTGGTTAGTCAATAAAGCAGTCATTCAAATTATTTCCGCAAGGTACTTAAATTTTTGTTGCATAATAACGTCGAAAATAGTAAAGTAAAAACAGAGCAAAATTATTTCATTACATTTGCGAAAGTCGTAAAAATGCATTTCGTGAAAATTATACGACGCGTAAAATTGAATATGAATATTTTTATGCATTTTTAAACGTCATATAATTATCTTATCGAAAACGATAAAGTTTTTACAGCTCCATTAAGCGGTTCTTATTAATAATAGAAAGTGTAAAGTAGTTAACGGGTAGAATTCTTTTCCTTTATTGTCTGTAGTTCGAAACTTTGGGTTGTAATGTTTTATAACCACGATAACTTAATTTTTTGTCTTGGTAAATTTCCAAAAGTATGCACATAATATAATAAGAAAAATGAAATTGTTTAATTAAACATAAAATTTAACGCCGTTTTAGATACGTACGTACAAAAGTAACACTGGAGATCGTAAAAGTAAGCGGATTCGTTCGTGGGATGAGGACAACGTTATAGAAGAGTTTTACTTTATTCTGCGTTGCTTTTTATCCCTTTAAATTCTGGGAGCGCTTGCTCCCTATCGTTTTGCGCATCGATGGTTGGAAGGGCATAAAACGTAGGACACACTGTATACTTGCAGATACCGTTACAATAAACTTCACGATTTTCTGGTCAAGGGTGATCAGATTGGTCAATGCGTAGTGAGTGCCTAAGAGGAGAACGAGCTGCAAACACAAAGCGATCGAGTCGTAAACTCCTTGAATTACGGGAGGGAAAATACGATTTTTTTATTATCTTTCAACGGGCTATATCGCCCTTTTTACAAACTTTTATACAAAGTTTTTAGGCCTAAACTTGCGAGAGATGCAGGTCGTCTTTATAAATGATTTTCTCCAGCAGAGGCTGCTTCAAAATCGTTTTCGTTTGTATGTTGTTTTAAAAACGTGGATTAAAAAAATTCCGGACATTTTGGTTGTCATTGTTAACGTGTAATGTAACTCATTATGTATAGTTTTTTATCTGTTCACGAAACTGGAGGACGAGAGATAACGGCAGCCTTACTCGTACTGTCGTCCTCTGGGGACCATACCAAGAGGGAGCATCTGTTGATGCCGGACTATGTAAATTTCATTTTAAATTCCAAAGTACTTAACCAATGCAATTGCATCATGAAATATCTAATAAGATTTTGCAAAATAGTCTGAAAGGAACTCAATCCTATTTCAATTACTATCCACACAGCGTATTCGAGAGTGGTCGGGATGAGAATTATTAACGTCGACGCCCTGTATATTCGCACAATCGCAACGGGCAGGGAGCGTCCATCCAGCAGCAATGAGAAAAGCTGGACCATTCATATTTTATCCAGCCCTTATCAATTTCTTTACCTCTGTCGCGCCATTTTTCAAGACTCTTCCCTTCGCGGCCAATGTCGACTACTGGCTATATGCAATTCGGGGAAGAAAAAGCGCGGAAACAAGAATGACGAGACATAAAAAGGGAAGCCAAACTAAGAGGGGGACCTGAGAAAGCGCACTCTTCCCAAAGGTCGATACGGTTTCATTCGATTCTATCGCTCTTCCTGGGCGGTATTATTAATTGCGTTTATCTTAAGCGATGGAAATTACTCCTTTGTCCGCGAGCGCCGATAGAGCCACATTGAAAGTCGTGAAGAACTCTAGGAAAAACAAGAGGCGAAAAGTTCGGGGCGATCTTAAGGGTCCCATTGTTCCGCCACAATAGACCCGGCTTAATGGACATATCCTGTTAAAGAAATCGCCCGTCGATTTTGGTACGTCCTTCAAGTCGAGGCACTCGCGACCTTTGTTGCGAAAAAACGCCAATGATTGGTTGGAAACATTTCAATGAGTTTTAAAGTACTCCTTTGTCCATCGATAATTAGCGCCCATCCAGGTGGTCCTTAAACGGATTTTATCGATAGTAAAGTAGCAATTCAATTTACTTCTTAATCGGGATTATTATAGAAGGTTCTATAAGAGATCTGTTCGTCATTGTATTATTATAACTATTTTTCTTTTATTTTCAGATGGTGACGAGGACAAAAAAGATATTCGTCGGCGGATTGTCAGCGCCAACGACGCTGGAGGATGTCAAAAATTACTTCGAACAATTCGGACCGGTAAGTTTTCTTCACAATTTCCTTATCTTTTCCTTTCTTTCAGAAAGACTAACTTGATTGAGTTACCGTCGAATAAAACGGTGTAAATATCAGAATAGTATAGGATCGCATCGTGTTTCCATCATTCAATACCAAAAGTTTCCCAACTGATAAAGACTGGTTATAACCGAAACCGAAACTCTGAGTGGATAATAGCGAAACTTGACTGGGCTCAATACTCTTGAAGACGCTGAAATTCCCGATTGATCGTTCTTGATGTCGGTTGTTCGGATATTACTTGAACAAGTACTTGCGATATTACTTGATCATTCAATTATTAAAAATTTATTTAAATTTATCGATTTTCTGGTTCTAAAAGCAAAGTTAAAATTATATTTGTGCTGGAAATGAACTGTCAGATATCTTTCGCATCGAGTTATGTAACCAAGAGTTATCTTAGGGTACTAGAGACTGCTATTTCGAATCTTATCCCACGAGTTTCACCCTCGTCGAAGCGGTCAAGTCAAGCTTTCTGACGCGAGTGGGAAATTGCAAAGATTCAAGGAATCGCGAACGATATTCTCAATCGAAACGTCTGGCGCGAGTTTGAAATGGAGTCCAGATATCTCGAGTCCCATACTTCTTCCTGCCGCATCTGAACTATTTCCGAACTGCAGGAATCAACCCGCGACGAAGGCCACTGCCGAAAATCTCCTAGTGCTTGAATTCACGACATTTCCGCTGTTTCGTGCATGAGATGGGCGATCATTGCCACTGTGACCTACATGGAAGTCGATAAAATCTGCAACATGCTCAGTGCACGATCGTAGCGACGTATAAGACTGCAGTTTGGTTCACGTACGAAAACGTTTTCACATACGTGGTCACAAATACGGACATCTTTCGAAGTCCGAAAGTTACTTCCTACTCGGTGGTCGTAACAGTCATGTTGGATATGGAACTCGTCGTAACCTTATATCGTTTCCTGCCTTCCTTGTGATTCTCTTCCCATCTAGGGTATCCTTGTCTGTCTCTAAACAGTTCCAACAATTCTTTCTTCGTCCCATATTCCCTTTCTCTTGGTACTTTTTCTTATCATTTATGATCTTCCTATTCTTGTCTCCTTCTATTCGTCTCTATATCCATTCAGTCTCGCACGATAAAAATCGTCCATCGCCATCGACTCCTTGAGTCGCCGGCGGCAGCGTTTCGAGCATCCCCAACAAACTGAGAAGCCACGAATTCTGATAAAGCTAATGTTATTGACGGTAATCCATTACATTTATTGGTATCGGTACCCTCCCTGTACCTCATTCTTTGGTAGAAACGCGAGTGCACAGCAATCTTCGAAGAACATCTCAGGATAGCCTCACTCCAAACGATAAAAAGGTGATTACTATTTTACTCGAGTATTGCTCTGAAATAACATTCATTGCTAGTCACGAATTCGTCATTTTATAATTTTCTGAGGTTATATTTTTTCTGATTTTTAAAACAAAATATAATAAAATTATATTAGAGCGGCGGTGGCTCAGTCGGTAGAGTATCGGCTTCGTAATCAGAAAACCCTGGTTCGATCCCGGCCTCGGACATCTGTCATCGGGACACCCATGTATTTGTTTATAAGTGTCTAATAACGCCAAAGCTCAGGTGGTTTGGATTCCACCTTCATAAACTGTAGGTTCCGTCGCGATTTCGTCCCATATGTGTTCAGAAAAGTCGACGTAAAATAAAGTTTAAACAAAAAAAAAAAATAATAATATTGACGCATTTTATAGCCTTGACAACTGTCTCTTATGCCGGTTGATGTTTCATCTTCTAGACTTTCTTGATTTTATTTAAGCAACAAAAAAAAAACAACGCACGAAGTGAACAAATTATTAAATGCAATAATTTTGTTCCGAGAACAAAATTTGTGCAACTCTTCCGGAGCAGTAGAAATCAGCCTGAAGCGCACGCGCATCCGAATAAATAAATTTAACAGCGCTTGTCACGTCGCAAAATGGGATAAATTCTGGGCGTCTGACAGCCATTTAAAACAATGCCGTTGCGAATACACGCCATTTGTAACCCGGCGCTTTTGTTCCACGTTGCTATTCATTCCTTCACCCTCTCTCGCCACTTTTGCAACGGCAGCACAGACACCGTCATCGTCCAACCAGTCAACAGACGATCAGACAAACGAACATACCCGACCCTACGTTGATGACAGTGGGCGCCCGTACTTCGGTTCTCGTTTTCGGCATTTTATTTTATCCCTGATAAAAATGCAATTAGCGTCTTTTGATAAGGTGTAAATGATGACTGACATCGTTACACGCGTCCCCTTCAGCAGTTTAGCTTTTACGAGATTATTATGGACCACAATCTGTTCGGGGATGCAACGGTAACGATACGTATGTATCATCAGATTAATTTAAAAATGACACTTTTATACTTCTATATCCATTGATTCTTGGCTCTTAATTAAATAAAATGACAACAAACATGCACACCTTATTCGCCGACTATGACATAACGGGTGATTAAATGCAATATATTTTATACCGATTATAAACTTTCTCGACATATGTAGAAAGTGATATATTCGTTTTCTAGAAAAGAAAAAAAGTGAGATTGTCGGTAGGATGAAAGTGCCGTGGAATGAAATTTATTAGGGTCCTTTATTCTAGCACTCGGGGAGTCGACTTAAGTTTGAGCAATTTATTCATTTCCGCGTGTTTCAGTGTTCTCTGTGCATCTTTTGCCTTCCTTAAAAGGGATATTGTAGTGGTATTCTTAATCCCGCCTCCTCGGTATTCCTGACTTCAGCCGTTGTTTGAACGTATTAAACTCAGTTTTGACTAAAATCAGAAGTCCCGCAAGAAAATATTTTGAAATGTCCGCAAAAAAATACGAAAAGAATTTTCAATGCTTTACTAGCTTTCGGTTTCAAATTAGAAAAGTGCGTTTAATTGCTTGCAACCGTATAGGGAATACATTTACGGCTTGAAATCACAAGGTTTCGTGCTAAACGTTTGGTAGTCTTTATATTTTTAAAAGAGTCTCTCGACCTCATCGCTTATTTAGGTTAGTGCCTACTTGTTCCGACTAAATCTTTATTACCCAGGCTGTAGCAATGGCGGTTTCTCACGAATGACAGGCACACTTGCGCTTGACTTTTCTCTGGCGATGTTAGCATCATTAGCATCGGGCGTAATGAGACCACTAATCACCAACATGCTGTTCTCTAGGTTCACTGAAAGAAAAAAACATCATCTAGTGAAACAGAGAGAAGTGGCGGTAAGGGGAAAGGAGAGAGAGATCAAGATAGGGGGAGACCGTAATGGGAGGTAGATACAAAGATGTCGAGATAAAGGAGAAGAAAGAGAAAAAAAGAAAGGATAAGAGGGATAAAGTTTGACGGAAGAAGAGAGGGGAAGCGAGTGGGAAAGGAAGGGTGAAATACGATGGCGGAGCACAAGTACAAGTGTTGGATGGAGAAGTAGATATAGGTGTGGGTGGTAGAACGTGTAAAAAGTGTACGAGAGTAGGATAAAGAGTGTGCGCATATGCTGAGTAAAGCTGTGAATACACGAAAAAAAATGTCGCAAATACGAGGATCGACTGCAGCCGTCGTTGGAAAATATAATGCACTTATTTTGGAATTATGCTAACGCTTTATGATCGTTATAAATAAATATAAGATCTATTAAAAGTGAATCGTGGGTGATTTTTAAAGATAATTTAGGATTCGGATTTTCATCGCGCTCACACAAAAAGACGCCGTGGTGTGCTCAACAGGCAATAAATAAAATAAAATGCTTGAGCAACAGATTTTAAAGTAATTTCCAGTAGCAATGTGCATTTAAGGCAGAATTTTTTTGATGAGTTCTCGGGTTGAAGAATTCAGGAAAGAATTCTTCCGCTCCGTCTATGCGTCTATGCATTCTTCCATAAAGGGCCAAAAGGCTCTCGGAGTAAAAGAGCGAAATAAAAGTGTCGCCATTTACCCTTTTCGCGCGTATGAGACACAGAGGTAGAGGGCCCGGTTCTTTTTTTCATCTTTGACTTCCCATTTCTCTCTAACGTCGCGTCGTCGCAAGGCGGACGGAAGTTCTCGAGGGTAGCACATTGTTCCCGTTGCACACTCAAGACTTAATAAATTACCGTGAATGTAGGAGGTACGGGGAAGCGCTCCTCCTGAAAGAAGAATAATAAAGACTAATAAATTAGTGAGAGCCGCTGCGCGTGCACGGGGAAAGACCCAGACGTGAGGGGGAGGTAGGATCTTAAAACTTCTCGGTCGAGGATCGTCGTAATTGAAAACGGCGGCATAAAGCGCGGGTGTTGAGTTTCGCGCAATCGTCTAAGTTTAATGGTGTGCGTATACCTTTTTAAAACTTGGACCAACATTTCCCATTTATTGGAAAAATCTGCAATATTGCAAAGTTTTTAGATATCATTAAACATGATCTTGTTGGATGATCAGAACTTTTTTTATTGCTAGCCTGATGATGCACTTAGGTGGAAAATTCAGTGGGAAAAGCATTCTGGGATTTGAGTCAATTTCACAAAGCGAAGAAATAAAGGTTCAGTCAAGTGCATGGAGCGCATCGTACTGTATCGGACATCCCTGACGTCGACGATGACCATTCAGTTTATCGAGCCTCTCGAACGGGAAGCTTGGAAGCGGCTCCTCCACGGCTGAAGCCTTCTCGAGAGCGAGGGAATGGCTAAGGTCGAGGAGAAGAACCTGCATTTAACAGCCCCGTTAAACATTAACTACCGCTCCGCAGTTTACCCCATAACTCGGGGTAACTTTGATTGCAGCTAACGGCACCCCTTCCTCCCCGGGGATATTTCCTTTAAAAGGAGAATATGAGAAAACGAGCCAGCTTCTCGGTGACGACACAAGAGAAACAGGGCGAGAAGGAAAGGGTCCAAGAAGGAAGGATCGAACAAAATACACCTTATAAGTTCCTCCATTTCCTCCGCTATGCAGGGTTTAACGACTCTTTGATTTAATTTCGTAATTAACCTAGCGTTTTAACGCGACTCTCGAAGAAGTCTGATTTCGAATCGATTGAGCGCGCAGCTTCCGTTTTTTATTAGGAAATTTGTTTATCGCTGCCGCATGCAAATCGAAAAACGATAACGGATCACAGTCGGAATCGTGCTTCTGCATTGATTCGCTCGTTGAACACTGAAGGAATAAAACTTGATTTTATTGCATGATTCACCGAAATTCCGAGAATTTGCTGAGGCCGCATTATTCCTTACAATCGAAAGTACCTAGCCTATTTCGTTTTTTTGCTCATCCGTAAATCGAATTTGCAAAATAATGAAGTAAAGATGAACGTAATTACGAGTATATCGTTAACAATGTAATTATGAATTTCACGGTTATTTATTAGTCCATAAATGTTATACTGAAAACAAGAAGAACAAAATGCGACGAATAATATCGGCCGACAAAGGTTTTCAATAAAGGAAAATTTACGGAGCGAAAGCCAATGGGTTTATAGCAATGAGGCGTAATGATTCGATAGCGCTATTGTCAGCATTTCATATTCCATCGGCGATTAAATGCGAACAGCGTCTACCGGCAGGAGTATTCAATCAGCATGCGCCAATATGACTGCAGAGCTTTGTCACGTTTTCAGCATGTGTCTCATTTGCAACCGAAAGCAAATGTGTTTTATTACACACAACGCGTATAATTTTTCAAACGAGTATTGGATCCGTTTTACCGACAATAGACAAATTATAAAATCGATGTAATGTTTGCTGAAGTAAACAATGGACGCCATTATCTCGTTATTATGGTCAATCGAAATTTCATGAGTATGCCTTGCAATAATTGTTTCAATTACTCGTAATTTGTTAATCTCTGGTAGGGGATGACCTACGTTATATCGAAGATGTCAAAGGAGCGGATAGTTCCTGCCTATTTTCATTATGGATTTATCGCGCATGGTCAGACCAGTCGCGTAAAAAACATTAGTGTGTCGTATAGTGATGTAGTGATTTTCAGAAGAGGTGAACATTCCCGCAGATTCGAAGAGTAATCAGAATTAAATTGCTTCGACCTCAGTACGTTCGTATTTATCGTTGGCTGGCTAGAATCCATTTTAAATTCGACGCGTCGAGTGAAGTTGGAGGGTGTCGGCTCGCACCCTTCGCTCGTACGAGAAAGCGAATCCCTGCTGCAGCAACGCCCGAGGGAATATTTCACCGTAGGAAACGTCGCCTAGATTACGAGTTTATCTAAATGGCGCTAGAAGCACGCGATTCGCGCGAGAGTGGCGTACAGATTATGAAACGGGCAAAAGCGCGATGGGATGCTAGCAGGACGCCAAGAGAGTGGGAAAGGGGGGGGGGTTACGCCGGGGGATGTTTATGGTTTCATGACAGAGAAAATTGTGTTCAAGGGATAAAGCTAGCCCGAGATTTCGCCTTTAAACTGCGCACAGCCAGGAAATTAACGTTTCGCATATTTCGCGCATAACCTGGTAAAATTTCGAGCTAGATCTGAGGCTGCATTCGTTTTTAAATCCTTGTGATCGGATTTTCTCATGTTTTGGGATCGTTTTACGATTTAGTTTACGAACCACTGAATTTACTTTTAAACCTGACGAGTTATGGAAGTTTTTCGTCGACTAAAGTCTGGGGACTTGCAGGCTATTTCAAGCGTTTGAAGTTTGTGATAAGTTTAGAGCAATTCGAAATATGTATTACCAAATGTGTAAGCATGTACGAATCACTGAATATAAGGAGCTTTTATACAGAACGTTTATTCCCGAGATAATTTACGGGTATTTTTCAATGTTCCTGTGATCGGATTAGGAGCATTGTTGAACAAATAATTTTTATATTACCGAAAAACTAATAAACCTTACGAAACCTTACGAAAAAAAGGGAAAGATGTCACACCTCGCTTAAAGCTTTTTTTTTGCAAAAGTTTTTTTTTAAATGGATCCAAGAATGGCTTCGATAACGCCAAAGGTGGTTATTTTCTGATTTAAAAAGTGCTAATCTCGATATCGCAGCTGACCGTTTTCTTAAAATATCTTGAAAAAACTGCAGAAATCGTGATTTTTACGAGTTTTTTGCCTTTATCATACAAATTACTAATTTGACGACAAAAGTATCAAATAAAAAATGAAGAGGCTAATATTCTCCATAAACAAGGTGAAATACATTATTTTTGTAAACTCTATAGTTTCTGCGTAAAAGAGTGACGAATTTTATACGATTTATTTCGTCGAATTTACAAATATAAAACGCACAATTTATGGTAATACAGGGTGATCGGCCAACCATTACCCAGCGGCTAACTCTTGATTCTACAGATAATTCTGAACAACTTTTTCCTCTGAAAAAATGTCCGGGAAGGTAGAGTTTTTAAGTTATTCAACACTAAAATTTAGGTGAAAAAATCACATTTTTTTAAATATCTCGACTCTGTTTGAAGGTATCTTAACGAACCGGAGTTCATTTTAAAGATATTTTAAAGCTCTATAAATTGTCTCTATTGGTTTTTGATCTACAATGAATATCTCTCTTGTTATAGCCATAAAAACGGGGTAAATGCCGATTTTTCAGGGTTTTCGCGTTTAACTCGTTTCGACACATACACGGAAAATAATAATCCAGTGAAAATTCCCGAACTCGTTCGGATGTTGAGGATTTCAGTATGCTTGAAAGAAGATTAGGAACTGTCTCGTTAGAAATATTCTAGACCCTTTTTCATGAAGAAGTCAAATTAATTCATGAGGAGTTCCCGAACTGTGAAGTAATATGCTCGAATTATATCTAAGATCTTATAACTAAGATTATTTCTAAACAGTTCGGGAATATTTCCGAATCAGTTCAAGAAAAATTCGAAGCTAATGTAATTAAAATCCGACTAGTTTAAGGAAAAAAATTTGGTTTTCGTATGTATGTCTTTTAACCACCATTCTCTAAGTCAGGAACAAACTTTTCTAACATTTTATACACAAGGCCCATACATATAAATATATCGCTAAACGAATTACAACGCAGACCTACACAATAATATTAAACTAGATAACAGTTAATATACGCACGCACGCAAACGGTATTAACGGAACGCTAACATATTTACTCATTAGTAGACTGAGTCAGAAGTTGTATTTATACATAATCTATCAGTTTCGCGGCGCTGGCGAGAAACGCGCCATCTGTGAATACCTGTATGTAAGTGAATGCCCGCGAATATTTGAATGTAGTTATTCACAAATAACGTTCTTTATATGTTTCATACAATCGGGTATGTAGGTTTAAGGGGATTCCGTACGGCTCAGTCAATAAGGTAGCAATTTTCATAAAGATACTTAAATTAAAAATGATTTAATTGATTTCAGGCTCTGTATTAGAAACTGTAATGAATATTATGATGTCCCAAAAAATATGAAACCCGTTAGTTCACAATCCTCTGAGAATCGTGCTAAATGGATAGCCATCAAAAATCATTTTTAAAAATACAAAATTACTGTTATGACTAAAAACCGTATTTCACGAATAAGTGAAAATCGTAGAAATGTAGATACGACCTTTTCTAAGACACACAGCAGTATAATAGCATTTTACACTAATTCCACTAGTACGGCCAGTGAAAATTGCTCTAAATAAAAATTGTCTCATCCCAGCTAACACACTGTCACATTCTTCAACGAAAAGTTAACGAAATATACAAACAGTATACAAAACATTTTGTATATTTCGTAACATTTTCGCACATGAACATGACCGTACGTCAGCTGGGATTGAACTGAAAGGTTTGATTATTATGTAGTTTGGAGTTTTACTACTACTATTAATAAGTTTGGCGTTTTATTTTGTTTTAAACATTTAAATAATTTTTTTTTGTTTTTACTACATTCACTTCAGCATTATCGCAATGTACTTCAATAGCATTTTGTACAAGCTTGTCTGTATTATGACTGCCATCAAATTCTTATTAATGTAAATTAAGGTAAACAAAATTTGATAAAGGTCAAAATATTTTTCAAAAAATAACTTTCCTACCGGCATATTCTCCATTCTTTACCTGTGTTAGAAGAAACATATCGAAGCATAATAATCGAATATATCTATATATATATTGTTTTGTTTTCATTCCCTGGCCGCCGTGTGCGAATACATCGCCTGCGCAGAACGGCGGGGTCGGTTCGTTGGTTGTGTATATGGTCTGGCGTATCGGTATTTGCGCATATAATATATAAACATATACATAGGTAGAGAACTACAAAAAAGTTCGGGAATTTTCATAAACTGGATGCACGACTTCTCACAATCGTAATATAATAAAAACTATTTCATGTTAGATGTACATTTTCTTAAATACTAATGACATAAATATTGAACTGTTTCTTAATTTTATGTGAAATCATCTGTAATATTTACTTTCAGCGTATTTCCGAACCAAACTGTGAAATATATTTTCAGTTCGGGAATCACTCAGAAACATTTCGAACATATTTACCGATAATCGTGAGATTTTCGTCGAATTTTTCTCAAATCCTTAACATCCGAACAAGTTCGGGAATTCTCACTGGATTATTTTTTTCCGTGTAGTTACCGAAATATCACACAGGAAAAAGTTGTAGGCCTTGAAAAAACAAAAATTTTTTGCTCTCTAATACGATGAGATTAAATTAAAACTGAACCCTACAAGAGCCTCGTAAAGTCGACAAAATACTGTACAACAAATAAATCGATATTAATAACAAAATGTTATGAAAACGAGTGTAAATAGGGTTCAGTTTTAATTTAATCGCATCGTATTAGAGGACAAAAAATGTTTGTGTTTTCAAGGCCTACAACTTTTTCCAGTGTGATATTTCGATAGCTATGTGTCGAAACGAGATAGACGCGAAAACCCTGAAAAATCGGCATTTACCCCCGTTTTTATGGCTATAACAAGAGAAATATTCATTGTAGGTCAAAAACTAACAGAGACAACTTGTATAGCTTGAAAATATCTTTAAAATGAGCTTCGGTTCGTTAAGATACCTTCATACAGAGCCGAGATATTTCAAAAAAAGTGATTTTTCCCCTAAATTTTAGTGTTGAATAACTTAAAAACTCTACCTTCCCGGAAATTTTTTCAGGGGAAAAAGTTGCTCAGAATTATCTGTACAGTCTACAGTTAGCCGCTAGGTAATGGTTGGCCGATCACCCTGTATATGTATATGTGCATTTCCAAAAAAAAAACATTATCTTAAAAAATGGTTAATAATAAAAAGAATACTAACTTTGAGGGTAATACATTTTTGGAAACTGTTTTATTTTGTTGACATGATTTATGCCCAGTTCAAAAAGAGATCCGTAATACAAAAAAGACCATTTTAGCTTTTCCTAGGACCAACGACGAGGAAGTAATCTGGTCCTATTTTTTTTTTAATTATTTTTGTTGTATTTTTATAATTTTTTTGGTTCTTTTATTTTTTTTTTTTGCATTTTTCTGTTTTTTATTTTGTTGAATACTGAAACAAAATTTATATATTAAACATGTTCAGACAAAAATGTTACAACTGCCTTTCGTAATCTCGAATTATATATGAACTTGTAAATTCGTCGAAATAAATCGTATAAAATTCGTCACTCCTTTACAAGGAAACTATAGAGGTTATTAAAAATAACGTATTTCGCCTTTTTTATGGAGAATATTATCCTCTTCATTTTTTATTTGAGTACTTTTTGTCACCAGATTAGTAATTTTGAAAAATAGAGGCAAAAAATCACGATTTTCTACCGTTTTTGGATCCATTTTCAAAACACCTTTTGCAAGCTTTAAGCGAATGTGATGTACAGTACTTGCTAGTTTCTATTACGACAGGAATATTTACCGAACAGACTAACAAATTTTCGACTAGTAAAAAAGCTGCTTTTCACTGTGAATTTCACATATCGCTTCACCGACACGAATGTCTCTCGGGGTCTCGCAATTTTTAATCTGAGCCCATACATTTTCAAAGAGCCTAGCAGGATAAGAATGTCAAAATTGCCCCAGCTCCTTTTACATAGGAAAAATTACAGTATGTTTGTCATCCCAAATGTGTATTTTCCTGAAAGTTTCAAACCTTTATCTGTTTAACTGATCGCGTAACGTTAAAAATGGTCTTTTTCGTTTTTTTTTTTTTGAAATTTGCAAAAAATCAGAAAAATAGTACTTATCAAAACACACAAAACAATATTTTTTTTATTATTTAATAACGTGTACATAACAAGTAAAAAAATATTAAAATTATCAAAATTCTTTTTTATTAGAAGTGTGGAGTTGGCACCGTCATTTTTTTCTTATAATTGCATTTTCACAATCTGCATTTTGTCAAATTTTTTTGAATTTTTATATTTTTAGCGACTAGGTGAAAATCATTAAAAACTTGATTTTTCCGTAAAAAACATCATTAATTCTAGATTTTAAGATTTTGAAGACTTTCTTCTCATTTTAAACAAATTTTAAAACATTTCTGTTTCTCTTTAAAATTCAATACAGCAGGAAAACTTAGTAGGGGAGACTGGGGTCAGTTGAAGGTAAAATTATTAATCCATTTCTATAAAATGTTATACAGTATAATTCAATTAATACAATATACAATTTGGAAGGTATAAGGTCTAGCAATAAAATTCCTTTTGTAATATTTCATAAATATTGTTAAAAAGAGAAAAAATTACCAAATAATCGGTAAGTTGAAACCCGCCAAAACACCCTACACGCGGGGCACATTGGCGGGTGCAATCAGGCTAATTGGCGGTTTATAAAAACATGTGTTTTATTGAATAAGTGAATTCATAATACTCCGGTAAGATGTAATAAATAAATCAAATCTTTGGCGTTCGCTTTATTTCCTTTCTTGCAATAAAAATACGTTAACGGAGATGTTTTTTGTAATACCGCCACTCTCTTGTGGCTACTGACGACTATCCATATCTTTATAAATAAGTCATACATTTCGCACTTTTACAGAAAAATCAATTTTATAGTATATTATATATTATTATTTGTCATTACTTTCATCCATTAAACAATATTTTTGAACAATTTTTGTATTAAATTAATATATGTAACTATTTTCTTAAATGTTTCTTTATAATTTAGTATTTTTTCTGTCGCCTGTTTGCTTGTTGTTTCAGTTTTAAACCATTCTTTGCAATAAAAATATATTTTACATGGAATACTGACACAGCCAGAAAGTAGAGAAAGCTAAATGTATAAAGACTTTTTCTGATATTGGTCGCAACACGGAGAAAAACGCTTCTAATCGAAAATAAATAGTTACAATTCGTATGCCAAATCAATGAATCCGAACTATAACCAAATTTAGTTCGGTAAACAAGGAAATACTATGGTAACGCGAGGGAGCTGGGCACAATGAATATAATATATGATGCATAGAATTTTCTAATGTGCAGAATTCGAGAAAAGTGCAAACCGTCAATGTGCCCCAACCGCCAATGAACCCCCGTCTCCCCTAATGAATTCGCTTAATTCCTTGTTAATTATTTATATAATTAAGAAACCGTTTCTATAAAATTGTTAATCTTCGTGAAACTTTAATAGGATTCAAAAATGGGTTTTATATGAATACCACAAAAAATTATGAATTTAAATTGCAAAATTATTGGATAGTATACATTATGTTTGGTAATTATTTGAAATAATTATGCTTCCATGACATGAATTTTCACAATTTATATTTATTCAGAATATAAAAATACAATGTTGTGTTCGGATCGTAATGAATATATCTTTTACGGAATATTTTATAAACGTTTTATAAACGTTTCATCCATGTTGCAGACATAAAACGTTTTAGGAATGTTTCTGGAACGTTCTAAAAACGTTTTAGAAACATTCGGGACTTTCGTGTCCGTTGGGTATGTTTATATATATTGATTATACATTTTTTGTAGATATTTTTTAAACTATATAAACAATTAATAAGGAATTAAACAAATTCATTATTAATTTTGCTTGATTTATCGAATTCCGTGGGCACAGAGATATGTTTTAAAATAAAAAATAATTAATAGCAGTGAATATCAGAATAAAATCTTCCGAATTTGGTCGAATATATCGAATGAATAGTGTTTTTTATGGAAAAAAATCAAGTTTTTAATGATTTTCACCTAGTCGTACCAAATATAAAAATTCGAAAAAATTTGACAAAATGCAGATTGTGAAAATGCAATTTTGAGAAAAAAATGGCGGTGCCAACTTCACATTTAGCTAGTGAAAATTAATTTTGAAAATTTATATATTTTTTTTCTCGTTGTGTATAGACTAAATAATTATAAAAAAGATCGTTATTTATGTTTTGATAAGTACTATTTTTCTGATTTTTTTGGAAATTTTTAAGTTATGTGATTTTCATGAAAAAAAATAAATACCGAAAAAGACAATTTTTAACGTTACGCGATCAGTTAAATAGATTAAGGTTTAAAACTTTCAGAAAAATAGACATTTGGGATGACAAACATACTGTAATTTTTTCTATCTAAAAGGAGCTGGGGCAATTTTGACATTCTTATCCCTCCAGGCCCTTTTTCTTGATAAATTAAGAAAAAATAAGAGACTTATACTTCAGGAACTTAATTTTTTTTTCTTTCCCGCCATTTTCTCTTCGTTGACTTCACTGCCATGTTTGATGTACCTACTTTTGTTTTTTATTTACTAGATTTGAAGATTTTTATCATTACTTTAATGTCATACTTGTATATTACATTTTAACCACTGCACCTATATTTTTTTTCTATATTATTTTACGTCGACTTTTCTGAACCCGTATGGGACTAAATCGCGGCGGGACCTATAGTTTATGAAGGTGGAATCCGAACCACCTGAGCTTTGGCGTAACTAGACACTTATAAACAAATATAGAGGTGTCCGGATGACAGATGACAGAGGCCGGGATCGAGCCAGGGTTTTCTGATTACGAAGCCGATACTCTACCAACTGAGCCATCGCCACTCACGAATTGAAATTTTACCATGTCCTCAACATCGTTACTATTTTATTACGAACCAGTCAAGAATGCAACGTCACGGTGTTAAACAAATAAGAAAAGCCCGATTCCATAATATCCAAATGAAATACCTTCTCCGTGAAATTATCTTAACACCGTATGTTGCGAACTACTGTAAGAACAGTTTACCTTAACTAAAAATAATTACCTATCGCTAATCCCCCCCAACAATAAGAGATCTGCCACGCACACGTAAATGCACTACCACCTAGAATCAGGCACCGCTCGTTAAGAGTTAAATTGCGACGCATTTCGCGCCCCTCGCGAGCAGGAAAACGTTTCCTGTACGCGGGGGAAGGAAATAACTTTCCGAATATCGCGCAGGGCAGAAAGTCAAAGTGGATGGTACAGTAGATGAAGTTAAAATCTAATAGTCTGCACTGCAGGGAAGGGGAACTTGCCTTTCGAATCGCATCATGGAATGGCGAAATTTTGATTTCCTCGATTCGGCCACGCATTCGGGCGATCTTGGATGAGAGCTACCAACGGCCCCTTTAGCTCTCTTCTTATTCGATTTTATAACCCCTCGGAGTGAGACCGCAATCTCCGCGGCATTTCCTCGCACCGCCACTCACTGCTTCGGAGAAAATCTCGCCGTTCAATAGGATTCTTGCTGTTCTTTCCAGCAGTCCTCCAGTGGTTTCTTCTTTTCTCTGATCCCGTCTCCGTTACTCTCGTAAACTTGCATCGTGTGCGGCGAACCGCATTTCAATATTTTTCAAAAGATTGACAATAGAAGCTCGGGGTCGCTTCACTCTTATGTATCAAGGTCATGATTATCATTTAGATGCAAAAATGTTTCGAGTAATGATCCCCGCTATTATGAAGGAACTCGACCTTTTGTTCGTACCTATCTCAATAACGTTGATCATGTCGGTCGATCGAAGCGAAAATGGAAGGGAAATCTTAAAACGTGATTTTTCACTGCGGAATATATGTGAAAATGCAGCTTTCCGACTCAATCGGCTTTTATCTTTGCTTCGTAGTTCTGTGATTTTTCCGCAGCAACGCTTTGTCGCGACACATCCAGCCGTTTCCGGTGCGCTCGAGACCGGAAACAAGATGGCCGGCGCCCTCAGCAACTGGCACTCTGAAATATTAACGATAAGTGAGTCTGCCCTCGCACATGTTGTGGAAAACAGAGGACCCTCGGGAAATTCGCGAAAATCCTTCTCCTTTCACTACTGAGACCGCATCTTATTCCGATTTTGTTCGAAGAGCATTCGTTCGAAAAATCGGTCTCGTTTTTCACGAGTAACGAATTGTTCCAAAGACTTTCACGACTCTAAATTAGTCAAAAATACATGATTCATTGCATTGCCCTATGTTCAATTCATGTTTTCATTCCATTAAGAGTCGCAATGTCCTCGACCACCAAAATTGTATGTTGGTCGTTCCGAGCAAATTTGATCTTCTAGTCTGCTTCTTATAATGATAAAACATGCAGGTACCGCAACGGTTCTCATCAGTAATTACAGATTCTTAAGAAAGCAATTTGTTTATCTCTTAATTTATCACTCAAATTTTGACAGAAGTCACGAAGCTCCTGGACATTACTCGTGCTAATAAGTTTTATTTTAAGTACGAACAAAAGTTAGTAACACTTAACCCAAAAGAACGGACGCAATCCCCTTAATTATTCGTATCTAAATTATCGACTCTGATTGAACTTCAAAAATAGTTCTTCGTGAATAATTCTTGAACCTGGATAACGACACGGAGTTTAACTAGGTGCCGCGTCTCTACGACGAGAGTCGTTTTTAGGCCGGGTCACAACGCTCGGTGGGTCACGAGTTCGAATGAACGTACGATCGATTTGGTCTCCCACCCGTCCTACCATCGCGGGCTTTATCTTTTCCTCTGCCATGTCTCTCACCTTACTGCGAAGAAGCAAATGTACACTATTTTCGGGCGGTGGAAAAGCGAATCGTTGCCTGTAAAACTAAATATTGCACGGTCTGGGAATTAAGCATGCAGCTATCGTCTTATTTCCCAGTTCACGGAGTAGCGGTCCAAATGCAAGCTGATTGCCGGCGAATTCAAATGCTTCGAAGGGCAAAACATGCACGAATTGTTTTTCGTCGCTATTTTTATCCCACGGGCACGCGCGTCCACCTTTATTTTGTCGGTTAACAAATTCTAGATGCGATCTGGAAAAGTATTTACTTTTCGCACGAACGACGCCACCGTTATACGAGTGTACGGAAACATTGGAAAAGCGTGGCGTAAATCGGCTTTGCTTGCCGCAGGGACGTTTATTTAGCTTCGACCTTTCCGCCGATAAATAATTCGGGACGGGTTCTCGCAAATCGAGCAGACTCACGCGAGCGCTTCCCTTATCAAGCCACTGTCCATTATTCACGCGTTTGCGAATCTCCTATGCTGCAGGAAAAGCGGGTTTTACCATGGAAGTCCTTCTGTGCACCGCGCCCTATACCGCCCTACCCTCGACCCGCTGAATATCGATAGATTTACCTTTTGCATTTGCATTCTATACCCTCTGACGATACCGAGACCCCAGGTCCAACGATTAGTTGCGATTTAAACATCTACCATTCTATCGAAATTCTACCGGCAATAAAGACATCCGGTCACGATTCTAAGCGTAACGACTAAACGTTGCATTTTCGATCCATAGGGAAACTTAGGAAAATTATTTGCAACACATACGTTTTCTTAACGTACTCTTAACCTGTCCCAAATAGCACAATCTGTCCCGGGATGTCCTGGGATGGTCTTGTGCTGTTTGGGGTAGTATGTTACAATGCTTGATGGCAGACAATGTCTTGAGCCCAAAAGCCTCTGACTTTCTAGTCAAAATTTACTTCAATCGCCATGCCAAGTCGTATGTCGCCGGTACTCACAACCAACAGGCGAATGCTGAGTTAATTCAAAAACTTTCTCCAAGCATCGCGCAGCATCGCTGAGCGCGCGCGTCGCTCGAACAAGTCCAATTTGCGATTTTGCAATTCCAATGGTCGCTGTGCGACCCTTAGCTAAATATGCAGATCTCGACCTTCCCATCTCCCACCAACGCAGTGGGGTGATTCGTATTCGACTCTCCCCCACTTCCGACGTTCTAATTTCAGCCCAGCTCATCCGACCATTCGCACATTACACATGCGGGGTGATGCAGCCGAGACAGCATCGTGGACCTCGGCTTGACTTTAGTGTTACAGGAATGTTACAGGATTCAGGGGAATGGCCGTTTCTGAGCAATGTCAGTTACGAAAACTCCACGTGAACGGTCGCAATTTATGAGAACAAAGGTAATTTGTGTCCTATTAACAGCAACCCGAATAACGTAGATTGCTGTGATTGATAAAAACATGTCAACATTCTTTATATGAATTATAAAGTATTTAGCATATATTCAAAGAATAGGGTTGTATAGGGGCTCTGCCTAATTTCTGTTAGATTTGAATATAATTCCTACTCCGAGTGAGGACGAAGCTCTAACTCCACAACAGACTTTTGAAGACACCTGCCTCTTCCATCCTGGGTAGGAAATTACCGTACATAACGAGGTAATTCATTCTCTTTTCTGATTTCTAATCAGTATCGTTCCATCAGCAGATACTAGAAATGTTTGTTAAAGTTTTCAAGTAATATGACTAATAAGGCCATCGGAAATTCACTCCATTTCAGCCTGACTCGTTAAGAGCCATTACTACTGCGTGTTGTATGCCCTACGGTCCTACGTGACCGATATGCCTGGAACGTGAGCAGTGTGTGCCTATCGAACTCGAATGTACGTATAGCAAAACCTGGATGTACGTGAACGTGTTGCATTTATATACATATATATATATATATTGAAGCATTGTTGCCTATAATCCGCTGTACTTAATGACATGCATTTTGTCAATGGTACTTATTAAGCAATGAAACATTGTTATCAAACAAATGTAAGATCATTTACTATGGACAATGGGTAGTCGTTAGTCAGTTCCTAAAGTAATTATTTTTTTGAAAAATCGCATTGCATTAAGCCGACCAACTTTAATACGTAACATTTTCTCAGCTAAATCGAAATGTTGAAAGTGATAGCGAACGCCACTAAGCTGAGAAGTGACAGGCCGTGCTAGAGCAAAAGTAATAGGGCGGCATCGAATTCAGTTAAGGGAGGTTATAAATTGCAAGAGCCCAGCCAAAGTCCCTCGGGCAAGGCCGGGCAAGCAAAAGTTTTCTGCCGCTCGCGCGGAGTTGTTCGCGTAACTTGAAACTCGCGTAGCCGGAAAACGGAAAGGAGCGCCCTCGTACATCAACTGTTCGTGCTACCCTCAAGCCTACTATACCTTTTCCCTCTGATTAAGATGATGCACGGGACGCGTAGGAACTTTCCGTTGTTGCAGTGCCCTCTATCTCCCACTCCACTCTTTCTTTTTCCTCATTTCTTTCTTTCTGCAGTAATAAACGATACAATTTAGAAAATAAATTGACAATCGAATGACAATCCACATAATTGTCATTTAAATTTGATAGATTGCTATAACTTTAGGAAACAACTCAAAAGTGAGCAAAACATAGGTTACAATTCACCACGATATTATACAAGATCACTAGCTGATTTATTTTCTTCCGAGTGGCGGTGCTTACCCGGGATAAAATGCATCCAGAGGTAGTCGCCGTGAAATTACCGACTGAGGTCGTCGCAATTTTCCTCGACCCTTTTCCTCCCATGATCTACCTCCTACCTCCGTCCTCTATCCTTCTCGAATGAAGAGGTTTGAAGGATCTTACGAGTTTGTGCGCGAAAGTATAGAACAGACGAGAGATGAGACGTTGGGTAGATGAAGGAATCGTTGAACGGAAGCCTCGAGGATTATCAGCCAAGTCCCCCTGCATTTCGTCTTCCCTGCATTAAAGTCCTCTACTAATGGGATCGATTCTCGTTTTTCCCCTTCATTTTCCCAGAAGTAGAGATCTCTACCCCTCTCCCCTCCCCACGGAAGAGGAAAGAGATGGAAAAACAAAGACAGAGCCAGATTGAAGCAGGCAAAAGGGCGCAGCAACTAAGTGCGGACTATTAAATGTCGTTAACGTACATCTCCCCTATCATCAGATTTTGTATTGATAGTAAGACCAAGTAATCCAGTAAATATAAACCGACGTTTATAGCCGGGCTAATTTTGCAACAAGCCACAATAAGTATATAGTAAATTCATATTTTTCTCAAATTCGTTGTAGCGTATTTAATATCCTAACTTTCTACGCTTTTCCAGACCATCTTGGATTATGATCTTCTCGAAGCAGTTAGTTGAAGCTCGTCGAGTTCCTTCCCGTTGGTATCCTCCTACACCCATCCCACACTCCCTAGTTCTTCTAGGTAGCTAACTCATAACTACGTCACATCCTGCAGGTAATTGAAAACGTTATCTCTCACCCCGATGCCTCCATCCTTCCCAACCTTAGCTCATTCCACAAACCAACCCTATCACCCTAGTACTTTCCCCGTGCCCAGAACGGGCTGGTAATTAACACCCCCACTCGGGTCCGAATAACCCGTGGAAAACTCGGAAAACTCATGATAGTAGTGCATTCGTCTGGTCGCACTTTCCTTTCTTTCCCTCTCACTCTTTTCCCAACATTTGCGAGTACTTTCTCACTTCCTTTTATTTCCCACCTTCTATATCTCCCGTTATTCTCTCTTTCGTTCCCTCTTTCATGTACTTACTAATGGTCTACTTCCTTCATGTCGGTTAGCCGCCCGAGAGTTCGTAACCGACAGTTGTATTCGAGGAAAATGGGCTCCTGGTAAGTTCGTTCGTCAGTTCGTTCATTCGTTTGTACCTTGGAGTTCTCATTCGCGTATTTGCAAAGGAAAGGGAAAGAACCACCCTCAAACTTGATAGATGATCGAGGTAGGATCGGGCCGTGGTTGAGTACGTGATATTTTCGGGGAATGGAGTTCATTGTAGGTACCAGATTACTCCTAGCAATGAGGCATGGGAACTGACCAACTACAAAAGAAACGGAAAGTCTTTCTGCAAGCCTATCATAAAAATCGATACTTTCGGCTTACCATTCGTTTCACACTTGCAGTAAAATCCGGTTGCATTTTATCTGAATTATCTATCCTACTACTCGTTACAATAATAACTTTGAGTAAAGAATATTGACCAATATTATTCACTAATATTGCATAATATATGATAATCCTAGAATACGCTTTTGAAATATATACATATACGTTAGCAACGATACACTAAAAAGAATGACAAATTCTGCAAGGACGACAGGGAAACGCCGTGTGCTCGCTAAAGTTCCCAGATTGTGGTAGGGGAGGATGGCACGTAAAGGATCGATTTTCTTCCAGTATACTTCTGTCCTAGACAGTGACAAATGGAACTCACCTTTCAACGAACTCTCGAAACGAAGTGCGCCATCTACTTTTTAAGTTAGGTCTCTACGTTTTTCTCCATCTTCATCCTTCGTCTGTACACATGTGCTCGTATAATCTAACATCGGGCCATTAATTAAAATAGAAATAGTCTATTTTTGGAATCAGCGGCTGTTGTAACAATGCATAAACAAAATATATTTTAGCCATACTTAATACCTAATAGTTCAGTTACTTTGAAAAGAAAAATCACTCCTGTTTTCAGAAATAGAATGTTTATTTGACAATAGAAAAATGTTGTCAAAGCGCTTATACACCGACCTATCGTGGTAGCTGGTTAAAAGCGAAGGTAATCCTGCGTCAGGGATCGTGCGTTATCGGGTACCACCCAGTTCATACCGGCGTTAGCGAAATACATACACACGTATATGTGCACTGTTAGAAGCGAGATGCTGATGGTATCTCTCCATCGAATTTCGTGGAAACTACGAGAATATATCGGTTGCCACAATATATTCATTAATGATCAATAGCCGGAAATATAACGACCATGTAAGTTTAGCGTCTGTTGCGTTACTGATTTAATTGGTTGGAACTTGACAACGAAACTCTACTATCTTCCAAATTAATGTTAAAATTTAATGCTTAACTAGACACTTTTATTCGGAATCTGCATTTTCTTTTGCTTGCAAGAAGTATGCATCGTATGTTTATGGTATGTTTATCTGCGCTCTAATTTCTTTATACATAGCTCTCTCGCGTTGTTCGCCCTGAGCTTAATGAGACAATAAAGTCACGTCTATTGTATTTTACATCGCACGTTGCAACGGGCAGGAGGTCGTGCTCTTCAGAAGACCTTAATAAGTAGAACTTGGCAATTAAGCCTTTTGTTTAATACAACGTATAATGCGATAACATTACTCCATGCGCGGTTTCTCGTACCAAATGCCTCCCTTTAACCCCAGAAGTTACAGAAACTTTAAAAAAACGACCGGAAAATATTTTTTTAAGGACAGCTTTTTAATGGAGTAAGCTCAAATAATTCGTATTACCATTTTATGCATGCGAATTACTTTTAGAAGCATCTAGTGGATGATTCCTTCTTAATTGTTTTCAGGAATATATAAAATTAATTTCTATTTAAATGATGCTTATATGTAACGATACTCTATAATATATCCAGATTCCTGAAGGTTGTTGCTTCGGGAACTACTCAATGTTATTACTTCATCACATTGAAGATGAAAATCATATGGAAGTCAAACCTGAATCTGAATGTGACTATGAAGGATAAATAAAGCGAAGAACAGAAAGTTCGAGCAAACCAAACTAAATCAAATACAAAAAAAACATAAGCCTTCGAGTAAAGTTTATAAATCTAAATAGGTAGGTTCAGATAAAGCAATAAAACATCATTGGAGCAACCAACCATCTAATTAAAAAGATAAGACCAGTTTCTAAGGTTGACACAAAATAAGAAGCTTCAGCTTTCCGGTCGGTAGTGTTTTCCACTCAAGAACTAAACTGGAGCATTTTTAATTGTATCTCATGCAGACTATCATCAGGGACTTAATTTTATTCCTGCCCACGTATAAGCAGATTATTCAGGAATTGACATCCTTTTAGGGCACATATGAACTCAAAGGGGACATTCTCTGATGATAACTACCGGAAACGTTTTGGTTCAAAGGAAATATCATTAATTATTTATCACTGTATGATTACTTAGCCAGATACTCACGGTGATTTCATAAACATTAATCTAGCAAACATGTCTTAATGCATCTTATGATTGTTATTTCATGATTATGCTTATTTACCCTCCAGGCAAGAAGCTTTTCTAAAGCTCCCTTGGTCCTTTAAAGAGAAATACTCGAGCCATGTTGCTCTGGTGAATGTACCAGGCGCGTGCACACGTTCCTAGGGACATTAAGAGTTGTTCGTCTGTGTGTGTGAATTTAGGCAAGGTTTCGCGCGTATTGAATGCAGATTTTGTGATGAGCATACATCCACCAAACTCACGAGAACGCTCGAACGTGAGGCGTAGTCGACGGATGGTACTCAGGAACATTCTGCAGGATCAGCGTGAAGGAACGTGTGTCACGAGCTGACCAACAATGTAGCACAGCATACGCGAGGGGTTGAAACGTGCAGCAGCAATGCAGAAGAGACGGAGATAATGAAGGAGATAGAAATCAGGAGAAAGAGGGAGAGGATTGTGACCAAACAAGTACTTTTGAATTGAATTTGATCCACGCATCCCTAAAATATTCTTATTTAATAATATTATAAATAATCAAAAATGCGATGGTTAGCAAAAGGTCATTTGGATGTGGTTTTTGAATAACTAATGAAAAATTACGATAAACTTTTCGATGAACTACTTCCTCTTAGAAAAATTGGATGACAATAGATGAAATTCTCTACAAAGATGGTTTTGTCCATTTTCTTCCTAGTATATATGGTAAGCTCGTAAATGAGCAACGAATATGAACAGAAAGCCTAAACGTACTTATTGGTTGAAGTTTAGGATAGTATAAAATGGGGAGTCTGGGGGCAGATCCACCCAATACGCAAATACCCCCCGTGCGAAAGCATTATCTCTAGAATTCATTAATCAGATCCTTTAGCGAAAAATGCGTGAACTTAGGAGTGCTTGCATCTTGGGGAGACTCCGTGATCAGACCTCCTTCTTTATAATACCCTAATCTCCAACCAATATGTACGTGTGATAATCGAACCACACCTCAGCAAACAGCAGTTAGTTACATAGAAAGCCAGTATAATGAGTGCACGTACTTTGGGGAAATGCATTGCGGTCACATTCTCTACTAACTTAGGAGCTTATCAGGTTATGAAGAAAATGCGCATGTCCTTTTTTATATAGAATATTCTGATCTACATTTTTGGTACGGTTTGTACTTTTGTTTAAACTAAAAAAACTAAAAAAAATACATGATTTGTGCCAATTTAAAATTACATCGAAATGCTATAACTACACTTTTTTGGAAGAAGTAGTTCATAGAAAAATTTAGCGAAATCAAAAAGGAAATATGTGAATACATTGGATTTAAGTTGGCATTTCGAAATCCTGCATTTAATAACGTTATCGTTGAAATTCGTACAGCGGTTCCGGATTGGCTTCCGCATTTACTCGAAATCTACAAATTTATGAGCTTATGGGATATTCGATTGTTACAAATACCTGAATGCTTTATAGTCGTATATTTTCGGCTTCGAAAATCATTCGCAGGAGCCCATTATTTAGTTGTATGTAAATGAAACTCCAAATAAATAATATCAATATATATGAAATCAACAAAAAGAACAGATTCTCGTACACGTTTTGTCATAAAATTAAAAAAAAATTATCTTTCCGTTAGTACAAATGAAATTATTGGCGTTGCATAGAAAGAACTTACCGTATAACGGAATTGAAGATAGCAAAGTAGCGATATACGAAAGGACAGTAAAGAGTGCGAGGACAATTCTTGAGAAAATTAGAATAACTTCGAAGGGTCGCTATATATGCAAATGGTATGGCGGAAACCCGCCACAAGCTCAAGGTGACTTATTTCGTACCGCCTTCGCACCCTCATTTCTTCAAGATTAAACCAAAAAATTGCACCTATATTTAGAAAAGTATTCTGAAAATTGGAGCGTAATTTTGTTCGTTGTCTAATATCCATGAAAGTATTATATATTTTATGGTAATTTCGACACGGAACGTTTATGAAAAACATTTCAAGGAACTATTTGCGTTAGAGGATTCTGATTGACAAATTATTTTTTTTCGATTCTTCTTCCTCGACCCGTTCACGTCCTCATCCATTACTCAGAGGATATCGCATTACGGTTTTCTCTCTGCATATAGCAGGCTTATGCATCACTTTGCAGAATTAGATGTTGAGTATCCAGATACCCCCAGTTTAAATTCTAAGCTTAAACATCCGAACCAAATGTACGAACTTTCGGAATATGTACCCTTGAATAAACGAATTATGTCCGGGTCTATTTTATTAGTTGATTTGGCTGCATGGGGCGAGAAGTGAAAGCGAAAAAAAGAAATGAAACAAATAGAGACCATTTGGTAAGGAATGCGAATAGGCGTCCAATCGAGTGGCACAGAACGTAGCTGCATTAGTGTATTATTCGGGTTTTTTGCACAGAACAGCTGCGATTTCTCTTCACCATGGTGAATACGAGTATCGCGTGATCGCGTGTGCCGATACAAAGTAGCATGTGAAATAACGTGTAGGCAGGATTCTTCCCTTGCTGGCCAAAGCACGGAAATTCCTGAATACGTTTGCTAGTCCCCGTTGAGGGCTAATCGCACGAAGGGTCGCCGGTGACGAGGGTTGGTACGGCATTAATGTTAAGTCACCTCGTTATCACACGAGCATGAATCTATTAATAATATTGACCCATGATTGCGACGAAGGGAACGAAATTAGTTCTAATGCATGTCTGTACTGCCCGTTATTCATACGTTTAATTATGCACCTTACCAATTGTTCGATTTGCATTCGCTTCTATATTCGGAATTTATGTGATATTCCGCATATTAAAATCAGAACATCAGTTTGAGAAAATACTATCTTGACAGTGCTGCTACTAGTGTTTCGAAGAAACACTTCAGGATTAAGACTCCCGCCACTACAATTACTACTGAGTTTCTAGTTTCAACGGATGGTCCTCTGCATCCACTTTGTTTAACCCGTCAGCAACCGCGACGATAAAAACACGCCCTATACGCCTCGCCGACGGCAGCTATAATAACAACAGCAACAAAACTCACGACCCTGTCATTCGCACTGCTGTGATGCGCCAGCACGCATGCGGCATCTTGTTAGCGATGTCGCGAAGTACCAAGTATTTCAGGATGTCTTATTTAATTAAGCACCTTTTCCCAGCATTGTTAGTCTCTGTCGTGGATGACCTGTTCTTCTCGTTATATCGCATCATGCTCAGGAAGCCTACATATAGACTCGTGCATTTCCAAGTTGGCGCCCAACCAAAGATTTGTTCGTATAAAAGCTCCTATTTGTTTGGGTCTTAAACACCATCCATCTCTAATTCATTACTGTCTTGATCTTTTCTATGTCTGAAAGTGCTTCTTCTGGATGCAATTTATTTAATAAACCCAGTCTGCCGTAAATCCGAACAATTAATTGATAAAAAATGACCGTCAACACCATAAGATTCCGATTATTAATTAGGATGAATGGTCAAGAACGTAATTTCCGGATGAACATCAACAAGACAAGACAAGAGTCAAGATTCGCTTTATTTAAAATCCACTCGGAGTCCTAAATGATCTTATCCAACAGGACCCTTTGTATAAATATACACCAGTTGAATCGACAAATCACTAGCTAGATGATTACACGTTCGCGGTGAACATATAGGAGCAGAGTAGATTTGATATCGTGCCAGAGTACAGGAGAGAATGTGCGATGCAACTGACGCCAGATTTGTTGAGCGGCCACGTTCAGGGATAAAGCCGACTCATATTGAAGAGAGTAATTCCACGCAAAAATTGCAATATTCATATTTACTAGAATACAATCGCGGTTTTCGATTAAACGACGTATTTCAATTTGCATTTATATTGATACCGAAGTTAATTTTTATTTCCGCATTTTAAAATATCGATATTATCTCATACAGGTCGGTTTCGCCAGTGTTCATTTTACGCGAGCCATCAAGAACTGTTTTTTAAAGCGATTTATTTCGCGAATTTCACAATGAACACCTTGATTAATTTTGTTCGCATTTCCTACTGTATTTCGGTGCCTGATGTTGGTTTCCTCAGAGCAGTTTTCATGAGATCCAATCTGAAGCTTTCAGACTTCGACGCATTTCCTTCTAAAACGAAGTTGAAAGCATGTACGTGCATATCATTCGTTAGGATCACTCACTCGCGGGGAAAGGGTAAGGGCTAAAGTACCCACAGAGAGACCAGGGTGCCCCTTGACACGTTACTGTAACGAAGTAGCGGCGCGCATGCCATGGCACTTAATTAATTCTGATTAACTCGTAATCACGTAGTCGTTCCGCGGTGCTGGAGGCCTCACTTCCAATTTGTGTCGTCGGCTATTAATTCTTGCCTGTCTTCCTCGTGTGCCTGTCCTCAGATACTTCACGGTGCTTCGGAAAATTTGAGATTCGTTCAGTCGTACGATGCAGACGCGTCATTGCGCGTCTAGGCCCAAAATATATCAACTGAAATTTATTTAAGAATATTCAACAAGTTCTTTTAGGGGTTTAAGGTTCACGAGTTGGTAGTAAACCCAACTTCGATGTTATTAATTTTGTCCAAAGTGATTTATCGCTGTTAGTCCTCCCGATCATCTCGACGTTATTCATCATGCGCAACGACATAATGTGAAAATGGGAATTCCAATTTTAACCAATTCACTTTTGACAATTTTCTTCCATTTGACTAAAGACTGCGCGCGCGATTCAGCCATTAATTAAAACAGACGGTCGAACGGTAAAATCCAATAAAATATGAAAATTGGACGATGTCCGTCGCTCGACTGGTTGAAATAGGATAGCGGGGGGAGGGAAAAACGTACGTTCCGTTTCGTTGGAGAACCGACGCAGCCAAAGGTCCCGAAGGGCTGCCGAGGCTCATTCGATTTAGCCCCGGAGCGGTTGTTACTGGAATTAGTTCGGCTTGTAGCGTCGATATAAATTGCCGGTAACGAGAGTACACGCGCGTTTACCGTGCGGACTGCACAGTCGCTTCTGCAGGTGGCTGAATTGCACGCTTTGTGTTATTTTTCGGGCTTGTAACTGGCATCACCGGTTCCCTTCTTTTTTTATTTCACCTGCACACTACTTGCAGTGTTTACAGTTTTTTGGGGGACTGGAAAAGTCATTCAAGTTTTTTAAATGCGTAACCAGTATCTGACGCTCAACTTGGTGTTTTTTACAACCCGAAAGGGAGAGAGTTTTACATGCTTCGAAAGTTGATTTTCTACCGTAATCTCTGCCTAGCTATAAATTTCTCTGAGTATCTCACTCTTCTTTCCCGCCTTACGCACTATAGTGCAATATATTGTTCACTATTATACACTGTCTTAGTAGAAATGGACCTATAGACAAACCAATTACATTCACAACAAAATAAGATGACATTCAATCGAGAACAATTATGTTAACCTGGATAGCCACGAAAGGTGCATGTAAACAGTTCGATGTCGTGAAACTAGAGTCATAACACTTGAGTATAGTCGGAAATATCGACTGATCCGAAATATGCAGATGTTACGCACATAGCGTGCATAGCACCTAGCCGCCATGGGCTTCGGATCGAAGTGGGGTGGAGGGATTTGGGCATCGGCCGTGGTATGGGAGATTTCAACGAACTGGGTAGGTACGTGTCATTCGTTGGATGATTAATCGTTTAATTAGCGGCAGTGTTACGGCAACATGGTTCTACTCATGCCGAAGCAGCCGCCGTGTCATCCCTGTTGTCCCCCGCACTTCGCTTTGGTACGGCTTCGACCTCGTCTCCCCACCGGTCGGTTCCTCCCTCTCTGATATCCACGCACAGGCGCCCACAAATACAGCAAACTTCGAACCAGCTACAAGTTCCTTGAAACGCTCCAACTATTAATCGTAGGAGGCGCAGCCTCTTACGATGGCAGCAACTTCGCCCAGAGTTTGCACCAAAATCCCAACGCCAAGTTTGAAGAATCGAACCTGGGGGACAGGAACTGTACTACGCCTGAAATCCCCGAAAGTGCTGACGTTAACGAAAATGCTGGAGGGGAATTTTTTTTATCCATTCACCGAAAGTCAATTATGACATTAATCAGAACGTAATAACGCCAATCAAGTAATCCTTGATGTTCTAGGGAATTGATTGTTGGACTGACTAGCAATTGATTACTGAGTTCACACGTTTCAGGGATTATAACTAGCGGCAGTGTACGGATTTGTGAGTTCGGGAGACAATTCAGGAGCGTGAGAAGCCTGCGGCAGTGTCATTTCCCTGACGATATAACGCCAATCTATAGCAAATTGAAAAAAATAATATTCGTTACGCGTTGCAGTCAGGGATTTGAATTTGCACGGAAGTGAATATCAAATCGTTTACCTAATCCTGATAACAATGCCGATAGGATATTTGCATTTAATAGAGTGCATTTTTTAGTCATTTCGATAATCATTACAAGATTTACAAACATCCATTTTCGAACTGATTATTCACATTCCTATATATGTGCTGGAAGTTTGTAATTAAAATGACATATTGGGATTCTGGAATTGCAATCGCGTGGAGCTGCTGTACACATTTTTGTAAAATTTCAGTTTTCTCGTTTTAATATCGCAACAGGCCGATCTCGTCGATGACTACATGGTTCCGCGTGCACATTAAAGGTTCAGTGAAAAATTTCCATCTCTTTAAGCATCCTGTTGTGCGTGGCAAGCATCCCGCATTTATTATATTACGTGATGTGCTATGCTCATTTTATAATTTTAGTTGTGTGCGAAATATTATCACGACAGGCAATGTCGTTGCAGCTCCAATAACGTAAATCGCCACGCTTTAGTTAATATTTCTAATTATACTCAACGAATGCACCAGGTACGGCGACTACGGCAGAGGCCGGATTGGATTCGTCGCTGATATTTTTCTACTCCCGTCTTTGCAGAAATACCGCAATGTGTGCGCGCGTGCCAAAAGGGGCTTGGAGTTACACAGAGAAGCGATTAATCTGTCGACGTACAGTCAAAGAGGGCTCCGCAATTCAGAATCCAGCTCGCGAAAATTGCTAATATATTTTTCATCGTCGCAAGCAAGCTCCAAAGGATTATAGCGGAACGGGAAGGTCGTCGAAAGCCACGGGGTGAGGAAGAAAGGCGGATCAAAGCTAAAGGGAAAGAGAAACGTGCGACCCCAGCTCTTTCGGAATTTGTAATTAATATCTTTTTCACCACGAATAAAACGTTTGTTCCGGAAAACGTAACACGAGAATAATCAACGAGCTGGGCCGGTGCAAGCATTTTCAAACTCCTTTCTGCGCAAACATCGCTTTGTTAGAACGATACCAGCGAATTCCGATATCGCTTTTATAAGAAAATTTACAACATGATGATGCATGTAACATTGTCCGCAGTTGCATGAGACTGCGATATCACTGCAGTACTAATAACGTGAAATTAAATATTTAACCTTATTAATACAAAAATTTAACGTACTTAATTAACAATCATTTTGGTTAGAGATAAATTAAAAATGGCGCAAAGAATGTTATCCCCCAAACCATGAGATAAGCAGCAAGGAATACCAATGCTCATGACGAGGAAGGAGTAAACATCGACTAATATCAGGGTTCTAAAATCCGTAAATTGGTTAATAGGAAAAATAAGTAGATACAGGCATTTTAGGTCAGACATTACCTTTATCATACATTCTAATCCGTTAAAAGCTTCATCTTTTAGACTCCAATAAGTTAGTTTGTAATAATTGCGGATGAATAATATGCCAAAAAAGTATCCCTCATTCTATCTGCATTTTCCTACCGAGTGAAAATAAGAAATATATTTAATTACCACTCAGGGTGGGTTTTGGAAAGGAGGATGCCCACGGGTATAGGTGGCTTGTATGGAACCTCTCTAATTGACATATTCGGTTAGAGAATGATGGGAGATAACACCCCATACCGAATTCTATGGCCCAATCATAGCGGAAGATCGAGAAAATCGCTGTCGAAGTCGCGGATTATACATAGATAAATGCAGGATTCTAAGTAGTAAAAGTACGAACAACATAAGGTGCGGCATTTTACTACTTACGTTACTGCACTTTTTATGTAGAATCCGCGACTTCTACACCGATTTTACCGACCTTCTGTTATGATTGGGCCATCGAATTTCGTATGGGCTGGTACCTCCCATCATACCCTAACCTAATATGCCAATTAGGGAGGTTCCATCTCCAGGGCACAAACCACCTATACCCGTGGGCATCCTCCTTTCTTTAAAAGTATGATGTTTGAAAATTTAACAGTCTTTTAAATCTGAATATTTACATTAAATTTCTTGTTTCTTTTTTGTTCCAGGTAAGCCATCAACGATTTACGTTCTAAGATAATGTCATCTATTCGTAAGTAACGGAAATCGCAATATTTATTTTGCTCCATAAAGGTAACGAACCTCATAATTTTTTTTCTTCACAAAGCGCAACGAATGTATCTTCTTTGTCAGTCCATAGCATCGCTCATCCGTACTGACTGACAATGAAGGCGGTTTCCGGGCAATCGGCGCTTCGATTACCAACTTAAAATGAGTTTATATAAAAGGCTGATTCGGAAAAAATATCGATAAGAGCGCGTTAGGGATGAATAGAAGGAGAGTGGAGGGAAGGTCGGATGACGTTTCGTAATCGAATCGCGTTCCACAGGGCGAGTCCGGGGAAACTTGCAATCCCCATTCGTCCGTCCATCGGTCCGTCCATCCGTTCCGCTGTCTGTCGGTTACGAGTTCGCTTTCACGGTTTGTGCCGCGTTTCGTTCGTTTGTCCAACGTATCGGTACTCGACATCGCTACCCGTCTATTATTCGTTGCGGCCAATGGTCACCGGTCGCCGAACGGCTATGATTTGTTGCTCTGTTTTCGACGTATGTTGCGGGATCCGATCGAACCTCCTAACCGATCCTCCTGTACCGCGAAATAGCTCTCATTCTCTTCCAAACATTCCGCCATCCTCCACCTCTTCAACCCATTCTTGATTCCTTCCCAACACACTCGTCTTCTCCAATCATCTATACCCATGTTTACAGCGACAACTGTCCGATTTAGAATACATCCAAATCTGCAAAATTTGCAACACGACTGAAATATATCATTTCGCCAATTCCAAATAGTCGTGGGTCCAAAAATGTTAATTTGGTATATGCCATAGACCATTTGGTATGAGACATAACTCACTATTTGAACGATTTTCATAATTGGACCAAGAGATGATCCCATTCCGTTATTTGCGACATCATGGACATCAGTACGAGTCTGGTACTGACCGATTTGTTGTGGTCACCTGCTTGGGGTCGAACTACCGTGTAGCGACTTTCGGCATACTCGTGAATAATATGAATTGTTCGTGACAGGAAAATGAATGAGAGGAAGTAAGTAAAATAACAGTAAGCTTAATTTTAGCTTCTGTAATATTAAGGGAATAGAGTAGCAAGAGGTGCGGGCACTTGGTGCTTGGGGAAACATTATGCCGATTAGTCTATCACTTCTGAACTTGACTTAAAACAAGGCAGACAAGGTTGCACAGCGTAAACAGTACCAGCTCCACAGACATGAGTGTAGGAGAGAAAAAAGAATGGCATTTCTTCTCAATAGCAGGAAAACTGATGAAAAATGATCCTTTAATGAATACGCTTTAAATAAAATGAGATGCCCGCATAAACTGAGAATTCAGCCATCGAGAGATTGTGCAATACGATACGTTGTGCATATCGCAATGGGAAGTTGAATAGAACCTTTTTTCTGAATAATACACCGCGGACAGCAAAAAAAGAACAACAAAAACAAAAATGAACGTCCTTCCGGACATCTTGACAAGCACGTATGATGCAATACGTAGGCGTAATACGTATTCCATCCATGTCCGTCGCGTAATACGATATCGCGGAAAATATATGAGATGGACGAAGGAAGGACCTAGAAAAAGTGGATCATATCGCTCAGCTATAAAGAATATGAGATCGAGAAAGGTATAAAAATGGTTCTTCCACACCGCCCTGGGTATAATCCTCCGATTCCCCCATTATCCTGTTGTTTCTCAGCGCGTGGGTCGCAATTTATTATATTCTGGTTTCTTCTTATCCCTTTCGAGAGACGCTTACCTTCTCCCGCCCTGGTGCTCGTCCTCGCTTGCGGACTCTACAGCCCCTCGGGCATCACTCTTCTCCATAGCAGGATGGGAGAAAACTCCGATGCTACAGGTGTCGACGAGATACAGGTGTTGCCTACTACATACCCTCTGGCGAGCGTTGACGCTGTTGGGAGTAGTGGTGGTAATGTCGTTAGGCGCGACCATTCGCTTCAAGAGCATCGTCGAAACTTTCAGGACTCACGGGAACGTGCGGCCAAAGTTCACCGAGAGCCTTTTTAATCGCTTTGTTATACTTTGGCGTTGTCAAAGCACAATGTTTAAATGCCATTGTTCCAGAATCGTTCCACTGGCGACGGAACTTTTGTATTCCGATAAATACCAACATATATTTAGAAGTCCACTAAAACAATCTGAGATCTGAGTGTAATTAATATTTTCGCACATTTCCAGTGATGATAAAAATCTTCAAATCTAGTAAATGAAACGCAAAAATAGGTACATCAGACATGGCAGTGAATGTCGACGAAGAGAAAATGGCGGGAAAGTGGATATATATGCATCCCATGAAAGAACGACGAAACGAACAACTTCAACGAATATCCTGGCTTTCGCGAGAAAAACTTTTCTATCACCGACCTTTTCTTCGGCAATACAATTAAAAAGATTGCGAAAGTTTCCCTACTCGTCCGCGCCGAGCGTAAGAGATAACCGCACGCTGGCGTACGCTCGTAACTCGCCAACGGTCACTGTTTGTCTTCCAATCAGCGAATAGGAGGCCGGAGATTTCTGTGAAGCCCTCTTGCGAAGTGTTTTTTTGTATACCTTCGACTTCCTACTCCTTCTTAAAGTGTCACTTGAACGAACTCCTTCGAAGGACTTCGATGTGGACGAGAAAGGCTGACGGAGATAAACAATGATTCGAACAAGCCAATCACTTCTTTCATTAATTGCGTATAAAATATAATTTGCCAACTTTCGATTTTCAGAAATTTATCCTTATTTTTACTGGAGTCTAACTTAAGATTTTGCTCCATAAAATAGCACGAGACTGTATTGAGTCTTCAAGATTCCGAGTCAGTTTTATGCGTAATGTTGTACGCGGGAAAGGATACAGTGAAAGCCAATCTTAGAACCTGAACGCTCGTATATGGGGATTTATTTTATGGGGCTTTTCTCTGGATACGTTCGACGTGCATGACACATTCATCGAGACTGATACATCTTACGGGGTTTATTTACACTTCATGATCGGGGGTTAATTATTTTATTCTTGGCTATTTACCTGGATGATGTGATGACAAAGTTATCATCCGTTTCTCCAAAATAATTAATAATATCTCATAAAAACATGAAACATATTCGAAGTGTTTAATCTTATTTTCAGTTTATGTAAATCCTGTATAATATCAGTTATCATCAGAGATTTCATGATAACAGCATTCGTTAGCCTTGACAGTTCCCCTCTATCATTTTGTAGTCTACAAAGCGTAAATCTCATTCCTGTTAGCAGGTGGTTTTGAGGGTTGTCGGAAAGTATTTATTTTTCTACTTTTCGCAATTGCACTTCTTAGCGTCGAGTCCAGCCCCTTCTGGCAATGACCATAATTCATGACACGAGGAACCTCGTGGACGTCCGTAAAGTGCGGACGAGCAGCAGAAAAACGGCAGTTCAACAATTGCAACTGGAAGTGAGATGGTGCAATTGGTGGTAAACGTAAGTGCGATGCGAAGAGAATAGAGAGAAGAAAGGTGAGGAGAGAAAGTAAGAGGAAGAAGAAGAGTCAGACAAAGATGAAGAGTGAAAGAATAACTGGAATTTATAGGATGTAGAACCGCGCCAAATTCTCAGTTATAGCATTCCCTAGAGCCCACTTACCTAGTTAGACTCGAACCATTCGTTTCGGTGAGCTATTTCCCGCTTCAAAAGGGCGTGCCGCGAAATCGTATTTACGCCATTTACAAAATCGTCTGCTCATAAATGCAATTCATCGAACAGGCTTTACGTGCCGCCACCCTCGATGAAGGAAAGACCGAAATCCTCACCACCATATAGGCAGTTTAGAAAATCAAAAGTAATATGTATTATTTAATAACTGGAAGTTTTTATTAAAAGTCCTGTCTTGACTGGAACTTCCTCCAATGTCCCTCTCTGATGGAATATGTGACAAATGGCTCAAATATGATGTTCAATCTGCTTTGACGACAAGATAAAACCATAGCGCGATAAATTGATCGTCAGAATTTCATGTATATGTCGCTCTTTAGTTACCGACCAATCGCAGAACTATCTACGACTCAGTCACATGCTGAATACTTCATACGACGTTCTAAGAAAACGAACGCGTGTCCAGCCGCTCTGAGAAGGACATGATTATCCTTTTACGAGGCCGGAAAATGAGATTGGCGTATGCTGAATAAAGCATTGAATGAAACGGAGGAGACTCCAGCAAGAGCGCTCTACAGTTGGATACGATCGATTGCTGAAGTTAAGGCGGCTAGTGACCTCGGTCTCGATATGCGAAATTCTTCGCCGGCTCATCCAAATAAGCCCGGAAAGCAGTTCCCGTCTGAATTGCAGTATAGCTCAGCCAATATCAAAAGAAATGTTCGAGAAAATACTCCAAATAGTGATATCGGAAAGTATAAATTGAATTTTCCATCCAAATACGTCGAAGCCGTAATAACAATGACATTCTGAGGGAAATTCTTCATCCAAGAATTTTTGAAGAACCATTTTAATCGATAAGGCAATTCAAGTTTGAAAATTATACTTTTTATATTCTGATCGATAGTCACTAATTTCATTGTTCGCATGTATTGACGCACATTTGGAGAGTATTCGTACTTTTCCACGGGGGTGGGGTGTTGATTTTCTCATTTCTATCATCGATCTGTTGAAGTCTGGCAGTGAAAACGACAGGAGGGTTCTTCGTGCAAATGAAAAGTAATAGTATTAAGAAGCCTCTAAATGCCGGTGTCGGCAGCCGCCTAAGTGTGCCCCCTTAGTTTACCCTTTTACGAATCCATCGAGCATGCAATATCGTGCACGTTCGCTTTTGCAGGGTGATCTCTAACCATCCATCTTTTCCAAGTTTTATATAATTTTTAGATTATTGAAGTATTTTCAAATTCTCTCAATCTAGAAAATTAACGAGTAGAAAGTAGTCAGTCAACGAGGATCCTAAGACCCCAATTTCCGACGTCTCACAGTACCGTTCCCGAGGCCTTAAAGGCCTCAAATGCATTTTCCCTTAAAACATTCAACTGTTTTTAACATTTTTTGTTTAATTGAAGATATAACACCATATGAAAACAGTTCCACAGTTCCATTAAAAATGAGTTTCTGATGGCTCATTATCAATAAACTATCATACATAGGTTACCCTTTTATCATTTATTTTTCGATCTGTCAGTACTACTATGCATGCTCGTATACAGATTTTTCCCCCAACTGATTTAATTATTAACCCATTATAATATCCTGATATGCATATAACTATAATTTATTAGCATACAACATTGTTAAAAGTTTGTTCTACATTTCTATAATTACCTACATGTAGTAACAGTACTTTTCATTCTATAAGAGACGATTTCCGAGTATTTTGAAGATTCGGGAATAATACAGTATTTGCGAAGAAAATGGTTTATTTCGTAAGATGTGTACATGCATGTATTGCATTCTTCTTACAAAACTGTGGAGCGAAAATATGTTTACGTTTTCCATTCGGCTGCTTGAAGATAAATCATGTTTCATGACAATAGGAAATGCAATCCAAACTTCTGCTCAGCGTGTATTGTGTCTCGCGTGACTTTTGCTCATCTCCTCAGATGTTCAGCATGTTGAGAAATCTTTAATAACTTTCGAATGGGTTTCTACGGCAGGAAGAAATTCCGAAGATAAGACGTAGTTAGGGCTCGTTATATTCGAAAGTATTTCAAAAGATAAAAGTAAAAATGTAAAAGCGTTTTTATCTTGTTATATACTAAAAAGTGAAAACAATTCGATGTTTTTTTATTTCAATTATTGGCACGGTTAAAACAAAATTATTGACGAAAACAAAAGTTATGTATCAGTAACATGAAGTAAACAATATCCGCAGAAACAAAATCGGAATTATAAAAGATCATTCTTTACCTTTCGAAATTTATAATAAATCTTTCTTTACACGGAATGTAAAATATAAAATATTTTGTTTTAAATATCCAAATCTCTTTTCAAAACATTTACAATGGCTAATTTATGAACAATCTATTTTAAGAAATATTGAATAACAGCCAAATGTTAATTACTTGTCAAATGAACAATTTTATTGCTATAATCGAAGATTGTATTGAAAATATCAGTTTTGTTTTTTAAGGATTTGAACTTATACTACTCTCATTCAAAATATCTAAATGGCGTTATTTCATTCGGCCATTTTGAAATATGAAAATCCTACAGTACTTGTACCCTGGGGTCCCATAAACCATTATATAGCAAATTATATGGAAAACTCCGGTTTCTCTGAATTTCTGTCCGCCATATTGAAGCCACCATTTTGAATTTTACAAAGCTAACAGGAGTATAGTATTGAGCTACCTCAGAAATATGTTTACACAAACTTACAAGAAAATTCATTCAGACACTTACTGGAAAGTCAATGTCAAATTTTGGTTGGCAAATAAGTGATGAAGGCCTTCATCTGAAATACGTCATCTTGAATTTCGACTTACTAAGAGACTAGTTTACTAACGGCTTTTGAGCCGCCATTTTGGATTTTGAAAATATGATTGTTACTGACTCAACATACGATTGTCCAGATTCAAATGAAAATGTGATGAATCTGTATAATATTAAATAAAAAACAGAATCATGATTAATGGTGGAGCCAACTACACCTAGTAAACAATGACTCACCATCCGTTCAAAGTCCTTGATCACATTACGAGTCCTTAGAAGTTTCATAAATCATACGAACTCTTATGGGATGTCTCTACTGGTACCCAAATTAGGGTGTGAAGGCACAACTAAACTTCGAAATTCAGGAAGTGCAATGCGAGTGGTAATACCACCGTGAATTTACGCGTTGTGACAAAGTGCCCGGGGCATATTTATCTTATAACATGATGTCTTGTTAGTACCGATATCAGTGAAATCCCTTGTCGTCGAGACACTGTCAAGTGCTCTCGTGCAGTGCACGGTAGGCCAGCGAAGGTTTCCGCAGTGTGATTTTAATTACTGGTCTACCATGCCCCCAGGCGCAAGAATCACTCGAGAGAAGACAGAATAGAACGACGTCTGATTTACAGCACGGTTCTTACGCAACCCCTACTTTAAATTTCAGCTTTGAGTCTCGCACGTATCGACGGCTTAGGAGAAAAATGAAAAGCACGTCGGATAATGATTGAAAGCCACGCAAATGTTAGACCATCTCTAAGTTGGTGTCATCTTTTTTAATGAAAAATGCAATCACGCTAAGAGATCATCACGAAGATTAGTGGTATATGGAAGAGAACTTTAATGAAAAATGTGCAGTAAATGGGGAAAAAACGGACAAAAAATAAACGTTCATAACTGAGATCCGTGACTGCGGGAAATTAATCAACGGTGTCTCAAAAAAAAAATATTCGTCCTGTTAATTTCGACATATATCGTTAATATCTACATTTCGACAAAAGCCTATCGGAAACGAAATGACGACGGGAACATTGAGTAGCGCAATTGTAATATAATTCCGTCCATTAGTATTGATTGGGTTATTGGTTCCGATTAATTTACTGGAGCTGTAATCCGTTTTAATTCGCCGAACACACACATTGTTTCCTGATCGATCGTCGTCGGTGAACTTCCCGTAGCAAAATTCCCCGGGGTATGTAACGCAGTTTCAGCGACTGGCATTTGTTTGCGAAGAGCGAACCAATCGAGTTTACATCTAAATCTTGCTAGCCGCTGAACCCCGCCAGCACCGGATCCAGCTTCCACCTCGGCTGGAGCATTTTGCCGCGAAGTACCGACCGTAAATCCCGGTACTTTCCATATTACAGCGGTACGCCCGAGGGCGAAATGCCTCAGGGTGTCGAAGCTGGCCATAAACAAGACTTGGAGAATCCGATGCCTTTCCCACACGCAAGGACATATCTGTCTCTAATCCCGGAGTATTCTTTTCCAAGCTTTCCCTCTCTTTTATTTCTTCTCGAAATCTAGGATCTTCACCTTTCAAATGATCCAACATCGTTAGTAATAAAACTGTGCCATTATCTTTTTTATTGAAACATCAATATCTGATGCAGCTGAGGAGGATCATGATGTTGCATGTTCTGGATATGACTTCCGTTTACAGGTTGATGGAGAAGCCCATTACCTTTCCCAGAAAATATACGACAATATGACTAGATATACAATTATTAGAGATAAACACCAATAGCAAGCAATATCCTAATATTATTCCTTTGTCTGAAAATAGAAGACATTAAATGTCATCGTACTACTTTTCTGGTCTTACCAACAAATCGTTCCGCCTCTAGACACTAGCGTCTCAAGTTAGCAAAGTTCATAGTTCTACATCAAAATTGATGTCTGAAATATGCCAACAAAAGAAAACTTTTGAATTCAATTATTCCTAACAGAAGCGCAAAAGCTATTTTTGTATAAATCCGACATTGAACATTATTTCTTCATACGTTTTCCAAAGAAACGTACTTTGAAAGCGATCAATTGGTAAAGTAAAGAATAATAAGCGAATGCCGAGCGCTGAATTACGAGCTCGTAATTACTCCCAATTAAAAGGTTGGGTATAAGAGTGGTCATTCACGACTTTCTCAATTTCGATCGTAATAGTGGTTCACAATAATAATTACAAGAAATCGATAACGAAGAACAATGAGTTTGGTGCGAGACTGCAGCGCTAATTTAACTTCGCTAATTAATCGCTGGCTTCATCAACGACTCCCCTAAAAAAGATAGCGTGTATACCTGGTGAAGTGAAATTCGTGGATTGAAAAATGCGAAAAATAATAGTACACTTCATCAAACGTTTTCAAAATAAATGCGCTTCCATAATTATACGGTAACGAAAGATTCCACTTGCAATGTCATGACGTCATTAGACGCTTTTTAAACGAGTCGATAGAACTCTATAGCTCTGAAAGTATGTTTAGAACTCTACAACGTCGTAGTTTTATTTGCTGAATACTTTGCCAGTGGATGAATAAGTGAAGATCCATAGTATATTTTGTAATTCCAAACTCATGAGAAACTTCGATCTCACAAGGGCTTATTATAGCTAATATGACGTATCCATGATGGATAATATAGGACCAGAAATAATGGATAGACTACCTAAACCAAAATCTAAATAAAAGAGATCCCAGAACATTTTTTGAAACTCTTCTAGAGTGGATGCAGCAATCAGTCAATTTAAGAAGACAAAATACGTCACATCTCTGACCTACATAAGGTAAACTTTTCAAATTAGTCGTGCAACAGACAGTCGAAGTCGGAACGGGCGAAATATATAAAGAAAGCAGGAAATAGTGGTTGTAGCAATATCGATGCTACCGAGGGAAATGGTTGAATGACGACAACGAAGTTCGCATGGACTCAGGGCTCCAGACTCGCATGGGGAAGCCGGTAAGGTGGCAATCTACCACCCGATCCCTTAGAGAGCTGTAACGCGGTCGAAATCGAACTTGTAATAAGGTACATGCCTCGCAACAGTTCGCTAGTTCTTTATTGGCCTCCCGAGACTATCCCCGCGAGTTCACGATCCCAAAAAAATAAATAAAAAAGGCGCAATAGGTTTAGATCGCGTAATGCACCATATAATCGCGGTTTCGCGAAATTGAGTTTAACCTACATAATTATCCTTTCGAAACACCGAATTAATTAATTTCAATTGTTAGTTGGATATCATCTTTCAGCTTAAAACGTTTCGTAAGGTAATCGATTCATGAAAATATAATTGAGAATGAATATGGATAATTGCTTGCATTTGCATTCACCTTTACAAAAAAAATGTGCTGAAAGGAATGTGTAAGACTTTGATTTGACAGCAGGGCGTTTGACAAAGAACGTATTCTGAATAAAGGAATATTCTAAAGGATGATGAAAAGGCAACGGACACGTGGGGGACGAAGTAAGTTTTATCTTAACGGCAACGCCTCTTCTGTTCACATTAGAAGTATCGCGCTATTCTTTATACCCAGTTCCTCTGAGAGGCGGACTTTTAGACCTCTCTTCTTTTTCTTCTTTTGTCATTGCTGAAAATATTTAAGCGTTGATACGGCCTTTTACCTATGTGGAACGCTTTCTTCGATATTTTCTCGGATGTTAATATGAATCACTTTCAAACAACTATATCATCTTCTAGAAAAATACACAATAATTCTTGGTTACATTTTTAAAATTACCTTCATAAAAGTTTCGTCTATCAATTAGTTCTTTATTGAACGTATTCTGCTGCAAGTCTTTTCGGATCGCCTTGAGTAGTGTGAAACCACTATTCCCTTTTCTTCCCTCTTACTCGAGTCGAGAACAGTTAACGATATCCAAACAAACTCAACTCCGGGATCCTTAGCGCTAAGCTTTAATCTTTAAGCTTGCGAGACACTTCACTGTGATGAATGTCTCAGGAACAGTTCGCTATATATAGAAACGTGCAGTTATGAAAGTGTTCATCTTTTATTAAAAGTACATTTATGAGTGTATTTTTTAGATCGAAAAAATCCCGACTCTTCGTCCCATTTTCATAGATCTGGTTTCTTTTTCAAGTACACTTTTTTGTTCTCTGATATGCAGTTCACTGGCCCAGTGATGGTTAGAAATGTTTTACTATTTAACTTTGGACCAGTTCCACTGCCCAGGAGATGGATATTTGAGATCCAAACTGGTCCAATTCCAACTAAAGGAATATTGGGTATGTCTGAAGCTCAACAGCAGAAACAATCAAGCAAAAGAAATATACACCAAACACCAACACCCTAATTGAAGATCCATCCAGAGTTACAAAAGAACACGGAAAACATCTTAAATACAAGTATCATGACTTACACCTAAGTCAAGAACTCTTTCCCAATAGAGTTAGTTCATTCCATTTCTCCTTTTTGACCAGTTACTATAGACAAGCGGTCAACCAAACAAAATCTGCTCCTTTTTGTTATTGTTCTTCTTCTTCTATTGCAATACGCTCCTTCCGCAAGGATTCGCCACATCCGTCGGAATAATTTCGAGAGTTGGAAAGACCATACGATAATGAGATAAATCATCAATGTTGTTTCATCCAATACATGAGCTTCAAGATTTAGGTCATCAGTTGTTCTATCCCTAGTTAACCAGAGTGGCAGTAGACAAAATTGTACAATTTTTTTTGTTTTAATTAACAGTTGGATCCAGAGTTTTACTGGTTTTAGGTCTGTAAATTGACAGAGGTAATCGAAGGTATGTAGTTCCGGAGTAGAAAAGAGGTAACACCCACTATTTTTGCGATCCCATAAATCTCTTCCGGTTCTTCTTGCCACTTCTCCCAGCGTATTTCACCCCTTTGACCCTCGCCTCGACGCGCCCCTTTTCTACCCCCGGGACAACCATCGTCTTCCTCGACAGCGTTCTCTGTAAATCTCAGCCTAGCTGTGCTTTACGACGTATGTGTAGTCTCCTGTACAATGTGAAATGCGCTCAGCGATTCTCTTCACGATTCGACTCCGGCTTTTTCCATCTACCAGCGGGATTAAATCCTGGGAGACCTGCAATTTTAGTAGATTCTTTCTTTCAGCCTGGATTTTGACAAATTCCGTTATCGAACGATGAATAGTGGCTTTCTACTCGATTTATGGCCGCGATCACGAAATAGTTCTATTATCGTCATCACGAACAAGTAAATATATATTTTTTTATCGATACCCTAAAGACAGGTTTTTCAAACAAAGATTAGTTTTGTGTCTTAGTCTGAAAATAGTAGGTAAATTATGGGAAAAACTTCCGAATAGGTCCACCAACCTATTTTAACGTAACCATGAAAATTGACAATGAGGTAATTTGGAAGGTCAAAACTGTTAAATAAAATGTTAATTAAAATTTAATAATTCCTACAATAGTGTCAGTTACCCAAAGTTAAATGAGCGTACTTCTAAGTCTTGATAAACAAGTAAAACTTCTTATTTCGTTGTATTAATTTTATTTTACTCCTATTTTAACGTATTAACATATCTTTTCTTCGTTTCAGATCGAGGATGCTATGCTTATGTTTGACAAGCAGACTAACAGGCACAGAGGTACGTTGAACTTTTATTAAATTCATCACAGAAATAAATTAAATTTACTTGATCAGCCCACCTAAATACGCCATTAGAAATTCAATGATGATACGAATTCCGGACTAATTTTAATGATTTGTCCCTCTCGTGTCGACCTTGTCCGAGTAATTTCCGCATATAGAGAAACTACGCAGAGCCTGAGTTAATTTGTTAAATAATGGGAATCTTGTTACGGGATGATAGATTGCGCCTGCTAACAGGGTAGGCATTGCAGTAGTTGTCATAAATGCAATTTGCTGTTGCTTATTGGCAAAATGATATAGATAAATCATATTCTATTATGAATATATAGTTAACGTATAATTCAATCCTAGCAACGATTATAATCAGAATAATTAGAGTAGATATTCGGTTTCAATGTCAAATATTTGTACAGTTCCATATTTTTGTGCAATAAATGGTAGCAGAATAATCTTCTTGAAATTATATAGAATCATTGTTATTAGTTGGTTAAATAAACAGACAAATTTAACTTTGAAGTCAGAAATTATTTATGAAAATTTGTAGTGTCTGTCAAAAGTGATTTTTGCTCTCAAATATATCTAAAAGTTATCGAAATGTTGAAAATGAATTTCCGAAAATTCAAAACTGTACACTAACTTTTATGGAAGTATTTTAATGAAATCATGAATAATTCGAATTGGAATATATTTTTTGTGATATTTCAGGCCTCTATGTGGTACGAAATCTCAGAGAAGTGAATAATGTAATATCATATTGAGTTGATCAGATTCAAGGTGGTATATAGTAGAGGGAAGGACGGAAGTAAGGGACGGAATACTATTCTTCTTGATTTCAACTAAACTAACAACCTAAAGATAAAACAAAAATATACGGAGGAATAAGTTATTACATCCTTGAATTTTGAAAAGAAAAAAATTTAAAATGACATCTTTCACTTTTCTATATGGCCTCATCGTATACCGTATCGTGTACATTTAACATAAAAATTTCTGCTAAAGTTTGCTTTACAATTTTTGACATTTCGACATGACTTAAAATGGTGGAGAAGTTACGATAAGCATTTCTTAGTATTAAAATTCAATATCAGTGAATAGACTTGAAGGACGTAACTTATTGATTATAAATTGTATAAATATACATAATGCCCGTCTTGGAAAACCTATATTGGCTTATTTCAAGTCAGACGGCAAGCGATTCGTCGCATTTGCAGAGCACAGGTGCGCCAACTGAAATGGCCTGTCGTGGCTAGATCGTTGAAGTCGATGAATGAAATATCGAGTTCAAGCCTCGTAACACCGAATGTATATAGATACCCTACATAGGGGTTCTCAATTTCTGGCCACCTATGCGGTTACTAAGGAAACGGGCGGATCACTATTCGCGACGACTGTTGAATAGGAACGATAATCACCAACGATCGAGACGATCCACCCGAGCGATAATAGCGATCATTCTTCTTTTATCACCTCTCGCCGCCTCAATGTGACAATCTCTTTTTGTTACAGGTTCTTCCCGATTAGCGTCATCCTAGTCCATAATACATTTGAATATTCTAATGAAACAGAAGTACCACAATATATCTTTTGTCCTCGTAATGTGTTTTGATATTGCGAACTACAGACGATATGACAATGGTTCGATTGTATTTTACATCCCAACAAGGAGAAACGGAAATAGGGAATTTGACTTCCTACGTAAGGAATATGAATACGACGTAGCTCATTTCGGAAAGCACTCGTCATTTATCTTATAGCGACATTCAGTGGTATTTCATTTTAGCTCCTCTCGAATTCTACGCCGTGTTGTATCTTCGTCTTCGATATCGATTTCTCGTAGTCTGCGAAGGTCGGTGTTTGTATAAGTAATGACATGTCACTACTATCCATGCAGCTGCTTTTAACCGTTGCAACGCAAACTCGAATATTGAAGTCTAATCCAAGACTAATAAATCGTACATAGCACCAAACTTTTTGATATTCAACTTGGTAAGTACAGGAGTCCCTCAAACTATTGACCTACTTTGAATAGGATTCGGCCATCTTAGAAGTTTTGAGACTTGACGTTACAAATTGAAGTGTTCAGAGGAAGCGATGGAAGGGAAGACCTAAAAATCCTCAGACGAGGTACTTGTCACTTTACTATCTCTCTTTACTTGGCTTATTGAGGAATTAATAATATTTCTCAATTTTGTGTAAGATCTTCGTAACAGAGAATGATGCCCTGGAGCATGTGTTGCGTAATATCCACAGTAAAATGCAATAATATTTATATGACGCCTGGTGTGCAGTAATTGAGTGCCCGGATGCAAAAAACCCTTAGCCGCTCGGTCTGACTTATCGTAAGTAGTAACAGATCAATCGCGATCTGGCGACCATCAGCTGGCGAAAAAGCGACATCCGAAGGCTACCCTGGACACAATTTTCATCGAATCGGAACGATTGACGGCTTAAATTAAAGATATTTTCAAAACCTACAACTACAGCCTTTGTCAGTGGCGGCACTTTGCTATATATCAAGCAAAACGAGATAAATGCAAAAAAATGCGAAACTGGCTGTTACTACTTACGATGAGTCAGACCGAGCGGCTAAGGCGATTTTGCATCCGGGCACTCGATTAATGCAGTAAGCTAAGTAGTAACAGATAGCAGGGTATCTTGTTCGCGTTAGATGCTGACTAGGACAAAGGACAAAAAGGACAAAGGACAGAAAATTTTCCCCCGCGTTAATGACGAATATGTCTATTTGCGGGTCGGCTCTCGGGTGGAGAGGTACAGGACAGAGACAGACAGTACAAGACAGAACTATAGGCACACACGACACCCACCCAGAGCCAGTCCCCCCTACCCCAATATCGGTACCACCAGCAGATTCGGCGGTCTGTGCCTTAGCGAGTACGACGCGGGGCTTATCCCCTCTTTGTCCGAGATAAGACCCACGACGTACCGACCGCGGATAAGACGCTGATGGTACCGATAACTGCCGACGGGGGTCGGCAGCGGTCCCAAATTCGTACCTTCGCCCAGCAAAGTTCCCCGGTTATTCCGCACTGGACATAAGCAGAGAAAATTGCAGGACGGGGATTCGAACTCGGGACCTTCGCGACGTTCAGTTCGGGCGGACTAAGACTGACGCCTTAGCCCGCACGACCATCACGCCGACATGGATGCTGACTATTAGAACTTAAATTACTTTTGCGGAAAAATTTAAAAAATCCGTGTTGCTGTCTAGTAATATGTACAGTAAAATACAGTAGTCTAAGTAGTAACGGTCCGCAATATGTGTTTGCAATAAGTAAGCAATTCAGGAATGTAAGTAGTTACGGTTCGCGCTTTTGTTCGAAATCGAAAAAACATCAAACGAGCTACTCTACCATCGATCTTGGCCTATTCAAAATTAAATAATATAGGAAGAGACAGTGAGATTGTACTAGGCATTGACGGTCTGAACCCGATCTGGATGAAAGTGGAAAGTGAGCATTTATAGCTTTCATCTAACATAATTCAATGCATATTATTGCACAAAACGATCAATAGGAGGCTCGTATCCTCTTCCATTCAATTGACAGGTCGAATTCGATTATACGGAGTTCGACACCCAGTGCTCCGAGAAAGGAGTCTTTCGTCGACACGCTTGGCTGGCATTCCGGACGATTTCAAGTCTCGATGGGTTGCCCGTAGGAGCTATGATTTCCACGTGGATGAACAGCTGCAACTGCAGCAAAGCGAGTTCGAGGTCCCAACGCGGATGAAGATATAGCTCGTTCACTCTCGCAGCGCGATTATCCAAGCTTCGCTGGCCAAAGGATTTTCCCTTCCAAGCAGCCTCTTCCTTACCTTATGCGCAAGAGGAAGCTCAAACGACGAGACCGAGGAACGTAAGGTGGATATTTCGTTTACATGTGCGTATGCATGTGCACAGTTACGCATACTTGCCCAGTTATAAATTGCCCCAGTATATTGCCCCAGGAAAAAGAGAGCGTGTGTGTATCAGCTTGTGTGCTCCACCGATTTGATTCCTTATCTACAAAGCTTGCCAAGAAGAATGGAAGTTCCCGATGAAGGGAATTGTCTGCTGGACAATCGCGTCAAAGAACGTCCGATTTTGAAAGTTATTGGATTACCATATTCTATTTCGACAGCAAGTGTACGGATGCGGACTTAGTTTCAATAAAATCCACTGGAGTGATCATCGGAAAATGAAATATAAAGGACAGAGTACTGTAACATGGTTTCCTTGATGAACTGTATTAACAACATTTTACGTGTGGAACTGTATTCGAGTCTCTTGTGCTTTAATAATTTATATGTAAATTACAACTCTACTAATCATCACAGTTCTCAGTATTTTCGTGAAGTTCTGCCGAGTTAAGTTGAAAAGCATTGTTGCGGATAGACGCGATTACCCGACATATTTCTCAAACTTGTGTTGTCAACCGAGGAGAACTTGATAGTCTCGAAGAAAGTTCATCTCTCTTGTACCCGGATGTTACGCCAGCTTGGCGCGATCCTCCAAGTATTCCGAGGAAATACGCTTCCTTACCATTACCCTGCTCAAACTTACAAGAGAGATCCATCGGGTGACTCGGTAGACCAAGAAATTCGTTACTGCGTAAATCTACGTATCGACTTGCGGGTCAAATTGGTTTAGAGGCTGAAGCCAAAGGGTGCTCTTCGCTATGCAGCTCCTGAAAAGGCATATATAAACTCAAACCTAGACTTGCAACGTTGTGAATACAGGAAGCCATAATCTTCCATACTAACGATCTCTTAAGGATCAAATTAAGTGGCTATGAAACCTGTAGACTTTTACAGCATGTATTTGCGCAAGAGTGCGTATATAAATCTGATGTTAATCTCACTATCCGTCGTAAATTTAATATTCATTTTTATCTTGTATCGTCCCCTTAAACTTGACAAATTATATGCCATGACTTTGAAGGAATCGATATTATTTGCAGTGGTATAGCCATTTCTTATTTACTATTTGTTATCACTTATAAAAGTCGTACGGTAGAATATTGTCACGATTTCATTTCCAAGTGTTGCACATGAATATTCCACGCTGTCTCTTCCGAGTTCTAGTATAAATTCAGAGTCGAGTTAGTGAAGAGATTTTGAAATATTGAAACGGAACGTCGCGTTGGCCCCAGCAGTTATCGAGTATCTCCTATTTTTCTCGGTTCTATAGCTATTTCTCTGTCAATTTCGTGTATTCGATCACTTTCTCGTATTTTTATTTTCTTTCAATGCAGTTCTAAGAACTGTTGACTTGATACTAAATTAACTATGACTTGTAGCTAGCAAAAGTAAGAAATATTTTGGAAATAAATGAATAGTTGCTGAAAATAGACTGGAAATAACAAGTTATTATATTTAAAACATGGAGGTGTTGGATGAATTTCTACATTATACCTCGCATATGTTGTCTTCAAACACCCTGTGAGTACGGGGAAAACGGAAGCTTCCCATTTTCGTTACCTTTATGAAAAATACCTCGTTTTTTACTGTCTGTACGCCCATTTTCACCGGGTTACCTACGCGTTAAGCGTTGTCTTCTTTCTCCTTATCTCAGCTTTTTGTAGTCACGGGTTGCTAAACTTTTTCTCTTCTAATTAATACGTAACTCAGCTACATTTTTCTTTCTCTAGTTTCCTTTTCCCTGCAGAAAATCTCCGGCCGAGGAAGATTTAAAATTTAAACGTAAGTGGCCTACTACTGTGCGCCTCTCATCCTCACCATCGTAACTACTCGGGCAATCTTCTTCCTCGCTTCTCTAGTGGTTGTTCCAGATGCATGCATTTGAGATGTAACGCGTTTAAAAACTTGAGAAAAGAAGAAAGTCAGAGAAAGGAAAAAAACGAAATTAGATGAAAAAATGAGTGGCAGACGAAAATTAACTGACATAGCTCTCCGTGTCAGTCAGTTCTTTGAACAAGATAAAGAAATGACAACTTGTCAAGCGACTTGTACAAGTTTCGGAATCATTGTGATGTTAATTTGTCGTTAATACGAAATTTAAACACATTGTAAAACAATCTTCACGGGAACTATGGACAGCAAAACACTCAGTATATGCAAATTAAATCTGTTTTATAATTTACGATTTCCGGTGGTAGCGAGAACAGAACGGTTGGACATAGGGATATGGAGGTACCACTACGGGGATGGAGAAATGAAGCTGGATATGCAGCGGTAGAGGGGCTCGTTAAGTTTGAGTTAGTGGACAATAAATATTCATTAATGGGCGAAACGATGTCGTACATGTACGTGGGTATAGAGAGATCCGCAAGGACGACGGCAGGATTTGAACCTAACCACGGTCCGTCGGAATAGTGCCGAAGCCCGCAACGTTTCCCACCCGTTCGTCTCGTCGGTGGTTATACTGGATCCTATGTGCCATTGGGGCAATCGCAATTACCGTTATCAATATCCCGATGTGTACGAGAAGCTTCAGAGATGTTTCCAATTCTACATCATCGCTGTATGTAGACTATTAGTTAGATGAGTCTGAGATGTTTGGTTGAGTCTCCAGGTGATGAATCCCGTTTCACAAATAGTAGATCCCTAGGCCATGTCCAACTATTGATGGCTTAGTGGATTGTGAAACTTATGAAACATATAAATTGGGTAATGATGAGACAAAACCAAAAAAGAACACCGACTGTTTGATAACATGCAAAAATTTAATCAATCATTGTTAAAGTCGCATATTATCCAGCATAAAATACAAAGAATTAAGTAGTAACAGTCCACAGTAGTAAAAATCATTGTTGAAATGGCATATTATTCCTAATGACATTCAGCAATCTAAATGATAATAAACTGTGCGATGTATTTTTTGCAATAGATAAGCAATGTAGTAATCTAAGTAGTAACATACCGCAGATTGTTTTTTTCGCGGTAGATACTGACTATTACTACTTAAATAACTATCGCGTGGTAAGGTTTAAAATTTGTTGTGGAAGTCACATATTATCCAGATTAAAATACATTAATCTAAGTAGTAACAGTCCACATGGTAATAGATAAGTTTGCAATAATATAAGTAGTTACAGACTGTTCGGTGTGTTGTCAGCAATACATGATGACTGTTACTACTTACGATAGTCCAAGTTACAATTTTACGTACTATCTCTCATCATCATGTAACCTAATTTATAACTTTTGGAGGACAACAGGAATTCGATAATCCATCATGTCTATAATTGATTTTTGAATGTATTCTTGAAAAATGTCATTACCTCACTACACGTCAAAGTTGGGAATACTTGTTGAGCCCGAATAATACAAGTAAAGTAAGGCTTAACTCAGAATCTACTAAAGATCGTCTTATCGCTTGTGAAAGCTTCAAAGTTGCCTGGCAATTCGGTTAAGACGTCCGCGTCCTAATTCTGACATTGGCTCGAGCAACGTCGATCCGTTCTCCATACAGTTTGCAAAGTACCCAATTCCGCTCGTACAGCTGAAAACCTGTTTTTCGTCAACTCCAGGTCAAGCTAGACGTCAAGGACTGCGCTTGCTGAAAAGGCAGACGTTGCGAGTGACAGCTGGCTGTTCATTATTCCTGGATTACGGGATGAGTGGACTGGGATGAGAGGACTGGTATGACACAGTAACTTGTATATTCGTACTACTGGCAACATCGGAGCTATTTATGCTACCGCCGTTATTGGAAACATGGCCCCACTACCCCGAAGCGTTTGAAAAATAAGCATCTTTACCACTTCTGTCAAAATTTAATTGTTTTACATCACATGAGCATCAGAAATGTTTTCTTAAAGGTCATTCTGAAGCTTTCCAACGGTTATAAGTTGTTTTACAAATCGCCCGAAGGTCGTATCGATCCCTTTACCTGAGTTTCAACAAGTACACTCTAGATACTAAATTATCGTAATCATACATAGTTCGTTAGCTTGAAGTGCATTATTTTAAATAAACTTTTAACAACATCATACAGTTTGCTCCTCTTGAAGTAAAGTGTTTGAAAACTAACCTTTGGAATTTCACAAGAGTATTGTAATAAAGATCGAATTAGTTTTCATTTTGAGAATCACTGCCGGAATTTGATTTTCTTTGATAAAGGGTTCAGAGCAGTATTAACTGCATAAATTGAATTGAGTGTTATACTTGCATGCACTGGAATCACATCTCTTGGCAAAACTGAATTTTCATTATCCGCGTTGAGTTTTAATTAGTTTCAAGCGAGAGTTTTATGATGCTTGCAACGCAAAACCGCGCATACCGCCCCCGGTCTTCGTTCTTTCATACCTATGACTAAAATGCGCTGAAAAAGCAACAACCTTCCGTGGAATGTAATCCCGCAAGTTGCAGCTTTAGAAACATTGAAATTAAAAGACTAGAAGTGACTCGCGCGAACATTAAACAGATAAACAAGAATTATCTTATTCATTATATTCCCAAAATTGAAAAGTACGACAGCAAATATATCAGTCCCGCTTTCTCGTTTCAGGGGAAAGTGTTATGATGGATTTATTTACTTATCACTTCAGTGGCCTCGTTAATACATAGTATTATTTTAACTTGGACAATTGAGTAGTAGCAGTCACGGGAAAACTAACTGAATATGATCTGTCTGATGACCAACTACACATAATATCACGTGCCGTATTCCATGTTGCGCAATTCCATTTTCCCAATTTGCATATTAAATACGCGACGTCACATGCACAGTATAGTTCTACGTGTTGTATTGTATGTGCGAACGCGAACCTGACTTGTGTGCGTTCAGGTCGGGACGCACAGATGTGCAGGCACATTCTCGCTATACATAGATGACGCTCGTTAAGCTAAGGGGCAGTAATGAGTCATTACTTTTTTTTCAATTCTACCCGTGAATACGGTTTCCATGAAGAGATTGAATACCTCGACGATCTTCGAGTTTGGATGCCCTACTTTTATGATCATTTTATAAACCGAGTTTTCACTACCATTGACTCTTCAAAATATCGATATTATACTCGTTTCTCACCCGGATTTTAACCGCACACAACGCACATTTCGCGCCTACTTTTCGCCCCATCAAAAGCCGCAGAACCCGATTTCAGTGGATCGGAATTTGCATATAGTTCCTCATTTTCTGGGACAAAGCAAAGGGTTGAGTGTTTCGTTCGCTTCGTCAACTCGCACTTTTAACGCGAGTGTAATTAAAATGTTACTTTTCCGAGCTCCGCTCTTCACAAGCGCTGCCGACTACGGTTAAATGCAAATTCTTTCGTAGTATCTGGAAAATTACCATTTCTAATGCGAAGCAAATTCAGTACTTTTTTCCTCATCCTTTCAGTTGCTGGTATTATTCGTAAAAATTAAACTTGCTTCTAGAATGTACGATTATGTAGAAAATTAAATTAAACTGACATCCAGTGCGTGCGTATTTCAGTTTGATAGTGATTTCGCCATTTTCATAAAAAATAGATACGTCCTACGTTCAAGGAATAGAAAGTCTTCAATCAATCATAAATACTGCATCGACATCAAAAATATCATTATTAATTGTTGAGACAAGATAAAATTTGAAAAGCTTATCACAACTTGAAAGAAACGTCATAATTTTACATTCATAACTTTGGAAATATCGACTCTTTCATTACGAAGTTTACTCTAAACTTAGTGCAGCTCCTGATGCATGCAGAAATCATTAATGACGTGTTGAAACTAGCGTACAAAGTTTCGCATGTACCTGCAGCTATTATTCGAAGGAGAGACATCGCAACATTGACGATAGAGTTTATCTATGCTCGTAACTCATAACGCCGTTTTACGATCATCTACAAACAATCACGCGATGTAGATCAAACATGCACGAACAAGGAAAGTATCGACTTTAAGTTAAACCTGCATTAAATGCCGAATTTACGTTAAATACTGCTTTATATTTACTGGCAACGTTTAGAACTGTATTTTAAACTCCCACGTTTAACTGTTAGGTTTATTAGTTAGTCGCATATAATACGTAGTAAAATGAAGGAATCTAAGTAGTAACAGACGGAGCCTTTTGCGTACACGGTACGTACTATTACTACTTAGATTATTTCCGTTTACTACTGGTAATGCGAGACTTCGAAAACGATTTTTTAAACCTGATGAAATAATGGGATTTACTTTTAGCTATTAGCTCTGATAATCCATTAAATATGTCATTGTGATGTATTTCATTTATTTTATCCAATTTTTCTGGGATTCAGGATGGTATCAAAATATTAAAATTGAGCGACTTAACATTTGACACGCGTTTTCCACTATGACTTTTCTTGCAAGTTTCCAGGAACAATTTGAGAGCGGCTTGTTACTATAGCGTTTGTCTTTCCGATGCCGTTATTAAAATCAAATTGCATTATTAACGCCCTGCGAGCGATTCTCATCGGTTCGCTCGGCAATTTGCAGGCAAGAGCATTCCCGGAAATCCGAGAAGGGATTACCGCGACGTGTTCCTACTACCCTTCATCTCTCTCATCACCAAAGGCTGGTCTCTTCGTTACGCTTGTCGTTCATTGCTAAAAAAAATTGGGTACATAAAATTTACGCAATTAATTCTCTAATTTGTCACGCGCATGTCGGATTTTATGGATAACAGGTTTCGTCGGATCACGAGCGCCCATGGACGAGCTGTTGCAATCGAAGGCTGGTACGTGCATACGATATTCATCCGAAACAACCGCAAACCATACCCACGTATAATATGCTTTTAATTGCTTATCAGCTGACGATGTATTGATTTTCACTTGCCTCCATTGTCTTATGCGCGTAAATTGGTTTCCTTCCTATATCATCAATCATCCTATATATCGACTGCTCCCACAAACCTCCAAGAATATCTTGCTAATATGAATCTCGGTTTCGATAAGATCAGTTAATTTTTATGTGAATCCAATCTAAAAGGATCAAAAGCTTTCAATTTACAAAAATTAAATGTGATATTAGCTCAAATCTTACGTTATTTGCTGCAAGTCGAAAAATCCGTGGAATATTCGCATCTGAAAGAAACTCTGCTGTGCCATAGGCAAGCGAATACTTCCTTATAAAATATTTGCAGAATGGAAAAGTTGATCTCAACAAGTGCCAGGGAAAAGCTTTAGTTATTCGCCTACTAATTCCCATTGGCGATTCTATCTCTTCAATAACTAACAATTCGCTTTTGTGCAAACGCGAAGTTGAATGCTGAAGTAGGTACTTACAATAACCTGGTTTCTCGAGTATTCCGTGTCGAGAAGAGCACTAAGGGCAGCTCGCGCAGAGAGACGATGCGGACGGCGGAAAGTCGGATGGGCGACAGCGCCGGGGATGGGGGTGGACTGAACCGGTGGCTGAAAATAGTAGAATAATAATATTCCTGGCGATTCCCATCTAGCATTAGTGATTCTTTGAGCGGGTAATGAAGGAATTTAAATATTTCCATCCGGCTCGCGAGTCCTGGCGCGAGTTTTCCAAGTCAATTACCGGATTCAACCGCCATCCTTCCCCGAGTTCTTTATTAAAACAATTCGCCAGACCTCGCCGCCATTTCTCGCCCGGCATCGCGCAAGGCCTCCTCCCTATAAGCAATGGTCTCTGAAATGCGATCGTTTCGTTTCAATTAAAATGTTATTTTGCAATCGGAAACCGTCCAAAAAATGTCGAACTAATATCGTCTGACGTTCAAATTAAGACTGAAAAGTAAGTGAAACAGATTTTTGTAGAAGGATGAAACCATCCGGATATATTTTTGCACTTCTCTGCTAACCTTAATTGGAAGACATCAATCAATTTTAACTTCGCCATGTGCGTGACTGTCAATTAAATAGACTAAAACGTTAACCAACAGATGGGGCTCAAATATTAGTGATTGCTAAATTTGGTCTTTTATTAATTATGTAATCGCCATTGTGAGGTTCGCTGAATTCTAGAAATTCTTATTTACCAAAGGATAATGCTCACGTTCTCAATTAAATGCAGGAAACTTGAAAAGATCGTTGTTGATGTAAAGGGTTATACAAAGTAAATAAGTAGTAACGGTCAGCACCTATATTGAACAAAACATGGCGCGAACTGTTACTACTTAAATTTCCGTTACTAATCGTATACAAGAAAATTCAGTAATCCAAGTAGTAACAGTCCACAGAGTTATTAGTTCGCAGTAAGTTGGACAAGGTCGATTTTTTACACTACATAAATTAACCCACTGAATCCCCATCGTACGACATTTTTTCTAATTTTTCGTCTGTCATTTCTGATGAAGAATAATACTATTTCTGATGTAAAATGCCTAAAATTCAAGATACTGGATCATATGGCGGACAAAAGACTTCAATTTTCACATAAATTTTTACAGAATGTATTCAAAATGTTGTTTCGAATTTTTATAAAAATAATGATGGCGAATCTGCTGTCCACTTGTTAAAGTAGCTCTGATTTTGAATTGAAAAACACTTCGGGTAATTTATGTGATATTCCTAATGTCACATATAAATTTTAATAGACACGCGGAATCTTGATGAGAATTGGTATTTAATTCTAATAATTTATCTCTACATTTTTGAAATGTCTCTTTGTATTATCGACGGCTCTAATAATTCATAAAGCAAATTTTTATAAAAAATTGCGCATTATGAATATATTCATCCCCATTTAGTAACTGGAATTTTGAATTTCTGAAATTTCATGTCAGATTCGTAATCTGCGACTAAAAAAAACAGCTTACAAATTTTTGTAAACATTAACGTGTATAAAACTAAAAAACATTTAGGTGATAAAATCCTTCTTTTTAAATTGAACGTATCTTTTTCGGATCGTAGTTCTTTTAAATTATGAGGATAAAATTGTAAAGTACGATCAATTTTGTATCCTAAAATTGGATACCCAGATTTATTTAGGCAGACGAAAAGTATGAAAAACTTGGTTGGTTAGAATATGGGTTAAAATAGTGTATCTTTTTTTTCAAATCTTGGTTATAATATTTAGTAGTTAAATCTTTAAATTATTGTAAATTACCAGAACATTGCAGCTCAGTAACCAATCAATTGATATACCGTGATGAAACTTTGCGGATATCATATCGCGTTATCATTAATATTTAATAGAAAATAGGTAGCCGATCCTATTTGTTTCGCAGAAACGGCCTCTCCATCCTCTCGTTGTGTTCGCGGCCTTATGAGCCTGCAGCTTTCAATTCGGAACCGCATGAACGTTAATTGCTTCATTGAATATGAATCACGACAGTATCGATATGCATGCAGTATATTGAAATTAAACATCATCACCTGTCTGCAACACGAACCCACTCTAGCTCGATATTGATTATGGAATCAGGATGACGAATATTTTATACTTCATAGAAATAATCACTGCTATATTGCCACTAATCTTATATAAATAAGTAGAGTAATTTGGGCATTTATTATTAGAATCATTGGGCGACCAATTTTTAGTGAGAAGTTACCCATTAGGATAGTCCATCTAATATACTGGAACATATTTAACAGACAAAGAATAGAAAATCCCATGTCAAAATGTCCAATCTGAGTTTCTCCGTAATAGTTAATCGAGAATCTGACTTTTTATATATTCTAGTTCATTTACACGGATTAGTTACGAAAAGAAAAACGTGGAACGATTCGTTAGTCGGATTTCCAACGGGAAGTAGCGCTCCGTGTGGACAGAGGATCAGCAGAATCAGCAGCCAACCGAAATAACGCTTTCGCTTCGGCAACGACGCCAACGCTGCATGGAACACAATTAGTGCGATCACTCAGTTTTCTTTCATCCCCGCTTTTTTTTCTCTGCAAATTGTCCCCTTCGTCATCGTATTTCTTTCATTTTTTGTTTGCAATTCCTTTCATAACGTTAAAGTTGATTTCCAATCCACTGATACCTCGGTACTAAAGATCGAATGCATAGCTTAATGTTTTCTTAAATAATCAGACTCCTTCGTAAATGAAACTGATCGATACTAGCAAATTTCATATCCAATCACGTTCTGATAATACTTGCAAGAACTCCTTATAATTCCATCCTGGCTTAGGTGGTCTGTTGATATTAACTCGAGTTATCAATCAATATCGTCGTCGGATCCGATCTGTTTGTCGTGAGTCACGAAATCGAAATTCTCCACTGACAAACGAACCATCAGCCAGTAGTTACAATGCTCGTTGCCCAACGGCATGTTCGACCCTTTGTCACGAGATTATGTTCGGTAGATAAGGTCTTATAGTTCCACAATTAACCTACCTGATATTAGGTATGTGGGAGACGCTAATCCTAATTTCGTGCGACGATGAACGTTAATTATTACTAATTTTCAGTCAATAAATATTTGAAATAAATAATTAATCACATGTGCTATTTCTTTTTTGAACGTGTGAAAATGTAAACTGGGAGCTCCCATTTCTGACGTCATAGCTTTACACTTCAGGGCGAAGATTCCGAGCTTCTTACCCACACTCAAGGGTGATTTTCTCATGATTGTCATGATCCACCCTAATGAAGTGAATCAACCCTCGCCTCGTCTCACCGACGTAAGCTGATATATTCAAGTTTAGCGATTATACTCCACATCATTAACAGACATTCCCGATCGCATCTTAAATTTAATCAGTTCTGACTATCCAATTTTACTTGGGTAATCCTTAATGTAGCAATAAGGATCTTGGGATCTACACTGTCCCACGAAGAGACACTTTTCTGAAATTTTATTCCCTGTAAGCTTCCATTGGTATAATTGCATTAGAATTTCAAGTACAATTGAGTGTTCAGTATTGTCAACTTGAAAATGGAGGGTACATCTCAAATAGGAAAGTTTCTAAAACTACGACTGTTTGAAAGAGTAGTGGAGATAGCAAGACAAAATAGAGGAGGCTTTGAATTATGTCACAGGATGTAGAGTTTTGGTTTGAATTTGTGTTTATCCTAACTTCTGAACAGCGCTTTTGCTGTTTCCGAAGTTCGGTGGTAATTGTATTTATAGTAACTCGGTAACACTCGGAAAATCAATACCATTTCGCCTATACATTTCTTGAAAAGAAACAATTATTAATCTTTCAGTAATATCAAATTCAAAAATTGCAATGAATACAATTATTTTATTCGAAATTTCCGCATGCATATATTTTGCTTAGGATATCCATTTAATGGCGGAAGTCATCTCCAAGCGCCAACGATATTACAAGTCCCCGTGATTCTGAATTCTAATTCGCCACTGCGCAAACGCTTGTCGTAGTCGTAGTTTCCTTCATTCCTGCATATCACTGGGTCAGGAGATTGCTTACAATTGACGAAGTGCATACTTCTCGTTAAGCATGGTAATGATATCGCGAACTAACGAGAACGGGATGTCGTATTCTCTGCTTGTTTATTCGCTTCATCTACCTGAAAGTGCGTAATTGAGTATAATTGAAAAGCTCTTCCATTTAGTTTCATCCCCCATCATATTCATATCATCGTTCAAGCTTATTGTGCGGGTGTTGCGTAATGAGGTCAAACTTGTTGAAGACAGAACATGAATAAGGGTCGATGTCCAAGTCGGGAACTATGGCTTTGCAAGTCTAGCAAACTGACCAAGGCGAAGTACAGCATGATGGAGTCGTGGCCGGGAATATTCTCCAGGGGTCGAGCCGACCTCTTATCCTTATAGCTCAATTTGACTAAGCTGGTTTTGAGAACCCAGCCGCATTGAATATCAAGGCTTCGTTACCCAGCGGCTTAGTTAGGTTTCGTCTTCGTATTGCACAACTTTACTGAGAAAACCTAACCTAGTTCCAATTCCGCTACACGCTATGCTAATCGCCACAACGCAGAGGCATCTATGAGAACCCCAACTTTCACACCCACCTAACGTATGATGCGTGACTCAACCCTTTGGTGGACAGAAAATACAATTCCATAAATTAATTTGAATTCCTGAATTCATCGAAAATTCCATCGCTAATTTTTCGGTGAGATATGTAAAAGAAGTTCGGATTAAGGATTCGCACAATCTTTTAATTGAATTGTCTATTTTGACTAAAGGTTAAAACGGGAAGAAATAATATGATATTCGAGAAGGCCATTAATGCAAATTCTACCGTCACAAAGAAGCCCAGTATTTCATTTCGTACAATGCATCCACTGGAGAATTCTTTTTCTCTCCAGCAGTTTGACGATCAAACATTTACGTAACGCTCGAGGGAAAAAAGTGACCGCGGAATACGATTGGCGAATATGAACCCTCTTAGCCGTAGCATATATTAGAGAAATCGATCCAGTTCTTAATGGAGCTCCTTGAGTTATCGCCCTTATCCCTTTATCTTGTCACCTATTCGCACTGCGGTGAAGCGAATGTTCTGCGATCTTGCCGATTTTCCCGAATGAATTCCACGGCAAGATCACTCGAAATTGGATTGGGTCGACTGCTTGCACGTAATTGGCGTTTAATAACGCGTCATCTTCGTATAAGACCAAGGCCACGGTGCCACATGATCACTGCCGTAATTACGGAGGGGAATAACCTCTCCTCTATCGTACTTCGGGAGGTTGTGGTATTAAATTTCAATCAAATTGATAATGTCTAATTAATGCGCGAAGCTCTACTGCCGAATTCTTGCTGAATCTGTGGAGGTTCTTTACTGAAGCAATCCGGAAGTAATTTCAGTGCGGGAATTTCCACCGTGTAGCGAATTTCCCACTTTAAGACGCATTATTACTCTTATACCAAGATTAGGAACACATTGTAGACACCGCACAGTCTTATTGTGCGTTGTAGTGTGCGCTACAGTGGCTCCTTGTTAAGCGGGTTAATTTCGTTACATAACCGTGTCAGATCTTGTATTCTAATTAGTAACAGCTTTTTGAAAAAGAATTAGAGTACCAAACCTACTTTAACCCTTTCAGTCACATCCAGAAATTCATACCCGGATGAACTAACCGCTATTATTATTTGATATTTGGTGTATAGGGATTTTTGGGGTCACTGATTACGAATCCGATGTCAGGTGTCTAAAATTCAAATGGCGTATCCAATATGACTGAACAAAAGAAAAAAGACAAGCAATTTGGTCTGAAACTTGGTACACAGAAGTTTTTTTAATTCGTTGACGCATCTGCTGTTAAAATGTCAAAATCGAGAATAGAGGACCTGATATGGCAGGAGAAAATAACAAAAATGTATGTTTTATTTTGGTCGGTAATATTTATTATAACCAATTTTTATCCCAATTGGTTACATTTTTTTTACAATTTCACTGGTCTAATATATTTGTCATAGATTAAGGATCGTTGGAGACGTACTTCTGTAGGCTGCAAGTATGGTTGGATAACTGAAGTGGATTTTTGTGCAGAGCATGGAGATTAAGTGAATGTCGTACTACCAGAATTATACGTTGGTACATGAAAAGTGCATTTCGTAATCGAATCGGAAAGTAGAAGTGCTCCATACCGAAGCTCACTGATTATATGCTACTTCGTAATTAATCACTGAGTACAATTACTCTTTCAACTCCACTCATGAAAATCGCTAGGGTTTAGTGATTCGGTCCTGTGGCGGAATTGGAAAGGGACCAGATCTCGCCCGCAATCGTGGTTCTTGAGATATCCTGGATTACCCCAATTTCGTGTCTCGAAAAAATAAAAACTTTCATCAACGGCAATCGCTTGTAAAAATTGACGAAACTTTTGAAACTCTAAAATAAAAATTATCGTGTTAATTACAATGGATTATAAAAAATGGTTTGATTATTTTAAAATTATTGTATTTACTGAATGTGTACAATGAACAAGAGTAAAAAACAATAATTTACTTTTTAGCACTTTTTGAGTCACAATAAAACTAAAATCGATGAGACACAACATTTCTAGTTCATTATAACCTAAATATTCAATAAATACAAGAATTTTGACATAAACAAACCTATTTTTGTAACCAGTATTATTAACAGTCTCCAAAAGTAATAATCTCAGTTCCAGAGACAATTCTACCCCATAAAAGAGATTACATCGAAACATGTAAGTTTGGCCTTTACGTAATATTAATTTCCTGACTTTATTGTTCTTCAAGAATCAGTGCTTTTTTGATATCTTGCCATTATTCAGACCTTTCTCTAGCAATCTTTTCATTTGAGTAAGTAAGTCGATAGCCGACAATGGCGATCGTCGGATTATAAAAGCGCTCGGTAACGAGAGAAAATTGAAACGTTGGTAAATGAGGATTATTGATCGGATGCACATTAATGCACGTAATGAGGGTGTAGCGACTGGATATGTTTCAAAGTTGAATATCGAAGCCTGCTCAAGCGACATATTTCATTAATCAGCAGTATTGTACTTCATTGAAATAGATTACCTCGTTATATTATGATGCTTCCGCAGAGTGTTATTCTAGTGATCTTCGATATCTTCTCGATATCCATTGCTAAAATTAATTAGAAAGGAAAATTTACTTCTTGCCAATCAAGGCGTGAGTTGATCTTGACATTTAAGAATGATTTAATGATAAAATATCAGTTAATCAGTAAAATTTAAAAAAAAATATTCGACCTTGAAGCTAGTTTCCTACTTACTTCCTATACCGGTTTGTTTCTAATTGATAAATAATGGGTATATCGTTTCTGTATTCAAGTCTTTGTGCAGGCGTCGATATTGCTGGGCTTGTTTTATAACGAGTAACCTCGTTAGCTTTCAGATATAGCAGATTCTTCGGTGCGATACCTTTTTTGTCCTGACAACCGGCGCGATTACGCCATTGGAAAAATGTATTACAGATTCCGCTCGATAAACAAATATAAACTCGAGTCTCTTTTATATTCTCTCTGAATGTTTATCAGAAAACAATTTATCCAATATTTTCTTAATATACGCCATCGACAGTGCCATTTGCAATTTTGCGTTTTCTTTTGCATTAGGAAGTATATTGCTATCGGTTTATCGTTTTACTATTCAACCATTTCGTAATTTGAAACAGCATTTACTTGGTTATTTACTTCATTATTTCCTCCTTGCAGATGTCTACGGTATTGAGCTTTGTGAGAATCTGGTTTTAAGCGGTCTCTCTTTACATTTCCGTATCTCTCTCTCCTCCATATACGGCGACTTTCTCACTGCTGGTTTCTTCATTTAATGAAGACAATTTTTCCATTTATTGGAAATGGGATCCAATATAACATTTTTGTTATTAAGTTTATATTTTACTTCTACATCTTTAAATCATTGCAGTATTATTTATATAATTATCTTAAGTTAAATCACAAAGTTTTTTCTCGAATCTAAGTAAAACATATCTACTTGCACTCTCTGAAATCGGGGGGAGAATTCATTTTTTATTGTGAGCGACGGAAAAGTAAATGGGAACGTAGTTTTCATCGCGTGATGAAATTTTCCGAGCCCTGACAAACCTGTGACGATAAGGGAATACTCTGGAACGACGGAGCGTTATCGTCGAGACTTTAATGGGACGGTAATCGGTGGAGCTCATCCGTCTTCATTTCCCGACAAAACTGTGGTCCACAGACACGTTCTATCACGAGCTCTGCGCGCGTCTATTCTCTCGCAAAAACCTACTCCGGAGAACACGCGACGAAAGCCACGACGAGCTCTCCGAAGGTTGGTCGGTCATTAATTTTTAATTGAATCCCATCCAGGTGAAATTACTCGTTGCTGGGCGATGCAGAGAATATAACCCCTCTGACCCTGTCACGATTCGATTGATTATTCAATTACTGAAATCGATTCGGAAATGACGATAACCTTCGAAAGGGCGATAAAGACAGATGTGAAATAAGAGCGATAACAAGAACGATGCAAGCGAACGAAAGGTAACATTTCGGAAATTCCTATTTATTAGGAATTCTCGAATCCAGTTCCTGATAGATATGGGATTTCTTAGACATTATTTCTACAATATTGACCAGGGGTGATTGATTATCAGTTATCGCCTAGTGACAATTAGAATACGATTCGCTTCAGGGAGTACAAAATCGAGAAACGCCGCAGGATTCGTCGAACAAGCGGGAAAGTCGCCTGAAGTGACTGTGACGAATGTCGACGTCAAAGGTAAAGCCGATCGTTTGTCCGGAAGACGCATTCGAGAGTTTGCGCGTGTAACCCCTTTTCATGACGTAATCCCTGCCATCTGTACTACGTCGAGGCGTAATTAATTCAGAGTGCGAAGCCACCCTCCGAATCCTATACCAACCAGAGCTCACCCTCGAACCGTCTCACTTTCCGTCTCCCTCTCAGATTTATTCCGTACGGTAATGTAGCCCGTGAAACAACACGTGGTTTCACCGAGACAAAGTCGGGGTCGAAAATAAAATTTGGAATTTTTAACGTGAACATTTTTAAAAGGAGGATGCCCACGGTTATCTGTGGTTTGTGCCCTAGAGATGAAACCTCCCTAGTTGCCATATTTGGTTAGGATATGATGGGAGGTAACTCCCCATACCAAATTCGATGGCCCAATCATAGCGGAAGGTCGACAAAATCGCTGTAGAAGTCATGGATTCTACATAGAAAGTGCAGTAACGAAAGTAGTAATATGCCGCACAGTGTGTTGTTCGTACTGTTACTACTTAAATTTCTGCATTTTTCCATGCATAATCCACGACTTCTACAGCGATTTTCTCGACCTGCCGCTGTGATTGGAATCCGAATCTTCCGAATATGCCAATTAGGGAGGCTCCATCTCCAGGGCACAAACCACCTATACCCGTGGGCATCCTTCTTTCGATAAATGAATGTTCGTCTCACCAATACGGACACTTACTACTGATTTCAGTAGGTGACCTTTCGTTTAATAATTGAAAAATCGTAAGAACGGTTTCGCGATATGGAAAATCGATAGCGAAACGAACCCGGTAATGGGACGGAAATAAGGTGTGGCTGAAGCCTCGCCGATGGAGAAAAAAGTCGAGCATAAAAGCGGGACATGATGGAAGTGTGCTTTCGGGCCGTCGGATTTAATCGCCCTAAGTGCCGTGGCCAGACTTCTAGGCCTATTGGATTATTGTCAATCCGGCCTCAAAGAGTGCGCCATTACGAGCTGCGAGCCTGACAGATTTTGCTTAGATGGCCGAGCGGCTTTCGAGGACACAACGAGCGAGTTAATTGCCAATTTCAGCCAAGTCTGTCTACCGTTCTTGCTCCGACGACATCGCGGGCTCTTCCCTTGTTTTCCAAGATCGCCGATAATGAACTTCATATTTGATGCCTGTCCATGAAACGATCGCTATTGAAATTGAATTTATTTCACTAGCCGACATTCCTCCTAACGTATTGCCCTAAAAACTATTTTTTAAAGATCACAAATGTCTCTTACGTTTATATTCTTAAAATTTGATTTGTCTTACAAAAATAATAACAAAAACTTTTCTTTTTTGTTTCAGGTAAATATCTCATACTCAGTTACAATTGATGTGCGTCGCTATGTGAGTCATTTACGAAATAACTTGTTGCTATATGGGAAAATATTTTAGTTAATTATACTTGCAATATGATCTCAGTGTTAATTAATTTATGCTTTTGAACCAGCCTTTCAAAGTTCGGACACCTTATACGTCCTTCTATGTACGTCGTCTCGCACGCTTTTCCGCATTCTCCGATATTGAGCTTTATTACAGGCCGGACGTATACCCCTTCAATCGCATTCAACCTAGATAAAAAGAGTGCCAGGCACAAAGGTTAAAAAATGAGAGACTTCGCTCATCGAACATTACGCTTTCTTTGAAATATTCCAGTGGCTCTTTTCATTAAGGGGTTTTTCAGCTCTCTAGAATGGAGCAAAAGTTTTGGTGATACTTAATTTCGACGTTTTTGAGAACCTAATCCGAAAACAGTGACGTAAAAGCAGAGAAAAGCGAGGCGTTTCAACGTCTCGAGAGAAGTCACTTCATGTTCGCATCATCCGTCCAAGCTCATCCCTTTGTTCATTTCTACACGCAATCCGTCTTACCGTAATATCTAAGCTGCTTACACGGGCCTTTTTTCACCGAACGGTTTCTCCACCAGTTGGGAAACGCGACAACTTGTCGGATTATACGTCCAACTTCTCGCATCACAGTTTTCATTCCTCATCCGATACTGTGATTATCGGATAATTGTTTATTACTTTAACCAGTACAAATCACAGAGTCGTCTGACCATAAGTGACTTGTACTACTTATTTGTTATTTGTTTTACGCGTCGTCTGACGCGATCCGAATTTTACTACTTGTGGGTAGGATAAATATGATACTGTGGATGCAATTCAAACGCTTGTTAAATTTTTTTATAAATCTACGTCTACAGATACACAATCTTCAATACACTGCTTAATGCCATCAATACGATCGAGGGAATCTCGTGAATAATGCATTCCAGTGAAAATTTCGTAGTCGACCGATTTGCAGGAATTTATGAAAATTCTTGCTCGTCACTCGTGTTATTGCAGTCGAGACGTTCCTCATATACATGAGCGCTTTTCCCGGGATGACTCTTTCCCCCGGTCGGTAATGCTTCGCCCAATCCTATTACAGCACCCTCGGCAGAGCCGCAAAGTAAACGATGACGACGAGCGCCGTTTCGACAAAAGTCCCCCTCCCCCCTTGCCCCTATTGTCGATGACGTATTCGCCTGCGATGTTTGGAGCTTGGACACGAACAATGCGGCGGATATCGCCAAACAGTAAAGGACGCCCACACCGATTACGGGAGCAGCTACGTTCCGCATTATTATGCCCGACGTATTTCAGCCGATGGGCTTTGTGGGCCCCCAAGGGAGGTGGAGTACCCCTAAACGAAACCGCGAAAAGGGGTAGATTACATCCGCTACGCGTAAAATCACGTGGATTAACTTGGTTCGATGCGCGACCATTTCATATTTACGGCTTGATGTTTTAATAAAACGCCAGGCGAGCGGGTCTATTAACCGCCGCAGTTTTGATATTTCATTATTCGATTTCGTTTAAATCATCCGTTAATGCGATTGCGCGTCAATGATCAGTTTTCTTTTCATCAAGAAAGAATGAGTTTAAATGGTTTTCGATAATTGACAATTTTTCATTTTTTCAAGTTTGGGTGTTTTAAATAATTCAGAGCAATATTTTCATTTTTCGTTTGTTTTTATTCATTTTGGTTTTCATTTGTTCATTAGGCATGAATTTATTATTGCTATAATAACCTTCTGATTTAAGTTAATGATGGCAATTTTACAGCGATTTAAAGTAAGCCCGTTAATCTCTTTAGACGCCGGTATTTAGGGTTTTTGTTGCCTTTAACCCTTTAAACCTTTAAGGGCGTGAAAGCTATTTTTTTCTCAAATTGCAACTATCCCCTTTAATGCAATTGGCCTGGAAAAAGTTCTTCACTTACCATATTCCAAAGGTCGAAGCCCCTCTTTTTTTTTGAGCCGCCATATTGGAGTCACCATATTGAAATTCCGTAAACGCATAACGGGGTTTGTTATAGTAGATATGCATGTCACCTGCTGTCATGGTTACAATATTCTAACAAAAAATTATTAATTTCACAATGTGATAAAAAAATATACCACAATTTTAGGGCTCTCATTTTATATGAGAGAAGTTCAACAATTTTTCCAAGACCTTGAAGTAAAAATGATCCCTTTTTTATTGTTAACGCAAAGTTATGTGGCATTTTTTTTTTGTTTACAAAACAGTCGAATGATGTAAAGTAGGTGTTTTAACCATTTTCAACTAATTTTTTCATGTTTTTTCATGATCGGTACAAGCGTATGGATCTTGTGAAATAATAACCACAACTAAAATTGCAGCGACGCAGACAGTCAAAATTAAAAATGGCCGATTTAATATGGCGGCTGTTACACGCAATTTTAATGATTTGTCATTTTTTGTATGTTTTTAGTCGATGGCATTTACTTTTTCAATAGATTTCTTATATTTATCTCAGTTTGATATCGATTATGACAGAAAATAGAAGATTTTCCATTATTTTTAATTCCATATCATCTTTTATATCTACTTTCGAGCATAAACGGTATCAGACTGAGGTAAATATAACAAAACTAGTCAAAAAGTAAACGTCAGGCACTAAAAACATACATAAAATGACAAATCATTAAAATTGCGCGTAAAAGCCGCCATATTAAATCGGCAATTTTGAATGTTGACTTTCTGCGTCGCTTAAATTTTAATTATGGTGATTATTCCACAGGATTTAGACACTAATTGTACGATTCCGACAACAGGAACATTATTAGCTAGTTCGTTAAACAAATTAAAAAATGTTTAAAATCACGCTTTTTGTAAATTAGCCGCCATTTTAGAAAAATCAAACGTCATAGAACAGAACTAATAGCAGATTTGAAAAGTACGGACAAAAGTACGTAAAAAAATATGGGTTGTAATTTTTTTTTTGCATAGTATTACACAGATAAATATTCACTTAAAAAACATGAAAAAATTATGACCGTTTGGCATGAAAAGGGTTGATGCTAGTTAAAATTGCAAAATTTAATTTCAAAATGGCGACTGATATATAGTTGTTTAAGAATTATTTTTGAAGGGGTTCATGGCCAAAAACACCTTATTTTTTATCCTGGTAGAAAAATGAACAGTTGTGTAGTATTCATATAATAACAGCAATAAATGTATGTTTGCTTTTTCCCCAGAATTGGGTACAATAAATAAAGCGTTAAAATTGTCTGTTTCAAAACAACCTAAAATTGTTAATAAAACACATACTGTGCAATTTAAAAAATTCCTACGTTGAAAATTGATTTCCAAATTAGCATTAAGAATACCTTCAATCACATCAAATTAGTAAACTCCTTTGTTTTCATTAAGTCGAAAGTTACCTTTGGGTAGAAAACGGGTGTAAAGTTGACTCTAGAATTTTTTATTAAAGGCGATATTAAGTGAAGCAAGAGTTTTAATACAGGCTCTTAAGGAGTGCAGTATGACCTGCGTTAATTAAAATTAATTGATTTTTGCACTTTCCGACGGTGTTTGTCAACTCAGGGATATAAATTGTATCCAATGGCCGTGGCAGGTACAAAATCACTCGACTAATGCTGGGTTTAAAGTGCCATGGGAATTTCGTAGCCGTAGTTCGTAGTCGGTAACTATGATACGAGAATATTACGAAACGCGGTTATCTAAGGACCCGATAAAGCTGCGATGAATTAGCAATTATTCCTGGTTTATGTTCCGAAGCATAGAGTCGTCGATTAAGAGCAGTTAATGTGTAAGTACATCGATATAACTGAGAACGGTCCTAAATTCTTGTAAATGTTTCCAAAGGATCGTTATTGTAATTATTCCAATCGATAGCAAGACAATTTGTTTAAAAAAATTATTAAATTTGTTTTAAAATATAATCGTGAATTATAATACCATAAAGTAGCTGCCACGTAATGTAGATAACCAGTACAGTCACGTTTTAATCTAGCAAAATATCTGATTTCTTAGTCACATTAAAAAAAAAACAATGTTTGCTTATGAAATGGACTTAGTAATATGTAGCACAAATATGATTCGTAACTAAATATTTCTAAGTAGTTACAGACAATCATAGTAGTAAATCAAACAAATTAGTAACAAAGAAAATACAGTTTCATTTAGTATGAAATTGTTCATGCACATAGTAGCAATGCACGAGAGAGTAGAATTTAACAAATTAGTAGTGATTACTAAAATTAATGAAAATAAGAGGAGTTTTATCTGTACTAATTGAAAAGAATAATAATTGACAATCATATCGTACAGTAACAATAACATACTCTAAGCATGTGTGTTAATAGTTTAGTCTAAAAAATTACATTGTTGTTAGTACCAAATTAGTTGCAAAAAACTTGATTGTACAATGTTATTGTTAATAATAATATTCTTACTAAATGATAAATGCCCACATTTATATAAAATGTAGAAAGTTGCCAAAAATTGACATCTCTGAGTTGACAATACCGAACAAAGTTTTCATGCTACGTAACAAGAAAATTCGCATATTACCAGATAATTTACGATTTCTGATCGACGTCATAATAATAAACGGGCCGAATCTCAGTAATTATCATTTATTGTTCAATCATATCCATCGTACATCTAACTGTTAGTGCCGAGCTTTCAGCTGAAACTACTACCCGAGCGTCGGAATCGTACATGGGGAGTAGCCAGTCATTACGGTCCGGTCTAATGACATAGGGGTCACATTGAATACCGTGAGGCGAGTTGTAGCTGCGGGAAAATTAATAGCAACGGCACCGAACTACTACATTCAAGACATTTCAGTGTACCGGTTGCGTAATACATACTTTCTCGCATGCATATTTATTAATATCATTATTCCATTACCCTCGATCGAGTTTATTGCAATATAACCTGTTATTCAATAAATTTCATCGAATGACATTTTGAGAATTTGTTTTGCCCCATAGAAAATAGAAATAATTGTAACCTGAAAGTGATGGCGAATAATTCCTTTCCTTAATTAATTTCCAATCAATGAAAATGCAAAACAGCTGATAGCTATATTCATATCTTTTTCGAATACTGAACATGACAGAGCAATCCCTAAATTCGTGACGGAGGTAATGAAACAACCGTCACAATGGCTGACAAATATGGTGGTAGTTATTAGCATTCACAATGATCAACCATCCTTTATGACCATCAGTCATCATGGACCACCACCATCAGTCACCATCATCTTCACCAAGTCAAAATTTGGAAAAAAAGAGACACTTTCGATTTCATTAAGTCTCGTCTGTTTTCAACGCCTGTTTAGATGGACTATCCGACGCATGTAAGTGCCCTAACTATTTTGAAGTCTACAAATTTGCACACGACCTGCGAACGTACCAGCCTCGGTAAATGCGTACTTTGACAGTGACAAACGTGCCCGAATCCTCGAAAGCGACGCCCTGTTGCCTCTCTGTTAAGCAATTTGCATTGAGCGAATGGTGACGTCTAGCCGCCCCTACCCTACATACGCGGTCGTAGCTGGTTCGAATCGATACCTAAACTCGTACGCTTATATACACGAGCTAGATACACCGGCGTAGATATCGTATTATAAATTCAGCCCTTCCGGATTATACAACGGTAACCCTTATCCGGCTCGCAGTTAACCGGTATTTATAAACTATCAAACTACTGAGGTAATTCCTCGAATAATTCATCAACTTGTAGTCAGTTATCGCAATTTTTATCCTGTCCAATTGCATCCTCCACGCGTGGACTCGAGGAAATTGCCTGGAGTAAGATGTTTGCCCAACTAATTGTTTTGTAAATTATTTATGACGTTTTCTCAATTCAGTAAATGTAGCGAATGATTAAGCTGCTGAATCAACATCTGTTGAATTCACATCAATTACACAGGCTAACATAATTTAAACACAAACCGGATTATACTTTTCCAAGGGTTTTCATTGCACTGAATCTAAATCTGGCCCCACTTGAAGATTTTGAGACATCTTACCCGACAGTGCAAAAAATGCCCTTTTTATCAAAATCGTAATCGTGCCTTTACATAAACGTCGATAACTTAAAAAAGGTGTAATTACTGAAAATTCGAAAACAACGGTATTTATTAGACAGGTTAGGATATCTGAAAAGATTGACGTGATAGAACAATTCTGCGGCCAGATTTGGTTTCAGCGGATCGAAACCTTTCGGAAAAGTATATTCCGGTTTCTGGGTATGGAGGTCGGCCTCATTTGGTTGGTTTGTATTATTCAGTAATCCCTGATTTGGTTACGGTTATAAAAAGTAGAATTTGACGAATTTAAATAAATGTCGTGACATTTTTAGCGACATTATATTGAGTTTTGTTCTTCGAAGTATTTAACATGCGATGGAACCTAATTAATTCAGTTCGAGTTTCATCACAACTAACACCTAAAGCAAATTCAATTAACCTATCAAAATGGAATGTTTTAAAAATCATTGTTATAGTCACGCTCTATAATTAACTGCAGTATTTTAAATAGTAACAGACTTCTCTCTGTTCTTTTCGCGGTACTTGCGGACTGTTACTACTTGCATCTACTGCTACCAAAGGAACGGTGCGATCCGTTATTGCTTACGTATACAGCGATTATAATACGGTGCTAAATGTTAGTACTTAGATCAATGTATTTCATAGTTATAAGTAGTAGCAGATGACACTGTCTTCTTTTCGCAGTATATACGGAATGATACTCCTTACATATACAGGGACCAAATCTTTCGACATAGTTACGTTTTTAGTATGTTCAACGAAGGACCGAGTATCTTTAACCCGTTCCGTCCCAAAACGACAAAATTTGTCACCGGTTTTCATTCCTCCATAAGTTTATGGATATCTTTGAGATATTGTTATGAAATGAAGGTTTCCTGTAGTTTTTGGGTATGATCTTTTCAAATCTGAAGTGTGTTTTTCGATATCACTTTCCATTTTTTAAATATAGCCACTTAAACGAAAGAAAACTTTTTGAGTATATTGCAATTTTTATTGCCAAGGAGTTTCGGGATCGCGACAGGCCTTCGAATCCTGTGGCACAATGCGTTTTACTAAAAGATGGTGAATATTAAGATTTAAATTTCAGAATGGCGCCCTCACAATGGCGCTATTGATTTGGATTTTTTTTTTTTATTTGCCATTTATTAAAATATTTCTGGTATCTTATCGTGATTTTTTATGAATATGTTCTTATGAATTATTTTGAAGGTTGCTGAGTACAAATCCGTTATTAAAGGTTGGAAATTGAAAATGGCGAATCGAATATGACTAAACGAACTTTAAAAAACATTGTCTGTTATTTAGTATACAGAAGTTGTCGAAACCAAATTTGATCTGCCATTTTAAATTTCCAAAATTTAATAACGGATTTGTATTCAGCCACCTCAAAAACAATGTACATATTCATTAAAGTACACGACAAGGTACCAGAGATATTTTAATAAAACGCAAACAACAACAAAATTCCGTATGAGCAGCGCCATTTTGTAATTTAAATCGTAACATTGACCAACTTTTAGTAAAACTCATTATGCCGCAGGATTCTCAGGCCTGACACGATCTCGGAACTCATTCGCATTAAAAATTGCAGTCTACTAAAAAAGCTTTCGCTTTTTCCACGGTTATTTCGTTTAAGTAGCCATATTTAAAAAATGAAAAGTGATGTGGAAAAACGAACTTCAAATTGAAAAACATCATACCTAAAAACAATAGAAAACCTTTATTTCATAACAATATCTCAAAAATATCCATAAACTTACGGAGGATGAAAACCGGCGACAATTTTTGTCGTTTTGGGACGAAACGGGTTGATATAGTCGGTGTTTATTCCCAATACTTTTGAAATGAGTTTTGACAGATATTCTCTATTACGATGTATACATTCTCCCCTAGATAATAGAACATTTTCCAAATGGAGAATAACTATAATAAATAAGAATCGTAATTTCCAATACATTGTGAAGAAGACGTCCTTAAAATCTATTCTGATGTTATAGATGGGTATGGGGTAGTTTGTGTGTTAACCGTCACTAAAATTGTACGTGAAGCAGGCCCCCTAAAATAGAAGAATGAAGAATCGACGCGTGAAATTGAGTATTATGGTTCAAATTTGTGCATTAAGAGAGTTGTTCCTCAGACAAAATTTTCTTTCATTTTATATGCAAAACCGACTTACTGCACACTCCAGATATTTCATAACTAAACTTTGATTCAATATGATGTAATATAGTAGAAGGGTGATTGGATAAAAGTTTAAATTTCATTAGTTGTTATATAAATAAATTAATCGTTATGCAAAATGCATAGAATTAACATTTTCAAATTTCCTTTTGGTTTCGATAAATCAGCTTTATAAATATGCATTTTCTATTGTCGATTGTTTCAACTAGATACCGAGAATTAACAGTTAAAAATATTTGAAGTTTCGAAAAAGAAGATTTCTCACTTAAAGTGATATATAGATAATTTATAATCCTGCCAATAAAAAGATTGTAGCTAAGTAAACATAAGTTCCTCAGGATAAACTTTATTTCCGATTGACCTATCGATCGATCAATTGCATAACAAAAGAATAGTCTTAAATAGCTAATAAGAAAATTGAAAAACTGAGGTGAAAATATCAAAAACGTGAATGTCTGACCAACAGCACTAATTTTCACTTAATGTTTGTACACTTTATACGAAAAGTTTTTTTTAACTATTAATTTACTATATTTTGATGAATTACAACCGGTATAACTTAATAGAAACATTGCTATTCGTAAAATCGTATATATTCAGTTTTATACTGATAAGTGATAATAACAGTTACTAGTCAGTCATTCGTACTCGGATAAACACATTTTACATCAAGTTATATATATATATATAAGTCATATTGGATTCAATGTTATTATCATCCAATTTCATTTAAATATAATGCGAATTCTTTATTATAAATTAGAAAAGGAGTAGATATAATTATTTCGAATAAGTGGCCGAAGATTAACTCTTACGTGCACACATTTTTCTTTCTATGGGATTGATCTGAAATTTGTTACACGAAAAAGTTTTCGGAATTATTGATTACGAATCAAGTGATACTCTCAAAGTACAACTGTGCATGTAAGGGTTACAGGCTAGAAGTGAGGAACATTTCTAACACACCCACTGCAAATTGAGTTGAATATACACAAATTCTCTGGAGGAATTATATTTAGCAAATCATTTAATTTTATAAATAAGGAAAAGTGATGATGATAACCATCTTGACAATGATACCATTTCTAGGATGGAGCTTCTGGATGCTTGGAACGAATACTTTAATGGAATTCTCTTATATCAAACGCAACTCTCTTTTTGCAACATTTTCCGAGATAAAATTATTATACTACGATCGCTTCATCCATTCAGAATTCGAAAAGCACTTAAGCTCTCTTCGTGAAAATGCAGGGCAAATATCGATTTTTCCATTCCTGCGGTGGAATCTCCTTTAAGAATGCGATCACGACCCGACACCTTTTACCACTCGTCACCAATAGGGTTCTCCGACATAGGGATCTTGTACTTGCAGGCCACTTACAGGGACACGTATCGTTGCAGACAATGAAGACACGGATTCGCGCTCTGCATAAGCGGCATCCCATTTTGAAGGCCCGGGTATAGTACATAAACTCATGAAGCACAAGGTAGGAATTCAAAATGCGCTTCCGTCGGTCTGACGAACATTCGCGGTCGTAGCCTCGTGAGCAGGTGATACGTTGGAACGCGTCAGAATGTGGCACGTCGGCCTGGGGCTCGCCACGCCGGTCGGCTTCGATGGTGGGGGGGTTTAACCCCCACAGTATTGGCGGAGAGCTTCAGCACTGGGTAAGTTCCAGTGGCGTTTGCCGGCTCGATGTTGTGCAAACCCTGAGCGAGGGGTTTCCAGGGGCAGGGGGTGCACTCACTTGCGCATTCATGGAATAGCCTAGCATGCTCGTGCGTTCTTCCCGCGTCGCAACAGTTGGCATCCTTTGGCTTGAATAGAACGGAGATGGACGTAGAGAGATGCACCAGGAGGCAGGGACGTGGAACTTCCACAGTGACACATTTTATACGGAAGAAACAGAAAATGCGAGTTATTAGATCCGAAAAATCACTTCTTCTGAGGGGTTGTTTTCATTTCTAACTATACCCTCATGAATTTTTTCATGAAATCCTAGCACACATCTATAACAGGTTCTGGATGAAATGAAAACGTTATGAATGGAATATAACCAAAAACCAATCAACGAAATACTGAATTGTTTTTCTACGGCTAACGAAACTCAGCACGGACTGTTACTACTTACAATACTGAATTACCGCATGAGAATGATACGCCGAATGGATTATTACTACTTAGATTATAAAATAACTTATGGATTTTATCAAGAAATCCGAGTATACATCTGTAGATTTTGAATGAAATCAAAACGATATTAATGGGAAATAACGAACATCAATGATACAATTTAATATAAATATTCAACAAATATGACGACCATTGTTGCATAAGGAATCCATTACAAGCCAGTGCATTTTCCGTTAATTCCACGTTAAACAAAACGATAAGTATCGCCGGTTATTATGCGCACACAACGAGCAGTTTTTTATATGAAAAGAAACGAAAATTGCAAAACAATAACGTTGTAACAATGCAAATATAATTGGAAACAATGCTCGTGCTGGGAGGGCGAGAGAATCTCGAGAGAATAGAGAGGAAGCTGCAAATACAGAAGTGACGAAATGCATACGCAGGAAGGAACTCGGAGAAAGAGGATGAGCGAAACAATGAGACCAAGAGAGCAGCAATTGCAATGAGCGCCTGTTGATTTATTACACTAGAGCTTCGACAATCCTTGCGATGTATTTGGCATTTTTATCTCGTTATTAATATTAGTAACAATTACGATAATTATTTATATTCTGCATCATTTATTATTTTAACAATTTTTAAACAGGCGCTGGTAAAAATTGAGAGTATGACTTTCGAGTTCACTTGCAATGTCGTTAGATAATCCAGAATCCTGGATGTAATCCGCGATTCGAATTTAGCCCATAATTAATAGAGAATACAGAAGGGAACTGCGTAACAAGTGGATAGATTTACAATGCGGTTAAATGCGGCGCAGTACTCAAAGTGACGACTTCTGGCAGTACGATACACCGGCACATCAATTTCTGAATGTATATTAATTTCAAGCTCGTGATAGAAAAGTGTAGTGATGTTAGATCAATAACGAGAAATAGCGCTTTAATCCCTGATATATCCAAGATGGCGATATAACAGGACTAAGTTATTTGGGAAAAAAGGAATTAACTAATGTACAAATGCATAATATATTATCGACCATACCTGTAAGTGTAGGGGTGTTTTTTTACTGAGGCTCTGCAGCTTTCACTTTCCACAATGGTATTTACATTTTATCCGTGAGCAGAGGCCCCGCAACTTTTATCCGATAAAGGAACAAAGTTTTAGTGTTTCCCAAAGTCGCAAGCCACAGGGAAAGTAATTAGCTGGAGCGGGACACAAGGACTTTCTCTGTTACTTATTTTAAGCCACTTAAACAACAGTTCGTCCAGTAGGACGAGGTTCGGTCGCGGTTCTCGGTTAAGGGTCGCGGCCATGCCCGTCTCCCGACAGGGGTCGGATCCGTCGGGATTTAATGCTGTGTACCGAGCTCTCCCGCACGTACCGACACAGGTGCATACGTGTACGTGAATGTGCCGGGTGTTCCGACTGTATAGTAACGTCCCGTGTCAGGCTGGCATAATCCCGGGATCTGGAGATGCCACGGTCGGGAAACACGATCGGACCCTCCGCCCCTTCGTCGGGGAGGTTTCTCCACATGCAGAGGGTAGAAAGCGCGAAGCTGCATCGGGGACCCTCGTCATGGTTGCACAGCCCGATTTCCGGTCTCAGCAAGTTTATATCAGGACCCTGCGCTCACGCGCGTACGATCGTCCTAGGTCAGGATAGCCTAATCCCTGGATCAACCGACGCCATTATCAGCAGACACGTCGAATCCAGCCACTGAGTAACCGGAGGAGAAAATCGCGTTCGGACCTAACCTAACAAACCTGCCGCTCTATGTATATGTTGGACGGATAATGCGAATGTACCATGTTATCGCCCTCAGGCTTTTCTGTAATCGAGACAAGGTACCCGATTATCTGATAAGTGCAAGGTATCGGACTAATGCGTCTGCAAGAATACCTTAGGTATTAAGCCGGGCTCTCCTTATACATTAGAATTACATCACCGATAGAGTACCGAGCCATAAAGTCAACCAAATGTCTACTAATCCTCTCACGTTCACTAAAAACTAGATCTACGTTGGTAATTTTGCAACTTTTATTATAAATTGATAAAACAACACTCTAGATGCGAAACCCTGTCACAAGGATTAATGTTTGAAATTATGTAGGCGGTGATATTTTTTACATGCCAAACGTGGCGAGGAAGCATTTTTAATTGAAAAGGACGCCTATCACGCATATTTAAGCACGAAATGCCGCCCGTCAAAGAACTTCTAGCTTCGCTAACAGGCTGGATACAAGAGGGAGCTGCGAAAAGTCTTCCAGTTTTTTGAACTGTATAGAGACGGACTTGCTGCTAGAGAAATGTAAATTCCTGTCGGAGTCTCCAAAATCTCAAGTAATCTCATAATGTTGTTCAGTTTCTTTCCGACGTTTTACACTATTTTGATAAAACGTGAAAAACATTAACGGATGTAACTAAATGATTTAAAACAGTAAGCTCTCGATGCGAAGGTGTTTTTTCTAAATCTGATTACTGAATGATTATAAATAAACTTCAACAATTTAGCCATGTGGGGTGTTGCTACTTGAATTACTGAAAACTTACCTCTGCAAAAGAAGAACGCGACATTCACTACTTAAAATACTGAATCATTTTTCTACGGCGAACAAAACACGGTGCGGTCTGCTACTACTTTGATTATTTAAATGTCTCACGGGAACGATACACGAAGCGGACTGTTACTACTTGTATGAAGGACTCACTTAACAAGCGCAAATAAGACACGACGCGGACTCTTACTACTTATGGTTACCGAATTACCTGCTGTTAACAAGATGGTATGGACTTTTGCTACTAAGACTATTATGTGTGTATGTTATTAATCGAAATAATCCGTTTCTCAGGTTCGATCTCGAGGGCTGTTTCATTACTGTGGGATTATGAATAATACTCAGCAATGATTAGCCATTTCTTAATCTTAGTTGAATGAAATCTCGACTTCTCACGAGCGTGACTTGACGTACACGATAGCTATATTCCCCGTGGTCGGAATACGACGAGAGCTTAGCAGTGACATTAAACACTTGACATTCTGTCTCGTGGGTAGGAAGGTGTCTTCATCCTCCTTATTATACGCATAATCCCCAAGCATGTATTATTTGCGTATGTACGATATTGTATGCTATTTTCATCGCTTTCCCCTAAGGAGATTCCTCGCCCTTGCGGATCATAAATTTCGTTCATTGTGTAGCTGTTTGCTGACACTTTGTTGGATATTTTGTATATTTGCGGTGTATTGTTTCGTAACAATCTAGCAATACTTTTTTGCGGCACCTCAAAAAAAAAAACTAATTTATCAAGTTGTATGATGTAATTAAGAAACTTTGGAACCGAACATGAAAGTGATGTAAGATATTAATGGTTTTCGCGGTAGATTAGTAAGCTCGTGAAAGGTAATAGTTGGAGAATGTGAAACTTTACAAAATATTGTTACGTATATTTTTTGTAACTTTTCAATTTTGCTTTTTATTGAAACCGAATCTCCTTGATGTTTAGTTGGTAATTGGATGATTTATAGAGCCTGTGTGTTATTGCGCTCTATATAATGTCGCGTGGGGAAACTCTAAAATAAAAAGATTAATCAATAGCAAGAGTCGTTTTACCTTTTGAACTTTCCCCTAGTGTAACTAGCGAGATTAATTGCAGACAAGTACATCACCGAATATTGAAAAAGTTAACAGATTCTAGCCTATATCTATTTTTTGTGAATTGGTCACATGTGGCAGAAGCGCTTCGCTCGATCCCTGCCAATGTAATCAGTCGGCATGTCGTTCTGATGAACGAGTGTCGCTAATTATCGACTGGTAGTTCGTAGATACGGTTTGGTAGGGGCGATTGCAGGGGCGTCTAGCCACCAAATGGTATCGACAGAGACCAAAGCTTGAAGTTTGTAGATGGGATATGGGTTACATACACACTCGGGAATAGCATGTTCGTCGAAGCATTTTGTGTGTGAGTTGTTAGTACACTAGAGATAAATAAGCCATTAGAACTGATCTAAAAGAAGGATTACTATAAAATCAGAAAAGTAATTAGTAGTAGTATTAGTAGAAAGGGATTTGTCTTTTACCATTTTTCGCAGACTTTATAGGGAATGATGGATTGTTTTTTATATAAATCAAATGAACGTATTCTCTCACTAAATCATCAAAAATCACGGTAATTTTAGAAACTCTGCAACTTTGAAGAAACTTGCGTTGTGCGATATTAAATTCAAGCCCAAAGTCATTAAGGGCCTGTCGCAGCTACTTGTTTCCCGGATGCCGAGACTGATGGATCCTTCGAGGGTGAATTGATCTTCCTTAAGAATTCTCTGTGGATAACTCTCAGGCTTTTCTAATTCGCCATTACGTTAAATTCATATTAGTATCTTAAATCTGTACTCTATCTATATTATGTCATCTCAGCGAATTATTTTTAGGACGATGCGGTATTCTTGGTCGTAGAAGTTCGAAAAGGGTTGCATTGATTTGGCGGGCAATTAAACGTGGATTACATAGTGTGGGTTCTACTACATGTCCGGTCTAAATAGATACGCATAGCTGAGATAACTGCGGTTGTTATGGCCTAATGTAATGCGGCCCGTCCCGTGCACTACGTCGTTACGAGACGGTCGGAAGTCGGATGCCATGACCTCCTTGAAATAATAGTAAACATCCAGACGTATTCGAAGTTCGTAATGTCGATATAGTCTCCAGCTATTCATGATTTATTTTCGATGATTAAAGATGAGATAATAATACTGTCTAAATAAATAAGAATAACTTGTACAATATTCTCACAAATCCAAAATGTCCGACCTTTTTGCACTCAAAATCTTAACGTCGAATTACACTCATCAACCTTATCTTCAGCTATATCACCGCTCCCCATTCTTTCTATTTTCTCCACCACCTGGAAGGATGAGCACGTTCTTCTGACTAAGCGAATACATCGCACTAGCAATCTACTCTGCAATTTATCTTGCGAATTGTCGGAATGTTACAGCACTTGATGGCACTACATTAATCTTGCTGGCGACGACCTTCAGATAAATACTAAACGGTGATAGAAAATAATAAATCATCAATTCATGGATAAATATTATAGAAAATTTTCTAGTGATGTCATTACAAAATTGTAAAAGCTATTCCGATAGAATGTAAACACTTATTTATATTGTTCTGTTTTTTCAAATGATTTGACTAGTAAATTTGATCATGATATAAGTTTGTTTTCTTGCAAAGAGTAAATAAATAATTGGTATAAGAAAAGGTCATTAGAGACTGGTCCTTTCGTAATCGAGTTACTGCACAGTGTTAAATTCGAGTGTGCTCGAAACTCCCGATTCGTTCGTGAAAACGGAAGTTTTCAGTGTTCACGATATCCCCTACCATACTTCCACATCCTTTCCACGTAAAGCTGCAGACCGTAAAGCGACGGGGGCTGCGATAGCGGCACAAAAGGAAAAGACGATGAAAAAAGTGTAGAGGAAGGAAAACGACAGAAAGAAAGGAGCATGAGAGACGAAGAAGAAGAAGCATTGCGGCGATAGCGAATCTCACGATATCACCGGGGTGTGAGTATATTACAAAAAAGGAAGCAACCGAAACGAGAGGAGATATAAAAAGAACGGGGATAGGGAGTGAGGGTGAAAAACTTTCCGAGCTTTTGATATGGGAAGTAGCGTAGTAATTCGCATTTATTATTTGTCTTACATGCATTCGCATCTACATCCAGAATGCTTTTGGTGCCCCTTAAAAATTTTAACAGTTTCTATTTCACGGGACAATTATCCGCAAAAAGGAAAATGTGCCGTGAAGCAATGTTCGATGATGCAGTTGTTTTGTGCTAGATGATCCAGCAATAAACGCTACCTTAAAAGAAATTGTCTAGTCTTCACAATAAAAAGCATGAAAGTAATCGTCTAACCTGCCGACGCGTTCTATGTCGCAGAGTGACGGGGCACATCGGAACTCGTGAAAAACTCCGCTCCATTACCGGAAAAGACTTGAACTTTCTAATGGAAAATGCAGAGCGCAATATTACCGGTAGAATACCAGCGTTTTCCCCTATACGATAAAACTTGGACTGTAAATCAAAAACGTCGAGAGGTCGCCGTCGTCGTTGCTGAATCGTGGGCAGATGGACCAAGAGAACGAAGGATATACACATATTTTATTGTTTTATAATAAAACTTTGTCGCGGCGCCATAGAGTGAAAAAGAAGGAAGAAATTCGCGCGAAAGATGCTGAAGGTGGAAGAGGAAACGCCATTCGAAGATCGGGGTTTGATCCTTCGACCAGCGCAAAGCGAATGGGTTTTACGAGCGTACAAATCCGACGGGAAAATACTCCGCTAACTTTCCCTTCTTCCGCTTTTCATTCTACTGACTTTTTGCCAGAAAAACTTTATCGACACATCCTTCGTCTACGCAACATCGATTGGTCAGCACTAAAAGGCCAAGACTCGAAACGCCCAGGATCGAATGAAAGATATTTCGATGGAAGATTTTTGTCAACGAATTCCCGTTTGTTGACTCTACTTTTTCCCCGCAGTATCCATTAAGCGATAAACGCAAGATTTACAAAGCTCCCAAACGAAGTAGGCGACATGCACAATCAACGGGGATCTCATTTTAAGAGCTCGATCGATATATAGCTGCATTCACATGGTTGAACACGTCCGTAGTTTTCGACATACCCTCCAAATCGTTCGAGAGGATCTCCTGTTTACTCGCTTGCCTATTCCCGAAGTATGTAACGCACCACCCGCACCGCGAATTCTCGCAATTCTGAATACGGTCGTGCATGCACGAACTTACTCTACGTGTGTTGGAGAAATTGTACACAGAGCGCCGGCATGGCGGTACGCGGCAGTAATTGCAGCGTAAACATTTCCTCGGGCGCGCTGATTGCGAGACTCATTATTTCGGCTCCCTATTCGAGAGCTTCCCTGGATTCGGCGTCAGCGGCGGTACTTCGATCTGCTTTGATTAAGACTCATTATTGCTCATAATCAAGACGCTGCAATACCAAAATGACAGGGAACGAGTCCGGAGTTTGTTCAAGATTCATTCCGCCTCATCTGGGTGTTCGATTTGAGGTTACGAATTGGTCTCTTATCTGTCGCAACTCCACTGAGACTTAAAGCGCAATAAATAACACCTACAAAATACATTTTGCACGTTCTGGTGGTATTCCCTATGCTTTACACGAAAATTTAAAAAATCGGTGAAGTCTAAGTAGTAATAGTCCGCATCTACTACGATGAAAGACACAGTGGATTATTACTACCTAGTACGTTTGTTTTGTTCACTGTAGACGAGTAATTTAATAATCCAAACAGTAATAATAATTATCTATTTTGACAAAATACGGTCACTTAACTACTGTGAACAATACATGGTACTTAGATACTACTTAGATTACTGAATTTCTTACCTCTTGCCTACGTAAAATGCTTTTCTTACCACCTGCGAACGTTAAAAACAAAAACGGCTTTTACCATTTAAAATACTTAAACATTATCCTACAGCGAACAAAACACGGTGTGGACTGTTACTACTTATATTACTGAAGTACTTACCTTCTGCGTACCAAAACGTGGATTCCCTACTTCAAACGAAACACTATGGGGACTGTTACTACTTAGATTGCTAAATTGCTTACCTGCTTCAAAAAAGACTTTTACTACTTAAAATGTTGAATTATATTATCTGCTGCGAACTAAACACGAGTCGGGTTGTTACTGCTTAGACTACTGAAGTACCTACTACGAACGATACATAGCGAGACCGTTACTACTTAGACCACTGAAGTACCTGCTAGAAACGATACACAGTGGGACCGTTACTACTTAGATTACTGAAGTACCTGGTTCGAGCTATACTCGATACGGAATGTTACTACTTAGATTATTGAATAACTTAGCAAACGGAAATAAGGCACGACGCGGACTATTACTACTTAGATCACTGAATCGTCTGCTGCAAACAAGACGCTGTGCGGTCCGTTATTACTTTTATCTTTGAGTTAATTACCTATTTCGAACAAATTACGATGCAGACTGTTATTCCTTAGACGAATAGCTCACTTCTACTAACAAAACACAACGCGAGCTGTGACCGCTCTTATTATTGAATTATTTTCCTACGAACGACACGTGGTGTGCAATATTACTACAAAGCCTACTGCACGTTACTAATCGTATTAATTAGTTTTTGAGGTTCCATCTTGAGGGTACGCCATTAATAACGTTTGATATTTCCAAAAATGAACAATTACGTAATATGGTACTAGCCTCATTTATTTCCGGAATTTCAAGCACAATTTACCGCCGGAGATCGTAAAAGAAGTTAGGATCTCGCTTGATCGACGTGGATGAAAGCGATTAATCGCAACTATCCTATCATTTCACCAAATGCCAAGGTACTAAATGTACGGTAACTTCCTCCTTTTCTTCTTGCTTTCGTATTCTCTCGACATCCTTTTCGAACTTACGGTAAACGTGGATACGAGTTTCGGTGGCAGGTGGGCGCATTCATAAAGCAGCGCAGCTTGCAAGCATGGGTTCGCATAATCTCCCGTGCATTCGGACGTTCTGTGCTCCTCGACGACTTAAGTACCTTAATTTAGTTCGTTCATTTAATCTCGGCAAGGTCTGGCATTAGCCGAGTAGGACGGTGCAGTAACGGGAAGGTAAAAAGACGCGCAAGTCGACGATGACGTCGACGAAGATAGCGAGCGGAGAAGTGACGCGATCACAGTTACAAGCGAGAGTCGCATACAAAGTGAGACGCGACTTGCAGTTGTGCATATCTTCGAATAAGTCAGAGAATGTTATTGCAGATGTGTATCTTGCAACTGTGAGGATATTTTAACTCGTAACCACAACTTTTGTAGAAAGTTACGCGGATGATTCTATTTTCATTCTAGGCAGCCCAACGCGACACCATTATCTTTCTATTTTATCTGGAGATTATGTTAGTCAGTTTTCGTAATCTTACTGAGTATTAATACTTATTTCAAAACATTTGAAATAAAAATTACAATCTTAGAGATGAAATTTCACGAAAAAGATTATTTACTTGCGCATGTACCATGCAGACATGTATAACTTTCACAGGAATCGCCAAGACTTCGATAGTGCCGTATCCGGTCTTTTAACTGGGACAAACTGAGATCGAACTCTGTACTTTTTCTCTTCCGCCATTATCGGAGATCAGAATTAGCAGCTTGGGTTTACTCCATAATCCAGGAAAGTCTGGGCCCAAATGCAGAAAATGTAGATTGTAAGAACCAGGGCTCCAAGTGTAGTAAAATGGATTATGCGAGTGAGTAATTTCTCAGTCTCGAGTTTTTTCTTTATTCCACTAATATCTTACCGTCACCGTTACTATCCCTTTACATCCACGACCTAATTAACAAATTTTCCATTGCTGATAGTATTAGTATGCCGCAATATTTTCTAAAACTTTTGTAAATTTTTAAAATTCTTATATCGCGTCCATTCCAACGAAATTGTTACTCTGAAAACTTGTGTATAATTAAAATTTATCGTTGACATTTTCTGATAATAAGGAATGCGGCCATAGCTATCAAAGGGTCTAAACGTTTGAAAAGAAATGGGTCACGAGCGAATTCCCAGGTGGTTTACCAACATACGTACCTCACAAGTAGCAGTCGGCTAGCTGAATGAATGCACGTTGATACATGAGTTTTACAGCAGCCATTAAGTAGTGATGGTCTCGGAGGGTCGGGCGCCTCAGACCGCCGAGTTGCGGTTACCGCAGTAAATCAACAAGTTGATACTCACTAGTCTACTTGAGTACATTGCGTCGACTACGAACATCCGAAAACTTCTACCACTCCTGCATTCGAAACAAATATGAACACTAACGTTTTTAATTATTCGAATTACTTACCAATAGACCTCCTCACGGATGAATTAGCGTAGTTTGGAAATTAGTTTAGTCACAAAGAGTTCGTAACCTGTCTTGTAGGCTTCGAAGTGATAACTTGCTTATCGATTATGGAAAAGAGAGATGGCGCTGAGTAAGCGGCAACGAAATACTTGGTAACTCCTCGACTCCACTGTCGGCGGCAAGGCTACGGGACATTTATTGGCCACTAACTTCCTGTCTCAAAACGAACCAGTTCGGCCCGGTCCTATATGCAATAACCGTTACTACTGGTTTACGACCTGACTTAAAACTTCTTCGCTCTCTGGAATTCTAGTCTCCCTGGCAATTCAACGCAAGCGAACATGGATCTTACCAACGCGTTATTAGATTGAATCAAAGTAGTCTACTGTTCTGGATTTGCAGTCGTAAAGTCGCCGTTGTTTTATAATTTTGAACGAATTTAGTACCTTAAGTAAACCGGAAATGTCTTTATGAAATCTGTCATAATATTTGTAATTACTTAGGACCCCAGTCGACCTATTCAATGTGAATGTCACAGCCAGGTCAGTTCCCAACGTCAATATTTTTATTTATGTCTACCTCTTTTTACTACTATTACAAAGTTGCCGTACACTCTAAAAAATTAGGTCCACGAAGCGAGCGGCGAGACTCGCTTTTTTGTCTATTTGTAGAAACAAGTTTCAAAAGCTCGAATGCAGAATTTGACTCCCACCGAGTTACGAGACACGAAGCGTGTCCACGCGGGCGGTAAATTAAAATTCCACCGGTAATTCGTTTTTCTGGAAGCAGCCTAGCTTGGGAGGAGGGTAAAGAAGGAAACAAGATGGACAGCGAAACTTGTCCTGTACGCCTGGGACGAGTTCGCGTTACGAAGCGATATTTAACGAGGCATTACCCAAAAAGGTAAGCTCTGATTTTCCCGCATTATCTGGTGGAAGCAACCTGCTGCTGACTCAGTTTCACCGGTAATCCGGCGCTATTCTCGAGCGAAACGGAACTCGAAACTATCTTGCCATATCGTTCTATCTCCCTCTTCCCTTTTCCTGCCCCAAACAGACCATCTTTTACAACAACAGATATTGTTACTTTCGGTGATTGTTGGGCTGATAAACGCTAAAGATTAAATATTTAACCTTCATTACCTATAGATTGAGTACGGTCATTTTAAAATATGTTATATACCCATATTTCAGCAGTTAGTCAAAGTAACAGCGCTGACAAAGTTTGAGAGCTGTACTTGTGTTGTTGTTCAGAAAAAAAGAAAAGACAAAGGGAACAGAGTAAAGCTTGACAAGTTTGTGGGAGATAGAAGCAAAGTAAAAAAAAAACAAGGTCTAGCCGTATCCATTTACAACTTTCGAATCGTTTTGTAGACTGCCTTTGAAAAGATCCTTTTACTACTTTCAATGCTTTGTAAAATTCTGAAACGCGCTTACTCGCTGCATGGCTTTTAAACGCTAACATGCCTGTCTGTACAATAGGGAGGTCGCATTATACTCGAAAGTGGGGACGAGAAGAGAGGCTTCTCGCCAAAGAAATCGCGGTCGAGAAAGCAGACGCAAAAATGTGCAAAAAAAAGTGAAACATCGATGACAGCGTCAAACGAAACCGTCACGGCTGATCCTCCATCTCAAAACAACCGAGAAAAAACTGGTCTAAATCCAAGCACGACCTCTTTCGCAATAATTTCAGCCGTTAAATAGGACGTTAAACGCCAGAAACGAATGAACTTTCTTTGTTGTATAGACCATCAGATATATATTTCCGCAACTGTTTATTCTAGAATAAATGGGCATAAAATGAGCTTTGCGTTTTTAAAATCTATTTACTCATGGTAAAAAATTGCGGCGAATTGGCAGTTTCCTTACTGCAAGGGGCGAAAAATTTCGCAACCTATCCATAAACTTGGTGAGAAAACAGCGCCTTTTTCGTTCGATGATTTCACGGTCGATCCCCTCGAACAGGGAATATATACTCTTATGAAAATTCGAACGGGAGCAGGGTCTTCGGCTGGTGAAATTTATAAAGATCCTGTGAATTGCTGACCGTAATATACCTCGAACGGTTCTTATTCCTACAGTCTCCTTCAATATTTTCCCTCGGGTGGTAAATCTCTCATCATAAAAGTGTACGGAGGCGAAAGATAAATGTCTACTGGGCGCCCCTTGAGAAATTTTAATATTCTAAAATTGTATTTACATTTAAATCTGTACCAAGACGTTTATTTGTCCAGGAATACATGCGTCTCATTTTAAAAGTATTACTGCATTTTGCAGATGAACTAACTACTTTACGTAAATTTGCGTGTTCAATATTTGCATGTTCTATCTTGGTAATATTGACATTACTTTCAGTAAAAAGGAAATACAGTAAAAATAAAATCAACAACATTTCCATACGTCTATTTCAAAATTTACGCGAATGCAGAACTTTAATTCAAAATCAATTTATAAACTTTCTATTTCTTTGTGTTGGAATCGAATTTCGGATATATTAATCCGAAATCAATTAAGAGTTCCGGCATCGCAAAACGCCAGCTACGCCTAGTCAAGTGGCATTTTGATAGGAGTATAGAACCAGGCGAAGTACTGCAGGAAATCGGAATATCGTTTGCGTCCAGTGCAGATGTAATTTGTTCGGACGGCCCGACATTTGGGGATGAGGTGCATTAATTCCGAGAGATATATTATAATATTCCTACATGCGTCGCCGTAACTTGCCCATAAAGACGATAAAATATAAACTAGCTTCAAACCTTAAACCCTAAATTAGAATTTTTCTTAAAATCCTTAAATACATTTCTAGAAATTAATTTCAAATTAAACAAGTCAGAATCAATAAATTCTGATATATTATTCAACCAGGAATAATTTTGACACGTTCTCAGAATTGTCTGTTACTACTTAAAATGAAGGGATGGTTTGTAAGTAAAGAGAATTAATTAATTTTTTTACTGTACGAATAATAAATATAAATCTTTATTAAGCTGTTCTATGATCATGTCTAGACTTTCATTATTCGAAAAATTAAAATACTCTTACGCACTAAAATGACCTTATAACTGAATATTCATCCGGCATCACCTCTTTTATGTTACAGGTTTCGGCTTTGTCACGTTTCAAAGTGAGGACGTAGTAGACAAAGTGTGCGAAATACATTTCCATGAGATCAACAACAAAATGGTAAGTATCAAATGGTTTCCATCTCTCGCCTCTGGCGACGTTATAGATCTAGTGGTACGTACGACGTATGCGATCGTACAATCAAACAGTATTTGCTTTCGTCAACTTGCATGCAGTAATGAGCAGAATTAATCCACCGTTTAATTGAGAAGGGCTGTCATTCGCCATGGTTATTTGTATTTGACATACATACAAACTCGAGTATATCTCTGGTGAATACTTCGATGCCTGACGACACGGTAAGTGCGACTGGTGCTAAAGCAGTCCCATTACCGATGCAGACGCTGTAATATTCAAACCAGAATCGAGGACTGTTTGCTTGAAACGTCCTCTTGATATATGATCGTTTCAAATAAGGAATTTCATCCTATGATATGCGATCTCTTTGTTGTACAGTCTCAGCAGCAATTTACAAAGAAAAGATCTGAGCCTTCGTTTCTAACATTTATGGGAATACGTTACCAAAGTGGTATCTAAATTAAAGAAGTATTTTTTAATCTGAATCGTGAAACTAGTTTGCAAAGGCGACCTAGAGAGTCGTTAGTAAAAACTCGACGTGACCCGTGCTCGGATTATTTTCTTTGTAGAATGCATGCACGCAACCCTTAAGTGTCACTTTGCGAACAACCTCGCGCATTGTTTCAGGTCGAGTGCAAGAAGGCGCAGCCAAAAGAAGTGATGATTCCGACGAATCTGGCGAAGACGCGGGCAGCCGGCAGAGGTGCATATGGTGAGTTGGTGATGGTCGCGACACCCCCCACCACCTATCGCTATGCGCCGTACCCCCTTCCAACTGCAGCAGCTGCAGCGCACGCAGCTGCTGCAGCCACAGCTGCAACACCTCACCACTTGCTAACACCGATAGTCACTGCACCACCGAACGCAGCCGTTACTTATCAGTATGCTACCACCCCTACCGCAGCTGCCGCTGTTTACGATGTCAAGAGGGCGCTGGCGGCTGCAGCTGCAGCATACAGGCCACATCCGGTTGCTGCAGTTGCAGCAGCCTCGCGCGCTGCTACCCTAACCTACTCAATGAACGATCTACTTGGAGTACAAGGGTTAGATATCGGGACGATGTACCATCCGATCCCTACGATCGGACTGTGACCGACGATCCTTACGCAACTGTCACGGCAACAGTAATCAAAAAATGTATTTTACGTTCCAAATGTTGATTTTTTTCAATGGTTTGAAATCAATTTGAACACCCATTCCTGGTTCACAGGATGGGGATCTTTTACTCCTTCTGAACACATGGTAAATGCGATTTTCTTGCTTGCATCTAATTAACAACTTGATGGAAAGATAAAATAGTATATTAAATTATACGTATCCAAAGTTGACTACTAAATCACAGTGGCAAATTTGAGCAATTAGTTCGTCTATTAGTGGAAACTCATTCCTGTCAATACCTGCAAGGTCTTTTGTGTATTCTTTGTAGGAACATTTATATTCATAGTAGAAAAGACATATTCCGTCCGCTTCATTATCTGGTTTCGACCAGTTTTTAGCACATGATTTTATGTGTACCAAAGTTGTCATTTTCTTAAACCCATTAACGCCCAAAACCGGTGATTTTCTTACTGATTTTCCAGCCTCATTCTTGCGATTATAAAAAACAAATAATCAAAGCAAGGATTCCTGGTCTTCTGTTTTTGGGTGTACTCTTTCAGAATCTGAGAGTTTAAACTTAAAAATGAAGAAACTTTTTTGTTTATGATTTATTTTTCAAATTAGAGGTTAATTTTCAGACTACACATTGTCATCTGTGATAGTTTATTTCTTTTAACACAAACATAATACAATTGAATTTCTAGAATGTAGGGTTTTTGAAAGTCAGAATTTTGAAAATCGTGTTAGAACGATTTGCGAAAATTAGTAAGATAATCATCGCTCTTGGGCGTTAAAGGGTTAAATACTATGAAATGTCAATTCTGCCTAACTATCTGAATTTAGCATTTTTTTATTCAGTTTCTTAATGATATTTTAAATTGCACAATGTTACAAAATAGAGTTTTAAGAAAGTAAATTATTTGTTATATCTAACAATCATCTTTTAAAACTTCAATGTGACTTTTATTTGATTATATATTTTCATTTAGTAAAAACATCCAGTTATTATTGAAACAATTTCCACAGTTTTACGAAAGAAATTATGCAATAATTCATCAACGAAATTTAAATTTCCTATCGTCTTCTAATATATATCGACAATTATCGACAGTTGAAAGTCCGCATATTACACCCATGTGTTCATTAAAAGTTAATATTCGAAAAACATTGGAAAAAATTCTTACGGTACGTAGGCACATCATATCAAATAATAATTTAGATGGATATTCAAACTGAATTAAATTAAATAAAAATGCAGATTTCCTCTAATCAGTTAATGTCAAAGGAAATGGAAAAATAATTCCATCCCAGTTAAAACTTGATTAAATGAAAAGAAAGTAATACAATTTATGTATTTGATTGAAAGATTGCAATTAGTTCTGCAATACAATAAAGCATCTATGTCAAATATTGGAAATCTTTGACCTACATGTCCTTCGTAAGTCAAATATTTGTAAGATGCCGGAAGCGACAAGAAACATGAAATGCCGCCTTTTTCAATCCTAGCATATCGCCAGAAACGGAAATTCAAAGAATTATGTGTGAAAAGTAATATTTTCAAGTAATTCCTTTTAAAATCTCTTGTTTTTATGCATTGGAATGTAAATTAACCTTTTTTCATTGGGTTCATTAGTAAATAAATTACTTATATGAAAAATGATTTCAAAAATAATTTCAAAATTCGGAGTATATTCCCATGCTTCGCCCTATATAATTATTATTCGTACGTTATAAAAGCAAGCAAGTAATTAAAATAATAGCTTGCGAGCACTTTTCAAATTGATTGATCAGTTTGAAAGCTGCTAAATATAAATATTCACAGCATAAAAAATTGATACCCCAGAAAATGCGCGTTGATAAAAAAGCGTTACCTATCGATTTACGTTTTACCAACACCTGAATCTAGTCAAACGTAGCATGAAACCTTCTTTGATAATTGATTAATAATTTACGATTTAAGAACTTTCGTACCTTAAATATCTCGACTTGGAAACATATCGAAATGTGCAATCGATTGATTTAGTTAGATTCGGAGAGAAGGATCGAGGTCAAATTCTAAGAGGACTGCTCAGTTCAGGAACACTGTGATCGTAGCGATGGAAACGATACAAAATTTAGATAGTATTCGAATGTAGATTGAATAATGTAGTTACCAACGAGGCCTCATTTTTATTCGATAGTCCAAATGGCAATATACGGAAACGAAAAACAGTAGTTTTCACATCACAAAAGACTGGTAGATCATTTTTAGTAAGTAGTTACGCGCAGTAGGACAATAAGGAAGTGTTCAAAGACGATATCTCGTATCGATTCCTAAGAGGAACTTCAATCTTAATTTGACATTTCCGTCAATTTTTAAAATCACTGCAGATTCGTTTCCTCTGAAGAATCAAACGGGTAAAAAATGCTGTCAATTCTTAGTAGTTCGTAGACTTTAAGTGAATAGGAAGAACGAAATTAGTTCTAAGTGATTTATGAAAGTTAGAACCATCATTTCGATTAGTAAGTAGTTCGTTGACAATGAGTAGAATAATTGTTGACCGGGTCAAGTTGTGCAGTTGATCACTCCAACGATTAATCGTAAATGTGCTGCACAACCCGGCACGGTACCACCTGCAAACGATTTTTAAAAAGAGTCGCATTCTGAGTACGTTATTATTTTCGCAAGTTGCCCCTAAAAAGTTCAATCGAAAATAAAAAGTTTTTCGCTGAACTTGGAGTTGTTTGAAAAGCATCGTAAACGCGGTAGACGTAACATCTTATACATTCCATCGGTAGCAATCGCTGTGATTAATTTTGTTATTTTTTCTTCCGGATGCGGAGAATAACCTAGGGAGAGTGAGAGAGAGTGAGAGAGAATTCGAAAGAGAGAGAGAGAGAGAGTGAAACAGTTTCGAAGGTTTGCGAAAAAGTTCAAGCGAAGTGACACGCACGATGAATTCTTCCCCTGGAAATTCGAGTGGAAGCAGTGGTGAGGTGTAGCACGAAACTTTCGCGCCTTTTGAAACATTTTTCGCAAATAACTTCATGAAATTTCATAATGCCAAAAATTAATGAATAAAGTATTCTATTATATGAAGAAAAAAATTAAAGAAAAGACGCGATATTAAATTTATCCGTACAAATATTATATGCTATAAATATATATATATACATTTAAATATCTATATATATATATATATATTTAATTATACGTACATGTATATACACAAATATAAATATTATCCTAAGTATATCTTATATACTTGTACGTACCTAAAAAATCCATTCTAGAGAACGGCAAACTACTGTTTTATACCTACCTGTACTAAAGCGCAATAGTCTTTGATATATATATTGATATCGATATATTTTATGAAAATCGCATTATTATATTACTAGATTTTTTGTAATAGTCCTTTGTACATGTCGAAGTACGTGCCTAGGTTAGGTATCTTTAAACACAGTTACATGCTCACACGCACGAAATAAAAGAAACATAATGTAATCCTCACATGTATAAGTATCAACGTCAACACGTTACAAATGTCCGTGTATACACACCACCATTTCATTGTATTGTTTTCTGTTTCTCTCACTATCTTGTTTCAACACGAAGATCCACACTGGACACTTAACACATTAGAAGTTACATATTTATTCGAGAGATCTAGGCGATCTAGGATCCATTAGTTAGAAGCGAATAATTTGCGTAAAGTAATTCGTTCCTACATATATCATTGAGATTTCTAGAGAGTATAGTTTTGAGGAGAGCCGTTTTAATGCCGTTAGCTTTAGAATATATTTTAGGTATTTCTTCGTGGAAGACTCAAGTCTGCATGTCGTTTGAACTAATTCAATTCTTTCGGTGACGTGAAAGTCAAATGAAAGAAAACTGCAGTGCATCGTACGCTCATTGTTATTAGTCTGTAACAGGCTGGCACTTGTTCATTATTAGTATCTCGAAATATTAGTAATTGGAAAAGGCTTGCTTTAATTGTATATATTAATATAAGTAACAAACGTATTATTATCTGTCTTTCTTACAGCTAATCCAGTGAAACTCCCTAGTAACTTCTAGTACATTGCCAATCCACATTGCGTAATCAGACATTTTATTTTTATTTTAATGTAAGTTATTATCTAAGTAATAATAGGCTAGATAAATTGACTTGTGATGAACGAAGATTACTAGTCTGTATTAAGAAACTTATATGCACAATTACAGCACGGGTTCAAATCCCGGCGCAGCACATCTTTTTTTTCTAAAAAAAAAGAATTAAAAAAAATGGACTCAACTAATAATAAAAGAAACTAATTTTTCGAAAAATATTATTCGTCTTGGCAATGAACATTACTAAAAGTTACTATGCTGCTGTAACTTTGACCAACATATCTAAAATATTATATAATGGAATATAAAAGTGGTTATGCTTACTGTAACCATCTTAACAGTTAACGTTATGATTGTTGTTGTTATTAATCTTACTGGATATTTAATATCAACCCCTTGTAAGTTGTATTTTGCCGTTATCACCTCTATCTACGCCATCAACACCTACATGAATCCACTTATGTAAATGAATTCTGTTAATGTCCCCGTGATAGAACATTGGTTTGTAGAGGTGGAATAAAAAATGAAGCGTATTTACGATGCAACAGTTTTCGCTCGCGCTAATTAGCAGACATCTTCCACCGAGAACATATATAAAAGTGGCTGTAAGAAAATTTGTTACATTTATACAGGCTGGGCCATTTATCTCGAGAGTTTTCGAGTACTTAAAAATCTAAATAATCCGCGAAATTCGTCGACAGAAGTAAAAAATTAAAATCCAATATCGAAATCGCTCGTCTTACACGGCCCACTTGTGTAATTATTACTTATCGATCTACGTTAAATAGATACGTAATTTTATACCTTCCACAGGTATAGACTAAATACATATTATCTATATGTAAACCTTATTCTATACCTAATACCTGTACCAAGCTACCTACCTTATACTTGTCATAGTAACTTAACACTTCTAGGCTATATAGCATCATGTCTTAATATTAATGCGTGAGACGTGTGTCCTAGAAAGTTCGTACTTAGCCCGAGAGGCGCAACATTGTCAGTTTCGTAAGTAGACCTTAATCAAGAGGTTTTTTTCGTTGACTCTGTAAACATGCTTAATGGGCCGGATTTTGATGTTCCGCGCGACGAGACGTCCGAACAAAAAAAAAAAGTAAGAAAGTAAACGTCTATAATACGCTACGTTCATTTTCACTTGCAACTATCGTGGAAGTTCTTTTCAACAATTGCACTGAAATAAAGTTGTTATCCAAGCAAATGCATTGAAAATAAATCTCGAGTCTTTTATTTACCGCCATTGTCATACGTTAGAAGTTTTCTAAATCAAGGAAAAGTACGCGAAGGAATGGCGGAAGTTGTGCTTGATCTTATCAAAACCTGCCCGGTAGTGACTTAGGTACGGAATCACTAATACCATTAATATGTATCCGTGTATCTAATTAAATAGAATAAACGCTCTATACTTTTTATATATGCGTATACATTGTGAGAGCAATATTATTATCTCGATATATGGAGTTCTAGACTAGTGTGAGCCAGTAGTGTAGATTGTGGTTCGGTGTTTTTTTCGATATTGTATTCGTCAATATATATACATACATATATATCTGATATATTTTATATGTCGTAGTAGAATCGGCATTTTTCGCGAACGCCGTGGCGAAAGAGCTTTCGGCAAAACGAGTGCGCTCAAAAATGGAGAGAGCTTGCATTATTCAAGCTTTTTTATAAATATTGCCGATCGATACTCGGGCCGCCACGGCATCGAGGTCTTTGCCGATTATAGTCGATATCTAATAAGCTATATAGTGAGCATAGCAGATATACCTTACCGGTAATTCTGATTAACTAATATACCTCATAGGCTAAAATAACCATAGACCGTTGGAAGGTTTCTTGTGTCGTAGATTGGAATACCTTTAATGAGCCGCGCGTAGTTTAGTACCTATTATACAAAGTTTAGTCGAGCGTTAGTCAAGCGATATAGTCAAAGTCTTAGTTGTGTGGTTTAGTCTGAAATTATGAAATTTCATGAATGCCTTTGTTTCTCGCTCTTTTAATCTGTTTTCTATCTTCTCTCTTTTTATCTCTCAATTTTCTATCTATTTAATATCACTTCCACTTTTCCCCTCTTTCACTTTTTAACCTAGACGCTTATATATATATAACCCGATATGATTTTTTGCCAAATTGTTTATTGACCTGTCGAATCAACCAGTGCCAATTATGTTGATACGCACGGTGTTTATGAATGACTCCAATTATCATAAACACGGTGTTCGAAGTAACCAATTACCGAGGTACCGAATTTGTGAAAGCGCTTCGTGATTTCACCGTGTGAATATACATTTATATCCGTTCAATTTTACTCGTTTGTCAAGTACCCATAACGTTATTATCGCAAGCTTCCTATTCGGTACGAGGTTTCGAAAATTGTGAAAATTAATTTGAATCGTTCGGAGCGACATTCAAGTCTGCAACGAACCGCAGATTGAGTTAATATTATGATTATTAACGCTATTTGTTTTTCCTTGTAGATTTTATGTGGTCACTGGGAACATTACCCGATGGTAAGTGACATCAGTAGCTGGTCAAATTAGTCATCACACCACAATCAGTCCATTTATTTTATTTCAACAATTTTATTATTTTTTATAAAACTTATAGATATAATATAATCGATTCCTTCTGCTTGCACGTGATGTGGATTTTAAATTAGAATCGAGAATTTGCAATTTTGTAAATTCTAAGAAAACTAATGTATTTTTCTCTGATTACAGGTTTCTCAGCGGCGGCGTACGCGGCATACGCTACAGGCCGCGGATATTCTGGGTACCCTAGTTTCGGACTACCCTATCCGACAGGTAACCACCTTAGCCTTAACCACCTTAACCACCTTAATCACCATAATGCGACCCATATCGCGCCCTTGAACCTAAACTTGAACCATATACAGGCGCCGCCCACCGCCCATCACAATCCCCCAACCCCAACCGCACTCTTTTACCATCCCAACTTGGACCTCTACAACGCCATGCCTCTGTGAACTAACAAACTCGTACTTAGCGCACGCTCTAACCCATCGCTACTTACTAACCGTGCTGACCTAGCCGCAGCGGAGGTTTGAGTATTCGAAGAAAACGAATACGACGAGCATTAGGGGGTACGAACCATTTGAAAAAGGGAATTTCGACCTGAACGATAAGTAAAGAATGCATCCGATCCGTTCGTACCGGTACGACGATTATATAACCGCGTTGGCAGCGCGACGTCGATCATATGTACATATACTACGAATTTCCAATTTTTCTATTCGATTCGAGCTGAAGAAATTCCCCATGTGCGATTTCCTCGAAAGCAAATTCTGAAATTTGCAAAAAGAGGGTCGTTTTGTTACGAATATCATTTCCCGATAAAGTCAGAGCGAACACATCTTCTTCGGAGAGGACTAATCGTGGAAGCTGTACAAAAAATCATTTAACAAAATTATAAATGGCTTTGTGTGATATGCAGCCAGGGTATGTGGAATGTAAATCAAGTTTAACGGTCAATATTCGCAGTAAGGTAATTATTTGCACATGAACCGTTTGGAGAAATGAGCGAAATGCGAGTGTTCTTTCATGGTGACATATCATGTGTTCAAATAAGAGGAACGGAAATTTCCTTATAACAGATTGCATAAAAATGTCTATTCGATTTTCAGGTTACCAGAAAGTCATAAAAAGAAACACATTTTTTACTTTATAATTACTCGGTCGATTATTTTTTATCATCTTGATCGTAAATACAGTTTCAAGGCCTAGATAGTTTGTAAATAGGACGATCACGCTCGATTATTTCAATGTTCAGTCGGATTTCGCGTCTACAAAAAGAGACGGACTATATTGCAATCACGTTCAAAGTGAACAACGCAAATTGCACTCTGTGCCGCACAAGGATTCCTGACGTTTTTGTTTCGTTTTATACCGCACAGGCAAATATCGACGCGAAACCCGCCGTAGGATTGTTTTGTGAAGTAATAACACGACAAAATGCGTATCGGAAAATCATTGTCGAATACGTTCACTTTTCCAAATCCTATGGATTGAAGACTCGGAATATCATAAATATCAAGTGTTTTCAAATTGAGAAGACGATTTTAGGAGCCAACAATGCTTTTCAATGGATTTGTCCACCAGTTGGGATTAGTAATATTGCGATGATCCACCCATCTTCATCCTGCCTGCCTCAATGTGATCCTCGTGAGTTTAATTGTTTTCACCTCATCCTGCAACCCAATCTCATTTGTTCATTTAATTTCTGCTTATTCGACACCGATTAATCCGTCGCGTTCGCGCGGAACTTGGACGAAATCGCGCATCGGGACTTCAATGGCGACCGGCCAAATTAAAAAGAGAAGGGACCACGTGAAAAAAAATACAAGCTTAGCGTCGAGATCGTGATTTAATTACAAGCCACGCAGCAGCATGTCGGCGGAATATAACACGCCAACCCGCCAGACAAAACTGCGACTCGTGTGTACTCGGCTCATCGCGAAATTCGCGATAAACACTAACGCTCTTGTTCATCCAACGCTGTTTTTGCCAGCGCTTCCGGCGCTTGCAGATTGATAAACGTGCGTGGACTTCCGACAATAATGGTGGGAAAACGGCTTATAAATAATGCATAATGTTTTTCGGACATTACCTCTCCATGAAAAAGTTCCTCATCCAATTCAGCGCCAGCATCCCCCTTTGTTTGATTGTGATCGAGCTGGTGCACTCCTTCTGATCTGAGCACTCCTACGTCTGCGAATGGTTCACGAGGCATGGCCGGTAGGCTGAATGGTCAATCCCTGTGCAAGCGATGGTCCAGATTCGATAACGTTTGCAGCGCTTTCCTCAAGCTTCCAGAATGTCCGAAAAACATTCAGACTCGCCGAAATACCGGGGTCTTCGCGAATCGCACAACTGCTTTTCGTTTACGAATAATTGTAAAAAACACGAGATCGCAATTTTTCTGGCGCTACGCTTCCTCCCGTAATAATATCGCACTTACTTTCGTAGTTGACAGTAGTGTGTAGTTGACTGTAGTTTCCAAATTAAAAAAAATAACATTCACGCTTTGTTTCTCTGCGGTCTTATAGAATGGACATCGGCAAGAAAAATGTTTGATACATTTCCTCGATGTCATTCTGTTCGAAGCAAAGAATGAAAGCATAGTTCTTTAAACGTCAAACAATAAGAAAGTAGTGCATTGCATAGGGAACTTAGGGGGTTGGTACTTTCAGGTGCCTTGGGACTACCGCACCTCACTACCGGAGACACGTCGCTTCACAGCTTTACTACAGAGTACAGAATCATTCCCGAACAATGAGCCCGAAATACGAAAGTTACCACGAAAACGAGACTCGAAACGTGTCACATTTCACGAGCGGACCGATGACCGATGATAGTGTAGTGCGGGCCGAGAAAACCGGAAGGAAGCGTTCCCGATGAATATCAGTAAAATACATATATACGGTGGACGAGGCGTGCATGGACCAAATTTCATTCATTTCCGGAGTGTGGATTATCAGGTCGCGCTCAGTGATCTGCGAATGCTGTTGTAAATACAAGATAAAGTGCGACCTTCGAGTGCAGCGTTGGGACCCTTTAACAGGGATTTGGACACCTGGCTTTCTCTTTCGTAGTTTTTTTTTATGTGCGGACTCTGATGATAGGGACGCTAGATGATGTCGCGACTTGCGAAAGCGTAAAATCAAAAAGTCACTCAAACCCATGAGAATTGGCCAAGGTTCGCGCGGTGGCTCTGCTCTTCTTATTTGGACTGAACGTGACGAGAAACAGCGAAGCGAATCAATTACTTTTTGCTACCGAAGACGAGTAGAGGGAGTCGTAAACCAATAAAGGCGGATTAAATTCTTTTCTTCGCGAACGGAAGGCGAGGCGCAATTAATTTCGCGCACGACAACATTCTTATAAGGGTTCCCGACAGCGGCTACACATCGACTCGACCGATTTCGATATTACCGATCGAACATCCCGTTCCATTGGGCTGAAACCGCTGTATTTTACAATGATTACCGTAACGCGTTACCGTGCTGGTGCGCCGCGATAAATCGTCGGTTACCGTTACAGGGGTGAGCGAGAAAATGGCACGGGGGTCGGCGACCGGTGCTTGGAGGAAGGTTTATTGTGGCGCCTTCAACCCCCTATGATAGCAACCCGAATATCGCCAGAGGCTGCGTTCGCTACATTTATCTCATTTTTATGTAAAAGTCTGAACCGCATCGCGGCCTGGCCTGTTTAATTTGCCGACGTCGATATTCGTGGCGAAACCATCATCGTATCTTTTTTCGTCACGTTCCTACAATGTTATTTTATTTTCGCGTCTATTAGTTGCTTCCCTCTCCATCTCCACATCCAGCTGATCATTCAATCGCTGCCTCAGACCTTTTTATTCTTGTCTTCTATTGCCGAGATTAACTTTATGAATACCTTCATCAAAATGTGAGTAAGCTATAAGTGTAGAAAGATCATCGACATCGGATGAGTCCAAATGGTATATACTAAAAAAACAATACTGGAAACTGTTAACGAGGTTTCGAAAATTGTCCGCGATTGCGCGAAATGCATATATCTACTGATAGCCATTCATTGGATCAGATGCAGGTTATGTTTCCCTAAACTGTCTGCAACATATTGAAGAACGTCAACCCACAACCTGCCAATGATTACGTAGGAAACTGATACACCCAGACAATTGCCAGTCGTCATAACATCAATTCATCAACTCCCATCACCATCTTTCACCTTATCCTAGATTCCAACGATGGAAATCCAATTACATCGACATAAGATCTTCCAAGCTATTATTGGAGTTATCCAATCAGCCTTAGATTATTATGTCGGGTACATCCAAATCTGGTATTGTTGATTTATCACAAAACAGGGGCAATATAACATCAGTGAATTTGAACTACTAGCGATGATTAGAGACAGGATATCTCCAAATGCTATATATATATAAGACAACCTAGAACTAATGACATACCAGACATTCAAATGATGTCAGCATAATGAAAGACTTCCCCTATAAAACTTTTTTAAGTCATGACACAATCTTAGATTCGGTTATTTTCTAATATCATCAAATTCATCAGAGGGAGTTACTTCTCCATAACTGTAAAACAAATTTTTTATTGCTGGATACGAATCTTTTTATTTTATTTTTTCATATAAATTTTTGTTGTATGTAAATTTTTGTATATTTCTGAATCGACATATGAATTTTTCGAGGATAAAGAACTTAATGTATATAATTAATTATGACGCAATCACGCGTTTCTAACAGATTCTTGACCGGAAGTTGCAAAAATGTTCACAGACGCATGGCTGGCAAACTCTGTGGTCCTTCGTCAAGCAAAGCGTCGCCTGCCTCTACCTCCCTTCCATTAGGTAGCGCCAAAAATCATAGAACATCGAATTCTTGCGACGAGAGAACAAAGAAGGATGAATGATGAATTCGACAAGTCACACAAGTATATCGAACAAAAGAAAGAAAGAGAGAAAACGACTGAGCGCCGTTCCCCGCGTTAGAGAAACCGGCCCATCATGACTGTCTCTATCTTTCTCTTTGTACGTGCCGACTTATCCTGTTGTTCGTTATTAATGCACATGTATATTTATCAATTAATTACTTCGCAAACCGCACGCCAACTTGCCGGCAAGGCAGCAAAATTTAAAAAAAAATCTTCGAATCCGATTATTGTTCACGGCTTGCATCCGCAATTCTTTGTAAGGACGATTAATCGTTTCCTTGTTTCGGGAATTTGGAAAAGCGTCATTCTTGATCTGTGTTTCCAATTATCAGCTAGTGTTCCACTGTAAACCAAAGCAACGCATACACAGTATGCTCGAACAGCACCATCCTTTATCCGGAACATTAAATCGCTGCGTTAAGCTTTAAGCAGTACCAGACGCCGTAGTCTAAAAATAAGTAGACTCGCGCGGAAATACGCTTGAAAAACCGCACCTTCTATCTTGCTCCGAAGTTGGTAGTTTTTACTCTTCTCACATTTCCTGAAGGATCTCCGGAACTTCATCATCCGTTCTCGACATCGATCACTTACCGTTCTCTTCCATCTCCGTTTCACCACTGTTCAACTTCCTCCCTGCCTCGAGAATAAACAAATCGCTATCGTAGACGTTGTTCGTAGATAAAAGCATAGTGGGCCACACATGTAACCTCTATACGCTAAAGCTTTTAATCGAAACCAATTTAGCATAGGTCATATAGGCTTATCGAAACGTGTTCTGGAATCGACCCGAGCGCACTGCTATTGGCTGACGAACCGTTCATCGGCATATTTACAATTTTACCGCCCTCCGCGGAATCGATTTCTTTCTATCTGAATATCGGCACGACGCATGTGCAGATTTATTATGGAGCCGTAAATTCTCTTTATTTCTGATACTTAAATCGCACTAAAACATTATTGGCAGTTCTAGCATCCTGCACAATACTGGGAACATTTATAGATCCTGTTTACAAACAGTTAGATGCCATATATTTGGAATTTATGCGTTTGCGAAATAGTTGATCGTATTCGCACGCAAATATTTGCCGATACAAGTATATCCTCGCGAAACGTCAATTCCGCATTATATTTTTCTCGAAATATAAATACTGTCGTTAACTCGCGTTGAAAATTCAATTGGTTATTGCTAACTCCGATGGTTCCGAAATTGGCAAAAGTTCGCAAAGGTCGATCTCGATGTTCTTATTCGCAAGAATAACACTGTAACCTCCGTTAGGGTTAGAAAGGTAATAATTAGGTTTCGAATCTCATAGAAAAAAAGGAGTTTTAATAGCTTATGAAGGATCTCGCGCGAATGTGGGATGAGTCATCCTCTTGAATTCTTGTAGCTTCAAAATTGGTATCGTATGATTCTACATCTTTCTAATTTCATTAATTTCAATCTTAGATGCAAATAATTTTCAAAATTTAATAAGGCAACAATGTTATATTTTTAAATTTAGATTTTTTTCTAGCTCTCTTGTAGAGGCTCGCTCGTCCCACGCGCTGACAATAACACATCCGAAATCTAGTCGCGACCCCTTCCTTTAGACGAACGGAGACCTCTTTTTAATTCCCTTAATTTCCATGTCGTGTTCACCGTTTAGGACAGTTTAGGACGTTATTCGCCTTCTCGAGCGAAAGACATCCACGTATGTGGAATCCTTTCAATCCAAGGCACATTCAGAAATATTCACGAGTGCTGTGATGTGATTCCCAGTTCTTCAGCGCCAAAAAGGCGAAGCGCTATGGCCGAATTAAGCGAGCAATAGTAGTGTCGTATACCGCTGTATAGGAAGACAGAGGCGATTAAACGAGAGAAGGACGACGTGCGTCCGTCCGATAACGAAGTTATTGAATTAAAAGATTGACGATAATTTTTACTTGTTTACACGAGCATTGTATTGTCGATTGTTTGCGAAAGTCAAGGCAGCGAGCGCGACGAAAAATAATTAACTTGAAAAAAAAACAAGCGACGAAACGAAAAAGCCATTTATCCTGAGCTTAAATTTGTTATTATACGAAGCTTAATAATATTATAATATTTTTATGCGCGTCTACGGTTCGCTCGCGTTAGCCTCGTCGCTCAAAAATAACAAATGTCATGCTTTCAGCTGTCCATCGAGAGTTTAGTAATTTTTACTAAAGTGTTCTCGACGAGATTAACACTATCGAACCGTGGTCGGATTGTTGCAATTCGTAAGATTGTTGTTATATCTCTGTGATTGCGTGTGGGTCTAATCATAATTGTCGCGTCTTCAGAATATTCATACCGATCGTCGTTGGAGAAAGCTTCTTTGCTCGCGGGACAATGCACATTAGTTTCGGGTTCGTTACCCTATTTACCGGCATCAAGCTGACGATTCTAAATAATTCAACGCGATCGGTATTGACCGTGGAGACCGCCGTGAAAGGAGTTCGCTGATGCGATGGTGTTGTAAACGAATCGTCGCCACTTACTGTATGATGTTTGATCAGAGGTCGCTCTAAAAGAAACAAAACCAAATCGCAGATTATACATATTGCATAAGACGTTACATATGTTCGTATTATGGACACGATGTAATAAAATCACTGAGGCTCTATACCATAACGACTTTAAGGATTATAAATAACTGAATGTCTGTAATAAATAAAAGATATTACGCAATTATATGTTGAAAATGAAAGAGAGAGAGAGTAATTTTTTTCTGCGATGGGATATTGCGGATTCGACGTTAAAGCTATGTACTATGAGCTAGGTGTCAACTAATAGCCGAGGAATTAAAGGAAAAGCACGCGTGTTGGTCAGAGAAAATTCTATTAAATTACAAAGTAAAGATGTTAAAAAATGTGTCGTTTTCACTGCCCAATGCCGATTCGGGAAAAACGAAATAACCGTGCCACTAATAACGTACAGGGACGTAGTCAGCGGTTTAGTAGGATTATTATCGTTCAGTCGTTTCAAAGTGCGCTCAAAAGTACGACGTGTACGTGCAGTACAAGGCAAACGGTTGGCCCAGTTCCAGATGAATTTTTCGCTGGGTCTGCAATGTCGTTTTCGCCGCGTAATCTCCATAGAATTTCGGCGAATGCCTCGTCCGTTTTCCGCCTTTTCCCTCCATCCACTGCCACCAATCATTCCACGTAATCTAGCAACCGTGGACGAAATTCTCCTGCACTCATTTTCGCACAGTATGCTTCCTGAACTCATTATCCATTGCATAGGTCATCCCTCAATCACTCATAGGCCCATAACAATTTAGTAATAAACATACGTATCGTAAAGCAGGAACGTAGCTGAATTTGCAACACTTTGAGAGGAGTTTGCGTATCCGCGACTGGATTATCCTCTCGCAATAATTCGTAATTTAAATGCGTTGTTAAATCCTAATTCGGCTTTGTTCCGCTTTACCGTACGACTTCTTGATGAAGGTTGTAAACTGTAAGGAGCGTAATCTCTGTTGGGTAGGAGCGGTCGTGTATCGCGCGGTGGGACCAAGGGTGGGCCGAGTGTCCGTGAGCCCGAGCGGGGGTTGCACCGGTAAGCTCAAAAGTGTTTCGTTGTCTCGACATCTCTGGTGCATTCGCATTGCCGGTAATCGTAAGCCGTAGTGTACGTGTAGAGCGTATCCAGTCTCACGCATAGAAACACCACTGCAATTCTTCAGGGGATAACACACACGTCAGCGAAATCCAATTTGGTTGAACTATGTATACATTTAACGAACATTCGACAATTTCATTCCATCAGTTTGAAATCAAACCTATTTTTCAATATGTATTAATGCACTCATTAAATTTGGTAGTTAAGCACTTGTAAGTAGATTTGAAATATAAGGTAACAACCACCACAAACATTGCAAATATCACTCAGTACATTAAGCATCGCATCAGTACACTGGACCTCCAAAAATGGCCCACTTCAAGCTTTATTGATCATTTTTCTAACGATGATTACCCGAGTTCCAGGTTACTGATGTTTGCCACTTGCTCATGCATCCAATGATATTGGACCACTATTGCACTTTCACATTCACCGACTGGATACGGCTATTCTTCGTTGTTTTTAATTAGATCCCCACTTAAAGTACCTCTAGTTGATGCATTGTTAATTACATAGTTATTATTGGATTGGTTGACCTTTGAATTGTGTCCTCTTATGGAATGCTTAGGAGTTTGATGCTGAGTCTACACTGTACGTGCCGATGAATTTGACACGCATGCACGTTGCTGCACGTAACTTCGTTTCGATATGTGCAAATTAACGCACCTTTATGAGGTATTTGGCTCGTGGTAAAAGCAATTTTATTCGACTTCCTTGACTCGAAACGAAGTTTGGAACAGCAGCGAACGCGTCAAGGCGTTCACTGTAAACCCAGCATGTTCGTCGAATGGTAGCATATTTGCATCCGTTGTTCTAATTAGTGTAATATACGAAAGTTATTCGTTATGTACAGTATGCCGGCGTGAACTAATTTCGTATCACTGAAATAGAAATGTCAAGTGTTCTTATTTATAATCCGCCTAGCCAAGTTCTTGGTTTAAGTGAATATGAACATTCGTGCTCTTTACGACAAAACGATGAGTATCGAAGAAGCGACTTAGGAAAACGCATAGCGATTCAAGCGCCCACCATTATATTCAGGAAGTTTAAATTACTTTTGTAACTTTTACCCGATCCAGCGTTTCCATTCTCCCCGATTCTCTTTTGTCCCAGTCGCATTTAACTATGACTGAGGATCCTATCTCCTACGAAAATCCCAGCGAAACAAATTTTTTTCGTCTTTTTACATACATTCCTATCGAACATTTTACTATTCTTCAAGATAAAATTACACGGGACATTAACAGCCCAAGTAAATAGAATCCAGAATTTTTCAATACGGAAACTTTTTCCATTGAATCGACATATAATTTTCTCTGCGTGAAACACTTCCTTCACTAATGCTGCTTGAAAAGTCAAAAGAGCTTCATCAGCTTTTTGAACTCTCTTATTAAAGTTTTGATACTTTCTCGTTTTAATAGGTACGAAATTAACTTCGGTCTGTCGTATAGTTTACAAATATTGTCAGGGTCATTATGAAATTGTGTCTAACGTATTCTTAAATTTGATGACTGCCTAGCTCATAGTAAATAGTATTTCCAAGCTTTCTGTTTTTGTTCAGTTTTCAAAAGAACGTTTGGGGATAATGAATCTATTGAATGATTTTAACTGATGAGAACATTCGAAGACTAGACTGACTAAACATTTGCACAAGGCCCTAAGAAGACCTAAACGTGAAATAAATTTTTAATGTGATATCTGGATCTGCTCATGGGTTAAAGCAGTAAGTATAGGTTGAGGTAAGAGCAACTCAGAAGCAGGCAAAAATTAAAATGTCCTCAAATTAACCAGCTAATTTCAACAAAACATATTTTCGTTATAACTTGATCGGAAATAACTGTCCTGTTAGGGCCTTGTCAGATCTCTGCAGCAATTTTCATTCGGATGTCCATTCTGGTAAGAGCACTGATCCGTAAATGTATAATTCTTGTCGACCAATGACCAACCGCGTATCGGAAACGTGTACTCGCCTGAACTCCTCTTTTCACCTTTCCTTCTCAGACTTTCTTTCATAAGGGATATCAGGGGATAAAACGAGGGATTCGACATAAAAGGAAACGAATCTTGTGTTTCAAGAGCTCTCGTCGAAGAGCCGTTCCGAGTGTATAGAAAAGATTCCTCAATTTTTCTGTGGATTTTGTGCGGCTGCGATAAAACGTAGCGATGTAGGTTACTCGGTGTTGTTTGCCCCTTCTCCTGAAATAAAAAATTGAGTTTCGTAAGCGAAGAAGGGACACCCAGCTTGGGACATAATGGCGAAACTACCGATGATGAAGACTACCCCCGAAGAAGCAGTTCTCACCTTGGGGCGAGTAATCTACCTAACCTACTGTCTCTTAGAAACATCGTCATGTACACTGTGTTCTCTTACCCGCATAGAAAGTATAGCGTTTCATCCGTGGGACGATGCTGAAAGGTCTTGATCATGTGCTTAAAAAATATTGAGAGAACAAAATACCTTCATCTATGCTTTACAACATCTGGAGGAAACTATTGAAGAACAAATACGTGTTACTGAATTGTTTCTGGTCAATGGATTCGATGCAAATCCATCGAAGGAGATATCAAACCTATAAATGACCAAGATACACCCAGTGTATAAAGTCGGCGAACGCTTAGTTAACGCACGGCACAAACCTAGAAATTCAAAGTAAGCAACGTAGAATCTTCCCGCGTTCGTTCGAGATCTGAGGATCGTCCCGCGGAGAAACGAGAGTGTAGTCGATGTAGAAAGTTCGAGTTCTACGAAGCTAAATAGCGTTTGATTAGACACGGTCAGTAGCAAGGTATACTCGTTATCCGGCAAAACCTTCTGTAAAGTGTACACGAGCAATTAAACTTAGTCTGGCTAGGCTACAGTAACTGATACGAATGAAATAGCTAAAATCGACCCAAGTCGCTTAAAGTGAAACGCGTAGGTATTATTGAAGTGTCTATGTAACGTGTTTCTATATATTGTATTAATTTTCACTATTCTAGAGAAAGTAGCACCGAAGCGCCACTAGAGATAGCGTGGTGGATAGTGCGCGGCATTGCCAATTCTACGAAGTGGCAATGTCGCCAATCTAGAATTTCTAGACAAATAGTTTTGTAGACTAGTAACGTAGATAGAATAATAATTAACAGTCTTAATCTATTTTGGGTATCGTGTGCGTGTGTATCTTTGAAAACTAACTGTTTTAACCTAGTGAAATATATGCGGAGATCTCTAATTTCGTAGTTTCGTAGGTCAATCGATCATAGATGGTCTTCACCATCATTTAGAAGAAAATTTAATTGTTTTGTCACGTGGGAAAGTTTAAAAACAGCTGAATCTGTATTTTAAGTAGTAACAGTCAATGCGTGGCGTTGTGTTTACATTACATGCGGACTGTTACTACTTATTCGCGCTGCGATCGCGCATATAACAACTACTTACGGATTTTAAGTAGTATCAGTCGACTCGACGTTCTGTTCGCTGTACATGAAGACTCTTACTATTTACATGCACGGCCCCAAAATAAGGTGCGGACCGTTACTACTCAGATTACTACATTAGACCATGTTTTGATGTTCAGAGGTCGTGTCTAAATTGGTAGATCTCGGCATATACTTTCATAAAATCCCCAAATCCTGCGGTTAGTATAAATTTCAAGACATAGAAAATTCCCGATATATCTTGTAACGATGTTTATACGATTGCGCTATTGCTGTATAATTCTAGTAAATCAATTAGTATAGTTGGTGGACGTGAAGCCAATATTTTCACGTGTAGCATAGAATTTTTGCCGATATTACGTAACATTTTATCATAATCGTACTGCGTGTGTGAATGCGCGTGCGTGTGTGTAGCATATAGGAAATCATGATTCAATAATACTCTATACATAGTTGATTTTCAGTATCTTTCCCTTTCACTTCTTCATATTAAGTGCTGGTACTAATGCAAAAGTAATAAATACCACGACAGTGTAAGTCTCGTATTTCGTCCAATGTGTTGCTTATTGGTGTGTTTATTTTTATTTAACGCATCGGTTCTATACTAATGTTTTCTCTTTTCCTCTAACGCACACATAATTTCATACCCATCATATGCCGTATTCGATGGTATCAGGAATTCACCTCCTGTGATGTTATGTCACTCGAATTTCGAAAATTAAGGGACCACGGGGTATTAGAACAAAAAGATCACATCTGAAGTAGATACACGCAGTTGCTAACCGTGGCGTAATCGGAAAAAAAAACTTATGAATTTTACACTCGAGGCCTTATCGACGCGGCTGCTATCGGAATGGTCAATCGACGTATTAACAGTTGTGTACGAAATCACGCGTTGCTCAAAATACGAAAATGTGGGGATATCCTACACACTCGATTTGGAGCTTCCGTTCGCAAGGCTCCAATGGAGAGACGAACCGTGCCATTAAACGCCGTTACGCCCCGTACAAATCATGTCGTTGGGCGATTTATAGCCCGTTATCATGATATTGGTGTGGCGCATACATTCGAGTCTCTCTGTTTCTTCCCAAAAACCCAAAAGCGATATCATCGAAAAGATGAACAATTTATACGCACCAATTGCATTCCTATAACCATGATGCCATCGAATGGAGTCTAGAATATACCCGTGAATTCAATCAGTCTCCATCAGACCCAAGTTTTTTTTGTCTGGTGTCTTAATACGATTTACAGTAAAGAAACTAACATCCCAAAATTTACCACGAATTCGATCATCAATTATTGCGGCATACGTAGTTATCAATGCCTGGGTTAATCTCCTACAGCTGATACATTTCGATCAGAATGGCATGTCGATTTTAATTTTGGTACTTTCGCTAACTTTTTGGGAGCAATTGCTTGTCTATAATCAACATTTATTTAATCGTTTAATCCTTCTGAACTTCTTGGAGCTTGCATGAAGAAAACCTGACAACCCTTTTCCTCCTCCACAAATCCTATTCCTGTTAAATTTAAATTTAGGAATATTATTTAATTTCTTTAAAAGTAGGCCGAACTGACATGATTCGCATCGTAAATATTAACTTTCACTCTCGATTTATGATTTAAATTATGATTTTGATAAAACACTTAATGTTTTGCACCTTTTTATTGACATTCAAAATTGTACTGGCTGCAGCAGATGCGGAACATTACGATGGCCATAGTCTTCTCTTTCAAAATCTCGATATAAGTATAATTCTGACCTTACTAGTGTTGTTCTTTATTAATATCAGGAATTCCGGCGGTGTACTTCAATGGGACCGGAAGCGATGGTCGCGCATTTTCGGAGGCACCGATGCACCACGTTCCACGCACTATGCTACGGAAGAAATGTATGAAGTGGAGGCACATAATACTCGACCCGCACGATTTCGATCGATCGCATTAACTTCCATTAACGGAGCATTATCGCAGACTGTTGTGAAGCGACTTTCATGCACATTGTTCATACATTTCTACCTGCCACAGCCCTAAATATCAGTAGATTCGATCAATGATTTAATCTTAAATAAACAAAAAAGAAACGAACAACCTTTTTTGCGAATGCTAAAAGTTTTATCTAAAAGTAGCACGAAAGTTCGAAAGCTTCAAAATGTAGCGAGCTTCTTTTAAGTATTTTTGAGTTGCTTCTGACATATATAACATTAAACAACACATTGGACGTATGCGAAAGAATTCGTTTTACGTCACTGTCCTCATTTTGACAAATACAGTACTCTCACGAGGGAAGGAAAAGACGCGGTTTTTCAAAAATTTCGGTACAATTGTGATCAGATTTTTATGTTTCAGTGGATCTTACCAATGGACAGCTGACTCCAAACAACAATACGCCTCTTCTCACGCAAGCTCTTTCTGGTACGTTGGAACTTATCGATTTGCCCTTTAATAGACTATCTTTAGTGATATTATCTGCTTTAAGAAACTTTTGTATCATCCAATTAGAGTTAATTATTTAATGAAATCGATAGTTATTGTAACGGTATTCTTCAATAATAAGTTCACCAATTAATAACTTGAAGGATTAATAGCGCAATCATTAATCAGTGGAAAACTTAAATCAAGTAATTCAATTTCGAAAACAATACTTTTGACAGTGCAGGAAATATTTTGCGATTAGACCTAACGAATTTAGTCATCAGAAGCAAACATGTCCGTTGTCAAACCAAACCAATTTGTTTATCAGAACCCTTCGATGCGATAGTGACAACCCGGGTAGCATTAATTTTCCAAACAAATTGACATTAGCAACCCACTTGGGTTGCAAGATAAACCGTTCGGTTTCATGGCCAAACCAGTCTAGTTTTTAGAACCAAACAGTTCTGCTCTAAGGTTTAACGTGTTTCATGGTCAGAGCGAAGCACCACGGTTGTCAAAACAAACGCATTTGATGGTAAAAGAAACCGTTCGGTTGTCAGGCCCAACGAGATTGGTCATCAGAACCGAACGAGTTTGTTTGTCAACACCTAATGATATGATTGTATTTTGCAACCAAATCTTAAACCAAACCTGTTTCGGCACCTAGAATTCTGAGTAAGACAACCAAATGCTTTTTTAAGCGTACCTCATAACCCATAATGTTGTACTCATAAATTTTGTGTGCAGAAGTTGCTTTGAGCTCTGGGAATGAGTAATCGTTACTTTTGTCGCGTCTTAAGAAATGTTTAAGATTCAAGTTTCCAATCTCGAATCAGTAGATTGCCCATAGTCACCCGAGAACGTGATATATTATGATACGGAAGTAAGTAAAGCGAAAGTAAACCCGCGATGCGAAGGTTAGAGGAAATTTTCTTTGAATAGAAAGTGCATTCGAGCTTGGGAAGAGTCAAACATGTGGGGCGTAGCACCGCCAGCAGCGAAGATTGGAGGGAAAGCGGTTTCCCTCCTCTTTTTGCCTCGTCCGCATTCTGGTCTGATCCACCCTTAGACCTAGTATGCCGTCCGCAATCTCCTCTCAAATAAATCAAACTTTTGAATCGCGCCACCTTCAGCGTTCCTGTCTCTTTCCCTCTCGGTCGATTCACCGCGTAGAGCTGGAAAACTTTGTAACTGACCGGTATTGTTAAAAATTTATAAGCTGAATGGGCTTTTAGATTGTATGAGCGTTCGATCTGTCAACGACCTCATGCTTGTCGTCCATTCTCCATTTCCGGTCGGTCGACAAGTTTCAAATTCCACACGCCCTTCCGGGCGAGCTTTTTGTGCCATCGATCTATCGACGTCTTATCGGTACACGAGAGTGTAAACGGAAAATTCTCCCTGATCGTAGTTTAAAAAAAGAATCAACTTTCTATCGAATTTATTACTTTTTTTTTAGGTTGAAACGTTCCGAAGTAATCTTCAACTTGTTTTTCGATACTTTACTCCTAAAACGCGCTGTTTCAAAATGTGGAATTTTTGTTTGGAAAATCTTATTTGGTAAACAATCTCCCGGTTGTATCTACTGTTTTCGCCATTAAAGTATATGCACAAATATTTGACTTGCGACGAGACGGTTCGACTCGCAACGGACGCCAGAGGGCTTTTGCGCGATGTAACTCTATTTGGTTTCATCAGTTTTCATGTACCTCCACAAACGCGTAAATATAGAGAAAAAAGCGAGGAAATTCGGAGGATGCTTCGCAGGAAACGATTTGTAGCTTTTTGTCATGCCCGTAAATCGAGGGCGTACTCCGTCAAAGTCGTGAGCAAAATTGCCAATTGCCAAGTTGTAATTCAATGAACTGAATTTAAATTACAAAACGTTCCTGAAAAATCTCGGTCATGGGGTTTACGATATATTTTCTCCTAAAAATATAATTTCTACCACGAGTAATACAATCTTTATTTTTTATCAGTTCGAAACGTATTTCAAAATTTTTATTTTCTGAACTTTGAGCAGTCACACCGAAGCACTTAAAAAACGTAACATATGTTTTGCATTTGGAAAACGTCTGGTTGGGATATAACTATTTACTATTTTATCGGATTCCTTTTTTTTTAAAATCGTACGATTTAATTCAGTTTCGGTACATTCTGTACGTCAGTATCCCTTTTTTTCTCTCTATATATCGATACGACAACTAGATTATCGGGAGTCGCGCGTCATACGGAAATATATGCATATTTGTATTTCACTATCCGCCGATACGCCTGAATGTATTGTTAGTCGATTCGCAACCGACAAAAATTTTTTGGACCACGGGCATTTATTACTTTCGTATTCGCGAGCGCCATACAATTTCTTTCACATTTACGTATCGACATACTGCGCTTTCATTTTACTGTACAATTGCCATTTTGTATTCGGCGCCGTATTTTTTTCTCGTTACTTTATGTCGACGTGAAAGCAGACGTCGCTCGGGTCACTAGTTGTAGAAAGCGGACAAAAGAGCGTTACGTCAAAAGGAGAATTAAACGTTCGAATGTGAAAAACGTGCGAGTTTATTTTATCTGTTTGCGATGAGCTGTTCGTAAGTGTTTCGAAAAAACCAGACGGAAAAGCGCTAACTTAAAGTGAAGCGCATCCGAATGGAAATTTATTCATCGAATGTTGATTGGCTCGCTCGTGCTGAACGGCCGAGCTGGTCGGACCAACGTTTTCAAAATATTTTAATAAACCAACGCAAGAACTGCATAACGAGTGTATTTTCGACATTCGTTTTTCAAGTGTATATTGAACCCGGTATGACTTGCTCCTATTTTTAATTTCGAAAGAAGGTGAATGAAACTAATACTGAACGCCAATGTTAATTAATCCGTCCTGCACTAGGTGGCGCAACTTTATTCATCGACTAGCGCTCCATCTAGCGTTAAACATTCCTATCGATATTTTCTTTATTACTTATAGCAACTAACAAAACAAAAGCGAATGTATGACTGAAGCAAATTAGAAATGTGATAAATGATTTTTTGGACCATTTACAGTGAAATAAAAATGAAATATCATTTTTCAGTGATGAACAACTACCAGGCAGCGCAGGCCGGATTCCCTCCAGCGTCGCCACATGGGGCCGGACATGGTGGGCCCCAGGGACGTTCGTTTCCTGCGGCAAATTCCCCTGGCCCAATCGACATGTACAGTTCGAGTGCCGCAGCTGCGGCAGCTGCAGCGGCCGCGGATTCTGCAGTCGCTAGCTACGTCCAGGCCGCAAATAGCCCACAACCTCCCACCACAGCGTTTCCCGCGATCGCAGTCTCTCGCGCCCCACTTAATTACAGTCCCGTAAGTTCTCATTACTTACCACATCACTGCGAAGGTCGGAAAACAGTACTTTTACTCACGAGGACAAAAAAAAGTACTTTTACTCTCAAGAGCAGCTTTTATGCCGACTACACTAGTGGGAATTTTTGCAGAATCTAGGTGGATGGAAAAGCAACTGTTTTCTGATTGTTCTTCGTTAATATTAAGAATATTGATTGATACTTTTAAAACATATCGTTTTTTGCATTTTTTCAACGACTTTGGATATTGGCAGTATTTTTTATGTTCATAAATCTCTGTAAAGTTCGGTGAAAATAGTATTTCTTTTTATTTGAAATTTTGTCTCGAAAATAACAATATTTTTTTACATAAAGCGTTAGAATATACTTGTTCTCTAACGCGTCGTTTCCTAGATCCACAAATTTTAATTTCTCGGACGTAAATCCAAACGGAACTATCTGACGTTGAAAATGAACGCATTCGATATGTTTACACTGAGGGTCGTTCGGTATGCCTCGGAATGATGAATCGTTGCACTTCCCCTTGTTGGTAAACTGCCAATAAACTTTGGCGTTATCACGTTTCAGGGTCCACTGATACCAGCGGCATTCACTAATGGCTACCATTGAGCCTTGCTAACACCTAACATCAGGTAGGTTTACAATTAATAGGATGATAATAATAGTTAATGGAAATCGTTTTGCGCAATTATTTAAACCTTTTGTCTAAAGTTTGTTGCGAATGATAACATGATACCACTAAGTGCAGAGCAAACTGCTGTTTAAAATTGAAACGATGGGCCGATAAAGATAATCAATAATCAAATCGCTAATTACAATGAAAAATAATCACCACGAATAAATAATTCTACACTGCTGAAAATAAGTAGTAGCGTTAAGCAAAAACTCGTGTTTTCTCTGATTACTTAATGGGTTCTCAAAAGCGGCGATAAAATGTAATTACTGCAACTCAGTCACTTTTAACCGTGTACATTTTTGATTAAGCGGCCCCGCGGCATGATTTCTTGTTCACATAGCACGTCACCTATACGTAAAAAGGGGTTAACGATTTACCGTTGTTGCCTAACATGAAACAGCGATTCACTGGTTCGCATATTTTTGTCGGAATTCGTTTGAACTTGTTTGCTATTTAAATCGCGAGTCCATTTTTAATATTCTCTCAGCAAGAATTTTATGTATTTCGTGTTATCATAATTCCGCCATCGATACGCATTGGCAAATATTTAATCATTTTCATCATTGCAAAATTTAATCGTTCGTTTAACAAAATTTAAATACAGCGAAAAATTATTTTTTGACGATAATATCGTCACCGAACGAAATACGTCGTGCTGAAATAAACAAATTTATCGTAATAGTCAATAATTTTTTCAGACATTTTAACTCCACCTTTTAAAATTTTTAGAAGTGGACATCAGATTTGTGTTCAGCGATTCCAACAAAATTTAGTCGTAATTTTCCTAATCTTCATGACAATTTTTTAATTTTGGACCGCCATATTGAATTCGCCATTTTGAAAAATTGAATAACGTGACCTCTAAAGTCAGTTTTGAACGCCGTCTTCACCTGATGTTTTTTTCCAGTCGATATAAAATAAAAATGTCTTGAACGCTACACAAAATGGTTCCTACCGCCATTTTGTCGTATGTCGGTAGAATTGAGTTCCATGACTTGTTTTAAGAGTCCAGGAATGATGATTAGAACCCAGTTAAAAGTTAGAAGTGATAAGCAAATGCCGCCATCTTGATGCTCGGTCATTATGGCGCCATTTTGATGTCGCTTTATAATGTTTTACTGGGTTGTGAACATGTCATTACTGAAAATAAAAATTTGTGAAATTTTTCAGGATGGACGAGAGGGCGCAGCGCAGCATAGTTAATTTACGGCATCAGCACTCGGGCTACGTGAACAACTCGCAACTGATTTCGCTGAGCGACCTCTGGATTTTGTCGAAGAGGGCGAGCGAGGTTGAGGCGCGCCTACACGCAAGCTTGGCGAAGAAAGCTACGGATCGAACGTTGAAGTGAAGAAGCTCGGCACGATCGTTTCCGACGTCCCCGGAAATGACCAACCGGCGCATAGGGGGCGTCGATGACACATGGGAAAAAGGGCGTCAATAGTGCGAAGCGTCGAGACGAAGCGTTTGGCACGAAACGACACGTTGGCGAACAAGCACCACGGAAGGAACACGATGCGATCGAACCCAATCGAAGAAAGACAAGAACGAAGAACTCGAAAAAAAAACAAACAAACAAACAAAAAAAATCTTAAAAAGCGGATAAAGAGGCTGGATGAGAAGACGAGCGACGTACGTCCCGCAGACATGGTCGTACCGTGGCCGAACCTGCGATTTGGCGCCTGCCCGTTCTCCGACATTAATAATTAATAATAATAATAATAGTAATAATATAATAATGAATTAAATTAATAATAACAATTATTATTAATTGCTGAATAGATAAGCGGTTAAGTATATGATATATGTTGGTATACATGTATTTAAAGGAATTTTTTAAATATGTGTATACAGGCACACACACCCACAAATGATAAAAAAATGATTGAATATTACTAGACACCGTATGATCTTAGCGGCTAAGCGGCAGACCGGGACACCGACTCGCGTACGAATAATTATTGCGATAATTATTATTACTCGTACGAATCGGCACGAAAAGGAAATTCATCACGTGCGAGAGAGATTTCAACGTTTCCGGCCGTCGTTAACGATGCAATAATAACACCTCTTAACTGGAGCCGGAGCGGCTCCACCTCGAAACCGCGTACCGGAACGTGCGCTAAGCGTGCCCGGCGCTCCTGGCGCGCGCTTCGCTTCGCTTTGAAATATCGAGAGCGCACGATCGGATCGATCGCGTTCGATTCTCGAAACGTCTCAGTTAAAATCCCCCCATCCACGATCCCCATACGCCCCTCATACACGCTACGCAACTGAATGATTATTGCGTTAACGTCGTCGTCATTATTACGATTTTTATTCTTGTTACTATCATTACCGCTATTGATTTACGATCGTCAACATATATATGATTATTGTAATTATATTCTTCTTACTTACCACTCGCATCATAAAGGCCCATACATAGTTGTAAAAGACACGGGTTTCGTATATCGGAGCGGCCGAATTTGGACCGAATCTTTGAAAAGACAAAAGGTATTACATCCGGACGAATGAAGGAGCGTTGTATAGCGTTGCGCGAAATGGCATTCATTCGTCGGACGATGAATACGCGAGCGAGCGACGACTGTTGTACCGAGAAGAGAAAATGTATAGGAACGACTTTTCGGATGAACAAAAAAATTATTCTTTCGGTCGATTATATATTAAATATATGTCACCGAAGAATACGGAACGTCGAACTTCTATCGGGTACATTGATGTTAATTAGAATTTTAATCGGTTAGGATTCGACAAAAAAAAAAAGAAAAGGCGAAAGACGACTTTCGATTATTTATTAACGCGATTTTGAGCTATTGGCGAGCTGCGGATAAATTGTTCTATTATATTCGACGACAGGGTAAAACGTTTTTCTTACGATGACGCGCGTGGAATTGCGGCCATTTTGTTTTCTCGGTGCGCTCGTGCTGCGCGTGAGGAGGAAAAAGTCAATTTTTACGAGAACATAGCAATATTCAAAGGGAAATTGGCGGGAAGGATGGAATTTTGAATAGAGCGAAAGCGCGCGAAAGATTCCTTCTCTGTCGAAAAATTGTCGTTAATTGTAACAAAGAAACGAGGGAGAAAGACGACAAATATTCGGACCAAAATCATCACAAAAATTCTCGAGTCTTTCTCTTTCGTTCCCAGATGGCGCAACAGGCCTACAGCATGAAAATCTGCGTCGTATTTGTACCCGACAGAGAAAGAGAAGCGCTGAGGGAAAAACAAAACACCAACATTTGAGATCCTCCCGGACAAAAAAAAAGATATATAAATATATATTATATGTATACACCAATGATTGCGATCAATTATTTACCGAGGAGGGAAGATTTGCATGAGAGAACGTAAAGCCAAGAAAGAAATAATGGAAAAAAAACAATACGAAGTCCACGCGTTTATAAATAAACAAATGAATATTGAAATATTATTAATTCTAATAATCTACATATAGCATAGATATACACTATGTATATATATATCTGCACATGTATATATACATACATATATGTATGTATGTATACATATATGTATATATATATATAAACATACATACATATAAATATAACGGAAGACAAGAAAGCAAAAAATATATATGAGTAACGTCAGAAGCGAATTACCGATGGGGCGAAAGAAAATATTGACAAATTGTTTTATGCATTTGTATATAATTATTGATGTTTTAAAGCTAATATACTATTGTATTGTAATTTGAACACCGATCACACATAAATATCAAGTGGGGTGGCAATAGCGCGCCGACCACGTGCTGTCCCGTCTCGCAGACAATCGGCCTCGCTCTGCTTCACTGAAAAACAAATTTTCAATAATCGGAGACAAGAAAAAAAAAAAGATGGCACCGATCATCCGCAGACGAGTCGTGCAGGTGCGCGCGCGAATGTATACATACATCTATGCCCACGTATTTATATATGTATACATGAATTTATATATACGACAAGCATTTATATATACATAGGCATGTATATATAAATGGGACACCCAATATATAATTAACGCATATAAATAATAATGGCAAACAATAGGCATTTGCGATTACGGATGCGATGTAGAAGAAAATTGCGACGGATGGTAGCGCCGGAGATATGATTAATTAATTATCGATTTAACTAATTAGCGATTACCATTCCGGGGATGAGAGGATTTGCAAAGATCGGCGGGATCACAGTCGGATTTTTAGAAAAGAACGTATGTAAGAAGCGATAAATATTCTGTGTTAATATATACATAATATATACATATACTTTTATTTTCTCGTTTAATCGCAAAAGAAAAGGCGAGGGGTAATCGAAATTACTAGTGAACAAAATATTGTAAAGAACAAAAATTACTAGTCGGAGGGCAATAAATCGATTTTGAACGTTTGGATATAGATTTACCGGATATAAAATAAAAAAAAAGGGGGAGGCGAGAGATTAATGGAAAGTCCTGCACAGAAACGGCCCAAAGTGTACAAATCGAAGGAAAATAAAACTGGCTCACGATTTTTCGAGAATGTTCAGACAAATAAGTTCAGGGATGATCGCTATCAACGACTACCAAACGAAGAAGCAATATTTCATACATTATCAGGTCGCCTTCCAGGCGTCGCGTTTATCAGTCAATACGAATGAAATTATTTCTGTGCAGGCGACGCCGATCTTCGTTCACGCGCGAAAAATCGCGAAGCAATATCGAGCATTAAAAAACACACGTTCGAACCATTTCTTTTTTTTTCAATCTACAGTCTCAACACGAAACAAGCACACTGCATCGATATATATGCCGCGTTCTCCGGCCGAATGTTCGACTTTGCATCCCGCAGCCCCGAACATAACCTCCAAAAAGCTTACACGGTTCATAACCTTAAAATTCCTATAAAGTCTAACTTCGGCCGCGAATTTCAAACTTCGCATCATCGAATGAACGACTACTCACGTCGATCGCTCTCACGACTTCTTACGTATACTCCTGATTCGAGTCCTATTATAACTGCTAGGAAAACGTCTAGTTTAGTTTAAATTTTCGCCGGACGAGCGTCGCGACACGTCGCGCTACGCTGCGCCCTTAAACTTATACGTTATTTTTTTTCGCCGCGATTAAAAGAAAACGAATTAGAGAACGAGAAACAATTATAGAGACAAGGCACTACCGAGAGGTAATAATATCCACGACAATGTCGCAGAGATATCAAAGGTGTAGCTAGATAGGGACTTTTTGAGAATTTTTCGGGCGCGTTGGTTCGTTCTGTTACTTTCGTGCACCGAAATCGCTGAATGCGAGAATTTTATTGTACATCCTAAACCAAGCGTTTTTCTTTCTTGTTTTATTTCGCTGTTAAACTATTATTAATATTATCGATACTTACTGCATCATTATTTATCATTGCGTCGTTGTTGAACGACCAAAAACCTAGGTAAGGTTCCGTTGATTTTGGACCGACGAAATGTGCCGAGTGAACGTTCAACCTCGCGAGGTTATCGTACATAACCTCAATGTTGCCGAAATGGAAAGCGAGGCGTTCCCTGCGAGCATGTTATCGGTACGCGCGATACGCTGGCACACGTACATAGGCGTAGGCGTCATACATTATGTACATATAATTACGCAAAAGTATATCCCCGGCGATTTAATCGATCGATGAAGCTCTTGCGTTCGCCCTTTTAACTTTGATTTTTTTTCGATTATTTCGGTGCGAGTGCGAGGTGAAGGTCGGTAGAATTGTTACCTGTTGTTTGCGCGAGAAAGAAGCGTAACGTTTGTACGTACGCGAAAAACGTACGTTCGCATTGAAAATCGTGATATATTATCTCTAAATTCGAAATCGCGTCTGACGCGAATACGATTATAATTTAAACTTTATGTGCGCGTGTATATTTCGACGAAGGCAATCTCAACTAATCGCAATGGTGGCTGCCCTCTAACCGCCCTCGAACGGCGGCTTCTCTACTCAGTTCTCAAGCCACGAGCTCTTTTATCTCATCTCCGGAAAACGTATTTTGAAAAAAAAAAAAAAACTTTCTTACGCTTATTACCTTACCATCGCTTACTGCTTTTTCGCTAACGATCACTTTCGAATCTTACTACCCAACGATTCAAGAATAAACGTTTTTTCGAGCATCGGTATCTTTAAGAAATCATTTTTTCTCTTACATAACCTCCAAATGTACACCAACAATAAACCTGCCGATATTATTAGCCTTACCTAAGTAAAATGGGCACAAAAATAAGTTTTACTTTTTCTATGAGGACGATTAAATGCCGTGTAAACAACGAGAATTTTCAACCACCTTTAATCCGACGTTTCGCTTTTGAACGATAAAACTTTGCAACACTTGAAAACATTGACGCTCGCACAAAACACAATACACGCATCCACCGTTTCGTGGAAAGCGGGGAACGATGCGACGATGACCCCTGGCGTACGGGAAGACCTTCGGCAGAATGTGTGTACATATAATCATATACAATTATATATAACCTTATGTATAAACACGTACGAAGATCCGATGGAAGACTAGTTATATATCATTAAATATATTTATATACAACGTTATATATAATCGCGTACAGTCATATATGATTATATAAACATGAATGTGCACAACAATGTGCCAAACCGATGAAAATTTCTGTGTAATTATGTATAATCATGCGTATAACCATACATGTTTATATATAAGCATATCTAATTATATATAACCTTATATATGACGATATATGGTTTCGTAAACATTCGGATTAGCACATATTGGACGTACGATTCCCGTGCGGAGAGGTCATCGATGCATTCGTTTTCGGACGGAGCAATACAATTCTTTTTATTGATAAATAAGCGTAATTTGGTGAGGAGGGAGGAGGGGGGAGGTCTTCGATAGTTTCTTTTGCGAACGAAAAAAAAAAAATATTGGGAAACGAAAAAGCTGAAGCGACCGGCGAAAGGGGAAAAGCGCAAAGTGCAGACGAGGCATAAGAAAAGCTCGAAGATACGGCACAGCGAGGAAACTTGCAATATAACAAGCAATAAATAGGCCACTCTTAATTCCATTGTATATTAAACGGTTATGTGAATGCTTTAAATCGAGGTTCGTTAAATTTCAAACAAGGGAAGAAACCAAAATACCACTTTTACATCTTCTTACTAACGTAATCGATACAATGCGTATAGCGAACAATATTAAAAAAAAAAGGGGGAGAAAAAAAACTTACATGAAAACTATGTATTGCGAATTAATGGAAATACACGATGAAAACAAATAACATAAAAAATAAAGCATTAAACAAGCAAGCAGAAATATACATCTAAGTACGTAAAGTTTCAATTTTACACTACCGATAATAATGACGTAGCGGTTAAGCGAAGTATATAAGATACACGATGATTTATAATAATTATATAAACGCTGTACAGAATATTTATGAAGAGGCCTGGGCCTTTTACATGAATTTCCGAAAGAGAGTCGATCGACGTCAAATATAACGATGTCGTAACTGCGATAAAACCAACGATGTATCATTGACTGACTTGCACGACCTCTTTTCATTGTTACGTTTCAAGAAACATTTTAAAATCCGCGGTTAATTGGAATACGACCCCCGCGCCACCATGCGGCTGGCAATCGAGTTCGATCGTTGACCGCAAGAGGCGCGGAGGTTACGTTCTAATAATGGCGCGCAATGAGAAAGGATTCTCATTGTCGTCCGCCGGTTTGAAACAAAAATTTTCCGATCATTTTCTTCCGTCGTCCATATTGAAATTCCGTTTTTTAAATCGACGCGCGACTCTCACGATTCGAAAATAAAAAAAAAATGGAGGAAAACACAGAATCCGCAGGCCAGACTATAATGGATGTTTTGTAAAATACAGCAAAACCATCGGTCCAGAGATGCAATTTTCCAAAATCGAATTTCTCGGTTTTCCACGAGAATCGAGAATTCTGCGGCGTATAATTAAATGAGAGAAAACAGATAAAAAGAGCGAGAGAACAATGCAGAGAGAGTGCGAAAGAGCGAACGGGTGCGAAAGAAAGAGAGCGCGAGAGACTAAGAGAGAAAGAGAGCGAGAGAGAGAGAGAGAGAACGAGCGAAAGATAGAGATCAAAAACATGAGAGCGTGAGGAGCCCTGAAATATTAAAAAAACAAAAAACAGTGAACAAACGCCGCTAAAAATGCGTGCGAGGGCCGTAAATTTAATTAATTGTGTATGTATACAAACAAAAAATAAATATAATATTGCGATTATAAATATGACACTAATACAAAAAAAATAACAATATTGTACCCCTCTGTACATATAAATATATGATAATACTGATTATTACTATATGATTTATTATATATACTATACTTATAAAAAAAAATATTTATATATATATATATGCATACATATATGTATATATATACATCTAATGAACATTATTGCGTTTATTATTGTTTTGATTAATGATATTATTATTATCGCGATGGTGATGATAAATCGATGATGACGATGGTGAATATTATTATTATTACGATATTATGATTAATATTTAAGAAAAGGTTCACAACGTGCCGTGTGTATGTGGGAATAAAATATATAATATAATGGACATTGTTCAATTCAACCTGATAATGGTCGTTGTTTGTTCATTTCTTTCACCTTCCATCTCTTTTTATTATTATAAGAATTATACAACACTTTTTCACTTCCGAGTAAACGAAAACTATTTTTTTTTAAGGCAAAAATATCATATTTCAGGGAAAAACTTTATTCAGGTAAATATTAGACAAAATTATAATTTTTCAACATTTTTGTCAGCCATATTGGATCCGCCATTTTGAATTTTGACAATCTGATACCGGATTCATCGTCAATCACTTTAAATCTCCTATATACAAATATTAGACAAAATCATGATTTTTAAAAATTATTGTCGGCCATATTGGATCCGCCATTTTGAATTTTGAAAATCAGATACTGGATTCGTTTTCAATCGTTTTAAAGCCCCCTAAATACCAAATATTACACAAAAATATGATTTTTTTAATTTATTGTCGGCCATATTGGATCCGCCATTTTGAATTTTGAAAATCTGATACCGAATTCGTCTTCAACCACTTTAAATCCCCGTAAATACCAAATATTACACAAAAATATGATTTTTTAAATTTGTTGTCGGCCATATTGCATCCGCCATTTTGAGTTTTGAAAATCTTATACCGGATTCGTCTTCAATCACTTTAAATCCCCCTATATACGAAATATTATACAAAATCATGATTGTTTAAATTTAATGTCGGCCATATTGGATCGCCACTTTGTATTTTTAAAATCAGATACTGGATTCGACTTCAATCACTTTAAATCCTCCTAAATACCAAATATTACACAAAAATATGATTTTTTAAATTTATTGTCGGCCATATTGGATCCGCCATTTTGAATTTTGAAAATCTGATACCGAATTCGTCTTCAACCACTTTAAATCCTCGTAAATACCAAATATTAGACAAAAATATGATTTTTTAAATTTATTGTCGGCCATATTGCATCCGCCATTTTGAGTTTTGAAAATCTTATACCGGATTCGTCTTCAATCACTTTAAATCCCCCTATATACGAAATATTATACAAAATCAAGATTGTTGAAATTTATTGTCGGCCATATTGGATCCTCCATTTTGAATTTTGAATATTTGATACTGAATTCGTCTTCAATCACTTTAAATCCCCCTATATACGAAATATTATACAAAATCAAGATTGTTGAAATTTATTGTCGGCCATATTGGATCCTCCATTTCGAATTTTGAAAATCTGATACTGAATTCGTCTTCAATCAATTTAAATCCCCCTATATACGAAATATTATACAAAAACATGATTTTTTAAATTTATTGTCGGCCATATTGGATCCGCCATTTTGAATTTTAATATAAATAGATACTCAGGCCAACAGATGCGCAAAAAGGTAAGAGATATGATTTACGATAGCTCTTTGTTAAATGTTGCAGGAAAAAACCGATATTTTATTTTCTTTACCACATTTTTGCCAAACAAAAAATGTTAGCACAAAAGATACAATAACTTAGCGCAGAATGGTCGAATTGGGTTCAACGGAAGCTCATTTTTTTCATAGAGTGCCAAAGAATATGAAGCGTACAGGTTTATAATTGTAAGCCGTACAACTGAGCTCTAGGTCAATAATGATTAAATTTTTGCCTTTCTGATTTTTTAGCGAAAATGTCATTAATCTCGTTATATATGAGTAGAAAAAAAATTGTTTTCAATTTAAATTTTTTAGAACCTTCAGAAGTGATTTGAGAAAAAGTATACAACATTTCAGTTTTGTTAAAATTTTATAGAAAAAGTTGTTAAAAAAAATAAAAAAAAACTATTTTTCGACTTTAAAGTTAATTTTCCTATTTAGAAATTATTTCACAGAAATGGCCGTCGTACCGCTTATTATGGTACAGAATAACAAACTTTTCTGACCCGGTACTAAGGGATTGCAGAACTTTCGTGTTGTCCTTCTACATCAAATATTAGAACAAACTGTCATTTTTCAACATTTTTGACAGCCATATTGGATCCGCCGATTTGAATGTTGAAAATCTGACATCGGATTGGTCGTCATTCGCTTCAATAACCTCCTATATGGGCATTGTTCTAGAACTTTTAAACTTTGAGGTTGAAGAAAATTGCACTTTTTTTTTTAGGCACATTCATGAAATTAATATTATTGGCTTTAGAATTGATGAAATGACGGGAAAAACCTTGCGTGACTCATTTATACACAATGTATTTTTTTGTTTAATGTAACATGTTACGTTACTCGTAAAATTAGTTTTTAGTTTTGTAACGTTTAATATACATAAAAAATTCAGTTCTTTTGCTTATGGCCTAATTTTTAGAAGCTAGTATATAAAATTAAACGTCTAGTTAATAGTTATTCAAATTTAAAATAATGGATTAAATATGTCGGACTATTTTTACAAAATTTCTTTGATTTTTATCAAATTTGAAATGTTAGTTTTTGAGGCCACTGATTACAAATCCAAAGTCAGTTTTCATTAAAATTTGAAATCCAAATACATGATTTAACATTAAGGATACTAAAAAATTAAAACGATTTGTAAAGAATAATCATTTTATTATTGTCAAAAAGTTTGTTGTATCAAAAAAACACAAAAGTTATAAATACTTTAATAACTTAGGAGAAAAGATCACAATGATTCCAAAGTACTTAGGAGCTAAATTGTAGATGTGCCATTAAATAATTTGATTTTTCAAAGTGAGTTTCGCTTGGAAATTTAAAGTTTGACGTGGTCGCATTTTTTATGTATAGGTGGCACACATTCGGGCAAAGGCTCAAATTACTTCTTATCATATAGGTAATGTACCCCTGTTGTGTGCTTTCTTAAAAACCAATATGAAAAAAATTATCTAAGGTTGATTGCTAAATTGTCAACTATAAAAAAAAGTTATCCCGCAAGTTTGAAGGTATATAATTTTATTCCTCAGTGAGGCACATCATTAAGTTAAGGATTTTTCATTTGTTTACATCCCCAAATACTTCCACAAAAAACCACAGACCATAAAAAAAAAAGGTGCAAAAAGTTTCAGTGTTAAAACTGAAAAAATGTAGTGAGTGTCGCGCACCAAAAACAGACAAATTCACTACTTTTATTTACTCTCATTGTTTTCTACACATCTGTAATTAGTAATAAACACTTATTACATGTAAAACGAACAAAAATTTGTTGATCTGTCGTGTTGCAAAGTTATATTTAAAATTTTTAAGGCATCATAATGAGCGACAACATAAAGTTTAAAAGTTCTAGAACAATGCCCATATAACAAATATTAGACAAAATTATCTGTATTAGACATAATTATCTATTTTTTAACATATGGGAAAATATGTTGAAAATATTCGCCAAAAATACGCCGAAAAGTCAGTGAGAGATGTAGTCTAAAAGTAATAGTTTAAAACGACTAACCATGGAATATGTGTCATATTCTACAGATGTTTAAAAATTCTAGAACAATGCCCATATGTCCTAAGTTTTAAAATGAGCCCTCATTCGTATTTTTTGGTTATTTCTCATTTTGGGCACAGCAGTGATCCGGTTGACGTGGAATGACTCATATATATTATAATTAATGAAATAATTCGTAGCTTTTTTACGGTCTTTCTTTTTAAAATATCTGCTTTGAAGCTAGTACTACAGGATCGGGTCAAAAACCTTTATAATTTACATTTTTCAACGGAAGGACCTTTTTAAAATTCTGGAAACAAAATTACAAAAACATAGTCTTTATAACAGTATTCATAATTAGCATAGTTAAAATTTCGACTATAGTTTGGTTTACAATTAAAACATCGACCTTGAAAAATTGTAAATGAATAGAAGTCTCCTGGTTAACATGTAAACTACTCTCTAAATCTGAATCAGCGAAAACCGCTGCGAATCAGCAATAAATATACCGCTAATAATCAAATCAGCGGTATACTTATCGCTGATTTGCAGCGTATATACGCTGATGCGCAGCGGTTTTCGCTGATTCAGATTTAGAGAGTACTTGACGTTTTTGCTCTTAAGGAGGTTGTGAAGTGGTCCCCTGGTAAGGTAGAAAATTTCACTAAAAAACGCAAATAAAAGGTGACTAAATAACATTTTAAAAATTCGAGCTCTGTAAGGGCAATTCTAAGGACTATAAACAATCTTCGAGAAAATACCAATGATATTAATTGAGAACTGACCAAGAATTTTTGGAAATGAGTGGGTTTTATTTATTTTCGAAAATTCTCAGTCAGTTCTCAATTAATTTCTTTGGTATTTTCTAAGATACCGTCTATAGTAATTAAAATTGCCCTTACAGAGCCCTAATTTTGAAAAATTGATTTAGTAATTTATTATTTGGGGTTTTTAGTGAAAATTCCTTTCTTATCGGTCGAGCACTCTTGAACCCACTGAAAATTAGCTTTAGCTACGCGTTTTTACTACAGTCGAATTTAGAATGTTGTAAATGGTCAAAAACGCATCTTTTGTATGTATAAATGCTTCACAAACAATAATACTAAAATAAAAAATGTGTGAAAAAAATTTAAGGATATATCGTACAATACCGCAGAATATATTTAGACTTTCAAAGTTTACTGCTTGTGACCGACCGTTCATAAAACTTCAAACTAAATCCACGTGGGGGCACTATCGTCCATTGTACTCTCAAGTAATCAATACTGTGAATACCTAACCGAAGTGAAATTTTAAAATTACAAAATTATAAACCATTTTTATTTCTTGGTATTTTAAGTCTCAAATTATACGATTACAATTAAAATGAAAAAATATTTAAACGGTTTTAAGCTTCAGAATTCACTTGGACAATCAAAAGATTATAAAGCATACACAAGTTTAATCACTACCTTAGTAACTTTCCTACTAAAGACAGGTGCAGCGCTATTGAAAAGATACGACGCAAGATGAAAGCTTTAAAGAGTACAGACTTACTTCGTATAGAAAAATCGAAGATAGGTTGGTACATATTCATCAACAGATAATACAGATACTTGAAATTACTACAACCATGTTTGGCAATTATTATCGCAAATCACTTATATGCACAACTTTAAAATAATATTAAATAATGAAAATAGTGTAATATTGTTTCTATCGAAATGCTTTGCTGATAGGATAGCACAGGTACCTAAGAAAAATTTTTTTTTTAAGATTAGCTTAGATTTTTTAGAGAAATGCCAAAAACTTCTCTCAAAATGACTGACTAACCCTCAGAGTGTCAGTGACATACATATGCACAGCAAAAAAGTCGAGCCATTTTTATCTCATAATATTGCATATGTGCGCATTTAAAAGAAAAATATGTTTTTTGAAATTCGGTTTCTTAGGAAATTCGTTTGGTTTAAATTCGGTTTTTTGAAAATTCGATTTTTTGAGGCACACTCACATCATCGATTTGATTGCAATTTAGTAAAATCATGGGTTTTGAAGTCGTTGAGTCCGAATTTCAAATCGGATGTTGAAAATAATGGCGTATCCAATATGGCAGAAGCATGTTCGAAAAATGGTTTCAATGTTACAAAAATTTGTATCTTTAGATGTTTGTAATCGTGAATTTAGAATTTGAGTCCTGATTCAAAGTCATGCAAACCATTCATGGCAAATTATTCATCGCAAAAATTTGAGGACCTGGCCGTTGTTGACTTCGTTTTTCTTTAATTGTATTTTTTTATATTTTTTGTGCTTTTGACGTTTTTTAATTATTTATTATTTTTATTATCATTATAATATTCTTATTTTTTGTTTTGTTTTCTGTATTTGTTGTTTTTTTTTCATGTATAATTTACTTGAATAGTTTACTGAATTTTTATACGTCATAATATATCCCAGCTTGAAATATTTAGAGTCAGGACTCAAATTCTAAATTCACGATTAGAAAACATCTAGAGATTTCATACAATTTTTTGGAAATCAAACTATTTTTCGAACTTGCGTACGCTATATTGGACATTTTCAATTTTGTAACTCCAATTTCAGATTCGGATTCGGTAATCTCCAAAATCATAATACCAAAATTAAAGGAGTAATCAATGAAAATTTTATCTCAGAATAAAATGGCATGAAAATCTGATTTTCCCCTTATAGCTAAGGGGTTAAAAGCAAAAAAGAAAATAATATTGTTACCAAGATTCAACAATAGTGCATTTCCATGAAAGAAACTACTAAAACATGGATTAAAGGCTAATAAATAAAAATGTTTTGCAGAAATACTTCGGAAGGTTATTTTCATTTATTTTTTGATGTTGAATCTGTATTTTAAAGTGGCTTTAATTTCTTAGAAAATCTAAAAATCCTACTCAAAACTGTATTTTGCTTATATTGTAAATATTTAAATAATAATAAAAGTAATAGGTAAAGGTAATTTCGATGGAGATATTAGATACAAACTCGGACGCTTCTTCTTAACTGTTAATCAACAATTTCGTTTCATTCAAAGCCGTTACGGCATAGACACCTAATAAAACATTAATTTGTTAATAGCAATTTTTTTCTGAATTTTTCACACATTTTCGGTCTCTTCATATTTTTCATACAATTAACATCTTAATTCAGCATTTTTAACATTTTCATTAAAAACATTTTTAGAAAAAGCCGCTTGTTCGGGAATCGAAATGATTTTCACAAATGGCGCTTGAAAAATATTTCAACCACGTTGAAATGTTTGATTGACGCAATTACCACTAGTTGCTTTGCAGAATATAAGCAGCCAAATTCGATTTTATTTAGTAAATTTCTGTTTAAGAGTAGAAATTGTTGATTTAAACTAAGGAAACATCCATGTTTGAACCTATTTTTTCTGACACTACCTTTCCCAATTTCAATATTTTTCCATGATTTTAAAACATATATATTTATCTGGGACAATAATCATGAAAGCCAAGAATATTTGACTTATTATCGCAAACTCTCTATGAAGTCCATTTGTTATGATCTAAATCTTCCCACAAAATAACATCAATAAATTGAATTTTATCCGCCAGTTGAATATTTTCATCATCAGCGTATCGCAGAACCTAAAAACGACCCTATGAACCTTGAAGTAACAAATTTTCAAAAATGTCGACCAATTTAAAAAATATCGTCTGCCATATTAAATTCGCGATTTTTATATTTTGAAATCTGACGACAAATTCGCGATCAGGGACCCAAAAAATATGCAGACACGCAATGGCATAAAAATAATAAATCTTTTAAACTAAGCGAACACTGGGTATTAATATGTGTGATGAAATATCGGCCATTTTGGATCTGCTATCTTGAAATTTTGAAAAGAATATTTTCAGGGGAAACACTGCTCTTATTACTATGTGAAAACATGATCATGTTTGAAACGAAATTGTCAAAAATGCGATTTTTTAAAGAATGTCCGTAACAATTCTTGAAAATGATTTTTTTTTTGCAATTTTATTAGCGAATTCTAAAAGAGCGTGTCTAAATTTAAGAAATGGATTTTGAACAAATTTTTCCGTTCGTAGTAACAGAGAAAATTAACATTGAAACTGTTTGAAAAAAACTGAATGAAGATATAAAATAATATCTCCGGAAATTGTTGAAATCTATTCGAAATTTATTCAGTACACTTCATCACGTGTACTTTGCCATACCCTAACCTAAAAGTTCGAAAATAACTCAAAATGCGTTTAAATAATATAAATATGTTTTACAAATTAAAACATTTTACAAATTAAAATCGAGAAAATTTACACAATAGCAATACAAAAATATAAATAAATCTTTTTTCTTCTCTGACCTTTTCGTAAGTGAAAATTTTCTTCATAAGTTTCTTTTATTTTATGTCAAATTTACTTGGTGTAATAAATTAGACAGTTTTTAACATTTCGTTTATTTATTTTGACCCTATTCAGAAAATTATAATTCTATACAAAATACAAAATAATAGAAATTACAATATAACAAAAATAAATATTTCTAAATAACTTTTCATAACCTTTTATTCGGGTTTTATTTGGAAGTTAGTAAATTTGTTTTTGTTTCCGCGTACACTGTAGAATTTATATTCCTGTTTTTAACATCATATGAGCCAGTTTGAAAATGAGAAAGTTTGATTATTGTGACACTGTAAACAAATTTTTTTTTGAGTATTCAATCAGTATGCAGAAAAACAAGAAAAATGGAAAAAAACTATAATTTTAAGAAATTTTTCGATTATTCGCGCACTGTTGTTTGGACGTTGTGTAAAAGGAGACTGAAAAGTTTTTCAGATTACATACGATTTCGAGTACATTCAGTTACCGTTCTATTTACATATATTTTTTCATTTTTGAACTTGAAGGAGAGGTATATATGTGCCAGGTAAGTTTGATTTTTCAAAGCGGATGTTGACTGATTTGTTATTATTTTTGATAAAAAAAGTTTTCCAAGTGTTTCCTTTTATGTTTATTTCTTTCTATTGCAAGGATTTTTACATTTGAAAAATCAAAATTATGCCTTGCGTTAATTCTATGTGTTGTAAGTCCTGTGTATTTGTCTTCGTTTAAATAAATATTATGTTCATGTTCGGATATTCTATTTTTTAAAAGTCTACCCGTCTCATCTATATAGACTCCATCGCAATTGTTGCATTTAATTTCGTATATGACGTCTTTGTGATGTAATGTATCTGTTTTGTCTTTGAACGGTTTAATGCCGCCAATATTTACGTTCGTTGGTTTGAAAACTACTCTGATATTATTATTTCTGAAATTGCTTCTTATATTCTCTGAGATTTTTTTGAAATATGGAATGCTAATTGTTTTAATATATTTCTTACCGTTTGATTTCATGTCAAGGGTGTTATATATTTTATAAACACTTCTCCTGAAACATTCATTAATTATGTAAGTGGGATAACCGTTTTCAGTTAATATTTTCTTGACTAATTTTAAATTTTTTTCTCTAAATTTAATGTGTGCTAATCTTAGTGCTCTATCGATTAATCCAAATCTACACCTATTTTGTAGTGTAATGGATGATTAGAATGGAAATTTAAATATCTGCCTGAAAATGTGTTTTTATGGTACCAATCTATAATTAAAGTGTTTCTATCGTTTATAATGAGCAAATCTAAAAAGCTAATTCTTTTGTTATTTTCTTTTTCCATGCCCGAATAAACATTTACCTACGGGTCGGATCAGGAACGGATCCGGAAGCCTTAGCACAGATCCGATCCAGATCCGAATGCCTCATCTGAACCTGATCCGGATGTAACGCAACCGCAGATACGTGTCGGGTCCGGGTCCCGCAGGTCAGAAAACTCTCTCTCCGATCCTGATCTGTTTCAAATCGGGCTTTTAATTATAATTCCTTATATACATATACATAAAAACTTTTATGTGGGGTCTATACAGCTAGGTGACAAATACCATACGGGTTTTCCGAGAACCTTGTTTACCGACAAATCTCCGTCCTATATACATAGTGTATTAGGATGAGGTTAAAAAGTTTCTGAGCGCTATTTCGTAATTTCGGAATCATTACTGCGAAATTTAGCATTACATATATAGTCACAAAACAAATTTCGGAAAGATTGATTGAGAATTGGCAGAGAAAAACGTGCCACAAAAAATGATCGACGAATAGGTTATGACGACAAGTAAATGAAATGACAAGTTTTTTTTTCTTTCAGGCTTTCTCCTCCAATTCTCAATCAATCCTTTAATTTGTTTTGTGACTACATATAATGCTAACTTTTGTAGTCGTAGTATATAAAGTTTGTATAGTTATATAGTGGAGTTTGATAACATTTTAGGGTAGAATTTGACATTATCGACCGAGCCACCTTTAGTTCCCTTAACCACCATTACAAAAAAAAAAACGAATAATTTGTCAATTTCTCAACCAGATCTGAATATATATATATATTTCAATTTCATGGTGGTTGACAAGATTCTCGAAAAAAAGTCTTGTCATTTCAAGATTATCTCAAAAGCGTATATATGTTAGTGAAATATGTAAGAACATTGCTTTATTCGCCTTGGTCGGTGTCCCGCTTCCGCGCCATCTGTGGTCTGGGTTTCTCGATGTGTATACTGTATGTTTTTTGGGTCGCTGAATCCGAATCCGAAGTCCATTTAACTCTATCACGTCAAGTTTTTGACATAATCTCAAAAAAATACCTATAATTCGATCCTAAAATGTGAAAATAAGATAAAATACTTTAACAACATTTTCTTTTTACGTAAAACCTTTTAAAATTGTGCAATTGAGAGTCGACCTGAAAAGTTACGGGCCTATAAAAATTAATTTCAATACAAATCGTTTCCAATATAGCATCCTAAATGACACATTGGTAAACATTCATGATTTTTTAACTCGTGTACCTTCAATTGTAACAAAAAAGTTATATAACAAAAAAGTTCAGAATCACTCGAAAAGTACGTCTAAATTTTTTCAAATATTTTTGAGCCATTTTAAATTTTTCGAAAAACGGCGAAATCCAAAAAATCTAAAATCGTCTTCACAAATTTTGTAAAAATTCAGATGTATTTTTCGAGTGATTCGGAACATTTTATGTTGAGTAACATTTTTTCTTAAAGTTGACGGTACTCGAGTTAAAATATCATGAATGTTTGCAATTATTATTTTTTGAGATTGTGTCAAAAACCTGACAAGGATATAGTGTTAAATGGACTTCGGTGTCGGATTCAGCGACCCAAAAAACATACAGTACATAAGGAGAAACCCAGGCCGAAACAAAATTTTGTTTTTTGTGTGGCTGTGTTGTTAATAAAAAGTTGGTAATATTAATACGAAAAACTGACTTTATATTTGCGTACCAGAATCACATGAAACAAATTCTATTTCTTCAGAATTATCCTTATTACTATCCGTATAATTACTCTGATCATTTTTTCTTTTCAATCTATGTTTTTGAACTCTTTGACGAATTTTCTGGCGACGTTTCAATTCCTTATTCATTTTGTACAAATATTCTTCAAAATATATATTTTTAAGGTTATGTTACCCGTACGATAGATATCCAAATACGAGCCGGATCAGGAACATATCTGGGTCCCCTTACTTATTGGAAAAAGTTAGATATAGCTAAATCCGGATCGGATCCGGAACGGCCCCCGATGGCCGGACCTCCGGGTTCCGGATCTGACACGGATCTGCGGTAGCGTTACAATCCTGATCCGGTCCGAAGCTTTTGATGAGGGACAGCTCCGGAAATGTTTATTCGGGTGGTAAAAGTGATTTTATTTTAAAAGCCTTTACTTTTATGTAAACTATTGAAAATAGGTAAAATATCATTTAAAAATTCGTTTGGAACAACTCTTAAAATATCATCAACGTATCTGTGGTAGAAAGAAAGTTTACATGGTAATTTTGGTATGAGAATGTTTTATATGAAATCCATTAATAAATCAGCTACTACCGGTGATAATGGTGATCCCATTGGTAAGCCGTATTTTTGTTTGTAATTTTTCCCTTGGAATTGAAAATATAGAGATTTAAAAATAATATCTAATCCTTAAAAAAATTCTGTTTGTGGTATATTGGTGTGTTCTTTAATGTCGTTCTATTTGTTTTTTAGAATTAATTTTACTATATCTGTTGAAACATTGGTAAATAGTGAGACTACATCTAATGAAATTAATGTATGATTTTCAGGCATTTTGAAGTTATTTATTTTACCTTCTACTTCCCAACTATCTTTAACTCTTTTTGATATTGTTTTTGTAAGTGTAGAAATAATTGCAGTATAAAAAGCAGATAATTTATAAGTAGGTGAATTTATTGTTATGATAATGATACGTAACGGGTCGTTTTGTTTATGTATCTTAGGTAATCCATAAGTTTTAGATATGGTTGAACTATATGTTTTAAGTTTTTTAGCCAAGTTTTCAGTTATATAGTCTTTAGTTTGGAGTTTTTTAACGAAGTCATTAACTTTTTTTTCTGTTGCCGTATGTTCATAACTGCTAATTTAATATGTATTGGTACCTATTAATAGTTCGTTCATTTTGTTTAAATATATTTTTTTGGACATTGCTACCGTCACGTTTCCTTTATCAGCTCTTGTAAAGAATACGTCTTTGTTGGTTTTAAAAAACTTTTGCATTATTTTGTTGTAGTCTGATGTATTGTTTATAGTTGATGTGTGTTTATAATTTTTCAAATATCTATTATATCGTGTACACATTGGTTTCGCGTAAGGTTTTTACTGTCGGTAACAATGTAACAATAATAACAATACATCAGAAAATCATATAGGAACGACGCGACGCAGATACTTTTTCGTTTTGCAAGAATCCAATAACAAGTGGAATTTCGACGAGGAAATTGTCATCTTTAACTATATTTCAGTACTGGAAACCCATTAATTTTTGGTAATTCGACAGCATTCTGCTAACAATAGATGACAATATATGTATACTTAGGTCATATTTAATTAGTTGACCATGCCTTCGCCGACATTTTTATTCCTTCGTCTACCAATGCACGTGCTCACGTGCATCATTTAATATTCGCACTGATCCATCGTTCGCTTTCGGGTCAGCTGGAGCTGAATTCGTAGCTGATGATGTATTATCTTCATCTGAAAAAGATTATTAAAATTAGTTGATTTTCAAAAGTTTTACAACAATAACGAAAAATAGCCCATTTATATTTAAAATAGGTAAACAATGGGATACTGGACTGAAGTCGTCCATCAACCAATGGACAATTTGTCATAAATTTTTTCAGTCATTTTAAGGGGTTTTCAGGATCACTGAAGAGCTTTCGATATCAAAAATACCAAATTGAAGATGCCGGTTTCAAAATCACAAAAACAAATTATTCGCATGGAAATCTCTCTATATATTTTGGTTATTTATAAAACTTGAAGTATCCTTTTTACTTTGTGGAAATCGCCTTAGAGTCAGATTTTTTTGGGGAATTAAAAATTATGGCCAAATGTCCATTGATAACGGAATATTTCTTATGAATACTAAACGACAACAGCTGATTACTTTTCAACTATTTTGGAAATTTTCGTATTATGGACTATTTTTTTGAATATTGAAAACAATTCTCATGAATTGTTTGTCTTTAAAAGATTCTTAAATTATTGTAAAGGCAAGAAATAATTTTTAATGATTTTTTTTATTGTTATTTTTTTTTATTATTTTTGTTTATTTTTTTTTTGTTTTTATTTTTTTATTATTATTATTAATTTATTATTAATGTCTTGTGAGTTATAAGAAATATAAATTTTATCAACTTTGTATTAATTTTAAAATTAAATTAACAAAAAATAAAACGAAATTCTGCTTACCTTCATCAATTTCAGGCTCTTTCAGCAGATAAAGAAAAATTTCGAACGTCATCTTTCTCTTCCTCGGAAACGTCTTAGATGTCATGTCTTCGTCAGAATAATTACACTCTTCAGTGTTCTCCTTTCGTCCACAAGTGCATAAACCCTTCTCTTCTTCAGATTCTGTTTACTAGTTGCACGAAGCATTAAATTAATTAACCTCGCATTAATTAAAAAATATTTACAATAAATGAAACGAAATTAGGCATACCTTCATCGTCCTCCGAAAACTCGTAACTGGGGACGGTTGCTTCTGACGAATTATCGTCTTCTTCCAATTCGAACAAACGTCCTCTTGCTCCAGTACAGGATTGCACATTGGCTCCTCCTTTCGCAATTGAACATCCTCTAACAGTAATTTTGAAACTGATGAATTACAATAAATTTCAGCAAGAAAATTAATAACCGAGAGGACCGTCACTTTGACTAAACTAAACAATCGATCAAAAACGGATGGAGATTCACATGCCAATAATGGGTTAGATAATCAGCAAAATAACTTTTAATTGATATACATTAACCCTCCTGTGCACAAGTTTTTATTTTCCCATAAGGGAACAATGTAGTTTGGACGAGTATACTCGTCCTGGCGCACAGAGGGGTTAAATAGATGGATCCGATAGCAACATTTTCATTGATAACGACCACAAAGTCATTATCGACTAAGTAAAACCTTAAAGGGGCATTAAGAATTTAGTATTCATATAAAAATCACAATTTTAACAATTTATTTAAAAACCATATAAAGATGTTACTATGCATGGAGACTTATTGGTTAAATTTATATAATTATCTGTTTGAATGATCGTAAATAAACGTTTTTCTAAATTAAGCACAAATTAAATTAACTAAACATTGGCTATATTAAAAAATAAAATATTTTCAAAGTACGGAAACATTTACATCTGCAACTGTTCGATTGTGCGTATGTACTATTTTCTTGAATTAAGAAACATTTATTTATAACAAGAATATAGATATAACAAAAGATTTATCAAATTTACAAAAATTTGTTACTTCAGTCAATATGTATAAATTCATTGCGCACGTTTTGTAGTTAGTGCACTGAAAAATCGTTTACATTCAAGTAGATATTTATCTAAAGTAATCGAATATTGTCTCAAGTTTATTAAATTTTTAACTATTTATTGACTTAAATAAAAAAAAAAGACACATTCAAAAATAAAAAATATTACTTCTTTGCAATAAAGAGACGAGACTCAAGTACAGAAAAATTGTTTTCTATAACTCCACTATATATATACATGTATTTGTCAATTTTTAAATGGACGAATTAACGTTTAATAAACTAAACTTTATTAACAGCGGATTTTTATTGATAGTTGGGTAGTTTGAACTAAATGTCTGTAAAAAATCACAATGTATTTTTAATTTCCCAACAGTTTATGTAAATTGGCAAGATTTTATTGTCATTTTACACAACCTTTGACAATTAAATCATTTCTCGTTTTCCAATAGTTATTTCTTATTTAATAATTAGTTAGTATATATGTACTACTACATGATAATACAAATTGCTAACTATTTATTCAATTATTGAAGAATTAATACACAATGAATTCGTCACGATGTGGTAATTAAAATGAACAAACATAGTTAAATTATCAATTAATTTTTTCAAACTATCCATTTACTCAAACTTTATTGTATATGGTGTTTCCTTATTTATTTGATTAAAACGTGTAAATTGCTATTAAAAGTACAAAATAAACAAAATACTATCTTAATGGTTATATAATTTAGAAATAAATAAAAATAAATTAATAAAAAAAAATAATAATGCTCCCTGTATTATGTCATGTGAAGAATTTATTAGTATCCAGAAATGATATTTAACAATATTATAAAAATGCATTTCAAATTAATATTCCTAACCTCTTAAAAAATAATCCATGTGCACGATGCATCATTTTATATCGATTTAAAGAATACCTTAATCAGTAAATAATCATAAGAAAAATGAGAATGTAACTCATGAAATTATATGCTAATCGGAACGTTGGCATTTTTCTTTTTATGCATCATGTATCGAATCACTAAACTAATTTAATAATGGACCGAGAAAAAGAACGGAACCCATTTAAATAGATTTTAACAATAGTTATTAATTTCATTATGCTGATAATGCTATATTATCTACGAATTACATACACACGATTCTGTGTAGATATTAAACCGGCAAAGCATTCATTTATTTGATTTTTTAAGACAAATTTAATGAATAAATGATCGACTTTGCTTATTATTTATAAAAAACTGTTGATTTTACAAAACAGTTCAAATTGTTTAAATGAGAACTACTCATAATCAGAAAATATAAAGTAATTGTCGCTTGTTTTTATGTGGACTTATGCATAAGTATACTATATTTAAAATGTTAGTGTTGTCTATTACAAAAGAACTGCGAACCTAACCACTATTTAACACTCGATTAATAATTAATCATGCTTAGTAATTGTTAATAACATGTCGAAAATCTAATATATTTCGAATTTGATCAAATTCACCAACAATATACTTTATTTCTTTTACTAATCGCTTCAAATTTATAATTCTTAATTTTCTAAAAGTATTTTGTTGAAAATTTACTATGATATTGCATTTTTGTCTTCTTGTTATTAGGGACATGAATCGACATGACCAATAAAAAAAAATTAAGTTTCGACGAAATTTATTTTAAGTCCTGATAAGGACAACAACTATAAAAATATAAGAAAACGTCTAAAAAAATTGATAGCAATATAATAATATATGTCACACAGGAAACATTTAAGGGAAATAATAAATAAAAATGTTAAAAAGTATCAAATTATTCTTCTTACCGTCAAATTGTGGTAAAAATAATCAATGCCGTCCACCGTTGCAATACAATTTTTTATAAATTAATAAATAGTACAAATTTTTTAAAAGGCCAATAAAAACATACAAATAATAAAAAGGTGTAAGTTTACATAAAAGTTACTCTGAAGAATAAAATATTTAATTTAAGAAAAACGACTATGTATAGTCAAAAGCGAACGAACATGACGGATTAAGCTTGTTTACCTTTTACGACGATTTGACAAGAAATAAACATCAACAATGATTTGTATTTATACGCAATAATTTAATATTGTCAACAATGTTTGTATATACAATACATAAATAGGTAATTGCTTTTCACTCGTAATTTCATTAATGAAAATATTAGAATAAATGTTTCTTAGTACAAACGAGCAAATTAAATACTAATGAATTTTCAAAAAGATTGTATTTAGCCAACATTTCAACATAGGTTTGTGTTTGTTACCAATCAATAATCATCCAACCATCATCAATTTTAATAAATGTAACTCGATTTTCTGTTATGGTACGATAATAATAACTAAATTAAACTAAACTATTTATGATTGTATATAGTTCAAATCAACATTCGAGAAAAAGGAAAAAATAAACAAAACAGAATTTTTCTTTTCAATAAAAATCACACGAATGAATAATAACTATCTGGAAGTAATGGTTTTTCTATCCTAATATTTACTGTATTATCATTGTTTAATAACAAAGTTTTCTATGTACTTTCTTTTATGCTTATTATGTTCTGTAGCTAAAATTTTAATGTTTTTCGTAATTTCCGGTAGTTATTGTGTATCCTGTAAAATTAGTTTCTTTTCCAAAAATATTCTTGTTATGTTCGTTAGTTCTTTTTTTAACACATCTTCTGTTTTGATCTGTATATACACAGTGTCAATGTTTACATTGAATTTCGTATACAACATCATTTGAATCAGATTTATTTAGTTTATATTTAACCGATTTAATTCCACCTATATTAATACTATATGTTGGTCATCTAACATTATTTTTATACTTTCAAAAATGTCTTTGAGATAAGGAAAGCTAACATTATTAATAAAGTTATCATCGTTATTATTTGTTTATAAAATAATACATAATTTATACCCTCTTTTTTTAATTCCATCATTAATAATATAATTAGGGTGTCCATTGTTTACGAGAATTTGTTTAGCGAAGTTTATGTTCTTTTTTTCTAAATTTAAGTTGACATAAAAGAATTGCTCTATCTATAATTCCATAAGCTGCAATTTAGTTATAGCATAAAGGATGGTAAACTTTAAAATTCAGCTTACCTTCATCAATTTTAGGCTCGTTTCCGCCATAATAAAAAAGCTCAAGCGTCCTCTTCTTCTTCAGAACTGAATTCCGTTTTTTCTTCCTTCTTTCGTCCACAATTAGTACATTATGCCCTCCTCTACTTGAGGACCTTTTTATTAGTTAAAAAAATATTAATTTAATTAACTTCGCATTAATTTAAATAATATTAAAAATTAATAAATCGAAATTCGGCTTACCTTCATCGTCTTCGTCCTCCGATAACTCGGAACTATAGATGGTTGTTTATGAAATATCGTCTTCTTCCGATTCCAACACTACGTCCTCCTGCTCTAGTGCAGAATTGCGCATTTTAGTGCAAAAACATTTTTCAATATTTTTACCGACATTTTAAAAAATTATGGAAAATTAAAAAAATTTCACGACTAACTAAATGAATAACCGAGAGGTCCGTGCTTCGACTAAATTAAACGGTGCATCCAAAAGGTGACGTATTTACATGCGACTAATGGTAAACAGAAAATTGACTTATAATTTATATACATTTAGCGAATGGATCTGATCGTAACATAATTTTCATTGATAACGACCACAAAGTCATTATCGCCTAAGTAAAACCTTAAATGGGTATTAAGAATTTTATATTCGTGTAAAAATCGCAATTTTAACAATTTATTTAAAAACTATGGAAATATTTTACTGTGCATTGAAACTTAATTGCGAAATTTATGTAAATATCTGGTTGAATGATCGTAAATAAAAGTGTTTCTAAATTACGCTCAAATTAAATTAACTAAACATTGGTTATATTAAAAAACTAATATTTTCAATGTACGTAATCATTTAATTCTGCAACTATTGGATTGTGTGTACATACCATTTTTACTTCGATTAAATGTTTATAAACAAATTTGAGGTATGGTAATCGGCGAATAATGTCAAGTTGCTTAGGGGTATTAACAACTTTGTATCTAAATTTATATAAAATTATATATATTTGTATATAATCCATTTTTTCCCGGGATGTTTTTGGGAATACGTGGAACATAAAAATATACCATAACAATGTGTGTCGGTAACAGGTCTAATCAACATTGTGAAATGTTAACATTTGCAATTTCAACATTCAAACTTGACATTTGCATGTCAACATTCCACAAACTCAGCATTTAGAAAACTCAAAATTTTCAATTTCAACATTTAAGAAATTCAACATTATTTATAGTTTATTGAATTATATTGTATTTTGAAAATCAAGTGTAATAACATTAATGGTAACATAAATTAAATCTTAAATCTGTGTTAGTATTGGTCAATAATATAAATGTATTAAAGAATTTAATGAACATTATGCGCTTGTCAACGGAGATACTCCATTAAATTAGTATTTCGGTTGGGTTAGGTTAGATTAGGTTAGGTTATGTTAGGTTAGGTTAGGTTAGGTTAGGTTAGGTGATGATGGACATGCTGTTGAATGGTATGTGTTAATGTAACATGATTGTGTTGAATGCACATGACATTTTAATAATTGTTGTAATTTATATTAATTATGCTTGTAATGTAATGTTGGACAATTTTATTTTTTATATTATTTATATTATTTGTTGATTTAGTCAAATGTTGACATTGAAAATGTAGAGTTTGTTAAATATTGAGTTTGAGAATGTCGAATTTGTGTGTTGAGTTTGTTTTGTGTTGATTAGATATGTAACCGGTGTGTCACATTTATAAATGAGTAAATAAAATTAGTGAATTTGGGCATCTGCGATTTTTGAGAAAATTAATTTTAGTCATTTTGTTGCCGTAGCTTTTATAGCGTTTAATTTTCTGAACAATTTCAAAAAATTTTGGTTTTTGAATGTGCCTAATTTATTATAAATTTGTAATAATTTAATTTAGTATTTTTTAAGTATTTTTTGCGTTATTTTTTTAGTAGTATTTAGTAATTTAGTATATTACGAGTTCCCTTAAAAGCTTATTAAGATCGCTCAAAAGATCCGTAACGAAATGTAGAAGATACGTAAAAAATATCATCATTAAAAATAAAACGAATATGTTCTAAGCCTAATTTTCTATAGACCGAAAAATGATACAGGAATGGTTTATAACATTATAGATAGAAGTATAGAACAAGATTTTTACCAAAAAATATTGTTCAAAGTAATTGTTTATCAAATTTGTTTAAATAAAAGAGACTAATTCGCGTTAGTATTCATAAACATGAATAGGCATTTTTGACGTAAAATTCGATGCTAAATACAAAACTGATCACAGAATTGCATATTCCGTCAGAATTTTGAGATATTCTATATTTTAAAGTTCGAAAATCACATACTTTTAGTAGATTCGCCCTTATATTAAATAACAAATTATTTTTCTTTAACGAAATGCGTTGCATATATATGTTGCTGATGTTGATTGGTTTGGTTACTGGAATTTTACGTCTTCCAACCGAACGGTGTGGTTGATATTGATACAACCGAACTCGCTGTCTGTGGCTAATAAATTTGTTTGATTGTAATAAAATAGGTTCATTACTGGTCTGGCTGCAGCTTAAATTATAATACAAATTAATTACAACGGAACAGGAATTGTTATATACTCAAATATCAACTACAAATTGTAGATGTATTATGTTTTGTTTGACCGAATTGAATCCATCGTAGGAGATGAAGTTTGTAATTCCCCATTATATATATAGTGATTCTGAAGAGCATTACACATCATAAATAAAATTCCTTTTTCTTCTCTGTTTTATTGAAAAGATCCTTTAATGTTTTCTTGTGTGTTACAGAGTAATTAGGTTTGTTTTTGTTTTTGGTAATTAGATATATTTAATAAATAACAAAGTTATTTTAAAACGTTTCGGCCTATTATTGTGGCCCTCTTCAAGCTTATTGTTCTGTAAAAAAATAATAAAGAATATGTGATTACAAAAAAATTTTTCACATAAATTACATGATATATGAAAAATGATACAAATTTATTTCGTGAGAGAATGAAAGCTGAATTATAAAATTTTTAATAAAAACTTGTATATTTCTAGAAACTTTTCAGTGTGAAAAAATTTGAATAATCTGGAAGAAAAGTAACATTTTACCTTAGTAAAAATTTGTCAACAAATTTTTTTGACAAAATCGGCTTCGTGGCTCAGGCGGTTAACGCACTGGACTACGAAGTCGTAGGTCGTGAGTTCGATCCCCGTCTGGTGAACAATTTTTCGATTTCGTTTCCAAGCAGCAGCTCGCTGTTGGTAAGACGAGCCACGTTGTTTGTGTTTATGTTTCGAAAGTATTGTTTATCTGGCGGAAATCGACTCATGACCGCTGCTGTACTTGGTGTTGGTTTCTGCAGTCCTACATTTCATACACAAATGTGAAGTATGGCGCCATCTGTCTAAGTCGATCTGCAGCTCTCGCAAAATCCTAGTAAAATAATAATAAGCCAACAATTCAGTAAAAAGGGCGATTCCGCCCGTTAATTAATTAATAAAAAAAAAAAAAATAAAAAAAAAAAAAAAAAAATCCAAGTAAACTTTCACATGTATATTCATTGAAACTAAAAATAAAAATTAATACAAAAGTATTCAGTAAAATGTTACAATTTAGGTATAGTTTTAATTTTAGTTATCTTTGAAAAAATTTCTTATTTTATTTAAACTATACATTTATGACCATGTTCAAAAGGGTTTGTTTATAGAGATTGAAAAGTTTGTAGACGATACAAATTTTGAAATGAAATGTCAACAGATAATCTTTCATGTTTACAGTTATAAGTTCAAAAGTGGAAAATGAATCTCTGGCAAATTTGATTTTTCGAAACGGATATTTACAGCGTTAGAATTATTTTATATAAAAAAATTTTCCATATGTTTTCTTTTATGTTTTTTTCTCTCTATCGAAATAATTTTAGTATTTTCAAACTCGAAAGAATGTCCAGTATTAATTCTCTCCATCGATAAGCAGTGTTTTTGTCTAGTTTATCATATATGTTCTTTTTATGTTCATTAATTCTATTTTTTAAAAGTCTTCCAGTTTCTCATATATTCAACACACCATTACAATCTTGACATTTTATTTCATCGATTAAACCTTCGTAATTTATCTATTTTATCATTAAGGGGAGACACCGGTGAGATTTCAGCTACATTAAATTGCAATTAAAAAAAATCGAAAAAAATTGTTATAAGCATCATTTTTCTTCACAATTTAAGTGGTGTAGTCGAAAAAAGAAAAAAAAAATTTTTGGCCGAGTTAGAATTTTTTATTTTTGATCTAAGCCACGTATCATCAAATCCATGCGTAATTTTGTTTGAAATCGTAAAAAAAGCATACAAAAAAAATTTGGTTACACTTTACCCAAAATTGACGGAGGAGATGCATTTTTTAGGTGTTTTATGATCGATTTTTAATAAAATCGACCACTTTTTGGTTACAAGAACTGTAACTGAAGATGTTTTTTATCTGAGTAGATGAGGTGTACCGACATAAAATGACGTAAATAGCTCCACTTCTCCATTTCGGCGTATAATGCAAAAATTTGTCCTGCGATTATTTTTTATATAAATATAATCATATATAACAATCTAATGAAAAGTTCAAAAACGACACGCCATAGCCTTGCTAAACATGGTACAAGAAGTCTGGAAGGATGAAAAAAAGAGGAACTATGTACGGAGCAAAAATGCTCTAAAAATATATTTTCAAAATGAAAAACAAAATGTAAAAATTAAAAAATTCAAAAAAAATTGAAAAAATTAACAAAAGAATTTTTTTTTAATAAAAAGATATATAGAAATATAATATAAATTTATTTCTTATGTTTCAATAAACATTCATTTGGAATTTATCGTATAATGAACAGTTCTTGTAACCAAAAAGTGGTCGATTTTATTAAAAATCGACCATAAAACACCTAAAAAATGCATCTCCTCCGTCAATTTTGGGTAAAGTGTAACCAAATTTTTTTTGTATGCTTTTTTTACGATTTCAAACAAAATTACGCATGGATTTGATGATACGTGGCTTAGATCAAAAATAAAAAATTCTAACTCGGCCAAAAATTTTTTTTTTTCTTTTTTCGACTACACCACTTAATTTGTGAAGAAAAATGATGCTTATAACAATTTTTTTCGATTTTTTTTAATTGCAATTTAATGTAGCTGAAATCTCACCGGTGTCTCCCCTTAAGTGGTTTAATTCCTCTAATGTTCGTATTTATTGGTGTGTACACAGAATTCGAATATTTTGATCTGAATATTTATTTTTTCTGATATAACTTTTATGTAAGGAATACTAACAGTGGTATTATAGTTTGTATTATCAGATTTTATACTAAGAGTGTTGTAAAGTTTAAAAACTCTTCTTTTGAAACATTCATTAATAAAACAATTAGTGTATCCATTATCTTTTAAAATACGTTTAACTAAGTTTAAATTTTTTCTGTGTAAATTTAATACGTGAAAGTCTAATAGCTCTATCAATAATTCCAAAGGCTGCACCAAATTTACAGTTGAGTGGATGATTTGAATTAAAATGCAAATATCTTCCATAAAATGTAGATTTATGATACCAATCAGTTAATAAAGTGTTATCTTCATTAATAACTATAACGTCCAAAAAGTTAAGTTTATTATTCATTTTTTTTTCTAAAGTAAAAGAAATTCTATTGTCTAAACCTTTAATTTTGGTCAAACTATTAAAAATTGGTTAAATATATTCTAAAGAATCATTAAACTAGGAAATGCACTAAAAATGTCATCAACATATCTGAAATAAAATGGTAATTTATTTATTGAAATTTTTTCTAAAAAATCCATCATTAAGTCAGCTGTTATAGGAGAAATTGGAGAATCCATAGGAATACCAAATCTCTGTTTACAAATAACATTTTGAAAGCGAAAGTAAAGTGAATTAAAAACTATATCAAGTGCTTCAAAAAATTCTTTCTGAGGTAAACTTGTATAAGTCTTAATTTTTGCCAGTGTTTTAAGAACTATTTTAACGATGTGTGTGGAAATGTTAGTAAAAAGAGAAACAACATCTAAAGAAATCAAAGTATAATTAGGGGAAAGTTTAAAATTATTATTTTTTTTTTATAGAAGTCCCAACTATCTTTAACTCTTGTGGATATTGTAGGTAAAAGTGAACTTAAGATAGATGTACAAAAAACAGAAAGTTTATAGTTGAAATAATAATGCGTAAAGGGTTATTTTGTTTATGTATTTTTAGCAGTCCATAGGCTCTAGAAATTGTTGAATTGTAAATTTTATCTTTCTTAATTGTTTCATTATTAATAATTTTTTTTATTATTAATCATTCTTACAAAGTCATTAATCTTTTCTTCTAATCTGATAAGTATTAATGGAACAGAACAATAATTCTAACATTTTATTTAAATATTCTTGTTTAGATATAGCAGCAGTTACATTTCCGTTATCGGCCCTTGTAAAAAATATATTTTTGTTTTTAATCATAAATGAATGTAAAGCAATCTTATCTTTTTCAATTTCTAAATTTTTATTTTCAATATTAGTATTATTTTTTGAGAAATTATAAATATCATTACTACATTTATTACGTATAAGGGTTTATTATCGATAACGCTCTTTCCTGAATTATAAATTTGTATTCATTTTTAACTCTATACATTCCTTCTTCAAGGCTAGCAATAAAATTAGCAATTGGAACTTTATTAGTATTGCAAAAAGAATGTTTTTGTCCTAATCCTACTATTCTAACAATTTCAAGTGGAATATCTGTCTTAATTAGATTAACGAACCAGTGTTTTCTAATGTTGATGTTATTATGCTGATGAAATGCATGATAAAGATGGCTTAGACTAATTTTTTCTTAAATCTAACTGCATTTTCATTAAGAATTCTCTCGAAAAATAAGTCTTCATGTTGAAAATAATCTTCATAAATGAAATGAAGTAATTTCCTTCTAATGAACTTCCATAAATTCATGGGATTTTGTTTAAATTTCTTTATTATTTCTTGATGTTTATTAATAAAAATCGGTGAATAAAATTCAATCGGAGGTGTAAAATAATTTGAAAAAATGTGTTTAGGAAGGAAATTATTGGTTTTGCATCTACACTGAGAGAAAAATTTAGTAATATTTACAGTCGTAGAAATAGTCGATAATCAATTGGTCATTTTCATCATTTATGGACTAGCATGTACTACGAGATAGTTATTTGCACTACTCGAATTTAGCAAGAGTTAGGACTAAATAAATAGTAGAATTTACTTAGTAGTGAAATGACAAGTTATGTATGTCTATTTAAATTTTAACTTCATTACAAAACCATTTTAATTAATAAAAATATATTTTTTCCTTTTTTCGTCGAAACCGAAGCACAAATGAACGAATGAAGTCGGTTTCGAAACTCAAAACAATAAACGTGAAACTGCAGAGATTAGCATAGAGTTGCGGTGCATTCTAGCAATTTATAATTTAATAAAAAAAGTAATGTAAAGAAAAGTGAGTGAAAATTACTAGAAAGAGGGAACAAATGTAAAAACATATTCGGTATTAAATATCGTGTTCATATTTAATCCTTTAAAACCTTAATGTACAAATTTTTGTCATGAAGTTTGGTACTAGATTTTGGCGTTTAAACTTCATTAAAAGAAATTATATTAGAATATAATTAAAAGTTATAAATAATATGTTTAAAAGTATATATCATTTTTATTGCTCTTTAACTTAAATTAAAAATTCATCGCCATTCGTATAACGGCAGGTTATGTTTACGCGAAAAAAAGTAGAAAATGGAAAATAGTATAAATGACTTTTGATTACTAAGTTTGACTGCATTTCTGTTAGTATAACCTCGTACTGCAGATGATAGCTCATTTGACTATGGGCAATAGTTATCCCGTCCATTTACTACAAAAGATCACTTTTAGTAGATTTCACTATTTTTTTCTCTCAATGTACGTAAAACAATTCTCCTCATAATCGACGCCGCAAGTCTCTTATTATTCGTCTTCAATTCCTTTAGAAGTGTTAAAGTCTCCTTTCTAAAATGAAATTCAATCCATTTGTAAAAATCTATTCTTTAACCTTATGTAAATTATATAATAAATTAAAATATCATAAATAAAATTCCTTTTTCTTCTCTGTTTTATTTCGGAAGTGAAAAGATCCTTTAAAGTTTTCTTGTGTGTTACAGAGTAATTAAGTATATTCAATAAATAACAAAAGTTATTTTAAAACGTTTCGGCCTATTATTGTGGCCCTCTTCAAGTTTATTATTCTGTACGAAAATAATAAATAATATGTGATCAAAACAAAATTTAGTATAATCATTACACATTTTTAAAACGTTTTGATTCGACATATACATTTCGCCATTTTGAATTTTGGAAGTTTGGTAACGGATTAGGAATCAGCGATATCAAAGGCCCCCAAGTACCAAGTTTGGAGTTAATCAGGTGTAAGGAAATATTCGTGCAATACTGTTTACTAAATTATTTATTTCGTTAGTTTAGCTTTTACGACAAATGAGTTACGCGATTATTTTTCATTATTATGCATGCCCATGAAATGAAAAATAATTTGAAAAAGAATGGGCCTCGAAAAAAATTTCATTTTTTTTAAACTCAAAAGTTAAAAGTTCTGGAGATATCATGAACAGAGACTGCATAAAATATCTATGTAATAAATTATCGCCTAGAAATTTGACAAACATTATTTCGGTTATTCATCGTGACAATCTGTGTACTTTTTGCTGAAACAGCAAAAATAGTGAACAATTTATCTAAAAAAGGTTTCGAAATACAATCAATGATTTTGTTACATTTTGTATGGAAAACTGCTCACATATTATTACCCACAAACTGGCCAGTAGACAAGTTTATAACAAATTGTTTTTCGATCTATTGTGCGTTCGATCAATCGTGCATTCGACCAAACGTGTCTTTCATTGACTTCAATGACCAAATGTATTTTCATTAATTGTTTTTTCGTCCAATGGTGCATTCGACCAATTTTTTACTGTTTCCGAAAAATGACATGAGTTGACTGGATTTGTTAATTTTGCAAGAATAACATTCAAAATTTAAAATACCCATCGGATTTTTTTAAAGCATTTTAAAATATTTCATAATATGTAGACGAAATTGAGATAGTACAAATATGAATAAGTGTTTATTTAATTACAAATTATACTATCTACCTGAATGTCATTGGGAGGTATAAAAATTGGGAGATTCTAAATTTATAATTCGCTCTGATCCATGTAGTAACTTTAGTTGGACCCTATCTATTGAAAAACTTATTAAAAATCACTTTCCCCTACTTATCAAATGATAAATTACTACGATAGGATAAGGTAATTTAGACGTGAGTTGCTCATTAAGCGTAATATATTAGTATGGTGAATCACAAAACTACTTAATATTCTGGTTTTATTCTGAAAGAGCACATTGAGTGATAATGCAATATTTATCAACAATGTTCCATATTAAATATTATTATTATTGTTATACTTATTATAATAATTTCATTTTAAAAAAATGTTTTCATTATTTGCAGATGTAACATTATATTAGAAAAAACCAAATAGTTTTAAACACAAGCATGATACCACATTAATACTGCAATGATATCTTAATGGAGGTTGCAACACTTCTCGAAATAAAGAATAATCGTAACGATGATCGATTATCAATTAAGTTCGATTCTAAAATACTACTTTTTAAGATTTTGTATTTTAATTATCTTGTCAGTTAGTGTTCAGTCGAGTGTCAAGAAACAAGTCGAGGCTCTACTAACTAGGCGAGTATTCATTTCTAATACACACGGACATTTTGATCATTTTTAAAAATATAACGTTATATGTGATACTAACTATTTTTTAATAATTTCAAATAGAAGGTTCTCAAAAAAAATGTTTAGGGGAAACGTTGAGTATAAATACAATTTTCTATTAAGTGTCGCTCAGACACGTAAAAAATTATTATTTTTCATGTATTATGATAATTATTAGGTTTTTAAACACTGTACTGTGTTTACTATGGATTTACAAGTCAACTAGATTCATAACTTCTACCGAACTACCGAAAATTCATTGATCACGATGCATCACAATACATTTTTTATAAGTAAACTTACGCAATAAATTTTGTCACAAAATTTAATTAATGTATTCATTATATAAGTATAAATTGTAACTTATTTAATTATATACTTATTATATTATAATACCTACCAATTTAGTGTAATAAATAATATTTATTGTATGATTACAACAGAAACAGACACCCTGAACACCTGGCACCTCTAATAATCTTCGAAGATGAAGATCAAAGTGAAACGTAAGTTATGACTAATATTTATAAATCTATATTTACACCTTTAACACCTAAATTTCTGAAATGCCCACATTACATAAATTTCAAAAATCTAAATTTGAAAGAAAGATATTAAAGAGTGCATGAAAATGGTCAAATATCTTAAGTAATACTCATTAAAACAAAATTATATCTAATAAAAACGTCCCCATGATGAGTTTTTTATACTTTTTGTACATTCTGTATATACAAGATAATGATACTTAATGGCTTTATATGCCTTTAAATTTAATTTATTCTATGAATATTTTATCACAATAACGTGCATCGGAAAGTAATATTTTAAATCGTATTTTGAATGTTTAAAAACTCAATTTTTGGACTCAATGGGCCTAAAAACCGCCGGGTACCAAGTTGGTTATTTCCTTCGGGTTAATCGATTTAATAAATGCGATTATGATATTAAAAAAAAATTATTTTCGACTTTAGTAGGCATTTTGGAGCCGCCATTTTGAAATTTTATTTTGTATAATACATTAGAGTCCCTATATAATGGCATCTCGTTATATTTGCGTCCCAGCATATTTGTCCGGTTCCGGGTCGTTATCGGGTTCAATTTTGTGCTATTCAGATGTTAATTGGTTAATTAGAATTTTAGAAAACAGAGCCCGAATTTTGAAAAATTTATTCAAACTTTTCTGTATTGTTAATAACGGTGTATTTCGAAAATTCCTATCTTACCTACGGACTACATTAGAGCTGCCTTAAAAGGTCTCTGCTGCGCCATTATAAAAACGATCATTTCCTTTGTTATGATTTTTCACAAAATTCTCGCCTATTTCAATATGCTTAAATCATAATGCAAAACATTCGTTACTAGAAATAGCCAAGATAATTTATAAATTAATTTATATAATTTATATTTATAAAATAACTTATAATTAATTTATAAATTTAAATATTTAAATTTAAAATAAAATATATACCCTTAAGATAGTTTCTCAACATAATGGTTCATAAACAATATTATGAGACCACAAATATTGCAAAATTGCGAAAAGAATAAAAAAGTTATTACTGATACAATAGAGTCCCGGTCTATTTGCCCACTCGGTTTCTAGCCTTCTTGTCCCGACGCGTTACATTTACCAAAAGAAGGGGAGCGCCTCTTATCTTCTCCCACTCTTCTGAATCGCGTTATGTTCCTGGCATCACAGCAGGCTCTTCCCAAGGCCCCCGGCCGCAAGGTGGGGGGAAAAAGATAGCGGCGACAGCTAAATATAACGAAACGGAACCGGGAAATATGCTCGGACCTAAATATAACGAAACGCAATTATACCGGGACTATATTGTAATTTTAAATAAGTTTTTTATGTGATCAAATGTACCATAGAATGTTACCATCAAAATTGAATGTTCAATTCACATTGCAATGTTGTTCGTTACATATATAATTTGTTGTAACCACAACTCTCATTTCCATTTTTAAACATTTTGTGATAAAACGGCTAATAAATTTAATGTTACTTATGCAGTGTTTTCAAATTTGAGAACAAAAGACTGTAAATAAATAATAAAATACACAATGAAAATATCAGAAAATATTGAGTGTTTCTAAATGAAATCCAGACTTGGCAGCGCCTTCCCTTTTATACCTGATGAAAAGTTTTAATTTAAATTGTCTCTGTTGTCATATCTTCGAAAGTATTCTAAATGTTAGTAGATTTAGATCAAATTTGTCTATAAAGTACAAATGTTACAATATGTGACTAGAATTCGTTATATTTTCTATATTTGAAAACGTTGTTTTATATTTTATGAGCAAGTTTTTTGTATGTATTTTAAATAAACAATGACATTTATTTACAGATAACGTGGACACTGAAGATTTCTCAAACCGAAATACAATCATCGTTGCTGTTACGATGATAGTTGCGTTCCTTGTTATTGGTGGTCTTTTATATACATTCGGCGAAGGTAAATGTAAATTTTATTCCCCAGCTATTCAATCGTACAGTCTTTGACAAAAGACTCGCATTATTGTTTATATATTCAAGTCTGTTAGTGACTTTTCGTATTCACTCAAAGAAATTATTATTCCCATTACCACAAATTTATTTCAAACTTGAGTGAAATAAGTCACAACTTTATTTTATGGTAAAAATAATTATAGTTTGCAGATAGTGTAAATGTTTTAATTTTTATTTATGGTTTTATTTTACAAACAAAACATTAATAATTGTACTATTCACATTTATGACGTATATAACAGTAATCGTTTTTTACATATAAAACACACGTCTAGTGATTTCTGTTAAATAAATGCTGGTAGTTGGTTTATTTTTTAATTTGCAGCAATTTGCGATACACCATATGAAAGAGCGGAGTTTGGGCAATAAAAAACGTCCATTAGAAACATTTTTTCCTTGTCATACTGCTTACATATACTCATGCCTCAAATTTGTGTTTTAATTTACATTCTTATAATCACTTGGGATTTCTTAAATCCTAAAAACTGATTGACGGATCCAGGAGTAGCAGCATTGTAGGTGACTAATTTCCTTACACCTGACATTTTTTTTACGTGTTTATGGTCATGTCTCACACATTCAAATGGATGACAAATATGTCTGCCGGGCATATAGCAAACAAAGTTATTTCCAAAGACATTGGCTAATTTCCTTCAAGATAATGTTTTCTATTGTTTATTTAAAATATTTCAACAACAAAAATTAATTTTCTGACAAAAAGTTGATTGTTCAAATCAATAATAAAGTTAGGATGAAGTATTGAATTATCTGACAATTTAAGTGGGACAGTTCCGCTCTCTGACGTCTTTATTTTGATGATTTTGGATAGAATTTCTTGATTAGAATTAATTCGCCTAAATGTGTCAGACATATCCATAATAATGTCTAAACAAAAATTTCAGGTACTGTCCTCCCTCCGTAATTGCTATCCGGTCGGGTACGAATTTCCCCTCATGCTCCCATAATTGCTTGTCTTCCGTTCCCGCCCCTACTTCCCCTTCTCCATGTATGAAACAGATAATAGAACATACTTGCACGAGTGCGATTGTGCTTCACTTATTACGATGCACCTGGAACAATAAAGGAGATAAACAATTACGGAGAGACGACTGTAGATTTAAGAATCATCGATTATGACTTTTGTTATTAGATCCAAATTCCTATTCTTTTCTCAAATAACATAATACTATTAAAAAAATTTCTTTAGTCTATGAACGTATGTAACATATATTTTCTTTTTTATTTCAGAATCATTCAAGGCGTTGTTTCCAGAATCATTGCATCTTTCGCAGACATCTTTTGGAACCTAGAACAATACCACAGATTTTTCGGCTAATTTTTTACATAGAGTTTTGAAATATATAAAAATGTCAAAACAATCTCAATACATCGTCTTTCATTACTTTCAAACATCACACGAAATCATAAAATTTCACTTGATCACATTATTTTACATGACAACGTATAAATTGTTAGTAACTTCGACTTTCACATTAAATGTAATTGTAATTTGAGACAGATTTGCGATACTTTTGTATTCGTTTATCAAGCATAAACATGACAAACAATAAAATATCGATTATCGGCAAAAATGTTGTAAATATTATATTATACAGAAATACAAAACCAATCAAATGCTAAATCTACGAGTAATTATATAATATGAATCCCAATTGTCATTATGAAGAGCAATCGTAAAGATTATCGATAATCGATCGAGTTCGATTCAAAATCATTTACTTTTTTTTTTAAATTCTACGTTTTAATTTTCTCAGTAAGTGTTTAGTCGAGTGTCAATCAACAATGATGGAATTAATTTTGAGAATGCAGGTATGTTTACATCATTTCTAAAAATATATCATTATGTGCGATTCTATTTATCGTCTAATAAGTGCACGTGTAAGGTATACGTACCAATAATGGGACACGTACCAATCGCTGGACAGACTAAGCGATATTCGTTTGTTCTCTGGACAAACATTAATTTATAAAGATAAAAAAGGAATATTTGAAAAATCTATGTACAGTACTCCTTCCCTTATTCTAATGTCTTCCCTTATTCTAATTTTTTCTCTTCTCCTATTCTAATATTTCCCCTCACGCGTTCTCCCCACTGACGTGTGGACTTTCTAAATACAAATAACGGCGCATGCGCAACAAGAGAAAAAGAGACAAAAGTGAGACTACAAATCTAAGTAGTGGGGGAGAGGGGAAAATTAGAATAAGGGAAGAAGGCCGCCAACTTGCCTGACTGGACAAATTAGAATAAGGGAAGGTCTACTATATTTTGGGAAAACTCATGTATAGTTTTTCACGATTACCTTTTTTGAAAATGTTAATAACAGGTTTTGAAAGTTCAGATAATTTTACATCATATATGATTCCTTAAAAAAAAGGACTAGTGAGATTTTAAAGCTTCGTACATTAAGAATATATTAAGTACTATTAATAAAATATATAAATTTTATTTTTTTAAATATTATTATTAAATGTTTCTAAACCTTTGAGCTCCAGACGCGACTACAGTGGGCGTCATTTCCAGTTATATTATTTCGGTTATATATTCTCTAATTTAAAATTAATATTCTTTTTTTCATTCTTAATGTTACAAACGTTTATATTTCTTAATATTACTGTACTTTTTATATTTTTATTCTTTTTTGTTATGAAAAAATTGGCGCTTAAAAACGTCATTTTTGTACGATTAATTCAATTCCACAGAAGTTCAGCAATAAACATACACTTTTAATTGCTGCTACACGTTTTCAAGGTTGCTGATTCCAAATCCAAAATTAATTTTTCGAAATTTAGAATGACGGATACAGTATGGCAGACAATATTTTGAAAATTTAATTACAGGTCAAGAAAATCAATAATCGGTGATTTTTGTGATTGTTGATTACGAATCAGATTTCAGTTTTCCGAAATTTAAAATACTGAATACAAATTGGGAGACAAATTTCAGAAAAGATCGTGAAAATCTTTACTCGGCGGTTTTCGCAGTCGTTGATTACGAACTTTTTTGTTTGTTTTTCGATGTTTGGTAGATTCGCCCGACAAGGTTACAGAAACATTTGAAAATAAAGATATAACATCTAATGTGTTAAATACTGAGGAAATTGGAATTAATTTAGATCGCGCAATCTGAGGAAATACTTTTAATAAAACTCGCTAAGTACTTCTTAATCGAACGATGTAGTTATTTATTGCGTTTCTTCTAATTACAATCTAGTCAATACAACGTTCAAAACCCGACTGCCGTTAAATCCCCACTTTCATCGAAGCTCGCTTGTTTTCGGAGTTTCTACAAACGGCATATTTACAATAGTATATACGACAATAAATGTTCTTGTATAGGTAGGTAATAATAATATACGTAACGAATATTTCACATAATGCGATTTTTACTATACTTGGTTACATGTATAACGTAACCTAAAATAAAACAGGAAAGGAAGTTCAGAAATAACTCAAAATGCGTTTTAATTATATAAATATATATTGCAAATTATACAACATACAATTGAGCATGTATAGACAATTCTACTACATCTGAAATAATTATAAGAACGATGTTGATATTATTTTCCTGTTTTCTGGAACCCAGGAATATCTACGACGTAAATTTGCATCTCTACCTTTGTTCCAGTACTGCAACTAGCAGTTCAGGAAACCGAGTAGTGGTTGGTAATTGGACAGCATTCTACCATCCAACATTTTAGTTTTTAATATCTGTTTTTCAACTGGCGTTGAATTCGCTGTTAGCACTGTACTGTCTTCACCTGAAAAAGATGATTAAAATTAGTTAATTTTCAAATGTTCTACAACATATTCACTACAAGAATCTAATTTCGGAAACTGTCCAAATAATATTGAATGTAAAGAAAGAGAAATTATACTAGGGACATCTATAAACCGCGTGGATAATTATTCGGAATTTTTTTAAATTAATTTAAGGAGTTTCAGGAACAATGAAGAGCTTTCAATATCAAAAATGTGAAAGTGAAGATGGCAGAATCGCTACAACGGCTGTCTGAAGCATAAATAATGGTTATTATATGCGCCATGCAGAATTTCGTATTCGATAATTATTATCAAAATCTTATGCAGTCGCACAAAAGCCCCCAAATGATATTTTGGTCTTGGAAGTATGAACAAAATTTATACATGAATACTGAAATTAAAAAATTGGCGGCTGATTATGTTATCGGTCATTTCGAAATAATCGATATGGGACAAAGTTTCGTTTTAGTATGATCATAGCCTTTAGATTTCCGCTTCACATTTATGATGTGGCCCGGAAGAAAAATATGGAATAAGAGGAAAAAGTAAAGAAAAATTAATATTTTTTTCTATTTGCCCAGAGAAATTTCCTAAAAAAAGATATGATATAAACCATGTCACAGTCGAACATAATATTTTGTAAACACATTCAACAAACAAAGTCAACTTCGAAAATCCATTCATCTGGGCGGACCAGCGTGATGCGGAACATAGTTTTATGTAAAAATTTAACTTTTAATTGATAACATCCTTTAAGAAATGGTTTCATAAGTCTCACACTGAACATCAAAAAAAATGTTTATTTCATTTTCTGTCCACAGTTTAGTTAGCCATACGACTGTACATGTGAACAAACGGTCCTTCACCCCCCCCCCCCCAACTATTCGCGTGGTTTATGGACTACCCCAATTATTTTTTGACATATCGCAAAAGTTTTAAAATCTCAAGAAAAAACGTTTGGCGTGGAAATCTGTCTATATATTTAGGTTATTTTTGGACATAATTCGATTTATATGGCGCATAAATACGATGCTAATAATTACTCTATTTTAGTATAATAAAACCATAATAGTATATTATGTAAGAAGGGCGCAATTATAGATCTCGGACGAATGGGAAGTTTTACGGGCGTAGTGCGCAAAATCGAGTCCTACTCCCGGAGTGTTAAAAAAATGTTATTAACTTCTCTTTATTTTATAAAAGTTATACCATCCTTTTTTTCTACCTGGAAAGCGCCTTAGAGTCAGATTTTGTTGGGGAATTAAAAACTAGCGCCAAACATCCAACAATAACAGACTATTTCTTGTGAAAACTACACGACAAAATCTAATTAATTTTCAACTATTTTAGACATTTTCTTATTATCTACTGTTGTTTGTAATACCGAAAATATTTCTTGTGAAATGATTTTCTTTAAAAGATTCTTAAACCCGTCAAAAATTATTATGAAGGCAATAGATAATTTGGAAGGATTTTTTAGTCTAATTTTAATTTACAAGAAATGTTAATTTTATAAACATTGTATTTATTTTAAAACTAAATTTAAAAAGAAATTAAAACGAAATTCGGCTTACCTTCATCAATTTCAGTCTCTACCTTCAGACCTGTTCCGGCCACAGTAACGAATTTCAAGCTTCTTCGGAGCTGGATTCTGATTCTTCTCCGATCTTTCCTCCACAATTAGAGCATATGCCCTCCTCTTCTTCAGAATCTTTTTATTAGTTACAAAAAATATTAATTTAATTAACTTCGCATTAATTTAAAACATATTAAAAATAAATAAATCGAAATTCGGCTTACCTTCATCGTCTTCGTCCTCCGATAACTCGGAACTAGAGACGGTTGTTTCTGTATTGTCGTCTTCTTCCGACTCCATCTGTACGTCCTCCTGCTCTAGTGCAGGATTGTGCAATGGCTCCTCTTTGCGCGAATCAGCCGGAACATTTGTTAATATTTTTACCGGCATTTTCAAAAAATTTCACAAGCAACTAGGTAAATAACCGAGAGCTCCGTGTCTTCGACTAAACTAAACGGCCCATTCAAAACGTGACGTATTTATATGCGACTAATGGTAACCAGAGAATTGACTTTTAATTGATATACATTTAGCGGATGGATCTTATCGTAACATCATTTTCATTATTAAAAGACCCAAAGTCATTAACGACTTCGTAAACTAAAAAGTAAAACCTTAAATGGGCATTGAGAATTTTATATTCATGAAAAAATAGCAATTTTAACAATTTATTTAAAAACTATTCAAATATATCACTCTGCATTGAAGCTTTATTGGTTGAATGATGGTAAATAAACGTTTTCCGAAAGTAAGCACAAATTGAATTAACTATACATTCGTTATATTAAAAAACAATTATTTTTAATGTACGTAATTATTTAATTCTGCAACTATTCGATTGTGTGTACGTTCCATTTTTTTTTAATTAAAAAAGATTTAATTAAACCAAGAATTTTACAGAATCATTGTACTACTAAATCATAGCTTGTTTCTCAATAGTTATATTTCATTAATACTCATTAGTTTATAAATAGATATTACTATATAATAATATAAACTATTTCTTTAATAACTTGCTCATTTTTACCAAATGAATGAAGCAAAGTATACTAATTAAAATGAACAAACATAGTAAAATTATCAATTTTACTTTTCAAACTATCCCTTTACGCAAACTTTATTGTATATATGGTTGTCTTATTTATTTGATTCAACTCTGTGTAGAATGCTATTAAAGTGCAAAATAAACTATTCAATTAAAATATTACTCTCCAAATATTTATATAATTTAGAAATAAATAAAAATAAATTCATAAAGATGAAAAAATAATGCTTCCTGCATTATCTCATATAAAGATTTTATTAGTACCCAGAACTGATATTTATCAATATTATAAGAATGAGTTTTAAATTAATATCAATAACCCCTATAAAAAATAATCCATTTGCACGATGCATCATTTTATATCGATTTATAGAATACCGTAATTAGTAAATCATCATTAAAAAAACAATGAAAATGAAACGTTATGCTTCAGATCATTGGTATTTTTCTTTTTATGTATCATGAATCGAATCACTAAACTAAATGAATAATGAACCGAAAAAGAAAGGAACAGATTTAAATAGATTTTAACTATTTATTAATTGCATTATGCTGATGATGCTGTATATTATATACTAATGATATACTTTCCATTCTGTGTAGATATTAAACCGGAAAATCATTACTTTCACTTTTTTTAAAACAAATGTAATGAATAAATTACAGCTTTTGCATATTTCTTCAGAGTCCCGGTATATTTGCGTGGCCGATCTCTTTTTCCCCCACTTTGCGGGCTGGGCTTCAGGAACGGCCTGTTGTGACGTCACGAGCGTAATGCTACTGAGGAGAGCGGAAGAAGCGACGCTCCCCTTCTTTTGGTAAATATAACGAGACGGAAGGGGAATTCAAAGAGCCGTGTGGATAAATATACGGAGACAACGGTATTCATAAAAAGCTAGTGATTTTAAGAAAATGTTATACAGACAGTTCAAAAATGTTTGATTGAAAAATACTGAAAATCTTAAAATATAATGTAATTTTTAGTTACTTTTTATATGGACTTATGCATAAGTGTTAATTGTTAATGATATTGAATATTATTTGACAAGATTACCAATAATATACATTTTCTTATTCTATTCTCTTCAAATTTATGTTTTTTTATTTGGTAGCATTTTGTTGCATTTTTGCTATGTATATATACAAATGAAAATAACGGACAGAGACTTGTTTATCACTTACAACGACGATTTTTGATAGGAAATAAATATAATTAATTCACTGTGTATACATATAAACATTAAAAAAATCAATAAAACGGAATTTTTCTTTTACGACACAAGTCACACTAATGAAAAATTAGAAGTAACGAATTTTCTGATTTAATGTTTACAAATATTAAATAAAAATTTAGAAAAATATGAAAAATTATTAAAATATAAAGTAGAAATATGAAATGTTAAAAATTATAAAATGTCTTCAATCCTTTGTTGTATTTAACTTTTTTTTTTTATGTATCGTGTATAGAATCACTAAACTAATCTAATAATTGACCGATAAACAGTGAAACAAATTTAAATAGATTTTTAGTACTTATTAATTGCATTTCATGATATACACACGATTCTGTGTAGATATTAAACCGGCAAAGCATTAATTTCATTAGATTTTTTAAGACAAATGGTATGAATAAATGATTTATTTTCCATAGAATTCATAAAATACTAGGAATGTTATGAAAATTTTATATAAACAGTTGAAAACGTTTAAATGAAAAGGGCTGAAAATCCCACACTATAAAGTTACTTTCTCTTATTTTATATACGGACTTATGCATAAGTGTACTTTTAAATGAGTCAGTGTTATCTAAAAAAGGACTGAGAACCTAACCGCTATTTAACACTTTGGATTAAAAATTAATTACTTTTATTATTTGTTAAGGATATGTCGAAAAATTATAACATTACGACCTTTGTAAAAATTAAACAATAATCTACTTTTTTATTTTTTATTCTAATCGCATCAAATGTATATTTTTTAAAGTTTTTGTATTTTGTTAAATATTTACAGCGATTTAGTATTAAAATGTTCTTCTTGTTATATGGGATATTGTTTCACATGGGAAATTAACCAATAAACATAATAACGTGATGACCAAATTTATTTTAGGTCTTTCCGAATAACAACTATAAACATATAACAAAATACGTAAAAAAGGAAAGATTTAAAAGAAACAGTAAATAAAAATGTGAAAAAGTATAAAATTATTCTTCTTACCCTGCAATTCTGGTAAAATTAATCATCTGGTTCATCATTGTAACACAATTTTTTTAAAATGAATACGTACTAAAAATTTTCAAATAAAAATAAAGAGTCCAATAAAATCTAAAAATAATAAAAACGTGTAAATTTAAGTACAACTTAGTAAGAAGAATAAAATATTTGGTTTCAGAAAAACGACCATGTTTTCGAAAGTGAACGAGCATAGCGAACTACGCCTTGTTTAACTTTTACAACGACGATTTGAAAAGAAATAAACATCAACAATGATTGTATATACTTCTAATTAACACTCGAAACAAAGGAAAACAACAATAAAACGTAATTTTTCTTTTATAATAAAAACTACATTAACGATTAATAACTATCTGGAAGCAATGGTTTTTCTAATCTGATGTTTACTGTATTATTATTGGCTTCAATAACAAAGTTTTCAATGTGTTTTCTTTTATGTTTATTATATTCTGTAGCAAAAATTTTAAGGTTATTGTAATTAAAGTCCGGTATTTATTCTTAATTTTCTACATCCTTACTCTTATTCCAGCTTCAAATTCAGATAAAATTCATCAATGTTAGTTTGAAAAAATTGTTTTTTAATAACATAAAATTTCTTTAGTGTATGAACGTATGTAACATATATTTTCTTTTTTTTTTCAGAATCATTCAAGGCGTTGTATCCAGAATTATTGCATCTATGAAGTAAGTTCATGATTGCATCTTTCGCAGACATCTTTTGGAACCTAGAACAATACCACAGATTTTTCGGCTAATTTTTTACATAGAGTTTTGAAATATATGAAAATGTCAAAACAATCTCCATACATCGTCTTTCATTACTTTCTAAACATCACACGAAATCATAAAATTTCACTTGATCACATTATTTTACATGACAACGTATAAATTGTTAGTAATTTCGACTTTCACAGCGATATTCGTTTGTTCACTGAACAAACATTATTGTATAGAGATATAAAAGGAATATTTGAAAAATCTATGTATTTTAGGAAAAATCATGTATAGTTTTTCACGGTTACCTTTTTTAAAAATGTTAATAACAGGTTCTGAAAGTTCAGTTAATTTTACGTCATATGTGATTCCTTAAAAACAAAGACTTCGTACATTAAGAATATATTAAGTACTATTAATAAAATCTATAAATTTTATTTTTTTTAAATATTATTATTAAATGTTTTTAAACCTTTGAACCCCAGACGCGACTACAGTGGGCGTCATTTCCAGTTATATTATTTCGGTTATACATTTTCCCATTTATAATTAATATTCCTTTTTTCATTGTTAATGTGATAAACGATTATATTTCTCAATATTACTTTACTTTTGATATTTTTATTCTTTTTTTTTTATAAACAAATTGACGCTTAAAAACGTCATTTTTGTATGATTAATTCAATTCCGCAGAAGTTCAGCAATAAACATGCACTTTTAATTACTGCTACACGTTTTCGAGGTCGCTGATTCCAAATCCGAAATTTTTCGAAATTTACAATGTCGAATACATTATGGTGGACAATATTTTGAATATTTTATTAAAGTTCAAGAAAATCAATAATCGGTGATTTTTATGGTTGTTGATTACGAATCCGATTTCAGTTTTTCGAAATTTAAAATACTAAATCCCAATTGTGAGACAAATTTCAGAAAAGATCGTAAAAATCTTTACTCGGTGGTTTTCGGGGTCGTTGATTACGAACTTTTTTCGTTTGTTTTTCGATGTTTGGTAGATTCGCCCGACAAGGTTACAGAAACATTTAAAAATAAAGGTATAACATCTAATGCGATTTTTACTATACTTTGTTGCATGTATAACGTAACCTAAAATAAAACAGGAAAGGAAGTTCAGAAATAACTGAAAATGCGTTTTAATTATATGAATATATATTGCAAATTATACAACATAAAATGGAGCATGTGTACACAATTCTACTACATCCGAAATCATTATAAGAACGATGTTGATATTATTCTCCTGTTTGCTGGAACCCAGGAATATCTACGACGTAAATTTGCATCTCTACCTTTGTTCCAGTACTGCAAATAGCAGTTCAGGAAACCGAGTTGTGGTTGGTAATTCGACAGCATTCTACCATCCAACATTTTAGTTGTCAATATCTGTTTTTCAACTGGCGTTGAATTCGCTGTCATAGCACTGTACTTCACCTGAAAAAAATGATTGATATTAGTTAATTTTCAAATGTTCTATAACGTATTCACTACAAGAATCTAATTACGGAAACTGTCCAAATAATATTGAATGTAAAGAAAGAGAAAGTAGGCTAGGGACATCTACAAACCGCGTGGATAATTATTCGGAATTTTTTAAAATTAATTTAAGGAGTTTCAGGAACAATGAAGAGCTCTCAATATCAAAAATGTGAAATTGAAGATGGCAGAATTGCTATAACAGCTGTCTGAAGCATAAATAATTGTTATTATATGCGCCATGCAGAATTTCGTATTCGAGATATTATTATCAAAATCGTATTCAGTCGCACAAAAGCCCCCAAATGATATTTTAGTCTTGGAAGTATGAACAAAATTTATACATGAATACTGAAATTAAAATATTGGCGGCTGATTATCTTATCGGTCATTTTGAAATAATCGATATGGGATAAAGTTTTGTTTTAGTATGATCTTAGCCTTTAGATTTCCGCTTTACATTTATGATGTGGCCCGGAAGAAAAATATGGAATAAGAGGAAAAAGTAAAGAAAAATTAATATTTTTTTCTATTTGCCCAGAGAAATTTCCTAAAAAAAGATATGATATAAACCATGTCACAGTCGAAGATAATATTTTGTAAACACATTCAACAACCAAAGTCAACCTCGAAAATCCATTCATATGGGCGGACCAGAGTGATGGGGAACATAATTTTGTGTAAAAATTTAACTTTTAATTGATAACATCCTTTAAAAAATGGTTTCATAAGTCTCACACTGAACATCAGAAAAATTTTTTATTTCATTTACTGTCCACAGTTTAGTTAGCCATACGACTGTACACGTGAACAAACACTCCTTCACCCCCCCCCCAACTATTCGCGTGGTTTATGGACTACCCCAATTATTTTTTGACATGTGGCAAAAGTTTTAAAATCTCAAGAAAAAACGTTTGGCATGGCAATCTGTCTATATATTTTGATTATTTTTGGACATAATTCGATTTATATGGGGTATAAATACGATGCTAATAATTACTCTATTTTAGTATAATAAAACCATAATAGTATATTATGTAAGAAGGGCGCAATTATAGATCTCGGACGAATGGAAAGTTTTACGGGCGTAGTGCGCAAAATCGAGTCCTACTCCCGGAGTGTTAAAAAAATGTTATTAACTTCTCTTTATTTTATAAAAGTTATACCATCCTTTTTTTCTACCTGGAAAGCGCCTTAGAGTCAGATTTTGTTGGGGAATTAAAAACTAGCGCCAAACATCCAACAACAGACTATTTCTTATGAACACGACAAAATCTAATTAATTTTCAACTATTTTAGACATTTTCTTATTATCTACTATTTTTGGTAATATCGATAATATTTCTTGTGAAATGATTTTCATTACAAGATTCTTAAACCTGTCAAAGATTATTATGAAGGCAATAGATAATTTTTAGGATTTTTTAGTTTAATTTCAATTCTTTTTCTTATGAGTTACAAGAAATGTCAATTTTATGAACTTTGCATTAATTTTAAAATTAAATTTAAAAAGAAATTAAAACGAAGTTCGGCTTACCTTCATCAATTTCAGGCTCTACCTTCAGACCTGTTCCGGCCACAAGAACGAATTTCAAGCTTCTTCGGAACTGGATTCTGTTTCTTCTCCGATCTTTCCTCCACAATTAGAGCATATGCCCTCCTCTTCTTCAGAATCTTTTTATTAGTTACAAAAAATATTAATTTAATTAACTTCGCATTAATTTAAAACATATTAAAAATAAATAAATCGAAATTCGGCTTACCTTCATCGTCTTCGTCCTCCGATAACTCGGAACTAGAGACGGTTGTTTCTGTATTGTCGTCTTCTTCCGACTCCATTTCTACGTCCTCCTGCTCTAGCGCAGGATTGTGCAGTGGCTCCTCTTTACGCGAATCAGCCGGAATATTTGTTAATATTTTTACCGGCATTTTAAAAAATGTTAGAAAATTATAAAATTTTACGAATAACTAAGTAAATAACCGAGAGCTCCGTGTCTTCGACTAAACTAAACGGCCCATCCAAAACGTGACGTATTTATATGCGACTAATGGTAACCAGAAAATTGACTTTTAATTGATATACATTTAGCGGATGGATCTTATCGTAACATCATTTTCATTATTAACAGACCCAAAGCCATTAACGACTTCGTAAACTAAAATTTTATATTCATGAAAAAATAGCAATTTTAACAATTTATTTAAAAACTATTCAAATATATCACTCTGCATTGAAGCTTTATTGGTTGAAGAGAAGAAGTGGAGAGTCGGCTATTCCTTGAGACTCGTTTGTTTACTAACAGCTTTCAATTACATTATAAAATTATATTGATATTTGGGGGTCCAATCATATTTAGGTCCAAGTGGCTTCGATAGACATGTTACAACAATATAGTGTTTCTTATATGTATGAAAATTGAAAATGAGCATTTTCAACACTTCGACCCCGACAACAGGCCAGCCGAAGTATTAATAAATAAAAGTTGCAAAACACTTACTTCATGCACTTGTATTCTAATAGACTATTCGATGCATATTACATGTTTACTGTGTTTTACTAATTACTGTCTGTATTATTATGATGTTATATATACAATATATATACATATAATTCGTCAAAGATATCTTGAAATTGTCGAAAAGATCTATGACGGATATCTTAAGGATATCTATAAGACATCTTTTAGATATATCGAAATAGTTATTTTCGTATCAAGGGCGTAAAAGAACTTTGCGCCCGTAGGTGGTCACCGCGCCCGAGGGACTGGCAAAAATTACCCCTAGGGGGTAGGGGGTCGAAACGTCGAAATTTGATGAAAAACAATAGGGTAATTTGTTTGCCGCGATTACCGAATTCAATACTTTTTCAGCCAATAGTCATAAACATTTTAAACCAGTTTTTATGGCATTATCATAGACTTTAGGAAGAAAATGCATAAAACCTTTTTTGTAGAAAATTTCATGCTCTATCTTTTTTGTTTGAAACATTTTTTAATAAAATTTGTATTTTTCAAAATAAATGCAAAAAACTACAAAGAAACTTAATTAGGGCTAATTTTTTTTAGTAATGGACGGGTCTGCCCCAAAATCTAATCAGATCTAAGTTATGCCAAGATCCAATGAGTGGATCTGCCCCAAAATCTAATCAGATCTAAGTTATGCCAAGACGCGTATTTCAAAAAAAAAATTTATGTCAATACGCTTATCCGTTCGCAAGTTTTCGCGAGACAAACAAACGGGACGTACGGACGTACGTACGTACAAGATCATAGACACAAATTTTTTTATTGTTGATTTGGGTTCCTTATGGTCTGAAAGTCGACATTTGATGAAAAACTATATGGTAATTTTTTTGCCCGAAGTGACCAAATTCAATACTTCGTCCCGACTCAGTCTGGGTCGAAGTAATTACAGATTTTGCATATTTCTTTAGAGTCCCGGTATATTTGCGTGGCCGATCTCTTTTTCCCCCACTTTGCGGGCTGGGGCTTCAGGAAGGGCCTGCTGTGACGTCACGAGCGTAATGCTACTGAGGAGAGCGGAAGAAGCGACGCTCCCCTTCTTTTGGTAAATATAACGAGACGGGAGGGGAATTCAAAGAGCCGTGTGGATAAATATACCGAGACTACGGTATTCATAAAAAGCTAGTGATTTTAAGAAAATGTTATACAGACAGTTAAAAAATGTTTGATTGAAAAAAACTGAAAATCTTAAAATATAATGTAATTTTTAGTTACTTTTTATATGGACTTATGCATAAGTGTTCATTTAAATTGTTAGTAATTGTTAATGATATTGAATATTATTTGACAAGATTACCAATAATATACATTTTCTTATTCTATTCTCTTCAAATTTATGTTTTTTTATTTGGTAGCATTTTGTTGCATTTTTGCTATGTTTATATACAAATGAAAATAACGGACAGAGATTTGTTTATCATTTACAACGACGATTTTTAATAGGAAATAAATATAATTAATTCATTGTATATACATATAAACATTAAAAAAATCAATAAAACACACTAATGAAAAATAACTGTTTAGAAGTAACGAATTTTCTGATTTTGTGATTACAAAAGTTTTCGATGTATTTTCTTTTAAGTTTATTATGTTTAGTTGCTGAAATTTCGTTTTGTTGTTAAAAAAAGTCATGTAATATGAGTTTATTTCCTTTCAGATAAAAAGACGTGTCTAGCATTAATTCTGTGCATGGTAAATGTTATAAAATTAGTTTCATTGCCAACAATATTTTTGTTAATTATTTTTTTAAATAAACTCTATACCATTGCAACGTTTACATTTTTTACTTCAAGTAATAATGATAATCAATCCGAAATTAAAATTAAAGATAACTGGTTAATTAATTTAACAAAACAGGGTTATTCCTGAAGATATTACAAGTATTGGTGGATTGAAGAAGAACGGATGTGTAAAATTGAAAATAATTACTGGACCCGACTTTAATTATTATGATAACATTAAAATTTTAGCAACTGAACATAATAAACATAAAAGAAAACACATAGAAAAGTTTGTTATTGAAGCAAAATATAATACAGAATAATATAGTTTTTATTATAAAAGGAAATTCCGGTTTATTGTTTTTTTTTTCATTTTTTTCGACTATTGATTTGAAGTATATACAGTTTATTGTTAATGTTTATTTTTTGTCAAATCATCGTTGTAACATCTTAGTCCATTATGAACGTTTACTTTTAAATATATGTTCGTTTTACTGAAATTAAATTTTTAGTTTTATTCTTTTTATTAAGTTGTATGTAAATATTTTCACCTTTTTATTATTTTTCGATTTTCATTGGACTTCCTAGAAATGTTTACTATGTATTCATTTATAAAAAATGTTATTAGAACAATGGGCAAAATTTATCTTGCCATGTTGATTTATAAATTATGATATTGTTATCGATAACCGATTTTTATATTTTTAGCTGATGCAATTTTGGTAAAGGACTTTTTTGTTTAAAATTTCAAGGAGAGTCACCTCTTGAAGTATCATTACCCAGTTCTTGGACACCCTGTATATACCAAGAAAACCAATTTAATACAAAATCGCAAGAAATATTCCACAAAATACTATTAAAAAATATAAATTTGAAGCGATTAGTACGCGAAGATTTTATCAAAATTCGTAATGTAATGATTTTTTGGAATATCATTACCTATTATTAAAAGTTACTTAGCATTAATCCAGAGTGTTAAATAGTGGTTATATTCTCAGTTCTTTTTTAACACACAATACTGACAATTTCAATGTACACTTATGCAAATCCATATGTAAAATAAGTGAAAATTACTTTATAGTTTGGTAATTTTAGTCGTTTTCATTTGAACATTTCTCAACAGTCTACATAACAATTTTGTAAAATAACTAGTACTCTATGAATAATGTGCATTAACAGCCTAAGATAATTAATAAATCGTAAAAATCTATTCAAATTAGTTTCCCTACTTTTTGTTTCATTATCAAATTAGAATGTACATCATTTCATGAGTTTCATTCTCAATGTTCTTTTAATGGTGATTTACTAATTATCGTATTTTAAATAGATATAAAACGATGCATCGTACAAATATATATGATTTGTTAAAAGAGGTTAAGTATATTATTTAAAACGCATTCTTATAATATTGATAAATATCATTTCTGCCGGTACTATTAAAATCTTTATATGACAATACATGAACCATTATTATTTTCATCAAAAATTCATTTAGTACACGGAGGATTTTAGTCCTGTCGCTGTTAACCTTATAACTATCTGGAAGCCATGGTTTTTCTAATCTGATGTTTACTGTATTATTATTTGCTTCAATAACAAAGTTTTCGATGTGTTTTCTTTTATGGTAATTACATTCTGTAGCAAAAATTTTAAGGTTATTCTAATTAAAGTCCAGTATTTATTCTTAATTTTCTACATCCATACTCTTATTCCAGCTTCAAATTCAGATAAAGGGAATTCATCAATGTTAGTTTATAAAGATTGTTTTGTCCTAATCCAATAATATTTTTAATATCTTCAAGAATAACTGTGTTTGTTGATTTATTTAACCAGTTGTCTTTAATATTAAATTGGGATTGATTATTATATTTTCTTGAAGAAAAAAAATGCAAACATTTCAATCGCATGTAACATATCATTAACAATCACTAACAGTTTGTTAAATATCAATACAGAGTGTTTAATAGTGGTTAGATTCTCAGTTCTTTTATAATTAAGATTAAAATAATTAAAACAACACTAGCGATTACAAAATACACTGATGGATAAGCCCGTATATAACATAAGTGAAACTTACTTTATAGTTTGGGAATTTTAGTTTCATTTGAACATTTTTTCACGGTTTATATAAAATTTTCATAAAATCACAAGTATTTTATGTATAATATGCAACATCATTTATTCATTAAATTTGTCTTAAAAAAAATCTAATGAAATTAATGTTTTGCCGGTTTAATATCTACAAAGAATCGTGTGTATATCATGTAATGCAATGAATAAATAGTAAAAATCTATTTAAATTTGTTACTCTGTTTATCCGTCCATTATTAGATTAGTAATTCTAAATACGACACACAAAAATAACAAAGCCAATGTTCTGATTAGCATATCATTTCTTGAGTTTCATTCTCAATGTTCTTTCAACGATGATTTACTAATTACGGTTTTCTATAGATCGATATAAAATGATGCATCGAGCAGATTACGTTTAAAAAAACGTTATTAATATTAATTTAAAATGCATTCTTATATTATTGATAAATATCATTTCTAGGTATTAATAAATTCTTCATATGACATACTACAGGAAGCATTATTATTTTTTTCCTCATTAATTTATTCTGAATTATTTAATTATTTCTTAAAATAAATAAGAAAACTAATTTGATAATTTAACTATACTTGTTAATTTTGATTATTACACGTTGATTAATTTATTTGGTAAAGATGACATAATTCTTAAAGAAATAATTAGCAATTGTGATTATTATGGAGTAGTATATATTTACTAACTAATAATTATAATAACTAATAACTATTAATGCAAAATAACTCTTAAGAAATAAGAATTGGTTTAGTAGTATAAACATTATGTTCTTATTAAAAAATGTTCTAGTTTAAACTAACTAATTACCAATAAAAATATGCTGTTAATAAAGTTTCGATTATTAAAACTTAATGCGTCAGTTTCAATAATTCTGTAAGAATACGGTTCGTTACTTCTAAGAAATCTTTATTTGAAATCATTCATATAATTATTACAAATGTTGCCTGTTTTTCAGTTTATTACACAAATTTATATGGATAGAAGTTAAAAATTTACTAAACTTGAGACAATATTTCATTACTTCAAATAAATATCTACTTGAATGTAAACGATTTTTCAGTGCACTAACTACAAAACATACGCAATGAATTTATATAATCACAGCAGTAACATATTTTTGTAAATTTAATAAATCTTTTGTTATATTTATGTTCTTGTTTTAATTAAATCATTCTTTATTCCACAAAACGGTACGAACACACAACCGACTAGTTAATGAAGTAAATGTATACGTACAATGAAAATATTTGTTTTTTAATACAACCAGTGTTTTGTTGATTTAATTTGTGCTTAATTTAGAAAAACGTTTATTTACGATCACTCAAGCAGATATATCTTCATAAATTTACACCAGTAAGTTTCAATGCGTTGTAACATCTTTATATAGTTCTTAAATAAATTGTTAAAAGTACGATTTTTACATGAATACAAAATTATTAATGCCCACTTAAGGTTTTACTTAGTCGTTAATGACTTTGGGGTCCTTATCAATGAAAATGATATTACGATAAGATCCATCCGCTAAATGTATATCAATTAAAAGCCAATGTGATGGAAATTATTCCGGACTAGCGAAGATCGGAAGTCTCATGCGTATTTCAAAAAGTTTTTTCGACTAATTCGCCCGTAAAAAGAAAGCTAAACTCTAAACAGCACCAACATTTTTGTATACCACCCTGACGATGTAATTTTTCAGAAGAATGAATCCCGAAAAGTGTGCCTGTTTTCTAAATTACAAAAAAAAGCTCAACTGTCCTAGGTAGCTTACAGTCAAGCTAAGATCTGGTGGCTGCTTAGTATATATCAAAGCCCCTACAAGTTAACGATATATATTAGATTGTCCTTCCTCGCTGGTTGATTTAAATCTCTTGAGATTTATGCTGATATCAATTGGTGTAGAAACTGATTTATAATCGAATCTCGCGTAGAAATTTTCGGTTCGGCATCAGTATGGCTCGAGTATTGGAAAGAGTACGGCTAAGTATCGGGAAGAGTATGGCTATGATATGGGTGTTGTATGCCCCTTGTTTGGGTCAAGGTATATGGGATAAGTCTGGCGTATAAGCGTTATCCATACTATTGTTAGACTACTTCCGAACGAGTGCCATACTCTTTCAAGACTTTATTTGATGTAAAAAAAAATAAATTTAAACATTTTTTAAATTAATAAATAATTTATATTAAAGTCTCGCATTGTCTATTTAAATTTAACCTATTTTCTGACAATTATTAACGCTCGCAAAAAAAAATTAAAAAAACCTTTCGCTTCGGCCATTGATGAACCAGCGACCCTAACATTGCAAAGCATGCACGCTAACCGCTACGCTACGCCCTATGTTATGAAATAAAATTTCAGAACTTGTATATTAAGATCGTAGATAGTCAATTTTTTGTATAGACAAGTTTCCCATATCTCTGGCCATGTTCTAAGATAATTAATCATTTTGAAAGTTTTTTATTTTACATATTTGCAAATTTCGTTTAGGGGTCTATACTGATTTACTCGAGATCGTCCCCCTTATCGATACACCCCCGAATTTTGTCAGATTTCGCGTATATCTACTACCGTTCTCGAGATATTTTAGAATTCTGAATATTCCAAATTTTGCAAATTTTTAGTAACCGCTTGCATTCAATATTATCAAACCCATTGTTGGTAGGCCCCAATTTTAAAACTATTATTTTATGATACTATTATTAAATCATGAAAATCTGTCACATTCTATCATGAAAATACGCCACCTTCGTAATCAATACAAAGCAGCTATTAATATAATATAATTTTATTATTTATTGACTTATTTTTCGTGGAAATGTGAAAATCGTAACAACTTGTACACAAATTGTACACAAATCGGAAAATCTGCAAATATTTTTTAAAAACAGATTGCTTTTTATATTTTTAATTTTATTGGATGCTTATTCTTTTACTACATAACTTACATTAATTTTATTTTAATTTTAAAAGCTTGCGCAAATATAATATTACATTTTTTATACACAACATTGGTCTTATTTCTGCAAAGTTCTATGATACAAAAAGGCCATAACTTAATTAACTATAATCGTACTGTTACTTACAGGGAAGGGGGTTGTCGCGCGGTTATAGGGGGTCTAATATATATTTTGATAAACGATACCGTATTTTCCTACTACGTCATGCTAGGTCACATGCAAATAATAAAAAATTAGAAATAAAAAAGTTGGCTGATGTTTCGTCCCGGGTCCGCTCACGGACTCTTCAGTGGGGCTTATGAGCGGACCCTGCCCCACCCTGCCCCAAAACAAACTAATTGCAAAGAAGTTAATTCATATTTTCCTCCTAATTCTACAGGAATCTTATTATAATATTATCCCACTCGACCTAAACGGTTATTAGGAGCTTCGTCGCGTGGCGATCCGGAACACGTACCAAGTAAATTTAATTAAATTTCATATAAACATTTTTTGATTTCGGAATATTCTAAAAGTGTATAAGATTCTTTGATTGTAGAATTAATGAAATAATTACTTATTCAAGGAGACGAATAAAGCTACATTACTGAATAAAATTTTGTAGTTTTTTGAAACATGCATGTATAAAAACATATTCAGAAACACTGTTTAAGATAATTCGACGAAAGAAAAGTAGAATAACGGATTTGAATTCAAGTAATTAAATTAAATTGGAGTTTACTGACATGGTTATGCCGCGGGTACGCAGAGTTAGTTAACTGAGTGCAAGCGGTTATTAAAAATTTCAAAAATTTTGAATTTTCAAAATTCTAAAATATCTCGAGAACGGTAGAAGATACGCGAAATCTGACAAAATTCGGGGGTGTATCGATAAGGGGGACGACCTCGAGCAAATCAATATAGACCCCCAAACGGAATTTGCAAGTATGTAAAATAAAAAACTTTCAAAATGCTTAATGATCTTAGGACATGGCCAGAGATATGGGAAACTTTTCTATACAAAAAATTGACTATCTACGATCTTAATATACAAGTTCTGAAATTTTATTTCGTAACATAGGGCGTAGCGTAGTGGTTGACGTGCATGCTTTGCGATGTCAGGGTCGCTGGTTCAAATCCCCCGAAGCGAAAGGTTTTTTTAATATATTTGCGAGCGTTAATAATTGTAAGAAAATAGGTTAAAGGACCCCGAATAAATCCGTATGGAAAATGGGTTTCGGTCAAATGCGCTGAAACCGTGCTATTTTATAGTTTTTGTCATGCCAATCAAAAGTTTCCCCGGGCTGAAGCCTTGAAAATGTTTAGTTTTTTTGCTATGACTTCCTGAATATGACGGTTATTGCGTTTCTGTAAGTGTCAAATCCATGAATTTCCAAAGCCTTTCTGTTATTATTTCGATAAATGCATCTTGTAGAGCTTTGAATTACCTTTAAAATGAAAAAAAATGTTTTATTTCGACCTAAAAATTGAGCGAGACACACACACACACACACACACACACACACACACACACACACGCACACACACACACACACACACACACACACACACACACACACACACACACACACACACACACACACACACACACACACACACACACACACACACACACACACACACACACACACACACACACACACACACACAATTATATATAATTGGATCTAATTGTATCAAAAATTGTATATAATTATATATAATCCATTTTTGGGTTGACCCAATTTTTTTTCATAATCCATATCGAACTGAGATAAATATAATATATCTATTGAAAAAGTAAATGTCATGGACTAAAAACATAAAATAAAATGAAAAAAAACGTAAAAATTTAAAAAATCACGTTTTTTTTGTCAATTAGCCATCATTTTGAAATAATCAAACGTCATAAAACAAAACTAATTTAAGTACGGACAAAAATACGTCAGAAAATATGGTGTTGACATTTTTTTTCTCATCATTACAAAGATAAATATTCACTAGAAAATCACAAAATAATTGTGGCCTTTTATCATGAAAATGGTTAAACCGGTAAAAACATTAATTTCATTTGATTTTTCAAGACAAGTTTACTGCATAAATGATAGATTTTACATATTAGTCATAAAAAACTAGTGATTTTCTGAAAACGTTATATAGTTAGGTGAAAAATATTTACATAAAAACGATTGACAGTTTTTAGCATGGAAATCTCTGTTTATATTTTAAATGTTTAGTTCTCAAAAAGAGAACATGAAGAATAATATTTCTGTGCCGAATATTAAAAATAATATTTATTAAATATTTATTCAATTCATAAGTACTTGACTAGACGGCACATATAAAAATGTAAACAAAGGTAAGTAAATAAATAAACGATGTTCAAAATGCGAACGTGAACGCAAATAATGATAGAATGAAACGGAGAATGAGAAACGCCTTGTTATCGTAATAGTTTTGAAATAAAATATCAGATGGAGTTTTTTCCACAACTCTCAATAGTTAAATGAAAATTGTCGGTCTTATATGCTCCCTTAATTTTCATAATTATTTGCGTTTACGTTCGCATTTTGAACGGCGCTTATTTACTTACCTTTGTTTACATTTTTATATATGCTGTCTCTTTATATGTTGGTTATCTTGGGACACACTTCGATTGTTATAATGTAGAGAATTGTGAAAATAATTAGTCCACTCCATAATAATAAGAGCATAAAAACTGCTGTCCTCTCCTTCAAGTTCTTCTTATTATGAACGAGAAATACTGGATTATTAGTTTTATATTAATTCTAATAATAACATTTTTAAAATAGATAAAACGAAATTTGGCTTACCTTCATCCTCTTCGTCATCCGCAAACTCTGAATTGGACACGATTGTTTCCGAAAATGAACTGTACGTATTGTGGTCTTCTTCCGATTCGACGCCTACGTCCTCCTGATCTAGTGTAGGATTGCGTAGTGGCTCCTCCTTTTGAAACTGAGCCGGAACATTTTGGAAACTTTCAACAGTCATTTGCAAACTGATAAATTGCGCAAATAAACCGGACATCTTCCAATATCATAGTTGTGATATAAGTCCCTTGGCCAGTCTGATGACAGTTGTTGTTCTCTCAAGAATATGAGCCTCTATTAGAATGAATATTCTCTCATCTTCATTGTACAAATTAGAAGAAACTTGTATATTGAAAAATATTCGTAATCGTGTATATTGAAAAGTATTACGTTAATCTCAGAAAATGAACTATAACTGTGTGGTAGGCATCTAGGCCGTGGACCTTGACCAGTCAAAATGGCATAATACTTAGCTAGTCGAGCATACACCGGGTTATCAATATACTTACCCATCTGTACTGAGTAGTTAAAAGCAGCATTGGGACAGCAAGCCATATACTTGGTAAAGCCTAGCGCCAATCTAGCAACTGGGCCGGAGATGCCATGGGTGTTGATCCAAGCCAAAAGTTCCCCCATAGGATCTTATGCGTCCCTGAAAAAAGCTTTAAGATCATCAACTGTATTACCATTTCTTTTAAGAGTGTTAGTAAAAAACTGTACAATCCTGTTCCGAGACTGATTTAAAGTTTCCGGGCCAACTGGTTCGTAGATTGAAATTCGGCTTGCCTTCCTCAATTTCAGGCTCTACCTTCAGACTTGTTCCGGCCACAATAATGAATCTCAAGCTTCTTCTTCGGAACTGGATTCTGTTTCTTCTCCCTTCTTTCCTCCACAATTAGAGCATATGTCCTCTTCTTCAGGATCTTTTCATTAGTTACAAAAAATATTAATTTAATTAACTTCGCATTAATTTAAAACTTATTAAAAATTAATAAATTGAAATTCGGACACCTTCATCGTCGTCGCGCTCCGATAACTCGGAACTAGAGACGGTTGTTTCTGAATTATCATCTTCTTCCGTTTCCAATACCTCCTCCTGCACTGGTGCAGAATTGCGCAATGGCTCCTCTTTGCGCGAATCAGCCGGAACATTTTTCAATATTTTTACCGGCATTTTAAAAAATGTTGGAAAATTAAAAAATTTCACGAATAACTAAATGAATAACTGAGAGGTCCGTGACCTTGACTAAACTAAACGGTGCAACCAAAACGTGACGTATTTACATGCGACTAATGGTAACCAGAAAATTGACTTTTAATTCATATACATTTAGCGGATGGATCGTATCGTAACATAATTTTCATTGATAACAACCCGAAAGTCATTAACGACTTCGTAAACTAGAAAGTAAAACCTTAAATGAACATTAAGGATTTTGTATTTATAAAATGCACGAATGTCGAGTTTTACTTGATTCGGCTTCGGAGTCAATTTTTGTCACCGAAGACTTATGCAAAAAACTTAAATTAAAACCTAAGTCCATTCATGTAAATGTTACCGGGATTGGAAAAGAGGCGACGCGAATATCAAAACAAGTAAACGTCACCTTATATTCTAAGTCAAATTCTTTCAAAACAAACTTGCCATGTCTAGTTTTGTGTACAAATACGGAAAACGTCCCAACGACTTCTTTCGATCATGAATTGTTAAATATACCTGACGATTTAAAATTAGCAGATCCTGAATATTTTTTGGTTATGTGTGTTAATTTATACACGATATAACTATATCGTTACAATGATAGTGTTTTGAACGATATTGAATCTTCATAGCCGCATGCTTATGGAGAGTCGAAAAATGAGTAAAGTTAAAGAAATATCCTAAGCGGAAATTTGAACAATTGTAATAGAAGATTACAATGCGGAATTAATGAACTTTGACAATGAATTAAGACGGCTCCTTGCAATGCCGCTACCCTGTTGCGATGCTCGTCTACAGGCAAATAACTTTGAAACAAACGATAGTTTGAATTAACAAAAATATATTCAATAAAAATTAATCATACAAAGTTTATTTCATATTTGTTAAACGGAGAAGTTTAGCGCGATTATGTCGTTTTGCATTTCTTTTGCAACGTGATCTAGCCAGTACATCCTACTCGGTGCAGTCTATTTTTATGACTAAATTAGGCGGAATCGTTTTCTTAACTAAGACTGGTCCGTATACCTTTTGAAGGTCAGATATAATTTCTTAATGCTCTAGTAACGAAAAATTAATTTGAAACATTTAAATGATCGGATTCTCTTTATTTTTGGACAATACTCGGAAGGGCATTTAAATATTTATTTTTCTGGTTCAAAGAGCCTCTGTAAGCCCCATGCAAAAAATTCCCGTTTTTCGTACCTCGAATATTGAAACTTTTTTTATGCCAATTGGTTACATATGATGACCCAATATTCCCTGCAAAATTTCAAAGTGAGCATATGCCCCGTTTCGGAAATATGAGGGGTGAAAGTTGACCATGTCCAATAAAAAGTGTACATCAATTTCACATTTATACTCGAATAATAATATTAAAAAACAATCAGACGATATGGTTCTTTACAGATTTTCGGCTGCTGATTACAAATCTGAAGTCAGATTTTAAAAATTCAAAATGGCGGATCCAATATGGCGGACGACTTTTTTGAAAATCGATGTAATTTGCCTAAAAATTATTACTCGGGGGGTTTTTGGGGTCGCTGATTACGAATCGGATGTTAGTTTTTCAAAATTGAAAACGGCAGGTCCAATATAACGGATGACTTTTGAAAAATTTAATGTAATTCGCTTGAAACTCGTCAACTTAAGGTTTTTGTAGTCGATGAAGTCTAATCTAACGTTGAATTGATATTGAAAAGGCACTCAGCTTTCTTTGTCGCTGCATTAAATCTGTTTAGACCCTGCATAGGAAACAAAATAAAATCTAAAAAAATCCAAGTTTTAATGCATCTTTTAAGACATCTTATTTGAATCGTGGGCTTGCGAATGTGATAAAATAAAAGTATCTTTAGTGTTGAAAATCTTGAATTTATAAAAGATTTCAGCCTATATTCAAAAATCCTAGAAACAAATGACTATCAGCAGATTAGCATTTCATTTATTTCCATTCCATTGTACATCTTATTCGAATCGTTTGCTTGTGAATGTGATAAAATAAAAGTATCTGTAGTGTTGAAAATCTCGAATTTCTAAAAGATTTCAGCCTATATTCAAAAACCCTAAAAACAAAAAACGATCAGCAGATTATCATTTCATTTATTTCCATTCCATTGTACATCTTATTTGAATCGTTTGCTTGCGAATGTGATAAAATAAAAGTATCTGTAGTGTTGAAAATCTCGAATTTCTAAAAGATTTCAGCCTATATTCAAAAACCCTAAAAACAAAAAACGATCAGCAGATTATCATTTCATTTATTTCCATTCCAGTGTACATCTTATTTGAATCGTTTGCTTGCGAATGTGATAAAATAAGTTATTGCAGTTTTGAAAGTCTGAAGTTGAAGGATTTCAGCATATAAACACCAAACCCTAAAAATAAAAGACGATCATCGGATCATTAATTCATTAATTTGCATTCCATCCTTCATCTTATTTGTATCGTTTGCTTGCAAAGGTAGTAAAAAAGTTTGATAATCTGAAAATATATGTTCATGATAGATGGTAAGTATTTTTTGTGATAATTTTTGTGATAATATTTATGATAATGAAGAAAAGATCGGTTTAAACGTTTGTTTGCACAAGTTTCGATTGCGGACAATATCCGATTTGCCACTGTATCGCCTCTAAATGGATAGTAGCCAGTTGGTTTCGAGCACGTGGGACGGAGTCGCGCTCCATGTTTTTGGTCAGTGCTGGCCCTCGGGTGAAGAAGAAGTTTGGAGGTTCGTAAGGTGGGACGTTTTATGAAAACCAAAATTCAAATACCCGTCGATGAAGCGAATTCCTATCATTCGAAATGGAGCGTCCTTAGCGATGAAATGTGTGTTAGCAACGGTGATCGCCTATATTGTTTAGAGCAGAATCTAGCCAACCGGGAGAGAATCGACAACTCGAAAATTTTGCATCCGCATCTTAAGAGGTTATATCGTCGCCAATCTCGTCAAAAACAGTTTTGGGGAAATGAATTTATAGATTTTTGAAAACCCCACACCGCCAGATTTATTTCGTCCCGTGTTGTTATATTTATTGGTGCCTAAACCCGGGAACTTTGCCGGTCGGGGCGAAACAATTCTTCGGTTGCAGTGTGCGAACGGTCCTGTTGTGATATTCATAAACTCTATATAAAATTGGGAAGTGGAAAATTGTGATCGTTTGTTTGTTGTGAAATAACCATTTGAAGCCAACGAAACTGATAGTTGTGCAGTGAGAAAGAGAGACAAGTATAAATTCCACGGATGTGATAAGGAGATTTGGCAAATCTACAAAGTGACGAGCACATTGGAAATATACCATTGGACTCTATTTTATCCTTTGAAGTAGGATCCATTGTAAAAATGCTACCCAAGGGTAAGAAACGCGGACGCAAAAGTAATGCTGCGGAAGCTCAAGATCCGCCATTAACAAGGACATATACAAAGCAAAGGAGGGGGACAGAGGAAGCTGATCATCCCGGAGAACAGGCGCTAATAGAATCATTGGACGACACTGTGACTGCCAACCTAGATATGGATGCCTTGAGAAACAATCGAACATCGGCAGAGGATACGCGATCAACTTCTCTTCAAGCTGGGGAAGAACCGGTACCGAACGGAAGAAGGCGATCGACGGTGCGGAAACGGTGAGAAATGTTCCAGATAAAAGACGGGAAAATATTTTGCGCGAAATTCAAAATGCACGCGAGCGATTGCGACGCGACTCCGAACTTCTAGCGCGGTATGATCGGGAAATCGCAGAAAATGAAGCCTTTTCGTCTAATTTTCAAGCCGGTAATGATCGCAATTTGTTAAGTAATAATGAAAATGAATCTGAAATGGCTGTATCAAATTTATTTGAGGTTAGTCAAAATACGCCGCGAAACGACGAAGATGTTGGCAATCGCGAAACAGTTAACGATCGCTCAGCCCGTTCCATCCATAGCAACGATCTCACACAAATTTCGACAAATTTAGTAAACGCTATTAGCCAAGCATTTCAGTCGGTAACCTCGGGTAACGATTCGGGTCGCATTATAAACAGACTCGCGGCGGGTCCATTGCCACGTTTCGACGGAAATCCTGCTTGTTGGTTACGTTTTAAACAAGCGTATGAGTTATCGACTGATTTGGGAGGCTTCTCCGATCGAGAAAACGTTGCGCGTTTGTTCGAGGCGCTTACGGGCAGGGCACGCGATGTTGTTCAGGGTCTTATGATTGGCACTAGTAGCGCGAAAGAAATGTTCAATTTGTTATCCATCCGATTCGGCGATCCGGATATAGTCGCGGGAACCATTGCTATGGATCTTAGAAGATTGCCAAAAATAAGCGTATCGGGAGACGATATAATAGATTTTGCGACCAAGTTAAAAGGCGGTATAACGGCAATGCAGTCGTTGAACCATTTGGGATATTTAAATAGCCCGGAATTAACAAATGACGTAATAAGAAAGCTATCTTCGACACTTACGTTTGCATTTGCGGCATATTTAAAAGATTCAAATGCATCTGACCCGAAGCTTGTATCGCTTTCGAAATTTTTATATGATCAGGCAGAAATGTTGTGTAAAGTAGGTCCGGGATTTAATTTAAAGAATTACGAATCATTTCGTTCAAACCGCACTAAAAGCTCAACCGCCGCTGTATTTACAACGAGCTTAACTAGCCCGCGAAATGACGTTGTTTCAAAAACGGAGCAATTATTGAGATGCGAATTTTGTTCACAATCCAGACACAATCTGACAACTTGTCGTAAATTTTTGAATTTACCGGTTTCGCGCCGTTGGGATTGGGTAAAACGCGAAAGGCGATGTTTTATGTGTTTTTCGACTTCGCATCGAGCAGGTATATGGCGTACAGGACAAAAATGTCCGATTAAAGAATGTGGTAAATTACATAGTCACATGTTGCATGATAATAACGCGAGTTCATGGAAAGCACGACCGAGTATTGAAACCCGCCGACGCGGAAATTTAAAAGCCATTACCACCATTGCTTCGTTAAATGGTGATAATTCCAAAACCATCTCGATCGAGAAAACATCGAACGATAATTTACATGCTAATTATATGCCAAATTCTAATTTAAACAATAATTTATGACTATTAAACAATGTGTATCAGAAAATAATTCCTGTTGCGCTTTATGGACCGAACTCGCGACTAGATTCGTTCGCATTACTAGATGACGGGTCAACGATAACATTAATCGACGCCGATGTGGCTAATAAAATTGGGGCACGAGGAAAAAAACTCACGTTATCTTTGTCGGGAATAGTTAAAAACGCTGTGTGTGAAATACACAGTGAAAGAGTTGATATCGGAATTGGAGGGATAGGAAACAACGACATTTTCCAACTTTTAGGCGCGCATACGATGAAATGTCTCGAACTACCGAAACAAACCCTAAACCAACGTTTAGTCGATAGCATTCGAAATCTGCATGAAATCGATGTAAAACCCTATTATAATGCAAATCCGGCCATTGTAATTGGGCAAGATAACGCGCATCTTATGGTTACGTTAGAATCGCGACATGTAGGAGAACACTTCTCCTACGCATCCCGAACACTGCTAGGGTGGGTCGCCCACGGAAATATCCAAAATACCGACTTTTCCCATAAGTTCCGTACGTATTTAATAGACTGCGAAAATGACAGTGAACAAGAGTCCCCCGACAATGATTTATACAAGCTTGTCAACGAATCGTTCAAATTAGAAGCCATAGGCATCGGAAACAATGAACGAATTGCGCCGGAATTTCAAAGGGCAAATGATATTTTGGAATTAACCACGAAAAAAATAGGGAAAACGTGGGAAACCGGATTATTGTGGCGAAATAACGTTGTTCATCTCCCTGAAAGCAGAGCAGGTGCAATGAAGCGATTACGAAATTTAGAAGCTAGGTTAGATCGTGATGAAAATTATGCTAAATTGTATTATGCCGAAATGAAGCGGTTTATAGATCTTGGTTACGCGGAAGAAATATACGAGTCGGAAACTAAAAATCCCGTTTGGTTCTTACCTCATTTCGGAGTAATGAATCCAAATAAACCAAATAAGATACGCCTAGTTTTTGACGCCGCGGCGAAATTCGGAAGTAGCAGTTTAAATGATCAACTATTGTCCGGTCCGGATTTGTTAACGTCATTGCTAGGAGTGTTAATGCGTTTCCGTCAAGGAGTAATAAAGGAGACATTCGCGATATGTTTCTCCAAATTAAAATGAAAGAGGAAGATCGTGATGCCCAAAGATTTTTGTGGCGTGGTCGCGAACGAGAAAAACCACCTACGGAGTATCGCATGACCACATTGTTGTTTGGATCAAAGGCCTCCCCATGCAGTGCCCTTTTTGTTAAAAATAAGAATGCTGAGTTGTCGGCGTCAAAATATCCCATTGCAGCTGCAAAAATACATCGCCAAACGTACATGGACGATCTTCTCGATAGCGCTGATAATATTGGGGACGCGATACAAAATGTCATAGATATTCGTGAAATAAACAAACAAGGTGGGTTTGAAATGCACGATTGGGGGAGCAATGACGCGCGAGTTATCGAGAATATTCCGAAGAGCAATAGATCGGGGTCGAATGTTAACGTTAAGAGTTTTTGCCACCCGAGTCGGGAAAAAGTTTTGGGTCTCCGGTGGGACCTCGTGACAGATAATTTTTTATTCAATATTTCCGATGAGCTCGTGCCAAGAGACATCATATAATGACCATTTTTGATCCCTTAGGCTTTCTAGGACCCTATACGATACGTTCTAAAATATTACTCCAAAAAATATGGGTTAGCGCGGTAGGCTGGGATCAGCAGATTCGCGATGAAGAAGGGGAAATATGGAAAAAATGGCTTACGGACCTCGATAATATTAAACAATTAAAAATACACAGGTGTTACACGCAAATTGCAAAGGAAAACGCGAAAATCGAACTACATGTATTTTGCGATGCAAGTGCTGAAGCTTATTCTGCAGTTGCATATTGGCGTTTCGTAACGGCTGATAGTACAAAAATTGATACCGCGTTTATCGCGGCCAAATCCAGAGTAGCTCCTTTAAAGCCACTTTCGATTCCGAGGTTAGAATTGCAAGGGGCATTAATCGCTAGTCGGCTATCGAAAGCAATTTTAGAGGAACACGATTTTGAAGTTTCACGATGCCTGTTTGGACCGATTCGCGCACGGTCTTATCGTGGATCAGAGCGGACGCTCGAACGTTTAAGACATGTGTCTCGCATAGATTGGCGGAAATTTGTGAGTTAACTTCACCGAATAACTGGCGTTGGGTTCCGTCGCGTTTAAACCCTGCAGATGACGCTACGAAATATGTAGAATCTATCAAAAAGGCTGACAATTACCGTTGGATACGAGGTCCCGAATTTTTACAAGGTACAGAATCCGAATGGCCCGCTGATAGTTTAGAACACCGGGAACAAGTCGATTTGACCGCTCGCGATGAAATACGTACCGTATTTTCAGGGTTTACGTACGAACAGTTCCCTTTGCCCATTCCAAATGAAAAACGCTTCTCCTCGTGGAAACGAATCCTCTACGCGGCAGCCCGACTTTTAGTAATTATAGATCATTGGAGGGGCCGTTCAGATAATCAAATAAATGTCGAACATGTTATAAGGGCGCAAAAATTAAGAGTGCAAAATATGCAGTCGGAATGTTTTATCAAAGAAATTATTGCTTTCAAAATCGGGTAGCGAAATGAATTTAAATAGTAAAATTTTAAAACTTTCACCTTTTTTAAATTCTGATGGTATCTTATGCGTAAAGGGCAGGGCAAGCAGGATTTTCCACGAACAGTTTGAAAATAATCCGGCAATTTTAGATGGCTCATCCCGTGAGGTCCGACTTCTCATCAAATATTTTCATGAGAAAATGAATCACGGAGGTCACGAGACAGTCGTGAACCAAATTAGGCGTCAGTTTTGGATCACTAAAATACGGGTTGCTCTTCGGTCAATCGTTGCAAAATGTGCAGTATGTATCAGAAACCGCGCTAAACCACAACAACCGTTAATGGCTGAATTACCGCCCGCAAGACTGGGCTTTCGTTTGCGCCCTTTCAGTTATTGTGGTATTGACTACTTTGGCCCCATAATTATAAAAATAGGTAGACGACACGAAAAACGATGGGGAGTGATTTTCACTTGCCTAACCATTCGTGCAGTGCATATCGAAATTGCCAACTCTTTAACCGCGGATTCTGCTATAATGGCGATTCGTCGAATGAGTGCTAGGAGAGGTCAGCCAATCGAATTTTTCTCGGACAACGGAACGAATTTTTGCGGGGCAGATGCAGAACTGCGCGACGCGGTACTTAGTTTAGACCAAGAAAGTTTATCCCGGTATGCCGTTACTGAACGGTCAAAGTGGCGTTTCATACCTCCATCTACTCCTCATATGGGGGGAGTTTGGGAGCGTTTAGTTCAGTCCATAAAGTCAGCCCTAAACACAATTTTGCGAAATCAGGTGCCGAGTGAGGAGACACTTTACACACTTCTCACAGAAATAGAACACACATTAAATTCTCGCCCATTGACACACGTTTCACCTGATCCCAGAGACCAGCAAGCCTTGACTCCATTTCTCTTTGAACCATTTCTTGTTAGGTTCTTCGTCGGGGAAATTAGGATTACCGCGATGCCGAATTGACGAAACTTGCCTTAAAAAACAGTGGCGTGTCGCCCAAAGTTTAGCCGACGCATTTTGGAAGCGTTGGTTACGCGAATATTTGCCAACACTCTTACCTCGAACTAAATGGTTACGAGAAACGCGAAATTTAACAGTAGGCGATCTTGTATTGGTAATCAATGACCAAGTACCGCGTAATATGTGGATGATCGGCAAAATCGAACAAATTTTTCCCGGTCGAGATGGTCGAGTGCGCACAGTCGAAGTTCGAACGGCAAACGGGGCCTTTATAAGATCGGCCGCAAAATTAATTTGTTTCGTGGAATCGGAAAAGCACTAGTTTGGTCGATGAAATATCGTATGAGCAATGTATGATGATTTATACAAAATGAATATTGTATGTATCCGAAACCTCAAATTGTGAAATTTGTGTTTCATCAATGCGTTTGCTGTATGTTAGATGATTTTAAATTATGTGTGTTCGGTTTTTTATGTGTTAATGTAATAATGAATAATTTGAATATGTTAATAATGAAAATAGCTATTAATAATAATAATAATTAATATTGCGAGAAAATTATGAAATAAGGTAATCATTTACACGCATGCTAATAGTTTGAATCATTAAGTATAAAGTAGAAATGATATCTAAGATCTATTGTAACATCAATAATTGATTGTTAATACCAATTCTTAATCGTGATGTGAATTTGCGAACCCTTGGATTTCGCAAAGGGGGGGGGGGGAGAAATGTTGCATACATAATTGTCATAATTTAAGTAACCGTACTGGGCGTAGGTTTTTTCCACTAACTGTGTTTTTTTCCCTACGCCTTTGCACACCCGAATGGGGGTACCTAATTTGTGGACGGGGACCTAATAGACATACATTTGTAAAGGTCCTAAACTGGCGACGATATGAATTATTAAGCTGTTGTAGAAATAGTTTAAAGTCAATTCGTTAAATGTAAAGAATAAATATAATGCGTGTTGATTATGAGGTATGGAATAAAGCTTTACGTGGCCATTGTCTCACTTCTAAATGGACAGTAGCTCTTAGGTTTCGAGCACGTGGATTTGAAGTCGCGCTTCGAATTTTGGTCAGTGCTGGCCTTTGAGTGAACAAGAAGTTTAGAGGTTCGTAGCATGGCATTTTGATTTGGTTTAAACTTATGAGAACTCGCTGTGGAGTTCACAAGTTTCGATTGCGGACAATATCCGATTTGCCACTGTATCGCCTCTAAATCGATAGTAGCCAGTTGGTTTCGAGCACGTGGGACGGAGTCGCGCTCCATGTTTTTGGTCAGTGCTGGCCCTCGGGTGAACAAGAAGTTTGGAGGTTCGTAAGGTGGGACGTTTTATGAAAACAAAAATTCAAATACCCGTCGATAAAGCGAATTCCTATCATTCGAAATGGAGCGTCCTTAGCGATGAAATGTGTGTTAGCAACGATGATCGCCTATATTGTTTAGAGCAGAATCTAGCCAACCGGGAGAGAATCGACAACTCGAAAATTTTGCATCCGCATCTTAAGAGGTTATATCGTCGCCAATCTCGTCAAAAACAGTTTTGGGGAAATGAATTTATAGATTTTTGAAAACCCCACACCGCCGGAGTTTTATTTCGTCCCGTGTTGTTATAGTACTATTAATAAAATATATAAATTTTCTATTTCTTTTAATATTATTATTAAATGCCGTTTTTAAACCTTTGAGCCCCAGACGCGACTACAGTGGCCGTCATTTCCAGTTATATTATTTCGGTTATATATTTTCCCATTTATAATTAATATTCCTTTTTTCATTGTTAATGTGATAAACGTTTATATTTCTCAATATTACTGTACTTTTGATATTTTATGTAACTCCGTACGATTTCCGCATTTTATCGTGCACGATTTGCGTATACTAAGTAGCGCTTTATCGTACACGATGAAAAGAGTACAATAAAGTGCCTTAAAACGTACTAGTACAATAAAGTGCCTGTATACGTACTATATTCAAGCTACAGCGTCCAATAAACGTACGCTAACGATGCGTCTATATTACGTATATACGTAGCGTATGCGTATACGACCATTCGTCGTCAATCGTCGTTCACGATAGTCGGATACGATGACCATTCCTACGTATACCAGACGTAGGGCGTGCATGTTCTAACCTGTTCGAAAATGCCGGAATATACATAAAAAGTGACCGTCCCAATATAACTTTACAGGATGTAGTATACATGGGTTTTGTTTCAATTTTTAAAAATTGTATTTCAATGGGAAAATTCCAATTTAATCTGAGAATGCTTAGAAGATACCCTTTTCGTTATTCGCCGTCGATCTGCATGCGCCCGTACGGGTGAGAACAGATGCTCATTTTCATTTCACTTCATTTCAAATTGTCCATCAGGGGGGCTGCGCCCCCCGGACACCCTGCTACCCCACCCCCTCCGAAATTTAAAATACTGAATCCCAAATACCAATTGTGAGACAAATTTCAGAAAACAAAATTCACGCTGGTTTTCGGGGTCGTTGATTACGAACTTTTTTGTTCGTTATTCGATGTTTCGTAGATTCGCCCGACAAGGTTGCAGAAACATTTGAAAATAAAGATATAACATCTAATGCGTTTTTTTCAAAATGCGTTTTAATTATATAAATATATATTGCAAATTATACAACATAAAATCGAGCATGTATACACAATTCTACTACATCCGAAATCACTATAAGAACGATGTTGATATTATTCTCCCGTTTTCTGGAACCCAGGAATATCTACGACGTAAATTGGCATCTCTACCTTTGTTCCAGTACTGCAACTAGCAGTTCAGGAAACCGAGTAGGGGTTGGTAATTGGACAGCATTCTACCATCCAACATTTTAGTTGTCAATATCTGTTTTTCAACTGGCGTTGAATTCGCTGTCATAGCACTATACGGTCTTCACCTGAAAAAGATGATTAAAATTAGTTAATTTTCAAATGTTCTATAACTTATTCACTACAAGAATCTAATTACGGAAACTGTCCCAATAATATTTAATGTAAAGAAAGAGAAACTAGGCTACGGACATCGACAAACCACGTGGATAATTTTTCGGACATTTTTTTTATTAATTTAAGGGGTTTTAGGAACACTGAAGAGCTCTCAATATCTAAAATGTGAAATTGAAGATGGCAGAATTGCTATAACAGCTGTCTGAAGCATAAATAATGGTTATTATATGCGCCATGCAGAATTTCGTATTCGAGATATTATTATCAAAATCGTATTCAGTCGCACAAAAGCCCCCAAATGATATTTTAGTCTTGGAAGTATGAACAAAATTTATACATCAATACTGAAATTAATAAATTGACGGCTGATTATGTTATCGGTCATTTTGAAATAATCGATATAGGAAAAAGTTTTTTTATAGTATGATCTTAGCCTTTATATTTCCGCTTCACATTTATGATGTGTCCTGGAAGAAAAATATGGAATAAGAGGAAAAAGTAAAGAAAAATTAATATTTTTCTATTTGCCCAGAGAAATTTCCTAAAAAAAGATAAGATATAAACCATGTCACAGTCGAACATAATATTTTGTAAACACATTCAACAATCAAAGTCAACCGCGAATCAACCTTCATCTGGGCGGACCAGCGTGATGCGGAACATAGTTTTATGTAAAAATTTAACTTTTAATTAATAACATCCTTCAAGAAATGGTTTCACAAGTCTCATACTGACCATCAGAAAAATTTTTTATTTCATTTACTGTCCACAGTTTAGTTAGCCATACGACTGTACACGTGAACAAACACTCCTTCACCCCCCCCCCCCCAACTATTCGCGTGGTTTATGGACTACCCCAATTATTTTTTGACATATGGCAAAAGTTTTAAAATCTCAAGAAAAAACGTTTGGCATAGAAATCTGTCTATATATTTAGGTTATTTTTGGACATAATTCGATTTATATGGCGTATAAATACGATGCTAATAATTACTCTATTTTAGAATAATGAAACCATAATAGTATATTATGTAACAAGGGTGCAATTATCGATCTCGGACGAATGGGAAGTTTGACGGGTGTAGGGCGCAAAATCGAGTTCTACTCCCGGAGTGTTAAAAAAAATATTATTAACATCTATTTCCTTTATAAAAGTTGGACCATCCTTTTTTCTACGTGGAAAGCGCCTTAGAGTCAGATTTTGTTGGGGAATTAAAAATTAGCACCAAACATCCAACAATAACAGACTATTTTCTTGTGAAAACTACACGACAAAATCTAATTAATTTTCAACTATTTTAGACATTTTCTTATTATCTACTATTTTTTGTACTATCGAAAATATTTCTTGTGAAATGATTTTCATTAAAAGATTCTTAAAGCCGTCAAAAATTATTATGAAGGCAATAGATAATTTGGAAGGATTTTTTAGTCTAATTTTAATTTTTTTTCTTATGAGTTACAAGAAATGTTAATTTTATGAACTTTGTATTTATTTTAAAATTAAATTTAAAAAGAAATTAAAACGAAATTCGGCTTACCTTCATCAATTTCAGGCTCTACCTTCTGACCTGTTCCGGAACGAATCTCAAGCTTCTTCTTCGGAACTGGATTCTGTCTCTTCTCCCTTCTTTCCTCCACAATTAGAGCATATGCTCTCCTCTTCTTCAGAACCTTTTTAATAGTTACAAAAAATATTAATATAATTAACTTCGCATTAATTTAAAACTTATTAAAAATTAATAAATCGAAATTCGGCTTACCTTCATCGTCTTCGTCCTCCGATAACTCGGAACTAGAGACGGTTGTTTCTGTATTGTCGTCTTCTTCCGACTCCATCTGTACGTCTTCCTGCTCTAGTGCAGGATTGCGCAATGGCTCCTCTTTGCGCGAATCAGCCGGAACATTTGTTAATATTTTTACCGGCATTTTCAACAAATTTCACAAACAACTAGGTAAATAACCGAGAGGTCCGTGTCTTCGACTAAACTAAACGGTCCGTCCAAAACGTGACGTATTTATATGCGACTAATGGTAACCAGAAAATTGACTTTTAATTGATATACATTTAGCGGATGGATCTTATCGTAACATCATTTTCATTATTAACAGCCCCAAAGTCATTAACGACTTCGTAAACTAAAAAGTAAAACCTTAAAGGGGCATTGAGAATTTTGTATTCATGAAAAAATAGCAATTTTAACAATTTATTTAAAAACTATTCAAATATATCACGCTGCATTGAAGCTTTTTTGGTTGAATGATGGTAAATAAACGTTTTCCTAAAGTAAGCACAAATTGAATTAACTATACATTCGTTATATTAAAAAACAATTATTTTTAATGTACGTAATTATTTAATTCTGCAACTATTCGATTGTGTGTACGTTCCATTTTTTTAATTAAAAAAGATTTAATTAAACCAAGAATTTTACAGAATCATTGTACTACTAAATCATAGCTTGTTTCTCAATAGTTATATTTCATTAATAATCATTAGTTTATAAATAGATATTACTATATAATAATATAAACTATTTCTTTAATAACTTGCTCATTTTTACCAAATGAATGAAGCAAAGTATACTAATTAAAATGAACAAACATAGTAAAATTATCAATTTTACTTTTTAAACTATCCATTTACTCAATCTTTATTGTTTATGTTGTTTTCTTATTTATTTGATTCAACTCTGTGTACAATGCTATTAAAGTACGAAATAAACTATTCAATTAAAATATTTACTCTCCAAACATTTATATAATTTAAAAATAAATAAAAATAAATTCATAAAGATGAAAAAATAATGCTTCCTGCATTATCTCATATAAAGATTTTATTAGTACCCAGAACTGATATTTATCAATATTATAAGAATGCGTTTTAAATTAATATCAATAACCCCTATACAAAAATAATCCATTTGCACGATGCATCATTTTATATCGATTTATAGTATACCGTAATTAGTAAATCATCATTAAAAAAACAATGAAAATGAAACGTTATGCTTCAGATCATTGGCATTTTTCTTTTTATGTATCATGTATCGAATCATTAAACTAATTGAATAATGAACCGAAAAAGAAAGGTTTCAAAAAACAGATTTAAATAGATTTTAACTATTTATTAATTGCATTATGCTGATGATGCTGTATATTATATACTAATGATATACATTCCATTCTGTGTAGATATTAAACCGGAAAATCATTACTTTCACTTTTTTTAAAACAAATGTAATGAATAAATTACAGGTTTTGCATATTTCTTTAGAGTCCCGGTATATTTGCGTGGCCGCTCTCTTTTTCCCCCACTTTGCGGGCTGGGGCTTCAAGAACGGCCTGTTGTGACGTCATGAGCGTAATGCTACTGAGGAGAGCCATTCTTTTGGTAAATATAACGAGACGGGAGGGGAATTCGAAGAGCCGTGTAGATAAATATACCGAGACTACGGTATTCATAAAAAGCTAGTGATTTTAAGAAAATGTTATACAGACAGTTCAAAAATGTTTGATGGAAAAATACTGAAAATCTTAAAATATAATGTAATTTTTAGTTACTTTTTATATGGACTTATGCATAAGTGTTCATTTAAATTGTTAGTAAATGTTGATGATATTGAATATTATTTGACAAGATTACCAATAATATACATTTTCTTATTCTATTCTCTTCAAATTTATGTTTTTTTATTTGGTAGCATTTTGTTGCATTTTTGCTATGTTTATATACAAATGAAAATAACGGACAGAGACTTGTTTATCACTTACAACGACGATTTTTGATAGGAAATAAATATAATTAATTCATTGTATATACATATAAACATTAAAAAAATCAATAAAACGGAATTTTTCTTTTACGACACAAGTCACACTAATGAAAAATTAGAAGTAACGAATTTTCTGATTTAATGTTTACAAAAGTTTTCGATGTGTTTTCTTTTAAGTTTATTATGTTTAGTTGCTGAAATTTCGTTTTGTTGTTAAAAAAAGTCATGTAATATGAGTTTATTTCCTTTCAGATAAAAAGACGTGTCTAGCATTAATTCTGTGCATGGTAAATGTTATAAAATTAGTTTCATTGCCAACAATATTTTTGTTATGTTTGTTAATTGTTTTTTTAAATAAACTCTATACCATTTCGACGTTTACATTTTTTACTTCAAGTAATAATGATAATCAATCCGAAATTAAAATGAAAGATAACTGGTTAATTAATTTAACAAAACAGGGTTATTCCTGAAGATATTACAAGTATTGTTGGATTAAAGAAGAACGGATGTGTAAAATTGGAAATAATTAGTGGACCCGACTTCAATTATTATGATAACATTAAAATTTTAGCAACTGAACATAATAAACATAAAAGAAAACACATCGAAAAGTTTGTTATTGAAGCAAAATATAATACAGAATAATATAGTTTTTATTATAAAAGGAAATTCCGGTTTATTGTTTTTTTTTTTTCATTTTTTTCGACTATTGATTTGAAGTATATACAGTTTATTGTTGATGTTTATTTTTTGTCAAATCATCGTTGTAAAATCTTAGTCCTTTATGAACGTTTACTTTTGAATACATGTTCGTTTTACTGAAACCAAATTTTTAGTTTTATTCTTTTTATTAAGTTGTATGTAAATATTTTCACCTTTTTATTATTTTTCGATTTTCATTGGACTTTCTAGAAATGTTTACTACGTATTCATTTATAAAAAATGTTATTAGAACAATGGGCAAAATTTATCTTGCCATGTTGATTTATAAATTATGATATTGTTATCGATAATCGATTTTGATATTTTTAGCTGCTGATGCAATTTTGGTAAAGGACTTTTTTGTTTAAAATTTCAAGGAGAGTCACCTCCTGAAATATCATAACCCAGTTCTTGGACACCCTGTATATACCAAGAAAACCAATTTAATACAAAATCGCAAGAAATATTCCACAAAATACTATTAAAACATATAAATTTGAAGCGATTAGTACGCGAAAATTCATCAAAATTCGTAATGTATTGATTTTTTGGAATATCATTACTTATTATTAACAGTTACTAAGCATTAATCCAGAGTGTTAAATAGTGGTTATATTCTCAGTTCTTTTTTTAACAGACAATACTGACAATTTCACTTATGCAAGTCCATATGTAAAATAAGCGAAAATTACTTTATAGTTTGGGAATTTCAGTCGTTTTCATTTGAACATTTCTCAACAGTCTATATAACAATTTTGAAAAATAACTAGTACTCTATGAATAGTGTGCATTAACAGCCTAATATAATTAATAAATCGTGAAAATCTATTCAAATTATTTTCCCTACTTTTTGGTTCATTATCAAATTAGAATGTACATTATTTCATGAGTTTCATTCTCAATGTTCTTTTAATGGTGATTTACTAATTATCGTATTATAAATAGATATAAAACGATGCATCGTACAAATATATATGATTTGTTAAAAGAGGTTAAGTATATTATTTAAAACGCATTCATATAATATTGATAAATATCATTTCTGCCGGTACTATTAAAATCTTTATATGACAATACATGAACCATTATTATTTTCATCAAAAATTCATTTAGTACACGTTGGATTTTAGTCCTGTCGCTGTTAAGCTTATCTTTGACTTCCGGTAAATAGCAAATACCATATTTTTTTATCGCCGATCTATTTGCCTGTCTTCTGATGTAAGCTTCATCTGGAGAAGGAGTCTATCAAACTTATTCGGTGGGTTTAACTTTCTAATGGTACCTTTAATAGTCATGCTTTTTTCTGAATATTTAAGATGCATGGATGGTCTTTTCAAGCTATTTAAACGTGGGCTCACGTTATTTAATATTGCTTTAATACCCTTCAGAGATTCTTGATTAGTATGAACTAGAATGGTGGATTTTCTTACATCCATGGAGAAGGACTTTAACAGTTTACTAATTTTCGAAATTTGCAAGCATAATATTGAATCCACTTGCAATTGTCGGAGATACTTTTCTAGACGATGGTTAAGTATCGTCAGACTTTTTACAACACTTAAAAAAACTTCCATTCGGACTACGCATAGACCGATGTGCACATCCTGGGTGATAATTGGTGTCACGAGAGACTTGACAGCCGTTTTCAAGTTTGATATGAGGGATTTTCCATCCCAACACATACCGCAATAAACAACTTTGGGGATTGCAACAATATTCTTTATTTTCTGAACCACATATTGAACTTGAAATTGTGAGTTTAAATTTAGATGGAAAATTGCTAATTTTTATTTAAAAATATACACTAAAATGTTTGTAACAAATGAAATATGCATAATAAAAAAATGAAAATGAATTTCTCTATATAATCTCGTTCAGAAAAGAACGCCTAAACTTTAAGTGCAGAATTCTGTTATTTCCAACCATGTCGAAAAAAGTAATTTTGAAAAAGGCATTTTTACGTTTTTATGAAACCTTTATGGCTTTCAAAACTTTTCCATCATATAAGATTACCATACACTTTTGATTGGTTCAATAGAATATCTCCCCATATTGAAATTACTTATATCTATCAAAAATCCATTTAGTACACTTGATTACGTATATTTTTTATCAATCCCCAAACCTAACCGTAAATAGGATTGGAAATTCAAAAATAAAACAAAATCAGTTTTAATCATATAAATATGTATTGTAAACAAAAAATTGTACAAATTAAAAACGAGAATATTTACATAATAATATTACAACCGAAATTCTTATCGGAATGACTTTGGTACATTTTTCCGACTGCAGGAGGATAAAAACAGGAAATTTCACGACGCAAATTCTTCAACTTTGTTCCAGTACTTGAAACCTAGTACTCGTTGGTAATTCGACAGAATTTGTTCTTACAGAAATACAAGAATATACATATGTACAGTACATTAAATAACATTGATTTAATAAAAGGACATAGTAGTGTATATTCTCTTGATCATCGTTCCGAAGACGACAAAGTAACAGGATTCAGCCTCCGTCGTTCGAATCGGGGGCAACTGGCGTTGAATATGCATCTTCATCTGAAAACGATTATTAAAATAAGTTATTCAAATTCTTGAACCTTTTATTAGGTCAATAATATTTAATGTAAAGAAAAGTGAAACTGAACTGGGGTCGTCGAAAAACAACGTTGACTATTTTTAACACATTTTTAAAATCATTTTAAGCGGCAAATGTAGAGAAAAATCTTTTTTTCTAATTGTCCAGAAAAATTTCCCCGAAACCATATTAAGAAAACGTTGTCACAGCCCAACATGACATTTTGTAACTTCAGACAACAATCGAAAATCCGTTCATTTGGGCCGACAAGGGTGATGAAATCGCAGTTATTTTATTAAATATACTTTTAAATAATAACATTAATTAAGAAATTATTAAATAAATAAAACGAAATTTAGCTTACCTTCATGTAATTCTTCGATGGTTACTAGCGAACTGAGGGCAGACGAATCAGAATCGTACTCTTCTTCGGATTCAATGACTTCGACCACCTGGTTCTGTAATATACAACTGCACAGGGGTTCCTCCTTTCTCAAATGAGCCGGAACATCTTTCAACATTTCAACGGGCATGTTGAAAAATTATGAGAGCTCCGTGACGTCGACTAAACTAAATGTTCCATCCAAAATGTGACATATTTATATGCGAGCAGTGGAAGAGATAACCAGAACATTAACTTTTAATTGATATTCATTTAGCGGATCGTAATAATATTTTCTTTGACATGAACCCAAAAGTCATTAATGACTTAGTACAACCGTAAAGTGGGCATGAAGAATATTGTATTAATTTCAAAATCGTAATTATAACAATTTATTTAAAAAATGTATAAAGATGTGATTATATGGTTTGAGAACGAAAGATTGCAAAATTCATGTAAATTTTTATGATTGAATAGTCAATAAAGCTTTTTATAAATTAAGTACCTACTAAATTAAATTTACTAAAAAGAAGAAACATTTCATATATTAATTATATAGAAAAAATCGAAATTAGATAAAAATATTTTCAATTTACGTAAACCTGTACTTCTGCAACTAGTCAAATTTCTCGTTTTAGATGGTACATTTTGTAGCGTAATAAACTGTATAAAAATGTCAATATTCAACAAAATTTTTATCTGAATTGTCTCTAATAAATTCTTTAAATAATTAAATACATTCTTATAATACGAATCGTTTTACTAAAAAGATGGATATAAATAAAACAAAATATTAAATTACCTTTAACTTTAACAGTGATTAAAAAAACATTTTTACTTGAAGTAATGGAATATTTTCTCAAATGTAGACACATTACTAACAACAACAAATACGTAATAAAATATTCTGCCGATTTAACTATCTCTTTACTGAAGCTTTTATTCAAATTCATCTCGTAAATTTTATATTTTAGTACAATGAAAAAAGTTCCACATTCAATAAATATTTATTTTAATAATTATTAATTAAGATTCTCTTGAAGCAATTGAATACTTTCTAAAATCAAGAAAGATATACTGTAGAATCGAATATAAATACAACAAAATATTTTTTAAATTTAAGTAAGTTATAAATGAAGTAGCAAGTAAAATTTACTAAGAAAAACAAATATTTATGTGAATATCTCATTCCATCATCGCAATTAAAGATTTTTTTAAAGTAACGAACCATTTTGCTATCTTGAAAAAACATCCAAAAAACGGGTATTTTTGTAGTTTTTTACATTTATTTTAAAAAATACTAATCTGACAAAAAAATGTTTCAAACAAAAAATGTAGAGCAGAAAATTCTCTACAGAAAAGATATAATACATTTTTTTTGAAATACTAACGATAAGCTCGCAAATGAGTATTGAACGTGCTCAAAACGAGGTTCTGGGCATTTTCATTATATATCGTATAGTCTTATGTAGTGCGATGGTTACAGGGACATTGAATGCTTCCTTAGGTTCGATCGTTACCTACATCTGGATGATTAGATATCAGGTCAGTAGAAAAAAGTGGGGTCTGGGGGGTGGAGCCCCACAGTACGTAAGCACTTCCTAGGTTCACGCAGTGGTAATTACAGAGACATGTATTTCACATGGGTTCGATTATTACAAACATCTGTTGGTTAGAGGTTAGGCTAGTATAAAAACGGGGGGTCTGGGGGGCGGAGCCCCCCAGCACGCAAGCGCGTCTTAGGCTCACACATTGGTAATTATAGGGACACGCACTTCCCATGGGTTCAATTGTTACAAACATCTGTTGGATAGAGGTTACGCTAATGTGTGAAGTATATGACCCTGTAATTACTATTGCTTGGGCCTCTGGAGCGCTTGCATTCTGGGGGGGTCCGCCCCCCCGACCCCCCCTTTTTTTACTATCCTCAACTCTAACCCTCAGATGTTTGTAATAATCAAACCCATGAAATGTATGTGTCCTTATAATGACGACTGCGTGTGCCTAGGGCGCAAACTCGGCTAAAGACGTAAACAAACATTACCGTCACATTCATCGCTGTTTTACGAGCTGCCCTTTGCGATTACGAAAAAAATTTATTCGACCATTTTTATACAAAATTTTACGCTCTACATTTTTTGCTGGAAACATTTTTTCGTATGATGCCCAATTTTCGAAATAAATCCAAAAAACTAAAAAAATACCCATTTTTTGGCTGTTTTTTCAACATAGCGGCTTCAATGCGTCCGACCCCCAATTTTTATGATCATATTCGTAATCAGCGGGCAAAAATACATCGAAATAGTATAAATAAATTTTTTTTTGTGAGGATGCCCGTTTTGTAAAGGTTTACGAATAAATCTTTTGTTATATTTATGTTCTTGTTTTAATTAAATCATTCTTTATTCCACAAAATGGTACGAACACACAATCGATTAGTTAATGAAGTAAATGTTTACGTACATTGAAAATATTTGTTTTTTAATACAACCAGTGTTTTGTTGATTTAATTTGTGCTTACTTTAGAAAAACGTTTATTTACGATCATTCAACCAGATATCTTCATAAATTTAAACCAGTAAGTTTCAATGCGTAGTAACATCTTTATATAGTTCTTAAATAAATTTTTAAAAGTACGATTTTTACATGAATACAAAATTCTTAATGCCCACTTAAGGTTTTACTTAGTCGTTAATGACTTTGGAGTCCTTATCAATGAAAATGATATTACGATAAGATCCATCCGCTAAATGTAAATCAATTAAAAGCCAATGTGATGGAAATTATTCCGGACTAGCGAAGATCGGAAAAGTCTCAGGCGTATTTCAAAATTTTTTTCGACTAATTCGCCCGTAAAAAAAGCTAAACTCTAAACAGCACCAACATTTTTGTATACCACCCTGACGATGGAATTTTTCAGAAGAATTAATCCCGAAAAGTGTGCCTGTTTTCTAAATTAAAAAAAAAAGCTGAACTGTCCTAGGTAGCTTACAGTCAAGCTAAGATCTGGTGGCTGCTGAGTATATCAAAGCCCCTACAAGTTAACGATATATATTAGATTGTCCCTCCGCGCTGGTTGATTTAAATCTCTTGAGATTTATGCTTGTATCAATTGGTGTAGAAACTGATTTACAATCGAATCCCGCGTAGAAATTTTCGGTACGGCATTCGGCATCAGTATGGCTCGAGTATTGGAAAGAGTACGGCTATGATATGGGTGTTGTATGCCCCTTGTTTGGGTCAAGGTATATGGGATAAGTCTGGCTCCGTCCAAATCCATATTATTGCTAGACTACTTCCGAACGGGAGCCAGACTCTTTCAAGACTTTATTTTGATGTAAAAAAAATAAATTTAAACATTTTTTAAATGTATAAATATTTTATATTAAAGTCTCGCATTGTCTATTTAAATTTAACCAATTTTCTGGCAATTATTAACGCTCGCAAATAATTTAAAAAAACCTTTCGCTTCGGGGGATTTGAACCAGCGACCCTAACATTGCAAAGCATGCACGCTAACCACTACGCTGCGCCCTATGTTATGAAATAAAATTTCAGAACTTGTATATTAAGATCGTAGATAGTCAATTTTTTGTATAAAAAAGTTTCCCATATCTCTGGCCATGTCCTAAGATCATTAATCATTTTGAAAGTTTTTTTATTTCACATATTTGCAAATTTCGTTTGGGGGTCTATATTGATTTGCTCGAGGTCGTTCCCTTATCGATACATCCCCGAATTTTGTCAGATTTCGCGTATCTTCTACCGTTCTCGAGATATTTTAGAATTTTGAACATTCAAAATTTTGGAAATTTTTTATAACCGCTTGCACTCAGTTAACTAACTCTGCGTACCCGCGCCATAACCACGTCAGTAAACTCCAATTTAATTTAATTACTTGAATTCAAATCCGTTATTATACTTTTCTTTCGTCGAATTATCTTAAACAGTGTTACTGAATATATTTTTATACATGCATGTTCCAAACAACTACGAAATTTCATTCAGTAATGTAGCTTTATTCGTCTCCTTGAATAAATAATTATTTCATTAATTCTACAATCAAAGAATCTTATACACTTTTAGAATATTCCGAAATCAAAAAATATTTATATGAAATTTAATTAAATTTACTTGGTACGATTATAGTTAATTGAGTTATGATCTTTTTGTATCACAGAACTTTGCAGAAATAAGTCCAATGTTATGTATAAAAAATGTAATATTATATTTGCGCAAGCTTTTAAAATTAAAATAAAATTAATGTAAGTTATGTAGTAAAAGAATAAGCATCCAATAAAATTAAAAATATACAAAGCAATCTGTTTTTAAAAAATATTTGCAGATTTTCCGATTTGTGTACAATTTGTGTACAATTTGTGTACAATTTGTTACGATTTTCACATTTTCACGAAAAATAAGTCAATAAATAATAAAATTATATTATATTAATAGCTGCTTTGTATTGATTACGATGGTGGCGTATTTTCATGATTGAATGTGACAGATTTTCATAATTTAATAATAGTATCGTAAAATAATAGTTTTAAAATTGGGGCCTACCAACAATGGATTTGATAATATTGCATGCAAGAAGTCGTAACATAGGGCGTAGGGTAGTGGTTGACGTGCATGCTTTGCGATGTCAGGGTCGCAGGTTCAAATCCCCCGAAGCGAAAGGTTTTTTTAATTTATTTGCGAGCGTTAATAATTGTAAGAAAATAGGTTAAAGGACCCCGGATAAATCCTTATGGAAAATGGGTTTCGGTCAAATGCGCTGACACCGTGCTATTTTATAGTTTTTGTCATGCTGATCAAAAGTTTTCCCGGGCTGAAGCCTTAAAAATGTTTAGTTTTTTTGCTATGACTTCCTGAATATGACGGTTATTGCGTTTCTGTAAGTGTAAAATCCAAGAATTTCCAAAGCCTTTCTGTTATTATTTCGATAAATGCATCTTGTAGAGCATTGAATTACCCTTTAAATTAAAAAAAATGTTTTATTTCGGCCTAAAAATTGAGCGAGATAATCGAGGTTGAAATAAAAATAAATCAGTCTCCTCACACACGCACACGCACACGTACACACGCACACGTACACGCACACACACACACACACACACACACACGCACGCACGCACGCACGCCCATTGCCTCCTTCATGTTATAAAAGTAACAACACATCTATAATCCGCGATCCTGTAATTCCCGATTACCGAAAATCAGTTTTATACCATTTCATCCGCCATATTGGATCCGCCATCTTGATTTTTTGATAACACTAACAGCAGATGCGTAATCAACGACATCATAATTCCCAATAAGTAATTCTAAAAATCAAATACTAGTACAAAAAATGCATACAGAAAGGCTTTAGAAATTCATGGATTTTACACTTACAAAAACGCAATAACCGTCATATTCAGGAAATCATAGCAAAAAAACTAATCATTTTCAAGGCTTCAGCCCGGGAAAACTTTTGATCGGCATGACAAAAACTATAAAATAGCACAGTTTCAGCGCATTTGACCGAAACCCATTTTCCATAAGGATTTACACTTTACACTTTGCAGAAACATTGCTTAACCCTTTTCATGCCAAACGGCCATAATTTTGTCATACTTTTTCAAGTGAATATTTATCTATGTAATGATAAGCAAAAAAAATGTCCAAACCATATTTTCTGACGTATTTTTGTCCGTACTTTTCAAATTTGCTATTAGTTTCGTTCTGTATGACGTTTGATTTTTTCAAAATGGCGGCTAATTTAGAAAAAACGTGATTTTTTATATTTTTTTATTTGTGTAACGCACTGATTATAATAATGATCCCGTTGTCGGATCGGCACAAGTGTCTAGATTCTGCGGAAAAATCACCATAACTAAAATTTTAGCAACGCAGAATGTCAAAATTCAAAATGACCGATCCAATATGGCGACTTTTACAAGCAATTTTAATGTTTTTTCATTGTTTGTTGTATGTTTTTGGTTCTTGAAGCTTACTTTTTGAATAATTTTGTTATATTTTCTCAGTCTGATAACGATAATGCTAGAAAATAGCATTACAAGATGAAATGGAATTCAACATGGCTGAAAATATTATATTTTTATTATATTATAGATTTATTATGTATATCTCAGTTTATATCGATTATGTAGGAAAATAACAGTACAAGATGATATGGAATTAAAAACAGTGGAGAATATTCTATTTTTTTTCATAATCCATATCGAACTGAGATAAATATAATAAATCTATTGAAAAAGTAAATGTCATGGACTAAAAACATAAAATAAAATGAAAAAAAACGTAAAAATTTAAAAAATCACGTTTTTTTTTGTCAATTAGCCATCATTTTGAAATAATCAAACGTCATAAAACAAAACTAATTTAAGTACGGACAAAAATACGTCAGAAAATATGGTGTTGAAATTTTTTTTCTCATCATTACAAAGATAAATATTAACTTGAAAATCACAAAATAATTGTGGCCTTTTATCATGAAAATGGTTAAACCGGTAAAAACATTAATTTCATTGGATTTTTCAAGACAAGTTTACTGCATAAATGATAGATTTAACATATTAGTCATAAAAAAATAGTGAGTTTCTGAAAACGTTATATAGTTAGGTGAAAAATATTTACATAAAAACGATTGACAGTTTTTAGCATGGAAATCTCTGTTTATATTTTAAATGTTTAGTTCTCAAAAAGAGAACATTAAGAATAATATTTCTGTGCCAAATATTAATAATAATATTTATTAAATATTTATTCAATTCATAAGTACTTGACTAGACGGCACATATAAAAATGTAAACAAAGGTAAGTAAATAAATAAACGATGTTCAAAATGCGAACGTGAACGCAAATAATGATAGAATGAAACGGAGAATGCGAAACGCCTTATTATCGTAATAGTTTTGAAATAAAATATGAGATGGAGTTTTTTTCCACAATTCTCAATAGTTAAATGAAAATTGTCGGTCGTATATGCTCCCTTTATTTTCATAATTATTTGCGTTTATGTTCGCATTTTGAACGGCGCTTATTTACTTACCTTTGTTTACATATTTATATATGCTGTCTCTTTATATGTTGGTTATCTTGGGACACACTTTTATAATGTAGAGAATTGTGAAAATAATTAGTCCACTCCATAATAATAAGAGCATAAAAACAGTTGCTCCTCTCCTTCAAGTTCTTCTTATTATGAACGAGAAATACTGGATTATTAATTTTATATTAATTCTAATAATAACATTTTTAAAATAGATAAAACGAAATTTGGCTTACCTTCATCCTCTTCGTCATCCGTAAACTCTGAATTGGACACGATTGTTTCCGAAAATGAACTGTACATATTGTGGGGTTACTGCAAATACCTTGGATAAGCCGCCGTTGTCCTTTTGTTAATCGCCTTAATGAGGCTGGAGTTTCCCTCATACTACCTGATCTTTTCGGTATTAAGGCTATTTAATTCGGATTTAAGGGAGTCATCATAGTTACTCCGGCCGTTTACCCGCACATTGTTTAATTTCTTTTATTGTCGACCAGAAAGATTTTTGAGGTAATTTGTTATTTCTACCCAGACCCATTACGTTCGTTCCCGATAGCAGCTGTTATATAATTTAGTAGTTGTTTGTAGTACGCAACACTCATTAGGAGTTTCGAACATATGTTTCATTGTCAAAATAATTGTTGCAACTAGCAACGAAAAGGTTTCTTCTCGACCGTTCTAATTTAAAATTAAGTATAATTCATAGTATTTCTCGGTATTAAGGGTCAATTTACAAATAAAATAAAAAATATGTTTCATTGTACTTGGTTATAATCGAAATATATACACTATTATATTGTTATAAAGGATATTTAATAAATGAAAGTATAATAATAATGTATCTATTCATTTATTAATGTCTCTTTTACATTAGTTTTTAACGAAGACGCAGCAGGGTGATGATCGCAACACGACGCTTCGCCAGTCCTAGGACGCACAATCTCCGCTCAGTCCGTAAAACTGAACGGGCTAGGACCGAAAAGTACTTTTTTAGGGCAGTGAATGGGGTCCCCCTTCATAGGGGGCCCCCGCCCATAGCCGGGTTGCCCTATTGGAAATTTCACGACGCAAATTGTCTTCTGCAATTTTGTTCCAGTACTTGGTATTGGTATTGGTATTGGTATGGCTTTCATCAGGTCCGGGGTGAGACCTCCGAAATGAGCGCACTTGACAATTTGCCTTTGTACGCTATTCCTGATGCCATTTCAGGGTTTAGCTGGATAACCAGCCTTATTGCAGAAGTTCAGAATCTGCTGAAGACTTCGCGCCCTGATTTCCTCCTTCGCCAGAAATGGAGAGTCTAGGAATTTCCTTCGTGTCTCCATTAGGGCAAGACATTCACAGAGGAAGTGTGCTGTGGTCTCCTCCATGTTTTCGACGCATTTAGTACACAGCGGGGAATTTTTCTTTCCCACAGTATAGCCATGCTTATTCAGGTTCCAATGTCCAGTGAGGATTTCAATGGAAACTCTTATCCTTGTTCTGTCCAGTTTGGTCAGCTACTCAGCCCATCTATCAGCCCTCAGTTCACCTGCAAGGCTTTTGGTTGTGCTGCATTTTTTGTGGTTGATCCACTCCTTAACCTGCTGAGCTCTAAGATGGCTCGTCAGCCTGTTAAATCCTTCCTGAAAGGGCATAGCAACCCTCCCGGCCATGTCCAGGCCATTTATTATGCCCGACTTGGCCAAGGAGTCCGCCCTTTCGTTTCCTTTCAACCCATGCGTCCGGGGATCCATGTTAGGTTGAGCTTATTACGTATGGCCAGACGTCGCAAACTTGCCTTTGCATCTCTGACTAGCGCCGATTTAACGATAGGGTTTCCTATGGCTCTCAATGCCGCCTGGCTATCGGAGCATATCGTATTACCTGTCACCTCCTTCCTCAAAAGGGTCTCGGCACATTGAAGGATGGCCGCCACCTCTCCCTGGAAGACAGTGTTGAATGTATTGAGCTTAAGGGAAAAGTTCTCCTAAAGCTTCGGTCCGCAGAACCCTGCACCTACACCTTGACTTGTTTTGGAACCATCAGTATACCAGATGGTATTATGCCATCATCATTATGCCATGCTTAGGTGTTACCGGATGTCTTTCGCAGTCTTCTCTATCCGGTAAAAATATCTTAAAGTTATTTTCCCCCGAGTCGAGGATCCGGATTTTATCCTGTGGTTGATTCCACATGGTTCTCAGGCTTCCACAAAAGAGTTCATCTAGCCCTTCCAGTCTGCCTGTTAAACTTCCCATGCATTTGAGTCTGTATACGGTTCTCCTCGCTTCACCTTTAATAGCAAGGGCCAAGGTGGGTAACCCCAACAGAGTTCTCATTGCAATTGTGGGTGTACTTTTCCTTACTAGTTCCAGTACTTGAAACCTAGTATGTACTCTTTGGTAATTCGACAGAATTTGTTCTTACAGAAATACAAGAATATACATATGTACAGTACATTAAATAACATTGCTTTAATAAAAGGACATAGAAGTGTATATTCGCTTGACCATCGTTCCGAAGTCGACAAAGTAACAGGATTCAGCCTCCGACGTTCGATTCGGGTGCAACGGCCGTTGGATCTGCAGCAGCTGATGTATTGTCATCTTGATCTGAAAACGATTATTAAAATAAGTTACTCAAATTCTTTAACATATTCATAATAAGAATCTAATTACGAAAAATAGGGCAATAATGTTTAATGTAAAGAAAAGTGAAACTGAACTGGGGTCGTCGAAAAACAACGTTGACTATTTTTAACATATTTTTAAAATCATTTTAAGCGGTAAATGTAGAGAAATAGTAGTTTTCGATACAAGTGCGTATGCGTAAAGAACTTTACACATACGCACGTGTGCCGAAATATTGTTTACGTACGGCTTTTCCGTGCGTAAAGTATAATCGAGTGCGTAAAGTTTACTTTACGCACGAGTTTACTTTACGCACCGAAAAGACGTACATAAAATCATTAATTTCAAAATCGTAATTAAAACAATTTATTTCAAAAATGTGTAAAGATGTGATTATCTGGTTTGAGAATTAAAGAGTGCAAAATTCATGTAAATATCTGATTGAATAATCGATAAAGCTTTTTATAAATTAAGTACCTACTAAGTTAAATTTGCTAAAAAGAAGAAACATTTCATATATTTATTATATTGTTACGTCCGAATGATCAAATCGAGACCTAACACATGATTGTCAAAAATAAATGAAAAGGAATCGTCCTTCTTAACTTAGGATGCTCGAAGGCTAGGAAAAGAAATTATTATTATTATTTAGTAGGTAAAAATTTGTTTATTTCATTAAAAATTATTATTAAGTTACAACAAATTCCGCACCGTTCTTATAATCTAAAAATTTATTTCCTAAACTAAATAGTCGGGTCCAGATAGGTTCGGGGTCTAGTTCTTCGATTGGATTTTCATGGGTGCGGTTGATCTCAAATTCCGTAGAATTTGAGTTATTTTTAATCAATTGTAATTTGAGTATAGTTATGGATTTTTCCGTCCTTTGTATATTTTTCAGGATCCGTGGTTTTTTGTTTATGGACATATTTTAAAATTGCGAGAACTCTACGTTTCTTCGCAATTTTAGCAAGAATTTCCTTTCTTGTTAATTCCACTGTAACAAATATTAAGCGGGATTACTAAAGAACGGAGCTACGAAATGTTCCTTAGAAAATTTCGTAGAACAAAAAAAGGGGGGTAAGGTCAATTCTCATCATGGGTCGAGATGATGAGTTGTTCGTAAGTGGTGTAATTTAGGAAGAGGAAAGACAGATAGTCTAGCACTCGCATAGACTTCTCCAAAGGAAATATTGAAAGGTTCAAAGGAAATAGTCTGGCAGTCGCATAGACTTCAGAGGGAAATAGTCTAGCACTCGCATAGACTCCAAAGGAAATATTGGAAAGTTCAAAGGAAATAGTCTAGCACTGGCATAGACTCCAAAGGAAATATTGGAAGGTTCAAAGGAAATAGTCTAGCACTCGCATAGACTTCAGAGGGGAATAGTCTAGCACTCGTATAGACTCCAAAGGAAATATTGAAAGGTTCAAAGGAAAATAGTCTTGAAAAAGGGCGATTCTTAAGATTTTAATACTTTTTTGGTAACAAGAAAATTATTGAAAAAGGGCGATTTTATTTTTTTTTTATTTTTTTTTTGACGGAGGGGGGAAAAGCGTTAGGCACCATAGGGGGTTGAAGATGTTGTGTAACCCCCCGTGTGTCGGACTCCCTCACCTTTGATGTTAACGGCAAGGTTTACAGACTAAAACCCTAACCTCCCTTGGCCCTCCAGAATCCACGTGTGCAGTCTGCAGCAGAAAAGTGGCTCCGATATCCATCTCCTCCGCTGCAGACTGCACCGGGCCATTTCGTTTGCAACTGTAACCACTCCCTCCACCATTGGGTAAGTGGTTACAGGATCTCGTGTGACCTCAGTAGACGGAGAGATCCCAGTAGCACTGCTTTCTGCATTCGGCCTGCGATGGAACTTGCATGTTCTCGACAGGCCGGAATGCTTTTGATGTTTTGGAGGAAAGTTGGTCTCATTCCTCCCAGCACTCCAATTATCAGCACGACGAGCTTGATTTTGAACCCTCGATACAGCTTGCGAATCTCGAACAGGAGTTCCTGATATTTCATCCGTTTTTCGTCCTCTTTGCTGACTATATTTGTTTCTGCTGGTGCAGAAAACTTGATGACGAAGATGGATTTGTCATCGAAGTCAACAAGGACGATGTCAGGCTTATTAGCTGATATTTGCCTGCTCGTCGGGAATGAGTAATTTCAGTATATTCGGCACGACTCATTCCCGACAACGGATTCAATATCAGTGGGGACGTACGGCAAAACTGGGGTTGCATTAATACCATAAGTGCTGCGAAGATGGTAATACAGCACTCGAAGAGCCGCATTGTGACGTTCGATGTATGCTGAAACTGCATACATTGGGCATGCTGCCAAAAGATGCATGAGTGTCTCAGCATGACATCTACACAATCTACAAAGCGTACTCTGTACCGCCTGGTGTAAGATGTTCTGGCGATACGCTAAGGTATTGATGACCCCATCCTGGCACGCGAAGATAAAACCCTCGGTCTCGGATTTCAAGCCGGCTGATCTTAAGAAGGAGAAGGTCATCTCTGCCGACAAGCCAAGTTGTTGGACATTTCGAAAGAATTGTCCATGCAACGGCTTGTCGATATGCCTTCCCTCCAACATACGGAGTTGTTCCTTCCGTATGTTAGCCCTGAGACGCACTGGGCACAGATTGATGACTGATTCAGCCTCCTGTGCACCACTACGTCCCACGTTGAAAACCAGACCGAGGTTTCGCGCCGCTCGTTCCGCCGCGTTGTACAAAAACGCCCCCTTCCCCTGAATTTCATGCTGATGTACTAGCATCATCAGGGGATCCTCCGTTCGATTAATCACGTCGCAAGCTGTTTCGAGGACCAATCGGTCATGCATACACTCCAGGCTTAAAAGGCCACGACCTCCCATATTTCGGGGCAAATACAGTCGTTCCACGGAAGATCTTGGATGCAAACTGCGTTGCATACAAATCATCTTCCGTGTGCTTCGGTCAAGATCCCTTAGCTCGTCAACGTTCCACTTCAGTGCTCCAAAAGAATAGAGCACTGGTGATACGGCCAACATATTCGTGGCTGCCACCTTATTTCTCCCGGTCAATTCTGATGACCAGATCTGACGAAAAATGCGCCGGTATTTCTTAATGATGGTGGTTTTAGCAGCCTGCACATCCTGGACATGCCTTTGAGGTACGCCCAGGTATGTGTAGGCTTCTTCGGCGCTAAGGTGGCGGATGACATTTCCGTTGACGAGCTCCATATCGTTGTTATGGGAGCCTGACCTTCCTCTGTGCAAATGAACGACTGCACACTTGTCCAATCCGAATTCCATACCGATATCTCTCGAGTATGTGAGGGCGATGTTCAGAGATCGATGTAATTGATCTTCGCCTGATGCGTATAATTTAAGATCATCCATATAGAAAAGATGGGTGATCTTATGTACACGTTCACCAGGTGGTCCACACATGTACCCTTGAGATTTCCGGAGAACAACGGATAGAGGCAATAGTGAGATGCAGAAGAGCAGAGGACTCAGAGAATCTCCCTGATAGACACCTCTTTGGAATTGAACCAGTCTAGACATGGTTCGACGCTTGCCCGATGTCATGACAAAGCGTGTTTTCCAAAGAGGCATCAGGTCTTCTACAATTCTCACTATGTTTGGGTGGACATGAAGGCGTTTGAGCAACAAGCTTAAAAGCTCGTGCGATGTTGAGTCATACGCCTTCATGTAATCCAGCCAGGCTATCGACAGGTTACGCTTGTACTGGACTGCGTCCTGACAAACACACCTGTCGATAAGCAAGTTGTCCTTGCAGCCGGATACACCCATTTTGCAGCCTCGTTGTTCTACTATCCGTTGCCACACCGGTTTCACGGATTTCTCAATACGTTCGTTCAAGATGTTAGTGAACCATTTGTATAACGTATTGAGACACGTGATCGGTCTATGGTTTCTCGGATCGGACAAGTCTCCCGATTTTGGGATCAGTGTCGTTCGGCCCTCCACCAGCCAGTGCGGAATGGGTTGGTCTCCATTTATATAAGAGGTGAATATTCGGGCTAGGTGTTGATGGACAGAAGTGAACTTCTTCCACCAATAGTTGTTAATTCCATCCCAGCCCGGCGAGGAGAAATTCTTCGCTCCTGTGATGGCATTTTTCACCTCTAATGCACTGACGGGTGGGCAATCTTCACTTTGTTGTGTGACTTCGTCGCACAACTTGGTGAAGATTTCAATACCTGGAGTGTCTGCATTAAGCCTAGATGTTTTCTCGTAGATGCTCCCCCAGAATTCCTCAACTGCGGTTATCGTCGGAAACTCGCTTGAGGCTGCGATACGATGTTTGAAGAGGTTGGAAGGATTCGTCCAAAATATTGCATTTTGTCGAATTCCACCCTCCCGTCTTTGCAGCCTCTTTTTGGCATCCGCCAAAACCCGAATTTTATCAGCCAAACGTTGCTTGATGTTGAGCAACTTCAGCTTGTTCAGTGTGTGATAGTACGTCCGCAGTTGTTGTGCGAACTTCATGACTTTAGCCGTAAATGAACGGCCAGATGTTAAATAGTCGATCACACACTGAATTCGGGAAGCGAGTTTCCGTGTCAGTCGAATCTTGCCGTTCAATTGAGACATGCGTTTTGTAATCTGCCGACTCCCCGATATCTGTACCAGATTTCGCGGAATCACCAGATCACTTGCAGCCTCGTAAACGGCACAATTGACTTGCCACAGGTCGCAGTCATCTGGAAGAGCATCTAGAAGTAGGCCATTTGCTCTGTCTATTTCTCGTTGCTTAGGCAAAACTTTCGTTGTTAAATTCTGCCTAAACACGAGTGTCGTGCTTTCATAATGTGGAACATCTCTCCCAGCACCGCGTACGGGCTCAGTTGTTATTGCCCGCACATCCGGTACCGGTTGACAGCTGGGAACAACGAAACCTGTCCGCCTCAGATAGGCCACATAATCTCTCAGTTGTTGTTGAGAAAAGCGATCTGCCAGTTCGGGATGCATTACTGCAAACCGACTGTGCATTCGCGCCATGTAGCCTCTCTGTCGCGGACAGCTCTCCTCGTAGCAGCGCATTAGATCTTGCCTGAGATTCTCCGTCCACTGAAATCGTCCGTGGACATCAGTTGGTCGTCGTCCCAGGACACCTGTTTCGGCTCCTCCACCTCGGGACTGGGCTGCATCCGAAGCAGCCCGATGGTCAGGAGCCCTGCGCGTTCTATTCATAGTAACCGCATGTGCAGGGAGTAGGGTGGTTGGCCCTACTCCCCGTTGTTATGCCTCTCTCGTTTGTCTCTTGCCTCGCCATCCACTGGGGTTGGTTACCCAATCTCTGGCAAGGTTGCTAAGAGTCCAGGGCCCACCGGCTCTAATAAGCACACGTGGAGGTGAGAGTAGGCCATTTGGGAAGATAGGCTAAGATGCGGCTTTTTGCATAGCCGTTATTAGTAGAGGGATACAACACGATCTCAGCACTGGCAAAAGGCGAGCCACAGCGACGCTGTTTTACAAACTGACCAGTTCTTACTTTTCCTTGAATACTCTTGGAGTTGCTTGACGGATGGACCCTTGGACTTGGTGGCTGTTGGAGACAAACTGACGATTTGGTCAGGATGTGCGCCCTCTTTTATAGTGGCCCGAAGAGAGTTTTTTTGTGGAAATTTGGATTTGTAAGTGGGAGTCAGTGGAGGGCTTCTTTGAGGTAGAAGGGGTGAGACGCGCGGAAAAGCGTCGACGAGACAAGCGATTTACAATAAAAATTCTATAATAATTAATATTAATTCTAATTATACATTAATATTTCTAAAAAGTATAAATAACAATACTAACATACGATATTATTGTAACTAACAATAATGAATTACAAAAGAACCATCGTTTTTAATATTGGTTTATGTGAATCGTTTTCACTTGAGATTCATTAATTAAAAAAAAAAATACTTTTATGTACGTCTTTTCGGTGCGTAAAGTATAATCGAGTGCGTAAAGTAAACTTTACTTTACTTTCGGCACACGTGTGTGTGTAAAGTTCTTTACGCATACGCCCTTGTATCGAAAACTACTATTTTGCAATTGCGGGCGTAAAGTTCGTGCGTAAAGTACTTTTGATGCCTATCTTTCGCGCCTAAAGTAAACTTTTACGCACTCCCGACGACGAAATTCGTAAAATGACCGGTCGTGCGTAAAGTTATACTTTACGCACTCAAACAGGCATCAAAACTTTACGCACTCACTTTACGCGCGCAAATACAAAAAATAGGATACCTAACACATGTGTAAAGTATAACTGTTACGCACGGGTCGGGAACTTTACACATCACTCGGCGCCTTCGGCGCCTCGTATGTAGGGTTCCCGTCCCGTGCGTAAAAGTATACATTACACCCTTGTTAGGTAATGTACTATCAATCATTTCGTAAAAATAATCGGATGGTTCTTTTGTAATTTAAACAAAATATTATTTTCTAGAATATTCTAAATATGAAGTTTCTAGAAGCTTGGAAATGTTCAAGGGTTTCAGACTCGAGACGTATCTTAAAAATAGATAAACTTTATGACGGTTTTCCGTCTTAAGATACATGAAAGTACATCTGTTTTGATACATGAAAGGAAACGCGTGTGTGATAGACGGTTCCATTTTCTAGTTCCCAGGCTTGGTTAGGCTTATCTAAAATTTTATGTTATGCAGCTGTACAAGGAAACCGCATGTTGTACTTTTTCGGCTAGCTTCTAAAAACTTCAAATTACTTACGGAAAAAGAAACACACGTATGGCTCGCACGTTACAATATAGAAAAAATCTAAATTAGATAAAAATATTTTCAATTTACGTAAACCTGTACTTCTGCAACTAGTCAAATTTCTCGTTTTAGATGGTAAATTTTGTAGCGTAATAAACTGTATAAAAATGTCAATATTCAACAAAATGTATATCTGAATTGTCTCTAATAAATTCTTTAAGTAATTAAATACATTCTTATAATACGAAACGTTTTATTAAAAAGATGGATATAAATAAAACAAAATATTAAATTACCTTTAACTTTAACAGTGATTAAAAAAACATTTTTACTTGAAGTAATAGAATATTTTCTCAAATGTAGACACATTACTAACAACAATAATTTTTAAGATTCAACTATCTCTTTACTGAAGCTTCTATTCAAATTCATCTTGTACATTTTATATTTTAGTACAATGAAAAAAGTGCCACATTCAAGTAAATATTTATTTTAATAATTATTAATAAAGATTCTCTTGAAGCAATTGAATACTTTCTAAAACCAAGAAAGATATACTGTAGAATCGAATATAAACACAACAAAATATTTTTTAAATTTAAGTAAGTTATAAATGAAGTAGCAAGTAAAATTTACTAAGAAAAACAAATATTTATGTGAATAACTCATTCCATCATCGCAATTAAAGATTTTTTTAAAGTAACGAACCATTTTTATACCCCTTACAATATTACTGAACAGAAAGAAATTTAAAGATAAAAAAATATTTCTACAAATCTTATAGATAATATATCTGCGATTATTTATATTTTGTTTCTTTAGATATACTATTTTATACTTTGGTACAATGTAAAATATGCCCACGTTTATGTAAATTTGTTGCTTTAATCACAAAAACATTTTCTTAATAACGTGAGATTTACTAACAAAAAAAATATGTAAAATGTAAACAAAATAAACAAAACAAAACTATTGGTCCATTTTAGTAAAACACTTACTTACATTTGCTTAAATAAAAATTTAGAAAAATATGAAAAATTATTAAAATATATAGTAGAAATATGAAATGTTAAAAATTATAAAATGTCTTCAATCCTTTGTTGTATTTAAACATTTTTTTTATGTATCGTGCATAGAATCACTAAATTATCTAATAATTTACCGATAAACAGTGAAACAAATTTAAATAGATTTTTAGTACTTATTAATTGCATTGCATGATATACACACGATTCTGTGTAGATATTAAACCGGCAAAGCATTAATTTCATTAGATTTTTTAAGACAAATGGTATGAATAAATGATTTATTTTCCATAGAATTCATAAAATACTAGAAATGTTATGAAAATGTTATATAAACAGTTAAAAACGTTTAAATGAAAAGGGCTAAAAATCCCACACTATAAAGTTACTTTTTTTTATTTTATATACGGACATATGCATAAGTGTACTTTTAAATGAGTCAGTGTTATCTAAAAAAGAACTGAGAACCTAACCGCTATTTAACACTTTGGATTAATAATTAATTACTTTTATTATTTGTTAACGATATGTCGAAAAATTATAACATTACGACCTTTGTAAAAATTAAACAATAATGTACTTTTTCATTTTTTATTCTAATCGCATCAAATTTATATTTTTTAAAGTTTCTGTATTTTGTTAAATATTTACAGCGATTTAGTATTAAAATGTTCTTCTTGTTATATGGGGTATTGTTTTACATTGTAAATTAACCAATAAACGTAATAACGTGATGACCAAATTTATTTTAGGTATATTTTTTACAAAATACGTAAAAAAGGAAAGATTTAAAAGAAACAGTAAATAAAAATGTGAAAAAGTATAAAATTATTCTTCTTACCCTGCAATTCTGGAAAAATTAATCATCTGGTTCATCATTGTAATAAAATTTTTTAAAAATGAATCCGTACTGAAAATTTTCAAATAAAAATAAAAAGTCCAATACAAATCTAAAAATAATAAAAGGGTGTAAATTTACACACAACTTAGTAAGAAGAATAAAATATTGTTTTCAACCGTGAACGAGCATAACGGACTATGCTTTGTTTAACTTTTACTACGACGATTTGAAAAGAAATAAACATCAACAATGATTGTATATACTTCTAATTAACATTCGAAACAAAGGAAAACAACAATAAAACGTAATTTTTCTTTTATAATAAAAACCACATTAACGATTAATAACTATCTGGAAGCAATGGTTTTTCTAATCTGATGTTTACTATATTATTATTTGCTTCAATAACAAATTTTTCGATGTGTTTTCTTTTATGATTATTATATTCTGTAGCAAAAATGTTAAGGTTATTGTAATTAAAGTCCGATATTTATTCTTAATTTTCTACATCCATACTCTTATTCCAGCTTCAAATTCATATAAAGGGAATTCATCAATTTTAGTTTGAAAAGATTGTTTTGTCCTAATCCAATAATATTTTTAATAACTTCAAGAATAACTGTGTTTGTTGAATTATTTAACCAGTTGTCTTTAATATTAAATTCGGATTGATTATTATATTTTCTTGAAGAAAAAAAATGTTAACATTTCATTCGCATGCAACATATCATTAACAATCACTAACAGTTTGTTAATTATCAATACAGAGTGTTTAATAGTGGTTAGATTCTCAGTTCTTTTATAATTAAGATTAAAATAATTAAAACAACACTGGCGATTTCAAAGTACACTTATGGATAAGCCCGTATGTAACATAAGTGAAAGTTACTTTATAGTTTGGGATTTTTAGTCGTTTCATTTGAACATTTTTTCACGGTCTATATAACATTTTCATAAAATCACAAGTATTTTATGAATAATATGCAACATCATTTATTCATTAAATTTGTCTTTAAAAAAATCTAATGAAATTAATGTTTTGCCGGTTTAATATCTACAAAGAATCGTGTGTATATCATGTAATGCAATGAGTAAATAGTAAAATCTATTTAAATTTGTTACTCTGTTTATCTGTCCATTATTAGATTAGTTTAGTAATTCTAAATACGACACACAAAAATAACAAAGCCAATGATCTGATTAGCATATCATTTCTTGAGTTTTATTCTCAATATTCTTTCAAAGATGATTTACTAATTACGGTTTTCTATATATCGATATAAAATGATGCATCGAGCAGATTACTTTCGAAAAAACGTTATTAATATTAATTTAAAATGCATTCTTATATTATTGATAAATATCATTTCTAGGTATTAATAAATTCTTCATATGACATACTACAGGAAGCATTATTATTTTTTTCCTCATTAATTTATTCTTATTTTTTTCTGAATTATTTAATTATTTCTTGAAATAAATAAGAAAACTAATTTGATAATTTAACTATACTTGTTAATTTTGATTATTACACGTTGATTAATTTATTTGGTAAAGATTAGCTAGTTCTTAAAGAACTAGTTAGCAATTGTGATTATTATGGAGTAGTATATATTTACTAACTAATAATTATAACAACTAATAACTATTAATGCAAAATAACTCTTAAGAAATAAGAATTGGTTTAGTAGTATAAACATTATGTTCTTATTAAAAAATGTTCTAGCTTAAACTAACTAACTACCAATAAAAATATGCTGTTAATAAAGTTTCAATTATTAAACCTTACACTGAAAGAAATCGAATGTAGATTTTACCTAAGTTGGTGAAGTAAAATCTGCCGAACTGAAAACTAAGTAAAATTTGCCGAACTTGTTCAGCACATATTACTTAACTACTTATGTAATAGTTCCTGAAATTCTATTAAGTAGATATTGCTGAAAAACTAAGTAATAATTACTTGACTATCTTTTTATATGAAATCAGTGATTTTCTACTGCATATATATGAAGATATAGAGATAGTATATAATAATAAAAGGTGGGTTTGAAATTATATATAAATACATATATGTAATTATAGTTCAGCTGAGTCCGCGTTCCAATCAGTCGGTAATATAGGACGCTGAGACATACACTGAAAGAAGTCGTGAGCAGGGGGGTGAAACTGTTTCGTTCATAACGTTCTCGTTGTGACCCCCGGGATTTGCGATCACTAGATGGCGCTACTATACATGTGCTTGGCAACCAACGCACGGATGTTTTCCTGATTACGGTCTCGACATATGACGATTCGCAGTTTTGAATCGGATTGGCAAAATACATATTTGCTCCAGGTCTTTAGGATGACCGTTTACGGGGACTAGGTATCGCTCTCAGTAGTTTTTCCCCATTTCAACTAAAATAAGTGCACCAGATGTTTAAGTTCGCTGATTACGGGGTCTAGGTATCGAGCTCCATAGTGTTTCATGATTCTAGCTGAAATACGTGCACAAGGTATTCAAGGTCGGCGATTACGGTGTCTAGGAATCGCGCTCCGTAGTTTTTCATCTTTTAACTGAAAAATATGCACCAGGAGTTTGGGGTCGACGATCAAGTGGTCTAGGTATTGACTTCGAGTTAACCAACGATGACCTTGAGGTCAAAGTTGAAGGTCATTTCAAGGTCAAATCAATTTTGCTTATTTTTCTTCAAATTTGAACATATTTTGATTTGACCTTGAAATGACCTTCAAATTTTTTCAAATTTGGCCCAAGGTCAAGGACAAAGTTACCGTTGTTTGTTAGATAAAATTGATTTGACCTTGAAATGACCTTCAACTTTGACCTCAAGGTCATCGTTGGTTAACACCAAGTGGATACCTAGACTACATGATCGGCAACCCCAAACACCGGGGGCACGTTTTTTAGTTATAAAAATGAAAATCTACGGAACGCGATATCTAGACCCCGTAATCGGTGACCCTCAACACCTGGTGGACGTATTTTAGTTAAAGTGATAACAAAATTCATAGCCATGTGCTTATGGGTTGTAATTTTTTCCATATGTGATATACTTTATGTGATGTCCCTAGACATCTATTTCTTTAATTATAATTGCAGTTGTATAGGAATGGGAATATGTGATATGAATGCATGAGTTTTCATTTGACATAAGTTAACCTCAATTCTTTGTTTGAGTTATTAACCAGTCACATAAAAACAATGATACAATACTAATACTCGAACAATTAGTTTCAACCATTCATATAATTCATTAATAATTACAAAATATATACCGAATTACCGACATCTGCTAAAACCGGACAAACAGCTGTCTTGTATGTTTCGATGCAGCGATGTGCTCCGACTCGGCAATATTTGCCGAAGTTATTAAGTAAAATCTACAGAAAAGTTGTTACTCAAGTCATTAAGTAGATTTTCTAGATTTTGTTCAGCAAATATTACCGAAGTGACTATGTAAATGTTACATAATGGTGATTACTTAACTTCTTCGGCAAATTTTACTTGAGTTTTCGGCAGAACTTACTAACAAATTCTTTCAGTGTAATTCATCAGTTTCAATAATTCTGTAAGAATACGGTTCGTTAATTCTAAGAAATCTTAATTTGAGATTATTCATATAATTATTGAAAATGTTGCCCGTTTTACAGTTGTAAGTGTCTCGATTCTGCAGAATAATCACCATAACCAAAATTTAAGTACGCAGAATGTCAAAATTCAAAATGACCGGTCAAATATGGCGACTTTTACAAGCAATTTTAATGTTTTTTCATTGTTTGTTGTATGTTTTTGGTTCTTGACGCTTACTTTTGGAATAATTTTGTTATATTTATCTCAGTCTGATACCGATTATGCTAGAAAATAGCAATACAAGATGATATGGAATTCAACATGGCTGAAAATATTATATTTTTATTATATTATAGATTTATTATGTATATCTCAGTTTATATCGATTATGCAGGAAAATAACAGTACAAGATAATATGGAATTAAAAACAGTGGTGAATATTCTATTTTCTTTCATAATCCATATTGAACTGAGATAAATATAACAAATCTATTGAAAAAGTAAATGTCATGGACTAAAAACATAAAATAAAATGAAAAAAAAAACGTAAAAATGTTAAATTAAATTTTAGTTATGGTTATTATTCGACAGGATCCAGATGCTTGTATCGATTCGACAACGGGAACATTATTAGCCACTGCGTTAAACAAATAACAAAATTTTAAAAATCACGTTTTTTTTGTAAATTAGCCGCCATTTTGAAATAATCAAACGTCATAAAACAAAACTAATTTGAAAAGTACGGACAAAAATACGTCAGAAAATATGGTGTTGAAATTTTTTTGCTTATCATTACAAAGATAAATATTCACTTGAAAATCACAAAATAATTGTGGCCTTTTAGCATGAAAATGGTTAAACATTAATTTCATTGGATTTTTTAAGACAAGTTTACTGAATAAATTATATATTTTACATATTAGTCATAAAATACTAGTGATTTTCTGAAAACGTTATATAGTTAGGTGAAAAATATTTAGATAAAAACGATTGACAGTTTTTAGCATGGAAATCTCTGTTTATATTTTAAATGTTTAATTCTCAAAAAGAGAACATTAAGAATAATATTTCTGTGCCGAATATTAATAATAATATTTATTAAATATTTATTCAATTCTTAAGTACTTGACTAGACGTCACGTATAAAAATGTAAACAAAGGTAAGTAAATAAATAAACGACGTTGAAAATGCGAACGTGAACACAAATAATGATAGAATGAAACGGAGAATGCGAAACGCCTTGTTATCGTAATAGTTTTGAAATAAAATATCAGATGGAGTTTTTTCCACAATTCTCAATAGTTAAATGAAAATTGTCGGTCTTATATGCTCCCTTTATTTTCATAATTATTTGCGTTTACATTCGCATTTTGAACGACGCTTATTTACTTACCTTTGTTTACATTTTTATATATGCTGTCTCTTTATATGTTGGTTATCTTGGGACACACTTTTATAATGTAGAGAATTGTGAATAAAAACAGTTGCTCCTCTCCTTCAAGTTCTTCTTATTATGAACGAGAAATACTGGATTATTAATTTTATATTAATTATATTAGTTTATAGAAAAAGAGCTTTTTCTGCCACTACCAGAGTTGATGATATCATCACACATCTTTTGATGATAACCGTAAGATTCACAGATAATGGGGTTGCTGCAAATACCTTGGATGAGCCGACGTTGTCCTTTTGTGAATCTCCTTAATGAGGCTGGAGTTTCCCTCATAATACCTGATCCTTTCGGTATTAAGGCTATTTAATTTGGACTTAAGAGAGTCATCATAGTTATTCAGGAGGTTCACCGTTTAATTTCTTTCATTGTGGACCAGAAAGATTTTTGAGGTAATTTTTTATTTCTACCCAGATCCAATACGTTCGTCCCCGTCTGTCTAAAAGTGTGGTTCATAATGAACCCTAAACCCTCTATTTTCGACACCTCGTCCGATGTACTTTGCAATGACAGCATGATACATACACGTCAGTATGTCCATTGATCGCAGGAGGCCTATCATAACACAGCTAAAGGTCAGATGGTATTGTACCTTTGGAATGAGCACGTGCCTCAACGCCCACAGCCTCTGCTGTGGCTTAAGTGGAGCCTTAGTAATGGTCTCCATCATATCTTTATAGATGTCTTTCGGGCCCAACGACAATTTGCTTTCTGGCTTTTCAAACTTTTTATTGCACCGCCATTTATAGTGAACGTGAACTTGCGTCAATCGCAGTTCACGTGTGGAATCGTTTTGATTGCCACCGTCGCGCACGTTCCGGCATTGTAAGCCAATCCGCAGTCGGATAGAAATTAGCCCGACTCCCAATAGACGTGATGGAATGGTATACTGCTGGTAAAGTACATGTCCATACTGTAACTTATCATCGCCTCTGGTAGACCTTTTGCCTTCATAACCTCCATTAATGCTTCATGCGACACGGAATCGAATGCCATTTGGATGTCCAAGATGGCCATGAACATCTTCTTGCTGCACTTATGATGGCATTTAAGTGCAGCTTCTAGCAGGGCGATGTTTTCCCCGCTTCCATTCTTGTTGACAAATCCACGTTGTTGTCGCGCATCGAGTGATATACTCTTTTAATCTTCTCATCCCGTATTATTGAAGGTTTCGCAACATTAGCGAACATCCTGCATTCTCAATAAATCGGGCCTACCAGAACCGGATTATTTGTTCTTTGAGGATCGATGAAGATTCCCCATCAGCCATGTCGTTGCTGAGGCACTCGTTGACCCGAAATTCTTGTAGTAAAGCATTTGTGGTCACCCAAAGCGGTAGTGGAGTTATTTAACCCCTATTGGGTGTTGATGCTTCTTAGATGGTCACGCATCGAACCGATAAGTTCTTTGTGGCTAGCTCGTCTGCATCTTCCCTTAATGAACTCCAATGTTCTTGACGAACCAAAACATTTGAAAAGACTTGTTCCTGCCATAATAAAGAATCTCAAGCGTCCTCTTCTTCTTCGAAACTGGATTCCGTTTCTTCTTGCTTCTTGCGTCCACAATTGGTGCATATGTTCTCCTCTACTTCAGGATCTTTTTATTAGTTACAAAAAATATTAATTTAATTAACTTCGCATTAATTTAAAACATATTAAAAATTAATAAATCGAAATTCGGCTTACCTTCATCGTCTTCGTCCACCGCTAACTCGGAACTGGAGACGGTAGTTTCTGAATTGCCTTCTTCCGACTCCATCTCTACGTCCTCCTGCTCTGGTGCAGAATTGCGCAATGGCTCCTCTTTGCGTAATTCAGCCGGAACATTTGTCAATATTTTTACCGGCATTTTAAAAAATGTTGGAAAATTAAAAAATTTCACGAATAACTAGGTAAATAACCGAGAGGTCCGTGTCTTCGACTAAACTAAACGGTCCATCCAAAAAGTGACGTATTTATAACTGACTGATGGTAACCAGAAAATTGACTTTTAATTGACATTTAGCGGATGGATCGTATCGTAACATAATTTTCATTGGTAACAGCCCCAAAGTCATTAAAGACTTCCTAAACTAGAAAGTAAAACCTTAAATGGACATTAAGAATTTTGTATTCATGAAAAAATAGCAATTTCAACAATTTATTTAAAAACTGTGCAAATATATCACTCTCCATTGAAGCTTAATTGTGTAAATTTATGTAAGTATGTAGTTGAATGATCGTAAATAAACGTTTTCCCAAAGTAAGCACAAATTTAATTAACTATACATTGGTTATATTAAAAAACAACTATTTTTAATGTACGTAAATATTTAATTTTGCAACTATTCGATTGTGTGCACGTTCCATTTTTTTTTATTAAAAAAAGGTTTAATTAAACCAAGAATGTTACAGGATCTTTGTATTTATTCTCCTTACCTTGAGTTAAAATGTAATCTTCTTTTATTTGTCAAAAAATTAAAATCAATAAATAAAAACATAATATACATCAATGGATTGAGTCCATCTAAAATTTAAAAAATATAAATTATAAAAGAAGTTTAAATATCTACCAGAGAAAGTTTTTTACGATACCAATCAGTTATTATTTTACCATTTTCGTTAATCATTAAAATATTTAAAATATTAAGTTTATGATCATTTTCTAATTCAAGAGTAAAAGAAATTCTGTTATTATGTCCTTTAATTTTATTTAAACTATTAAAAATATTTAAAATGTTATCAGTAAAATTACTAGGTATAGAAGTAAAAATATCGTCAACATATCTGTAATAAAAGGGTAATTTGAAAGGTATTTTTTGTATAAGAATATCTTCAATAAAATCCATGGTCATATTCGAAACAATAAGAGATAATGGAGACCCTATAGGTACACCATAAACCTGTTTATAAATGTTAATATGAAATTTGAAATAGGTGGAATTTAGTATTAAATTTAAACCTTCAAAAAAAGCACCTTTAGGTAAATTGGTAAAATTAGTAATTTCGGACCATTTAGTTTTTAGAATATAATTGATTAGATTGATAGAAACATTAGTAAAAAGTGAAACAACATCTAATGAAATTAGAATAAAGTTATTGGGTAGTTTAACATTTTTAATCTTATTTCTTAAATCCCAGCGATCTTTTATAAATCTTGATCGATTGGTGTTAATTGAAGATAGTATGGAACTATAATATGATGCTAATTTATAAGTAGGAGAATTAATATAGAAACAATAATTCTCAAAGGATTATCAGGTTTATGGATTTTGGGTAAACCATATGCTCTGGGAATTAATGAATTATAAGTATGTAAAAATTTTGCTGAAGTATCACTAATATAATCTAGTTTCTTCCATTTAGTAATCAATTTGTTAACCAATGCTTCTGTGTTAGCAGTATATCCACAAGTGTTGTACATTTTATGTAAGTGTTGGTATCCGATAACATAGAATTCATTTTATCAAGATATTTCCCTTTATCCATAACAACAGTTACATTGCCTTTATCTGCCCGAGTGAAAAAAATGTTAGGATTATTTTTGATAAATTTTTGTTATTTAATTGTTGTTTATTAAATTCATGATTATAATTATGATTACGTATAAAATTATGTATAGCTTTGATACATTTAGATCTAATTTTATTTTTATTATCAATAATCAAATTACCATCATTATCCAAAATATTCCCAATCTTAAATATACTTTCTTCAATACTGGCAATAAAATCAGGTAATGGAAACTGATCCATATTGGTTTAGAACGAGTGTTTTTGTCCCAATCCAATTATATTTTTAATATCATTTGGAATATTAGTTTTAGTTAAATTAATTAGCCAGTCATTGATTTTAAATTTTGGTTGATTTTTCATTGAAATTAAATGTTTGTTATATCAAATTTTGAATTTTGTTAGTACATTTATAGTTATGATAATTTAAAATATTATTAAAACGAATGTGATTTAGATAAAAATTTTTTAAAATATAAGATGGAAAAATGGTTATAATTAAATTAAATAAATGTACTTTCTTATTTCTGTAAAAATTAATTTCAAAAATTATGTCATCAATTTCTAAATTGAAAAGATGTTTTTTGTATGTCAAAGTAATATTTGTAAGTTTTTGTTTGTTAAAAGATGAAAAAAATTTTGTTTGATGAGAAAAATTATTAAATGAAATATGTTTAGGAATGAATGAAAATTTTCTGCATTTTAGTAACAAAATCCTTTGGTTAATCAAAACTCCTAATCTTGAGTTCAAATGCATCCATTCCTTTAACCATTTGAAGAAAGTCATTTTCAAGACTAATAATCATTAGTTTGTAAATTGATACTACTATACAATAATATAAACTATTTCTGTAATAACTGGTTCCATTTTACCAAATAAATTTAGCAACGTGTACTAATTAAATTGAACAAACAGTTAAATTATCAATTTTATTTTTCAAACTATCCATTTAGTATAGAATAGATTAGAATAATGTTTATTTAGCTTGAGGGGTAACCTCATGGGCTAACCATACAGAGAAAATACAATGATAAAGATATATATATGAAAGATACAGAGTAGATTAATGATTAGGTATGTATAATAAGCTAAAGAATTCGAGAACCGTACAGTAAGTTATAGCGCAGTGAAAAGGAATCGAACCGCGAAGAAAGTAAATGTTGATAGTTAGTGGAAAAATGTTTTAAATATTACAGAAGCGCGGAGAATATTGAAATGTCGAGAATATTAATTTTTAATTTATTAGCCAATCAACTTTCTGCCCGAAATTTCGCAATCACGAAGAAAGAAAAATAATTTAGTTTTAAAATTATCAATAGTTTGGATATATTTGACTCGATTCGGTAGGGCAATCCAGAGCCTAGTGGATGTGATAAGAAACGATTTCGAGTAGGTTTCGGAAAGATTGATAGACACTCTCAACTCACTTATACACGAACGAAGAGCACGATCAGCAATGTCGCAACGCCATGTATATCTACCATACAGATAGCATGGAATCTTATTTTTCATTAGAAGATACGTGATGATACCAATAAAATAGAAGCGACGTGAGGTCAAGGTGAGCCAGTTACGTTTTATGCGGTATGCCGTAATGTGTTCATCACCACAAAGATTGAATATGAAACGGATGCCAGAATTGAGCTTCCTTTCCAGCTTCAGCTTTAACGTTAGGTCGAGATTATTATACACAGCCCAGCAATAGTCAAAATAGGGAAAGTTGATAGAAGTGAAGATTTGTATGCGAGTGTCGGCAGCAGATTACTATTCTTCCAGAGCTGTCTCAAAGTAGAGTAAACGCTATTGGATGTAAAGATAATGTGTTGTTTCCAAGACAAGGTGGTATCAAAATGTAAGCCAAGATTACGGACCGATTTGGTCCAAGGAATGATGTTGTTCCGTACATTAATAGGTGGTACGTTAGATAATTCCAGTAAGTTAATAAAATACGAACTGCCGATTATAATTGCTTGGGTTTTGGAGAAATTAACAACCAGATCATTATCGTTCGCCCACTCGCAGAAACTCTCAGCATCCCTGGTGATTCGCGCACAACCCTCCACAATTTTTTCAGGAGGGCTGCTCAGGAAAATCTGAGTATCGACGGCAAAGATCATATGCTTAGTGTGTCGCAGGACTCTGGAGAAATCATTGATAAAGATAGAGAATAGTAAAGGACCCAACACAGAGCCCTGGGGTATAGCGGTATTTATCGGTAGCCAAGATGAAGCAACCTGGTTATCCAACAAAATTGCCTGTGACCTATTTGTTAGGTAGGAAGCAAACTACGATATGGCTAGATTGGAGAGGTTCGCAGCTTCGAGCTTCTTTAGGAGGGTGGTATGATTGACTGTGTCGAAGGCTTTACTGAAATCAAACAGCAGTAAGATAACAACGACAAAAGTCGGAAACCATGAGTTGAGCCGTTTGAGTGCTGAAGCAGTTGCGGAACCCGGACTGATACGGGTGAAACCAATTACGCTCATTTAGGAAGGTGACAATCTGTTCGTAGATCAGTCTCTCTAGCATTTTCGAGGGTGTACACAGTAAAGCGATAAGACAATAGCCAGATGCATTCATCGGTAATTTCTTTTTGCTGATGGGCACAGGCAGAGCTCTCTTCCATTCAGCAGGGAAGATAGATGAATTGAGTGACAGATTGAAAAGGTAGATTACGTTAGTGGCGATGACCGGGAAAGTTTTCACATAGAAGCTGATGGGTGTTTGATCTACACCTTTGGCCTCAGATTTGGGACGAACAACGCACGTCAATAGATCATGAAGTGTAATATTAGAGAAGTAGAATTTGGTATCGTCATAATTCGGAGACGTTAATGGAAGGGATAGAGAGGTTGGCGATAGAGTAGGTATGTTACTAGTGAAAGAAGCAAAGTAAGAATGAAGTTCATCAGGAATACAGCAAAGTGGAGATGAATTTACATGAGAATTAGCTAACCCAAGACTGCGAAGTTTGACCCATGTACTTTTGGGATCCTTTACTGATAAGAACTGTGCGCGAAAGTACTTTTCGCGAGCCAGATGCCAAGCTGTTCTGTAGGCTTTGTTAATCGATAATAATTTGAGTTTTATGAAGCGATCATGAGTGCGACGAAAGGCTCGCAAAGTGGAGTTACGTTCACGTTTAAGTGAACGAAGTTCATGGTTAGCCCAGGAAGCAGGCTTTCTTTTTGGTGTGAAGGTATTTAGTGGAGCAAATTTGTCAAAAGATGATAGTAATCTATGTGATAGAGTCGAGCAGAGAAAATCAATAGGGTGAAGAGCGCCGATAGGTTTCCAAAACATACTCCAATCGTAACTCTCAAGGTCATACAGTACTAAATCGACATTGAAATTACGATAGTCCCGACAAGTAATTATATTCTGAGTTTTCGTTGGAATTTTTAGATCATAATCAATACAAATCAAGTCATGCCCATAGATGAACGGTAAGCTAGTCTGTGAGGAAGACTTGACATTATCTAGCCTGTCGCCTATGCAATGGTCGATCCAAGAATCTGTAGTATTGCAGTGAAAAGTAGGAGAGTAGTTGACAATCTGAAGGCTATCCTCAATTAATAAACATGATTCCGCCATTACCAACAAACTTTAAAATATCAAAAAAATCTAAAAATTAAACTAAAATATTAATTTTATTATTTTTATTCTTAATACATTTTATTTTTTTATTAAAATAATATTTTGCTGAACAATCTTCATAATATTTTTTAGAATAAAACTTTTCCTTTTTCTAAATCCTACAGGAAACTCTGAAAACGTGCACATTGCCCACGATAGTCCGACCCTAGTCATAAAAATATATAAAAAGATTAGATTAAGAAAAATAAACATCCGCTTATACACGGTGGTACTGGAAAAACCCAACCGACTACAATATGCTTTTCCTTATTTTACATTACAAATTCGATAAATAATATTAAGCTTTACCAAGTTGATAAATAAAGTTACAAACAATAATTTTCTCCTTCACCTTTCCATTTACAGCTACTAAGAAACTGTCAGATATTGGTATAACAAAGCACAATGCTATTTTTATAAATAATTAAAATATTTAAAAGAATGACATTTCGATAGAATTAAAGTACACTCAACTGTCTTCCTATAAAATTAGTACAACACTTGAATGAATATTTATAAAAACAAATAATTAAAACTAATAATTAACATTAAAAAGAACAATTAAAAATGTTCACATAAATTAGAAATATATTTTAATAACTTAAAATCTATTTCTAATGTCTACACCTAGTATTTTTCACTCAGATAAATCATTTAAGAAAAATTAATATAAATAGTTGATACAAAATTCCTTTTTTATTAATAACTTTTGTTAAACTCATGCTACAACTTCCGTTCAAGTTTGTACTAATTACTGTCATCTTATTGTAACACATTTTGCGTCAACATAAAAACCATACATATCATAACAATAGTTTATAAGTTTCTTACAAAAATTGTACATTTTCACGCCACAAAAAATGTTATCCCACTTTTTTTTTTTTTTTTTCAAATGAAGACACTGAACTAACAGTGATTCAATAAATTATTTTCTTAACCGCTTACTTCAAATTAGGAAATATTGATTTTCTTGGTCTAACGGTTCTTTTACATTTGTTACTATATTTTCCCCATTTTTATAAAGGAAAAACAAACATTAAAATACGTTTCGGCCTATGATGGAGGCCCTCTTCAGAATTTATTCTAAAATTCAAATAAAATATAACATACAACGTTTAACAATTTGTTAAAAAAGCTTACTCACAATAATTTCAAATCACAAAAATAATTCTTACCTTATTATTATAACATAACATTCATATATCGAAAAATTAAAGAGTTGTTGGAAAGTCAGAAGGTTAAAAATTCCATTATAATATAAAAAGAGTAATTTTCTGCAATAAAAGAAAATTTTTTTTTAACTATTGTTGTTTTAGTTCTACGTATCCAACCCAACATAAAAATAAAAATTTTTTTTTACCTCCAAAAATTAGTGATTTATACTCAAAAACTCAATAAAATGTCGCACGTTCATGCACACATGTGCGTACTAACTGTCAAAAGTAATAGCAATGTGCCATGTCGTCCGCGTTTTACAAGGAATTTGAAGAAACCTCATTCTAAAAGTGATTATCGCAATTATTTATTAAAAAAGAAAGAAGAAAACTATTTATTTTATAAAAAAATTAGTTAAAAACATAATATCATTAACCTTTTTTTAGAAAATGTTAAGAATTGAATTTTATTTATTTTTATAAAAAATGTTGTAAAAAAAGTTTTAAAAAAATTTCACTTGAATTACTCTTATTCTCATTAGTTGTCCATAAGTCCATTATATAAAAATTTTCTTTTTTCACTATTTAAAATTTCTCACACTATACAACTCGCAGTTCTTAAATGCGACTGATTATTTTCAATATAATACCGACAATGTACAAGTTCGAGGAGTAGTAAATATCTAATATTAAACAATACATTCTACATATATATGGGTAATTCTCCTGAAAGGGACCCCGAAATGCGTCACCATCGCTATTTCCAAGATTCGCAATGAAATTCCAATATAACGTATATTTTTTTGCAATTTTGAATAAATTAATTCTTAAACTAAAATATATTAGCTAACTTTTGACGTATATAGAGAACATTTAATACGTCATTTTCATAGCTAAATACGCGTTTGCAAAGTCGTTGCATATTTTTCATAAAAATTGCCTTTCATTGTAATTATTCATTATAACGTATAAAAACAATACAAGTAATTTTTTAAAATGCATGAAAAATAACTTTAAGCTATAATACTTATATTGTATAAGGCCAATTTAGTGTAAAAAATTATTTGGATTTTATATAATTACTCAAACATTATCATTTTTTGCGAGTAAAAATTCGGGTGATCTCCGAAGCCACCTATTTTTAACAATAAATATGTATTAATATACTAAAATCCAATCCTACGGCCTTAAAATTTAAGTACTAATTAGTCCTAATGTGGTGTTAGAAGAATTTTTTGTTACAGCATTCGATTTTTATCTAAAATCTAATAATATGTCGATTTGTGATCTCCGAAGCTTGGTGATCTCCGAAGCCATTTTCGGCAACCGCATACAATATCCATTTACCTGTATTTTTATAATTAATCATTCAAAACATTTTAAAAAATGTTACTGTAAACATATACGGGAGTTATAAATCGTATATTATTTATACTACAGATATAATTATAAACAACAATATGTCCAGAAAATACCTATTTAGTTGTAGGCATATTCGATAAACTTATAATATTTCCTTCCCTCAGATGAACTCGAAATTTGTTACTGATAAGTTTTTGGGGTCGCTGATTACGAATCCGTTGTCAGATTTTTGATATTCAAAATGGCGGATCCAATATGGCGAACCAATTTTGTAAAAGAGTTCCGATTTACCTGAAAATCTTTACTCGGGGGTTTTCGGGGTCGCTGATTCCAAATGTAATGTTACTTTTTAGAAATTTAAAATGGAGGATCCAATTTGGCGGACCAATTTTGTAAAAGTGTTCCGATTTACCTGAAAATCAGTACCCGAAGGTTTTTGTCGTCGCTGATTATAAAAAATTTATAAAAAATAAAAATACCAAACATTTCAATTTATCCTTATGAGAAGTAAGGTAAGTTTTCATTTAATTTTGTCTTTGCTGTGTGAATTGATGTAAATAAAATTCAGTGACTTTATTTACGTGCACTGTAAAAAGAAATACTTAAATTAAGCAAGAAAGTTGACTGAAAGTCAAGTATAATTGTTACGGACAGAATCGATGTTTTATCGACTGCGGTACCCGGCGTAGGTTTTTTCCCACAAAGGTGGTTTTCCCTACGCCATTGCACACCCGAATGGAGGTACCTCTCAAAATGTAGATGGCCTGTTAGGTATTTATGTAAAAGTCCCTTCGAAATGGTGACGATCTCGATACAATTATTTGTAACTCGAATAGTATGATATCGATGTGTAATATGACGTCGTAGTCTATTTAAATGTTCGAGAGTTTGAAAAATCGAACTAAGATGTGAAAAAGTGACGATCGGGTGGAGAGGGAACGTTCTGGAACGTAAGAGCGTGAGGAAGTTCGCGTCGCGATCGGGTCGTCACCGGTTGATCGCAATAAATTAATACGTTTTTAGTCGGCCGATCAAACCGCGTGTTTTTATTTACAAGCCCTTCCACCAGTCGTTTACAGTAATGTAAACAAGACCGCATAAACAAGGACAAACTTATGCACTATACATTGGCTGATTTTAAGATGTAATCATTTTAAGTATTTGTTTTTACAGTGTGGTTGGCAAACTAGTAATAACAAATTTTGCGAAAAGGCGATAGTTACATTGAATTGTTCCTCGTTTAACCGTGCCTCAAAACATTTTATAGTTGATCAGAATCAAGTTCGGCATTCACATATAGTTACGGAATCACGTTTATCAAGAAATCAAGTTTAGTATTTTATATCATGTAAATATGTAAGCTAATAATAAGGATTAATTATTAAAATATCATAAACTTGATTTTTTCTTATATTTTATGTATAGTTCACGAAAGATAGTAACATATTTTCGAATGTCCATATTATTATAATGAATCTTAAAATTCTGCGACTATCAAGTTTCATATTAAATAAAAAAGTTTCGAATTTTGGTTCACCATATTGGATTCGCCATTTTGAATTTCAAAAATCTGACACCGGATTCGAAATCAGCGACCCCAAAAACCCCCGAGTAACACATTTCTAATTAATTGGGTAAAAGGAATAATTAGTAATACGAAGTTAAAATCATGTTAATATATTAACATTTAACATTTTCAGTAGAATTAACCATATACACTTTTATTGAATTATAGTTTTCGAATCAAACGGTGAAATTTGAATTAAATTTTAAGTATTGATTTCTATTAACGAATTATATATATCTGGTAAAAATGAACTTTCAAACCTAATATTTACTGTATTATTACTTTGCTTAATAAACAAGTTTTCTAAGTGCTTTCTTTTTATTATATTTGATTCGTGAGCTAGAATTCTTACTTTATCATAGTTAAAGCAATGCGAAGTATCTAAATCACTATTAGTTCAGTGTCTTCATTTTTTTTTTAAATTATGACAATGGAACGAAGAAAATCACAGAAGAATTTCACAAAATCGATCCTTCAGGAATTTGGTTTCCGAGTGAGTTTTCTATTGAAAGAATTTTCTCAAATTTCGACAAATCTACCTAAAATGATCAACCAACGAATTTTTCTACTTCGATGCCGAAAGAAGAGAGTTCTTCCCAATCATCTTTTAAAATTAAATTTTTTTCACTGTAGAAATTTTAAAACGTTTAACGTCTCGCAAAAAATTAAAAATTTGCAAAATAATTTTCAATTTAAAATGCTCAATTTAGAAATTACAGATATTAATTGCACTATAAGGAATTTAAGATTAAAGAAACAAAATTTAACGTTTAACATTATGAGATTTTTACCGTTTAGTATATACAGAGAATTTTTTAAGTTTGAAAACAAAAAATTTTTAAGAATATTATATCAACATCAAATTAGTCTTCAGAAAAAATTTAATTGGATTAGTAATAACATTCGTCGTTCATCAAATATAGAAGATATTAAGATAAATAAAAACTGGTTTAAAAATTACACTAATACCGAGATACCAGAAAACATTAAACGATTTGTAAGTTTAAGGAATAAGTTTGTCTTACCTGTTAATAAATCATATTACTGCAAGTATAGAAAATGGAATAACAGCAATTAAAGATGTATATGATGACGATAATAATATCTTAGTTGATAATAAAAATAAAATAAGGAATGATTGTGTTAGAATGATCACTACCTTTGCTAAAAAATCTAATGAATATTGTAATATTTCTAACAACTCAGATATTAATAAAGAAAAAATAGATCAATTTTATCAGAAAAATAAGAACATATTTTTTACGAAGGCTGACAAGGGTAATCAAACTGTAGCTCTGGAAAAGAATTATTATTTAACAGAAATGGATAAGATGTTGCAAGATAAAAATATGTATATTCCTTCAAAATTCGAATATACTAGCACAGTTCAAACTAAAGTCAATTTGTTAGTCAACAAATGGGAAAAATTTGAATTTATTAATAATGTAACAGCTAGAAATATAAAAGTTCATAATAGTGTGATTCCGAGAGCATACGGTCTAACGAAAACACATAAACAAGAACTGCAATTTAGAATCATCATTTCAAATACAAATGCCCCAACATATAAACTCGCTAGATTTTTTTCACATATATTAATGAATATATTTGGAAAATCTTCTACTTTTGTAAAAGATTCTTAGGATATATGAGAGAAAAAATTAAAAAAGTAAACATTCCACCTAATTTTAAATTAATATCCTTAGACGTCGTTTCCTTATCTACTAATGTATCAGTGGATTTAGTTCTGTTTATTATTAATAAAAAATGGTACCAAATTAAACCTTTCACAAAAATTCCAAAAAATGAATTTTGTGAAGGATTAAAATTGGTTTTGAATTCAACTTTTTTTTAAATTTCAAGATAAAGTTTATAAACAAGTTTATGGAGTCCCTATGGGATCCCTATTATCACCAGTAGTTTCAAATTTGATTATGGAATATTTAGAGCAAATTTTAATTAATAAATTACAATTTAAATTACCGGTTTTTAAAAGATACGTAGATGATATTATCACAGCAATTCCTTTAGATAAATATAATGAAATTTTACAAGTTTTTAATTCTCAAAACAAATTACATGGATTCATAAATAGAATAAAATTTACAATGGAGAGCGAAATAAACAAAAAAATTAGTTTTTTGGACATTTTAATAATAACGATTCCGGATGGATCAATAGATACAGATTGGTTCCATAAAAGTTCTTGGTCGAGTAGATATCTTAATTTTAATTCTCATCATCCCATGAACTATAAAATAAGTGTTATTTACGGCATGATAGATCGAGCTACAAAATTGGCAGAAATTAATTATAGAGAAAAGAATCTTAGGTTAGTTAAAAAGATCTTAAGAGAAAATGGTTATCCAATTGACTTAGTTTCAGAATGTATTACAAAAAGAGTTCATCTTTTATATAATACATATAAACCTAATAACAATAGGAATACTGAAGTGCTAAAAACTATTAGTATGCCATATTTCCGGGGTTTAAGTGAAAATATTTCCAAGAGACTCAAAAAAGATCAAATTAGAGTGGTCCATACACCTTATAATCCAAACATGGGACGTATTAAACCGTTCAATTCTTAACATTTTCTAAAAAAGGTTAATGATATTATGTTTTTAACTAATTTTTTTATAAAATAAATAGTTTTCTTCTTTCTTTTTTAATAAATAATTGCGATAATCACTTTTAGAATGAGGTTTCTTCAAATTCCTTGTAAAACGCGGACGACATGGCACATTGCTATTACTTTTGACAGTTAGTACGCACATGTGTGTATAAACGTGCGACATTTTATTGAGATTTTGAGGATAAATCACTAATTTTTGGAGTTAAAAAAAATTTTTTATTTTTATGTAATATGGTTCTAAGGTGGTTGGGTTGGGTACGTAGAACTAAAACAACAATAGTTAAAAAAAAATTTTTTTCTTGTATTGCAGAAAATTACTCTTTTTATATTATAATGGAATTTTTAACCTTCTGACTTTCCAACAACTCTTTAATTTTTCGATATATGAATGTTATGTTATAATAATATGGTAAAAATTATTTTTGTAAATTGAAATTATTGCGAGTAAGCTTTTTTAACAAATTGTTAAACATTGTATATTATATTTTATTTGAATTTTAGAATAAATTCTGAAGAGGGCCTCCATCATAGGCCGAAACGTATTTTAATGTTTGTTTTTCCTTTATAAAAATGGGGAAAATACAGTAACAAATGTAAAAGAACCGTTAGACCAAGAAAATCAATATTTCCTAAGTTATCCCACTTTTCCGACTCGACTGCACTTTTATGGCCAAGGCATCGAGTATAAAAAGAGCTCCTTCCAACACCGCCACCAATCCGCCTGAAACCTCTGAATCTGCAACCTTCCTAAAAAAACCTTCCTAGCGATTGCAAGCGGTTCGTCCAGCTTCTCGCTTATACCCACTCATCTCTTGTCCTAGACAAGGTATTCGGTCTGAACGTCCGAATATTTTTTTTTCAAAAAAATCCCACATTTCGTGACTCGTTCAGCTTTGCACGATTCCATAATTTTTTTCGATATTTCCGTCTGAACGTCGGAATATCTTCCTTCTTCTCCCCTTCGGTCTGAAAGTCCGAAGTCTTCCTCAAACCTTAAAAAAAACGGCTAACAGTTTTTGGTTCCCAATTCATGTTGGGAACCCTGAGTTTAACATCGGGTCGCCGCGTAAATTGTTCATCGTAGTGTTCCAACTGGGCTCACGGTGCTGATTCAAGGAGCTTGTCAAATCTCCCTCACGAGGAAACAACTCAAACTTCTTCACGGCCTATCTTAGAGGAGTTCATCCAGTTGCCACACACTCCACGAACAAGGGCATTCCACTCCAATGATAAGGACCAAGAGATCAACAAGGAACATCAAAAAGTGAGTTTACCTTGAATTAAAATTCCCATTAACCTAACCTTCCCTTTTTTTTTATTGCCCGTAAAGATACGAGTTGCTACGGTAACAATTATAACCGCCCTTTCACGTAAGTATCCAGAGTACTCATATAAGTACCCCGGGTTCGAGCGTAACAAAATGGTGACAGCGTATCGAACGGAACCCTGCGCAATTGAAGTTATCTGGGAAGGAGAAGCAAATAAATTTTCCTTAAAATAATTTTTAATTTAACAATATATCATGAGTGTTATTGAGTTAGTCGGACTGTGTTGACGTGTTTTCGTTGCTCCCGAATTTTCAATTTTATTTGGAGTTCTGTTTGAGCTTTCGTGGATATTTTATTCTTCTTAATATTTGTGACAACTTTTGTTTGTGGCTTGGATCTTTTTATCCGGTGGCGTGGTCTTAAATTAATTTTTAATTCATTTTGGAATTATTAAATTATTCTTATAAGTTTTCGTATTCATTTATCTGTCATATTATTATCCGGTATTGTGTTGTGGCTTAATGTGTTGTTATTGTGACGGGGCATAACTGCTTTATAATAGTAATTTCTGTTTACTTCTCCTTTTGTGTATTTTATTTGCTATTAACGTATTCTCTACAGTATTCCAATTCTTACACTATTTTATTCAACATGAACGTTATTCGTGAAAGCCCTTTTGGTGAATCTGCTGATATAGTGGATTCACAAGTGCCATCTCAAATTAAATGTTTTTTCAAAGAGTGTACTATATCTGGAGGCTTTGTTAAGCGGTTACAGCAGGCAGTATTCTGCTCTAAATGCAAGGCAAGTTTTCATGCCAGTTGTGCCAAAAAGGAACACGCCAGTTGCACTAATGACTCATTTTATTCGGATAAGAATTTTCGTTGTTCTGTATGTGTCTCTACAACTAGTCTGTCAGCGGATCTCTTAAAATCTTCTGAGGAAGTTTTTGACACACCGATTCCAGGTAATACTGTAATAAACTCTCTGTTGCCTTGTTCTACTGTTGCATCACAACTCTTTGAGGAATCTCCTGTTGCTATTTCACAGGCCTCTATGCACACCTATGCCAGTAATTTTCCGACACCGATTCCTCAAACATCTTCGGTTAATGTAGAAAATTTTATGCAATTTTCTTCTGTTGCATCCACGTCACCTGCCGCCACTTGTCAGTCTTATTCCGCTCAAGCTTGCAATAGCTCATTTGTTTCGCCATCAATTGAAAATTCAGTATTGTCAGATGTTTGTATGCAACGAATTGAAACACTCATTAATGGTGTCCGTATTGACTTAATGACAGAACTTAAAAGATTCACAGGCTCATTGTCATCTCAAATGGCCACATTGGGTAATGAAGTAAGGGATTGCGTGTCAAGGTGCAATACGCTTCAACAGTCTAACGCAGTATTCGCAACCAAACTTGAAGATGTTGTTACCAAACAACAAAACCAACAAATTCAACTTAACAAGCTGGAAGAAAAAAATCAACAAAATATTGAATTCTCCGAGGGTGCAATTGCGGAAGAAGTAATGAAGGAAATTGAAGACAGACATCGCCGCTCAAATAATTTAATCATGTACAATGTCACCGAAAGTACATCTGAGGATGGTGCAGCTCATGATTCTAAACAAGTGACTGAACTTCTACATCCTCTTGGAATTAATTGTTCTAATATTCAAACACGTCGCATGATCACCACTCGTTCTTCTAGTTCTACAAGACCTCTAATTGTCCAACTAGATTCAAATCGGGATGTCATGTCAGTAATTTCTAAGAGAAACTTGATTCCATATGGCGTCACAGTGTCATCAGATAAGACTAAGCAACAGAGGGAACAATTAGCTAAACTGCGTAATGATGTCACTGAACACAACGCGGCCTTCCCTTTAGACCTTCGCACCATCAAATACCGGAACGGGTTTCCAACCATTGTTTCACTGAGAACACCTCCACGGTTAGATACTCGGCCCAGACCTTAAACATCTTTTATCAAAATGTTCGTTCCATCAACAACAAGCTTGATTATCTGAGAACAAACTTGTTCTTGATGCAACCTGTTCCAGATGTTCTACTCCTTACGGAAACATGGCTTAAAAATAGTACGAGCTCATCGGAACTTGGATTAATAGGCTATAATGTTTTCAGATGTGATCGGCTGCTTGGTGTTCCAACCAGTAAGAGAGGTGGTGGAGTGCTGCTTGCTGCAAGGAATAGTATTCCTGCCGTTGTAGTTGAGTTAGATTTACCCCATTCGAGTGCTGTGGAAGCTGTAGCGGTCAGTTTTGTACTCCACTTATCGAAGATTATCATCATTGGTGCTTATATTCCACCTCGCACATCTACATCAGATTTCTATATATTCTGTAATGGAGTTGAACATCTTGCCGACTTGCATCCGGATCACAAGATTATTTTACTTGGGGACTTCAATATTCCATCCACTATCTGGACTAATAATCCGGTTGCTCTTCAACATATAGCCTATGTCTCACCGGACTTACACAACAACGCAACTTTTTTGTTGAATCTGGCTTTATCACGATGTCTTAAGCAGTGCTACCCTGCTCTTCCCTCTAAAGGTTATACTTTGGACCTCTGCTTTGCTCCTGAGGATCTAGTCACCCTGGAACCATTCTGTGATTCACTGGTCAAGACGGATGATCATCACTGTGCTCAAGCTTTTAGTGTTAGTTTTACTGCGTCGGTTATCGTTTCACGTAGTCATCAGTATTTTCGTGATTTTGAGAATGCAGACTATACTGCAATTAATCGGGATCTTGTGATATTAATTCTTTTTCTTTTAACTTTTTTCTCTATTTAATAATTTGTATTATGTATAATATTATGTATAATTTTAGTAAAGGGCTAGTCCCGTTGATTCTGTAAAAATAAAATAAAAATATTTTATACACATTTTTTTTTTTAGAAACCTCTTCTCAAAACTGATAATACAAAAAAAATCTATTATATATATTTTTTATTATTTAATTTTTTCAAAAAATATTAAAATTTTTCCTTTTTAGTCACCGTTAGTATTCACTAACAAAATGACGACAGCGAAATCGAACGGAACCCTGCGCAATTGAGGGTATCTGAGAAAGAGAAACAAATAAATTCTCCCTAGAATCAATTTGAAATTAACAATATCTTATAAAATTTTTGTTTAAATCTCTTTTCAAAATTTATAACGCAAAAAAAATCTGTTCAAATTATATACCTTTTTATTTAAATTTTTCAAAAATATTAAAATTTTTTATTATTATTATTATAATCACTTAGAAACTTCCAACGTTGAAATACAAAAAAGAGATTTATTTGCACAATAAAACACTGACAAAACCGCAGAACGTTGCACTAATAAATAATGCAACGTGGGACTAACACGACTGACAGACACAATTGCAATACAAAAGAGCAACAAATAAATGCGACTGCTCGTCACGACTGCCAAATGTCTACTTCACTTAAATAAATTTATTTGTATAAATTCTTTTTCTTCTCAATTATCAGTACTCCCGAATTATCATAAATTCCTATACATACACAAAAATATATATATAATAATAATAATAAAGATGCACAAAGCTTCTAAAAAATAAAAAATGCGTCTAAAAAAATGAACCTATTTTTTTTTTCTTTCGCAGTGGAAAAACATATACGCCATTAAAACATCAATTAATTACATACTTGATTGATCGACGGCATTCAATTATGCTATATTCGCCTAATCGAGCAGGAGAATATAGAACGTTTTGCAGAAGAAAAATTGCGGAAAGCAAAAAATAGAGTTAGAAAGATAGAAAACCTGATCAAAGAAAAACTAGAAAAACTCCCCCAAGAAAGAATAAAAATAAAACCGCGAAGGAAAAACATAATCTGCATCCAAATAGACTAACAACACGTCTATCGATACAGTCATTATAAATGCATTTTTTTTATCTTCCAACCTACAGTAGACAGCTCAGGCAATAATATCGGTACCCCTGAGGATGCGGATCTGAATACTAAAGATTTCCCAGAATATGTCGAGAATCCTTTTCTAACGAAAAACCACCCGCTCTCAACCAGGATGCCCTAAACAGAAAGGGAAAAGTCGACAGACGAAGACGGTATAGGTCGCACAAAAAAACCAGAATAGAATATTTTAAGAATAGAAAAAAATAAGAATAACATAATTTTGTAGAGTATAAAAAAATATATGTAAATTTTTACAATTTTTAAAACATACTTTTTTTTACTGGCCTCCTACGAAAGCTATAGTATATTTTAAAAAATTGTTGCCCAGTTGTGACCAAAAAATATCTTTCTTTACCTCTCTTTAATAAGTATTCGTTAGTATATATGTACTACTGAATGATAATACAAATTGCTAACAATTTCTTTAATTATTGAGTCATTTTTATCCAGTCAATTAGTCGCAGTGTACCAATTAAAATGTACAAACATAGTTAAATTGCCAAATTTAATTTTTCGAACTATCCATTTTCTGAAACTATTATTGTATATGTTGTTTTCTTATTTATTTGATTAAAATCTGTGTAAATTGCTATTAAAAGTAACAAACAAAATATTACTCTCTAAATATTTATATGTATAATAATTTAATATTTCTTGGTCTGACTGCTCATTTACTAGATGGAAAAAAGAACGTCAACATTAAAATGTAAACAATGCGTCGTTCAAATGCGAATGAACGCGACGATATTTTAAAATAACGGAGCATATAAGGCCAGACAAATGTATTTTACTATTGAGAAAGGGTGAATAGAAATTTATGTGTATTCTTTAAAAATACCTAACAAATTTATCATTTACTCGACTTTCCTATCATCGTTACGTAGACGATATTCTAAAATGTATTCTAAAAAATAAGATTACTGAAATAATAGAAGTTATTAACAGCTACCATAAACGACTGAAATTCACATATGAACAAGAACAATATTAAAAATACCATTCTTGGAACTAAACACTATACGCAATATGGTTAATCATAGTTTACAATTCAATTGGTATGCAAACCCACTTTTTCAGGTATATTTCTAAATTACAATTCAAAACAACCCATTTCACAAAAAATTGCTATGCTGTATAATTTAGTAGATAGAGAAAATTTGCTTTGTGAGGCCACATTTAAAAAAGAAAATTTAAAGAAAGTTAGACAATATTTAATAGATAATAGTTACCCGCTCAATTTTATAAACAAATACACAAGTAAACGCATCAATATACAATCAACACAAAACAATAATAATAATAACGATTTAGCTAATACAGTCAATAATTATTTACAAATTCCATACTTACAAACAAATATGAATCTATTAACCCATTAACGTCAAAAAGGACACTTTTCAGGATCCAATTTCAATAGAGAATTTCGTTATAAAACCTAAGTTAAAAAAAATTGAAAGAAACATATCCTACCATTTCCGAGGTCGCTCTTTTCAATGGTGCAGTCCAAATATGTCTAAAATTTCAATTTATTTATAATTTTGGCATAAATAAATAAAAAATACGATTTTTTCAGGGAAACTTTTTTTTTAAATTCTACTTCTGTCCCGGATATCGGGTTTCAAATGACTTAAAATGTATCAGAATCGTGGACGCGATAGTTGTACTTTCAAAGTTATGGTGGTGGATTTTTTAAATTTGCGGTTCCGCGACCAAGATGGCTGCCGAATCGAGAATATTCTTTCCAGACATTCGCGTATGCAAATATAGCATGTTTTGAAAAAGAATCTATGTGAGAAAAAAACGTGTTATTACGTTTTTGAGGTCGCTGATCACGAATCTGAAGTCAGAATTTTGAAATTCAAAATGGCGGATCAAATATGGCGGGCAAAAATTCGTTAAGCGCTTCTATTTTGATGACACTTAGTACTACGGGGTAATTGAGGTCGCTGATCACAAATCTGGAGTAAGAATTTTGAAATTCAAAATGGCGGATCCAATATGGCGGGCGAAAATTTGTTAATCGCCTCTATTTTGATGAAACTTAATACTAGGGGGGGGGGGGGGGTCGCTGATCACAAATCTGAAGTCAGAATTTTGAGATTCAAAATGGCGGATTTAATACGCCGGAAGAAAATGAGAATCGTATAAAACTATGTACTAAGAGTCACAGCTGATTTCTTACGAAAATACACTTCGAACTCAAAAAATGCTAATATATCGGATGATAATAGGTATTGCATATCAATTTTACACACAGTTGTGAATAGTTTGAAATTGCATTATATTTTTCATTGAAAATAGTTAACATTTTCCGAACCCGCCAACCCGTATCACAGATTTTCCTTATAAAAAAAAATATTTGAAAGGTCTGAAGAATGCCCACGTCCATTTCGTGCAGTAGCATCAATTACATATTTTTTTAAATTATTTGAAAAAATAATTCAACCATTTGGTAGGAAGAACACAGTATTATTTTATTTTTTCATCATTTACCCAATTATATAATCAAATTGTATCTTTTGTTTGTTTTGAGACGTAATTATTTAAAACATTTTTATAGGACATAGAAGGATAAGGTACATAAAGTTTTGAATCACTTTCATCAGTAAATAAATCTTTAGCAGATTCGTCTTTATTAGTGATATCGGATTCATCGGAGCATTCGGCATTAGGAATATAACTGCTCCGATATAATCATCTTCTTCTGCTGTTTCTATACGACCATTGAATGATATTTTAGTATTTCCTTTTCTCTTATGCATAACATTTGAACAGTATCTAGGATTATATAAATAGTGGATTTATTTTTTATAAAATGTTAAGGGGCTAGTCCAGTGGTTTTTTCATAAAAAAATCTTTTTTTCAAAAACATGATTTTTGTATAGAATATACATTCAGAAATACGCTGAAAGTGGCTAGAAATGATTTTGTTTCGAAAATTACTCAGAGTCCGAAAAAAAGTTGACATATCAAAAACGCCGTACGTGCGTACTCGCCGCGTGATCTGTCCTGTTATCAGGCTGGGTCCTGTTTAGGCATGCATGCTATTTTGTTTTGTTTTCTTTTATTAAGCATTTCAATGTCTTCATTGGATTCTACGGTCCTGGCATTGCTGATTAAGGTAAGTCGCTTTTTAGTCACCATTTCAGACCTAAAACTTTAAACGCGTTTTTCTCGAAACAGTATTTTTTGAGCTGGCATTCAAGATTAAAATAAAACTACTCATCCGATCGCGCTGAAATTTTAAGGGGATGTTCTACGCATGTCTGGCTATCATCTGAACTAGAATCTTAATTTTTTATTAATATTCAGCAATTTTATAGACAATTGAAGTTGCAAAAAAACACGCTTAAAAATTCAAAAGTTAACCACGTCGTTATTTTTCATCGTACAATGTTTATTCTAGTTCACAACATAGCTACTAACTTATATTTTAAGAAAAATGTTGATTTTTTTATTTCAAATGATTCAGACCCGAGATATCTTGAATGCCGTTTTAAGATCGGACCGACTTCACGCAGCTACAGCGGAGAAAGTATGACATGTGTATTATATATACAACATTTTTTTTTGCAACTAAAATATGTTAGTCTCAAAGTGCGAAAAGATGTGTATGGATTAAAAGTCTCCATCATGAAATAAAAATTATTTTCTAAACCTGAAGAAACCACTGGACTAGCCCCTTAAATAAATGATGCGAGAATGACACTTTAGGAAAACTGTCAGTGTATTTACCCCTGCGTACTTAGCCTTTCCGACGAGACACTTCTCTTGCGAGAAACTGATCAGTGACCTCAATTACCCCCTAGTACAAAGTTTCATAAAAATGGAGGCATTTAACGAATTTTCGTTCGCCATATTTGATCCGCCATTTTGAATTTCAAATTTCTGACTTCAGATTTGTAATCAGCGACCTCAATTACCCCCTAGTACTAAGTTTCATCAAAATAGAGGCAATTAACGAATTTTTTCCCGCCATATTGGATCCGCCATTTTGAATTTCAAAATTCTGACTTCAGATTCGTGATCAGTGACTTCAAAAACGTAATAACACGTTTTTGTCTCACATAGATTCTTTTTCAAAACATGTTATATTTGCATACGCGAATATCAAGAAAGAATATTATCGATTACACGGAAAAACCTTTAGGAGCGCTGCTCACCTAAACCGGGCGGGCATCCTTCCCGCAGCACTTTTAACTTTTCAAATGATGATTAGAAACATAAGAGCGTAAAAATAAATTTTTTTCTGAATATATATCGATTCATAGCATCACATTAAGAATGTTTATGCACTATTTTTAGACCATCAAATTACTTATGATTTATAAGATCGTTAAAAGCGTAAAAACCGGCACTTATTTCTCTTTTCGCTGCCGTGTCGAAAATAGAGCAAAACAGAGCAAAATTTCACAAAAGCTTTTTTGTAGAGCGCAAAATTTCCTACAAAAAAGTCAGTAGCAGCGTTAGTCTAACATTAATAGTTTAGCCGGAAAGAAAGCACGAATTTAAACAAAATATTAAACATAAATATGTAGTTTGTGGCTAAACTATTAACATTGGACTAGGACTGCCAATGACTTTTTTGTAGGAAATTTCACGCTCTACAAAAAAGCTTCAGTGCAATTTTACTCTATTTTGCTCTGTTTTTGATACGGAAGCGTTGAAATGAAAAAAGTGCCGGTTCTGACGCTTTTAAAGAGCTTTAAAAGTTATTTGATATTTAAGTAATTTGATGGTCTAAAAATAGTGCATAATTATATCGATAAAACCTTTAACTTTTGCCTTCATTAAAATTCATCGAGTACGTTTTGCAGTTTAGCATGCTGAAAAAAACAATTCTAGCTTCAAGTACATATTTACTTGAAGTAATTGAATATTTCCTCAAATATATACAAATTTATTAAAAATAACAAACACCCCTTACACGTAATAAAATATTTTTCGATTTAAATACTAGTTTCCTTCAGCAAGTATTCAAATTCATCTCAAGTATTTTCTAGTTTAGTACAGTCAAAAAGTCTCTACATTCAAGTAAATATTTATTTTAATGATTACTACTCGATGCAATGTTTATTATTATTATGAAAATCGGTATAAACCATCAGAAAGCTATATCAATCATTAAAATTTACGTAAATAATAAAACCATGATAATCGAATTCCATTTCATAAAAAATAAAAAAATCTGTAATTAAAAATACTTCCAAATTCATATATTTCATTTAAAACTATAAATAAACTAATGATTTATGAACATGATTTCTAATTATAAATAATCCTACAATTTCGTGAGTAAATTAGATTGTAAACAACTTCAAAATGGTTTAAATAATTTAGATTTAAATTAGAGTTAACATTTTGTGTAAATAATAACACTTGTAAACAAAAGTTACAATTGTATTAATCGTTTCAAGTTATAAATTAACTCAAATTTATATAAATTATCTAAATTGTAAATTATTAAAATCTGAAATTGGTATTAACAATTGAAAGTTAAACAATAAAATCAAATTCGATGAAAATCAGTTTTGATTGATTAGTAAATATAAAATCAATATCAAACTGAAGAATTCCGGTAAATGAGTCCCAAACGAAAAACAGAACAAATTTAAAAGGGTACATCGCCGTTATTGATGAATCCTTAAATTCACAAATTATCCAAAAATCAGTTAATAATTAATCCACATTAATTAATCACGTTCGACCTAAAGGACGATGGACGAAGTATTTCTTTTTACGAACAAAAAGGAGGCCAATATACAATTGGCTAATCCAAGGTAATTATAGAATTTATGTTTACATAGAAACCATTTATAAATAAAATTAATTTTCTGTTGCATTGTATTGACTGCTTTATTTTAAATTAGTTCTTTGTTTTATTGTTATATGAGTAATTTTACAGAACCTTCAACTTTTATAGTACGCCCTTATATGTTTTTTAAGACTATAAACCACTGGAAAAGAAGAAAAATGAACGTAAATTACGATTTTTATTGAATTTCACAACGTACAGAGTCAGAGTCTTCGTATAATCTTGGAGTTTCGATAAACAACATGCCCAGAGTGTGCTTATCTTCTAAAAAATTGTGCAGCTTAAAATGCAAACGTCCACCGATTATTCCCAATTCGGGGATTTATTACTTTTTTCAAAATGGAGAAAATAACTTTTCATTTCTTGAATTCTTAGTTTCATAGAATAATTTTACACTAAAAGCCCCCAAAAATAAGATGCATACGTGTGCCTCATAAACTAACTTTGTAGGAAGTCTCTAAAAATTATCAAATCAGTGTGTAACTCGTTCGAATACACATTTTCAAGTGGCACACATAAAGGGCGTTTATGCACGCTTAAAACTACGTTGTAATTTCTTCTTTAAAGTACTTATAAATCTCCTTTCACCTGTGTAACTTGTCATTGGTTATCCTACACCGTGAAATCAACATTTCAATAATAAAAAATGTTGACATTTTTGTTATTTTTATTATTTGACATTGTTAAGTTTATAATAGGAGACAAACATTCAGCGAAATAAATGAGAATTTTTCTAGGTTGAAAATAAACATAGATTACTACCTTTTCGGCTGATGTCTTTAGAATCCCGTAATAAAAATTGAAAAAATTTAAATCTAACATTTTTTTATTTGCTATAATAAATAATGAGTAAAAAAAACTATTTCTCGTAACAAGTTATCTTATCTTTAAATATAAAAACAATAAGCTGTAAAAACCGAAAAAATATGTCCCGTTAGTGTGCGACTAAAATAATTTTTGAAGATTTTGAACATTGAAAAGTTCAAAGTTCTGTAGAATTACTCATAACGTTGCAGTGAATCTCAATTCACTAATAAATTTAATTCAATTATATGGAGATCTATAATTAATTATTTCATAAACGGAAACAATCTAAATTCCGGCCTATATTTTTCCATGCCTTTGTGTAGTTTATATCCAAGCTCGTGTTTACGTATTTTCATTTCTTGATTTTGTCAATAGACCTTAAGTAATACATATATTTGAACTAATTTAAAATTAAGCAGTCGAGAAAATTAATTTTTATAGTTTGTGTTTATTTATTTCTGAATTATATAAATATGTAGAGAGTAACATTGTTTATTTTGAAGTTATAAAAGCATTTAATTACAAGATTTTAATTAAATAAATAAAAAAATAACTTAATAACAATGATTTAGTAAATGGATGTTTTGAACAAATTAAATTAACTATTTCACTATGCTTATTTCTTTTAATCAGTATATGTAGGTCAATTCAATGTGTAAAAATCACCTAATAATCGGAAAAATAGTTAGTAATTTCTGTTATGTTTTACTTATTTATTAACTAATATCTATTATAATTATTAAAAAATTACTAAAATAGTTATACGAATAAGTCGTGTATTAATTGTAATTTATAAATAACATATAAATAAGAATTTTATAAGTAGTAAAAATCCAGACATGAAATTAAAAAATCTTAGAAAGAAAAGTTAAAGAACGTTATATTGTACAATGTTAATCTATTTTCGTTTATTAAGACAAAAATTATAAATGTTTTATCCTTTAATTGTGAATAATTAATAATATTTTAAATTATTGTCCATGATTTTTGCATTTAGACAATAAATATTAATCAATAAAAGCGACGTCTAACTTACACATTTTCTGCCTTCTTCAGGATTATGCTTCTTTACATTTTACAATATATTTATGGATTTAGATACTAAAATTAATTATAATATCCACCATGGATAACAATTTTCTTTGGAAATTCCATAATTAATTCCATATATCCAATGATATTGGTTAATATTACCATATTTTTAGTCATTTTATTGTCTTTGTATTGGTTATAAACAAAATGAATCGTTAAAATATCACTTTTTTATGATTATTTCAACTCTGAAGAAATTCGGCAATTGACATGTACTTTTAATTACCGTTACTTATGTTTTCGTAGTCGATAACTCGGAATCCGATAATAATTTTTCGAAATTAAAAATGGCGGATCCAGTATGGCGAACAATATTTTAACACAGTGCACAAGTTTTAAGCGACTTTTCTCAAATTTGGAATTGCTGCATGTATTAATGGTTCGCTTCGACCTAATGTTTTTTCAGTATCTACTTATGTTTTAAAGTGTAATTATACGCAACTTTTACTTTACACGTGTCTAACCTAAAAAAATCAGCGATTTTACGTGTAAAAAAAACTTTATGCCTCAAAATTCAACAAAATTCGATTCTGTTGAAACTTAAGCAGCCATATTGCATCCACCATTTTGAATTTATGAATATCGACAATATTCACCAACCACAGAAACAATAATATACGAAATTTTAATAAAATTGAAAAGATTTAATTTTACAGTAGCCATATTGGACCCGCCATTTTGAATCTTCAAAAATTGATCCGTGATTTCAAATCAACGACTTGCAAAACTTCAGAGAGAGTTTTTAAATATTTTTTCCACGTGTAGTTTAGTTGAAATTTCATTTATTGCAAAAACAAAGTTATAACAAACGTATGCTTATCAATAAACCATTTTTTGTATAAATTTCTGTAATTTCTGTAACTTGTCGTTTAAAAAGACAATAATAAAGTAATTTCCAATGTTCAAAACCAACATTCTACGTGTCAAATTTCTTATTATTCATTTTAAAGGAATTTTAAAACTTTGTTATTGTTAGGAGGCTACTATTTTAATTTTCTCAAACAAAAATGAAATTTTGAACGTTATAAAATGTTTATTTCTAATTCTAACCTTAAATTACACATTCCCACCTTCGCAACGATATAAATAAACGCGTTTAGACGTTTTAGTTTTCAAACATTGACCTGTGATTAGAAATCAACGACTTGAAAAACTTCAGAGAGAATTTTTAAACATTTTTTCCACGTGTAGTTTAATTAAAATTTCAATTATTGTAAAAACAAAGTTATAACAAACGTATTCTTACCAATAAACAATTTTTTGTATAAATTTCTGTAATTTCTGTAACTTGTCGTTTAAAAAGACAATAATAAAGTAATTTCCAATGTTCAAAACCAACATTCTACGTGTGAAATTTCTTATTATTCATTTTAAACGAATTTTAAAACTTTATTTTTGTTGGGAGAATTTTTAAATATTTTTTCCACGTGTAGTTTAGTTGGAATTTCATTCTCATCAGTATCTACTTATGTTTTAAAGGAACTTGAATTTATACTTATACATTTCAAAATAACTCCTAGCACAAAAATGTATCTTTCAAATCATCTGAAAAAAAATGAAAATTATTTCATTCGTAGACGAGTTTTGGGACGTAACATTTGAGAGGGATTTCTCGAGATGGAATAGGAAAGCAAACACCCCCACATTGTTATTAATTAATGGCACTTTATTCATGACGTATATACATATGTCTTCTCAGTGATTCATAGACTATATACACTATGAAAATTTTCACGCGAAAAATATCTCGGCGAATAAACAAATGTCACGTGACCATCCATCTTCGTGTCCTTTCACGAAATGGCCCGTATGCATTCGGTAGAAAAAAACTGAAAACAGGTTCTACAAAATTACTGTATAACAATCTCTGTTCCTTTTGTAAATGTACATACAAATCTCACAATATACATAATTGCTCCTCGTTTTCGTGTCTTCTTTTATACACCTAACCTCGAAAATCGATCGTACTTGAGTATTGGAGGGTCGTCTGCGCCAAAACGGCGCGAATTCGGGTAGAAAAAAAAACGGAGACTTGCGTCCTGGGTACGGTTATTACCCATTGACGATCACCGGGGACGTGGACCTCTCGAGTTCCTCGTCGAAGAAGTTATTTCACCGCATAGGTTTCATCCGCGGTCATCAGTTACCGTACGGCGGATCTTCGTAATTTCTCGTCTTCTTCAAAACATTCTTCGTCATTAACAATTGTTTCGTGATCGCCTTCTCGACGTTTTTCTTATTCTTGTTGGAAGCTGACAGGTGCTGGAACGTATCCTCGAGGGCGCGCCTGGTCTTCATCAGTCGTCGTTTTAGCGCCTCGTTTTCCTGCTTCAACGTTTCCACTTCATCCAGACCTGAGAAACATTTAAAAATTATTATCTTAAATAATTACCCATTTTTTTCAGAAGAAATCGGATAATTAGTGAATCGCTTTTATATTTCTATCCGCCATCTTTATTCCATTTTCATTTACGCAAATTAAAAACTTTACGATTCACTATTTATCACCAATCTCTGTCAGCTGGTTATTCTGCGAAGCCTAGAATAGAACGTAATAATGAGTGAACAGAAATGTACGAGTTTCGTGTTTCCGATTATTTTACGTAATCGGGCGCATTGTTATTTCGCAGGTGACCGCAGTCTAACATCTACATGCAGTCTATTTATAGTATTCGTTAAAAGAGTGAAAGAGCAAGCTTCATTCGAGAGAATGAGTGAACAAATGCGAGCGTGAGTGTATTAGGTTATGTTTTTAATTTTTGTTGCTTGCAATTCGAACGAAAGAACAGATACGCGTGCGAAAGCGCAATGCTAAACTCAATTGTTTCTAATACATACTATAATAATGCCCACCTAGAAAATAAAAGTTTTATTAATAAGACGGGGGTAAACATTTGCGATTTGAAATGTTTTTAGTGCCAAGCGACGACCGCCATTTCTTGTATTTTACTTCAAATCCCAGAAATAATTCACTAAAAAATTTCACATTATTACTAGTGGATCCGAGTTTTATCCGCCATTTTGAACGTACAATTTTCATAATTATTTGTACAAATGGCTTATGTCTAAATTTCAAACAAATATTATCGTGTTCCAAGCAAAATTTACGTGGAAAAATGTTTTTTTTTGGTCTTCAGATGATTTCCGCCATTTTTTAGTAATTTCAAACCGCCATTTTTAACAATCGCTACGTGACAATTAAAGTAAAAGTCTTTAGGGACATTATGCCGTTAAAAAAATCGGTGGTTTACGAGGAAATTTATCGTATTACTCGTCGCTATTTTTAATTCTGTTCGATTTTACGGTTGTTTTGACTATTTCAGTCTATTTATAGTATTCGTTAAAAGAGTGAAAGAGCAAGCTTCATTCGAGAGAACGAGTGAACAAATGCGAGCGTGAGTGTATTAGGTTATGTTTTTAATTTTTGTTGCTTGCAATTCGAACGAAAGAACAGATACGCGTGCGAAAGCGCAATGCTAAACTCAATTGTTTCTAATACATACTATAATAATGCCCACCTATAAAATAAAAGTTTTATTAATAAGACGGGGGTAAACATTTGCGATTTGAAATGTTTTTAGTGCCAAGCGATGACCGCCATTTCTTGTATTTTACTTCAAATCCCAGAAATAATTCACTAAAAAATTTCACATTATTACTAGTGGATCCGAGTTTTATCCGCCATTTTGAACGTACAATTTTCGTAATTATTTGTCCAAATGGCTTATGTCTAAATTTCAAACAAATATTATCGTGTTCCAAGCAAAATTTACGTGGAAAAATGTTTTTTTTTTGGTCTTCAGATGATTTCCGCCATTTTTTAGTAATTTCAAACCGCCATTTTTAACAATCGCTACGTGACAATTAAAGTAAAAGTCTATAGGGACATTATGCCGTTAAAAAAATCGGTGGTTTACGAGGAAATTTATCGTATTACTCGTCGCTATTTTTAATTCTGTTCGATTTTACGGTTGTTTTGACTATTTCGAATTTTTAAAAAATTGCGGTCGACTCTTGGACTGTAATATTTTGCAAATTAAACGGTAGATTTCAAAAAATAAATAAAATAAAAGACAAACTGAATTTGGGACTAACCTTCAAGAGGTAGCGGGCTATCTCCATCGGAACTCCGGAGTCTGCGGTTGTTGTTACAACTGTCGTCTTCGTCACTCAATAAGTTGGTCATGGATTCCGTAATTTTAAGGGTGTCTTTAAGCGGCCTCGTCGAAACTGCCGCGTCGCTTTCGATGCCGAGGTCCGGCGAACAGCTCGATTTACTCCGACCGCTGGGTGTTGGGTAGCTTATTGGTAACCAAAACTGTGGACCCTGAAACATTTCGAAACAAGTAGAGGTTATGTTCTTTATAATGATCCTTTTATAATGTGAATTTTCAAAAAATTGTGTCGTTAAAAATAGGAGAGTATCAATAATAAGATTTTATACTAACATTGTAAACATGATAATCTTGTAGCATGTCGTCGCAAACTTGTTTCATTGTCGCATCGGTTGGTATGGAAGAAACTCCACTGGAGCTCGGTGCCGAATCACTGGCTTCGCAAAGAGCCATGTGTTTCCTTAAATCTTTATTGGCATTTTCCAGTTCATGCATTCGCAGACGATGCGAGTCGATCATTTGATTCAGATCCGAAATCTACACAAAAACATTTTTTAATGTATTTTTGTTATCTCTACATTTATTAGAAAATTTAGTATTTGAAATGTTACCTCTTTCTTAAATTTTTCTTGTAAAGTACATATCGATAGGTCGAATCTACTTTCGGATTTCCTCAATTCTTGCTCCAGGCGTAGTTTGTCGTTCGTTAGTTTCGTATTTTCAACCAGCGTTTGACTGTGAAGTAACGTGAGGTGGTCCGTCTCTTTCGTTAATCTCGCAATGGTGGCTCGTGCCATCTCGTTGTCTTCTTCTAATTTCTTGATTTTTTCGTTTATCTACAAGTGTAATTATAAGCAACTTTTACTTTAAACGTGCCTAACCTAAAAACTTCAGCGATTTTACGTGTAAAAACAACTTTATGCAACAAAATTCAATCATGTTGTAATTTTAATTAGTATTTCACGTCGCTTGCCATATTGCATCCACCATTTTGAATTTATGAAAATCGACAATATTCTCGTATTCTTCATCCACAGAAACAAAAATGTACGAAGTTTTAAGAAAATTGAAAAGATTTTTTAATTTTATAGTAGCCATATTGAACCCGCCATTTTGAATCTTCAAAAATTGATCCGTGATTTCAAATCAACGACTTGAAAAACTTCGGAGAGTGTTTATAAACATTTTTTCCACGTGTAGTTTAGTTGGAATTTCATTTATTGCAAAAACAAAGTTATAACAAACGTATGCTTATCAATAAACAATTTTTTGTATGAATTTCTGTAATTTCTGTAACTTGTCGTTTAAAAAGACAATAATAAAGTAATTTCCAATGTTCAAAACCAACATTCTACGTGTGAAATTTCTTATTATTCATTTTAAACGAATTTTACAACTTCATTTTTGTTAGAAGGCTACTATTTTAATTTTCCCAGACAGAAATGAAATATTGACAGTTATAAAATGTTTATTTCTAATTCTAACCTTAAAATACACATCCCCACCTTCGTAACGATATAAATAAACACGATCAGATGTTTTAGTGTTCAAACATTGACCCGTGACTTCAAATCAACGACTTGCAAAACTTCAGAGAGAGTTTTTAAACATTTTTTCCACGTGTAGTTTCGTTGGAATTTCATTTATTGTAAAAACAAAGTTATAACAAACGTATGCTTATCAATAAACAATTTTTTGTATAAATTTCTGTAATTTCTGTAACTAGTCGTTTTAGAAGACAATAATAAAGTAATTTCCAATGTTCAAAACCAACATTCTACGTGTGAAGTTTCTTATTATTCATTTTAAAAGAATTTTAAAACTTTGTTTTTATTAGGAGGCTACCATTTTAATTTTCTCAGACAAAAATGAAATGTTGACCGTTATAAAATGCTTATTTCTAATTCTTACCTTAAAATACACATTCCCACCTTCGTAACGACAACAATAAACGCCTTTATACGTTTTATTTTTAAAAAATACAACATTTTTCTAGAAAAATCTATCGCTACACTTTTCTTTTCCAAAAATAACAAAAAATTATTCACTTACCGAGCCGTGCATCGCGATATCGGTCATTTGCTTCTCCAAATCGCCAATTTTGCTCTCGAGCTGCACCCTGCGTGCGTTGCTTTGTTTGCTTTCCTTCTTCAGGGTTTGGCACTCGTGTGTCTTCTTCTCCAGAGAAGCTTGCAATTTCTCGCAGAATCGCCGGGAATTTTCCAGCTTCGCGATTAGCGGCGCCACCAATTTATCGCATATGTTCTGCAACGACATAAAAATTAAGTATTGTCATCGGTACATTAACACGTTTGATAACTGGATTAAAAACATATTGTGTCATTGGTTCGATAAATTAGTATCAGTCTAGTGTACTTTATTCCACGACATACAAGAATTTTACCGTCCAGGAAGCAAAATTAAACATTTCTCACGTGGACTTATTACTTAAGAATGAATTTATTATCGTAATTGAAACACAATTCTCATTATTAAATTAAGAGGAAAATATCGAAGCAACAAAATCAACAGTTTAGTGCCTAGTGAATAAAAGTAAATGCTCACGTTATCGGCTCCCAGTTTGGCGATGATTTCGGTTCGTAGATCGTTCAATCCCGCTTGAATGAGACTGTTCATCTCCATGAGTTCCTGAATTATGTGGTTCGTGTCCAGGTCATTGAGGTCGTTCTGATACGTCGCGTGGCACGGCACATAGTCCATAGAATCTTCCGAGTCACTAACCACTTTCGTATGCTTTGAGAACCTCGAGCGATTTGCACAATTCTGCCTGGTTTCTTGGAGACCGATTCTTGCCAAGGAGACGATTCGGTCCGGCTCGGAGAAGGTCTCCGAGTCCGAGGACGTACACATAGGGTTCCTAGTATGTTCCGGGATGGTATTCTCCGGATTGCTCTTCTTCAGCGAGACATCATCTTTTTTGTGGTCGCTTGCGGAAAGTCCCTCCAGAGCTTGGACGAATTCATCGGAGAGTAAGTACGAGTTGAGGACCACGTCCAGCATGATCTTCTTCCGACTGTCGCCGACCTTCAGGTTCGAGTTCCTGACGATGTCTTTCATGAACTTCACCAGGTCCTTGAAATGCGTCCTCAGTAGCTCGAAGTACTTCCTGTCTCGGTCGTTACCGTTCAGACAGTACTCGAAGTCCGGCTTCGACACGACCTTGAGCCACTTGAGGTAATCGACCTCCTTCTCCAGCTCGTTTTTCTGAGCCAAGAGTTTGTTCATGTACTCGGCGGTACTCTTGAGGTCAACCTGGTCCCCGCCGTTGGCGTAATTCAATTGCACGTGGTCCTCGATGAAGGTCACGGCGATGCCGATGTCGCTGAGCTCCTTAGTGAGGCTCGTCCAGGCACCACCGGTCAGATCCTTACGACTCCTGTCCTGGGTGGTCATGTGATTGTGCAATTTGGCGATCTCCTTGTTCTTGCTCCAGAGCTCGGTGTTTACCAACTTTTGGAGGTTCTGCGTCTTCACCTGGAGCTCCTTCGTAAGTTGATCGACCTTGAGATTCTTTTCCTCGAGCTCGGCGCTCTTGGACACCAGTTCCCGGCGTAACCTCTCAGCATCATCACCCTGGAGGGTGCCGATCCGGTCGTAGGCCTGCTGGAGTTTTTCCATTTCGACGGTCTTTTCCTCCAGTTCGTCCCGGAGGGCGTTCCTTTCGAACTCCAGGACGTCGATCTTCAACTGCCTGTCCTGGAGGCGGTCCTGCAACTCCTACAAGGAGACACTTGTGAACGAATGGGTCGTATCGATTTGGAGGGGAACTTAATGAATGACGACCGTTTCTTTTTTGTCCTTTTTACGCGCGTTTTAAGTGTTCAATTACAACATCCTCTGTCGGGATACATGAGGGAGTCAACGCTCTCGCGGTTCAGAGGAAATTTCGAGTGCTATTTATAATCGGCTCGATCCGCGCGACCCGACAGTTCATGCGCAACACCCACCGATGCAGTCGAACCAAGTACTGCATCTTTTGTGCGCATACTTCCAATTAGAACGTTTTACATCGATTTTTGATTTTTCTGAAGAATTACAACTGCCCTCCATTTAAGTATAATAGTTTAATCAACAAGATTGCTATTTAAGTGTAATAATCATTGGATTACCTGTTAGTAACTGATATAGTAGAACTATGTACAAGAAAATATCCAATAATTCAATTGATTTACTAAATAGCCAGATATGATACTACTAACTGTTTTGCTCAGCCATAAAATGAAATGCGACAGATTTTATTAAATTTATAACGCTTTATACTTTTCTCTTCTTTGTACTAGTGAAATTTTAAAAGAAGTCATCGAATTAATTTCGTTAAAAGGAATGATTAAAATCATTGGTATTTAACATTACTACAAATTCGCTGTTTTCATTTTGTACGAAAAAAAAATTTCAGATTTCATTTTTAATCCATGGATCCGATGGATTATCAATTTTCTAAAACTGATTTCAGATTCGAACCCCCAAAAGTATATTAAGTTTCAAGAAACTAATTACCATGTTTCAAAAAACTAAAACAATTTTTTACGTTTCTTTAATATCTAAGGGCATGATACATTCTTTTTTGAAACTTTGTTCCCATTTTAATATCTATCATCTTGAATTTTGCAATATATTTTATAATAACACGATAATTTACGGCCGAAGATTTCACGGCAGGGCGCAAAATCGAGTTCTACTCCCGAAGTGTTAAAAAAGTAGTTAGACCCCGAGATATGTTATTTTTAAGAAAAGTATTTAATTTTGTTTCCAAGAAAGTAATTTGCATTATTAAAAAAAATTGAAAATAATTTGTTGAACAACTTTTATTATAAAGACTCAAATTTTCGCCAGTTAAGATTTTTTTTTAAATAAATGGATTTTAACAAGTGACGGCTTATTTTTTTCTAGGAAAAGATTCTCTACGATTTTACCGTACGATTTTTACAAATTTCTGAAGCTAACGTCAAACCGTTCTATTTATTAAAAAAACCTAAAAGATTTTTACAATTTCTGAATAATTTTAGTGATCAGGTAAAAAAATGTTGAAAAATTCATTCGGTAAAGTTGTAGAGAATCATTTTCTCGAAAAAATAAGCCATTATTCGTTAAATCGATTCATTTTGAAAATCAATTTTTTTTCAAGAACAATAATACTTGCTCTTTTCAATAATGTTTGATTATTAGTGAAAATTACATTGTTGGAAACGTTATTAAATATTTTATCCAAACATGCGATTCTCGCAGTCTAACTACCTTAATATGACAGAATTAAAATTCGCATTGTTATCCGCCATATTAAAAATCGAAAATGTGATTTCAAAAATAATAAAAAAAAAATGCTTTACACTATATGTTAATCGGAATTTTTAAGAATTAAACATTATTATTTACGACTAACCGTTTAATTATGAGTGAACTGTTGACATTATTTCAAAATGGAAGAAATCTTACGGTTTATTTATACTTTTATTGTCTTAATTGTATACTTTATTAGATTTAGAACCACTGAAAATTTTGATCATAGAATAGAATATTTCTGCAACTTAGTTTCTTAATATAAATCGATGAATTATGTATATTGCTTACAATATTTTTAAAACTATACAATAAATCATTTTTATGATTAAATATTTCTACATTGCTCAAATAGTAAAATTCCGTTCGTTAATTTAAACTACTAACTACTTTAAATAATCGCTTTTTCTTGTACATATTCTTTGCCCTTCAGTAGATAGTCACCAATAATTAAATAAATAAACTAGCAACCTTTGCTATAAAATTTATTTTGACTATTTTAATGTCAGTGATTGTATCCCAACGGGCACGAAGAACCCAAATGTTTCTAAAACGTTTTTAGAATGTTCCAGAAAAGTTCCTAAAACGTTTTATGCCTGCAACATGGATGAAACGTTTATAAAACGTTCCGTAAAAGTTGCAGACATAAAACGTTTTAGGAACGTGTCTGGAACATTCTAAAAACGTTTTAGAAACATTTGGGTTCTTCGTGCCCGTTGGGATGATACTTTTAGTTTTCATTCTGATGATTATGATTAATTAGTTAAAATAGTATTCAAGATTTCCTCATCCTCTTAATCAAAATTGATGGTACGAAAAACCGCTCATTATTAACTAAAAAAAAACAATTCACGTAACTTCATAATAAAACCATAAAATTTACTTAGTTTAATAACTAATATGATAAAACAAAGTAAGAGAGAGAGTAAACAACAAGTTAATCAAAGCATTTCATAAAGATAAAACAAGTTATTATAGTTAATTTCACTATTTTACATAGTTAACCAAACAATAATATTATCCCATTTACTATTTTCTGTTTTTTAAACACGTAAATCCAAAACTTGATGTACAACAATAATTGTAAATTGTAAAATATTATTATCGTCAAATCGTTGCAGTGAAACCTAACCTAACTTTACGCCACTTCAGCGACACGGTGAAATTTGTACGTACATATACAACAATTATTAGGGTGAAGTAATTTTTGGAACTGTAAGGTGATTTGGTCCTTATTTTGAAAAGTTACATGTGATTCAACATTTTAAATGAATTAATACAAGGTTACTTTGTACACAACAAGAATATTTTGCAGACAAAGAAGTATTAGACCTCGAAATTTCCCTGAACTTATCACACAAAATCCATCGTAAACATAACCTCAAACGTCACGTACCGCAATTTTAACAATTAAATAGTTATTTTATATATTTTTGACTATATTTCCGTTCTAAATTAACTACTATCCAGTATAGTTTACAATTTTAAATAGTAAAAGTAAAATTTTGTCCACTACAACATTTGTATGCTGTTAATTCTACTATTATTAAACGTTGAAATCGTTTTTTTTTTTGTTCTTCCATTAACTCCTTTTATTTCTCTGTGCACTTTTAGATACTTTTAAGAATTTGTTACTTCTTGTGGTCTATTTTATAACACGGAAAACTTTAATTTAACATTATTCAAAGAACAAAGTTTAAGATTTTTTAAATTGAATTATTAATAATATCTTTCTAAACGTTCAATTAGTTAGAATAACTCAGTAATTAAACTGTAAATTTTACACGTTGGAGCCGTGTAAATTATTTATATTTAAGGATTTAAAATAAATATCTAATTTACTTTTATTGGAAATAAACCTTATTTTAACTAAGATCCTATGAAATTATCTTATTTAGATATTACTTCATCGGAAATAATTATAACAATCTCTTATTATTACATAATTTACTAAGTTAGGAAACCAATACAAAATAATTTAAATACAACAACAAAAATACTTAATATAATTTCCATAATCTTCTTATCAACTTTTTTTTTGTAACAATTATTTGTTCTACTATATTTACTACATTATTTCACTTAAATATGTTTAGTAATTAATATCAGCAGTCCAATTTAAATTAAAATTTAATGAATTAACTATTAAAATGTCTACTAAAAAAAGCCTACTAAACAACGAAAAAACCCAATAAATAAAAGTGTCAAGAACTGTTAATAAAATTAAATTCCATTTTTGTGATTCAGCAAATCTTAAAGTACTTTTTAGTGATATTTTTTTAATAATCGACATAAAAAATTACTAAAATTGTACTATTAATATTTAGACATGTCTATAAGAATTTCATTTAAATTATGATATTTACGAGAAATAAAAGAATAAAAACGATTCCGTACATTTATTACTAATGAATCTAATAATTTACACTGGAATAAAATTAATTGTTTGATTTTTGAACTTATCTTACTTATTTAAGTTTATGTGCTTATTATTTATTTATTAAATATTAATAAATGAAATCAATATATAAATTAGTAATTTACTAATTCACTTCGAAGTAACAAAACACAATATTTAGTTTTTTTTAATTTTATTAAAATCATTCTATAAATTATTAGAAAATAAATAAACAAAATGAAAATATATAATTAAAAAATATTATTTACAATTGTGCAATAAAAAAACAAATAAATTTAAACTAAAAACTGTTTAATTGGTTAGTTTTCTGACATTATAAAACTGCAAATTATTAAAAATGTTATTACTTTCATTTTATTTTGATTTTAAGGGCATTCAAGGCAGAAAATCCAAATTTTAATACAGAATTGTCAAATAAAAATGTTTGTACTTCGCAAAGTTCGTTTAATATATTTTCTTTCAAAATAAAATGAATTTCTCTACTGAAAACAGCTATATATAGTAATTTATTACTTCCCCGTAAATTTGTGTTTTATTAATATTTTGGGTGGAATAAAAAACTTCTTACCTCCGATTCGACTTGTATTTGTTTCTCCAGCAAAGTCTTCTCGGCCTTGATCGTTTCGATTTGGTCTCTGAGGCCGTTGATTTTGCATTCCATATCCTCGAATCGCCGCTGCACACACAAAAATGTTCCCCGTCAATGAAATAAAGACAGAAAGACTCGTGTGCTCGATCAAAAGATTTTTATTCGCATAATGAATTCAATTTACAAATGTACAATAGCATGAGGGCCTTTTTTTTATTAACGATTCACGACAACGGATGATCGACAAGAAATGATTTGTTAGTTAGACATTCTGACATTAGTTTCGGCATGCAGGTTTACATTCACAGGTTAATTTTTCGGTTTCTTTGGCCAGCACCTCGGAGGCACGAGAGTAACAATGACCGGTTCCTAAAAAAAAGATCAGACGACTTTTATTTTTTTTTTGCAAAATTCCGCGAATTTTTTTCCCGATATTGCAAAACCTTTTGATTCGATCACTTGTAACAAAATGAAAATTCTTAACAATTAGTCAATATTATTTTATGTCAAAAAAATTTTTTGTTGTAAATTTATATAATTTATTATGTATAACTAAAAATGTACTAATATCTTACAGTGATAAATGATTTTTTACTATGTTTAAATTATTTTTTCAGTAAAAAAAAAAAAACAACTGCGCCGGGACTTGAACCCGGAACGTTTCGAATTCTTTACCGTCTAACCTATGCGTCTTCGTATCATGTATTTAAAGATCACGAATTCATTTGTTTTAATTCTCAAAAAAATTATCACTAAATAGTTAAATTTCTTTGTTATTAACAATTCACATAAAATTACATTAAAATTGATATACGAAGATTGTTATGACTCTGGGAAGGATATTTTAGATTTAATTTATTTGTTTTTCCACTAGTGAAGTTTTAAAATTCAGAATTATTCCGCAATTTTCAAACGTTTTCTGTCAAAGTTTTATAATTGCATTAATTAAATCTTTGTTTACTTCATTATTATATTTTTAAATTTCATTTTGTAAAACACACATGGGCCAATTTTCGATTAATTATAACAATTTAAATTTTAAAAGAATCAATTTATAAAAAAAACAACAAAAATTTGTTTGATAAATATCAAAATAGGAACGCAATCTACCTTTAACATTCCTTACACAATATTCACGCTCCATTTTTAACAGTTGCAAAAGAATGACACATTCGAACTATTTGACTCAGATCACAAAATGTGGATAAAATTTCGTTCCCTGGCATTGAACTCTCACAATTCTAGGAGGTAGCTAAAAATTACTTTAGCCTAAAAACTCAAAACGAACTGCCAAAATCTTCTGTTCTTAAAACATTTTTTTTTTCCTTTTTAGTCATTGTTAATTTATGATATTCCTAACCTTGCGAATTTTTTTTTTAACTCATTCAGAATAATTAAAATCTTAAAATGAAATTACTAAAAAAATGAACCGAATATATCGAAACGATTTCGAAAAATCTAAAGAATGAGAAATTTTGATTGTCAAAGTACCTTTTTGTAACCGTCGAACATTTCTTTCTAATCACTGGGACACCAATCATTTCGACGGTTCAAATGATCAAAAGCAGTTGATAAAAGTACAAACAAAAGACTAACAGGAACAAAAGAAAATTGAAAGTGATTAAGGGGTTATGTGCAGTCACAGTTCGAATGCTTCGCAGACAACGAATGGATGCACGCCGCAGGTGAGGACTTGCTGTATCATCCTAGAATAGATGACACTATGTCAGTTGAACGACTCTGTGCCCGTACAAAAACCTTAATAATAACATAAACAATATAAAATGAACAAATAAACAAAACGCCACTTTTTTTTACCATAAAAACTAATTGGAAATATTAAAATTCGTCGTGATTTTTGACTGCAAATAACCCCTTCGTATCTTCCGTATCGTTATGTAATCTCCACATAAAAATCACATTTTCCCACTCCAAAATTTCTTTCTTCACTATTGAACCTTATTCCAACCAAAAACATTCACATACTCAAAAAAATTTATATACGTAACAAAAACTCATACATTGCACCTACCTCCACTCTTATCGAAGCACACAAGCAGGAAAACATTTTCTAGCTTCTCGAAAACGGCACTCGAAAACAAAAAATTCGCGGGCAACGACTCCTCGCTAATGCAGGCAACAAAAAAACTCAATTTCACGTCGACTTTTATGTAAAGCAAACAAAATTATTTTTTTCTTTCGAAGCCTAAAAAAAAATGTTATTCGTTTCGTGTTAATTGTTTTTATTAAAATTCGTATTTATCGTTGTAATCTTGCGTGTCGAAGTACCGCGCGGTGGCAGCTTGCAAGTCGAAATGAAATCGCAGAAGCTAACTCGGTGTCGACGCCTCGCTTCGCTAGCTATTCTTAGCCGAAACGCGAGTTTTCGCGTCTCCCTATCTTTGGGTTTCTGGGTACCACCGTCGCACTTTTTTCCTCTTGTGCGGGTAGGAAAAATCTCTTCCGGTGCTCAACAAACAAAAAATCTTCAAGTTCAAATTTTTTGTTCGAAAAATATTTCAAAAATTTGTCGGTAGAAAACTATATTTATTTACAGGAAGCAACGCAGAAATGCTCAACATTCAATCGCATATGGACATGATTAAAAAAAAATAAACATCAGAATAAATTTTCAATATGAAAATCATTAAAGTTTTAAATTCTACTCTAATTCTGAATCATGACGAAATGAACATTTCATGAATTCTACACAATAATAATCTCCAATCTTGTTCTGAATCATTGTAAAGATAATTTTTGTTCGGCGTCAAAAAATTTAATCTTTAATATTCAATGCAGATTGAAGTTACTATTTATGTTCGATTGCACCATTTTTTAAGCATAATTTCTATTCATTCCAATAATAATTTACGTATTTTTTTTTAACGATTTAATCGCAAATCGTATTTACTTGTCGTTTATAGAATTTAAGAAACATTCTACGACAAACGCATAAATTATTTTCAAAAATACCCATCAATTCCTTTTGGGAATTGATTCTCATAACTAACTAAAAAAAAACATGTCCATAAAATTTCAATCCATCTCTTTTAGAGAAAATTGAGCGTTAACTTACGTAATTACAATAACACGATAAAAAAAAATATAAATATTCTTCGCTTATCATAAACTCTTACAAAACATTCGCGTCGGAAAAAAGTCGGTGACGTAAAAATCGCGAAACAGTATCCCGAACGCTTGTATATATTTAGAATCACCGTTTCGAATGGCTCGTTCTCGATCTGCCCTAGCGCCGGTCATTTAGAAAAATCGTGATTTGTAATCGGCTCTTTCCGTCGCTAGTTCGATAATTGTCGAAAATAAATTAATCTACGAAAAAAAAAATTCTACAAAGAAAACAAGGGAAAGTAGAAGAAGCGTTCGCATACTCTCACGTGCTCTGAAATAAGCAGAAAAAAAAGAAACTTAAACTTTGCATAACCAAAAAAATTTATTCCATGTTTTAATAATTAAAAAGAAAGAAGCTTTTACTAACCATACATAAATCTAATGAAGTTAACCCTCATTGTTTTTATAAACTGATTTCATTTTGTATTTAAATTTTTCTTTGCAATATACTTACTTCATAATTTGCATAATTTTTTTTAAATATTTTGTAATAAATAATTCTTACAAAAAGAAAAAACTTACATGATTTCCATGTTCCCGTTCTTGGTTGTCCGCCATTTCGTTGCTGAGGTTTCTCCTCACGGAGGAGTGACTTTTTCCAGCCTTTGTACTTTCTGAGCTTCGCAACCTACTGATCTCCATCTCCAGCTCCATGATCCTTCGATCTTTTTTACCGTGCTTTTCTTCGAATTGCTCGTGCCGCTTCATGAAGCCTTGGATCATCTGTATCGCCTTCCGGTGCTCGACTTCCAACTTTTTGAATTTCGATTCAGTCGACTCGGCGGACTGCTGGACGTTGCACAGCTTCAGGATCAATTGTTTTTTCGATTCCTCTTGGATCTTCAGTTCTCGATCCTTCTCCTCTAGTTCCTGACAATTTTTTTAGTCATTTTTTGTTTACATTTTGTATAGAGCAATAATAAATTAGGGTAAAAATCTACAAACTTTGGACAACTCCCTTAGACTTCTGACTTCCGAGCAGCAATTTTGGGAGCTATGATCCCAATCGTTGCTGCTCTTGGACGGACTGTAAAGTCCGAAACCTCTTCTGGGAGATGACGAATCTTCCGAATTAGAGTTAAATACTGACGGACTGTTTGGTGGAGAGCCTCGCTTCGAATAATGATTTTCAAACTGTAATTTTCAAACAAAAAATTGTACTTTAGTCCACGTTCACCGTAATGAAACTGTTTCTTGGACCTTACCTGAGACAAAAGGGACCTATTTTTATTGTTCAAGCCCGTGAGGGCCTCGTCCCGTGACTTCACGGATAACCTAAGTTGGTCGACTTGTTTCTTCCTCTTTTCAGCGATCGCACTGATCTCTTCGTAATCTAGGCACTTTTCCACGTACAACGCGTTTTTTTCTTCGATGATCTTGTCCCGTTCATCGATGTCATTTTTACATTGCTGTAACGTACTGTCCTTGAGGAAAATTTGCTCTTCCAGTTCTTTCACTCTTTCCCTGAGTATTTCCAGTCCTTGCTCTCGTTTAAGGTTCATCTTTTCTTTGGAGATGACTTCCATTTCCCATCGGTCCCGAAGCTGGTCCCTTTCCGTTTCCAACTCGTGGGCCCAACTCCTTTCCTCTTCTAAACTGCTCGTTAATTGTTTTACCTGAATGACAACGTTTTTTCATTTACTTTTTTGGGGGAATTTTTGTTGAATCGTGAGCTTTCACACTTTATACTTTTTTTTTGTCTTATCTATACCAAAAATAAATCAAAACTCTATTGCAGAAAATAACTACAGAATTCTTTAAAATCAAATTTTCTACGATAAAATTTCAGTTCTTTACTGTATACAATTTCATTTCTTAAATTGTATCATAAACCAGTTAATATAGTCACTAATATAAACATGGATTTTTTTAGTCCAAATTTTAAGATATTTAGTTAGCTCCGGAATACAAAATGATGGTTTGCAAATGTCGATTTTTGACGAGTTGATTTGTCAAGAATACTACAATAACTTCTTATTACTACAGTAAATTTTTCATTGTTTCAAAATTGGAAAAACTTTAAAAAATGGTTGTTGACAGTTATTAAGTGGAATCTTACTCTTTATCGCTAGAATACTTAAGCTGTTTTATATACTCTCAAAGAGTGACAATTCTCTTGCTCACTAGTAGGGTCTAACCTTAGTAGCACAAAGTTTTAAGAAAGTTTTTATAACTGCTAAAAACGTTTTTCAAACTACCATTATTGAAAATTGCACAACTAAAACGTTTTAGTAGCTTATACAACTTTTTCTTGATGTGAAAAAGTTTTATATAAACGTTATTACTTCGACCCAGACTAAGTCTGGGCGAAGTATTGAATTTGGTCACTTCGGGCAAAAAAATTACCATATAGTTTTTCATCAAATGTCGACGTTTCAGACCCTAAGGAACCCAAATCAACAATAAAAAAATTTGTGTCCGTGATCTCGTACGTACGTACGTCCGTACGTCCCGTTTTTTTGTCTCGCGATAACTCGCGAACGGATAAGCGTATTGACATAATTTTTTTTTTAAAATACGCGACTTGGCATAACTTAGATCTGATTTTGGGGCAGATCCACCCGTCCATTACTAAAAAAACTTAGCCCCAATTAAGTTTCTTTGTAGTTTTTATGACGCTGAAGCTAGCAGCAGATTCGCAGCAGCGGATTCAAGAAAACTGCGGAAATGGATAATTTCTTATTAAAAATTACTTGCATTTAAACATTTTTAGATAAATTTCATACAAATAATCTGTTTTTGGCAATTTTATTGACTGAAAACCATAGTTTTTTCGAATCCGCTGCTGCGAATCTGCTGCTAGCTTCAGCGTCATGTAGTTTTTTGCATTTATTTTGAAAAATACAAATTTTATTAAAAAATGTTTCAAACAAAAAAGATAGAGCATAAAATTCTCTACAAAAAAGGTTCTCTGCATTTTCTTTCTAAAGTCAACGATAATGCCATAAAAACTGGTTTAAAATGTTTATGACTATTGTCTGAAAAAGTATTGAATTTGGTCATCGCGGCAAAAAATTACCCTATTGTTGGGAAGTTTTTACCTTGGGAAATTTTCACTACAATATATTTAGAGACGAGCAAATTCATTTTTCTAATTGTGTATTAAAGATTCATGTCAATAAATTGGTCTGTATTTTTCATAATTAATTAATGACTTGATAAATTTAAGGAATTAGCAAGTTTTTAAATATTTTAAAGCTTCTTTTAACATGTAGAACATCTAAAAAGGGTAAATAAAATGTTTATCTTACATTTTTTATTGTTTGGTAGTTCGCAGGTATTGCACTCCAAGGCATACTTATTTAATATAATATAACATAATAATATGTAATAAAAAAATATTAGATTTAGTATTAATTTATATGAAACCAAAATTAGAAAGAAATAATAGTAGAATAACATTCCGAAACTCAGAAATCATGTTGGCGACATAATTTAGGTCCCTTTCAGGAGAATCACCAATAAAATAATTTAAAAAAAATGTTTTGCTTCCTTTTTTCTTTGTTTCCCTTAATATTCCTCTATTTTCCCAGACTATATTATGTATCTCCTGAAAAATTCAAAATCGCTGTCCTAAACTGACGCTGGAAATTATAATTATTTTGAAAAATTAACTGTTAAATTAAAAACAGTGAATAACCTTTAAAATTAATCAAGCAGAAGCATAACATTTTTATGAATTTATTCTATAGTTAGGGACTGATCGTACTACATTATGGCCTGACATTCATGTTGAGAATTTCTATAATTTATTCCATTACAAAATTGAATCTGCCTGATTTTTTAAACAAAATTTTTGAAATAGGTGACAAAAATTTCTCCAAGTTTAATAAACCAATTATTCTTTTGTGTGTTTAGTCTACATGTAAGGATCTAGTCATAGGATTTTTATTTTTTGGTGGTTACTTTTTTAGAGTCAAGATTAGAATTTGTGTTGTTTGTGTTTAAAAAAATAATCATTTTATAAAAATTCTATGACAATTATATGAAAAGCGCATATGATGTACTAAGTCTAACTAACTACTCACAGCCATAGAAGATTTTTTGTCACATATTTGTACTTATTCTACAATCAATTATATTAAGTTTTTATCTACACTTTCTAAAGTTTGCGTTTATCAGATCTCGAAATTTCATAATGAAGATAAAAAATACAAACAAAAAAGTAAATTAAATTTATATTGTTGTACATTATGTATATAAAATTAATATACTTTTTTATTTGTATTTTTGTTATCTTCATTAGTTCATTCTTCAATTTAGAGATTTAATATAATCATAACGGATGACAGATTTGTTTTGAAACAAATTCACTTTTGTGATAATAACTTATTGGTATTTGTATCGAAATCGGCTCATTGTGATCTTTATGTCCTTATGGCGAAATTGGAAATGACAGATCAAAGATGGTGGATTTAAGTTTAAAATCATTTTCCTGATTTTTCTACGCAAAAATTAGTTAATTGTAACCAAAATCTCTACCGACCTTTTTTGAGAAATTTATTAATTTTTTTTCTCAACTCATAAACGTCCTGATTTTGACGCTTACAATTTTCCAAAACAGAATAACTTCTCAAAATGTATTACAAAGGAACATAATCTTCTGGTTTTATTTCAGATAATTTCTCAAGAAACATCAATGAGGACCAATTGAAAGGTTATTTATGGCTCAACACCAGTAGTTTTGGGATTATTTTAAGAACTAAAATTGTATCGTTGAATGCGAGTACTTTTCTATAGAAAAACTAACTAAAATTAAATATAACCTGCTTTAAAAAAAATGTCTATTGAATTTTATTAGTCTTCCAGCTCATTCTTCAGTCGATACTGAAAGTAGTCTTGGTATTGTATCGTTCTCGATGACTTTTCCTCGCTACATCCTCCAATATTTTATTTGTAGATGCATGTTTATACAAAATAAAATTTTTCTATATTCAATACCAAAACAAGACAAACGTAAACTTATCAATACTACAAGATTGTCTTATCGATATGAAAACTAGGCCATTCTTATAAAAATACTCAAGTATAATTGCGAAAAAAAGGTATAGAACATAAAATTAGTATGTAAAAATTGGACTCAAGTTGAAAAAATTCCACTCGTCGCTATTTTTCGAAAGAAGAGAAAAGATTTCAATCAAATTTGGTTGTAAACAGCAGAATATAAGAGAAATATTCAATGAAAGTTAATTAATTGTAATTCGGAATCTGTATATCCCCAATCTTTCAATATCTATTATAAATTCTTACTATTATTATTTCTAATAATTAATATCCTAACCTAAAAAATCACAGTACATGAGATTTGGGTAATATTCCGGATCTAAATCCGAATTAGTAGTGAATAAATATAAATTAAAAACCGTGTCAAATAATTTAGAGTATTTACTCATAAATAATCATAAATTTCAATGTTCGATAAATCATGATGCTGGAATTTAATCAAAATTCACTTAATTTGATAAGTAATTATTACGTTCTGAATTCGTAACTTCCTTTACACTACAATAGATTATGTCCCATTCAATATTCCTGTCCAAATCTATATTTCTATTACAATATTCTTGTACGCCCCCCCCCCCTTCCATAGCTCCTCTCCCCTCCACGTGATATTCAGTTACCAAAGTCAGACAGCTACGCGCATGCTCAGTATGATAAATGAGAGACTTTGCTAAAGTGGAGGTTAAGGTAGAGCATGACATTGGACGTCGACGGACATTTTTGTCCTAACGAAACATATGCAGGAAGTTGCAAACTGTTAAAAAAATTCCTGTTGGTGAACATCAATGATTTTCAAAAATAAAAACAAAAAAACCTTGATAAATCGGTAAATTTTGACTTTATAAACAGCTAGTCGCAACCTATCCAACATTATTTTGGTAAGCTTCAAACAGAGTTATCAAAATATCATCAGACTATACCTCTGCTTCCAAAGATAATTTGTACTCTTCTAATTGGTGCAACCTCTCCTTCGTCTCCATGGCCTTTTCCGGAGGACCAAACGCTTCCTCATAATACGTCGACGTATCCAACAACCTATCCCTGCATTCTTCAAGTTCTGAAAAATCATTTCAATATATTATTCGTTTACTTATTTTATGAACAACTGAGACCTAAAATCATACCTTTTTGAAGATTGTCCGCCCTTAGCCTTTCCTGCTCCAGCGATTGCTGATATTGGGCCTGATTTCGTGACGCTTCCTCTTTCTGTTCCTCAATCAGCTGTATAGCCTTAGCCGCTTGACTGAGGAGTTCTTGTTTCTCGATCAAGTCCTTCCTTAAAGACTCGACCTCTACCTTAAGTCCGATGTTTTTTCGAATTGCATCCTCATCGCCGGAAGTGATACCCATCCTTTCCATAAGGATGTATATCCGATGTTTAAGATTGAAGTTCTCCTTCTTCAAGGCCTCGAGTTCATCTTCGTATTCCTTCATGGTCCGTCCAGTACCACCTATTACCTGGCCACTTGTCATCCCTCCAGCAGGGGAGTTTTTCCCCGGCGACTTAATGGGACTTCCTGAAACAAAAAGGATTTTCTATTTTCATTATCTGTATATTTTGAATTTCAAAAAAGTGACTGTAAATCCTATCTTTGTCGTTTTGTATTTTTGCGAACATTTTTGAACAATTTCCATCAGAAAAATTCATTACAGAACATTTACTTCTCTTACCAATATAATAGTTTCAGTATTCAGAAATTTGGAGCATTGATAGTTTGATTACCTGGAAATCAATCAAATACCAAAATTTCCATGTTTTAAAACGGGATTTTTCAAAAAAAATATTCTGTACAGCCTATGACTATCCTGTGTGCGTTTTAACATTAATTATTTGGAAAAATAACATTATTATACGCCAAAATTAGACTCAAACAGCAAAAATCAACGTAATGATGCGTTTTTTAAATATTTTTTAAAATAAACGTTTACTACAAAATATTTACACTAAGAATTTCCGAAATAAAATAGGGTATATAAGTAAAAGTTCTGTGATACTTCGAAAAATTCGAAAAAACGATCCTAACCTTAACGAGCAACGTAAGTCTCTGCGAACAATCGTGCCTCCGTCATTTACGATTTCTTGTAGATCACTGATTTCGGTCCGAAGGATTTTTCCCTCCCCCTTTTTTCAATTTTCGATGGCCCGCCACTTTTAAAACACGATTTAATGCGGGTTCGCCCGCGTCGATAATTGAAATTTCAACATGAGCGAACTGATGTGAATTTGGCTTTGGAGGCTAAAATCACGACTCGTGTATCGATCAAGACGTCGAGTGCATTATCTTCTTTTACTCTAACAATGATTTTTTTTTCAATAGCATTTAATTTCTAAAATTTTGGTAATTTATGTCACTTTGTCATTACGTAGAAAAAAAATTCCGGGAAATTTGACGTTATTGATTGTCATTTGATGCGTGAACTTTATTATCGAACGAAAATGTGTATTTTCCATAGAATTTCATTAGATTTTATATTAAATTTTAACATTTTTTTAATTTAAAATATAGAAGCATTGTCATAGATGTCACTGGAAATGTTTTCGTACACTTTATGAAAACCGACAAGTGTAACCTACAATTATTACGTCATACTTTTTATTAGGCGCAATTCGCTTCATTTGTAATGTCGAATTTCTTAAATTTTAATTTATTTTTTAGTAATTTGAAAAGAGATTTCACACGTTGAAAATTCTAAATTCATTTAGTGTAATTTTAAGCGTATCCTTCGTAGTGGCGATAAAATTGTGCTGAAATGTATAAAATAGGTTATAATTCGATATTTTTAGATGTAACTAAAATAAGTTATGGTTTTTAAATTTATTAGGAGTTAAATTAATTTAACTAACTGGGTAATTACTCAGTAGGAACTAAACATAACTAGTTTTATAGATACATCTAGTACAATCGACTGAAACTTAGTTTATCTAATTCAAACTTAGTCAGAAGAACTCAATACACATATAAAACTTACTAAATCTTTAATTCCCTTGTGTAAGTTCCTAATTAGGTAAATTAACTAAATTTTTCAAGGTATATTAGCTATTCGAATTAACTAGCACATTTTCCAGAGCACCAAAAAAACTAGAAAAATCAAGGCAGATTTATATTTATATTAAATTTGTTTCTTAAAAAAATAATTTACAACATTGTACAACAATGCACGGTTGTATTTCAAATATTTAATTATGGAATAATGACTGATTAAACAGTAATGGAATCGATATAAATCAACCTCTAATTAACGACCTCAAAATTCTACATGCAAACAAATTAACCCAGTGCTCTCTGAATTTGAATTCTCTATAAACTGCTAATCTAAAGTCAAAAGTAGATTACTATTAATTAATAATTTTGTTTTGGACGAAACTACTAAATTATTAATAAAATTCTTCTAACAAAAAGTACAAACTGTATATTTTATTTTAGGTATTTTTAGAATTAGTAACAAATTACTAAATTTTCATTATTTATTAGAAAAAATTACTAATTTTATTCGTGACCCACTTTTCGATTTAAATTAATAGTTTTTAAGTAATTTATAGTTAGAATGTAAACATAAATGTTTGATCTAGTTCAGATCTAACCACATTTGGATTCTACATTGATCCTGAAAGATCAAGATCTATATATGTTGATTGATCTTGGGATTGGGCCACATCCAAATAGATCACCAAAAAGATCATATAAAATAACATCTAAAAGTAGTTTAAATTATTGATTTATCTCATTTAAACATATACGATAATTTTAACAAATATTCTTAATATAAAGAAAATGTTATACAAGTTTAACTCCTCAAATTTCTTGAAGTGGGAATTCGTTTTTACAGAGTAAAAATCCAATCTTAAACATCAGTTCATTTTTCATAGGATCAGTGCAATTTTTACTTAAAAATGGCGAATTTGCAATAAATTCAGAAAGCACCAAAATTTATAATAAAAATTAACCCTACAGTAATATTACTAAACGTTTCTGGTAAAAACAGTTCGATATTAAGTTCTTATTTTTCTACTAGTAAGTCAATATTTACAAGAAATAAGGAACGAGTTCTTACTTAATTTCAGAAAATATTTTCTTAATCCAAGTAAGTGTTTACCTGCCACTACTTAAATAAACATTTACTTAATTATGCAACACTTTTCTTCCTCTGTGTGTCTTTTATTAATATTCTCGATAATAATATACTTATTATTTAGGTTAGGCTAGTATGACTATTCAAAGCATTGCTTGTATTAATTACGGGTTAAACAAAAATTATTAAAGTTATTGAATAGTTTTCAGTACATGAATATAAGATTTTTGTATAGTTAAATGAATTAAAAAAAAATGTTAAAAAGTATTAAAAAAAAGATCGAAATAAATATAACAAATAAAAGCTTTCTTTAAAGCTATTTAAATCTCCAAAACGTACGTCAAATCTTACTACAATAGGACTGTCCCACTTAGTTCTACCATTGTTAAAATCTCAGATTGTTCTTGTCCCCAAAAACTAATTTAAAAAATCTGGTGTTTATGAAAATCATAAAAAACTTGTATATGTACGTTAAAATGGATGTTACCGACCTCCAGGTTCAATCTCTCACATCCCATGATAAAAAGATAGGAACTTCCTGGCTACTTCCGTCACTAGTTTCATCGCAAATACGAACAATCGCAGGAGCTTTCAACTTGAGCTTGCACCAAATGAGTTGGAAGTCAACACCGAACTGATGCAAAATAAGCAACGACGCTGGCTGCATTGCCAGAACTTGCTCCAAAAAAGCATTTCGTTAAAATAATAACGCAGGTAAGATCTCTGCCTGAACTTTCTAACCTATTTATCATATTTAGAACAGATCGTGTCACCAATTTAATATCAAATTAATGTTAGTTAATTTTTTTTAATAATAATATATTACGATTCATGTACTGGCAAAATCAAGAAAGAAAAAGAAGAAAGAACAAAGGGAAATTCAATTTTCATATTAAAAAAGCTTGGTTAAGTAAATGACTTAACTCTTTAATGACTAAATGTTTTAACAAAACGTCTATTTATTTATGTTCCTTAAAGTATTTTTGGTCAATCCATTAAAAAAAGTATAATTGGACCAAAACAAAATGCATTGAATGTTTGTTCCATTTTCAATCCAGATTAACAGGAGTACTTATACGTATGGTGCAGAAACAACGCAGTCTTCCTACTATGGCACAATCCATCAATAACACATCAGAGAAGATCCAAAATGAACTCAAATTAGAATGATAACGATATTAACAGATAACTGTATTACCTGCATTTTCTCCCCATTATTATTAAACATTTTTTTAGTTTTTTATTAATCGAAATTTTTCTCGAAAAATCACCGTATTACTCGTGGAATCAGGCATTTGCTATTGTAATTCTGGTGACATTTAGAGAAAAGTGCAATCATTTGCATGAAAGTTGGATAAAAAACATGATTATTTTTTTATTCACGGCAAGAGTTATTTTCGTTTCATATACGTTTATTATACGTAAATTTGGTTTAAAAATGGTGTATCATATAAATATTTACTGGTAGCTTTTGTAGTATACTTTCGTGTCATGTATGTTTATCACATGCGCATATAATGCGTTTATATTATACCAATTGTATTTTAAACGTAAAAAACCCATTTACGAAATACAAAAAATATTTAAGTACGTTTAATAAAGGTGTTATATTGTTATATAAATATACGTATATAACCTTTAAAATTTGAAGGTTATATTTATAAAACGTGTGCCAATTTCGTTTAATATTGTTTTCTTTTAAATACGTGAATAAAACATTGAAATTATACCATTTTTAACCCGTAAATATTTGAATCTTTGATAGCCCGTTTACTAGACGAATCGAAAATTTGAAGGTTTATTGAACGATCGAGTTTTATTAAGTTACTTGTAAACACCGAATATCTTTGTTTTGAATAAGTTTGTACTAGTGATTTATTTAAAAAATGCAGATTAATAAATGTTAACAATGATTTATTTCAGTATAAATAACCTCATATTTGCTCATTCGTCTAAACAATTGTATTTTCAGTATGAAAAAAATGTGAAGTGAACTTTTTAATAGTTCTTAAAATAAATTCTTTTTCTTATCAGCATTTTTTAAATTTTTAAATATTTTTAAATAATTTTTAAATATGCCGCATATTGCTAACCTACATTCATATTTCACGATTATACTAAAAATTGAAGAATTATGCAATTAGAAATAAAAATTTAAAAATCTTTTAAAGGAATGTAAAATTATGAAAATTTCAAGACATAAAACAATTTCTTTTTTTTTTGCAAAGTATCTCTAATTTAAGATATATAAAGAGAACCGTACTATAATGTATGTCAGTCGATACTGTAGAGTACTAGAAGGTTACAGAGTACCTATACATAACATTCATCAAACAGAAGAGGAGATCAAATGCCACTTGTCTGGAATGTCATTTTAAAAAATCTCATCTCTTTGCCTTGGAATTTAAAAATATCAAACGGTATCCCATAACTTGTGATAAAGGAAAAACCATTTTTTTTACATTAAATATCTTGTTTATGTTTTATCCAAATCTAATAAATAAAAATATTAAATTTATTGACAAGAGAATTTTAATATCGAATTATATTGCCAATACAAATTTTGTATAACTTTTAAAATTCAAATATTTAACTTACATAATTATACTTTTAATAATGTGGTGACAACAACGTTATCTTGTACTGTGTTAGTTGAATTTTTAGATTCTAATTCTACACATTTCTATACAAATTAACCAAAAGGCTATGAACTTTCTTGTTCTACTAAATAAATTGTTCGAAAATTTAAAATAATCCATACAAAAATAAATTTAATTAATACAACAATTTTTAATGTGTTTAGTTAGGAATATATTTTGTAAGTTAAGAATCTACATATTAGGAATAAAACAAAAAAACTAACGTGAAGGTTATTGTAAGATCATATTGGCATAAATTAAATAAATTTGTATTGTTATATAGTTTTAAAAAAATGTTTAAATTTTGTTTAAATACCCTTCTACTAATTTCAATCTACACGAAAAGAAATGTAGGTCAAGATTTACCATATACATCGTAAAAATTACAATACGTATTGTAATATTTACCGTATAAATCGTAAAATTTACAATACGTATTGTAATATTTACCATATACATCGTAAAATTTACAATACGTATTATAATATTTACGATATGTAATAAATCATTTACAATAATTATTCTAAATACTACAATACGTATTGGGATACATTTTCTCGAGTATAAAGGCCGAAACGTACCAATTTATGTGAAAATGTTTTCTTTCGGTTATGCATTTCCATACAAAAATATAATTTACACTTACACCTTAACATAAAAAATAAAAAAATATAAACAATTCTTAACAGATGTAATTAAATTCAAATTTACTCGCAAAAATTGTGAAAGTGCCTTTAAATGCCTCTAATATTAGTTTCTCGTAATGAATTGGTTCTTTCTCAAATTCTGGAGGATTAATTTTCAAGATATTTTTACTACGTGTTTTACGGTTCTCTATGAACGCTTATATAGCACGCCTGGCCCCAAATTTCCTGCCAAGAGTATTAAAGCGACTACTACGCGAAATGTCTCAACGTCCGTTCTTTTAATGTTATTTATAAAATAACAAGAAGTTACTTAATTTGTAATTAGTGAATTGTTTCATTTTTATTTGGAGAAAGTCTTTTATTTCTTATAATTGCTGTATTTGTAATTTCAAAAATGAACATATACAATATTATTATTATCGTGTCACAAACTAAAGTAAAAATGGCTGAAAAAGTTAAGGAAATGTTATTAATTATACTAAACAATTTTCTTATTAAAGTAATCCCACATTGGGTCAATACTGACTTGAAAATTACCCTGCAGTTTACTATTTTGGTATGTTTTTTTGGTCGGAATAGTCGAAATAGCATTTAAACACCTCCTAAAAAGAAAATGGCGACTTTTATTTTAAAAATTTATATCTTCTATTTTAAACTCTGATTTGAAATTTCTTTTTTTTTATGAATATTAAAAATGTAATGGAAATAATTCCTGATTTTGACTAAAGGTGCATAAAATTGTCGAACTCTATATGCTGATTTTTTGTTATCTGTCTAAAAAGCACCCAAACCTCTAAAAAAAATGTCAATTTGTCAATATAAAACGAGAATAAAATTATTTTGCAAAGGCTTGAAGAATGGAGAATTTTTCCTGGGAAAAGGTACTACATATTATTGCAATTTTTACTGTCTGAAAAGTAACGATTCAAAGAACCTTTGGTCATTTTTATCAGAAAAAAGGAATTATTGTCTCATTCTTCAAGTCTGTCCCAAAATTACCATTAGAAATGGTACAATTTCGCTCGTAACCATAGTAACAATGTTTTAAGGTTAGGTTAGGTTAGGGTGATTTTAAACGTCCTCTAATATAATCTTGAAGAATTTTATGAATCTTTGGTTGAAATCTGGAATAATTGTCATTAATATTTTAATATGAAAACCATTCATAACAAAACGATAGTCCACATTTACTTGTTTGTCTATTTAAAGGCCGCCATTGTGCTTTTAAAAAATACAAAAATGTAAATTTCAAATATAAACAATTTATTAGTTTGTAAATTAAATTGAATTATTGTTTGTTTATTTTTTAAAATTGTTTATTTCATTGAACATTACTGTATACATGTTTATAATTTATTTTGTTTGTTGAACCTGTTTTAACAATTTACTTAGGCGATTTTTGACATTTTAGATCTTAAAATATTTTTCTTGGAAATTGACTTCACACAAACTTTAGAGAATTATACATGTTTTAATATAATTACTATTTTTTGTTGTTGTTAATTCATTAATTTATTAATCGTTCTAAATAAATCGTTTGACTTATTATTATTTCATGAAATTTCCTCTCAAAATTTAAGTTATTTCATTACATTTTGTTCCTCTTTGTCTTTCAAAAATAAAAATAAAGTTACTTTTTCAATCTCTTGTTTATATTATATAAATTATTGGTAAATAAAATATGATATTACTACTGCTAATTTTGTCCACCTAAAATCTGCAGATTATTTATATTACTAATATTAACGTAATTTGATTTTGCAAGTACAATACGTCTTCGTCTCAAAACAATGTTGGTCAGTTTTTTTGTTTATTTCGTATTTTTTTTAAATCTACGTTGCAAGCTTATGTCAACAAACATGAAATAATATCATTAATTTTGTTTCACATTCTATATATCCGAATTGAAAAAGTAATTACTTCCATATTATATTCTATATATTATATATTAAATTCTCATTTTCTTGTTCTTTTTATATATTATTTTATTATAATTTACATTGTAAATGTGATGGTTATCTTTACTTATTAGTTATAAAAGAGAGACAAATGAGACAATCTTTCGATATACGAATTAATTGAAAAATATCTCATGTTGAAATAAAAAATGTATGTTAATTCATATGGAGAAGTCTACTAGTTTACACAATGTAATTAAATTTCGTAAAAACTTACAGCTGTTGAATTTTACGTATAATTTAAGTTATATGTATTCAAATAATTGGATTTGATTATTTATGAATAACTGATTTTCACATTATTGAAAACCACTGGATTATTAAACAGCTTAATTTCGTTTTACTCTTTTAATTTTAAATGAAACAAAAGTGAAATGCTATTTATTTTTTTTACTACATACATTAATATATTCAACGGTTTTCAATTTTAAAAAGTTATTTTTTTAAAATATCATTTAATTTGTTCATATTACATACGGTAAAAAAGAAACAGTTGGTACTACTACTTAAATAGAAGTATCTCGCACATCTATGTTTTTCAGATGGTTATACTATTTAAATATAGTAGAGTCCCGGTATATTTACCCTCTCGGTTCCCCGCCTTCCCCTCCCGTCTCCTTATATTTGTCAAAAGAGTGGGAGCGCCGCTTCTCCCACTCTGGTCAGTCGCGTTACGTTAGTGACGCCATAGCAGACCCTTCCTGAGGCCCTAGTGCGCATGGTGGGGGAAAAAGAGAGCGGCGACTGACAAATATAACCAGACGGAACTGGGCAAATATGACGGGACGTAAATATAGCGAGACGCAAATATAACGGGACTCTACTGCGGTAGGGTTAACTACCTAACTTGTCGATGCTACTATTTAAATAACTACTATCTATTTAGCAGTTCTAACTATTTCATTTTTTCCTTGTACACTAACAATGTATCAAATATTTTACTATTTTGAGTAGAACAGACTATCCCTGTACTACATTTTAGTAAATTTTCTACTAACAATAAGTCTTCTTTGTAGATAAGTATACACGGAAAAAAATTCTCTGGGTTCTTCCCAAAAAACAAGACTCTGATAATGACAGACCGAGAAATTGTGTTAAACCCAAAATTATATGTGACAATTACAGGAAATTTTGTGTTACAAACAAAAGAACCCAGACAATTCTTTTCCGGGTACATATACTGCTAAAATAACATGTAAGTAGTGAAATTCACTAATTTAATTGTATGTATTAACAATAATAGAGATCAGTCCTCGAAATCAAGTTAGTATAACAAAATGTGTAATACAATACCTCTTAGTGTACAAAATAGAATTGTGAAAAATCGTAAACCATGTTTTAGTTGTGTTCTAAACTATAATAAATTATTTGGCAATATTTATCGCTTTTAGACAAATTCTAACGATATACCAAACTAATATAACAAATAATTTAAAAAGTTTAGTACATCATTTGTAAAATAATAGTATACAAAGGATTCTAGAAGCTTCCAGTAGGAAAACCTATCATCCGTAATATGTGATGGCGTAAGGATCAATTTTCACGCCACACAAGCGTAATATACATTACACTCATTTTCCTTCGACGAGAGCAACTAAAATAGATAAAACGACCAGGAAAAACAAGAGTAAGTAAAGCGTATACTTCTGAATATAAACAGTACAACCTAATTAAACATAAAAATAAACCTACTGACATATTAATTATTTAAAATAAAAATATTTACATTTTACTTTATTATCAAACAAATTTCTATATATAAAGTATTTAAAATTAAATCTACCTTCTTTATTTAAGCATAACATTTTATTTTAGAGCGATTCTCTTATTTAGGGCTTGTCTCTGTTATTTGTAAACAAAACAAGTTTCCCATAAAAATAAATTAAGTTTTTATCAAGGTGATTTTAACAGATTACTAATGTTATTTAAAAAATCCCAAAATAATATAAATGTATACAACAAATGTTTGGTTTCAATAAAATTTAAGTAAAAACTCTGACATTATTCATATCTTTAATAAAGTTTGTACTAAAACAAAAAACAGGAAAAAAAAGAATCGATATAAACAAATTTCAAATGAAATTTTTCGTTACTAGACATTCTAAATTAGATGCAGAAAAATCGTATTGAATAATAAAAATCTGTCTATAAATTACATTTAAAATTAAAATTTTCTATAAAAGTTACTACAATGTTTTTCATGTTTCCAATCGTCATTTACAGTAAAATTTACGAAAAATTCCAGTAGTTTTTACCATAAATAATTTTTTAGCGCAAATTTTAGGCGCTAAGTCATTATCTCAATTATTTAAATTTTTAAGTTTTTTTTTTTTTTTTAAATAATGTTATTTTAGCACATTTTTTACCATTTTTTATCGTAACTTTTTAATTTTGCAATCGTATTTTTCGACACCAAATGAATAAATTCATTCTCTTCAGGTGGACCCAAACGAATACACTAATTTATCCCAAAGAAAACGGTTAAACTAAATTGTATAAAATTAAAACACCATCATTACAAAATTAGCTTTCACTTTTTAAGAGAATCGTTAATCAATATTGCAACGATTTCCATATTTAATGTGATATCTTTACACTCTCTATAAATTTGTATTATTTTTTAAAGTTTTTTTGATACACTAATCGGCACTCTTGAAAAGTATTTTCTTATTGCAGAAACACGAGATACTAAGTTTTCAAAAAATTTTCAAATTAACACGAAATTTAATTAAGATTATACACGAAGTATCAGCAAAATGTCACCTAACAATTTTTCAAAATTTCACGACACTTTTGTCACCTGTTATCTTGTCTTCGACAACACCATTCCTAATTGTTTCAATCCAAATTGCACTCAAGTGTCTTTAAAATTCGCAACTTTGCTGGTTGCGATTACTAAGAAAGTAAGTAGATCCCGTGACTATGGTTTGTATTATAATATCGACGTTAGTCGCGATAAAGTAAGGCACACACTTTGTAATCTGGTATCGACTGCAGCTTCGTTGCATCTCGTATCTGAAGCAGCGAGACGTGTTTCAACCTCCCTGTATATTTATAGCTCGCACATTTAGAACAGCGCGTTTTAAGTTCTCTTTATTTTAACAGTGCGAATCCCTATCAGCAACCCTTGGCCTAGGATCGAATCATTTCTTTGTTAGCCGCGATGAATTTATTTATTAAACACCCGTTATTGGCAGGGTATCGATAAGATAAATTTAATCGTTCCGAGTAAATTTTCTGCGGCCTTTACCTTGCGAGAGAACGGGAATTCTTTTTACGTGCCGACGGTATCTGCGTGAATGTATTAGATTTCAAAGTTATTAGTTAGTCGGTGATTAATAAGTAACATTCCCAAAAAGATTTAATTTTTACACATTACGATAAACAAAGACAATATTATTGTAATGTGCAAATAATATATTGTAATATACTAAATAATATTCAATGTTTTTGTAAAACAAAGATGGAATAGTTCATGACAAATTAAAAAAAAAAAAAAATTTTTAAATTAAAAAAAAAATTTAAAAAAAAAACAGTCGAAATCGATACGCCAGGATTTGAACTCGGGACCTTTTGATTCCCGGCCAAATACAGGTTTATTGCCAATCTAGTATTAATCATATTTCTTTAGTAATTTTAGTTAAGTTAGGTTTAATCAGTATGTCACCAGTTACATTGGGAAAAGAGTTTACAATATAGTGTTTTTGACTAACTGCATTATTAATTACTTTATGGTTACTCAAAATACATTAAATTATCCGACACTTTTGAACAATTGCTTTTTTGCCATCATTAAAAACTAACTATTAAACGTCGACTATTATGAATTCAAAGTCAAAGTCGCGAAAATCAAAATGGTGGATCCAATATGGCGGTTAAAAAATATAAATATCATCTAATCTAACCTTTTCCTGCAACAAAATATGTACTTGTTGGTTTTAAGTGTAGCTGATTAGAAATTCCGAAACTCCGGAAGCAAAATTTATAAAAATCAAAATGGTTGTTCCAATATGGCGGTTAAAAAATAAAAATTCAAAGTACCAATATAGACAAATAAATATTCAAACGTTCAATGTAAATAACATTAGGATTTAGTAGAGTTTGAGGGTCGGTGGAAACGAATCTAAGTTCGTAATTGGAAATTCGAAATGACACATACAAAATGTTGAACACCAATAAGGTTATAATTAGTACATTGTTTATTTCCCAAAAATTGATGCGTGGGAATTTTTGAGGTCCCAGAAAACGAAACTCTAGTCAGAATTGCGAAATTGAAAATTACCCAATTCCCATACTTTGTTATGTAAAGAAGTGTCCACCTTATTGAAGCAGAAAAAATAGGGAGAACTATTTCGCATTGCGGCGCTAGAAACGACGTGGCCCCCCTACTCCTTCCTTTCTTACCGCGTTTGTTTTGATTTCATCTCAATGTTCTTATTTTTTCTAATATTTTCTTCTTCGATGGAAAAATATCTTTTTCTTCGTAATTATTATATTATAATAGTAATTATTTATTACAATAGTTTTTGTCTGAACAAACATTTACACAACATTTTTATAACGTATTTAATTTTAATTGTTTTTCAGAAATTCAAACCTCTTATTTTCAAAATACCTCGAGTTTAACGAATTTGAATTGTTTTTCATGACCGTAATTTATAATGCTACAAATACCTTCCTGTTTAATTACTTTTTTACATGAATTAAGACGGCAATTAGCTTTTTTTCAAAGAAGTTACAATTAAATTAAAAATGGAATGAATGTTGGACAGAAAATTTAGGTTTGTTAATTCATAATTAACTAATCGTTAATCTGAACAAAAACCTCCTGAAGACGAACTGGAGGGGTCTGAAATTTTGAGGTTACTTTTTGCAGTAACTGTTTTTTTTAATTCTAGAGAAACCTAATAGAGGGAGACATCGAACAAACATGTCCATTGTCCAGACGGTACTAAATCTTGGACTTAGAATTGGTCATCTAAAAATAAGATAAAAAAAATGATAGGTCAAGATTGTCTGGCACGATTAGTCTTTCAACCTAATTCTCAGTTACAGTGAATAATATGTATGGAGAGTAATGAGCAAACTGCTAACCGTTGTTACGGAAATAAGTAAAATCGCCATCTTTTTCCGTCACTCTTTCCCTCGGCGGTTCCCTGTTATGTGTGTCGACTAACTAGCGCCTCAAAAATATGTACCGTGTAATTATGAAATTCCAGAATCCGCGAAAAAGATGATTTGTAAAATTTCCTACGGTAATTACCCTGGATTTCACTCGTGGAAGAATGATTTCATTCATAACTCACCTTCCTTGATGAAACGTATACTTCTAATCACTAAACCAAAGTCATAAAACATTCGTTTATATTTTTGGAAACTTACAAAATGTATTTTTCATTGGTTTATTTTTTAAGATAAAAGGGGGAAAAAATGTAATTTTCTAGTTAAAATGTACTAATGAAGGCGTGAAACGTTGGTTAGTAATTGAACTAGTAATCATGTTTATTAATAAAGAGTAACAAATGCTAAGCATTAACTAAGTCATGTAAATAGTAAGGCATTAAAAAATATAATTACTAATATAAAATTATTATACTTTTACTAATGAAATAGTTTTCTAGTCTGTATTAGTATAAATAATTCCATTTCTACTTTGTAATTAGTAGTTTTTGGCTAACCCTAAAGATTTAGTAAGCAGACAATATTTGTTACTATAGTTAATTATAATTAACGTAGTCACGTAATTTGAATTAGTTGGAAACTTTTATTCCGTAAACAAAAAGTGGGCTACTAATTTCAATAGTAAACAATTTTACTAATAAAAAGTACAAATCTAACGTCTCATTAGTCCAATACTTTTTACTATTAGATTAGTAGAATCAACTTTTCAATTAGTAACATAATTTTACTAATATATTAGTAATTTTTTCTAATTGTTGGTAGAAAATTAATTAATTTATAGAACCCCAATTTTCATTTTTAATTAGTATTATTTTACTAATTCAAATATAGTGAGTGTATTAAATATGATATTGTTTATTATTCTTAGTCAATCTTTTGATTAAAGATTCTACAAGTTATATTTTTATTGATTTTATATTTTGATCAATTTATGCGCAATATTGGTGTTTTTTAACTACCAACTATTCAATAATTTAGAGTCTTTTTATGACACTTATTGCATTAAGTACACAGAAAGAAAAAAAAAGTTAAATTGATAACGATAAAAGCATAAAATACAAAATAGCAAACGGTACCAGCAGATAATTTGACGAAAGAAGGAGGTTATGTTTTCCCACAGTAATTTGATAAAAAAAATTCGCGTAGATCAATTCGAAAAATATTTTGTAATAAATATCCTTAATAATAGTACTAGTAATTCCTGTATAAAATCGTCATGTATATCAAATTTAAGAGTTACACATTTAAATAGTAGAAAATTGTAAATAAGAAGATCATTTGACATTAAAAAATGTTAATTAACTTAACGAAATGGTGGATCTAACTAATTTGTTTAATTTCCACTACATTTTCTTTAAAAATTGACTTGTTCGATATAAATCCTTCCATTTTATTGTAGACGATCCGTTTCAAAACTTTAGAAACAAATTAATCAACTTTCTACTTGATAAGACTGCGAACTTTTCGTTGACATAATCATGACTTAGTATACATGCAGAATGACATTTTAAAAGAAATATGTCATTACATCAAACGAAAAAAAAAGTCAGTTTCTACTATCAGTGTATCGTCAAGCTTACAACATTTTCAGTCATTTCATTCAAAAATTAGGATTAATTCATAACAATGTAGTAATAAGATATTACCTTTCAAAATAAATAATCCATTGACAACTGAAAACTCTTGTGAAACAATACTACATATGTACGTTTTAATGAATAAACGAAATTAAACTGAACATTTTATAAGTAAACACCAGAATAATATTTATTTATTGCAATATTGCCATTGTTCGTTTCCTATGTACTTGATCAATTTATTATATACAAAGGACAAAACTGTTTATGGTTTACAAATTACGCAATTGTCAAAGTATCGAAGTTGGAATTCGATATTTCACATAATATATACAAGATTTTTAATACTGACAGAAATTGTATAACAAAGTTTACTATTCTAGCTAGGACATCAAGGACAAAGCAAGTTAGTATTTACTAGTATTTTAGGACTTTCACAAAATACACAAAATAGAACCGTAATATCTAAATAGGAAAATTTTCTAAAATAATAGTAGAATTTAAACAAAATTGTTTTCAAAATACCGATTACAATTGTAAAATGTCCACGATAGGAGCGCGAAAGAGCATTCTTGCCCTAGGGCGGGAAGTATTATAAACAACCCGCAATGAAAAAAAAACACTCTCAATTCATTCTTTAAAAAATATATATTTCTGGAAATTTGCGGATTTATCTTATGGGTCAACATTTTTATTTTACATCGAACAACAATTTTGTACACCTCGTAGGAAAAGTGGCACTTTACCCACAGTACATCAAAAACTTCTTTTCGCCTGATTACATTAATTTTATGAAGATACTAATTTTAAATACTCTGTTAAAAGGTCAATATATTACTGAACCACATAATACTTTCAACATCATTCATTGTTTACTTACGAAACTAGAAAAGAACAAAATTTTTGGTGGATTTTGATTTGTCATCCATACAATTGTCCGAATTCAGTTTTAATCATTACTTAGTCCCATGATATTTAAAAACCATTATGCAGTTACCTCCTACAGGCAATATTCTTGAACTAATTTTTGGACCCCCAACGCACTCCCAAAACTATCTGGCGTGTAATTCAAGTCGTGGCCCCATAATTATCTATCACGATGTTCGCGTTTGGATACCGGTGGACTTGAAAGCGATTCTTGGAAGAAGGTCTCGAGGTCTTTAGTTCGCCGTCGATTGGTACGACGCCTTGGATTCTTGTTCGGTCTGGCGATTCGCCCCTCGACGGCAAAAGTAACTGAACAGTCAGAAAAGAAAGTCCGAAAGAGACAACGACGCTTAAAAAGACAAGCTTTTTTTCAAATAACTGAATTGGGATGGGAAAAAGACGAAATGAGACAAAACAATCCGTGGTAAATAGGTCCCGCGTGTGGAAAAGGATTTTTGACGTAAATTTGTAACATTCTTAGTGCCCGTAATTATACTATTGATCAAAAACACAACGTTTTTTATAATATCGCTAGCCTACATAAATTTAAACAAAAAATGTCTTTACGAAATTTTTATGCGATGCGTAGAATCCTCGTTACAAGCCCTTTAAATTCACCAGTCAGAAGACCAAAGGACCCCGTCTGACGATTGGTGCCCCACTCTGTCGCCCGCTGAATCACGTGACTCCAACCGTTATGATTGGTCAACTTAAATCGCTTGCCATTCAAATTCTATACATCGGATGAAAATTTCGTAAAGAACTTTTCTACCGGAAATTTGATCGTTTATCGATGTTACGTACCACTTTTGTCATTTTTTTACTTTTAAACACTGGTTCAAAAATAAATATTTCTAAACTTTCTATTGTGAATCGATAAATTTAACATTTCCATTAAAGTTCGACAGAGATTGTCTAGACTATCGTTTACAGAAAAATCACAGAAATCTTAGAGAAATACGTGCCAGATCCGAATGTAGTTTACGTTTGGCACGAGCTGGCCCCAGTAAAATCCAAATTTACATGTTACTTCACAAATGTCTAGTAACCGGCTAAGCTACTTTCCGGTTCAACGCCCTCCCCCGATGACTGCAATTATTTTCATCGCTTCTATAACGAATGACTCTGTTCTTCAAGTTTTCTGTTACCATGAATACTCGCATTTTTAGATATCTATGAATATGCTCGTGAATTGTAATATTGCTTCGATTGCACAAAAGAATGAACTAAGATAACACTAAGACTGAGAAGGGAAATCAAAGATGTGCAAATTAAATTCTGTGATAACGATAGTAACAGTTTGTTTATAGGAGATTATACATTTTATTTGCTGCTATAAATTGTAATCTTATTTTCTTATATTCTGCAATTCCAATGATTTCTTTAAGAGCTTTCGTATCTAGCGTACTTTCTTATTTTTTTTCATCATACATTGTCAATGTCATTGTTAATTGTTGTCCTTACCGCAAAAGGAAAAATCCTTTGACTCTCTCTAAAAAATCCAAGATACGTAATCAAATTAGGTGGAATTCAATTTGAGGATACAATGACCTCTTGCTGATCCTTGGGAAAAATGTAAAAATAAATCACGATGATGAAGGCAAAGATAAGTACTGGAAAAGCTCTTGCCAACGGGAGGATTCCGGGTATTATGCGTATTATTGCAAAACCGTCTTTTTCGACCATTAACCTTCTTACGGCTCATCTATCTCCCTTGTATTTCCCGTAACTTGCGTTACAATTCTAATAATCCGTGTGTATGTAATGAATAATGAATGTCTGCATTTGACATTTGGCGATATGCTAAATGTCTGGGTGTATGTATATAGCGTGCCAGGAATCGTCCTCGCCAATTCACGTGTACTTAGCGTCTTGAAAACACAGGGGCGTTAAGGGTCTCTTCGAAGAAACACTACTTGCGATTCCATTTTTATGTCTTCCTTATTTAGATTGACCGTAGACGGAATTAAGTTTTAGAAGTTAAATATACATTATGTTTTTCAAATATTTCCTGAAAATTTTCTGAATTTTGATATACGTTTTTCGCGATTATTAAATATTGATGTTCATGTGCACTCGAATTGAAAAACTTCTGTAATATTCGCCATATTATCCTATATCAGTAATAATTAAGCATTTTGTACTTGTACTTGACTTTCGCACATTAATAATCGCACTAATACAAATTATAAATAAAATACGTGCTTCTTTCATTTACTTTATGCTAATCAAGAATCTTCAATCACTTGCGAGAAATACCGTAGCGCATCTATTGAGAATATGAAGCACTTTCGATGCGTATAGTGACAGCATAAGTTACGTAATTCGTGTGTTATCGGCTGCCCTCGGTTGAAACAAAACCAATCAAATAGAATCTATATATTTTATGTAATAATCCTACATACTATTGTAATTTCATTTGCAAAGTAACTTAATTTTGCGATTTCAAATAAATATGAGACTAATTACTATAGTAGATTTGACATATTAGTTTGTAGTAACATTTCCGACTATATTACTACAAAATTTATTAAATTTCTTATTGTAGTATACCAATACGCGTAAAAAATATTGTAATTTAAAAAACTTTGAATCTTTTTTATGTAAATATAACGAAAATTAAAATAAAAATACTGAATAAAACTAATTATTCGGCGCCATCTCTTAAGACGATCTGCAGCTTCGTAAATTAAAAATAATCAAGTATATATGAAACTCATTAAAAAGGGCGATATCGCTCGTTAAACAGATTAAAAAAACAATGTACATGTATAAATAATGTAGTATTCAGTGAATAATATTAACATCTCAATAAAAATATTATATTCTTTTTTATGTTTTCATTTAATTTTCTTGTATTTTATTTCTCATCGATGTTTTACATTTAAAATGAATCTTCGTTAATAACTTTCATTTCATTATGTGCCGTTTGAAGTCTAAACGCAATTCCACAAACAAAAACTAAAGTACGATTTAAAGTATTGATATAATTGTTTGCCAATTTATATTATACAACTTTGTAGCGCAGTGGTTAGCGCACGTGACTCGAACGCGGAGGACCGGGGTTCGATTCCTGTTAAGATCGGACAAATTTAAAAATTTTTTTTTCTTCATTTAAATTTTTTCCCTCCTTTATGTATTTAACCTTTTTTAATAAAAAAACATTTCGCAAACGTTTATTTTCTTTTGTGTTTTGTTATTCATATCTATAAATTCTCATTTATAGAGTTCAAAAAATGTATAAATTAATTTCATATAAGCTTGGATTTTGCAGTTAAATCGAGTAAATGCTTTCCTCCCAATTAGGGTGCCTTCTGGGGGACGGACCCCCTGCTAAAGCTATCCTAATCTAACCAAACACATAAACCTTTGTTGCATCCTTCTCTCTCCCACTCATGCATGATATAGGAAACCGTACGTGGATATAGACACTCCGTCAAAAAAATTGTTCTATTCCTCAGCTATATACAGGTATATACCTCGATAAGAGAATTCACGAAAGAAGACGAGCTGCCAGGTATTATTTATACCAAATGTGCTATATAAATTTACTCTGCAATAAAGTTGATAATTTAAATCATTTTACAGTTTACTTATGTAGTAAAACGTGATAATATCTTTGTTTATTGTTGTTCAAATGTACCATAGATAATTTACAAATTTTAGACGGTCGATTTATTATTGAACGCATTATCAGTAAAGTTCAAACACGATACGATCATAAAATGTAAAATGCTCATATTATAGAATGTAATTTACAAAATTACTCGTAATTACAGTATCACATTTCTATCTAACCCTAGTTCCTCAATCAACACTCGTTCTAGGATCACATCCTTCTGTGTACTGGGTGTGCCAATTCAATTGTACTCTACCTAAAAAATGTTACTTACATCCGCATAATTATGTAAATTCTATACTATAAGAAACATCTGCTTCAAAATTCCAATAAATGCTGTACGTTTTTTACCAAAAATACAACGATATTGATTTTTGCTATAATTTCGGAATATTTTGTTGTAATTTTGTCAAATTTATTTATCGTTTTGCAATTTGTGCATATTTTAATATTTTGAACGTTTTGTCTCAATTTCCTATCAGAAAACTAAAGCTTATCCCGCTTTCCAATAATTCGATCTTCTTCTCAATTTATTTAAAAATTCCAAGTTACATTGTTGGTTTCGAATTAAATAAATCCCACTAGCTTAGCAGTAAGATATCGAACTATTCTTCTCAATTTATCATTAGTCATGATTTTATAAATTCCTTAAATTAGTTAAAATTCCATCGTATTTAGCACATACAGAAAATGTTTATCATCGACTATAACGATTAAATAAATTAATATACTCTAAACCGATTGGAATGGCTTGCTCAGTCTAATAATGAGTATTGTAAGTATTTTAATCCTTTGGAGTACTCTATAAATCTGAATTAGTTAAAAACTACCAATAAAAAAATGAAAAGTGAGTCACGAAATGAATTAGAAAACATTTTGGCTAATAAAAGTTAAAAACTACTAAATTATTACAAAACAAACTACTCATCTAAGAAAGTTGATATTTATTTTACTAATGAATTAGTATTTTGGTACTATTCGTCAGTAAAAAATTTACTAATTGATGTTAACCCACTTTTCGCTGTAGATAAGTCGCTTTTCATTAATCCATTAATGCCTGAAATGACAATTTTTATACTTCATTTTCAATCAAGTATTTCGTATCAAAATCAAAGTTGAAAACAATTGAGAGGTGCGTACCCTACTGTTTTCGAGGTCGCACTTCAAGATTCCGAGGTCAAAATTGAGTTTCAGCCATCAGAAATTCCAATATGGCGCCGAATATGAAAAAAATTTCAAAAAAATTGGGAATTTTTTTATACTTATCAATTTTTTTCGAACTATTAGAATATTGGGATTCTATTGAAACTCTGAACAAAGGTGAACAAAATACTTCAATTTTAAGGAAAAATTTTACTTTTATACCCTACATCATTCTAACGACCTCAAAATGGCGTCAACAATGAAAATATCTTTGAGAAATTTCTGGACGCTCTAACTCAAAAACTACGAACTTTTAAAAAAAATGCCAAGAATGAAAAGTTCTTAAAATTCATCAAACGATATAGTGGAATTTTTTCAAAATTTTTTGATGACATTTTTTTCAAAATTGTAATTTATTTACAAAAAATTCTGAAAAAAATTTAATGTATTCTCTGATGAATTCTAAGAGTTATTTGTTCTTTGCAATTTTTTCGAAAAGTTGATAGTTTTCAAGGAAATGAATTTCAAATATTATAGTTTAGGATTTTTTCCTCCCCCCAAAACTATTAACTCTTGGAAAAAATTGCAAAGAACAAAAAACTCGCAGCATTCATAAGTGAATACACCGAATTTTTTTCAGAATTTTTCATAAATAAATTATGATTTTGAAAAAAATGTTGAAAAAAAATTTCTCAAAATGTCATCAGAAAAATCCACTATATTTCTCGATTAATTCTAAGAACTTTTCATTCTTAACATTTTTCTATAACAGCATGTAATTTTTGAGTTAGAACGTTCAGAAATTTTTCAAAGAAATTTTCATTGTTGACGCCATTTTGAGGTCGTTACAATGATGTGGGGTATAAAAGTAAAATTTTTCCTTAAATTGAAGTATTTTGTTCACCTTTGTTCAGAGTTTCAATAGAATCCCAATATTCTAATAGCTCGAAAAAAATTGATAGGAATAAATAATTGCCAATTTTTTGGAATCTTTTTAAAAGTTCGGCGCCATATTGGAATTCCTGATGGCTGAAACTCAATTTCGACCTTGGAATCTTGAAGAGCGACCTCGAAAACAATAGGATATGTACCTTTCAATTGTTTTCAACTTCGATTTTGATATGAAATACTTGATTGATAATCAAGTAGAAAAATGCCATTTCAGGCGTTAATGGGTTAATTCAACTTTAGAGAGTATATATTAAATCTCACAGGGTAAATCATCACTCCAAATATGTGTCGATTATTTACTCCAAATGTCTTAAAATTCCTGCCTTTCGATTGGAAATTGTTCTCGAATTCCCTGTGGCCTGAAATTTTATTCCTTTAGTTTGAGTGTCGTAAACAGATGAAAAAAAAATCATGATAACTGAGCATCTTCTCATGGTGCAGTAGCCACGTTATTAAATCAAAATTAGAACAGGAAATCAATTACGTCCAAACATGCCTCAATTTGTGCAAATCGTTACTCTGATCGATTTGTCTCCGTCGATCGATCTATATAAAAGGGTGCGTTGCGGAAAGGCAGCGCCTCTGGAGACCATATTGCTTTATTGTTCTTATATCGTTACAGTCGTCTTGGCGGCGCGCCATTGTTCCAACAATAAGATCATGGCTCGCCTCGATTGTCTGGCGATAAATTAATGGCGTCATATGTGAGCCTTCGGCTCGAACGAAATTGTTTCGGATGGTTACCGGAACAACGTCGGTAATTGCGATATCGATTGTCCAACTAATAGTTGCGTTGTACGAAGGGTCACATTTTGGCATGACAGACTTACCTGATTGATCTATAGATCGCAATAAATCACCGATCGATGACTGCATTGACAATTTAGATGGATCGAAATTACGTCTTTTGTCATTATTTTTTATTTCCGAATAATTCCATCGTTCCCATGATCATGTTATTTCATTTTCACACTTCTGAATTATGCCAAGTTTCTATTTTCAAAAATCGAAATAAGACTGGAGTAACAAAGTCCATCTAATTCGTTTATCAGAAAATAGTACCCAATATCATTATCATTGTCGATATCAAATTTGATGAACTTTTTATTGTTCAAAAATGTTCCAAACGATTATTTTCCGAGCTGTCAATCATTATATCAGAATTCTAACCTCTACTGAGATTCAAACTTTCAAAAAATATAACCTTAAAAAAAAGTGACGAAAAAAACTCACCGTTTGTCGGTAGACACGATTGGTCCATGGTCATGTTCGCCAGCGGCACATTGGTACTGCAACAAAGAAAATGGAAAATTCGAGTTAGTATTTCCAAAAATATATTTGAAGCTTCTCATCTTTTGCCGCGACATGTCGGTCCTCGTAATTTAACACCTGTATACATGCCGGAAAACCCGCGCGTTTCCATGTCTGTCATACTGGCAGAAGACACCCAAGACTTCCAGTAATGTTTAATTTAGATTTTCTGGTAAGCAGAGGCTTTCTCGTGTATTCTCTGGAATAGCGTCGCGAATAATTAGATTCGCGAATAGAAAATAACCATTATGGCTGTCATGCTCTGAACTCCGTCCAAGTTAGTAGGCTTGGGCGTTAGGGGTGTAATGAAACGTGAAGAAAGTTGGCCTCGAATGTCAGTGGTAAATGATATTTTCAATTTGGTTCAGAATTAAGCAATTATTATGTTACTTGTGTACATACAACTTTTTTGGGTCAACCAAAATGTAGCAAAGAAGGAAAAGTCATATACAAAAAAGGGCATAGGACACAATGGATAGGTCCCGGGTTCAACTCCCGGCGCGGCATATGAAATCATTTTTTTTTTAATTTGAAAATAATTTTAAAAAATTGTAAAAAGTACTAAAAAGTTCTAAATTATATATGAAAATAATACTTTAATTAGTTTCTTGACAACAAAATTTAACTAACTTGTACAAATACGTAGTAAATTCAACTACTACGTACGTTTCTCTCCGTGAGTATAATCTATAATTATCCTATATAAGCTGATTCAGTCATTTGAATTGACCGATTAACTCCGTAGACTGATATGGTGGATTTCGAACCGGATAATCCATACCATTGACCCTTGACCTTTGAAATAGTAATAAGTCGGAAAATTTGATACGCACGATTTACCATTTTATATTTCTAATATCATCGAAATTAACATATGCATAATAGAATTTGTTATTATTGTTAATCTTTTTATTTAATACTTAACATAAACACTTAAGTTAAGTAACTTATTTTATGCATCTACGTGTATTCTATCTTCATATTTTCTCCTCAGTTTTATAATTCCACTGCAATTATACCGCAGAAAATGAAGACAAAAGTTCACTTAGTATTTTTGAAAAATTAAAATAAAGGGAGATCGGCTGTACCTCGTATTAAAACTGTAGTTGGATTAATACTGATTTATATTCTTACACAGTTCAAAATATTTGTTACTCTTTGTACTTAAAAGGTTAATATAAAAATGTTAAAAAATTCGCTAATAACCTTACTACTATATTACTATTTATATAGAAAAATCCATTATATCAAAGCGTAAACATCACAAGAATGCATTTCTGTTCTGCAAATCGTAAATGTGGGAAAAAGCGTAGTGATTAAACCTATGTATCTCTTTCTATGAGTAACACCCGGCATTTTCCATTGGAAAACAAGTGGCGCATTGATTAATTTTCTTTCTTTATCATTTTGCCTAGTCAGAGATATTCAATCAATTCAAAAAATTCAAAAAATTATGCTTCTATTAAATTGTGTTGTATAGAACGTTTTAAAATACGGCTAAACCGTTTAGTAACGAAAAACTACAATCCTTAATATTTAAAATATTGCAAACATTGAAAAAGTTGTTTAACTATTAACAAATCATTTATTTCGTATTTATTGAAGTCTTCATTAGAATACATAAATAGTTTATTTTTTAATATATTTTTTAATATATTGATTAGTGAATTATTGTAAAACTAGTATTTAATATATGCAATTAAAAAATGCCAGAAGTTAAACTAAGATTTAAGTGACTTATTATTGTCAAAATAAATAAATGATACAAATTTGCGCGATATCTAATAGTATCTTGTACCATTGGACTGGAAATCGAAAAGTCCGGGGTTCGAGTCCCGCCGCATCAAATCTTTTTCCAAAATAAAAAAAATAAAAAAATCGTAATTTAATTTTAATTTTCATTCAACATTGTAACATTTGATATTTAAAGAACAAAAATTCATTATACAGATGAGTTTCTGATTTCACAGGTAAAAACGTCAATCTTCATTCATCATAAGAAGACTTCCATCTAACATAACGTTTAAAATAAATAATTAAGAATTTTAGGTAATTTAATTAATCAATGTAGATAACATTTTATTAATATTTTTAGTTTTAGGTGTGGATTACTTCATAATATTTTTAATTTCGCTAATATTTAGGGAAAAAATACCTCATTGAAATTTCTCATTCTTCTCTACAAGTGACGTAAAGTAACACTATATGTCATACATTATAACGTTACCTTTGAGGACTACGTGACTGTTTTCATTTTTTAATTTATGCCAAAATTAGGACAAAGGACCAAACAAATTCAATCTGGCACGACCGGATCTCTTGAAAATACTCAAAGATTACAAAACTGAGTTCGACAAGTGGCCTACCCTCGGGAAACATCTGCAAGATATCAAATTGCAAAAGCCCACATCCGCAAATCTCACGTACTCACGATCGATTTAAAAAATGTCCTTTTTTAAAAACTATAGAATTCAACTACTCAAAATTCCTTTATTTTATTAATAATCAAAACGAAAGATTTTGAGTTTTGGCTCAATCTTTATCCTGGAGAGATTTTAAATTAGTATACGTCATTTAGTGGGGTGACAAACATGTTCAATGTAATCGCAAGTAATTCGTCATCTTTAGACGTAAAGTGAGAAATCGATAAAAGCTTGATTTGTTTGTGTGTGCAGAAATGTTACGTAATCTTTGAAATGTTTGTCAAGCTTGGTTAGAAGTGAGATTCCACTCTTACAACACTGACAACGGTTATTTGCTACTGAATGATTTCAAGTATTTGTAAAAGTTTATCCAAAATTAGGTAGTAATTTACGGAATAAAAAAAAAACATGGATAAATGTTTAAAAAATTACTATAAACTGGCCTTAAGACGTTTTTATCATATTTTATTACATTATTAAGAGAATATAATTATTTTACAGTGATACATAAGCACATTTTAGTTAGTATATTTTGTAGTTAATCATAAAGAATGTATGACTACAAACGACTATGTCCAAATTTGGAAATCATAAAAATAAATAAGCTTATGACTATCATGTTAATATTTTGCAAAAAATCCATGTAAAATATACACTTACTAAATTTAAATTTTAATAATTACTAAACTTCGATTAAACTGTCACGTAATAATAATATAAACACGTATAAATAATTTGTTATTCGCTTTAAAACAAAAACAATCAATGAAACAGAGACACTGTACCATTTTTATATGAAGCTGCTAAAACCGGTCAATAGATGCGCTACTGTAGCATATTCTCGCAAGTAATAAAAGTTTATTTCATGCGGTATATAATTCTGTCACGTTGAATTTGTATATGCGATTATGGACAAGTGATAAAACTAAATGAGAGTGGAAGAGTGTCAAAAATATGTGAAAATATTTGTTGCAATAGTCGATTTATAACAAAATGTATTTTTTTTCTTTTGGACGTAACTTTTGTTAAGATTATTGAAAATTTTCAATATATGATCGAATGAAAATTACAACAAATTTTGTAATATCCTCAGCATTTGTAATATCCAAAATAATTAATTTTAGTAGTATTGTTAAAAATAAGATAACTAAATCTACTATTTAAATAGTAGGTATAATAAACTAAATAAGATAAATGTACCGAAATCTTTACCTTAATTAATAAGTTATTATTTTTCTGTTTAATCATAAACTTTTTTAACTATCAACAAATTTTTAAGAATTTAGTAATCCCTACTTATTAAAATAATATTTTTTTGAATATTTTTCTTCCGGATTCGTTAAATGTTCTACTTCAACCTCGAAAGAGAAAAAAGTACCCATTTAAACGCACATTTGGCAAATTGACAGATGATATTAATTACAAGAATTTAACATTTGCATCCAAATGTTAAATAAGAAAAGAGGTTTTGCAATAGTTGGATTTGTTTTTAATACCGGATATACTGGTCTTAATCTTGGACTTGTAGCACATCTGGCATCAGAAAGAATGTGTTAACAATACTATGATCTCCATTCTTAATCGCCAACGTGTAAACTTCTGTTTAACTCAGACAGTGATTCTTATAACGATAAAATAGTCCATAGACATAACAGAATCTAATGCAATCGATTACATTCTTTATTCAAAATTGGGGTTTTTTGAAAAAATGTATAAATGTTTTCTATAATTTAATATTCGAAATTACTTTCTTTCAAGTGCTTTTGAATTTCAATTATTGTATGAACATTCATTAGTGACAGTTGAGAAATTAATTTCATATTTACTCCCTAAATGTGAATTAGTAAAATATAGTTACTACTTCCTAAATCTGAATTAGTAAAAAATAACTAATCATAGAGTGAGAAGTGGGTGTATATTTGAAAGGGTAGTGATATTTACTAATTAAAGGTAGAAAACTACTAATTCATTAATTTACTAATCTGAAATTAGCAATTGCATTTTTTAATTTAAACTAGTCAAATCGGACTAAAGACTGAGTATTGTTTTATCTTAATTATTAGTATTAACTCAATTAGTAGTCAACTTTTTCACTCTTTCATTAGTAGACTAATTCCAGTTTATTCTCTAAATCTGCATTAGCCATTAATTGAAAAGTCAATGACTAGTTGAATCAGTAGTGGATTTTACTAATAAAGAGTAGAAAATTAGTGCTTCCTTAATAAAATTCTGCAAATTACAAATTAATCTTTATATTATTTAATACGTTATTAGTAAATTGAATTAATAATAGCGATAGAGCAATGAATTAGTTATATTATTTAACTGATGATTAGCTAAAACTGTTGCTAACTCAATTAGAGGACGACTTTTCATTCCGACATTAGTAGCTTATTACTCATTTAAGTTTATTATTTAAATCTAAATTGCCTTTGTTAAATTTGACTAATTAATTAATATATTTTTTACTTATTCTTATTTACACCCTAAATCTAAATTAGTGAAAAATATTTACTTACTAAATCTGAATTAATAAAAAATAACTAATAACTTTGTCGCCGACTTTACACTTTTTTATTAGTAGTTTACTACTAGCTTCAAAAATGTATTTTTTCTTATTGTATACTAAATTGAATTAGATCCATTTGACTAATTAGAATGGTTGACATTAATTAGTACAGAATTTTACTAACTATTAGTTAAAATCATTACTAACTCAATTACTGACATTTCACTTCCTCATATCAGTTTTTTACTCATTCGAATTTACACTCCAAATCTAAAATAGTTCAAACTACTAATCAAGGAGTGAAAAGTCGGTGACTAATCAGTGACGACTTTTACACAACCAACAGTAGAAAACTAATAATTCATTATTAAAATCCTTCTACTACAAAACTAGTGATTTTATTCTTTAGTATCTTATTACGAAATTGAATTAGTAAAGTTTGTGACTAACTATTAGTAATAATCATTAATAAGTCGATTAGTGACGGACCTTTCACTTCCTTATTAGTAGTTCTTTACTGGTTCGTATTGACTTCCTAAATTTGAATTATTAAACAACGACTAGTCCAGGAATAAAAAGTCCGCGATTAATTAAATCAGTCGTGATTCATAATCATATAAAGCAGAAATATTAATTTGTTAATGAAATTTCAAATTGGTCATTGTATTTTTTTCATACCTTCTTACTAAAAGTTATTAGCTAAATTCGTCTAATGAATTATTATACTTTTCGACTAATTATTATTGAAACTAGTTTTTACTCGTTTTTCCTCGTTCGAATTGACTTCCTAAATCTGAATTATTAAAAAACAACTAGTCAGGGTGTAAAAAGTAAGCGACTAATTGCGTTAATAAATATTCTTACTCCTAATTAGTAAAATGTATGCTAATTCAATACTAAAATTTATAATTAATACTTTAATTAAGGAGTGAAAAGTCTCCGACTAATTGAATCAGTAGTGATGTTTACTAATAAAGCATAGACAAACTAATATGTTATTCAAATTCTACTAATTTCATTGCGAATAAATTTAATTAGTTCAATTTGGTTATTGAATTAGTTTAGTTTTTGACTTATAATTAGTGATAATTATTAGTAACTTCTAGTACTCTCATTCATGGTCTTTTACTAATTTATGTACTAATTTAGTCAAAGTAGTATTATTTTTTAATATCTTATTATAAAAATGAAAAAGACCAATGAATTAGCAAATTTTATGAGTAAATTTATAGTTTTTTACTCTTTATTAGTGCATAAGATTACTAATTAAATCGATTACTTTTCACTCCTTCATTAGTAGTTTTTTCGTATATATTTCTCTCCATATAATATTTTATCCTCCACACTGCGGATTTTACTATGCTGAACATTTTTAGTCGAAATAATTAATTTAGTCACTGAGAATTTCAGATCAACTTTACTCGATTTATCACTAATGACTGATCCTCAAAAAATTGAACGTCAACCCTTCCAAAATGTTAAATGATCTCAAGATTTTGAGTGAAAGTGACAAATTGCGACATCCCTCTCCTTGAATAAACCTAAAATTCCAAGAAACTTCCCTGCGCTTATTTCAGATGCTCCTAAAAGCAAAAAAAAAAAATTACGCAGAGTTGCACTTGGGTGATGGTGAAGCATGGAGTGCACTTTGCGTATCCAACTGAAATAGCAACAAGCAACGGCGACAGATGCAGGGTCCACTTTTATTTCCCCATAAAATTTTCTGCATCGACATTTCACTTTTAAGGCTGCGGAAGCTTTTTGAGCTTTTATAGCCATCGACCAACAGCGGAAGTCGAAAAGCCACGCTCCCTTAGTTAACGCCCGCAAATATCCTACAAAGACGACGAAAATATAGTCAAAGCGATTATTTTAAGTGGAGTCGAGCGATTTATTCACAACTCGTAAATAAATTACTCACTCGGGTCTTTGTAGTTGCGAGAGACTATCGCAACTTCAATATTTACACGAAAATGAAATAGCTGATTTAAATGTCTGAAATGTAATTAACTGATTGTCGATAATGAATTGATTCTTAAAGTAATGTGGTTCATGTGCATTAGTAGCAATATTAATTAAATTGAGTGCCGCCAATACTGAACTTTGCTCTAAATAAAAAAAAAATAAGAAATGATCGATTTCAACTATTTCGGTAATTTTGATAGAAAAATAGAGTAAAAACTGTTGTCTTACAATCCAAACTTTTCTATATTAATTAAGTAATTGATATAACAATATTTTCAGATTTGACGTCAAAAAAGTTTAACAAAAGTTATAAACAATTATTCACCAAAACACAAAAAAATGTTTTCCTCTGTAAACATTTTTTAATCAATATATTTCCATATCGAACAAGAAAAGTCATTAGGTTAAAATCTCAAGATATCGTGTCTTTAATATCTTAGCTATTAATATTTGTAATAATATATAGGAAAATTGAAGATGGCGGCTTGAAAATGGCGACTAAAGCTTTCTTTTTATGTAAAATATTAGCTTATTGTAACAAATCTTGAGAAATTATTTCTTAATGAAACGTTCTTGATACAACTTAAGACTCACAAGTTTTGGGGATCTCTGAGTACAATTTTAAGTTATTAAAAATTAAAATGGCGGCCGAAAATTGAAAATTTCATTTTATATTTACGAAATTGGATAAACAAAGGTTTTGCGGTCTCTGATTACGAATTAGGTACAAGTTATTTTTTAAAAATAAAAAATGGCAGACAAAACTTAAAAACTTTGGTTACTTTTCTTAAAAATAGACATAGGAAGATTTTTTACTTTTATTGATAATTTTTTTTGTTCTTAATTGTTTTCTTTTTACATTTGTTAATAAAAATATTCAGTCGGTAATTTTGTTTTATTCCGAAATTCTTAAAATTGACTTAGCAAATCATGAGTTGAAGTGAAAAAATACCGAAAATTTATATTTTATTATACGCAAATTATAACAGATACCAATTTTTTGTCGCGACAATAAAAGATTGACCTTTTTATCCTGCTTAAGGATTTTTTATATTTTTTTTTATTTGGTTAAATAAGTGCTGACACCCATATAAATTGGATTTATCTTAAAGCAGACTACTTTAAATCTGGTAAAATATAATAAAATATAAAATAAATTAAGTTCATTGAAGATACAAAGATCTTAAATAAGAATAAGATAAGAATAAAGGATAAGAAGGTGTAGTTTAATTATTTTAGTCTAGTATAAAACTAAGAACTAAAAAAACAACTACATTTATTAGTTAAATTTACCTAATTTCCTTTCGGAATATTCATTTAACTATTTTCACATTAATACTGATATTTTCTGATGAATTAGCTGGTTTTTGATTGATTGAAATTTAGAACACACTAATAGAACTTTCAATTAATTGCAGAAAGCGAATCATGGATTGCACGATTTATGTAATTTATAGTCTGGACTAAATTGTTTAACAAACACTAATAAAAAATGAACTAGTGAACCATGAGTTACTAGGTTACCAAGAATTAGTGAATTTTCTACTCGCAAATTGTAATCGAAGTACTAATATAAATAATTTAATATTAAAAAATAATTTACTAATGAAATTACAGTTTTTTCAATTTTTATTAGCAAAATCTATCACTAATTTAAAGAGTAACTCACTTCTCCTTTATGAATTCGTATAGTTTTTTACTAATTCCAATTTAGACACTATTAATTACTTGGATTAGACTGTTTTTAATGCGAAAATAACAATGACACGCAAAATATTAAACTAACATAAATAAATTCACAGTGACTAAAGTAAGATTGGTATTAGTCGATATAACTTTTTGCTTTCATCGGATGTAATTACTGAAATGTATTAACGTTTAATTTACATACTTCCGTTACAAAACGGTTGATTTGATAATAAAAGATTACTTACTATTTAGCATCTTAGTGTTAACTTTTAAAAACTTATTTAAAATATTTAGACATTTATGTATCATCTATTTACGTGAAATGAACTAAATTAGATAGACGTTCCATCGTGTCTTCCATTACTTAAATCAGTCATACAAAATATAGTTAGTACAAATGTATTAACTAGAATAAAATATAAATAAATTCGGCACTAAGGCAACAGGATTGTAAGAACGATATTAAGTATTTTAAAGTTAGTTTACTAATTTCAATTAGTCTAATCAAATATCTTTTGTTATTCTTAACATTTTTGACAATTTGTAAACTGAAGACGTTTAAAAAAAAACTATTCTGTTAGTATTTCGATTATAAATTTGTATTACTATATTTTCTTTAAAAATGCATTCGTTTAAAATTAGGTACTAAAAAAATTTGTTTTTCAGAATATAGAAAATAAAAAAATTATTTTCAAGAATTTTTCCAATGCCAATGTTTCTTTGTTAGTGGATTGTTAGTAGACTTTTTTTTATCCTTTTTTAAATTAAAAATCACAAAAATCGAACGATTTCAATTAAGTTTCTATATTTTATTATTTTCACTGACATTTTAATTTTTTAATTAAAATTATTTGAATTTCCTCGAACTAAAAAACATTTTGTTTACTTCAATTTACCATTTTCAAAATTTCTTTCGTTATTAAAATAATTTTTCTTAACATTTATGATTTTTTTATGAACTTTTTCATAAATTTACTGCAAGTTTACTTTTTTATTCATACATTTTTCTTAATTTATGACAATTTCCCTTATATTCTGTAATACATTTCCTTCCATAGTTACTTTAATTCGAGCCCCTTTTTCATAAAATTTCTTTTATTCTTCTTGATCCCCATGGGTATAATCTACATCCATCAATTTTCATCAGATAAAGTATCGACTGTCAAATGTCACACCGACTTAAATCGATCAGATGCACAACACCAGGAAAATTTGACCAATAACAAATAAGTATTACGAGAATAAAATGTATTGTACTAGAAAAATACTAAAATACAACAAAATTCTCCACAACTGAATCTATAATTTAGCATGCCTAATTTAAAAAAGATAAAACAGATAACACTAAAAATGGAAAAAACGAGTCTTACAAAAGATCATTGTTACTTCCGAACAATCGATACAAAATTCTCTTCGAGGGTTGCACAAAGTGTATCAGCTGTCGTTTGCAGGTAAACTGATGATGGTCCAGATCGTGACGAGGACCACAAAGATTCCCCTCCCAATTATATTTTTTTTTAGGAGGGGATAACGATCTATCGAATTATAGCCACAAAAACACCCTACTACATGTGATTAATGTTAACAATAATATATTAAACCAACACATGTTGGTTGTGATGCTTTTTATTTTCTAGAAACAAATCATTCGTATTTATCTATTTTTTAAGTTAGTAAACCCAAGTAAAATCACGTACATCCAATATTCGAACGAAATGATTTTTAAAAATGTTTTTTGGTTTTAATTAAAAAGTAAATTAATGGTTATTTCTTAGGTTAGGTTTGTTAATAAATATTTTTTGTATTATTATTTTTTATACTTCTTCAATTCTAGTAATAACTGAGTTGCATCCTCATATACGAATCAGTAGCCCTTCACATCCGGTATAATATCAGTAAAAATGGGGTCGGTGTCGATAAGCGAGCAGATGCACAGTCTTTTAACGAGTTTTTTTTTCGAAACCCCTTTACTAACCATTTATGACAAGTTCTAAAATAAACTCCTTAATTGCGTCTATTTCTCCAGCATCGTACTGGATGCACTTAGGAGTCAATATTCTTCTGCAGTTTAACAACGTCTTTTCACCTCTAATCGAACGAAAAAATATTAACTGTGTTATTGTTGATACAATTATTATATTTTTTTCTAAAACCATATAGTAGTCTTATTTATATAAATTCTAGTATGGATGGAAGAATATTTGTTAAAAATAAAAAAATGTTTGCAAAGTTTATGTAAATCTATTACTTAATCAAGTACAATATTTCTTTACTATACGTTAAAATTGTTATAATTTTTAACAATTATTAATTGGGTTTAGCTCAATAATTAGTATAATTGTGTTAAAAAATGGTTTTTAGTGTGGATTTATAACTTAGCAGTCTCAAAAATACTAATAATGTTAATGTACTATTATGTGAAACTTATACAATTAGTATTGACTAAAATACTAGTATATTTAAAGACGGTATTTAAGTTCTACTACCACATTTTAGAGAAGCGATTTATTTATAGATTAGTAGATTTTCATTTTAGTAATAAAAATTTGAAGAACATTTTTGTATTATTACTACTAATTCTTGTAGATTTGCAAAGAAGTAAGAATAGAATTAAAAGAAGTTTGTTAAATTCCATTAACAAATCCTGAAAATTAAGAGAGAATCAAAAAAATGTTTATAAGAAAAAATATTTCTTATATTTCTATTGTTTCTTAAAAATTTTGGGTCTTTTATATAACAAAAATCACCTGAAATTTTACTGTCGTTATATTTATTCTTTAAGCAAAAATTTTATGTTTCTCACTTTTCTCAACTGCTTTATTTAATTAAAACTTCATTTTTACTAAGACAAACGATATTTTACAATAGAATTCATGTTGGCAGCAAAATTACACGAGCAACAATTATCTCATATTTGGTATCGTTTCGATTTTTTTTCGAAAATGTTGTTGCATTATTAAAATACGTTTTTTTGTGATATTATCTGTTTCCGTATTTATCCAAGTTATTTTTAATAATATCCTACCTTCAACCGTTCAAAAATATTCACAGTAAATTTCTCATACAAATTCTTAGTTATGTATTAAGCTGACTTTTTGAGATAATAATTAATATCGTTTATAAAATTCTTCTTTTAAAAAGTGATATAAATCTTAATGCAATTTTTATTACAGTGTTTAGGACAAAAAATTAAACCAAGTCTAAGAAATCGATGGTTTTTTTTCTTAAATTTTTGTTTAACAACAAATTTTGCCTGAAAAATTTGAGGCCACTCTTATTAATGTTGGTTATTTCACTATTACTTGGATAAACAATATTTTTTAATACGACGGACGTGAGGCTCGATAATTCGAGCCCGAAGGTTTCGCCCTAGGGCGCAAAATCGAGCTTCGCGCCCGGAGTGCTAAAAATGTTATTTAATAATATTTCGGATGACATATGTTGAGGGTCGAAGTTTTGAAAGTACTCATTTTCACTTTTTACACATTTAAATAATCCCCTTCTCCACTCCCCTTCTTTTCTACCTAACTTAGATAAGGAATGTTCTCATAAGCGTCATTCTTTCTTCCAGTTTCTGGTTATGTTACATTAGGAATGTTCTCGTAAGATAAAATTTTCACTCAAAAAACTACAATGCAAACTCATTTCATATTGTAACTAAAAACTGTTAGTAAACTTAAATAAATTTATTCAAACTAAATTGTAAATCTCAACCCCGACATTCTTAGTTCATTTAATTAGGATACTTACTGTGGCGTATGAAAATAAATCAAGGTCGTACTAAACATGCAGTTAAAAAGTAGTCAAATGTACAAAGAATTCATACCAATGTAGCGATCCTTCTTCTAATTTTTTAAATAATTCGAATTAATTTTAAATGATGTTTCAGATTCTAATTTTTATCTACTGTCAATCAACTTTCTTCAGCATTTTCTTTTTTAAATTCTCCTAACTTCGTGTTTTATTTATTAACACGACAGGTTTTACACATTTTTTATTCACAACATTTTCTTTTGATTTGTTAATTTCGTTGACGTAAACAATTGTCAATTCATGTTTATTCGATGAATTTATTTATATATTTCTGGTTGTTCTCCGTTATCGTATATCGACCACTCCTTAAATGCTGTATAAATGACAAGTCTCGGTGACTTATGTAGATCGTGCATGGCGTTGCTAACAAACAAAATGAACAATAGGAAAGTACGCGAAATGCAAACTTTTGTACAAACAACTCCTACCTTTGATCGATAATTTTATTGTTTACCCTGTGACTATTTTATATTGTAAGGTTATTATATCAGTTTCAAGCCTCTCATTATTTTTCTGTTGTTATTTATATGGTTTTCGAATTTTTAAAGAAAATATTCCGCATAAATCTCAAGATATCTTATGAATATGCCATTCATTACACCCTATCAAATGATAATTGAACGCTATCTTAATTTATGGGGATATAAAATGCGTAATATCAACGATAAGAAATTGAAGCTGTTTATCTGCAAACATAAATCTAATTTTTAACGCTTTGAATTAGTTTAAAAAATCTTCTTTTATGACACGATCGATTATTAATAATTCTAATATTATCATAAAATACAAATAAAAATTTTAGTCTTGGAGTGATACTTGACCGTATTTTCACCTAAAAAACTCGTGTCCTAGACGTCTTATTTCAAGATATGAGGTATTATAAAAACGTCTTTTAAGATTAAACATCTAAAAAATCTGTCTTCGATGCAAAGCTTCTCAAAAATTGGGATATTATTATCTGTTATCGATGGTAACACCATTAAAAATCAGATCAAATCAAAAAGTAATCTAAATATAATCATTTTTTGGGCAATTCAGGATCAAGATGGACGAGTTAAAGAGCTAAAAAAATTAATTTTACGATCTGATTTTAATAATGTTTATTTTAAAAAATCGTACCTACCAAGGATTGAACCCTACCATAATTAGTAACCCAATAACTCGACTATAATAACTCATGGATATGTGCAAGAATAACGTTTATTTATCTATAACACTAAAATCTGCAACATGTGTTTATTTGATAGAATTACGCATAAAAATATATACAAAATAAAATTATGTAAATCGTTAGTAAAGATATATAATAAAACAATGTAATAATAATCTAACGTTTTTTCTCTCTTGACAAATTTTTCTTCCTAAAATGCTTCTTATATTGATGAGGAAATTTTAACTTGAACATCGATATCAGGTATTTATTATTGTTGCACATCTCATTACATGTTATATAAGTCAAGTTATTAAGTAAATAGATTAATAACAGGATTGGTAGGGTTCAATTCCCATCCGGAACGATATATTTTTTTAATCCAGTAACACCTGAAATTGTTTACTTTACTTTCAATCAAAGTATTTCGTATCAAAATCAAGATTAAATAAAATTGACACGTTCCTATACTTCTGCTTTCCAGGTCGCCCTTAAAAATTCCGAAGTCAAAATTGAGTTTCAGACAACAGGAATTCTAATATGGCGAAAAATTTAAAAATATTTGCAAACAAATTTAGAAATATTTAGTCTTATGATTTTTTTCTGGAGGTATCATAATATTGTAATTCTATTAAAACTATGGACAAATTTTAGTTTTATAACTTACTTTGTTAGAACGATCTCAAAATGACGTCACAAAATTTCCGTGAAAAATTTCTGGAATAGCTTCTTTAAAAAATTCTTATGAATCATCAAGAAATATACTGAAAATTTTACAAACTTTTTAAGTGATAATTTTCGAAATTTTAATTGTTCATTTTTTATCAAATTTTTAAAAATTAATGTAAAATTCTGAAAAAATTTGGTATGTTCTTTAATGAATTCTTCATTAAAAAAATCCTAAACTATAATGTTTCAAATTCATTTCCTAAAAAACTGTCAACTTTTCGAAAAGTTGTTCACTTAAGGGCGTTCTAAAGTGGTTCTAAAAAACGTAAATTAAAGATGACTAAATCGCTTTTTCAATAATCTGGCACTGTAAATGCAACTTAGGGGTACTATAGAGTGTTTTCTAGAAACTCCCAAAGAATTAATTAAAAACTGACATAGAATTTATCGATTTTATTTCGAATAAGCGATTTTTATTTATTTCCGAAAATTCTCGGTCAGTTCTCAATTAATTTCTTTGGCATTTTTTAGGATACCGTCTAAAGTAATTAGAATTGCCCTTACAGAGCCCGAACTTTAAAAAGCGATTCAGTAAGTTTTTATTTACGGTGCTGATTGCAAATTCCTACGTTATCAGCGGAGCACTTTAGAACCCCTTTAATTCTAAAAATTTATTCAAATGTGTAATTAACAAATTTCTAAAAATTTGCGAAATATTCCAGTGCATTCCTTGGTGATAACAATTTTTTGATAAAATCTCATAATTTGTTTGGTTACATCTAGAAATTTTTCAAGAGAAATTTTCACTGTGACGCCATTTTGAGGCTGTTCAGATGACCTCGGTTATATAAGTAAAATTTGTTCATAAAATTTAATTCAGCTCAAACAGTAGTTCTTTGAGAGGAAAAATATTTAATAATTTTTTTATAAAAATTTAGTCAAGTTGACTGTAATTTAATTCCAACTCAAGTTTACTTGAACGGAATGCTGCAAAAACTACATATTTTGTTCTCAATGGCAACTACTCACATAAATTATTGACTAAAATTAGCAAATTGGTATATTAAAATATTTTTTTTTGTTTTAGTATGTTTTCGGATGATTTTTTTAATAAACTCCCATTAAAATACCCAAAATATTCTAGTATATTCCTTGGTGATAGAATAGTTGCATTCATAATATTTTTTTCAATAACAATTTTTTGGTTACAGCATCCAGATATTTTTCCAAAGAAATGTTCCCTGTGACCCTATTTTGAAGTATTTCCAATGAAGTATAGGTTATATATGTAAAATTTATTCTTAAAATTCAAATATTTCCTCCCCCTTTGTCCTTATTTTCAATAGAATCAAAATATTGCCATAAAAATTCTTAAGACTATTTTTGTATTTTAAATATTTCTATTTTTTCGACATTTTTTTCAAATTTGACGCCATACTAGAATTCTTGTTAGATAGAACTAAATTTTGATCTCAAAATCTTGAAGAGTGACCTCGAAAATCCGAGGATTAGCGTTTTTAACATTTTTCAACGTAAAAGTTAATTGAAATTGAAATTAAAAAATGTAATTTCAGACGTTAATGGGTTAATGACTTCCTAAAATGAATCTTTTTGGTCATAATCTCATCCAACTTTAGTCCTTAATCATCAAATATGATTAAATTTATTTCACTTTTTTTTATATAATCAGTTTTAAAAAAAAGTTATTTTGTATATTTTTATGCCGTTTCTTTTTAAAATACTGAAAATTCAAGACATTATTAATTCGACCATCATCGGAAATACTCGGCAACTCTCTTTTATAATCGTATCTAATACATAACATACTTTTAACGATTTAATACCGATTAATTTGTTATTTCTGTAATCGATAGGTGTGAACAAACAGTGTAATGTATAAAGTCAGTAAAAAGTATGAACGAGTGACTTATTTAGAACACATATCAGACATAAAATGATTATTGAACTTAAGCACTCTATTAAAAAAGATGAATTACTAAAAATGATGACGAAAACTAAAACAATTTTATTACAAATGAAAGAAGGAGACACATTTTGTAATATTGAGATGGAGATTTGCATTATAGATATACACAAAGAAAAAGTGTTGTATTTAATACCTGCAAAGTTTTTCCGTATAAGATATATCTAAAACTGTCCTAAACAGACAGAAAACAAAAATTATTGTAATAATAAATAGCTAGTGAAACCATTTTATAATAGTAAAACGTTTTAATACAAAAAGTTGTTAAATTAACTATTTCCATAGTAAATGGAACAATAAAATTGTTTGTGCATAACCTCAAATATCACCTATAACCTTTCATGCAGTTAATTCTACTATTTACATAAGCTAAAATCGTTTCTACCATTTCTTCATGGTTCAATTTTTCCCCTCTATGTAAGACAAACGTTTTTCAGTGTGAAAGAAAAATTACTCTAAATAACAGAAAAAACAGAAATTTTGTCAAATTTATAACAAAACTGTTTTTGCGTCAGACAAAATACCAATTTTTTCTTTGCTATTGCCATCAATTCTCGATCTTATTAATTTTCAAAACCTTCATCTCGTCATAATATGGATCATGACACTTAAGATAAACTGCATAAATAGCACACACCAAAAACGAATGCTAATCAAGTAATTATTTAATCTTTAAAACCTTAGAATTCAACCAGGAACGACGATCTAAATAATGAATATTCAACAAATAATCAATTTCCGATTTCCTTCTAAATCATATATTTTCGATACTAATCTCAATTAGATTCATTAATTCATCCTTCGCGAATCTGTTGGACGTACCAACTGCGTAGTTTGCATTTCAATTGCCTCCATATAAAGAATTTCGATTCTGACATTCCGCGCAGCTGGTGGAGTGCGCATGCGCGGCGCCTCCGCGTGTATTCCTTTTTGGAATACGTCACGTGATGTTTTTGCAAAAATGTAACGGTATTGTCCAATTGATATGCATTGCTCGACCTTTGAGTGATCTAGAGGCGATCATCGATCGATCTATGGATCCCTGTGATTTTTTTTTAAATCGTGCAATAGCAATCGCACGTGTTGCGAGGGATGTAAGTTTATTATCATTGCGTCGACCTTCTAAAAAAACACACTGTGCTCGGTGCCAATAAACTGGCTTAATTATTTTCGACGGTCTGAGCTAACCTGACGTCATAATGCAAGATGGGGTCTCGACGAGAGTGATCGATATCTGACGAGGACAGGTTATTGTGCGGACCGACTGTGCTGATGCTGTGTGCAACTACGCCGTTTCCGCACTGTTTACTAAAAAAAATTTCTGGACAAATTAAGTAATCAAACACTAACTTAATCTCAAAATATTATTTTTTGAGAACAGAGTTACTAATTGAAACTAGTTTCCAAAAATGTTTAGTCAAGATTTTTTGCGTACTCAAGGAATAAAAGTGTTTTAACTAACTGACTTAGTTAAAAACGTTTACTAATTAGTAGTCAAGCTGTGAGTAAATTTAAGAACATGTTTTGTAGAGTTCGTTTGTATCAATAAAGTGTTTAATGAAAATGAAAATGACGGTTTTTTGACACTATAGGATCGCTAATGATGAATTACTTTATAAACGTTTAAAAAATTACAAATTTCGTTAAATTACGTTTAAAGTTACAATTTCTCGTCAGATATGTAAAAATTTAATACGACTGTCAAAAGCAGTAGGGATTTATGCTGAGAAGAAAAACAGACATTCTGGTTATTATGTCAGGAAACAAATAGTTAAACTTTACTATTTCAGAATAGTTATTTTAACTATTACCACAACTAGTCCTCATGTGACACTATGGTTCATAGTAAAAAAATGATCATTTCATCTACTTTTTTTTCTGAGTGCATATTATGACGAGATGCAGATCTTGAAAATGAATAAGACCGAGAATTGATGGCAATAGCAAAGAAAAAATTCATATTCTTTTTCGTCTGATGTAAAAACAGTTTTGTTATAAATTTGACAAAATTTCTATTTTTTTAGTTATTCAGAGTAATTTTGCTTTGACACTGCAAAAACTTTTGTCTTACACAGAGGGAAAAAAATTGAACCATGAAGAAATGGTAGAAACGATTTTAGCATATGTAAATAGTAAAATTAATTACATGAAAGGTTATAGTTGATATTTGAGGTTATGTACGAACAATTATATTGTTCCGGTTACTATGAAAATAGTTTATTTAATTACTTTTTGTATTAAAACGTTTTACTATTACAAAATGGTTTCACTAACTATTTATTATTACAATAATTTTTGTTTTCTATTTGTTTAGGACAGTTTTAGATATGTCTTATAGGGAAAAACTTTTCAGGTATTAAATACAACACTTTTTCTATGTGTATATCTATAATGCAATTCTCCATCTCAATATTACAAAATGTGTCTCCTTCTTTCATTTGTAATAAAATTGTTTTAGTTTTCGTCATCATTTTTAGTAATTCATCTTTTTTAATAGAGTGCTTAAGTTGAATAATGATTTTATGTCTGATATGTGTTCTAAATAAGTCACTCGTTCATACTTTTTACTGACTTTATACATTACACTGTTTGTTCACACCTATCGATTACAGAAATAACAAATTAATCGGTATCGTTAAAAGTATGTTATGAATTAGATACGATTATAGAAGCGAGTTTCCGAATATTTCCGATGATGGTCGAATTAGTAATGTCTTCAATTTGTCAGTATTTTAAAAAGAAACATCATAAAAATATACAAAATAACTTTTTGTTAAAACTGATGATATAAAACAAAAGTGAAATAAATTTGATGATTTTTTGATGATTAAGGACCAAAGTTGGATGAGATTATGACCTAAAAGAATCATTTTAGGATCTCACCAATCCATTAACACCTGAAATGATATTTTTTACTTCGATTTCAATTAAGTATTTCGTTTTAAAAAAATTGAAGAAATACCAAAAGCGATTATCATAAGTTTTACGAGGTCACTTCTCAAGATTCTAAGAGCAAAATTTAGTCCGATCTAACAAGAATTCTAGTATGGCGTCAAATTTGAAAAAAATGTCGAAAAAATAGAAATATTTAAAATACAAAAATAGTCTTAAGAATTTTTATGGCAATATTTTGATTCTATTGAAAATAAGGACAAAGGGGGAGGAAATATTTGAATTTTAAGAACAAATTTTACATACATAACCTATACTTCATTGGAAATACTTCAAAATAGTGTCACAGAGAACATTTCTTTGGAAAAATATCTGGATGCTGTAACCAAAAAATTCTTATTGAAAAATATTAACAATGCCACTTTCTTATCACCAAGGAATATACTGAAATATTTTGGGTATTTTAATGGGAATTTGTTAAAAAAAATCTGAATACGCATTGAAACAAAACAAAAAATAACTATCTTAATATACGTATTTGCTCATTTTAGTCAATTTATGTGAGTAGTGAGAGCCATTGAGAACAAAATATTAGTAGTTTTTGCAGCATTTCGTTCAATTAAACTTGAGTTGGAATTAAATTACAGTGAACTTAACTAAATTTTTATAAAAATATTACTAAATATTTTGTCCACTCAAAGAACTACTGTTTTAGCTGAATTAAATTTTTTACTGCAATTAAATGTATTAGCGTACCTCAAGAATTAAATTTAATTCAGAATTCAACGTTGTCCTTGGCATCTGGATAATAATCATCAGGATAATATTATCAATAACTTCATTGTTATTTTATTGTTGATTTAACAAAACGTTGCATTCAACTTCACTAAATGTTATACTTGAGTCATCGACTTAACCGTGATCCACTTCCATTGTACCAGGCGTGAGACTTATTCACCGGAAATGTCCAAATACAAAAAATAACAGAAACTAACTTGTAACTTGCTATCAAAATCGTAATAAACAAAAGCAAACAAAAATTAGCCACAACCAAAAACTTTTTTGGAAGTTATGTTTATCATTTTAATAACTTGTGATTGCATTTTTTCGTATTAATCTGACTATCTACATGAATTTTCAGTTAAAATAACACCGTAATAATAATAATATCACAAAACAAGAAAATAACATATTAATCATATTGTTGACGATGAGGATGATGCTGATGGATAATGAGAGTAACTAACGATGACGACGATCATTTCGAAATGCGAAAATAAAAAAAATCGATCGTGATAAGCATTTATTTTATGATTAAGAACAAACTAAATAAAATATGACAAAGATTGGAAACGTACGAGAATTCTTTTATGCAATTTATTTTCAGGGTAAAAGTAATTGATATATCTTAATATTTTTCTAATTTAGTCATCGTATATGAGACTAAGTCTCAAGACTAGTCTTCAAGACACTAAATTATTTTCAATATAAAAAATATCAGTTTACCTCTTTATAAAAAACACTGAGACAATGATAAAATTAATGATTCACTTTTTCAAACTTACTACAAGTCGCCTGATAAAATAATTCTGCTGAAAGAATACTTTCTACCTGTTTGACGTTTTCATTATTTTGTACTAATTGTAACAGATAAGTATGAGTTTAACATTCATAGTTTACTTAGTACTTATGATTGCAATTGACTAATATAGTTATATTCTTAACTCATTCTTTTTGTACAATTTAGTAATTTCATTACACGTTTCATTCTATGATTAATTTCTGATTTATTATGAAAAGAAAATCTACCATTGCTCCCCAATTGCAAGGAGTAGTTTTTTATTCCACTGACATGTTTTGATGATTTTCTGTACTTAATCTTACCAAGGATCTAAAAATGTTTATAACAGTTTTGGTAAACTTAATGGTCATTAAACTGCTGATTTAAAAAACGTTTATTTATCATAAAGAATGGGTTTTAAAATAAAGCTGTTCAAATCATGATTTAAAGCAAACAACATTAATAGTAATACAATTTCATCAATGAGATACGATATTTAATCATTCAAACATCTTATTCTGTGATAAATATGATCTTATGTGATAAATATTTGACAAATATGATCTTAAATACCAACAAATGATTTTCTCGCAAAAATTACATGAGTAAGATAGGAATTCCAGTCGGTTGAGTTTAAAATCTGTTGAGTTAAATTTTACGCTAGGGCGAAAAATAATGCGCGCATAACGGGCGTAAAAGTTCATTTTCCGCCCGTAATATTAAAACTATTATACAATTTGTTCAGTTTGCCATATTCAAAAAGCCATTTTTACGACAAAGAATTGTTTTTAGAGTCTATTTTATCTTGAATGCTGAATTTTGGATCTACACTGTTGACAAATTGCAGAGACCATAGAACTAAAAGTAATTAATTGTCACATTAATTCCAATACACATTTTATTTTTCTTTGTGAAGACAAAAATTAAGAATTGGGAAAACGACTTAAAAACACAATCCATGTTAACATAGGTCAGTTCGATAAGACACAAAGGAACTAAATAACAAAGAGTTTAATGACTTTTATTTTACCTCTTTTAATTTTTGGGACCTTCGTATCCATAAAAAAGTCGAAGGTTCGATTAACATGTACATTTACACATTTTTCTATAAATATTTTTAATGAGCCCCTTTTCTAACATATATAAATTTTTGTTTATGAAATGTTATTATGAAACATTTATGTAACTAAGTAATAATTAAGTAACGAACTTACTTACTTACTTAATAAGAATAGGGTAAGTTCATGAATGCATTATACAATTCTAAATTTAATTTTACAATTCTTAATTATAAATCTCAATAAATGTTCAAAAATTATTTTGTTATTGGTACAAATTAAAACTGCATGTAGTAACAGATATGTCAAATGTTTATAAACAACAAAACCAAGTCAACATCATAAACGAGAACATGAATTTAGACAGAAAATCCAAAAAACTCTAATTTTGTAATTTATGGACTTTCTGCTATGGACTTGTCTGTTTGATCCTTTTATTCGTGTATCGCTTATTTTACTCTTTAATCTCACCAAAAACTACTATTTTAGTTAACTTAACCCTCTAAGGATCAAATGTACATAAATTTAACGTGAAGTTTAACAATACTTTTCATTAGTACACCCCTATGAACAAAAATTTTGAATTTTTTAAATTTATTTTTATTTATTGTTATTTTTTTGTTAATCATTTCCCACATTCGACTATCTCAAATCTTTATAAATATCGCGTCGAAAATGGATGGGCTAAAAAATACAACTACTATAAGAAATTAAATTTCAAAATGGCGACTCAAAAATACCTACTAGAGTCCACATTTTTTGTTCAAAATCATAGTCGCAAGTATTCAATCGATTCGTCACTATTACTATCAATAATATTTTTAAAATACTATTGTGAGAACTAATTCATCATCTGATCTAGTAATTATTCTTTAAATGAATAAAAATTCACTCTTTGACTACGGAGTTTTTACTTAATCAAAAGTTAATTTTAAAGTTAATTTTAACATTTAAAAGTTAAGGAACTTAATTACAATTTTTGCTATTAACTAATACAAATAATTGTTAATATTGTATTTGTAAATTGCTCTTGTTTTTTCATTAAGATTTGAGTAAGTGGATTTGTGACTGGTAATTAATTTATCATCTGGGATAAATCCACATTTAAAAAACTTAGCTATCGGAGTGCCGATTAGGTCCAACCATGACGAAATGTTTGCAGACGTTAAAAATTGATAAATTCGGCAGAGTCTGAAAATAGTTTCCCTAAGAATGTTAGGGGAAGTGATCTGTTTACGGAGATTGTATAACGTTTAGTCGGTAATTTGAATAATGTTTGGATTTTAATAGTTTAAAATAACGTTAAAAATTTATTCCTTTTAAACTTATAAAATTATGGTTAATAAACATTTTTTTCTTCTATTCAATATTCATAAAGTTTTATTGCAAAATAAGTAGTTAGATAATTTACTAATAGCGACAATTATGGAAATATTAAAATTACCATTAAATTAATAACAATTAAAAGAAACCTTCAGATTATGATTAAATAATTATTATAACTTATTGAATAATCATAGGGCTAAATACTAGTTAATAAAAATCAGTAGATCTAATTTAATTTGAAGCCTTAATTTTATTGAATTTCTTCATTAAATAAAAATTCAGAATTCGTCACATTAATGTTTAACTACACAATTGCATATTTATTACTAAATTCTTGTTTTATCACTAATTTAATTATTATTTTTTATGCTTCTTCGAATGGGACCAAAAAATCTCCGGTTAAAAGGTTTTTTTTTTGGTCATTTTGTACAGGATGCAACATTTTTTTTAACCTCGACATATGTCATAAATAATTCAAATAGTAAGGTCAACAAAAATTATTGCATCCTATACGTAACTAAAACGCTAAAAAAAATTTCGAATACATAACCTCAAATATCTCAAAATCGTGATGTGATGGGCTCAGTTTCAAATTCAAATTAAATAATTATTTTGGAAATGACAACAGATTTATGAAATTGTCTGATTCGTATTATTTAATGGACCACTAAACTGACTCCGTCGATAACGTCACTTCCTAACCAATAAAAATGAAAATTACGCGTAAGGAAGACATCTTTTCAACTCCAATTCGGTTTTAGGGCTTTTTAACGTATTTTTTATGAATATATACAATATTTTTTTAAATATATGAATAACATAAAAATGTGTTATATCATAATATGTTATTCGCTTTGGTGTTATTTAAACTACAGTGATGTAACCTACACTGAAAAAAAAAATAACTAATTTTGACTAAATATGTAGTTGCCGATTAGCACCTAAACATTTAGCCAGTACAAATACAAATTAATGCTTCCAACTACATCATGATACCGATTCAACAACATTTAGTTAATACAACAAAAATGTAGTTGGCATTACTTAATATTTGTCTGCTAAGGCAAACCACATATTTGATAAATATTACAATTTTTGTTCTCAGTGCATCAACAAATTTTTATTTTTTCTCCCAAGGGAGAGAAAGTGTTATTTTGTTCCTAAGGGAGAGAAAGTGTTATTTTGCGCCTTGAGTGTGAGAAAAATATTTTGAAACCTATTCAGAACTAACCTATTATGGTTACTAACAAATATCGTGTTTTTTTATGATTCTAAAGTTGATATGCTAGATACACATATATCTTATTCGATTCTTTTTAAGTAATTTCTCGAGACAGAACCAGGAATGTATGCGTCGTTGGATTAAACTACATTAACTCGGCATTTCCGCATTTGAAATTACAATGTCGTACACATATGTGACGCCTACGAAAGTTAGTCGCCCACATAAAATGCAGGGACTTCTATAAACAAAGTGATAATTCATTCGATTGAAACAAATTGTTTAATAGACCGTTCATTTTATAAACGAACCATGTGTTTTACATGTTTTCCATACTCAATTTTTTTGGGCTCTATATTTTTAAATCCAGAGTTTCTTCGACTTTTTAATGACTTTTCTTAGTTGAATCTTAAATCGTCATATTAAGCAAGGCTTTTTTAAAAGCAGAAAAATCTAGAAAAATGTAAGTTAAGAATTACGATGTGTAAATAAATCTTGGAAAAATTGGTGAAAATACTAGGGCTACAGTTTTTTTATTTTCGAACTGCAACTGGATTTGCTTCTTACTATTTAATGAAATAATTCATGACTAATATACATGATCAGTTATGGTTTTCATAAATGGTCAATGTTTTAAGCATGAACTAAACTCAACAAAAATGTCATTACTGACAAAAATTGTCAAGAAAAATTGGTACTTGGTATTTTCATCTTTGACCTAACCTACAAATTTCTAACTTTCCATTATTGAATGTGTTTTCATTTATGACATTTAAAACTTTGGAAATGACATTTGACATTTCGAATGATTGACTATAAATTTGTATTCAGCGACCCCAAAAACCACAACTTTCAAATGAATTCTGTGCAATTTCGTGAAACAAAGGATTAGTCAAAATAATCGTTAAACTAAATGTGAATTCATGAGTGACAAATAAAAATCACCGTACAAATAAGGCATAAACAATTAAATTCGTTGTCGTTCCCTTTGTCAAAGTAAGTAGCCTGACTAATCATTTTTATAAGTAATCATGTCCAACAATTGTAAAACCTAAGATATAAACATCTCTCAGTATCTTTACTAAATTAGTAAATCGATCCATCAACGAGCAAAAACTATTTTAGATGTCGTCAACCATTACGACCTTAGCAACAGGTAAAAATAAAACGCTAACAATTGTCTGATAATGTCAACACTTGGTTTTCGTTCTAACCTAAACTTTGACTCCAGCTGTCAATGTATTCAAACGTCAGAATGACACCGTAAGCTGTCAAAAACAAAGATCAAACCCTGGGAGATGGACTGAAGTCGATTCATGGACAGTATCTTAACTAATCATGATGACAGGGTGACGTCAACCCTGACAATGTGAATAAAAGAGGTCCAGCACATGTACTTACTTTCTGAATGGACTGTAGGAGTTTCCCCACACGCTTCTCGTGGGCGATGGGGGATTGTTATTATTAGAATAACCGAAGCCCGTGTAAAACATTTTTGTTAATCCAAGTTCGACAACAAAGAAGCTCGCACTCAACCAACTCTTAAAACACTCTCGTTAATACTGCTTGTACTAATTAATATTTGGCGTAAGTTATACTAAGCTGTCAGTCTTGCGTAATATCACCACACTTCACAACACTTGTAAATCCTCAACTTGTAAAATCTGGGGGGAAAAAAATGGTCCGATATCCTCTCGCGAGGTTATTACTAACTAAATCCGGGTAATAAAGCACACTGACTAGGCAACGTCACTTTACGTATTTGTCCCTTTTGACCATCCGTTTGGAGAAGAATAATCTCCTCTTGGCTGATGGCCTCGCGTTTCCCATTTTGGATAACTTTTTTTCGGTCCACAAAATTAATCGGCTACTAAACTAAAGTCACTATAGTTAATCGCGGCGATTATCTAGTGCTAATGTAATGTAAGTTCATTGAAAGCGCGAATCGAGTGACGCTTCGGAGCCACGAGAACCGACTGAAAAGCTGCGGGGCTGAAACTCTCTCGGAGGAGAGGATGGAGCATCACGTGAGTGGGGACCAGAGGGAGGAGGGGGTGCTTGCAAGCTGGGGTCGGTGTATTATATATAACTATATATATATGAGGGATCAGATGAAAGCCCGAGAGGAGACGATTTTAAACGGGGAGAGAAGATCTAATGTGTGCGTGAGTATTTGTAATTGTGCATATGCTGGTCAGATGCTGATACGGAAACCTGACGACAAAAAGACGGATACAAGCGACGCAAGCAAAGATCATATGGTTTTTGACGTAATTTTCTTTTATTGTAGATTTCGAAATTTACAACCAGGAAAATTGTCGTGACAATTCTACCATCACAGATGGTAAATTCGATACAGACATTATGTCCAGCAGCAATTACTTTACGATTTCCACTATTTATACTCTAAATTTGAATTAATCGAAAATTCTAATGACAAAGGTAAATAAATATTTTTTACTAATAGGAATAAAAGAAAACTACTAATTCATTAGTTAAATGTAATTAATTCAGTTTAGTAAAAAATATTGAGAAATATTGTTATTATTTGAGGTTAGTAGAGTTTGGCTCATGAAGTAGTAACTTTTACTCTTTGTTATTAAATGATAATTTTACTAATAAGCTGTTAAAAATACTTATTAGCATAGTTAGTATAATTGAAATAACAAATTAGTTTGTCCACAGCGATCAGTAAAAATCGCTACCGATAAAGAAATGAAAAGTCTGACAATAATTGATTTAGTAATGATTTTAGCCAATAAAGATTAAAAATTCATCAATACATTAGTAACAACTAGAAATTTATGAGTCAAATTTAACTAATTCTTTTTAGTAGGAAGAGATTTAAAAAATACAACGACTAACTTCGAATTAGTCGAATTTGATTAACAAATTAGTATTTTTACTTTTTATTAGTAAAAATCACTATTCAATTAGTCACGGCTTTTCACTCATTGATTAGTAGCATTGAAAAAATTATTAGTATTGAATTACTAATAATTTTTGCTAATAGAGAGTAAAAATTCAGCAATACAATAGTAACAACTAAAAATTCATGAGTCAAATTTAACTAATTCCTTTTAGTAAAAAGATATTAAAAAAAAATACAACGACTAATTTGAAATTAATCGAATTTGATTAAAAATTTAGTATTTTTACTTTTTTAGTAAAAATCACTACTGATTCAATTAGTCACTCTTTTCACTCTTCGATTAGTACCTTTTGACAAATTCAGATTAGAGAGCAAGTTTAAAATAGAAAAAAAATACTACTGAGTAGATGAAAAGCATGCCACTAATTGATTTAGTAATGATTATTACTAATAATTAGTCAAAAACTATAATAATTATTTAGGACTACTTCCTTTTAGTAAGAAAGGATTTAAAAAATACAATGACTAATTTGAAATGAGTCAGAATTGATTAACAAAAAAATATTTCTGCTGTTTATTAGTAAAAATCAGTATTGTTTTAATTAGTCGCGGTATTTTACTCTTTGATTAGTGTTTTTTTTTAATAATTCAGATTTAGAGGGTACATTCGAGTAAAAAACTACTAACAAGGACGTGAAAGTCAGTTACTAATTTAGTTACTATTGAGCTTGGCCAATAATTAGTTTAAAAACTACTAATTAAATAGTCAAATGTATCTAACTGAATTTATTAATAAGATATTAAAAAATACAATTACTAATTTAAAATTAGTTGTAAACTAATGAAGAAATGAAAAGTTAAGTCCGTTACTAATCGAGTTAATAGTAATGTTTACCAATAATTAGTTGCAAACTGTACTAATTCAATTCAGCAATAAAATAATAAAAAATACAATGACTTATTTTGAATTAGAAGAATCTCAATAATGAATTATTAATTTTCTAGTCTTTGTTAGTAAAAATTGCCACTGATTCAATTAGTCACCGAATTTTCACCCTTTGATTAGTAGTTTTTTACTATTTTAGATTAAAAGGGTAAATTTGAATGAGTAAAAGAACTACTAGCCAGTAATTGATTTCATACTGACTTTTACTAATAATTAGTAAAAAATCAATACTAATGAAATAGTCAAATGTATCCAATTCAATTTAGTAATAAGATAAAAAAAATAAAATTTTGAAACTAGTAGTAAACTACTAATGAAAGAGTGAAAAGTCGACAACTAATTATGTTAGTAAATATTATCACTAATAATTACTAAAAAATAAGCAAATAAATTAGTATTTAAAAAATACAATGTCTAATTTAAAATTAGGCAAGTTTGAATAACAAATTAGTATTGCTACTATTTATTAGTAAAAATCGCTACTGATTTAATTAGGGACAGATTCTTTACTCTTTGATTAGTAGTTTCTGACTAATTCAGATTTAACATTTGAATTAGTAAAAACTACTAAGAGGAAGTAGTTGAAAAGTCGGATACTAATGATTCATTTCATAACCACTTTTACTAATAATCAGTAAGAAACTTAGTAATTTTTCATTTATTTTATTTAGTAATAAGATATTAAAAAATATAAAGACTAATTTGAAACCGGTATAACTTGACTCATGAATTAGTAATGCCTTATTATTTATTATTAAAAATGATTACTAATTGAATTATGTATCAACTTTTCATTCTCTGATTAGTAGTTTCTGACTAATATTTTAGTAAATTTTCTATATAAGTAAAATATATTCTTCTATATATTTTAGTAAATTTACCTAATTCCTTTCAGTAAGAAGATATTAAAAAAATACGACTAGACTTTAAATAGCAAACTTCTGACTAATTCAGATGTAAAGAGTAAATTTGCGTAACTAAAAAACTACTAATCAAGCAGTCGGTCAGAGTTGAATGTCGGCCACTAATTGATTTAATAATGATTATTACTAATAGTTAGTCAAAAACTGTAACAATTCATTAGTTAAATGCAACTAACTCCTTTTAATAAGAAAGTATTAAAAAAAATAAAATGACTAATTCAAAATTAGTCAAATTTGATTAACAAATTGGTATTTCTACTATTTATTAGTAAAATTCACTACTGATTCAATGAGACACTGACTTTTCACTCCTTGATTAGTAGTTTCTAACTAATTTAAATTTAGCGAAAAAATTTGAATTAGAAATGATTTTTACTACATATAAATGTAAAAAACTTTAAAAATTCGTTAGTCAATTTTGATTTATTTAATTTAGTAATAAAATATTAAGAAATACAAAGACTACTATGAAACCGGTATAACTTGACTATTAAATTAGTAGCGTTTTACTCTTTATTGCTAAATATTATTGCTAATTCAATTGATTTTTCACTACTTCATTTGTAGCTTTTGACTAATTCAGAGCTAAACAGTAACTTTGAATTAGTAAAAAACCTACTAATAAAACAGTTAAATATCGGTCACTAGTTGACTTAATAACGATTATTACTAATAATTAGTCAAAAAGTGTAATAATTCATTAGTTAAATTCGATTAATTCCTTTTAGTAAAAAAGTATTTAAAAAATACATTGACTAACTTAAAATTACTCAAATTTGAATAACAAATTAGCATTTCTACTTTTTATTAGTAAAAATCGCTACTGATTTAAATCAGTCACAAACTTTTCACTCTTTGATTAGTAGTTTCTAACTAATTTAAATTTAGACAGCAAATTTGAATGAGTAAAAAACTACTTATATGGACCTTAAAACTCTGTCACAAAATTCGTTATTTTGACTAATATTTAATAAAAAAAACTACTATTTAAATAGTCAAATGTATATAATTCAACTTAGTAATAATATTCATTTAATTTAGCAATAAGATAATAAGTAATACAATTACTACTTATAAATTGATATAACTTGACTAATAATTTGGTAGTGACTTACTTTTAACTATTAATTTACTTAGGTTCCGATTTTTCACTCCTTTATTAATAGTTTTCGACTAATTCGGATTCAGAATATAATTTGAATTAGCCGAAAACGCAGAATACCCATGAAAGTGTCAAAAGTCGAACACTAATTAAATTAGTAACGGTTTTTATTAATCAAGAGTAAAAATCGACTAAAATATTCCTAATATCTATAAATTCATTAGTCAAATTTTACTAATTCCTGTTAGTAAGAAGGTATTGAAAAAATGCATTGACTAGTTTGAAATTAGTAGAATTTAATCTACGACTACTTATTATAGTAATGCTAAGTAGAATACTTGTAGTAAAAAGTAAAAAAATTGGTCAATTTTTTTTCGAAATTCATTTTTAATCATTATGAATTGTACATACAATTATATAGTAAAACATGGACACTAATTTTAATTTTAATATGCATTTTAAACAATTTGAAAAAAAAATCTATTTTTATGCACAAAAAAGGTCATATTTCTTACACCCTCGTGTTCTAACAAAAGAACAAATCACATCTGCTTCCGATTTAGTGCTCTTTTCGAAATTCAACTTTTGTTCAGATTTGTGTGTATTTCGTGGTAGACATTATGCACGCCTTTGGAAATAAGTTTAGCCTTTGACCTTAGTTACCTACGTGTGGCCAATCGGAGTCGAACGAGCACAATGCAAGCAGACACACGCGATTCGACGTCTGACAGAAAAGACAGTGACATTATCTTGGGTTACTTTAGATAACGTAAACAGAAGGTACATTGTACACAATGTGATAGGCATATGTATTCTTTAATAAAACTATGCCAATAACAAGAAATATACCTTAAGCAAATGAAAAAGGATACATTTATTTTCCAAAGTAAAAAAAAAAATATTAAATAAAATAATTAATGTTGATGCTTTAAGTCAAACGAAAAGGGAAATTGCAATTTTTTAATTTTTTTCCAACCAAAGTCAGAGCCTCGTCTGTATTGTTCAAATTTTTACGTAATTTTTTAATAAAGATGGAAATGACTATTTAATTTTTGAAAAAAAAAACTTTTTTCAGATTCGATGCGTCGGGACTTGAACCAAGGACGTTTCGATTGCCGGTCAAATGCTCTCATTCTATACTACAAAAAAAAATCCAGTAGTTTTACTAAAACTTTACTTGTTTTAAATAAATGTTTCTTTGAATATAGCCATAACAAAATATTTATTAGAAAGAATATTCACCGTTTAGTTGAAAAGAAATAAATAATTTCATGACTAAAATAAATACTTAATTCCACCAAATATTTTTCATTTTTTTCAAGAAATTCAAGAATAACAATTCTTCGTTTAAACAATGCATCTTTTAGTTTCACTAAATATTTACTTCACAGAAATAACATAGGTCTGCACGAATTTGTGTTCAAATTAAAGCTTGGTTCTTCCCCTACAAAAATCATAAGATAGTTTTAAAAAAAATTTCATAGTTTTGAAAAAAAAAATGGTTTTAACCTTGCTATTTCTAATGGTTATGATGAAAATGCAAACAAAATCGAACAACCGCTGGTATTACTAATGGCGAACAAAAAAACCCATGAAGTGGTGATTTTAAGATCCTAAGTATATTTTTTTATTTTGCGGCCGCCATTTTGGATTCGCTATTTTAAATTTTGTCAAACCAACATTGGATTCGTCATCAGCGACTCAAAAAACCCCGAGTACTGATTTTCATGAGGTTAATTTAAATTTTTTTATTTTTACGTCCGCCATCTTGGATCCGCCATTTTGAATTTTATAAAAGCGACACTGGATTCTTAAACACCAACCCCGAAAACAGTCAAGTAGTGGTTTGTATGAGCTCTGCTTAACGTAGTTAAATAATTTGCATTTTCATCGTAGTCACTAGGAATAGCAAGGTTAAAACCATTTTTTTTTCAAAACTATGAAATTGTTTTTAAAACTATCGTATATGATTTTTGTAGGGGAAGAATCAAGCTTTAATTTGAGCACAAATTCAGATCTGTTGCACGTTACGCTTCTGAGAAAATTAGGGGTAAAGACACCCAAAAACACGTTTTTGGGTGTTTTTGTCCCCACATTTCTCAAAATCATCACGTGATAGACATTTTTCGACTTCAGATTCTTGTTCAGCGTACAAAAATACGTCGGAAATCACTCTGATATAAAAAAAAAAAGTGAATTTTGCAGACCTGTGTAAGTATTTACTTTGCCGTAATGATATTAGATTCGAAAAACGAAACATTATTTTAAAATTTTCATTGTTCTGTTTAAAGTTACTATAAATGTTGAAAAAAGTACAATGTTAACAGTAAGAATGCTAAATAGTGTAATAATTTTCACATTCAAATTATCGTATAGTTCTAATTTTTTAAAAAATATTATAATCACAAATGGTAACTTCAATACTAACTCTGATATTAATATGTGACGTTACATAAATCTCAGAAAAAATTTTAAAAACGTGGAGTATTTGAAATTCTAGTATTTACTGTAGTAAAAAATCAAGTTTATATGAAAATTTTATAATATTTGTATTGTATAATCTCACTGCACAATTTTAAAACTTGAGTCTTTTAGCTGAAATTATTGATAAAATATATTTTAACATTAAAAAGCAATTTTACACTCTAAAAGTGAATTTCTTCGAAATTGTTAAAGAATCCTATTTTATAAGAAATATATTAGTTATTTTTAAAGTTTTTTAATTTAGGCAAAATTTGGTAGAAAAAATTCTATCATTTAAAATCCTAACTCAAGTTCTATCATCTTAGATTTCTTTAACATGTTTGTACTTTTTTTCTGAGCTTTCTCAAAGCCTTCTTGAATGTTTCTTGGCAGTTCTTCGAAAGTTTCTTCCTGACATTAAGTATTTTTTTGTCATTTTAGTAATATTTATGGAAACGTTCATTAATTTTTTGTGATACTTAAAATCCCAGACAATTTTTGTTGTCAACGTACTAAGTAGGCAATTACTAAGTAGCCTTAATATTAAGTAACAACTTAATATTTTGGGTTTTTTAAATATAAAAATGTAGTATTTGATTTATTAACCAAATCTCGGCAATCTATAAATAGTTGTTCAATTTTAAAAGTATATTATTAAACAATTGTCTAATGAAGAGGTTTAACTGATGATTTTATTGCTTCTTCCTTTCAAAAATGATTAGCAATTGGATTAATGATCAGTTTTTTACTTCTTGATTAGTACTATTTTACTAATAGACTTTATGTCGACCAGTTTAGATCATTTTCTCTCTCAAACAATCCTTGTAAAAATTAAAAACTTTTCTAAGGTTAGTAAAGTGAAGGATATCGTCAAATTTTGAAATTTAATGAACACTTACAAGAAATTAGTGAAATTTTCTAGAGAAATGTTTGGAATAGTTTTTGAAAACAAACATTTTTCTTCTATTTTAGTAGTATTTCAAAGAAAGTGAAGTAATTTTTGTGATAGAGGAGGAAAACCCTCCTATTACTAACTTGAAAATTTGTTAGTTTTAACCTAAAAATATCTTTCCTTAGAAGGAAATAGTCATAAATAAAAAAAGTAGTAACTGCCAATTTTAGCAGCCCCAGATTGCTAAGAATTGACAGCAATTATTTTTGTCTACATGAACTAATTTACATTTTTCTGTTTAACTTCTTAGCACTCTATGCAAAATATTCATTGTCATTACTAAGCTTGTACGACAATAAATTAGCTACAAGGAGCTCAAATTAACTGCAGCTCAATAATTTTTGTATGTACCAACTATCTGAGCATCACGAACTATTTAATGACGATTTGTTTACATTATGCAGAAAATATAAAACATAAATAAAATTAATATCATTGAAACATCATTTAGTAAATTCAATTGCTTTACTATTTCTAATTAAGTTATGACGAAATTATTTTATAGTTTCTTTCAACAAAGGATTTTTCGACATTAAGTTACTGTTATTAACCAGTAGAAATAGCAGAAATTAGTAATATTTTTTGATATATTATTAGTAAACATTTAAAAAAACGTACGTTGTGAATAAACAATATGGAATCTAGTTAATCCACGTTAATTAGTACAATTAAGTATTGGAACTCTTTGCAAGAATTTGAATTTTAATATATGATATAAGATTTAATTAAAATTAGTTATGATTGAAAATAAACTTAAATATACGAACATTAATTAGAATTACTATTGCTAATATTTTAAGCATATTTTTCGGTAGATTTACTAATGTTCTTACGTATTAATTATTGCAATATTGTTTTATCACCTGTTCTTGACGTACCAGCAGAACTTTTTTATATATAATGGGTTTTTAAACATTTTTAAACAAAGAATAAAGTCGACTCTGCAGAGTGATCACTGAAGTAATGAATATTTATGTAAATTTTCAACTATCCCACCTCTGCCCTTGTGTCGGCAGTAAAACATATTTAGATATAATTGTTTATAAACAATGTTAAACAATGAAGGGCGTCGAAACTGGTCGCGATTCAATGCTTATTGTAAATATATCAAAGAATAAAAATTAGAGACAATAATTAAAAGTGGTATTCATTAACAATTAAAAAATAAAACATTTTTTATTAGCTTAATGAATAAAAACCGATTAAAAAGTAATTTAACATTTGTAATTTTGTCTGTGTTCGTCCTTTTTACTGGTTATAAAAATTATAATTAATATATAACTAATTTTTATAATAACTGCTTTAGTAATTTGTTAGTTAAGAGATAATCAAACTTAGTTAACCTATTAACGCCCAAAGAACACTTTTTCTTGCTTCAATTTCAAGTATCTCGTATCAAAATCGTTAACAACAATTGAGAAGTACATATCCTACTATTTTCGAGATCGCTTTTCAAGATTCCTAGGTCAAAATCTCAATTTTGATTGAGTTTCAGCTATTAGGAATTCCAATATGGTGTCGAATTTGAAAAAAAAATGTCCAAAAAATTGGGAAATATATATTCTTACCAATTTTTGTTGAGCCCTTAGAATATTAGGATTCTATTGAAACTTTGAACAAAGGTGAATAAAATACTTCAATTTTAAGAAACGATTTTACTTTTATTCCCTATATCATTCTATCGACCTCAAAATGGCCGCAAAAATGAAAATTTCTTTAAAATTTTCTGGACGCTCTAACTAAAAAACTACGAGCTTTATTAAAAAAATGCTAAGAATGAAAAGTTCTTAGAATTATCCTGGAATTTTTTTTATGACATTTGGGATTTTTTTTTTCATTTTTTTTCCAAACTGTAATTTATTTACGAAAAATTATGTAAAAAATTTACTGTATTCTCTAATGAATTCTAAGAATTTTTTGTTCTTTGCCATTTTTTTCTAAAAGTTGACATTTCGAGAAAAAATCCTAAGCTATAATATTTGACATTCATTTTCTCAAAAACTATCTACTTTTGGAAAAAAATGTAAAGAAGAACAAACTTTTAGAATTCATAAGAGAATACACTAAATTTATTTCAGAATTTTTCAAAAATAAATTACAACTAACTGTCAACATTTGAAAAAATTACAAAGAAAGAACAAAAAAATCTTGGAATTCATCAGAGAATACAGTTAATTTTTTTCATAATTTTTCATAAATAAATTACAATTTTGAAAAAAATGTTGAAAAAAAATGTCTCAAAATGTCATCAAAAAATTTTGAAAAAATTCCACTATATCGCTTGATGAATTTGAAGAACTTTTCATTGTTTTTTTTTTAAAGTTCGTAGTTTTCTCCAAATGTCACTAAAAAAATAAAAAAAAAAAATTCCAGGATATTTCTCAATAAATTCTACTTTTCATTCTTACCATTTTAAAAAAAAAAAGATCGTAGTGTTTGAGTTGGAGCGTCCAGAAAATTTCAAAGAAATGTTCATTGGTGCGGCCATTTTGAGATCGTTAGAATGATTTAGGGTACAAATTTTTTTCTTAAAATTGACGTATTTTATTCGCCTTTGTTCACAGTTCCAATAGAATCTCAATATTATAATGGCTCGAAAAAAATTAGTAAGATTAAATATTTCCCAATTTTTTTGACATTTTTTCCAAAAATTCGGCGCCATATTGGAATTCCTAATAGCTGAAACTCAATTTTTACAATCTTGAAGAACGACCTTGAAAACAGTAGGATATGTGCCTCTCAATTTTGTTAACTTCGATTTTGATGCGAAATACTCGATTGAAATAGATGCAAAAAAAGTGTCCTTTGGGCGTTAATGAGTTAACTAAGTTTAATGATCTCTTAACTAACAAATTACTAAAGAAGGTATTATAAAAATTAGTTGTGTATTAATTATAATTTTTACAACTAGTAAAAGGGTTTTTTATAATTAATAAAAAGAACACAGACATGAAATTAAAAATTTATTAAGATAATAAAAAATGTTTTATTTTTTTTGTGAATAATTAATGAATACAACTTTTAATTAGGTAATGAGTAGTACTCAATTTTTGTTAACTTTGATTTTAATACGAAATACTCGATTGAATTAAAATATTAAATCATAGTAAAAAGTAATATTAATACATTTTCATAATTATTAGTTAGTAAATATGTAATACTGCATAATAATACAAATTGCTAATTATTTTTTCAATTACCAGGTCATTTTTACCTAATGAATTAGTCAAAATGTACTAATTAAAATGAACAAGTATAGTTAAATTGTTAATTTAATTTTTTAAACTATCCATTTACTAAATCTTCATTATATATGTTATTTATTTATTTATTTAATTAAAATCTTTTTGAAAAGGTATTAAAAGTACAAAATAACAAAGATATTACTATCTAAATATTTATATAATTCAGAAATAAATAAAAACAAATTAATAAAGAAGAAAATAACAATACTTCCTGCACTATCATTAGTACAAATAATATTTATCAATTGTTTTATTTTAATTATAATTGATGCAATTTAAAATGTATTTTTCTTGTTGACTATTAAACCATTATCACAACCCTAATGTGATATTTTCCACACTATAAGTAAACAGGAAAATAAAGATTCCCTCATTTTAGCACCTTTTATCTGGATACTTATTAGTTTTAGTACCAAGGGTAACTCATCTTTATTTGTGTTGGTAAACCTGTAGTAAATATGGTTTACTGGTCCTTTTCTAATACTTTTACACCAGCAAGAATGCAAAGGAATTTTTAGCAGGTAGAAATGTGAAATTATCTCTTAGTAAGTATCAAAAACTACTAGGGTTTTGTTAGGTGTTACCTGTTGATCATTTTCACACATTATTGAGTTACTAAATAATCGTAGTAAATATTTAATTAGTACTTTCACAAAATTAAAAAAAATTTGCAATTATTAGTAAATTTATTAATATTAATAATATTTATTAATTTATTTATTAGGAATTAAGATGTAAAAAGTAATTAGTCAAAATGTATTAAATTTTCAACTTATGATTAACAATTACTAACAATTACTAATTATCAACCCAGACATTAGCAATTATGGCATATAACAATATGTTTTTTAGATACTGTGTATCTTGTTATTAACTAAATCTTGTTTAATAAAAATATAATCAAAAAATAAATCATTGTTGCCAAAAGTTTCTGCACACTCAGAGATTATAATATTATACGAAATTATTTGTCTTGTATTTTACGAATTCTTAAATCAAGATCGAAACTTTTTATATGAATTATGTAAACTAAAAATTCCAAAATCGAAGACCTAAATTCGAATTTCTAAATAACTTTCTAAACTTAGTGAATTCAATATTCAACTTAATCATATATAGTAAAATACAAAACAAAAGTATCAAATTACTTATATAAATATGTTTAGATCATAATCGTTTCTTATTTATTAGCATTGATCTTATACTTATTTCTATATTTCTCGCATGCAAAACGTAACTAAAGTAATATACTATAACAAATATAATAAAAAAAGAATTTCAAACATTCAGGAAATAAATTCTTTTAAACAAGAATACAATTTTTATACAATTACTCCATAGAATAAGTTTTAAACAAACATTTGTAACATTTAAAAAAATACAAGAATAAATTTGAATCTAGTACTGTCAATGTCAAACGTCATTTGTCATTAAAATTTATCATATTACTAAAACGGTAAATAAAAATCTTATTTCTAAAAATGTGTAATTTAGATCAGCTAAAACCATGAATTAATGGTAAAAAAAGAAATTTCAGTAATTTAAAAATGAAACATTAGTAATATGTCCGATTCTAAATTAAACAAAGATATACAAACGTCTAAATGAAAATAAATAGTAAATTTCATTATATCGAAGCACTGAAATAGAATTTTAATACCATTGTTATACTCACCTGTCAATTATAAGTAACATTTGCAATAAATCATTATAATTTAAAAATAAAACCCAAACATTTCAAATCTTTCATTTTTATTAACCGGTTAGAAACATTTTCGACTATTCAATTTTTATACATATGCGAAAGATTTTAGTACAGAAATACTAGTCATGGTTATATATTTCTGTATTTTATTGTTACAAACTTCCTTTGTTTTCTAATTCTAAAGGATTGTTAAGGATATGTCAAAATTGTCAAACCATGCTCCAAATTATAAAAAACAAAGAAATGTCAATATTTATACATAAATTTCATTCACAAAATGTATTTCACACTAATTCAACACAGAAGAAATCAACCAATACACAGATTTACAGACCTTTATGTACAAAAATCAAAACAATAGTAAGTATCCCCAATTCACTGTTCCAAATTGTACAACACCCCCACACAAATACAATTGTTTGTAAACAAATTCCCGATTTACAGGTTAGAAATTAAGGATTATAAAGCTGAAGAAGCGAACTAATAAAGCGTCGAAGCTTTTCTGGCGAGTTTATTTAAGTCTTGAGTAAAAATAACTGCCAACCGGGGGAGAAAAGCATAAAAGGGACAAAAAAGACTCACATTTCGAAGCAGTTGACGGACGCTATGGTGTCGTCGGCAAATTCTGCCATAGTTGTCATCATTTTGAATATTGCACTAATACACTCGCGTTATTATCGAATCTGACAAGCACGTGCTCATAATCACTGCTCTGTGTTTTTCGCAACTCGTTAACAAGTGTAAACAAGATATGTAACCGTCCAACTTTCAAAACAATGGTTCTCGAAGCCCTCACTGTATTATTAACCCGCCTCTATGGACGATGTTGCCAACCCTCAGAAAGAATTATCCCTGCCTAGAGTGCCATTTTGAATTAAAGTCCCTAGAGTTACTATAATTCTAGTAATATATAAGGACGCTTCCAGCTGGGAACACTAGTCAACACTTGTTGAAACAAAACATATAAAGAGACCCAAAATACATATTATCTTCATCACTTATTCCCTTTTAAAAGGTGATAAATAAGAATTTGCGGCTGCAGTACTTTTAAATTGGTTAGCATTGACTCAATAAACAATAAAGCATTCTCCCCACCGCACTTACTACTTTCTTGTATGACATATAACTGCGCATGCGCTGCGAAAGAGAAAGAGAGAGAAAAAGCGAAACAGCAAAAGTTTAGTGGGAGAGAGGAGAAAATTAGAATAAGAGAAGAAGGCCACCATCTTGCCTGACTGGACAAATTAGAATAAGAGAAGGACTACTGTATAAATAATAGTATTCTGCAACTTCGATATGTAACTCGACTTATGCAATGACGACTGAGGAAAGAAAAAAATTATTGTTATAAATGAAAGTTAATTGTATTACATTTCTTATTTTAACATGAACTGAAACGTGTAAGTATTCTCTAGTATACATTATACGAATTTGAAATTTCAGAGTTAGCTTTAAACATTTTTTAAATATATTTTTCTATATTGTAACCCCTTTGCAGTGGGGGCTGAAATCAGAAAGTGGGCCAAAAGTGCGGAGCGGGATCCGGCCAACGAAATTTTATGGGCCATCATGTACAACTGTTTTTTGGGACGCTGATCCCGAATCCGTTGTCAGATTTGCGAAATTCAAAATGGCGGATTCAATATAGCGGACAGTAATGCGAATTTTTATTCTAGCGGGCTGAAATTTTTTCTTCGGGGTTTTTTAGGGTCGCTGATTTCGAATTCGTTGTCAGATTTTCGAAATTCAAAATGGCGGATCCAATATGGCTTTAAACAGACTTCCAAATTGACACTGTGCTACTTGTTAATAATTTCATACCTCCGTGATTCGCTAATAAAGGTTATCATGAAATTTACAACCCCAGAGTGCACCACGCGGAGGATTACGGTAGGATTTTACACTCCTTTTTTTTTACTTTTTTTATTTTTTTATTTTTTTAATTTTTTAAATCTTTTTTCTTTTTTTTCCTTTTTTAGATTTAAAAAAAAACATTTTGTTTTCATTATTTTTTTCTTATTATTGTATTGAAAATTTGTTTTATTAAATTTTGTTAGGCAATTGATTTTTAACTGATTATTATTTAATTTTTCTGAATAATCTGAGAATTTCTGATGATGATACTCGTTGAAATGAAAATTCACATTTTCATCCGCCATATTGAATTCGCCATTTTGAATTTTGAAAATCTGACAACGGATTTATATGCAGATACTTCAGGAATTAACAAAACATATCATGTACTATTTTTTAGGGCAATTAATAACAATTAAATTACACCTTTGTGAAAAGTAAAGTAGTAAAAATTTACAAAAATTTCTTTATTTTGCAGCCGCCATATTAAGCCAGCCGTTTATAATCCGTAAAAATTAACATCGTATTCGTGTTCAGCAACCTCGAAAAACCTCTATATGCACTTCTTTGGAGAAATCGTAAGCTTCATTAAATTTTTTATTAAATTTTCTTTCATGTCTCTATAGAAGACATCGACACTCTGGGCTACTTTTTGCCATATCTTCTATAGAAGTATAGAAGACATCGACAGTCAAGGTGTTAAAGAACAGTAACATCACTTCCGTTATTGGCCATTAGAGTGCTCCTTATACAACTTTCTCGCAAGTGCAAGGAGTCACACAAAAACCACCTAAGCAAGAGTTGTCAAAGACACTAAGCCATTAATGTCGGAAACGTGTGACATTTTAGACTTTGCATCATCAAACGTAGAAAACAATTTTTTATTAAGTGTATTAAACATGGCAGACAAAAATTCAAATTTTGTTTTAAACTTTATACGAAACTGGACGATTGTATGTATGGGCCTTAATTAACACTTTCTAATGTAATTAATATGGATAATATATTCCATAACACCATAAATATATAAAGATTTAGAAAACGAATATTGAAGGTGGAGAATTGAAAAACCTTACAACATTATGACGATTACCCAGACGTAACTTGAGAAAATTGTGATAAGACAACTTTTTTTGAAAGAAATTTTCTATTTCGGGCCCTGAATCGCGACGCTCTTCAGTTTCTAAATATTAATCGAAAGTTTGACGAGAAAAATAACGTAAATTCATAATTATTATTTGTAAAAGAACGGATTTTGAAGATAGATAAAATCAAAAACGTATTCTTCAAAACGTGGAAGTAATGAAGACACTGCTTATGCACTCTTTGATATACCTGTGCATATGGCTAAAGTATTTTATATTTAATGGTAAAGAATATACAGAAATTACATTTTTTTTTGTAATATTGTATATTATTTTTCACTGTCAACTGTCGATAAATATTTAGAAAAATTCGAGTTTATATATAAAGAAAGAACAATCAGAAACCTGTCGGAGAATTATAAGAAGTCCATTTACAGAAAAAAATTATATACATGTAAATGTGCATATTATTGATTATTTCAACATTACTTCCAAAATAATATTTCAATTGAACATATTCTAGACAATGGAGTACAAATCAAGTATTAACTATTGAAATTTAGTATTTATTAATAACAAAACTTTTCAGAAGAGTCAAAGACTGTCAAATTTGATTATTAAAATTGTAATTTTTCTTACAATTTTTTATAATTTTTTATGCATATTTTGTAACCAATAGATTTCTCGCATACATTTGAAAAAAGTATATGTGGAATACATCTAAAATGATGAAGGCAGACCGATGGCATGTTAAGAATTAACTTCAAGATGCAATATTCTACTTGAAAAATAAAGGAATACGTGTTTGTTTACATTTTTATAAACAATTTCTTTTATTGGTTACCAAAATTTATTACTCCAAATTTTGTCAATAAAACAAATTTTTTTTATAGCTACCTGAATGGCGTTGATTACTCCTGATATGATCCGAGTTAAAAATTAATTTCATCATTATATTATTTTATTTCTTAATTTCTTAAATGCTCATTAGTCTATTGTGAATAAAGCCGGATCATAACAACGCACCGATACATGCACGCCGTATAGAAAGCTGATGCGATTCTTGGAATTGTAACATAATTTAATTTCTGTTTCGTATATATATTCTTATATTATAAATTAATATTTTAATGAATTATAAAATTCTGAAATGTATTACATTGGAATTACGAATACTATTTTTAGTATTGTGGATTTTCCATTCCAATGTAATTTATGTAATAATGATTAATAATAATAAATGTAATAATGTATAATAATGTAAATGTAAGTCGTCACCACTGTATAGAGTGTATGTTATATATGTGTATGTAGGAATGTGTGAGTAATAAGTTGAATTAGCTTTGATTGTATAATGTATTTAAATGCCTGCCATATGTGTAAAAGTATATAAGAAGTTGGAATTATAAACGTATCTTATTTAGTATACATGTGTGTAGTATAGTATACAATGTAATAGGGTGTACGAATGTATGAATGTTTCGACGTCTAATTTTCGAACATGTCAACTGTCGGTTAGTTAAGCTCTGACTTCGGGACAATAAGGCCCACGTCAAACACCTTTACCGGATTATTATTTTTTAATAAATTAATTTTTTGTTCAACTCTGTGAGTCCCGACGAGGCAAGTAGTGTTGTGAATTATTAAAAGTAATATAATTAACTAAAATATAGTGTCTAGTGAGTGTTTTACTTTTTTTTCAACAGTAGGGAATCGTAACACTCCCAAGGCAGAACATTTGAGTGAAGACGTTCCAAATGTAGTGATCTTTACGACTGTCATTGGATCATCACCGTCTTTAGGATATCTACCGTTCAATATTACAGAATCCCACCATTCGACATTTGGAACGCCAATTTGGTAGCTGAGCAGATACTATCCTTGCAATCTGACTAATCTCGTTTTGTAATTTTTCAAGTTGTGCCTTCATGCGGATTCTTTCCGCAATTTGTTAAAACTTACCAGGTTCGTGAAATTTCAACGCGCGCTTGGTACGCGTTGCCGACTTTGCACCAATTCGATTCACGAAGAAATGGGTTTCCTGAATTTTTTCGGGACCCTTTGAATCCTGCAATTGTGCCTTAAACTCCTCCCGTTTCTTATCGCGGATGTTTGCTTTTAAAGTTGGATCAATTGGCGTTAAGTGAACTTCTTTACCGGATGAAACAACTGTTCGTCCAGATTCATCAAGAATTAAAGGGGTAGGTTTGTCAACAACATTGTTCAATAATCCAGAGTTTAATTTGTTACGAATTTGCGCTTGAAGTGCCACAATCTTTCGTGCTTTATCCGAATCATTTTTACTAAGCAAGCCTTGCGTATACATGCTACCGACTGCTGTTATTGAATCACGATTCCTTAATAATGATTTAGCAATAGGTATGTCGTCATTTCTGATAGCTTTCAGGGCTCGCCATCGCTCCTCGATCTCTTTTTGAGCATTTGCCATCATTTGTCTTATCTGAAAATTGTTATAGTATACAAATACATGTTATTACCATATTTGAATTTTTCACTTAATTTAATAATATATGTAATTTTCAAGGTTGATTACATGAACAAATATTGACTAAATAAAAATAAAAACAAAGTACTAATGTAAACAATGGGGCTCTGATGAGAGCCACCGAATATGGGAAAAGAAAGTTGTACGAGCCGGATTTTGTAGTTTTGCCAGCTACAGAATCTTCGATTTACTGAACTGCTTATATGTAAAATGAAGGATTTAACTAATAATGGATTCTGTGTTCCTCTAGTGACAAAATAAATAACTAATGTCTATTGTAGATACACGTTTCGTCCGAGGTTCTCGCGTGTAGCCATCTTAATCTAGACGCGCCATCTTGATTTATAAGCGCGGTACATTCGGCTTTAACGTTACGTACATATACTTACATAGGTATACTTAAATATACACATATATACATATATACCGAAGAAAAATATCGATAAATACATTTTTATTATTGTAAACTTGTGGTATACAGTAATCCTTCTCTTATTCTAATTTGTCCAGTCAGGCAAAATGCGACCTTCTTCCCTTATTCTAATTTTCCCCTCTCCCCCACTACTTAGATTTAGTTTCACTTTTGTCTCTTTTTCTTTTGTTACGCATGCGCCATTATTTGTACAGTAGGATCTCCCTTATTGAATCCTCCCTTATTCTCTAGACATCTCTTATTCTCTGGATTTAGGATATCTTATTGCATATACAGTAAAACCCCTCTTACTTGAACAGGGTCGAGCCGGCATTTCCCCTCCGACCCCGTTTATTTGAACGCTTACAGTTGTCCCCACTCCTCGCGCAATATACCCGTCCGGCGTGAGTAGCGCATGCGCATTGGAATTTGTATCCGCGTAAGAGCGAGTAGTGGGGGTAAGGGGAAGTAGAAATCGTTCAAATAAACGAGGTTATTTTGTTCAAATAGACGGGGTGTTCAAGAAAGCGAGTGTTCAAGTAAGCGGGGTTTTACTGTATTCCCCTTCGGCCGGCTTCCCTCCTCCATTGCGTCCTAACCTAACCTTCGCGACTGAGCGAATCTCGAACCGTTGTCGACCGTCGACCACTAAGAGTGGGGGTAAAGGTGAAGTAGAGAATAAGGGAGACCGCCGCCATTTTGAAAAATCTGTAGTATGCAATAAGAAAGACCCCATAAGAAAATCCACACGTCAACACACGTCAGTGGGGAGAACGCGTGAGGGGAAATATTATAATGGGAGAAGAGAAAAAATTAGAATAAGGGAAGACGTTAGAATAAGGGAAATTAGAATAAGGGAAGGACTACTGCATTTCGCTTGCCGTTTTTCGCGATTCGCTGTCAGTGTGCACGCGCCCTAAGTATTCAAAAAAATGTGGATTGGCGAAATTTTGGAGTACTGCTTTCATTTTTATCCGGGAAGACATCATTCGAATTTGAAAATATATTTTTCACAGATTATGTCTCCTAATTGTGCAAAACAATCTTTTTCTACATATTCTAGTATCTCTGAATATTTCATAAAAGAAAAAAAAACAACAAAAAATCAGAGTCGAGCCATCAAAACAATATCGACTATATATAAAATTCCACATGTTGAATCATTGTTTCCAAAATCAACATCACAAAAAATGTATTTCGAAATCAAGGTTCCATTTCTGATTCTAATTTTCATCGTAATTTTCGTTTTGAACAACGCACTGGCTTACGAAATAGTTTACGCTTTGGTATGTCTCTTGGTGATCCTCGCGATGTTAGAATTTTTAACCGGTCGCATTATCTACTTTTGAATTTCCCGCCATCCCCGAGGAAGTTCCTTCGCGCAACTCCGTGCGCCTCCGCCTCTTCGTGAGATATCGCGAATCGCGACTCCGCGACGACGACTTCCCGACCGCACGTCAGACGTCTGCGAGAGGTGTTAAAAAAAAAAAGTGCGGAAATCATGAACACCGTGCCCCGTACCAATATTACGTCCAGGTGGTTCGGAAGAGAATGATCGCGGACTTCTCCAGGCGATGAGCCCCCTGATTTTTCCGACTTCGTAAATCCCCAGGAAGTCGACCAACCTTACGAGTCCCCATTATCACCGGGTCGTGACGTTGACAGGTGGTCGTTAACGCGACTTTACGGTACCATGTTCGCGAGTTTAAAGAATAAAATCAGGGAGGAGATCGGCAGCGACGTCTCCACCGTCGTCAGGAACGCCGGAACTGTCAGGGCCATCAACACCAGGCATCACTCTCAGGTACGATTCCAACCACCTTGGCACACCTGCTAAATGTTTCGTTAATTACTTATTTATTTTATCACTGCTCCATTTTTAATTGCGAGTCGTAACTTAATCTTTATCCGCCCAAAGACTTTCGCTCCGACACAGTTTATATTTCATGCGTTTCCGTTAAATTCTGCTTATTGAGATGCTAAATTTGTTTAATAGTTAATTAGAATTTTGTTTTCTAACTTCTGGCGCAAGACAAAACATTAACTTAATTATGAGTCATAATTGTTCCGTTATCAGTTCTGAGACCTTCAAAATAAATATTGAATATATGTAATGTTGGTCATTCATATCTTAAAAATAGACGTCAATGAAACATTGGTTTAACAGTTAATTCTGTTATTTTAAAACTTATTTTAATTTTTTCTAAATATGTCAGTCTTTTATATATTTTTACTTTAATATTGTTATGTCATCGTGTGACACGTTTATTTAAATTTGACACTTTGTATACTTTAAAAATATATATCCCAGCGGAAATAAGAAAGTTACGAAAGCGTAGAAAAAGTACAAAAATGTACAGAAACGTACAGAAACATTCAAAAATGTAAGATATCGTACAAAAATGTTTTTTTTAGCAAATTTGGACATTTTGTACACTTTCGTACATTTCTGTACGATTTTGTACACTTTTGTACGTTTCCGTACAATTTTGTACACTTTTGTACGTTTCCGTACCATTTTGTACAATTTTGTACACTTTTGTATGTTTCCGTACAATTTTGTACACTTTTGTACGCTTCCGTACAATTTTGTACGTTTCCGTACGATTTGATACATTTATGTACGTTTTCTTACGTTTCTGCTGCAACTGTATTCCTACGTTGCTACATTCAGTTACACGAATTTTACCTTAGAATATTACCTTACCTTACCTTACCTAACCTAACCTAACCTAACATAACCTAACCTACACTGTAAAAAATAGAAATGAATTTTACCACGTTGAACATGGGCTCAAATATTACCCACGTTTAACATGGTAAATTACCCATGTACACTTTTGTACGTTTCCGTACAATTTGTACATTTTTGTACGTTTCCGTACAATTTTGTACACTTTTGTACGTTTCCATACCATTTTGTACTATTTTGTACACTTTTGTATGTTTCGGTACAATTTTGTACACTTTTGTACGTTTCCGTAAAATTTTGTTCAATTTTGTACACTTTTGTATGTTTCCATACAATTTTGTACGTTTCCGTCCGATTTGATACATTTATGTACATTTATGTACGTTTTCTTACGTTTCTGTACATTTTCGTACTTTTTCTATCTCGCATTTTATTTTATTTAATTTATTTTTTTTCGTTAGAAATAAAGTTTTTTCTTACGAATTTTAAATATTTTAAAACTTTCGTTTAATTATCTAAAATTATTGATATTATTGATACCAATGTGCAATAAAAGAAATTGTTGCGCTTCATTACATTTTTAAATTACATTTCCCAATCTTTCAATCAATCGCATTAAGTAAACAAAAATCATTTGCTGTTTAATTATTGATAAAAATGGAGTATTTTACATTATTAAAACATGATACAACACTTTCAATGTTTCAAACGTTTGTAACGATCTTATATTGGTTGAAATGATTGAAATTCGGGACTCAAATCCTGAAAAACTATTAAGATAAGAAACTTGTAGTAAACAACTTTTACATACCATAAGTACATATATAGTTTTAACCCTTAAAGCGCCCTGGGGTACTGGGAGACCCCACACATAAATATTACATTTTTTTTCTTCTAAAACTGCTACAGCATTTTTTATCTTAAAGAGCTACATTTCAAGAGACACAAGTTAAATTTTTAGGAAAAAATATTGAAAATTGGCTGAGCTATGATTTTTTTTTTTGAAAAACGTCACTTTTGTATTTCATTTTTTAAAACGGGCACCAATAATTTTCTTATCAAGATAACTTATTGACCTGGTAAAATGACACTTGGAGAGTATCCAGAAATTTTGTTGAAACGAAATAACAAAAACTATCTGCGCAGGACGATATTATCTTCGGATTGGGGCCTCCCACGACCCCACATGGCGCTTTGTGTTATTTTTATATAGGTTGGCGCTTTAAGGGTTAAACTCTGACTACTTAGATACACTTTGAAGAATTTCAATGTAATTTTACAGTGAAATGGTGGAAATTATAATACCAGTAAATATGGGCGGGGAACAAAGTTCCGAAAGTCTAAAATTTCGATATTGCTAGAGTCCAAGATATTTTAATTTGCTTTCTTTTTTGTCAAATTTTTGTCAAAAAAAAAAAACAAAATGAAGAAAATCATGCGGAGCCATGCGATATCGAAATTTTAGCCTTTCGGTGTGTTGATTTTCGGAACTTTGTTCCCTGCCTGTGAAAATCATGGTAAATTTACAGCGTTGATGTAATTTTATATGTGCACTGCAAATCAGACGTCAGTTAGTGATGGGTGACAGGGATGCGACTCGCGAGACGGAGGAGAAAGTTGCATAAATCCCTAACACAATTTACAGTGAGCTTGTAATTTTACATTCTCTGTGCTTTTTTATGAGAAAAACTATGGAAAATTACAAAGACGATGTAAAATTACATTTATTTTACTGGTATTTTTTATTTCCACCTTTGACGTTGTAAATTTACATTAACGTTGTAAAATTTTACATGTTTATGGTAAATTTCCTTCATTTTCGGATGATTTTTACAAGAAAATTGTAATTTTACTATGAAAATATGATACTGAAAATTATATTTCCAAAAAACTGATGCTTATAAAATGCTTATAAAATTTGTCCAAAAGTGTTTTAAAACATATACAAATAATCAGATTTTGACAATTTTAATTGCTGAAAACCATAGCTTTTTCAAATCTGCTGCTGTGAATCTGCTGCTAGCTTCAGCGTCATTACGAAAATAATAGGAAATTTCAACAAAACTGTAAAAACTCGGAAATGTAATTTTACTTTTACTTTTCACAGTGTAGGCTCTGATTATAGAGACATTTATATTTAACATCAAATAATAAAAAGTACACAAATTTTTGATTGTTTTTGTCGTTGCTAATGAAAAATCTTAAATTTTAAAAAACCTTCGCCAGTAGATCTACATCGTAAGAATTATACAAGGAGAGAAATGTCGATATTATCTACCATCGTTTTTATCAGGCTTTTGTTTCACCACATTCTTATCCTTTAAATTCATGAAATTGGGGATAATGCCACATTTTCCATGCATTTTCTTCACGATCCAATAACATTAAATTGTAACGTCTATACGTTTAGGTCTAGAAATGGGTTTTTTGTGTATATATTCATTTTATAATATTTTTAAACACAATATAAATAACGAATGTAAAGGTTTCTTGTTCAGTTTAGAGTTTATCTAATTAATATTTCTTTTATAGGAAACTTGTCGAATACTTATGTAAACTACATTTTAAAAGACAATTAACAACTTTTGAATTATGTTTCCCTTTTGTTTACAATTTGTATACATGCCGTCAAACCGAAAAATTATTCAATAATTATTTAAATAAAAGCGGCACAGAAATTATTTTTATTCTCTATATGAGAATTATATTTACATTTCGATTTCATAATAATAATTTGCGATAATATAATTTACGAATTACTTGTGTGTACAAATTAATGTTTGTAAATGTTAACATTTTTATTATTACGATAAAATTCTATTGTCTCAAAAATTGTAGCAAATGATATGTCACAATATACGATATATAATTATACTGCAACGACAAGCTTTTCTTTGAGGTATATTTATCTCAGTGGCTATTTCCTTGTATTGTTCGTACCATTTTTTATCATTTTTTTAACTTATCCTGGACAAAATATGTAAATCTAATTTAGTCACAAACTGTTTTGTATATAAGTTCTGAAATATTCGATTAACCTGATTTCAATCAACTTTAATTAAAGCCAGTTATATTTTTCTGAAGATTACAAAAATTGAAAACTCAATTATTTCAGGACAATATGTATATCGTTATAGAAGGCATATATCTAAAATCAATTGACCATTTTTTGCAACCTGAATACAGGTCTAAATATTACGATACAAGACAAAATATTACGATGACAAAGTATTACAGTACCAAATATTACGATATAAAATATTGTGTTAAAAAGTGTTATGAATAAAAAATGTAAACAACATGCAATTAAATCTTTTCACTAAACTCATAAAAACATTAAAGAAATTACGTACGATGTAGAACATGTAACTTTCGTGTTCTGCTGCAACTTTATTCTTACTTTGCTACATTCACTTACGAGAATTTTACCTTAGAAATATTACCTTACCTAACCTAACCTAACCTAACCTAACCTTACCTAACCTAACCTATTCCTATGTTGCTACACTCAGTTACGACAATTTTTACATCAATATCTTTTCATACCTCAATACTATCCTGATCCTGATCAAATTTACAATGTTGACCGTGGTAAATATAGAATCTATGCTAAATGTGGTAATTTTAAATTGCAAGCTCTAAAATTACTACGTTTAACGATGTAAAATTACTACGTTTAATGCAGGATTTTTACATTTGTGTTGTGTACTTTTACAAAATCATGTATTTTCCCTCCCCGATTGTAAAATTACAATTGCAGATTAAAGCTAGTGAACCAACTTTGAATGTGGTAATTTTACACCATGCTGTAAAATTCCTACGCTTCATGTAGTAAATTTACATAACCTTGTAAAATTCATCTTGTTTTTGGGAAAATCCCTACGTTGTATGGAGTAATATTACCAACTTTTTGTCAAGGAAAATTACAGTATGATTGTAAAATTCATCAGGGTTTTTTATTGTAACCTAACCTAACCTGATCTAACCTAACCTAACTTAACCTAACCTTACCAATTCCTATGTTGCCACATTCAGTTACGAGAATTTTTACATCAATATCTTTTTATACCTCAATACTATCAGCAATTCCATATAAATATTCATAAATATTACCTTACCTAACGTAACCTACACTGTAAAAAATCCTGATGAAATTTCCAACGTTGAACGTGGTAAATATGCAATCTACGCTAAATGTGGTAATTTTAAATCGCAAGCTGTAAAATTACTACGTTTAACGATGTAAAATTATTACGTTTAATGTAGGATTTTTACATTTGTGTTGTGTATTTTTACAAAATCATGTACTTTTACAAAATCATGTATTTTTCCTCCCCAACTGTAAAATTACAATTGCAGATTAAAGCTAGTGAACCAACTTTGAATGTGGTAATTTTACACCATGCTGTAAAATTCCTACGCTTCATGTAGTAAATTTACATAACCTTTTAAAATTCATCTTGTTTTTGTGGAAAATCCCTACGTTGTATCCCTGCAAACACAAAAGTAACATTTATGTAACAACTATGTAACATTTATGTAACAATGTAACCATTACGTAAATATTACATAACTGTTACTTTTCGTGTTTGCAGGGATGTACATTATAAGAAATCCGTAATTAAATAACCCACGTATAATGGTAATTTTACAAGCTTGTTGTAATTTCGCTACGCTTAATGTAGTAAATTTACAACAAGCTTGTAAAATTTACCGTTATACGTAGGTAAATTTATCATATTAAGCATAGGGAAATTACGACGAGCTTGTAAAATTACCATTATATGCGGGTTATTTCATTACAGATTTTTTACTGTGTAGTAATATTACCAATTTTTTGCCAAGGAAAATTACAGTGCGATTGTAAAATTCATCAGCGTTTTTTACAGTGTACACTGCAAAAAATAGAAATGAATTTTACCACGTTGACTCAAATATTACCCACTTTCAACATGGTAAATTTCACACTTTTAACTTTGTAAATTTTCTTGCTGGGCATTGTATTTTTACAAATTTTGTCCCTTTTTCCCATTGAATGGTAAAATTGGTAAAATTACCACATTTGACGTGGGCTCAAATATTACCAATGTGTCGCATTGTCAATTTACAACGTGTTGTACTTTCCCTATGTTTGATGTAGTAAATCTAAAGTGTCGTCTGGTAAATTTACAAAAATATTGTAAAAATCCTAACCTCAAATAGAAAAAACACTATATTTCATTTGTGGGAATATTACCAAATTTATATAAAACGAAAATTACAATGAGTTTGTAAAATTCATTCGTATTTTTTACAGTGTACACTGTAAAAAATCGAAATGAAATTACCCACGTATAACAAGGTAATTTTACAAGCTCGTTGTAATCTCCCTACGCTTAATGTAGTAAATTTAATAGGTTAGACATAGGGAAATTACAACGAGCTTGTAAAATTACCATGGTATACATGGGTAATTTCATTGCGATTTTTTACAGTGTAACCTAACCTGATCTAACCTAACCTAACCTGATCTAACCTAATCTAACCTAACCTAACCTAATCTAACCTAACCTGGAAAACTTGATAGGAGTGGGAATATCCATTGTTTCACAATATCAAACTTTACATACACCAACAATGCATTTATTTCATGATTAGAAAATGTGTATATACTATTTTTGCGATATAATATTTTTAATAATACGGTTTTATACTATTTAGACCATAAACCTGTGACATATATAGAAAATAGACATTTAGAAATAAACACGTTTATTAATTTCATACTTCATTATTAAATAAGAACCATTTAAGTATATAGAAAATAAAGTTGTAAATTGTCGTACAATGTATAGTAATTTTAATTATTTCACTTCCTGTACAGGTATTTTTATAATATTTGTTTCGTACTGAAACGTATTAAGACTTGTTTTAGAAACTTTAAAAAGTATCGCAAAGAAAAGAAGGAAATCATACATTAATAAAGTTTGCATAATTTAAATTATTCTTGTCGAACATTAAAATATATCTTTTTAGTATTTTTATATTTGTAAATTTTCCATTTTATATCGGAAACAATAACTCGTAGAAATCTTTTCAACATTTAACAAGGACAATCAATGTAGTATATCACCCATATCCGAATCAGGCTCTGTAAAACATTGATAAAAAAACCTGTAATGTTTTATCATAGACTGGTTCAACGAGTAGTATCAGTGGCTCGCAAATATCTTTAGAAGAGGCAAGGGAAGATAACAGTGCTTCTCCTTTACCATCGATTCATCCACCACGTAAGGATAGCTTTGACCTAAAACTTTACGATGGAACACCCCTTACGTCGAGAGATATTAAAAAATTGGAAAGTAAAGAAGATGAGTGGCGAAAACGATTCCAAAAAAGAGAAGCAGAACTTCTTAAAAAAATGGAGAAGAAAGAGGAAGAATACAAAATAAAAATGTTAGAGAAGGAGAAGGAATGGAAAAAGTCTATGGAAAAACAAGAAAAAGAGAAAGCAAAACTTATCGAAGAAAGACTGAAAGCCGAAAGTGCTAAAAACGTACTGGAAATTGCCTTAAGAGACGCTGAAGGTATTACACTTGAATTAAATTTCATAGATACGATGCGGATGTTTAATATTTATATTTGTATTTAGAGTACAAGAAAAAACTGTACAGTTTTCAAGAAGATGCCGAACAAATGGAAGGTTTTCAAACCCAAGAAATGGCAAAAGTTAAACACCTTGTAAGTTTCGAATTTCTTTGTTAATATTATCGTCTGACATAAAAAATAATAAATTATATGTGCAGCTACTAGCCAAAGGACAAGAAGTCGAAGAAAAAACTCAGCGTCTCAAAATATCAAATTCAGAAATTGAAAACCTGAAAGGAGAAGTTTCGAGACTAAGACGATACGAAGATGAACTGAATAATGTTCAGGTGAGTGAATTTACATGTCGAATCATGCCTTTAGTCATATAAGATGTTTATCATTTTACACTCGCACACACACAGAACTATCAGCTGTTTATAAACATCGGCACGGTTTTATTTGCCATTTTCATTCAATTTTTCTTCTCACCCATGTTAAATTTATTCCATAATGCGAACATTACCATTTATTTCGTTTACAACCTCCACATTCTTTTTAAATTGAACGTATCCTGTGGAATAAGTGAAAACGGAAGCTTTATTTTGACTATAGTTTTATACCGCTTTGTGTTTTGTCATAGTGTGCCTTTTTCCTGCACTCTTTAAATTTTCACTAATAAACCTTTTAACGGACCTTAGCTGAAAACCTATTAACGCCAGAGCAGTTTAAATAGAAAGTTTTACTACATAGTTGTCGCTAAGGTGTTAATGGGTTATTCGATGGATTTTTATTCGGGAATTTTTGGAATTATCGCATTTTAGCTAATCAAAAATTGGGTTCCGTCGCTTGAACGAATTCCGCCAATCCCTTTTTGAAATTGTAGAAGAAACGATGTTTTAATTTCTTCCCGTGTGGGATTCGGTAAGATCGTTTCAAGCTTTAAGGATTGTTAGAACACACTAGCCATGCGAATGTTAGACACTGTGAGAACAAAATGCGCACGAAGACTCAATAAGTCGACATGCAAGAGTGCCGGAGAACGATTTTGCTGCTACCGCTGACCCTCGAGGTACGTCTCAATAGCTTAGCAACATTTTTATTACTACTAACATTAACATATACAATATTTATTATGTATTAACAACTGGGCTAAAGTTGTCAAGATTTTATTGCACACAAGATTTCAGAATAACATCGGTTTTGTTTTTTTGTATGAGCAAAATTTTTGATAAAGCTCGTTGGAAACGAAACCGATCAAGTCAAACGCTGTACCTACTCTTCGTATTGTTTGTATCTTTTATAGTATTTACATACAATTTTTTGCACTGCTTGTTTTCTTTGGAACTTTTTTTAATTGGGTTTTGGTTTCGGCTTGGTTTTTTTGTTTTTGCTAATTTAGTTTGAGACATTTTTTGCGGTTACACTTAGGAAACATTATAGGATCTTTCTAGCGTTTCACATACATTGTGTTATACATTTTATACATTTAAAAACATTTTTTGTGGAATTTTACTGTATACACTTGAATTTGAAAAGTATAAGTTAATTATAACGATTGTATATAAAATTCATTATTGTATAATGGTAGATTTCATGATGTTTTTTTTTTTGCGAAATACAACAATGACCCAATAAACGAAAAATAATAGAATAGTAGTGGAGTAATGATAAATAGAAACAAAATTATTACATTTATTTGACATCGAAAGTACTAGATGTGAACTACTATTACAAATACACTTCTTATTTTATTTTTTACATTTTTAATTTAGGTTAAATTTGAATTTTGAATTCATTTTAAAGGAAACTTCCTACTATACTATAAGTACGTACTGTGTTAACATAACCTTATTTTAGATTTAATAAAATTTTGAATTTCGTTTATATTTTCAACTTTATTCACAATTCTAATAAAACCAATTGTTTGTTTGAAACACAAGACTTTCAATTAATGAATTACTCCCCAAAACAGTTGATGTAGATTGTATAGGAAACAATTTTGTAGTGTAAATTTACAGTTGAGGTTAGGAACTGTATAAAGTTGAACTTTACATTGTTATGGAACAATTACAATTCCTCTAGGTTTAACGAAGTCATAATTACAATTTTTTACATCGTAATTGTTAAAGTAAATTCCTAACCTAAAATATCACAAAATTATAAAGAAATCGGACATGATTTCGGTTTTGTTACCACGAAATTAAATACAATAGAAATGTCGCGCATTTGTCGGTCAACAAAGTGAAAGGCAAAAACCCCGAGTAGGACAATAAAGTGAAGTTCTGCTGTACAACAAGTTTCAATAATATCAATTTAAAATAATACGAGAAAAAACGAAACGAGATAATTATGAAGTGATGAGGATTTCTTGTAATGCAACTTAAGACAGATAGCTGTAGGGATATATCTTTACTGCCATAAAATGGAACAGTTGTCGAAATTTTGTTTAGAATAGGACAGGAAATTACGTGTAAGTGTGACGAAATTTATGCATATTTATGAATTTCTATGTACGTTATGTACTTTCATGTTGTTTTGAAGTTATGTAGGCCTGTTACGGTCGGAATACCAAAATTGTCATCCTTCGTAATTGTCCAAACCTCCGTTATTGTTTGCTATGAGAACTCCATTATTGTCCTTTTGCTTCTTTCACTCCTTCACATCTTTAGCGAGTTTTTCTCGTCTGGGCACTAGGCGTATATTATGCGCGCGCACATTTTCTCCTCCGGGGTAAGTCGGATGCGTAGAAAGTGGATGGGAGTGGGGACAGACAATACGAGAGTTTATATTTCCCATTCGCTCCCGATTATCAGACAATAAAGAGGTTCGGCCTGTACGTTGAAAGTTTTAATCCCAGAAGGACCAATTTTTCTTGAACTTTTAAGCTGCAAGTTTTGATGGGTTAATGTTAAAAAAATTCTGGACTTATCATTTCTAACGTGAAATTAATCGTGCTTTCCGATCCTGACCTTGAAATCTATAAAAAATACGATCTAAAAAAGATGCCATCGATTGTTTAACAAAAATTCGGATTTTTTCATCCTAATTTTTTTTTCGCTCAACAATTTCGCGTCGAAATTGGACGAGGACGTCACTATCAAATGAGAATTGTTGGCCTCGAACCCTAAACTTTAAAATGTACGAGCGCAAAAATTAAATTTCAAAATGGTGATACCCAATATGGCGGCTTGAAGCCCAAAATTTTGGATTTTGCCATGTTTAACACGTTAAATTGATCAATTCTTACTGAAAATATGTTTATTTAAAGTTATGTGTTTCACTAATCACTAATCCAATGTTCAATTTGCGAAATTCAAAATGGCGGACGAAAATGTTCTAAATCTTTCGGTTTATTATACAAATCGGTATATCGAGGAGTGTAGGTGCACTGATCACGAATTTGACGTCAAATTTACGAAATTCAAAATGACGGATCCAATATGGCGGACGAAAAATTGTCAAACGACCGCATTTTAAAAAAATCTGCATTCAACAGCTCTTCCACATCAGTGCATCACACATCAAGCGAAGAAAAATTGACACAATTTTGAAAAATGCGATGTAAGAACAAAAAGATTCGGCCAAAATTGTAAACTTTATTTTTGTGTGCCTTTTTATACAATTTTTCATGGCGAAATATGAAAGAGTTATATTTCATGATATATTACCAATTTCGAATTTTGGAATAAGAATTAAAAATAGTAAAGGACCAAAAAAAGAATTAAAACTGAAAACAAAAAATAAAACTGAAAAAAATTAATAAAAAAAAAAAGAAAAAAAAGAAATATGAAAAAATAAATAAATAGAAATGAAAAAAAAGAAAGAATGATCCTTATTATACATTGACCGCCAAGTGGTGGGAGTTTGGCAACGGACAAATCACGGCTAACAAACGGCAATTGTGATTATTTACCAATTTTAGAAATATACGAGCTTCATGATAAACTACTATTAGAAATCAGTTTTATCATCGACAACACAAAAAATCAGAGAATGCAGACTTACAAAAAAGGGGTTCTTTTGTAAATTTTCGTCCACCATATTGAATCTGCCATTTTGAATTTCGGAAATTCCAATTAGTGATTAGCGAGACAACAACTTTTAACTCTTTCAGTCACCCATTCCTCTTTTCTTTGAATTTGGTGGAAACTCGTTACTCGGAGTTTTTCGGGGTCGCTGAATACGAAACTGACGTCAGTTTTTAAAATGGCGGATCCAATATGGCTGACAAAAATTGAAAATCGACTGAATTCGCTTGAAAAAAGTTACTCAGGGGTTTTCGAAGTCGCTGAATACGAATTTGATGTGAGATTTCAGAAATTCAAAATGGTGGACCCAATATGGCGGACAAAAATTAAAAGTCTACTGTATTCGCTTGAAAAATGTTACTCCAGGCTTTTCGAATCCTTAACCTATTTTCATTTTCGTATTCAGTGACCTCGTAAACTCCAAGTAGTTTTTTTCAAGATTTATTCAGTCGATTTTCAATTTTTTGTCCGTCAAACACCAGACATCAGATTCGTATTCAGGGATCCCAAAAACATATAAATAATAAGTTTCCCGTGTAAGTTTGTACGGAATTATTTATCACAAACGATTTAAAAAAGAAAAATTGCTATTTTTTGGTATATTTTTGTTTATAATTAATTAAACTATAGTATTTTAACATGTGTGATATCTTTCATTCAATCAATAAATGCCTTAGCTATGTAGAAAATCAATCACAATGTAAAAAAAAATAAAACTGATTTTTAAATGAAAAAAAAATTTGTGAATAAAAGGTGGGTCTCTAAGATACCCACTGTGACGCAAGGGGATAATAAACACATATTCAGTAAGAATTTATCAATTTAATTTAAGCGGAGAAGTTCAAGAAATATTCGTCCTATCGGGACTTAATTGGTTAAGGAAGATTTTGTACTTTTTAGACCTTGTAGAAGCTTTTGTACACTCAAACTTTTTAGTTTAGAGATCAGAGGATATGCTTGTAATTTAGGTAGAAGTTACTCAAGTTAAATTTACTTAAAGTTACTTAAATAGTAAGTATAGAATTACTTTGTACGTATTTTTAGGTTAGGTCGACAAACTCCTATAAATATTGTTATTTTTTTCGGGTTTCACGTTAAATCTTTTTCGATTATTGGGGAATTGACAGCAAGAAACTAATATTTCTTACCCACGTCTTATAAATACTTGAAAAACATTGTAAGAATGTTCATCATGAAATTACACATTAGCATCTGTTCCTATAGTTTTCCATAAGTGTACGGGGGTGTCGGATAAGCTCCAAACCGACTTTACAAATGTTGTCATTTCAGGATGAAATGGAGACACTACGTCACTCAACGCAGAGGGAGCGGGCACAGCTGTCGAGTCAGTTGGCGCAAACTGAAGAGGAGGTTCGACATTTGAAAGATAAAGTTTTTGTACTGGAGCAGCGATTATCGTTAGAGACAGGTGACAATGTAAGTGTCGACGAGCGCATAGCCGACCTGATGCGAGAGCGTACTCTCCTGGAGCGAAAGCTGGAGGAAGCTCATTTACATCTGTCAGATATAAAGACCAGTTGGTCCAGTAAAATCTCCAGTTTGGAGACCCAGGTGGGCAGACTGAGTCGTCAGGCCGGTGAGGAAGGTCTCGAACGTAGACGAGTCGAGGAGGAAAAGGAAAAACTCAAACAACGGATCAAAGAGTTGGAAGCTGAAAGCGAGGTGAACAATATGGTAATGGCAACGAAAGACAATAAGCTTTTGCGCATGGCCGAAGACATCGACGAAATGGCTACGGAACTTAAAGAGCTCCGGGCCAGTGTCGATGACGAAGTCGAAGAATTTAGGCGACAAACCGTGAGTTATCGCGAGGCGTAACAATGCGGTGCATGGAATAGTTCTCTCCGGCATGCGTATACATGTCAGGTTGGGTCGATTCCAAAAAAACAAAAAAAAAAAACATTTTTCGTTGATCAATATCTGTTGTCGCACAGAGACAAAACGTAAATTCCCCCCGTCAACGTGCCTAGGGGATTATTTCGCACATCGTCGATCTTGATTTCATGATTTGTAAACACGTAGAAACGAGAATGCATCCCGAGTACGGAGGCGGCGACTGCATGCGCTTTCGTTGCTTGAACGCTTAGCACATTTACCTCTGCCATTTTTTATTCGCTTACGATGCTTGTTTCAACCACGCATGATTCTTTTCAATTAGATTTTTACCATGTACTTCGACCAGCCTAACAGCAATCTTTATACATTCGTCAGATTTTGACTCCCTCGATGTAAAGTCCGATCACATGTACTTTTTATTTCTGGAATAAAGAAAAAGAGGAAAACAACACTTGAGTTCGTTTCAATGCTTTTCGACCTTACCCACACCTTTTTTATTGTTTTTATACGGCTTATATTTTTTACACTTCACAGAACTACACTGCCGTGCAAATAATCAAGAGCGTATCTGCAGTACATCCCTTTATATAAAACTATTTGCATTCAAATTGAAAATAAAACGAATGTGTGGACGCGCATGCGTAAATAACATATAAAATATGTCCCTAATAAAATATTAATTCATTTCAGGTGTTACTTGTAGGTACTAAACAATATTGCATGACTAAACGAAACGAAAAAAGCATGAGAATTTGACACACTCTTTGTACACGCACTTTTCGTACAAATCAGATATGACGCCATTTTTGACGTGGCATCATATGCACCATAAGAGTATGGAACTCTTGCATCTGCCAGGTTTAGGTTAGGGGAGGAGGGATATGTAATTTCGGCACGTCACTATCGCACGATGAAATTGCACATATAATTTCCTTGTTCGTTTATGTTCCATATTCGTTTCCTGTCTTATTAAAAGAATAGGAAAACGCTAAGGAATGAATGGCTACGAACGCCATCTGTCGAAAAATTATGGTTGTTTTAGAAACACTCAATACGAGAAACAAACGCATTTGTGAGGTTAGGTATAGCTTTTTCGATCATATTTCCCTTTTCGTAACTGTCAGATGTGGAATGAGTATTGAAATACACTTCATTCAAGCGTACAATGCTTCCAGGATACTTAGTGAACGCTTGAATGGAGTGTTCCATTTTATTCAGGGTCAAAATCATTACATAGCGCGAGTGCTTTTTTAAATATGCAACTAAATCGTCAATTATCGAAATATCTACAAGAAAAAGAGTCGAAATAGAACCCGCGGCTGTGGAGGTTTAGTGACTGTTTTCAATTCCCAAACATTAAATCGCCGATTTTTGTTGATGAATGAATATATGAAGGAATTGAATGTCATACCAATGGTGTATGGAAGGTTAGGTAAAACGTTGCGCACTCTCATTGCATTAAATGGAACCTACCTTAACCCTTTTCGCCTCGAAACTTTTAATGCTGTAATTTTTTTTCCATACGTAGAAACAAATTGAAATAAGTCAAAAGCGCTAGATTTTGACCTCTTCTTTCAAATCCTGCGGTAAGAATTTGCGACAGATTTCAAAAAAATAAGTTATGATCATTTTTTCGAAAAAATACTGATTTTTTCGACGTTTCATCGGAAGAATCGCTTTTTTTACATTGAAAAGGGAAATACTGATCATTGCAAAAGGTACAAGACGCGACTTTTGGTCAGCCCTACTTTCTGCCCATCGGATTTTTTTCAAAAAAACAGAATGGCATCTTCAAGATGGCGTCAGCAATTTGTAATTTTGCATTTTTTCCGCATTTTGACAGCGGAACATCTGAAATCATGAAGAATTGGGATATAAAAGTAATTGTAAGCTTTTTAAAGTAATTGTAAAAGCTTAATAAAAAGTGAATCATCCAGTGAAGCTTTAATTTGATTACTTTCTTATCGCCACTGTGAAAGCTTTTAATGTTGTCATAAATAAATTATCGAGATGAACTCGATTTTTAGGTTATAAATCGATAATTCATAAGTCACAAGAATATATGGTCATTTTCAATTTCTTACGTAAATAATGATACAGAAACGTAAAAAATTTAGTGAAAATCAAACTAAAAAATGATGAAAACCCACAGTATATAACTAATTTGAGGTTATGAACGAATCATGATAAGATTAGGTATGAAAAATTGATAATAATTACTTGTTCATCCCAATTCTTTGTGATTTCAACCGTTATTCGATCAAATAATCGATATTTGTGTGAGAAAATGCAAAGTTACAACTTGCAGACGCCATCTTGAATCCGCTATTTTGTTTTCCGAAAAAAATTCGAAGAGAGAAGAAAGAGATGAGCAAACAGACACGATCAGTACCTTTTGCAATGGTCAGTTTTGACCTTTTCAACGTCAAAAAATGCAATTCTTCCGAAAAAACGTCAAAGTAATCAGTATTTTTTTCGAAAACCAATCGTAACTTTTTTCTTTTTAATCGCCGGCTAATTTTGACTACGGAATTTGAAAGAGGATGTCAAAATCTATCGATTTTTACGTATTTTAATTTTTTTAGTGACGTTTGGAACAAATGTTACAGCGTTCAAAGTTGTGTCAAAATTCAGGACTTTCGGGACGAAAAGGGTTAAAGAACATAACAATTTATGTATTCTTTTTATAATTTCCGGGTACTTTTGTATGTAATGTACAATCTGCGTTTCATATATTCTGAACTCCGAGCTGACGAATTCGCAGATAATAAAAACAAGTTTCCAACACAAAGACTAACAATCATTAATATTCAAAATTTCATAAATAATAATATATAATCAAATATTACTATTTAAAGAAAAATAGTAGAGTTTCCAGCAAACGGAAAGGGATTGGAATTTTGAATTCCGTTGAATCCCTTTATTGAAGGTATTGGATGGAATTCACTGGAATAGAAAAGTTAAATTTGCAATTCCCACGAATTCCAAGGAATCCCTGAGAATATTGATGTAAACATTATAGGTTAGGTTGGGGAATTCAATGGAAATGCGCGGAATATAAAGTCGCGTAACAGAATTCAATGGAATTCACGGAATTCACATGTCTCTCGCGTGAATTCCTATAAAGGAATTGGAAAATTGCCAATTCCGAATGTTCAATAAAAGAATAAAAGATAAAAGCCCTTAATCCCTTTTCGTTTCCTGGGTTTGTCGCTATTCCCAGAAGAGTAATAAAAGTTGTTGATATTCAATCTTCATTTCCTTGAAAAGATTCAAAATACCGAGTTCATATTGTCATATTTATGGTCCCTGAACTCAAAACAATAAGAATACTATGTTCCAATATATAAAAAACTACTTACAGGTACAGACTTAATAATCGACACTCAGTTTTGATGCCACTTCAGTAATTCTTGCCGGTCGTAGAAAAAATGATTTGAATTTCGACATTCAAAGCGCATATGAGCCATGCAAGAAGCGTGAAAATAAGCGTCTAGGAAGAGTAGAAACATATAAATCCCACTCCAACCAACGTATATTAATTAGAACTTAGGGGGAAATTTTACCACTTTGAGCAAACATGTACAGTATAGTCCTATTATATTTACCTAATCGGTTCCTCGCCTTCCCCTCCCGTTTCGTTATATTTACCAAAAGAATGAGAGCGCTGCTTTTTCCACCCCCGTCAGTCGCGTTATGTTCGTGACATCAGAACAGGCCCTTCCTGAGGCCCCAGTTCGCAAGGTGGGGGAAAAAGAGAGTGGCGAAAGGTGAATATAACAAGACGGAACCGGACAAATATGCTGAGATATAAATATGGCGAGGCACTATTATACCGGGACTCTACTGTATTAACTTGAAGTAACGTGTTTTGAGAATAAACAAAACGTACATTCTATAAGTACATGTACGTTTTAAGTGTACATTTGCAATAACCATGCTTATGCGTACAAAAAATGTAACGAGAATACGTAGCCTCCTACCGGCGGAAGAGGAACTGCTGCCTTTCCAAACAGTTTAGGCAAGTGGGAAACTTTTCGCATACAGTAATTGATTATTCAAATTGTGCGCATAAAACGTACGTAAATTATTACCTTATTCTCCAGAAATTCACAATGTCTACTCTCAAAAAGTTAAAATTCACGCTTGTATGCTTAATATCTTAAAAGGGACTTAAATGTACCTGAACCGTTAAGTGCTGTACAAGTACTGCTTCAGGAACACTTGATGGATATTTAAATGTACTTTTCATTTTTATCAAGGCCAATAAGGCGACATTATTGAGCGTGTGAAGTCAATAACTTAATATGACGTTAGTAAAAGTAGGACCTGTGACAAAACAAGAACAATCACGGTTCAAGGGTTAGATTCGAACCAAATTTTTGGATCATCATTTGAAAAAACTCGCGTTCAACGAACAAAAGAACTAAGTAATTTCAATGTAAATCGATAATAATCAATGATAAAAATAAAAAAACTTCTCCGTTTTTTCTAAAATGAAAAATCTCTTGGTTATTTTTTTTTTATAAGCTGATGAATACAAGTTTGTATATGTGAAAGTGAGTTGTAAATGTAAACAAAAATGTAAATCGATGTTGTAAAAATCACCTTAAAAGGATCTTAATGTGATGCGATGAGATGCTGCATTTTAATTTTAAAATTTCTCTAATTTGTTATGCTAATTCGTCGTTGAGCGATTTAAACATATTTATGAAATCTAAACTATATAAAAAATTACATTATTTAAGACATTTAAATATAACCTAAAGTATCTTTTCTATTTTCTTTACTTTCAGCAAAATACAGGAATAAATAAGCTTTTCCGACTCCTAAACAAACTTTTAAACAGATACGCTCTTCTTTGATATATGCGCGACAGTATTTAACTTATACTGTATTTAAAAGTTTTTGTTATCTCTACAGGAACGTTCTTCCAAAGAAATTACGGAGCTGAAAAGTCGATTAGAGGAGGCAAAGGAATCGCTGGACAGGACAGAATCAGAATTGTCCCACGTGAGGTTATCTTACGAGGGAGAAAAGTCCAACAATATGTCATTGCATCTCGAAGTGGCTCGTTTGCGAGAGGATTTGGAAAACGAAAGGACTACAGGAGCAACGTTGAGAGTCTGTTTAGAAAAGGAAAGAAACGAAAAAGACTCTGCATTGTTAAGAACAGCTCGGATCTCCCAGGACATTCAAATAGCCAAGCAAGAAGGCAAAAGACAAGAAATTGAGAACGCTGAATTACAAAATAATGTGGAAAGGCTGGAATCGCTTGTTAGAAACAGGAGCAACGATGCTGAGGAGACCACGAGGAAATTGGAGGACGCCCTTAAAAGAATTCAGGAACTTGACGAAGGCAAACGCAGTACAGAGGCTCAGGAAGGCAATGAAAAGGCTTTGAAAACAAGTTTAACCGACCTGGAAGATCAGTTGACTGAAAAAAATAAGGTGATTGACAAAGAAAAGTTGAGGTTAGCGCCAGTCATTTTCTTGGATTTCTAAAATGTGTTTTGTGTTACAGACAATTAGGATTTTGCAGCAACGGTTAGCGGATATGAAAAAGACATTGCAACGAGAACTGCGAGTTCCTTCAACGTCCTTCGACGTCGATGCGGATTCATCTCCAGCAGTTTTGATTCCAAGTTCATCTAAAACGGTCACTGCCAAAAGTAACAACTCCAGGGAAGACGATGTAAATTTCAAATATCTGAAACATGTTATTATCAAGTTTTTAACCAGCAGGGAATACGAGGTAAACAAATTTTGTTAACAGATTGGATTTAGCATTTCGATGTCAAAATGTTTTTATGAATTCGACAGGCTCGTCATTTAACGAGGGCGGTGGCGACGCTACTACATTTTTCACCAGAGGAAGAAAGACTGCTTCGAGAGACGCTGGAGTGGAAAATGTCGTGGTTTGGTACTCGACCAAATTTAGGAATGGGACAGACGGCAAAAGCCATTCCGCCCAGCTGATAGTGAGGTATTCACATCGATAGTCAAAGTGGTTTTTCCAAGTCAATTCGTACAACCATCGTGAAATCGAGGAGTTAAGCAATGACTGTGTAAAAATTATAGAGCCACAGTGGCTTAGGGCTATCAAGTCTCGAAACATGATAAAATAAAGCTTCGGACAATGTTAAATGATCGGTATTTATAATATTCCTAACGAGACGTCAGTGTCTCGTCAACCGTTAGTATTTTTGTAAGAGACGTGTCTCTTTACATTCCACCGCTCGAGGTTCTTGGTTTCTTAACAAGAACATGTCGAGTTTTGCAATTACGCCTTGTGCGAACGAAGAAAGAAAGCACAATTGATTTTCTTATATCGTTGTACATGTAAACTTGTAACTTATTAATCACGTTAAAATATTGTAGGAACGATCCGTTACTCAAAATTGTATAAATAATGAAAAACGTGTATTGTAGATATCCGACATTAGCTTTTAACATGTGATATTGATCTGGAATGTAGTTTTACAATATTACTTTTATTCGAAATTTGTAAAGTTCAACGATTTTTTTAGGCAATGAATTTCTGTGGAAGGAGTATTAAAATAATTTATTTATTTGCACGGGCGTGTATCCCAAGTCATGGTCATTTTTGAAAACTTGAATCTAATGCTAATCGAAAAGGAAATTTCTAGTCTATCAACATTAGCTTTTGGTGGAAGTGATTCCATGAGTATTCTGAAAGCTAAACATTCATTTTATTAACTCATCGACGATTTCATCCTATAAGTACAATTATTGCAAGTTGTCAGAAATCTTGGCTATGGGGATAACATGTATGTGTAGTAGAATATTGCGTTAGTTCAATTATTAGTCATGTTTATAACTTATGCAAACAAACAAAACTTAAAATTGGACAGAGAAGGAAGAAATAAAATAATTTGGTTGCTTGTATTTATTTGCATGTTTGTAACCTTTCGATCCTGACATTTAATTAGTTAATCCCACATAGCAATGGGGTTTCTTTCCCGGTGTTGTTTTCCTTTTTATAAAAGTTTCCTTCTTTTCCTTTTTGAACTTTCCCTTTTTCTTTTTGTTTGTGCCTTCACAGCCTCCAGTTGGAAAGACAAAATTACTTTATTTTCTAATAAGAACAAGAAGAGCTTATAAAGCGACATCTGTAATGAAGATCTTAGCAATAACAGGTGTATTACCTTAGTTGCAAGTGGTAACTAAAAATAGTGGTTCGGAATCCAGTTTAAACTGTATGGCCTGCATTTATGACTCAACTACACTCAGAGAAGTTTGAGAGAACACCGGTATTGCCCACGGCAGTACAGCAGAGACAACAGTGGCTCAGACTGAAAGCGAACTGTCGTTCCAAATCATAATATAAATATTACTCCAGGACCATTGGGAATAGTGAGAGTACTGCCGCATGTAAACATTGAGATGGCTATTGTATTGGTTTGAGACGATACTCATATCAAACTAAGAGAAACGCAGTGCGGAAAGCCAATATAAAACAGATCTCTTGCTTTCGTAAACCAGTTGTCTCCTATGATACAACTTCTGTCTTAAACTTTTCTTCGTATGCACTGAAAAAATGTTGGTAGAATGGTTCGCCCAAACTGGGGATTTTTAATAGATACACGGAGAAAAATTAAAAGTACCTACAGCGCCGAAATTCGGCTAAGCTCAAGAAACTCGGGAGCCAAGCAGCTGTTGCTTGGCAATGGTAAACCAAATGGACACCCAAAGCTATCTACACCGAACAGCCCCGTATACCCTACTTTATCGACAAGCCGTGATTCTCTAAAAGGGCCCAAGCAGTGATAACTTGGCAATGTAAAGAAACCGTGGCTTGTAATTTCTTTCCGTGTACAGTTTCCTAGTACCCCAATAAACCAAAATTCTGTTTCTTGCTAGTGGCGTATTGATTATCCGAGATTCTTATTCGAATTTATACTATTTTATACGACCAGTAATACCAGAAATGAATTCATTCGATCTTATACGATACCGTATTTAACACACCCCAAAAATTGATTTGTTGCGGCTTAGAATAGCTTTAAATTCTGTCAATTTAATCGAAGAATTATTTATATCGTTTTCCGTATTTCGTAATTCTCGAAGAACTGTTCTTTTTTAGAGTTTTGAGTTCAAATCATTCGATAATCCAAAGCAATCGTTTCTTTGAGGTTATGTGCAATTATGTATTGCGCATTCAACTGAAAGAGCGGGAAAGAAACAGACTTATTTCGTACTAAATCGTACACCGATTTTTCGTATACTTTTTAGTTTGTTGAAACTGTGTAGAAAGTGTATGTATTATGTCTAGTGTCCTGCTTAGAAAAATGGATAGGATTACAAGTCAATCCGCTTGCGTCCTGTTTTCTAAACGTATTATTTTAATCATTCTTTATCCGAATATTGGATAGAGAAACAATACGGGGTGCCTGTCGATAAACCGGCAAATAAAAAAGCCGACAGGTCAAAAAACCGATAGTCATAAAGCCGACATCTAAAAAACTAGACACATCGACAAGCGGATTATCATTTTTTGAAGTGTCGGTTTTGGGTGTGGGTCAAAAAACCGACAAATAAAAAAGCCGACAGGTCGCAAAACCGACAATCGAAAAGCGGACAGTCAAGAAACCGACAGTTCAGAAAATGACTGTTCTTCTGACGATGAATCTATTTTTTTATGTGTCGGCTTTTTGACTGTCGGTTTTTTGACCTGTCGGCTTTTTGATTTGTCGGTTTTTCGACCCGCACCCACAATACGTTTACATCCAACTGATTTACGAAAAGTTCCAATCCGGTTCCATCCGCAAATGATGAGTATCTCAAATTAATATCTACATATTAATCCGAAATCTACCATGTACAAGTTTATCATGTTCCATCCGTTTCATTTTTATCCAATTCTTTCCATTTATTGTCCGTACTAAATGTAATAGGTTTCTATCCGATCTCGTGATTACACCTCTATCCATTATCGTCCGGGCGCTCTCATTGCCAGTGAATACGTTTCTTTCCGATCTCTTGATGACAACTGTATCCATTATCATCCGGATGCTCTCCTCGCAAGTGAATACGTTTCTATCCGATCTCTTGATGACAACTGTATCCATTTTCGTCCGGATAAGATATATGACAGTGGAAAGGATTGGCGTTCAACCGATAGGATACAAATGGATAGAATTGCACATTTCAGTTTCAAATGATACAGTGGATTAGATTTGATAGGATCTGTATACGATTAGTGGACAGAAACGGATAAGATAGTCTTTGGATTAAAGTGGAAAGGATTGGCGTTCAATCGATAGGATACAAATGGATAGAATTGCACATTTCAGTTTCAAATGATACAGTGGATTAGATTGGATAGGATCTGTATACGATAAGTGGACAGAAACGGATAAGATAGAGTCTTTGGATTAAAGTGGAAAGGATTGGCGTTCAATCGATAGGATACAAATGGATAGAATTGCACATTTCAGTTTCGGATGATACAGTGGATTAGATTGGATAGGATCTGGTTACGATTAGTGGACAGAAACGGATAAGACAGAGTCTTCGGATGAAAGTAGAAAGTATGTGTATCCGTTAGGTCGGATAAAAATGGATGAACTTAGTGGTTTTTATAGATTCTTACAAAATTGGATTAAGTTGTAATACTTTTTATGAATATTTTCGGACAAATATGAGTGTATTGGATAGAAACGGATTGAAATGGATAGAAATGATCGAATTTTGGATAACATTTCTATCCATGTGCGTCCATTCCTATCCGTTTTTTTAAGCAGGGTGAATGAAATTATTTATATAGTATATAAAAACTGTTAAAAGTGACAAAACAGGTACATTTTTCACTCTAACGATGCCGTATCGACAATGGTAGAAGATAGAGCAAAATTACTCCAAAACTAAAATGAATATTTTAACCCGGATCAAAGAACGAATTTGTACAAAATGTTTTGACGCTTTTAAGGGTTTTTATAAGCTGCATAAAAAATTTCATTGACTAGACATAATGCATATACTTTATTAACGGTACTATGAAGCTCTATCTATTCAGAAGCAAATTTTAACGTTTTTACAGTTTTAAATTTATAATGCAAAGGTGTTCCGGGTGGATGAGTTCGTGTAACAATCAAATTCCCATAGCATCAAACGAAAAATGATTAATTTCTGAGCTTTGAAATCTATTTCTGTAATTTTCTGAATAATCTTCTATTATCATTTTAAATCCTATCGCAAGGGTTGACTATCTTGTTCTTGCCTTCTACTGTATATGCTTCTACGTACCAATTATATCGCGAATTCTTCCATATTCCGAATGAAGCATCGATGTATATATTTTGAATCCTTCTTAATAATTGCTGCGATGGTAAAGTGGATGATGGCTTTCTGATTCCTCTAGAAGCGTTTCGCGGAAACTGTTCTAAATATTGAAGTAATTTAGTGAATTAAGTTTTTTTTTAATTTCCATAACAAATTAACAATAAAAACGAAAAAAAAAATTTAAGGGGTTGAAGGTCAACCAGCCTCCACGGGACTCATTCTGGACATAGATATCGAGGCTCATATCTAGCTGATGGTATACCTACAAATAATAAAAAAATATAACCAATTTTTTTTAATTATACGATATAACCATAATTTTTTCAGAAATACTTAGGGGATTTTGTGAACATTAACCTTTCCAATGGCAAAAATACAGAGAACATTGTATATGCTTTACTAAAAATAGAATAATAAAGCTCGTTTTGATGAACATTGAAATAAGTTGCAATTGTATGTTTTACGGAACGATACGGAAGCATTTGAAAATATCGCATTCTATCCTTCTAAATTCTTATTGAAGGATTCAAAAATATCTTCAATTAGACTTTCTTCGTTTTGTCGGTCTTTCATTCGGAAAGGTTCGTAAAATAAAAAGTTTAAAAATCCGAGTTTTATTAACCCTCCTGTGCACCAGTTTTTCTTTTCCCATAAAGGAACAATGTACTTTGGACGAGTATACTCGTCCTGGAGCACAGGGGGGTTAAATATCGTCTATTTCGATACAATTTGACTTCTTCAGCGCTAATAATAATTTGATTATAAGCGTCTATTTATACGAAAGGTGAAACCCCCATAAACTCCATAAAGGAAAAAGAAGGGGAAAACCTTTCATTCGCATCCTAGAGATTGTCTGATCAGTTTCATTCTTCTAGAAAGTTAAATGTGCATTATAAAGTTAAAAGAAAAACTAAAAAAGATTGTTTTCATTATTGAAATAAACTTCTCTATTGAGGTGTCTTTTATTTTTGCGTCGAATTTCTTCGAACAAATCTTGGATGTATGTAAGGGTCAACGATGTAATTAGTTGGTCCCTTTCAAAGGTTTTTGTAGTAATCGAATTATTTATTGTTGGTAGACGTTTTGCTACTGTTTGATCAGTGATTGCAATGGCGTAGTCGTTTTTTTAGAGCTGTTGAATTGGCTGGATATTTTTGTTTCTAAATTCAGAAATATGATTCACACGTATTGAAAATTTCGAGCAATTCTGAATAATTTGTAGTTTGCTGAGATATCAATAGATAGCACCACTATAGGGAGAGCCAGCCTTTACAATTCTGAAAAAATTCACACGTATTCTGAAACTGATTGTGCGTATCAGAGACTCTATTATTAATTATCATGTTCTATGAGAACAATTTTGGACGAAACGAATTTAAGGGTCCTCGAGTGACCCTAGGTGGGGTAATGGGGCTGTCAACAGGGCGAGAAAACTTTGTACGGTTAAGATTTATTCGTTTGCAGCTTTTTCACGAATTTTTGTATAGAAATCGATTCCGCATTACAAAGGCTCCCTGGTGAAGTAATTTTGTAAAGATTTATCGGTAAGAAGTAGTAGAAAGGTAACCTGAAAGTTTTACATCATGGGCATGTCATTGGGTTAGACGGAGATAAAGCAGAGGCCTAACATTTTGAGGTTCTTTTTCTCCTACTTCTAAGAGACAAATCTTTACAAAAATACTTCACCCAGGAGCCCTTGTGATGCTGAATCGATTTTTGCAAAAAATTGTAATAATAATAATAATAATCACGTCTTTATTGGCAATTACAAAAACGAATACAGGATATAAATAATACAAAAATGCCAAAGGGCGAGCCACAGCAATAGCTGTTTTCAGACTGACCGGGATCTTAATCGCACAAAGTTTTCTCGCTTTTTTGACAGCCCCTTACCCAATCCCAGGTCGCTCGAAGGCCCTTAATAAGACAAATGTCTTATTTGAATAGAATAATATATACATAAAAGTAGTAAAATGACACATCTGTTGTACTGGAAAATGTTCCATCCATAAAATCTTTAGAAGCCTCAATCGTAAAATTTATATGCACTTCACTACTTTAAGGTTTTTTGCTACTTCGATTTTTTGGAGAAACAGTCTTAAATCCCGTCGAATTTCTCTGCAAAATTAATGTAGTTTGAGACATTTACTGAGCCAAACAAACTATTTGCTCCAGAGAACACTTCCAGAATATCTACTAGGAAATGGTTCCCATTCACGACCATCGATTACAGAAAAATACAGTAGACTCCCGCGTTAGTGGCGTGCTCGGTTCCGAGCCCTCCCCTCAATCCCCGTGTTAGTGGCGGAAGTAGGAGAAATATCCCTTCCCCCGCTAGACTGCAGTCCTGCAGTCACGTGACGTAATTCAAATCACGCGCCTGGGGCCCGTACCTTATTAGGCCACGCCCCTCAGGCGGCTGGCGACATGGCGGGGATGGAAAGATTCCGAGAAGTGCCACTAACACGGGGTTCCATCGCGTCACTAACGCGGGACGCCACTAATGCGGGACGCCACTAACGCGGGAGTCTACTGTACCGTTGATGATACAACTACCGATCTCTGTCGATCGCAGTCCCGAATTTCATACAGACATAATTTTGCAGGGTATTGTTTTTGAATCTTTAATGGAAATAAACAAAAAAAATTCAAGAATGTCAATTCAAACTCGATGGAACGATTAGTTTAAGAAACGCGCACACTAACTCCTTAACGATTGTGTTCCCTTAAGACACCAGATGGGAATGAAAGGGAAAAAGATGATTTTTCTGACAATACAAAGTCATTTTGATTTAAATTCCGTTTTATTTACATCCAACAAAAATCAACAGTTCACTCGTAGCATTCAGTCTTACCGTACATTCAGCGACCTAGCTGCAGCCCTGAAGTTATACGATTGGTATCGATTGCCCCATATTTATTGCCTCGAAACAAAAATTTGTTGTCTTAACGGTATGTCGCAAGCTTCCGTGCACTCCTTCCTACTAGTATACAATATTACCATCAACTTATTTTCTGAAAACACGCTAAAGTTTATAAAATAGTGTAGTTTTATTCTCAAGTATTAAGCGCTACGCATTGTATCTGACGTAAGCTCCATTCGCGTTTCCGCCTAAGAAATTAAACGTACTATCCGACGAGTGTTTCGGAAAAAGAAAGGACGAGTTCAGTTAGCGCCGCGTACTATTAAAACCCAAGAACTTCACAAAATTACTATGGACGTTGCATGTTGAAATCAAGGACTTCTCTATAATGACTTAACGATAGTGACTGTAACGGTATAGACTTATTCAATTTTGTCGAATTAACAAACTACATGTAAACGAAAACGATTCGATTTGTTATCGAAGGAATTAAAAGTCGGTCTTGGTGGGGAATGGAGGAAAAGCGAAAACCTTTATGCGCTCAGTGTTCACTTCGTCGTTGTCAACGAATTTTGAACCCGTTTATGTACACTCAAATCCACCCAGTTGGAGAAAACCGATAAAAAATCTGTAAAAAAATGTTATTGTTATCGCAGTGCCTCTGCAGAAACTGAAACCGCAATCACTGACGGGAATCTATCGATGAGTAGATCAGAAAAATTATTTTATATTTATTACATAAACCGGACCGACGGTACGTCATACCGTCGGTGACGCGTATTTTCGCCGACGAATCGTTTGATATTGACTTGATTTATTAAAATATTCTATATATTAATTTTTACAAACTACTCGTGTGAAATTGATTCATCGATCAGTGATTCACGGCGCAGGTTTGTATTTATCGGTTCTTTTCAACTGAGGGTAAGTCGGGAATTGTGCACACATTTTTCATTGTCAAAAAGACGCTTCAGGATCTCGTTTGTATAAAAGTATACGCAAATCGCGACTGTCCTTTCGCTTTGGACCAAGCCGAAGGCATCTTATTTGTTCACGCATCCTCGTAAAAATTTCCCTTAACGCGACCCTATTCGTTAAAAGACTACAGGAAGTAGTTCGCAAAGGAAAATTCTAGTTTAAGTAGACTATTGGCCGATTTCGCCACACCCTGCAGGAACGTTGTCCCCAGGGAAATTTTAAGAGTAGAATCTCGTCTCGCCGACGAAAGGAATTTATAAATTTCTTGTTTTTTTTAGTAGATCCCACAACGATGTGGCGATGTTGCCTTCACTACTAAACTTGGTCGTCGAGGCTTAGCAGCTACTCCGAGACGATCAGAGTCGAATTTGTCCTATTTTTTTATATAGTTTAGTAAGAACACTTTCGTTGAAGAAAGTAATTTCTCCTTTCGCCTATAACTTCCTGTTGCCGGAAATGATCTGCTCGTAGAGTTCTGGAGTGACTTCAACGAAATCCATATTACCGGATCTGAAGTACATTTTATCTTGAATCTTGTTGGGGTCAAAGCCTTCCTTTTGGAGGGTGATCTTTGCTAATTTAAAAGTACTAGTTAGTTCCAGTTCTTTGACTATTCGTAGGAAAATTGGTCTAGCATAGGCCGGTAGGGCTTTGTCGAGGCCGGCTGCCAGCGCTTTAAAGTCCAGGTGACGGTCTGGATCAACGATCGCTGCCATTCCTGCTCTACCTTCCATTCCGGGAACCTTCAAAATTTTTTAAATGTTAGATAATATTTCACGAAAATGTAACCTAATAAATGAAAGTAATAAAAATAAGTTTCATTACCAAAACTCCGTATACTGTTGTACTCCTGTGGCCAGCTACGTTACTCACGATTCCTTCGACTTCGGCTGTTGCCACATTTTCTCCTTTCCACCTGAAGGTGTCACCCGTTCTGTCTTTGAAATAGAAGTACCTAAACTCGTCGATTATCATAATGTCTCCTGAAATTGAAATTGATATTAAAGTAATGCTAATTGGTCTGTATCGGCCAGTATTGTTGGATGCCACGTTTGTTTTCAGTATTACCCTTATCAGCAGGATAAGATTTGTCAGGAAGGTTCTTATCATAAGAAAGACCAACAAGGAATTTGTTTCAATATTATCCCAGCAAGTTCTCCAAAAGTAAAATCATCCCTACCTTCAAAGAACACTGAACATATATCTTTTCTAGTACCAATGATATAAAACCATCTTTAAGTTCCGGAGAGGAAATTGGACTTAATGTTGTTTGGGCTTTAAAAGAAGTGCCCTGAACATTTTGAGCTCAGTCAGAGACAAAACAGTCTCTAAAACATTTCTGCAGCATTGAAAGCAAACGAGGCATCTACAATTGAAATTTGATATAAATTTAAACAATCAATTATTACCTGACAAAAAGGCTTTGTCCCCTTTGACGAAAACATTTTCTATTGTTTTCTTTCTGGACGCTTCTTTATCCACATATCCGTTGAACTCTCGAGATGCATCACCTTGTTTTATCACTCCTACCAACATCCCTGGTTCATCTGCAATTAACACCATCTATTAATATTCCATCAAAAAATGTTTTCATCTTCAAAAATCTTTCTGGAGTTACCATTCATTGATTAAGATAAAGATCCAAGACATGACAATAAAGAGAAGTTGAAAAGTGATAGCAAACACAAATTTCGGCAGAAAAAAACGTAGGAAACATTTGTAATTAAAGTTCTTTGACTTCATGATTCGCAATACGATAACAAACCCAAACACTTCATAAAAAGAAGAGTTACTTACGTGGTTCTGCACGAATACAAAAACCATCTGGACCCCTTATTGGTTCACCAGTGTCGGGATGTGAACGGACAATAACCATTGGATGATACCTTTTTGGCAAAAATGATGGTATACATCCTATCGCTCCAACGGTATTATCTACATTAACTGTAAATTAAATACATTTCAATTGTAATTTATTATTTTGAGGTTAGGGCTAAGATAATATAAAAAAAATGATGCAATAGGGTTTAATAATTTCCAAGTATTATAACTTGATGATACATTTCCGTTAAAGACTAAATTAAAAAATAGGAACTTGAAACTAGATAGAACATTGGCCTTCATAAATTGACTTTAATTATAAACGAACAGAACAAGAGATTATTGTTTTCAATGGGAAAACGTGATGGAAGCAAATGTCCATAAAGGTAATAATTTTCGGAAAACTCACTCATATTGGCATTTCCTTCGCTAGATCCGTATACTTCGCCGACTTGTTTGATCTTGAAACGATCCATAAATGATTTCCAAATTAACGGCTTCATGCCATTTCCGAATACGATTCTAACTGGATGGGTTGAATCCGTTGGACGGGGCGGTGCGGAAAGCAAGTAGCGGGCCATTTCGCCAATGTACTGAGCGACCTGATACACAAAAACCGATTAAATAAACATGGACAAGTGAAATTTTCCAATTAATTTTCTGGATGGAAATAAACTGAAAATTTGGGAGTGTCAATTTTCTAGTATTTCAATCCTTATTTAATTGATTTACTTATTTAACAAGGTGTTATCTTATTTCATAACCCACATACACCAACACACATTCTTATAATATAAATACTATTAAATAAAAGACATTAAGGAAAAAAAAACTGATGGAAAACGGATTTGAACTCGCGACGATCCAATTAACAAGTCGACGACTTTATCGTTATGCTTCAGAACACTAAACATCGAAATTTTAAAATATTTTCTTACCGTGCAGTTATATTTAATGCAATCGGTCCAATATGCGGAAACTGAAAATTTGGTTCTTAGGACGCTTGGAACACCCTTACTCAGGGCACAGCCCGTACCGGCTATTCCTCCTGCAAGGTGATACAAGGGCAGAGAATTGTATATCACATCTTTATCCGTTTTTAATCCAACCATATTATACGTAGCTGTAGTAACTAGCAGATACCTAAATAACAGATATGATTTAAGTCGTTATTTTGATGATGATCAAATGTTTCTTATTCAGAAATAAATAAATTATTATTAATTTGACATTTTGAATTTTTCATATTTTTTATAACAGCATTGTAATACAAGAGAACGAATTTAATGGAATCGGCAGCTATTTGAAAGTTTTAACTAAAGAAAAAAGTCTCTTGAATACGAATAAATATTAAATATTAATGTTAATTCTTTGTTTAACAATAATATAAACAATAACATTTCGAATTTTCAAAGTATAAACCTTTAGGAGCTAAAAAGCGTTGGTAGTAGAATTATACTACAATCTAAGACTCTGGAGTAGTTACAGAATTGCCGCCCGAAGCGCTAGTACTCAGTCTTCTGATCGCCTATTGGCTAGCAAATGATTTATTAAGAAAATGTAACTTCGAATGTTTTGCTGACAATATTGTTATCAAATATTGAACATAATTACACCCAGTATTGATTACAATTAAAAATAAAGTGTAAGAACGAAATATTATATAGAAAATATAAGATTCATTTACTTATAATTATTCATTAAACTAAAAAAATTATAAACGAAGTACAATCACTTTACAAAAATTTAAATTGTTTTAGGTGTTGCGGTTTCCTAATCCAAAGTTTTAACGCAAAAAATTACAGTATTTTATAAAAATCGTACACGCAATACGTAAGTACGTTTTGCAGCGTAATCCCATTCGACTAGAGTTGTGAGGCCTCCCTGACCGGATTGTGGATCTCTTTATTCGTGTTTAGTATACTTTCCAAAGAAACTTTTTTTTCAGACATATTCGATATGTATTTTTAAAAATTACAAATCACATGAGACAAAAACTATTTTTTATTTTTTAAAACTGTGCTTTTGGGTCATAGAATTGAATCTGATAAACATTGACATTACAGAATATTGTAACATCGTTGATAAAAATGGAAAAATAAAATACAAGTTTTGAAAAGAAAAATAATTTTTCTTCGCAATTGTTTGTAAATTCGACATTATTGTTTTGTACTGGTTCAAGGTATCGTTGATGACCTCTTTACGAGGAGCTTCGAAATCGAGTTATACTTTTATAAAAACAGCACTACAGTACAATTATTTTGTTCATATATTTCTACGTGTGTAAAGGACACGTTAAGCATGACTCATTGATCCGTGATTTCTATGTTTGTACTTTTTTACACGGACGTATAAAGTGGTACTGACCTATACGCAATCGATAGGTCTAAATAACGAAGACTTTCGCGTGGTTCTACTATACATTCCGAGAAATTTTCAATGTTACTTCCTCATTTAGCTAACAATACAAACGCTGTTAATATAAGGTATCACTTGTTGCATTTTATAGTTTTTCATATTTTACTGCAATTTCTGATATAACTGGGAGGAACTCTTCACACTTAAGCTCGTTTTAGTTCATTCCGAAGTTGCGTACATCAGACATCAGTGACAAATATTACATCGATTCTTATCGTGACGTTGTCAGTTGCAACCACGTAACCTTTGTCTTCGTTGATATCGACACCGGAAAATGAAAGCTCCCCTTAATCTAATCGCAGTTCCGTTATGATTTTCATTGGGAGCTTTTACAAAAATGCAACGATTTGAAAGTTGAGATCTTTGGTTTTATGCACATTAGGCGATGTTTATGTTCATAACAATTCGTAAAAAGTTATCATAGTTCATGTATATTATTTTATCTGTTATTTAATATCGACCGGAAATGACAAAGGCATGAAAGATGTGATTATTCGCAACCGCCATCTTGAATCCTTGATAAAAATAAAACTTGACTTTAAATTAACTTGCGAATGAATATTTTGATAACAAGTTGACAACGCCATCTGTTACGCCAGAATTTGTCTAAATATGCGTCCAATACGACTTGAGCGCCATCTACCGTAGAATATTTGCAACTGATGTCGAGATCGATGTCAATAAAAAAGGTAAAAGAAGTCATTCATTTTAATATATGTGACGCGTTCTGAAGAAAGGGACCTAAGCGTCCGAACGGCAATTATGAGGAGAGGGAAAAGAAGAGGCAAGACTGCGGCCGCAGTGTTTCCGATATTCTCTTACTCTCTTTCTGTACAATACTAACTCGAGTTAGGAAGATATGCTGAAAATTTCAGCGCAAAATATTGAAAATTGAGCCGTTGGTAGCATATCTTTTCCCTCTCCTGCACAATTATCGTTCGGACGCTTAGGTCCCTTTCTTCAGAACGCGTCACATATTTTGATTTAAATATTACCTCGAATTAGGTATCAACACTGCTTTGGGAAGTCCACTAGTTCCGCTTGTGTAAACGTAAAGAAGATTGTCTCTATAACCTGGTTCTTCCTTAACTATAGGTTCTTTTGTAGACGCCGTTTCCATTAATTTATCCAAATGCAGACATCCATCGCCGCAGTTGACAGAACTACCCTGTCGGTATTTCACAACTTTTGGAAGCGAATCGAGAATGTCGTGGACAGCTGAAAAAGTTGTTGATTCTATGTTACCGACAGTGTCAGTTTTGAACATGGCCGACATAATCAGCTGATCGTAATATGGTCATCGTCGTAGTTTATTGGTTATGTTTCACTTACCAAATGCCAATTCGTCGGCGTAAATGATCGCTTTTATTTTGGCCGCGCTTAAGCAGTGAATGAGCGGTTGCAGTCGGAGATTGGTGTTGATCAGGGCTGTGATCACACCTATTTTCCCCAATCCTAGCCAAATTGCGATGAATTCTGGCCTGTTCGGCATCATCAGAGCCACCGCATCTCCTTTGAGGTACCCGGCATTTTGGAATACGAAGGCTATTTGATTGCTGTATCTGTCTATCTAAAAATATAAAAAAAAAAATAAACAATCCTTGATTAAATGAAGTAAATAGTCTTGAAAGGCATAGTTCAAGTTCGGGCCTCATTTTTTTTTCAACAATAAAAATTACATGGAACTTTTTAAAATTATGATTATTGACGTAACCTTAAAATCCAAAAATAAACAAATTCGATTATTATTCCGTAGAATCCTTATCAGCAATCATCGAATTGTTGAAGACGATACTTACATCTAAATTTGTCCATGTGCGACCTTCGAAAATGAAGCATGGCTTATTAGGATACTGGCGAACTCTTTCTCTGAAGAGTTTCATAACAGTCGCATTATTTCTCACGAATCCTCGGGATTCAAGCGCTGCATTTGTGTATCGATAAAAAAATCTGTAACAAAACGAAAAATTTATGTCAAAAATTTAGAAAAATGACCAAAACATTATTTTCATGTGTCTTAAATTATAATTTTTGTAGAGGTCGCTGCGTGTTCGGGGCCAACTTGTTTATTTTGAGGCTTATATATTTAAAATCGGTTTACGTGGCCCACTTAGTAGGTTAGACTACGATTCAAGAAAGTAACGTTCTTCCCGAGGTCTGGTATTACCTATCGAATCGATCCCTCGGAGTGAGAAAGAGAGACAAAGGTAAGTTGAACAAAGAACTTGCAAAGAAGTTTCTGAGGCCTACATATGAGTAACAGGGACCACGAGGTTGTTCGATAGAAACAATGGACGTGTTCGTTTAAATTTAGCTCCTCTATTTCAGTAATCGAATAATCTACATCACACGACGAAATCAAAGTTCACTGCTCTCAAAGTTTAGTTTGACATTGATTTTCGATCCCGTGAATTGCGTTTTGAGTATCACCGCGGTTGTTATCAAAGGTTGTTCCAAAGACAGTATTGCGGACAAATAACAAATAAATTCCAAATGAAAAGGTCACAAATAAATTGATGTTCATTTTCAAGGTCAAAATAAACAGAATGTTGTAAACAGAATGCAGTTTTACTAACCTAATCTAACATAACCTAAATAATTCCTGGTCATTTTTTATAAAGGATAGAAAATATGGCGTGAAAATAACCATAAACTAATAGGATACAAGTACATGTCTGGAAATTATGAGATATAACCACTCGGGAGTTTTACTTAACAAGAAAATAACAAAAAGGCTGAAAAACAGTAACAGTGTTCTGACGAGTTCCATCTAAGAACAAAAGGTGGCGCATGAATCCACAAGTAAAATACTGTTGAACGAATCTTTGGACTATTTCTCTTTTGGATCTGATCTCCATCTATCGTCGTTCAAAGTAATTTAATTTTGTAGACTATACAAATAACCGAGCACGTTGGCTAACTAAAAATATACAAAAATTCTGTCGATAAAAAAAGGTTTCAAGGAACGTAATAAATTTTGTAAAAAGCCGATTTTTTAATCCAACGAAAGAAATTAGCCGCGACTGCTAAAAATCGATGATACCATCTGAAGGAATAAGCACTGCTGGTTTTACGATGGTCGTTTCATTACACTCGTGTCGTTACTTAGAACTTGTGCGATTATTAATCGGCCACGAATGCCACGGTTTCTGCTAAAATATTTACCTGAAGGACGTTGTGCGATTACGGCCTTTGCCGTGTTTGGCCACTAATTTTGTAAAGAAACTACTAAAAAATGAAATTCTGAAATATTTAGGAGCAGACAAAATTCAAGTTGTGGCGCTGGAGTTGGCCAATCAGCACGTGCGAGAAATTATATATTACATCATGATTGAAAGATGTAAAAAGTGTTACCAACTACTGAAACAGTAGCAGAAAGTGTATATAGTTGAATCATTATTCTTACTAAAAATTGGATTCAATTGATTACCGATAGGTGGCTAACTGAAACTCTAGGCATTTTCGCAAGTATCATATACTTAACAATTAGACATGAAAGATCAATGTTATTTGTTATTTTTATTATGATTATTTCTTTGACCGCCGAAATTAAAGTTTTTTGAGGTTACCATTTTTCAAAATCGCCGAATAGTATAAAACATTTGGAACTCCATTAAAAAGGACAGAAATACTTTTGTACAAACGACAAGGGAGTAATTTGTAGTTTTGGTCGTTAAAGGATTAAATGATGTCCATTAAATGCTTTTAAGAACGAATAAATTAAACTAATTCCGCACCGAATATTTAATATCCCATTAACGTTTTGAAAAATTACCCTCTGTACTGCAGAAGGCAGATTTAAATTATAGTTTCGTTTTTTTTAATCCAGGGAGCACACTTAGTGCACGTGTAAAACGATTCTAAAATTGTAACTATGCTATATCCGGAAAAATTAAGTGTAATATGCATGTTAGGCACGAATTGCGGTGTACAGATTCAGTGTTGCGTCATACGAATATGCCGCATGAATATCCGAATTGTGAATGACGAGACAATGTAGTTCTATCAACGACTACATTTAATAAACTGGAAATGAAAATACCGCTTCCAATAGTCGATTTCTCGTTAGAATTTATATTTAACAATTTACCATTCGATAATTCGAGGATTTTCTTTTTTTTCCGCAGTTTTAAGATTTTTTTCGTAGTTAAAAGAGAAAAATCATATTTTTCAGATTATCGATTACTAAAAACTATATTAAAATGATAAAATCCGGAGTAGAAACGAAAATACTCTACCAAAATCGACAGAAAATTTGAGTGAAGAGACAATTTTACACGATGTCGAATCCAGTGGTTTGCAGGTTCGCAGTACAGTGGTCCTTCCCTTATTCTAATTTCCCTTATTCTACTGTCTTCCTGTATTCTAATTTTGTCCCTTCTCCTATTCTAATATTTCCCCTCACGCGTTCTCCCCACTGACATCTGTTGACGTGTAGATTTTCTAAATACAAATAACGGCGCATGTGCAACAAAAGAAAAAGAGACAAAAGGGAGACCGCAAATCGAAGTAGTGGGGGAGAGGGGAAAATTAGAATAAGGGAAGAATACCGCCATCTTGGCTGACTGGACAAATTAGAATAAGGGAAGGACTACTGTAGTTCGAGAACATAACCTATAAATGGAAGCGGTGCACACACTTTTATGTAATGATAAAGTAATAAGTTTCACGTGTTTTGTTTAAATGAAGAAAGCTAATGATTCTTAAACAGGAATATTAACTTTTATTATAAAAACAAGAAAGTGACGAAAGTCAATTTTATTACCAACGCATGGTAAGTTCCATTCAGATTTTATACGATTTAGGTTCGCGCTTTGGCCACTGGAAGTAAGTTATGGCGCATGATGACATTTCTATGTCCCGCCTTTTTGTAACAATCAGTTACATTTTAATTCAACAGCTTGTTTCTTGTAATAAGATCAATTGATTTATCAAACTCACTTCGTTCAGCATCTTAATTCGTTACTTTTTAATCAGTCATGCGGTACACGACACTAACAATTATTAAATTTATATTTTGGCACATGTTAGTCCGAAGTATAGTTAATTTTTTCTGATTTTTTCAATTTCGAATTGAAAAATATATCAATGGTGTAACCAACTGTGTACGGACTTTTTTCGAAAGCTGTTGCATTTCTTTTTACCTCGTACTTTTTGGCATAACGTAAAAAGTGTTCGACTTGTACGTTAAGTCAATCTTCCTAACCTAAAAATGTGAATTTGTTCGACGAATGGTCAAAAGCTACGTAACATATATATAATCAACTTAATTATTGTTTGCATTGTATTACCTGCCTTATTTTATTTAAACCCATGGAATTTTATTAAATCTGTATAAAAATAATAATTCTTTTCCAGGCATTGAATTGCCTTTTCAAAGTATACAAAGTAGGTTACTTCGAACCAATCATTGGAAAGATCGATAAAAAATCTATCAATTTCATATGTTCAACAATTTTTGAGGCCAAAATCAAGAGCTCTGAAAAAATGTTGAAAAAAGTGCCCCCATGGGCGTTAACCCGTTCCGTCCCAAAACGACAAAATTTGTCGCCGGTTTTCATCCTCCGTAAGATATCCTTGAGATATTGTTATGAAATGCAGGTTTTCTACAATTTTTGGGTATGCTCTTTTCGAATCTGAAGTCCGTTTCTCGATATCACTTTCCATTTTTTAAATATCCCCACTTAAATGGAAGAAAACGTGGAAAAAAGCGAAAACTTTTTCAGAAAACTGCAATTTTGATTGCAAAGGAGTTCTGGCCTCAAATCCTGTGGCATAATGAGACTTACTTAAAGTTTGTCAATATGAAGATTTAAATTACAAAATGGCGTCCTCTCAATGGCGCTATTGATTGGAATTTTTGATGTATTTTGCATTTTATAAAAATATTTCTGATATCTTGTAGATAGTTTTTGATTAGAGAGATTGATTTTTGATTTAGATTGTTTTTGAGGTGACTGAATACTAATTCGTTATTAAATTTTGCAAATTCAAAATGGCGGATCCAATGTGACTTCGAAACCTTCTATACACCAAATACCAGATAATTTTGTTTTTAATTTCGTTTAGCCATATTGAATATGCCATTTTGAATTTATCAAATTTATTAACGGATTTGTATTCACCAACCTCAAAAATAACCCAGAAGAACATATTCGTCAAAATACACTACAAAATACCAAAAATATTTTAATAAAAAGCAAATAAGAAAGAAAATTCGAAATTAATAGTGCCATTGCGCCATTTTGTAATTTAAATCTTAATATTGACAAACTTTTAGTAAAACTCATTATGCCACAGGATTTTGAAGCCTGACATGATTCCGAAACTCCTTCGCAATAAAAATTGCCGTTTACTGAAAAAATTTTGCTTTTTTCTACGTTTTCATTCATTTAAGTGGCCGTAATGAAAAACTGGGAAGTAATATAGAAAAACGGACTTCAGATTCGAAAAGAGCATACCCAAAAACTATCGGAAACATCCATTTCATAACAATTTCTCAGAGATATCTATAAACTTAAGAAGGACGAAAACCGGCGACACATTTTGTCGTTTTAAGACGAAACGGGTTAATGGGTTAAAAAGTTGGCATTCAGATTTGTTTAAAAAAATAAAAATGTAACGTTTCATAGTCGATGCAGGACTCAGATAGTGATAATTCATCAACAAATTCATTCAATTTTTAAATAGAAACGTATCTGATAAAAATATTAAAATTGTTTTACTGCTTTTAATAACTCCATTTACACTTTTATAATCAAGAGTAATATTCGTAATGGACCTGAATGTAGAATAGAAGATTCATTGTTTATTAGCATTTCTATCTGCGTAAATGCACTTGGATAAATCGGGTCACTTATTTTTATATGATTAACATGAGAGAATATTACATAAGATGTCGTATTGTATTAATATTTTTCTACTCTAAATACAAAATTATGTAATATCTAACATCCTCAAGATAAAATATATTTGTTATTATGAGTTTAATCGGTTTGTAGTTTTAATTGTATCAATAATACTATTTTTTAATAACTTTTTTATGAATAATATATATAATAATAACAGTATTAAATAATAACAATTGTTTGTTTTTATGTAAAAATGTTTGTGCACCCTTTTCAAAAGTGGAGTAAGTATGATAAAAGGATGATTTAAATAGAATATTATAATCAAAGTAATAAAAAATGATCGATATTATAAACGCGATTAAACATGAAATACGTCAAAGTTCATCGATACGATTAATTGTGCATTCGCAATGATTCTCAAAGTGTCGCATCTGAACTTTAGTGACTGATAACCAGAATCGATATATAATTACCTAATAAATTATGCAGTTAAGATTATTTTCAGTTTGAGAAATGTGGAAAATATACTCTTTGTTCTGTTTATCGAAAGTTTTCTTTTTCAATCTTCCTCTCATCAATATGTCATTTTATTATTCGTTTTGCACTGTTATTATGTTCGTTCGAAAGTAAATTTAGGAAATTATCGTAAATTTCACGTGGGAAACTGATGAGAATTGCACAGATTTTTTTGATTAAAAAAAAGAGAGGACCGAACTTGACAAATTCGTTGCGACGAGATTTGAACCTGGGACCTTCCGGTTGCCGGTCGAAGGTGTCGTAACAATAGAAAAAGTAAATTTTTACGATTTATCAATGATGTTAAAAAAACACATCAAGCCAATAGGGATTTATAAAGCATATAAATTTATTAAGTAAATTAAACAATTTAATTGTTAATAGTTGTTAGTATACTATAGTAAATTTCTTGACACTACTATAAACAAAGAAATTATTGGGAATTTGTTGGTTATGATTATATTCTCAAGGATTTTTATTCGCTTTAAATAGTAGTGACAATAACTATTGGATACTATTTATAGTTGACTGATAAACGAATATTATTACCACTAGTAAATACTAGGTACAATGTTCATTACTAGTAGAATTATGACATACCTTACTATGCTCCAATAGTTGCGGTAATAACTATTGATATCTACGCTTATTAATAGTACAATAAAGCCCTTAACTATTAGCTAATAATTTCCAATAGTAAAGTAGGACAGCTGTAAATCGTAATATTTAGTCTAATAATTAATAATAGTAATTATCGCCTACTATTCAAGGCATAGTAAACCAGTTGTATCTTCTACTATTTGCAAATAGTTTTCAAAATTTACTATACGTATAGTGATACTATAAGTTACTGTTAGTTGTTTTTAAATATAGTAGATCATAGTACAGATTATTGCTTAATTGTACTTGATACTATACTATTTCGTTTACTAATAAGAACTATTAAAACGACTATTTGAACTGAATACTATTGCAACAACTATATAGTTTCTATTCAAAACTGAATGACAATTAGTTTCTTTCGGAAGTAATACATTTCGGAATAACAATTTTTTGTTTTATGTTATATACCATAATAATGTTGACAAGAAAGATTGTTTTCCTGGTGCTTAAAAAAGTCATTTATTAAGTAAGATAATCTTTGGATATAATTCTTCAGAACTGTAAAATCGCTGTTATTTAATCGAATCAATCTTACAATCAAAAGCACGCTTAACCATACTTAAATGATTAAGATTGATCAAAATCATGATCAATTTGATTAAATATCACAAAATTCTACTCAAGATTAAGAACAATGAATTGTCAATTTACGATTTTGATAAAAAGTCAATTGTATTAATTACTCATTAGTTAATTAATTTCGCACATCTCTTTTTATTTCATAAATAAGTAAACGACGTATTGTATGAATATACTGAACAATTTTGACTCTAATCAGAGATCAATTTTTGTTTTAATCCAAAAAGGGATTGAGACTTCGCTCCAAGGATTTTGAAATGTTAATAATTGTTTGCTGCATTGCAGTCGAAGCTAATCAATCTCGATTAGAGTCACAGAATGATTCAATTTTAATTATTTCGCCCTTCAAAACTGTTTCATACTTTAATTGAGTTTTTCTAGGTTGTCACTCATGATTTTGTTGGATCTTGAAGGTATTATATATTATGCGAAAGAACTTGATTTGTATTTAAGAGAAATTAAATCCGAATTAATTATTCTCTGTTTAACAGTTGCTGATTGATTTACATTAAGTATTAATTTTCGATTTCAGTAAGTATAATAGTTTAAACTTCGAATATTCATCTATTAATAGATTAAACTGAATAACCTCGATTTTAATTTCACTTTCATGCTAAATGAATAGCATAGTAAGTATGATAAGTAACTTTAAGTATTTTGACAATAAAAAATCTAACAATGAATATTCTGTCACTAAAAAACGACCACTTTAAATTAGACATTCGTATTGAATTGGTTGGGACTTTTTAACTATCGAGTTTCAGAGATGCATTTGGGTTTGTTAAAACTATGTTCTGGTTACATACAGAATATTTCCTTACTACTATCTCATTATTAATAGGAACGAGAATATACTAACTAATTAACCCGTTTCGTCTTGAAATGCCGTAAATTTTGACTTCTTTTCATGAGGTGCTTTCTTAGGGAAAAAATCACTCAATCGTTTTGATATAACCATACCTATTGTATTTTTTCTCGAACTTTCTAAATCCGGTTTCCGATTGACCATATCTGCCGCCATTTTTTTACTATGGCGGTTTAAACACAAAAAAATTGTGAATTTTGAAAAAATTTCTTCAAATAATCGTCTTTTTGAACAGGAAACCGTGTTCGGAACAAGCTAAGTCTCTGTATCTGGTGGAGTAATTAGTTACACTAAAAGATAGGATAGTTATTAATTCTGCATTCAAAATGGCGGCTTCAAAATGGCAGTTCTGAGTCAAAATTTTGTTGAAAAATTCCTGGACGATCTAACTCAAAAGCTACGAGCTTTTTAAAAAAAATGTTAAGAATAAAAAGTTCTTAGAATTCATTGAGAAATAAAGTGGAATTTTTTCAGATTTTTTAAATTTTTGAGAAATTTTTTTTCAACATTTTTTTCAAAATTGTAATTTATTTACGAAAAATTCTGGACAAATTTTAGTGCATTCTCTGATAAATTCTAAGAGTTTTTTGTTCTTTGCAATTCTTTCCAAAAGTAGATAGTTTTCGAGGAAATTAATTTCAAATATTATAGTTTAAGATTTTTCTTTTTCGAAAACTATCAACTTTTGGGAAAAAATGCATAGAATAAAAAACTCTTAGAATTCATCAAAGAATGCACAAAATTTTGTTCAGAATTTTTCGAAAACAAAATTACAATTTTGAAAAGAATTTTGAAAAGAATTTTTCAAAAATTCATTTAAAAAATCTGACAAAAATCCACTATATTTCTCGGCGAATTCCAAGAATTTTTTATTCTTAGCATTTTTTAAAACAAGCTCATAATTGTTCAGTTAGAGCGTCCAGAAATTTTTCAACAAAATGTTCACTGTGGTCCGCCATTTTGAATCCGCCATTTTGAATGTTGAATTAATGACCATCCTATATTTTAGTATAACTATTTACTCCACCAGATACAGAGATTCAGCTTGATCCGACGCAGCTTCCTGTTAAAAAATACGATTATTTGAACAAACTTTTTCAAAATTCACGATTTTTTTCTGTTTAACCCTTTAAGGACCAAATGTACAAAAATTTGACACGAAGTCTGTCAGTATTTTTTAGTATTTAAATTCAATAAAAAAAATTGTGGTATATACGTTTCCAATTGCTCGAACCCCGCTCTTTCGAATGGTGGATGGTAAAATACTGTCAATTTTAAAATGAACGAATTACAGACCATTTTTTAACAAAAATCATGAGATTTTAAAAGTTTTTTTTCATTTATCGTTTTTTTTTATATCACTTATAGCATTACTATGCCTCAGTTCGGTATAAATAACGTGACAAAAATATCTAAGCTTCAAAATGGTGATATATGTTTTTATAAAATTCGAAATGGCGGTCCCGAAAATGGCGTCCTAAATGAAATTTTCTTGAAAAATTTGAGAACGCTCTGACACAAAAATTATGAACTTTATAAAAAAAATGATAAGAGTAATAAGTTGTTAGAATTCATCGACGAATACACTGGAATTTTGTCAGATTTTTTTTATGATAGTTTGAAAAAATTTTTAATTGCTTTTTTCCAAAAATTATGAAAAAATTCGAGTACATTTTTTGATGAATTCTAAACATTTTTTGTTCTTTGCATTTTTGTCCTAAAGTCGATAGTTTTCGAAGAAATAAATGTCGAATGTTGCGTATTTATATATATTTTATATTTTTTCCATCAGAAATTATCAACTTTTAGAAAATATTGCAAAGAACAAAAAATGCTTAGAATTCATCAAAGAGTATACTAGAATTTTTTCAGAGTTTTTGGTAAACTTTTAAAAATTTTTTCAAAATATCATAAAAAAAATCTGACAAAATTCCAGTGTATTCGTCGATGAATTCTAACAACTTATTACTCTTATCATTTTTTTTATAAAGTTCATAATTTTTGTGTCAGAGCGTTCTCAAATTTTTCAAGAAAATTTCATTTAGGACGCCATTTTCGGGACCGCCATTTCGAATTTTATAAAAACATATATCACCATTTTGAAGCTTAGATATTTTTGTCACGTTATTTATACCGAACTGAGGCATAGTAATGCTATAAGTGATATAAAAAAAAACGATAAATGAAAAAAAACTTTTAAAATCTCATGATTTTTGTTAAAAAATGGTCTGTAATTCGTTCATTTTAAAATTGACAGTATTTTACCATCCACCATTCGAAAGAGCGGGTCTATCCAAATTCCGGAAATACCTCAAAAACATTTAAAACGAATGGGAAACACCTGATATTTAAAAAAACCCAATTAACAACTCAGGCATTAAAAAACAGGGCAGTTAAAAAAAACCGCAATTCCAAAACCCGAAAATACTTAAAAGCCAGGTATTTTAAAAAATGACTCAAATTAAAAGGACTGTTTGGTTTTTAAAATGTCAGGGTTTTGAATGTCGGGTTTTAGATTGTCGGAATTTTGATTGTTATGTTTTTGAAAATTGCGTTTTTGAGGTGCCACCAGTCGTTGGGAACATCTCAAAAAACCGAGAATTAGAAATCGCGGCATTAAAAAATCCAGCAGTTATAAAAGCTATCATTACAAAACCCAAGTACTACAAAATCAGGCATTAAAAAACAGAACTATTAAATATGCCGTCATCCCAAAACCCGAAATGACCTTAAAATCCCTATAATTAAAAAACCAATGAACGATCCAATTAAAAGAAAATGACGAACACCTCAAAAGCCCGACATATAACAAAAACGCGACATTAAAAAATCCGGCAATTAAGAAACCAGACATTAAAAAAATACTACAACAGAGAAATACTAGGACAGTTAAAAACGCCATTTAAAATCCTGAAAACCCCTAAAAATACCGTTGATTAAAAAATCCGACCCAAAGCAAAACTGAAATACGTCAAAAACCCGATAATCAAAATCAAAACAATCAAAATACGGATAATAAAAACCCCGACAACCAGACATTAAAAACCCGAATCAATTCAAATACAATTTGCGATAGATTTGAGGATTGAATCGGGGCTGGCTTTTTAATTGGTAGGTTTTTGAATGTTGGATTTTAAGGTACTGAGATTCGATCGAAACATTTCAAGAATCCGCGATTCAATAGCCCAATAATTAGAAACCCTGACATTCAAAAATAAGGCAGCTAAAATTCCAAATCATTCCAAACCCCAAAAACTCCTGTAAACCTCTAGAAGAAAAAAAACCAACTCAATTCTAACTGAATGGAAAACGTCTCGAAAAAGTGAGACTTGAAAATCCCGACAATAAAAAAATGTACAATTACAAAACTCCGACAATAGAAAATCTAACAATCAAAATCCAGCCATTCCAAAATCTGGCAATTCAAAACCCCAATATTAAAATACCCGAAAATTCGGGTATCCAACTTCGCCTCTAAAAACCGGATAGTTAACCTTCACATAACCTGAAAACACCACAACATTCGTAGATTAAAAAATCCGACGCAATTCAAAATCAATGGGGAGCACTTGAGAAGTCTGAGTCTTCAAAAATCCTGTAATAAAAATTATGATATTCAAAAACCCGACACTTCAAACACCCGAGTATCCAAATCACAACAATAAAAATTCTAAGAATAAAAATCCCGGTAATAAAAACCTCGACACCAATTCAAAACGAATTTTTGATAGATTTTACAGTTGAATTCATTCGGGGTTTCGGAATGACAGGGTTTTGAATTGTTCGGTTTTTGATTGTCAGGTTTTTTATTTTTAGGTTTTTGACGTGTCATCATTCCTTGAGAATCTCTCAAAAACCCTAGATATAAAAAACCCTACAGTTTAAAAACGCGTCATTACAAAACTCGAAAGTACGTAAAATACTCATTAATTAAAAAAAACCGCCACAAATCAGAACCGGAATACCTAAAAAATCCGAGATATTAAAAACCCCATACTTCTAACACGCGACAATTAACATCCGAGTAATATAAAACACCACAATTTGAAAACTCGACCCAATTCAAAACTAATGCGGAACACCATAGAAGTCTGATTCTCAATCCTATAATAAAAATCGTGACATTCAAAAACCCGAAATTCAAACACCGAATAGTTAAAAAAACCCTCAAGAATCCATTTATTAACAAATCAGACCCAACTCAGATCAGGATTACCTTAAAAATCCGACACTTCAAACACTCGAGTATTCCAAATCGCAACAAAAATTCCCAAGAATCAAAATCCCGGTAATAAAAACCCTGACAATTCGAAAACCCGACAACAAGTCAAAACGAATTTTTGATAAATTTGACGATTGAATTGAGTCGAGTTTTTTAATTGTTCGGTTTCTTAATATCGAGTTTTTGAGTGGCAGGTTTTAGATTTTCGAGTTTGTTGACCTACCAAAGATCGTTCGGAATCTCTCAAAAACCTGAAATATCTAAAACCTGACAATTAAAAACCTAAACATTCAAAAACTAGACAATTAAAAAAAATTTTTGTTACAAAATCCAGATACAGATTCCCGGTATAATTGCATCCCCCTATATTTACGTCCCAGCATATTTGCCACGTTCCGTCTCGGTATATTTAATAGTCGTCGCTCTCTCTTTCTCAGGTAGAGCCTGACGTGACGTCATGAGCATAACACGAGTTAGGAGAGTGGAGGAAGCGGCACTGTCCTTGTTTGGTAAATATAACGAGACGGAAGGGAAATACCGAGTGGGTAAATATACCGAGAGTCTACTGTATTAAGAAACCAGACAGCTAAAAATCCTGTAAAACCCTTAAAGATAAATTAGTAGTCGGCTTTTCACTTTTTCACTCGTAGTTTTTTACTAATACTATCCAGTGTTTCCATAGTAAGTGAAAGTTCTTACCAAAGTAGACAATTTAACGGATAATCACTATTTCTATTTGCTAATTTAATTAGTGATCAGATTAATTTCTTTATTGGTAGTTTTTCTAAAAATGCTACTGTGTATTTTTAGCAAAGTAAGAAATAATAATTTAGTAGACTAAGAATAGTAATCACTATTTATAGTTGCAAATTTAATTAGAGGTGTACTTTTTAGTGTTCTGTTACTAGTTTTTTGCCAATACAATTTAGCAGTGTTCGTTAGTAATTAATAGCAGATAATCACTATTACTTATTGCTAATTTAATGAGTGGTCGGAGTAATTTTGTTATTGGTAGTTTTTTTTACTAATTCTACTTAGTATTTTAGCATAGTATGTAATAATAGTTACCATAGTGGATACTGCAGAAGTAATTAATAGTACATAGATAATCACTATTTCTAGTTGCTAATTTAATTAGCGGTCGATTTTTCATTTATTCATTCATAGTTGTTTACTAATACCTCTTATTGTAGTTTGTAAAGCAACTAATAACAGTTATTATATAGTAGATAATGTAGTAGATAATTACTATTTCTAGTTGCTAATTGTTGCTGATCAGTTGTACATTCAGTTATTATTCAGATAAAATTGTAAGTTCTGTAATACTATTCTCTAACTACTTTATAAAGTAGTACATATTAGTAGTATATTTCACTATTACTGTAAAATTGAAAGAAAACTAATATACTTCTTATTTGAATATTCATATGAGAATATATTTGAAATAAATTAGTTTGACATAATTAAAACAATTTACTTTCTGTACAATGTCCTGATTTTTATAGTTGTTATAATATTTGCCTTAAAAAATAACCTGAGGATACTATGATTCGGTTTAAAAACTAATCACGTCTTTCCCTTATTTAGAATACAAAATTTGTTCTTCGCGAATTTTATTAACCAACGAGGAAGCTAGTATGAATGTGATTAGATATCAAACATGCAATTACTCCGAGTGAAATTTCATCGATTAAAATCGACTCTCAGATAATTATTATCAGATATTAATTAACTAACTAAGTGGAACATTTCTCATACAAATTTTTATCATCTCCACTCAAAAATCGAAATTTAATTCTTGCTTCCAATTTTTGCAATTTTTCGAATTTATTCCTTTAATTTTTTACCTCAATTTTATGACGTTTTAATTAAGTCTAATTTTCGTTACATTTTATTGTCAATTTTCTGTATGGATTTGTCATCATCGCGACTTTCAGTTTTTGTTACAGGTTACTCACGGCGATAAATGTTGGCCGCTGAATATTTAACAAAAAACTCTTTATTATCGAAATTTGTAAATATCCACTCATTTTGTAATTAATATTTCTTAAATATTTATGAGTTTTCAGAAATGGAGTTTTTGTAAATTGATTTTTTAAACCTATAAGTTATTGATTTGACATTTCATTTTTTCTCAAATGCTCGAATGTTTTGATATATTTTCAGTTATTTTTTATAATTATTTGAACATTGACTTGTACTTTAAGGGTAGGAAATACAGCAAGCAGACGGTGAAATGCTAAAGAAAGGCTTCCGCAATCTGCAATTACATTTCGGATTTAGTTACCTCTGTCTGATTCGATTTAATTGAAACATTCCTGACAAACTATTCAGTAAGTTGCTTGTAAAACATATTTTATCGTTTGTTTGTGTTATATTAAAATAATCAATTGAAAATTAAAATTAATATCTATTATAATTTTTAATTGAAATATTTTTCTTCCGTTTCTCTTGTCATTTTTTCAATATTTAATATTATTAATGTTTTAATATTGTTATTGTTAAATATGTTCTGCTTCTGATATACAAAATTTATGTTATAACTATTAATATAACAATTGTTTCGTAATTAAAATCTGGATGTTAACTTCGAGTACCATTGTAACGTAGTAATTTTAAAGTAAAAACGGTTAACTTTGTGGCGAAATTGAATTTATTTTATCAGTGTTAATGTGAACTATTACATCAACTAGAATTGTAAATAATATTCATTTTTAAAAATAATATATAATGGTAAAGGGCAGTACGTCAGTGACAATGTGTACCTTGAAGGATATTGATTTTACGATAGAAATGCATCAAAAACTAAAACTACAGACCACTATTTCATACACACCTCTTTACCCTTTCAATGGAAATTTATTTTAAAACTATTTTCTGTCTTACATAATGAAAGTATGCGAAGGTTTTATAATTTTTCCTTCATGAAGTAATTTTAATGAATATTCAGTTCTTTAAAAGTTAAATAAAATTAAAAAAATACTCATGAAAATTACGATGATTAATGACTAAAATCGTTGGTATTTGCAATTGAATTTTACGAATTGTTTTGGATAATGTGAACAAAATTAGGTTTTAAGGTAAGAGGATTATGGAGGAGTTTGACATTTACAACGAAATTAAGTTTAAAAAAAGTTAAACGCGGAATACTTTTATTATTTATTTTAAAAAATATAATTTTAGAAGCGATAATGACTTTTAGAAATTCAATTTGACATGCGATTATTTTTTTATTAAGTAAAAAATGTCTTAAACTCAATGTTCCATGTGTTTTATACTTATTAAGGAACCGGTAAGTAAAACGCAATTATGGTTATAGATTTTATTTTACTATCGCAGACAAAGGTTTAAATGCTTAATATAAATTATGATTTTTTTTATTTTTTCTTAGATTTCCTTAATTTTTCGAATTTTGTCGTCTCCTGTGATAATTTTCATTTTTGTTTATATAATCTTTTTTGGCAATTTTATTTTCGATTACTTTTTGATTTTCTTTTTTATACAACTATGTCTGTAACCACTCATCTGAATGAAGTACCAGTTGATGACAATTCGGGTTTACCACTTTTTTAACGTACGTATTTTGGGGGGACTGTAAAAACTTGAGTGAAGACATTTAATATGGATAGGAGCTCCTGAGGACATCCTGAGACGGTCTTGTGTTGTTTGGGTTACAATAGAAATGAAAGTGAATATTTATTTCGTGTCGACAATTTCTATCGGGATAAAAAATGCTTCTATTAGGGTTTAATTTTAATGTTTCTTAAAGTGGTCCCGAAATTGGGACTCCGTTCCGTAATTGGGTCTTTCTACATTTTCTGTACAGTTGCATTAATTTGGAAGCCACAAATGTAACTCAAAATCGACAATTCTGCTTCGCAAAATGAGAAATTAGGTTAAAAGAATTTTCTAAAAATACAAAAACTAGTGTTTATATATTGATTTTGCGACGTTTTCAATCTGAAACACTACTTTGTAGAATAAATGTCATATAGAAATGAGCTATAAAAATGTTCAAAAAAGCTTCTTTATGTTTTGACGGTTTTTGTAATGTTTTTATTTGTTTAACCGAGCTATTTTCTTGGCTGATTGTTATTATTATAAACAAGTATAAACGTTTTAAAGTAATTTATCTTTTTTTTTAAATCTTTGTAGTTGTTTTTCCAGTTTTCTTTACTTGAAAAATCGTAATAAATACAGTTCAGAGTTATTCACAAAAGAGTTTTAAACATTTTTTTTTAATATTCAAGATTTAAAACAATTTTTGTTAATTTATCGCTTTTGTTGAGTTTGTTCACAGGATTTATTGCTTTTATGTTTATGTTTTGTACTATTTTTTAACAGCTGCATTGTTTTAATTCTAACAGTTTGTTTTATTGTTAAAATTTTCTAGTTGCCTTCATTACGCTTATCTTACATTTTCATAGATTTATTTGTTATTTATAATTTTAATTTTAAACCTTGTAATCTACAATTACAAAAATGAATTTCAATCACGGAAAACAGAAATAGTTGGTTTTACTATCCAAATATTAGGAACTATAACGTTTTTCAGTTGGTTTTACTCTTTAAATAGTAGACTTAGCTACCAATATTTAGATAGTAAAATTTACTAACAGGCGATGACTGTATCTTATCGGATTATCCGGTTAGTAGTTCCAACTATGTCATTTTTTCGAGTACGTAATACACATTGAAAACATAATTCGACGTGAAAAGTTGTTACTATTAATTAGTCGATATTTTACTAGTAAACATCAAACAACTTCTCCTTCAGTATTAAAATTCTACTAATCTAATAGTAGTTATTATATAATCTGATACTTATTAACAAAAATTTGCAAATGCTGGAGAATTTTTAACATTATTTCTTAATTAAATTAAAACTGAATTAGTTACTGATATTTCGTTTTAACTTAACCTAAACTACTCATTAAGTCTACTAATTTTATACTAATTCTAGGGCCGCACAAAACTGATTAAAGTTTTCTTTCATAAGATCATATGCATTACAGTCCTCCCTCTGTAATTGATGTCCGATCGGGGCCGAATTTATCCCATATTGCCTCATGCCCCCATAATTGCTTGTCATCCCCCCCTTCTTACTTCCCCTTCCCACTAATGAAACAGTTAATAGAACATTCACGCGCATGCGCGACTGTGCCTTTCTTTTTACGGTGTACTTGGAAGGGGGTACCTGCAGAACAATTATGGGATATTTGGGGTCTACAATTACGGAGGGAGGACTGTACGTATTTTTGGGTCGCTCAATATGAATCTAATATCCGTTTTATTTCATCACGTTAGAATTTTTCTTAACCTCAAAAATAAAGCGGATTTTACATGAAAAGGTTCTGGGGTAGATGATCGCCAAGTATGGTTTTCAAAATTCAAAATGGAAAATCCAATGTGGTAGTCGATTTTTTTTAAATTTATTGATTTTTACAAATTTTTTGTTGACAGAATTTTAAAACGAGTAGAGAAAGGGGCCTTAAATGATGATTCTACAAAATGAACAATACAAAATTAAGAAATTATAAACATTCGATGTTTTAAATTGATTGACAATAATTGTAAATTAAAATATCAATTACATAAAAATCTTTGTTAAAGTAAATTTTAAAATTATACTTTAACATTATTTTGAAAAATGAACAAAACATGTATAAAAAAATTGCACCTTTCGGCGAAATTTTCATCGTTAAATTCCCACAAATTGCAACTGCGTTCTTACTCGTACTAAATGTTAGATGATCCGCTTTAATTTAGTGCGCGATGTAATTTCCGTATACATATATCAAATTATATGAATAAGATAATGCAGTTGTACAAGTAGAACGAGGTTTTTTCTTTAGCTTTATAGATTTTATTACATCAGTATTATTTTAAATAATTTCTACCATAAAATCAGGGGTTTACGGTGAAACTAATTGCTCTTAATCGATTAGGTAGAAACGATGTTCATTAATTATTAGGTTACCACATAAATTGGTAATTAATTATTAATTATTTCATTCCGAAGGCGCGATAGTTAAATATTTCTCTTTCTAGCATATTTTAATTTATTATTCACAGTACAAATTATTTTGCCGATTCATCTAAAATTCTTTCACAAATTTACTCAAAAATAAAAATTAATTAAAAAATGAGTTTTTGTTACATACAAAGTAGGTGGAATTGTTTTTTATTTATATCTAAAAAATTAATAATTCAGTTGTTTGTTGATCGATTTTACATAATTTGTGTTTGTATTCGTGATTAGTTGAAGTTTATTATGCAACTGCCGTTAATTTGCGTCATTTTCTCTGATTGTTTTTCTTTATTCGTCCACTTATGCTAATTTATTTAAATTGTAGACTAATTAAATGGGAAATAGATTTTCATAATGTTTTTTTTTGCAATTTGAGAGTCAATTTCCAATTAAAAAAATATTAGTGATGAAAACAATGATGATTAGCAGTTAATCATAATCTTTTATCCATTTTGTATTTTAGAGTTTCTTCAATTTATAGTTGATCTTTCTACTCTTTTCGACTCTTTAAATATGAAATAATAAAAATTAACTTATGTAAAGAGAAAAGTTACCATCAATCAGTAACTGTTTTACTAATAAACTCTAAAAAACGACAAATTAATTTGTAGAAATCTACTAATCCGAACAGGAGACTTGATTTGACATGATTAGTTTAGTAGCTTATGGAATTGGTCATAGCTTGTAACTTTTTATTAATAAAAATGATTGCTAATTAGTGATCCACTTCTTATTACTAGTTTCATACTAATTCAGATTTGTGGAGTATACATATATTGCTAGATTTACATATTACCTTTAATAAATCTTCAATTCTTTACAGAATGAAAAAATTTGTCTTTCCTTCTTAAAAAAAATCTTAGAAAATTCTCAAAATTTTATAAACTAATTCAGACTATTCTACTTAACTAGAACTAACATTAATAAGATAGTTTCGAGAGTAATGAAACTATTCAAGCAACGTATTTAAATCTTTTTTGTATATATTAAAACTACTAATTATTTTTTTTAATTTCATGTCGTTGCCATTGATCGAATGATGGATTAATATTTATTAATTATATTAATATTAATATCTTTTACTATTTGAGTAATTTCCAAATACGTTTAGAGGATGAGAATACTGCATAGAATTGTGAATTCTAACTACTATTACGTAATCTAGTGGTTCAGAATAACTATTTATATTTTTGCTAATCTATATGAAAAGTTATTTCGAAACTTATTAGTGTTTTCGAATAGTAGAGGACTGTTTATAATTCTCATCGAACGTTAGTTAATATCTGCCATTTTTATTTTACTTTTTTCATATTTACCTATTATTAAAATTATATTACATTTTTAATATTTCTGTTTAACAATCCTTTAATCAATGTAGTTATTATAACTATTACACAACTGTAACAAATCATATAGTTGTTTCAACTACAGTAAATACGTTTTATACACTTATATTGTCACTTAGATTAAGGAACATTTTAATTCCGACTTCTTTCTTAACTATTATTAACTAGTCCTTAGTTTTAAATATTAAGGATCCGATCGATATGACCCAATTTCAACAATAACTTGACCAGTAACCTTAGTGACAGTATATTTAAATGTTTAAGTAATGTATCTGTGGTTGACAATCAATTTTAGTAGTAACAAAGACTGCTATTGACCAACAGTTGTCTAAAACAAAGAACAAATATTTACAAATTCAACCAGTAAATTTGATATACAGTAGAGTCCCGGTATATTTGCGTCTCGCTTTATTTGCGTCCCAGTATATTTGCCCGGTTCCGTCCCGTTAAATTTGCCCATCGCCGCTCTTTACTTTTTATTACTTCGGCTGCATATATATTTACTTTAAATAACTTGACCACTAACAGGTTATGTATCCCTCTAGCGATAGTATAGAGAACTAAATGCCTATTATCGAAAAATCGATCCGGTTTCTCTATGTGATTCTCTAATAATTCTAATTTTAATTTTGCGAGGTTAAAAAACAATCTAACTGACTATTTTTTCTACGATATATGTGTTCAAAAGTAATATTCTCGAAAACAAAGTTTCCATTTGTCATTTTCATTCGGATGCATTTAAAACACATGATTTTAAAAAGAATTTTTATATATTCAAACACATCAATGTTAATGCAGTTATAAATTATTTAAGAATCGAATTTATTTTAATACATTTTAAATTTTAATACAATTCAGAGTACAAATAGGAATGGATTAAAATTTTAATTTCTATTAGTTAGTAGTATTAATTAACGGTAAAATTCAACCTACTACGTAAGAAGACTAAGTTAATGTAATAATTAAAACGAGGATTAGTAATTAGATTAGTTGTTTATTAATCCTTAGCAATAAGATTAACTGTAAATGGTTGTCGATAATATTCTCTAAATTTCTTGGAGCGAAAATTTCACTCTTGCAAATATTGACTGAGAAAGTCAGGAAATAATATATTAATTAAATTAAATTAATGTTTTCTTTTAGAAGTACAATAACTTAATATTTGTTGACTAATCCATAGTAATAAGCTTAACTTTAGGCGATTGTCAGAAAGATTCTTTATATGTCTTAGAGCGAGAATTTCGCCCTTGCAAATATAGACTGAGAAAGTCACTCCACTCAGAGTGAATTCAGTCCAATTTGTCTCTCTACGAGTCTAGTTGATATTTTCAGTCCTTTAAGAAGAATAAAAATTATCTTACGGTAATATGAATTTACAAGTGTGAATGAAACGTAAGTCATTTAGCCGCCGCTAGGTGCCCGCGTGACTCTCGGGGCTTCGATTTTGCTCTCGCTATTGAAACGTCTTTCCGTTTTGTATATTGGACTTGATCAAACGTTTCGACGTATATCTTATTTATTATATCCGACAGATATGCATATGGTACTCATGTATTGCAAATTGGATATTTTTTTTATGCAGAGAAACTATGAAAAATATCTTAATTAAATTAAATTGCTTCTTTTTTTAGGAGTAAAATAACTTAATAAATAAATAATATGTTTATAAATATCAAAGATTCGCACTAGAGTATAAATTCAGTTCATTAGAGGGGCTTTTGTCTCTAAGGAATTTAGAAAATAGTAATTAAAGATTCTGCTCATGCCTTAAATATGTAATTACATGATAATCATAAAACTGTTGGAGCAAAAATGATATTGAGAGTTTAAAAAAAAATCTGCAATGAATTTCACAATATCCGACTAGAAGATTACTAATCATATGATGAATATGCAAGTTATTTTTGTATTATACATCTTTTATAATTGGTTTAGTATCATATATAATCTGTTTTAAATAAATATCGGGGATATAAAGTTAAAAAATGATGTATTCCATTTACTGATAATCACAAACGTACATGATATTAATCATAGTGAAAGTTGAAAAGAAGAAATAAGTTAGTAAAGTTAGGTTATGTTGCGGTATGTTCTGGAATTCATAAACCATTCTAAGAGATAGAACAAACTGAAGTATTTAAGAAATTCGGAAACTTTCATTTCATTCCCCAGAAAACTCCAAAGATATCCCATTGGTTACCGCAAGAGTTGATTAAGAAGTTATTACAAAAAGTGTTTCATTGGTGCCTTTTTTTCATCGTGAGTAGTTAGCTTAATTGTTTACAATGGTTGACATTATTGTCTCATAAAAAGTGAAATAAATGTAATCATTCCACTAATTTAAACTTTACGCGTTAATTCTGTTTGTTATACATATAACAAACGGGAGCTTACTAAGAAACAATACATTTTTTTGTTTAATCTCTAATTCTGCAGACCATTAACATTTTTAGTTTGGAATGTCAGTTTTTGAAAATTCCTGCACATATGTTGTTGGGTGTATTCTGTCACTAATAACGAGTTCATTTTGGTTTTCGTCGTTTTAATTTGAGTGAGACCTTAATGTTTACTGTATATGAATAATAAAATAATGAAAATGTTTAAAACATTCTTTTAGCGGAAGTTACAATTTTTATCATACATTCGAGTCCCGGTATAATTTCTTCTCACTATATTTACGTCCCAGCATAATTGTCCTGTTCCGTCTCGTTATATTTACCTGTCGCCGCTCTCTTTTTCCCCACTTTGCGGGCTGGGACCACACGAAAATAACACGACAGAGGGGAGTGGGAGAAGCGAGCTCCCCTTCTTTTGGTAAATATAACGAGATGGGAGGGGAAGGCGAGGAACCGAACAGGTAAATATACCCGGACTCTACAGTATTCAGATTAAATTTTATACATTTAAACGGATTTCATTTCTCCATATTACTATTAAAAAAGTTTTTAAAAAAACTATAATGGATTGTACAAATTCGATTTGAAGCAATAGTTATGAATGTTGCAGTGTCACAAGAAAAAAAAAGTAACAGTAATTCTCTGAATTTCTTGGAGTGAAAATTCACTCTTAATAAAGTGAAAACGGAACTACTAAAAGTGTGAACTCTTTACGAGTGAAAATACACTTTTTACTCCATGAAGAGTGTATTTTCTCTGTAAGAAATTTCGAAAGTAATTTAATATTATAGCAGAGAATTTATCATTTAGTCAAAGATGGTACACAAAGTATACCAATTTCCAAGTTTAACATTTCATAGTTCAAGTTGTCAATACTGTACTGAAGGAAATAAAAACAAAGTTATGATTTTTGAAATAATAATTACTTTTATAAAATCAATTTCTAGTTTCAAAATTATTTTAATACGGACAAAAGTGGACAAACTACACGTCCCTATTATAAACACCAACATGATAGTATGCCCCTACTGTTTCATGTACAATGTCCCTATTATGGAACACATATAGAAAATGCACTTTCTCACTCGGAAAAAAATAATGTCGTATATACTCTTTTTTATCCACGATATTGAATTCACCGTTTTCAAATTCATTTGACCAAAAAACAGTAAAACATGTGGATTTCATAGGTAAATATGATACAGTGGTCCCTGTCCTAATTTGTACGTTACTTTAATAAAAGTAGATTGTGAATATCTCCCGCTACCCCCACTTTTGTATGTTGACGCGAGTCTAACCGAAGCGTTTCGAGGTTTGCCGATCTTTGCCGATTATGCAAAGGAAAGTCACGAAGCCCAGCGAAGCTGTGTGGTGGAGGGATAGGCTAGTAAAACTTTACACAAGACAAACTCATAACTTAGAAATGGTTAAACTTTGTTGTATATAACTTAGGACAGTCGACGACTACTACATAACCTTCCATTTTGAATAATCTACGTAAAAAAAATTAAAAATCTAATGTCGTTGCTTACAACTCTTACATGCCCTCATTTATCTGTTTGGTATTGATCTGAAATTTATTTGTGAGGAGTTTCCGTGGTCGCTGATTACGAATCTGAATATAGAATTTAAAAATTGATGGCTTCAAAATGGTGGACCTAAATGGGACATGTGATTTGTTTTGTATGAAATTTTTATTCGTGGGTTTTTAGTGTCGCTACTTACGAATCGGAACTTAGCATTTCGAAATAAAAATGGCAGATACAAAATGGCGGATAATAATGCGAAATGTGATTTGATTTGTATGAAATTTTACTCGCCGATTTTTGCGGTGGCTCATTCAGGAAGTTCAATCTATAATTCACGACACATCATTTAAAAATCTGCTAAATAACATATTAGAAGTAAAGTAAAAAATGGATACCTCATTTTATACTTTGTTTCTCCATTTCTAATTACCAAATTTGTATTCTATATTTTCTACCTCATATTCGGAATGAGCAAATAAAAAGATCCTCAGTATTTTCAATTGCATAATTGTATGTTCAAATTCGTAATTAGTGATCACAAAAACCCACGAGTTTCAATTTAATTCGACAAATTTCCAACAATTTGTCCGTCATATTGTATCCGCCATTTACATTTTTGAAAAACTAACATCAGATTCATAATCAACGGCCTTCAAAATCCCCGGACAATGAGTTTCAAGCGAATTTAATAAATTCATAAAAAATTGTCCGCCATATTGCATCCGCAAATTTTTAATTTTGAAAAACTGAAATCGGTTTTATAATTAGGTATTCCCCCGTGTGCAAAAAATTTGAAATAAAAATCCCTTTAAAAAAAATACCTTTAGAAAAAAGCAAAATTCTATAAATTTGAAAAAGAAAATGTTTAACCTGTCTATTAACTATAATTATTTTTCAAAATTTAACTGTGATTCTTTCTATTATTATTTTTCTTTTTCGAAACTGAGATTTCATTTTTCATATTTGTTTTCACTTTTTATATTTTCAAAAAACATGACATTTGTTTTGATGTCTAGTTTGGAGTAAACTTAATAGAAGATTGGAAAATATCTTCGAAAGAAAACAAATTTTCTTATCAGCTATAAATACATCAATATGCGCAATTTCATGATTTGTAATTCTCATTGATGTTACGACACTATTCTAAAACATTTATCTAATCACAAGAAATTGATTGTATATCGTTACTTGGGAACGATTGCACAAGTAAATTTATTTGTAGATGTCGTGAAGATTTCCATAAATTTCCATCGCTTTTTCGGTCGAATTAACAAAAATTGTTCTGTCCTGTCATTTTCTAAAATTTCTTTAGGACAGTTTTGAAACAAATAATTTTTAAATTCTTTTTTCTTTCTCTGATATCTCAAGTTACTGAAATCGTAGTATCGGAAGATTTATTCAGTCACATTTTGGATTTTAATTCCTCGCGTTTGACTAAGTTGAACTTCATCATTTTTGTTTTCGATCAATAAAAGCGTTACTATACTGCAGTACTGCACGCTACGGAATAGCCTTTTTATTACATCGCGGTTGCAAATATCAATGGAACACACTGACCCAATAAAACGACACTTTAATCCTTACGTTCTAAAAACACTAGTCAATATCTTATTACCTACTAAACACTGTGTAACTTTATGTTTCCGATCGGACACAAAATTTACTCGACCAAATGTCGCCTTAAAAACTCAATCGATTACCACGTAACCCCTAATTTCATCATAGTGCAGTAAGCCTAATTATCCAACCAACTGTCATTTTATTGACAGGTCAGTACTCGATTTCTGTTTAACTGACCTTTTGGACAATCGTTAGGTACCTATCGTGCTACGATTGCTATTAGTACGATAGGAAATTAACTCCATTAGCTACGATTGCACTGCGTTGACAATAGTCCATTAACACTTCACAAGTAAAAATCCGCATTGACCACACCACATGAGGATAGTCTATGCAAGTCCATGAAAAGGGAATCGATTTCGACGACTATATGCCCGGCATGAGGGGATCGATGCCGACTACGTAGTGACATACCTGATATCCCTTGGCAGGGTCCTGATGATCACGTAGATCTTCCTGCGGAACCTGTAGATCACTGGGATGAGGGCAGCCGATAGTGCGATCTGTGCAAACCTGGCCAAAGAGCCAAAACGCGTGGCGATGGCGGCCACCATGAGGCCAACGGTTGCAAGTCCTATGAGCACGAGTCTGATGACTTCCATGCCGCGCCGGACTCTGGAACAGACACGACGTTTTGTCGAGGTGAGAAGGGGTCGCTTTAGTATATAAGGTCTACGTCATTGGTCACATGGCCGTATATAACCTATAATATATATATATATGATACGCACGTCGCACGTACTCAAACACCGCACTCTCCTCATGCAACCCTCTTTTTCTACGCATGCCTGTACCGAGGAGGGTTGGCTGAACGCGTCTGCGGTTCCGTTCCGTTAGCTGCCAGTTCAATTTTCAGCATCGCATTGTCTTTGTCTTACTAAGGATTTTGGAAAAGGATGGAGGCACTTTCTAAAGGTCGCGTAATACGGTCGGACCATCTGCGCAAACTCTTAGGGTCTTATACATGTGCATTCTCGGTATATATAGCACGTTGCGGAGAGATTACGAGTAGGGGTGTCGATGGTCGGGTCACTTCGAAAGGTGTTTGTTTTGACCGAAAGACGCGACGGTAATGATTACTTTGCACCACGGTCATATACCAACAAAACTCAAAAATATTGAAAAAGTGACATTCTGTACAATCAATTTTCTGAATAATTGAGGTATTGCGCATTAACTCTTTAAGGGCATGTTCTCATCTGCACCAAAAAAAACAGGACCGATCTTTTAAAAATTTGCTTAAATTTAGCATTCTTGCTGTCTTCAAATTAAAAAAAGGAAAGAAGGCTTGAAACAAGCAATGATCGCGATGAACCGGAAGTAGATTTTATTAACAGCTTAAAATTTACGATCATGATTGTTTTAAGCTTTCTTGGTCAATTTTTCTTCAAGCCGCAAGAAAGACACAAATTAAATGGCAATTACAATCTTCTTTGAGACAAATAAACAAAAAGAGTAAACAACATAAATAATAATGGCCTTACAAAATTGGACAAGTTCAGTCATAAGTGAGGTACAGCAATGCGCAAGTTACGGAAGGGGAAATACCAATTTGGATCATCGTTGATCGGTTCCTTCTATACCTCTCTTATTATAATAGGTTCTCATCCTGCATCAACCGACCAATTTAGATCAACTCTAGTGGTTGCTTCTGCGCAACCAGCAAGTTGCTCTACCTTTTTTCTTATACCATGGGTTCAGTAACAACCCGACGATGGTTCTGAGCATTTATCTGATCGAACACCGGTTTACGAAGTTTTCTCGTATGACATAATAGAAATTATAAAAAAAAAGTCTTAAAATGGTTACATCTCAAATTAAGCACTGTAAAAGGTTTAATTTCAGTCTAAAATTGACCTCATTTTCTTAAATTAAGTCAATATTTGTGCTTGAAACCTTGTTTTTAGTTTTGGAAACTTACTTTTAGTCAATATTCAGGTTCGAAATAAGAATTCACTATCTTAGACTAAAACTAAACTTTGCTGTCTGAAAGTAAAACATTAAGCGCAAATATTGACTTTTAGTCAATTTTAGTCTGAAATTATTCCTTTTGCAGTGCTTAATTTGAGATGTAACAATTTTAAGACTTTTATTTTGTATAAGTAAGAAGACTCCAAATTTGTTTTTTGGATCACTGATTACAAATATGACGTCACAATTTCGAAATTGAAAATGGCGGAAAATTCGAAATCCAATATGGTTCTAAAAATGTGTAAAATATTAGAGATCAAGGACTAGTAATTTAAAATAGTGGACTATTTTGATACTCTGTTTATTGAACGTTTTAAGCCATCAATTCAAACAAATGCAATAATAATAATAAAAGATTAGAACATTAGAAAACTACATATTCTAGTATATTTTTTATAGGAGGAAAGTCGTTTGAAATTTCGTCCGCCATATTGGATTTGCCATTTTGTATTATGTACACAATGTGACCTTATATTTATAATCAGTGATCCCAATAACAAATTTGGAGTTTTTGGAGCAATTATCGATTTAGAAACTTCTGTCGGTTGGCGACCAAAGAAATAATATACAAAACAACTCTTTGAGCGACATTTACAAGTCGCCATTTTGAAATTTTGAAAAGTGGCAGGTACCATTTTGAACGCGATATTTTGTGTTTTATGTACGCTGTGTTGCTGTTTAAGGGTGTAAATTGCAGACTTCTGAAAAAACTATTTTAAAAGTTCGCGAGTTTTTAAAAAAAAAATCATCTGTATCTTTTTCAAAACGAGTAGTGGACCAATTCTTTTGGCAGAATCTGAAAGAGCAGACTTTTGCAGATAAGAAATACTGTAAAATAAAGCGCTGAAGTTTTTTAAAAAACTTCGTCCCGTTCTTAAAGGGTTAATTTCAGAATATTTAATTTTTTGTTCTACATTTTAGTCCCATGGCAGCGAGTTTTGAGACTGTTGAAAAGTCTAGTTTTCAGTCGAACAAGGGTTCTCTTTGTTACATCTTAGAATTATCTAACTACTTGTCTTAATTCAAGATTTTTTTTTCGGTGTGATTTTAAAACCCGTTTAGAGACCCGAAAATAAGGTAATTTTCTTGATTTCTTTTCTTATGGTAGGATGTAAATGATCAACTCTAGTTTTTTGACACATATTTAGCAATTATTGAAGTATAAAAAGAAAGTTTTTCGATGCTTGAAATGATAAAGAAAATTTTTTATGCTTGCTGTATCGTGACCGTGTGAAAAAATGTTGATTACAGCCAGGGTTGTAGTCGAACGGATCATCTAAAACGTAAAAACCAACAAAATATATAAAGTCGAAAAAATTCAAAAAATTATATGCATTTGACTTTTGAACGTCCTTTTTCATCTTTTGTTCGCTCTTCAAATTGCTATAAAAAATCGAAAAAACATAAAAAATCAGTCGTATTTAGATTCAAGCTCCAACAAATATATGTTTTGAGAAAGTTTTTGGTTTTTTCGTTTTAAATCATCCTGACTGCAATCAAACAACATTTTTTTCACAAGGTCACGGTGTACGATGCGTAAAAATATTTGCACTGTTTTAAGAGTCGAAAAAATTATTTTGTACTTAGATACTTGAAAAATATATGTCAAAAAAACTAGAATTGATAATTTACATTCTGCTATAAGAAAAAAATTCAAGAAAATCACTGTATTTTCGGTTCGCTAGATGAGAAAATATTAGTAGCGTTATGGTACTTGTAAAGGAAAAATGTAAAAAAATTGTGATTTTTCGAATTGAGTAGGCGAAATTTGCAGAAAACATAATTTTATACTATATTTTTAAAAAATGTTCTAAAAACACCGATTTTTATAATGAAACATTTTGTTCAATCGCAATTTTCACTATGATATCGCTTTCCAGACAACGTCTAATCTATCAATATCTGGTTCTCGATAGTGTTATCCTAAAAAAAATACATTTACATATTTTTATTTTTTCAGATTTAAATTTTTAAATGGTACCTGAGTTGCGAAATTCCTTTCATTTTAAGTTTGTCAGTGTACACATAGTTCAATTGAAATAAACACATGTTATTAATTGATAAGAATCCTATATTTTTAGTTTTGGAAACTAGAGACATTTTCAAAAATAAAAATGGCGGCTGTCTATGCATAGGTAGAATTTTTTTTATTTTTTTTTTATTTTCATTTTTGTTTTCTATTTTTGCATATTTTTTGTTTTAACTAAAAGGCTAAGAATGAAAAGTTCTTAGAAATCACCACAAAAATGTACCTTCTTCGTTTACCACAAAAATTCTGGTTTTCAAAATGAAGTGTGAAAAACTACATACGATTATTTCAAAAAAACTTAATTTTTCAATTTTTTCTCCCTTTATCTCAGTTTCTACATTGATATCGTTTGAGAATTCTCGTTTGAAGTAAAGAAATCATGTTTGCCAATCTTGCACTTTAAAATCTGACGGTTAAAATCTTGAAAATGAAGCATCCAAGATGGCGTCACACACACGAGGAATTGGTGTAGAGGAATTTTTATTTGAAATGTTATTAAATTTTTATTTGAAAATGGCAGACTGCCGGGAAAAAATGATATGAAACATAAAGTTTCTGATCAAAAATTACTCTGAAATGTTTGCAGAATTTTTTGAAAACTTTTGAAAAAGCGTCGACATATTGTTTAATTAATTTTAAGAACTTCTTAACTAATATTTTCTTCGATAGTCAATAAATTTAAAATAGAAAGTTGTTGAACCTATTTTTTCGACATTTTTGTTTGTTTTGGAACCGCCATTTTGAATGCTTCTACCTGCATTTTCAAAATGTTAATATGCCCATTTTTAAATCCAACGTGGCATCAATGTAAACGCTCGAGAAAAAGAAAAACCGTTGAAAATCGGTTGTTTTTTGGAATTAATCGTATACAGTTTGTCACTGACGCATTTATTCGAAATATTTAATATTAATTTAGACTTTCAGTAAATCCTTTGAAAACAAACTTGACCCAAAATCAGCTAATGAAAAGACAATAACAATAAACGGCCTAAATAATATTTACCACGCACAAAAAGTGTGTTTCAATTAATTTTTTTATTTAATTTAGTAAATAAGATTGCAGAAATTGAAAATGGTCAAATTAGAAATTTAAAAAGGCTAAATGCAATACAATTTGTAAATGTTTACTAAAGTAGTACTGAATATATTCGTTAGCAGAGGAACTTTTGTTTTAATTTAAAACACTGTTTTAAACTGTGGCATTAAAAATGTTGCAGTTTAAGTTCTGCATTTCTTTTATAAGTGTAACGATTTTCATATAGGTCGAATCCCATCAAGCTGATGTACGTCACGATACGATTGCCAACAATGGGCATTTTTAGTACCTTAACCTGAAATATTTGGAACTCTTCCAAAGTAAAATTTATCAACAAATCGATATTTTATTTCTATTGCATGCAGTTACCGCAACAATATACGAAGTTAGGTAAACCGAAGAAAGAAAGATTAATTACTGTATTTTATTATTTACTGTAACATTTTAGTTTATTTGTATACCGATTGAACAACATTTATCCAGTTCAACTAAAACATATTTAAAATCACATAATATATGGACGTTAACATATACGTAATAAATACGTATGTAGTCAATATTACTGAATTTTTCCTCAGTGTATGTATATACTAAATATTAAATCCAATCACTATTCAAATATATTCAGAGCGTCAAAAAAGAACCTTACTGATTAAGAAAAAAGATCATTTTTTTTATTAAAAGGGACGGTTCGGATTTAAAATCATCTGTATGATGTTCAAAACATGTCAACAAATTATTTTTTTAGTTATTTTTAACGAGCAATTCAATAGAAACATTTTTTTACAATTTTTTGGAAAAAATATATTTTTTTAATTTAGTGAATTTTAATAGCCTTTCTCACTCCCTCTCTCTTTCTCACTCTCTTTCTCTCTCTCCCACACTCCCTTTTTCTCACCCCTCTCTCCTCCTTTCTCCCTCTTTTCCCCCTCTCCCTCCCTCTCTTTTTCCTATTTCGATACAACTTTTCACATCCATATTGGATACTTTCCGTAATCGGACAGATAAAAATTTACCAAAAAATACGAACGATTTACACTATTAAATTCAATAATAGTTTTCACATATTCATGTAACTAATAATAATACTATACAATACTTATTGTCACTGTTAATCAGAGAACAATTAGAAACTATTGATTTCGTTCCTAATGTGATAGCTTTAACTTTTTAGTTTCATTTGTAAATTAAGGAATTAATTATTTATTTAGAACTAAAAAAAACAATGAGTAAATTTAAGAATAAGATAGAATCATTCCCCAAACAATTTTTTATTACTGCAACTAGTTGATGTTTGGTATTTAATAGACATAGCCATAGCTAAGAAGTCATTTTATACAAAAATATTTTAATCAATTTATTGAATTTTAATAGCCATATTTTTGTTATTATTGAACTATTACGAACTCAAAGATGTTCTCAAATTTGTTTACAACTCAATAAAAAATAAACAACTAAATTAATTGATAATTTTTTAATCTTTATCACGGTCTTGTATCTTACTGCTAAAACCTCTAAAGCTAGCTCACGGATTACTATTATCACAACTAATTGTAAGATGTAACTTGTCGACGAAGATTCGTCAATGATTGATTTGATTTTCTGGAATTTACACTATTGGCGACATAATGTTATCATATATAATCATATCTACGTAATTAAATATCTACGAAATTCGTACGATGACCCTACTACATTATTTCTTCGAGAAGGAGAAAAAACTGCATTAAAAGTAATGAACATTCTGGAAACAAAGAGAGAGAATTATTAGAATTATTTAAGTAACGAATATAAATACAAATTGATAAATATGCAAATAGAAAAAAATCGTTTAAAAGATATTATGATTACATTCTTTACTAACTTATAAGAAAATAATATACTTAAATTATCAGTTACTAAAGAGAATACTTAAATTTTAATATCAAATTTGCATCGCGTTAATAGACTATTATAATTTTCATAAAAATTATGTTTACACGTAAAAAATAAAGAAGTTTTTAGAAGATCCTAAAAAAATCTTATATCACATTATTTAAAAATTATTTAAGTACTTTTCAAGACTTCAAACGTTTATTAAAATCTTCTTTAAATCTTTTTAACATCTTGACGAATACGATCTTTCTCCCCCCTCTCTTTCTCTCTCTCCCTCCCTCTCCCACCCTCTCACTCTTTCTATTTTTCTCACCCTCGCCTTTTTTCTGGAAGAGGAAGAGAGATAGAAAGATAGAGAGAAAGATCTTGTCAATTGTTGAAAAGATTAAGAGATTAGATTAGATTTCAGAAGATCCCGAAAAGATTTAATGACAATATTTACGAACTATTTAAGTGCTTAAAAAGTAACGTTTATTAAAATATTTTGTTTTAAATCTTTTTAACATTTAACAAGATCTTTCTCCCCATCTCTCCCCTCTATCTCTCTATCTCTCTCTCTCTCTCCCTCTTCCTCTTCAGAAAGGGAGAGAGGGGAGAAAGATAGAAAGAGTGGGAGGGAGGGAGAGGAAGGGAGAGGGAGCGAGAGAAAGAGAGATAGGGGGTGGGGAGACAGATCTTGATAAATGTTAAAAAGATTTAAAAAAACACATTTTAATAAACGTTAGATTTTAAGTACTTAAATAGTTCGTAAATGATGTCATATATGATCTTTTCGGGATATTCTATAATCTAATCTAATCTCTTTCCCTCTCTCCTACTCTCGAAAAGAATATTTCATTATTTTTAAAGTTATTTTTAAGTTATTTCGTTAATTCCAAATATTTTTTAGTGTGTGAAGGTAATTCGTAGTGGAATCCCTACAGATTATTTTACATCGGATTCAAGACAATTTTCTGCCAGTTTTGTACGGTTTTTTTTGTGTATTATCGTACTTCTAAGTTAGTAAAAATCATTCAGACGTAAATATTAATTTTTATAATGAAATGTTGAAAAGACATTTTTCCTTCTAAAATGAGCTAGAGAAACGATGGAAAATATGAACAAATTCGACTCTTTCACGAATTAGTAACCAAAATAAATGACGATGGAGTTAATTAAATAAATTTTTGAATAAAAACTAAAACGATTCAAAGATTTATAGTATTCTGAGCCAAAAGAGTAACAAATTTCTCGAATAATTCTTTGTTACCTTGTGGTTCGTGTTCGAGACACATTTCATTTTAATTAATACTCTGCACAAAAAAAAGATAAATTCGATATTTCTTTCACAAAAACTTTAATTTAGAGCTAAGCAGAACAAATCGTAAAAAAATCAATTTTTCCAAATTTCGACACTTGATTAAAAAAAAAAGTAATTATTATTTAAAAAAGGTATAGTTCTTGTGCTATAATTACATTTCCAGGCGTCATGCTGTAACGTCGTATTACCAGGCAATATTTGCGCAAGCGTATTATATGAAGCTTTTCTTCACAAACTTCCAGACATCGTAAACCAACCCCGATTATTAACTTCCCCTACTGGAACGTAATGTAATAGTTCAGGTACTTTCTATGGCTTTAAAAACGTAAATTGATCAAAGAGGATTTTTTTCTGGTGAACCGTAAAGTTTTTTTTTTTAATTTCTATTTTCTGCTGGTAATTTTATAGCAGCTTTTGTGATTATATCGTTGTAGAGTACTTGAATAATAATTATGTATTTAAATTTACGAGATTTATCAAATTTGAATTTAATAACGGCCAGAGTAAATTTCCTTGGGATTATTATATAATTATTTCTACCAACAATTTTGGGTCAAGTTTGTTTTCAAAGGATTTACTGAGAGTCTAAATTAATATTTTGCTGAGGTATTTTATTAAGTCATGAAAAAGTAAGGTTTACATTTTTCACAGATTATTTTCGATGCATACTAGTCCGTGTATAAACAAAAGTTTCTGAAGTTCTGATGAATTTTTTATTTAAAAGGAACAGATCCAAAAATGATTCAGATATGATTTGTTTTTATAAACAAAGTTGAATATTACAAAAAGTTAAAATCGATAAAATCTCTTCTCTTGCAAGTGAATGTGCTTACCCATTTTAAATTTTAATATTGACAAGTTTCAATCGTTTTTAGATCTCGTTAATTCTATATTAAAGTGTTATTTTTGAGTACAACCAATAGATTTTTCAGTATAGCCACCGAAACAATGTTATCCGCCATATTGGATCCGCCATTTTGAATACTTGAAATCTGATTTCAGATTCGTAATCAGCAACACTGAAAACCCCCGAGTTCCAAGTTTCAAGCGAATCTAAGAGATTTTCATTTTTTAGTCCGCCATATTAGATTATCCATTTTGAATTTTTAAATTTCTACATAAAATTCACAATCAGATGGCTCAAAATAACCTACGAGAAAGGTGATAATAATATTACCAACTATTTTCTCATTTGTAATCTTTCATCTTTGTTGCGTTGTAAGAAATATTATATATGTTACTACTTTATTTATTTAGTTTCATTTAATTACTTTTCTAGAAACTAGAAATTTGAAATTATGATTAATATTTATTATTTTTAAAGTTATGATGGCTTTTACGAATTGTGAAGTTGTAATTTCATAATTTAAAATGAGGTCGCTATTTTAATATTCAAAATGGCGGCTGAAATATGGCGTATAAAGTCTAAAAATCTTGTTTAATTATGGAAAAAATATGCAACCCTGACGATTTATATAATTGCTGTCACTGATTACGAACCTGAGTCAAAATTTGAAAAATTAAAAATGGCAACACAAAATATGGCGGACGCACCTTCACAAATATATCTGTTTTTAGTAAAGCCCATAATATTGAGTATTTATATGTAGTTTGGTGAAATGCTTATTTTCGTCATTTCGATTAAGTTCGTCATTTTAACATTGAAAATGGCGGCATAAACATATCGGACGAACCTTGGAATTGAAATTAAAAAGGCCATGAAACAATTTTCCGGGGAAAAAAGCCTGCAGAGATGGCGCGCCTCATTTTGTAGCCGACATTTTGAATTTCGAAAATCTGATCACAGGTTTGTTATCCAGAATCCAAAAAATATGGTGATATTTGAAATGACATAAATCGATGAATACTTTGTATATTTCATTCGCCATTTTGGATCGTTGAATACTGGTTTTAAAAAATGGCTTTAAATATCTTATGATGTCCGTGATATTAAAATCATTTTGAATTTTGAAAATTTGATCACAAATTTTTTAAAAATAATCCAGAAAATATGAAGATAATTCTTCAACAATATTTTGTATTTTGCGTCCGCCATTTTCGGTCTGCCATCTTGAATTCTGACAATTTATTCAGAAATTCGTAATCATCAACTTAAAAGTCATAAAAATTAATAAATGTGTAATATTTTAGATCCTTCCTATTGGATCCACCATCTTGAATTTAACAAAACAAAAAAAAAACAGAATTACTTTCAGATTTAATTCAAAAACATTTATTTTCAAGCTGTTATCACTGTCCGAATAATTTTCCAAGTAGATTATTTAGAATTCGAACACTTTGAAAAGATAGTAGTTGTTACTCTTTCTTTAGATTTTTAAATAGATCCAAGGTTTGCAATTACATAATTGATGTCTATTTACAAATACTATTGTTTGTATTTTTTACGTGTTATGGGTAATTACAGTAATTTTTTATTTTTCATTTTTATCTCGAAATCAACATTGATGTTACATGAGACATAACATAAGCTCGTATGAGTATTTATTATGATTCTTATTGTTAATAGTTCGAGGTTAGTATTTGTGTCAGTACTATGAACGGTATTTTTAGAAATATTTATCGCAAAATTTAAAATCGACAGGAAATGTAACAAAACTATAAATGATATCAATGGAGGATAATCTCGAATGGAAATAAATATTCAGTTAAAAGGTTATTAAACATCTTATACAGCATTATTCCATTTGCAAAAGCAATTATTATAATCTCAGCACCAGCTAATTAATGTTTATTAGTTTTAATTGGATAGTGTCAAGATTAATGGTCGACTGCGATATGTATTCAATAGTTAATAAATTGTCACGTCCATTTTTTAATAGTAACTTTTAGTCAGTTACTAGTAGCTATTAATAGTCGTTGGACACGGCAAAAAGAAATAATTTTACTATGTAAATAGTTGGACCAGGCACAACTCCATTTTTAATTGATTTTCCAATTTTTATATATTAGCAGTGACTATCGAATTTGTCGATGTCAATATTTCGATAGTAAAATGAAGTAAGAATATGGTCTCTCTCTCTCTCTCTCTCTCTCTCTCTCTCTCTCTCTCTCTCTCTCTCTCTCTCTCTCTCTCTCTCTCTCTCTCTCTCTCTCTCTCTCTCTCTCTCTCTCTCTCTCTCTCTCTCTCTCTCTCTCTCTCTCTCTCTCTCTCTCTCTCTCTCTCTCTCTCTCTCTCTCTCTCTCTCTCTCTCTCTCTCTCTCTCTCTCTCTCTCTCTCTCTCTCTCTCGCTCTCTCTCTCTCTCTCTCTCTCTCTCTCTCTCTCTCTCTCTCTCTCTCTCTCTAGCTTTCTCACATTCTTTCTATCTCACTCTCTCCCTGTTATTTGACAAATTTTTTACAAAAAATAATCTTTTCTTTTCAATATTTTAAATAATTTAGTGCATTTTAATAGCCTTTTTTTGAAAGGAATTTTGTAAGGTTATAACTTTATTTAATTTAATCGATCAATCTTTCTCTCTCTCTCGCTCTTCCTTTCTCCCTTTCTCTCTCTTTATTATAAAGAAGACACTACAAGACATGAAGAGAAATTACTTTATATGGCTCAAGGAGACACAGATTTTCAAACGTGTTTTCATATGTAGAATCGTATCAAACGCAAATAAATTAAAATTATCATTCAATTCAATTTCTTTTAAAACTCTGTTAGTTTCAGGGATAAATCTCGACTACTTTGTTGAGTAACAGATTGTCGTTCACACTAAATGACACACAATTTGCATTTGGATTCCTGCGTCACCTAGTGTATTCTGAAGAAACTTGCGTTTCAAAATATTATCATTGATTTGCATTAAATTGTTATTGTTTTCATAGGAAGTTAAATAAACACATAGTATCCATGCTTATAACTGTTACAGTTTTCAATATGAGTAATTTTTAAGAAACATAACAAATACGTTTTCTGATCGTCCAGCTTCCACTGCAATTCCTTCGGGAACACGTAATGCAACCAGCCTTCAGGTTTCATAGCTTAAATTCAGCCGAGTCATGTCCACAAGAGTGCCTCGATGAAGTTAAACCCAGGAACACCTGAAAAGAAGTTTGCATATAATTACTTTGTTCAAAGTTTTGCAATTTCGAACATTTAGAACTTCAATTTAGAGTTATTGTAATTTAACGATATCTAAATTTTAATCAATCTAAGACTAATGACTATACAGTGAAAATCAGTAGGTCAGTAATTTAGGTAGCTACCAGTTTTACAAATTTGTTTTCTTATATGTAACTAAATTAGTAATAAATAAATTTTTAGAAAATTGTACTGAATAAAATTTGACTAATTCATTAGTACACGAAAAATAAGTAGTTTCGGCTAAGTTATGACGATGAGACGCGTGACATTTTATGTATTACATGTGACTACGGAACTTAAAAAGTAGTTTGTTACTATTTAAATAGTAGCTGTTAGTAACGTAGTTCAATAGTAGTCCGTTACTATTTAACTGGTATTTTTGACTAACGAAATTAAATAGTAGTTCCTTACTATTTCAATAGTAGTTGTTACTCACGTACTTACATAGTAGTTGGTTAATATTTAAATAGTATCACCAGTGTTGGTTGCTGTTTGTATAATTTTGACTAACGTACGTAAATAGTATCCGTAACTATTCGTAATGAAATAGTAGTTCGATACTATGTAAACAGAACCTGTGACTAATGTACGTAAATAGTAGCGCCTGCTAATGTATGTAAATAGTTGTGTTTTACCGTACTTAAATTGTAGTTCGTTACTTTGTAAATAGTACATGTGACTAACGTCGTTAGTATTAGCCGCTACTAACGTACGTAAATAGTAGCTTAGACTAACATACTCAAATAGTAGTTGGTTAGGATTTAAATAATAGCTGTAACTAGCGTACTTAAATTCTAGTTCCTTACTATTTCAATAGTAGTTTTGCCTAATGAACTTAAGTTCATTACCATTTAAATAGTAGCTTCAACGTGCGTAAATAGTGGATCGTTATTAATCGTGATGAAATAGCAGTTCTTTACTTTGTAAATAGTATCTGTGACTAATGTATATAAATAGTAATTTTGACTGACCTACTTAAATAATATTTCGTTACTATTTAAGTAGTTTTGCTAACTACCTAAATAATAGGTGTAACTAGCGTACTTAAATAGTAGTTCCTTACTATTTCTTCTATAATAGTAGCTCCAACGTGCATAAATAGGAATTGGTTACTATTTATATAGTTTTGACTTCATTACTTAAATAGTATCCGTGACTATCGTAATGAAATAGTAGTTCGTTACTATTTAAATAATAGCTCCAATGTACATAAATAGCAATTACTTACTATTTCGGTAGTTTTGACTAATGAACGTAAATAGTATCCGTGACTACCGTAATGAAATCGTAGATCGTTACTACTTGAATAGTAGCTGTGACTAACATACTTAAATAGTAGTTCGTTACTATTTAAGTAGTAGTTTTGACTAACGTACTTAAATTGTAGTTCGTTACTTTGTAAATAGTAGCTCTGACTAATTGATTTTTACATATACTATCCACATTCACTAATAATGATCATTAGTCTCCAAATATTCTCTTTAAGTGTACTATTTTTTTTAGAGTTTTGGCTTACAGAGCACATTCAATAATTTATTACGTTTGTGATAAGTCCGTTATGAACTGTTCGTTACCAACGGTATACCATTATTGATATGGGGATGCGTTTGAGTGATATCGCGAGTAAGGTTATAAATACCAAAGACTCCATATGCTCTTAGTTTAATCAAGTTTTCAGGTACTCCAGATGATATTTATCGGAAAACAAATATAACTTAGACATTTGTACGTCCCGGTAATAAAATAAGCATTCAGAAATTATTAAAATGTATTTAAATCTAAATCAATGATATTTAATTTGATTATACTTTATAAATGGCAGTAATCGACACAAATTGTATAAATCGGTTTAAAATCAATGCAATTTATCAGCAAATAAGTCAGAATACGTTTGAAAAATTCAGAATTTTGCATTTATTAGAAAAAAATGTTAACTAACGATAGAATTGTTTTACGATTTTTCTAAAACTTTTATTTTTGACAAAAAAAAATTACCGTATTCAAAAAATGTAACTTGTCGGGCCTCGAACTCGGGACGTTACGGTTGTAGGTCGAATGCTCTCGTACACTAAAATTAAGATGTATTTGTTGGTCCATCTCGGTTTATTATAAGCAATTTTATAATCAACTGATAAAACTGAATTCAATACAACAAAATTAAATGAATTCCTTTATGTCAAGAATGATAAATCAAAAATTAACCTATGAAATTAAAAAACAGTAAAACAGAGGAACAGATAAAGAATTCGTAAGCATTGAAATAGATTGAAGCTGGTTTAATTTTAAATGCACTTTTCATCCATTTCTTTCTTTTTCAGAGTCATTCCATTATTCATATTTTCATCAAATGCTATTGAAAAATGTAACATAAATTAGAAGCGTTCGCCAGCAACGTACGTTTTTAAAAAACCGTACCTTTTGTTTAAATGAAGCGAATAGTGCCACTGAACAAATAATGCAAACAAAAGTGCGGTACGAGTTTAGAAAACATGGCGTGGTGTCTGGAAAGTCTACACTTTTTACCGTTTGAAATTCCTAGCGTATTTGGCACTGTATTGACTTCGTTCGTTTGTCAGTGTGATTGTAACGCGATTAATACAACGAATCTTTTTATAGAAACGTTTGTAACAGCCGATCAGAAAAGTCGTTCGGGGCGGAAAATATTGATTTGCTATTTGAAGAGGAAAACGTATACGAGTACTCCAATTCAGCTGTCCAGGTATTTTTACCCTTTTCAAGGTATGCAGTGTTCGGGAATCGTCGGTGGCTAATTCGAGACAATTTTTACGATCGTACGAGGGATTGACGTAAATTTTCAACGATCTGTAGGAAATTATAGGTCACGTGATTGATGTCATATTTACATTTCGAAGAATACTTTTGGGGACCACAACCGAAATTTTCAGTTTGTTTATAAAAATTACAAGTTTTCTTTAATATTTTTTACGTTTTTAATGTCAATGTTACGATATCTTTAGGTTAAGCTAGTTTAGGCGAGGTTAGGTTAGGGAGCGTTAGGTTAAATAAGGTTAACTTATGATAGGTTAGGTTGGATTATGTTAAATTATGTTAGTTGACGTTCTAATTTTTCTTTTGTTAAACACACTTTTGTTTTGTTTATAGCAATTATAGCAATTCGTTACTATTTAAGTAGTAGCGCCGACTAACGTACGTAAACAGTAGCTGTGGTTAAAGTAAATAATAGTTCGTTACTATTTCAACAGTAGATCTGACTAGTATAATTAAACAGTAGTTCGTTACTATTTAAGTAATAGTTTTTACTAACGTACGTAAATAATAGCCGTGATCAACATATTCAAATAGCACTTTATTACTATTTAAATAGTGACTCTGACTAACGTACGTAAATAGTAGCCCTGACTAACATACTTAAATAGCAGTTCGTTACTATCGCTCTGACTAACGTACGTAAATAATAGCCGTGATCAACATACTCAAACAGCACTTTATTACTATTTAAATAGTAGCTCTGACTAACGTGCGTAAATAGTAGCCCTGACTAACATACTTAAATAGCAGTTCGTTACTATCGCTCTGACTAACGTACGTAAATAGTAGCAATGACCCTGAAGTTAGCGGCCGATTCCAGCGGCCGATTCGTGGGAGCGCCGGCCACCAGCGGTTCTCAATTTTAAAAGTTGAAAAACGTTTTGTGCTACGGTCGCTTCGTACGATTTTGATTCCTGACATTGTTGACAGCCTATATAAAAAATTCCAATCTCCCCTAACCCCGCCGAGGCAGTAAAATGGGGAAAAGTTACCCCAAATCACTATAACACCCGATTTCGAAATTTTAAGACTTGAAAAACGCTTTGTGCCACGGCCGCTGGGTATGATTTTGATTCCTGACATTGTTGGCAGCCTACATAAAAAATTCCAACCTCCCCTGACCCCGCCGAGGTAGTAAAATTGGGAAAAGTTGCCCCAAATCTCTATAACAGCCGATTTCGAAATTTTAAGTCTTGAAAAACGTTTTGTGCCACGGCCGCTGGGTATGATTTTGATTCCTGACATTGTTGGCAGCCTACATAAAAAATTCCAACCTCCCCTGACCCCGCCGAGGCAGTAAAATGGGGAAAAGTTACCCCAAATCACTATAACACCCGATTTCGAAATTTTTAGACTTGAAAATCGTTTTGTGCCACCGCCGCTGGGTATGATTTTGATTCCTGACATTGTTGGCAGCCTACATAAAAAATTCCAACCTCCCCTGACCCCGCCGAGGTAGTAAAATTGGGAAAAGTTGTCCCAAATCTCTATAACAGCCGATTTTGAAATTTTAAGACTTGAAAAACGTTTTGTGCCACGGCCGCTGCATATGAGTTTAGTTCCTGACATTGTTGGCAGCCAGTATAGAAATTTCCAATATCCCCTGACCCCGCCGAGGCAGTAAAATGGGGAAAAGTTACCCCAAATCACTATAACAGCCGAATTCGAAATTTTAAGACTTGAAAAACGTTTTGTGCCACGGCCGCTTAATACGATTTTGATTCCTGACATTGTTGGCAGCCTACATAAAAAATTCCAGCCTCCCCTGATCCCGCCGAGGTAGTAAAATTGGGAAAAGGTGCCCCAAATCTCTATAACAGCCGATTTCGGAATTTTGAAAGCGGAAAAACGTTTTGTGCCACGGCCGCTTCATACGATTTTGATTCCTGACATTGTTGGCAACCTGCATCAAAATTTACATATATAATATCCCCTGACCCCGCCGAGATAGGTGAAATGGGGAAAATTTTATGTAGGCTGCTAACAATGTCAGGAACTAAAATGATACCCAGCGGCCGTGGCACAATACGATTTTCAAGTCTAAAAATTTCGAAATCGGGTGTTATAGTGATTTGGGGTAACTTTTCCCCATTTTACTGCCTCGGCGGGGTCAGGGGAGGTTGGAATTTTTTATGTAGGCTGCCAACAATGTCAGGAATCAAAATCATACCCAGCGGCCGTGGCACAAAACGTTTTTCAAGACTTAAAATTTCGAAATCGGCTGTTATAGAGATTTTGGGCAACTTTTCCCAATTTTACTACCTCGGCGGGGTCAGGGGAGGTTGGAATTTTTTATGTAGGCTGCCAACAATGTCAGGAATCAACATCGTACGGAGCGACCGTAGCACAAAACGTTTTTCAACTTTTAAAATTGAGAACCGCTGGTGGCCGGCGCTCCCACGAATCGGCCGCTGGAATCGGCCGCTAACTTCAGGGTCATATAGTAGCAGTGACTAACGACTTAAATAATAGTTCGTTACTATTTCAATAGTAGTTTGACTAACGTAATTAAATAGTAGTTTTTTACTGTTTAAGTAGAAGTTTTCACTAACAAACCTAATAACTAGCCGGAACAGGCGTACTTAAATAATAGTTTGTTGCTATTTAAATAGTAGATGTGACTAACGTTTCAATAGTAGTTTTCACTTTATTTTTTATATATTTAATTAAATATTAGTTCATTACTAATTAAATACTGGCTGCGACTAAATAGTAGTTCGCAACTAATTCAATAGTAATTTTGACTACACTAATTAAACAGTAGTTCGTTACTAATTAACTAGTAGCTCTGACGTGCGTAAATAGTAGCTGTGACTATCGTATGTAACCGGTAGCCGTGAAATGACAATTCGTTACCATGTAAATAGTAGCTCTGACATACGTATGCAAATAGTAGTCGTGACCTACGTACTTAAACAGCAGTTTGTTACTATTTAAGTAGTGGGCTGACTACCGTACGTAAATAATATATGTGACTAACGTACTTAAATAATAATTCTTTACTATTTCAACAGTAGTTGGCCTAACGTAATTACATAGTAGTTCGTTACTATTTTAGTAGTCGTTTGGGCTAACATAGGTAAACAGTATCTGTGACTAATGTACTTAAATAATAGTTCGTGACTTTGCAATAGAAGTTTTGACAAACGTAATTGAATAGTAGTTCGTAAAATACTTTTGGAATCCACAACCGAAATATTGAGTGAAAAATACGTATTGAGTAAATAATAAGTTTTTTAATTATTTATTACATTTATAATGTCAATGTTATGGCACGTTTACGTTGAACTAGGTTCGGTCAGGTTAGGTTAGCTGAGGTTGGGTCAGGTTAAGTTACTTTCATAAACCGAGACCACGTTAAGCTGTATTAAGTTAGTTTAGGTTAGATTAAGTTAAAGTATATAGGGCTGGTTACGTTGGAATTTTTCTTTAGTTAAATATACTTGCTTTTGTTTTGCGATGAAAAGATACGGTAGATCAGGTTAGGTTCTGTTTATTAGGTATTCTCATCGATATGATTGCTAAGTTTTTTTGACAAACGTCTAGATTAACTTACAAATTTGGCTACTATTCAGTTACTCTGCATAGTTTAATTGATCTTTAAAGGCATTCCATTAGTTCCAGTAACTGTACTAAAATAGTTAACTACGAGTTTAGTTAGAGAAACGAATTGTAGAAGATTTAGCTAATTACTACTGCTATTTATTAACTTACAAAAAATTAGTTTTATTAGCAAGAGTTACCTAACTAAAAAAAGTAGTTGTTTTAAAAATTTTGTAGATCTATTACCCAACAATTGAATTTATTAGATAGATGTTTTGTCGGTGTAAATTTAGTAAAGTTAATTCTGTTAAATCAAAATATTAGTAGTTGATTTAACAATTTAACAAACGGTTAATAAATCAATGCCTAAATCGATTTTTCAAAATTCATGCTCTGTAAGGGTGATTCTAATTACTAGAGACGGTTCAGTATTCCCTCCAATATCAGCTACTCCTCAACATTTGCCACTAGGTCCCTCCCAATATTTGTCTTACCCCTCGATTGCTGTTCCCTACCACTTCTCATGGAGCGGCAATTCTGTGGCGACATCACGCATGCGCGATGTAGGATAGGTTTTGGCGCGCACATGGCGAAAAAATTTCTTCCTCTCACTAGGCCAATATTGGGAGGGTTAAAAATGACAGCTAAGACGGACGAGGAAAATATTGCAGGGGACCACTGTACGCTACAAAATACCAAAGAAATTAATGACTTTTGCGAGCAGCCTTTTAAAAGTTAAGAAATCGAAACTTTTAGTAAAATAAATGTCAGTTTAAATTATTCTTTGTGGGTAAATATTATTAATCTTATTTGTATCAAAAGAGTGCAGTATATCTGAGAAAAATATTTTTTTCAAAGCGACGAAGTATATGCCCGGATTACGGTAAAGTGCATAAAAAACATTTGTATCAAACTAAAGATTTAAAGTTCATGGATTTGATGATTTATCAAATGTTTTACCACTTAAAAATAAAAGTAATAATGCTCTTTAAATGTGTCTTATTTTAGGAAACTTTTTTTGTTAGTTAAAACAGGTATTATTAACACTTACTAACGTTGTTGATTTTACTATTTTTATTTGTTTTAATTATTCATCATTATATTTACTAAAATATGTAGCTAAACTGAAAGTATTTTTTAAGAATTATTTATGTCAGTTAAATTTTAACTACTTTAGTTATTATAACTAATGAAATGCAGTTCATATTGAACTATTCATAATAGTTAAAAATAAACATAAAAATTTATTTTATTAAGAATTGTTTTTTATGCAAATAACTTTACTGTTTTTTGTATAATAAAACCAACCAGACATTTGATGAACATAACTGAAAATATTATAAAAATAATCATTAAAATATTTAGTTGAAGTAAGAAAATATTGTCTTGTGTATGGTAAACCTTACTTAATTTAATAAAATATTTTTTTAACTATTTAAATAAATATTTACTTAAATATAACATTTTTTTTCTCAGTGCAGGAACTAAAAACAGAATATGGACATTTTTAATATTTAAAAAATGTTTCTTTTTGATTTTACTCTGTTCAGAAGTTATATTATCCTTTTAAATTAGTCAAGTCCCCAAATTCTGAGAATAGTTATATCAAATGAACCTGACTTGGCTGGATTTCAACAGATCACTACATATTTCGAAATTAGCAATTTATCGAGTCCAGTGAATTCGTTGCAAAATACACAAATAAGACTTGTGCAAACTCCTGAAGAAAATCGAATGGCACTTGCTAGAGTTCTTTACTTTCCACTAGTTTCTTGTTTATTTGACCGATGTCATACTTTTGCTCGTGGTCAGGAAGGAACTTTCTTTGTCAAACTCTGTTTTACTGTATTGGGTAGAACGACAGTACTAAACCTGGAAGGTATCCAACTAGCTCAAGTAATTATCATAAGAGTGCAAACTTAGACATGTTTTTTTGTTGTTGCTTTATCGAATCCGAATTTGACATAAAAGATGTTATAAAAGTACTTGAAAAAATTGTAATTTATCAATCTTTAAAATGGTACTTTCATTTAGTAGTCAATGCTGTCAGAAAGTTTCGGATTCTTAAATTTTAATTCGTACTTTGACTTAAAACGCTTAAAAATGTCATTAAGGTCGTTTTAAAGTATATTCCATCGATAAGGTGAGTATTTAGGCTAAAAAACCTAATTAAAATTTTCTAAACCAATTTTTCAAAATTCGAACTCTGTAAGGATGTTTCTAATTACTGTATACGGCCAATTAGCGAATGCCAAAGAAATTCATTAGAAACCCAACAAGAACTATTGGAAATAGATGATTTTTATTTATTTCCAATAAATTTTGGTCAATTCATAATTAACTTCTTTGGCATTCTGTAAGAGTCAAATTACAGCGAAAGAACAGTGATCCAACCAATGAAAACCCCCATCAAAATTTTGTGCCTTCTATAACATAACCTCAAAAATATCGAAAAACTGGAAAATCGCACTTTTTGGGTCATAATATTAAATATCTCAAAATCTTGACGTGATTCACATTCTACGCAAAATATAACTACGGAAATAACCCACCACTTTTCAATTGACATGACCCCATTATTTGTAGGTCTGCGTTATAAGTCGAATAATGTCATTTTTTTACACTATTATTAGAAGGTTTTATTTCGTTATTATTTCTGTTGGTAATGGGATGCGGGCAATCTTTGTCAGGAGAGCAACACCTCTTATCCCTATAGCAAAATTACATAAGAACAAACAATTATAATTGGGAGGCGACTTGAATCAGAGTGGATAGTGATAGTGGATAAGATAGTGAATCCTATAGATTTTTGGTCACTGAAAACGAATCCGTTGTTCCATTTGACCCGCCACATCTGAATTTTAAGATATCTTGTTCGAAAAATATTAAAAAAATTCCTTTTGGAAGTTTGAGGTTAGGATATGTAAAAAAATCTGAAGCGATGGTTAAAAATTGGACAACAAGTTTTCAGTGACTAAAAATCTATAAGATTTTATACTTCTGATTCAAGTTGTGTAAACAAAAAATTTGGATAAAACTCGTTGGCGAATTTGACTATTGATGTCAGACATTTCATATATCCTAACATCAAGGATATTTTTGACTAATTTTCAAGTTATCTTAAACAAAAATCTTGAGATATCACTAGCGGGTTTTGTTATTCATATGTAATTAGATCGTGAATTAAGAAGACGATTTTTAAATAAAGATATGCAACGACTTTTAAAATCAGCGACATTTATTTTTTGAGTCTTTTTAATATTTGTTCATGTGTATAAAGTTTAATTATTAAATACATAACGATTATTAATTTCGATAATATATGATTTTTTGTTACTCCATCGACAAGATGCTGATGTTTTTTTAAACTTTTTTCCCTTTAACTGAATTTGCTAGTTTAATTATTAGCTTTAAAAATTATAGTCAATATACTATTATAAACGTTGAAGAGTTTTCAGTTTTCATTTTAGATTAATGTAGATTGATTTGATATCATACCTTCCTTATTATAAACTTAACATTTTGACTAAAAATTAATCATTTTATAAAAATCATTCTCGACTGAAAATTTATACATGATTTTTTATTGTAAATTTACTCTTTTTGTTTTATATTGATTTAAATCTGATTTGAAGTAAAACTTTTTTGGCCTGACTTTGTGGTCATTAATTCTGACTAAAAATCCTGTAATATTTTGTTATACAAAAATCTTGATCGATTCTATCCATTTTGTTTCTGAATTAATGAGGACCAATTATCTGACTCGACATTAGTTTAAACATTGTTTTTTATGAATATTATCACTTAACATGTAAACGTTCTATTTTTAGGTTAGGTTATGATTCGCCGTGTGACTGATTAAGTAGTAGGATGGTTAAACTTTGTTTTTTTAAATTTTGTTCTACCCCGTCAATATCTTTTATATGGTAAAAAAAGATTGTGCTAAATATTTCAGATTTTTTAAACAATTTCCGGAGGTCGCTATTGTTGCTAAATTGACTAAAATTTAGTTTTAATTTTAATTTTTAGAATTTAGTTAAATCCGTTGTTCTAAAAAATGTTTATTTAATCCGACGTCTGATGTTAAAAACATTTTAACATGACCTAAAATAATGTTCCAAAACTGCACATTCAGATTCGGTAATAAAAATTGAAATAACTTTAAGGGGGGGGGGGGAATAGTCAATTTTTGATAAAAAAAGAGATTTATTAAACATTGTTCACCATAAATAATTGTTTGAATCACCATATAGCATCAGGATATATGTGAACGTTTCAAATATCCTTGCTGCGAGTCCTGAACTAGAAAAAATTATATTTATCGATTTCAATATTCAACATGGTGGGTATTAAAATGGCGTTCAAGCGTCTAAACATGTTGGGTTATACTCAGTATAATACAGACAAAACGGTTATTTGGGACAACCAACTATAAATTGTCTGGCATTTCGAAACAATTGATCATGCCAACTAAGGTGAACCAAGTAATTGGTTCCTCACTATTGGTTACCCCAACCAATTTATTGTCTGGATCTCAGAGCACTACACCAGATGATTTCGGCAACAAATTAATTGGTTACCGCAACTAATTCGTCCTTTCCATGTATGAGCATTAATTGAAAACTGACTAGAAATTTTTATTTATTTCCGAAAATTCTTGGTCAGTTCGCCATTAATTTGTTTGGTATTTTCGAGGAAACCGTCTATAGTAATTAGAATTGCCTTTAAAGAGCCCGATTTTTAGTCAGTCATCTTTAATTTCAGTTTTTCAATTACATTTCCTACCTTACCGGCGGACCATTTTAGAACCCTTTCAACGCCGAAAGGACACTTTTTGTTTCTTAAATTTCGGTAAAGTATTATATATCAAAATCGGGTGGGGTCCAAAGCTCCGAATGTTCAAAATTCCGAATAGTCCAAATATCCGAATTTGAAAAAATCGAATGATATTTATCCGAATGTTTGAATACCCGAATGGTCGAAAATCCGAATGTTCGAATATCCGAATGAAGAAAAACCGAATGTTCAAAAATCCGAATCCTCTATTTCCGAATGGTTTTATAGCAGATTCGGAATTTTGAAAATTCGGAGCTTTGGACCCCATCCATCAAAATCGAAGTTGAACAATTTTTTTTCCTTTATTTTAGGTCGCATCAACTATTCAGTCATTAGTGACAGCGTTTAACATAGTATATTGAACAAAACTGAAATGTACATTTCCTACTATTTTCAAGGTTGCTCATCCGAAGACAAAATGGAGTTACAATCATCAGAAATTCCAATATGAAGCTAATAAACAAAAAATTGTGAAAAAATGGTGAAATATTTATTCTGCTTAGTTTTCTTTGAGCTATTACTAAGGAAAGTGGTAAAAATATTTGAATTTTAAGAAAAAATGTTAGTTGTATACCCTACATCATTTTAACGTCTTCAAAATAGCGTCCTTAATTAAAATTTTTTTGAGAATTTCTGTACGGTCTAACTCAAACACTGTGAGCTGTTGAAAATAAAATGCTGAAAATGAAAAGTTCTTAAAATTCATTGAGAAATATAGTAGACATTTTTCAGATATTTTTAATTATATTTTGTGAAATTTTTTATCTATATTTTGTCAAAATTTTTGAAAAAATGTTTGCATATTCTACGATTGATTTTAAAATTTTTTCAGAATTTATCATAAATAATTTAAAATTATGAATTCTAAGCATTTTTTGTTATTCGCAAATTTTTCTAAAATTTTATAGTTTTTTTAATATCTGAATTTGAAATACTATGCGTAGATTTTTTTTTCTAAGAAACTAATAACTTTTGAATTTGAAAAAATCCAATTCAGTTCTTAATGAATTCTAAAAACTTTGCATTCTTAGCATTTTTTTAAATACCTCATAATTTTGAGCTAGAGCGTCCGGAAATTTTCAAAGAAATTTTTAAATGGGCTTTCTCCTTAAAATATTTATTTTTAATTATCCGTTGTCTCTCTCCGTCAAAAATCGTTTTTAAAGTTTGAATTTTTATTTTAATATTGCGGGCCCATCGGCCGGAAGTTCAAAAAATTCCAGAAAATCATCTTAATTTATGGAGAAAATGATGGTATTGAAAAAAAATATAGGATAGAAAGCTTTAATGTATTAAAAATTCATTTAAAAAGAACTAACAAAATAGAAGGCCCCTGAATAACACGTAGATACATATACTTCAGGGGCCTTTTACTTGCAAAGTCTAAGTGTCCCTAACTTCATCAATATTTATCGTACAAAAGTGACTTTTTTTCTTTTTAAAGAGCATTTAATATCTTTTTCCATAAAATAATGTATATAGCAGCATGTCTATTATTTATTTAGGAAAACTTGAAAACTTTTCGCTTGTAAATTTGCGCCTTTTATAATCTTAAAAGTAATTTTAATGAAACCAAAACATAGTATTTCAACATTCAACAAAAATTTGTCATTCATTATCCCTTCATCGTATTATAACCTTAAATCACTCAGAATTATTTTTTAAGCATTAAAGGATGCCATTTCAAAAACGCTGTTTTACAAACAATTGTCTCTGAAATGTTGACAAAACGACAGCCTTTGTTCATATTCTGTTTCTGTTAGCGGGATGTTTTGTGTTTGCGTCTTCACTCGTTAAAATTAGATATACGCATCCGTGAACAAATGTCACATTCGAAAAAACTTTTATATTTTGAATAACACATAATAAAAAAGACATTTTCCACTATTTCGAGTTTTTTCAATCTTTCATACAATTTATCGACGTTTTTGATAATTGTATGAAAATCCTGAAAACATTGACGATTTTCCTGTGACTTGGAATACGTACTAAATGTGTAAAACATATCAAAATTTTGGTTTTTCATCGCATGAAACGATTAAAATCTATTTTTTATGTGTTTTTACTGTCAATAATGCGAAATTTTTGTGTACAAACACAACAGCAAATCATTTATTATCACGAAACAAAGGAAAAAATAAAAAATATTAGTAAAAAAATTAGACAGTATTTGTCTTAAAAACTTTTAACTAACGTCATCGAATTAAAAAACGCCAAATTTTGAATTTTTTTTTTCGACGATTGTTTTGGAACGGGCTTTACGCTAGCGTAACATCGATCGGTGTGGCGTGTAACTGAACTTGACACTTACTTGAAATGTTTTGAAATCTAATACAGTTGTAATAAGAAAACCGTAACTACTAAGTATATAAGAAAGATACACGCGGGTTAGTAAATTTTGCTACATCAGCCACTCGGTCCACGCCTGACATAGCACTGAATACAAATTCCCAACCCGGCACGGCATTGCCGAGGCTTCCCTCCCCCTTCTACTAAAAGTCGATGCGACCAAACGACTATTTTCAGGGGCAAGCACTATCGTTGTATTATTTTACAAGAATACTTTTTACACTGTATTATCATATAAAACATCAAAACCCTTCAAGTTTTTCAAAATAAACATTTTTTTTATAAACACAACTAAAGAATATGGTCAGTATTCAAAATCGATATTAAATTTCCTATTTTCCAAACGGAAGACATTCATTTCGAAGTCTATCGTTGGCCCAGTTACGACTTTTAATAAAAACCAATAACATTCAATCGATAAGCGCATATTCTAGTTTTTCCATTTAAATATTAAATCCGGACAGGATTTAAAAACAAAAACTGATCTGCAATCCTAAACAAGGAAGAATTCACTTTTTCTTGGGTGTTTGTAGAAAATTATTGATTTATTACTCGGATAATGACGGGTCAAATTAGTAGCTTGGGTCTAAATAAAAATGTCTTGGTTATCAAATATCGTAACGATTTGTGAGTCTATAGTGTTTGTTGTTTCTATGACGTTCTTGCATGTTCGTGGCACGTCCAGATGATATATACACTGTGGAAAATTATGATTTTGACGATCGTTTCAATTCCCAGTGGGACCATTTGATATTAATAACTTGATGGCATTGTAACGGCTAATCCAATATTGACTGTTTTAATTAATTCTTTTTCGTTATGTTCCTTCCTGTTTGGATCGATGACAATATTTTAGCATACAATTTCTGTCCAGGTATTTTTAATAGAGAGTAAGAGAGGAGAGAGAGAGAGAGAGAGAGAGAGAGGGAGAGAGAGAGAGAGAGAGAGAGAGAGAGAGTTTGACGACATTTAGTACTTTGTCTAGCGGAAGTAACAAACATAAAATTTGTTATAACGAAAGTGAGCCAACTATGAACCAAAAATTGGTTTCAATTCTCAGTTTCAAAATGTTTGATATTATAAATCTGTCATTTGAGTAGACAATTTTCTGGGTAAAAAATTATTACTTTTTTTTAATGGTCAGCTGATCTACGATAATTGAAGTTATTCGAACACTTCTCAACCAATCTTTTTGAACCTATGTAGGCTTAATAAATTTTATGTGGTCCTTTAGAGTGAAAATTTTAACTTTTTATTCAAACGTGTACCATTTGACGAAATAAAAATATTTTAAAAATTCTACGTACGTCTCTTACTGTATAAAAACTAAAAATATTTTATTGTTTGTTTCAGGGCCAAAATTAAGGAGGTTGTCTTCGGCTATGGACCTACTAAAAAAAAGGCGTGTTCGAAGAAATGCTGTCCAGCCATAAAATGACCATTCAACATAATATACTAAACATTTTAACAAAATAGATTAAGTTAGGTTAGATTTTGTTATAAGGTTAGGTTAGGTTAGGGGAGGTTACGTCAGGTCAGGTTAGGTTAGGGTAGGTTAGGTTAGATTTTTGTATTATTTTACTTAGAAATGGTAGACTAGATTGCTTTGAAGTCAATGTCAACCTTTTTACCTCGCTTCAGAATGGAACTCGAAAAAAGAAATATTCACATCTTTGGGAATTATTAATTAAAATAAATATAATGTAATTATTGACAATTATTGTAACACTGCTAGGCACAATGTTCAAGTACTTTCGTAACTCAGTTACCAAAATTAAATTTTTAAATTTTCTGTATCGAAAGAGCATTAAAAAAAATAAAATATAAAAAAATACAGTTAGAAAAAAAGAAAATTGTTCGTATTTTTATTCCTTACAACTTTTAGTTTTAGTATACTTTCTTAATAGTCATTTAAAAACTTTGACAAAAACCCTAAAAACTACAATTATTATTTATTTTCTTATTTTTTTCATATGGCGAAAACTTTTTTTTACTGTAGGACACAAAAAAATCCTGGACAAAAGATTTTCTCGACATCACCCCTCTCCCCTTCCTCTAAAAACTCTCTGGTGCTATTTACTTTCATTTTTTTCGACATAATGACTGCACTAAGAACGTCAAAACAAAACCATTAATATTTCCCTTGCAGAGACGATTCCAGCACTTTTTCTAAACATACTGATAGTATATTTTTTGTTAAATGTGTATTTTTTAAAAATTAGCGAAGCCTACTATTTTTTCGTGTAACGATTTCTTTTTTATATTTCTTACTTTTTTAACTTTACTACTTTATCGTACCACTAAAAATTATGAACTTATCTCTACAATTTTTGTACGTGAAATTGCTGCATGCTGGCGTCAAATGACATCACAGAAATAAACATAAATGGAATTTACCAAGACATTCTAGGACTTTCAGTAGCATTGCAATCAGCGTCGTATGTAGGTTCACGTCTGAACTTTGTTCAATTTTCTAAAGTCATTGTTTTCACATTAATTTTATTTTCATTTATCTTCTACCATTTTTATAAAGTATATCGCAGACAAGACGTCAAAAGTTAATCATTTTTTGTTTGAATTGACGTTCAGCATCGCCTTTTTTTTAAATTTTTAAACAAAATAATTAACCTTTCGTTGTCTTCAAACAAAAAGAAGTAAACTAAGAGAAATTGTATAGGAAGATAAAAAATAACAGGAAAACTTACTTTTCTCGTTAGGCATTTGAAGAAAGACATGAAATATACGTCACTTTTGTTAAATTTTATCCTGTAAAATGTTACAGTAACTCCCTCACTCATAAAAAATTTTAATCCAGTATTTGCCGACGTATTTTAACTTCTCGACTACGAATATGCTAATATAAATTGTCGGTCAAACGCACTGATGCCGCAATTTTGAAAACAAAAACGGCAAAAAACGATTTTCTTTAGTTTTTTATCTTGAAAAATTCGAGTCTGAAAAATGTTTCAAATAAAAAATGTAGAGCTTGAAATTCATTAGGACTTTGACCATCCAAATATGCAGAAAAAGTATATTTCATTCAAAGAGAAAAAAGTTTCCAATGGGATCAATGGGTTTGAATTAGGATATGTTAGGTTTTATTCTTTTTTTTCATTTTGTATAAAACAGCTTTAATAAATATTGTCAAATTTTTAAAAAATATTGACCAAATGTAAATTAGTTTCACAAATAACGATCTTTAAAATTGTGTAATTGCGGTTTTCTAAATTTTCACACATGACGCTAAATCACAAAAGTCTTAGTATCAAAAATAATAGATTTTTTCTCAAATGAATTAATCTTAATCAATCGTAGTTAAAGTTCCATTGTACTTAACTTAAGTGATATGTTTTGATGCCTGTATTGTTATTATCGTTAGAAAAATATATTTTCATTTGCAGTATTAAACTATTTTTCTGTTTTTTTAGGTGAAGTATAGGTTAAGCGCCCCCAAACACATAAATTTGAAGTTATGGAGCGTTTGGCGATTTAGAAACTTCTATATCTATAGGTGTATTACAAGAAAAATAATACAAAATCAGCTCTTTGGGCGCCATTTTGAAATTTTGAATTGTGGCAGATACCATTATGAAGTTGAAACATTTTGCTATATCTTTTTTGGAACGAGTTTTATACAAATTATTTTGACAGAATCTGACAGAGCAAACTTTTCTACGTAAAAAAACATTATTACATTTTTTTTCTTGGCCATAAAAAATTATCCAGTAAAACGCTAAAATTAGAGCACAAAAAGTGTTCATCCCGTCCTTAGAGGGTTAACCAACTTGATCCCGAAACCTGATTTTGATGTCAAATATAGAAAATTCAAGATGGCTGATCCAATATGGCGACTGCCTGTTCTGTTCAAATAACAAAAAATCTGATCCACGGTGCTCGTTTGAATTGATTCTGAATGATCGGGTGATGATTCTGACATTAGAACCATGAAATTAAAATTTTAAAATGTCAGATTCAATGCGGCAATTATGTTTTCTTTATTTTCAATTGTTAAGTTTCCTTTTCATCAGTGCTCTCTACCCAATGTCGATTCAACTCTAGTTTTTCTTAAAATGGACTCTTACGAGGTCTTTGATGAAAAAATAACTACATGGCATAAGTTTTTATATTGTACCTAGACCGCCCTGTTTTTATTAATTTTAGTGCACTTCACGAAGAATTTCGCACTGGAAATTCCACTTAAAAAAAAGTACCATTAAAAAGTACCCTTTTGTTCTATAATTGAACAAAATGAGGGCTTGGACATTTTTTTCATGTAACATATTGTTTTTTATGTAACATAGATCGATAGAGCGGATATTTTTGGGAGGGTGAAAATTAGGACAGATGGACTGTAACTTGAGGTGTCAATTTTACCGACAGCTGATAGAGTCCTGAGTCTTCATACTTTCTAAAATGGTATTTGATGAATTTTTTCTAGTCCAGGTGGATTAAAAGTATAGAGAAAAACGACCGTAAGGGGGTGCTAAAGTAATCCGCTCATAAGATAGGAATTTACGCTAAAAAACGTAAATTAAAAATGTCTGAATCAATATGTCAAAATTTTGGCTAATTCTACTTTCTGTATAAGGTCTCTTACAGAATAACAATGAAAAAAAAATAAGTTTGCCGCCCTTATTTTGGGTTCATCCCAAAATGAATATGGGTTTTCGGATTTGTTTGCTATTCCTTTCTAAATTATTTTTATATATCTGTTATTCCAACATTAAATGGACTTAAAATAACAAGGTAAACTACAATCATTTACAGACTAAATTTATCGACATTAACCATTAAAATTATTCAGAAACTGTATGAAATATTTGTATAAGAAATCTGAAAAAACTAACAGCTCAAATTTAATTTGATATGAATTTTGGCAGGTATTTCCATAAAAAAAATTAACCATTGAGTAACCATAATGTCAAATTATATTTTCTTCACATACTTTTTGTTTAATGTACCTTTTGGAGTTTGAAAAAGTGTTAAACAGCTATTAAACAAAGATCATTTTTTTGCTAATCTTGTTTTGTTATTAAACGTCAATTTACTATTAAGTTGAAATATTTTTATAAACGTTAAAAATTTCTCTTTTGTAGTCTAAAAAGTTATGATGTTATAAATCTGTCAGAATATATGATGTCACATTTTTCATTTCATTAATAATTATGATTTCTGTCATTATTTTTAATGTCCACCTGATAGCGGTTTAGAATGAATGACTTGCATTTTCGTAAAAATAAATTTGATAAAACTGTCGAACGTATTTGAGACATCAGATTATTTTTTCCATAAAAAACTTCTATCGCTTTCTTTTTTCACTAGTTATTTCTCTTAAATTGTTTACCTTTCAAAAATTTTGAAAATTTTAATTAATTTTCTTTTTTATATTTTTTATTTCGTATTAATTTATCAATACAGATAAGAATAATTAAGATAGTTTGTATAGAAATTTTAAGAACATCTCCCTAAGAAAATGTTGTAGCTTCATTTTCAAAATTTATTTGATAACTTGTACCATCTATGGGTACACTAAATAAATCAGTACTTTTTTACATGAAATAATAAATGTATGATTATTTTGTTGAAAATGCTTATGACGAAAGTTTTATTGCAAGATAAATTTGTCGAATTATGGTCCACTATCTTGGATTTGTTATTTTGTATTTTCAGAAACTAACATCAGCGACCCCAAAAACTTTCCAAGGAGTTTTAGAGCTTATCTCGAATCTTGCAATTTGTCTCAATTAAATAAAACAAAAACGAGGGGCTAAAATACTTCCCACGTCCATGTCGTTAGTCCTATGTCACGCTTAGCGGAAGTGCATAAATGGCGTACAAAAAATGCTGCTCAGCACTTAAAAAAAAATGTAATCAATGAATGAATATTTCTTTTGCTTCTGGATATATATACATTTCTATAGCTTATGGATCACAGAAATCTGATCAGCTGCCCAAAAACTCAAAATATCAAGATATAAATGAATTGTCAGTTTTAAAAAATTGGACCCCCTTTTTGGATTCGCCATTTTGAATTTGTTAATTCATGTTTGGCGACTTCAGAAACATCAAAATAGTAGTTTTTGGCAAATTTTAATTACAATCAGTAAATGTATTAAAAGTTTAAAGAAAATAAGTCGTAATGTAGTGTTACATAAGTCTCTGCAGTGTCCGCCATTATGAAAATTTAAAATAGTACCACTCAGTTTTGGGTTCTAGATAAAAAATGCTAAAATTTGAGACTCGTATATTACGTATAAAAAATATTGCACAAATTTATGATCCTAACCTCAAAATCGCTTTTGTGAAATTTTAGTTCTAATATCACGGATACCTTTTTTTAATATTTTGTTTATAATAAATGCAATCGGAGAACGATTGATGAAAATAACATTTGCTTTAAAAAACTATATATTTTTTTATTCCGCAGGCGTAAAATGGTCATTTTACGCCCACATTTGCGGGCGTAAAACGAGGCGTAAAATGTTTTACGCCTACTGCATCAAAAAACAATTTTTGAATCTCAGGCGTGGAATTTGATCCTTTGCCGTCTCACGAGTTCTGTTGTCGAGGCGTAAAACTCCATTTTACGCCCTTGATACAAAAATAACTGTTGTTATCCAGGTAACTCGCACGAGTTTTATTTTTCTATTTATTTATCAACATATTTTGATTAAGTATAAATTGTAGCAAATATGTCCAATGTTTAAATCTAATGTTTGTACATTTTTGTAATAAAAATATGTTATATAATCAATATCTATACTCATAGTTTACTTTTTTGAAACTAGCCTTTAGCTATAATTTTACTGGAAATTATTTTGACATTATTAGTTAAATCTACTAATTAAAAAAATTAAACATGGGCCACTAATTCGATTAGTAATAATTTTTACTGGTATATAATGAAAAAATACTAATTTATTACTAATTCTAACCAATAAACTAAAATATTCTTCTATTTTTAGATTAGTAAAATTCTATTTACAAATTAGTAGTTCTTTACTATTTTCTACTTACTTACTTAGTAGTTCACTAATTCAGATTTATAGAGTATAAATATTTGTGTGCAGTTTTATTATATCATTTTTTCGGTATTTTATTAATAAATTAGTCGATGTTATTTCTCACTTTATGAATGACGTAGTAAAATGTACGAAACAAGTGAAAAATTGATTTATAATTTTTCTCGATAAAGATTGTAAAAAAATTACTAATGGATTAATCAAACCGACTAACTTCTTAAAACACATAATTCTAAAATATTAATGTGCAACGTTGAACGTTTGGGTAAAAAGTTACAACTCATCAGTAATTGAATCAGTGACTCGTATTTTATTTTTCTTAGTAGTTTCTGAGTATGTCAGATTCTAATACACAGAAAAATTTATATTAAAAATTACAATACGTATCGTTAATGTTTTCATATATTTCTGTAAATGAAGAATTATATATTTAGTCAAGAAGAATTTTATTACTAAAAATGAAAAATTTATTAGAATTCACTAAATAATTTTTTAATAACTACTGGAAATCGAAGTAAGTTCTGGATTGTTTATGGAGTAATTTACTATCGATTTAACAAGGATGATTATAATAAAAATGAAGAATGATTTTTTTTACAAATTATATTTAAGAAAACAATACCTCATCTTTTTTTCATCTTTTAACGATCCCAAATAAATAAAAAAACATCTTGTCCGGCGGGGGACTCGAACCAGTATCTCTCTCGCTTACTACTTACCAGTGACTCCTTAACCTCTACACTGCGCTTTTGCATTATCTTATGATGAATACACAGAGAAAAGTGTTTTTTACCCAGTATTAGAATTCTTATGCTCCGTAAAAGATAGTATTTTACGCATAGGGATTGCCATCTTTCTATTACCTGTTAAAAGACGAAGATTTTAGATTATTCTAATCAATATGTCAGTTTATTTTAGCCTTTTCTCTTTAACTAAAAGCAATTTTTGTTTATGGAAATTTATCTAGCAAATTAAAATATTAAAAATGCCTTCTTTTAGTCATAATAAAACATTCTTTTAAAATAGGAGAGTTTAATACAGTTTCGTATAACCTGTCAAAAACTAATGCTGAAAGATGGAGGATTTTACTAGTTATAATATTTCTTTTAAGGGCTATAATACACTTTTTAAAAGCCAAGGAATAGTAACTGATAAAATACACTTTTCTCAGTGTAGTTAATTTTATTACGGAACAGAAGAGTCATATGTTGTAATAACAAGAACTTTGTGCGCAAATTATTTTAGGTAATATTTAGATAAAAATAAGAATTTTGTAGATGACACCGATACAATAAAATAGCGTTAGAACGACAATAAATTATATCAAAATTTGGGTCTAAATTTTCATTGTAGGGTCAAGATTGAATTGTACAGGTCGACTATAAACAAAGTTTGTTATTACAGTATTGACGCTAAACAAATAATTTATTTACATTTTTTATTCTCTTTGTTTATAATCGACGTTTAAAAACGGCTTCAATCTTGAGCTTACAATTAATATATTTTATACCTAACACTTATTTTTTACATCCATTAATCTTCACAATGCATCGATTTTATTTATATGAAACAAACAAGACAAGATTAATGTCAATATCATATTCTATAATTTTAGTTCGCCATTTATAAATTGTGTTGTTTTGAACTAAAATGATTAATGATCTTATTTTAAGTAAGAAAATTCAGTTTTCAGCAAAGAGTTAAATAATTTTGATTCACACAACAAGACGATCGTTACTTAAACGTAACGAGACAATGAATTGCTATTATGAAAGTAAATATTATCAGTAAATGACAGAGAGTTATACATTTTTTCTGTATCATATTACAAATGTCATAAATTACATTATTACGCATTAAATAATCGTCAATTTCATGTACTTGTGCAATGTAAGAGTATAACCAATCACTGATACGGACGTAACAACATAATTTTATAAACCCTCCAAGTGTATTTCTTGCTAATGATTAATCAAGTTTTCTCTCCGAGACGAAAAGTATAAATACACGGGAAAAAATAAGTGACATTTCTAAAAATTTCCATCACTTTTGTCAACAAAGAAATCCATCATCATACCAAATTTGAACAGTTTTCCTACCGATTTTAAATGGGGTTCCACATTGTGAAATAAACAGTTTATGTGATGTAAATTCGAAAAAAGAGAAAATTACTGTTTAAACAAAGAAATGGTGTATTAAAAATATAATTTACTAAAATTTTTAGTGCTGATTTTTGTCAAATCAAATTAATCTTTGGAATTGAATAAAAGGAATTTTCGTCCTTAGGTACATTTTGGAATTTTATTCAATTATTTTATGATAATCAGTTATTAAAACAAAGGAAGTTCTATAGTTTAGCAATTAAAAATTATGGGTACCCTTTCTTGGAATTTCAAAATTCAAGTTTTTAAAAAATTATTAGATTAATTGATATGTTTTGTTCATTTTCGTCAATTCTGATAAGTTTTTTTACGTTTATTTGTTTTTAATACACTTTTTACGATAATAATGAAGGAATAGTTGCAATACATGAAAAAATATGATATATTTTCTAGTTTTCGAAAGACGGGCGAAGGCAATTTTGAGGTTATAATATTCGACTTTTCGCTCAAACTTTCTTGACATACGCACAAACATTAAACAATGAAGTACTTGACTACCGATTGACTTTCTAAAAGAATTGTCTGCGAGAACATAACTTGTAATATCAAAAATATAATAAAATCGTAAGTGCCACATTACCTGTTAATTAATTCCTCAGAAATAAACAAATCAAAGTAAGTTTTCAAACCATTTACGAACTGGGCGAATGCTTCTGTCCTTTTTGATGATGCTTGACTACTTTTAAGTACAAAATTTTCGGAAAGTTGATTTGTAAAGTGTTTAAATTGATACTTTAGGAAATTTAAATCATATAGATAATAATCCTAACCAAAAATACCGAAAGGAAAGAGAAATTTGACAAAAGACTATCGAAGGGAAAGTCCTAAGAAACTTGCAATATATAGGTAGTTCTACAAACGAGGGAATTTTGAAAATAAAGTATTCATCATGAAACTTGTTTCTATGATGTAATTGAAAATTATTCGATTTCATTATATTTAATTTAAAAGATACCCATAAAATTGCTCATTTTTCATTCATCTGGTTCCTTTATAAAAATCACCTTCAAACACTGAATAAATATTACTTTCCACGTATTGAATGAAAAATTTACATTATCATATTCATTTTTAATAGTTATACTTTACATCCACGTAAAAGAAACGTTGGATTACGTTATATTTTACGTTTTATTTAATAAAAATCCTTTCAAATTCTATCCCTCAAATTTGTTATCATTTACAAAAGACAATAAAATTTTTGAAAATCTACATTCCAATAAAGTTACCACTCTTTTTAATGTTAAAAACTTGTCAACTAAATATAGTAGTACTATTTAGTAGGACACCAGTGTCATACAAAATCTGAGTTTCTATTAGCCAAGATAGCTTATAATCGTAAGTATGTTCAGTCCAGTAGAATTCTCATCCATCTGGCATGCATTTTCTTAAAAAATATTATGAATTCAGGTAATATTAAAGTTAAACGTGCCGAGAATTTGTATTCCCAACATGGAAAGTAATAAATGGTTGATTTTACTGTATAAATAGCAGAATCTGGCACAAATACGTATTGTAGTTGGTATTACTATTTAAATAGTAGCCTTGACTATCGCTGAGTTCCTCGAGTGCCCTCCCGTCTCCTTATATTTGACAAAAGAAGGGGAGAGCCGCTTCTCCCACTCTCCTCAGTCGCATTACGTTCGCGATGTAACAGCAGGCCCTTCCTAAAGCCCCAGCGCGTAAGGTGGGGGAACAAGAGAGCGGCGACACACAAATATAACGAGACGGAACTGGGAAAATATTCTGGGACGTAAATATAGCGAGACGCTAATATACCGGGACTCTACTGTATCCGGATAGTAGAAATAAATAAAAATAATGGTTGTGTCTAATATTTTTTTATTTTATAGACAATTAGTGACTAATTATCATTCATTTGGTTGTCATTCATTTGGTGTCTTTCGGAAGAAACTAAAAAATATTTAAAACAAAATGACTTTCGCAAGAATCAGCCATTTCTTCTCCTGTTCTTTTTTTTAAATAACAAAATGGCGGCTTCAAGATGGCGAATGCAAGTTGTAATTTTTTATTTTCTCGCAGAAATCTCGACTATTTTATCGTGTAACGGTTGAAATCATGGAGAGTTGGGATGAAAAAGTAATTATTATCATTTGTGGTATACAATGGGTTTTTACCGCTTCCTTGTCTAATTTTCAGTCTAGTTTCGATGTTTCAAGTTGTAAGCAAAAGTTTCGCGAGTATTTTTGGTTAGGAGAATCGTGTAGTTTCTAGCGATTTTAGGTGATTTTTACAAAATTCTTCCAGTACACTGTCCGACACTGATTTTGCCTTTGACATGCAAAGTTTCATTTCTTTAGTATTTTTTCGTGCTTAAAACGGTAGCGCTAGCAGAATTTTGCTATGACGTCACACTTTTGTGAAAAACAAAATGTGGTAACCTCATTTTTCTCCAAAGTATGACGTTATAGCAAAATTCAGTTAGCGCCATCGTCTTTAGCAGGGAAACAATAGTCGGAAACGATACTTGGCTTATAAAACATACATTCTCTTCTGTTCGAAGTAAACCGAAATACGGCAAAAAACGATATTTTTGACACATTTAACCTCATTTTTCTCCGAAATGTGACGTGATAGCAAAATTCTGCGGGTGCCATCGTCTTCAGAAAAAAATACGTCGGAAATGATACTTCCCTTGACAAAGGCAGACAAAAAGTAAAATTTGGTTGGTCAGTGTTATATTGGATTCGCCATTTTGATTTTTGAAAAATTTACATGCGATTAATAATCATCGGGCCCAAAAATCGCCGAAAACACGATTTAAACAAATCCAATCAATTATTTAAAAAGTTCCTCCGCCCTTATTAGATCCTCCATTTTTAATTTTGAAAAACTTTGAAATACATAAAAAATGTTGACATCGTATTGGTAATCACCCACAACTAGTTTGTAGTCAATGTCTATAGTGATTTTTAAAAATTCGTCCATCATTTTGAATCCGTCTTTCAGAAAGCTTAGATATTAACTTTCATTTAATCCACTTGTCAAAACTTAAACGCATAATGTCCTGCCGAAATTAAATTCATATTCTTCCTTCGTTCGCAGAACTACCCATATTCGTGTGGATATTCATTACGTATGAATTTATAACGGTATAAGGTGCAGATGGCTTCCGTTCGTGTATGATCACACAAAAAACAGGTGCGTATTTGAGAATAATTTTAATGTGTGCGAAAAAACGGTTTCCACGTGACGGAGTTAATCCGATACATTTCTTCCGTTTTTGTCTCGTACACACTTATTTTTTTTTCATACAACAAATAAATTCTAAAACTATGCATCAAAATACCCTGGTAGAATTCTGTCCAGTTTTTTGTTACATTGCCCAGTTTTCCTATACCTTTAACACGGGCAATACAGAAACTGGCCAAAAACTGGACTCATTTTCTACCAGGGTAGTAACCAATAGTTATTATTGATGGTAGTATTAATAATTGCAACTATTAAAAAGTACAAAATTACAATTGGAAACTTATTAAATAGTTTATTTTTTACTTTGTTTACCGTGTCAAGTAATTTTATAAAATTGAACTTTAGAAACATTCAAAAATAGTTAAGGACAATTTTTAATTATTTTATGTACGCTATAGACAAAATATCTGTCAAAAACGATAAACGTATGTTTAATTCCAATGAAGATACTATGTTTTATTTGTAAATTGATTTAATCTGAGATTATTTATATATTAAACACATTTTTATAAATTTTATCCAGCATTTTTATCTGTTAAAGCTCGAAAATAAATAAGAAAAAATCTTTCCAGTGGAGGAATCGAACCCTGTCCTCTCGTTTTCTACGCTGACGCTTTAATCACTATTCTAGGCTCCTAATAGTGTTATCTTACGTTACCTTTATTTAAAAGGAGAAGGGTAGTATTAGTTAAACTTATATATAGAATTGATTAAATTTAATAAATTAGTCCAAGACGTCTTGTTCTTAAAAAGTTTTCATTAACATACCGTATATTGAATTTGTTCCATTGGAGTATATTGATATAAAATTAAAGCAATTCATGTATTCGAGTATGTTAAAATCTTTACTATTTAAGATCTTTAGCTATGTATTTTGCTATATATAAATATTTTTACTGTATATAAATAAAAAATCTATTTTTCGTTTTTCCAAACTCATTGACATAAAAGAAATATATCATTAAAGAAACTAAAAAAATATGCTAAAGAATTGATAATTCGGTAATAGCGGCGATAAATTGATCAAAATTACGCATGAATTATCGATTTGACACGTAACTAAATGCATTGCAGTTACAGTTCACTGACTTACGTCTCTGACAAATTATTCCGCATGATGTGCATTTTCTTATTTAGTTGCCTGTCGACCTTTGTCGATCATAAGAATCCAGAGTGAAAAATAAATACATCACGAGATCTGGGGGACTTAATCTCATTCATAAATCACCATTCTCTACGCATTTACACATACTTCGGAATACAGAAATAAACTGGGAACTTTTAAACAACTTAACATATCAAACTTAACAATAATTTAAGTAAATAATATTTTAAACACATCGTATGGTATTTACTTTTCAGAAGTCGGTAATTTTTGGTGATTCCTTAGACAATAATGGTTCAAAATGTTCCCTCCTATCCCAGTGAAATATATTTGGAACAAAAGAATATATATTTATACGAGTTTTCTGATAAAAATCAAATCTTTATTGAAATACGGGAAGTGATTTTTTCGTTATAAATTTGCATCCAAAAGTTAACTTCTAAGGAAATAATACAATGTTAAATAAACATAGAGATTATTTGGGCTGCAGGTGTCATCAAGAACCACTAGATGGCGTGTTAACCTACAAACGAAATCGAACGCGTTAATAAATTAAATGCCGGACTGATAGACGGTCCAATCTAGCGTCCTGAATTAATATAATATATAAATATGGGTGATTCTCCGGAAACAGGGCATTTTCGTTTCTTTACGTTATATCTTACAAAAACGTTGACAATAAATTATTAAATTTCGATAGAAATGTTAAATAAATATCCCTGGCCCATGTTAATTTGAAAAAATAATACTTTTGTTAAAAAAAAAACTTGTGTAAAATGACATTTAAAGACTAAAAGTAGCATTTTTTATATGTCCAAACCTCTAAGTCCAAAACTTTAAAATATTAGCGCTATTAAGAAACCGAATTATTTTAATTTATTCAAATAATATTTCTATAGTACAGCTCAAACTGTACAATTTCTCTCTCTATAATATTTAATTAAATCAATATATATACTTATGATTATTGAAATATTAATGTCTTAAGAAATTTCTATGAGGTAACGACAATGCGTAAACTGGTATAAATGAACTGGAAATAATTAACTTTTTTACTAAAACTTATGAGAAAATCGAAGAAAAAACACTACACTTTAATAATCCTCCATAGAAAATTGAAAAGAGAACATATTTACCTCACGAACAAGTAAAAACTGTATAAAAATACCACGTATTTTTATTAAATTAATTGTCGTCACCCGTCCTAATTTTGGTATTTTGATACAAACAGCAATTAAAAAACGATGGAAACTTAAAGATTAAAGGAATAAACGTTACTGGCAATTTGTTTTTTAATTTATTATTGTTTAAAATATGTAAAATTGGATTTTTTTACAAATTTTCATTGTCGTCACCTTCATTGTCGTTACCAAACATTTGGCGTATCAGGTACGAAACAAGAACAAAGTGTAACCCGTAGCAGAAAATATTTTTCAAATCATAAATAACATTTATATTTCTCTTCCTCTTAGACATTTATTTAAATATAATTTAAAAAACCACAAAATTAAACTTTATATTTGTTACAACGTTATGAATCAAGTTTATTATGAAATAATATTATTTATTAAAATTATGAATATAAAATTATCATTGTAGTTACTAACCAACGACACATTAACTTTAATAAATTTATTTTGTCAAAAACTTCTTCAAAAATTCATGTGTTTTTCTTAATTTTTTAATTATTACTTAATAAATAATTTTCATTTATTCACAAAAATGCACTAAATCAGATATGTACATTATGTTTTTGACTCTTTAGAGTTATTTTTTTCAAGTTTTTAGTAAGCAATTGTTGGTTTATATAGCCGTATGAAAATGCGTCATAGTAAAAGTCTTCCCCTTTCCTTTAAAATAATTTTGTAGCGTGACTACTTTAACAATAACTTAACTTGGTGCTAATAAGCAAGAATCCATTAAAAAAAACGAATTTACAGTAACTTAAAAAAAAAATTTTCATTCTTGAAAATGCCCTGTTTTTGGAGAATCACCCATATAAAGAAATGATCATAGATTTGAGACATTTTAATAAAAATTTTGATTCCTTGACCATTTAAAATAATTTTCTTCCAATTTATAATAAAATATGACCATACTCGTACAAATCTACTGTTATTAATTAAATCCGTAATTTAAAAGTATTGGACATTTTTATCAGCAAAGTGTAACGAAATGTTACATTTTTTACATTTCTCTTACTGTTTTATAATATTATTAACATTTATTTCAATGCAACTTACAGTAGAGTCCCGGTATAATTGCATCTCGCTATATTTGCATTCCGGCATATTTGTCCGCTTCTGTCTCATTATATTTGCCTGTCACCGCTCTCTTTTCCCCCCACTTTGCGGGCCGGGGCCTCATGAAGGGCCTGCTGTGACGTCACGAGCATAGCGAGATTAAGGAGAGTGGGAGAAGCGGCGCTCTCCATCTTTTGACAAATATAAGGAGACGGGAGGGGAAAGCGAGGAACCGAGTGGGCAAATATACCGGGACTCTAGTGTACTTTTATTTACCAAGACCTGAACCAAAACCAAGGCTAATCTGCGTATTTGAATTCTCGACCAAGATCAAGATTAAGATTAGGACTGTTAGACCAAGACCAAGTCAAATATGCGGAGTTGAATTCAAGACCAAGACCAAGACAAAACTAACGAATTCTAGACTGAGACCAACGCCTTCTATACTTGGTCTTGATCTTCTTTTTAACATCACTAGTCCAGTAGACAATTCTGCCCTACATAGTACAAATTTATGTAATTTCGCAAATAAGAATTTATCTACGACTTTTCATATTTTTTCAAAATTTAGCGATTTTGAAAATGAAGAAAAGTGTATTAAAAATTCTGAAAAAATTTGAGCGTATTCTTTGACTAATTTTAAGAACTTTTTGTTCAGCGACATTTTTTCCAAAAGCCTATCATTTTCGAATAAAAAATTCAGGAGCTTTTCGTCGATCTTTGCGTGTTTGAGCCGCCATTTTGACAGTTTCCAACTTTATTTTCAAAATACTATCATGCACATTTCAAAGTTAAAGGTTCGAGGACACGATATTTTGACCGATCAGTGATCTCCCAAACCGTTTCCAATGTAAAAATGCCGATTAAAAAATATTTGCCAGTTAAAAAATCTGATTTTTTTATGAAAAACCAAGCATAAAATTTTAACTCATTAAGTTCCAAAAATTCAAAATTGGTATCTTACGTTTGAGCTCAAGAATCTTTGTGAAAAAGTAAGAAAATCGTTTGTAAAGTACCCAACCGTTCTATTTTGGGTACGCTCTACACGATATAATGGTTTAAAATTGTAAAAAATTCGATTTTCAATTGTTGATTAACAATTTTTTAAAAAACTATGATTTTTTTATGAAAACTTTTTATTCAATCATAAATTTAAGTGGGAAGAACATTTTTTAACTGTCGCAATATATCTAAACTTTTCAACCAGGTTTGGTTTTTCATCGTACGATTTTTCTTAACAAAATGGCGGCCAAAAAATGAAAGCTAAAAAATCAAACTTTCATTTTACTACTGTTTTTATATTTTTTTTTAAATTGGAATCATGTATTATTCATTAATTTCAGTAAAAATGTACTTAAATATAATATTAAAATAAAATTCTGTTTAAAATAACTATAAAAAGGATTTTTAAGTACTTTTTAGAAAACTCGTCCGCCATATTGTATTCGCATTTTGAATAATTGAAATCGTATTCCAGATTCATAATTAGGAACCCCTAAAACCCCTACAGAAATCAATTTCATCAAATCCGACCAATTTTTAAAAAAACTTCTGCCATTTTTTATTTTGAAAAATTTGAACATTGGATTTCATATTCGTATTAAAACCGGTTTCAAACACCCCGATTAGCAAATTTTAAGGAAATCCAAGTACTTTTTAGAAAATTCGTCCGCCATATTGTATTCGCCATTTTGAATAATTGAAATCCTATTCCAGATTCATAATTAGGAACCCCTAAAACCCCTACAGAAATCAATTTCATCAAATCCGACCAATTTTTAAAATACCTTCTGCCATTTTTATTTTGAAAAATTTTAACATTGGATTTCACATTCGTATTCAGCGATCTCGAAAACACCGATTAGCAAATTTAAGGAAATTCCAGTACTTTTTAGAAACCTTGTCTGTCATATTGGATTCTCCATTTTGAATTATTGAAATTTGAAAATCCGATTTCATATTTACATTCAGCGATCCCAAAAATCCCCAAGAAGTAAAGTTTAAGGAAATCCAAATATTTTTTAGTAAACTCACCCGCCATATTGGATTCGCCATTTTGAAGTTTGAAAAATATGATTCGCAAAATACAAAATGGCGGATTCTATATGGCCGATTCAAAGTTTCCTTTCATTACTTCCATTTGAAAATAACAAATAGTCTTGAAGTCACATAACTCAAATGTGCTGCCTAAATTTCAATATGTAAAATGAAGAATACAAAATGGCCGACTAAGAATGTTTTATGATTATTTTTTACAGTCATATTATAAATGGTTAGGAAAAAATAAAATGGCGGGTACTACACTTTCTTGACTCCAAATATGAAACTCGAAATCTTTTATTCAGGATTGGTTCAACCTAAAAAGTGAGGTTAAAATGAAATAAACGACAAGGTAAAAAACGGTAAAACTTTTATTCTAAAGAGATAACAAGCAACAATATGTCTATGATAAATTCTAAATGATCGGAACGCGAAACTGCACGCATGCGCAAACCTCCGAGTTCCGTAACAAATGATACTTTTTCATCGACGCTTTTTTTTTCGCCCACTTTTATAATAGATCCTGCTCACCGCGTAGAAAAATTATGTCAAAAAACTGTTAGAATTACGCCCACACGAAAAAAAAACTGAAATATCGAAATTCCTCGTGTCTATTTACAATACTATAATAATATATTAAGAGAAAAAAATATAAACGTACCAATAACTGGACACAATTCCAGATACATAAATAACGCAAATTCCTCAAATTGCGAACGTTTCGTGATGTGATTCGTGTGTAAAGAAACGCCATCGAGAATATTATGCAATTTTCTAAATTTCGGTGGCAAAAATTTTCTTTGAAAAACGTCTAAAATAAACATCCGCAAGCTGCCAAGAGAGAACGATCGTTTTTTTTTCGTATTTACAATCGCGGATCGATGCGCAGCGCCACCTGTTGTCGGCAAATCGGAGTTTCTTACTCGTAGATCGTTACAAAATAAACTTTCTTTTCAATTCTATGCGTACATTTTTACCTCGACTACATTCGTAGAATAGAAGACCGAAGGAAAATCACTTTTAGTCCTAAGATCGCATATTTACACGAATGTTAATTTTTATACAATCGACGATTGTAACATTTTATAAATAAGTCGAAACGTGCTTTCGTGTGATATCATCGAAACTAAAAAAATTCTTCGTTACTGCATAGAAATGCTTCATAAATTGACTATGGAAAACATTTTTTGAGCGTAATATTTTTACTCGAGCAGAATTCAAAATGAATTTCTTTCGAAGCAGTAACAGTATGATTGCACTAATTTTCGTTCGAACAAACTCGTACTGAACACCAGGAAACGACAATTTTTTTTCGAAATTTTATTGGCGGTAAAAAACTATTGGTATCCAAACGATTTCTTCTTTTTTTGTTGAAATAAAATAAGGAGATATTTTAAGGTCGTTTTCAGTCAGTAACGAAGTTGTTCCACGATCTATTTACAAGCTTTTTGAAATAAATACGCGCTGAAACGTACACTGGTAGACAATTCTCGGACGTTTTTCCTGTGCGTGACACTGTTGCGAAACAGTCTTTGATTTTTGTACGTGATATTTGCGGATTTGGTCTGCGATTGCTCAGAAACGAATCTGACCCGCTTGAATTTGATCGTAGATTTCTGGAGTTAGTAGCTGGTAGCCCAATTTACTATCTAAATAGTACAATTTGTCTCGTATTCTCCTAGCGTCGTAACCTTCCTGTTGAAGGTCTTTTTTCTTCAGTTTGAAGGTTCCTGAAAGGAAAATATTTGTTTCGTAAAACTAAAAAATAACGGGACAACCGTAAAAGAGGAAAAATAAACATTTCGTAAAGATAAATTAATTATTATATAAATAAGTTCGGTATTTTTTATAGTAAATAGAGAATAAGTAGTATTTTATGTACTATTTCGTCATATTTAAACATAACCTTGAATCAAACAGTTATGACAATTTTAATAGTAAAATATTGTCGTCAGATCACTACGGAGAAACCTAACCTAATTCTACACGACGACAAACGGAAAACACCGATTAAGTATGAACGTGATTAATTTCTCTGCATGTTTTCTTCTACAATGAAATTTATAAATATGAAATAAATTTTCATCATAGGAAATAACAGCATATTTTCAAAAGTTTCTAAGTAATTGACATTTTAAAAGGTGCGTTTCAATATTTATCACAATATTTATAGATAATACACAAACAAAACGTGGAATTTTCCAGATCTTATCAGCACAAATTTAAAACATAACCTTCAATATGAACTACCACCATCTTACAATTAATACCCCAGCGGAAATAAGAAAGGTACAAAAACGTAGAAAAACGTACAAAAATGTACAGAAACGTACAAAAATGTAAAATATCGTACAAAAATGTTTTTTTGGACAAATTCGGATATCTTTTACACTTTTGTACGTTTTCGTACGATTTGGTACGTTTATGTACATTTATGTACGGTTTCTTACCTTTCTGTACATTTTCGTACTTTTTCTATGTAGCATTTTATTTTGTTTAATTTTTTTTTCGTTATGTTCTCCCCTTTTTATACGTAAGCGTAGAATTACGTACGTTTCCGTACGTTTTCATACATTTTGTACGTTTTTTCACAATTCTGTACGTATTCATACATTTTTTACGTTTTCAGACATTCCTGTACGGTTTGAAACGTTTTTGTACGTTTTCATACATTTTTGTACGCATTCATACATTTCTGTACGTTTATATATGTTTTTAGACATTTTTGTACGTATTCACACATTTCTGTACGTTTATATATGTTTTCAGACATTTTTGTACGTTTTCCCATGTTTTGGCATATCACGGCTAATACGAGATCAGATTCCATTAGAAAATAATTCATGTTTAAAGCCAAGATAAGTATACAGCGCCAAAAATCTACGTACTAAATCGTATAAAAACGTACAAAAGTCTACAAAATGTCAGAATTTAAAAAAAAAACTTTTTTATACGATATCTTACATTTCTGTTCGTTTCTGTACATTTTTGTACTTTTTGTATCTCGCATTTTATTTTATTTAATTTTTTTGTTCGTTACGTTCTCGCGTTTTTGTAAATATATATACACGTACGTACGTTCATGTACGTTTTCATACATTTCGTACGTTTTTTCACAATTCTGTACGTATTCATACATTTCGTACGTTTTTTCACAATTCTGTACGTATTCATACATTTTTTACGTTTTCAGACATTCCTGTACGTTTTTAAACGTTTTTGTACGTTTTCATACAATTCTGTACGTATTCATAGATTTCTGTACGTTGATATACGTTTTCAGACATTTTTTTACTTTTTTACATGTCTTGGCATATAACGGCTAATACGGGATCAGATTCCATTAGAAAATAATTCATGTTAAAAGTCAAGATAAGTATACAGCGCCAAAAATCTACGTGCCAAATCGTATAAAAACGTACCAAAGTCTACAAAATGTCCGAATTTTCAAAAAAAAAACATTTTTATACGATATCTTACATTTCTGTACGTTTCTGTACATTTTTGTACCAATTTCATTTCCGCTTGGGTAGTTTTTTTAAATGCGTAAATCTCGAAAAATGCGTATTTTACGGTTTTGTTCTAGTTCTTGGCACATGGTCGTGCAAATCACTTGAAAAAATTAATGAATATATATAATTCGGATCTGGATTTGGGGATTTTTTTTTAAATCGTAAAATAAATTTTTATTGTTAAAAAAAAATTATTGCAAAAGTCAATAATTTTTGTCTCGAGTTTAAAAAATGAGACCGTCTGAAAAACGTCCTAGAAAACGTATTTCCTAAATATTTATCTTGTAAACTTTTTAGAAAATATGCGCAATAGTAAAAAATAAGAATGAAAACCTTATTTTTATTTGATTTTTTGTATTTTAAAGATATTCCACTTCATAAAATTGTTGAAGAAATGTATAAAATGTTTAAAACAGGACAAAACTATTTATCATGTAAGAATGTTTATAATTTTGGAACTTTCTGTTTTAACATGGTACTTAAGAAACTTTATTTCAGATTGTTATAAAACTATGTTTCGCAATACTGAAAAAACATCTTTGGGATATCCAATTCTAGTTTTATATCCCATTAAACAAAAAGATATTGAAAGGGATTCGTCAAAAAAATTCTGAGAGATACAGAGGAAACTATAAATTGAATTCCTTTAGATTCCTTTCAATTTTTTTTCGTTTACAGGGTTTGACAATGTTCTTTCAAGGACGAATAAGAAAACAAAACTTACCCGTGAGGTCAAGTTTCGATAATATTCGAAGAAATTGTGGTCTAGCATACGTTGGCAAGTTTTCTTTAACATCCTTTGTTAATTTATCGATATCCAAAGTTTCGCTTTCGTCATAAATAGCTGCCATTCCAGCTCTTCCTTCTGATCCTCTTACCTAAAACATTTCAATGGTATTTATTAAATTCTATCATCAAACATTGCTTCAAATCTACCTGCAGGACGTTCAAAAACTTTTTTATAATTCAGAATACTTAAAACATATAATTTGTCTCAAATACTACTATAATTATTATGATAATTACACCGGCCAACAAAATTTATACCCAAAAATCAGACTACACTTTTTCGAAGGTTTTTGTTGCCCTGAATGCAAGTATGGCCTAAAACGTCAAGATATTGAGATATTCTAACCTAGAACTGCAAAAAACACTGTTTTTTCTCATATACAGTGGCGGAACAAAATTATTATTTCCAATTTGACATGAACAATATTAAGGTGCTATTTGTCAGCTTTACAATTCTTTTTCAATAATTCCGAAAAAAAAGATTCTCTTTAGTTTATTTTTTGCTTCTGATCGATTTTACAGGTATAAAATGGTGACTTATTTCGAGTTAAAATCGTGGTTTTAACTGACCTTAAAAAAATTAAAAAATGTAGAAATAAAAAGAGATCAGTGTTCAATAGATGTACTACTAAATGACTCCTTAATAAATCATTATTTACACGAACGGAAGCAAAAGTGGGTGTCTTATTTTAAGACACGTGATCATTTTTAAAACATTTCTTGGTGTCTTAGTGATACATTATTTGTCAAATTTACTGCCTACTAGATGGGATAACTATGTATGTAGTTAAATGAACTATTATTCAAGTCATACTAAGTTGTCGACATTACTAAACAACGGTAATTTCTACTTTACGAATTCTAATAAACGAGATCGTGTCCAAAATTTTTAGTGATTTCCTGCTTACGTTCGATTTGTTTCCGCTTTCGAATGAAATGTAGCAAATTTTAACAAGATATTAAACGTTTTCAAACGGATATATCCGCAATGTTAATAGATTTTTAGGTTTGAGGTTATGTTCAATATATACATGTGAAAACAGCTGTTTTTGAAATGCAAATCGAATGTAGAACCAAATGAAATTGAATGAAATATCATTCATTTTAAGCAGACTACATCAAAGAACCGTATCACTTTCAGTGAAAAATGAATATTTGGTCTTCAATATTTCGCAAAGAATCGAATGCAACGTATGACATCTGATAAACTCGAAAGAAGAAAAACGTTTGAAAAGCATTGAACGTATGAAAACATTTAAGGACATTTAATTTCGTATCAAAACTTCCTGGATTTCATCCGAAAGTGTAAACAAATCGAATGCAAGCTGAAAATTATTGAAAATTATGCACAGGATCTCGTTTATTGGGATAATTATCATTTCGACGACACGAATAACTATCCCGTTTAGAGTTAGTAGCTTTTATTACCTTTTCTCTCAGTATTACAAAATTTAAGTGTAAATTACGATAACAGGCCACTCGGTAAAGCAAATTAAAATGAAATTTCGCTTCTAAGATCAGATTAGGTTATGTTATTAGACATTTCTCGATGTCTTGCTTTATTATCATTATCCTCAAATCAGTACGTAAAAATTGATCAAAGGCATGTTTACTGTGTGATTTTTGGATAACTTAATTCGTTCTTCTAGTGAGACACGAAAAAAAACCACAAGAACGAACAGAAGTTAAAAATTAAATGTGTTTTATTTTATTAGACAGAAAGTGTCTTAAATTTGAGGCACATTCTTTTTAAACCCCCTAAATGAGATACATTCGAAATCAGGACACTTCTAAGTGTCTTCGTTTAAGACACCCAGTTTTGCAGAGTATCCTAACCTCAATTTTCTAATTTTATCTGACTCTGTAACTGCACTTCTCAGTCTACACTGTAAAAAATCCGTATTGAAATAACCCACGTATAATGCGCAATTTGGTAATTTTACAAGCTTGTTGTAATTTCCATACGCTTAATGTGGTAAATTTACCTACGTATAACGGTAAATTTTACAAGCTTGTAAAATTACCATTATCATACGTTATTTCATTATGGATTTTTTACAGTGTAAGTATTAATTAATAATCTTACATATAAGAAATAAATTATTCAAGGCTTATAATTTCGGACCAGATCGGAAAAATTATACTGTATACTATCATCCAAAAGATTAGAATTTGTTAGTCAACATAGCAATTTATGCAAGTAAGATTTTCCCTACATTGCAATATTTTTTGTGATCATCGTATCCGTTTTAACAAATAAAGCCTCTGAGTGTAGTTTTATTTATTCGTAGAAATTTAAATTTCTGAGATCAAATGTGATCATTGGCCTACAAAATACCCCCGTTTTAGACGCGATTAGAATGGAAAACCTTTGTAAGACCAAGAGGTGAAGAAAAAAGTTTAAGAAAATTAAGAATGTGAAAGTTATTTCAAATATTAGGATAAAAAAATGTCTCAAATATTTTCTAATTCTAATCTTACTCCATAATTTTTTTCCTGCGCGTACAAAATGAAAATCCAAAACGTATCCTGCATCAAAAAGGTTACTTTAAAGATTGGTGAATGCAGATTTGATGTTTAAAGTTCGAAATTCAAAATGGTGGATTACAATTGAAAATAATGAAAGTTATTTTTATTTATTTCCGAACACTTTCGGTAAGTTCTCAAATAATTTCTTTGGTATTTATTAGGAAACTGTCTATAGTAATTAGAATTACCTTTACAGAGGCCGAATTTTGAAAATTTCATTGTTTATTTACGGTTTTTAGTGAAAATTCCTACCTTTCCGGCGAACTACATTAAAACCTACTTAAGTTTAATCTCAATTCGCCATATTGGATTTAAAAACTTTTTATATGAAGTCTTTGGATATCCTGTATAAAAACGAAACAAAAATAATAGATATAATATAGTCTTACCTCTACTCCATAAATAATGCAATCTTTGTAGTTAATGAAGTTGCTGACGATTGCTTCGATTTCCGATGTCGATACGTTTTCACCCTTCCACCTGAAGGTGTCTCCAGTGCGATCTTTGAAGAACAGGTAACCGAATTCGTCAGCTACCAGGATATCACCTAATAAAACAATTAATTTAAAAATTAAATTACATTACTCCACAATTTAAATATGAACGATTTTGATTACAATTTTACAATACTGAAAATTCTTAGTAACTTTTATTACTTTTCAACGACTTTATACTCTTCAATAGTCCTTGAACTGCGTTTCATTAGTTTCAAAGCTACTACTATAGCAGTACCTCCCAATATTAGCTTGCAGGTCCCACTCAATATTAGCTTTTCCCATTACAGTTGTCCCCTAACATCGGCAATACGGGGTGCATCAATATAAAAAAACGACAAATCAAAATGCCGACAAGCCGAAAAACCGACAAGTCGAAAAATCGACATTAAAAAAGTCGATATTTAAAAAAATGTTTTTCGACTTGTTGATGTGTCTATTTCTTTATGTGTCGGCTTTAAGACTGTCGGTTTTTTAGAATTTGACTAATAGAAAAGTAGAATCTGACTAATTAATTCGTATACTAATAAATAATTTACTAATTCATTAGTCAAGTTTCATTAATTTAATATTATTAATTGTCGTATTTTTTAATACCTTACTCCTAAATTAAGTTAGTTACATTTGGTTAAGAAATTATTAGTGGTTTTTACTAATGAATTAGTAGTTCTTTAACTCTTTATTAGTAAAAATGATTACCAATTCAATAATTAATATGTGTCGGTTTTTCGACCTATACCCGTGTCATTATATTAGCTCTCTGAGGTAAACTTTCGCTCCATCTTTCGGCCACTATTGGGAGGGGGGATTATAAAGAATAGACAAGACGAATTAGGCTACTATAGGGAGGGAGTACTGCAGCCTAAAATAACTATCATAACTACGCGTAGATGGTATAACTACTTTCATATTTACTCTCACAGAAGCCTTTAATTTGCCACAGATATTATTTAGCGTCGTTAAAAATAGTAGATTGTGCAACTAGGGAGCAAAATAGATGTTAAAAGCTAAAGTAGAGTTAGACGCTCGAACGGAGCGAGATATAAGGAGCAAAATCATGTTTTGGTCTCAGAATGTGAGAATCTTATGGTATATTACCTAGGGAGAGAAAATGCTATTTTGCTCCCGCGATATAAAAAGATTGACAACAATGGTGGTCACCGCAAAACGCAAAAAGTAAGAAAAAATTACAACTTTATTGATGCTCATGTATAAATCAACTGTGTAATATTATTCAATAAAAAATTACTAAAACGCTTTCCAAAGGTGTATTTTAAGATAATGTAATGACGGTTTAAAAAAGTTTCTTCGTTTTCTAAACAAAAATTCATAAAAAAGAGAAAACGGTTAGCCATTTCAATCGTTATAAATTGTTTTAAAAATAGTTAAACATATTTATACCTGATATAAATGCAGAATCTCCCATAGAAAATACATTGTGGACGACTTTACTTTTGGATGCTTTCTTGTCGACATATCCCAAAAATGCTCTGGACGGTTGATTAGGAATGATTTTTCCGATAAATACACCAGGTTCGTCTGAAATTCCCTCATTTATTAATAAATTTCAACTGCTAAATTAAAGTTAATGTAGTATTTTGAAAATATGTTTGTTACACCTTCCTGAGAATATAAACAAAAATTCAGTCAATGCCAGTTGAAAATAAAATAATATTTTCTTTTTTATCTTTTTGAATGTTTTGTTAAAAATTTATTTACGACACTATTTGGAAATAAAGAAAAAACAACGTTTTCGAATGATTGAAAGGAAATAAATATTTATACGTACTTGGCTCGCAAACCTGACAAAGTCCTTTTGCGTTACGTATAGGTTCGCCGTCTTCATCTACTTTAATTATAGATATAGGATATATTACAGGCAATATTCGTGAGAGGAATCCAATCGCTCCAACAGTATTGTCAACGTTCACTGAAAATTAATTACAGATTATAATAATCAGAAATTTTTAATAGAATTTATATAGATAACACAGCCCGACAAATTTTTGAGAATTTCATGTTGCTCTATAAGGAAGAGTCGATTCTGGTAGGATTTTTGCTCCAGAAACCAAATATGACTTCCAAAATATCCAATTGGCTCTAGTTTTTCAGATATTGAAGGTCAAAGGGATAAAAATGCTGTTGTTCCAACAGTAAGAGTCAATTCTGATAGGAGTTTGACCGCAGAATCAAAATATGTACACCAAAATATTGAATTGACCCTACTTTTTGCCAAAATTGAAGGTCGAAGAGATAAAAAATCGTGTTTTAGGACATTTTCACATCTATATTATAAAGCGCGACGCAAAAAATCAAGAAATGCAAAATGGCGGATCCAATATGTACGAAAAACTTTTAAAAATTCGAATTATTTTCAAACTCGTATCATTTTGGCAACATTACTTTGTTTTTTACCAAATTGAAGGTCAAAGGGGTAAAAAATCGTGTTTTCGGACATTTTTTCCTGTTTTTCTCGAAAAGTAGTCATCGCATAGCCATGAAAAATGTCCTAAAACAAGATTTTTACCTTTTTTGACCCAGAATTTGGGCAAAAAGTAGATCCTGCGTGAAAAAATATATGAAGATTTACTTTTACCAGTGGGAAAACACCATTTTTTGGGGGCTGTGAATAGATACTAAAAAATGCCGAAAATCAAATTTTTTACCTTCAATATCTCAAAAATTAGAGCAAATTGGATATTTTGGCGGTCATATTTGGATTCCGGAACAAAAATCTTGTCAGAAACGACTCTTACATGTAGGGCAACAAAATTTTGTTGGGCTGTGTAATACTATAAATATTCTAATTTGTTTATTATTTATTGTATCCAAATTTTAATCAATAATCTACAAGAAATTAAAATTTCTTCTAATTCCACCCATAATTTCGTAAGTTTTCTATTACAAAACAAAAAAATGTTTTGGCAATCTAGTGAACCAGATGGAGTTGCCTATCTGTAAAAAAGAAAATTTACCCCTGACTAGAACCCCAAACAAATTAGGCCGGTAAGTTGAAACTGTCCTAGTACCCGCATAGTTTACCTACTCACTAATAATTTTTCCTGTATACATGCCAATTTTTCGCAACAATTGATAATTTTTACATTTAATACCATAAGAGGTTCGAAATTATCGAATAAATGTAAACAGGTTCATTCCAAACAAATGAAAAAGTCAATTTTTCAGATAATAAATTCGCGATTTTTGTGTAAAGTAGAAGTGGTCTAGTACCCGCATAGGTTACCTACTTTAGTATAACTACTCTATTAACGATTTAACGGGCGGATGTTTTTTTCTATTATTTTCAACGTTTCTTTTCTTTTTTAACTAAATTACAAAGCAGTAAATTTTTAAAAGTTACAGGCATTTTTTCAAACAATCACAAATTTTTTACAATTTTCTTCAAAAAATGATTTTTTTTCATGTAGTAAGAAACCAAAGTAATTTTTCATCTTATGATATCGCGTATTCAATATCCATGCTTAAAAATGGGTTAAAGTATAAATAAATATTTCAAGATGGCTGCTCAAAATTGTTGACGGAACAATTTTTGTCCTTACCTATTCATAACTAGTGTATGCTTGTGTTATTTTTATGACACTGAATATATTTTTAGGATTTCTGATAAAAAATATGATGTTGGATTTCAATCGTTTAAAATGGGAGGTCCAAAATGGCGGACGATTTTTTTTAATCGTATTATTTTGAAATTTAATGCTTGGGTGTTTTTCTGGTTCTTAATAGTCAATCTTATAAATGTAGACTTAAACTCTGACAAATCGAAAGAGAATTCTGACGAATCGGTTTTTGAAAATCGTCGCGATTTTATTACTATAGTTTTCTATCTGTGAAAAAATCCAAGTACAATTTAAAAAAAATGAGTCTTTGTAATAATAATTTTTTTACTAAAATATTGTTTTTGGTAAGAAATATAGCTTTATAATGAAAAAATATCCGTTAATTAAATATAATGCAGTTTTTTAAATAAAAATGTGAATTTTTCAATGAACAATGTGGTTTTCTTCTAATTTTTGTTTACCTTAAAATGTATATTTTTTTTTTTTTGCTTTAAATGTGTCTTTTTTCTGGAAAAATGTGTCTTTCTTCCTGCGAAAATGTGTCTTTTTTCTAGAAAATGTGTCTTTCTTCCTACGAAAATGTGTCTTTTTTCTTACAAAAACTTACTTACTGTTTCTTTTCTACAAAACGTATCTTTTTTCTACAAAATCGTGTCTTTTTTCAACAAAAATCTGCTCTCTTGTTGATTTTCAATTTTTGCTACAAAAATGTTTCTTTTTTTCTACGAAAATCTGCTTTCTTGTTGATTTTCAGTTTTTATTAAAAATGTTTCTTTTTTTTCTACAAAAATCTGTTTTTTTTTTATTGACTTTCAAATTTTACTACAAAAACGTATCTTTTTTTCTACAAACACTTGTCTTTTTTCTATAAAAACGTGTCTTTTTTTCTACAGAAATGTGTCTTTTTTTCTACAAAAATCTGCTTTCTGGTTCATTTTCAATTTTTACTACAAAAATGTTTTTTTTTTTACAAAAATCTGCTTTCTTTTTGAATTTCAATTTTTACTACAAAAATGTTTTTTTTCTCTCTACAAAAATATTTTTTTCTTCAAGAACTGTCTTGTTCAAAACAAGAATTGTGTTTTTTTTGATAAATTTTGTCATTTTAATCATCATTTTTTTTCTAATTTTTCTGTTTATAATAGAAAACCAATGGAAATAACTTTTTTTTTAAATTTGAATTTTTTTTTTATAATAATTTTTCAGTACAATATCGTTTTTGTAAGAAATGTAGCTTTAACAGCTTTTTGTAAGAAAATATTTATTATAATGAATATTATACTTTAAAAATATTATTTTATTTAACAGAAAAGTCGAATATCTCGACTGTGAAGAGTATTTTGTTTAATTTTCTATCATTTTTCGAATTTTTGTTTGCATAAATTGATTTTAGAATACCTAGAAGCTTCATAGTTTTATGTAAGCAAAATATTAAATCTAATTTAAGGTTCAACATCACTACAGTAACAAGGTTCCAAACAATCTGATCAATTTAAAAGATATCATCTGTCATATTGGATCCGCCATCTTTAAATGTAAGTTCTCGAACATTATAGTCTTAAATTAAAAGAAAATAGTCATTTTTCATATTTCAGAAAACGTCAAAAATTGTTTTAGCCTGAAAATGTAGGAACATAAAAATTTCGCGGTTTTTCGAAGGAAATTTAAATAAAATTTTTTGTACGTCATTTAAAAGTTTAATTTGGAATCTTTTTAATTACGATATCGACAATAGACAACATGTAATGATAAAATAGTAGATAAAAAATAGGTTCTTACCTATATTTGCATTTCCTTCGGTCGCTCCATAAAATTCGACGACTTGAGGAATTTTGAAACGTTCGGTGAACTCTTTCCAAATTTGTGGCCTCAAACCGTTACCAACAACTATCCTGATGCTGTGCTGTGTATCCTCGGGTTTGGGAGGTACCGCAAGAATGTAACGACACATTTCGCCAATGTATTGTGCTACCTAAAAAGTTCATCAAAATTAATTTCTTTTGTTATAATTGAAAATCCTATTGTGAAAATCAGTCTCGATTATATAATTGGACCAAAATTATTATTTAAACGATCGATTTACTTCATTTTTATTTTTGTTTCAGAATAAAAACTATAAATAACGAAAAACTCTGTACACAAAGTTGCAACCAGTGACGTTTCATAAAAAGATTTCAACGATAATTAAAAACAAAATAAACAATTTTAATTTTGTTGGTCGCCATATTAAATTTTTTTTTTCAGATCCTACTAAAAAAAGTTTGAGATATGCCATTATTTATTGTCAACTTTTTACGTAAAAATTGTACAAAATTTTAACAAATTGTAAAATAGGAGATTAATTTTAAATAAGTTATAGATATTATATGGGTGATTCTCCAAAAACAGGGCATTTTCAAGAATGAAAATTTTTTTTTTAAGTTACTGTAAATTCGTTTTTTTTAATGGATTCTTGCTTATTAGCACCAAGTTAAGTTATTGTTAAAGTAGTCACGCTACAAAATTATTTTAAAGGAAAGGGGAAGACTTTTACTATGACGCATTTTCATACGGCTATATAAACCAACAATTGCTTACTAAAAACTTGAAAAAAATAACTCTAAAGAGTCAAAAACATAATGTACATATCTGATATAGTGCATTTTTGTGAATAAATGAAAATTATTTATTAAGTAATAATTAAAAAATTAAGAAAAACACATGAATTTTTGAAGTTTTTGACAAAATAAATTTATTAAAGTTAATGTGTCGTTGGTTAGTAACTACAATGATAATTTTATATTCATAATTTTAATAAATAATATTATTTCATAATAAACTTGATTCATAACGTTGTAACAAATATAAAGTTTAATTTTGTGGTTATTTAAATTATATTTAAATAAATGTCTAAGAGAAATATAAATGTTATTTATGATTTGAAAAATATTTTCTGCTACGGGTTACACTTTGTTCTTGTTTCGTAGCTGATACGCCAAATCTTTGGTAACGACAATGAAGGTGACGACAATGAAAATTTGTAAAAAAATCCAATTTTACATATTTTAAACAATAATAAATTAAAAAACAAATTGCCAGTAACGTTTATTCCTTTAATCTTTAAGTTTTCATCGTTTTTTAATTGCTGTTTGTATCAAAATACCAAAATTAGGACGGGTGACGACAATTAATTTAATAAAAATACGTGGTATTTTTATACAGTTTTTACTTGTTCATGAGGTAAATATGTTCTCTTTTCAATTTTCTATGGAGGATTAGTAAAGTGTAGTGTTTTTTCTTTGATTTTCTCATAAGTTTTAGTAAAAAAGTTAATTATTTCCAGTTTATTTATACCAGTTTACGCATTGTCATTAACTCATAGAAATTTCTTACGACATTAATATTTCAATAATTATAAGTATATATATATTGCTTTAATTAAATATTATACAGAGAGAAATTGTACAGTTTGAGCTGTACTATAGAAATATTATTTGAATAAATTAAAATAATTCGGTTTCTTAATAGCGCTAATATTTTAAAGTTTTGAACTTAGAGGTTTGGACATATCAAAAATGCTACTTTCAGTCTTTAAATGTCATTTTACACCAGTTTTTTGTAACAAAAGTATTATTTTTTTTAAATTAACATGGGCCAGGGATATTTATTTAACATTTCTATCGAAATTTAATAATTTATTGACAAAGTTTTTGTAAGATATAACGTAAAGACACGAAAATGCCCTGTTTCCGGAGAATCACCCATATATGGAATAGTTTATTTGTGTCTGATAAATAATTACAGTGATCTAATTATTAGATATTAACTACACAAAAATAAGTTAAACCAATTTTTTTATTAGTATATTGTATAATAACAAATAATTTACTACTAAAACTGCTAATTCATTAGTTAAGTTCCATTAATTTAAAATTAATCATTGTATTGTTTAAACCCTAAGTACTAAAATCAGTTACTTAAAAGTAATAAATTTAACCGCTTCAAAGAATTTACTAAAAAATTTCTTTTTACTATTTTCCGGTCAATTGTGCAATCGTAGTTAATAACACACATAGATTTTTGTTAGCAAAATTATGCTACTATTCTCTAAAACTTGAATAGTTAAAAACTTCTAATTAAGGATTGAAAAAGCTCGTGACTAAATAAGTAAATAATGGTTTTTACCGATAAAGATTAAAAAAATATTGATTTATCAGAAAAATATATAAATTAAAATTACAAATTTGTGATGAGTAGAATTTGACTAATAGAGAAGTAGAATCTGACTAGTTAATTCGTATACTAATAGATAATTTACTAATTCATTCATTTAAAATTAATCGTCGTATTTTTTAATACCTTACTACTAAATTAAGCCACTTAAATTTGATTAAGAAATTATTATTAGTGGGTTTTACTAATTAATTAGTCATTCTTTAACTCTTTATTAGTAAAAATGATTACTAACTCAATAATTAGTATCTGTCATTTAACTTTTTCATTAATACTTTTAGAATATTTGCTGTTAACGATGTAAAATCTCCGCAAATTCTAAAAACTTTACGTAAATTACTAAAAATAAATGTAAATACTAAAAATGGAATAGTAAAAATGGCAACAGAAAAATTTCATTGAAATAATAAACTTCTCTTAATTGTAATTAATATTTTCTTCTTCTTTGATTTTTTCGTAAGTGAAATATCTCTTCAAATGTTTTTTTAAACATCAAAGTGACGAGGTGTTAATAAAAAAGTTGGAATGACATTTCGGTTATGAATTATTAATTACATATTTTTATTAATTCAATTACTTAAAAAATAAATCTAAACATTGCATAAGCACTATGATAACTAATAATGAATATTACTAGTTTAATCGTCATTTAAATGACGGAAAGATGGAATATAAACCTGCACTTTATGAACATTAACGCAATTCTTTCATTGCACAGAGCTTAAACGTATGAGTGCAATTTTCTCAGTTGGTGAAGGCCGAACCGAAACAAGGTGAAACTTAACACCGTCGATGTAACCAAAGATACGTACTTGATTAAAGTCGTCTGAAAAGTTAATCATTTCTATCCCCTTGGAGTCAGGTAATCATTACGTGCTTTTTTTTACTCGTACAAACATAGAAAAAGTTGGATAAATAAAAAATACACAAACTTTTTGTAACCGGAAATACCGTCGAATGAAAGTGAATTTAAAAACACTAACAATCGTGAAAAATTATGATATCAATTATAAATGAATTTTCTGAAAACTATTTTTTAAGGTTCGTTAAGTAGTTACTAATAAGTTACTAGAATAAGTAAGTAAAAATATAAATAAATATATGACATGAAAAATAACAAGTGTTTTAATAAACAACGAATTAAGTAATCAACGATAGTTGACCATAGTTGTTTACTATTTTCATAGTATCTGTTTTTTTTAATTACATTTATTTTTAGTAGAAATTTCTGAATTTGCCGACTAATAGTAGTCAACAGTAAACTAGCTTTGTTTGTATCTATATCGAATGAGACTTTTATCAAGAACTGATTATTGAAATGTCAATGCTAACTAGTCGGTTCTTATTAGTTAATATGCAGTTTCAATGTAAAATTCAATAACAAATGTTAAGTACTGTTTAGATGATATGAAAAATAACAAGTCACGTTAAATCGAAAGTGAATTTCCGTCGCAAATAAAATAATGAACAATAGTTGAAAATAGTTTATAGTATTTTCTTAGTAGTTGATTAGTGAACTGAATTTTTAATCCATATCGAAAGAGACGTTTATTAAAAACTACTGATCAAAACATTTTCAATGTCAACTAGTTTTTAATAGTTTCTAAACAGTTTTAATGTCATTTACAATAGTAACTATTAATTACTAATTAGAAAACACGAAAAGAAATAAAAAGTACTTTTAAAAATCAAAATTTACTTTCTCTCGTGAATTAAATAACTACTAATAGTTGCGATTTTCATAGTAGCAGTTTCTTTTATCACGTTCTATTTAATGAATTTTTTTTTATTACTGTGTTTTACCGATTTTTATTTGTTTAATCGGTGGGCCAAATAGTTATACTTAAAGGAGTCTAAAGTACTCCGCCGATATGGTATGAATTGTCACTCAAAACCATAAATAAACACTAATCGTATCGATTTTTTTAAACTTTGACTCTGTAAGGGTAATTCTAATTACTAAAGACGGTATCCTAGAAAATATCAGAGAAATTAATTGAGAATCGATCGAGAATTTTCGGAAATAAAATATTTTTACTCATTTCAGAAAATTCTCGGTCAGTTCTCGATTAATTTCTGGGAAACCGTCTATAGTAATTAGAATTGCCTTTACTGATCCCGAATTTTTGAAATTTTATTCAGTCATCTTTAATTTACATTTTTTAGTGAAATTTCCTACCTTACTGGTGGATCACGTTAAAAGTGGTAAAAGAACAAACATTTTTTGCAACATGGCGGATCCAAAATGGCAACAAAAATCTCGAAACTACCAAAAATTTTCGTTTTTTCTTCATTTTATGAAGGAAGTCGGATACATTTCGATGCTATAATACTAAATAAGTAACAATCAAGGTAAATACGATATTGGCATTATTTTTTTATTGTAAAAATCCAATATGGCGGACAAACTACCATAACCTTACTAAAACTGTTAAATACAGTATCGATCGATTCTGAATTATATTTCATCATTTGTAAATGATACTATCGTTTTATTCATAAAATGGTGGATCCAATATGGCGGCTAAAATGAATAAATTTTGAAAAATTCACCGATAGTAGCGTTTTTCGTTAGTAAGTACAGTTAGATACTTCAATAATAATCAAGTAATAATCTAGGTTATGTATTCTACGGTCTATGCAATCAAAATATTTTCACATTTCGGTGCCCAAACTTTTGTTTTTGTATATTTTCAAATCTAATAAAATTTTAATAATAACTATTTTCTACTTATTAATGAGAAAAAACACCAGTAGTACATGCTGATTTTCATCCGCCATTTTGGATCCGGTATTTTGTAAATAAAACGATTGTCTCGTTTACACAAATTTAGAAACAGTGAAAGAATATTCCCAATCGAATAGGAAGAATTTAGTATCTAGTAAATAAAATAAGAGTTTTAATAGACCTTATTATTTTTAGTCCACCATATTGGATTTGTTAGACTATAAAAATAATACCAGTGTCATTAAAAACCTTTATTGTATCTTATTTAGTATTGTTTCACCTAATTCCATCAATTTCCTTTTTAAAATTACGGAAAACACGATTTTTGGGCGCCATTTTGAATCCGTAACAAAAAATAATATTTCTTCCACGACTCTTTGGTAAAATTATCACGTCCATCGATTAAATGCGCTCGAAATTGGTTAATACGCAGAATTTTATTAAAATTTAGATTCATTGAGAAGAACGTGATAAGAAATGACTTTTGCAAAAAAGTTAACCAATTAAATGAAAACATTTAATGTTACAACACTATTCATCCGAGATCGGATACGTTCGTAAGTTTCCGTAACCGCTCGGATTACTGTGAGTTATACAGCGCCGCACAGTGTTGCATATCAACCAAAAGTCACTAAAAACCTAAATTCTTAACCGATTTTAAAATTATTTTTTTTTAAATACTCGTAAAATTATTTACAATAAGGTGAAATTGTAAAGAAATTACACGATCTCTATTTCAACGTCTTATTATCAAAAGATTATTAATTTTAATCGGAAATTAACAATGAACTTTGAATATATACACGTAACTTTCAGCATTATGCACAATATTTTTTAAAAATAGGTGTATTGTAGGTCGCTGATTATAATTCCAATGTCAATTTTCAAAAATTCAAAATGACGGATTCAATATGGCGGATGAATTTGAATTTTTTTTAACATTTACATAAAAATTAGTATTTGGAGGTTTCTAAGCTAGCTTATTACGAATGTGACTGCAAAATTCCAAAATTAACCCTTAAAGCGCCAACCTATATAAAAATTGTACAAAGCGTCATGTGGGGTCGTGTGAGACCCCAATCCGAAGATAATATCGTCTTGCGCAGACAGTTTTCGTTATTTCGTTTCAACAAAATTATTGGATACTCTCCAAGTGTCATATTACAGCGTAGATAAGTTGTCTTGATAACAAAAATTATTGATGCCCGTTATAAAAGATACAAAAGTGACGTTTTTCACCAAAAAAATCATAACTCAGCCAATTTTCAATATTTTTTCCTAACAATTTAACTTGTGCCTCTTGAAATGTAGCTTTTTAAGATAAAAACTGCTGTAAAAGTGCAATTTTAGAAAGGAAAAAATGTAATATTTATGTGTGGGGTCTCCCAGTATCCCCAGGGCGATTTAAGGGTTAAAAATTGTTGATATAATATGGCGAATAAAATTTATAATTTTTTCATGAATTTTCATTAAAATTTCTATTCGGGTTTCTTATCGCTGATTCCGAATCTGAACTACGTCGTTAACCACAGAATGGGACTGTGACTTAAACTATCCATGCTCCTCAATCTCTAAAATTTTTATTTTGTCCTTTTTTGGTGAACAAATCTCCATTACATTTTTTGGTATGATTAATTATTGTCTAACACGTAATCTCATGTTACTGTTATAGCATAATATGTAAATAATTAATGGATGGGATTTGGATTAAACAAAAGTATTTAATTTAGTGTATTTGAGGTTAGGATTTAGACGATAGATCCGCGAATTACATTGTTTATGATTAGCAGTAATGTAAAGCAATAAAAATAAAAGACGACAATTTTTCATGAATTGATTAACATTAGGAAGTACTTTTTTTTTCAAAATATTGTTCATTATTCAAAACAAAAAAATAATTAAGTACTTAGACATTTGATGAATAAAAACACTGCAATATTCCTATCGGTAGATGAAATTAACATGTCTTAACCAGTAGTTAACCAACAAATTAAAAAAAGAAATCTACATAGTACTTTCCACTCACCAAGGCTCTACCATGTCCATCACTTATTATAATAATATCAAATCAAAATTCGAAAATAGTTTACTAAACAAATAGTCCAGAAAAAAATACACGATTCAATATAAGAAAAAAACTTACCGTGCACTTGTACTTGATGCAATCGTTGAAGTACGCACTGGCCGAGAACTTTTTCCTAATGACAGTTGTCCCACCATGTAAAACAGTCTGTCCAACTGTCATGACACCACCGGCAGTGTGGTATAAAGGCAGTGGCGTGTAAAATCTGTCGTTGGATCGAAACTGGGCAAGATAATGGATCCCTGAAGCGATGAACATAAATCTGCAAAAAAAAAATTGTTATAAAAACTCAATAAAATCAAACCTTTCAAAAAATGGACCAGGACAAATTTATCATGTACATTTCTACATAAATCACTAATTTCTTTTTTTTTTTTTTTTTTTTTTTGAATCGAAAAAATCAACGTACTTGTAGCTTTTTTACTATGTAAAAAAATGTCAAATTACCTAGAATTCGTGATGACGGCAGCTTTGGGTAGACCTGTAGTCCCACTTGTATAAATATACATAAGTTTGTCATGATAACAACCTTTTTCCTGCAATACAGGAGGAGTCGTAGGTGCATCGGCGAGAAAACTCGCCAAGTCTTTTTCTTTCAATCCATCAGTGCCTGAATTCGGTTGCTCGCTGAACCTGTACAGTGCTAATTTGGCGTCTAACGACGACGAAATGTCCTTCACGGCTAAAAATAAAAAAAAAAAATGTTATTAAAAAAAAAATATAAAAAAAAATTGCCACTAAAAAGTAGATTTTTTAGCTTTAGTTTGACATAATCATTCGTACTATAATTTAAAATGAAGGAATTAAAATGGCGATTAAACACTTAGAAAAACAAAAAATAAAAAAAATTTACTTAAAAATATAGACATTTAGAGGTTATGTCATATACTTAAATCTAACCGATATAAATGGCATTACTTAATAACTACTAGTAAATTAATCATTGTTTTAATATAAAACTTGAGATTATCTATGAACAAATCCAAATATTCTATAATTTTAGTATTTCATAATCTAAACTAATTTCAAAGATTATTTACTTAATTTTATAAATCATAAATTTTCTTGTAATTTTATTAAATTTAGTACATACAGACGTAATAAAATTTACTGGAGTATTTTAAAAAGTTTCTAAATATGTAATAACACAAAGTAATTGGACTTTATTGAAGAAACTAAGCTCTAATTCCCGTCGTCGCACGCAATGGGAAATCGTCGAATTACGAGTTAATGAATCCAAAATATTTCAAACACGCGATGCTTTACTACAAGACATTTTCACTTAAATTGAGGCCGATATTTGATCTCTCACGGATGCTGCGAAGCCTCCCGAAGGTACATTTTTTTAGTGGTAAACCAATACCTTATAAAAATATGATGCTAGGTCGAGGTGTAATAAGAAACCAAAGAAAAAAGGATGAGAGACATTTTTAATCGATGAAAAGGATTTTTTATTTTTGATTCGGAAACGTGTTATGAAATTAATCTTTCTTGATTGTAAGGAATAAGTCAGAAGTGGTCAAACGCTAAACTTACTAAAATTAGTCGTCAATTTATGAAGATTAGCGGTGATTAAATCTAAATTATTACAGATAAATGGTTAAATATTTCATAAATAAGAGACTAACGTTCAGTAGAGTTATTTAGCGCGACAGTAAAGTAATTTAATGTCTACTAATTTAAATAGCAACGAATGTTATTGTTGTATTTACTAACTTGTACTGTTTTTAGTAGTCAAATAAGTCAGAAAACTAATACGATAATTGAAATTGTGTTTTAGATATTTTATTAAAATAGTGGATTCGTGACTAGTATTTTCTATTTATTTAATAGACGATAAACACGTAAGAATAGTAGAAATTATGATCTAAAAATAGATTCAACTAATTAAAGAAGTGCTTCCGCTATTTTACGAGAACTACTTCTTAACTTACACGGTATGATTAAATTAACTAAACATTTAGGTTAATTTAAGTACTGAATGCACAAAAGTAGTAAAATTTATCATCATTTTGCCTACTTTTTATTACATTTCTAAATCAAAGTTGTATTTAAAATTATTTATTTATTAACTAAAATATTTCGAAATAAGTAGTAAGTATTCTACTAATTAAACAAAAATTTGCCGTTTTCGTCTAAAAATTTTCTTCCAAAAAATTGATGATTTTTTTTTTCTTTAATTATTCGATTATTTTACCAAATTTTTCTGACTTACTACAAACTTGACTATCAAGTAAACAAATCAATTTTTGCATTTCAAGAAGGATTACTCCTGACTGCTTAAAAAAAGCCGAAATAACAAAATTTGTTGGTGTCATCTTCTTGGTTTTTTATCCAGAAGAATTTATTAATCTTAATTATGAATTAATTATCCATACCTTCTGCCAAGTCAGCGCCATAAATGAGTGCTTGACATTCTGCGACGGTTATACTATGAAGAAGCGAACTTTTCCTCAAGTTCGTATTAATAAGTGGAGTAATTACGCCAAGTTTGCACAAGCCCAACCAAATTGCAACATATTCTGGACGATTTTCCAACAATAGAGCAACAGCGTCACCCTTTTTGTACCCGTGGTTTTTGAAAATCGTCGCGATTTTATTGCTATAGTCTTCTATCTGTGAAACAATCAAAGTACAATTTTAAAAATTTGAGCTAATTTTTTTTTTAACAATTTTTTTACTAAAATATCGTGTTTTTTTAAGAAATATAGCTGTATAATTAAAAAATATCCGTTAGTTAAATATAATGTAGTTTTTTAAATAAAAATGTGGATTTTTCAATGAACAATGTAGTTTCCTTCTAATTTTTTTTTACCTTAAAATCTATATTTTGTTTGCTTTAAATGTGTCCTTTTTTCCTACAAAAACGTGTCTTTTTTCTCTAAAAACGTATCTTTTTTCTACAATAATGTGTCTTTTTTGTACAAAAATCTATTTTCTTGTTGATTTTCAATTTTTACTACAAAAATTTTTTTTTTCTAAAAAAAATCTGCTTTCTTGTTGATTTTCAATTTTTACTACAAAAATGTTTTTTTTTTTTTAAATCTGCTTTTTTGTTGATTTTCCATTTTTACTACAAATATGTGTATTTTTTTCTATAAAAACGTGTCTTTTTTTCGATAAAAACGTGTCTTTTTTTAACAAAAATCTGTTTTCTTGTTGATTTTCAATTTTTACTACAAAAATGTTTTTTTTTTTCTAAGAAACATCTGCTTTCTTGTTGATTTTCAATGTTTACTACAAGAACGTGTCTTTTTTTCTACAAAAATCTGCTTTCTTGTTGATTTTCAATTTTTACTACAAAAACATGTCTTTTTTTCCACAAAAACGTGTCTTTCTTTTTCTATAAAAACGTGTCTTTCTTTTTCTATAAAAATGTGTCTTTTTTCTACAAAAATGTCTCTTTATTTTTACAAAAATCTGTGTTCTTGTTGATTTTCAATTTTTACTACAGAAATGGGTCTTTGTTTTCTATAAAAACGTGTCTTTTTTTCTACAAAAATGTCTCTTTATTTTTACAAAAATCTGTGTTCTTGTTGATTTTCAATTTCTACTACAAAAATGTGTATTTTTTTCTATAAAAACGTGTCTTTTTTTCTATAAAAACGTGTATTTTTTTTCCAAAAATCTGTTTTCTTGTTGATTTTCAATTTTTACTACAAAAATTTTTTTTTTTTTTTTTTTTTAAAAAACATCTGCTTTCTTGTTGATTTTCAATGTTTACTACAAGAACGTGTCTTTTTTTTCTACAAAAATGTGTCTTTTTTCTACAAAAATCTGCTTTCTTGTAGATTTTCAATTTTTACTACAAAAATTTTTTTTTTCTACAAAAATCTGCTTTCTTGTTGATTTTCATTTTTTGCTACAAAAAACGTGTTTTTTTTACTACAAAAATGTATGTTTTTTCTCTCTACAAAAATATATTTTTATTCAAGAACTGTCTTTTGTATTTTTTTTTGATAAATTTTGTCATTTTGAACATCATTTTGTTTTAATTTTTCTGTTTATAATAGAAAACCAATGGAAATATTTATTATAGCGTATTTTTTTTTAACGAAAACAGATTATTTATTATAATAATTATTATTATTATTACGACTTTATTGGCCTTATTAAAATAGTTACAAACAATAAATATACAAATAAACAGATATGCCAAAAGGCGAGCCACAGCTGATGCTGTTTTACAGACTGACCTCAACGGGTGTGGTACATTCGAAGTTACTCAGGTACAGATACGGTAAAAATACAAAATGGTAACAGTAAAAACAAAAAAAAAACATACATTAAAGAACACGCATAGGAAATTACATATATTCATATAAATATGAGATATGATCCGCTGGTATGTAATAAAAATCAAATAATTTGAAATTAATGATACATAAGAAACATTGCATAACATACCTTATATAGTGACTTCATTATCGAATTTATTATTTACAACGCTTCAAATAAAAATCTCTAACTTTATGTACAAAAATTAACGGAAGCTCTATAATATAAATAAATATATTTTTGTACTTAAAAAATATTATTTTATTCAACAGAAAACTTTGATTTTACAAACCAAAAACACGAAATTCATTTATGTTTACATTGCAAATATTCCAAAAAATGTAACAAATTATGAGATTTAAACAAATTAATTACGACTGTAATTTTTATGCAATGAAAGTCTTCCCAAAGAGAAAGATTTTCAAAACCAATTTATCTCGCCGTAATTCATAAAATTTAAATATTTCCACCCATGGATTCGTAAAATGTACTAATTCTTCATTGGAATGCCAATACCAAATCAGATTCGTGAATAAACAAAAATAAGTCAACGCTCTTTGAATCAATAAATTGCAACTTGACGAACACAATCGTTATTGATAGGTGCCTTATCGTAACATTTAATGAAACATTTACAACTAATCTGTAAACAAGAGTGATAATGAACTCGAGCATTATTCTTATTATCTTTGTGTGATGTATTTTCTGTAATATTCTCAGCCAAGTTCAAGTATCCCTTTGTGTCATGATGGGTCGATGAACGACTCTTTTTTTCACGCAGGTTTTCACCACTTTTAATTCGTTTTTTAAACCATTTTTACATTTCCAGGTTCATAATTCATATAAGCATTACTTGTCTTCTCATTAGCATTTGTTGGAAAAGTAGTATAATAATACAAATATTCAATACATTCTATTGCAAAAAATTTGTTTACATTTTCTTCAGAATTTTGTATTCAGTTCCAGTTTTGTATAAACAAAATTTCGACAGGAAATAAAATTAATAAAGATATCCAAACCAGCGTTTCCACTTCTTTTTTCTTTGTTTTTTGAGTACTTGTGCATTAAAAATTCAATTTTATACAGTTCAAGTCGGCGACACCAATATGGCGGACAAAAATATATTCGTATATTTACATCTCAGTATATTTGCCCGTTGCGTCTTGTTATATTTACCTTTCACTGCTCTCTTTCTCCCCCACCTTACGAGCTGGGGCCTTAGGAAGGGTCTACTGTGACGTCACGCGTCTGAGAGGAGTGGGAGAAGTAGTCTCTCCCCTTCTTTTGGTAAATATAACAAGACAGGAGTGGGAGGCGAGGAACCGAGTGTTTTTTTTCCATAATTCGTTCTTAAATCTTACCTAGCGTAGAGAAATGTATTTCGGGTAGTAATTAAGCCTTATATTTTCGTATTTCTGGATCGTTGTTTATTAGTAGTTTATGAAGCGTCAGAGTCACTGTTTAATATTGTATATTTCTTTTTTGTATAGTTAAGGACTTTTAGCCGTGTATTAATAAATAATAATAATAATAATATTCTAATTAATAAATGTTTTTAATATTACATTAATTTTATACCAATGGTTTTTATGAATTGTTTTGAAGTGCAAATTATTGAGTATAAAACAAAATAATAAGAATAAGTCTGATTTATCAAACTGTTCTGACAAAAAATGTTTATGGTAAAAATATTCCATTGTTTTCCTAGTGCAGAAAGTAGTCCTATTAATAAAATTACGATAAATTTACAATGTCTTTCAATACAAAGGATAAGGAACTTAAAATAGAATAATATTTATTAAAGCTAATTGAAAATTTATTGTAATTAAATTTAGTGTTGGAATGGTGTAAAAATAAATAGTGAATTAAAATAAAAATGTAGTGTTTTCACAAAAATATTAGAAAATTTCCAATAATCGGACAACGTCCAATTTCGCCAATATAGCAAAATAATTCTTACCTGCTGGAAAGTCCATTCTTGGTCTTCAAAAATGAAACAAACTTTATTAGGGTGCCTAGTCACGTGCTGATGAAAGACGTCTGCGACGCTTCGATTTTTCCTCTCGTGGCCCTTGATCGCTAACAAGAGCCTTATGTAACGAGTGACAGCCCTAAAAATAGACATTAAGACAATAAATTATAAATATCAATAAAAAGTATTAATAAGAATTATAAATAAATTACAATAAACGAAATTATGAAAAAATGAAATTTTTTTGAGTTAAAATCGTATATTATTATTCATCTTAAAATTAGTTATTAACTTTAATCTAACCTAACTCCAAAAACCATTGAGTAATATATAGTAATTTATAGTAGGAAAATTTATACGATAAATTCCCAATAGTAGCAAACACGATTTGCTTTTACTAAAGCAATATATTAAACAGGATTTAGCATTTGGATGCATCGGACGAGGATGTCAGATGGCGTCATTGTTTTCATTACCGGTTTTTGTACTTTTTCACGAGACTTCGCAGTGATTTCAAGTCAAACAGACGATGACGTACATCGCATAATCACACGGTAACATTTGTGACTTTCGATGCTACAAAATGTTTATTTAATAGTCTGTAGAAACTGCGATGATGAAGTAGAACATCTTTTGAAAGTCAAATTAATCCAATTTCGATTTACAAAACTTATTATCACAATGTTTTTGTCTATTTTTGTCAAAGACAATTAACTTTTGCTGTTTATAACTGGAATATTTCTTAGACAATTTTCGTGAAATTCCAAAAAATGTGAGTCTAGTAAGTACATTTGAAAAAAAAGTGAATTTTATTCAACTTGTGAAATAATTTCTAACTTATTATGGTGTGATTTTTTATTATACATTATTTCTAGTAAAAATAGTAATTTTGTTGATATGTTTATATAGTATTTACAAAATAACAGTAAAATTTCTCGTGTAAAAATGCGTATTTTGGTTCTCATTTGTTAATATTAAAAACAATCTAAATGGCACCATTTTTTGTGCGAACATTTGTTGACATTTAATATATTTTTACTTGTAATTTGTTACAAAACTACAGATAATAACATTTTTTAATCGAATGGTACCAAATATTAATTATTTTTACAATTGACACTAACAAGAAGTGTGGTTAAGTGCTTAGAAGCGCGAATTATTACCAAGCGGTCTGGGGTTCGATTCCGCCTTGGAGTTAATTTTTTTTAATGCAATCAAAAATTGACAAATTCTTAATTTGATCAAGATCAATTTTTGGTTATTAAAACGTTCAATTTTGCTTTTTGAATATCTCAAAATCAAGACCTCATTTAGATCGTTTGTAGATATGATTAATAATAAAAGTAATAACACGAAAAGTTGTTGTTGATAATTACTTTTACAATTCAGAATATTGTAAAATTGTTCCAGTCAAATTTAATTTCAAACGAGTCAAAATCGAACAATTCAATTTTTATGAAGCAATTTTCCATATAAAAGAGTAAATTTCTCAGTTTCTGGAGTAAATAATTAGCTCTTAATTGAAGCTACTAATTATATTCAGCAACTAAAATTATTAAGTACTTACTCCATTGGATTTACATTATCCGCCAAAGGATTCAAATATTTGTACTATTCGATTTATATTATAGTCAACATGGCGGTAGTAAGATGGGTGAACTATTAACTAGATATTTTAAATATAGTTGCAACTATTATACAACAAGTATACACAACTATTTCATTTATACTGGAAGTAGATTTCACATATTTTCGTTACTAAAGGTTACTAATGGTTAGGTTAGATTTCTCTGCAACATCCATGCATTTGTCACTATTTTGTTACTCTGTTTTATGAATAGTAGTTTTCCTTCCATGCACTTTATATTATTTACTATATAAACATGCTATAAACTACAAAAATGAAACAGTTTCAGATTTGATGAAATTCGTTGGAAGCAGAGACATCTGCCTTCCTAAATATTAACTGTTCTTTTACTACTTCAAATGAAAACTTTTTGCTTTTATTGGTCGGCATAATTCCGATTTTTACTTTTATGTACTTTGAAAATGTGATGTCAGATTCTTCAGATACGCTAAACAAGATTCGATTTATTGTCAGATTCGTGTTCAGAAACCCTAAAAACCTTTGAGTAATAGGTTTCATTTAAATGTGACATGATTTTCAAAAAGCGCCATGTGGTTTTCGCTATTTTTTATTTTCAAAATAAAGTTCAAGATTAGTTTTTATTAGATACCTGATTCTGTAACATTTCTTTACTATTACATCATTTAATTAGTTTATCAGTTATTTTAATTTATTTATGTAAAGAAAAGAATAAGAACATATTTTTTCATCACAACAAAAATGTAGGATGAAAATAAATTATTTTTATGAAGCGATCCACCGTTTGAAAAGCTAAGTTCCTTCCGGAAACACTAGATGGCGTTCGAATCCAAAAGTGAATTCAAGCCAGATTCACTTCATACGCCGATGTATACGATAATTTTTAGTTTCATATTATAATTTGTTAGTGTTATTATGTTCGTTCCCTTCATAACCATTGCCATCTACATAGTTATAAATATTACAAGAAATGAATTAAAAAAGTATTAAAGTTCGTAATAATTGAAATACCAAAAATGGCGTTTTTTTACTGTTCATTAAAACAAAATTACAAGGAATTTAAGTTTTTATTTTATAGTCTTGAAAAACTCTCGACTTATAAGTACTTTTAACGAGTTCTTTAAGAGGAAGCTCTTAAAGGTATCGTTTTGTTGTTTAAAGTAAGTAAACTCGATAAATAAAATACACATAACACCGATATTAGCAAAACATATGATAAAAATAGATTATCCAAACGATCAATTGAAATTAATGATAAAACAATAATAGATAAAAATAGAAAAAGTGCAAATTATCAGAAAAATGACAAACATTTCTCTTTTTCTGAGGAACGAGTATCTAATATATTTATTTTTTTTTTAATATTAAGGAAAATATTAAAACTTGTTTATAAGAAGTAACAGTATAAACAAATTTTGTTTATAATTTATTTTCTATTTCATAAATTCAAGTTTTTTCAAATATCTTTTAGAGTAAAGTGCATTCAACTTTTTTGAAAGTTTAGTAGACAATTAAGTAATTATGGACATTGTAAACTAAAAAACCTACTTATAAAAATTAATATCTGACTAATTAAAATGAACGATAATACATACTAAAAATGTCACACTCAGATTATTTTAAGTTGTTTAACTTGATACTTTTTAAGACAGATATTTTAGCATTTTTTGTAGAGGTATGACGTTAAACGAAAGAAAACTTGTTCATTGCATAAGGTCCGACGCTTTTTTTCCTAAACGACTAGTTATTAAAATAGATTGAGTGAAAAAAGTGTTATTTTTTACACTTGTAGGAGAAACAACAATTCCTATGTAATGTCGACAATGTATAGCCATTCAATTAATTTAAACTTTTACGTAAATTTTTGAGTATTGTCGAATTTCTTTGAAATTATTTTGAAAATAGTATAATTAGTAGAAACTAGGGAATTTTAATGGTTGCTAATAACATATTCTTTATTTATAAATATTATTACTATAAAAATTTAATTCAAGATTTTTCTCTTTAATAGTTTTTAGCTATTTTTACTTATTGTTACTTTTTTAAAATTCATAATACTCAGTGTTTATTACCAATTTATTCCAAGCCAGATTGTCAGAATTAATCTGTAATATAATTTTCTCCATACACAAATATTCACTAATTGTGAGAACTATTTTAGTAGTTTTGTTTAAGTAGATTCTTACGCTAATCTAAAATTGCAAAATATCCGTTGCAACAATTTCTCGGATGTTTTGACTGGATTAATTCATAAATAGACCATAATACATCAAGTTCGTATATAAACGATTAAAGATAGAGAATTTCCTTGTGCTTTAAGTTAAAACTTGAAAGACACGAATAGTAGTGGGTGTAAATGCAAATTAGTTACTAAGATACAAAATTTCTGGGCATAGTAAAAATATAATACGAATATGCACATGCTCGTAAACAGTCCACGTTTTGGTATTTTTAAACTTGTAATGTCATTATTTCGTTAATATTTCACACGAGTCGTATCATCAAGTAACATAACAACGACACTTGTACGAACGTTTGTAGAATTATGATATAGTGGAAATCTATTATCTGTTTATTAATTCAGTAGTTACTCTTTGAATCTAAATCCGTTAAAAACTACTAATTAAAAAGCCAGACGCTAATTCAGTTAGTAATCATTTTTTTCTAATTGGCATTCAATAAAAAACGATTCTAAAAACTGAACTACAATATTCTACTTAATATTAGTAGAATTTTAGTAACAAATTAGATCGTTTTTTACTATTTCCTCGTAAAAAAATAACTAATGATATTAATTCAAACTACATTGTAATAATTCAAATTTTTTAATTTTAGTTCTCAGATGAAATTATTTATGATAAACTATTAAAAGTATAGTTTTAAAGTGTTCCAAAAACTTGGATGACTATCTTTATTGGAATAGTGCTACTATTGAAACTGAGAAACGGTCGGATTGTTCAAAATAGTAGAATCGGAACGAAAAAGAAATTGTTTTAAAATGACTATTACTATTAAGAAATAATGGGAGAATGTAATTAGGAATAACTATTTTAACAACACTGTACGTTACTAATAAAGCAAATAGCTAGTAGCAACTAATAGCACTTAAAAACTATTAATAGCCAAGATGGTAATAGCTACTATAGTTATGGTTGCTAATAGCTTCAACAACTGTAATGGCTAAAAATAGATTACAACTGTTATTTTTATTATTTCTAATGGGAGCTCTTAGCTGCATATAATAATTTGGTAAACAATAAAAATTGTAACAACAATATTCGTTATTATTTGTTTTGAAAGAACCATGAATCATTAATAACAGCTAATATTGACTCGTAACTGTTAATAATTAATATAGAAAGTAGCTAATATCTACTGTAGTTTTAACAGCTATTGGCTTCTTTTAATTAATTGTAGCTAATAGCAACTAGTGGCAATTAATATCGCTTAAAAATTACTAATAACTTCTATAGCTAATAATAGCACATGGCTGTTATAGTTATAATTACTAATAGTTACAATTAAAAGTGAACAAAAAACATTTGAAGGTTCGTTACTAATTATTTGAATAAAGTAGCTATTAATAACTAATAACAGCTGATGTTAACTAGTGATATCTAACAGCAGCTAATTGATACTAACGTTAAAATAGCTAATAGCTACTTTTAATCGTTTGGGAAACAATACTGTTGATAATTATTTTAAACAAACAGCTAATAATAACTAACAATAATTAATAACAACTACTCATGGCTAATAACAATTAGTGGCTGCTATAGGAATAATAGCTGCTACAACTATAATTACTAATAATGCCTAATAGCTGTTATAGTTATAATTACTGATAGGAACTCATAGCCACAATTGATAATGTTGAATAGAAAAAACAATTTAATAACAATATTCGTTATTAATTATTTGAATGAAATATCTTTTAGCCACTAATAATAGCTAATGTTAACTAATGCTACCTAACAGCAACTAATGACTACTATAGTTATAACAGCCAATAGCTACCTTGAAATGTTTGGTAAACAAAAACTATTTCAACCAACACTGTGCATTGCTAATTGGTTGATGCAAATAGCTAATAACAACTAATAGCCCGCAATCGTCACTAATAAGTACTATAGTTATAATAGCTAACAGCTGCTATAACTACTATTGGCTAATATTGGTTAATAGCTAATGTAATTATGACGGCTAATAAACTTAATTTAGTTCCTAGAATACTAAAAGGTATTTAGTATTGTGAAGTTACTAAAAATGACCAGAAATTGTCTTTTTGTCCTTAAACAATTTTTTATCCTAAAAAAACACAAATTTATTTTGGTAAAAACCGTTTGAAGATGATAAAATCCTTATAATTATTTGAAAAAAGGTTGGCAATTGTATCAGAAGTATCAAATAACATTGCCATAGTGACTGCCGCAATTCTCGACGTAAAATTAAGAGTTTGCGGATGTCAAGCACGCTCAGCGTATTTTTTTTCATTCCGACCTGATTTTTTATTCGCGCACCGACGATTTTCTGCTATGAATTATGCACTCAATTATTTTTTAACTTCTCTTGCTTAGACATGTGATTAGGCACATTGTGCCATTGGTAACATAACTTCATTAACGGATTCAAATGTCGGTTGGCACGAGAGAATCTGACCTCGATACTTTATTATGCAACGCATGACAAAAAATGTATAATAGTGTAATGTGCGTAAATGCAGTGGTTAAAGTTAAAGGTTATTAGAGATTTTATAAACGATGAGTTCGTATCGAGTGGTTGAAGTAAAATCTAAGTCATCTTTCTGCGCTGAATAGTTGTAAGTATGGAGCATTTCGTGATTAACCCCAATGTTTTGAAAAACACCGAGCAGATGAAAATTAAAACGTGTTGAAAAATATGTCTGGAATTTATTTTGAGCACATGAATATTAAAGGTTTTTCAGTGTTCTTTGACGTAAAAATACATGAAAAATTGCATTCAAGTTGTAGAAGCAGTTTTTAGAGTCTTTCAAATTAATTAGAAGAGAAAAATGGAATAAAAATAGTCCCTGAAGGAACTGTCTAATAGCAGCTAATAACAGTTAATAGCTACTAACAACCAAGAGCAGCGAACTAAAACTAGTAGCTACTATAGTTATAACAACTAATAATTCCTATTGCTATAATGGTTAATACTTAGTGGTTGCTACAGTTATAAGTGCAAATAGCAGCTAATGGTGTTATGTAATAATTTGCTGTAAAATAACTATTTCCACAATAGTGCATGTTACTGATTAAGGTAAATAGCTAATAACAACTACTTGCACCTAATAACAACGAATAGACAATAACAGGCAATGGCTGCTATATTAATGGTCTTGTGCTAGAATGGCTGATAATAGTTAATGGCTATTATAGTTCTGATTATTAGTAGAAACTCATAGCTACATTTGATCACTTTGTAAACAATAACAATTTCGATAAAAATGTTCGTTACTATTTGTTTTAAGTAATTGATTATTAGCTACTAATATCAGTTGATGAAAACTAATAACTATCACTAATACAAAAAAGCAGCAAATACAACTGTAGTTGTCACAACTATGGGCACCTTTGAATCATTTGATGACTTTTTCATCATTGACGATTTCAACATCACCGTACGTTACTAATTAAAGCAAATAGCTAAAAGCAACTAATAAAACTTAATAACTAGTATTAACCAAGCAGGTAATTGTAGTAATTATAGTAACAACTATAGTTATAGTAGCTAATAGTTTCTCCAGCTATAATGACTAATAATAGGCAATAGCTTCTACAACTGCAATAGATAATAGTAGCTAATAGCTTCTACAGCTATAATGATCGTTACTTTTTCTTTTAAGTATAAAACTATCAGCTTCTAATATCCGCTAATGGCAATGAATTGGACTGAATAACTACCAATAGTTAGTAGGAGCTACTGGCTACTATAGTTATGGTATTTAATAGCCGCTATCGCTATAATGGCTAGTGATAGCTACTGACTATAATGGCTAGTAATAACTAATGGCTATTATGGTTATAATTGCAAATAGAAGCATATTTTCTTCATGTAATAATTTTGTAAACAATACAAATTTTAAAAAGGATTTACTAATTATTTAATGAAAATAGGTATTACCTATTAATAAGAGCTAATGACTACTATAGTTATAACCGATAATGTGTCCTTTTAATTATTTTGTAAACAATGAAATCTTTTTTAGATTTCAATCATTGTGATTACTATTGTTTTTTATTTAGATATTGAGGAAACGACTAACTAATTTTTATAGTAATCCAATAGTATATAAATGCCGTATGATTAACAAGGCTAGAATTTATGGATCCTAATATTTTCAACATTTCAACATTATATTATTCTGCCATTAAAAACTTGTTGTTTCAAATCAGAATAATTTGGATTTAAAAACAAATATTTTATTTAGCTGTTAAATTGGTAATGGATAAAATAAACATTGTTACCATTTTTGTTTATCATTTATTATTGCTATTATTATTATTACTTATTATTAAAACAAAAAAATGTACTGTGTCGCGTTGGGACTTGAACCCGGAACCTTCGCATTGCCGGTCAATGCTACCTATATATAACCTGTACGCTCTATAGTGAATTCCTTGTTCATAATTTACATACTACTAGGTTACTAATCCACTAAAATATAGACATAGAAATATTTATTTAGATTTAAACTATTATAAGTAGTTTAACTAATTACACATCAATAACGCAATCCTCTCATGTTGAACTAACTTTCGTATTAACTACAAAGAATTTGTAAGATCATTGCCTCGTTAGAATACAAAAGGCCACCTATCTTCAACACACGTAACTCCATGACATATACGATTGCATATTAATTAACTAGTTAGGTACATTAGTTAGCAAGGAAATAATAAATTTATATAATATTCAAAACGTAGCAAAATGAGATAATGTAGTGCTTAGGATCACTAAGAATACGAAATAATAATACACTATTCTACTGATATTCAAGGAGGATTAGTAAGAATTAGTCGCTAATTTTGTGATTAATAAAAAACATGGCTAACAAAATTAGTCGATGATTTCATTCCTACTTTGATTAACTTTTTGTTTTAATTTAGGGAGTATTATTTTTACACGTTTCCGGTTACTTACTACAATTAGTATTAATAGTTCAATGGATGGCAACGATCTTCGTACTAATGAAAATTATGATTAAATAATAAAGTCACCTAAGATTTTTAAACATTTCTTGCATTTTTTAAAAATACCTTCATTTAACAAATAAATTATTTGTTAATATCTGTGACTAGTTTTTAAAATATTATGATACTTATTTTAAATTATTCATTCCCTAAACTTGAATTAATCAAAAACGACTTATCTATAGGGAAAAGTGGGTTACCATCAATTAGTAAGTTTTTTACTGACAAATAGTACGAAAATACTAATTCATTAGTAAAATTCTACTAATTTACAAGTAGATATTAACTTGTTTATTTCAGTAGTTTATAGAATTAGTAATAAAGTAGTATAATTTAACTTTTTATTAGCAAATATGATTACTAATTTCTTCGGTGACTCACTTTTCATTGTCTTATTGGCAGTTTTTAACTAATTCAGATTTAGAGAGCATAAATATATTATTGAGTTAGAATAAGCGAATTAGAATTATTCCGAACTCTAATTAGATATATACTAGAGAGATTAAACACGATTTATTATCTCATTTTGCATTTTTAACTCTAATAGTTTTTTTATGCAGATTCTTTAACTAATTTGTGTTACGTTCGGTTATTTATGTCATTTAGTAATGTCGTTAATTTCTTTTACACTACGCATAGTACTACTAGTTATCCCACTAATCGAAATTGATTTTCAACCATATTATTTCGACCTAGATGAATATCTGACATTGTTAGATCAGTCACCCGGCAATCAAAAGGTCCCGGGTTCAAGCCCCATAATTTTTTTTTGCAAAAATCAAAATAAAAAAATGATTAAAAAATCGTAAAAATGTCTATAGTTACAGAACATCGTCGTGACATTTAAAAAAATGCAATTTGTACTGAATTGTGTTCTCCAGTTTCTGAATTGAGATTTTATTATTTTAGAACGGGAAAAAACTTGATTACAAATAAATTCTCACATTTTTATTCTTTTTTTTTATAATTAATTATAGTTGCCATTCATCTGGAAGAAAATGGTACTATAACTATACTATTATAGTGATGGTTTCTACCGCATGAAATAATGAATTTACGGCAAAAACAAACCTTCATTGTTTTAAAATATAACGAAATTTAGTATTTTTGCCAATAGTCATGTTTTTATTTAAGTTGTAACTATGAAATTAGGGAATATCCACAAAGCGATAAATTAGTTGATAACAACATACAACAATCTTCTCGAAGGAAAGAAACGAGCGAACGCGACGAAATGACGTTTAGAGTGATAAATGATTGTGAGTTGTTTCATTGATGTTTAGTGGCACGACAAGTGGAGAGGTTAATGCGGTTCGTCCGTGTGAATAAGACACGTGACTAACTACCATTGTACAATAAGAAGAACGAACAATAACGACGAAAAAACGAGCAGAAAAATATAAATTGACCAAAAAAAATTTAATTACACAAAAAAAAATATGAGAAATTTTACTATACAGCTTGTACTTCGAAATATATAACTATTTTAGTGCCTTTTCCTATTTAGTACTGTTTTATTTTGTATAACAATTATTTTGCAAAGTATATTTCCAATAGTATATTAGAAGGGCTAAATATGTTTTTGAATTTGTTTAGATTTTAAAAGTTTTGGTTATGGAAATGGGAGAAAGACGCAATTAACCTAAAAATAGTAGAAAAATGGTGGAACTACAACAAAAAGTTTAATTGTTAAAATCGTCAAATTTTACAACTAAGGATCGTATGTTATGTTTAGTTTCATATTTGCAACATTTTTGTGGTACTGACCGAAAAGACCATTTAATTCTGACTGAAAATGTCAAAGAACAAAAGACTCATGGATGATCTAAAATAAAATGTCCGAAATTAACCCTTTGAGGACCAAGTTTACATCATTTGAACATGAAGTTGACAGTACTTTTTAGTAGAAAACGCAGTGAAAAATATGTTGGAATCGATGTTTTCTACTGGCAAAACCCTGCTCTTTCGAATTATGAATCGAAAAATGCCACAACTTTAGTTACCAAACAAATTTTTAAAAGTAAAAAAATTTACGAACATTTAATTAAGAAAAATCAGGAATTGTTTAGGTTTTTTTTACTTATCTTTATTTGTTTATCATTTCCCATATTAGAATACCTTATATATAAATAACACGTCAAAAATGCTTGGGCTAGAAGATGAAACTATTGTAAAAACTGAAATTTCAAAATGGTGGCATAAAAATACCTACTAAAATCAATTTTTTTCAAAATCATAGACGCATGTACTTAATCAATTGATTCAAATGTAATAAATTAAAAATTGGTACGCCTGGGTTTTTTTTGGGTCATTGAGTCCAAATCTTATATTAATTTTCAAAAATTCAAAATGGAGTATCCACAATCCGGGGTCAGCGACCCCAAAAACCGTCGGGTACCAAGAATGAAGGGATTTCGTTTGATTTTAGTAAATACGTTTAACATGTTGGATCCAACATTTTGAAGTTTTGAAAAATAACTTCAAATTTTGGGTCAACGACCCCAACGACCTTCGGGAACCAAGTTTGAGGTGATTTCATTCGGGACGTTCGAGACAGTCGACTGAGTACATGCGACTATGTTTTTGAAAAAAAAAATCGAATTTAGCAGCAATTTTTGAGCTGCCATTTTAAAATTTAAATTTTTTGCCCTAGTTTTATCGTCTAGTCCTAATATTTTTGAAGTGATATTTATAGATGTCTAAGGTAATCTAAAGCGGGATATGATAAAAATTACGATTTTTGTTAAATAAATGCCCGTAATTTTTTCACTTTTAAATTTGTGGCATTTTTCGATATACCATATGAAAAGCTGGGTTTGGGCAATAAAAAATGTTTACTCCAAAATTTTTGTTCACTGTGCTTTACTACTATAAAGTACAAATTATATTACTGAGAAAATTTTCAAATAAAACAAATAAAATAAAAAAAGTATGAATTTTAATAAAATTAAAATCGTTAGTAAGTCCTCTTGGAGTTTAGTATTTCACGAAGTAATACTTAGTTAGTTTTGCATTGAAATGTACATACAAAATTAAGAAATATGACCAAATTTCAAAAATTCATTTTTCAAAAGTACCTTTCAGATGAGCATGGTTATTTTTAATTATTTTATCGATCAATAAGAATCATTAATATTTTTTCTAATAAAATGAATCTATTGTAAATTAAAATTAACAGTTTTAGGGCAAAAACCGAAAAATCAAATTTACATACAAACACAAATGAAATATTTCTTTTATTTACGTACTTTTAGTCTTAAAAAATGTATACTTTATCATTACACCAAGCGAATATCAATAAAATTTAATTTAATTATATTTCTAAACAAATCATGGAAATTTGTCAGCGTCTAACTAGATACAAGTACTCCTAATTATAAAAAATTTTAGTAGTAAAAATGATAATATTACATATGTAAACTTTTTTCATTTCTGATTTCTTTTTTAGGGAAAATTAATCGTTGAACAATTGTAAATTGTTACAAATTATGTTTGTCTGAAAAAAAGCAATGTTAACAATCGCATTGTCTTGTTTACTGCAGCAATGTTAATTTAAATAATTTTTAAAATATATTACGTACATATTTCCTTGTAGAATTCATTTAAAAAAAAAAACTGAAAATAATCTGAACAAAATTAATCAAACATTTTAGTAAAGTATAAAAATTTTTAAACGTAACAATTTTGAATGATAATTTATTTATCACTTTTTATAAAAATGAAGACCAAACTCTTCAAGATTCGAAGTAAAATAAATTAATTATTAAGTTTTTAATGCTAAAATAGAATTAGTTTTTGAAAAATAATATAGTAATAAAATTGACATAAAAATACTGCAATAATTTCCTTTAAAAACGTTCTAAAAAATCTTTACTTTTTAATAGTCGTTTATTAGTTTTCTATTTTTTATCAAAAAGTAATTTAAATATTAATGACGATTAGTATAATATCGATTGGTTGCAACTTATTTTCTTTCACTTCTTTAATATTCAGTAATTTCCTTGTCATTTTTTTATATTCTGCTAATCATTAAAACTATGCATGTAATAAAATAGAAAGACATAACTTTACATTTAAGTCGAAGTAAACAAAAATGTTTGATATACTTCTATTAATAATAAAGACAAATGTAAACATAATTACTAAAATTAGACATAAGATAATCATAGAAAAATGTCATGGTCTCCAGAAAATCTATTTGTTCAAAATATCTTACTTTAAACAATGGATTATCGTAATTTAATAAAAAATTATCTTATTCAAAAACTTCAAAACTGAAGAAATTTTAATTTAAACAAATTAATTTTTAGCACATTAGTAAAGATAAATATTTAGTTGATATTAATTTCTTTCAATTTACAAAATAAGTAACTAAAAAAATACTAAAGTAAAATCATTTTGGTGGCATCAGTAAAACAAACATAATTTTGACGTCAGATAGCCAATGTATGTCTTGGAATACTTATTTTTTGTTGCAGTGAATGGACGATCGGGTCGCAAAGGAAAGATTCGATACCGTTATGTGACTTCGAAGAAGGAATTATGCAAGGCGAGAGATCAACGACGAAAATGTACCTGAATTCAAGATCGTTTTAAAGGAAAGAAACCAACTTTGGATTTTAAATCTTATTTTGAATTGTGCTACTAACTTAAAATATCATTACTAAACAATAGAGATTTGCAAAAATATCTAAAATAGTCAAAAATTACTAATAAAGGAACGAAAAGTTCTCTAATAATTTAGTTGATAATCATTTTTACTATTAAAGAGTAAAAACACTGCTAGTAAATTAGCAAAAACTAATAATTCATAAGTCAAAATTACAAGTATAAAAATTAGCCAAATTCTACTAATTTCAAATTAGTAATTTTGTTTTAACACGAATTAGTAGAGCTTGACTAATAAATTAGTAGTTTGTTACTAGTTATTAGTAATCAACTTATTCATTTTAGTAATAAGAATTACAATTTACAATGAATAATTTCAGGAAGAACTTGATTAATTAATTAGTAGTTTTTATTAGTAATTTTTTGATTAATATAAAAATTAGCCAAATTCTAATAATCTCAAATTTGTAATTTTTTTTTATATCTTATTACTAACACGAATTAGTAGAATTTGACTAATAAATTAGTAGTTTGTTACTAGTTATTAGCAACAACAATTATTAAGTCTATTAGTCACCGATGCCAATTAGTTTCGAACTAATTTAGAGAATAGGTAACTAAATAAGATAGTCGATTTTAGTTATTTAATCACTCAAGAAGTGAATATTTCTCAATGGTAATTATGTGTTACTACATCTACTAGTAGCAAATAACATTAGTTTAAAAAATTTAGTCAAATTCTGCTATTCTCAAATTAGTAACTTTGTATTTTTATATTGAGTTAGTAGAATTTAACTAATAAAAGTCGTTTTTTTACTTTTCAATAGTAAAAACCATCACTAATGCTATTATTAGTAACCGATCCGTCACTCCTTGATTAGTAGTTTCCGACCAATTTAGAGAGTTAGTAACTTAAGATAATCGATTTTAGTTGATTTAATTACTAAAAAATGAATACGATATCTAAAATAACTTGCGAATAGTTCTCAATGGTAATACTTTATTACTATACCTCGATCAGTAAATAACAGTAATTTTTAGCAACGATTAGTTGTTTTACGAAATCAAAAAGTATTGAAAACTGGAAACAACAAATGGTTTTAATTTTCTTTTACAACCATTCGAAATTAATAAACTAATTGCAAGTCGCAGTTGGTGTTAGTGATTCTATACTCCAACTGTCGATTAAAAATAATAAAACTAATAAGAATCTAATAAGAAAAAATAAAACGCATAAAAAGTATTAAGGAAACATTGAAATGTTGACAAATCAGCATTTTATGTCCGGATAAAGTGTTTATATCTGTCATATAATTCAGCTTTAAATGCTGCAATCTTCATTACGCCAATTATCTTTCAAATCCTTCTACGTAGAATATTATTAGAGAAATTTGAATTGCAAAATCGTATAGTAAAATTTGTTAATTGTAAAAATAACTTACTTTACAAACCGATAATATGTTTATTAAGACAATAATAGTAGAGTTTCATTGTAAAGATAAAACATTAATAATAAACTAAATTTTTGAAAATGAAGTAATATATCTGTTAAAAAAACTATTCAATTTCAGATAGTAATTTTCTATTATGATAAGTCACAAATTGGTGTTTAGTAAGTAAATTGATAGTTTTCAACTATTTTTTAGTAAAAATATTACTAATTACTACTAAACTACTTTTTCTACTACACAAGTAGTTTTTAACTAATTCAGCTGTAGTAAGTATGTTTGCTATTTCTTATATCCGATTGGTAATAATTAGTTACTAATTAACAACTATTGCTAGTCTAATAATTCGAAACAACTGTTAACGTAAATAGTGTTACTAACTGATTACTAATTCTGAAGACTACTAATTTATTATTGCTTTTATAAAAGCTACTACACTAAAATATTTAATTTCTACCTTTATTAATTAAATTTTATTATTACGTAAGTACGTTTTTACTATTATTTAGTAAAAATATCACTAATTGCTACTAACCTACTTTTTATTTTGCATTCGTAGCTTTTGTCTAACTTAGATTTACAATTATCTTTGCTACTTCTAATATCCGATTATCAACTGTTACTGTTGTAACAATTCAAAACAAGTATTAACGTAAATACTGTTAATTAGTACTAACTTTAATTTCAAAAAATACTATGCCAGTTTTACAGCGAATATGACATTTAGATACTAATCAATTTACTATTCACCATAATCTACCATAAAATTAGTTAGTGAAAGAAACAATATTCTTCATCATTGTCAAATTTGTATTACTAATAGCTAGTTATTACGTGTTCAGTATATAGCTAGTTATTACTAATTCAGTATATAGCTAGTTATTACAAATTTACTATATCACTAGTTATACTAGTTTTCACTAGCTGTTATTATTAGTACCCAATAGTTATTAATACTTGCAAATGATGCAAAGTATTGGATTTTTCAATAATTTATGTTTTGGTACATTTATGGTCAATAGTAAATTCATTAGTACAGCTACTAATAGTAACTATTAGCTCTAATAGTAGCTATCGTGGAACGCACATAGTATTTATTTTAAATTTATTGTACAGTTAATAATAGTACAACTCTATTGATTCTGCTAGTAGTTATGAATTATTTTAGCAATAATGTTCGGTTAATAGTATTTCGCGATTGTCACTATCTGTTATGTAATAGTAGTGGATTTGTGATATTCTTGAATTAGTATCGTTCTGAACCTACATGACTTTCAAATTTAGTATTAAAAGTGTTACATATTACACGCCATGGTATTTTTACATTGATATAATAAAAGATTTACCATGAAGATAAAATGTTACTAAAAAATATCTATCTAGTAGTTTGTACTTGAATCCTTTGTTTAGTTTTCATACAATTAAGAAGTCACTTTACAGCACTAATTAAACTTATTACTTACATTAATAAATCGTATATTGCAAGTAGTAGGTTTAAGTGGATTCTAACACGGTTGCCAATAACGTAGAAATTTACGGTGAAAACTATAAATTAAAAATGTTTGAATACATTTTTCAAAATTTGGACTCTGTAAGAGTTATTCTAATTACTATAAGCGACTTTTAGAATGCTGAAAAGATTATTTGGAAACGATTCACAATAATTGGTAATAACTAAAAATAATTCGATAAATGTCGATCCATTCTCGATTAATTTCGTTGAAATTTTCAACTGTCGGTACTTAAATGAGTTCTAAAGTGGTCCACCGTTAAGGTTGGAAGTTTCAATAAAAAACCTAAACTAAATATGAGTAAATTACATTTTCAAAATTCAGAATCTGTACCAGCAATTCTAATTACTACAGATGATTTGCTAGAAAAAAACGTAGACATTAATTGAGAACTCACCGAGAATTTTCGGAAATAAATAAAAAAAACACTTATTTCCGAAAACTCTCAGTCAGTTCTCCATTAATTCCTTTGGCATTTTCTAGGATATCGTCAATAGTAATTAGAATTGTCCGTACAGAGACCGAATTTTTAAAAATCGATTCAGTAATGTTTTATTTACGATTTTTGATGAAAAATCCTACTTTATCCGCAGAGCACTTTAGAACCGCTTTAATATAAATTCCTATCTAATGGCACATCACTTACGAGAAAACTAAAGTGACTCGGTCGATAATATCCATTCCTAACTTAAAATATGAAAATTAAACCAAAACTAAATACATTTTCAAGGGCAAATCTATTATAAAGCTATTTTACGTTTTTTTTATAAAGGTATAGCAAATTTCTGCAAAATTGGTTCAGAAATCAGCGAGAATTCGATGGAATAAACAGACGGTTCGCTCTGTTTACTACGAAATATATTCTTGCAAATTTTCTCTCGTTTCTCAACCGTTTTTGCTGTAATTTTTCGTAGATTCATAAAAAAAGCGTAAAATAGCTTTAAAATAGTAATTTTTTGTGAATTCTCCATGAAACCTATATTTTTTAATAAAAATTCGACATCTGTTAGATCGAATTTTGTTTAAAACAGCAATGGGGTATTTATCCTCCCCTTAAAACGTGATTTGTTTATTATTTCTGTAGATTTTTTTAAATACTTCAAAATTATGAATTTTATCGTAATTTTACTGAATTTTTTGAAATAATTTAACAGATATTTTTTAAGGGACGTAAAGTATAATTCTTCAGGGTTACTCAGTGTATCATTTTGATATTTCTTATTTCACCTTGTTCCAAAGTGTCTCAGTGTAGTTATTATAACTCCTCATTTTCCAAAATGGGTGAAATTAAAATAGAAGATAATAAACTGAAATAAAAAAGGTAAAGAAAGAAATTAAACGATTGTGAAAAAACATGGAATGGGACGAGTAAAAACATAATGAAATAAATATACAGTTATTAAAATAATTAAATAGAACAGAATTAAAATACAATAAGACAAAATTGCGTAAATGGAAATGAAACCGATCGCTTAATAAAGTTATGCAAAATGCTTTATAAATATGTGAATATGATTCGAAATCGAATCAAACTTAAATGAAATTCAAAATAAATTATGTCAAATAAAAAATAATTGTAGTTTTAAGTTTAAGAAAACGTTTAAACAATAAAACGACATTTTGAAACAATGAACTAGCGTTAATAACAAATATGTCTAACTAAATAGTTTCAACTTTTACAAAAATTCTACTAATAATGTATTTTACTCTTCAAATCAGTATTAGTTAAAAAAGTTGTAATTAAAGTGGATTATCATGACTTAGTAGGTTTCTTAACAAATAGTATCAACATTATTCGTATATTAGTAAAGTTATACTAATCTAAAACTTGATTATATTAATCTAAGATTAAAAAGTAATATTTGACTAATGAAATAGTAGTTTTTCACACTTTATTAATAAAATTTGTTACCAATTGAATAAGTATCCCACTTTTCAACTAATTTAAATTTAGGGCGGTTTTATTTGTGCATTAATCGTCTGGGATAGTGAAACATCAACGATATTGAACAATATGAAACACATTTTATTTATAATATAAGTTTTTACAGAGGTTCTACTTACTAGTCACGCTGTCTTTTATCATTACGAACTATAACACGAATTGTTAATAAAAAATGTCTGATTTCTGGTTAATTACATTTATAAGTAATTTCCTTGCTTCAGAACTTTTATAAAACGTTCTAAAAACGTTCTAAAAACGTTTTGTAAACGTTGCAGACATGAAACGTTTTGTAAACGTTGCTAACACGAAACTTTTTAAAAACTGAAAAAAAAGACACCGATTATGTTAAAGGTAATTTCGTTGCTGTATTTTTTAACAATAATTTGTGATAAAGTTTGTAATGACAAAAGTCAGTGTTGTGAATAATAAGTAGAACATCCTCAAAACGTTTACAAAACGTTTCAGGATCGGTTTGGAAACATTTTGCAGCAAGGAAATGCCATTTAACAGAGTCGGTGTTTTATAGTTCAGTTTTTAAAACCTAGCAAAAATATTTACAAAACGTTTCATGTCTGCAACCTTTACGAAACGTTCAAGAAACGTTTGCAAAACGTTTTAAAAACTGAAAAAAAGACACCGTAATTTTTAACAATAATTTGTAATGACACAAGCAGAGTTTTAAATAAGAAGTAGAACCTCCTCCACAAAACGTTTACGAAACGTTTCAAGGACATTTGTAAAGATTATGCAGCAAGGAAATTACATTTAGCAGAGTTGGTGTCTTATATTTCAATTTTTAAAAGGTTGCCGAAATATGTACAAAAGGTTTCACGTCTGCAACGTTTACGAAACGTTCTAGAAACGTTTAATAACGTTTTAAAAACTGAAAAAAGACACCGATTCAATTAAGTGTAATTTCTTTACTTCAGAACCGCCAATTCTGTGCTTTGTAATGTAATACAGTATTGCAATTATTGTAATGTAACGTAGAAAACTAATGTTTGAAAAATAAAATTAAAATGGTATAAATTAAAGAAAAATTGTAAAATATTCACAATAATTGATGTAGATTACCATTTTTTTTTGACATAATTCATCTTTGGAAATGAATTACTTCAGAACCAGACGGTGAACGCATATGAAATTTGAATGAAAGACTTGTTATACAATTACGTGTCGATATAGAATCATCTTACACGTCATCCTAATTAATTTTTTAATCAATTGTTAATCATAATTGACATCGGAATTACAGTAAATTATTAAAAAATATCATAAATCCTGAATAAAATAACGCATTTCGTAGAAATTCATACCAACTTTTGCAAGTCATAGGATCTTGTAAAAAGAATGCGATTAATGAATTGAAAAACATATTTTAATCAGTTTAAAAAAAATGCCATATACAAAATATGCCAGGAAACGTTTTTCACAAATACTTTGCAATTGTTAAAAGGATGAACAAAAAATGTATGAAATATGATAATTAAACAAAAAACTTGTGGTTTTGCTTCGTGATGAAACTTCATCGTAAATTGCGTAACGTTTAAAAAGGACAAGGTATTCGATATTAGATTTCACTGAGAACACGTTGAAATCTCGAACTTTTCAGAGGTTAAATCGCTAATTCCAATCTCGGATTGGAGATAAAAATGATTTCAAACTGAAAAGAATTTATGTATCGATTGAAATGTAACGTTATGAATCGAAATTAATTGAGACAAAGTAAAACTAGAAATTACAGAGCCTTGAAATGCTGTGCTGCGAAAGTACGTTGACAAAATTTAAATAAATACAACAATAAAAAACAAGCATATCATACAATAAAACAATATTAAATTAAGTAAATAATGTGTATAAACAAGAATTAAAAAAAAGAAATCAATCGATACCAACATAGTCTCGGTCTTGTCTCGTCTTCAAGACCAATATATTTAATATTCTTCTTGATTCTATTTCAACATTTTAGACTATATTTTATACAACATTACATAAATAATGGCAATAAATTAATCTTGTATTGATATTGTCTTGATATTATCTCGAAAATCTCGAGGTATTCTAAAAAAATATCGTCTTGTCATGGTCTTTAAAAAAGTAAATATAAAATATAGTATAACATTGTATTGTAATATTTAGATATCCAAACACTTTTCTTATGCTTGTCTTGAAAAATCAAGACTGTACTTTCAACATAATATTGTTGTATCGAAATTCAAGAATTACCTAACGACAAATTCTTATCCACGTAATGATATTCATTCATGTAACAATGTCAACAACCCATTTAAACGATAGAGTTTCAGTGATAATACAGACGATAAGAAGCGAAATAAAATAAACAAACTACAATTTTAAATCGACGAAAGAATGGGTGAACTAAAAATGAACCAAAAATAAAACCAAACATATAAAACAATGACAAATAATGAAATGTGTACAAAGGACGAAATTTGGGCACGAAATAAACCAAAGGGCCAAACCAAATGCAAAAAAGTGACATAAAACACAAAAAAGTATCCATAAACGTAACAAATTTTAATACGCGGAACGAAATGAACAAAAATGAATCAGAAACATTTTAAAATCAATAAAACTAAATTGCAAATGAAACCAAATTAATCATTAATAAACCGAAGTTTAATAAACCAAAGGTAATTAAAAGTAAACCACATCAAACAATGTATAAATTATAAGGAAGGAAAATAACTCAAACCAAATTTATCTAAACTAAACAACCGTAAAAATATTAAACGATTTAAAAACAAACCAAATCTTTAAGAACCAAAATGAAATTAACCGAAATGATACCAAAACAAAAGGAAACCTAAATAACCTTCTAAAGCACAAAATAAAGCGAAGGAAGAAACTAGAAGGAAACCACACTGAGTTAGTATAGACAACAAAGTTAAACCGAAAAATAGAACCGAATGAATTTGAAGAAACAAAACAAAGAATTGTACCGTGTTTCGTTTAAATAACACCAAAACAAATCAAAAGTAGAAGACCGCGTGAAATCGAGTTATAAATGCAAAAACAAAACCAGCAATTTTACGATGTTTTATAAAACAAACCGAAATGATACAAAACCAAACCTAAATGACTATCAGAACCAAATACTGTGAATGATTAAATGAAGTAGAATAAAACCGAACTGAATCCAAATAAATAATGAACTTAAACCAACCGAACGGAAACAAAACCAAATCAAACCGAAAGAAATAGAATCAAATCTAACCGAAGGAAAGAAAACTACATGAAATTCAACCAAAATGGTATCCAAGAACCAAAATAAAAGTAAATTACCCAAAAAGAAAACTGTGCAAAATGATGGAACAAAGAACTTTAACAGATAACACTCCAAATTTTAAACCGAAAAACAAAACCAAACGTGTTTTAAATATAGTATTATTTTGAAACCGTAACTTTCAAAACACTATTCTCTCTTTATCTAAGTTCTTACAAACTTCCAGTCAACAACCGATGAAAAACGATCCCAAACGATCCTAAACTTCATTGAAGCAAGAGGTCAAACAGAACACGTGTTACTGAAGGTTACCACCGAATTTGATCGTAATTCTACTACAAAACATTGAAACCCAACAACGGTATGTAAACAAACAACATTCCACGCATGATACAATAAGAAACAAGAGTTGAAACTGGATCACGTAAACACAAGAAACAAGGTCGCGACCTTTGTCTTGGAAAAAATCAAACATGACATAAACATTCCAAAGGGAAACAAACCTAAAGTACCGGGTTCCTCATCAAACATAGTTTTACGCCGGTTTTCTAAAAACTAAAATTTCCACTTATATAACGGACCGACCCACAAAAGTCAATGGCATCGACCGGTCGAGCCAACCGACCACAATGACCGACAAATGCCGCAAGTGGAATGAAACGGTTTTCTCGTCATTTCCCATGAGACATTGACTCGGCGTTTTTTTTTTTTGGTGAACGGTTTCCCGCACTTGTTTGTGAAGTACTCACCTGGTGTCACGTGGTGCCGTCTTGAGGGCGACGTAGAACCAGCGGAGTCTGCCGCCGGAGACGAAGTATGCGACGACGACGACCAGGGCGAGCTGGACGATGAAGATGATGCCCATGTAGAGCCAGATCGCGGCGACGGCGGCCGCTAGGGCCGCCAGGAGGAACATCGTCAACAACACGCGCCGTAGCAGGCGAGCGACTGCGCTCCAACGCGCCCGGTTCTGCTGAGGTCCGCGTCGTTCGACGAGGGCTCCTCCACCAGGTGATCCACGAGGCTCCTTGGCTGTCGTCGACGACGCCGGTGACGACGTCGAATGCGAATTCCCCACTCTCGTGTCGACGACCCCACCTCTCTCGACGTCCTGGAAGAAGAGGGAAAAATTACCTTAGTCACCGCAGTACCCACGCACTTATCTCAGTCGGCCAGCGTCGGCCAACTGCATCATGTCTACGTTACAATTTTCAAAAAAAAATGCACCAGGACATTACAGAACTTCTCAAAAAAGAAATTTATTCTTTTGGATTATACATTATATTAGGATTTGATACGTAGGAAAGTGTACATCATGTGATTTTGAGTTTCATTAAATTTTAGCAGATACTAGTTTGGTCCGGTTTCTCTAATGAGTAAATGTGTTTTTCCATTTGTTTCGAGATGGAACAGTTTCGTGGCGATTATCTTCAGTGGGGTCTTCCTTCATTATTCACTTATGAATATTGCATTGCCGTTCGAATGTGCTGCGTGTGTGCAGCGTCAAAATTTAAGACCATGGGAAACAATGACGTGGAAAAGATTATGTATAATGCATGCGCAATCAACGCTGTATGTTACTTTATTGAATTATATATTCCACGTGGAGCAAGAAACTCGAAGAGAAAGTTATGTTAAGATTTACATGCACTGTATCATTTACAATACTTATTGTAAATTTGTAATATACCATTTACGATAGGTATCGTAATACTTGTAATGTATATCGTATGGTGTAGAACACGCAATGTAATATTTGCAGTACATATGGTATCATTTACAATTATGATACAATAAATATGTATCGTAACATTTACAAAACGTACTGCAGTATTTACAACATGTATTCCATCAGTTACAACATACATTGTTATATTTGCAACACCTATGGTATTATTAACAACATGCATATTGTATAATATGATAACATAAATGTTAATACCATTATTCATAAAACTTACTGTAATGTTTACATTATGTACCGAATCGTGTACAACAGGTATTGTAGTATTTAAATTTATTTACAACATGTGTCATAATGTATAAACACGAATCGTATCATTAACAATTTTCAGTTGTAATGTTTACATTACGTATTGCAACATTATAATGGTATTGTAATATTTACAGCATACCTTGAATATTTTCCAATACGTCTAACCACATTGACAACACTCACACACATTGTACCACATGTTGTACAACACGTATGGTATTATTTACAATATGTATTGTAATGTATACAATATGTATCGGATCATTAACAACATCAATTGTAATATTTACATTACGTATTGCCTCATGGGCAATATTACAGCACTATGCACCGGATCATGTACACGATGTAATGTACTGTTTAGATTTTATGATACAGTTCATACCATCATTTACAACGGGTATTGTAATATTTACAGCATACCTTGAACACTTTCAAACACCTATTGCAACATTGACAACACGTACCGCATACTGTACAACACGTATGGTATTATTTACAACATGTATTGTAATGTATACAACACGTATCGTATGATTAACAATATCAATTGTAATATTTACATTAACTATTGCAACATGTGGAATATTACAATGCTATGTACCGTATCATGTACACGATGTAATGTAATATTTTGATACAGTTAATAGATATAGTATCTTTTACAATGGGTATTGTAATATTTACAGTATATCTTGTATACTTTCCTACACGTATTGCAATATTGACAACATGTACCGCATATTGTACAATACGCATGGTATCATTTACAACATGTACTGTATCGTATACAACACGTATCGTATAATTAACAGCATCAATAGTAACATTTATATGACGTATGGCATCATGTATAGTATTGCGAAATTATGTACCGTATCATGTGCACGATGTATTGTAAGGTTTAGATTTATGATACAGTTATTACGTATAATATTATTTACAATGGGTATAATGTAATATTTACAGTATATCTTAGCTCATTTCGAATATGTATTGCAATACTGACTACATGATCGCATACTGTACAACGCGTATGGTGTTATTTATAAGACTTACTGTAATATTTACAATATGTATTGCATCAATTATAACATGTATTGTAATGTATACAACGTGTATCGTATCATTAATAACACCAATTGTATTATTTCCATGACTTACTGCATCATTTACAATATTGCAAAACTATGTACCGTATCATGTACACGATGTATTGTAATGTTTACATTTATGATACAGTTAATACGTATAGTATCATTTACAATAGGTATTGCAATATTTACTGAACAGCTTGTGTACCTTCCAGCGCGTATTGAAATATTAGCTATACATCCGGTATCGAGTAAAACACGCATGGTATCAATTATATATTACGGCATCACTATGATATAATAATTATGTATAGTATCATTTACAAGACATACTGTAATATTTACATTACGTATTGAATCATGTACAATATTACAATATCATGTACCGCGTCATGTACACCAGGTATTGTGTTATTTAGATTTATGATGCAGTTAATAGCATTAGTTACAATCCGTATTAGAATATTGACAACGTGTACCGCATACTATACAACACGTATGGCATCATTTATAAGGCATGCTGGACTATTTACGATATGTATAGTATCATTAACAACATCCATTGTAATATTTACATTACGTATTGCGTAATGTAATGCTTCATGTATAAAATTATAATATTAATGTGAGCACTATCATTTACAAGACGTACTGTAATGTTTACAGTATGTACCGCATCATTACAAAATGATGCTATGGTATAATCATATACAAGACGAATTGTAATATTTAAATTTATGATGCAATTAATTTAACACGTGTTGCAATTGTAGCAATATGTATCGTATCATATACGACACGTTTTGTAATATTTAGATTTATGATACAATTAATATATACAAGTATCATTCGCAATACATTATAAAATTGACAGTATGTGTTATATCCTTTACAACAGGTATTTCAAAATTAACAATACGTACAGTATCATGTGCAGCACGTATGGTATCATTTTCAATTGCGGTACAATTAATGTGTATAGTATCATTTGCATGTGTACTGCATCATTTACAAAACGTACTGTAATGTTTAGATTATTTAGCGGCTCATGTGCAATAGGTATTGTAATACCTAGACGTTCGATACAGTTAATACGTATAGTATTAGTTACAATGATTAGTATAACTATTATAACGTGCATTAATATATAAATCTCAACATACAGTTTTCTCTGTTTGTCACGAAACAATTGGAACTTTTTTACACATATACAATTCTTTGAAACCTCATATATGCTTTTATGAACATTTTTTTAATCGTAAAATCATGTCCGCTATTTTGTATATATATGTTTGTATAGCTGTGTGCAAACAAAATCGAACGTGTAATGTCGGTTTATAGCAAGCAATGTTTGTTAGCATTATTTATACTTTCTTTTAGTTTTTCTTTTACAGTAATTTTAGAAAATGGGGCAATCATTTATATACATTTAATACAAAAATAAACCAATGACGTCAAGTTCTTGATAGATTCGATCTCACCTATTAATATTATTATATAACCTAACCTAACTTAATAATAGAGCTATGACTCAGAAAGTCCTGTACGAAATTGTAAATAGTAACCGAATTCCAAGAATGTAATTTTTCTATGCGATACTTATCTAATAACATTCATCCGTACGGTAAGACCTCGCTAATAGCACATTGCTGCTTACTGGAAAACTCTCTTGATCGCCAATGATCTCGCAAGATATACATGTGGGTGAAGACTTGTTTCTTCCTATCACATTCGTGTGATTTCATAGTGGGAGTGGTTAAAGCAATGTCGAACTAGCGAGGTCCGAGAGAGAGAGCGTCTGAAGCCAAGCATGTCGTACAAGCGAGGTTGTACTGTATTTTGATTAGTACTATTATATGTACCATTATTTGAAACGTTATAATACTCTTTCCTGTAATAATTGCGGGTAATATCAATGTTCGTAAGAAACTGTCACTATTATAGAATGAAGCATCTAACAGATGTTATAATGGACCCCGTAATAGTCGCGATCTTTTATTACAATTCTCGGTCATTTTTTGCCACGTAAGAAGCAAACAGAATTAGTAAAATTACACTATGATATAAATAATTATTAAACGACAAAAATGACATATTACTACCATCTAGTGGTATAATTACGAGCGAATTTATTATGTATGCAATAATACACGGAGACAATTATTCTTGAAATTTTCCAATTTAAGTCATTTTGGGACTTGTAGAATAGAGAAAATCGCCATTTTTTGAGGTAATAATTACTAGATTATAATTTTTATATTTAATTTAGATATCTAAATAGTAAAAATTCCAGGAACTTTGAATCATTTTTATCACAAAAATGTTTTCTCATTCTGCAAGTCTGACTCAAAATTACCATTTAAAACGGTAAATTTTTCAAGAAAATTATTCTTCGTATATAATTTAACAATATTAAAGACTCCCTAACCAAATAAATACGTTCTGTATTTAAGTAATTTGAATAGTAGGAAATAAAAGATTTCTTTGAATGACAAAATATTTTTTAGACAAACTTTTATATCAAATTTAAATTTATTTTAATGGGGTTCTAAAGTAGTCCGCCGATAAGGTAGGAATTTACTCTCAAAAGCGTGAATTAAAAATGTCTGAATCAACTTTTCGAAATTCAGGCTCTGTAAAAGTAATTCTACTTTCTACGTACGGACTCTTACAAAATGCCAAAGAAGCGAATTAAGAATTGACCGTGAGTTATTGGAAATAAATATAAATCCCCTATTTCCAATAGTTCTCGTTCAATTCCTAATTATTTTATTTGGCATTCGTTAATTTGCCGTATATATAGTAATTAGAATTACCTTTACAGAGACTGAATTTTGACCATTTGATTCAGACAATTTTAATTTTCGATTTTAGGAGTAAATTCCTACCTAATCACCAGAGCACTTTAGAACCGCCTTAAATTCTAAGACATTTGTATATAAAAATGTGTATAAAAATGTAGCATTTAACTGAATAAATATTTCAGTTAATAGCTTCTTAGTAACTTCTTAGTAAACTCTTAGTATTTGTCAACAAGATTCTTCCAGTTTGGTAATGATTGGTATTAAACAAATGTAATAAATTAAAACATAACGAAAGGAAACAACGTAATTGCTACTAAAATGAAATAAATTGATAAAATTGAATTAAATGGAATGACGTGTAATAAAACCAAGTGCTAAATCACAAGAAAACGAAAGGAAATGGTACATTACAAAACGCATCCATACAAGAAAGTATAAGAAATTCTGTAGAACGTTAAATCGTGTCATCGAATATTAGTACAATTTAAAATTTTTGGAGGACTTTCAGGTATTCTTTATTATTCTTGGCAAAACATTGGGTTTTAAAGTTAAAATTTTCCATAAAAATTTGTTTGGAAATTTAACATTCTAAAAACTAGCAAATAATGAGGAAAATACAAAAAATAACTGACGTTTCTGCATCTGTATTACACGTTTATCTTCTCTACTTTTAACCGTATTTTTATTATTCTTTTCGTCTTTTTAGATTGTTTCAATTTTTTAAATATCTATTTTATTCTATTTCATCTTGACTCTTATTATTTTCTTAATTTTACTTTGCAAAGCCATGTGTTTTATTAATAATAATTCTAGATCTATTAAAAATGAGAATTTTTTTATTCTAGCCAATGCTTATAAAAGTGCTAATTAAAAAAAAAATTTAATTCCTTAGTGTAAACTTTCTTCTTTAAGCTAAGAAATTTCTGAGAATACATTTATATTTTGAATTTTTATTTTATAAAAAGATTTGCACTTCTAATCTTACTTGACCTATTCGTTTGTGTCGTTTAATTACTGAATTTTAATTTACCTTATCGTGACCAAAAAAAAATAAACTTCATTTTTGTGTTTGCGAACCGAAAATGTAAAATAACCTTCATAAAGAAAATGGTACTGAATAATTAAAAACATTGTAACTTTATAGAAACTGAGTTTAAAAAAAAATATCGAATTGATAAAAATTAACAAAACTATACTGAAATGATATTAATGAAATTAACAAAACAAAATTCCGTAATAATTAAGTTGATATGAAATGAATTAAAATTAAGTATACATAATTAAATGGATATTAATAGGAAATGTAACATATCAAAAGAATGAAAACCCACAAATTAAAAACTGAAATTTGCCGTATTGAAAAATTGTGAGAAAGGATGAAATGGAAATGAATCAAAATGGAATTAAAACAAATAAAAAAAAAACATAAAAATAATCAACTATATACTGTCAAGGTAATTAACATACTGAATTTAACGAAATTTAATAAAATTGGAGAACCTATAAGAAAAACCGAGAAAAACTTCAAACCGAAACCAAATGCAGAAATGTTCAATAGAACCTAACGAAGAAAAACAATTACATTAGCAAATTGTCAAGTGGCGAAACAAATTAAAAAAGGAAGATAAAAAAAACAAAAATGTAATAAACGAAAGTTAATAAAGAATGGTAGAGTCAATAAACTTAAAGAAAAATATATATAAAGAATTTGAAGTTAAACCGTAAAAAGTGAAGGAAGAAAATTATATTAAAACAATAATAAAACCAATTTTAACAAAACTAAACAATTATATAAAAATAAATAAATTAAAACCATACATAATATTTTAAATCCGAATTTATGTAAACCGAAATGTCAGGAAAATAAAATCAAACCTAAATGACCTTCAACAACACTAAATGTTCACGAAGAAGTAAACTAGAATTAATTAAATCACACTGAATTAGTATAAATAGCAAAGTTAAACCGAGGAAGAAACAAAACAAAAAAAAAACGAATAATACGCAGTGAAACAAACCGAATGGTAAATGAAAAACAATGGTACAGCAATTAAGTCAAAACCAAACGTAATCTTTTAAAAGTGAATTAAAGTAGACTAAAATGTCACGAAAACAAAAGCAACTTAAATGATCTCTAATACATAAGAAAATAAACGTAGCAATGAACTACGATGAAACCGAATTAAGTCTGGTGTAAATTACAAAGCAACGAAACCACACTAAACAAAACAGAGCCAAAAACAGAAACGTAATAAATAAATTGTACATTGTATAAACAAAATAATATATCGTATAAATAAAACTGTACACAACCAGAAGAAATAAAACTGTATGAAGTCGAAGGGGAAAAACATAATCAACAATTTTGCGATGTTTTGTATAGCAAACCGAAACGGTACGAAAAGAAAACTAAACCTAAATAACTTTCAACCATAGAAAATGAAATAAACAATCAAATTAACTAGAATGAAACCAAACTAAAACCATTGTATGTTACGAACTTAAACCAATTGAACAAAAAAGAAGAAACCAAATCGACACGAATGAAATAGAACCATGCAAAAACGAACTGCAAGTAAGAAATCACCAATTTTACGATGTTTGTATAACAAACCGAATTGATACTAAAACAGAACCAAACCAAACGAAACAGAACCAAATAAAATTAAATATACGAATTAACAAAAGAAATAAACCCATCTGCAGTCACATGGCGACACAAGAAACGACAATTTTACGATATTTTGAATGACAAACCAAACCAATACCAAAATGCAAACCAAACCTAAATGATCTTCAACAGTACCAAATAACGTGAACGATGAAATGAACTACAATGAAACCGAACTAAAACCAATGTAAATAATCAACTTAAAACAGAGAACAAAAACAAAACCAGATTAAACCGAATCAATAGCAAAAAGTAAACCAAACCTACACGACCTTCAACTTTAGCAAATGAAATAAACAATCAAATTAACTGGAATGAAACCGTATTAAAACCATTGTATGTTATAAATTTAAACCAAAGGAACAAAAAACAAAACCATATCGTCACGAATGATATAGAATTATATTATCAAATACTAAATGAAGAAACATAATCGACAATTTAATGATATTTCTTATAGCAAACCGAAACGATACAAAAATAAAAACAAACATAAATGATTTTCAACAAAACCAAATCGAACTAAAAGATATAGAATCAAATAAAATGAGTAACAAACCCCAACAGTTTTACGTTATTTTATTACAATAAAATGCCGACATAAAAAAAAGGAAAATCAAAATAGAATAAGAGTAAATTACATAAAAATCATAGACGTGAAGCAATGGATCAACGAATTGGAATTACTCTATATTGAATTTATACCAATAATCAAACGGTGCAATAAACCAAAAAACAAACCGAAACATGCTTTAAAACCTAATGGCGCAAACTAAAGCCAGTGGAAATAAAACCAAAGGAACCGAAGAATATAGAACCAACTAAAATTTTACGAAACCCAACAATTTTACGTTTTTTTTTTAACAAACCGAAATGCTGACAGAAAGGCAAAACCAAAATAAAGGTAAATTACTACAAACCAAAGGAACAGAAATGAAACCGAACAAAACAAAATAAAATCGTATGTGAAGAAACATAACAAACAATTGTTGTTTCATATAAATACAACCAAATCTGTTCTATTATTTATTTTGTACGGTTTCTTTTTTACCTGGGTTTTTTGTTGTTTGTTTACTATCTTCTAGACCGTTAAATGATCAAAACTAATTTTGAAGACATTGCTTTCTCCATTTGTCCCACAAAGCTGTTGATTTTGATCGAGTACGAAAGATAAATTTAGCGATCATTATTAGCGTTATTATCTTGTTTAACTTATGCGATTGGTTGATTTTTTTTCGACAAAAAATAAGAAAGTAGACCAACAACTTCTTGAATGCGAAACAGTGGGTCACGGGAGAATAATTATTATCGAATGCAATTTACGCTGCCAATTACGTTTTAAGATTGCAGACGTACATTTTAATTACATACGCTCACATTACTTTAATTAGAATTTAATGTTTTACTTTATTTTCAAACTTAGTTCAAATAATACAAGAATTGTCTCATTTTATTTGTTATTAGTATAAGTACTATTTAAATAAACAATTCCGTATTTACATCTTACAAAAGGCAATTTTTTGAAGAAAACATAAAGTTATTGCAATGTTATTGGAAAAAATAATTATTTTTAAGTATACTAAAAAATGTCGGAAAGTAGTCAAGTATTTTTTTACACCTTTGGCACTCGTTTCTTCTCTAGTCGTAACACTTTCGTAATAGTTGAATCGAATGTAGGCATTCAGAAGTGGCTTTCAAATTTGAGAACTGGTTATCATTTTTTGCAATATGACTTTTTAATGATACGAAGAATGTTAAACTTGTTTTACTGCAATTCGCGTGTCAAAAGGTCGACTATCCCACATAAATCTGGAGCAACGTGTAGTGTATACGAAATTACAAAACGGAAACATTTCATTGCCGGTTATTTCATGTAATATATACAAAAACTTTCATTTTCTTTAAACTAATATAAAAATGATATTTTATTCCCGCATGAAACTTATAGTAAGTTAATATGAATTATATTGAAGTTTAATTTCATTTCATTTCATTTCATATTTCATTTCATTTGATGTTTTATTTCATTTCATTTCATATTTCATTTCATTTCATAATTCATTTCATTTAATATTTCGTTTCATTTCGTATTTCATTTCATTTCATATTTCGTTTCATTTCGTATTTCATTTCATTTCATATTTCGTTTCATTAAATATTTCAATTCATTTCATATTTCATTTCATATTTCATTTCATATTTCATATCATTTCATATTTGATTTTCATTTCATGTTTGATTTCATTTCATGTTTGATTTCATTTCATATTTCATTTAATTTCATGTAATATTTCGTTTCATTTCATATTTTGTTTCATTTCATATTTCGTTCCATTAAATATTTGATTTCATTTCAAATTTCGTTCCATTTCATATTTTATTTCATTTCATATTACGTTTTATTGTATATTTCATTTCATTTCATGTTTGATTTCAGTTCATATTTCATTTCATTTCATATTTCGTTCCATTTCATATTTCACTTCATTTCATATTTCGTTCCATTTCATATTTCATTTCATTTCATATTTCGTTCCATTTCATATTTCATTTCATTTCATATTTCGTTCCATTTCATTTCATATTTCGTTCCATTTCATATTTCATTTCACATTTCATTTCATTCAGTAGCATTTTTTGTTTTCTAGAAATTCTTAGTTATTTTTCATCTCTCGTAGTTTTTCCAATAGTTTAGCTTGATTTCCAAAAAAAAAATTCCTTATTGTAGATTTTTCCTTATTAATATTAATTTTGCATACTAAAATTTAACAACTATAATAATATATTAAAATACATAAATATACATTAAAAAAAAGGCAACAAATTTTTTTTTAATAACAACAATTTTGAGGATGCATGTCATAATTTTATATTATTATTATTGTAATACAATTTTTTTATTTTGCATGTGAGTATTATATGATTATGATGTACTTATAAAAATGACAAAACGAACGTATCGACATGCCAAATATCCGACATTTTGAACTTTTTTAATCTGCCATTGGGACCTCCAAGTAAGTACGAAATTTCCTCTCAAAATAAATTTTTAAGCAAAAACGATCGATTAAAATATAAGTAGTAATCGATAAAAATGTGTAAATTTTCAATTTTTTTCGGGAATTGTTGCGAATATTTGAAAAAAATAAATAAGCTAAAATAATGATGGATTTAATAAGTGAAACAATTCTTGTATTTGTATTGAGTTTCTTAAAAAAGTTTTCCTAAAAAAGAGAAAAACAACAAAATAGAAGTATCTCTTCAAAAATTTTGAAGAGATATTTCACTTACGAAAGCATCAAAGAAGAAGAAAATATTAATTAAAATAGAAGTAATTTTTCCGAATTTTAATTTCGAGATTCTCTTTAAAATTCCATTGTTTAGGTAGCAATGCAAGTACAAAAGGACTTGAATTTTTTTGTCCTTATTTTTGTGAGGTTATTGAACTATATTTCACAATTTTAGAAAGTTTACTCTACTATACTTTTATTAATTACTACAAAATATATTACTTATTTTGTTAAATTTTGTTTGTTCCAAAAAACATATAATTTGTTTGTATATAGTGAAATTTTAAATTATAGCCCGGTTAAAAGGATTCTAGTATTTTATTCTAGATACATCGAAAATTTGAAAAAAAATCCTAAAGATTGCAAGGAACTGTTGAACTATTTTTATTTATAAATATTTTTTATTCAATTCAAGCAATCAGCCTGATAAAATCATATTTTAATGAAAATATTAATTTGAAATTCAATACATTACATTCTTTGTTTAATTTGCTGTTATTTGAAAAAATTATGAAATAAAAGTTTACATTTTACTTTGTACAACCAATTTTGTGATTAAAAAAATGTTGGTCTTTACAGTGTTTTGCAGTATATAGAAAGTTCATATATTGACTGTTTCGTTTAGTCACTTCGAATTTCGGAAATAGTTATTTTTGTATCAAGAGCGTAAAATGGAGTTTTAAGTCTCGATAATAGAACCCGAGGTGAAATTCAAACATTGTTTTTTGATGCAGTAGGCCATTTTAAGCAAAGTTTTAAACAAATTTTTTAAATATGCTTTAAGATTTAACTGCATATTTTAGTTAATTTGTCTACTAATCATTAGCGTCATTAAAAATACTAAAATGACAATCAATCGTGTCTACTTATCTAAAAAAGTAGTGTTTTTTTAGTTTTAGGTCAACTACTCAACCAGAGTTGAGTTAGTTCGATTTAAAAAATGATTAACTATGTTTTTAAAATACAAGTAATATATAGTTATAAATAATACAATTATACATGTAATAAACATTTAGTAAATGTAGATCACTAATTGAATTTAATAGTAATATTTTTGATTAACAAGAAGTAAATATAAGTATTGATTATTAAAAATTATTATTACTAATTCAATTTGTGATCAATTTTACTCTCCTTTATTATGGCTTTTCGACTAATTCAGATTTAGAGAGTTATTAAATTTACTTCTAAATATAATTCCACTAAAGTTCTCTTTATTACATTTCTGACACCAAACTTCTAAAGTTACTAAATAATACTGAAATACGCTGCATTCCATTTTCAAAGGGCAAAATTCCATTTAATGCAAACAATTTCAACTTTAAAGGTAAAGTAATGATTGGTTTTCTGAAAGTAAAGGAGACATTTACTCTCTAAATCTAAATTAGTAAACAAAAACACTGAAATGAAAAGTTAATATGAAGTAGTCAATTTCTCAGCAACAAATAGAAAAAAATTCGTGATAAATTAGTAAAGTTATACTAATTTAAAAAACTGTACTAATCCAGTAATAAAAAATATCTGACTTATCAAATCAATTTTTACGAGTAAAATTTATTAGTAATCCAATAAGTAACTTTTTGTTTATGAATTAAATTTTAACCAATTCAAATTTTAAGTGTAACAATAGGGAAGAATTACTCTTTAATTAGGTTTTAATGACCGGTAGATTCTTATCAGAGGAAGAAAAAGTCAAGTGCAATTGTCAGATTTCACTGTCAAGGTGTGAATAGCACGTGAGTGGATACATTTCACACGATTCTTTTACGACTTTCATCCTATAACATAATTACAACATTTAATATGTAGATATTATCTACGAGTGTGAATACAAAAAGGAAATTACTATAATGGTGGGATTCTTTTAATACTACAGAATGAACAGAATAAGTACATCATGAGGTGTCTAGATTTATGACATGTAAGCCTGACGATCGTTTCAAAAATTAGTTCAAAATTTTGAAAAATTTCACTTTCAAATTTCTAAACTAATGTTTTTAAAATATCAGTTAATATATATTAATTTTCACTGTAATAATAAACTAAAGTAACCACTTTTCTTCCTTTTTTTCGGTAATTTTAATAATATAATTTTTGAAAACCCAAAAACAATGTATTAAATGTTTAGAATATTGTAAGATAATGTAAAATAATTTAATTCTTCAAAATACAAAATTAAAAAGAAAATTGCTGAAAATTAATTACATTTTAAAATTTGAAATAAAAAATATTTGAGATATTGTCTAGATAAGTATTACTTAATTACAAAAAATTGTACAAATGAAGTGAACATTCTTTGACCTTTGAACATTATGCAACCGCATGGAAAATTTTCGAAGAATGAAGTATTGTTTTTTTTTTAACCACTTCATTTTCAAACGACACTTCATTAACAATCTTTGAGTCTATAATTGCAAATTTTGTGAAGTATTTATTAACAAATTATAAAAGAATAGGTTCAAAATTGCAGTTGAAAATTTCCTTTTAAATAGTAACACACAAGGCACTCTTATTCAATTTCCCCAAAAAATGCAGAAAAAATATGAATTTCTCGTTGTCAAAGATTTTTGTAACATTGAAGAATTGAAGGTTAGAAAGACGAGAGAGTTTTGAGTTCTACTACTTTTACTATGTATAATATTCTCTCACATGAGTTAAAAAATAAAAACTAACACTTACTTTTCTCCATAAAACACATTACTAATTACGCTTTGACCCATGTCTAAGATTACAGTTTTTTACTTGAGTATTTAATCGAGTATTTATAGTACCAAAGCCGTAAAAAACTCAAAAGGTACATATCTCACTATTTTCGTAATCGCTCTTTTCAATGACGTTAAAAGTTTGACTAAATTTGCAGCGTACATATTTTTTGAAACAAAAATCTTTGAAATACTTTTATCAGGTATCTTTTTTCCTAAATTCATGTTTTTACTTTGCTATCCATTTGGAAACGTCCTAAAACATATTTGAATCATCAGTTAAGGCAGATTAAATAAATTCTTATTGGCAAAAAATGAAAAATAAAAAAAAAATTAAAATAAAGAACCATAATAAAAATAAAATAAAAAAACATGAAACGCCCAAAAATCCATCACCAAAACGTGATGGGAATAGAGCGATCTTTTATGAGTTCAATATCCCTCTACTAATCTGAACTCTGAATTGTAAAATTCAAAATAGTGGACCCAATATGGCGTACAAAAATACGTCAACATGCTTCGATTTGGTTGAAACTGTTTACTCGTGTATTTTCGGGGTCGCTGATTTCGAATTTGAACTCTGAATTGAAAAATTCAAAATGGCGGATCCAACATGGCCGCCAAAAACAGGAGGAATAGCTTCAATTCAGAGGAAAGTATTGATTCGAGGGTTTTCGACGTCGATAATTGCAAATCTGTATTCTGAGTTTGAAAATTTAAAACATCGGGTGTAATCAATACGTCGGATGAAATTCTGAAAATTTGCTGCAATTTGAATGAATCTATTTGTTCGGAGATTTAGACGTCATTTTCTTACGATTTTGTACTCAGAAATATTAAATAATTTTGAACTCATATTCGTAATCAGCGACCAGTAAACCTCAAACCCGAATAAATAGTTTTATTTTTTAGCCTTACTAGTTTTATGCGAAGCGAAGCAATTTTACGCATTTTAATCCTCCATATTAAATCCACCATTTTGAATTTAATGAATCTACCTTGGTAACTATTTAACTCAATATCCTACCTTATAAATGTTATTAAGTAATATAGAAGGAATATTTTTTCAGAATATTCCAAAAATACTATTAAGATAATAAGTTGAAAAGAAACTGATTTTAATTTTGTCGAAATCCACGAATTAGTGAGCGGAATAATGAGCGCTATTTAGGATATTTTTTATCGTGTTTGCAATCCAATATCGGGGTGAAATAATCTTTATAAACATTATTGTATAAACAAATTTTTATGTATAGAAGTAGTTTAATTTTTGTGCTATAGATACGATTAAATTGGTTGGAATTATCCTGCTCAGGAGGTTTTCAAGGTCGCTGATTTCGAATCCAATGCAGGTTTTTCAAAATTCAAAATGACGGATCCAATATGGCGGACGCAATTATTAAACAAATTACTCAATTCTCTTGAAACACTTTACTCGAAGGTTATTTTTTAAAATTAAAATGCTACTATTATTCGTTGGAGTGACGTTAATTTATTAAAATAATTTTTGGAAACCAGAAATTACCCTTGGAAAACATTCTTAATAGTAGTTTTTGATTCAATTGTGCCGTATTGTCAATTGCTTTTTGATATAATCCGATTGAATACTGACAAATACTTCCATATTTCAATTATACTTGATCGAATTCATCTCAAATTTGTCAAAATTCGAGGGGAGGGGGCCGATTTTTCTGTAAATTTGAGGAGGGTTAAGGAGAAAGCTTAGTACAAAGACGTTTTGCTAGTAATTGTGCGAAAACTTCTTGTTTTTTTATCCTGGGTGCAAAATGGCGTTTTTTCATTAAAAAAAACATCAATTTTTTTCAGAAGGCTGCCATTTCATCAAAAATAAATATTTTTTCATTTTGTTTTGTTGTCTTGTGTGGTATTTTCAATATTCTTTTGAATTCCGTTGAAAATTTAAAAAAATGTTGAAAATTTACAAAATGGCAACCAGTTTTTGAACCATTGAAAAACTCAATTTTTTTAAAGACATTTTTTTGGCAGTTAAATGAAAAAATTGTAAATATTTTCCAATGCGTTCGCTCTTAAAGACTGTGAAAGACGCAGGATTTTTTTCTTAACAATAATTAGTAATAATTATTAAAAATTATATATATTCGTTTTTGAACATTAAATAAAAAGTGTTTGTTTTTATTAGTCTTTAATTGACAAATTTGTTCACTTCTTCTTATATTTTTAAGACTAGGTTTGTGGGAAATGTAACTGGAGAAGCTAGATTAAAATAGTAAATTCCCTCAGCTTTAAAGTTTTAGGATATTCACAGCAAGGGCCACTACTACTATTGTACAAAAATTATACTAAAATCCACGATTAGGTAATAATTTTTTTAATAAATACTAGCAACAACGATGTAAATTCCGCAGGCTGATCCATCCGGTTTATATAAATCCAAAATTCACTTGCATTTTCACTAGATACACACGCGTTGGATCACCAAGATCCAGAAAATCACTGTACGTGAATTCGAAATCGCAAAATGATCGTACACCTGCGCCACTCTCTCGTTCCCTCTCTTTGTTTCATGTTCATTAAGTAAGTCGACCTCTGGTCATTTGATATTCCATCACATCGATGTACACGAACTTACAAGTAAATGAAAACAGAATAGTGAGATCGCGGAATGAAGTTGAATAAGATATGTCTACTTCGATTACTTCGTGGTTAAAAAAAAATTTTTTTTTGCATTCGTTTTGAGTTACAAAAAACAACTTTATGACGGCAAGTAATTTCCTTTATTCTTTGAAATAAAGCATAGAAATTGTTATTGATAACCGTACTGCTGTATTAATTAAATCAAGTTTTTTTCTTACAATAATTGGAATCTTGAGTCAGCTGCATAATGAATTAAAGAAAATCTATATGAAGTTTTCACATTGACATTATTTTTTTCTTATTTTCATTTATTCTATAGTCTAATTAGATGTAATTGACATGAAAATTCGACTTTAATAAGTTATATTATTATAAGTTTTTTTTAACTATGCATGTGCATGTGCTAGAAAAAATACTATTATATTATTTTTTGAAATCTCTGTACTTATGTTACGTAACTGTACATTTACACAAACCCGCCCCTCCCTCTTTCCAAGGGTAATAATGTTTTCTCTTTGCCCCTACTGAATATTTGAACAAAATAAAAGGCATCACTTTTTTTAGAATGATTATATTGAATTTTTGTAAAAAATATAGTGATGGGGAAGTAAATATATGTTATTGTTAAACAAAAAGTGATTTTATTTCTTTAATCTATTAACGTCCTAAGATATTCTATTATTTTAGAGATTACTTTAGTCATGAAAGCTTTGGACAATTTTAATGTAACTCATTGACTAACTAATGATTTCTAGGTCGCTTTTCAACTGTTCCATGTCAAAATTGCGTTTTAACCAAGAGGAATTTCAATATGGCGCCAATATTGGAAAATAATGCCAAAAAATTTGAATATTTATATTATTATACATTCTTTTCTAACCATTAGGACATCATAAAGGCCACAGAATACTTGAATTTTTAGAAAAAATGTTACTCTTTTGTGCCACTTCATTTTAACGTCCTCAAAATGGAGTTCGCGATCAAAATTTATTTGAAAAATTTCCGGGGGCTGTAACTCGAAAACTATGATCTTTAAAAAAAAAATAATGAGAATTAAAAGTTCTTAGAATTTACCTAAAAATATAATGGAATTTTTTTCAGATTTTTTTGATGGTATTTTGAGAACTTTTGTACCTAAATGTTTCTTATAAATTTAAAAAAAGTTCTTGTATATTCGGTGATAAATTCTTATTCGCTCTATGGATTGTCGATAAATCAATTTAAAAAAGAGTTACACCTAACATCTATTTTTCAAAGAAATTTGGGAAAAAAACTGAAAATAAAAAACTTTCTCTTTTTCTATATTTTTTGGAGGCATTTTTCTATCGTTACAAAATCTATTAGAAAACTGTTCTCGATCGTTAAGGAATGACATCGTACCCAACAAAAATTGTTTTGCCTAATCGGCGGTTTCAAAATGGCCACTTACGAAAGCGTTTGCTCTAGATTTATGTATTTCCGTATTTACAATTACTTTTTCGTGCTTTCAAGATGAAAATGTCGTTTTATGGCTCTCATTGTCAAAAATATAAAATTCAATTAAGCGGATCCAATATGGCGGATGTCAGAAGCAGAAATCATTGTTTCTTATTGAATAAGACAGAAAGTACTCGTATTAAATTCGATTCTATATATACGGAAAAAAAAAGTTTGATGTGTTAACAAATCTGGGATCAACAAATGTAGTTTTGTCCTCATTACAACAAGGTTGCTGAGGTAACAATTCCATTTGTTATCAATGGAAATAAGATTTTGTTGTGAAGACAATACCAATTTTTTACCCTGATATTTCAACTACACTGTAAGAACTCTTGTGTCCTAAGCTTCTAATTTTATATTAGACAATTCGAAAATGTCTTAGAAAAAAGTCACAAAATGGTTGTATTCATTAGAAACGATCTCAAAATTTAAGACATTATTTCCGTCTATAATTCATAAATATAACATTTTTGTGTCTTATAACCTAAGATCTATAAAAGAGACGATAAAAGTGTCCGCAGTAAGACTTTAGATAATTTTAGACGTTTCCATATTGAGACACTTGAAATCGACTCGTTATTGATTCGAGCAGCATCGGAAATATTCGGAACTGACATCTCGAAGCAAACATAACCTATTCATCTAATGGTTCAAATGTTTCAACAATTATCATCGGTTTATTATGAGTCGCATTGTAATTATTTTGGAATCATAATGTGTCAAAATGAAACCTTTATTGCTGTATTAATAAAAGGTATACAAACATTAATTTAAAAATAATAACAAATAAGGGTAAACTTACGAGAAGCCCGTACCTCAAATTTTTTTTAGCAAAAACCCTCTTACAATAACTATTATTATTACTAATTTTCGTTGAAGGATTATTTTTGTTTCATCATCTTTATTGTATGTTACTGCTGAGGAATATATTTAAAATGACTATTGAGGTTATGTTTGCGGTAGATTTTAGTTTATGTATTCTGCTGCATATTTAATGATGGGCAAATAGTAAACGGAATAGTGTCATGATCTTGTTTACTACCGAAAAATTTTGTTTAATTGAAGTATTTTTAGGATCGTTTTTATAAAGCATACGTTTCTCCTTAACAACTGTTAAGACTATTCAAAGGTTGGATTCGCCATTTTGAATGTTGAATATATGACATCAAACTGTGTACTTTTGAATTCCATAACATCTTACAGAATTTTAGCTATTTTCCACGTGGAGATAAAAGAATACTCCAAAAAGTTCTATGAAAAATTACCTTACTGACCAGTCAGCGCCATCTATTGGTAAGTCAGTTTTTGAAAAAGACTGTTCTGGAATTTTAATTAGAAAACAAAATTCACTCCTGACCGGTTCCAGATAAAAATGCTGAGTTTTTATATTTTTTGTTTTGGCCATTTTGGATCCGTCATATTAAATTTTTATTTTTAAAGATCTCTTAATATAAATGCTGTGTCAATTAAAATGCTTTAAAATGTTAATTATTAAACATCGTGTTGTAAAATGACATCAACTACAGTTTGAATTAGTTAAACAATTTCGCAACACCACAAAGATTGACCTAAATCACAATTTCGACCATTCGCAATAAACACTTTTGTATTTTAGTATTCAAGACTCCATTTAGTATTAGCTAGATAAAATTCAGGTTACAATGTTGCAATAAGAGAATAATTGCAGAGGAAATGTGAATAATTTTACAATGGCGCTCATATAATTACATTTCTTATTCCATTGCGATTCACGCATTTACTTGAGGTACAGCACATCGATCTTTGCAATCGTCACGTATGTATGTATAGAATGATCGAGCAAAAAGTACATTGTGCAAATAGAACAAATCTTTTTGTACGTGTGACGTTTCAGCAGCTCGTATTCACGGTGACATCAGTATTATGAATTGGTCACTTGACCAAGTTTAGATCGCTTCATAATTATTTTAATTCATACTTGACATTCAGAAAAATAACTCATACAAAATTTACTAAAAAGAATTTTTTCGATTTCTCCTTAATGATTACTTTAAGAACTCTTACTGAACAGTATTTAAAATATCTAGAAATTGGAGCTGTTAAAAGGTTTTTTTGTTTGAGATTTGAATCACATTTATTTACAGGTCTTTTATGTATTCTAAGAATTTACAGATCAGGCACTTGTAACTATTGATAATTGACATTTAGCCCTCTATGGAGAAAAAATAGATTTAAACCAAATTTGAAATTCCGTGAACAAGACATATTCGTAAAGAAATTACATCAAAACCTTCGTAGTCGAGTTATAGAGAAGAGTTACGAACCTAACCTTAAAATGACAAAAGTAAAAGTTTCTATCCCCACTCCTCACGTTACCACCGCTGTCAAAGGTCCGTTTACAAAGATAGTGTTCGTCTGCCCGAAGCACTTCCAGGTTTACCGAACGTTGCCGAATGCCGCGAGGGAGGGTCGCGAAGCGCAACGAAACCATGTGGTGGGGGAGCGCGGAAGTTACTAGCATTAAGACTATGTCTTAATAACTTTGGACGGTATAACGTAAGACGAGAACTATTGTCAAATACGGAAGTAGTTGAATTTACTACTTATTATTTATAGTTTACGACTCAATTATTTTAAAATAGTCTCATTACCTACATTTGATGAGTTAAACAATAATTTTTTGGGGGTAACGACTCAGATCTGTGATGACCCGAGGCACTAAAACCTGTCGCTGGATTTTATTAGGATTAAACAAAACCATTCTTCGATTGTGGTCAATTGTTCCATTAACGTTCATAATAATTCGTTAGCCGACGTACACACGACTGTAATTGGCGTAATCGTAATTGACATTGCGTGCATGCGCAATGCGCGACATATGCCCTTCTTTAGTGTTAAAGGTCGCGGATAAAATATCTTGTTCGGTTTAAACTCGCCGCTGGCTTTCTGGCATTAAAAGCAGGATGCGAAATATCGACTGGAAACGCTTCTATTGAATCGTTAGCACGCCAATCCGCTATTAAATTAAATAAAATCGCGTTAAATTGACATAGCGTGTCATAGAAGAAAAGGCTATAACCTATTTTATTTTTGCGGTCATTTTTTCAATAAAAACCAACAATTTTGAAATAAGCAGATATTAAATGAACGCACGTCGGTAATGTAGGTTTCTGCTTGTTACAATTCTGTCCAAGGTTGTATTTTTAGCGTTCTTTGTCGTTTTTATTAACGCATGATTCGACAAATTGATGCGCTGCAACCATGTTTAGGTATTTAAAAATTAATTTAATTATATTTCCGGTAATTTTCTAAAAAGTCATTTTTGTAACGGTTCCACAATTGATGAAATTTTGCGTTTTGCGTCTAGGTTCGTCCTTAAAATTTATTACTTTGAAGTAAAGAAAATGACGAATTGCATGATAATAACATCGATTCTGGTACGAATCTGTGTGTGAGATTGCGTTTGGATCTGACCGCCATCTAGTGTCCCAAAAATAATTTATTTTTATGTAATAGAGCCTTTTAAAATGTATAGAATTCCTCTCTCAAATTATATTGATAAATTAAAATAAAACAAAGAAAAAGACCCTAAATTATGTAAGAAATTTCGAGTAAATTTTTCGATTCAGAGAACGACTATGAAGAACATTTTATATATTCTGTATCACAAAAAAAAATTATAAAAAATTGTTTATTATCACCTTCAAGATTATTTTACATATTAAAAGAACTAAAAACTGGTACAATATTTTATTTTTAACAAAAAGATAATATCTTGTCACGAATGAACGTTTATGATGCCAAGATGCAACAGTTGAAGTGATTATATAACAAATGATTCACACATATTTCGTTGGTGTAATGTAGCACATTATATCATAACGAGTTTTACAGCTTCTTTTTATTTGATTGACAGAAACTTTCGAACAATTTATGGGGACCAGTTAAAAAAGACCTTGGTGGTCTGAAAAAATAGTAAGCTCCTCAAAAAAATGTCTCATTCTATCGCCAGACGATGACAAATTGTTATGTTTATTAATGGAGGTATTTATGATATACTTGTGTAAGACATTATACTTTTTTTCATGTATTTCAGGGCAAACAGGAGTCGAAATTCGTGCGTAAATGATCGCAAGCAAGGAGTCGATGCCAAACCTGTATTTAAGAGTCTTCGGAAGAAAAAAAAACTAAATGTCCATGACCTTCGCATTAAATCAGGAATAAATTGTGTGTCACGTAGGTACTTTAGTAATATAAAAATCGTTGATGGACAAAACAATGACATTTTATTGTAATATTATTATTAAAATATTTCTAGTCGATTAAATAATAATAATAATAAATAAACCATATCTTAACAATGTATTTAGTTAGTTTAGTTAGTTTAGTTTATTAAGTCATAGGTAAAGAATTACCCCTGTGACTAGAAAGGAATTCAATATACAAACAAGTTTGGAATTTCGCGATAGAGGGAGCAAAATAGAATTTTGTTCCTTAGGGGGAGAAAGCCCAATTTGTCTCCCGTGATATAGAAAAATAGCAAATTGCATAGAGTGTAAGAAATAATTGTAATTGCCATAATTCGCGTAAATATTAATTTTCATTCTCTTTTCTGTAGGTTAAAGTATAAATTAATTATAAAGTTTAGCTACTAAAGATTTTGATTGCATTCGAAATGGTATTGAGAAAAGTTTTAATTCAATGTCAAAATAAATGTTTCGAATTGTCCTTCAAAGGGTTCACCCTAGAATCATTACGATAATTTCTTATCGCATTTTTATCACGTAATTTTCTCTTGTCTTCCGTTCCGTGAGTTTTATCGAATAGGTCTAAATGTCTGCCAGATTGCTTTCAATGACCTAAGTATCTTTACTTTGTTCTCACGACACTCAGTTTGTTTTTGTGATCATTTTGATCAATATTTAGTAAAAAAGCAATCTACAGTGCAAGACAAAATGTATATTTATTGATTTATTTGATTACATACGTTCCTTCATTAACTCTTTATCTTTGTAAAAAGTTAAAAATTTTTCCTTTGAAAATAAACATTTTTCTTATAACGAATACGAAGCAAAGTCGCGTACACTCCTAGCGGTAACAAGACGAACTACTGGGTAAATTCGACTAGGGAACTTAGCAGGTTAAAGAATTAATTTTTAGCACTCCCCAACCATATTAACCTATTGATATTGATAAATAGGAATGGTTAAAAAATAAAATAATGTAGTTTTCAATATAAACTAAGTCGCGAAGAGATTTAGTAGAGTTAAGTTGGCATATATAGATTAAATTTCTACTTTTTATTGAGACAAATTATATTTATCGGAGTAATTCCGGAAAAATTCCCATGATCCTTACTCCGTGATATTTATTTCTACAAATGAAAACTCGCAATGCGTGCTAACTCGCGTCATGTGCCTGGGGGGCTCCGCCCCCCCCCCCATAATACTAACCTAACCTCTAACCAATCACATTTGTGCATAAAATCCCCTAACCTACGTGGAATCTCATGTTTGTGTGTTTGGAATCATCGAGATGATTCGAGTTGCACATGATGCGAGTTAGCACGCATTGCGATTTTTCATGTGTAGAAATAAATATCACGGAGTAAGGATCATGGGAATTTTTCCGGACAGCATTCAAGGCTAAACAGAATCCATTATGCCGCTTATTCTGAGGTTTATCCTTTTTTTGCGAGGTTATCGTTGCTAATACAAAGAAAATGCATAAAACCTTTTTTGTAGAGAATTTCATTCTCTACATTTTTTCGTAAGTTGCGTATTTTTCGAAATAAATGCAAAAAACTGGAAAAAATTGTGTTTTTTGACAGTTTTTTCAAGATAGCGGTTTCAATATGTCCGACCGCCAAATTTTATTGCTATATTCGTTATCAGCAGCCCAAAATACATCGAAAACATCTGGCACATTTCATTTTTGGGGTGGGGCAGTTCTTCTGCAATTTTACCCTAAAAAGATTTTATCTTCTTTAAAACGACATAAACAAACACAGTGATAAAAACACGTTGACATACTACAATTAATTACTGGTAACTTCATTACAATTAGTTAAAATATGAGAACAACATTTAAATCATGACTTGATTCGTTCGAATTCTTTATCGCTCGAAACAATCAGCATAAAAAAATCAAAACAAAACACTCGTCACATCTGCATTACGGCTGCGTGAGTTCGAAAATTTCGTTGCAGTCGCGCTTCGAAGACGAAATCCTAACCTCAAAATTGAATATTTACGAATTTGTTACTTACACGTAGAAGGGAAACGTGACTGACTAATCGGAAAACGGTTCTCGTCGATTTTTTGAAAAATCGCCAAATTCGAGAACTCGTTCTCCGATTCCGTAATTTCCTCGTGTTGAAACAAACTCCAAAACAGCTGGAAATCACATTGTTGCGACACTTAATTTCTGGAACGGTGTCCGTCACTTGCGAGTTATCGAACTTTCTACATGGCTATTATATTAGCAATTCGCGGGATTTTCGTGACGTCACCGTTAACGGTATTTTGAGTTTTTAGCGAATAGTTTGGAAGTGTCGATCGTGGAACTTTCTGTACATGCGACACTCGTGCATCGCCGGGCACTGGATCAATAAACCTCATGGTGCTGCTACCTAACGGAAACATCCTGAAACTGTTCGAATCATTCTCGATTCCCGCGTCCATATTTCAGCCTCGTGCTGTTTTGCGCTTTGTTTTTAGTGAGAGCTTTGATCTATTAGGAAAACAACTTTTTTTTATATCTGAAAACTGAGTGTTATGTGCAGTACGTAACAATGTTCTATAGAGTTCAGTACCCTGTTGAATCGTATGGTTCAGTGGCCCTTGTTCGAAGAGAAATTGAACTTGCATAATATTATTTTGTCGTACATGATGTCATTTACATAATCCCAATAAATACTGCGTATACTATGGCGGTTAATAAAATTATACTCCAGGTAAGTTATCGAAAGTTTTCGTAATTCACGGAAAGAAAACTTTGAATACGCATTTGTTTGGTTAGTATATTTATTTTGACAATATTTTAATAATAATTTATGTTTTTTTTATATTTTTAGGGCAATACGGGGAATTCAAGAATTCTACAGAAGAGAAAATTCCAAGAATTGGACTAACATCGTGTGAAAGAGAATATACCCAAACAGCAAAAAGACATCCCAATAAACGAAAAAGTATTCGGCATCGATATTTTGCATTCTGTTTCTTTCTAGTGGCGTATTGATTATTCGAGATTCTTATTCGAATTTATACTATTTTATACGACCTGTAATATCAGAATTGAATTCATTCGTTCTTATATGATACCGTATTTACAAAAATTGATTTGTTGCGGCTTAGAATAGCTTTAAATTCTATTAATTTAATCGAAGAATTGTTCTGTTTTCTAATTTTGAGTTTAAATCATTCGATAATCCAAAGTAATCGTGTCTTTGAGGTTATGTGCGTTTATGTATCGCGTATAATATCGTACACACTCGCATTCGTAACTGAAAGAGTGGGAAAGAAACAGACTTATTTCGTATTAAATCGTACACAGATTTTTCGTATACATTATCATTTGTTGGGATCTTAAAGAGCTCTTTAAGAAGTCTTAAAAATTGTAAGATGTCTTAAATACTTATCAGAAAGAGCTTTTAAAGTAATCTTTAAGAAGACTTATGCTTCGATTTTAAGAGCTCTATAAGACCTCTAAAATATGAGGTATCAGAAAAGAGGTCTTATTTGAGAGATTTGACACATATAAAATAAATAATATAAATGCAAAGCAAATTTCGGAAAATTATAGAGTCTATTTTTGTACCTTAATTATTAATTTATATACTTTTAACTCGAGTTCCTTTTACTGCTTGTATATTTATATATTGGATGGTGAATTCATTCAATACAATGGGATTATGCAATAATAATACAAAACTATGATAACACTGGCTAAATATCGTAAGTGCACTTATTTGGTCAAGGCAGCGTGTAATCTATCGGTCTGCATATGAAGTATATATCGCGCGATCTCATTTTTGGATTCAGTAGCCACCTAGTGTCTCTGGAAGAAACACAAATAGATTTAAAACCTCAAACATAAGACCTCTTCGAGATTACTATATTAAGAAGTAGTAAGTAAGACATCTTTAAGAGCTAGTTTTATAGATTATCATAATTAAGACATCTTCAGGAGGTCTTTTTGGAGATATCTTTGGACTGAGCTCTGGACGACCTCTTTAAGAGATAATGTTGTATGGGTAGTTTTGGGTGCATTTTTATTAGGGTTGCTGGGTGTGTTATTTGAAATGTAAACAATAATATTTTAATCATAATTTTGTAACATTTTGTACATAAAACCGTAAAGTACGTGTCGAAAGTACTTCTGAATGCGATTTTTATTAACCAATACTCTTCTTCCTGCTCCTGTTATGGACTTAATGGTCCAACATGGGTCGTTCAAGTCCCGGGCGAAAATTGAAATTATGCGGGGTACCTCCATTTTTAATGCAAAAATATATACAAAAATAATTATTTTCGACGTGGAAACCGTGTTTGGATCAAGCAAAATCTTAGTATCTGATGTAGTAATTAGTTCTACTAAAAAATAGGATGGTTAATAATTCAACATTCAAAATGGCGGCTTCAAAATGGCGGTTCGCAGTCAAAATTTTGTTGACTAATTTCTGGACGCTCCAACTCAAAAGCTACGAGCTTTTTAAAAAAAATGTTGAGAATGAAAAGTTTTTAGAATTCATTGAGAAATATAGTGGAATTTTTTCAGATTTTTTAAATGAAGTTTTGACAATTTTTTTTTCAACATTTTTTTCAAAATTGTAATTTATTTACGAAAAATTCTGATCAAAATTTAGTGCATTAACGGATGAATTCTAAGAGTTTTTTCTTGTTTGCAATTCTTTCCAAAAGTTGAAAGTTTTCGAGGAAATCAATTTCAAATATTATAATTTAAGATTTTTCTTTTTCGAAAACTATCAACTTTTGGGAAAAAATACATAGAATAAAAAACTCTTAGAATTCATTACAGAATGCATTAAATTTATTTCGGAATTTTTCGAAAAAAATTATAATTTTGAAAAGAATTTTGAAAAGAATTTTTCAAAATTTCATTTAAAAAATCTGAAAAAATTCCGCTATATTTCTCGGTAAATTCTAAGAAGTGTTCATTCTTAGCATTTTTTTAAAACAAGTTTATAATTTTTCAGTTAGAGCGTCCAGAAATTTTTCAACCAAATGTTCACTGAGCTCCGCCATTTTGAAGCCGACATTTTGAATGGTGAATTAATAACTATCCTATCTTTTAGTACAACTATTTCCTCCACCAGGTACAGAAATTTATTTTGATTCGAACACGGTTTCCTGTTCAAAAATACGATTATTTGAATAAATTTTGTCAAAATTCACGATTTTTTTATGTTTAAACCACCATAGTAAGAAAAATGGCGGCAGATATGGTCAATCTGAAACCGGATTTAGAATGTTCGAGAAAAAATACATTAGGTGTGGTTATATCAAAAAGATTGAGTGAATTTTTTCCATGAGAAAGCTCCTGATGAAAAGAAGTCAAAATTTAGGGCATTTCAGGACGAAACAGGTTAATGAAGGTCCATGAATGTTTGCAGATTTTTTGTAGTACTTTAACGTGTCTAAAAAACGCCGAAACTCCTACGGGGCCGTAGGTACGTTGGACCATCGAAGGTGCCAAAAAAACGTTGGACCATTAAGGGTTAGCAAAAGAATGCCAATCAAACAAATTTTTTAAATTTTGTATTTTAAATTATAGATTCAAAACAACTCGGAAGACAGAAAAATTCGTGAAGTTGCAGAAATGGAATTCAAATATCCATCACTGAATATCAATAGTTTCAATCGAATTTCGTTTAGCGGGAAGGTTCCTTAATGCGCCAGTAATCGAAAAATGATTGTTTGCAAATACTCTATTGTCCTTTTAATTAAACATCAATTTATAAAACATAATCTACGATAAATTATTTTTTAAGTAATCATCTACACAAACAGTAAAAAATATAATTGAAAAGTAGCCTTAAACTACTGAATTTAACAAGTAGATTAGACAAATTTGTTGATATTGGAAAATTATACTCCTAAAACTTGAAATTTTCTTCAATGTCACTTAAATTAAAGTGGCAATAATTTAATAAATTTGCTGTGACAATAAATTCTATAAAGTAGTTTGAATTACAAGGAAGTTTAAACTGAAAAATTAATAATATTATTTAGTGACATTTTTTTTTCTATTGATGGATAAGAATTACATTATAATTAATCAGATTTTCCAATAGTAAAAAACCTTATCAAATAGTTGTATTTACTTTCTTACACTTATTCTAGAATGGTAGAATTTCCAAAACCAAAATAGTAAAATACTTTTGGTTTTCATACTGTAAAAGTTTATGAAATTTACAATGCTATTGTAGAGAATTTATTATTCTGACTACTAAAATGTTCTATAAACGTTTACGCGTTTGCACCAAAGAACTACTACAATGTAGTTGCATTTTTCGCCGCCAGGCGCTCGTAAGTTTTTTATGTTCCATTGCGACTCTCGTTATTGAAATGAGTTTTCGTTCCTTCAAAAGCAGAGCGACAATCATAAAGAATGAATATTGAAAGTCAATACAGTGTGCGGAATGGTACTTGTTCCTGTAATAGCATGCTATTTTTTTTACTGGCTGGAGTGTAAACAATCTAATGCTGAATTGAATTTTTCGATTCTTTTTGTTTTGTCTAAATAGCTAAGATGAAGAACAAAAATAGAGCAAACATAGAGAAAGTACTATAAGCTATGAAACAAAATAAACCAAAATAAACACGTATAAATAATTAACTAAAAATTACAATCACATTTATGATGTTGAATTTAAAAAAAACTAATTTTGACTACCCAGATAGAAAATAACCAGTGTGCTAGACATAATTTAATTGATGTGTGTTAATTAACAGATTCTGAAAATAACACCGGTTTCGTTGAAGTCGCTATCGGAACGAAACAGTTTGGTTGTTATAACCGAATGGTACCGTTTGTGTCAAAGTCTATTGTACACGCAGAAGGTCTTAAAAATTCAATCTACGTCCATCTTGGCGACATTCAAAGTATTTATTTTGTAAACCAAACTAATGTGGTTGTAACAACCAAACTTGTTTTGACCCCAAGCTGGGGTTAGTCAACAACCAAACTGTTTACATAAGTAACCAGAAATCTGTCGAGAAAAAAAACAAGTTGTACACGGTCATGTTCAGAATAAATAAAATAATTCGACAAATATAACCACAACAAAATAATTCAATGAAAACTGATATTGTTTACATTATGACAAATTAATTCGTGATAACTCAATATTTAGTGACTACTGTACTACGATATTTCAATAATATTTACTTTCGTGATCTTCACAATTATGTAAACCTAATCTTACACGTCAGGTCTTATTTAACTTAATCTCACACGAAAAAGTAATATTTAACTTAAGAGTCCTCGAAAGTAGAAAGAATATCCACAATGTACATACAGAATAAAATTCTTAACCGAAAATTATCAGCAAAATTTTAAAACTGAAACAAAAAAAACATAGAGTTAAGTTCATCACTAAAATAATTTACTAAAGAATGAAAAATAGATTTTTTCTGTTATTAAGTGGAAAATTTCTTAACGTCGATGTAACATACAACAATTCGATAACTTTTTTGATAACGTTTTTATACATCGAAAAAAATGGAACAATGGGAATTAAATAGTTGTTAAGTTGTTTTTACAGTTTCGTTCAGTTCAGGTATCTATTTTCGTACTGGATTTTAATTAGTACATAGTTAAATAGCGCCTTGACTCGTGAGAAAGGTTAGTGTACCCTATATATACGTCTGTGCTCTTGTCGACAAGGATGTTTGATGTATTTTATTTCTAAACTCTTCAAGTGTTTGCAGTGTTTTTAATCATTATATCATGTGAAACAATTTGCTATTTACATATTAAATAGAATTCATAAGAATTTATGTTCCTTGTATCGTAATAAATATTTGTGGAATGTTCGTGGAATGAAAATTCGGTATTTATAGAGTGGAAAATAAATGTTGTCTCTTGTAAAGTGAGACTGTACTTTCCGATTTGCCTATTTAAACAGGTTGCTTTTTTGCACTCTATAAAGAGTGAATTTTCACTCTGAAACATTTTACAAATACCAACTATGATATAAAAGTAAGTAATGAACCAAATTAAATCAACTTGTCATTTTGAAAATATTAAAATGTTATGATTCTACAACAAATTTTCGAGCACGTAATAAAACTATAAACGATCAGTTTTTTAATGAAAATTAATTTTCTTGCAACATTGCAAATTATTAACAGAGCGGTAAATGAAATATTGTCTTTGAAAATTAGAAAAAAAAATACTTTTATTTACTTTTTGATCTCTAATTTGCATAAAACAAAATATGCACTATTTTTGAGGTTATAAATTACTCCGTAAGTAATTTTTAATATGATTTTGATACCGCTAATTAATTTTTTACACCATTTAAAAAAATTTGTCGTAAGCTGTGAGTGTTTTGAAAGTTCATTAGGGAGAAATCAGTTTCTTAATTTTTTTTTAAGTATTATAGCCAGTTATATTAATCGTGACACCGGTACAAAAAACTGACAATAACAAAAAATGTATTTTTGTGGGGTTGCGAACACATTACCCCTATATTTTGGCCCGCTGAACTCGAATCTACTATTAAAAATAGTCGAGAAAATGTAAAATAATAAACTTAAAAAGCGAGTTTTTTTAGTAATTAAGGTTGAAATATAGGAGTATACCACATGCCTCAAAGTAAAACTACACTTTTTTATGTATTTTGATCCGTGATTAATAATGAAAAACCTTAAAATATTATTTGTTTTAATTGTATTAGTATTTCTGTAGTAATTATTTAGCACAATGATCTAGTAGTAGGTTATAAAGAAATTAGATCGATTAAAAGCTCTCAGTTTAAATATTCTTTAAAGTAAACACATATTCACTGGCTTTCTAATTGAAAACAATAAAATCTGCTGGTGATTGATCTACATGGCATTAATAAATTCGTGAAAGCAGACAGCGAAGAAGCTTACCTTAATAAAATCGGATGAAGAGTTATTAATAATTTTTAATTGGACTGTAATGATGGTGTAATATATACTAGTATTAATGACTTTTATGTATTCAGCGCATCTCTTAATTTATTAAACATTCTTGAGTTTCATCTTTTCCGCACTGCAAAGTTTTAAAATATCTGAAAATTAATGAAATGATTAATTTTCATGAATAATTTTAAATTATGCTAAATAGTAAATCAATTATTTTTGTTGAATGTCGTTTTGTTCAATTTTGATTATTATTTCTGTATCATAAAAAAGGTCTCTCTTGATACTGTAGTAAAATTAATTAATGTCTATTAACTTAAATAAAAACTTTTTAAATTAATCAGATACAAAAACCAATTCTTTTTAGTAAACTGTCTATCGGTTCAATTTGTCAGGTCCATATTTTGAATGCATTAAAAAGTTTTTGACTCATTTTTTTCGTCATTTACTAAGTAGCCTTATTTTCTTTTAAACGATTTTATTAGTCTTTTAGTTTAATAATCAGCTCACATTTTACAAAAGATTACTCGATTTAATTTCGAAAGATAGTTTAAAACTAAGGGAAGGTGTCTAAGTCTGAATTAGCCGAAACAGATCAATATAAAATGAAAAATGGGTTATCATATATTAGTCAATTTTACACTAAAAAATAGTAAAATACTACTAATATCTTAGAAATACTAATGCAAAAATAATGCTTGAACAATTAGATATTACTTTTTGAATGTGTAACTTTTCTTTAGCATTTAGCAGTTTTTAACTAACTCAAATTTTAAGTGTGCAGTTCATTTTTTTATTTTCGAGTACAATTTTTTATAATTTATTGACCAAAGTTTCAAATACTTTTAATTCTTTGAGAATATTTTTTCATGCCACTATTTTTAATATTTTCTAACCAAAAATCACTCATAATGACCCAAGGTAAAAATAACATCTCTGAATTCGTTTGCCTTAATATTTTGCAAAAGACAATGCAGAACTGTTTACAACATTCAGCAACATTGTATTCAGTGTTTTTCAAAAATACCAAACGAAAAGAGATTCGTCATGACACGGAATGCATTTTACGCCAATTTATTCTAGATCGTGACCTGTAATGATTTCCATTACAAATTTTCATGCGCCTACTAGCATTTGGCGAAATTACAATTTTTAATTTTTGCAACGATACAATTAGAATCAGAAGTTCTTTTTTCATTGAACTATAAATTTTTTCGTATTCACTTTTCAATAATTTGCTGGAAGTTTATTTTATACGATTGTAACGTGGAATGATTTTGAATGATTGACGAATGTTTATTAAACAGAAACTATAATTTTCAAGCCTAGACTATTTTAAAGCTATTTTGCGGGTATTTTACGAACGTACTAAGAAATTTCAAAAAAACTGGTTCACAAACGAGCGAGAATTCGCAAGAATAAATTTCTGTAGTATTCGGACAGTTCGCATAGTTATTCACGAAATTCATTCTTGCGAATGTCCATTCGTTTCTTAAGTGGTTTGAAACTTATTGTATATTTATAAAAAATGAGTAAAATAGCTTTAAAATAGTAATTCATAGTGAGTTCTTACTGAAACTTATTTTTTTATATGAAAACACGGCGTCGGTAACATGGAAGTTGATTAAAACAGATAGTCATTGCATTGTCTGTATTACATTCGATATCATGAAATTGGTTACATTTTTCGTTCAATAATTTCCGTATTAAAAAGTCCATGTGGAACACATCGATCTGGATTTTCTGTGGGGATTCTATATGGATTTACGTGGATTTTTTGTGCTGATCGATGCGGATTTTTCGTATGCATTCTACGAGGATTTATGTGGATTCAATATGAATTCTAAGTAGATTGATATGGATTTTTTATATGGGTCGATATGGATTTTCGATGTGGATTGATGCGGATTTTCGATGTGGATCCTATATTCATTTTGTACATGGTTTCTATTATGATATTCAATTCTGATTTTATATGGGCTCTATATGGATTCCGATCTGAATTCTATGCGGATTCATGTGTATTGATGTGGAGTTTCGATGTGGATTCTGAATTGATTTTCTACATGGATGATGTGATGATATACAAAGGTGATTTTATATGGATTTTGTATATGGATTCTATGTAGATTGATATGGACTTTTTATATGGATTGATATGGATTTTCGATGTGGATTGCGAATTGATTTTCTACATGGATTCTATGATGATATTGAATGCTGATTTTATATGGATTGTGTATGGATTTCGATGTGGATTCTGAATTGAGTTTCTACATGGATTCTATGATGACATTCAATGCTGATTTTATATAAATTTTCAATAGGGATTCTAGTAGATTGATGTGGATTTTTTATATGGATCGAATGCATTTTCGACGTGGATTGATATGGATTTTCGATGTGGATTGATATGGATTTTCGATGTGGATTCTATATTGATTTTGTACATGGTTTCTATTATGACATTCAATTCTGATTTTATATGGATTCTGAGTGGATTTCGATGTGAATTCTATTCGGATTCATATGTATTGATATGGAGTTTCGATGTAGATTCTGAATTGATTTTTTACATGGATTCTATGATGACATACAATGCTGATTTCATATGGATTTTCTATATGGTTTCTATGTGGATTGATGTGGATTTTATAAACTTAGAAAAATAACAATCCTTTAATTTTGAAACCGCCATGTTGAAAGAAATTTTTTTCGAACAGGATCTAATATTTTCTTTCCTCGGGGTTGATTTAAAAAATAAAAATTTCCATAAAAGAATATGAATTTATAAATAAAAATCATGAAAACTCGGAATTTCGTGTATGTGGTCGCTGCTTATTTCTATAGCCATTGCTGAGGTCGCTGTGAATTTGTAACCATTTCTGGACAAATTAGTTGTTTTTTATGGAATCGGTCACTGACTACGTGTATTGCCACTTTCGATCACGATCCTGATTTGTCGAATATAAAATGGCGAACTACATTTAGTGACGGTCTACACTAAATTCATCCATTTTTCTGCGTACACAAAAAGAAAAAATACAAAAATGCAAACAAAATTTTAAAAATTCAAAAATATATTTCACGTTTAACGATCAATGACGAAAATATAATATAAAAATCCCTTTAAAATAAGAGCCAAAGAGAAGTGGGTTCTTTGCATTCGATGTAATTAATGTGTCTAGATTGCATTAAATGACTTTTTTTTTAGCAAAAATCATTTTTGGGACACGCGATAGATAATCAAATCCAACGTCAAAAATCCGTTCACTTGGACCTTAAGATTATAAAATTGGGACATTTTTAGAAAAAGCGCACATGTAAAAAAACCGACAGTCATGAAGGCGACAGATAAAAAATAGACATATCGACAAGCAGACTGTCAGTTTTTGAATGATCGATTTTTTTAACTATCGGCTTTTTTAATTGTCAGCTTTTTGACTCTTCACTTTGCTAAAAAAACGGACACTTTAAAAAATGACTATCCATTAATTTGTCTATTTTTTATGTGTTGGCTTTTCCATTTGTCGGTTTTTCGACCCGCACCCATTTTGAATCCATCATTATTCCAAATTTGTTTACATCTAATAAATGCTAAAATATGTAATAATAACTAATAATGCACCTAACTCGCAGTTAATCATCGCTGATCATTGAGAACTAAAGAAAATATTCGGGAAATTGTTTAACTGCAAGAAATCACTATAAAGAATAAAAATTGCAACGGACGGAAATTACGAAAATTTGCATTTGCATACAAGTGATATATTCATCGATCACTTCATCGGACATGGCGACTTCCATTAAAGAAATGCATAATGTAAGAAATGTCTTGATAACAGAGCGATGAAACTCAGTGCATATATTACCTCGAATCGAAGGTTGAATTAAACATTGTCTTTAATGACATCCAGTAAAAACATGTACAAAAGTTTTCAAAATTGTGCAAAAATAGCAATCGTAGTTTTATATTTTTAAATTCAAAATGTCCATTTAAAAATCCAAACTTCTATCATTGTAATGGCAAGAATTTTGTTGATGAGCAACAAACACCACCAGAATCACATTAGTAACATTTACCCTCCAAATTTTTTGAAATTCAGCAAAAATTCAGTTGCTCCGGAAAGAGAGAATAATCACTCTTTAAGAGTGAATTTTTAGATTATATTAATTTGGATTTAGTGGTTGTAGTAGTTGTTGAACAATACTAATGAATTGAATAATATATAACATTAATTATAATGATGAGTGTAAAGTAATTCATTAGTAAATAAATAATTTCGTATATTATTGGTGAATTTCGCAACTATCGGTTGCTAATAATATAAATACTAAATGCTATTAGTCATGTCTACTAAAGACAAAATTCTCAATGCCGTACGTTTTGTAAAACTACATTCACACACTTTGGATGTTTACTCTCCTTTACTAGAACAAATCTAGTAACTGCACTGGAATTGAACTTGCTATAGTAAGTTTTTGCTTTCAAGTGACGTTATGAATGTTAATAACAACAACACAAATTAGTAAGAACTATTATTACTATTATACCTATGGCTACTAAATACTTCAGAAATGGTTGCCCTAACTATTTAGTTACTAAAATGAACCGAAATTATAGATTACTATTTGAAGATAGTAAACCTATCTAGCAGACATTTGTTATCTATGATAATATATGATTTTCCTACCTATGATATTTGACTAGTTTTAGACAGTATTTCAGTAATGATTTTTATTAATAGAAAGTGAAAAACTACTAATTCATTAGTAGACGCTAGTATTTCGATTGTAAAATTTAACTAATTAATTGTACAATCAAGACCTTAAAAATAAATTACTAATTTCAGATTGGTAGAATATAACTAATCAAATAGTACTGTCTAAACTTGAATTGGTCAGAGAGTAGTAAATAAAGAGATTAAAGTAATTTGTATTTAATTTTACTAATAAAAAGTAAACAAAAATGAGTGATATGCTACTAATTAACTTATTGGCTGAGTAGTTATTCCTTCATTAGTAGTTTTTCATCTAATTCCAATTTAGAAAGTACTATTTCATTAGTCATATTCTACCAATGTCAAAGTAGGAATTGTAGCCAAATTCATTATTATTAAAATGAATTACTTAGATGTTACTATTGCATTAGTAGTTTTGTACTCTTTATTAGTCAAAATAATTACTAATTCAATTAGCGGACGAGTCACGTTTTCCTGACTAGTTTTTGATTAATTTATGTTTAGAAAATATTTCATTAGTGGTATTCTACTAATCTATACTTTTTATAGATTATACTATTTATAGATTAGTAAAAACTAGAGAGAAAAAGTGAAATGGCTAATATTTATTTGTATAATAATGAATTAGTATAGTTTTGTACCATACCATTTATTAAACATAATAATTACTAATTCAATTAGTGGTTGATTTTTCACTCATTCCTGACTAGTTTTTGACTAATTTATGTTTAGAAAGTATTTCATTAGTGCATTATACTAATCTCAAATTAGTAATTCTATTTTGAATATCTTAATACTGAAATAAATTAGTTACATTATTTTCACTAATCAAGTTTGAAGAAACTACGAGATTAGTAGAATATGACAAATGAAATACTAATTTCTAATGAACTAGTCAAAAACTAGTAATAAAAGAGCGAAATATCGGCCTCTAGTTGAATTAGTAATTATTTTCACTAATAAAGAGTTAATATACTATCAATTCAGTAATCAAATTTAACACATTTATTTTAGTTACAAGGTACTAAAAGTACAATTACCGTTCTGAAATTAGTGGAATATGACTAATGAAATGGTACTTTCTAAACTGGAATTAGTCGAAAAACTAATAATTAGGAGTAAAAAGTCTGTTAGTAACTGAATTAGTAGCATTTGACTAATTGCATTATTTTTATTGTATTTTATTACATTTATTTCATTAGGCAAATTTACCTAATACATTTGAGTAATTAGTTAATATAAATACCGTTACTACTTTGAGATTAGTAGAATATGACAGAAACAGTGCGATCTAAATATAAATTAGTCAAAACTAGAGAGAAAAAGTGGAATGGCTAATAATTATTTGGATAATAGTGAATTACTCAAATTTTACTATTGAATTAGTAGTTTTGTACCATTTATGTTTAGAAAGTATATCATTAGTGCATTATACTAATCTCAAATTAGTAATTCTATTTTATCTTATCTTAATATAATATCTTAATACTGAAATAAATTAGATACATTTGACTAAGGAATTATTGGTTTATAGTTATAAAAATAAATACCAGAAAGTAGTATTTCATTAGTTATAATACACTAACCTCATATTTTTTTGCTCTTTATTAGTAAAAATACTTACTAATTCAACTAGTTTATTAGTAGTTATTAGCCCTATCACTTTTCTCTCTAGTTTTACTGATTTATATTTTAAATGCACTATTTCTTTAGTCGTATTCTGATAATTTTAATTAGTAATTGTATTTATAACATCTTATTTCTAAAACGAATTTGTTAATTTTAACCAATAGAATAAGTATAGTCTATACTGATAAAATAGTAGTTTTTTACTCATTATTAATAAAAATAATTACTAATTCAATTAGTGGTATCCTTTTCATTATACATTCCTAGTTTTTACTTATTTTTGTTTAGAAGGTATTTCATTAATGGTATTCTACTAATCTCGAATTAGTCATTGTATTTTGAATATCTTATTTTTGAAATAATTTAGTTAAATTTGACTAAGGAATTAGTAGTTTCTACTGATTATTCAATGATGCTTTTACTCCTTATTATTGTAAAAAGAATTACATGAAAGTAGTATTTTGATAACTGTACTCTACTCATCGCTTAGTTTTTGTATACTTTGTCAGTAAAAATACTAACCAATTCAATTAGTTTATTGGTAAGTATTAGCCATTTCACTTTTCTCTCTAGTTTTAACTATTTTATATTTCGAAAGTATATTTACTATTGGCAACTATTAAGAATTAGCCATATCCTAATAATCATAAAATAAATCATTTTTCTAGTAAATGCGCAATTAGCAGATTTTAAAAATACTTACTGACTCAATGAGTTTATTAGTAAGTATTAGCAATTTTAGATTTTACCTCTAGCTTTGACGAATTTATATTTAGAAAGTATATAATATTTACTATCTGCAACTGTTAAGAACTAGTCATATTCTAACAACCTTTCACTCTGAAATCTCTCTGATGCACCTTTGATTAAATTTATTTTAGAAAAATATACCTATCTAGAGTATTTATTTTTTAAATTCATTAATTTTTCTAAGTTTTGGAAAAAACATACTTTTTAAAGTTTTTCAAGAAATATATACTGTAAATGAAATGTGACAGGAAAATCCAGTTTCATTTAATTAATAAACAACTCTTAAAATAAAAATCATATATTTTTTCCTTCACATTTTTCGAAAGTTTATAAAACGTACGTGATATTTCCTGTAATTGCAAGTACCATGTGAAAATACCGTCGAGTTGTAACTGAACTCTACCTGGGAAAGATGCAAAGAGAACACGTTAAAACCACAAAGTTATTTAAATTCTCCGCAAATGCACTTCGTGTGCACGACTGGTACATGATAGAATTATTAATCATAACTTATATTTATGAATATAAATAATGTAACATCAAAACATTTTGAAATTTTATTCAAGGTTTTCAATACTTTTTGCAGACTATCGAAAAAAAATCACTTATCAAGAAAAATTTGATAAAAATTGACGACAAATTAGAAAAATGTCAAATTCCAAAAAAGAATTGAAAAAAAGGTGTAATAGCAATAAAAATTTTTTAATCTATAAGAATTCATCGTTTTTGTTTATTGGCTCGGAAAAAAATTGGTAGGGTTGTTTGAAGAATGAAAGTCACGTTATTACGCAAAACAAATGTCAATTATGTATTTCCTGTATTTCATAACTTCATGTTCGATTTATAATGAGTATAAATATTTTGGAAAAATAACAACAACTGAATAAATAAATAATAATATTTTGGAGACATTGGATATATTCGTGACAACAAACATAATCATGTTTACTAATTAAATACACGAGATTTACAGTAACAAAACCTGTTTAATTTCTTCTAAAAAATGCTTTCGATATTTTTTTTTCAAAAATAAATTATTTGAGATACATTAAATCAAATTAATTATGGCAAATTCAGACTCTATTAAAGGCGAATCGGAGAGATGTCAGATTGAAAGGTTGTAACACACTAACTATCTAAATAAAACGTTTTTTTAAGCTTCTCCACAGCATCTATTATTTAAAAAAAAATTACCAAAAAAAGGTAAACAATTCCAGAACATATGTATGCTCTAAAAATCTGAAATAGCTTCACATTTAACCTCTGAATCTGGTTTAGTAAGAAAACTACTAAAAGTTGGCCACTAATTCAATTAGTACTATTGAATGGTTTTTACAAATGATGTGTAAAAACTACTAAATCATTAGTCAAATTAAACTAATTCGTTTTAGTAATGATTGTAAGATACTACTACTAGTATGGTATTAGTAGAATTCTCTTCATGGTGTAATTTTTCATTCTTTATAAGTAATTCCTAATTTAGTTAGTCCCCGATTGTTCATTTCTTTGCTAGTAGTTTTTTTTACTAATTTATACGTTTCGCCCAATTATTTAAAAAAAAATAAACAAAAAATACTTGACTACATCTTCTTAAACAATAAGGTCTATTGGGCAATTGTTATTATAATTCGTTCAGTTCTAAAATAAATTACTAGAGTTTAACTTTTTAATAGTAGAAAACTAATAATAATTGTGTTTATCATCACAAGAAAATCCTTAGTTTCGTATTCACTAGAAAAATGATTGATTTTACTATCTTGCATATTTGGAATGAAACCACTTCTACAATTACTAATTTAAGAATATTAGAATATGACTAGTTCTTAATAGTTGCAAATAGTAAATATTATATACTTTCAAAATATAAATTAGTTAAAACTAGAGCGAAAAGTGAAATGGTTAATACTTACCAATAAACTAATTGAATTAGTTAGTACTTTTACTAATAAAGTATTAAAAAACTAACCGATGAGTAGAGTAGAACTATTGAAATACTACTTTCTGGTAATTATGTTTACAAATAAGGAGTAAGTAACATTATTGAATAATTAGTAGAAACTACTAATTCCTTAGTCAAATTTAACTAAATTATGTAAAAAATAAGATATTGAAAATAGAATGACTTATTCTAGATTAGTAGAGTGCTATTAATGTAATACTTTCTTAACGAAAATAAGTAAAAAAACTAGGAATATATAATGAAAAATAGACCACTAATTGACTTAGTAATTATTTTTATTAATAAAGAGTAAAAAAAACTACTATTTCATTAGTAGAGACTATACTTATTCTATTGGTTAAAATTAACGAATTAGTTTTAGAAATAGGATATAAATACAATTATTAATTAAAATTAATAGAACACGACTAAAGAAATAGTACATTTAAAATATAAATCAGTAAAAACTAGAGAGAAAAGTGATAGGGCTAATATCTACTAATAAACTAATTGAATTAGTAAGTATTTTTACTATTAAAGTGCAAAAAACTATGCGGTTAGTAGATTGTAACTAATGAAATACTACTTTCTGGTATTTATTTTTATAACTATAAACCCGGAATTCCTTAGTCAAATGACACTAATTTATTTCAGTATTAAGATATTTAAAATAGAATTACTAATTTGAGATTAGTAGAATACCACTAATGAAATACGTACTGAACATAAATTAGTCAAAAACTAGTCAGGAATGAGTGAAGAATCGACCACTAATTGAATTAGTAATTATTTTGTTTAATAAATGGTGCAAAACTACTAATTTATTAGTCAAATTTATCTAATTCATTATGATCCAAATAATTATTAGCCATTTCACTTTTTCTCTCTAGTTTTGACTAATTTATATTTAGATCGCACTACTCTTTGTCATATTCTACTAATCTCAAATTAGTAACTGTATTTATATTAACTAATTACTGAAATATATTAGGTAAATTTGACCAATAAAATAAATGTAATAAAATACAATAAAAAGAATGCAATTAGTCAAATGCTACTAATTCAGTTACTAGTAGACTTTTTACTCCTAATTATTAGTTTTTCGACTAATTCCAGTTTAGAAAGTACCATTTCATTAGTCATATTCCACTAATTTCAGAACGGTAATTGTACTTTTAGTACCTTGTAACTAAAATAAATGTGTTAAATTTGATTACTGAATTGATAGTATTTTAACTCTTTATTAGTAAAAATAATTACTAATTCAACTACAGGCCGATAGTTCGCTTTTTCATTACTAATTTTTGACTAGTTCATTAGAAAGTAGAAGTTCATTTGTCATTCTACTAATGTCGTAGTTTCTTCCTACTTTATTAGTAAAAATAATATTTACTAATTTAATTAGTGATCGACTTTTCACTTATGCTTCCTTGTTTTTGACTAATTAAAACGTACTATTGCGTTAGTTGTATGAGTCGTATCTCAAATTAGTAATTAATGTTTTAATATAAAATGAATCAGCTAAATTTGACCAATGAATTACATTAATATTAGATTGTCTATTAGTTTGTTTACGCATTATTTGTAAGAATAATTACGAATTTATACAGCCGCCGACATTTGTAGAAATTTTAATATGAAATACAATTTTATATCGATTACATATATTGCGCATAACTTATTATAAACTCGTTTTGGCAATCCCACAGCTATAATGTAACATATAGTCTTATTATCAGGCACATTTTATTACATAATTAAAAAAAAACGTGTTTTAAGAAAAAGTAAAATACTCAAAAATTACAATAATAAGAAGAACCTAAAAAAATTATGATTGAATGGAATCTGAAATGATTTCGGAGTGTATTTATTTAAATCCGTGCAAGTAAACTCATAGAACCAATTGCAAAAATTTAGATTTACTAGAAAAACTAAGATTTTCTAAACAGAGGAACACTTAAATAAAATAAAATATATTTTCAAATCTATTTCTAACTACTTATGGTTACTGACGTAAATACTTATCTAAAATCATAATAATGCTTCATTCATACTTGAATTTTATAAGTTCTTTTCAAAATTGTTCATTCTTCTAAATTTAGTCGAAATTAATTTTAAAACTCATAAACGAAATATTAGTTGAAATTAGATGAACTCGGTCTTTTTCATTTTCATCAAATCTCATAAAAAATGAATAAAAAATGTAAAAGGAACATTCAAGTTACCAGAGTGTTAATAAATATGTCAACTTACTAAGGAGATTTAATCGACGCGTCAAAATAATACAAATACAATTTCGTTAATTTCTTCAGCAAAGAATTGGACGATTTTCATCTCTACTATTATAGAAAGGTCGAGCATCAGCATTCTTTACGTTACATAATGTTTCAGGACAGATTAAAGTTTGAACGAATCCACAGAAAACTCTTCCCAAAAGTACATTTCACAACTGGTTGAAACATACACGAATTTCATCATCAGATCAAAACAACCGAAACTCGTGAATCTGATGCAAATACATTTTTTTAAAGAATTTTTTTTAAAATCAAAATTAATATGACAGACTTAATTTCTTTTTAGCTTGTTTATAAAATGCATACAATTCTTAAATTTCAGAGTCACAGAATAAATGAAAAACAAAAAGAATGTCAAATGTCAAAAAAGAGAAGAAAAAATAAAAACTTTCACTTTTTTTTTGCAATTTCTCGATCTTTGTTTAGTTTAATTTTTAACAACAATTTTTTAATAAATTTTTATATAAATAACAGAAAGAAGAAACTACGTATAAAATGAAAAATTAACATTTTTTGAAAATATAATTTTTACAGCAAAAAAGCGTTTCGTAATTTACCTTTCACTTTTTTTTGAAACCATTTGACATTTTTTTAATTTCATATTCATTATTCAAAAAGTAATTTATTGGTAACACGCGACTAACAATTTTGCATTTTTAATTTGCAGACTTACATTTTTAAAATATAACTTTCACTTTTTAATAAACATTGTTGATATTTGAAAAAAAATGTCAAAATTAAATTTTTGTGCTTTTAAATTTTATTGTCTCACGATGATTTCAAATAAAAATTCAAATTTCATATTTAAAAAATGGCGTTTTGTTTTTTGTAAACCATATTCGTACTTTTAAAAGTGACCTTTCACCTTTCCAAAAAAAATGTCAGTTGTAATTTTTCAACAACAAAAATTCACAGCAACAATTTTTCGAACATTTATTTCACCACACGAACGGCTTATTATTTTTCCACTTTTTCTCACTTCACATTTTTTATTTTGAGAATGACCCGCAACGAACTGTCAGTGGACGTCACGTCTGACTGTCAATTGTCTTTTTATTTTGATTTTTTCTCCAATCATATCCACTTTGAATAATGATAGGTACCAAAAACTTTAGCAAAAATACTCACGCGATCTGTATCGTTGTTCAAAATTAACACGGCGTTTTTGCCGTTGCCGTTGCTGATATTGTTGATGACAGTGTGTCCACTCAAGGCCGACATGATTTTGCGATCGATTGTACAGAAATAAAAATGGTGTAATTTTTATTTTGGCAGATATAAAAATACACAACACTAATGGTTCCAGTTGTAATAAAATTTTTTACGCTTTTTGCACTCTAGGTCCGGCACTTTTTTGTTTAAACATTTTGCGTAGCACTGCACGATGCCCGAATAAAGGTGACGGGTTTGTCGATTTTTTTACTGAAATCATCAATTTGATTAAAAATATTCTCAGTTTTTGTTCAAATTAAAAATGGCGAATCCAAAATAAAATTAGCAAATGTGTTGATATCTTGATGTCAACTAAAATTAATGAAATAATTTTTGAAATCTTTAGAATTATAATACGAAATGCAATAACGAATTTAAAATTCAAAATGGCGTCTATCAATGTTCTTGTATAATTATTTACATAAAAATGGTATAAACAAATCAGTATTATCTAGAAAAATCTGTCTATATATCAAGAAAAATTGAAAAATGTTCTATTTTACATATAAAGTGGCAAATTCAAAATTCAAAATGGCGTCTGATAATGTTCTGTTAAAATTATTTATATAAAATTGGTCTACACGATGAAATATCTTGTAAATTTATCTTCATTTGTCAATATGAAAATTAAAAGTTGTTATTCCACGTATGAAGTAAAAATTTCAAAATAAAAATGGCGATTATAACAGACGTTAAGATTGTAATCCATTAAACAAGGATCTGAATGACAGTAAAGGTAATCACGTGTAACTAATAAATAAATAAACAAAAAAAACTGAACAACAAACACTGAGAAAATTAAAAAATTAAAAATGGCGGCATCAAAATGGCGAATGAATAAAAATGTCACGGATTCGCGAACAACAACAATTTCAATCGATTTCAAAATGGTGCAAACTGCCAAAACTTGATTTTACAATTCTGAAGCCGCCATTTTGAATGTTCTCACAAGATTCGTAACCAAAATTTAAAATTGACAATTACAAAAATATTTTCACTGTCGCACGAAATGTCACAAAACCGCTTGTCATCAGAATAAAAATTTGTATCGGCGAAGAGGTCGCTGAATGTCGCACAAAATGGGAACACCAATTGGTTGAGAGGCTTATTTTTTTTGGCGGCAAAAAAGTCGCGAACGCATCTGTTTGGAGTGCAATAAAATCCGCGAGGGTTCCCGAACTCCTGAAGCGAACTAAAGTAACTTACTGGCAGCGAGACGTTGCCTTGCCGTGAAAGACCTCCCTCCATTTAAGTTCCAGAACCAACATTCGCTCTGAAACGGCAAGAACGGAGGAATCGGGCCCGACACCGAGTCGAAAGAGATTTTTTTTTAAAACCACCTCGTAAACGGATTTATAGTTATTAAAGTCATTATTTTGATTATTAAGGCACCGGAGGAACTTAGGTAATTGACGTTCTCGCTGTCGTGTGGGTGCTGGATCATGAAAATTTTTCCTTGAAAATATGTCCATTTGTAGCGAAAATTATGTTTTTTTGTGTGATTAACGACACTGTTTTGAATTTTTATTACGCTTCATTACCGTTTGCGGTTCTTACGCATGAACGATGCGACAAAATAACACAGGCCAACAAAATGTGGCCTACCTCCATACCCAGAAACCAGACTACACTTGTCCGAAGGTTTTCGATGCGCTGCATCCAAATGTGGCCACAGAATTGTCCTATCATGTCAAGATTCTGAGATACCCTCACCTAAAGGCGCAAAAAACAACATTTTTGTGCATTTGCAGTAAGTTTTTGTGGTGAAACAAAATTTTTTGTTCGCAATTTGGCAAAAACCAGATTAAATTGCTAGTCATCAGCTTTAAAACGCATTTTTAGTCATTCCTATACGATTATTTTTCATCGCGTTATCACGTCAAAATTCTAGGAAATACTAACCTAAAACCACGAAAAAACATAGTTTTTGTACATTTTCAGTAAGCTTTTGTGAATTTTTGCTCGCTATTGGGCAAAAACCAGATTAAAGTGCTAATCACTTTAAAACGCTTTTTTAGACATTCCTATATCATTCTTTTTCATCAAATTATCGCAGTTTTGGTCCAGCCACAATTGTGACTTTCGTTCTTTGCGGTTTTAGGTTAGGATAACTCGAAATCTTAACGTGATAGAATAATTCTGTCGCCAAATTTGAATCCGGTGTAATAAAAACATTCCGAAATGTATAGTTTGGTTTCTGGGTAAAAATATTGTTGGCCTGTGTAATTAAAAAATAACCTGACCTGCCCTAACCTAACCTAACCTGACCTAACCTAACCTAACCTAACCTAACCTAACCTAACCTATATAACACGAGAATATTAAACTGTTATAAATTTTTATTGCATTTTTGAAGTGTATCTTATTTAATTCATTAAATTAACTATTAAAAGAATACATTATAAATAAATTGCATTGTTTAATTGATTGTATTTTATCGAGGTTCAGATGGCATTGTTATTAAAACAAAAATATTACTTCGCCTTCGTTATTTCCCTGTGATTGTAATATTATGACATTGAAAAAAAGAAAATAAATAAAAATTAAATGATGCTAATGGAATTAGTGTTCTTATAAATGGTAAATTAATATTTATTTTGTTATTACAAAATAAACAAAAATATTTTTTATTACAATGTAGTTTTAATCTAATAAAATTTGTTATAAACATTTTTTTTTATGGAATTATAATTTTATTTTATATAATTAACGTCTATTTATTTACGAATATTATACAGCCTGTTTTGCAATTGTTCTAGTTGAATTAAATTTATATTCTAGAATATTAAAATAAAGAATAAAAAAAGGATAAATAAACCATTAAGAAAATTATTGTTATTATTATTTTAATTAATTATGATAGTTATTGAAAACAATTTATTTAAAATATGTAATCATCAAATTTAACCATTTTAAATAATATTATACATAATAACTATTTTTCACTATTAATAAAGTAGCTGAAAGTGCAATTACAATTTAAAAAATGACCACAAAATGATAAAAAACGATTGAAAAAAATTATAAAATACGAATAATAAAAATTGTGAATTGTTTTACTATTTTTAATTTTCGTGAATTTTTACTGTTTTACATGAGTCACAGTTCCACATACGTTTTTGTCGTATAATATTCATGAATTCTAGTTTCTTTTTTCGTAAATGAGATTAATAACGCCAATTAAGTTTTTTACGTTCTTTTTATTAATTGATTAGACGTTTTAAAACGATTATTCATCAATGAATGGTTTAATACTATTTTTCATTAATTTAATTTGCTTAGTTGCTATTATTATAGAAATTGTTTTTTAATTAGATTTATTATGCATTTTTTTTATGCAATTTTAAATGGTAATAATGGTATTTTATGTAATTTTCTTAAATAATAATTTATACATATAAATAAAATAATTTTAATTTAAATATTTTATATTTTATTATCCGACACTTTATTCATATATAAGATAATATATGTAATTAACATCCAATTAATTTCGCGGTAGCAATAACTCTAAACCAGCTTGAAAAAAAAATTTCATATATATCTTTATAAAGAATAATAATAAAAAACTCATCAATTTTTTTTTCTTTTCTAAATTTCTATTATCAAAGTCACCAACAAAACGAAAAAAAGTTTTACTGTAATGTTTATAATAATTGCTAACATTTATTTTATTCCTCAGTCCAATAAATTAAAAAATTTAAATAATTAATAAACAACAAAAATAAAAACCAATAATAAGCAAATTATTTAAATTAATTACATACCATTAATTTTAAAATAAATTTCGTGTATTTAATGTTGGTATATTACTAGAAAAATGAGATCTTAGATCTTAAATTAATTACAGCAATAATGTATATTTTTATTTCAGAAATTTGTTGGATTTTGTTTTGTTTAAATTATTTCTAACTATCAAAAAAATATCATAAAAATTCTAAAAAATGTATTTCTTGAACAAAGGAAGTTAGTATTAAAAAAGAACATGGAAAAAATTGTCTTCAGAATTTTAGTATCCGAGATGTTAATTTGAAGATGGCCATGTATTTTACTATAATTTCGTCGTATTTATAAAAAAGATGTATTAACATTGATATTAACAATACCCAATTCTTAAAATATATGGACGTTTTTATAAAAAATAAATAGATATTAAAAATGAAAACAATATGGCGACTTATTATCTACGAATTAAATCGATTTTTTTTATAAATTCCTCATGAGAAGAAACGAAATTTAAAAAATGACGTAAAATTCCAGTCACCATTCGAAAGTTTTTTTTATCAATTTATGGATATTAACAATTTAATATCTACACCCACATTTTATTTGTTTACAAAAGACACTCCATATAAGGTTTGGCACGAAAGTTTCCAAAAAGATTTTTGGAGAATTACAATCAAATTTTCGTGTTTTTGACCAAAAATATTTGGTATGAAGCAAAACAAAGAAAGAATTATGAGATATTGAACAATAGCAAGGACGTAATAATGCGGCTACTCGATTTCAGCGTCTTCTCAAGACCGGCCTCGTAGATCCATTAAAGATCCTGGACATTTCATAAAGTGAACGGAAAGTCGTCGTTCGGACTCAACCTAGGCCTTCTCTACATACACACTTTTGCAGACTCGGTGCAACTCGCATTGTTCGTCTTGGTCTCTTGCTCTCTATCCTACTTTCTCGACGACCACATCCGATCGAGAAGTGTTCCGCGTTTCATTCCGAGATGAGCAGCGATCTACTACCTGAGCCTAGCCGATTATCTCTACGCGAATTATTTTCATACGCATACTTTCTAAACCCTTGTGGCTAAATTGCCTCGAGAAAACCTGTTAAATATTTATCATATAGGGAAGAAACGCTCGCTCTTGCAAGAAATTAGGATCTTGAGAAAGTAATGCGTTAGATCGTTTGGAAACAGATGGAATTCTTTAAAAATTCATATATGCTTCAAATTTTTAGAAAAATTTATGTCAAGACCAATACCAAGACTTTGGAGGTCTCGATCAAGACTGTGCAGGTCTTGAACAAGACTTTATTTAGTCTTGTTTTCAGTTTTCAAATTTGGTTGCCAGAATTATGCACAGTTTTCGCTCTCGTGTTCTGTAAACTGTAAAATTTAATAAGATTTTCACGATATTGAAAACAAGACCAATACCAAGACTTTTAAGGTCTTGAAAAAGACTTTGTTCAGTCTTATTGTCGGTATTCAAATTTGGTTATCTGAATTTCGTACATTTTTGTAGGTATTCTTAAAACTGTAAAATTTCATAAGATATTCTCGATAATAAAAGCAAGACCAATATCAAGACTTTATTTAGTTTTGACCAATATCAAGACTTCCAATGATTTCCTTCAGTCTTGATCACATTCTTAAGATGTTGCTTTTTCTTTTTAAAGTTTCCACAAAGCTATTAAAGTTGATAAAATATTCTCGATAATAAAATCAAGACCAATACCAATACTTTGAAGGTATTGTCTAAGATTGTATTCAGCATTTTTCGGTTTTTGAAGATTGCGGAATACGAATACTGACGGTTGTTCTTCCTGTTTTTTAGGTACTCCAAAAACTGTAAAAATGAATGAGATATTGTAAATGACAATGACAAGACCAATAATATGACTTCAGATGTGTTGAAGTCATTCTATCCAGTCTTGTTCTTGTGTTTCCGTTTTCGGTGCGTGAATTCCGTAGATATTTCAAACATTCCAAAACGTATAGAAAAATGTATATGATAACCTCGATGATAAAACAAGACCAATACATTGTCTTGACCAAGACTTTTTATATTCAGTCTTGTTATTGCTCTTCAGATTTCGGTATCGAAATTCCATAGGCAAATTTATTTTCGTGAGTTTCAAAAACTATAATAATTAATAACAGCTTCTTGATGGTCATAACAAGACAATAAGAATTCGAAATCTTGACTAATATTTAATGTAGTATTGTTTTTGCTAGTCAGATTTGGATGTTAGAATTCTGTAGCTGATTTTGTCGTGTATTCCAAAATTTCTGAAGTTAAAGTACTACGGTCGAGGTTAATAGCAAGACAAATCCAAGACTTCGAAAGTCTTGACCAAGACTTTCATCAGTCTTGTTATTGCTTTTCAGATTTCAGTGTCAAAATTCCTTAAACGATTTTATTTTCATGTGTCCAATTATATGATTAATAAGATTCTTGATGATAATAACAAGACTAATAATGAAACTTCGAAAGTCTTGACTAAACTTTTGTTTAGTCTTGTTTTTGCTAGTCACATTTGGATGTTAGAATTCTATAGATGATTTTTTTCGTGCATTCCAAAATTTCTGGAGATTAATATAAGATGGTCGATGTTAATGTCAAGACAACAACGAAAACTTCGACAGTCTTGACTAAGACTTTATTCAGTCTTATTATTGCTCTGACAATTTCGATATTCTTAATTAAAATAGCGAGACTAATACCAAGACTTCGAAAGTCTTGACGAACATTTTATTTATTCTTGTTTTGCTCTTCAGACTTTGGAGTTTTTTTCGTGTGTTCAAAAATTTCTGAAGATTAATGTAAGATGGTCGATGTTAATAGCAAGACAAAAACACAGACTCCAAAAGTCTTGGTCAAGCCTTTATTCAGTCATGTTCTTATTCTTCAGATTTCGGTGTCAAAATATCATAGACGATTTTATTTTCGAGTGTTTAAAAAACTATACTAAGGGATTGGTGATGATAATAGCAAGACTAATGATAACAAGACTACGAAAGTCTTGAATAATATGTTATTTAGTTTGGTTTTTGCTCTGCAATATATCTAATATTGACGATAGTAACACGAAGACAAAAACCAAGACACGTTCGACTCTTGAGCATGTATTGACCAAGACTTTACAAAGATTTGTTATTGCTCTTCTGATTTCGGTGTGAAAATTCCATAGACGATTTTATATTCGTTTGTTTCAAAAACTATAATAAGATATTCTTGATGATAATCACAAGACTAATTAGATATTCTGGACAATAAAAGTAAGATCAATACCAAGACTCTGAATGTCTTGGCTAAGACTTTATTCAATCTCCTTATTGCTCTTCAGATTTTGGTGTCAAGATGCCACAGTTGATTTTATTGTTATCTGTTCTAAATACTAAAAATATTAAAAAGATATTTTTGGTGATAATAGCAAAACCAATACCAAGACTTCTGTAATAATTGCGAAAATGTAAGTATTATCGTTATTATGAATGTTCCATTAGGAATGTGATTCCCGTTGCTGTAGATTGACCGCTAGTAGTAACTACTAAAGTGACCTAGTATTGGCAATTCGGTATTACTTTAATCCGTCTTTGCATGGTTGTGCTAGATATTAACTCCTAATAATCGTATTTTAGTACTTTCTTTTAATGTGGATGAATTGTGTTTATTCCAATAATGCACGGAAAAAATGTAATAGTTGACTAGATAGTAGCATAAGACACAGTCATCATTTTTAACCTAAATTGTGATCTCGACAAATTAGGTAGTCTACTATGTAAATAGTAAATTCAAGTACAAATCGCAGTTGTGGCAGACCTTACTATTTACTTAGTAAAGCCAATTACTTCATTTTTCCGTGTGCTTTTGATAGAATGTCATACATTTCATATGACTAATATTATCGAGACGATCTGTCGGGAAATTACTAGAGTAAATTACTTATCTTTTGGTTTTTTTATTGTTTTATTATTATTAATTACCTATTATTATTATTATATTGGTATTTTGAAGTATATTAGAGGTTATAACAATCATCTCCAGAATAGCAACTCAGTGTTATTGATACTAATAAGCTGATGTATTACTTACTAAAATTGGTTGCTTCAAAACAGTAAAAAGCTCTTTAGGGACTCTTTGAGATGTTTTAGAGATGTTATGATCTATGAAACAATGCTCGTGAAGACATCATAAAATCATCATTACAGAATTTTAAGTGGACACATACGGAGATTTCAAGAAATTTAAATAGTCTTTGTGCAACGCATCTCACTCTCACAATGAAACATTTCTAAAATGAACTCATTTTGGATACATTGTTTCCATATTACAGGCAAATATTTCAATTACTGTGTTTCTCTTTCAGAATAGGTACAATTATATATAATGAAGATCATATTAAGAGCTTATTTTAAAGAGAGCTTTGAAAGATCTCTTTGAGAGCTTCATTGCAGACGGCAAAATAAAAAAGAGTTCAGAATGATTTCGAAATGGGCTCTAAAAGAATTTAGAGGTATCACTTTCTGAGGATTGTCTGAACATTAAGTCGTTATGAGATCTTTATGAACTCATCAAAATAGGAAAGAGTTCAAAATGATTTCGGAAGTAGTTGTACATCTTCTAGAGCTTTTAAAGCAGATTATCTTCACGAAGGCCAGATTAAGAGCTCATTTTAAAGAGAGCTTCGAAAAGAGTTCGGAAAGATCTCTTTAAGAGCTTCATCCCAGACAGCAAAATTAAAACGAGTTCAGAATGATTTCGACATGTACTCTAAAAGAAGTCAGATGCCCCAATTTCTTAGGGTTTTCTAAACATGTGGTCGTTATGAGATCTTTATGAACTCCTGAAAATAGAAAAGAGTTCAAAATGATTTCGGAAGTAGTTGGATATCTTCAAAGCAGAGTATCTTAACGAAGATCCGATTAAGAGCTAATTTTAAGGAAAGCTTCGAAAGATCTCTTTAAGAGTTTCATCCCAGACAGCAAAGTAAAAAAGAGTTCAGAATGATTTCGAAATGGGCTCTAAAAAAAGTCAATTATCTCACTTTCTGAGGGTTTTCTGAACATGAGTTCATAAAGATCTCATAATGACAGCAAAATAAAAAAGAGTTCAGAATGATTTCGAAATGGGCTCTAAAAGAAGTCAATTATCTCACTTTCTGAGGGTTTTCTGAACATGAGTTCATAAAGATCTCATAATGACAGCAAAATAAAAAAGAGTTCAGAATGATTTCCAAATGGGCTCTAAAAGAAGTCGGATGTATCACTTCCTGAGGGTTTTCTAAATATGATGTCATTATGAGATCTTTATGAACTCGTGTTTAGAAAACCGACAAAAAGTGAGACATTCGATTTCTTTTAAAGCTCATTTTGAAATCATTCTGAACTCTTTTTTATTTTGCTGTCTGGGATGAAGCGATGATTTCCAAATGGGCTCTAAAAGAAGTCGGATGTATCACTTCCTGAGGGTTTTCTAAATATGATGTCCTTATGAGATCTTTATGAACTCATCAAAATAGAAAAGAGTTCAAAATGATTTCGGAAGTAGTTGTACATCTTCAAGAGCTTTTAAAGCAGATTATCATCACGAAGGCCAGATTAAGAGCTCATCTCAAAGAGAGCTTCGAAAAGAGTTCGGAAAGATCTCTTTAAGAGCTTCATCCCAGACAGCAAAATTAAAACGAGTTCAGAATGATTTCGACATGTACTCTAAAAGAAGTCAGATGCCCCAATTTCTGAGGGTTTTCTAAACATGTGGTCGTTATGAGATCTTTATGAACTCCTGAAAATAGAAAAGAGTTCAAAATGATTTCGGAAGTAGTTGGATATCTTCAAAGCAGAGTATCTTAACGAAGATCCGATTAAGAGCTAATTTTAAGGAATGCTTCGAAAGATCTCTTTAAGAGTTTCATCCCAGACAGCAAAGTAAAAAAGAGTTCAGAATGATTTCGAAATGGGCTCTAAAAAAAGTCAATTATCTCACTTTCTGAGGGTTTTCTGAACATGAGTTCATAAAGATCTCATAATGACAGCAAAATAAAAAAGAGTTCAGAATGATTTCCAAATGGGCTCTAAAAGAAGTCGGATGTATCACTTCCTGAGGGTTTTCTAAATATGATGTCATTATGAACTCGTGTTTAGAAAACCGACAAAAAGTGAGACATTCGATTTCTTTTAAAGCTGATTTTGAAATCATTCTGAACTCTTTTTTATTTTGCTGTCTGGGATGAAGCTCTTAAAGCGATCTTTCCGAATTCTTCTCGAAGCTCTCTTGATTATTATCATGTAACATTATTAATTCACACAGATCAGATTAAATCAAATTAAATCCGAATATTTAATACATTAAACTTTTATTACAAAAAACGTCATGCAAGAATATACTTGTAAAATACCTTACTTTTTCATTAAATTTCTTGGAAATGTCATAAAATTTGGGTTTCATTCATTAAATGTACTCCAATTCCAGAAAATGGCGAATTATTTGTTAGTTTGGTGTAATTTACAATCATTAATTATACGGATTCGAACCGTTACACAAAAAATTAATGTCCTGTTAATTACGTCCGACGTGATTTCAATGTCAGTCGAATGTCAAAGCAAATTTTCGAATATATGTCGGTGACGCAAAGACGAAATTTTATGATTGTGCTAATGATCGCTGCAGGGAATTGTGCATGCGTCGAAAAAGGTCCGAGGCTGTTCCATGACCTTGGCAAGAAAGGAGTACCTGTGAAATCAAGGACCAAGTTGGCGAATAAATTATCAAAGAATCTTTTAGTACTTTCCTCGGTCAAAGACGTAAAAAAGAGACAAAAAGTTTGATAAAAACAAGTATTTTGCATTGGAGAACGTTTCAGGGAGGAATAAAGTATTGAAAGTTCCACAAAATAATTTTGGGCAGAACTCCCAAAACACCCATGATTAATTTCACGGAGATAAAAAATATTAAAACAATTTTTTTTTTACAATTACATAACAAAAGTCACAAATAAAAATAAGGATTGGTTTTCAGATAATAATTTATAAAAAAATCATCGTGAAAAATGATAGTAAACGAAATAATTTTCAAAATATCGCGTGTGCGATTTGTAGAAAGATGAATGAAACTGATTGAAATTCATTTACATCATGCGAATACTTCAAAGTGGCGCAACACTCGTTAACACGAACAAAAAGCAAAATGCAGGTTATCAAGGAACTTTCGAATCTCTTTCAGTGTACAAGGAAGTTTAGCTATGTAGAACTTCAATAGAAAAAGGTATTAAATGCATACCGTATATCGTGTTTATTTTTTCGTCTCTGAAACAACTTTCTACTTTGCAAAAAAAAAAAATATAGTGCTAATAAACATTTTATTTAACCCGTGTATATTTCGTAGGCAAGTAGATTTTTATGCTCGTATTAACGGCACTGTGTATTCAGTTATGTTAATAACTCAACCATATTGCACATATCGTGACAACTTATTTTTTGTACGGTCGTAAATCATAATTTTATGGTATTTTGATTACAGATGCGATCTGAATTTGAGTTGCACAACTTAAATGTGTGATGTTTCAAATTGATTACCACACCTTTAATAACATTGTTACGATTTAGTCTGAATAGTGGTAGTAATAAATTCTGAGAAAAATTACTGCTCGTTTTTAACTAGATAAATTAGCCGAGTAACGATGCGAATAATTAATATATAGAAAGAACATTTTTACTATCTAATGTGGTATTTTTTAAACTGATTTTACATCTGAAAATGCATAATAACATTTATTATACATTTTTAGAATAATTTTCAGAATAATATTGATTAACGTTTGAGACTAGTAGACTAAGAACGATTTTGGACGTTTAATTTATATGACGGTAATCTTTGTTTGTGATAAACGAGCGATAAAATTTCCAACAAACATTTTTAAAAACTATAATTTGTTTTCAACATCACTAAAACCACCAAATGCTGTAAAAATATTTTTGTTCATTTTTTGTCCGCTATATGTCCTCTGCCATTTTAAATTTAAAAATTTCACATCCGATGCTTTGTCAACAACCGGAAAATTCCATTTAAACCACACATTACAACATTTTGAAAATCTGACCCCGTATTATTATCCGGAAACTTTAAAACTATATACCAAATATTGAAGAAAATTACTGTCGGGAATATTGGATCCGCCATTTTGAATTTTCAAAATCTGACACCGCATTTTTAATCAGTAACTTAAAAAATCATTATAAACCAAATATTAAAGAAAATGATTAGTTCGAAAATTTTTGATGATCATATTGGATCCGCTATTTTCAATTTGAAAACATTGGATCAAATATTGGACAAAATTATTTGTTTTTAAAATTATTGTCGACCATTTTGGATCCATCATTTTGAATTTTGAAAATGGTTGTCGACCATATTGAATCCGCCATTTTCAATTTAAAAGCATTGGACCAAATATTGGACCAAAGTATTAGTTTTCAAAATTATTGTCGGCCATTTTGGACTCATCATTTTGAAGTTGGAAAATCTGACACGGGATTCGTAGACAGCATATTTAAAAAACTCTACATACCGAATATTGAAAAATATTATTAGTTTTAACAAATGTAGTTGGACATATTAGATCTGCCATTTTGAATTATCAAATCTAACTCCGCTTTTTTAATCAGTAACTGTTAATGGCCATATTGGATCCGCCATTTTGAATTTTGAAAATCTAGCCCCTTATTCTTAATCAGCAACTTGAAAAACCCCGATCTAATAAAATATCGAAGAAAATTATAATTTTTCAAATTTATTGTTACTCATATTGCATCCGCCATTTTGAACGTTGAAAACCCTACAACCGCATTCTTAACCAGCATTTTTAGATAAACCCTTTATACCAAATATTGGACAAAATCATGATTTTCCAACGTTATTATCGGACATTTTGTATCAACCATTTTGGATTTGTAAAATCTGACTCCGTAAAATTAATGAGCAACATTAGAAAATTCTATATAACAAATTATAAATATTGGACCAAATTATTAGTTTTCAAAATTATTGTCGGTCATTGCGGAACCACCATTTTCAATTTTGAAAATCTGACGCCTTATTGTTAATCAGCAGTTTTAAAAACTCGTATATACCAAATATTGATGAAATTTATAATTTTTCAAAATTATTGTCAGCTATATTGGATCAGCCATTTTGAATTTGGATAATTTGACGTATTCTTAATCAGCAAATTTAAAAAACCCTATATACTAAATATTGGAGAAAATTATTAGTTTTCACAATTGTTAACGGCCATTTTCGATCCGTCATTTTGAATTTTGAAAATCTGACACCATATTCGGAAACAGTACCTTTAAAAACCATTTTACACCAAACATTAACAAAATTTCATCGCTGGAAAAACAGGTTTTGACTGCAGTTATGTATGGTTTATAAAATTAACACTATTTTATAGTTACAGTAAAGACACACACAACATTTATAACTTATGAAATATTCCTTAAGGGGATCCTAAAGTTATTGCGTTTATAAAGTTAGGAATTCGCTGAAAAACGTTAATTAAAAATGTCTCAGTCAATTTTTCAATATTCGGGCTCTGTAAAGGAAATTCTAATTTCTATATATATAGATTCTTACAGAATGTCAAAACAATAAATTAAAAATTGACCGAGAGGTATTGGAAATAAATAAAAATCACTTATTTCCAAACATTCTCGGTCAATTCCTAATTAATTTATTTGGCATTCAATAAGAATCTGTCTATAGAAAGTAGAATTACTCTTACAGAGCCCGAAGTTTAAAAAAATTTCACTTTATGAATGAAATAACGAACTAAAATGAGCACTTTAGAATTACCTTAAAAACACCTGAAAGTAATGGAAAATATTATAAGATCTACAGGTAATTTTATATAGTCAATTCGCATATTACATAGTGATATTATTAATACATCAACTATGTTAATGATGACGATACTAACTATACTAGTAGCTTTTTATTCTAACAAATCCATTCTGTATGTTAGTAACATTTACAACAAATTGTGACTAATATTTTATCACATAACATTCAAGTTTACATTATTATGAATAAAATAATTCTTACAATAGGAATATTTCAATAGTTTTTAATAATAAGTTACTGGTTTACAAACATGTCTCCATAACAATTTCCGTATAAGGTTTAACTAAATAACTTCCATCGAATTTTAAAGGTACCTTTATTATAAAGCTGATAACTAGGTCATAAATAGTTCTAGACCATAACAGTAGCAACTTGTCTCCTTCACTACTAGCTCGAATGTTCAATGCAACCCCTCCAGTTGGTACATACTGAAACTTCTCCCCCTCTGGTTGGAACGAGATACGCCCCGCCCATTTGACTGTCACGTGACCTTAAGTAGGCCCGCGTCTATTTATTAAAGCACTAAGCGCGCATGAATATGTGCATAAAACACATGAAAGGGGAAAGGGCAGTCAACTACGCTTAAATGCAGCGGCAGCGCTTAAATTGGATGGTGGAGGGGGTATACGCCCATTTCGAGAGGAACCAATAGGAGAGCAAATTAAATAAAGAGGGATCGATTCGAGGGGTTGCACACAATTGTCCACTACTGAGTAATAATATTTAATATACTACTTCCCAATTCACAGAAATTGTTTAGGACTTGATGTCACAATTAAATTCTCTGAAGTATTTTAGCATCTATTATATAAATGATACTCATGTCGGATTAGGCTTTGTGGAATGAAATATAAATTATTAATAACTGTGATTTATACTTCTATTTTGTGAATATCCAAAATATTAATAGTAATGCAATATTTATTTAATATCTATCTGTTAAATTTGAATATCTGAATTTTTTAATACTATACTAGTTTAAAATTTAGTATAATTTATATTTAAAACATAGCATCTACTATGAAATCTAGTAAATTAGTAAACTATTATTATTTAATAGTTCCATGGTAATTGGTCCTATGAAATATTTTAGTATCTGTTAAAATACCAACTACTGCCTGGTATAACTTGATTTAATATCATTAATAATAAGATATATATCGTAATGGATAATATTTAATATTAAAAAATTTAACATATATTGTTCTACTAATGATTAATATCTGTTCATTGATATAATATCTGGATTCTAAACACAGAATACCACTTTAAATGTTTATTTAAATATGCATAAATATTCCTTGATATCTGAAATTTAAAAAAAAAATGTTTAAGATTTTAAAAAAACGGGAAAAACATGATGCGTTGGGATTTGAACCCGGGACCTTTCGATTACCGGTCGAATTTTCTAGCACTGAATCGTCTGTAAGTGATAATGGAAATCCCAAGAAGAAAATAGAAAATATGAAATTAAGCAATTTTCCACGAGAAGAACGAAATAACCGTTGCAAAGTATAACTTCTTAAAGGAATTTTCATTTCGAAACTATTTCACGAATAATAATGGCCTTAACTAGGCGAAATGCTGTAGTGAAACACGCGTCGTTTCGCACGAAATTTTCGCCTCCGAACGCGAACGTCCAATAAGGAAAAGAAGAGAAAATTGCACGAATATTATCACTAAAAATTCATACGATGTAATGAAGAAAAAAACTAACATGCGAGGATTTTCTGGTTTCCGGTAATTATTTCTGGCGCGAAGATGTCCAAGTTCTCCTACGTGAGATATCAGGTCGGTAAACTTCGCGCACCTAATATGCAACAACAGCGGAACCACTTTCCGGTTTGAAGCAAAAGTAGAATGTGCACAATTAAGAAATGAGCCTGATTTCTCCTCTAGACTTTTCTTCATTTTTAATTTCATTTTTTACGCTAAGGTATCTTCAAATTAAAATCTCTACACAAAGTTTGAAAGTCAATTTTTGTATAACAGTAATCATTTTATAATTACGTGTGTTTTTGCAGACTTTTTTAACATCAGAATTAAAAATAACTAAGCATTTTAAAAATGTTGGTTATGCAACAATGAAAGTGGACTTCGTGCGATTAAAGATAAAAATTTTCTCTTACCAAGTTTGCTCATCCGATTGTTAATCAACTATTTTTTAAATTTCTTACTTCATACAATTTTTATTTCCGTAGAAAATAATAAGAAATATTTTTAGACATTTTTATCTAAAATCCACATAAATTTGGTTAATATTATTCCATATTGCATACGCCATTTGCAATTTTGAAAATCTGACACTAGCTTCATAGTCAGCAACCTGAGAAACTCCTTTATTCCAAATTTTAGACCAAAATAATATTTTTCAACATTTTTGTTGGCCATCTTGCATCCGCCATTTTGAATTTTGAAAATCTGACAACGTATTCTTAATAAGTAATATCACATAACCCCTTTATACCAAATCTTAAAAGAAAATATAATTTTTCAAATTTTGTTGGCCATATTAGATCCGCCATATTGAATTTCAACAATCTAACCTCAAATTCGTGATCAGCGACCTCAAACGACCCAGATTACATTTTCGGGACAATTATGTCACGAGAGATATGCATTTGATCAAAAATGTTCACAATTGATCAAATGATGTTTATTTCTTTCGACCTTTTGAAGAGGTTAGGTTAATTTAACAACAACAAAAAATATCTAGTTGTCATCCGCAGAGATTGGTCTCTTTTGGTTGCGATTTCGGATTGATCCTACAACATTATTGACATGGAAAAAAAGTAAAGGAAATTTTGTTAATTTATTATTTAAAATCCGCCATATTCCTTTTCTGTTCATCGGAGATGTTGTAAATGAACATGCAGATATTGATGACTACTAGTACAATATATACTACCTATTTATATTTTATACAGAGAATAAATACGTTAACTACGTATATTAATCAAATGATGTAAATACATATGATTTCTAGAACCGCTAGTTTATAGTTAACATCTCAAAAGATATTAAAATTAATTATTTTACGTCAACAAATTAATTGTTATAAAACATGTTTACGATTACGATATCCAAATTTGTTTCATTGTTTTCATAATCTTTGTCCGATTCCGTGAAGCAGAATGTACAAACCAAACGTAAATTTGAATATCTAAGATGTTAACCTTAGACGTCTGACATTTTATAAAAAATATCTCAATATTTGACTCATTGTTATTAAAGATATTAAGACGTAGATATGAAACACAAATCCTTATCATATATATATATATATATGTTACTATTTAATATCTAAATACTTAATATCTTTTGTATATTACTCCTGAGTATCTATTGTTAAGAATAATAAAAGGACAAAGAATGTATGATTTCGCTAAGATTGAAATTTTTTTCAACCTTATACATTTTTTAAATTTTAGTCTCAAAATCTCTACTACCTTTTGGATATTATTCCTTAATATCCTCTTTTATAAGAGTAATACAATCTAGTGTTTTATGATTTATATCGAATTACGATATCCAAGTATTTTGTTTCTCATAATTTCTAAAAAAATCGGCCATCCAGAACATTCAAACGAAACTTTTGAATATCCCGGATATTAATCTTAGACATCAGACCTTAAAACTATCTATTATTAATATTACAAAGATATTAATATATAAGTGTCAGACCCAAATCATTATTATGGATTCTTGTATAAACTTTTCTGTTTAATGAATTAATATCTAATATTGTTTGGATATTATTCCTGAATATCCAGATTTCTAGAAGTAATAAACGACATAAAATGTTCAAATCTTTTCAAACAACACAGTTATTTGTTTCATGGCGTGTTGCTGTTACCAAATTATCTATTTTCATAATTTCGAACTAAAGGATTTTAATATCCCAGATATTAACCTTAGACTAAATGTCTGATATGTTTTATTTTCTAATATAATAAATATTCAAACTTAAATATAAATCTGTATTGCATATATTTTACAAATTTATTGTCTAAATATCCATTATCTTTTGGATATTAGTCCTGAATATCTACTTTTCTACGAGTAATAAAACAATGTAAAATGCATTATTTCCTTTCTTTCATGGCCAAAATTCATAATGTATACAAAAAGGTACAAAATTATGATCTATAAAAATTGATTGGACCCGAATACACTTCAAAACTTTGACATTGGATACGATTCGAAGTAATAAATATGTAATTGCCGTAAAGAATTTAGAAAATATAAAAAATTTATCAATCTTCCGGGTGGAATCACCTACCGGATGCCTTAGCTAACTAATTTCCTATGTTATCCCACGTAATCGACTAATTATTAACCTAAAATAGCTATCGGTTTCGCCTACGATTTACCAGAATCGTACCCATCACCAGCGAATATTACGCGACCCACGTATGGAGGAATCGAACAATGCGCAATACCATTGCGTACTATTGTATAATTTTCTAAATTACTTTGTACATTTGCCACATCTCATCTTATGACGAAATCGACTTTTACATTAATTCGAACGCTCACATGAGTACGGAATATGATAATTAGACGCACCCGGAAGCTGATGCAAGATAATGGCATGCAATTTTCACGGAATGAACGTCGGTCTTAACGTAAATAGGTTGTTTGTAAGCAACGATAAGTATTGTTGTGTACTTTGAATTATTTGCCGTAAGCGCACGTGCTTTTGGCAGATACAAAAATGTCACGTAATTAAACGTAAGTTCTTATGCGTTATTTAATGTGCTCTTGTTACAGAAATTACGTACGGTTGTGGCTTCCGTGTATAAGTGTTTATTTGTCGAGATTTCTGCAATTTGTTGTTATTTTGGGAACCAGGTGATCTTACTAACTGTTTTTTTTTTGCAAAATCTCGGAAGTTACATGGACTTCTGGTTGGATGTTTTACCGTTTTCGATAGACGCCATTTATAAATGAAACTCTTGAGGAAAAAGTGGGGGGAGTTCTTAGTAACGTCTTTGTTCAAGTTTTGGTTGCTGAAATTAAACAGCTTGGTTTGTATTGACTCAGCCGAACAGATTGATAGTGGTACATTCATTCGTTCGGTTGCAAAGGTTACGTTGCTGTAGCCGAATCGGTTTAATAAAACTCAACTCATCGGTTGTTATTACAAAACCGTTTGGTTCTCATAATATAACTCATGTGGTGCTTGGAACCAAACCAGTTAAAATCACGTTATAATTCGTTTGGTACTTTGAACCACACCATTGCTCACAACCAATGATTTAGTTGCACAAACCGAACAAGATAAATGTTAGCCAGTTGGTTTATTCACTTATTTTCTTCCACTAACCGAATGCCATTAAATCAATTTAGGTCTTTTTATCAATCCTTTAGTTGTTTTAGTTAATTTCGAGGCAACCGGTTTGGTTGCATTTCAAGGCAATTGTATTTCGTCAAAACAACTAAACCGGTTTGACTATCTCAAGTTTAATTAAAGGAACTAACGGATTGGGAAAACAAACCAAATTGATTTATTTACATTTGGTTTAGTCGAAGAAACGATTGTTTTTGTTTGTAAGAACCAAAACTGGTAAACATTTATCTAGTTCGTTTTGAGCAACTAGAGCTTTGGTTCTGAGTGATGATTTGGTTCAAACCGGTATGGTTCAAAGTACCAAACGAGTCATAACATGGTTTGAACTGGTTCGGTGCAAAGTACCAAACGAGATATAATGTGAAAACCAAATGGTTTCATAATGATAACCAATTAGTTCGATTATGTTTTACGTTTCGTACAATTAAATTTGAGGCAACCAAATCAGTTGGGTTGCATTTCAAGGTAATTGAATTTTGGTAATGCAAATAGTAAAAAAAACTAACAATGTTTGCTTGTAGATACATAACCTTAAAAATAAAGAAAATAAATTTTCTAGTGCATAACCTAAAATGTCTTCGAATCTGACGTATTTAGACGAACAAAATCACCTCGCAAATGATAACCAAGATCTATTTTTTGTAGTCCCGTATTATTATTTCTCATCTGATAACTTTCGAAAAGAAATGATTGATTTTCATAACTCCTGTAGGGGTATTTGTGACCACTTCTGCCATTAATGGGTGACCTTAACCTAAAAAGGGTTAAAAATATTGATTATATATTTTCCTAATGATAGTGCGACAACTTACGATCGAATAGTGATTAATGACATCACTAATGCTGATTAAAGTAATATAAGTGGCATCGTTTTTTATTTATTGAAAAACAGGAAATATAAATAGGAGCCAACACTAGTGGCTTATGAAATCGTCATATTCGATTTATTAAATAAGACGACCGTTTTCGTTTCAACTCTTCCGTATATTTTCGGCTTTATTACCGTTATGTCTGGAAATAATGTGACCATATCAAAGTAATATGAACAAAAGTAATAGGTTTTTCCACGTCGTTAAGAAAAATAATCAATTCTCATTCCATGAAAGGTTTTACAATTCTTCGACTCTAAGAATTATGGATTCTTATTAATGTTAAAAATATGCTAATAAAATTGACGTAATCACAACTCACTATTAAAAACTGTTCAAATCCTTCGATTCGATCCAAAGGTAACTCTATAATAACAATAGTCATTTCTTGTTTATTATTGTTGAAATAATTATTGCATGATAAATTTTTTATAGATAAACAAATAAAAGGAACCTCAACCAAAGAAATTTTAAACGTAAATTAACGTAGATTGGCTACCATTTAGTTTCAATAGATGTGATCTCAGTAACTATTGCTAATAAAGAATATCAAAAACATCATTTCTGACCAAACGCGTAGGGTTGAATTTAATTTGCAAGTAAATGATTTATTACGAGAAGCAACCGATGTGTTAAAAAACCAAATGGTTTGGATGTAAGAACCAAATGGTTAAGGTGTAAAAACCAAACGGTTTTGATGTAAGAACCAACGGTTTGGATGTAACAACCAAACGGTTTAGATATAAAAATCAAACGGTTTGAATGCAAGAACCAAACATTGTAGATGTAAGAACCAAACAGTTTAGATCAGACAATGTGTATCCACACACCTGCGGCGTTGTTCATGGTTGCTACAATGGATTCTTCTGTACGAATTTTTAGTTTTTGACTGGTTTAGACAACCGCGAAGTGATGCGTTGACTTGTTCATAACTTTCCCTAATCCAAATCGTTTAGATCCCCTCAGTTAAGTCGCGTCAGTAACAACCAAACCGTTTAGTTCCAGCAACCATAAGTTGGCTTAGGGCAACCAAAACATTACTTAAACCTGAATAGTAAATATAAGTTTTTAAATAGATTTAACTATTTTGTAACTTTTAACATAGTTTCTATACACTTAGGTACAGAAAGCATTCAAAATATTTATTAATGATGAATTTTATTATGTAAGCCAATGGTATATATAATAAACTACCCATTATTACACTAAAACAAGGGTTGCTTGAAACGACCAGGTTAATAGATGAACCGAGAAAATTGTAAATCGCAAACAAATTGTCTTCACTTTCAATATTATATAATAACGTACAACTATTATGGGAAATGCACAATAAATGTGCACCAAATCTGTCCAAGCTCGAGTAAACTATCGACGTATAAAAAAATCATAAGGATCAAACACTGAGTTATAATTTTAATGTTTTATAATCTGAGTTTCTTGTAGAGACACTAGATGGCGTTGGAATTAAAAAAAGAACTCGCAAGGCAATTACATCTTACAAAAGTGATGATCTCGTAATGTGCTCTACAAGAGGTCAGAAGCGTGCAATTACGTTCAGCTCGTAAAATACAAATTAGTTCAAAATGAACTCCAAATATGCTCTAAAAGAAATCAGATGCATCATTTTCTGTGATTTTTCTGAGCTTGAGATCATAAAGAGCTTATAATGGTATCGAGTTGAGGAAAGCCTCCCAATGTGACACGTCTGACCTTTTGTAGAGCACATTGCGAGGTCATTCTGAACTATTTTTTATATTTATTGTCTGTGTATTTTCTTTATTAACTCGATATTATTTTGATATCCTTATGAACTCAGCTCACACAACTCTTAGAAAGTAGCGCATCTGATTTCTTTTAGTTTACATTTGGAGATCATTCTGATTTTGCTGGCTGCTCTGTTAGCGGAAACAAAAAATAGTTCAGAGTGCTCTCGCAAGGAGATTCAAGTTATCATTCCTGTTATGAGGTTTTTCTGAACTTGATGTCATTATGAGATCTTTATGAATCCAGGCTCAGAAAAATCTGAGAAATTAACGCTGATTTCTTTTACAGCACATTTGGAGAACATTCTGAACTAATTTTAATTTTCCTGGATGGGTGAATAAGAACACATTTGGAAGTCTCTTAGAACTCTAAAAAACAAAAAAGTCCTCTTAAAGTACACATTAATAGCTCTACCTGAGCAGTGGTTAAGAAATGTTTAATGCTTCTTAAAGAACTCATAACGATGTATTTTTCTTGTCTGAGTACACAATTACTTTTACATAAAAATACAAATTATGTTTCTTAAAATATTCCATGTAATGTTTTTTTATTCTTAGTTTCAGAAAAATTGAGCTGTTCATTGTCCGTAGTTTTAACAATGCAGAAATAAATTAGTGTACCTTTTATAAAGTTGTATGTACTATTACAAATATTTAAGAACCAATTAATAGTTAATAATTTTACACGTCCGACTTCTCGTACAGAGGTCTTATAGAGCTCTTGAAATCGTCCCATAAGTCCTCTGAATGATAACTTTAAGAGCTCTTTATGAGCAGCACTTACATCTTACAATTTTCATATCGACAAAAATTCAAATAGCCCGCGGTTTCTTCGATATATCGATGTTACATACGTATCGCTGTTCCTTTGCATTTGTAGTAAAAAGGTTTTATATTTAAGTTTTTCCTTGTATTTGATCTTTACTAATTATTTATTAATAAGATAAAATTACTAAGTCATTGTCGTGACAATTTAATTAATTTTTATTGATTATATTTTTTAAGTTCCCTTTTTTTATCGAATATTACTGATATTATTACGGTTACTATAATGTGTAAATATCTAAAAACCACGAAAACTTACGTGTACTAAATATCCATGAAGATAATTTGAGACTGAGAATAATCAATACTTACCAGGGTGACTTGACCGACTGGTTTTCGAGTACAATAAAGATGTTCTTAAAAAACTTTTTAACGATTCAGTTGTTGAATTTTATACAAGTCACTGACTGTTTAGTTCCTACTTTCTTATCAGTGTGTTATCATTAGTTAAAAACTACGAAATTAACTTTGCTCGTATGATAAGTAAAGGTGCATTACATTGTTTGAAACTAACATTTAAACATTTTGTATATTATTGTTACCGTACAGGACGAGAAAAAATACAGATTTCTAAAATAAAAATTTCGTTATCTTCGCTTTTTTTCTCATCTTTTGAATTTCGAAATACAAATATGTAGGAATTCTCATTTCCTAACTCCTTATCAAAAGAGCGCTAAAAAATCGATGAGTGATTCAACAGTGGCTCGATAGGTGGCTGCAATAGGTCATGCCGAAAACTCGCAAGTGATGAATCGGAAACTGCTTCCTATATAAGGAATCGAGAGAATCAATATCCCGGGTAGTCCGATGCTTCTCGGGAAACGAATTAAAGACAACCCCCCAATTAAACTATGTAGTTAAATTCATGGCACAAATCAATATTCCGTTCACTGTGGAAGTGGCTTCGACTACTATTTTGCATTTTTTTTATAGAGAATTCCTAGACTTATGATGTTTCACGCATGCCTGGTGGACGACGCTCGATGTCGCCATATTGAAATGGAGCAGCGGGAAATCTTGAATTTACGAGATAGTAATCAATAACTCATATCTGTTTATTTTTATTAAGGTCTTTTTGAAGACTACTTTTTGGAGTGAAACTATATTAGAAACTATTTGTTACTATTCATCTATAATAGTAAGGGAGATAATTTGATATCCAATAACAGATGCTAATGTTATTCGTAGCCTAAGCAACAAAAAGAAACCTTTAAGAGTTCTTAAGAAGTCTAAGAAAGAGTTCTTAAAGTTATCATTAAGAGGAGTTATGCGTCGATTTCAAGAGCTCTATAAGACCTCTGAACATAAAGTCGGACGTGTAAAATTCTTAACTATTAATTGGTTTTAAATATTTGCAATATAGCAGACAAGAAAAATACATCGTTATGAGTTCTTTAAGAAGCCTTAAACATTTCTTAACCACTGCTCAGGTAGAGCTATTAATGTGTACTTTATGAGGACTTATTTGTTTTTTAGAGTTCTAAGAGACTTCTAAATGAGTTCTTATTCACCCATTCAGGAAAATTAAAATTAGTTCAGAATGTTCTCCAAATGTGCTGTAAAAGAAATCAGCGTTAATTTCTCAGATTTTTCTGAGCCTGGATTCATAAAGATCTCATAATGACATCAAGTTCAGAAAAACCTCATAACATGAATCATAACTTGAATCTCCTTGCGAGAGCACTCTGAACTATTTTTTGTTTCTGCTGTCTGAACAGCCAGAAAAATCAGAATGATCTCCAAATGTACTCTTAAAGAAATCAGATGCGCTACTTTCTAAGAGTTTTGGGAACTGAGTTCATAAGGATCTCAAAATAATACCGAGTTAATAAAGGAAATACACAGCCAATAAATATAAAAAATAGTTCAAAATGACCTCGCAATGTGCTCTACAAAGGGTCAGATGTGTCACATTGGGAGGCTTTCCTCAACTCGATATCATTGTAAGGTCTTTATGATCTCAATCTCAGACAAATCACAGAAAATGATGCATCTGATTTCTTTCAGAGCATATTTGGAGTTCATTTTGAACTGATTTGTATTTTACTAGCTGAACGTAATCGCACGCTTCTGACCTCTTGTAGAGCACATTACGAGATCATCACTTTTGTAAGATGTAATTGCCTTGCGAGTTCTTTTTTTAATTTCAACGCCATCTAGTGTCTCTACAAGAAACTCAGATTATAAAACATTAAAATTATAACTCAGTGTTTGATCCTTATGATTTTTTTATACGTCGATAGTTTACTCGAGCTTGGACAGATTTGGTGCACATTTATTGTGCATTTCCCATAATAGTTGTACGTTATTATATAATATGAAAAGTGAAGACAATTTGTTTGCGATTTACAATTTTCTCGGTTCATCTATTAACCTGGTCGTTTCAAGCAACTGAGTTCATAAGGATCTCAAAATAATACCGAGTTAGAAAAGAAAACACACAGACAATAAACATCAAAAATAGTTCCGAATGACATCACAATGTGCTCTTCAAGAGGTCAGATGCGTAACTTTCTCAGATTTTTCTATGCTTGAATCCGTAAAGATTTTATTTATCTTATAAAATTGCCATAATATTTAACGCTTATAAAAATCTTACATTTGATTTTAATTCAAATATTTCACTACGATGAGTAACCAATGCTCAGATTGAGGACGGTTCGAGAATCGATTGTTACTCTGAAATGGCGCTTGAACCGGTAAATTCAAATCTGCTAACTGAAATTGTATACTTATTTTTGATAAATGTTTAATTTTTTGATAATTTACCTTCTAGTAAAACAAAATGATTTCAATTTAATTTCGAGAATTTTTGGTTTTCTTAATTGTTATCAGTTTTGTTTTCTTTTTGAATTTTATAACCATGTTAACCATTTTTTATCGATTTTTGAACGAATGTTTGTTAAAAGCTCTGTTTTAAAAGTTTACTGACCAGTGCAATTAAAATTTTATAGATCACTGTCGATCTGTCGATGATATACATATGGACTTGTTTTTGGAAACCCAAAGCAGTGAGAAGGACCTAATATTATAGAAGTTACTAAAGTCTAGACTCCTAAAGTCACACATGATGAATAGTAACAACAATGGATATCTCCATCGAGATAACATTATAGTCATTAATCAAATTGTACATAAAAAAGAAACACATTTGAAAATAATGTTCGTATTGTGCAAATCCGACCTCCAGAGACTGCCGCAGGTCTTAAAGACAATCAGGAGTTAAAAAGTCATTAAACGTAAACTACGTAACAATTGTTCTCATATAATAAACAAGAAGGAAAAAACCGCAATTGAAGACGAATATGTTGGATTTGAATTTGAATTACGTCAAGTTGTGATGCGCAATGCGCCGTACAGGGGATCAATACCCGAAAAGAATTCAAGACATCAACCAAATCACAGACAGTAAAAGAACAAGCTCAAAACAATACTTGAGATGTCCACAAAAATTCGAATATTTTTTTATACGACACATAGAATCATTTTCCATAAAATTAGTTGAAAATTTTGACTACTACTAGAAGATTTTAGCTACTCATAACGGACGAAAAATGTGTAATTTCAGGTATTTTCATTATCTTTTTGCAACTGGATCATGATTTTCATCTATTTGCTTCATTATACATCCATATAAAATTGTCCGATTAATAGAAACAAATAATTGTGGTTAAATTTTCTGTAATTTGAATAAAAGTAGGGTTGCGTTGCGGTGGGTGGAAACTCCAGCAGTGGGCGATAGGTGGCTACGTTCGATTTTCTGGAAAACCGCAATTGGAGGGAACCAACGAGTTTCCGTATATATGAAACGGAGCTTCTATGCTACCAGGTAGTCCGATGCTTCTCAGTAACAAATTTACTCAAGTATCGTTTCCCCGAGAAAGAATCTCGATTATCGCCAAAATATCGCCTATTTATCGCCTTCGCTATCGCCCACGACGATTGGCGCGTGCCGTGCCGCTAAAGAATAAACTGCTGTAGAAGTGACTGCGACTACTCTTTTACATACTCAAAATCTTATAAACAAAAACATTAATTTCTATCATTTTTAGACAAAGTATTAAAATATTTTTTAGCACTTTTCAGCTCTTATCATTTTGTGATAATTGCGATTACGACGATGTATGGTAAATTGTTTTTTTCACTTGCGTACTTAATTACATATTTCATCCGTTTTTGTTTAAACATTAATCAATCTTTTCCTTGTTTTTTATCGATATAGTAAAAGTATTAATAAGCGATGACGAACGTTAATTATTGTCACTTGCAACCATCAGTAACTTTTTCAACAACTGTTCTTCTACCGACCTTTTTTTGTAGCTGACAATTTGCTAATTTAACGATGTGACTCATTTGCGATAAGTAGGAGTTTTCGATTTATATATTTTTAATACATTAATAATAAATATATTAAAGTTAATTAATTCATATTAGATGTTTGCTTGGGATTACGGTTCAAATACATGAAAATAAATAACAACATATAATGTTTAGATCGAGCTTCGATATAAGCTACTTAATAATTAAAATTAACTAATTGAGAGACCAAAAAATGTGATAATTACCGTCTCTAAAACGATGATCTATGGAAATGGTATATGACTAATTTAAAAATGCAATTTGTTAATGGTTTCAGATTCCCTCTAACGGTAAAAAATGTATCAAAATGCCTATTTGTTAAAAAATACGTTTCGTCCCAGGTCCTCCGCTGGACTCGTCAGTAAGACTACGGAGGGCCCTGTCTTATCCGTAATGATAGTGTTAAAATGACGTTTTAACTATAATCTAAAAATGAAGGATTTTTTTTTATTTTTTTTAAAATGTAGTGATATTGAGAGAAATGCATTATTTTGGTAATGTAATGTCATTACACATTGCGCATCTCCTTAGGAAACCCAGTAACTAATTAATTGTAATTTTTGTTGCATAGCAACAATATAAAAATCTTCTTAACCGCTTGTATTTAAATTATATTGTTGCTATGCAACAAAAATTACAATTAATATTAAAGTTAATACTAAAAAACAATTAGTTTGTTCCGAAGTTGGGAAATTTCGAAAAACCTTAAATTTGTTATTTCTGATCAATTTATCTGTTTCGACTTCGAATTTAAAATATATGTATTAGCAAAATTTTATATACGTACAATTTTTTAAAACCAAGATTGTTCAAACGTTTATGTTCTTAAAGTTCAAATGTAGTACGTTGCATATACGTTTAAATTTATGCGCCATTACTGATTACATGTCTAAAGGCTTGTACCTCCCCTTTCCGGTAGAAAGTCGGCGTTAGCTTCGATACTCGAATATTATCGAAAGACTCGCACTTTAAAGAAAAAGCCAAGAGATGTCTTTGTACGTTTGGTTGGTAACCCGCAATTGGTGAGGGTCGAATGATTTCTAATATATAAGAATGTCGATTCGGACTAACATCGGTAGTCCGATACTTCTCAGACTGGTGATAAAATGGTTTCACGCTGAAGAACTTCGACAGTTCGCCGAATCCAATCTACGAATCTACTTTGAAGACGTATACTTGATAATGAATACTAAATGTTGAATGAATAATAATGATAACTAAATAATTTGGCGACACCTAACGGAATGCTCATGATCATCATGAGCTACCGCCTGAGAAGTGACTATGACTACTGTTTTGCCATTTTTTTTTTAAATTTCTTTACACTTCCAAGTTTTTTACTGAACTATTAATTTATCGTTTTGTATGGGGCATTCAAAGTGATATCATCCACATTTTCGAGTCGAGTTCTAGATTTTGATTTACGTTGGAATAGCAGGTGCAAAGATCAGTCTGTCTGCCAAGTTGTACCTTAAAATATTAATTTGTTTAAAAGTTATTGCCAAAAGAATATACGAAAAAATTTAAATCAAATATTTTTTAATCGATCATAACGTGAAAATTAGAATTGATAGAGATAAACTTCTAAAACCAAAAAGATCGAAAAAGACCTAAACATTTAAGTGGTATAAAATAAATAAACAAATCTTTATTATTTATAACAATTTTAGTCAATTTTGTTATTAAAAGTCAATTTTCTCTGTAAGGGGATGAAGCAATTTGTTAATAAAAAATTTGTTTATTTAGTTTATATCACTTGAATGTTTAGGTCTTTTTCGATCTTTTTGGTTTTAGAAGTTTATCTCCATCAATTCTAATTTTCACGTTATGATCGATTAAAAAACATTTGATTTCAATTTTTTCGTATGTTCTTTTGGCAATAACTTTTAAACAAATTAATATTTGAAGCTACTTGGCAGAAAGGCTTATCTTTGCACCTGCTATAAATATTCCAACGTAAAACAAAATCTAGAACTCGACTCCAAAACGTGGGTGATATTTTGTATTAAAAATTTTTTATTCAAAAATGTCCGCAAAATTGTCCTCTTTAATTTCGTGATAGATAATTTCAGTAGTCTTTAAAAATGGCTCGTTAACTAATAAAAACCGACCACGCGCGTAATTAGTACATACGCTTGTATTTTACTTTTTATTGTCTTTTAGAATATATTTTAGACTTAATATTCTATTTTCCTATGAATCAACCTTCCTTCATGCTTTATCCGGGCTTAGGACTGGCCGATAGTGGTCTGGCGCATTTAAAAGCCGACCATAATAAATTCATTGTCATTTATCTTATTATTAACTATATGTACATTCAAATGTCATAGTGTGTGGCTTAATTTGTGGTGATACTCGTTCTTGTTCGTTATGTATAGTAAACAGTTCTATATCATTATAGTGCTATATACATTATTGTTACATAATTTTTCTAACTTCAGAATTTGTAGAATTCGAAAACAATTTTACACAAATGTCTGTTGGTGGTTTTAAAAAGCAATACAGATTAAAGAAACTATAAGTTTTGATTTATTTATACCAATAAAAAATATACATCAACCAACCGAAAAGATTTCATACATAAAGATTGGTTCCACGTCTTTATTTCACATGACAACTAATCGATAAAATAGAACTTGACAAAATATCACATGGACAAATAACCATAAACAATAATAACACTATGATTATTCGTATAGTAAAAGCATATATGTGCCTTACAACTAACATAACCTAACCAGTCAGAAATCCGCCTACCTCTAATAATGCCTAAAAGAATTCGGCTGCACAGGAAAATTTTGTTCGGGAAAATAAATCTGTAAACATATGTGGAAATCGTAAACAAAAATGTTATTTTAACACGATGAAACAATATTTTCAATATGATCTTTTTAGACATCATAATACATAAATCTATGATATTTTGTAATACCGTAAATGAAAGCAAGTAATACAAATATGATTTTTTTAACCACGAAAATATTTCAATGTGTGATATTTTGTCGTTGTGATATGTTATATATATAATGTGATAATTTGACGTGTGATCAAATGTACGTGATATTTTCTGGTGTGACCATTTGTTCGTGAAATAAAGACGTGCTACCGAAAGATTAATTGTAATTATTATTACTCGATAAATATAAGATTTTCTTTAAAATCTGGAAATTTTAAGCAACACGGTGCGTCGGAACCAACTTTAATTAAAAAGTTCGTGCATATGGGTTTCGTCAGCATGGAATTGTTCCAGGACACTGTACGAACATTTTGAGCCTAAAAACAAAAAAATCGCGGGGGGTTTTTTTTAAAAAAATCAATTTTTGTCAAAAAATATAGGTAAAAAGGCTCTCCTGGCCTCAATTTTGATCAAACCGAATCGAATAAGGGCTAAAATTATAGGTCTTTTTAAGCTCTACAACTTTCTTGATTGTGGCATTTCACTAGCTATTGAGCGAAACGAGCTAGACGCGAAAAACCGCGAAAATATACATTTTGTCCCCTTTAATCAGCTATAACTGAAGAAATATTAATTGAAGATCAGGACGCTCATCGAATAAATTGAATGGATTCGAAAGTACAGCAATATAAGCTCCTATTTGATGTGAAAAAATTAATTTTGTGCAAAAAAATATATTGCTGTACTTTCGAATCCATTCAATTTATTCGGTGAGCGTCCTGATCTTCAATTAATATTTCTTCAGTTATAGCTGATTAAAGGGGAAAAAATGTATATTTTCGCGGTTTTTCGCGTCTAGCTCATTTTGCCCAATAGCTAGTGAAATGTCACAATCAAGAAAGTTGTAGAGCTTAAAAAGACCTACAATTTTAGCCCTTATTCGATTCGATTTGATCAAAATTGAGGCCAGGAGAGCCTTTTTACCTATTAAACCCCCCCCCCCCTCCCGCGATTTTTTTGTTTTTAGGCTTAAAATGTTCGTACGGTGACCTGGAACAATTCCATGCTGACGAAACCCATATGCACGAACTTTTTAATTAATGTTGGTTCCGACGCACCGTGACAATGTACATGTCAAATTTGTCAATTTACTTTCATTTGGCTTCTTAAAATCACTTCAAAATCTCAACTACCGCCTAATATTAGGCGTCAATACACTGTTAGAAATCTCTGTAGCAATTTTCTGAAACATGTAACCGAAGCTTTTTACGGTTGGATTTTACAAAACATGAACAGAAATTTCGGAAACGGCAACCGTAAAAAGCTTCGGTTACATGTTACAGAAAATTTTGTTACAGTTTCAGAATTTTCAATTACAGTAACAGAATAGTACAAGGGGAGTAAAATTTGTTTGCTTTATCATATTTTTTTTGTGTTTTCTATGATTTATTGTCCTTCGTTCGGGGAAGTCTACCATGTAATTAAAAATAGAAAATTTAATAAAAACAACACTGTTTTGTAAATGTGCATCAGGGTAGAAAAAATACGATATATATCTATTTATTGCCTTCCTACTAATAAGAATCAACATTATAAAATTCAACAATATTCGGATGACACTCGCTATACCCCCACTGCTGGTTGACCGAGGAATTTTCGTCTGACGCGTCAAAAAATATGACATCCTCGTGGACAGCATATCTTGAAACCGGCTTATCTGAAATCAAAATTCAAAAACATTAGTATACGATTTTATCCACCAGGTGGACGAAGGAATTTAAAACTCAATTTGCAATTATCACTTAAAAATTTGGCCATTTTGTAAAAGTTTGCATTGAAAAAAAAATCCTTCGTCCACGCGGGAGCTGAATATGTATAAAAATGTCAAAAAGATCAGTGGAAATACAAATCAGGAAGGAAGTTCAACGGTAAGAAGGTTGAATTAGTCTGTCAGTTTTTCTCTATTATGAAATTCCGAACCGGTACTTGGACGATTACTGGTATCCTCGTCCATTTCGAAACGTCCGCAAAGAAATTGCAATTTTCAGAATTCTGTTACAAACCGTTATAATCTTTTGTATCTGTCGGAACGCTGCAATTTTATAATGGAGTAGTTCTTTACATGTTCACGAATTTTGACATTTAGTCGATTCTACAAAAATTGTTACTAATTTCGTCATTTCTTATTATGATCAAATATTACAAACTAAATAATAATGTACTTTTGAAACTATTTAATTACATGAATTATACTATCTAACATTTTCACACTTTAAAGTGTTGTATATTAATTATTGATACGATAGGAAAAAACACAAGTAAAACTTACCAAGTCGAAATGCTGAAATCGTATACATTTTTCTTCACAACAATTGCATAATTTTCATATTCTAACCAATTACAAATAAAGTCATCAATATTTCTTATTAATAACTATGTTATATAATTTTTATCATTATTTACATAACAATTTAAAGTGTAAATGTTCACTTTATTAAATATTCTTAGTTACTAATAGCAGATAACAAAAGTGAGTATTTATTCAAGGTCGTGAGATGAAACTATAATAAAACACATACAAAATACTAAAATATCACGATTCAAAAACATTGACTAGAAATCGATTTAAACGACCCAAAACCAGGATCATTTTACAAAATCGAATGATTTACAGAAACAATTTAATAATATTGCTCTCGAATCACTTGGCTAATTCCTTTTGGCGAGGAGGAAAAATGTGGGAAATGAGTTTTCTCGGTTTCTAACAGCCAATTCAACGCTCTGCTTGTAGGGTTTGATCGAGACAAGCAGCCTCTCTCTTCACCATGTTGAGTAATAACTGAGAGCTTTCTAAAATCTGAAATATTAACGACATTTTTGACATAACGATAATTTTTGGCAACTTTTTTTATAATTGTTGAATATGGTAAATAACCTAATAAAAATTTACTCACAAAACAAAACGAAAAAACATTTTGAACTTTTAGATAATGACAAAAATGATTGAAAATTTTGATGTATATAAGTATAACATGTTTGGAATTTACTATTTATTTTTAAATTGACGAAAATGTTGGATTTAAAAATTTATAAAATCCTTAAAACCTACTTGTCCCGGTTCACTTCGTGTTTTCATTTATAACGTGGATATGAAGTGTGACATATTGAGCACATGCTTTTTACATTCTCTTTTTCATTGCATTCGAGGGCAATCAACGAAATGCATTCGTCACATTTTAAAATGTCTCTTTTTTCTTTTTACATTATGATCCGAAATATCCAAATGAAAACAAACGGAATAAATGTAAAATACTTAAAAAATCTTTTTTTAATTTTCTTTTACACTTGTTTTTTTTTCAAATTACCAGTAAAAAATGTAAGATATTTATTGTATTTTGATACATTCTTTAAAATGAGTAATTTGTTATTATTCTACTAAAAATAACAAAGAAGAAGAGCGCCAGAAATGTGGGTAATTTGAAGAATTTTCATACATATCTTGTGAAATTTTACAAAAAAATGAGCCAATGTTAAAGAAAATATGAAAAGATATCTTAAAATATGTTAAAATTCGACAAAATCACTTCTTACTAAGTAAAAGAAGTGACGAAAAACGTAAACAATTAAATGTACCATTCGATAAAGATCGATAAAAATAACGAATGTTATTAGAAGAAAAAAGAACAAAAGTAACAAACGTAACAACATATGAAATTTAATAAAATGGTTTTAAAATCGTAAATGTAATAAAAATAATTAAATATTAAGAAAGTAAGAAAATAAGAAAACATAACAAATTATTTGTCAATGAAAAAAAAGTAAAAAAATATACAAAACGTAACTTATTATTATTTTGAATTACAGAAAACTAAAATATATTATTGATAGATAGAAAATAAAATATTAATAAATTTTGAAACGAACTTAGCACAATATTCAAAATAAAAAACCCATATTTATTTTTAAAAAAAGAAAAAAAGCTGAAAACCAATAATAAAAAGGTTAAAACATAATAAAACATAAGGAAAGCAAGAAATTTCTGACAGATAAATTTTAATTCAATGCTTTCCTATTCGATTGAATCCGTTTAAATTTTAACTACATGAAAAGTTTAAAAACTTAAAAATCTATAATAAAAAACTGAAACTAAGTAAAAACCGATGAGCAGATTCAATCGATATAAATACGAATAGAATTGGATTGAAATAAATAAACATTTTGAAACGACCAGTAAACGCAAATTGAAAGTTTTAAATCGAATTGAAAATATTAAAAATCCAAATTTAAATAGATTCAAAACAGATTCATTGTGATCTTTTAAATTCATTTTTATCCTTGTAAACGTCAACTATTAGCTGAATTGACTAATTCATTTTAATTCAAACTAATACTTTTCTATCCATTTAAATCCTTTTTATATTCTTATCTAATTCAATTTTAAACACCAACAAATTGAACAAACTATACTAAAACCTAATAAAACTGGATTGAAACCTATTTCCGATTAAAAATAACTCCTCTATCCTTTTCAATCCAATTCTATTCGTATTTTTATATTTCAATCCAATTTTTTACTATACAATTCATGCAAGGTGAACAAACTAATAAATCGAAGTGTAATTTCATGCAAATTCAACCGAATTGAAACGCATTAAAAATGTCTTATACAAAACAAACAAAAAGCACAAAAAAATACAAGAGAATTTTTTTAAATTCTAAATTTTCAATCCAATTCTATTCGGTTTTTCAATCCAATTCTATTCGTATTTTTATATTTCAATCCAATTTTTTACTATACAATTCATGCAAGGTGAACAAACTAATAAATCGAAATGTAATTTCATGCTAATTAAACCGAATTGAACACATTAAAAATGTCTTGTACAAAACAAACAAGAGAATTTTTTTAAATTCTAAATTTTCAATCCAATTCTATTCGTGTTTTTCAATCCAATTCTATTCGCCTTTTTATATTTCAATCCAATTTTTTACTATAAAATTCATGAAAGATGAATAAACTAATAAATCGAAGTGTAATTTCATGCAAATTAAACCGAATTGAAACGTATTAAAAATGTCTTATACAAAACAAACCAAAAGTACAAGAGAATTTTTTTAAATTCTAAATTTTCAATCCAATTCTATTCGTGTTTTAAAAAAATTCTCTTGTACTTTTTGTTTGTTTTGTATAAGACATTTTTAATCTGTTTCAATTCGGTTTAATTTGCATGAAATTACATTTCGATTTATTAGTTAGTTCACCTTGCATGAATTTTATAGGAAAAAATTGGATTGAAGTATAAAAACACGAATAGAATTGGATTAAAAATTTAGAATTTAAAAAAATTCTCTTGTATTTTTTTGTACTTTTTGTTTGTTTTGTATAAGACATTTTTAATGTGTTTCAATTCGGTTGAATTTGCACGAAATTAAATTTCGATTTATTAGTTTATTCATATTTCATGAATTTTATAGTAAAAAAATTGGATTGAAGTATAAAAACACGAATAGAATTGGATTGAAAAGGATAGAGGAGTTATTTTTAATCGGAAATAGGTTTCAATCCAGTTTTATTAGGTTTTAGTATAGTTTGTTCAATTTGTTGGTGTTTAAAATTGAATTAGATAAGAATATAAAAAGGATTTAAATGGATAGAAAAGTATTAGTTTGAATTAAAATGAATTAGTCAGAAATATTTATTTTAATTCAATTTTATTCTTATTTATGTGTTTTAATTCCCTCCGTTGTTTATAATTGAAATAAATATGAAAATAAATGGATTGAACTGGATAGAAAAGTATTAATTTGAATTGAAATGAATTTATAAGAAATAATACTTTTAATTCGACTTTTTTCATATTTGTATGCTTCATATATCGTTTAGAATTGAATTGATTACGGATATAAATGGATTGAACCGAATAGAAAATATTGAAATGAATTAGTCAGAAATATTTATTTCATTAATTCCCTCCTTTGTTTATAATTGAAATAAATATGAAAATAAACGGATTGAACTGGATAGAAAAGTATTAATTTGAATTGAAATGAATTTATAAGAAATAATACTTTTAATTCGACTTTTTTCGTATTTATATGCTTCGTATATCGTTTAGAATTGAATTAATTACATATATAAATGGACTGAACCGAATAGAAAAGTATTGAAATGAATTAGTCAGAAATATTTATTTCAATTCAATTTTATTCTTATTTATGTGCTTTAATTCCCTCCTTTGTTTATAATCGAAATAAATATGAAAATAAACGGATATTTTTTGTTTGTTTTGTATAAGACATTTTTAATGTGTTTCAATTCGGTTTAATTTGTGTGAAATTACATTTCGATTTATTAGTTTGTTCATCTTTCATGAATTTTATAGTAAAAAATTGGATTGAAATATAAAAAGACGAATAGAATTGGATTGAAAAACACGAATTAGAATTTGTTTAAATTCTAAATTTTCAATCCAATTCTATTCGTGTTTTTATACTTCAATCCAATTTTTTTACTATAAAATTCAAGAAAGATGAATAAACTAATAAATCGAAATGTAATTTCATGCAAATTCAACCGAATTGAAACAGATTAAAAATGTCTTATACAAAAAATACAAGAGAATTTTTTTAAATTCTAAATTTTCAATCCAATTCTATTCGTCCTTTTATATTTCAATTCATTTTTATTATAAAATTCATGTAAGGTAAACAAACTAATAAATCGAAATGTAATTTTATGCCAATTCAACCGAATTGAAACGTATTAAAGATGTCTTATACAAAACAAACAAAAAATACAAGAGAATTTTTTTAAATTCTAAATTTTCAATCCAATTCTATTCGTGTTTTTATACTTCAGTCCAATTTTTTTACTATAAAATGCATGCAAGATGAACAAACTAATAAATCGAAGTGTAATTTCATGCAAATTCAACCGAATTGAAACGTATTAAAAATGTCTTATACAAAACAAACAACAAATACAAAAGAATTTTTTTTAATTCTACATTTTAAAGAAATTAGTAAAACTGATTTTCCTGACCTTAGTATAAGCAGATTCGGTTTCTTGAATGGTTCGTTCGTAATCGTTTCGTGCAGCCGCTTTCTTACCAAGACTCTCGTTTAACTGACTGATCTTCTGTGACATCCTCTCGACATCCTTCTGCAGCGCGCATCTTTCCTCCTCCTCAGCATCCATCTGTGCCTGAATACACGCCTTCGTTGCCTTCAAATCCTCGATGCCTACGTTTCACATTTTATTTCCTCAATTCTTTATAATTACAAAAAAATTCTAACCTTTACAAAATCGTCCGAAGCACTCGGAATACGCACATTTCATCAATTCCCCATTGTAAGTTTGCATCGTCGATCCGCAACTGGAATTAGCCATTTACTATAATTTTTGTAACTTTTCAACGCCGAATTTTGTAACTGTCATAACATCTACCTTCAACTTTTTCAAAATTCGAAATTCAAAAACTCGGAAAACAACTTTATCGACGCAAAAACTTTATTTCGCAGAAATACAAATATTCTTTAGCAAAATTTAAAAAAATACAATGAAATTTAATATGGAATTACAAGATGGCGGTTCACCAAGAGTTCAGGTACGATTCTTCCAGGCTGTTGTAAAGTTTCAAATCCATATTAAACCTGAAACATTCATTAATTAAATTTTGAAAACTTTTAACCACTTCGATGGTAATGGATCATATATGTACAAAAAAAATGATTGACAAACGTGGTAATGGATCATACGTGTACATTTTGCAATAACTTTTACAATTCAAAATGGCGGATCCAATATGGCGGCTGTAAATTTATTAAAATGTGCGGCGCACATTGTTTCTTTATACGGAAAACAGCTGAAAATTACTCGGGGGTTTTCGGGGTCGCTTATTACGAATTTGGAGTCAGATTTTGTAAATTCAAAATGGCGGATCCAAGATGGCCGAACGAAATGCGAAAAATTACCGAAACTTTATGAAAATGGGTTCTCGGGGGTTTTCGGGGCCGCTGATTATAAATCTGAAATCAGATTTTGAAAATTCAAAATGGCGGTTCCAAGATGGCCGACATAAATGTAAAAAATTTACTTGATTTCGATGAAAGTTGATAATCGGGAATTTTTTCGGTCGCTGATTACGAATTTGATGTCAGAATTTTGTAAATTCAAAATGGTGGATCCAAGATGGCCGACATAAATGATTTTTTAAATGATTAATTAAATGTTAAATTAAAAATTTTACCCTTTAAAACCGGATACGACTTCGTCAGCTTTCAGCGGATGACAGACCACTGTAGTCTTAGCGACATCTGGATTGAAAAGTTTTTTGAGGTAAATTGGTGCAACACGATTAATATCTGCGATTGTTACTGTCGATATCCTGTTGACCATCTGTCGATGATAATCCAATGGTACATTCTTACAATAATTCAGTAGAGTTTCCTTTACGACATCACCAACACTTTTTTCTCGCTGAACAATCTTGTAAATTAATGATGTCTTAGCTGACTCAAACAACAATCTTTCCCACTTTTCCTCTGCCAAGTGACTTTCCTGTAATACACAACAATCAAAAAATAGTTTTGGTACCAAATATTAAGAAACTTACAATAATGTTTTTAGCTTCCTTGAACGCAGCGACAAGATTTGTAGCTTGATAGAGAACCAAGTACAATAAACCTTCGTTCACCATCGGATACATGTTGTAGTGATAAGACAAACCTTGTCCCCTAATTTGCCTCCACATTGGACCCTAAATAAAATTCGCTTTAATAAAAATGTAATAGCATACCAACAATGCTCACCTCTAACTGCGTAAAGTATTGTAGACAAACTAACAACGGTGCCAAATCTGAACTCTCGTAACTTGTGATAGCTGGACAACACTGGATTAAATACAAAGACTCGATGCAGCTCAAACTTGTTACGCAACCAGTCATTGAAATTTCATTCCATGGATTCATTACTTTAGTATCGGGAGTGACCTGTAACTTCTTTTTTTTTGCGTTTTGAAATTGTTCTTCCAAGAACAAAGTATTCCATGGAGTGTAAACATCTTGCGACAATTTATCAACGTTTGCAGCGATATAAAAAGTCATGTTTTCAGGTGTTGTTAAAATTTTTCTTACTGATTCGAGTTCGTCGATGACAGACTCATCGTTGTTGAGTCTTTCGATCAGTTTTGTTAAGAATTGATGTTGTCGAAGTAAACTCACGTTGTAGTGATTGCTTTCTACAAAATTAATTCGTTTAGTAACTTGTAAACTTGAGTAAATACAAAATACCTTTTTTGTAAATTAAACTCTTCATTAAATCTTTCACCATCATTCCTCCTTGTCTCTTAACTTGAGCGACGTCGTTGATCATTTTTAATGCAATTATTTTTAATCGTTCGGCAGTGAGGACGGTCTTGTAAAGAATCTCTTTGATCCATCTTACTCCTTTACCGTATTTACTTTCTTCCATTTGTAGTATCAGCATGGCAGTGTTGTTAAAGGAACCGCAGGAAAATCTTGAGGATGACTCGCAACCGATTCTGGTACTTGTTGCAACAGTATCGGATTCGAGCTCGGCGACTACGGTTTCGTAAGGAATTAATTTTCCATCTCTTTCGATCGGAGATTCGAGAATTGTCTCCAGAAGCAATGGAATGTATGGTCTGTGTTCCACTGGTATTGTCGATGTGTCCATCGTTGCTATCATCTGCGTAACAGATTACGAAATGGTACTACGACTATACCATACGACATTTTATTTATTATTTTTTTTTTTTAGTTTTGTCTTTGAACTTGCTTGAACTTTATATTTTTAAAATGTTATCACATGATTACTTCAAAACGAATAAAAAATAATGCATTTAAATAAAATAATTGAACATAACAATTACACAGGTCTACAATATTTAAATTTTTTTAGTTTTTAAAATGATTGTGGGTGATTCTTGTAGGTTTTTGCTCGCTAAACACGAATTTGTGGTTCAAAATGGTCCATGACGTCAGGATTTTGATTAATTCCAGGTTAAATGTCCCAAAAATGATTAGGGAAACCATTTTTAACAATTATTAAAGCTAATTTGACTTCGGTAATGAAATTAAGCATAACCCATTAAGTTCCAAAAAGGCAAAATTTGTATCTCACATTTGAGGTCAGAAAACTTTGTGAAAAAGTAAGAAAATCTTTTGGAAAATATCCAAACCTACTATTTTCATATTTAAAATTAAAAACATTATTTTTTCATATTTAACCTTTTTTATAGTTATTTTAAACAAATATATTATATTTAAGTACATTTTTACTGAAATAATTGAATATTTCTGGTATTAATTTACTGGAATAATTTACACAAAAGAAAATCTTTTGGAAAATATCCAAACCTACTATTTTCGGTTACGCTCTATACAATAGAATGGTTTAGATTTTTTATTACTACTTTTTTCTAAATTGATTTAAAAATTTAAAAAATTTGGGTGAACATAAAAACACATTTTTTTAAATTACGGATGGATTTGAAGAAATTAAATTTACAAAACAAATTTTTTACATTTTTTATTCCAACACCATTGACTTCCGTGTCAAAAGTTACTCAAACCCTTTTTTGGGTTTCTTTGACCTACTAAAATTCGCTAAATTAATTTAAACATTCAAAAAAATTTTGGTGAACAGAAAAACTTATTTCCGAAATAATTACGCATGGATTTTAAAAAATTCCATTTCTTTTCGAGAAAAAAATTGTTTTGGGTCAAAAAATTTGTTTGCAATTTTTATTATACTATCTTTGAATTCCTCATAAAAAATTACTAAAGAACCAACTTTTTGGCATTTTTTGAACGATTGTTTCGTTTAAATATTTTATTTCCATTCAAAATCATTTACCTCCCAATCTCGCTGTTGGTAATAACCGATTCGATTTCATTCATATCAGTTGCATTTTCATCTAATTTTTGTTTCGATTCAAAATCAATAAATTTGTCATCCTGTAAAAATGAACTAATTCAATTTTTCCATTGAAATTCATTCAAATTGCAATTGTTCTATTCCGACTTTTCAATTGAAATTCATTCAAAGAAATCATTTCTTCATTCCACTAATTTCCCATTCAAAATCATTAAATCGAACAACTTTTTATGAACTACTAACCATTAAAAATCATTGAAATACATTTTCTCATTGCAATTTATTGCAGAAGCTAAGAAAGCGAAAGAAGTGAAGCATTGAATGAATTTCAATGGATCTTCAATGAATTTTCATTTGCTATGCCGACCACCTTAGGTTTTTGGCATATAACTTATTCTTCAATAATTAATAGAAAGTATTTAAAATAATATTTGTATTATATTGAATGCATCCATGAAGAATTTGAAGACAAATTAGCGAATCTGTTATAGAAATTCATCCTTTTCGTTCATAAAATTGATTACGTCATTTTACTGTTCCGGTAGCCCGACCACTCAATAAATTAACTTGTTTATTATAAAAATACATCATTAAATACTTATAATGGGCTTTTATTCGAAATAAATTAATATTTACACGTTCCATTGTTTTATATAACTTAAAATAGATGTAGTAAACAATGTAATAAACATATCGTTAAAGAAGTTGATGGAATTTTTGAAACTATTGAACATAAACAATGTTTTTTGCTCTTCTGCCTTCGCAGTTTCATGAATGACATTGTCAGTTAATATTTTGAGTGTTCGGTAATTTTCTGAGTGTTCGGCTCATCTATTATTAAAAAATTATTGTTATTAAACAATAGCTTTATTTTTGTAAAATGTAATGTAGAAAACTATGTACTCAAGATCTGATGATTTCCGTTGCTGTTATTAGAATTATTATTTCCTAAATAAATCTATAAATCACTTCACACAAATAAAGCCACGATGTGTAGTCGTGTCAGTCTATTCGCAAGAGAATTTTTATGAAGAATAAACGAAAAAACAAATGACATTTAACCCATTGTCACAAAACGGCAAAATTTGTATCTTACGTTTGAGCTCAGGAAACTTTGTGAAAAAGTAAGAAAATCTTTTGGAAAATATCCAAACCTACTATTTTCGGGTACGCTCTATACGATAGAATGGTTTAAAAAAGTAAAAACTTTGATTTTCAATTGTTGATTATCAATTTTAAAAAAAATATGAGTTTTTTATGAAAAATTGTTATTTAATAACATATGAACGAAAAGGATGAATTTCTATAACAGATTCGCTAATTTGTCTTCAAATTCTTCATGGATGCATTCAATATGACACAAATATTATTTTTAATACTTTCTATTAATTGTTGAAGAATAAGTTATATGCCAAAAACCTAAGGTGGTCGGCCCAGCAAAGGAAAATTCATTGAAGATCCATTGAAATTCATTCACTGCATCACTTCTTTCGTTTTCTTAGCTTTGGCAATGAATTTCAATGAGAAAATGTGTTTCAAAGATTTTTAATGGTTAATAGTTCATAAAAAGTTGTTCGATTTTGTGATTTTGAATGGGAAATTAGTGGAATGAAGAAATGATTTCATTCAATGAATTTCAATGGAAAAATAGTTACATTTGCCACTAATGAATTTGAATGGATAGTTAATTATTACAGGACAATTTAATGATTTTGAATCGAAAAAAAATTAGATGAAAATGCAAATGATATGAATGAAATCGAATCGGTTATTACCAACAGCAAGATTGGGAGGTAAATGATTTTGAATGGAAATAAAATATTTAAACGAAACAATCGTTCAAAAAATACCAAAAAGTTGGTTCTTTAGTAATTTTTTTATGAGGAATTCAAAGATAGTGTAATAAAAATTGCAAACAAATTTTTTGACCCAAAACAATTTTTTCCTTGAAAAGAAATGGAATTTTTTAAAATCCACGTGTAATTATTTCGGAAATACGTTTTTCTGTTCACCAAACTTTTTTTGAATGTTTAAATTAATAAAGCGAATTTTAATGGGTCAAAGAAATTCGTTCTTGAGTAACTTTTGACGCGGAAGTCAGCGGCGTTGGAATACAAAATGTAAAAAATTTGTTTCTTAAATTTAATGTCTTTAAATCCGTCCGTAATTTTAAAAAAATGTGTTTTTATGTTCACCCAAATTTTTTAAATTTTTAAATCAATTTAGATGAAAGTAGTAATGAAAAATCTAAATTAAAAATTACTAAATCAAAGTTTCAAAATTTGACTTTCATAAAGGCAATTCTAACAATTTGGTATGCTCTCTTAAAAAAAAATCAAAGAAATTTGTCGAGACTTGACCGAGAATTTTCTCGAATATCGAAAAATCATGTATTGCAGAAAATTTTCGGCCAATTCTCTTTAATTGTTTTTTATTCTTTTTAGAAGATAGTAAATAATGGTTAGAATTGCCTTTATGAAGCTCGAATTAAAAAAAAAACGAGTCAGAACTTTTTAATTTACATTTTTTTAGCTTTGATTACTACTTAATGGTGCCTCCTTAACCCTTTGAGGGGCGGTGGTACATATATGTACCATCTTTTTTGTCTTAGTTTTTTAAAAATTTCCGTTATATTTTTGAATGTTCTGCAAGCATATCTATACTTTTTGGACTCTTGGGAGTATAAATTATTAGAAATTGGTGAAAAATTCATTTATTTATATGTTTATTGTAAACAATTAACGTGAAAAAATGCGTATTTTTTAGAAAAAAATCGTTTTCTCAGGAGTGCTGATAGCTGAGACTCGGAAAATTTTTTCACGTATTCTTTAGACAGTTTTAGAAATTTTTATAGCACATATATTTTATTCAGAATTTTTTGCTTACTATTTAAAAAAAAAAAAAAAACAAGAAATATATTTTTTTTAAATCCTTTGAATCATACTTTTTTCTCTACATGGAAAGTAACTGAAATTTTTTATTCAACGGCTCTTGGGGTTGCTAATTATCAATGTAATCTCAGATTTTCAAAATTCAAAATGGCGTACCGAAGATGGCGGACTGACATGTAAATAGTTGCTTCAACGAGATGAAACTGGATATTCGGAAATTTTCAGGATAAACGACCCCTGTGTGCGATATTTTGTACAAATTGGATAAATAACTTGACCTCAGAATCGTCAACAGCGACCGAAAAAACCCTTAGTTACCAAATTTCAGGAAAACCAATAGATATTTAAAAAATTTATCAGCCATACTTTCCGCCATTTTGAATTTTCAGAATCTGACCTCAGATTCGTGCTCAGTGATCCCAAAGACATAAAGATTACCTATGATTTAATAAATTCGCACATCAGAAAAATGTGCCCCTCAAAGGGTTAAGATAGTTTAATCTACTCTAAAAGATTTTAATTAATAAATATAAATTATTCCAACTTTTTCGAAAATGACTACAATTTAAATGTTAGCAATAATATTTCCTTCGTATATGACAAGATGTATCATAATGTAATAATAAATAATTAGACAAATTAATATATAAAATGTACAACCATTTATTAATACAAAATCATTAAAAAATGCAAAAGCCAATGAAATTGAATGAATTCCAATAATATAATAAGCACGTACTGAAATCAATGATTTTAAAACAACAGAAAATCATTGGTTACAGCTCTGTTGAATAGATTTCTATTGATATTTAGGGGTTTTATATAGGGGTTTTCGAGGGTGTTAATTCCGAATCCGGAGTCAGATTTTCAAAATTCAAAATGGCGGATCCAATATGGCCGACCAACACCAAAAAAGTATTTAAAAATCTTAAAAACATAAAAAAAAAATAATAAAATTCTTAAAAATAAAGAAAAAAATGGACACCTCATCAGCCACGTCCTCGTTCGTGTCTCTGGTTTTGACTGAGAGCTGTTGCCAATAAAATTAGCAAATACATACACAATAAAAAAAGTGTTAAATTAAATTATAATTATGAAAGATAGAAATCCACATACAAGCATTTTCATAGCAATCTAGAATATTTCAATTATTTGTGATCAAATACTCCAAAACAAATTTCTGATAAAATATATTTCGTTTTATTTTTCATCTACCACGTCAGCTCGGCCATTTTAAATTTCGAAAACTTAACATCAGATACGTCATCAACTACTTCAAACCCTCAGTATACCAAATATGAGACAATATGACTGTTGTTTCAAATTTTTGGTCGGCCATATTGGATCCGCCAATTTTTAATTTGGGAAATCTAACACCGGATTCGTAATCAGTATCCTCGAAAACCCCTATATACCAAATATCAGACAAAATTACCACTTTCCAAATGTCTGGTCGGCCATATTGGATCCGCCATTTTTAATTTTGAAAATCTAACACCGGATTTGTTATCAGCAACCTCGAAAACCTCTATATACCAAATATGAGAAAACATGACCGTTTTTTCAAATGTTTGGTCGGCCATATTGGATCCGACATTTTGAATTTTGAAAATCTAACACCTGATTCATAATCAGCAGCCTCGAAAACCCCTTTGTACCAAATATCTCAAAATGAAACCTATTACTTCATCCTAGCATGAATTTCTTCTGAAATTTATGCTTTTTTTAAAAGTAATTTGTGTATATCAATAATTATTTTAAATAATTGTGCAATATTATTATTTGTTAACATTTATTGGAGTCTTAGGAAGGCCAGGAACAAAAATCCTCAACGAAATCGCTAGGGAATTGCTCATAAACGTTGAAAAGTTAATAGCATGTAGGTGGGACACTGTTGTACCACTGGGACTGAAAAGGTTAAGAAAACCAATTAAAATCTATTGAAATTCATTCAAAATCACTCAATGAATTTCAATGAAGTTTCGTTTGCTGCGGGGCCTACCTGACTCTCCCCTATTTTTGCCATTTTTTTAGAATTTTTTTCTGGAAAACTGAAATTTTTTCTTTAATTTTTTATATTGCCTTCACACAGTATGAATTGTGAGCTTTAAAACCCTTTTTTTTAAGTTAATTTACGATGATTTTTAAAGAAGATATAAATATTTAAATTTATGAGATTTGACCACATTGACCCTCCTACGAATGAATTTCCACCTAAAAAAATTGGATTTTAATAAAACTTGGTATTTAGACGTCTTCGGGGTTAAAATTCAACAATTTTTTAAAAATTCGTCCGCCATATTGGATCCGCCATTTTGAATCTTGTAATTATGACTTTAGATTCGTAATCAGCGTCCTTAAAAAACCCTAAATACGAAGTTACAATAAAATCCAACAATTTTAACAAAATTCATTCGCCATGTTGTATCCGCCATCTTGAATTTTGTAATTCTGACTTCAGATTCCCCATCAGCAACCCCAAAAACCCTTAAATACGAAGTTATATTAAAATTCAACAATTTTTTAAAATTCGTCCGCCATTTTGAATTTGTAATTTGTTTACTTCTTATATATTATACACACAAAATAATACAAAAATCTAACCTAACCTAACCTGACTTAACCTAAACCTAACCTAACCTAACCTGACTTAACCTAACCTAACCTAACCTTATAACCGAACCTAACCCAATTTATGGTAAAAGAACAAAAGGATACATACGTAAACGAAATTTGTCTTGATATTATTCAGATAAGTGTAAAACGGTAGTTTGTCGACTTGGAACTTTGGATGTTGTTCCGTCTCTGTCGTGTGGGTTCTAATGTCATAAAATTTGATGGATTCCGTACTCGGTATCGGCACTGACGACAAAATTTCATCTGGAATCGGTGTCTAAAAAAACAAAATTTTAAAATTTATTCCAGTCACGAAAGAACATTTTCTGTACCTCATTTTTCAAAATGGCTTCCTGGAGTTCCTTTCCTTTTTTCGACAAACCGTCCGCACCTAACGAATTCTTTTGATCTTCTATGCGTTTCTTTTCCTTTGCGGTGAGTTCTTCGTGTTTTGCGATACTCGGAATACCTTTAATGACAGCTCTGGGCGCTGCGATGAAATACTTCTTCAAAATGTCCAGCCAGTACGACACTGGTTCCAATTTAAGTTTTTCAAAAATTTCTATTTCGTTAAGTCTGGTAGCTAACTGCAATGTTTCAAAATTAGACGATTTAACCCATTAAGGCCTAAACGGACACATTTTGAGCATCAGTTTAAACGTCGATAATTTGTATATAAAGGCATTTGGAAAAATTTTACTCCCACTATTTCTGACGTAAAATTATATGCTCTTTCAGAATCTTTCAATAAAATTTCGATAAAATGAAAAGCAAAAAAGTTATACACGTTTGTTTGTAAAAAAAACATGGTTTTTAAACATTTATTTTTCATTCTAACATCACTTTCGCCTGAAAATTGGTTTAGAAAACACGTCTAAGGTGAAAATATCGCGTCCATGGACCCTTAGGATTAAAACGTACCGTGTTCTAATTTGAATTTCAAGACGGCAACTTCCAAAATGGCGCCTAGACGCTCAAAAATCTTTGTAAAACTTAACAAATTTTTTTCTTGAAAACTATAGACTTTAGAGAAAATTTGCTGAGAACAAAAATGTATTAGAATTGGTTAAAGAACCTTCTCAAATTTTATCACAATGTATTGATACACTTGTTGATTTTTTGAAAATTAAAAAAATCGAAATTTTTAAAAAAGTTGTTTAAAAAATCTGAAAAAAATTTGAGAAGCTTCTTTAACCAATTCTAAGACGTTTTTATTCTTAGCAAATTTTCTTTAAAGTCCATATTTTTCAAGGAAATAAGGGTTTTTGAGGTCGCTGAACCTTTCGAGGTTTCTGAGGTTAGTTTTTCAAACTTCAAAATGTCGGATCCAATATGGCGGACGACTTTCTTAAAATTTCATTGGATTCACTTGAAATTCGTTACTCGGGGGTTTATGTGGTCGCTGATTACGAATATGATGTTAGTTTTTCTCTTTTCAGTTAATCTGCTGGTAATTTTCACGAGTCTAGCTCAATTTTCAAATATTTTCGTCTGCCATATTGGATCCGCCATTTTGAGTTTTGAAAAACTAACATCAGATTTGTAATCAGCGACCCCGAAAATCCCCGAGTAGTCATTTTCATGAGCCTTACCTGAAGTAATTTAACAATTTTTACTTTTTTTAACAACCCTTAGCAAAAACATTTTTTTTAATATAATTATAAGATTGTTGTAAATTTATTGCACTGTAATTTTTTTTTAAAAAGTAATATAAATTTGTGGATAATTGGCTTTTAGAACTGAAAAATTGATTAATTTTTGACAAAGTTATGAATGTTACAAAAGTGGTTTCCATCGAAACCATTGGGAGTTAAAGGGTTAAAGAAGCTTGTCAAATTTTTTCAGATTTTTTCAATGAATTTTTAAAAAATTTCGATTTTTTTAATTTTTAAAAAACCAAAAAGTGTATCAATACATTGTGATAAAATTTGAGAAGGCTCTTTAACCAATTCTAAGACATTTTTTTTCTTAGGAAATTTTCTCTAAAGTCTACAGTTTTTAAGAAAAAAATTTGTCAAGTTTTAAAAAGATTTTTGAGTTTCTAGGCGCGATTTTGGGAGTCGACATCTTGAAATTCAAATTAGAACATGGTACGTTTCAATCCTAAGGATCCATGGACGCGAAATTTTTGAAAAATGACGTTTAACACAGTTTTTTTACAAAAATACTGAAAAAAAACACTATTTTTTAGCTACAATTTTTTTTTTAATTGCATTTTTAACTATGATACCGGTTTTAGATCACCTTCTAATCTGTCAGAAACGTGTTCCCGATTGTTTTACTTCAAAATTATACATTCACATATTTTGATTTATTTTGTTTTTCAAAATGGCGTCTGAACGTTGAAAATTTTTGAAAGTGAAGAAAATGCTATTATTTCCGATCTGTTAGGTTTTCTTTGTATTAAAATCGTACAAATAAGTTATTACGAGTTTTGTATGACCTATTTTGATTTACGGAAGCAGTAATATCCCATAAAATCCAATTTCAAGATGGCGACTGTCACAAAAACCATTTATATAATCAAAAAAATCTCAAGAATAATGTTGACTTGAAAATCCGAGTGGAATACGATAGTATTTTTCCAGAAATGTGAAATTTTACATAACGGGTCCGCCATATTGGATCCGCCATTTTGAATTTCGGTAAACTGACCCAAGATTTGAGTTTAACTTATTTCGACGATTTTACTACAAAGAAAAGCAGATCCGAAATAATAGCATTTTCTTTACTTTCAAAAATTTTCAACATTCAGACGCCATTTTGAAAAACAAAATAAATCAAAATATGTGAATGTATAATTTTGAAGTAAAACAATCGGGAACACGTTTCTGACAGATTAGAAGGTGATCTGAAACCGATATCATAGTTAAAAATGCATTTAAAAAAAAAATTGTAGCTAAAAAATCACGTTTTTTTTAGTATTTTTGTAAAAAAAATGTGTTAAACGTCATTTTTCGAAAATTTTAGTAGCACCAATCGAAAGAGCGACCTCAAAACTAGTCGGATACAGATGTTTCCATTTTTTTTTAATTTTTATTTTATACATAAAACGATGTTGAATTCCATGTGCAAATTGTGCAAATTTGGGACTTAAAGGGTTAAACTGGTGCTCAAAATGTGTCCGTTTAGGCCTTAACGGGTTAATATTTACAGAGTAACTCACGTCTTCCTTAGTATTTCCGAAGAGAATATCTCCGATGATCATGTAAGCAACAGCGTCGTGCGGTTTACTTTCTAAATTACTCATCGTTTCTAATTTGTGTCTGTGGATAACAGTACGCATTCGTTGCATGTCAATGCCATTTTCATTGGCAACTTCTTGGAGAATTTTCATTAAATGGGAACCGATGTCAGAAATCTTTTCCTTCGGGACATTTTCGAATACTAAATGCAACAAAGACGAAGCATTTTCGATCAGGGAATAAGTTACGTTACTGGCGTAAGGATCGTCGATTTCAACGAAATTCTTTTGTAGGGGACTACTAGCCGTGTCTGTAAGGTACTTCAGAAGTAAACTGCAAGCTGTCAGATCGTAGTGACCTGCCGCAGCTGGGGGACCGCGCCAACCGATAAATACAAGTCCGTTGTCCTCGTCGTTACAAGGATACAAAACGGTTACCTCAGTCGTTTCTGTGAACGGCGGCACAGGACTCTGCCACGGTCTTGTAAACGGACCTCGATTACCCTTTAATTAATATTTTTATTATTACGTTTGAAAAATTTCATCAAAAAATAGTTTATTTACTTTTTTCATTATGTTTTCTTCCAGCGGTTGCAAAGCTTTAAACACATCGGTATGTTTCACTTGTCCTGTTATAATAATACTCAAATTCTCTGGCCGATAAAACTCCTTATGAAAATCTCTTACTTTCTTCAAAGTCGTAAACTCTCGCAATTCCTTCAATTCCCCTTTAAAACAAACGATTTTACCCACTTATAGAAGAATTCGTAAATTTCTTACCTCCTGTGTTTGATTTATAACCACACTTCCCAGGGTAGGCTGCTCGTAACATTTCGAAGTATGCCAAAGTTTCACCTTCGCTGGATCGTGTTTGCATTTCGCAATACACGACTCCGGCATCTTCGCCTTCGCTAGTAATGTGGTGAACTTCGGTTAAGAAACCTGAGAGCTGAAATGAAAATGTAACTTACTAATAGTCGCAAGTTGTAACAATTTTAAGTGTACCTCTAACGTTGGGTAGAGGATGTGCTCGAGATACATTGGCATAAGCGTCAAGAAACCTTCGCTACCAACATTTTCCATTGTGTATATTGTATTATCCGTGTCGGTATGAGCGTTTGTTCCTGATGCCAAGCAACGATTTGCAACGAGATCAAGAACTCCTTTGTAAGGATATTGTTCGCTACCCAAGAAAATGAGGTGCTCCAATGTATGCGGTAAACCACCATCGTCATGCGCTTCGGTAGCTAAATTACACAACAATATTTTGGACAATTTTGCATAAATACCGATTTAGCAAAAAGTGGGCAAAATGTTTTTGATATTGGTATTAATAAATATAAAACAATTTTCATAACAAATTTATTTCTTTACATATTTTAAAAAGTACAAAAAATGTAACTGGTTCCAATTTCCTTCTGAAAATAATTGGTGTAGAAATTTCCTGAATATAATTTTATTGATTAAAATAAACGAGTTGTCCATGTAAAACTGGAAAGAGAAGCAATTATATCAAAATTTTGAGGTTATAATTATACTTACCCAAACAGTAAAAGCCGCTGACCACGGGGCCTTCTATTTCGGCGATAAAAACATTTAAGCCGGTATTTGTTGATCGATATTTATAAACTGGAATGACATCGTTGGATTTTAATGAACAAATTAATTCAAAACCGCCCATATTATTTGCCGGTGAACCATCGACAGGCGCCATTTTTCACGAATTGATTACCGATGAACAATACGAAAGAAAGGAAAAGTTTGGGACGTGTTTTTTATTGTTCTCCACATAAGGGTTTGAAAGCATCTTATGTAAATGCAATGTATGTGTTCCCCGGATGTTTATCCCATAATTCCTATGTACTCTGAGATTTGCAATTTATGTTCGGTCATATTTGGAAGTTGAATAAGCGTTGAAGGGTTGTTCTTTTTTTGTTGTTAGTCAGCAATAACTAGTTCTTTTTTGGGATCTAGTGGAATAATAAATGGTCCTTCCAATCTAAAATTGATTTTTCGTTCATGATTTAAAATTCAAAATTGATGTTTTTGTAGGTTATGTTTCTGTATATATCGGATAAGATCGGATTAAAATTTAGGAAAACATGTCAAGAAAACGAATTGAACCGGAATAATTCAATTCAATTCCTTTTCGTTTTCCAGTAATCGAAAAAGGATTAGAACTAAATATACAAAAGTAACCAGTTATGTAACAGCTACGTAACATTTATGTAATAATGTAACCATTACGTATACCATTACGATATAATTAATTCTTCGATTAAATTAACAGAATTTAAAGCTATTCTAAGCAGCAACAAATTAATTTTTGTAATGATACAGGTCGTATAAAATAGTGTAAATTCGAATAAGAATCTCGAAGAATCAATTCGCCACTAGAAAGAAACAGAATCCAAAATATCGATTCCGTATACTTTTTCGTTTATTGGGTAAATGTTATATAATTGTTACTTTCTTTGTTTGCATGGAAGTACATATTCAATAGAATTCATAGTTTGACCAAAATGAATACTTTTGAAACCAAAAATAGTTTTCTAAAACACGAAATTCCGCCGAATGCAGAAAATAGAATTCCTACTAAGAGTTGTGTATTATTTATGTAATGGTTACATTAGTTACATAAATGTTACATAGTTGTTACATAACTGTTACTTTTGTGTTTGCAGGGTATTAATTCCTCGGATTCAATAAATGAGCATTCAAACGATTCCGTGAATCTATAACTATCCAAAAATAATATCCCAACAAATGAAAAAGAATTAAAACGAATTGAATACGTTTTATTTTGGTTTCTTGGCCATTTTCTTTGAAATTCTTTATATTCTAAACTAGTATAATAAGTAGAACATAACCATAACCTAAAAAACATGGGTTTTTACATGAAAACACGAATTAAAATGTACGGTAGAACTTGAGACTTCTAAATTCACGGGACTCAGTGACTCGGGACTTCTAATTTTAATACGCATGTGTTCTGCGCATTTTTCGGTGCCATAGGTTGCCGAGACGCTATCGTTATGTGTATCACGTGACTACGAAGTCTCGAGGCTGGTGGTTTCGAAGTCCCGAGGTTCTACTGTAACCAATTTCACCTGCACTAATTAATAATAATATATGTGAAGGTAAACAATTCATGTCATGGATGTAACATTTGTTTTTCTTCCTACGACCTGGTAAAAAATTATTTTCTTAAATGGGCATTTGTTTTTATTCGCAAAATGTTGTCTCATCCAAACTACCTGTTACTACTGCTCATTTCCACCGCGCTGCCATGCCGACCAAAATTCTGGCGAGCGGGTAACTGTTTGAAATCGGATGTTTCAGATTTTAAATATTCAAAATGGTGGATGCAATATGGCCGATCACAAATGTTGAAAAAGTACAGTTTTGTCTAATATTGGTATATAGAAGTTTTTTAGGTTGCTGATTACGAATCCGATGTCAGATTTTAAAAATTCAAATTTGAATGCAACATGGCCGATAAAAATGTTGAAAAATTATAATATTTATTACTATACCTGCAGACGAAATGTGTAGGCTTTTTATTTTATAAAAATGATAAAAGTAAATCATAAAGTTAATAATAAATACAAAAACATTAAAATAAAAGTAAAACTTGCCTTGCAGTCTATAAACTTAATAGCTATAACGCGACAAACTAACGTCTCTGCTTATATCAATAATTATATTTGTGATGGTCCAAGAACAAACGAAGAAACAAAAAAACTATCCACTTTATAAAAACACTAAAACAATTGCTTTTATGATCGCTCAAATGACAAGTAGAAAATTTGAATAATTAATTTCTTCCAAAATTTTTGATCGTATAATTTATTGTACTCATAGCATAAAATATTTTTTCAACGAAATTAGCATTTTTCAAAATTTTTGTCAGCTATATTGGATACTCCATATTCAAAAATCAAATATCCCTATAATTATGACTTTCGGCAATGAACATTGAATTTTAATTATTAGAAGTCAATTAAAATGATGTCAGTGTGTTAAAATGCATTTAATTAATAGACAGATTTCCCCATCTTCGGAGTTAAATGATGCAAACCACAAAAATGCAGAAAATGAAGAGATAGATAATGCGTACCTACCATCAGAAACTAATGACGTCGATTTTGAGTGTGAAGTGAATTCAAATTCCCTACAATCGATATCTCAAAATAGGCTAAATGATTTGGTTTGGGATTTGGGACTTTCAAAAAGTAAATTTGAATTGCTGGCTTCCAGATTTCAAGAGTGGAATTTACTTGAAAAAGGTGTAAAAGTAACTACATTTCGTAATCGCCATACTGATTTCCTTCAATTCTTAAAGAAAATCGATTGCATGATTGTTTATTGTAATGTGTAGAGGCTCATGTCTTAATTTTAACATCGGAATCGTAATCTGCAACCTTAAAAACATATTATGAAACATTTATATTACATAAAAATGCATCTTTGTACTTGTAACATTCGATTTCAGACAGTCACCCGTTCGTCAGAATTTTGGTCGGCAGTGCGGCAAAATTGAGCAGTAGTAACAGGTCGTTTCGTTGAGGCAACACTTTTCGCATAAAATCAAATACCCATTTAAGAAAATAATATTTTACCAGCTCGTCTAACAATTTTCTTTTCGTGAAAAAGAACTTATAAGCTTCATTTTAAGCTAATATTGAAGCTTTTATCGTATTTTTATTGAAATATATACTTCCTCGAAAAATTGAGAAAATTACGTTTTTTGCATCTTTATCCCCATATTACGTGGAAACAGGAGCTAAACAAATTTTCAATTTGAATTAAAATATAATATCGTCGAAAATAAAAGTTTTCTCCATATTTTTTCTTGCACTTTCTCCGTATTTTCTCCGTAAACTCATTTTATAAAAAATGGCGGGAAATATGTGGAGAAAATTTTTTCTTTTCCTACTTTATTTGTCGCCATTTTTGGACAAATTACACAGACATCACGGAATATTATGTGGCGAAATATCGGTGAAATTGAGGCGATATTTTTGCCGCAATTATTATCGGAGTTTCTTTACATTTTCCCCGCAAACTTGCAATTGCCGGAAAAGTATGAAGAAATTACGGAGAGATTTTTTGAGAAAAAGCAGAAATATTTAAGAGATATTTTAAAAATGTTATTCACATTTTCTTGCCGAAACCGAACTACGGATAAAGGAAGGTGATATCAGGGAGATTTTTGGGAGAAAAGCTTCCAAAATTCTTAAAACATATCCCCAATCTTCTCACATTTTCTCGGTTAAACTGAATTTCTGCGAAACTATCGAGAAACTATGAAGACGTTGTTGGAGAAATGACGGAGAAATGTATGAAGTATAAGAAAGTGTGAAAAAATATAGTCAAAATCTGGGGAAACTGCAGAGAAATTACGTCTGGCGAAAAATTCCTCTCCATACTTTTGTCCGCATTTTCTACGCCCATCCTGAATTTCTCCACGTTATCTCCATAATTCGAATACATAATATTATTACAGGGAAAATACCTAGAAATTGCAGAAATTACACGGAATATAATTTAAAATTGTCCCCCAAAAGATCTTGATTTTCTCCAACATAATTTCTCCGAGGAATTTCCGTAATTTTTCATTCCTATTTACCGAAAACTGTCTGCATTTTGCCAATACTTTTTGCAGAAAGTGTCTCAATTTACGTACAAAGTACGCAGAAAATTGCAACAGATTCTCTGTAAATTCATCGCAATCTCGAAAAAATACGGAGAAAATATGGAGAAAAGAGGGAGAAAATATGGAGAAAATATGGAGAAAATATGGAGAAAATATGGAGAAAATATGGAGAAAATATGGAGAAAATATGGAGAAAATATGGAGAAAATATGGAGAAAATATGGAGAAAATGTGGAGAAAATATGGAGAAAATGTGGAGAAAATATGGAGAAAATATGGAGAAAATATGGAGAAAATATGGAGAAAATATGGAAAAAAATGGAGAAAATATGGAGAAAAATGGAGAAAATATGGAGAAAAATGGAGAAAATATGGAGAAAATATGGAGAAAATATGACGAAAATATGACGAAAATATGACGAAAATACGGGAAAAAAACACGGAGAAAATGTTCGACAGGGGGATACAACAAATAAAAAAGTATTGAAAGGTAATAGTGTTCGGAACCCTTTACGACGTTTTAACGATATATAAAAATAAATATTGAAAAATGTGTTTTTAATTAAAAATTAATTTCCCTACAAAAAAGTTTTTTATTTAAAAAAAATTGGGATCTACTTGGACGGTGATGCATTCATGGGAATAGGCGTCAATTCATTGGAATCCGAGGGCATACCAAAACGATATACACTTGGATTTTAGTACCAGGATATACTAGTATGGTTCAAGCTTGAATTGAAAGGCATTCGCGGGCATAGAGATGAATCAAACCGAATACCTTTGAAACTCTAATTTGAGTGTCAAATGCAATTGCAAAGAATCTAAAATTAATTAAATATAAAACTATTATAAAGACATTTTTATTTAAGATAAATAAGACATTTATTACTTTGGTTATTTATTTCTTGTCATTTACGATCAATACTTATATACAATAAAATAAACAGCAAATTGATATTAAGACACTTGTACCGAAAGTGACATTTGCATCGACGAATTAATGTTAATTTTGAAACAAAAATTACCGAACAAATAAAAGTTTTAAAAACCAAATTTAACTAAATTCACTTGTATTTTTTTTTCTATAGTCGCTCCAGCTTTTCTACACCAATATTATGTTCGTGTTACGTAGCTTTGTGCAGAATTTCGTCATTTGGTGGCTTTAATCCAATCGATTTCTAGGGCAGATACACCAGCCTGATTTTCGGGAAGATATGGTCCGTTGTCGACTTTGATCCCGATGTTTGTAATTGCCGATAAATCCAAGGGATGAGATTCGAAAGGTGTCAACGGAAGGCCCCGATAGTAGGGCTTGAAATCTAGGAATGGTAGTTTCACGGTGACGAATTCGTTTTCGGGGACCTGTAAAAAATTCCAGTTGTTAAATTTTCAGTTGACTAACTCATTTTTGTTGAATGATTTTTGTCGTAGTGAGGGAAAATACGATTCATAACCTTTTGGTGCACATAAAATGTAATATGATGGGTAAGAGATAATTACAGTAGGCTCCGCCCTAAGTTATACTGTCCAAAATTATATTGTATATCCAACGTTATACATTTGGCTTATCCAAAGTTATACCACTCTCTTCCTCTCCTTCCCCCACCACATTGTTCGCACTGAGCCACACTCGCTTCGCGACAGTCATACACAGAAGCAGTCATTGCACGAATATAAACAAAGTTATGGAAGTGGGGATAGTAAGGGGCTGTAACTTTTGATAAACTTCCGCCATTTTGAAAGAACCGACGGTATAACTTAGGATGGGGGCTACTGTATGGTTATATTATTTTATATATTAAGTGACCACAGCGTCAAATGTCTTCATTCAACTAGAGGAATTCTCCGGGATCTAGCAAAAATATTAATTTTGTGAAAGTGATTAACTATGAAAGAATGGGTTACCGTGAAAACTTGTCCATAAACAGCAGCTTCTTTGCCAAGCCCTCTGTGCCTTAATAACATTTTGTATTTGAAATTCATCCCCTGTCCGCGGCATTTGATGGAAATGTAATGGTAATCGGTCAAATCGAAATTAGTGTCGCAGCGAACCGCCGCAAATCCGCTTCCGTGTGCAGTCGGATTGAAGAGACTGAAAAAGATGGCTCTTTGACAAAGTTGAGTCTTCTGGATAACGAGAGCAGCTTTGGATTTCCCACTTGGCTTCACCGTATCCGAATATTCCACCCAACCGCTCACCTGATCGGATCGAGTGAAATCGAATAAAGTCTGAGCTGACCTATATAGAAAATGGACAATAAGTATCCTATTATTACAATATTTGTTGGGGTTTCAGTATGTTACCTTCTTAAAAATAAATAATTTATAGTAATTTCATGACGACAAATTTATATTCACTATCTAAATAACACCATTTCAAAAATTGTTTAATGTTAATTTCCATGCACTTGATGTAAAAAGATATTGAAAACAATTGATCCTCCAACTACAGTGGCCCTCCCTTTATTTTCACTGCGTCCTTTATTTTAACTTTCTTTCGTCCCTTATGTTAACTTCTTCCTCTCGTGAGTTCCCCCACCATTCGCCATTTGAAAGTGTTCAAAAGAGTGCGGACTGCTGTTTGCGCTTGCGCATACAGGTGAAGAAGGACCACTAAATTTCCTTTCTCTGTTTTTATTCTCTCATACTGCCAGTGGTGGGGATGAAGAATCTTCCTTGACTCGACAAGTTAAAACAAGGGGAGGGCCACTGTACACTCGTTGCGAATTTATTTGTCGATTAATGCGACACCTAGTGTTGTTAAAACAAACGTACAGCATAGAACACTGTTGTTCGATTCTAACAAAACTTTTACGCATTTGTAATGGTCAATTTAAATTCTACAATTATTCATTATGATGCATGTTTTTTTATTAATTTTCACACTTCCGTGTTCACATTCGAGTTTTTCTAGATTCCTGCACTATCAACCAAGCGTGGTTAGAATCAACAATGTATGAGTCACGAGCGAAACGATTCTTGTTTTTATTAAAGTGTTTCAAAAACACTTTTTTGTCACGTCTGAACTAGTACCAGGTTAATATAGCACGTAATAGAACCAAAAGCAAAACACTATAACAATAAATACGACGAAATTTACTTCCGATATCTCGTAGTCTACGCATTTTGGTCAAAAATATTTAAGGTGCATAAGTAAACAGACATTCTGCCCTAAAGGTTTGAAAATACATCAACCCTGGTGAAAATTTCCGTAAAATCATATGATAAATCATATGAGATTTTTATAATTTTTGTAATATCTTAGAGGAATGTAGATGATTGTAATTCATTTTCTCATATTATTATTATTTCTTATAATTACATGAGAAATCACATGAAAAGTTTCCCGGATCGTCTGATATTTTAAAAATCTCATATGATTTATCATATGATATTACGAACATTTTCAGTAGGGTAAATATACGAAAAATCTGTATACGATTTAGTACGAAATAAGTCTGTTTCTTTCCCGTTCTTTCACATATGAGCAGGATCGTGTGCGTACATAACCTATAAGAGATTATTACATAAAATTATCAGGTGATTGAAAGTGATCTCAACGTCTTATCCTCAAATTACAAAGACTATAAAATTGTACAAAGTCAAATGAGAAATTCTGAAAACGAGTATCTATACCAATGAAACGAAACGCAATGCAAAATTCCGACTGGGAAATGTGAATATGTATGTACTTTAAGGTTGGTTGGGTACGGACGCTCTATGTTTTTCTATGGTCTATGGCCACATTTTTTCGGGGATGTCAAGAAAGGTGTCCAAGCAGCAAACACCGGAACCGTAAAATTGGTAAAATTAAATAAGTAAATAATTTGAAGAACCAAAATATTATCGACTTGTAATTAATAGTAATTTTTATTTACCAGTTCCCAATAGTAGACTTTAAATATTTTTGACATGATCATATTTAGATCACTTCTATATCTAATTTAATATTTTGTCTTTTTATAATCAAATCTAGTAATCTCTTAAATTTTGTTTCATTTGTATATAAGTATTATCCATAACAGTAATAATTTGTAACGTTACTAATTTGAGTTTTACGTTAAATCGAATTTCCTGTTTGCTGTTAAATTCTAAGGGAAATCTCATTAAGCTGTGCAATGGAAGTTATGCCCGTGTTTTCAATTATAATTTTACAAGACAGTAACATATTTTAAAGCGCGCATTCCGCGAAAGTTTGAAATTTACCAAGTACTATTTGTCAGAGACACGAGTCGGAACGAACAAACCCTTTCGCTTACGTGTGAATTGAACTCGAAACTTTTTCAATGTATTTCTCTTAAAACTTTTTTGAGGGAAAAGTCTCGAATAACAAGCGAAATATTTTGTTACAAGAGTGGTTATAGAATTTTATAATAAATTATATTTACTGTTGTTTAAAAAAAACTGAACATAATTGTTTTTATTACTTCGACAGGATACTACGGCTTTCATTAATAAATAAAAAAAAATGTATTTACCAATTTGTGATTTCCATCCATTGCCTGTCCAAGAATATATTTATTGCTTTTGATCCAACTATATGTTGTAATTGGTATTCAGCCATTAGAAATTGTAATTAAAAAATTTACGCAAAAAATATGGTCCAAGAGTTATAGTTTGACATCATCAAGAAAAACTGATTTCTGACATCACCGCAAACTCCTAATTCTTAAAAGACAACATTTGTTTCGGAACTAAGATCTAGCACTGCACAGTTTCCACTACTCACTTTTAAAAAAATGTTCTGACGATATTCTAAATGCAAATTATTTTGGGACATAACTAAATATATTGATTTACATTAAAAATTATGGAATGACGTCAGAGTTTAACATCTGGAATGCCTGGAAGATTTTTGTTAATTACATACATCACTACATGGTAAAAATGTCTACCTTTAGCATCATGCCATGTTCAAAACCTACAATTGAAAGTAGTTCCAGAGAACAAATAAATACTAATGTATTAATAGAAGGAAATCGATTAAAAAACTTACCCCGAGGCTGGTCCGACCATGTCATTCCCTGGAGACACTATTGTAAAATAACTGAGTCACCGATGCCATCTTCGAATCGATCAGTACGACTTTCTGTTTCGGATTAGGCAAGGTCTGCACCCAACGAACAAACCTTCGTGCCTGATGGGCTCGAGATCTCGCGTGTCGTCCTGTCGTTTTAAGATCAGTACGTGAGTTATGCTTCGACATGACATATCTGTTTAAATGCGCATCCAACCAAAATCCTTGGGAAAATCTCTCCATTCGCCCAAGTACGTCCAATTATTTTTCGTTTCTTGAAAAAGTTTTAAGCGACGGACGTTGGAGGTCTTTGTTGTCTCGTTTTCGCGAAGCTTTAGCATTCCGATTTATACCCGTCGATGTGACAGGCATTGTCAAATGAGAAGTTTGATCAATTTCGAATTGCACCGGTCTGTATGACGACAGTAGAATTGATCGAGTCGAAAGAGACGGATGGAAATAAATCAATTTGACCGAACTCCTTTTCCTTTTTGAAGCGGAAACCGATATGATTGGGATGGATATTAAGCTAAGGGAAGTGCACGGTTTCTTGATTAATTCATTTAGGGTGTTATTCCATGTATTTTTACCTGCAGTATTGGCGAGTGTTAGATGATGTATGAAATGACCTCACCTGTAATTACCGATTAGATACTTGTTGTTCGTTGTGTGTTGATGTAATTGTTTGTATTAAAATTTTTAATGAAGATTTCCATGGTTACAGACTACGGTCAAGTGTTTAAGACTACAGTCTGCTCTCTATTGTTGTATTCATCGTGCTATTTGACCAGTTGCAGATCTTTGTCCAGATAACAATTGTGTTTTATAACCACCCAGTCTCAAAGTTTTGGTTATCGAATGATCAGAGGGTACCAATCATATAATTGTTGATTATTGCATGCCTGTCTCAGTTCTGTGTTAAAAGTTTCCTACGAAGATTTCCATGGTCCAAGACTGTGGTTAGATGGCCAGGTCAACAGTCTAGACTTCATAATAAGTGCTTATAACTGTTGAGTAGTCTCCACCCTAAGTTGTACTGACCAAAATTATATGCCCGCTCTAAGCGATTTGTTTGTCTTGTACAAAGTTATACAAGTCTCTTCCTCTCCTTCCCCCCAAAACATTGTTTCGCTGAGGAAACTTCCGCCATTTTGAGAGAACCTGTTGCATAATTTAGCACGGGGCTACTATAGTATTTTCTAACTGTTTGATTGTAGTGATAGTGGATTTCTAATTCGGGAATTAGAGGGGAAGGGGATTTTAAATTGAGGGATTATTGATGGAGATTTTGTCGCGGGGGATTTCGAATGATCATATGTATTCAAAACACAAACATAAAAATAGAAGCATTTGTCGATACTGTTAGAGAACAACAGACCTGTAACATGATTCCAACCACTTAGTTCTTTAGGCAGATATTTACCTTAATAGTTGGTTGAATTATACAATTTTGTAACTCGTTCATCGTGGTTGTCGGTCCATTGAGAACTATAACATAAAGAGTAATCTTACCTCGTATCAGGCATGCAGATATCATCTCCTTCTAATTAGAATTTTGAATCTACTAATTTTAGATTCTTTTTTCTGGTATGGTAATAATTTCTTAGCTTATAACAGCTTAATAAAGACGTAATAAAAAGGCGGAGACCAAATTCCAATTCGTGGACTGTATGTCCAGTTGGAAATTTCCAGGTGGACTTGACCACGAGGTAAAAACTACGTAGTGAGACCATAGCGTTTTGGCCGTTTTGGCTTGGGGACCAAGAAGGCAAAGTTTGCTGAAACTTTTTTAAAAATTATTTAGAGAAAATGTTGTAAAACGGATGTTAAAAGTAGTAAAGAGGCAAATATATACAAAAATACGAAAAAAATAAAATTTGAGACGAGTTTGACCTCCTAGTCATGACTACGTGGGTTTGGCGTCGATCTGGCCTCAAGGTCAACACGATCAAAAAGTTATGGTTTGATCATGAAAATAGATTACTTGGTTTTATCATATGTTCAAACCACCTGCATATTTTCAATAGGGTGAGATATTAGGATATGAATTCAATTGAGCGATATATAAGTACAAATACTTACTTGTAATAATAGTATTAAAGTGACAGAATACTAGCTTTTATTTAATTGTATACATATTTATGCCATAACATGCATTCCATTTATTATTAATAAAAAATTCCATAATACATCTGTAAGTATTAAACTAACCCAAATCAACGCCGAGAATATTACCCTCAGCTTTCATTACTAAATTATGTCGAATAAAAATAAATGTCCCATTTATAGAAACTCAATTCGATGCTTTGATTTTCTCCACTTCCAGTGCGGAAACTCCGCTTTGTTTGACTGCCTCGTAAACTCCCCCATAAAGCTGCAAGCCGAACATAGTGATATTCGATGTATCCAGTGCTTCTTCCCCGTCAATTTTCACTCCACGATAATAAGCTTGAAAATTGGTGAGTGGCAAACTGACAACGGAAAACTTATCATCAGACATAGGAGTCGTAAAAAATTGTTCATATCCAATATCGTTGGTCTGCATTCCTTTGTGCCTCAATACAATTTTGTAATGTGAATTTTGTCCTTGACCCCTGCAGGTGATCTGGATGTTGTTGTAGTCCAAGAGGTTCCAGGTTACTACAGTCTCAACTCCAGCAAATCCAGCTCCATTTGGTTGGGGATTCAGAAGCGTAAAAAATACTGCTCTCTGGAATATGCGAGACTTCTGCAATGTTAAAACGGCTTTAGATTTACCGGGTGTCCTCACTGTATCCGATGATTCTATCCATCCATCGAGGTTCTCCATTGTTGTGAAATCAAATAGGTCCATCGAACTTGTGCTGTAGGATTTAAGTTTCACGTAATGAAGCAGTACATCATAATTTTTATACAAGAATAGCTTACACATAAGAAGTACCATTTTGTACAGTAGTCCACGCCCTTGTCCAAAGTTATACTAGACTCTTTCTCTCTATGGATATAAACAAAGATACGAAAGTGGGGATAGTGAGTGGATATAATTTTGGAAGAACTCCCGCTATTTTGAAAGAACCGACCGTATAACTTAGGACGATCACTACTGTACCTTTGCTTTTACCTTATGTAAAATTTGTAATAGATTATAATGAAACATCTATCGAGAAAGTCATTGTTATTGTGGTATTACTTATTATGGAAATTACGTACTGTTTCGAATTACTGCGTACGCCATCTGTCAACAAAAAATGGCTTTCAAAAATGTCGAAAGACTTATAGAATAAAACGTTTGTCCGATTTCATATTATTCAAAGAAGTCTTTTAGGTTATATTTGATTATTCCTGACTTGCGTGTAAAAACGCAACATTTTATATATAAAGGGAAGTTGCAGAACTATTTTGGTAAAAACATATGCAGATTTTTAACATACAATTAAATTTAATTTGTTATTGGAGATATACTTCGTATATTTCATGCGCATAAACGCCGGCAAGATAGAAATGTCAATCCAAAACAATCGTCTGTAAACAAGGTCAAGGACTCAATGTGTCTCGGTAAAAACAGAACATAATGATGCATTCAAGAACGATTTCTATAGAATTACTAAAAGCATTATTTACCGAAACTAACCAACAATCAAATAAACATAAATACTGTCCTCTTTTATATTAAGCACGCAAATGTATCATCAGAAGAAGCTTATCGGGTGATTTACACGATATAAAATTCTAAAACGAAACAAATTCTGAACTTATATAAACAGTACAATTAATCCTTAAAATCGTCATAATTTAGAGAATTTTTCGACCTCTGAAATTATATGGCTATCAAACAGAATTTCTGAAATTTTGAAAACTTTGTCGTTCGGCTTTAAATTACCGAAGTACCAGCCAAACGACATTGAAAATGTTGCATCGTGCGAGAAAGAATATGAATCAATATTCAATTCTGCTGTAGTTATTGTCCACGAATAACCTCGAAAAAACAGTCACGATTTAGTTAACCTCGTATTGAACATTCACCAAGGAATAGATAAATCTATGTTCGATGAAATTACAGTATGTCCCTAGTAAAATACAAATTGTGCTCATGAAAGACACATGCGTTAAAAGTTATTGTTTTCTCTGGCTAAATAAATATTAAAACGCTAGTCAAGTATACAATCATTAACCGTAAAATATGTTTAGAATTATTTACAATATAAAAATTAAGAAAAATACTGAAGAATTATACCAAAAATTTAAGTGTTACTAATTTAACAGTTAAAACTGTTAAGGCTTCATCATTTTTATTTTAGACATTTTCTGAACCCAGTACATTTTATATATTTTTGGGTTATGTAGATGTCGAAACGCGTCAATAGTTTATAATTTGAAAAACGAAATGCCCTTTTGTTATCAAAAGTATTGTGGGATTTCAAAATGGCCACATTGTAAATAAACGGAATTTTAAACGTTATTTATAAAATTGTAATACAATTATAATATAATAATATTTGCATTTTAATGTGAATGAATCAAAATCTGCGAATAACATTTCAACATAAAAAATAAATTTTTAATCATTTTTTAAATTCGTCTATATTTTTGCAAAACTATTATTTAAATTGAAATTGATTTTAAATTCCTGATAGACACCCAGTAATAACGGTCCAATGTATCTAACAGTCGGTTTTCCTTTGTTCTATTTACTCGTGCGCATGCGGTTTATGTATAATGTGCACGTGTCAGTGACGACAATGTTATCCAGTTTGTTTTTCCAATTTAGCTTTGATAACTAATTTGTGAAAGTTTTCGGTATCGTTCAGAAGTTTATACTTATACTGGCAGTTGTACGAACAGAGGATTTATTGAACGCTTTTTGCTATTTATGTGGATACAATTTTTAATTTTAAATTATTGTTCTTATTTCTATAATTATTAATTATGATGCGTGCTCATCTTCAAAGAAGTTAAAGTTATTTTCGTGCATTTAATCATTTCTCCATTTGCAGTCTCTCAATTACGGAGTATTCGATGTTGAACACTTACCGAGGAGAGTGATTACGTACCTTACATTGCATGTTTACAATTTAATCCTAGTTTCATACGACCCAGTTGTTGCCATAAATTTCGCAACCAATAAAACGAAGAACGATTTAGATTTTTTTAAACTGTTCATGTATGAACCCTGATAAGGAAGCGTTCTTGAACCGCAACGCTATTCGTTTTAATACTTCAGTTACCCGTTCATATACGCTTTAATGTTTTTCGATACTTTTTTATTCGTTTGAATGCGCAGCTTAATTCGTGTATATCCTCGAGCAACTTTAACTTTTCCCTACATTCTTGCGAATCATAAACGTATGTGTTCCAATAATTGTCTATCCGCACGAATCCGTTACAATAACTCTCTAGCCCTCCGAATCCGTATAGTGTTAACGCTTAATAACCGATTGAAAAGAATTAAAAGTATTCATTGAACCGGACATGAACTTTGTATTTATTTAAACATGTTTTTATTTTACCGAATCTGAATTCTTTCATTAGGGTTTTTGTTAACACCAAATTTTCAAAACACCGTGGAAGTTATCATTCGTGATATTTATGCAGGAAAGAAGTATTGTTGTACGTACAGTCCTACCTCCGTAATTGTTTCCCTGTACACAGAAAAAACACCACGGTTGTTACAACCTAAGATATGGTTGTCTTGACCATACTATATTGATAATTATGTCCCTTCCATACTATAGTAACACCAACCCTTCTACGGTTGCTGTGACCATATCTGTTGAAAGGGTTTCCACATGCAAAGTTCTCTTTACAATAGCAATGGTCGACCTATCAATATTTTAATTCACTATACTTCTTTGGTTGGTAGGTCAAAACCTGTTTTTTCCGTGTATAATTGCTGTATTCCTAATACCATTCTTAATTGTAGTCCCAAAATATTCCGTAATTGTTGTCCATGGTCCCCCTTCCAAGTGCATCATAAGAAGAAAGGCACACTTGCGCATGCGCACGTATTAACTGTTTCATACACGGAGAAGAGGAAGTAGGGGCGGGAACGGCAGACATGCAATTATGGGGGTATGAGGGGAAATTCGGCCCCGACCAGACAACAATTACGGAGGGAGGCCTGTAGTTGATGTAGTCATGTAGTTCCTAATAACCTTCTAAGTCCATCTGTAAGTGTGCTTCCTACTAAATCCCTTTTCCAATTATTTGGTTAAGGTTTTTTTTTCCGACATCGTGGCATCACCTATTTCTAGTTTCGAGGCCGCTTATCCTGATCTAATATTTAAACAATTTAAAAAGGCGGCTTTAATATGGAGGACTGTATTGCAAAAGTGTACAGTAGAACTTCGTTAAGACGTCACTGCGTTAATACGCCATCTCCATACGACGTCGGAAGTGGGAACTATCCCTCGTTAATACGACATTTCATGCCCATCACTGCCTTTTCTCTCAGCACTCTCGGCAGAAGGAAACTTAACCTTATAAAAAGTATACAAAAAGTATAACAAGTAAACGAAAAATGATTGAGAAGCATTGAAATTTCAATACTTCTGAATCCTTTTTCTTACTCTTTGAATAAGTATTGGTAAGCATAGGATGCATTCAGAAGGTTTCAAAATATGCATGCCAATGCTTCATTCGGGATAGTGAAATATTGGTTCTGCAAGTTTTATCCGAAATTATTGAGAACCATTCAAGAACAAGCTATTCACGAAGGTCAATAAATAAAATTTAAAGTTCAAAAATGAATACATTTCAATCATTCTGAATAAGTTTTCGTTTGCTGGGATGCTTTTGCGCAGGTTTAGGGAAGGGAAGCTCACTTGCTCTCTCGAACGACGCCTTATCGAGGTTCTACTGTATTCCATGTAGATGAAAGTGGTACTCTAATAAATAATACTCTAAAAAAAACAGCTGGGACATTTCACGTCATCAGTGTAACCAATTAATCATCAAGAAGTTTGAGGGCTCACAATGTTCGTCTGGTCAAGCGCTTCCAAAAATGTATGCTTTCATGGAACATTCAACGAAAACGATAGTAAAATGTTCTGTTTTGAGAAATGTAGGGGAAGTGCGTCGGTTATGGGCACGGCCCGGTTGTGGGCACCTCCTCGTAAATTGTAAAACTTGTATCTTGACATTACGCTGCTTTCGTGTTAATGCCGTAAGAATAAATATATATAAACATTTCCGTCGTAGCAGCGAGCATAATGAAACTGAGCTGAAATAAATAAACAGAAAAGTGATTGTATACTGTTTTCAAAGTGATAGAAATCAGTGTGAATTGTTTCGAAGCGGTAAGTATTTAATTTTTTGTACTGTGTAATCATTATACTTTGTGCTTTGATTTCGTTTTTAACCAAAATTTTTGGATCACATAATTTATTGGCGTTTTAAATAATCACAGCCATTCCCGGTTATGGGCACCTTCATGTAACCGGTTGTGGGCACCCTTTTTTTCTCATTTAATGCGTGTTTAGTTCAGAAACATAGCAATATCGTTGTTTATATTGACCTAATGTTCTTATATTACTTTGATGAATTGTTAATGAATTAAATGCAATGAATGTAGTTGACCGGTACATTTGAAGTGCGCTAAACATGCAAGAATTTTGATTCCGATTTTGAAGATTAGTGAATGACTAATGTGGAAAGGTGTTGTGTTCTTTTTGTTAGCGGAGGCTTTAAAGTAAATAAATTTTTATTTTCTTATTATTTGTGGTAGTTTTCCTTCATATTTTTTCATTTTTACCAGATTTTTCAAGAGTACAAATATTTGTTGTGTCAAAAATTGTCACTTCACTAAATGTATGATAAAATTTTTCTTTTACAAGGGATCAATTTAATTCTTTTACAGGAGTTAGCTAAGGTATCTAGCTTTCCACTGATACACATATGTCTGCTTAATATGAATGTTAAAAAATTATTCGTTAAAAATAAAAGGGTGCCCACAACCGTAGCTCTTCTCCTGCGTCCAAAAAGCATGTAAAACTTATTTTGGGACTTTTTATTGCGTATAATAATAAGAGTTCCTAATACAAAATTACGGATCCAAAATGGCGGATATTATACCCCTACCAATCCAAAGACAGATTCTCAACAAGCGAAGCCGAAAACCCCCGAATTTCCGGTTTCGTCTCGTTAAAGTAAATTTCTGCATTTCTGTTGGCCATCTTTGATCCGTCATTTTGAATTTTAACGTCAAAATGAAGGTTGCATTACGCCTTCATTGGGAAGTGAAATTTCACAACAAAAAAACAAAAAATGTTGACTAACAATATACTATATTAGCAGATTCATTTAAGAGTAATCTAATTAGTAGTAGATTTATAGAAAATTTTCAGAAATTACAATTATAGTGAGTTTCACAATGTACAACTTACCACTGAATTGATGGGATTGACACCATACTTAGAAGAAGCAGTTTAGTTATCAATCTTCTTCGCAGCATTTTCGGGGAACCTGAAAATGAAAAAATCTCCTTTACTACGACCAGTACGCGAGACATAATTCGAAGAAATTCTGTAGAATAAACTGTAGAGAGATATGAGAATTTATTAGAATTTGTCTTAAGGGAGTTCTAAAGTGCTCCGACGATAAGGTCGGAATTTTCACTAAAAACGTAAATAAAAAAATGACTGAATCGTTTTACAAATTCGGGCTCTGTAAGGGCAATTTTAATTGCTATAGGCGGTATCCTAGAAAATGTCAAGGAAATTAATTGAGAATTGACCGAGAATTTTCGGAAATAAATAAAAATCACTCATTTTCCAAAATTCTCGGTCAGTTTTAATAAATTTATTGATAATACAAATATCCGTCTACTGGTTCTTATATTATGATAAATCTAATCAAGAAAACGAATTCTAATTTTTTGTTTTTTCATTACAAGGTTTTTGATTATTGCCCAGTAAACGAAAACGAATAGAAAGTTAAAAATACGAATTGAAATGAATTCAAGTAAATTAACATTAATTAAAACGCATGAAAATGATTAATTGAATCCACTTTTTAATTCATTTTAATTCACTTGAATTCATTTCAATTCGTATTTTTAACTTTCTATTCATTTTCGTTTACTGGGTGTGGTAAAGCAATACCCAGACAGCAGAATAAAAATCAAAGCTCACAATGAACTCTAAATGTTATCTAAAAGATGTCAGATGACCCACTTTCTGAGGTTTTTCTGAACATGAGTTCATAAAGATGTCATAATGACATCGTATCAGAAAAACCTCAGAAAGTGCGTCATCTGACATCTTTTAGATAACATGAGTTCATAAAGATGTCATAATGACATCGTATCAGAAAAACCTCAGAAAGTGCGTCATCTGACATCTTTTAGATAACATTTAGAGTTCATTGTAAGCTTTCCTTTATTCTGCTGTCTGGATACCTTATACAAAATCGAAAAGAACCGGAATAAAATACACCGAAAAAGAGATTTTTAATGGGTTTGAAAAAGTTGTGTCTTATTTTGCATATGAATAACTTTGACAAGTTTGATTTTTTAAATATTAAAAGTCCCTAAACAGAATCACTTTACCTACACTAAAAAAAGTGTCAAGTAAAATTACATTGCATTAATGTAATCATTTCCAACGATTTTTGTGGTGAAATTACAGATTTGTTGTATTACAATAAAAGGGTAATTTTATATTACAATAAAAGGGTAAATTTACATTAAAATCGAAAAATTAAAAATTGTAATATTACAGCAATCATGTAAACTCCCAATAGTTTAGTATGATATCACAGTGCAGTGTAAAAAAATAACCTGACTTATGTAAAATTCCCCTAATCTTGTATTAAAATTACATTGCTCCAAGGTAATTTTACATCGATAAGGTTATATTTTACCAGCTCTTGGTAAATTTCCTGCGATTATCAGTGGTATTTTTGTGTCCTATGGTTTTCATGGTAAATTTACATCAGCATTTTTTACAGTGTAATATAAAGTTTTTAATTTAATATCACATAATTGTTGATTCCAAACTTACTGCAATCCTTTGTCTACAAATACGAATTTGAATGAACCGCCAAATGTTGGTCTTTCTATAGATGGCATCGTAGCTGCATGCAATTGCGGATATAAAAAAAAATGGGTTCAAAAATACCCGATAAGAGATTTCGAAAATTATAATTAGTGGCTGTAAAAATAATTATAGATTTTACAACAATGTATTTTTTATAAACGTTTCAAAACTTTACCGGATCCGCACGTGTTCTATTTCCTTTTGTTTTATACAATGTCGCTTTTCGTTGGAGCCACTGGTGAACGCTTAATATACACCTATCTTCTTCTAACAAATTAAAAATTATGCGACAGAAACACACTTTGGTCCAAGGTGACAAACGAAAGTAAGCGTCTATATGAAAACAAATATGGCCGATTACGCCGCTTCCGGTTTCCGGTAATGCGGTTGCGGCTTCAGACTCGTTTGTGCAAGCCGAAGCGGTCGACGCGTAGTTGACTAAATCTTTTGATATTTTCAAAAAAACGTACCTTTTCAAAATGTCGACTACTTTCAACACTGATCCAGGCTTCTGTTCAGATTGCGGGTCAATTTTACCAATTTTAAACGAATCCGGTCGAGTGATTTGCTACGGTTGCAAACGAGAATGGGGAGAAGAAGGTGCGTACTGCGCTTTATTTTTAACTTCCGATAAATTCTGTTATATAAGTTTCGATTAACATTGGAGATTCGGAATTTACTGAAATATGTTCAATTTTTCTTTGTTGCTTATCTGCTTACAATTTTGTTTATTTTTGTACACTATTTTTTTTGCATTGGCTTCATGCGGCGAAAACTAATCAATAACGAAGCCAATCTTTTTCCTTTCGTTTGAAAGTGTCATGGCTTCCGAATAAATTCTAAATTTTGCGATTTATTTGCAAATTCTTACTTTTATGTGAATATGTTTTTGGATTTGTTGAAAATGTTAAATTTTTTGCATTTTTTTTTTTTAGTGATATTTTTTTAATAATAAATCTGTACGATTCTTTTATTGTTGCTATGTAATATTTATTGTAGATCATGAATAATTATCTTTTTGTTTGTTGCGAATGAAAACTAATTGTTTAATGTTTATTGCCATAGTGTTGTGTGTTTCCTAAAGTAAATAAAAATAGAAAATGGAATTTCTTTGTATATAATTATAAAGAAAATATGAAAGGCAGTAAAACCTAATTTTACTGATTTATTTTACTGAAATTAATAGAAGCAGCCAAATGATATTCCGTTTTCTATCATGTTTTAATTAAATTTTACAATTTTTTATTTTGAATGCAAATGCATGTTTTATTGTTGCAAAAACGTAGCATGATTACATTTAAGGTAAAATACAAACCTGTTACTTTTTGTAAGAGCTACTAATACTTTGACGAAAATTAATCGTAATTTACAATGAAACTGAAACTAGCCGCAGATTCGAAAAAAAGAATGATTCTCAATTAAAAAAAGTAATTTTTTGAAAAAGCAGCAACTCTGAGATGTCCTTTTACTCATAAGTAACAATAATTTAATAGTTACAATGAAATAAACAATTTTTACTACTATTCCGAATCAGTGGCCAGTTTCAGTTTCATAACTTACATTTGCTTATTTTATAACCGCTGTTATGTTATGTTTTTCTGCTAAATATTGTCTAAATCCAGCTTTGATTACAAATGTTTATATCCCAAAATATGTGATGCTTATAACAACAATGAATATTTACCAAAACAATTTCAAATTTGTTTTTCAATATACAAATATATTGTTAGAAAATTAAATACAGTAGGACCTCTCTTATTGTAATTGGTAAAGTTTTTCAAGATGGCGCCGACCTCTCTTATTCTAATTTTCCACTTACCCCCACTTACTTTGCTTGCGAGCTTGTGATTCGTGGACAATATTTTTTGTTGACTTTTCGTGTGATAGTGGGGGAATGATTAGAATAAGAGAGGCTGGACAATTAGAATAAGAAAGGCAATTAGAATAAGAGAGGTTCGAATAAAAGAGGTCCTACTGTAGGATTAAATGTTTTGACAAGAATGTTATTGTTCTTTATACAAATTTTAAGACGAATCCTTTTAAATTTTCTAAAAATAAGTTATTGATTCAATAGATTTCTTATATATACTGTAAAAAATCAAAATGAATGTTACAACGTTGACAAAAATTACCCTCTTTCAACATAGTAAATTTACAATGAGGAATATTGTAATTTTGTAACTTTCGAATCGTTACTTTTCATATAATATTGTATATTTTTCCTCGATTTGTAAAATTCCAATGTGGAAAAAAAATTCCCACGAATAAAGTCGTAAGTGTACACAATTTGGTATATTTTCAATATGCAACATTGTAAATTTACATCGCAGCCTTGAACCCTAACCTCAATTCGGACAAAAATCCTACACTGTAAAAAATGTAAATGAAATTTATAATTTTGTTGTGATTTTCATGTCTAAAAATGTGGTGATGTTACCACGTTAAACATCGTAAATTTCCTAAGGGAGATTAGGAATATCAGAACGATTTGTAAATTCACACTGAAGGTTTACCACCTTTTTACAATATGAGGGGAAATACCAATGGTGTAGTTAAAATTAATTTTTATATTAAAATTCCACATATTTTAGTTTTATTTTGTTTTTAAATGTAAAACTGAGGAAAATATTGTAAAATTCATTATATGATGGATTTTAATATTTTAGAGATTTTTAGAGCTATAATCTTTTGTCTAAAGAAAACATTAAATCTCAATTCGTTTGTTGATAGTAAAACTTTGATCGAAAGCAAGATTTAGAGCTATAATTTTTTGTCAATAAAACTTTTCTTAAAAGAAAATATTAAATCATAAAATCTAAATTCATAAATGATTAAAATAACAAATTATTATTACAAGCCACTACAGTTCAGGATTACGTACATAAATTTTACCACATAATGTAGAGTGCAAATCACCTGCCCGCATAAGGCTATTGCGCTTTAGAACATAACCTAAAATTTTTCCTACACTGTAAAAAATCAAAATGAAATTTACAACGCACTGGTAAAATTCGGATATAAAATTTCTGTAATAATACTGCGTTGAGCGTAGGATTTTTTTTCCGAATTGAGGTTAAGTTCAAGACTGCGTTGTAAATTTACAACGTTGCGTATCGGAAATGTACCAAATTATGTATTCTTACGACGTTGTTTATGGGTAATTTTTTTGCCCACATTGGACTGTAATTTTACAAATCGAGGGAAAATATACAAGATTATATATGGAAAGTGACAAAGTTACAATGTTCCTCATTGTAAATTTACCGTGTTGAAAGTGGGTAATTTTTCTGCCCATGCTCAACGTTGTAAAATTCATTTTGATTTTTTACAGTGTATATTTTGTTGAAAATTTACTATTCTCTTGGAGAATTTAAACTTCTCTACGAGGTAATATTACCATAACCTGTAAAATCCATTTTCAATTGTAAATTTACAATTACAAGTTGACATTTACAAAGGTAAAAAAGTAATATTCACAGTACCTATGTAAATTTAGAATAATATTATGTAAAAGTCCTTCTTGTAGCATGGGCAATATTAGGTCCCACTCTGCAAGTTGTAAATTTACATTTGTATTTTTTACAGTGTAGTAGAACCTGCGATATCGCATATATGATTATAAGAAATTGTCTGTAATATCGCCAAAAAACAGGAAAGTGATTTCTCTCACCGCTGCGAGTATTCTTACACGTCAGTCACTGCATGAAGCATGTGCGTTTTGCCTTGATTTGACTTATTGCAATCGCAGGTTAAGAAGTACAGTCTTTTAAATTGTTTAAAATTAAGATGATCGAATATCATAAAGAATGTTTTCGCAAACGGTACAAAGTAACAAAACTTCAAACTTAACCTCAAAATTAGACTTGACAATTAGTACAAGAATATTTATAATACTTGATTTACTTTCTTATTTTATCTATTACAATTTCTCTACATTCGTTACAATATTCAATCATTTTATAATAAAGCGTTTCAAAAGGAATAATTGCAAGGCCTGATGTCTGTTTACATTTTAATTCATATTGTGCATTTCGAAAACATAAAAGGAAATGTAGAAAGGTTAAAATAACTTGTACACTGTAAAAAATGAAAATGAAATTTACAATGCATTGGTAATTTTCAATCATGAAAATTTGGTAATAACACTACGTTGAGCGTTGAAATTTTACCGAAGTGAGGTTAGAGGTTTACCGCCGCATTGTAAATTTACGACGTCGAGCATAGGGAAAATACTAGACTGTTGTACTTTTACTACGTCAAACGTAGGTAATTTTTCGAGCCTACGTTGGACGTGGTAATTTTACAAACGAGTAATATATTACAAGATTTAAGGAAAGTTACTGTGTTCCACATAGTAAATTCACTGTGTTGAAAGTGGGTAATTTTCGAACCCATTCTCAACTGTAATTTTACACGATTTTTTTTTTACAGTGTATGTTATTTACTGTTTATATATTACGCTTTATAAAATTATAAACCTTTGTTTAGAAAGCCAATTTTTGTAAATTTTTGCCGATATTTTCCTACACTGTAAAAAGTGGCAACGAATTTTACAAATCTATTGTAATTTTCGATGTTGGTAATATCGATGTTGTATCGCTTCGATGTTGTAAAGTTCCTAAGTGAAATTCGGAACTTTAAAAATTGTTGTATATATCTTTATGTAGAAAATTATAAAATTACAAAGGCTCGTAATATTGCAGAAGGTACACTGTAAAAAATCCGTAATGAAATAACCCATGTATAAAGGTAATTTTACAAGTTTGTTGTAATTTCTGTACGCTTAATGTAGTAAATTTACAACAAGCTTGTAAAATTTACCGTTATACGTAGGTCAATTTACTATATTAATTGTAGGGAAATTACGAGCTTGTAAAATTACCATTATATGTGGACAATTTCATTACGATTTTTTACAGTGTAACGATGGGTTTTTATCTTTGGCGGTTAGGAATTTTACAACACTTTATAATTTTACCATACAATAAGTTGGTTGAAATCGAGCCGAATAAATTTCTCAAATTTTTTTGCCTGATCACTAAAATTATTCAGAAAAGTTAAAAAATAATATATATTTTTTTTAATAATTCGAGATATTTGACCCTAGTTTTAGAAATTTAAGAAATTCATTCGGTGAAGTTGTAGAGAATCTTTTTCTTGAAAAAATAAGCCGTCATTCATTGAAATCCATTCATTTTTAGAAAAGTTTTGAATGAAAATAAGAAGAAAATTTGAGTCGCTAAGAAAAGTTGGTTATCAAATTATTTTTGCAAGTTTCAATTTTTTTTCAAGAAAAATAATGCCCGAACTCTGTCACAATATCATGCATAATAAAAATGTTATTCCTGGAAGTGTTATTAAAATATTTTCGCTAACATATTATATCCTGGGGTCTAACTACCTTAAAACTCAAAATCTTTAAGAAAGGAAAATTTATGAACAAGTACACTTTTATTACATCTTTTAGATTATTTATTCATAATTTCTAGACAATTTAGTTTAATGTATTGAAATAATTTTAGTATTTTTCAATCAAATAAAGAATAAAAATTAAAAATGGTTGAGTTTAATAAAAATTAGAAGAAAAAAAATACAAGGGTCAATAATTTGGAGGGTTTTGTAATAAATAATAAATAAATAATTAGCAATGTTTCGACTCTTATATGAGTCCTCTTCAAGGCTATGTAAGACAATTTAGTTATTACTAATTATTTGTAATGATCTGCAAATTTTGCTAAAAGTGATAAAAATGGCACTTTTTCATTCTACACTTCCGAAAAGAAAACAGCAAGATGTACTGAAAACATAATGAACCTTTTTTGTAGAGCACAAAATTTCCTACAAAAGTCAGTACATGCCATGGTCAAACGTTAATATGTTAGCAGCGTATAAAGCTGGAATTTTGTCTTACAATTTAACTTATGAATATTTTAAAACTTCTGTAAAATATGATACATATTCCATCATTGCTCGTGGACATCCTATTAACTTTGAACCAGGGCCCTTCCTGACTTTTTTGTAAGAAATTTTGCGCTCTACAAAAAAAGGTTTTGTATATTTTGAGTGTATCTTGCACTGTTTTTTAATACGGAAGCCTTAGAATGCAAAAACTACACTGTGAAAAAATTTCCATGTAATTTTATAGTGAAATAGCAGAAACTAAAATACCAGCGAAAATCATGGTAAATTTACAGCACTGAGGTAAAATTCCTACATTACAGATGTGATTTTACATGTGTACTGTAAATAAGACGTTGGTCGGTTTTTGGTGAGGAGAGAGAGGAGCAGATGCAAGTGCCTAGTTCAATTTACAGTGCGCTTGTAATTTTACATTCTCTGTGTTTTTTTTTTTACGTGAAAAACTATGGAAAATTACACTGACGATGTAAAATTACATTTTTTGAAATTACACAATCAATGTAAAATTACCACGATCATATTTTTATTTCCACTTGTGATGTAAATTTACATTTCCATTGTAAATTTTACATGTTTATGGTAAATTTTCCTCTATTTTCGAGTGACTTTTACAAGAAAATTGTAATTTTACTATGGAAATTGTAATTTTACTACGAAAATAATAAGAAATTTCAACAAAACTGTAAAAACTTTAGAAATATAATTTTATTTTTACTTTTCACAGTGTACCAGCATTTTTCACTTTTAGTAATGTTTACAGATCAATACAAATAATTATTAATAACTAAATTGTCTAGAAATTATAAATACATATTTTCAAAAATGTAATAAGTGTCCTTTTCCATAAAATTTCCTTTCTTAACGTTTTCGAATTTTAATCGCCATTTTACGTTTATCAGAACCCGTACGGCAAACAGTTGCTTATTGTATGAAGCAAAAATTTCTTTCTGTGTATTGCATGCTTTTCTTAGTTTATATTCGTAAGTACCACATTATCGAGTGTAGAGAACCAACCTACTGTTTTTAAATAGCCATGACGTACAATGAGTACAATGCAGTGTTTTTTGTTGTCTATTTTTTGTAGAATTAAATCTTTGCTACTGCAATTATCTTCTAAAATATTAGGATTTTATTCTTTAATCTGCTACTGTATTGAAATGTTTCTTTCAAATGTTGGTTTTCAAAATTAGATCACTTACAAATTGAAACGTAAAGTAACAATTTTAAGAAATTCTGTTCTTTTGTAAGTCACGTTGCATATTTAACACATGAAACAATCGTGATTAACATTTACTTTTGGTATATGGCCTCTTTATAATAATTTGCATGGAATGAAATTCATTCAATAATTAAACTAAATGAACTCCCATCGCATGACGAGTCCTTTCCCTTTCGCATTGAATCGTATGAAAATAAATGTGGTGTTTTTATGTCTCTTCGTCCCTAAGAATCTAATCTCCTACGAAATCATACAATTCTATACGGCAGCATCCATTTGAAGATAATGATGTACTGAAAGTTAATTTCAGTTTATTTTATGTTTTTGCATACGCAAGTGATTAGTCGAATATTAGATTCACGCGTATTATCATACGAAAACTTTCTCACAAGTCGTAAAAGCAAAGATAGCTTTCTCTTATAAGAACTGTGTGTTACCCCAGCGGAAATAAGAAAGGTACAAAAGCATAGGAAAACGTACAAAAATGTACAGTAATGTAGGATATCGTACGAAATGTGTTTTTTTTTTTGGCAAATTCGGACATTTTGTACACTTTCGTATCTTTCCGTACGATTTGGTACGTTTATGTATATTTATGTACAGTTTCTTATGTTTCTGAACATTTTCGTACTTTTTCTATCTCGCATTTTATTTTATTTAATTTTTTTTTTCATTACATTCTCACATTTTTGTACATATGCATACACTTACGTACGTTTCTGTACGTTTTTTCACATTTCTGTACGTATTCATACATTTTTTAACGTTTTCAGACATTCCTGTACGTTTTGAAACGTTTTTGTACATTCTCATACATTTCTGTACGTTTTGAAACGTTTTTGTATGTTTTCATACGTTTTCATACATTTCTGTACATTTATACGTCTTGGCATATCACGGCTCAGATTCCATCAGAAAATAATTCGTGTTAAAAGTCAAGTCCAGTATACAGCGCCAAAAATGTACATAAAAGTACAAAATCGCTCAAAAACGTACAAAAGTGTACAAAATTTCTGAATTTGCCGAAAAAAAAAACATTTTTATACGATTTTAAGATAGGCTTGATTTCTTCAATAAATATAAATTTTATGGGCTCTGCCTATCATTTGAAAAAAAAAATTTATTCTTTCTTCCTTCTTCATGAATTTAAAGACACTATCACTTTTTAAAATTAAGACTTTATTTAAAATTGAAAACATACAAAAAAAATTTTTTTTAATTATAAAAAATATATACAAAAACAGGGACCCGAGAGGTTCGAAACGTTGAGTCTTTTAAAGTTAATTTTTAGCTTTTTGTATATATTTTTTAAAGAATTTTAAGTTTTATTATTTATAATTTAAAAAAATTTGTTCTGTATGTTTTCAATTTTAAAAAGTGATAGTGTCTTTAAATTCATGAAAAAGAAAGAAAGAAGAAATTTTTAATTTTTTTTTTTCAAGCGATAGGCAGAGCCCATAAAATTTATATTTATTTTTATACGATATCTTTCATTTCCTGTCGTTTCTGCACATTTGTGCACATTTCTGTACATTTTTGTACGAATTTCATTTCCGCTAGGGTACATGGACATACGCTCAAAGAAATTTTAAGTCAATGCGACAGCACTTTGGGAAGTAGTAGTTACCGCACAGATTCTGACGAATTTGAAATGACGGTTACAATTCGAATTCGTTAAAGAGAAAATTTTTATAAACAGATCCAATTTGAGTGCAGCTTTGAGAATATTTATTCATAATTTCTAGACGATATAGTTATTAATAATTATTTGTAATGATCTATAAACGTTGTTGAAACGGAAACACTTGGTACTTTTTTCATTCTAAAGCTTCCGTATCGAATACAGTGCAAGATACACTAAAAATGCACTGAACCTTTTTTATAGAGCACAAAATTTCCTAAAAAAAAGTCAGCAAGAGCCCTAGTCTAAAGTTAATAGATTATCCATGAATAACGCTGGAATTTTGTCTTGCAAGTTAATTATGAATATTTTAGAATTTTTGTAAAATATGAAGCATATTCCATCGTTGCTCGTGGTTAAGCTATTAACTTTAGTCTAGGGCCCTCGCTGACTTTTTTGTAGGAAATTTTGTACTCTACAAAAAAGTTTAAGTGCATTTTTAGTGCATCTTGCACTGTTTTCGATATGGAAGCTTTAGAATGAAAAAAGTGCCAAGTTTTTCCGTTTCAACAACCTTTATAGATCATTTAAATTAATTATTAATAACTACATAGTCGGAAAATTATGAATAACTATTCAAAAAGGTGTAATAAAATTGTATCGTATAAGATCAAATCAATTCAATTCTGTTATTACAGGTCGTTTAAAATAGTATAAAAACGAATAAGAATCTTGAATAAGAATCTCGAATAATTAATACGCCACTAGAAAGAAACAGAATACAAAATATCGATTCCATATACTTTTTCGATCGTACTGAACCACATTCATATCATTTACATCTAATCTCCAGCTGAAACTGATTGTATTATAAGCATAATTCTTTCCTTTTTATACAATTTTATTATACAGTAGGACCTTTCTTATTCGAACCTCTCTTATTCTAATTGCCTTTCTTATTCTAATTGTCCAACCTCTCTTATTCTAATTGTTCCCCCACAAGTCTTCTCCCACTATCACACGAAAAGTCAACGAAAAATATTGTCCACGAATCACAAGCTCGCAAGCAAAGTAAGTGGGGGTAAGGGGAAAATTAGAATAAGAGAGGTCGGCGCCAGCTTGAAAAACTTTACTAATTAGAATAAGAAAGGTCCTACTGTATTAAACTATCTGCATGCATTGTTTATGTCAAGAAATTTAAATGTGTTTATTTGTTGCTTATATCTAGAATATTTTCAAATAAATTTAATTTCCAATTTGAACCAAATGCATGGATTTCATCATTTATGCTACATTCTTTACCTGAGATTACTTGAACAGTAATGAAAATTGAAGGAAAATATCAAAATATGATGAAGTATCCTAATGAATAAAGGATAAAACATCTAAGAATTTCTTCTAAAGTAAATTTTATTTTGTTTAAATATTTAATACAAAATTAAAGATAAATTAAATAGTAAATTTATACACAAAAAATATTTTTAAATATTTCTTACACTTGTAGCATACGGAGATATGGCAATATCGTATGTTGTCAAATTTAATGAAAAAGACACTCTTGACATGGTCGCACAGAAGAACGACACCAGTAAGGAGTCTGATGGTCCGATTGTCGAGCGAAAATGTCCACAATGCTCGAACAATAAAATGTCTTACGCGACATTACAATTACGTTCCGCTGATGAAGGTCAAACAGTATTTTTTACATGTACAAAGTGCAAGTACGTACATACATTATTTACCATGTTATTCGTAAGAGAAAAACGAAATATGTTTACCGTATTAACTTTGCTCTTTTCTACACAATTTTTTAGATTCAAAGAGACGGAAAATTCATAAAAATGACATCAACGACACTCGTTTGTTCATTTATTTATTATCCAACAAAAGCATAGTTAAGCATAAGTTTCAAAATTTATTTTCTACTTGGCCCATGTAAAGTAAAGCGCACTCCACTGTAGAACTGAAATCCTTCTGTTTATTATTAGAATATTTAGTGTTGTTACTTGTACTCCTATGCTTGCAAAGAAATAAATAACTTTATTAATAAAACACTCTCATTTTTATATTTTCCTTTTGTACCAACACTTATTAATGCATGGTAAAAAAAGTATTTAGTTTTTACATATGTATGTGCATAAATTTATTTAACCCATTAACGCCTGAAATGGCATTTTTTATACTTCATTATAAATCGAGTATTTCATGTCAAAATCGAAGTTGAAAACAATTGAAAGGTACATATCCTATTGTTTTCGAGGTCGCTCTTCAAGATTCCGAGGTCGAAATTGAGTTTCAGCCATCAGGAATTCCAATATGGCGCCGAACTTTTAAAAAAATTCCAAAAAATTGGGAATTTTTTATTCTTATCAATTTTTTTCGAGCTATTAGAATATTGGGATTTTATTGAAACTCTGAACAAAGGTGAACAAAATGCTTCAATTTTAATGAACAATTTTACTTTTATACCCCACATCATTCTAACGACCTCGAAATGGCGTCAACAATGAAAATGTCTTCGAAAAATTTCTGAACGTTCTAACTCAAAAACTACATGCTGTTATAAAAAAATGCTAAGAATGAAAAGTTCTTAGAATTAATGGAGAATTATAGTGGAATTTTTTCAGATTTTTGTGATGACATTTTGAGAATTTTTTTTTTCAACATTTTTTTCAAAATCATACTATAATATTTGAAATTCATTTCCTCGAAAACTATCAACTTTTCGAAAAAATTGCAAAGAACAAATAACTCTTAGAATTCATCAGAGAATACACTAAATTTTATTCAGAATTTTTTGTAAATAAATTACAATTTTGAAAAAAATGTTGAAAACAAACGTCTCAAAATGTCATCAAACAAATTTTGAAAAAAAATGTCTCAATATGTCATCAAAAAATTTTGAAAAAAGTCTCAAAATGTCATCAAACAAATTTTGAAAAAAAATGTCTCAATATGTCATCAAAAAATTTTGAAAAAAGTCTCAAAATGTCATCAAACAAATTTTGAAAAAAAATGTCTCAAAATGTCATCAAAAAATGTCTCAAAATGTCAACAAAAAATGTTGAAAAAAAACGTTGAAAAATGTTGAAAAAAAATGTCTCGAAATCTCAACAAAAAATGTTGAAAAAAAATGTCTCAAAATGTTGAAAAAAAGTCTCAAAATCTCAACAAAAAATGTTGAAAAAAAAATGTCTCAGTCATCAAAAAATTTTGAAAAAAAATTTCTCAAAATGTCATCAAAAAATTTTGAACAAAAAATGTCTCAAAATGTCATCAAAAAATTTTGAACAAAAAATGTCTCAAAATGTCATCAAAAAATGTTAAAAAAAAATGTCTCAAAATGTCATGAAAAAAAATGTCTCAAAATGTCAACAGAAAATATTGAAAAAAAATGTCTCAAAATTTCAACAAAAAATGTCTCAAAATGTCATCAAAAATTTGGAAAAAGTCTCAAAATGTCATGAAAAAAAATGTCTCAAAATCTCATCAAAAAATGTCTCTAAATTTCAACAAAAAATGTTGAAAAAAAATGTCTCAAAATGTCATCAAAAAATATTGAAAAAAGTCACAAAATGTCATGAAAAAAAATGTCTCAAAATCTCATCAAAAAATGTTGGAAAAAAAATGTCTCAAAATGTCAACAAAAAATGTTGAAAAAAATGTCTCAAAATGTCATCAAAAAATTTTGAAAAAAAAATGTCAAAATGTCATCAAAAAATTAAAAAAAAAAATGTCTCAAAATGTCTCAAAATTTTGAAAAAAAATGTCTTAAAATGTCGTCAACAAATTTTGAAAAAATTTTGAAAAAATTCCACTATATCGCTTGATGAATGTTAAGAACTTTTCATTCTGGGCATTTTTGATCATCAAAATTTGTTTGATGACATTTTGAGACATTTGTTTCCAACACTTTTTTCAAAATTGTAATTTATTTACAAAAAATTCTGAATAAAATTTAGTGTATTCTCTGATGAATTCTAAGAGTTATTTGTTCTTTGCAATTTTTTCGAAAAGTTGATAGTTTTCGAGGAAATGAATTTCAAATATTATAGTATGATTTTGAAAAAAATGTTGAAAAAAAAAATTCTCAAAATGTCATCACAAAAATTTTGAAAAAATTCCACTATATCGCTTGATGAATGTTAAGAACTTTTCATTCTGGGCATTTTTTTTAAAAAGTTGGTAGTTTTTGAGTTAGAGCGTCCAGAAATTTCTCAAAGACATTTTCATTGTTGACGCCATTTTGAGGTCGTTACAATGATGTAGGGTAGAAAAGTAAAATTTTTCCTTAAAATTGAAGTATTTTGTTCACCTTTGTTCAGAGTTTCAATAAAATTTCAATATTGTAATAGCTCGAAAAAAATTGATAAGTATAAAAAATTCCCAATTTTTTGGAAATTTTTTTCATATTCGGCGCCATATTGTAATTTTTGATGGCTGAAACTCAATTTTGACCTCGGAATCTTGAAGAGCGACCTTGAAAACAGTAGGATACGCACCTCTCAATTGTTTTCAACTTTGATTTTGATACGAAATACTTGATTGAAAATGAAGTATAAAAATTGTCATTTCAGGCGTTAATGGGTTAATTGCCTATAAGTAAAAAATATTACACGAATCGAAAACCTTGTTAATCATTCAGTCAGACTGTTTTTTATTAAACTGTCTCGACATGAATATTTCACTTTCATTGCACATATTTTTTTTTAATATGTGTAATGTAAAAGTATAAAATAACCGGGAAAACTTGTGCCTTGCAAGCGACCCGGCGCGTCCCCAGGTGGCGGATAGGGGAACGGCCATTCGACCGGACTTGTGTCCAGTCGATGGTTAGGGTGATCACACCCCGCGGACCAAGCACAGTGCTTCGAGCACACCCCGACGGTAAAGTGGTACGACATACGCTGAAACCTGCAAGGTCGAAGGGGCAAATTCGGCCAATAGTATGTGGACTCCAGATACCGGGCGACCTCTGGTTTCAATTTTAGCCTTACCGGCGTAAGAGGGCTGCGTCGGCTCGACCCTTTCAGACCCTTACTACTCGTGGGATTAAAAATGGATGAAACTAATAATACAACTAATGATTTTGAAACAGTAAAGGACGAAAGTCCTTCTGTCGAACATACCGCAGACGTGGTAGAATTGGAAATTTCTGAAAGGGCTGAAGAGCCCTCAGATTCTTCAAAAACCGACGTTCAAGAGGAGCAACCAGGTTCCCCCAATAACGTCCAACAATCTGATGACGAAGAAGACGATAAACAACATTCTGACGAAGAAACTGAAGGGCTGCTCAACATGGCCCTAAGTCTCTCCAGCGAGAAGAAAACACCTGCTGCTCCTAAAATTAAGGAACGAGTCAGAATGAGCAACGCAAGAAAGAAGAGGTTCAAATGGCACCTCAAACAAGGATGCTCCGTCGAAGAAGCTCGACGTCTTAGTTTGGAAAAAATGCCTCACAGAGGTGAATCAAATACATTCAAAATCGAAGGTGGTCCAGTGATCAGAGACGCTCGGCAGATTATAAATGATAAGATCGCATCACAACCAAAGAAAGCGAAAGAGATACCGAAAAAGGAAGGCATTGTTGGTCGTCCTAAACTTAGCGCAAACAGCCAGAGAGTGCCAGGATCGGTTCGTATAGGGATCATGCCCTACGATTATCCACGAAAAACCTTTACACAAGCACAATTGGAGGATTTAGAAGAAACACTTATGGATGTAATATTGGAACGACGGGCTGGGCCGCTTAAGCCACACTTCTTTGCTTGTAGACATAAAGCCGGATGGATGATGCTACTGTGCAAAGGTAATCAGACAGTGGCATGGTTGAACGACAATTTGTATCGTCTAAATCCTTTTCAAGGAGTCGAAATACGATTGGTAAACAAGGCGGATCTCCCTACTAAAAAAATAGTTACCGCACGTTTTCCTCAAAGTGCAGAACACGATACACCTAAAATATGGGGACTGATAGAGGGACAGAATGATCTGGATACTTCAGCATGGTATCTTTTAAGCAGGAATAACGATCGAGGAATAGCACGACTCACTATAACAGTCGACGATATGTCATTCGAAAAACTAAGACAAAGAAACTTCCTAATAAACTATCGATATGGTGAAGTTCGTTTCTGGGGAAAGAAGATTAGAAGTAGCTCATTTATGAATAAGTTTGCCACATACATGGAAAGGGAAGCCCCTGATGAATACATGAGTCAGGACAACATTAGGCCGTATTCGGATTCTATGCAACAAAATCCTTACTCTTCGAATTTCCAAAGAGACGCATATACATCTTACGGTAGACCAAACAGTCCTCTCCAACATCCTCAACGTATGAATACTTATAGGTCAACCGACCATCAAGACCAATTCTGGGAATCGAAGAGGACAATCAGAAATGACATGGCAGGAAATGGAAGAGCGCCGAAGAGAAGGAGAGTGATGGACTTTTAATAATATATTGTAGTATGTATGCATCAGTGTGCAAAATATTTTACCACCACAACTACAAAAGGCTGTATTAAGATATCCATAGATGTAATATAAGGTCTACTGTGCTTGCAAGAGTAAATATTAGATCCACTCGAAGAAATTACAAACTAATTGTTCCATAATGGTAAGTTGACGCGATGAGAACGTTTAAAAAGGATTATTTGTTGAAGGTACTTTAATTTATTTTGTATTAAAATATGCATGGAAGAATAAATTCCCAATATAAAAAAAAACTATGAGGGCATTCCCAATTCGCGATGCCCGTGATGAGGAACGATTTATGGTCTGAATATTACTAAACCGTAATATTACGCACATAATAATACGGGTGAAAATATTACACCGAAAAAATAGTATGTACAAATTTTCTAATCATGAAACAAAGGATATTCCCACTCAAGTTTTCCAGGAAATTCAAATAAATTAGTAGAAGAGAGGGTTGGGTTGTGAACAGGGTTTTGTTTTTGATCTGTAACTTTTTTTAGAATGAAGATATCAAAAAATGCAAGATAACTTTTTGAAAGCTGAATATAACGCGCAACTTTTTTATTTGGACAGATTTGTATTTTGATCGTTCAGTAAATTTCTACGGCCATTTTTCGAAGGAAGTGAATTTCGGCTGTTTTGAGGTTACGAACCACCGGCCAAATCCTGATGAAAATCGGAAAAATCGAAGTGAAACACTCATAATTGTATGGAAAACGAAAAGTGCATTTATTTACAACAGTTTAACCGCTAGTAGCCAAAAAAATTGGCTTTAAAAGCGTATAACTTGTAGACGCCATTTTGAATTTTGAAAATGTGACATTAGATTCGTATTCAGCGACTTAAAAACCTATAGTATACCAAATTTCATGTAAATTCATTGAAAACTAGAAGTTATTATAGTGAACCCTCTCAATAATTCCGGACAACGCGGAGAGGGGCAATGTTTTTCCAAGAACGCGGGTTCCCTCACTTTCTACTCGTGCGCGGAAATTTTCTCGCGCCCTCTCAGTAATGCCGGTACAACAAACTTGACCCCGAGAGTGTTTTGTTTATTTGTTATGAGGTGACATGTTCGTACATCATTAGTTTAAATTCAGTATTAATTAACATTACTATATAAAACATTAATATAAAACATTAATATTATCAGTATTATATTAATTTTTTTTGTGTTTGGTATTACACTTTCTATATTGCAAGTCTAGAACAAACAAAAATTACTATGAAGGATACAAGACGACTATTTTGCATTTTGCTTAGCGGAACTATTGAGAACAAAGTAAATGAAATTCGAGAGAAAAACATTCCAGATCAGTAGAAGGAGAACAAGTTCGCTTTACAAACTGGGGAAGCGGAACTATTGAGAGGGTCGACCGTATATATGATACATCACCAGTCGTGGCACTTTCTTTGTACACATATGATACATTACCAGTGAATTGATTTAAGAGTCACAACAAATAACGTACAAGTTGTGAAAGTAATAAAGCAATTACAGTAGGGTCTCCCTTATTGCATACTGCAGATTTTTCAAAATGGCTGCGGTCTACCTTATTCTCTACTTCCCCTTTACCCCCACTCTTAGTGGTCGACGGTCGACAACGGTTCGAGATTCGTATCAGCCGCGAAGGTTAGGTTAGGACGGAATGGAGGAGGGAAGCCGACCGAAGGAGAATATATGCAATAAGAGATCCTAAATTAGATGACTTTTTGGTGTTGCGAAGGTTGTTTGTAAGGTTGACATGGCTAAACATTAAAATAAACATGAAGGTAACACAAATAGAGTAAAATTACATAAAAACACTTGGTTTCAATGCATCTAATGATATTTGACAGTTCTGATACAACATGAAATACGGTTGGTTCATAACCTAGCCAGGACGCAATTTTAGAACCGACAAACACAAAATACTCAATCTTAATACGACAAACCAATATTAGATCGAAAAATAGAATCAAAACACTCAGCAAATATGCATAACACTTGCCTTTTCGGCACAAATTCAGCCACTTGGATAGCACTTTACAAACAATCAGAAAACTTTTCACGATCAATTGTCAATACCACGTCTGCAGTTGTCACAAGCAATCTGATTGTGCTTTTCTTTTACAGTAGTCCCCGCCTTAAGTTATATCCTAAGTTATAGATTCGGGTTGTCCAAAGTTGTATACTTGGTTTGTCCAAAGTTATATCACTCTATTCACACTCGCTTTGAGACACACACACACACACACACACACACAGAGAAGCACCCATTGTACGGACATAAACAAAGATGCGGAAGTGGGGATGGAGAGGGGCTATAACTTTGGATAATCTTCCGCCATATTGAAGTAACCGGTTGTATAACTTAGGACATGCCCTACTGTAGCACAAAAACTGGTTCATGATAAAATACAAGCTTACACAGACAGATGGCAATATCGGTCAATTAGGAAAAAAAAGGTGATGATTCATTATTAAGCCCTAAATACACGGAGATACATGCACAAACATATTAGGTTAGGTTAGGTAAGTTAAGGTAAGGTAAGGTAAGGTAAGGTAACGTAATATTTTTGAATATTTATATGGAATTGCTGATAGTTTTGAGGTATGAAAAGATATTGATGTAAAAATTCTCGTAACTGAATGCAGTAACATAGGAATAAAGTTTTGAGCAGAACCCCAAAGTTACATGTTCTACATAATGTGTAATTTACTTCATGTTTTTATGTGTTTAATGAAAAGAGTTAACAAACCGTAATATTTTGGCGTAATAATTTGTGTCGTAATATTTAGACCTATATTCATAAGGAACAGTTCGAAACATCGAAAATGTTTCATTGACCATATCGAACTAGTTTGTGGGTAACAAGCCGCGTTATTATTTTAAATAACAAGAATCCAGAAGAACTTGTTTCGCAAATAAATAATTGTATTTAATTCCGTTTAAAATAATCCTTTTTTGTAATTTATTAGTAGTTTGGATAATTATTTCTGGTTTAGCGAACGTCGTATTTCCTGTTATAGATATCAGAACATGATTCTATGATCTATCTCAGATCAAGGGATATATGAAGTGGCTACGGTGTTAAATATCTTTCGGAGTTTCCCGGCTAATTCTTATTTATCCCAGATCAAGATACATGTTAAGACGTTATCAAGGCTTATCATTATTTGCGATGTTATTGAATGCAGTGGCTGATTTATTGGATTCCTCAACTTACCAACAATGGCTTCATCAATAAGTTGCTAACATGCTGTAGCGAATATACGACAGAGGAAAACGTGAGTATTAATCATACAGATTTTGAAAACTAAATGTAAAGGAAGAACTCAATTTATATTAACCCCTTCGCCGCGGAATACAAAGGTCTTTGTCATTTAGGACTGCAACAAAAACGCAAATTTTTGTCATGATATAAATTAGTCTAAGGAAGTCAATAATGTATCCAATTTAAAAATTCGACCATTTCTAGGCAGTCTAAGGCATATCGAACAACATGCCGTTGTCCATTTTCAAAAACATGATGATAAAAAAATGATACAAGTTTTTTAAAAATGTTGTTTTTACGATTTTTTAAAAATGTTTGTCATAAGCTATGTCACCGTGTTAGGTCAATTTCTGCATTAAAAAATAATGTAATCGAATCAAACTTGCTACTATATGATATATTTTGAAAATTCAAAATGGCGGCTCCAATATGGCCGACAAATTTTCCATAAATCGAACCATTTTGCTTGAAACTTGCTACACGCGGGGTTTTTCGAGGTTGCTGATTATAAATCGAATGAAAAAATTTGAAAATTCAAAATGGCGGATCCAATATGGCCGACAAATTTTCCATAAATTGAACCATTTTGTTTGAAACTTGCTACTCAGGGTTTCTCTAGGTCGCTGATTACAAATATGATGATTTATTTTGAAAATTCAAAATGGCGGATCCAATATGGCCGACCAACTTTCAAAAAATCGAACCATTATCCTTTAAACTTGCTACACTCGGGTTTTTTTGAGATTGTTGATTACAAATCTGATGATATATTTTGAAAATTCAAAATGGCGGATCCAATACCGCGGGTAAATTAAAAAAAAATGGTGGTAGCCGTCCCCCATTAACTTCGATATACAATATCTACTTACACACTTTACTACGAGGATCTTTTGTATTTTTTTGTTTTATATTTTTTGGTTTTTAAAATAAAAACTGCGAAATTTTGAACTCCAGAAATCAATGTTTTGTCCCACATGTAACACAATAATTCGGGAGTACATAAAAAAATGTGAAATTTACACGGGATAATCTGGATAGATAATAAACTCTGTAAAATATCTATAAAAACTAAAAATATGGATTTGTAGTTGAAGAATCCAAGAAGTTTTTGGTACAAACAAAAAATTCAATATAAATATTCTATAAATAATCACGAGTGTTTGTACTAAGATTCTTAATCTGTTTGATTCTGATTAAGGCGTCCGCCATATTGAATCCGACATTTTAAATTTTCGAAATCTGACTTTAAATTCGTATTCGAGGTCCCGAAAACCCCCGAGAAGAAGTATCAAGTAAAATAGTTGGAACTTGGACAATTTGTCCGCCATATTGAATCCGTCATTTTGAATTTGCGAAATCTCACTTCAGATTCGTAATCGGTGATCTCGAAAACCTCTGAGTAACAAGTGTCGAGCGAAATAGTTGGAACTTAGAACATTTATCCGCAATATTGAATCCGCCGTTTTGAATTTGCGAAATCTGACTTCAGATTCGTAATTAGCAACCCCGAAAATCTCAGAGTAACAAGTGTCGAGTGAAATTTTATTGGAATTTATAAAATTTGTCCGCCATTTTAAATTTGCGAAATCTGACTTTAAATGTGCTTTCGAGGTGCCGAAACCCCTCGAGAAAAAGTATCGAGCAAAATAGTTAGAATTTAAAAAATTTGTCCGCCATATTGAATTCATCATTTTGAAATTGCGATATCTGATTTCAGATTCGTAATCGGCGACCCCGAAAACCTTCCAGTAACAAGTGTCAAGCAAAACAGTTGGAATTTAGAAAATTTGTCCGACATATTGAATCCGCCATTTTGAATTTGCGAAATCTGACTTCAGATTCGTAATCGGCTACCCCGAAAACCTCCAAGTAACAAGTGTCGAGCGAAATTTTATTGGAGTTTAGAAAATTTGTCTGCCATATTGAATCCGCCATTTTGAATTTGCGAAATCTGACTTCAGATTCGTAATTAGCGACCCCGAAAATCTCAGAGTAACAAATGCCAAGCAAAATTGTTGGCATTTAAAAAATTTGTCCGCCATTTTGAATTTGCGAAATCTGACATCAGATTCGTAATTAGCGACCCAGAAAATCTCAGAGTAACAAGTGCCAAGCAAAATTGTTGGCATTTAGAAAATTTGTCCGCCATTTTGAATTTGCGAAATCTGACTTCAGATTCGTAATTAGCGACCCCGAAAATCTCAAAGAAACAAGTGCCAAGCAAAATTGTTGGAATTTAGAAAATTTGTCCGCCATTTTGAATCCGCCATTTTAAATTTGCGAAATTTGACTTCAGATTCGTAATCGGCATCCCAAAAAAATCTCTAAAACACCAAATTACTGTAAAATATAACAACATTTCTTCTCGCATTTTTTGGGCCTTTTCGTGAAATTCTCGCCGCAGCAAAGGGGTTAGCAGACGAGATTATTTTTATTGAGAAATATATTAATAAATGATTAAATTTTTATGTTTGCAGCAGATTGACTCAGCCACCAAAACGATAATATCGCAAAGCTTCCTGAGGATCATCGCTCTTGCAAACGGACAGAACCATCATAAAGTTCAGTGACATCATTCCAAAGTATTGGATACGGAAACGGTTAACAAAAAAGCAGTGAATGTTCTTTAAAATCTTAATCCATCTTATCGATGCAGTGTTCTTAATATAGTTTTGTCTAGTTTATAGTTTGGACTATTTTTAGTTTGGACTATTGAGTTGGGTTATAACTGAGCATTATTGATAGCGCTAAACCTCTATCACGCTTAATTGACCATGGACAGTAAATGTTTATCCATTTCGATTAAAATTGTATTCTTACTGTAATGGGTGCATTTGTGTCTTGCTATTTTAGAAGTATTCATATTTGTATACTAGGGCACCGGCATTTGAACTTTCATAAATATACAGCAGAAACCAACCAATAAATACACAATGGATTTTCGAATTACTACATTTTTATTATCGAGTGTTAAAAGTTGTAATACTATTTTACTAACTTTTACTAAAAGAACACACATTTGCGAAAGTTCATATATCAAATCTTGTGTCGCAGTATGAATTTGGAATCGTCAAATGCATTACAAAGAAATGTTTGTAAATTAAACAATATTAGCATTTGATTTTAAAAATAAGGTAACGAATCTCCAAAAAAATGTTTTTTTATTAATGTATGGACAGTTTTATGCCGGTAAACGTGATATCACTTCATTTTCTAAATATTTTAAAATGTATAAGTTCGCTATGAAATAATAAATGAATGGAGGACTTTGGACACAAATATATTTTATATATCCTGATCTTATTTTGTAATGAATTTATGTTTTTTTTTAACAATTATCAAATGCAATGGAGGCGTTTCTATATTTTGTTCTTATCACAATCGTTTTCCAGTGAATGTTTCAGTTTTTGCAGTTGATTAAAGAGGATTTTAAGTAGATAGTTGTAGATTAGTTACTTAAGCGATTGGTTAATACAATGGACAAGTCTGATAGGAATCAAGATTTAAGTGATGAACATAATTTCACTGGAGTTCAGGTAAGTGTCGTAAAGTTGTTTCGAGAAGAAAGAAGCGGATAAAAATGATTCTAGTTTGGATTTTTACAAATCTTTTACCGAAGTGTACTGTGGGAATGGATCAGCAAGACGAGGGCAATGCGTTGATGACAAATATTATAGAAGTAGACCAAGGTATAAAGTCTGTTCTTTAGAAAAGTATTTATCGTGCAAATCAAAGATTTAGAATGGAACTTACTAATTTTTGAACTTTTTGACTCTTGATGATCAAGTGTAAATGTTATAAGAATTTACTTTTTTTTAAAACTTGTGTTGGTTGTTTCATTTCGCAATTTGAACAAATTCCGACGTAAATTTTTTATTGTAATTTAAATCCGAACCATTTCGACCATGTTACGAGAGAGGTATAGCAAAGCACATATTGGAGAAGGGGAAAGAGCAATTTTTATCAACACTGATTGGCTGCTTCTGTACAACCACCAAGTTGCTTTACCTTTCTTATGATTTTGACTAATATTTACGATCCCAGCAAACAAAAACGGATTCAAATGGATTGAAAATTGTTATTCTTTTTATTTATTTCGCCATTTGAAAGTGTTCAAATATGGGAAGAAGCTGCCATCTTCCTTGACTTGAAAAGTTAAAATAAGGGGAGAGCCACTGTAGTGGCGTCTTTCTTCACCTGTATGCTCAAGCGCAAACAGCAATCCGCACTCTTTTGAACACTTTCAAATGGCGATTGGTGGGGGAACTCACGAGGGGAAGAAGTTAACATAAGGGACGAAAGAAAGTTAAAATAAAGGACGCAGTTAAAATAATAGGAGTTAAAATAAGGGGAGGGCCACTGTACTGAAGGCGCTATCTTAAAAAAAAAACTGCACAAAAACGTGTATTTTTAGTTTTTTGAGTTTATTTTCAAAACTACACATCGTACAAAAAAATCGGAAAATTCTCCACAAAAAAAGTTGTATGCATTTTCTTTCTAATATGAACAGTAAGATCGTAAATGAGCAACGAATATGACCATAATCAAGGGCGTCCACAGGGAGGGGCAAGAGGGGGCAGTTGCCCCCCCCCCTGGCCCGACAGTATTTATTAGCCTATGTAACTTCCATTAACATATAGTCGCATATTTAATTTTGCCTCCCCCTGAAAATAATCCTGTGGACGCCCATGACCATAATTCATTTTCCCGAAGTAAGTTCAGCTTTTAAAACGGTATATACATATATGTATACATTGCAATAATTATAGGGACTCAAATTTTACGGTGGTTTGATTATCATACGTACAGAAGTCCTTCCCTTATTCTAATTTGTCCAGTCAGCCAAGATGGCGGCATTCTTCCCTTATTCTAATTTTCCCATCTCCCCCACTACTTCGATATGCTGTCTCACTTTGGTCTCTTTTTCTTTTGTTGCACATGCGCCGTTATTTGTATTTAGAAAATCCACACGTCAACACACGTCAGTGGGGAGAAAATATTACATATATTGTGAGAGGAAATATTAGAATAGAAGAAGAGAAAAAATTAGAATAAGGGAAGGACCACTATACTTGTTGGTTGGACGGGCAGACAGCAAAATAACAAAGAGTGCAGATTTATATCGTAATACAGTAGTTCTCCCCTTATTCTAATTTCTTCTCTTATTGCAATTTTTTCCCTTCTCGTATTCTAATATTTCCCCTCACTCGTTCTCCCCACCACGCCTACCGCTTTATTGTGCATGTGTAGAATGTATGTACGTATGTATAGGTACGGTATGTATCTATGCGTATGCCTTATAGGAGGAATGAAAACATAACCCCTAAATAAAATTATTTTTACACATCCGTAAATTGATCGATGTGTCACAGTGGTTTGTATGTAAATTATTCACGTTGAATGTTTGGATAAAGGCAAAGTTACTTATTTATGTTGAATGTTTGGAGAAAAAAGTGAAACAAGAATTTCAGTAGTGGGGGAGAGGAGAAAATTAGAATAAGGGAAGAAGGTCGCCATCTTGCCTGACTGGACAAATTAGAATAAGGGGAGAACTACTGTATGCTCTAAAAGAAGTCATGGATGGCCCACTTTCTGAGGGTTTTCTAAACATGATGTCACTATTTCCAATGAAGGATCGACGTGAATGTTTTAAATTTTGCTGAATACTTGCTTGGATCGTAAAGTGATGATTGCATTATGATTGAAGCAATTCTGTGAAATTGTCAATAATTCCGAATTTTCGAATGCTTCATATTATTAGTGAAACCTGTAAACACACTGGCAAGTTTTATTTACAAACAAATCACTCTCACTCTGCGGTTCGGATAGTAATCTGCAGGTGTCGCTGTCTCCATTGTAGACGTGAATTTTCTTTTATCACTACTTTGCATCAATCTCTGCAAAAACCTATATTTTTAATTCTGTCTAGTGCAATTCCCAGTAAACGAAAATGGATAGAAATTTATTGAAATTAATTGAAATTTTTACTCGCCAATCCGGATTGTTGATTTTAGCAAATCTATTTCAATTCTGAATTCGTTTGTATTCCTGTACATGGATTGCCCTGCTTCGATTTGTATTCAGTGAAATCAATTACAAGATGGAAGTTGTAGTCTATTGATTTCAATTACAATAAATAGAATTCGCCAATGTTATTTGATATTCAATTGAATCCTTGGTAAAATGAGAGGTTATGTCAATTTATTTGAATTCAGGACGTAGAATTGGAAAGACAATCTTTCAATAATTGTGTATTTCTTTCAAAATCAGATTACTTTTTATTCTTTTAACAGAATAGGCAACCTTCTGTATATAATCCAATTATTAGCAGAAATATTGTAAATGAATTCATTTCAGTTTAGTGTGTGGAATTGCCGATTTTTTTATGTATTGAAATCAATATCGAATGAAATAAATGTGTGGAAGGGAATTCCTCGATACGAGAATCTATTCACGACAATTCTTTTAATATTTAATAATGTGAGCTTGGTCATTTTAATTATCCTTTTGTACGTGTTGTATAATTCCGAAAAAAGCGAATATATAATTAAAACTAGAAAGCGTCAAAACAAAATATTATGTATCCATAAATATCGAATTACGTGTTAAGCAACTTACTTGGAGAACAGTAGGTGGATAGGTGACCGCCCGAGAACTCAGAAATAATTAAGTTATTAAAATAAAAATAAAAAATAAGTATCATTAAGTTAAATAAAGAATATTAATTTTTCAATTTAATTTTTTAATAAAATTTTATAATAAAAAGAGAAAGACTGAAAAGAATTATACAAAATTCCTATCAGTTTTGAATTTCATAGGATTCGGTAGGAACAATTCTATCCATCCCAATACTTTTACAAGGATTAAGAAATAGCATTCAGAAGTATTGAAACTTTCAATGCTTCTGAATACTTTTTCGTTTGCTGGGTTCCAATCCATATTCGTTTGCTGCCATTTTAAGGTTATGTTCACTTCATTGATAGGGATTAATTGATATTTTGAATCTTTTTCAATGCAAAATTATTATACCCTTCAATTACCCAGTATGAATAGAAAATTATTTAACCCTGAACATTCTAATTTATTTAAATTCTTTACACGGAATTAAGAATCCGGATTCAAAAAAATTCAAATTTTCAATTTATTTTAATCCATTTTCGTTTGCTGGGTTGCATTCTGAAATTAGCTGTTTTCGTATACAAAGAGGTGAACATAATCTCAAACTCAACACTGCGCATATATTCGTTTCAAAACGTGTAATCTCCTATTAAATTTTGGTAAATTTCGAAAGCGGAAATAAATCGAATGCAAGCATAATATACACTTAAGTGCAGTACTGCTGCCACTTTGTAACGATTTTTTAATATCAATGGATTCACGATCACAAATAAAGATCTTAGCATGCAATATAAATCTTATGTGCATATTTTGAAACATTCGGGATTTTCGTGTCCGTTGGGATGTCATGTAGGCAAGTAAGCAAGTACAATAAATATAAACAAAACAATTGAAAGATTCCTTCTCCAACCCTTATTTTTCTTCACATTATTCTAAAATACACCTCTAATCATGATGTCTTATATCAAAAGACACCGTTACAACCTGGTGGATTAGTTTGTCATGAAACCTCCAAATGCAATATCATATCATCGGAATAAAAGGTCCAGGTTTCAGTTTTTTCAAATGAGTATGCTTCATCGAACTATACAGAAGCATTAAAAAGTATTTCATTCTACACTTCCGAATGCTTATGCAAGGATTAAGAGATAGGATTCCGATGTATTGAAAATTTCGAATAATTCTGAATAATTTTTCATTTGTTCAAAATTGAATGAATTTGTATTTGTTAACTTTTTCAAGCTAACTGTTCTTTTTCAGTGGATTGGTTGGATCACCTTGATCAAAGTGTCACTGAAGATTTTCATTTGAAGCAACGCTTGTTGATTACTGGAACGGAAGTCAACAATAATTTACCATGGGTATTGTGTCACGTTTCGGCATATCTGCAACAAAAACACTCAACATTTATTGTTGGATTGAACAACAAAACAGCACATACAACATCACTTGTCGCTACTTTATCTTTGTATTCCTCTCGTCATGCAAATTTGGTCATCATCTTGAACCATCCCTCCCAAGACTTGTATAATAATACAATCACCTACATCAACTTTTTGAATCAATTAACAGGAAGTTTAATTCGACCGCGAATATTGATAATCCTGTCATCGGATCATAAAACGAACGATTACGAACCGAGCCTCAAAAACATGTGGTCCCACAAATATTTGGACGTAACTATACTTGACATTATGTCAACTAATATCACGAATGTCTTTGTGCATCACTGGAATCCATATACGAATGTTTACAAAAAAATTGAGTTTTCGGAAATGATCGAATGGTTTCCGTATAAAGCAGGAAATCTAAACGGATTGCAGTTAGTACTTGGCGTTTCCTTGAGCGACAAAGACTTTCTTCTGTTTCCTCGCAATAAAAAGCCGGTAAATATCGGTGGAATGTATGGACTATTGGCGAAATATTTGTCCAATCGACTTAATTTTACCATGGACTACATCGCTTATGGATCGTCAAACCCCTTTCTTTTCGCTAAACAATACATTGGTGGCAGAACTGTAAACCATGATTTAAGGCAAGGTAGAATCAATATGATCGGGAATTTCGCACCAGTTCAAGCTATTGCTATCGGCAAAACTAGGCAAAAATACGAATTTTCCTTCACGTCATATTTTACCCATATGCATTACGACGTGTACGTGCCGATAGACTACGCTTCTAAAGTGAGTGTTCCAAACAATTTTGGATTCTCGTTATTTTGCGCTGCCTGGACGGTTGGTTTCATTTGTGTAGCTGCTCGAATTTTACGATATGAATTGCGTAGCTGGCAACCATATTATGTGTGGAACGCTTTGGTGGGAATCGGTGACGTGAATGTTCCCGAATCCATACACGAGAAGGTCGTCTTCTTATTTTTGATCGCTATATCGGTTTTTTATTGGGGTGACATCATTGAAGAAATGGCTAAATTTAATCTTGAAGTATTCGACAAAATGAACTTGAGTACCCTGGAAGATATCGAAAAATCAAAATTAACACCTGCAACATACCCTGTCTTGTGGACTTATGTGTCTCTTTCGGGTTCAGCAAAAACGCAAGACGTCATACAGAAGTTGATACACAGAAATATGATATTCATTAGTAAACATCACAAAAGAGAGTACGACAATATCAGCTGCATTCCGTACCGAATGGGCCGTTTTAAAAATACCGCATGCATTTTCCCATCATTTATGAAGAATTTTTTGCTTAGTGAAAGTGAAGTTTACGGTAACATGTATAAAACTATCGAAGCTGACCCTGTTACCAATTGGGTGAGTTATCTTATGGAAGCGAATGCTCCATATGGTGAACCCATCGAAGAGGAATTGAAACCAGTAGTAGAATACGGATTTTGGAGAATGCTACTAGAAGCACACGCTACAAAAGAAGCTAAATACTTGTTATCTTATAAAATAGTAACTGGAGAAGCAAACAATTTAGAAAAACACAATTTAATTGATCAGTCCTTTTTATTCCAAATATTAGCAATCGGGGCTTCAGGTTGGATCGCTTCCGTAGTTATATTTGTTGCTGAAGTCGTTATTCATTATTACGGATTTCAATTATTTTCAGTTTTCTCTAAGCATGGTAGCAAACTTCATGGAAAGGCAAAGCTATCTTTTTCATTTTTGAGTAAAAGACTTAGAGTGCGATTGAGGCGGATAAAAGTTAGACGAATACAAATTAAACCTGCAACTAAAATCCACACGTAGTGATAAGCACAAGAGTTTATTTATTTTTGCAATACAATGATAAATAATAGTGTAATTTCGAAAATCACTCTGTTCTTCTCTGTGGATTCACGATCTTCTTTACATGAATTCTTGTAAAATAATAAATTACTGAAATAATTGTTGACTAATAAATTGTATGATAATAAAATTCTTTTTTCTGGATTTAACTGGATTGAAGCATCGCTGAGGAAATCAGGTAAAACGTCAGATTATGGAGTAAATGGAGTTTATACAATTTTTTACTTAATAAAAAATAGTAACTAAATAAAAATGTGTATTCTGCAGATATAGATTGATTAAAAAACAGTTTCATCAATATTGAACAAACCGTTAAAGAATGGATGTTTTTATGCGTTGGTTAGATTTTCAGTTTGAGTTTATTCTGACTCATCAACATTGATATAAAAAGTTCATTTTCCTTCAGTTATATGCTTCGTAAACCCGTGAAAAAAAGTGTGCTATCGTTGATTTCCTATCAGATATCAATGTAATATTCGTTTCAGTTTTTGCAGATAGAAGATTAAAAAGGATTTTCCATTTACTCTTCCTTTCCAATTATTAAATACACGTACTTAAGTGATTGACTAGTATGAACGACGGTTTCAGTAGAATCTGAGATTTACATGACCAGATATTAATGAGTGGAATTGAACGTAGTTCTGCAGTTATAATACTTTACTACTTAATAAAAATACTTTAATGAATGAACGTAGACTCGATTACTAATACCAATTAGTATAAAAGATTAACTGTTTGTAAAGATTTCAGGTAAACTTAAATTGATATGTTTAATTAATTTTTAAAAGCGGAGATCATTGTTTATATTGATCTTTGCTTCGTTTACATGGCATTTAGTTATAGAATTTACAAAAACTTAATATAATAAAATAATACGAGATAACGTAAGCATTGATGCAAAAAGAAGAGTGATGAAATAGAAAAATCACGAAAAAACAAATGTATATTTTCCTGTTTGACAATTTGTTGTTATTAAAATAGTCATGTGTTATTTAATTGGTTAGTTAATGGTTACATAGGACTAAAAAATAAATGAAGATAAGGTAAAAATCATTCTTGAACTTGGGAAACATTCGCAATATCTGTATTAAAAAAAAACGATATGAATATAATTGGAAGTTAGCTGTACATTAAATTGTGTTAAAAATGTGCACAAAATGTTGAATTCACTTGCATGATTTCGTAAAAATAATTACCACCGATACAGGTACGATACTCTATAATTTATCGGAGGAATCGAAGCTGCGACAACAAACTTAAAAAAAATAACTCAGAATAACATCGAAATGTGCCCAACAAGAGGTCAGGTGCGTCAAATTATGACTTTTTTCTGAGCTTGAATCAACAATGATCTCATAATGACATTAAGTTCAGAAAAAAAAACATAATTTGATAAATCTGACTTCTTGTAGAGCACATTACGAGTTCATTCTGAACTATTTTTTTAGTCTCCTATGGGTATTAACATAAAGTTTTTAATATTTAACATTGTGCAGTTTCCAAACTGTAAAAGACATCTTTACGATGAGTTAAAGATTTAAACATATATTATGTGTTCAGAAAGAGCTCGTATTCAATTGCTTTTATTTTACTTTAAATTTCTTAAAATTATAGCTTTAATTCTTACAGTAAATTTATTAATAATAATAATAATTACCATAAATGCAAGCATTATGTCATTACACCTAGATTCCAGACTAAAAACTAGTTCAGAATGAGCTCATAATGTGTTCTACAAGATGTTCGATGGGTCAAATTATGAAGTCTTTGGGAGCTTGAGGTCATAATCATCTCATAACCATATCAAGTTCAGAAAAACATTAACAGTCAGAAAATAAAAATTAGTTGAGAATCAGCTCATAATGTGTTCTACAAGAAGTCAGATGCTTCACTTTCTGACATTTTTCTGTGCTTGATTTCATACAGATCTCTCAATGACATAAAGTTTAGAAAAGCTTCATAATACGACGTATCAGATCTCTTCTAGAGCACATTGCGAGGTCATTCTGAATTATTTTTTAGTCCGCTATCTGTATTAATGTAAACCTTTTAATATTCAACTTTGTCCAGTTTCCAAACTATAAAAGACATCATGAAGATACCTTAAAGATGTAAACAAGTCTTAAGTGCTACACAGAAAGAGCTCGTATTCAATACCTTTTACTCATAAAAATTCTTACAATTATAGCTTTAATTCTTACAATCAATTTATGTGATAATATTTACCATAAAAGCAAACATTATTTCATTATACCCAGATAAAGAATAAAAAGTAGTCTAAAATGAGCTGATAATGTGTTATACAAGAGGTCAGATGTATCCAACTGCGAGGCTTTATGAGCTTCGGATCATAACGATGTTATAATGACATTAAGTTTGGAAAAACCTCATAATTTGACGCATCTGACCTCTTGTAGAGCATATTATGAGTTCATTCTGAACTATTTTTTAGTCCGCTATCTGTAATAATAGAAACCTTTTAATATTTAACATTGTACAGTTTCCAAACTATAATAGACATCATTAAGTTGCCATATCAAGTTCCTCTTGTAGAGCACACTATGAGCTCATTCTGAATTATTTTTTATTCTGTTATGTGCGTTACTATAACGCATTTTATCTACAACATTATACAGTTTCCAAACTGCAAATGGCATCTTTAAGACACCTTAAACATTTAAACATGTTTTCGGTGCTACTCAGAAAGAGTTCAAATTTAATAGCTTTTACTCTTTAAAACGTCTTAAAATTACAGCTTTAATTCTTACAATCGATTTGAATGACAATAATTACCATAAAATCACGTATTATTTCATTATACCCACATAACAGAATAAAAATAGTTCAGAATGAGCTCTTAATGTGTTCTACAAGAGGTCAGATGCGTCAAATTACGAAGTTTTTCAGAGTTTGAGGTCATAAATATCTCAAAATGCCGTTAAGTTCAGATCAACCTTATATTTTGACAAATCTGACCTCTTGTAGAACATATTATGACTTCAATCTGAACTATTGTTTATCGGGGTTAATATAAAGTTGTTAACAACTAATATTGTCCGGTTTTCAAACTGTAGAAAACATATTTAAGATGCCTTAACGATTTAAACATGTCTTAAGTTCTACTCAGAAAGAGTTCGTATTTAATTGCTTTGACTCTCATAAAATTTCTTATAGTTAAAGCTTTAATTCTTACAATTAATTTATATGAAAATAAATACCACAAAAGCTAAATATAATTTCATTATATCTAGTTAACAGATTAAAAATAGTTCAGAATGAGCTCATAATGTGTTCTACTAGAGGTCAGATTCCTCAAATGTTCTGAGCTTACGGTCACAAATCTCATAACGATATCAAGTTCAGAAAAATATTTCAAGCCAGCAAAATAAAGATTAGTTCAGAATCAGCACATAATTTCTCGAAAAGAAGTCAGATGCGTCACCTTTTGAGATTTTTCTGAGATTGAGTTCATAGAGATCTCACAATTACATCAAATGCATAATGTGACGTGTCTGAACTCTTCTAGAGCACGTTATGAGTCCATTCTGAACTATTTTTTATTCTGTTATATGGGTTAAAATAAAGTTTTCTTTTTCTATCTAACATCGCAGATAACACAATAAGAAATAATTCACAATAATCTCATAATGTCTTCTAGAACATGTCGGATGCGTGAAATAATGAGTTTTTCCTGAGCTTGAGGTCCTAATGATCTCATAATATCACGTTCAGAAAAACCTCATAATTTGACTCATCTGACCCTTTGCAGAACACATTATGAGACCATTCTAAACTGTTTTTTAATTCCGCTATCTGCGATTTTGCAGTTTCCAGACGGTAAATGACATCTGGATTTAATCTCAAAAAGATAGATTAAGACGCCTAGATTTAATCATGTCTTAGGTACTATTCAGAAAGAGCTCGTATTAAATACCTTTCACTCATAAAATTTCTTAGAATTGTAGCTTTAATTCTTACAGTCGATTTATATTATAATATTTAACATAAAAGCAAGCATTATTTCATTACGCCCAAATAACGGAAAAAAATAGTCTAGAACGAGTTCATAATGTGCTCTACAAGAGGTCAGATGCTTTCAATGTTCTGAGCTTACGGTAATTATCTCATAACGATATCAAGTTCATAAAAACATTCCCAAACAGCAAAATAAAAATTAGTTCAGAATGAGCAGATAATGTGTTCTATAAGAAGTCAGATGCGTCATTTTCGGAAATTTTTTTGAACTTGAGTTCATAAAGATTTCACAATGACATCTGCTTCATCATGTGAGTCATTTTTGACCTATTCTAGAGCACATTGGGAGGTCATTCTGAACTACTTCTTATGTTTGCTATCGATCTGGTTTTTTGTAGAATACATTATGAGACCTATCTGAACTATTTTTTATTACAGTGCCAAAAAGGAACAAAAATTACGATTTTCGTAAATAACTCTTTTCGTCCCAAAAGTCCGGAATTTGGACACAACTTTCAACGATGTAACTTTTGTTCCAAATAGGTTTAAAAAAATTTAAATGAGTCAAAATCAATACATTTGGACCCCCTCTTTCAAATGCCGTGGTCAGAATCGGCCGGAAATTTCAGAGAAAAAAGTTATGATCATTTTTTCGAAAAAAATAATAATTTTTTCGACGTTTTCTCCCAATAATTGCGTTTTATGACGTTGAAAAGGGCAGTGCTGATCGTTGCAAAAGATACTAATCCCGTCTTTTTGCTCAGACCATTCTTCTCCCGTCGATTTTTTTTCAAAAAAACAAAATGGCAGCTTCAAGATGGCGCCTCCAAGTTGTAATTTTACATTTTCTCCCACAAATATTGATTATTTGACCGCGTAACGGTTCAAATTACGGAGAACTGGGATGAAAAAGTAATTATTATCATTTCTGAATACCTACTCTCATCATGATTTATTCATAACCTCAAATAAGTCATGTACAATGGGTTTTTACTGATATTTTGTCTGATTTTCACATTTTCACATAATTGAAAATAACCATATATGATTGTGACCTATGAAGAATTTGTTTATAATCTACAAATTGAGTGCAGGTTAACCCACTTCTTATAGTGCGACATAACTTTCAATATCTGCAATATTGATGTACAAAATACAAAACAAAACACAAAAATAAAAAACAAATATTTCCTCCTTGCCTCCACGTGTGTTTTGAATACAAGAAAATGAAAGTAATAAAATTAAAATAAAAAAGATGAAGAAAAGTATTTTAAAAATAAAAAAAAGTCGAACTGTACTAAATTTTTAGGTTATAAACCGATAATTAATAGGTCATAAGGGTATATGGTCATTTTTAATTTCACACATAAGTAACGTTACGGAAACGTCGAAAATTGTGTGAAAATTAGACAAATAATCTGTATAAACCCATTGTGTCTAACTAATTTGAGGTTATGAATAAATCATGATGAGACTAGGTATTCAGAAATGATAATAATTGCTTTTTCATTGCAATTCTCCATGATTTGAGCCGTTATACGGTCAAATAATCGATATTTGTGCGGGAAAATTCAAACTTACAACTTCCAGACTCCATCTTGAAGCCGCCATTATGTTTTTTGAAAAAAAAAAACGACGGGAGAAGAAAGGTCTAAGCAAAAAGACGCGATTAGTATCTTTTGCAACGATCAGCACTGCCCTTTTCAATGTCAAAAAACGCAATTATTGGGAAAAAACGTCGAAAAAATCAGTATTTTTTTCGAAAAAATGATCATAACTTTTTTCTCTGTAATTTCCGGCTGATTTTGACCACGGCATTTGAAAGAGGAGGTCCAAATCTATCGGTTTTGATTTATTTCAATTTTTTTTAACGCTGATTCGAACAAAAGTTACATCGTTGAAAGTTGTGTCCAAATTCCGGACTTTTGGGACGAAAAGGGTTAAGGGAAAAAGTAAAAATGGATAGCTATCTTCCTATTTTCCAATTACAAATAATAATGACGCGTTTTTAGTCGTTTATTGCATAAAGAAACCATTTTTCTGGTCAGAATGGGTCGTTTTCTAGAAAAGAATCGTGTAAATATCCCGCCCTTTTACGAGAATTTGACAGAAAAGTACAAGATGACATTTTTCTGAATGGTTGCGTCGTATAAAACACACCGAAAAACATGTAGTTAGTAAAAAACTAACAGTGATTTCATTAGAATTTTATAGCCCAAAGTCACATTTCAATATTGTGTTATTCAAGTGTTAACGGATTAATTACTTATTTGTCACTAGTAAAAATCATACATAAATATTAAAAGAAAACGTTTTGTAACGAGTAGTAACCTGAAAGTTATTAGACAAGAAAATAATAGTTTCCAATATTTTCTTACCTTAGTGTTGATAGTTGACTAATACCTACTTGCTAATACACTTTTAGTTGGACTATTGTGTGTATTTAGTGTTGTACACTTTCATACATATTATCATTCACTTAAAGAGTGGCGTTTAATTTCAAGAAATATTTTTTCGAACGTCACGTCTCAAATATTTCATATTAAATTACGAAAAACCGCAAGTAAACTATGAATATCTTTAATGGAAACTAATCCTATTTTCTTACTAATCTACATTAATTGAAGTATACTTAATAATGAGTGGCGTAGTTTCATATATTAAAATATAATTACGAGTAGTAACCTGAAAGTTATTAGACATGAAAATAATAGTTTCCAATATTTTCTTACCTTAGTGTTGATAGTTGACTAATAACTACTTGCTAGTACACTTTTAGTTGGACTATTGTTGTATGTATTTGGTACTGTACACTTTTATATATATTACACTTCAGTATGGTATTTGAACAAAAAATTCGCTTGTGGGTTGGCACGCCATCTAGTGCTTGAAGAAACTAACTTCCCAAAACATTCTTACTTACCTCTGATAGTTTTTCGATACATGTGTCCTTCTATAAACATTACAATTTACTAATCCCCTTTTTGTACTGCAATTAATACAGCAGATATCTAAAGAAAATTAGTGTTGACCTTCCTAGAAAGAGACACAATATATAAACTGGAGAAAGGACAAGGAAACGGTGGTTTTTATTAAAACATAGAGCTTTATTTGTAATACATTCAACAAATAATAAATGGATGATGGATATACAAGCAGCCCGTAGTATTTATTGAATGTCTGCAGCAGCAGTTACTATCGTCCTTCGACCGCGAGTACACCCGGTGAAGCGATTTTCCGTATTTACATTATGTAAAGACCATGAGTGATAAAATTTTAACAATTTTCTTAATAACGCAATTTGATTAGCTCTATAAAATGCTGCAGTGGTCCTTTAGGGGGTTTCGAAAAGTTCGCCGAAAGTGGATTAATTCATTTCCTGGAGTACTACGGCGCAGCATTCACTCAAAGAGTGGCGTTTAATTTCAAGAAATATTTTTTCGAACGTCACGTCTCAAATATTTCATATTAAATTACGAAAAACCGCAAGTAAACTATGAATATCTTTAATGGAAACTAATCCTATTTGCTTACTAATCTACATTAATTGAAGTATACTTAATGAGTGGCGTAGTTTCATATATTAAAATATAATTACGGTACTGTATTAAAATGTACAATACATTTTAATTATTGGCTATTATTTAAAAAAATATTACAAACTAATTTGTTTAAACTATTCCTATTTGTTCCTGAACCAAAAAAATATAATTGTTCTTACGTATTACGAAAGCAAATGAAACTAATTAAAAATATTTGATTCGACGTTTCCAAATATTTCTTGTCTTTAAACTAAAACTTTTATCGTTGTAACGTCGTAGATCGTTGCTGGATAAATAGCCGTAACGTTTAACTATGTCCCGCCGTAAATTATGCTCGAAGGAACTAACGCTAATCACGTAATCGCTTTGATCGTCGTTGCTGCAGATCAATTAAAAATCAACTCTCGCCATCTTGAACTAGAACCACGATTTCGGACGCAATTGTACTTTTTTTGTTTACCTATAATACAGTTATTTTACATTCCTACTAGTTGCGATTAATTAGTTATACAGGGTGTCCTAATATTTACTCTCATTCGAATCAGACGCACTGGAAAATTCATTCCGTAGTATCAGAATTATATACCAAAGGAATAACAACTAGCTGCGTTAAATTCTCTATTAAAATGATATTTTCATAATATAGAAATGATTTACGCATTGCGGTTTCATAAAAATCTCTCGATGCAATAGTTAAGTCTGAACGTTGTTTTGATTCCCATGTCTTCTATATGTACATTTCGGCAGTTTTTAAAATACAATTACGCGAAATCGGTTCCACTTGAACTTAAAGTACATTGTATAACCTCTAAACCGAGCTGGGCGCTTTTTTTAAAATCAATTATTATCTAAATAAAAATACTTGTAAGTAAATAGAATAGAGGCATGGCGGAAAATATTTAATTTCAACGATGTTCGAGAACATCAACATAACCTATAAATTAGTTTTCTTAGAACTATTCTTAAAAAAATAATTTGAAAGAAAATTTTGACATGCCTTTAAGCGCCCAAGGAAAATTAAGATACCATCGTAATAGTCGAAGAAATGACGGACCTACTTAAGTTGACACTTGTCGAGCGTAACTAAGTACGAACTGCAATTGCATTATCTTAAAATGGACCTCGGCATGAGCGCAGTCACCGTCTCCTTATCGTAATAAATATATCACGATTTTCATAAAAAACATTCATATGAAAGATGCGCTGTTTACACCTGCTTGTTCATCTGGCACATAATCATCTAACGACCGGCGTCGCTATCGGTGATTTGGAAATGTACTATTTACAGACACATTCATATTACATATTGTACATATCTATGTACAGATGGTATCGTCCTCTGTGGGACGTTAGAGGACACTTATCGATCATGAGGCCTTTTTGAAACATCCGTCCAGGAAGTTCTGCATCGAGTGGTACAGGTGGAGGCGCGATCGGGCGATATCGTGATTCTCGTCTGTGTACGTCTGAAATCACATTTTGACGGTTTTTCAAAATTCCATTTGCGATGTTTACATTTCTAAAATACACCAGAATATCTCAGAAACCATTAAATTTTGGGCCATTATGTAAGTTTTGAAAGTGAAAAACCGAACCAAAAATGCAAAAAAGTATCGCATCGCTAATTTTACTTACACGTTTTCAGCCTTTTTTTTTTGTAACATCCTTAACATTTTTATACTTTAAATAATTAATAATAGACGAATAATCGAAGAAAACTTTGAACCCTTTTCACGGCTTAAACTACATATACTCAATCACATTCATTGACCAAATTCGAATATAATTATTTATTTTTTCTTTCTTTTTTTAGTTTAATATTTTATATTAAATTTCATAAAATTCCGCTAATTTTTCAAAAATTCGTTTGCCATATTGGATCCGCCTCGAAATTCAAGTGTATAATAACGATTTTCTCGGTTTTCTATTATTTAATGTGTAATGCATTAAAAAAGGTGGTAATCCTACCTTAAGAGGATAAATATTCAAAAACTACTAAAAGATTAATTTTTTGTAATCATTTTTGACGAGTAATTGAGAGGAAATATAACAAAACGGTAAGAATTTTGTTTACTTTCACCAAAAATTATTTGCATATTGTAATGTACATTTATTAACCTTTTTTCGAAAAACAAATTTTTTTCTCGTTAAAACATTTAATTTAATCTCTTCCCCTCTCTCCCCTCTCTCCTTCTCTCTCTCTCTCTCTCTCTCTCTCTCTCTGTCTCACACGACTCTCTCCGTATGCACTATTTTATTAATAATAATAATAATCTCAAAGTAATAATATTTGATTTGGATGATATATGCCTGAATTAAACTTTCATTAACGGTAAACAAAATTATATTTTGGTTCGATCCCGGCCTCTGCCATCTGCCATCGGGACACCTCTGTATTTCTTTATAAGTGTCTAATAGCACCAAAGCTCTGGTGGTTCGGATTCCACCTTCATAAACTGTAGGCCCCGTCGCGATTTAGTCCCATATGGGTTCGGAAAAGTCGACGTAAAAACGTAAAACAATATAAAAAAAATTATATTTCTCTCCTGAGTTTTGTGGTAGCACAGCAAGAAACGTAAACAAAACCGAATTCATTTTTGGTAGCTTAGTTGAGTTAAGGAGGAGTTGGAGAGCGGAGAACATAGCCGAGGAACGGTCCTTAATTAAATATTATGTATTTAGAAAAGAGATAAATATTTAGCCGAACCCGTCGGGAATAAAACAAGAGAAAGGTGTAAACAATGACGTCTAGAAAGAAGAATGGAATATATAGGAGAAGTTAAATAGATGGTGAAAGAAATTCGAGAGAGGATATAAAAAATATAAAAGAATAGAAGACGGCGAACATGTGCAAAATCTATAAAGAGAAGGCGGGGAAAAGTATCCAGAGTGAAGGGGCGGGAACGGCAGATACGTTAAGGGGATTTTTCATGGCCAGGGAAGTTAAAAGTAGAGAAAGTGAAAACGTAAAACAGAGAGAATAACAGACAAGAGGGATGGAAGAAGGGTGGTGAGAGAATAGAAACATAATAGAAGCTAAGAAGAGTGAAAGGGGTGGGGCGAGTCATGGAGTGGAAAGAAAAGTGAAGTGGGCATCTAAGAGGAAAATAAGATCTGTAACGATGATAGTAAATAATAAAACGGAGAGAGGGTCGATAGTATTAGTAAAATTAGAAAGTGAAAGTGAACACGGAAGTGATAATAGTAAACCTTAGGGAATTACTAAACGAAGGATAAAGAGTACAAGGCGATGACAATGTTCATACAGCAGATAATCATGGGTAGAAAAATATAGAAAATAAAAAGTGAAGGGTTCTGGAGTCAAGTTGGAACAAGTCAAGTGCTTTGTTTAGGAGTTTCATTGTGCTACCACAGAAAAGTGGACGGAAATGCCGTTTGAGAGTGAGAGAGTGATAGTAGGAGAAAGAGAGAGAGAGAGGGAGAGAGAGAGAGAGAGAGAGAGAGAGAGAGAGAGGGGGGGGAGTGGTTGATTGATTTAAATGTTTTAACGAGTGGGGAGAAATAAAGAGAGAGAGTGGGGAAAGAGTGAGAGAAAGAGAGAGGGGGAGTGGTTGATTGATTTAAATGTTTTAACGTGAAATAAATGTTTGCGGAAAAAGGCTATTAAAATTTACGACATTAATTAAATTATTTACATAATTTTTGGCGAAAGTAAAAAAATTATGTATAAATAAATGCGGATGCATTTTTACAAATGCACTTTTTTCGAAAGAAAAACGTTTGTTTGGGTCAATACTAATTTTTGTTTACAATATGCATTTTCATTTATAATTAAAAAATTGTTGCGATTAAATTGACCCTTCACTGTATAAAACGTTATTATAACAGAAAAAAGTTGACATCAAGAGAAGATGGACAATTTTTAATAATTACTTGCATTTTAATTTATTTATTACTAAATTAATTGTTAAATTTATCGTGAGCTTAAACTGTTTAGTGTATGAAAGAAAACAAAAAAAAGTAAGGATATAGGAATAAGAAAGTGATACATTTAAAAGTTTTATAATTAAGTCGGCAAGATAACATTTTATTGATCTTATTCTAATGACTTTTGTATAACTTATTTTAAATTGAATAGTCACAGATATTAAGTGTGACATTAACTTCAATAAATAGCGACAAGAGCACGTAAAAATTTGAAATTCTAATTTATTACTGAAAGGAACGAAAATTCATTACATTCGTTAGCATTGGTAACAAAAATACTTCCAGTTAAAGCGGAAGATCTATATAGTCAGCATACATTTCTGAAACTTTTAATGACAACAAACTTTGATCCCGACAAGTTTTAATAGTATTACCTTTGATCGAGCCGTAATAACGTAATAAAATTTTCCGTAATTATGACGTTCTGCAGAAGTAAGTCCGACGAAGTTACATTGATATCTATTAAAAGAGTATTACAGTTTAAAAACAGAAAATGTCGATGCGTACAATAAAATACCCTTGAAAGTGGCATATCATAATTTATTACGTAATCAATTTTCATTCCATTATCGATCAATAATTTCTCTTTAAAGGTTCCACTCCTTATAAGGAAATATAAAATGGAAGAGATATTTCTGTGATATTAAAATTTATTTTAATAGATAAGAGAAAAATTACTGGGAAATTCAATTTCTCTGACCCTCTAAATTCGTCACAGCGATTTTCGGCTTATTAAATTAAAATGGTCGTGTTGACTTGATGGCTCGTGTGTAATGGAGAAGGCGAAATCGCAATCTGGGCAACGTAGACCGGAAAATTCTTCAAATTAATGAAATGATTGACGAGACAATTAGTTTTTGAAAGTATTTTTTGTAAGAGGAAATTGAGATTTTTCTTAAAAGATAATAACATTAGGAATAACAAATTTCTGGAGGCATATATTTTACTTTACATCGAAAAATATGAATTGAATTCTTTTGAATTGACTTTTGGTAATAATTATAAAAAATATAACTTTGTTCTTTCTAAAATCGCTATTACACACATATTCAAGGAAAACCCAAGCTTCGAAAGTTACTCCCTTTATTTTAATTACGTAATTGGAGTTATACCTTGGAGATCCGCTCAAAACTGACAGTGAGCTTATAAAGTTATTAAACTTGTCATGGTTTACGAAAAGTTCTAAGGTTAGTTAATTGTTAGATATTGTTTGTCATTATTAGTTTAATTCTGACAAAATAGCATTCAAAGAACTGTCGTGAACTACGATTACGAAATGCGTTCTCACCGAAACAAGCATAATGAAAGGAATACGACGTTTCGAGTATACAAAGCAGTCTATCCGTTAAATGTGATGCTAATGTCACTCCATTTTAAATGTAGTTTAAAAACAAACTTGCACTAACAAACTTAAAGAAAATTACATTTTTTACTTTATTTTAAACATTATAAATCTGTAGCTCCTGCAAGAAACAAAAATAATTTTATAATTTTGTGGTATTTTGATATTTTTTACCATAAATATTCTCAAAATATTCAAAATTACCATAATAAAATGTTTTCAAATAATTATAGAAATATTGTACTAGAAAATTCTCTTCTAAATTATCTTTGAATAACAAAATGACTGTCACAAAATGGCTGAGATGTAAAACGTTAATTTTACTATTTTTTTACACCCTATCGCCAATAACCTCAATTTAAAAAACCGTCTTAAGACTTTATCACTCGTAAAATGTAATATTAGACGGTTTATCAATCTTTTCAAAATTCAAAATGGTGGCTCCAATATGGCGGAATAATTTTTTAAAACTTATCGAATTTGTTTGAAACTTTTTAATCAGGGTTGCTTTGGACCCGAGATTACGAATCAAACATCAGTGTTTCGAAATTCAAAATGGCGAATCCAATATGGCAGAATAATTTTCTAAAGTTGATCGGATTTGTCTGAAACTTGTTATTCAGCAATTTTTTTGGGTTCTAATTATAAATTTGTAAGTTATAAAAGTATAAAAGTAAGTTACTTAAAAATTTGTTTAAAAAAAAACAAAATGGCTATCACAAAATGGGAGACATTTAAGTTGTTAAATGAATGAATCAAAATTATTGGATTAAATGAAAATAAAAAATGAATGATCAATGGAACATTATATAATTTTAAAAATGGCGAACCAAACTTGTGATCATTAATATTCACTACTTAAAATGGTAGTCGAATTCAATAAAGCATGACGCTTACCTGCTGCCTGAAAAGGATGTCTTTCTGTTCGAGGACTTTGGCGAGCATCATAGTTTGCTGGTAATGCACATTATCGTCCAAAGTTCCATGAATGAGATAATACTCCTTGTTCCTGATATTGTCGACTTTGTTTAGAAGTTGGGCCTGTTCGTATCCCCCGAAATTGTCCGCGGCATTGGGAAGACCCATGAACCTCTCCGTATATACGGAATCTGTAATTAAAGTAAGTTATTAATTACCCCTGCTGGCCGGAGCCGAGATTAATGAGTTTCCCGACAACAAGGAAAAAGAGACTTTCCCTACATATATATATATATTGAGGGAAAATGGGAGTGAGCACGGCTGCTGAGTTCGTCATAATAAAAGCCACCGTTCCTTGGATGCCTCCTCTACACAATCGAGGAGTAATTAGTCGACGTCAAACATGACTTCAAGAGAATGAACAGCTAGGGGCTTCCGGGACGAGAAATTGTTTTTACCTAGCGCCTTCTGTATCGCCGCTGGGTGCAATCCGTTTATTCCGCTAATTCCTAGGATGCTGCTAATCTGCCCTTTAAAGGGCTTCGAAAGTGCCTTTTTTGTACGACTCGATGTTGGGAAAAAATACGAGCGAAACAATTATATCCATGCAATTAAGGGGGAGCTCGAATCAAGTGGTTTTCTTAAGAGTAGCTTCTTTTAGTTAATGTAACGAAGAAAAATTGAAAACTAAAATGGTCTTTCGAGAGGTGACATTCCTCCAAGATTTACAAAGTAAAAGAGTAAAAAACTGCCTCAATAACAACATTGCCGTTTAATATACGTTTAAAAATAAATATATCATGTAAAATGTTTATTGGTAACACACGTTAAAACAAACTTTAACACGCGGTTCAACTGTATAATAAGCGTATAAAATTCGACACGTGCTTTAAACGTTAAAAAATCGCTTACGAAATACCATACAAACACGTGCTTAAGACACAATAAAAGTTTACTAACCGATCCAAAAACAATAAAATTTGAAAAAAATACTTCGGTTATAAATCGTACTTACAAAATGATTTAATATACATACATTTAACAAAACGTTAATAAAACGTTGAACGCATACTTATTTATACGTGTCGTTTACACGTATTCGGATATAGGTTTCTTGGAAAAATATTGCTAACATCCTGTATACAAATGAGGGATAAGATTAAACGTTTATTAAACAATTGCATCTCCATTTAAATAAACGTTTAAAATACGTATAAAATGGAATATCAAAATATTTTTAATCAGTCATCAATACTTTCATCCGTCTAGGTTATAAAACGTTTCATATACCAGTTTTATACCATATGTTTTCAGCCGAAATTTAAACGTTCATTAAACCAGTGCATCTCCATTAAAATAAACGTTTAAAATACGTATAAAATGGAATACCAAAACATTTTTAATCACTCATCAACCCGTTTTTCGATCTAATTTGTAAAACGTTTAATATACCATTTTTATCCTATATGTTTAGCCGAAATTTAAACGTTTATTAAACTATTGCATTTCCATACAAATAAACGTTAAAAACACGTATAAAATGGAATATCAAAACATTTTTAACCAGTCATCAATACTTTTATCCGTCTAGGTTATAAAACGTTTAATATACCAGTTGTATCATAGGTTTTTTGCTGAAATTTAAATGTTTATTAAACCATTGCATCTCCATTGAAATAAACGTTTAAAATACGTATAAAATGGAATATCAAAACATTTTTAACTAGTCATCAACAATTTTTTCCATCTAATTTATAAATCGTCTAATATGCTATTTTTATTACACAAGATTTTCCGAAATTGAAACGTTTATTAAACGTATTTTTATTGAGTGGTACTAAAGTTACGTATGAGAGATTTATGCTCTTAATTTTTAACTTAATTATTATATTAAAGTAGGGAAGTGTTACTGAAAATTAGTCACAGATTTCTTAAAATTTTTTCGTCGTGAATCTACACATTTTTAATGTTCCAATTTTTAAATTGAAAATTATCAATATATATGCGAAATTTATATAAATATTTTGTATGTTTCTTCGTGTCTATAATAATTCACGAACGCCACAAATCGACAAACGAATCGTGACATCAGCAAGTCTATTAAAATGTCTTTATCCTTTTGTGTACTTTTTTCATAAACTTTATGTGATAAGGAAGCTAGATAAAGAAAAGCCGAGGTCGACAGGCACGTTTAAAAAACGTTTTTTTTTATCTATGAAAGAAATATTCCTGCACGCGATTAAACACTAACATGATTCTTTTCGTGTCAATCTGACAATATTCAAGGGACGAGTCGTTTTGTTGTCAATTTTTTGCAATATGACCTGCATTGGGATTTTATAGTTCGCGGTTTTACGGTGTCGTAAAGCCGATATGAGATATATTCATGGACGTTTCTGCGAGGATGCAAATTTACGTTACAAATATCTCCGTTTCTATCAGTTTAAGCGTTTTCGCGATTGAGAAACTGATCGTAGCACTGATAGTTTTCGTTTTATGAAAGACTTGTGTATTTTATTATGTTTAGTATAAGCGCCTTGACATTTAGAACGGCTTCTTGAGGTATCAAAGAAAATATTACGTTTTATTTAAAAAAAAAATTCTACATTTTTACATTTTATGTTAACGCCAGACGCGTTTTTAAGTTCGTGATGTTTACAAATTGTGACAATCAGCTTGAAAATATCAGACATTTTATTTTGTGCAACGAAATATTGTCGAAAAATATAAAGTTACAAATTGGAAAAACATGCAACATGTGTTAGTTGCACGTTAATTTATTTCAAAAAATAAAGTGTAATAGTTTTAGAGAAGAATTTTATCAGGGATTTTCTTAATTAGTTCAAGCAAACAAAATTGGACCAAACTGCAAGTATGGTTTTTGTAGTTGCCATTTATGAAAATGTGTTTCGTTAATTGTGGCAAGTTTTTGTTATTTATATTTTATTTTGTTATCGTTTATTAACTTTTATTTGCACATTAATGCCCAAACTGCATAAAAATATGAACTAAAAAGAAATACGAAAAGAAACCAGCCGACTATTTTCAAGAGTCCTTTTTGAGTATTTTAGATTATAAATATGACATAACCTAAAATATTTTATTAACTGAAAATTGCACGGCAGCAAAAAAGAAAGATATTTGACCCTATTGAAAAAATCCATGTGAATTCCATATGGATTTTCAATATGGATTCCATGTGAATTGATGTGGATTGCATATGGATTCGTCTGGATTCCACATGGATTTTTTTATATGAATTCCATATGGATTTTTAATATTGATTTTCATGTTCATTTTTCACATTTATTTTTTTTTAATGTTATTTTACATCGACATTTGTGAACCCATACGGGAATGCGGAAGAATGTGGAATCTGTATGGATTTTTTTATGTGGATTTCCATATGGATTTTTTATGTGGATTTTCATAAGGTTTTTTGATGTGGATTCCATATGGATTCTATTTGGATTTTTATGTGGATTCTATATGAATTTTCGTTACATACATTCTACGATTTGTGCGAATTCCATGTGGATTTCATGTGGATTTCCATATGAATTTTCCACATTGATTTCATGTGGATTTCCATATGGATTTTCCACATGGATGCCATGTGGATTTCTTCTGTGGATTCCATGTGGATTTTTGATGCGGATTTCCATGTGGATTCAGTATAGATTCTATGTGAATTTTTTATGTGGATTCCATATGGATTTTCGCTACAGGCATCTACGATTTGTGTGGGTTTCATGTGGATTTCCATGGTGAAAATCCACATGAAAATCAATATAAAAAATCCATATGGAATCCACATTAAAAAAGCCATATGGAATCCATACGAATCCACATGGAATCCGCATCAATCCACTTGGAAATCCATATTGAAAATCCACATGGAATCCACATGGATGTTTTCAATAGGGGAGCCAATGCCATTTGAAAAATGAAGACACGTACCAAAAAATCCCATACATAACCTAAAATATAGAACAAAAATAATATTTGACGTATTTCTATTTTCTTAAAATGAAACCGTCAAATATTCTATGTTATTTTTGTAGTTAGTAGCGTACATTACTTTGAAAATGATGTTCGTAGTATACAAGCTTCTTTATTATTTACAAGCACTTTTCTTAATTATAATATTTCCAGTGCTTTTGTACATTTCTGTTACTAAATAGAAATTGTGTAGAATATGAAACATTTTATAATTCTATTTGTGCTTTACAAATTATTATGACATTGACATAAAAAACAAAATTAAATTTCACACTTTTTTAGAAATTGAACCTAATCGTATTTAATTTTTGTCAAATTGTTATACTCTAGATATCTCTCTTTATTTTCGACTTCTTACTTTTATCTCATTAATAAATTTACAATTTTCTGTCTCAATTATATCATAATTAATTTGGGCTTAGTCTAGTAGTTACGCAGATGTCTTGGCGTCAAAGTATGACTCTCGAATATACTTCAGTCTACTCTTGTGTGTTCGTGATTTTAGCTCTTGTCGCTTGTTATGAAAAGGTGATGGGCCTATCATTAAAATTATTTATCGAAAAATACATAAATAATATTGTTTTAACTATGTAAAAGAAATTAAACATAAAAATATTTGTAGAAAATTTTACTAGTCAAAATAGTTATCATTGATTTCAGTGGAAAGAAGCTGTAAGCTTATCTTTTTAGTTTTTCTTTAGGTAAATTGAAAAGAGGATGTATAAATCATTTTCCGGATATCTTGCGTATATGAAAAGTTTCAAAGTAGTTTCAAAGAGAATCTTCGCGTCTTATACATTTTTTAAAAGCTGGGTAAAGTTACTTGCATATTTATTACGAGTATGTCAGTTACGTAACATATTAAAAATGAATATTATTAAACATTCATTCTTCATATTAAACTAAAATCTTAAATTTTTTATATGAAAATTAAACATTTTTTTATTTTAGAAATATTGAATTCCCAACTTTCTTTTTTAATTCAACGTATTTTAATTTATAATTACGGTACATTAATTGCACATGCTCATAATTAAAATGTATGCCAGCACTGGAAACGATTCTCTACAAATTACGATTTTACGTAATGAATATTTAATCGACATTGAAGAGTAATATATATTAACGAAGACTTGTTTAAATCAAAAGCTAATTAAAAGTGATGTTGCTCATGTCAGTACGAAATAGTAAAATATTAAATATTACGCTGAATATCAATGTCAAAAGATGTGAAACCTATATTTTACTATGAAAATCAGAATTTCATTCAATTTCTGTCCGTGGACAGCTTTCAATACCGTGCATTTAAAACAGATTATTTACTTTGGTCAACTCCAGGATTATAAATGCAAATAAATACACGAAAATTCTATCAAAATCCGACAAGAAAATGTCATACATTTTGACAAATTTAACTTCATTTCAATCATTTTAATACACAAATTAATTCTGTCTGCGAAACCCGATTTTTGAAGTGTAATTACATACAAATTTTAATTATTATTTGCAAAATAAGATCCCAGATGATGATCAATACTTTATCACGCTTAATCATGTAGAATTACCTATGATTATTACGAAAATGTAGTACCTTTACAAAATTTCATTTTACAACGACATTATCGAGAGTTTTAATTACGCAATTAACGTTATCGCTTATAATTAGCAGTAATCAGGTATAAAAAAAAGGTTTTTTTAATCACCTGTCAAGAAGTACCATGAAACATTGCCTGATTAGCCGACGGTATGTTATTTGAGTAAACACCAATTTGTTCTCTTTCATCGTGTTAATAAATTTTAAAAAGGGTTGATCTTTATTTTTTCATTTACGTAATCAAGGATATTACGTAAAAGATTTTTTCTGGTCTATTTTGATTAGTTTTTATTTAATTTTATGTTTATGAATAATGTTTCTTATTTTTTAATTTTTATTTTGAATGTAAATAGTGATAATTTGAACAGTTTTAATTTCTAAAATAGTCTCATAATTATTATTATATTTTGAATAGATTTTTAGTAGTCTTTTAATATTTGTTATTTTTTTCTTATTTATGAGATTAATGTATACAGTTATTTTACTATTATATACAGTGACAAAAATTATTCAAATAAATGAAATTAGATAATACAAATGTTTACACAAATATTTAGTAGTAGTATCTTATTTATATAGTTAGTACGACGTAACATGACTCATTATCCCATATTGTAACATACGCCATGAAGTTGTGATAACTAAAATTAACTCTTTAACCTACTAAGGACCGAATAAATTTAACACGAATTTTGACAGCAATTTTTAATATTAAAACTTAATTAAAAAAATGTTTGGAATAGACGGCTTGTATTGCACAAACCCCGTTCTTTCAAATGCTTTATTGAAAAAAGCTGTAAATTTAAAAATGAACAAACTAATTTCATTTAATTAATAAAATTAATGATTTTTCAGGTGTCATTTTCACTGATCGTTATTTTTTATCATTTCTTGCATTAGAATATCTAAGAGGGACATAAATATCATGTAAAAAATATTTGGGTTATAAGCTAGAACTAAAAATGGCAACACAAAAATGGTTACGACGTTGTTTTTCAAAATCATAGTCGAATATAATGAATCCAAACTTATAATATATTATAATATATATTTTTATACAATATACTTATACTATATATTTTTAGATTTTTCAAAATCAAGAAATTTTGCAAAATGGTAAAAAAATTTCAATTTTGTTAAATAGCATTTTCACCATTTTCAATATTATTAGTCATTTTATTAGTGACACAAGTCTCCATCTTACATATTAAACAACAAACTACGATATTTACGCCAATTTAATTACTAATTATTAAATTAAATAAACATAGTACAATTAAGAACATCAACATTTAACCTAACTAAAAAAGGTTTTTTATTACGTTAATTCAAACTTCCCAATGGCAGTTGAATTTGTCAGTTGAATTTGTTTTCTGGGGTCGGAGTGACCATCTTCACCATTTATCTTATCCAAGTTAGCAGATGTTATTTACATGATTAATAATAATTATTGGTTACTAATAAAACATACTATTTCATAATGCAAATTGTTATGGGAAATTATTAATGAATATTAGAAGGAAACATTCATTTTTTATTGAATAACATGAGTAAAAACGTAAAAATTATTAGGGATTGTGACTAGTAACTATACTAAACTGAATAAGTGATTAGTAATAACTGAAATGCTGGTTTACTTAATACAACAATAAATATTAATATCAACCAGGATTAAATATTATTATTTTTAAGAGGTAAATTGTTTGTTACTATATTGTTTAATTCAATATTTATTTATGACAATTTATTACTAGTTTTTAACTAGTTTATTAGCAGTTCTAAGTGATACATTTCAATAATACACAGTGAGAATTCACTCTTTAGTTTACGAAAACCGAGCAACTCTCGGAAAAGAGTGAATTCTCACTCCAAGAAATTTAGAGAGCAAATATTTGCTATTCACATTAAGATATTTAGTATAATAATTGGTATGCACAACATTGCATACTATTTAATTCATAACAAAATCTAGTAGTCGATTTAACGGTGTATTTTTAATGCTTAATTACTTTATTCAATATATTATTGTAAAGCTTTAGTATCCAAAATGAATAGTAAAACCAAAACAATTATTATAAAAAAGCGAATTGTTCATTATTGAAAAGTAACTGCTAAGGATTTGTGCAAAACTGAATTTATAATAGATATTGCCAGGTAACTTTATTTTTAGATTTCGTAGCCATCTACCGGATAACCAAACAACGAAATCAGAAGCTACATTAAAAACTTTACCAGATTTCAACACAAAAGAAGAATACCAATTAGACGAAATGCATTCACAAGTCTTATTTAGTATTTTCAATAGTTTTCGATTTTTACCAAAGAAAGTATAATCTGAAAATGCAGTTCAGTTACAATCCCACAATTACTTCGGTACTAAATATGTATCTGGAAACTAAAGAGATACAAAAGAGAAATCCTTTTTCAGGACCGAAATTTATTAAAATCTAGGCTAAGCCTATAAGATTTTGTATTAAAGTTGAAGAAAAAAGTAAGTAATAAGTAGAACACAGCTGAACAAAAATACGCTGGTTTCCTTTCATCCTTCTAAATGTGACCTACTCCAGAATTAGCTTAAAAGAAACAGGGTAAAAGCCAAGTTTCTTACAATGCTGGTCGAGGAATTTCTTATATTTTGTCTAATGCTACTGGTAAACAGCTGATGAAAAATAGACTTGTTTATTATTTGTTTAAAGCGTATTTTTATATTTGCGTTTATTGAAACCATTCTTATCTCTTTTTTGAAATTGAAAGTTAATCATGACTTAAATGTTTTTTATCGAGATTTTCAGTAACTTTTGAGGATTAAGACGTAACATTATTCTTAAGATTCGAAACTGTTCATGTCGTCATAAATCATCATAAAATACTAAGGAACTAATCAAATTACTAGAATTGAGGAGAATTCTTTTTGAAAATGTCAATATTTAAACATATTTATCAGTTCTACTGATTAGTTTCGTCTCCAACTATTAGTCTTGACAAATATCAGCTTCATCAAGTTGAAAATAAGAAAAAAAATGATAAATAAGTTTATATCTATTATTTTCCATGGAAAATATTCATGAAAAGGCTTAATGAACGACTTAAATCTAATTTTCAAAAACACATTGAATAAGAGACTCTCTACTATTCAAGCTTCAAACATCGCATGAAGCAATTTATTACTGCCGAGTGCGCTTTGTTAAATCCATTTCCTCGTCTATCCAGAGCCAGTGTCGATCTTAAGTTTCATATAAGATGAAGTCTCAGAGTAAGGAAACCCGTAAAATTGGTACTCGGATGTGTTTCGTGCAAATATTTCCTTCGGGAAAGTCGAAGCGGCACTTTAACTCATGGAAAGTTTTCGGATCAGCTTCACGAGATGGTATAAGAAAGTACAGCAGGGGGTACTGGGATGAGGTAGTGGGGATGAGGTACTAGGGATGAGGTACTTACCATACAACATCCAGTCAGTCACGGGTGCTACTGACATTCCACATTTGAAAATCCCTTCGAAATCCATCGCGAGTGCCATACCGGTGGCGTAACCTCCGTAACTCCACCCCCATAACGCGGTCCTGCTGCGATCGATGAAGGCGAAGTTCTCCTGCAGGTGTCTGAAATTTTACAAATTCATTCATTATTAAATTATCCAAAATTTTGACTGATTTTGTGTACGTGTCCCCCTAGTGTTTACATGGTCGAAAGGAGACGGAAGGAGTCGCTTTTCGTGTTTACTCTGAAACCAGGATTCTTTGTACACGTTTGAGCATTTGGCAAATATCGGACGCTTTAGCCGACACGACTAGTATGTTATATTTCGATTTTCTTTCCGCCAATCGCCGGTTCATGTCGAAATATTTTGACGTTATTGAATGCTTTGTTTGCAAAATTAAGGCAGATGTTTTTTATGAAACATTTAATTTTTTTTCGTTACAACATAAGAATTTTTCAACACAACATATTTTTTAAACAATATATTAATTATAATTTAATATTCCGCGGTATTCGTAAAAAATAAACAATTTATTGATATTTTCTTTAAATGCTAAGTTCTAGTCACTGTAATTTGTTTACTTTTTTTCTTTTTCTTAGTATTGTAAATACCTGTCCTACGCAGCACAATTCATTCCGGGAAGTCCTGAGGAACTCCTGAGGATGTCCCAAGACGAACTTGTGTTTTATGGACACAATGTTGTTAAAAATAACTATGTTTTATAACTATTATTGTTATAACTGTTTTTAGTAAGTTATTTTCGTTTACTCAATTTTATTAAGTTTATTTCACTAGTTAAGGAGACTTGAATTGTGTAACTGCGTTACATTAGAGGTTATGTACTATGCTGCATATTTAGGTATCGAAGAATAATAAATGGAACATATTAATTCCAGTATTTCTTTATTCCTCGACCAATTTAAATTTTTAAAGTTCTTGGTATTTGTAGTTATTTTCATTATAAAATGGAAATAAACAATTGTATCAAAAAGTAAATAAATAAATGTAAATAAAGAAACAGATGAAACTGGGATCTCAGTTTACGTCAAGTGCGTTAATTTATGATCTTCTTATATCTAAAATTTTGGATTTAATAACTATTGGGTTTCATATTAAAAGGACACATTCCCCTAGCGCTTGCAAATATAACTATTGTGAAAATGCGTTTCACACCAGGATGTCAGTGCTCTTCAAAGGGGTAATGACCTCCATAGTCCCATTTATGAGTATTTATTTACATTTATTTATTTACTTTCAGATACGATTTTTTCTTGAAACTTTATAACGGAAAGGACCGGCAAATACCAAATATCGCAACAATATTAATTTTAAATAACAAATAAATACAAAAAGTTTTATTTACTAGAAAAATAGTTAATTTGACTATTTTTATAATCTAGCGATTTACTTTTAATATAATGTTAATTTTTATATTTAAATGAACTCGGTTTTTGTTTTGTAATGGAAAGTTTCGGTTTAAATGTTTTGTGTAGGTTAGTTTGATTTAGTTGAAGTTTGGTTATGTGAAGTTAGTGTAGGTTAGGTTAGGTGAGGTTATATTAGGTTAGGTTAAATCAGTTTAGGTTCGTTTAGGATGAGTTCGTTGAGGTTAGGTTGGATGAGATGAGGTTATATTATTTTAGCTTAGTGACTGGTAACGTGGTTTTAGATTATGTTATGTTAGTTTGTAACTTACTAATAAAAATATACTCGCTTTTTCGTTTTGTTTGATGAAATGATCATGAGAAGATAAGATTGTTTTGTAATTGTTCTATGCTAAAAAGTCATGTGTTAAGGTGACGTTTGTTGAATTCTTGTGATAAAAAGGCGTCTGTTAAAAAGTGATGTACTGAATTGTCGCGATGTCATCATTTTGTATTAATGTGTAAAGTTATGAGTTAATCAGTACGGCATACAACATTACGGTGCACAACTTAAATAATGTCGATAACTGGAGTGAAATAGTCTTTTAATTGCGAAGTGCAAGTTTAAATGAAGCCTCTAATCGTTTGAAGTATATATTTTTCTTAACACGAAAAACAGCTGAAATTTGTTACTCAGGGATTTTCGGAATAGTTGATCACGAATTCGGACTCAGATTTACAAAATTCCAAATGTTAGATCCACGATGGTGCATCGAAATGTGAAGAGTTACTTGAATGAACTGAAACTAGGTACTCGAGGTATTTTGAGGTCGCTGATTACAAATCCGACCTTACATTTTCAAAATTCTAAATGTCGGACCCAATATGGAAGTTACGAAATTGAAAAAATGATCTTATTTGTTTGAAAATTGTTACTCGGGAGTTTTCGTAGCCATTGATTACGAAAATCTATAGATTTTCCTAGTACGTAGCTTAATAGTATATAAGTTAATATAAGTTAATATAAGTTAACCTCAAAATTCCGAAACTCAAGAGGAATTTTATGATACACTCAGAGAAAATGTGTATTTCAATTTTAAAAAATCGTTTTGTTGACATACTTTTTTAAAGCAAATTAAAAACTTGTTTAAAGTACAAAAATGTGTTTGTAATTTAAAAAGTACCAAATTTGAATGTTGTAAATTGTTTGTTGAAATGGTTAGTTGATCAAAATTTCGGATATTTAATTAAAATATTAAAATATTATCTTCAGTTTGAAATAAGATTAATAAATTCCCAAAAAGTAAACTAAATATCTTCATTAAAATAGCAATCTTTTTTAATTTGTTTTAATTTTTAAACTTTTCGTCTAATCATGTTTAAAGCACCTAAGACTTTGTAGTTCCAAACATCTTAAACGCAATTATGACCACAATTTCAAAAAAAAGGTTTGTTGATAAATTAATTAAATGATTGAAACTGTTTGAAAATTTAAAAAAACGATGAATTCAAAGAAAATAAAGCATTAAATTAATTTGAAAGAATAGTATAAAATAGATGTCAACATTTGGGTTTTTAATCAATTTATGTTATTTCTGAATGTTCAAACAAATTGTATGTATACTGTCATTACAGGAAATGTATTTGCAAGGTAAAACATAATTTATTTACTCAAGGTTCCAACTGAATAATACGTCATATTCTAAATGAATAATATCGATTATTCGTGATCGACTAATCTGCCATGTTCGCCGTGGTTTATGTCAGTTAAATCTCGGTGCTGTTATATTCCTACTAAAAATGTTCAAAATAGCAACATCAATAAAAGTAATTATAATCTTTGGTGTTTTGGGTGTAATAGAAGGAAGAGTCATTTGGCTTGACAGCCTCGTGAGTTACATCTCCCAAAATTCAAGATTTTGTCAACTGGCAGTTGTCATCGGTGATCTTAAGATAGTAACGAGATTATCTTACATCGATTCGATAATTACAACTCTAACTAAGACACTCCCGACTTATATAACCTCCATGAAATCACTGTTCGCAGCGTCGGTAAATTCCATCAAACAAAAATTAGTGTTGAAACACGCATGGAAAAACTCATCTATAAATTCTCAATCATCAACTTTATTCGTAATGATTTGCGATCGACGAGAAATTTTAAACAATACTCGAATGATGGTACACTCTATGGTACATTTTGCACGTCGTCGCCAAACTCCGACAATGCTAATAATTGTAGTTGGTCCAAGTGCTGTCAATTATAAACCAATTTTAAACGCATTTTGGCACTATGACTGTCTAGACACAACAATTTTGGAACTTGTTGAGCATGGAGTTGACGTTTCATATTTTGTGGAACCGATTGTTCATTATTTGAATAACTGGACATCGACGTATACGCGACGTCGACCTTTTAATCGCCTCGAATGGTTTCCGGATAAAATTCATAATTTATATGGAAGTACAAAAAGAATCGGAATTCGTTATGAATCTTTGAATTTTGTACTGGATTCAGGTGGGAATATCAGACGACCAATCAGTCATATGGGTATGCCGGAATATCTAGCGGATATGTTGAATTGTACGATTCATTTTGTACTTTATGGGTTACAGTCGTTAGTTATGAACGGAACAAAAATAAATGAATCTCACTACACGAGTTCGATGAGCTCACCTCTTGCAGATATTACTTCAAATAAAAAAATTGAATTATATATGGCATATGTACAAGTTAACAAGACTTTGGGAGCTATCAGACCAGAAAATCTTCCATCCTTGAGTCCTTTCCTTTTGAGCTACAACATTGTATTTTTAGTAGGTTCGAATTCTATCGATCGTCCTGATCCATCGAAAAATCCTACAACACATATCATCATAACTACTGGAATATTGATCTCTTTGTATGCTGCAGCATCTCGTTTACTACATTGCAATTCATCTCACTGGCATACATGGAACACTTTAATCTGTTTTCTTGGAAAGCCCTTCATCACACCAAACCTGACATTCGAAAGAGTTCTTTTCGCATCTATTTTAATCCTGTCGACATTGATTGGACCGGATATCTTAGAATATGTGATGAATAATAATGTGGCAAAATACGAGGAAAGTCCCGTAGACGATTTGTCGGATTTTCAAGAAAGGAAAATTACTTATTTGGAACTTGGTGAGAACGATCCATTTTATTCAATTTTGGACCAGAATTACAATTCAAAATTACAAGCCATGATGGTTAGTTCAAAATTTGTGAAAGAAAATCCCGAGGAACCTTTTACTGGTACTTGCGAATGGAATGTTTTAATGGAGAAAAAAGTGACGTGTATGGCTCGGTTTCTGGACGTCGAAAATTTAGTAACAGAGATAAATGAATTTGTTGGAGAAAGACGATTGCATCTCCTTGTTGGTCATTTGCCGGAATTTTGGCAGGTATTGTTTTACCGAATAAATTCGCCATTTGTGAAAAGCTTCAATGATGGAATATTTCGAATGGTTGAAAATGGATTTATAATACGTACTGTAAAAAAAGATTATATCCTTCGTCAACATTTGATTTTGAAAAATGTTCAGTCAAATTTTGAATATATTGTTGACATATGGCCTAGTGGATCATTCCGTCGACTTATTATCGTTGTTATAACTGGATGGATCATTTCGTTTTTTGCTTTCTTTGTAGAAATCGTTCGTAAACCAACAATTACAGAAATTGTATAATGAAGACGGTGCGAGCGTTTTCTTATAGTGTATCGAACATTTGACAAGAATAATGTAAATGAATTGACTTTTATGTTGTATTGGTAATACAACTTTAAAATTATTAAAATTTAAATTATATAATAAAGTTTTTATATTTAAATTAAATATGCAGAAACTACAAGATAATCGACTTAATATTACTCATGTTTCGTCTTCGTTTAAATGATGTCTTTTGTTTTCTATGTATTTTATGAAAGTTTACTTTAGTCAAAGTCTTTGATCGAACTAAAACAGAGACTCCCGAACTCTTGAACCAATTTCCTACCACACTCGGGCAAAGAAGTGGCTGGTTATTTTTGTACCGCGGAAGTAGTCGGCAAAGTAAATTAGCGAAAATGTTTAATTAAACGTGAGTTCGATTGATTCGTTCCTAATTGAAGTTCCGTGTTCAATAGCTTTGCAAGCAATGCGTTGGCAATATTTAAAGTGCCTTATTCAATAGTAAGTAGTGATAATGCTAGTTGGTATTAATTGTAATATTTACTCAAGGTAATTAGTAGGTAAATCATTGTGTTATTAGTTTTTAATCACGTTATGTAATATTTGTTTATTCATTTTTATTCAAATTTGACCGATCTTTCAATATTTACATTTTGTGGGAATACTTAGTTTAATTTTGATCAGTTTCAATTTTTCTTGCTCGTAAAAAGATTTAATCTATTATAAATTATCTTTATGAACGAATTTTGAAAAATTCCTCTTTCAGTTTTGTAGTAATTTTTCCTCCAAACTCAGAAAATCGTCTTCACAATTCGGTAGTATTTTGTAGGTGTTCGAATAATTGTTACCATCATCATCATACAAATGAAAATTATTTATGATATGAATTTAAAGTGTTTTATTGTGTTACAAGACCATCCGCTACCATCATTCAACATTGGCATCACCTGTTTCCAACATCTGACATCTTCATCGTTATTTAACATCATGATCAAAGGATGTTATGTATGTACCTATCTACAACCTCATTATAAACATTCACAATTATCGTCATCATGATGCATCATTATCATTCGATATCATAACATCTTTACATGGTCACCGCATGATATTATTGGAACTATGCTTTGACTTTGACAACATAATAATCGTTATCCGATATCATTTTGGATTGACGGTTTTCAAGATCAATAACATCTATCTACAACAACAAACACCTTTATCGTTATCTGATATGAGGATCCTTTGATGTTAGAAATTACGTAATACAGCATCATTATGAATATGTACAATCATTATCATCAGGTTACATCATCTTTTGATCTCATAACACTTTAACATGCTCATCATTTTGATGTCATTATCATTATGATTTGACAAAATAATCATGATGAGTGGTTATCATTATAAACAGATGTCTTTTAAGCTCAGGATCATCCGTCTCCAATAATTGTCATCTTTATAGTCATTTAACACGATGATCAACGTACGTTATGCACATACGTATTTACAATCCTATTAGAAACATTTACAATTATCCTAATCATGCTGCATCATTATCATTTTATGTCATAAGATCCTTACACGCTCATCATATGGCGTTATTGGCATGATATTGGGTATGACAAACTAATCATCGTCATTTGATAACATTATAGTTCGATGCCTTTCAAGATTAACATCTATCTATAACATCTGACATCTTCATTGATATTGGGTATCATGATCAATTCAATTATACGCGTCCGAATGTAAAACCTCGTTATCAACATTTACGATCGTCATCATGCTACATCATCATTATTTGTTGTCATGATATCTCTACATTCCCATCAGTCGATGAAATTGTCATTATGATTTGAAAAAATAATCATCAATACCAAATATCACTTTGCATCGACCGGCTTTCAGAATTATTAATATCTATCTACAACATCTGACATCAAAATCAACTGATGTTATCTACAGCATCGTTATTAATATGCGCTATCATTACCTTTAGATTACATCGTGATTTGATCTCATAAAACATTGACGACTTCATCATTTTAAAGGCATTATCATTATGAATTGCCAAAAAAAATCATCATCAGCCGATATCATTACAGACCGAGGTCTTAGCCTCACTCTTCATCAACATCTGACATCTTTATCGTCATTTAACATGATGGTCACCAGATGTTATGCATGTACGTATCTACAATACTCTTATAAAGATTTACAATTATTATCATCATGCTGCATCACTATCATTCGATTCATAGGATCTTTACATGGTTATCGTATGCTGTTATTGGCACCATGCTTTGAGAAACTAATCGTCTTTCAAGATGTATCTAGAACCTCATTATCAACAATTACAGTCATCATCATCACGTTACATCATCATCATTTGTTGTCATGATATGTTCTCATTTGATGTAATTTGCGATTATAATTTGATAAAATAATCATCATTATCCAATATCTTTATAGACCGACGACTTTCAAGATGAGCATCATCTGCCTCAAACATCTTACATCTTTATTGCCATTTGACATCATCGTCAACTGATGTTATAATATACGTTTTTATAACTTCATGATCAACATTTACAATTATCATCATTATTGGATTTCATGACAGCTCTATATTCTCATATCTCATCGTAATTCCCATTATGATTTAACAAAACAATTATCATTACCGGATATAATTTTGGATCGACTGTTTTCAAGATTAGCAACATCTACACGTGCCGTCGTCACCATTATATTACATCATCATTCGATCTCATGACGCATTAACATGTTCAGAATTTTATGTCATTGTCATTATGAACTGACAAAATAATCATCATTAGCCGATGACATTACAGATGGACAGCTTTCAAGATTAACATCAACTGAACACAACATCGGACATCTTTATTGCTACTTGATATCATGATCAACTGAAATTATACGCATGCGTATCTAAAACCTCATTATCAACATTTACAATCATCATCATGCTACATGAGCATCGTCATTTGTTGTGATGACATCTCTATATTTCAACCATTCGATACAATTGTAATTATAATTTGAAAAAAATAATCATCATTACTCAATGTCATTAGGTCATTAGACATCGACGGTTTTCACCTATCTCCAACTTTTAACATCGTTTCGCCATTTTACATTAGGATCAATTGATTTTATAAGTTACGTATCTACAGCCTCATTATCAACATGCGCCATCATTAACATCAGATTATATCAACATTTGAACTCATGACACATTGACATTTCTATCATTTTGATGTCATTGTCAATATGTATTGACAAAAAATAATCATTATCCGATGTCATTACAGATCGAAGGTTTTCAACATTAGTATCATCCGTTTCTAACATCTGGCATCTTGATAGCCGATTCGACATCATGTTCAACTGCTGTTATACATATGTGTACAGCCTCATTATCAACATGATACATCACGTTTATTTCGTGCCATTACATGTCTATATATTTATGATTCGAGGTAACTTCATCAGGTAATCATCACGTTACATAATCATTTGATATCATCATAATGACTGATTTTAACAAATAATCATCATTATCCGATGTCAGTATGAGTCGATGCCTTCACCGGATATCGGAAATTTACATAACTGTAAGTTCATCTACTTTAAAGTCTTGGAGCAACCTACAAAAATCTATTATAATCCCATCAGAAACCGCAAGAAAATTAAGTACATCCGAATTCCGCATCAGGATTTCGGTCCGATCGCGCGGATGCAATTTACAGTTTTTCACGGGTACATCCGAATCGAGGGCGGGATTACGGGTCAGGGGAAATTGTAGATGCGTCTGGCGAATCTGCGAATTCGTCACCCCGTCGATCCTAATAAATTACGTGGCGCTGTTCCCCGGTTCTCGTCGTCTTCACCAGGGGTAGAATAATATCGAAAGAAAAGCAATTCGAGTTCGAAACCGTAGTCAGGAGGAATCGTCTTGTTCGATTTCAAAGGTTTTAAGGATTTCAAAGGTGATAGGATAAAGCGAAGATCGAGAAGGGATATTATAGATTGTCAGATACTTAGATGTTCTTTCGACTCTTATTTCCCGATGCTCCTTCGTCGGCCGCAGGAATTTCCGTAGAATAACTGAGATCCTTTCTCTGTATCAAAGAACATCCTTTTTTAGCTTTTACATTTTATTTTGAGGACGGCATTTAAATACGACTTGATTGAATCGTCTTTGTTTTGCTCGTGACCTATTTCAATGGGACTTGAGTGGATTATGAAGCTTGTCAAGTGGAAATTTGTATGAATTGTAATGAATCATTGTCTTTCTTCATTGATATTTTACAATTCTACTTTTTAATATAATTTGCATTTGGTAGATGTATTTAATTGCACTGGACAACTTGAAATGAAAATATCAATTCAATGTAATTAAATACAGAAATTTAAGAGATACTTCAAATGATAACTTAAGATGAAGCTTATAATTAATTGTCGGAGGATACAGACAAATAATTGTGAATAAATGAGGAAAGCATGTCAGGCGCAAATGTCTGTTACTACTGCGCGCTGTAAATTGTCGCGAGGCGAGGACCGGCCGAAGTAGTAAGATACTTTTCCGGTCAGACGGATTTTTTGCATATGAGCACATGGCCAATTAATGGATTTTGACTAAACGACAACTAATTTTTCTTAAATATAAGTTTTTTACTATTGAAATTAGTCCATGATGTAATTTTTGTCAATAGATTCTCATTGAGATTTACTTTTTTTCTCTTTCCTGTTGACTTTCGTTTATCTCTTTGTCAACAATGATTGTCAGTCTTTAAAAATTGTCAAACCTAATGCATTATAGTTAGAGGCTTCAATTTTCTCATTAAATCCTCCTGCAGGACATGCGTATTATATTGGTGGATGGCATTTGCTGACTTAGCAATTAATACACAATAGCCATTATTCACAAAAGCTCAAAACTATTTTCCTTTTACAACTGAAGGAAAAATGACCCCAACTTCTAGAATATTCCAGAAAAGTCAACGTGGCATTTTTCTCGGATGCCATTGGACGACTCAATGAGTTTCCACGCAGTGTTCCCAAAATCGCTGGAGAGAACAGTACATTTCCACGAACAGACAACTAGTCGCAACGGACTGCACCGCTGGGCGAGTCCCGAGAGCCCAACTGTTTTGCTGGCGCGTCGCGTTCCCCGCGTAAAAAGTCAGTCGCGAAATTGGAAACCGGCCAAGCGATTGCGGAATCGCGAGTCTCTGTTTCACCTTTTCTTCCCGTCGTCCGACACTGGGTCCTTCATCCTCCTACCCGTTATCCCCGATCCCTCTCTCGCCGTTGTCTAGATACGTGCTTCTAGATCTCTTCTGTCGTCCCTCCACCTCCAAAACTCCACCTCCTGTACTGCCACACGTGCATGTTTCTTTTGCGCCAGACCAAGTAATGGCTTCTGCCTGTGATTTCACTGTTTTCGGTGTCGGGCATCAGCAACTCGATTCTCACCCGATGAGCCTTTATCTCCCCAAGTTACATGCTATAAAGGATCAGTAGTTCGATGGCGTATTTGGTCAGCCATATCAAATATAATAGGGCGAATTGAAGAACAAATTCCTAAACGATGACTTTGTAATACCATGATATTCTGTCATATTTACTGTTGTGTTGTCTGACGTTAGTAGTTTTACTGACCAATTTTCCGATTATTTGGGAAATTTTTCCCTTTCTCATTTTGGAACTACGATTTTCGGATAATAAATTCGAAATCAGCAATGTTGCAAATTCCTACACTATAACGCTATAAGATACCACCCTCCACAAATTATTTATAATACGTCCGCCATAATGGGTCCTCCATTTTCAATTTCAAAATTTCCGCTTCAAATTCGTAATTGGCGATCCCGTAACCTTCAGTTTCAATTTTATACAAAATTCTAAGAAATGATTAAAAACATGTTTGACATATTGGATCCGCCATTTTGAATTTTCAAATTCCCGATGCAGATTCGTAACTCGCGATCTCCTTTAGTTTGGAAGTTATATGAAATACCAAGAAATTGTTACAAATATGGCCTCCATATTGGGACCGCCATTTTTAATGATAAAATTCTAAGGTACATTTTTCGTCATAACCTGTAAATACAAAGTTATATAAAAATCCTACGACGTAATAACAGTGTGCAATTGGAAAACACATATTTTAGGAGAAAATTGTCACCAAGGTATATTGGGAGACTGAAAATGAGTCGAACAGATGGAAATTTTAAATTCATCTAAAGAATTGAATTGAACACATAATTCCATTGATGCGATTTGTACTTTTGAACCAACCAAAAATTATACACATGTAACATTACTCCTTGGCGCCATTCTTTTCATAAAATGAAAATTCATTTCTACATTGGGAGCAACGTAAGACACCACGCAGGGGTAGGATGCAAATGCGCACCTAGTAGTTACTATCTTAACTACGCAACGAGTTCTTTTCGTTTGAAAACAAAGTAACTATATTGTATGGTCCGCTAAGAAGTTGCTTCGTAAGTTTGTAAGTTCAGAATGAGTGACAATTTCTTATGTTGGACTGCAAAAAATACGGAATTTCTATCAAATCGTACGAAATTTCAAATTTACGTCCGCTATATTGGATACGTTTTTTCGAATTTTGAAAATTTAAGATAAATCTCGTAACCAGAAACCTGAAAAACTATACCAAATTTCTTAAACTTCGATGTAAATTTCAAATTTTTGTCCGCAATATTGGATCCGCCATATTGGATTTTGAAAAACTGTCAAGAGGTTTGCAATCGGCGACTTTGATCCAACACCTTTTCGTTAGAAATTGCAGTTAAATGAATTATACATTGAAAACAAAAAAAAATGTTTATGAAAGTTGCGCGATTTTGAAGCAACCATTTTGAATTTTTCCAGGAGATTTGAAATCAGCAATCTCAAAAACTCTTATTACAACATCTTTCACGTAAAAATCTCCATTTAGAAGAATTATACATTGAAAATATTACAAATTTTGTAAAAATTTATCTATTTTGAAGCAGCCATTTTGAATTTTGAAACTTTATCAAGAGATTTTAAATCAGCAACCATAAAAACTCTTGCTCCAACATCTTCTACTTACAAATCTCCATTTAGAAGAATTATACATTGAAAATATTAAAATTTTTGTAAAATTTGAGCCATTTTAAAGCCGCCATTTTGAATTTTGAAAATCTGTCAAGAAACTTAAAATCAGCAACCACAAAAAGTGGCTCTTGCTCCAACATCTTCTACTTAAAAATCCATTTAGAAGAATTATAAATTGAAGACATTACAATTTTTTAAAAAATTGAGCTTTTTTGAAGCAGCCATTTTGAATTTTGAAAACCTCTTAAGAAATTTGAAATTAAAGACCTCAAAAACCCTTGTTCCAATACCTTGAAGTTAAAAATCTCCATTTAGAAAAATTATACATTGAAAATAATAGCACTTTTGTAAAAATTGAACCATTTTGAAGCAGCCATTTTGAATTTTGAAAATTTGTCAGGAGAATTGAAATCAGTAACCTCAAAAACTCTTATTCCAACATCTTCTACTTAAAAATCTCCATTTAGAAGAATTATAAATAGAAGACATGACAATTTTTGTAAAAATTGATCTATTTTGAAGCAGCCATTTTGAATTTTGAAAATTTGTCAAGAGAATTGAAATCAGTAACCTCAATAACTCTTACTCCAACATCTTCTACTTAAAAATCTCCATTTAGAAGAATTATAAATAGAAGACATGACAATTTTTGTAAAAAATGAGCTTTTTTGAAGCAGCCATTTTCAATTTTGAAAAGTTATCAAATGATTTGAAATCAGCAACCTGAAAAACTCTTGTTTGAGCAACTTCTAGTGAAAAATCTCCATTTAGAAGAATCGTACATTGAAGATATTATAATTTTTGTAAAAATTAAGTCACTTTGAAGGTGCCATTTTAAATTTTGAAAATCTGTCGAAAGATTTGAAGTCAGCGACCCCAAAAACTCTTGCTCAAACATTTTTTTTCTTAAAAATCTCCATTTAGAAGAATTATTATACATTGAAAATATTGAATTCTTAATCGTGCCTATTGTAATCGGTTGAATGATGTCATAAAAAAAAAAGAAGAAATAATCCCGAAACCATTTTTCCACGTTTTTTTTGCATTGAAGTTGCGATATTGTAAAAATGGCGGGGTATAATCGAAAATGGATTTCAAATTCACAAGAGGTATACCTACAAATGGTATAATGCGGATTTTTTCAAAATTCGTTGGTTTTTTGTCTGTAAACTAACAGTACAAAAAAATGGCAACATTTTATGCCGTTTTGAGTGTACCGGGTTTTGAGCAACAATGTTTCGGCACATATTTTTTTTACCAAAAACTGAATTTTTGTACATTAATTAATATTATCAACAATTATACATATTAACAATATAAAAATGCGATAATTTACATTTCTAAAAATTCTTGTTAAATTAAAGTTACAAACATTGGCAAAAAAGTTTGTTTACTTGAAAAACAAAAAAAAATATAGGAATAATGATATTGACCTAGTTTGTGTTATTAAGTGTTAGGATAATCTAAAATTATCATTCTTCGACATAAGTATTACTCCATGGTCGTCAGCATTATTGCAATTGGAGGAGACATTTCTTGTTTGAAAGACGATAAAACGGTTGAGAAAGGAAGAAGAAGTTTTGCAATAACAAAGTAGATGAGGGAAATACCGAAACGAACAAGAAAGTGTTGAATGAGACGAGAAAGAAAACTCCGGTTTTGTATTCAGTTGTTGTGAATTCCTCAACATTTCCGGTTCAATTTACTTTCAATTATAATTCAGCGCAGGTTCAAAATTGCAGAAAAAAAACTAGAGTGAACCTCAGCGAAAAAAAGGGTGCAGAAATAAAAGGAAATGAAAATATAATCAAGCACAGTGTACACCCGACGACGGCGCTATTATCGAATAATCAATTAACGTGGACGATCCCTTGTTAAAACCCTCGTGACAGCCTTAAGTCGGAAATAAACCACACAAGACGTTTTTTAAAATAATAAATCGAAGATGCCGGGCCCAAAGCCATGCGGTAATCCCCGTGATGGTGCAGTGCCGTAACTAACTTCTAGCACCTAATCCCAAGACCGTATCCGTTAAACTAACTTTTTTGCTCTCTCTTTCCGGCGGCTTTCTTTTTCCGTTTTCCTCAGAATAAGAAATCGTTAACAAGAAGAAAATTGCACCTAACTTTCCCGAAATTTATCTGGCGTCTATTTACCCTCTCTTCTCCTTTTCGCTTTTAGCTTCCTCTTTTGCGCGGTTTCTCATTCCGGGCCGGTGCCGCTTACTAAGGAGCGCCGCGTATAATTTATTACGATAGATGCTTTTAGAAAAGCAAAATACCCGCCGACCTTCTATGGCTCGATATTTTGTTTCAAGGGTCTTCAACGCGTGAAATGTGGTTCCGATTATTCTTTTAGAACAGAAGCCACTTTTGTTTCAAATTTTTGAAAGTTTTTAAACCGAAATTATCGACCTTAAACCTCCCCGAGTAACTTTAAGAAAATGTCCGCCATATTTGATCCTACATTTTCAATTTTCAAAATCTGACATCAGATTCGTAATCAACGAATTCAAGAACCCTCGATTTATGATTTTTAATAAGAAATTGAATTTTACAGATATGGTACCAAAATGGTAATAACCATGAAAAGATTATTTTGCATTGTCTTCTTTAAATGAAATAAGACTTTTTTTTGAAAATACTCCCTGGAAATGTTGAGACACAAACGAGGAATTTCGTACACATGATTTTTACTACTGGAGGTCTACTAATTTACCTTTTGCGCAGTTTGCAGACTTTTATTAGCTGTGGTAGCGGTTAATTAACAGTAAAATTTAAGGAAACAGATGCACACGAGAGTGAATTCTTTACTTTTTAGTACGACGCGTACGCGAGGTCATATTTAAATACGTAAATTAATTGAAATGTCGAGTTCGTTGTCACAGTTTCTTTCACATTCTTTTTGATTCCTCTCATTCAACATTTCTAAAAGAATTCGACCGTCCAAAGTTAAAATTTTTACATCGAATAATTTATTCATTTAACAATTTCAATCCTGTAAAAACGAAAACAATGCAAAAAATGTCCTTCAACCGTAGATTTAAAAATTGTTGCTGGATCATACAGAAACTGCAATGTCGAAATATTAAATATGCTCTTTCTGTAGCGAATTTACATATTTAATAGAGATTCAAATAATAACAGCGTGAAACTTTCCATTGTCATTTTCATCCGGGCTTCGTTGTTAAAAAATACGATACAAAGTAGCAAACGGATGAGCTCTCATTATGGTCCCTCATCAATATCACAAAATGACGTCATTTTGGAGGGAAAACGGCTGGCGAATCTCATACGCCAAAAACCCGCAGAACGTTCATATAATTGGGCTCTCGTATCTCGCCGTGGATGCTGATATAAATGCAGCCGACATTATCGCTGCACTTGGCATCGCGTCGAAACTAGGAAAAAGCCAATGGCTGTAGGTGCAGATAGAGAAGAGAAAAAAAGAGAGACAGAAACCGAAGCAGGTGAGAGGCGAGAGGAAAGTCCAAACAGAAGCAATTTGGAAAAGGGAGTAATATAAAACGAGGAGAAGCGACTCCCCATTCTTCGACGACAAAAAGACAAACGAGGGACGTCGTGTACACAGTTGTGCCATAATTGGTAATGAGCTACAGTTACACCTGCGCGTACTCGGCTTCGCGTTATCGGATTGAATTAAAAGTTAAACTAACCTGCGAAAGTTGACCTGCGAGCATAAATTGAATCTCGCGGAAGTTTTGCGGTCTCGTGATTCATGGATCAAGAACGCAACTTCGGCTCGGCGATCTCGGTTATTTGTGCGAGAATCTAATTAGGAAATAATTGCACGAATCGGACGAGACGGAGAGCGTAAAACGTCAACGTGTGCGTTTTTTCGGTTTTGATGCACGAGAACTCGAGATGTTTTAATTGCGTCGTTATGCATCAAGCGACATTGGCCAACAATCAAGACCAGATTGAATTCAAACTTCTGCTAAAAATTAAGCCCAAATATTACCCAAACTTTTCATATTTTATTATATATAAAATCTATATTTCATAAAAAACAAATTATCCTGGGAACTGAATTCTCTTTATTGAATGCCTTATTTAACCCTGCAAAGGTTTACACTTTTTAAGTGATTTTTAATATCGCGCATTGCATGTAAAAAAACATGGATTTTTTAACTGCATTTTTTTGTTATCTCGTCTTTTCACTTTCAAAGCATTTTAGAATTCCTCTTTAAAGTAAAAAAATCGTGGCCTCGAGACCTGAACTTTAAAATATGCATGTGGGCACTTTCAAAATGGGAGCACAGACACGAAATCGTCTAAAAGTTTAGGAATTTTTTAGATAGACTCTAGGAAAGAATATTGGTGAATACAAATTCTTAGAATTGGTTACAGAATACGCTGAAAGTTTTATAGAATTTTTTCAATACTGTTTTAATTTTTCAAAACACTGCAATTTTTTGAACGGTTTCAATGTGAAAAGACGAGATGATAAAATAAAATATACAGTTGAAAAATCCATGTTCTTTTTAGAAATAATCATATGTAGTTTTTCATGGTTACAATTTTCGAAAAATCTATTGAAAGATTAAAGTTCACTCAATTGCAAGTCAGATATGGTTGCTTAGAAAGTTCCTTTCGAGGACCTTTTTTACCCAAAATACAACCGTCGAAAGCTATAGTGAAAAAATGTCCATTCAGGACTTAATAGGTTAAACGTTTTGTGAAACAGACATCACAGTTCGAAATTATATTCAATATTTTTACACAAATGATGGGTAACAACAATACATACATTTTTCAGCATTTCTATGAACAAAATGTTTTTTCTTTGTTTATTTATACTTATTAAACCTAAATACAGGTTTATTTAAATTATTTAACAATAAATAGACATAGTTGCAATATTTAATTTTACTTTAATAACTTGTAACATATTTTTCCGGACCAAATATAGCAAGAAAAAAATAGAAAATATTTTTCGTTTATGTGATTCGTTTAAAAAATTTAATTAAACTAAAAATATTTATTTTCAACTTAGTTATAGCACATTTGAAATATATAATCTTAGACTTGAGAAGTAAATATAATATACAATTTGTTGCTTTTAGAGAAATAAATAAACGAAGCCATTTAACGGTTTTGTTGATTTTTTCGTTGGTTGTTATTAAAAAATCCTCAGGAATTGTTTCTTGGAATTTGAAACAGAGTTTCTAAATACTTTTTTCGATGATTAGATATTGTACAAGAATGCACTCGAAAGTAAAAGACGATTTTTTAATCATACTAGTGTATGTAGATATCTGCAGCTAGTTAGCTGACTTCTCGCAACAAGTTAGTTTGCAAACTTTTAACTACAAAGTTTTCAATTACCGAAACATGTTGCTTAATATTTAGAAATAAGTTTCCTCTTTTTGCTTATAATGTTCACGATCCTGATGTTAATCATTGCAATAATATTCCGAAAATATAATGATAAACATTCAAACGTTCCGGGTATATTCCTGAATAAAAACCTTGTAAAATTCTTTATATTTTTCGTAATAATTCTGTAGATGATCGTATGTCAGAAGTATAAGTATTTAAAAAATGATTAAATAGGAAAAGTAAAAAAGTAAGAAATTTAGATTTTTATACATTTTTTAGCTTTTAAGTTACTGACAAAAATTGATATGTATCAAATAGCATCATTTTTATAGAAAGTTATACATTAAAGACGTAAGTCTTATGTAGAAATTGTATGAAAATATCTTAAATAGTGTTCTTTAAAGGTTTTATTTATTTAAAATATTAACAAATAACTTAAGATAGAATTAACGGAGTTAATTTCTTTTTCCATTTATTTTTCCATTGTTGACAAATGTAGACCTTCGCCTATTATAAATTTAGCTTTCTTACCATCAAATTGCAAGTCAGAAATGTTTTCGGAAGATCGTGAATTATTATTGTAAAATATTACAGATATTAAACATTAATTGTGTTATCTAAAAAGACATCTAATTTAATTTCAGCATAAATGCCTTGGAAACAATGAATTTTATTCGAAAAAGAAAAAAATAGTTGTACCTGAAAATTATGAAAAAAGTCTGGTAATTTAATTGTATGCAAAAATATGATTAAATACTATGTACACAGTGATAATATTTGAAATTGCAGTTTTATTTTTAGTTTATTATTTAGAAAATGAAAAGAGGAAGAAAAAACGGTTAAAAAAATTGTAAGTAAAACAAGATCAATAGTTTCGGACCTTCTTTTTTCAAAACCCGTGGACGCAATCAGCTGTAGATTTGAAAGAAAATACCGATTTTTTAACGTTTTTTTTTTGAAAAAATTACGTTATTTGCCAGTGAAAAAGGCAATACCGTTTATTGCAAAAGGTACTAATCGCGTCTTTTTCCTCAGGTCTTCATTTTCTCGTCGAACTATCACAAAAAAAAGATGATGGTGTCAAAATGTCTGAAAATTGTTTTTTTTTCCGTGTAATGTTCGAAGACATGGTAAATTAAGATGAAAAAGTCATTATCATAATTTTTCAATATCTAGTCAATTGATTGTTCATTTATAACCTCGAATTACTTATATAAAATAGGTATTTATCAATATTTTGTCTAATTGTCACTCAATTTTCAATGTTTTCTTGGCATTATGACCACGTGAAACTGAAAATGACTGATATCGTGTTCCTTAGCAGCAACACTACAACTTGCAGACACCATTTTGTTTTTGGAAAAAAATCCAACGGGAAAAGAAATGGATGAACAAAAAGACCCCATTAGTAGCTTATCCAGTATTCATTGTTGCCCGTTTCACTGTCAAAATCTTGAATGTTGCGAAAAAACCTCGAAAACTTATTTTTTTCGAAAAAAAAATGATCATAGCTTTTTTCTTTCAAGTCTAATTCTGACTGCGGGATTCGAAAGAGGACGATCACAAATATCGTTTTTTACTTATTTCAATTTTTTTTACGGTGTTGGAATAAAAGTTGCAGCGCTAAAAGTTGCGTCCAAATTTGTGACATTCGGGATAAAAAGGCTTAAGATATCAATTTTTATCATATCTAAAATCGCCGAACAATGGGATAAAGCGATTTTAATTTCTACAATATTGAAGCACTGGTGAAACCAATAAGATATGAATTATTTCATGTTTATTTAATACTCTTTCTTTTTTAACGGATAAATCCGTTTTTCACGATTTAATTTCCAGTTTCCCTTTAGAACAGTTATGATACAAAACACAGATTTATTTTGATATAATTTCTTGCAGTATTTTTTCTTAATGTTAGTTATCCCTCATTCATGAAAATAAGTAAGTTTGTCATATTTAATATTAAAATTATGTAAAAAATTGAAGATGCTATGAATAAAATATGCTTTTACAAATTATAACACCAGAATTATCCTAATACGAGTTTGTCCGCTCTCAGCCTGCTTAATAGCAATTAGTTTCAAGAAAAAATCTATTATTTGTTGCAGTACAAAACGCAAGATGCAATTTCAGTTACACTTTTTGTCCTAACGGATTTATTCTTTGTTTGCATTTTCATGTTATTCACTGGGAAGGCAGGGGAAATAAATCTTCGAAATCCATTAGCGCTGGGAATGCGAAGTTTGGATCATTTATCTTATGAAATGGTAAACGCGTAATAACTGGTGAGACTTTTTTTTACCGTCAAGATTGTACGACATTTGATAAAAGTGTCTTAATTGTTGGTAAAAGGATTTCTTCTGCTCCAAAAAGTATGATTCATAGAAAGTTAAATTAAACAGATGACATATTGTGTAAAATCGTAAAAATGTATAAAACTCGTGAATCGTTTAATAGGACTAGTTGTGAAAATTTAGAATAGTATAGTTTTATCTTTGCGCTATGATCAATAAGTAAACGTATAAAATCACATACTATTGAATAATTTAGTTACGAAATAAATAGTTAGTTATAATACATAAAATCAATGCTTAGTGCAAAGTAGATAAATAGTAACGATTTTTTACATGAACAGATACATTAGATACATGTACCAGTGCTGCGATTTATTTTAGCTAGTTTTAAAGAGCGATTAATTTTTTTTATTTCTTGAACACTACCAAAACTTCGAAAACGATGTATTGTGGGATTTCAAGAAAATCACCTCGAATTCAACGAGACTCAGATCCGATAAGATCGAACTTGAGTAGTAGACTTACGTCAGTAACGCGGTAGCCATAAGTTTATTGGAGCGAACAATGCATTGAAGCAACACTGTGGTAGGAACCTAACATAGAATCGAGAGGACTTCTGTATAAAATAATCCATTGAAGCATTCTGCAATAAAGACTATTGTCTGAGTCTCACTCTTCCATGCTTTAATTTGATCATATATATTGAAATAATAAAATAAATCTAGGTTTAAATTAATTTTTTATGTAAATACTTTTATTTTAGGTGGTTGTATTTAAATGGCAAATTATGAATTAGAAATGATTCGTAGGTATAAAATTATAGTATTTATGTTACACTGAAAGGAAAAGATGTTTTGAAATACTAATTACTTCGGGGTACACTAAGTGGCGCACAAACCAGAAAGTAAAGTCGATCATCGTTTAGTTTACATCATTGCGACTCCGAATTTCGTCTGCAAGAGAGAGAGATATCTTTTATGCAACTGTACGCAACATCACTTATGGATTTCAGCGCCATCTAGCGCTCGAAGAAATAATTAATATATCTACTTCGGAAACTACATAAAAATACCAACACGATTGTAAACAATTTATACAATTACTATAATGTTATCAAATGGAAAATTATCATATCCACCTTCAAAATAGTCATTTTCTATACCATGGTGTAGGTAAAAGTGTGAAAAGTTTCTAGTAGGTCTTACATTTTGTGTTATCTGAAGTACAGATAATTGAATAAATATTGTGTTAAAAATGGCTTACCTCGTAACATTTATGTGATCGGCAATTTCGACGGTGCCGAGGTTCCTGTAGACTGAGAACATCATACTGTTGCCTTTTAGGCCGGTTCCTCGTCCATCTATCGATGCGTATATTATACTTTTATTCGTAACGAGGTATGTACCCCAGTCGATGTTGAATTTTTCCGTAACTTCATACGTATCTGGTCCGCCATATCTAAAACAATAAAATTTTTATATTTGTTAATTCTTTATAAGTATCAATATGATTGAAAGTAAGCAATATTTTTGCATGTTTAATACAGTTTTTTTATTTCGAAAAACTTTTCTTTTAAATGCTATTCATCAAAATTAGTATTCATTTAACTTTTCAAAGAGAGGGGTCAAATTTTTAAGGAGATGGGTCAACTATTTAAGGAGAAGGGTCGACTTTTTAAGGAGAGGGATCAATTTTAAGGAGAGGGGTCAATTTTTTAAGGAGAGGGGTCAACTTTTTAAAGGGAGAGGTAAGTCAGAATTTAGTCTTTTGATTCTTAAATATAGATTACTTAAAATGGTCAGAAATACACAATTTTTTAAATGTAAAATATTTTAAATTTCAAAATACATCTATTTTTAATGGCTCTCTCTTTCTATATTTGGCTCTCCCTCTTTCTCTCTCTCTTATTAGTGTTTATGCTTTATATTCAATGTCACCGGGTTCGAATAAATTCGAATAAGTTCGAATAAAAAACAAATTATCTACACAGAACATATTACTATTTTTAGTAATATCGCCACCAAGCGTTAAATGACAAATAATTTCTGCTTATATTCATTCTTTTCCGTATTATCAACATTTATTTTGCATTAAAGTTAATAACCATACGGAAATTCATTGAAAAATATAGCAGATTAAATTTTGTCGGTGCTCGAGAGTCATATGTTGCACTAAAAAATAGAAAATTAAATATTGGAAATTAAATTACTCCCGAAATTAGAAATATTTTCTGTTAATGTATACTTGTATTTTTTTCCATTTTAAACAAACTCTCACACGGATTTATTATTACATCATATTTCCAATAATAGAAATTCCAAATCAAGGCAATTTTGAATTTGTTTTATTCTATTGTTAAATAACATTCATTTTACGAAGAAAATAGTACCCAAAGACAATATTTATAAATGTGAAATATTTAAAAATCAAGGGGATAAATTTTGGGTTAGCCCTCCCCTTAAGAAGTTGACCCCTCTCCTTAAAAAGTAGACCCCTCCCTTAGAAAGATAAATGAATACTAATTTTGACAATTCGTGAAGTATTCTAAATTTAACTGTGGCAAACGCTGCAATGTTAACAAATAACTTTTACAAATTTAAAAATCACTTTTTGAATTTATTGATTTTGAAAAAATGGACATTAAAACAGAAGTTTTTCGAGATAAAAAAACTGTAAAAAACATGCTAAAATGTTGCAAAATGACAAATAATTTTTCAAAAACGAAGATAAATAATAAATGTTGAAGAATGAATGAATTTCCAAACTTTTGACATAGTTATCATAAAGAGAAATTCTACACCATAAAGAGAACTTTGGCTCCTCGCAGGTTTTATCGCTTCTGTGTGTACTATAAGAGCCACGAAAGTTTCGCGCCCCCATTTCCAGGCATCTTTGACGTTAATGCCGCCCGGTGATCTTCGCCACTTATCGAAGACCATGAATAATCTCAAGAGTGGTCTCAACCGCGGGTTTGCGGAGAAAAGAAGATTACTCTGAGCAACAGGGCGCAGTTCCAGCGTTTGAGGCATTTGGCCAGGCTGGATTTTCCACGAGCCTGGGGGCTGAAGGGGGATAAGGGGTGCGGCTTGGGGGGGTTGGGGGCATGGGGCGCGAAAACACGAACTGTAAAAAGGCCGCGCACGCTCTGCGGGAACAGGCGCAAATCTCCGTACACAGTTGCGTCCGCACCGACTAAGCTCTTGAGCTTTGGTGCTTCTTTACAGCTTTCACGTAATTTTTTTTTTAAATCTACTTCGTTCGGGAAAAACTAGACCGAAACTCCTACATCTCTATCTTAACCGTACGTTTTCCGTAGTAAGAAGGATGATCGCGAAGGTCCGAAAACGTCTTTTCCTACATAGGAGATTTTGTACTGAGACGGATGCTTTGCATTTGCAGTGGAGTTCAAAAAAGGGAACTGAAACTTAAGAAGCAAATGCAATTTAAAATTTAATTTTTTGTAACCTTTTTAAAACGTAAAAAATCGTCTTCACAATCGAAAATTTTTTTAACAGTAATACAATAATGGGAAAACATTTTTATCATCGCACTAGACGAATTATGTTCATTAATTTTACTTTCTATTTATTTTAAGTCAGTTTCAGTATATCTTCAATTGTATTTTATCGAAATAGCCAATTTTCTTGTATATTCTCATTTATCATTTGAATAACAGAAAAAATAAGTCTATTAATAAGACAATTCGTTAAGGGGATGGTTCAAACACATATTCAGCTATATGAAATATTCGTCCATGAAGTACTAAACAATTATATTTTGTTGATGTATCTTTGACGACGATTTCAGTGGAAATACATTAAAAATTATAAACAAGAGAGGGAGAGAGAGAGAGAGGGAGATGGAAAGCGAGAGACAGTGGGAGAGGGAACGCGAGAGAGGGAGAGAGCGAGAGATATTGATTGATTGAATTAAACATTATAATTTAGAAAAGTTTTATTTAAAAAGATGGCTATTAAAATTCGTTAAATTAATTAAAACAATAACAAAAAAGTTGTTTAACGGAAGAAAACAATATCAAATAGTTTCGGATAGATTTAAAAAAATTTGTTCACAGTTTTTATTGTATTTCCAATGAATTTCTCGTAAAAAATGACTAAAGAAATAATCTTTTGGATAATTCTACTTTTACACATTTTCTATTTTATTGATATTCTTTTATTTTCAGTTCTTTAGTATTCTCTAATAACTTTTAAATAAAAGAGAAAGGGAACAAAAAGGGGAAAAAAGAATCATGTCTGACATCGATAGGATCTTTCTACTGACAATTTTAAATACAACCGTAAGTAGTAACAGCCAATGTCTAATAATACAAACACATTTTTATGAACTAGGTATTAATTCTTAAAGGAATTACATAAAATCAGAGAAGAAAGTTGTCAATTTCCTCCGCATTAACCCTTTTAAATGCGAAAAGAGAAAAGTAGGCATGTCAACTTCCGCTCAGTTTCTCCAATATAAACACTTTTTTACAATATATGAAAGATAATTTTCCTACTATATTCAAGTGCAAAAAACGATTATTTATTTATTTTATTTTTAATTTTTCATGATTTTTCAACGGAGAAAATAGAAATTGTAGCTTAAAAAGTATTTTAAGAACAAATTATTAAAAAAAAAATCATAGTTTTAGTATCAAAGATGTTAAATAACATTCCTTTATTTCAAATCATATTCATATGCTATAAGTACATGTTGATCCAACTTAATGAAAGCTTTTAATCAAACGTACGACTAATTGCATCAGGATGTAGGATAACACTGAATCTTTGATTTCATATTTCCGCGAACGTTTCACTTACGTTAATTGCTAAGAAGCGACCTGATATTTGTTCTTCGCAAATTGAACAAACGGTAGTTTAAGAACCTCCTAATTAGTTTCTCCAACTAATTTCTGTATTAGCGCGGCGTTTGTGTACTTTATAATATATCGTTAGTTAATAATTTTATATTGTTTCAAAAACTGTTGTAGTCTTAATTACTGGATATAATAAATAGTTTGGTTAGAAATGATTTTACTGTCTAAATATTAGTCTTGGGTATCTAATTTGTTGAGGTCACTATTTAGATAGTAACAATTTTTGTATGTGGCTATTTAAAAAAAAAGTTTTTGAAAATAGCGGATCCATTTCTAGTTGAAGGAATGTTCTATTTATAGTACAAACTGTATTCATATTTAAAAAAGATTGAATTCAGTAATATTCTCTTTAACTTTTAAAGGTGAAATAATTAAATCTAGTCATGATAACATATTCTGAATTTTGTTATTTTTTAATTCCATTAGCATCTACTCCACAAAACTACCATGTTTAAATCTCCATTATTAACTCCTTTTTAAAATCCATTATTATATTAAAAGATTACCTTAAACTTACAGTTAAAATACCACAGCAATAGAAAGCAATCAATTGGAAAACTCGAAAGTAGTTCAAAAATTCTTAGAAAGGGTCTATTGTATTTTCCCATACAATCATGTTAGAAATTTTATGTACTGTGTGTAAAGAAATAAAACGATATAATGGAAACTTGATAATACCAGACGCGCCCGGAAAATATTCCACTCTTGTGACATAATAAAGCTTTAAAGGTATTTATAGGCAAAACGTACATAAGGCAATGTACTCTAATAAAAAGTAGATATTCTATAATCAATATCTTACGAAGTTTCAAATTTTAATCAAAGATAAGGAACACACAAAAAGATTAAATATACTGCAGTTGTTTTAGTATTAATAATGAAATTATTATTTCTCCTTGATGTCAAGATAAGCAAAAAGGTTAAAATATTAGGTTAATAAGAGTCATGGAATGTAAAAATTGCGACATTGAAATTACAAGAAACAATTTACCGTTCAGTAATCTTCTACGGGATTTATTACTTATCAGATTCCACTTTATTATTTTCCCGGAGATTATTGTATTAAAGGATATGATTTATACCTGGAATTTCATTATTGGAAGACTGTATTTATTAAATGTCTTTATGGAATAAATAATTTTACTTTCAAATATCTATTCGGTAGTTATATCTGATCGATGAGATATTTAAATTAAATTATTTATGTGTCATTCTTTTAGAATTAATTTTTATATTGTGAAACATTTACGTAAACATATTTTATTTTATGTTTACATTGTAGATATTCATAAAACGTGATTTCAGAAAATTTCAGAAAGTTGTGAAAAACATATGAAAAATATTCAAGCTTAATTTTGATTTCTGTAAAAAAGCAAAATACAAAAAAATATGATATTCTTAATTAATAAAGTCGAAATACTTTCTTAGACTGTCATTTTGACTCTTTGAAGTAAGGGCTTGTTCAAAAACTTTTTGTCCTTGAGCCATATGCAGCTCTCAAGTACAATTACATTAAAAAAAGTTCTAGAAGCATCTCGCACAATAGCAGTATGAATCAATCGCTCGAAAGTTCACAACAAAAGCTACGGCAGCACCGGAAGTCCTACAAAGGGTTAAGGGGGGCCCTACAGAAACTTCCGGACGAAGAAATTCCAACGATGACAAACGCACGGACCGCGCCAGTGTCGCGGTAAGACAATTACGTATTCGCGTCCAGGATGTCTGCGTGTTTCAACCCCGAAACGATCTCGAGGCCGAGACGCTTTAAACACGACCCCCCCTTAAAGCACCCTTAGTTTTTCTGCCCTTACCCAAGTTCGGCCCTGGCGCGCCGCCTACAAATTAGACGTTATTAGGATTTACACCGGAAGTTATATTGCACGGCGCCAGCGTTCCGTGGGAGACCCAAAGCGTAAATTTTCGGAAATGCCGAAAACATGGAAACCCGCTCGCGTTCGTCGTGCATATCTAATGGAATTTTACACCAGCGAATACGGAATACCTTACGTATATGCGACTCACAGATAAAATTTCAGGAATCCTGTGCATACCTTCGTTTCCTTTGCGCATCATCGATCACTGTACTGACTGAACGTCGTCCCGGATGGTCCTCTCCAGTCGAATCGCGCATTGAGAATTCGCTTTGATGCAAATGTTACTTTTACCGACTCTTTTGTCAAACGAAAGAGATTTTCATCAAGATTTCAACCTTCTTGGAGATTATCGTTAGTATTGAGTCTGCCCAATATTCGACTACTACTACTAGTAATCGTTCCGTGTCTTTCGTCGTCCGGAAGTTAACCATCTTAAGAATTTCAAGTAAGATTATGTCGAGAATTTGATATGACGCAAGAAGTCTTAAAAAGTTTGAAAATATTTCACGTAATGAAGAATTCCTCAAAATCCCGACAAATAAAAAAACAGACAGTATAAAACCAGACATTCAAAAACCAAACTTTTCAAAAAACAGACAGGTCAAAAATTGATTTGACCTTCAAGTGACCTATAAAATAATCAAATCTCGTGGCCAAACATTTTTGACCTTGAAATGACCTTCCAGTGAGACCTCAAAGACGTCGTATCCGAGATAACTTTTTTATATCTTGAATGCACCAATCGGAGGTGTCGAAACGTTAGGTTTTGAATGTCTATATTTTGAAATGTCTGTTTTTTGAGTGTTTTTTATTTAAATGTCTGGTTTTTGAATGTCTGTATTTTGAAGTGTCTGTTTTTATTTATCGGGATTTTGAGGTGCACCCAAAAGTATGTCTTCAATATCATTGGAAAGATGTCGGTCATTTCCGAAGTACTTCCGTCTATGGAATCCGAAGCCGAGGTCGGAATTAGTCTGAATTTTGAGATAATTGAGGTTATGTACATGAAAAATGAGCTTTTCTGTTATGTACTCTCACCCTTTAAGCTGTTACAGCCTTTAAGTCCCAATTTGCACATGGATTTCAGCATCGTTTTATGTATAACATAACAAGTTTTAAAAAATGGTAACGTCTATATCCGACTAGTTTTGAGGTCGCGTTTTCGATTGGCGCTACTAGAATTTTCGAAAAATGGCGTTTGACACATTTTTTTAATAAAATACTGAAACAAGTGTTTTTTTAGGTAGAATTTTTGTTTAACATTCATTTTTAACTATGATATCAGATTCAGATAATCTTCTAACCTGTCAGAAAATTGTTCCCGATCAAAATTATACATTCACGTATTTTGATTTATTTTGTTTTTCGTTTCAAAACGGCGTCTGATCATAGAACATTTTTGAAATTGAAGAACATGCATGCTAATATTTTGGATCTGCTAGGTTTTCTTTGTAGTAAAATCATACAAATTAGTAATTACGAGTTTTGTATGACATATTTTGATTTACGGAAGCACTAATATCCCATAAAATCCAATTTGAAGATGGCGATTGCCATGTGCTCAGTAGAAGTAGGTGTATTTCGAGTTCTGATACTTGTCGGCAAGCGTCATCATATATGATAATTTTTTTCAGAAAAACCATTTATATAATCAAAAAAATATTAAGAATAATGTTCACTTGAAAATCTGATTGGAATGCGATATTATTTTTTCTATTCCAGAAACGTGGAATTTTACATCCGTCATATTGGATCCGTCATTTTGAATTTCGGTAAACTGACTAAAGATTTGAGTTTAGCGATGACTGAAAGCTATGAGATTGTTAATTAGCAAATTTCACACCAATTTTGTTTGTAACAGAACTCAAAATACACGAATTTCTACTGAGCACATGGCAGTCACCATCTTGAAATTGGACTTTATCAGATATTACTGCTTCCTTAAATCCAAAAAGATCATAAAAAACTCGTAATGACTTATTTGTAGGATTTTACCACAAAGAAAACCCAGCAGATTCAAAACAGTAGCATTTTCTTCAAACATTTTCAACGTTCAGACGCCATTTTGAAACGATTAATTTATGTGAATGTTTAATTTTGAAGTAAAACAATCGGGAACACGTTTCTGACAGGTTAGAAGGTGATCTGAAAACAATATCCTAGTTAAAAATGCATTTTAAAAAAAATTGTGGCTAAAAAATCGCGTTTTTTTTCAGTATTTTTGTAAAAAAGATGTGTTAAACATCATTTTTCGATAATTTCAGGAGCGCCAATAGAAAGAGCAACCTCAAAACCAGTCGGAAAGACATGTTTCCATTTTTTAAAAAAGTGTTATTTTACACATAAAACGATGCTGAAAATCATGTGCAAATTGTGCACATTTGGGACTTAAAGAGTCAAGTTGTGTCGTTTATGTTAACATCATGAGATTTCTTATTACCTGATAGAGCGATCTCATAAATACAATCATAAAAAACCATCTTTTGACAAAGGAAACCGAGTTTTATTAACAGTCCAACGTTTTGAGTGGCTATTGTAAGTTATGTTTATCTATGTTTGACCAATATTAGACTATTACTACCTCACTATTAATCGTCTTTCATTGTACGGAAGTCAACCTTCTGTTGCCGCAGAAGATATCTAAAATCCTTAACCCTTCACTGAACAACGGGTTACTCAGAAACATACCTCTAAATAATTTTATTTTCCATTTTCCCAATGGAAATGAGTATCAATATCGATAAATTTACTAAATTTGATATCCTAAGACTTTAAATAGTAAGAGTTAGAACGTTAGTTTCCTTTTCTGTCGTTAATAATGTTGACATAATTAAAAAAAGTCGAAAAACTGTGTTTTTTTAGAATAAATTCGATTTCAAAGAAGATTTTAAAAATTCAAAATGGCGAATCCAATATAGCGGACGAAAATCGGAAATATTTATTCGATTGCGATGAATATGTTCTGGGAAAATTTTGAAATCGCCCCTTGTAAATCCGTTGTCATATTTTTGAAATTCAAAATCTGAATGTGAAGTCCGCTTTCAAAAATGCAGAATGGCGGATTCAATATTGCGGTCGGAAATTTCAAATATTTTAGAAAACTGACTTCAGATTCATAATAGTGCTCTCAAAAACTCACAAGTAATTAATTTTAGACTACTTCAGTCAATTTTAAAAACTTCGGCAGCCATGTTAAATCCTCCATATTGAATTCTACAATCTTGATTTTAGATTCATATTCGTCGACTTAGAAAACCTTCCGAGTGCCAAGTATCATGAAATCGTGTAAAGTTTTGGATTTTAGTTCTCCCAATTTGAATATTGAATTCGCTATTTTTAATTTATAAAATATGGCAACGCATTCGCAATCAACGACTCCAAAAAACTGCCAATACCTAGTTTCATCGAAATACAATAAACATTTCGGATTTTAGTCCGCCATAGAGGATTCGTCATTTTGAATTTTGAAAATCTGACGACGGATTCGAAGAATGGCAACATTGATTTTCAAAGAGTTGGTCCAAAAATTGAATCAGTTCCCTGCAATATCTAATACTCTATTTAAAACACCAGAGGTCGAGGGTCGTGTAAAACTAAAGTTGATGAATTCGAATTAAAATGTCCAAAAACATCATTGAAGAAGATGTCCACGGGTGAAATTGGTTTCTGCACTAAAAATAAAGTCAGGCAATGCTTCATATAAAATTCGAGTGTTCTATCGCACAATAGAATTTAGAAAATCATTGGGATCGTTCTTGGTTGGATCGTCATCTGCTGTTGACGCGGTAAGTAGTAACATCCAATACGAGTGAGACAGTACATATCCTCCCTTCTTCAAGTAGATCAGATGTTAGGTTCGGTATCCAAGATGTTAAATAGCAGAAAATTAATACTTATACCCCAATTGTTTTTAGAAATTGGAAAGAATCGGAAACATCGATCCTAATTCGATAAAGGCCGAATTTCAGCATCCGCGATCGAGCGTCTTCGCGGTACCCACCGTAATTCTTGGGGTGTTGAAAAAAACCTTTAAGATATTCATCCACTGGCAGCTGGTATCTGGTATGCATGGAAAAATAAAATAAACATCGGGCGATATTACCCAACACACGAGATTTTCACCGAGCAGCTTGTACTCCCTGGGAAGGGGATGAATGCAGCTTTTTTCATACAGGATGCGAAGAGGGCCGCGGTTGCCCTCGCGCGTTCGTCCCGAGAGAGAAAAAAAGCTCGTCGAGAACTTTAAGCTTTCGAGTTAAGTGCTTCCTTTGAAAACAAGCGGTTGAGGTGATCTATGCGACTAGCTCCGTAGTGCAAGACCATCTTTGGGGCTTTCGACCCCAAGAATTACGCGATGCTCGACAGTCGCGAAATTTGCTTTATACACGTTCTGGGGGAACGCGAAATAAGCAATTTATCAGACATTGGCCGGCTCGCGCTGACGTCGTCGAAACTCGCGCCTCGAGGAACTATACGATAACGGATAATGGATCGTTTTTGCGCCCCGGCTGGAGGGTGTCGATTATTTCAATACAGTGTACGGTGAAGCACTTTGGTGCTTTTTGCACGGTTCTTCGCGAACGACGCCTTTCTTATTTCGTAATTGGAAACTGGAATTCAATAGGCGACCTTCGATAACGTCGCGCGAATCGCAGACATTCGACGAGGTGTTAGGGCAGGATCGTTTGTACGTTGTCGAGTGAAAAGAAAGCTTTACAAAATTGATACGTTGCGATTCTTTCTTGAACGAATTTCCCAAATCGCTTTGCATTTGTAATGACTTTTTATGAGTCGAATTTAAAAAAATTGAGTTTCCAGCAGAATCGAAAATTGTTTTGTTTCTTTGTAATGAGCTTTTATGACGCCAGGTATTTTAAGTTTCTAATAATGCAAAGGTTTTTCAGTAAGTTTTACCTCTATTTTAACATTTAAACTCCATGAGAAAAAGTTGACAAAGTTGACAATAGCAATTTCTTGTTGGTCAAGAACCACTCTTTCTAATGGTGCTTGTCCCGATTTTTCAAATGCTGAAATAAAAAAGTTATACACGTTTTTTCTTCAAGAAAGCATGACATTTTTTGTTTTATTTTTTATTTATCGAATGTTATTTCGATGATTCAGTATCGTGATCAGCAATCTCAAAGTCATTGAATACCAATTTTATAAAATCTGACAGCAAATTCATTTTTGACATGATATTTGTGACTTTTAGAGGTGTGCTAATGCCATTACTCATAACAATTAGAAAAATTAATAATAAAACAGAAAAATGTCCTGCCTTTTAAAAAAAAAGTGTATAACTTTTTTATTTCAACAACTGAAAAATGATGACATGACTGGTGACAAATTTTTCTGGTGGATTTTAAATGCAAAAAAATAGTGTTAAACTTCATGAAAAAATGTTGTACGTTTAGGCGTTAAAGACATCAAAATTTTCGAACAGTTTCCTTTCATACTGTATTTACAAAAAAAAAATCAGACATGTGATATCCGACACAAAATTTCACGTTCTTCTGGAATATCCCTCCACAATTTATCTATATTAAATGCTTAAAAAGTTATACATCATTGTTTGTAGGAAAATGCGATTTCTCTAATAAAAATAATTTCAGATCGAACATTTTTACACGAAACTAGTCAAATCCTTATCATTTTACACATAGAAAAGTATTTTCGAGTCCTAAATTTCATGACTGTACGGTCTGGAATAAAAAAAAACATGGCAATCCTGAATATGGAGTCTGAAATGAACATTTTTTAAAAATTCAGGATACTCTAGCTAGCAGCGATAAAAAAATGAAAAATAGAGACAAATTCTCCGAATTAATAGAGGAATACACTGGAATTTTTTCATATTTTTCTGTCCATATTTAAACAAAATGAAAAAAAAAAGGCTTTGTTGATATTGATCCGAAAGAAATAATTATGGTATTGATTATTAAAATGTGACGTGTCTGACTATCTGTAAGTGATCTACTTATTGAGTAAAACTACATTTCTTAGGAATCTTGCAAGTTAATAATTTAGATCTAACATTTTTTCAAAGCGCGAAACACGTTTAAACAACATTTAAATTGACGTAAAGTTTGCGTTTTATTGACGCATTTTAGCGTTTATTTCTCACATGTAATAAATACGAATAAGAATCGATAGTGGTTAAATTTTATTGTTGTAAGAGCTCTTTTGAAAAGCGATGAGAAAATTTGGTAAAAGTTGCAATTTACCATATTTGCTCGCAAAGGTAAACATAAGATTTTTTGACGAAATTCTTTTCGTTTCCCCTAAAATTTTGTGTTCAAACTCATTTCCATTCTTTAAATGCTTCATAAACTTGCACTCGATGAATCCACCATAGTAGTATTGTTTTTTATTGTCTTATTGACATTACTATGGTTGAAAGAAGAAATATTTATGAGTTTTTCAAAAATCATTAAACCACACATGAAAGTAACTCTGGGCAAAAATTATTACCCGGGTTTTTTAATTCGCTGATTACGTATGTGATGTTAGGTTTGTTAAAATTATGACGGCAGATCCAATATGGCGGACCAAAAATATTAAACATTCATCGATTTTTGTGACTTTATATATCCGCTTTTTTGGTTCATTGATAAAGAATTATCTGTTGTGACTTTCATTGCAAATCACGCTGTTACCGATGATAAATGCAATTACGAAACCTACATCATGGGCACTTCTGCAATTTTTTCTTTATTTGTATCTTTTGTAAATTATATAATTATTAATACACGGGGTTGAAACTATTTTGCCAGACCACGCGATTCTGCGGAATCTAAATTCCCTTTATTTCGGTTCAGATGATTGCATTAATTACGTATTCGCCATCTTGAATTTAAAAAATCAATGAATTTATAATAATTGGATCGACTCTCTTGAATATAACAACCCAGTAATGAGTATTGTTGAAACAAAATCACTTTCATATCCGATTTAGTGCATTCTCGAAAAGCGCACAAATATTTCGTCTTATCGACCGCCATTTTTGTAATAAGACAATAAAGAAGGAAATTTATCAAGTGGACGTTTCTTGTACTTTCTAAGTCAATAAAAACGAGTTTTGACCACAATTAATATTAAAAAAATGTTATTTTTATTCAATAAAATTAAAAAAAATGTTATTTTTATTCAATAAAATAAAAAAAAAATCATTTACTTCCGATTTTGTTTGCATTTATTTCATGTGCGAAATAAACGGTAAGGTCGAGGTAAAATTAGTTAAAAGGTTAATGAACATCGAGAGTTGACATCAAATTTTAGTGAAAATATAACTTTTAGTAGGCCATAAAGCCATCATATTCTGGGTATTTTTTCGTTTAAAATACGCTGCTAATACTTATTAAATCTAACCTAACATGATGTGAAACAAACAAAAATTAAGGAACCAGCTTTTATGGTATTGATTAAATTTGACGTGTCTGACTGTAACTGTAGGTAATCTACTTGTACCTAAACGAAAACTTCATTTTCTAGTAATCTGTCAACGAATTTAACTGCGAAACATGGATTGAATAACATTTAAATTGATGTGAAATTTGCTGGTAATCAATACGAAAAATCGCACATATTGTGTAACTCTCAGAGTACTAAAAAATCATCTACTAAAGAGTTAACAAAGTTCAAGCACACAATTCTTGTTTCACATTGAAATTGAACGCCTTACAGAAATCACATAAATATTTGATATTTAAGCGTTACTTCAGATTTAGAGTACTTAGTAACTTCAAAAAGCTCATCAATCTCAAAGCTCGTGAACTGTTCATAATGAAGACAAGAAATTATGACTCTTAGAAAGTAAAGTACTTTAGGTAAACGATGAATTTACAGATTCCTATAAATTTCGCTTAAAAACGCTTAGTAAAGTATCTGAAGTGAACACTTAGTTAAATGTCAAGTACTTACATTTTAACGAATTTTTATTTCCAGGGCGTTTTGATTATCTCAGATAATTATATACAGTTGCAATTCAGTTTAAAACAATTTTTATTTTTTTGTAAGTTTTTTAGAAACATCAAATTTTAAAAAGACATAAAAATTCTTGTACGGTTGACGTAAACTGAGTAATAAAACATGATAGGTACTTACACGTATAGTAACATAGGATATTTGGTGGCTCCGGACAAATCCGCATTCGGCGGTATCAGTAGTTTCACTTGAGCTTCGAAACCACCGGGCACTGGTACTGTCAACCTTTTTACGATAGGTTGTGTTTTTTCAGCAAGCAGCATAGCTGTAGAATTGTTATCTTCCCAGGTATATAACTTCTTAAATGTCTGAAAAAATAAATTTTTAAAACATTTTTTAAAATCGTTTCAATGAAAAGTTTTACGATTAATTTTTTAATCATATAAGTATAACATTTTTATGAATAATACGTAATTTAATTACGTAATTTACTACATTAAAAAAAAATATTCGATAAAAAATAAACAATTTTTTAAATAATATTTAGATTTTTAATCAATAACTACCCACGTGTTAGTAGTAGAAAAAGAAAAGTTGGATTATCAAATAAAGACAATTTTTCCATTCCTATACGTGAACGAGTGAAATTTTTTGTATATCCCATAATCCAATTTGTTTCTTTTGGTAACAATCGTGTTATGAACCGGTTTAAAATACTGAATAACGAATTGAAGTTTAAATTCGTTTATACCAAAAGGCTAATTCGGTTAGGATCCAGGTCAAAAAATGAAAAGATAGGAATAAAATTTACAAACAAACAAAAATGATACAATAATGTTGATATGTTTCTTACATATCAATATCGTGGCAGTAAGATGAACATCATATTACAGATTTAAATTAGATCGAATATTAACCATTCAAATTTTAGACAGTCTAAATATTAGTACAAGTTAATTTTGCGATGTCTGACTCATCACGTCTGTTTTCACTTAAAATGTTTACCGATGGTGCAAGACCATAAGATTGGTACTGAATGTGCTTTCCTTTAATTCTTGTTCTTTTCTTGGACGTGAAGTTTCTACTTTCTCTTCTATTTGTGTTACGTTACATTAAAAAAGTTTACAAAAGTTTTATTTGCTATAAAACTTTAAGTGGCTTAAGGGCTTTTTTGGGCAATTTTCCTTTCACTAGAGAACTATCGTAATCATTAAATTAATCAACGGTTCGTAATTATGATCAACATTAAACTAACAAAGTCGAATATAGTTTGAGAATTTTATCAACTTTTAATTAGTCTTTGATTACTTTTTTAATGAAATTTATTATAGTCATATTAGAAACTATGGAATGTTTTTGGTTAGTTTATTATTTACTATAATTTTGTAACTAACATTTTTTGAAAAAATACTAATTAAGAATCACGCTATTAGGTAATCGAATTCAAATTAAAGGAACTTAGTAATCCGAGATTATTACCTTTTCACTCGGTTCCAGTAGTTTATTAGCGGAAATAATCGGCTCTTAGCCAGTTCGATGCCTTTATTCCACTCGTAAAATGAGTTTTTAATCTATTTGTGGACCTTTTATAGCAGTAACGAGTTTTACATGCCAAATTTCAAATCCGATCTTACGAACTAATGTCTTTTCTTGTGCAACCTGTGAAGCTGTCAATATTTTCAATAAATAGCTATTTACTTTTATGTTTTCAGTTTTAATATTCATTGTTGTAAAACATGTAATTGATATTTATACGGCTGAATTCAATACGTAATATCAGTAAAAATGAACAACGATATTCAATTACAATTTGATGTTTCGAAATTTTATATTGTTGCTTGTTTCGAGGGATATCAAACTTCCTATATCGGTTTTTGTGGTTACTAAAGAAAGGACTGTACGAAAAATTATATTATTTGTAAATCATATTTAAATTTATTTGATAAAGTTAAGTTATTTTATTCGAGAGATGCTTAAAGTTTCTTCATTTTCGGTCCCCATTGTCACTGATAGTAGAAGATCTGACTTTAGATTTTATTGAAAACATCCTAATTAATAAATTACATATCAAATTACTTTTCTACTTTAGGTATGTAGATGACATTTTCACTTCAGTTCCAAACAATTGCACTAATATTATTTTAGCCACCGTTAATAGTTTTAATAAAATCAAAGGTTTTGATAATTGAATTTTTTTACATTAGAAAAACAGACTGATAATGAATTAAGCTTTTTAGATGTTTTAGTTATCAATATAAATGATACACTTTTTACAGATTGGTATCATACAAAAACTTTTTCCGGTAGATAATTTAATTATACGTCTAATCATTCTTTATGCTATAAATTAGGAGCTGCATATGGTTTAATAGATAGAGCTATTAAGCTCTCACATATTAAATTTCGAAAAAAGAATTTAAATTTAGTAAGAGACATTTTGCATGAAAATAACTGCCCTAATTTTGTTATTGATGAGTTTATTAGAAAGAGAATTCATTATTTTTATAACTCAACACAACGTATTTCTAACAATGAAAATTATACAAAAACAGTTAGTATCCCTGATGTCCAAGGTATCTCTGAAGGGGTTAAACACATTTTAAAAACCAAAAACATCAGAATTGTACACAAACCGACTAATCTAAACGTAATCTAAAATCTAAACTAATTTAAACTAAGCTAAAGGCGGTATTAAACCTTTCAAAGATAAAACTGACAATTTACATCAAAAACAAATAGTTTATGAAATTAAATGTAAAAACTGTAATGGAGTTTATATAGGAGAAACAGGACGGTTATTAAAAAACAGAATCAACGAACATAAAAGAAACATCCTTGGAGATGCAGATAAATATACAGGGTTAACTTTACATAAAATAAATACAGAACATATTTCTGATTTTGATAATGTTAAAATTTTAGCAATAGAAAGAAATAAAAATAAAAGGAAACATTTAGAGAATTTTTGTATAAAGAAAAATAAATTTGCGATTAATATCAGATTTAAAAAATCTATTTTACCAGAATATATATATATATATATATATATATATACATATATATATATATAAACTCCATTACAGTTTTTACATTTAATTTCATAAACTATTTGTTTTTGATGTAAATTGTCAGTTTTATCTTTAAAAGGGGTTTTAAATTATATATATATATATATATAATTTATGTATGCTTATAAATTATATAAGCATACGGCTTTTAGTTTAGTTTAAATTAGTTTAGATTTTAGATTACTTTTAGATTAGTCGGTTTGTGTATAATTCTGATGTTTTTGGTTTTTAAAATGTGTTTAACCCCTTCAGAGATACCTTGGACATAAGGGATGCTAACTGTTTTTATATAATTTTCATTGTTTTTATATAATATTCATACGTAAGTTTATATATATATATATATATATATATATATATACATATATATATATATAAACTTACGTACCTATGTACGGATGTATGAGTGTTTACTTTTGTATTCTGTAATGCTTTTCGAACGACTTTTCAGCCTTTTTCATCGTATAGTGTTGAATATAATTCTTGTTTTATTTGGTTTTGTACTTTATTTCATTATTAATATACATCTTACTGAATAACTTCTTATTATTCATACCCTTTTTTTTAAACATTTTACAGTGGTTTTCTTTCATCCATATTCAAATTCCAATACAAACTCCATTAATTTCAAGTTTTAACACTGAAAAGTCTTTCGAACGAGTATTTTGATGTGTTATTTTTAAATGTCTCTATTCTTTTAATTGTATTTTATTGTATTATTTTATGTCTATGTGTAATTAATTGAATTTGTTATTCGACTTGTAATTATTTTTTGTATGTTTTTTGTATTTGTGTATGTATTTTATATTTTTTGTATCTATTTTGTATTTATTTTTTTGTTTATGTAGAATAAAGATTCTGAAGAGGACTGCATCTGACAGTCGAAACGTCAATCAGTAAATTAATTTTCGTCACAGTAGGCGTAAAGTATGCTTTTACGCGCTCTTTTGCCCACTAGGTGTAAAGTGAAAAATCCGGGGAAATGTGCCTTTTGTTATGAATAAACAAATATACCCCTCTCACTTGGACAACTAAGACTCTCTTCATTACTGTAAACAATAACTCATATGTTTATATGAGAATCAATAGGAAATCCGGATGAAATTCCCGTAAAACAAAAAAAAAACAATGCAAGCAATACAACCGTTAATAATAACGACACATCGAATTTACGTTCAATCTTCATTTCAATAATTGAATTAATTAATTATTAATATAAAAAAATACAATGTATTTGTAATAATACAATAAGAAATTATTTATTATGTAATCTAGTTAAAATTTAGTATTATTGATTAAATTCTATTCTAGTTTAAACATTTTTTTTTATTTGAATCTAAAATTTTGTTGTCAATAAACATAATAATAACGTTTAAAATTCAATTAAAACCATGAGTTGAATTTACTTATTAAAGCTTACAAAATTACAAGTTTATTTACACGCTACAACATCAATTAAAAGTAAGAATCACTATTTATGTACAATTTAATGTCAATATATATTTCTATTAATAAACAATATAATTAATAAATATTTTTCTACTACTTTAGTCTAAAACAAAATACACTTTTAAGCATGTATATTCGAGCACCGAACGAAAATAACTAACCAAGAAAACTTTACTTAAGAAAAAACGAAGAAGTTTTTTTTATTTTTATCATTAAAGTTTCTTTCTTTTCAAAATGTAATAGTTTGTCATGTGACGGATTTAATAGACAGCAATTTCATGTAATGAAGGTTTCATGAAAGGACAATTTTATTTTAATCATTAATGGTTTAAGGACATCGACAAAGAATCGATAGGTGATTTCCGCCCACTAGATGGAACCTCCGACACAGGAAAATTGGGGCAGAGTATGATGAGAACTAACACTTAATGGAAAATTCAGTAGTAATTTCAGTAGTAATAGGCCGCACTGTGTGCTGTTACTACTTAGACTTCCAGCATTTTTCTATGTATAATCCGTGACTTTGACAACGATTTTTTAAATTTTCACAGATGATAAAACAATCGAATTTTTCATTAGGTGTTAGTTCTCGTTATACTCTACCCGAATTTGTATGTTTCTGCACTATAAATTTCTTAAAGTGAAAGTTGAGCCACTCTCTGTTAAAGGTGACTTTTTCACTATTTCTAACGTGGAAATTTCATTTTATTAGAGTGACATATTTCCATCCACTATGAGTAAAGTGAAATTTCCACTTTAAAAATAGTGAAAAAGTCACGTTTATCCGAAAGTGGCTCAACTTTCACTTTAAGAAATGAAGAGTTTGGCAGTACTTTTAGTATTAACAAAAAATAAGAAGAAATTACTCGTGGCTAATGAATCAAAGACACGATATAACTTATGTTATATAAAAAATTTGTTAATTTTGCTAAAGATTACATGTAACCACGAGGGTAAAAAAAGTTGACGACAAAAGTGAACTTTGCTCCCTGACATATAAAAATTACTCTTTTTGAATTTTAATAAGAATGATTGATTCTGCAAGTAAAAGACCAGATATTTTTATGTTGGTTCTAGAAATTTCTCTTTTCTTAAGAGATCATCTCATCAGCCTTTGTCAACACATTAATCACTGCTGCAGCGTAATGTCGGCAATTCGGAAGTGCACAATGTGTACGAGCTGGTGCATTTTGCTCACACCCGCACGCCATAATGGCGCGAAACGTGACGTATGCAGATTATGCTCATCGTTCGATAGTGAGGAATTTTGATGAGTAAGCCAAAAGGTAACATCCCTCAAAAGGTTCACAGCACTTAAGGGTTCGAGTGAGCCTCTAGCCGCAGACTCCGACGAGAGAGCGTTGGCCTCCTTCGAATGCGAATCAACTGATCGATCGTCCGGTAATAATTTTCACCCCCAAGCTTTTCGATTTAATTCTTGTTGAGATACTTCGAAACGGAACTTTGAACTTTTCAAATTCCAAAATTGTGTAGTAAATTTTCTTTTTTTAGTTTCTTTCAAATTTAAATGTTTCATGAGCTTTTATATATAAAAAATGATTTAGGTATATTTTCAAATGGTTGAATTTCCCCAAATTATGATTTTGAGAGATTATTATTGACGAGCTGCAGCAGATTAAGAGAATAAAACATTTAGTTATCCCACTTTAGCAGGGAAAAGTTAATCGGCTGAACTCAGATTTAAAGGGTTGAAACGAACAAAAATTGGGATCAAGTGACAACGAAGCTCCGAATTCCATTTATTTCTGCAAGCGAGTTCATATCATACACAAACCCACGTCATCCTCCGATGAAGAAGGGCTCAAACGAGAAAAATGAAAACTGTACGAGCGTATAATAGTTTTATATTTTTTTTCAATCTCTACGTTACGACCGTAACATTTTTGCGGATTTCAGTAACTTTGATACATATTTTTTATAATTATTTGTACAATCTTTAGATATTCTTAAATATTAGTAAAAGTTATTTTTGCGATGTCTGACTCATTACGTCTGTTTTCACTTAAAACGTTTATCGCTGGTGCGTAAGTTTTTTATAGAAAAACTGTTCACCTGTCTCGAAATAATTTCGATAACTAAAAAGTTTGTCATAAACGCAAATCTTAAATATTGACTAACATAAATATTTGTCAGAAGTTGAAATTACTTGCAAGCAGGAAAATGTTATTTGCATATTTCCAATAAGTAACGATGCAATTTGTTAAAATGATAGAGCTTTTTTCAAAGGACTTTTCATATTTTTATTTCCGAAGTTCGCTGCCGTTCCGACAGTGTTTGTGGACTACGAGTCCCTTGAGAACCGACAAGCTGTTCATATTTCTCAGGGTGTCTGGAACGTTGTCGCACTCCGATTCGTATCTAACTAAAAGTATACGTTTTACATTTTTTTTTTTCGAATTAATGAAGTGTGGAAATCGATACAAAAAATTTAATTATAAAGTTTACTAGATTCTTGAAATTTTATTTTCAGATAAGTAGTTTGTTATAAAAAATAACTAAATGTTTTATTTCTAACGATTTGGAATCTGTGAATTATGAATTATGCATACTTTCAAATAATTAGATAGTTTACAAATCCACAGAACCGTATGGGGAAACGTATAATGCGTATTTGAATACTCATATGCATAAAACAGTAATTCATATGCATTTTAATGCATTTAAAGTTCGAAAGGTTTGGAGCAGCTTAAGAACTAACTTTGCAGAGTAAATTGAGATTTCGAGTGACTTGCAAGACTCCATTTCGGAGGTGTGATATTGCTCGAATATATGCTGCAACACATACTTATAGTCAAGTACAGATTTTCAAGAAAATGCATTATACAAATAGAAAGAATAACTTTGTAAAATTAATAAACGTCACTGAAAAGTTTTACTTTCACAACTTCTTTTACTTTTTTATTGTTGCTAAATTTAGAAAACTAAAATTACTGATATTGATGATTATATTGTGAAATTGTTAAATTATTGACAGAATAAAAGACGATCTAAAAAATTGTATTTAATGTTAAATTAATTTCTTGACTATGCAGTAAATAGCGTTTAAATTTCTTCTATTTCACATTAAAGTAGTCCTTTATATATCGCCACTGTTCACAGGTTATCCGACAGTTTTTATATTAAATTAAGCAAAACTTTAATTTTAACCCTTTTAAATATTTATTTTCAATAGTAATTAATATATTTTGACTAGCAAATAAAATATAAACACAAGTGTAGTGACTTCTAATCTAATGTCATAAAAGGATAAAGGAAAGGAATTCTTAATGTCACGTAATTTAAAATAACTTAATTTTTAACGTGTAATTATTTGAATGTTTAAGATAATTACAGATTTCTGTCTCAGTTGTTCTGGTCAACTGCAAATAATATCATTTGTTCTTTATCTTCGAATCCAAAACGCATTTCAAGTTATTGTTAGGTTTCTTGGATTAATTGGGAAGTTCGGTTATATTGCTTAGATTAAATTCTTGAAGGTCAGGTTAGGTCGTGTTAGGTTAAATTAGGTTAGGTTCTTTGGATTAATTAGGATGTTCGGCTTAACTAAGATGATCGGTTAGATGGCTCAGATTATAATCTTGAAGGTTAGGTTAGATTGTATGGATTAATTGCGTTGCGCAGATTAAATTCCTGACGATTAGGTTAAGGTGGATTGATTGAAATTGTGAAGAATAGGTTAGATTAGCGTAGGTTAGGTTAAGACTGGTCAGATTATGTGAGGTTACTTAGATTAATCAGGATGTTTGGTTAAGATGTTCAGGTAGAATTCCTGAAGTTAGGTTATTTGATTTAATTAGGATGTTTGGAGTAATTAAGATCTTTGATCATTTTGCTGAAATATTTAAAAAAAATGCACCGCAGCTCAAATTTTTTATGGCAATCGCTATAAACACTGAAGTTGAGTCTACTAATATAACAGTTTCTAATTGGCACTTTTAAGGCGAGAAATTTCATACTTGTTTGGAACAACTTTACAGTTGTTCTATAATATAGAGATCAGTAAATTATCCATATAATGAGGACATATGCTTATAAATTATACGCGTGGCGTTCAAAAATATACTTTAGTTGCAAAAAATCATTTACTAATAAAAAAACTCAAAGTTCCCGAAGTACTGTTCAATATTATTGTCCATTTCAAAAGTTAGATGAAATACCAAAATGCAAATTTTCATAAATTCACGTAATGCGAAGTTATACACTTGAAGTTTTTATTTTGTGATAGGCACACCTTTTTGTCGATTGGTTTTACGATTTACTACACCCTGTTAACGAAATATGATTTGAAACGTGTAGTAATATCATTACAGCGATAAATTTATATATAAAAACCCATTTTGCATGCAGTAATACGTTCACTTAGGTTTCCGTAATCTCGATGGTTTTCTACTGTGACATAATATCGTACAAATGAATGTATGTTGGAAGCATATCAGTTTTCATAAATAACAAATATAAACAAAGTGATTTTTTGAATTTAATAGACGACAATTTGAACGAACTGTAAAAGTTAAAAGTTCTGTATATGTAACAATGAAAAATGAAATGGTTGAAAGAATGGACAGAAAGAAAATAAATTGAAAGGAATGTGAAAGATTATTAATAATCTTTATAATAAGTATTAATGTGAAATTCTGTAAGAATAAAAAAAGTATTTAAAAATTTCAAGCTTTTAAATAAAAATTATCAATGAATTATTGCAAAATTGTAAACAATTAGTAAAATAAATTCAATAGATTTACTTCAATCCTAATACTAATGTTTTTTCTGAGATAGAGATATTTAAAATACAAAATGGAAGATCAAATATGGAGGCATTTTTTTTTTAAATTACAAAAAAACATAAGCAAAATTGGTAATAGTTTCCTTTGAGCAGACTTCGTGTATTAAATGTTTTTGAAACCGATGAATATAAATCTGTATCCATTTTACTCCATCAAGTTATGGTTTTTTTGTAACCTCAAAAATATGGCCGATTTTACATGATGGATATAATTTTATAAAAATAAATTTGTAATAAATTTATAAATATAAAATTGTCGAATCGGTGATTACGATTTCGAAGTTAAATATTTAATATTCAAGATGGCGGATACGATATGTAGGTAACATTTTCCAAAACTATTTAATTTTCATAAAAGTGGCTAAACATGAATTTTTCTTCAGGTTGCTGATTACGAATCGAAATATTTTAAAAATAAAATACTCATAATCTTAGATATTAAAAAGAAATATTAATGTGAAGAATCTGCAGTGTGATATGCTGTTGGTTACTAAAAAGAGGTACGTCAAAGCAATGAAGGGAAAACACTATGGTGTTCTGTTGTAATTAAAAAAAACTCATTATCTCGCTAAAAGTCAAGACATAAAATATTTCTTTATACCTTTTTAAACCTAATTTAAGTATAGTGAGAAACATGGGAAGTCTAATTAAGTACTCCAAAGGGAATAGAAGTTTACTACATCCACATGTTTGTTCCTGGATACTGGTGAATGTAGGTAATTACAGAATGCAGGACATGCTGATGTTACATTGGATTGTGATTGAGAAATTCTTATACCAAACTCTTAATCAATCTCTTCAAAAACAGCGGATCATAAGTTTTCAAAAAAATATCAGTAACTTAAAAAAATTCAACCTACATATTAGATTCGCCATTTTTAAAAAATCTGACTCCAAATTCGTAACCTGCTATATCAGAAACTCCAAGAAACCAAGTGGTAAATCCGTCAATACTTACAAAATGTTCTTTATTACGTAAATCCGCTATAATTTTGAGGGTTAGAGAAAAAAGTGATAGGGTAAATAGTTTATTTAGTAATTTTGAATCCGTCTTTTTTAATTAAAAAATTGTAAAATCTTGACTTCAAATTTGTATTCGCTAACGTTAAACATCACTAGTACAATTTTTCAAATGAAGATATCAGTAAAAAATAGCTGTCTTAAAGTATTTAAAGCATGTGCTCATAAGATGAATGGGATATATCTGGTAATTTCAAAATGACGATAACTTTGTGAGAAAAAATCATAGGTAGTCGAATAAAACCTCACTTTTAAGTATAAAGGCAGTACTAAAAGATACAAATAGTACAAAAGGTTTATACAAAATTGTTGCATCCTGTACGTAACCTCAAACGTAGTAAAATAATACGTTTTTCGAGTACATAACCTCAAATATCTCAAAATCCTGACATGATGGACCAATTCTGACTTCTGATTCGGATTCTACGCAAAAAATTACATCGGAAATGACCCACAGCTTCCCACAAACATCCAAGACCCCCTTTTTTGTAGACCTTTGTAATTTATATAAATAAAACAAGGAATTGAAATGACAAAGCCAAAATAGAAGTATCAAAGCCAAAATACGTTAAACTCGTATTTTAAATGACTTAATAAAATAATAAACTTTTGTTTTTTATTTATTGTACTTACTAAACCTAATTACAGGTTTATTAAGCAATCATAATATATATTTCGTCATTAACAGAAAAGTAACTGAAATAATAATCTTAAACTATTTCCTAAAATGTGTATTGTTAACATATTTAATTTGATGTTAAGTTTAAAACCGGTGATTAATAGAAACGTTATTTGAAATGCAAAATTAGTAAACACTACGACTGGTATGATTAAAATATACACTAAAAAATTAACGAAATTAAAATATTTTAACAATCAAATTACTAACAAAACATTAATTATTATCTTTATAATTAACATAAAAATCAGAATTCCATTTAAAGAAATTAAAAAACATTACAATGATACTTTTACTTCATCAATCTTTTTATTTATTATTATTATTATTATTATTATTAATGATCTCAACGACCTTAACGATCCATAGAATTAACATCAAACATTAAAATCAGAATTCCATTTAAAGAAATTAAAAAAACTGGCCCATTAGAATGATAATTTTATTTAAAAAAATTTTTTTTTATTTCTTTTTTTTTAATTATTACGGGCGTGAAATATTTGTTTCATGATATCGAATGGTTATTCTGTTTTTAGATGTTTTTGGTATGTATCAGTCTAATGGAGAGGAGACAACAAATAAGAAAAGACAGTTTCTTTACAAAATTACAATTTTTAAAAATTATTTTATTTTTCACTGAAAGTGCTTAATTTTATGAATAAAATGAATGTAGTTGCATTTAAATGAGATAATTGTTGTTAACGATATTGTTTTCTATGTCCCAAACAACAATAAATGTCGATGACTTCATATGTGTATAATTAGAAATACTTATATGTGATGAATATAAAATAATATCTAATAATAAATAATTATATATAATTCATTTTTCCCATTTAAGGAATCAAAATCAAGACGCAGGATTTCCTCAGCAACGTAAAGATTGTATTATAACAGTTTCTTGACTTCGTAAAAGTTACAGCCAGCGGCAAATGTTTAAGTTTTCGCGACTCGATATCTTGCCTTTTACATAACGACTCGACGAAGTGTCGCGAAAATCATACACTTTGGAAAAATTCAATTTCAAGTTGGACTACATTTTAAACGACTTTCTCTCCCAAGCTAAGTCTAAAGGTACACACGCTTTCTCATTCATGTATTCATGGAAAAAGTGGTTGGAAATAAATTTTTTAGTTGAAACGCATCTTATGGAATCGAGTGATTTGTAGATGCCAGGAGATTGTTTCACTCACGCCACGTGCATGAATGTTGAGGTCGCGAAATACGAGAAATGCCAAATTTTATTTCTTCAAATTTCTGGGGATAAAGAAGTGTAAAGATTTTAGGTTGGAATTTACAGTTATTTTTCTGGAGAAAATAATTTTTTCAAAAATTTTTATATTCTTTATCTGCAAGTTACAATCAGGTATAAAAATCTACATAGAAATGAATTTTGCATTCGCAGAATGTAAATTCGGAGAATAAAAAAGCGTTTTTGTCGCTGTAAAGAATTTTGGGATTCTAGGGTATTACCGGAATTTTAATTTCGATACATTTTGCCGCAACGCGCAAAAGGCCCCTGGTGTATATAGTCGCCTGCGAGACTCCAGGGGCCACTTCACTATTTTCGTGCATCCCGACTTTTATGGGCGATTTTCGAAATGGCCCATCCTGTAAAAAGATCTGCAAACCGAGCATAAAACACAACCAAAATATATCGAATAGGTCTCTTGAGACTTTCCGAAAAACAATATGTCGGGGTTTAGTACTCATGAAGCTGACGAGAATATCGACAGTGGTCCACTAAATGCTTTTTCGATATTACTTAATTTTTTGGTTACATTAATTACATTTCATTATAAAACAACTTAAACTTGTAATGAGTATTTAAAAAAACTATTCAAATATTACAAATGCACTAAGACATTTATGCCGTCTAAAATATACTGAAATGCCTACAATAAACGGGAGGAAATATCGATAATAATTTTCTTGCTTGCACTTTCCGATTTTCCCTATGGATTCAGACTTCGAGAGCGCATTTGCAATTCCGAACGGGGATTTACATTATTTTGACGAACAGAAGAAAATGTGGGTTTCTTTTCGGTGGTACGTGAATACTCACCATGGTACAACGATAAGAAAAGAAAGAAAAAAAACGCATGGCGCTAGAAAATATCAGTTTATCTGAAAATGTTCCAAATTAAATAAAATTTATGCAATTAATTGTTTTTCCGTAAAATTTAATTTCGTTAATGCTGAATATCCTGTTTGTAAATCTGAAAAGAAATCGCATTAATTTTCGTAAAATGATAAGAGGGATTCAAAAAGAAGAAAATATGAATACACCTCCTTATTTTCGAGCACATCGAGGTCCGTTGAGGAAAATTCTTTGCTCTATACGGTATTGTGCGATGAGCAAATTCTTTTCCTTCATCTAGAACGGCTTTTAAACATATTTTAGGCTTCTTTTCGTTCGATTTCGTATTCATCTTAGGTCTTCACGTGAAAGAAATCTTTAAGACGAATATTCGGTGGCTTTGTGCGCTAAATTCACATCCCTGTTTTCTTACAGGCTTACGTAATATTATAATAAAAATGTATAATTTCAGAGTACTAGACAGTCCCTGCCATATCAGATGAGATTAATAAGATGATTTTAAAAAGTTAACGCGTAAATAATAAATAGAGCAGCTAAAAAGGAAACGCAAATACAATCATTGATTAAATTATTAGGGTAATCGTTTTTTCGTAGAATTCGAGTTTATGTTTTTGAATGTTAATGTTAGACGTAATTTTAATTACTGTATTTTATCTTCTGAGTTTTTGTGGAATAATTTTTATTTCCATCTAAGTATAAATACTTAGTAAATATGTATAATTACGATGACTGTATTGAAAAAGAATAAAAAATGGAAAACGATCATTTACGATAAAAAAGAGGAAAAGCTGGTCATTTTAATTTCAAACACTAAATTATATATGAATTGATTGAAATATAAATAAAAGGGCACGATAACTGAATATGCAATAAAATGAAGGAGGTTCAAAATATGGAAGTACACTTTAAGTATAAATACTTAATGGCTGACCAGTAACGACTGTTTTTACTTAAAACTATTTAGTAACTGTTGCTTTAGTTTAGGTTAGGTTTGGTTTTGAGGAGTTTTGACCTTAATTATATTCCAAACGTTACAATTAAGCAGATTTTTTTCCCTTAAATTTCAAAGTGATATATAATTAACAATAATAATTGTCGTGAGAGGTTGTTAATGTGTCAAGAAGTCAAAGACAACTAACAACTTTACGAATCGAATAAAGAATTAATTCAATGGAAATACGTAGTGTTACAATTTTTCATTTTGAACACAGAAATATGAATAATTGAAAATCATTTAAATTCGTATAATTTATACTTTACAATTGTATTTTTATTTTATTTTGTAATGTTGTGTAGGTCGAGCGTCGATTTTTGGTGTCCTCCTTTTTAGTTACAGGATATTTCTGCACATATGTGCATTTTCGAGGTTGTTCATTTTTCCCATGTAAATTGTTTTTAGTCCTTTTTTGTAAAGAAAACAACTCTAACAAACTTAAAATAGTGATTAAAATTCAAAATATAAAAAGGGAATTTTAATGAACAAGTATACTTGTAATCTTCAAGAATATTTGTGTATGATTTCTAGACAATTTAGTGGTTACTAATTTATTATTATTACTATTGAACTGAAAATGCGTAGGTTGAACGCGTAAAAATTAGTACTTTTGACATTTTTATGATTTCGTAGTAAAAACATTGAAAATACACGAAAGTGTGCTGAACCTTTCTTGTACAGTACAAAATTTTTTACAAAAAATTAATAGAAAGCTGCAGTATAATATTGTTAAAAATGATATTTTATATTGCATGTTAACAATGAATATTTTTAAACTTCTATTAATCGTACTGCACATTCTTCCGTTGCTCATGACTATCGCATTAACTTTGGGATACATAACTTTTGAAGGAAACTTTCTATACTGACTTTTGTAAGAAATTGTGTACTTTACAAAAACGGTTACATGTACTTTTCGTGTATTCCGAATAGTTTTCGATACGGAAGCATAAATTACTAATTTTTACATTTTTAATAGCATTGGAAGTTGATTAGCATAAATTAGCAGTTACTGGATTGTTGGAATCATAAATAAATATTCTCCAAGGTATAATAAAAGTGTACCAGTTCATAAAAATGTTTCTTTTTTCGTATTTTGAATTATAATCGTTATTTTAAGTCCGCGCGGTAGAATTTACTTATTAATACTCCGGGAGTAGAACTCGATTTTGCGCCCTGCAGTCAAATATTCGGGAGCAAATTATCGAGTCCCACGCCCGTCGTATTAAAAAATATCGTATAAAATACGGGCGAAATATCGATCTCCAACGAGTGTGGTTGTCACCCTCGCTTCGCTCGTGCGATAAACTTCGCATTCATCGAATACCGGTAATATATAAAATACATAATATATTATTTTCTGTGTATGTTATCGATTATAGAAAAATTACTCAAACTTTTTATTTGAAGTCTGATAATTTTTTTCCAAAAATCGATAATTTTCAAGAAAAAAAATCCTAAATTGTATAATATTTTTCTACCTCGGAAGCTTTTAACTTTTGGAATAATATTGGAAAGAAATAAAAAATGCTTGGAATTCAACAGTAAATATACACGAATTTTTTCGAATTTTTCGTTGTTTTTAAATTTTTAAAAGTTTTTCAAAATATTAATATAAAAATCTCAAAAAATTGCAGTGATTCCTGAATTAATTTTCGAAACCTGTTATTGTTTAATTTTGTTATTTTTTGAAGAAGCTTACAGTTTTCTAATTAGTGAGTCCTGAAATTTTTGCAAAAATGTTAATTTTGGTCGCTATTTTACAGATTGCCATATTAACTTTTGTACTATTCGACATGTCTTTACATTTAGAACTCAAAATCACTATTCGAAGTGGCGAAGGTTATGGATTTTCCCGGTGTCTTATAATCTTATATCTAAGATTATGTTCAATAAAAAAATTTCATTCTTCTGCAATAAATTCTGTATAATTTTTTACGTATCCATTTTAAACACATTCTGAAGGGATATTCTGGAAAAACATGAATATGTGCAATATTTTTTTTTTGTAAATACAGTAAGAAAAGAAACTGATCGACAATTGAATACATTTGGGGGTTAATGAGTTTAAACTTTTCTTATGTGGAATAATGTCCATTATAGTCATTTATATCTTTAATGAATTAACGATAATACGTTTTAAGATTTGTGTAAAATAAGGATCCCTTTATTTTTATGACATTTGAGAGGTGACATTCTACGACCAGCCATCCGGTAAGATTGTCCATTTCGTCGCGACAATAACTATACGAACTTTGGACTGCATAAAAACAAGTGTCCTGATGAAAATTTTTATTGTCCGTGAAGCCAGATGCTGTTACGCCTCGGAACGCCCGGAGCCCGTAACGGTGACGTTACGATGACAATGGAAATCGAGAAGAATTCGTCGAAAAATGCAGCAGTCGTAATGGCAAAAACGGACATAGATACGGTTTTTAGTCTGTTCTCAATTTTATCACTCGTTTTTAAAAAGAATACGTATATCCCACATGGACGTTCTTGGATCCATTAAAAATAACTTTAAATCTTTTCGTATTCGAATTTATTTTATACCTGCTCACTAAATACAAATTGATGGTTTAAAACAAAAATAAAATTATCTAATAACATTTTTATTCAAGTTATTTTTTAAAGTAATGTTTTGCCATTGCAGAACTTTAGTCGTTTTTAAAGGAAAGTTTAGCAGTGTGGACTTTAATTTATAATTGATGTGAAATGAGATAATGACCCCATTAAGTTGAGTCTTTGCAGTCGACGTTGTACGTCGACATAAGTTTAGTCTGGCCGCTGCTCTTAAATCATAGACTAGTATAATCTACTTGACAAATTTACGGTACATTTTAATACAAGATTAAGTTTTTAATCGAAGATTTTATTAATTGACCAGAAGTTTGCTTATAAAATAATTTCAAAATGAATCACCCGAAATTTAAAACATTCACAGAACGCCTAATTTTCGTGATCAATCAGGAACTGAGAAACTGGAAAAGCTCTTCCTAATCTAGTACTAGTAGTTCGTATCTAGTGACTCATTCGATTCTTCGCTATGGCGTATTTATGACCAGCGGTAAACGGGACAAGTAGTCACGTAGAAAGCGGGTCGTGCGTGCCCCGATAGTTACGGCGTGATGCACCCCTGGCTGCACCTGGGTTGCTGCACCCACGTTGCAGTTCGGTGGAGCTTGCATGCAGGAAGGGATGAAGCTCGGCGAAATAAAATTTGCGAGCCGATTCCCCGTTAAATTCAGTTACTGCGAGTTGGATGACGGTGTTTATGGTTTATGTACTGCAGCACCAGCTTAACCCACTTCGCTAAGGTAACAGGTGTTATTCCCAACGGATGGGAGTAAAAAAATAAAACACTTTCGCGAGACTAGCGTCAATAGTCTGCGACCCTTTTTCAAAGAATTATGAAAGCTGTCAGTTTTATGAACTATGATTTTCATGATTCATAAGTATTTTGGAGGGATTCGCCTTTTTAGAGGACACAATGCATAATATTTTGAAAATTCTATTTCGACATTTTTTTCCATTGGGAGTTACGCCTGTTTAACTTTCTACTTGGTCGATACTATCGTCGTTTTTCGTGATCTACACTTCATTTTTAATATTTTGTGTACTGTAAACTGCTAAAAAAGATGCCGTTCCAATTTTGGTTATGTCTGACCAGTACGGTCTGTTTTCACTTAACATCTAACTGTTTTTTTTAGATACATCTTTTTAATTTGCATAATTTAAGGTTTTATCAGATTTTTAATGATTGCAAGGTATTCTTCGTATTTAAGATTATCTTTTAGATACATTTTTTGGGGAAAAAAGATTTACTTTTTCGTAACAAAGGAATTTCCCTCAATCATTAATTATGTACATTTCGACTTTTTTATTTAATGATATTTTGTTTTGTTGCACATATTCTGCTTTTTGTAAAATGTACTTTTATGACAGATCTATCTGTAAAGCAATTTCCTGCTTTTAACTTCTGTTTTAAATTTTGTAAGCTACTCTATCGTATTATCGAATTTACTGTCTGCTTTACTTTAACCCGCACTGTAAGTTTAAATGCTTCGACGATTTCTTCTCTAGTTCCTTAACTGCATTGTACATAATTCGCGAATTACTTCAGTTCTTAGATTACTCTTTGTACTATTTGAACTGAAATTTTATTCGTAATTTGAGAATATGAATTCAAATTAGCTGCGGACATTTATGTTACTACTTTTCTCTCCTGTCTTTACCGGAACTGCATTTTTATATCTTTGCGTTCATATCAGGAATTCTACTAAAGTTTTGACTTTCGGTGACATTTTGGTGTAAGTTCATGGTGTTTATTTGGGCCAACATCTACAATTATTATTATATCTGTGGTATCCGATGTATTTTAACACGCTGAGCACGAGTATCAAAATAAAAATTAGCAGCAAGATCATTTTGAACGTGAAACCTAAAAAAAAAACGATTTTTTCTTGGATTTTATTGTTTTTTTCGGAAAGACGCCTCCAATTTCTATTGTAACTATGGTGTACGATGTATTTTCAAACGCTGATTAGGAATATTAAAAAGAAATTCAGCAGCAAGGTCATTTTCAAGGTCAAAACTGGAAAAAACATTTTTTTATTGTTATTGCGGTTATTTTCAAAAAGATGTCACCAATTTTTAATGTAACTTTGGTGTTTGATGTATTTTCAATCGTTGATTACGAATATCATATTGAAAATTAGCGAAAAGGTCATTTTCAAGATCAAAACTAGAAAAAACGGGTTTCTAAGATTTTACTGCATTTATTTCCTCCAATTTTTATTATTACTGTAGTTTCCGGTTTACTTTCAATCGCTGATTACGAATATCATAATGGAAATTAGCGGCGAGGTCATTTTGAAGGTGAAAACTAGCAAAAACTGATTGTAGAATTTTCAATTTTAAAACTAAATTCCTCTAATTATTTTTCACTGTTAGTATTAGATGCGCTATACAGCATGGTATTAAACATGGTACTTTTTTAGGCCTCTGCTCAAAACTTTGTAATTTTAAAATGACGGACTCAATATGGCGGACATTTTATTGCGGACCGTTATTGCGTTTATTTTCGAACAATCGCCTCCAATTTTTATTAAAAAGAATTTTTTCGGATACAGTTTGATTCGTTTATTATGAATATCACAATGAAAATTAGCGGCAAGGGTATTTTCAAGGTCAAAACAAAAAAAAATTGATTTTTTTGTTGTTATTGCGTTTATTTTCGAAAAGACGCCTCCAATTTTTATTGTAATTATGGTCTCCGATGTATTTCGACTCGTTGATATACGAATATCACAATGAAAATTAACGGCAAGGTCATTTTCAAGGACAAAACTAATTCTAAAATTTTCAATTATAAAAATAAATTTCTCTAGTTATTTTTTACTGTTAGTATTACATGCGCTAAAGAGCATGGTATGAAACATTGTACTTTTTTGAGGCCTCTGTTCAGAAATTTATAATTTAAAAATGACTGACTCAATATGGCGGACAAAAATGTTACAAATCATTTTATTTTCACGAAACATATTTGTTTTTTTTTCAGGTTGCTGATCATGAATACAATATCATAATTTATAATTTCAAAATAGTGATTTTAATACAGTAATAAAAAGTTACAAAATTTGAGTATCTTAGTGAAACGTATCTTCTCGTAAACGTTCGTGTAAACGTTCGAACGTTTAAAGTGCTTCTAATGATTTTTGTGTTCAATTTTATATACTTAAATATCTTCTAAGTTTTATCAGTTGCATCATATTTTAAGTTAAATCAAGACATTCAATTCGCTGACCAAGACCAACATTTTCTACTTGCATTTCTTAAAGTTTAAAGTGCTTCTAATTATTATTTACCAGTACTAAATATCGTCTACTTCGCCGTGGCAGTTTCACCAGCTGTTATGTATTTGAGGTTAGATTATATATTCTCTGAACTTTCCCAATAATTCCTGATCTTTTTCGACCTTTTTCGATCTTCTCCGTTATTTCTTTATCTTTTTCGTTTTTTCTCGATCTTTCTTGATTAAAATGTACAATAGTGGATTTGATATCGTTAACAAATTTTTTAAACATCATTTGATTTGATACTAGATCCTCGGGGTATTTTGAAAACCTCATTTAAGGTTTTTTGTCTAAAGTGGTATTGTTGTTAATAGTTGTATACGTAAAAACATTTATTTCAGATGATTTAAAAGTATTTTAATCAATAGATAATTCTAGTATTAACGTATTAACAATGAACAATTCGTACTTTTGTAAATGTCTGCATTTTTTAAAATTATATTTATAATGTAGGAACAATTTACAAATATATGTAATATAAATATATAATTTTCACAAAACGTCCTTGAAATTAGGACTGAGTAGTGTTTTTTTTTATATACTTCAGGCTGTAAAATAAGTGTCACTAATTTGATTTAGATGAAATACGGTACTTTAGGGTTCTTGTGGTCGCTGATCATAAATCCAATGTAAAAATATATAATTTCAATATCAAAACAGATCGTGAAAAAATCAAGAAAAGTAAGATGGAGAAAGATAAAAAAAATGAGGAAGATTGAAAAAGATTCGGAAAGATCGAAAAAGATCGAGAATGGCCAAAAAAAGTCGAGAAATATCGGGAAAGATCGAGAAAAAATTGAAAAAGAACGGAAAAGATCGAAAATGGTCGAAACAGATCGAGAAAGATCGGGAAAGTTCAAAGGAGATATTAGAATAAAATATTCGAAGAAGATCGGGAAAATAAGAAAAGATCAACAAAGAACTAAAATCTAATGTCATTCAAGAGATTACATTTTTTTAAATAAAGAACATGTCCAGTATAATAAAAACACTTGACTGCAATTATAATAAAAATGAAAATCGAAGCTTATTCATTATCCAAGCAATTAATACTTTCAATAAAACAATTTTTTCATAAATAGTTCACGATATATAAATTTCAAATATTTTCTTAAACTTTCCACACAATATTTTAAAATTTATTACAAATTACTGACATTTCAGCTTGAAAAAATATATAAATAGTATGATTGCAGCCCTAAACCTAATAAAAATTACTTTAGTTCCAAAAAAAACCAGACTATAAATAAAAAATTCTGTAAAATCCTCATATACGGTTATGAAACTTCTCCTATTCACTACGACAATTCCTTTGATTCGAGCAATGCCATTTGAAAATGCACCTAATCGCTTGTGTAATTTCAAAACGACAGTTTCGCTCATCGACTATTTACATTAACGTCTTCATCGAGCAGAAGTGAATTCCATCAACGCGTCAATACCTCTAAGAGTTTCTCCGTTCCGTTCTCTATGCCCGGATCGAAAGCAGTTCAAAGTCGGAGAAGACACGGTGACTCGTTAAAGGAAGTACGTTTCCATACTGAATATCGGATAACGATTCGATCGACTTACTTTGCTGTTGAAAATGGAGACTTCGGGAACACCGGGTCCCGCGCAGGTGAGCACATAGTGAGAGCTATCTTTAGAGAACTCAGCCGAATTGTACAGGCAGGCCACCCCGTCAGACACGCCCTTGACGCCGCAACTGAGACATTTTGTGATACGATCGTGAATTGAAACTCTATAAAGATGCTTCTGGGCTGGATCGTTTTCAGTCGTTGCGAGGTAGTATCTGTAGAAACAAAAATAATATTTCAATCATTAATAATGGCATTTTTTATTGCTTGTTTAGTGTTTAAGTAATATTTTGAATTGTCTGACCACAACCGACACTTTCTACTTATACTTTCTAATGTTTAGTGCTTCTAATGATTTTTGTGTTCAATATGATTTTGTATACCTAAATAGATTCGAAGTTTTACCAGTTGCATCATATTTTAGGTTAGATCAAGATATTCAATTGGCTGACCATGACCGTCATTTTCTACTTGCATTTCTTAAAGTGTAAAGTGCTTCAAATAATTTACCATTACTAAATATCGTTTATCGGTGGGACAGTTTCATCAGCTGTTATATATTTGAGGTTAGGTGATGAGGTTGAATTGGCTGACCAAGATCGACATTTTCTACTGACATGAGATTTGCTAACAGGTATCAGCTATGTTTAAAAGTTTCCAAAAAGTTAATCGGCTGCTTCCTATTTTAGGTTACTTGAAGATGTTTAATTGGCTGACAAAAACCAACCATTCCTACTGATATTTCCTGATAGTTTTTATTCCCAATGCTTTTGTAGTACTAAGTATCGACTATGTTTAAAGGTTACCAAAATTTTAACGATTACTTCAGAATTTAGGCTTCGATGAAGATATTAAAATGTCCCAAAAATTTGTACTGACATGTAAAGTTTAAACTGCATATAATTATATAAGTCAGCACTAAATATCGCTTGCATCTACAGGTTACTGGCATTTTTATCGGTTGTTGTATATTTGAGATTAGATGAAGATGTTAAATTGACTAACCAAAACAAACATTTTCGACGTATATTTTCTAAAACTCAATGTGCTTCTAGTCATTTGGTAGTACTAAATATTATTTATATCCAGAAGTTACTGACAGTTTTACCGGTTACTACATTTATTTTAGGGCAGATAAAGAAGATGTTTAAATTAGTTGACTTTTTTTTCTACTGATTCTTTTTAAACTGTTTAAGTGCTTCTAACGATTTACCAGTACTAAATATCGTCTACTGGCGTTTTCTAACGTTTACTTCTTGTGCTTTTGTGGTGCTGAGTATCGTTTATTTTTAAAGGTCATCATAAGTTTCGGCTTCGTGGCTCAGGCGGTTAACGCACTGGACTAAGAAGTCGTAGGTCGTGAGTTCGATCCCCGTCTGGTGAACAATTTTTCGATTTCGTTTTCAAGCAGCAGCTCGCTGTTAGTAAGCCGAGCCACGTTGTTTGTGTTTACGTTTCGAAAGTATTGTTTATCTGGCGGAAATCGACTCATGACCGCTGCTGTACTTGGTGTAGGTTTCTGCAGTCCGACATTTCATACACAAATGTGAAGTATGGCGCCATCTTTCTAAGTCGATCTGCAGCTCTCGCTAAATCTTACGATTTAATACGGCAACAATTTGGTAAAAAAAAGGGCGATTTCGCCCGTTAATTAATTAATAATAATTAATTAATAAGTCTTAACGATTGTTTTCAGATTTCAGTGGAGATAATTTAATGTTAATTTAACAAAATTATGTTAATAAAATTGGTTGACGAAGACCTGCATTTTGTACTGACATTTGTTAATGTGGGTTCCGAATGCTTTTGTTACAATAAGTATCATCTATTAAAACGGTCAAACAAAGTTTTATAGGTCGTTTTATATTTAAGGTGAGATAATGATGTTCAATTGTCAGACCAAGACCGACATTTTGTACTCACATTGTCTAACGATAAAATGCTTCTAATGATTTGCTGCTACTAAATATTGTTTACATCAGCAGGTTACTGCCAGTTATATCGGTTGTTATATATTTCAAGGTAGATGAGGACGTTGGGTTGGCTGACCAAGACCGATATTTTCTACTTATATTTGTTAACGTTTGTTTCTAGTGTTTTTATAGTACTAAGTATTATTTGTATAAATCGTACATGAGCATAGAATTTTTAACATTTAATGTGTCGTCCATCATGATTCCTTGAATATCATAAACAAATATTTGTAATACCAAGATTTTTCATAGTTTAGTGTCTATTATACGTACCTAATGTTTGTTAGGTCTAAATATACGTGAATTAAGGAGAGAAGGTAAAATTGCCAATTTGTTGTGCACGAAACTTAAGTTTTCTTTTAGTTTACGCAGTGTGAAGATCTTTTAACGAAACTTGCAGGCTTTACTGGGTACAGTACAAGTAGTTAACATTATATAGAATTGAAAAATCCTTAAAACAAGAATGTGCCTTTTTTTCAAAATTTGACCTTAGAGGAATTAACCCTTTCTTGCCGGTTTCTCGAGTAAAAAGAACTTCTTTTAATTTTTGAAAGATGCCTTTCCTACTAATTTCAAGTGTGTTCTATCGATTTCCGGTGAGAAAATTGAAAAAAAAAACGATAGTTCATACACACATTTTGCACAATAAAATAAAAGTCCAGGATTTTTGTCTTTTTTATTATTTTTCATGATTTTCTCCATTAAACAGAGTTCTAATCAATAAATTCATACATAAAAAGTGATCCCGAATATTGAATATAAATAATATGACAGCAAAATTTTTTTCAGGAAGCCGATTCTAAATGGCTTCGTAAGGAAAAAAAAATTTATTCAAAATTATTAATTTCTTGAAATAAAGTTTTTCTTTGAATATTTTAATTATGATATAAATCGTGATCACTTTTTATGTATCAATTTCATTGATTATCATCTTTTTCAGTGGAGAAAATCATGAAAAATTAAAAAAAAAGACATAAAAATGATGGTACTTTGATTTTATTTTGGAAAATTTGTTTATAAACAATCGTTTTTTTTTGCAATTTTCTTACGGGGAATCGATACTTGATACTAAAGAAATTCTTTTTACTCGAGACACTGTACGGACGTCAATTTACCCGCTTTTCTCATTTTGGACAAAAGGTTATGCTACTGTAACATTTGTAAAGACATATTATATATGACTATACCAATCTTATATTATTCTTCAAACAATAACGAGAGATTTAAGGGCCAGTAGGAATGTGTATCAGTTGTAGGGAAATAATAAAGTAAACTTAAGTACGGAAAATTAAAACGTACTCAATTGAAAAATGTGCGTAATTTATTTGCACATGCTAAACTTTGTTTGTGCTCTTAAAAGTTATTGTAAACTCTTCGTTTATAATAGAGAAGTATACGGGAAATTCGTTAACTTCTTCACCGTCCTTGACAGAAACTAAATCTTTAAGTTTTTGTGTTGATTTCAATGATTTATTCTGTCAAAAATTATCGAATGATATTATTGCAGATTTATTTTTTTTTACGATGAATTTAACTAATTATGTATAGTTATGTGTACCGGTACATACTTGTCCATTTGTAATTTTCGTGCTTTTGGGATGATGATCCAACTTAAAATAGTAATAGTAAAAATAAAATAGTAAGTAAACCTGACAAATGTCAAACAAGAAATATCCCGTTCTTCGTCACAAAACTTTCGAAATGCCCGGTTTTTCATCTAACTCTTGAGATGTCCGGTTCTTCGTACCATCCATTGCTTTGTTCCCAATAATTTTGTTAATCTAACTTTAATCCATTTTCATACCAAAGTGACGTATTACTATATATTTTCAGCCCTTAAAAAAATCGCCAAAGTCCTACTCTACTATTTTCGATGTCGCTCTATCAATTTATGCCATTTAGAAAACAGAAAAACAATGTCCTACCCCTCATTTTCTTCGATTAAAAAAAATTAAGGGTAGTTTTAAGGCTATTTTTTTCAAAAAAGTGCAATTTTCAATGCGAAATACACCATAAAATTCAGTGAAATGTCCAAAAACAGGGCGGTCGAGGTTCAATATAAAGAGTTGTGAAATGTGCTTATTTTATTTATTGCATCAAAGGGTTGAAAATCCACCCTTAACCTATAAGAGTCAAATGGAAACAAAACTGATGAATTGCCGTAAAATGGTAGACTTTTTGAAAACTTGTTGTTGAACAAAAAGTTCTTTGAATCGATCAAAGAAAGCGTTGAATTCTTTTCAGAATTTTTTGGACGCTTTTTGAATTTTTCAAAATCCTAAAATTAGGAAAAATTCAAAAAGTGTTCAAAAAAATCCTGAAAAAAATTCAGTGATGAAATTGTGAACAGTGATGAAAAAATAGCGTGAAATTCAGAACTTTTTGTTCAACGACAATTTTTCCTAAAGTGTTTCATTTTTCAAATAAAAAATTCCTGAATTTTTTTCTTTTGGACATTGTTTTTGTTTTCTAAATGGCATAAATCGACCTCAAAAATAGTAGACTAGGGCTTTGGCGATTTTTTTTAAGGGCTGAAAATATATAGTAATACGTCTTTGAAAGTTGACGAACGAAACGGACACTTTGGTACGAAATGGGTTAAATCTCTAAATACAAAATTTCATAAAACTACAATAATTATTAAAAAATAAGTTCGCCATATTGGATACCTATTTTAAATTTTTGAAATCTGACTTCATAATCGTAACCAGCGATCTCTAGATTTAATATTTCAGAACAACTTTTTGGAGGGAAATCTCATGCACAAAAGGTTAATAAAGTCTTGAAATGAATTACGCAAGGTGATTTGTATTATTTTATATGCAATGTAGAAACAAAATTGCATTCAAGAATGTGCCTTGAAAAACAAAAAAATTCAGAAACTTCAAACGATAAAAGTTCTGGAGATATATGCATATATATTTACATTTATAACGACTAGAAATAAAAGTGACCATTTCCATATCATAGAATTACATTGATAAAAAAATCTTTAGAACCTACTCTAAATCTTAAAAAACACAGAAACGTATGTTAGACAGTCCTAATGCGACATTCTCCAGCTGAAGTTAGAAATCAAGTATTGAACAGTTACAAACAGTTTTCATAACAGAGAGAACACATTACAATCGTGTAAAAGATTCAATTGTACTGAAGGTATTATATGCGCGAGAATTCCCCATTTATAACCGTTACGTTTATCAGGAATCTGTCGATAGGAATGAAATACGGCATCGAGAACCGATCGATATAAATGAATTATGACGTCAAGCATTTTTTAATCTGGGTGTAACTTTGATTCTAAGAGTTCCGATCCACGGAATAAACGGCATGTTCGTGATGTTATTTTTTATTGTTATTTGTTTTAATTCTGAACACCTGTTGTCATCAGTGTTCATTATTTTCATTTAAAGGCCTACGAAATTCCTTTTATTATTTACTATTTTTCTATAGTTCCGATATTTATAATATCAAGGTTTTATAGCAGAGTTTGATTTGTTAACGGATAGAAAAAGTAAATAGTGGAAATTAAAAAGAAAACCTTCTGCTTCTCAGTTGTGTTGGTTTCATTTACTCATACATTACAGAAGTTATATATTTTTTTTCAAATCGCTGCCATTTTTTTTTTTTGAAAGATCGTAGCCGAAAATTGCAAAGCATAATCGAAAGGTGATCATTTTAGGTTTATATTTTGCCTCTTAAGTATTTTGTGTACTGTATTTGTACAAATCGGATAGAATTTTTAACAAAATAATGTTTCAAAACTCCAGAAATCATTGGAAAATTGTCGGGGTTTATTTAAAAATGAAATTGTACCAAAATATCTATGTCTCACCGTAAACACTGTTACTACTTACGAATCAAAAGTATTCAATCGATGATGAGCCTTAATCTAAAGAGGTTTGCAATTGAATATACAGAATAAATAAACAACATACTCTGAACTTTCGGCGAGAAGAAAATGTCAAGTAATTAAAAATATGTCAGATACTATTTAATTATTTTTTAAAAACATGTTATATAATTGATTTGTTTGATTATATTAGTAATGAAAATTAAGAAACTGTTACAGTAGTACTAGAATGGTTAGATATATTATACAAGGGTTGAGTAGTAACGGGTATATTATTCAGACATTTAATAACAAGATCATGCATTTTAGTCCAATTAATTATATGTAGGACGTCATGATACAGGAAAAATATAAACAATGAAAATCTCAAACGTCTCGCGATAGTATTCAATGGCTTTGAAAGCGGCTTTCATCAAACTCTGAATATAGCATTGTGTACAGAATTGATAACAATAGGTTGTTGTACAGCAACAACGCGAAAGACTTGTGTACCCAGCATGCAAGAGGTAAAGCTCTAATTCGATTAAATTCAGTTATGAACTATCATCATAGCCGTTCACCGCAGTTGACATCAATTATTTATTGTCATTCAGTCTCGGACTTTTTGTCGATCGATCGACTCTGTTTTCGACAGGTCACAAGAAAACAATAACTAAACCACTTTACCGTTCAACATACGCCAAGAAGAAAACTAACAAAATTTTCGACTACTTTCCTTTCATAAAAACAATGCTTTGTTCTTTAATTCGATTTTTTAAGTAGTTTTATTTATAATATTTAATGTGTTTATATATAAAAGAAAGTTATATCTACCTTTTATTCTCGTAAAGCGAAATATACAGCGAACAATAAATGTCACATTCTGGGCAAACGACCCTTTTTTTTATTCATAGTTTTCATTAGATTCATACGTTTGAAACGAACTCTTGTTTATAGCAATTTTCTAGAAGAGTAAGACTTTAATAAAACCGTATTACTTATTTCGTATCAATTATCGCCCGCAGCAAATAAACGAAAATGCCGTCGTGCAGAACAAAAGGTCTTTCGCAATGGTGAAAGGCAACACGTTTAGTCACGTGCGAATATATAGTGAAGTGGTGTCCGTTTTGTGCGACCCCTTTTTCCGCCGCCGTTAAAATTGGCGCGGGGGCATTGTACGTTTGAATGGCGCTTTCGTTTACCATTGAAATCGAGGAGTTTTTATTTTTATTTATTTTTTTTCTGCTCCAACAAAGTGTCCTGAAGCCGCACGCCCGATTATTGGTACGCTCGCGAGACGGTAATGTTGCCGTGATTCACAGCCCTGGATAAACATGCGCCGGCGCCGAGGCATTATTAAAACTGCTGATGAAAATGCATTTCACGGATAATGGGGTCCGTGTCCTTCCGCGAGATTCCCTCTGTAAGCGTGGATTTTATGCGATACGTTGTTATATAAGCTTTCTCGCTTTTTTATCTACTTTACTGCCAAGGTAGCGAGGTAGAAACTTTTCTGAATACATTTATTGTGTGCTGTAAACTATTAAATGTGTTTGCATCTTTTCAAAAATTCAAGAGTAGGTATTTGGAGGTTTATCATAATGTCTGACCAAAAACTACTATTTTCACTTAACACTCGTTATGCCTCCCTTGTAAAATTCAAATGTTTTTTAGCATTGTCAGGTGTTATTTCATCTACTAGACACTTGTAAGTTATGTTTAGTATTAATAAATAGTTTTGCAACCAATTTTATATGGAGAAAAACAATCGAACCTAATATCCTCCCGTCGACCGGTAATCAAAGCGTAATTCCCGTCGCGACTGCAACGTCAGGTATGTACCGACGTCCATAATGATGTTTCGAGTAAAACAGTTTCCTCGAGTTTGGCGCACCTACTCCACGCCGTCTATTCGATTGAATCGACAGGAAATGACGGAGCATAAAGATGTTCGATTTCCACCCGGCGGCACTTAGGGAGGCGGCACTACCGGCGTCGATGATGCTTCTCTCTCCAGGATCGGGTAATTCAATATTTTATACGTGGTGGATAATGGCACCAAGATTTCAACATCTAAGGGATTCTGACTCGAGCAAATAATGCCGAGTCGAAATTTTTACTTACTTTTCGAGTTACGTCGATTGACGTAAAAATGAGTAGCGAATTTGTAATGTTTTTGAGGGATGACGGTAATTTCATCTCAAATTAACCTCAAAATTGGCAAATGTTTTTACTAAAAAATTAGTAACCGTAAAATGTGTAATTTTAAAATAATATAATCATGATTCTTATCTGTTGTAATAATAATGAAGACGAGCAATACTGCAACGGTATAATTATATTGAAAACTTTTTAACGAGAAATTATTAATAAAGAGGATGAATGAAGAAATTAATAACTGTATTAAAGGAGTTTTTACGGGCTTACCGGAATATTCTATATTTAAGGAACTATACTTTTGCTTCGAAAGTACATAATTCAAAGCAAAGTTATTTATTCTTAAACTTTACATAGAATCCATTTATTACTTTTATTATTAATAAGTTTGGAATTTTGAAACATCATAAATAAGGAGAAATGAACTTTTACTTTCGTATTATATTGTCATGATTTCTTGTATTAAGAATGGTCATTTTTCAACTTTTGATCCTTTTATATTTTTTTCAAATTAAGAATGCGAAGCAATTTTCTTATCAGCACAGAAATTTGTCTTGAGCACATTGAGGACTCATTTGACCTTCGAAAAATCGAAAGCACGAGCGATGAAATCCGAGGGAAGGAAGATCCTTCGAAGATTGATTGCTTCCAAGGGTTATCCGGAACGTATTAATCAGGGTACTAATTTAGTTTATACCCTAAATCGATCTTCGAACTTCGATTTATTTTCTCACATCGTCGATTGGTGGTTTTGAACCAGACATCTGCCAAATACATGAAAAAATGTGTTTTTACCCGCGTTACTTTTTTCGGGGCAGATAAATGAAGACAGATTGACGACTCAACTTTCGAATCGAGAATTCTCATTTGTCAAGCTGCTAAGTATTTGATAAATTTTCTGTTAAGATACCACCATATGATTTTTAACCGGAAATTATATTAAAAATTTACTTTCGTAAAGTGTTTTACGTTTGTAAGCATGCTCTAGAAGTATTGTTGTTTTAAAAAAAATTGTTTGTTTATTACGTAATGAATAACAAAAGTAAAATTAATTTTAGTCAGATTTTGAATATTATGAAACTTTTGATACTTAGTTTATCAATGCAATCGTATTCAAATCTGGATCTAAAACGCTTAACAGAGTATTACCTTCTAGAATTAATCAGTTTATATCCGATTGCTTTGTATAATGGGAAAATATCAAATCTACTCGGATTGGGAATAATTTCCTGAGTTTATCTTCTTCTATAATTTATGTGATAACTTTAGTCAATCATAATCAGGTTAAGTATTAATTATTATTAGCTTTCATTTTCTTGTTAAATCAGCAAAAATTTGTGAAATGGGCCACAAAAAAAACATATCACTTTTCTGTTGCAAATCGCTTTTTTCATACAGTGTTTAAACTGCAAAAATGTAACAAAATATTTTGCAAAAAACATGTTTATATTACCAATTTGAATTTTTTTACCACTTTCAAAAATGAATATCGCAAATTCCGCTTGAACAACCAATAAATAAAAAAAGTTTTTTTTTTGTTATAAAATATAGTTAGGATATAATTTTTCCTGTATAAATGTATTGATATTTTCATTTTATAAAATGGACTTGTCTCTAATAAAAAAAATAATAAATTGTATCGAATTACAAATTGAAAAAGAATATATGTATTCTTATAACATTTTCGAAAAAACAATTTAGAAAAGAATGAAATGAATCGGGCATGATTGATCAAGAAGTTTTTAAGATATTCATTTAAAAACAAAAATGGTAAACGAAAATTAAATCCTTTATACATTGCTGTTTTAGATCAAAAGCGATAAGAAAAAAAATGTTTTGTACCAAAAGATAAAATATCACGCTTGCTAGTGCAGCATTTCACAAATTCTTAGTTTCTGAGATAAATGAAATAATAAATTTAGTAGAGGAGGAACTTTAAGCACCACTCTCCCCTCCTTATTGGTTAAATACTTCAAGTAATGTAATCAATACCCGAACCATACGTGTGAAATCGGTAGGTAGTAACCTGGAATCCTAATAATTTTTAAAATTTCAAACACCATATTAGATCCACCATCTTGAAATCTTGAAATATGACGTTAAATTTTAGATCAATAAACCAAAAAAACCCTAGAAATAAGTTTTATACTATTTAGACTGATTTTTCAACTTTCGGTCGCCAAATTCGTTCCGCCATTTTAATTTTTTAAATACGACTTCATATTCGTGATCATCGACATCAAATACGCTAGACTAACGAGATTTAAGTGCAGTTTTTCTGTTTTCAGCAATTTTATAAGGGGCAGGTGGAAGGGGCAACCTGCAAGTCCCAATTTCAGAAGTTCTATTTCAATTACTTTTGAAAATGTGGTATTTTTGAGAAAGAAAATAATTTTTTGTTGAGAATGGGGGATTTTTAAGTTCTCTTTACTATAGTATGCGTATATTAGCGATATTTTAGTTGTAGGATGAGTTATAAGCAAAAACGCTTAGGGGGAAGGGGTTGCAAGTCTCTCTCCTATTTTTTTTTAGGTTAATTTTAAAAATTGTTCGATTAATCCTTTGAAGAATACATTTTTGTGTGTGCAATACAACTGTAAATTTGGCTACGCTATTTTCAAATTTGTAATGATATACAAAAAATTCAATAATTTCATTCAGAACGTCACAAAAAAAATAAATATAACGAAAAATTAAAAAAAAAACTTAAAATAAAACTGAAAAACAAAAAAAAATTAAAATACAAAAATGGAGACAATACTAAACTATATTTAGAACATTTTATTGTTGTAAATAAATAAAAGTTTTTGCAATAAATGTAGTTCCGACTAAACTGCAAGATAAAAAAAATATTTAAAAAATCTATCCGAAGAATTTCTTGACACTAGTCGGAACTCGGCGTCAGTTTTTGAAAATTCAAATTGGAGAATTCAATAGGGCTGCTAACAAATAATAAATTCTGTTGATTTTTCTTAAAATTTGGGATAATAGGTTTTTTTCGTGGGAATAAAAAATTTTCAGTTAGTTAAAAATTGAAAATATCAAATGAGATTTGAAGTTTTCTTGAAATTATTGTAACAAAATAAAGTTTATCGTACTTCTTGCTCGCGTGTCACCTAAAACTAATGATAAGGACGTATGGAATGTTTAGTACTAATTTCTATTAAAACTGTTATTTCTTTTTTGAATTTTCAAATTTGTTTAGGAAACTAAAAAAAAAACATAAAAAGTGAAAGATTTAATTTTGGAAAATTGATGGCAGATGGGTAATGATTTCAATTTACCAAGTTTCTAAACAATGCAAAAGATGTTTTATTTGGTTCCGGAGGCCATATTGGATCAGGCATTTTGAATTTTAAAAATCTGGGATAACTGATAAATAAAAAACGGATTACTTAATTTCAATTGTTTTTCTCGAAAATAAAAATGTTTGTTTCAAAGACAGAATGTTAAAAAGTTTGTGATTTCGTTTGATTTTAATAAATACGTTTGCCATATGGAAACCACATTTCTGAATTTTCAGAAAACATCAGATTTGGACTTACGGACTACAAAACTCGCCGGTCCCAGTTTTGACGTGATTTAATCGAATACATGCGACTATTATTTTGAAAGAAATTGATTTTAGTAGGAATTTTTAAGCCGCCATTTTGACATTTTATTTTTTACAATAGTTCTATCTTCTAGCCCGAATACTTTTGACTTTATATTTATAAATATCTGAGGAATTCTAATGTCAGAAATGGTAAACAAAATTAACGATAAGTGAAAGGGAACCTAAAAAATTCCTGATTTTTATTAAATAAATGCTCGTAATTTTTTTATTCTTAAGTTTGATTCCAAAATTTGTTGTACGGTTTACTACTAAAAACTACTGTCACCCTTCACGGTAAATTAATGTACATTTGGTTGTTAAAGGGTTAAGGGTTAACACTAATGCAAGCAATTTTGAGAATACTTTTTGTAACTGACGAATATTTTTTCAAACAAAATAAAAGCACAAGTTTTGAAAAAATTGTCCTCGCTACACTTCGGCCATGTGGAATTTGTATTGATTTCAGGATTATTATGTTTTTACATCGTTCTTCACAAGTTGTATTCGCCCGTGGAAAAACTTCGAAACAGCACTCCCCAGGACTGTCAGAAAGTTATTTCGACTTTATTTCTTATCCATGCTCGGACGTCCAAAAAGCAAATCGAAGAAGCAATAAGTCTGCAAAAACTCATGACGTAGGTACACCAATCGGAAATACGTAACGGAAAAGATTTATATATTTATACGTGCCTTTTCCGATCCTTTTCGAAGGTCGAAAGTAGGGCGAAGCTTCGGAAAAGTCGAACGCGTAGCGACTGATAAATTCGGAACCGTCGGCGTCATTTTCACGGAGGTTCGCAGTTTTCATTCGTACCTTCGTCGATTGGCTCCCCAGGGCCATTCTGGGAATACACCGCGAAAAGAGCACCGGAATGGCGTCTTGAGTTATGCGCTTTATGAAAGGCGCGGAAAGTTCTCGAACGGAGGGAGAATTTCTGAGTCCCCCTAATCTCGTTCGCTTATTCAAGATTATTCCTGAAACCAGAGCGATCTCCGTGAGCTATAGGCTTCGTTAAGAAATCATACGATCTGAGACGTGTTCCCCCCCTTTTTTATTTATTTTATACTTCATAACGTTATTGCAGCGATTAGTTACAAGGCGATAGCTTAATATTAATTTCGGTTTTAATTTACAATTGGTGCCTTTAATAGCACTTCTGAATTTTAACCTAGAAACTGAATAATCGTGGTTCCGAATCCTTACATTCATTGCCTTCTCCCTCATTCTCATCAATTTCATGGTTTATTTAACATGGCGTCAAAATCGATGTACATCGTCGTGATGTGTTTATGTGGAGGAACGTTAAAAGAATGATGTATTATTAAATTGTAAAAAGAACTGTAAACATTGAAAACCGACATATGTAAAGTTAAAGTATTTACTTATACCTTAAGTAGTAACATTCCACGACGGTCAGACGCCGTTTTTTGCAAAAGTTACCTACAATTTGAAATTCTGGAAATAAACATCCATATTGACAATTATCATTATCTTTAATTTTCCTTTAAAAGTGTTCTCTAAACATCATTTTGATGCACAGCGAATATTTGGACCGTCAAGCCGCATTTCCTGTTACTACTTATAAATTAGCGCATCAAAACTAATCTCTTTTTCGCTGTACGAGCTAGATTTTACAGTGCTGATCCCTGTGCCTGAAGTATACTTAGAGTATTTTCGCGTTTCATGATTTGCTCTCGAAACTTAGTCGTTTTGCCTCGCTACAAGTTATAAATTAGTTTCAACGTGAGTGACAACAACGATCAAGTCCTGTACGGGTAACTGTGTAGTGATGTACGGAAAATGATTTAAATCTTCGATACACGGAAATAAAATAAAGTATTTAAATACAATTAATATAATAAATATCAGTTCCAGACAATATATCAAATTAAATGTAGTATTTTTATGGAAATACTCTACTTGCGTGTATATTTAAATTATTTTATTATAGAAAAAAAAGATTGCGAGCGTGTCTGACGATGCTAATCGTTACTACTTACAGCGAGTCGCTAATACACAAGTAGTAAAGTTCCGTACTGGTTAGGCACGCTATTTTATGTTTTCATTTTATCTTTGCTAACCATGTCAGTAACGTTTGTTGTAAATAAGTAATGGTATAATAAATAATAGAGTAAATTTCATGTTTTATAATATTGAAGTGTATTGACTGTATCGGCATAGTTATTAAGATCGCACTTTTGATCGTCATAAAGCTCCATCAACGTAAAGAGAGCCAAAATATCTGCTGCCGCCATGAAATTCTCAGACCGAAAACTTCACCGTAAAAGTGTCGCCGTCTTCGGCACTTTGATAAAAAAGGGTTGCGCCGAGCATTCTCGCCTCGTACTTGCCTGCCGACTGCGATGTCAAAGTTAGTCGACAGAATTTAAAAGACGTCTAATATCGCGCCACTCCGCTAAGAATTTAATTAACAATCAAAGGGAAGGTAGCCAGCATCGCCGAAGGAAATGAAGAGTCGGAAATTTATGAAACTCGCGATGAAGTGAATTTGGCTTTGTTGCAGCAATTAATTTAAGTAAATGAGATGCAAGGTTTTAAGCTGATTCCGCGGAAAGAAATTAGAAATCAGAAGTTCGTTGCGGCAACCGCTTCGTAGTCTTTGAAAGTAGGTAGTTTTGGTTTGGGTAGCCAATCAACCGCGCTTTCAACGAGTTACCTATATTACGTTGTGCTTTCCCCAATCTTCGAATGTCAATAAAAAAAAAACGACATTTTAAAAAATAAACGATGGAAAAATAGTAATTATAATTGAACAAATAATTCTTCATTGTGCTGCGCTGAAATTAATTTTCATCGAACAGATTTAGTTTCTAACATACATATGTTACACGCTCCCCATATTACGAACTGGCTCCCACCTGATGCTTCTCCTTTAATCTCGATTTATTAGCGACCAACGAAGAATTACGTCTCGAAAAGTACGTCCTCTTAGATAATACGAATGACCGCGTGGTCGTATATCTTATCCACGAAAGTGCGCGGCGAGCTTAGAAAAACTGTAATATACGAATTTTTGAAAAGGAGCCGGAATTTATGTTTTGAATCCCAGCCCCTAGTAAATTTAACTTACGCATAGCTGTTGTCCTCGTCCCAGGCGACTATTTCTGTGACGACGAATGTACCGGAAGTAAGCGCCGTGATCCTCGTGTTATTCGACGTTGTATTCGTGACTAACACTACGTGCCTCCAATCACCGCCGTCTCTCTGCTTTTGTGGCAAGATCAGCATAAATGAAGAACCGTCTTTGCTAAACAATGGCGGCACAAATTGCTCCACCCATCCATCCCTTTCCGAGTATGGCAACGCCTAAAAACGATACAAAATTCAAAATAGTATGCAACTGTAATTAAGGTGCTATCAGGTGTTATAATTATTTTTTAATGTTATTTTAGTAGAAGATAAAAATACGAACCGTCCAACAATTTTGCTTCTCGACATCACATAAATGGAAATACGCTTGATTCTGGACTCGGTTCATCCACGTGGCGTAGAGGATGTTGTCAGTGGGAAAGGAAACCGCAGAGAGGATCCTCTCCATCGATGCTAATTCAGGAGGGCACTCGATTTCTATTAAGCTCGCATTTCCGCTCACCACTTTTTCTAAATCGACGTAAAATAATTTCACTATTGGATTCTGTGTTCCACTCTGAAAACAGAAACGTGAAAGTTATGTTTAGTATCCTCAATTTATTCCAATCATCAAAAGTAAATGTTCAGTGTTTTAAAGAAAATTTTATACAATAAGATTGACAAATTAACAAGTTTCTTGACAATTCGACATAATTCTCTAACAATTTCCGGTTTGTATTTTCGTAATCAATCTTTCTGCATTCAGAATGCTACATAAATTCGATGGTTAAAAAAAAAAGGACCATATCGCGCAATCCCTCCTATTAACTTCCGGGATCTACAGATCCAGGGACAATTCGCAGGAGCCGGTCGCATTATTCTCGCAATCAGCAGCCGCTGAATTAAATTGTCGCTCCGGAAGCTGGCGATGGCGAAGCTGCGACCGGCATTATCCGACGAAATACAGAAGCAATTGGACGTACACGCCCGATTGACCGTACGGCCCAAGGGATCCGAGATTCGAGGTGAATTGGCATCGAATTCCAGTCTTTGTACTAAGCCGGTGATCAGTCATTTGAGCTTCAGATAAACGCACACAGAGAAATCCCGGCACTTCGGAACTCCACGGACACTGATGAAGATAAGTATTTGCTTTGGAGCTTTGTGAGTGCGTCTTGCCTTTGAACATTTTTAGCCAACTCGAATCGATGACATACATACATGGTACCCATTCCTCTTAATTACAAAAATCTTTCGAATTTCCCGCGGGCCCGACATTTCCGTGACTCTGGACGCGTTCGAACAAAGATAATCTTCAAGTACAAATTAATCGACTGTAACGTTCAGTTTCTTTTGTGGAATTTCGTCCTGGTCTGATCATTCGCTTCCTTTGAAACGATTTTCCTTTACAATACTGGGGATAAGGAATTTTCAACGACACAGTTCTCTATAAACTCGAAATGCTTAGAACACATTGAAGTGAATATCAGGTCAGTTTCATAGTAGTAATATTATAATTAAATTTGTGCTTTTGTCTGGAGAGTTGACTACCTTTTTAACTTCACTTTCAAGTGCCTGGTTTCTTAGTTATGATGACTGAAATTTTGATTTCCATTGCGTTTTTGTTATTTTTCCTTTGTTCAAGGTTCAACCGACAGTTTAAGAACCTCTTCTGTCTTAGGATGTAGACAACAATTTCCACGGACATTACACTTTTATTTGTTTTAACTTTAGAGGGATCTTCAACTTTGTAGTTAGGATATCGTATGCTACTTGATCTACTATTTCCTTCCAACTAAATCTCTAGTTGGTATCAACAAAAGTAAGAAAGTTTCAACTAGAAACATGATACATTTAACCGATATTCTTGCTGTAAACCATGGTGTAAACACTATTTTGATCAGAATGGAGGAAAAGGAGCTTTCACATAGCTTCAGCGCCGGAATCGTGATCCGGGCCAAAAAAGGGGCGACTATCGACTTAAAGTCGATAACCATGAAAAATTGATTACGGCGCATACTTGGGACGCTCCCGGGCGAATTTGCCGCATCAATAACGTTATTATTACCCTCGTGTCCTGCAGATGCCGGCGTTTGCTTCGCCATTGTCGGAGCTATTGAATCCGCGGAATAAGAGGAAAAGTGCCTGGGGGAATTTCAGCGGGGAATGTTTCTCGCGATTAACTTCTCGGATCGTTAGCTTTTACGACACAACATCCAGTTTCATGAAAGGAAAACTAATTCGCTCCGGCATACAGGGATCTCCCCGCAAGTCCCAAACTGTTATCAGCGGTAGAACTCGTCCAAAAGGTGTGATGGATTATTGGCAAATATGCCAAATTAGTCACTACTAGTTATCAATGGGGTATCTTTATGTCCCACATTCTATTGAGATAATCCGGAAATGATGAGTAGTTTAGAAAGTCTGGATATTTGCTAAATACACACTATTACATAGGGATCGACTAGGGACATCCTGGTATCAATAGGGTTTATGGTCCTCATCAGTAACGCTTATGTTAATTTTATAATTTCGTATGTCACTTCATGTAATTTGAATTCTAAGTATTTTACAAAACATTTGGACTAATCTGATCTAGAATATCGGCAACTTTTATTGAAACCTGTGCGACTTACATTATTGGAAGGAGTATCAAAGATACCAAAGTAATGGAACCATTAGCAACAGCTAAAATTCCCTAAGTTATATATTTCCTACATATAAGTCGCCAAATTGAAGGATTACCAAAATGATGACTTAGCAAAATCTCTATCTAATACATGGGTCATAAAATGGCTATGTTACGCCCGCAAAAGATGTCGTAAAATGATTATTATGCGCCTGCTGAATTGAAAAGTACTGTTTCGGAATACTTATCTGAGCAGCAATCTTTTTAGGCTGCCGGAATAATTATTGGGATTAAAACTACTCTGATTAGAGACTGATGAAGTACGACTTATCAAGTGCACCTTGCCACTACTTCCTGATTATATTCTGATCAAGTTTCAATAAGGCATACCTTATCAGGATTTCAGAAGGGATATCTGATCACTAAACTGGCATGCACAGTTATTGTCTAAGGATGATCACAACCAGTCCATGATGTTTATGATCATCGTACGTCAATTGAAACAAAGCCACACTCTGATCAGATAAGTTGTTAAATTCCTGAAATACACACTGATGCATATTTAGACAATCTGATCAGAGCCTATTCTCTAGAAGGATACTTGATCGCGCCCTGATCAACATTCAATAAGGTATGTTATACCAAAATTTCGTGGATGATACCTGATCATGGTCTGATCAGGATGCAATAAGGTATGCCTTATTAGGTATTGGTCTTATAGTGCCTGATCACTTAACTAGGCAACATATCCCGTTTATAACGTATTGAAGAAGCGAACCAATTTTTTTAGGAATGCTGTTAATAAGTGTTTACGGTTGTTATCTTGTTACATAAGCATAACTGATCTTTCGTAATAAAAAACTCTTATTTTAGCAATTAAAATCGATGATTAAACGACGCCCTAAATGACATTGTTTTAATCAATAAGTACTTCAGTGGCGCTGAAAAAACCTGACAAAAACGGAATTTCCTGAGTACATAACCTCAAATATCTCAAAATCCAGACTTGCTAGGACAATTTTTACTCGGAAGTCGAGACCTCGTGTGTTCATTTTAAAGAAATGCAAAATATCATAATTTAAGCAAAAGTTTAATGTCAGTATTTGCAATTATTAATCATGGTTCGTCCCATCACTATTTAATAAAATAGTGCGTAATTTTTTTAACCGTAGTTTACAAGTAGTTTCTTCTTTTTTAACGAACAATTTTTGCATGGAAGAATCCGCTGAATTCTTGAAGAATACCTCCCGTTTATTCTCGAAAGATAAAAACAAACAAATTATTGAGGTAAAAGACTCAAACAGTATTCAAACAATTTCAAACTACATTAATCATTTTTTTTCTTGAGTGTCTAATCAGTGATAACGAATCTTACTGTAAGAACTCGAAAACCGTTGTTTTCGCAATTTACATTCTTAATTCATGAAGTGAATTATGACTCCGTGAAGAGGGAAAACCGACTTTCATGAAATGAAAGCAAATATCTTACCCGTAAATAATGCTTCCGACTTCTCTCAGCCTCACTGTATTATACGAATCAAAACATGAATATAAACGAACGGCAAACAGGATTAAATCATATAATTTTTTTACTCCCTGCGTTATGATTTCCATATATTTTAAAAGTAATATGGTTTTTACGATGTTTTGTTTAGTAATATACATTTTTATTATTTTTCTTTTAATGATTCTTCTTGATAAACAAATTTGCATTTTTTTAATATTCTGGTGAAACTTTTATTGTTTTCTGTTAATAGTTGTCAAAATAATTTGTATTCTTGTCGATAAATTGTATTAATTATAATCAATTGTATTAATATTATTAATATATGCAATTATTTTGTTTTACTTTGAGGACATCATTACAACCCAAGCTCTTTCTATTTATGTAAAATAATTTAACATTTTTGGGATGATGAATTAAATGATTTTTAAATCGTAATATAATGATTATCCGGCATGGAAAAAATATTTTGTTTTACTATCTAAATAGTAGTAGTAGTTTTTTAGTTGGCGTTACTATTAAATAGTAGGCTTGGATACGTAATTTGTCGCTGTCACTATTTAGATAGTAAAATTAACTAAAAACGATGGTTGTGTTTTTTCCTACGATTTAGTTAGTAGTTTCAACTATTTCGTTTCTTTCGTGTGTTGACCTTAAATCATTGAAATGGCAAAATAAGAGATAATAATGCTTTTAAATATTTTAATGACGCAAATTCTGTTTTATAAATAGAAAATGTCATAAAGTATTTAAACGTATTTTTATTCAGAAGATTATTTTGTATTATTTATAACTACCCACCGAACTTGAATGTAATGTTTTAATAAAAAATATATTTTAATATGTCAGCTCTTCAATTTACGTCTGATGCAATAGCAGCGATAAATTAAAGTACGTACGTATATTTTAATATCTCTACTAACCAATAAGGACATGTCATTTTTACGTGCATACGCTTTTATATATTAAATAAATTATGAATAATGTTCGTATAAATATCGGTTCATATAAAATATAAAAATGAATACCATAGTCCGTTTCATTTTTTCCACGATTTATTTATCAGTATATATGAGCAGATGTACGTGCTATGAATCAAGAATCACAGGGCAATACAAGCTTTCCCTATTGTTTTATATGGCTATAAATCAGTTATTTTTAATTGAATATTGAATCAGATAATTAAGGTTTTGAATAATGAAAATTACTAATAAAAATGATTTATAATTATTAGTAAAAATAATGGGTTATCCTTCTATCCAGTTAGTAGTTCCAACTATTTCATTTTTATATAAACAATACGTTTAACTAATCTGAATTGTTTTACTTGTGGTTGATACGGTGACAAAGTACATTTTCAGTATATACAAAAAGAGCTTTCAAATATCAAATAAAATTAAAAATGGACAAAAAATAAGAAACTGATATAAACTAAAAATCGAAAGAAGGAGAAATGAGATTTAAAAAAAAGTCGTTTAAAAAATATGAAAATATTTTAGTGGATTCTAAGATAATTTTGTTCTAAAGTCTATAGTTTTCGACAAAGAAATTATTATTCTTAAAATCTAGAAACTATTAATAAGTTTGTTTCTCAAAAACATGAAAACTTTAGAGAAAATCTTCTTAGAACAAAAATATTTTATAATTAGTCAAAGATTACTCTCAAATTTTTTCAGATTTTTTAAATGACTTTTTTCACAATTTTGATTTTCTTAATTTTCGAAAAATAACAAAATTGTATCACCACATTCTGAAAAAAATTTAGAATATTTGTTGACACCTTCTCAGAAACGTTTATTCTCACAACATTTTTTGTAGAGTTTGTAGTTTTCATTAAAATAATTTCTTAAGTTTTAAAAAGAAAATTCTCACTGTGTGGACGCCATTTTGTGATCATGATGTTAGTTTTTAATATTTAAAAAATATATCTTAATACTACAACTATTATTTTCACCTTTAGCGAAAGAAGTTTGTGCCGGCAAATGCTCTTTCTATGAGAAAAAAATGTTTTATAAAAAAGTATACCCGATTGTTTGCGTTTTTTTACATTTAAATAGTTATATTTAATTTGATTGAAATTGAAGTAGGAAATGTGTCCTTCCCGGCGTTAATGGGTTAAGAAGAAACTTTGTGGAAATTGAGTGGAGGAAATGGCAAACTACACAGTGAAACTGCAAATCGACGACACTATAAGAAAAAATAAGCATTGTTCCAAGGAGATAAGCAAGAATCAAATATCGGAGATTTCATTGCATTTGAAACAATTTCAAAGAAAGATTAAGAATGAGTTATGACATTGCTTCAGCCAATTTCAATTCGGAACTTTCGACCTCAAAATTTGTTAACCGTATGGTTCGAGCATTTCTGACAATGAGTCGAATTAGAGCAGAAGAAGCAATTAGAGGAAACTCGTTGAAGAGAATTATGTTGGATTTCTGAAAAGCATCAGGAGAAATGCAGATTTTATAGAACGGCTTTATAATTCTAAAGAAAATTTCACCTAAAATGCTGCATCTGCGAAACCGCAGAGATATAATAATTTCGCTTCAGCGCAAATATTTACATTCATTTTGTATGCTTATGCTAAAACACGAATAAATATGTTAAGATTAAATGAAACCTAGAAAAAATGTGTCGTTCGTGCAGTAATAATTACTTAGAGTTTCATTTGTTTATTGTCAACGTATAATATTTTTAAAAGGTTCTAATGTAATATTTTATTTTTATATTTGGGAACAGAAATTAAATTAAGCATCTTTTTCAAAATGGATTCTTAAACTGCATTAAATATTACGGCTATACGAAAAACATTGAAAATTTAACGATTTTTAATCGAAATCGAAAAATACGAACCTAGTTTTTTTTTTTCGCAACATTACTTTTGTGGTTGGTTTTCATATATTTTCAATTTGGCAGTTGAACATTGAAAGACAACTTTTTAGAAAAATAAGTAAAAATCTCATTATAAAATCTGAAATTTATAGGATTGATGTTGTTTACATCACGCGAACATAAATTGTTTATTTGATTATTGCTTTTTTATTCGTATATTTGTTTCAAAATCATTTGACTTAGACGATGCTATAAAAACTTAAAAAAATTTTCTTATCATTTTTAAAATTTGTTAGTTTAAATCATAACAAAAAGACACGACTTTAATACTAAAAATTGTATAAATTCTTCAATCGATATTTTTACTAGAACAATTTCAAGAAAATATGATTTCAAAATTTGTTGAAAAAAAAGATGACTTATAAATTTTTAAAATTCTCGCGCCGTAATATACGACAATTTTCCCACAGTCCTTTATCATTAGTATAGCGCTCGGGAGCGAAATTGCATTCAATCAATTTCACATTTCCTGTACACGAAATACGGTCGAAAATCGACACACTTTCCGGTTACAATAGCCTTAATGGTAGAAGCGTGAAAATGTGTTCATTTAAATATACGATTCGTAAAAGAAAACTAGTATATTTCCTAGTTAGGACTTTTTTATCAGATAATAATTAACCACGTATGTATCTCAACGGTTGTTTTTATAGGTTATTGGTATTTTTTTTTCTGTTGAGGGTTTTTCTTATTATTTATATTTTGCATTGATGTTAACTTTTCATGAATTTTTAATTTTAACCGGTTTGTAGACTTTCTAGACGAAATGGTTTATAATCAGCATATCACTTCCTACATAACTGATTATTTTGACATTCATCATTTTTGTCTGGCACGTGAAATGGTATACAGAAAAAATTCATTAGTAAATTTTAGATTTTATTATTAATAGTAAATTCCCAGATTATATTTTTGAAACTAAACAAGAAGAATGGGAACAATCTTAATTTTTATGGGTTTTTCTGAATTTTATATCGTCTAAAATAAATAAATAAATAAATAAATGGTATTGCATCAACGCTATGTTATTCATTTTAGCATATCATTTATCATTGTTTTAATGTAATGATTTAAAAAAAAGAAGTATTTCACGACTCTAACGATTTTTAAAATTTTTGCATAGATTGTCTATAATTATCCTGGAATTGAATTAAAAAAGAAACTTCAAACACACAACACTAAAAGTAATAAATAAAATTGGTATAGTTTGTCAAAATGTAAACAAATTTACAATTAATTTAAACAATAATGTTTAAAAGAATTGTTGAAAACACGTTTTTTCGATAAATCTAATAGCGGCAATAAGCACGGAAAAAATTATTAGTAAAGGATCGCAAGTTTGACAAAAGAATCATTATTTATAAAAATAATGATTAAAGTGTTGTAAATTTCAGACTTCTTTTTCTCTAATGTTACAACAATAAGTACTTAATGAAAACTTTCACAAAATTAATCATTGAAGTTATGGTAGTTCATCCAGAAGTATTCAAATACTTTGAAAACATACAATTAGTTTAAATAATTATTACTTACACTAATTCTGTCCTTTTTTGTTTCCATACAACCAATTACTGTTATTGAATCCCTTGAAAAAATATTGTTTAAAAATTTGTTTAAAAAATTATTATTCAACATTTCCAACCAAAATTTTCCAATTTCAATAGTTAATCTTTTGTTTAGTACTGGTTAATTAGCATTAGAGATAAGTACTTTAAAATACTTTAACCATTATATGTTATAAATAATAATTATTTGTTTCGTTGACAAAACTGATTATTTACTAATTTTGACAATACTTTTGATTGGAGTGATTTAATTTTCAATAAAAAAACTCTTGCTTTCTACAATAACTCGGCTTCAAAACATTATTTTCGGTACTATAGCCATAAAATCCAATTTTACGGCCTACTTTTAGTCATGGATCACGTGAAACACAAATCAACAAACAATCTGCGCTGTCAAAAAAATAACTCGTACGGAAAAAATGGAGTCCGTGAAATCGAATTTGTACAGCTTTCAGTACCGAAATAGTTATTTTTCTGTCAAGGGCGTAAAATGGAGTTTTACACCTCGACAATAGAACCGGAGAGACGATAAAACCGACTCGAGGGTCATACGGGTGAAAATGAGATTAAAACATTGTTTTTTTGATGCAGTAGGCGTAAAATATTTTATATAATAATGTAAATTTATTTTATGCCCCAGGAGGCGTCAAATAGTTGTTTTATCCCGCAAATGAGGGCGTAAAATGACCTTTTTACGCCTACTACATAAAAAAATAATGTTCGACACACGACCGTAAGATTTTACGGCCTTGTATCGAAAAATACTATTTTTATTTACCATAATTAGATAATGATCGGAAACTTAATAGTTGCGAGATGTATTAGTATATTGTGATAATACTCTCAGTCGAAGCGACGTTTTTAGTAGTAAATTTTGGAAACGTATTCCAAAATATCATACGTTACAAAAAAACTAATTTCAGCACCATACTAAGAACTCATGTTTCACAAATGAAACTGTGACTAAAAGATAATTTTCAAAAACTTTTTGTCAAACGTTTGGGCTAAACCATGGTGCGTATACGGTGCAACTCTAACTTCCTTTTAAGGAAATCCAGAACACAAGGGTATCCGGCGTGTCCCGTTTTGGAAACAGCAAGTGGAGGCAAGTGGCACTAGAAGTACGTTTCGCACCACCGGCACGAGATAATCGGAATGTAGGGATTCTTAATCACTCCATCGGGGAGAAGCTCCGGAAGTGCTTTGGAGCTTAGGTAGCACCAATCGAGGCGCGAGTTCAGAACTGTTAAACCACGGGGATTCGCAGGTGAACTCTGCATTCGAGCTTCTGGGGTTCTCCAGGCACTCGTTGTCACACACAGACGAACAGCAAAGAGCATCTCTGCAACGGGCAGATGAGTTAATTGTACGAAATTCCAGCTTCTCATTTATTTATCGTATACCCTCTTCAGCTTCACAAGACTCTACTGTTTCCATCGATTCGGAAGTGATGCTTTGGATTGATGCAAAATAGAACCGTGACAAACATGAAGCCGCTGTAAGGGTCCAATGTCAAAAAACTTAGAAGAGCAGGTGGGCAAGAGGAACATATTTTCGTGAATTAATTGAAGCTACAGTCGAAATTAGATGAGAAAAATTATGATTCCAAATCTGCCCAATTCGGATTAAAAAACATTCGACATGCGAAGATGATGCAAATTAGTTCATGAAGCAGAAGTAGGTCATCCTGAAGCAAAAAGTGATATTTCAAGAACCAGTAGGTCATCAATAGTCACGCTTCAAGTACCAAAAGAGAAGTTTCCACCAAACTAAAGTAAAAATGTCTAATTAAGTAAAATTTACTCATTTTTGTCCAAAAAAAATGGCGTACAAATCAAATAAAACTAAAAGACTTGAAAACAGATGGAAAATTACGTAAATATAACCTCAAAAATGTCTTTAAACTTATGCGACTAAGTCATACATCAGTCTAAATCTATACTAAATAAACTCGATATTGAAACAATCGAAAAGGTTAAAAGTTTCCTTTCGTTACCAGAAAATTAAAATTACTAGCGATAACAAACATTAGTTTCTTGAATTTACTATTTTTTTTTGCATTAACTAATTTTGACTTACTACTTTTGCAGTTGTAACTATCTATTTTTTCCTGTGTATATAGGATTGAACAAAATGGCGTACTTAATTATTTTCTCTATGATTTACATGCGCACATTTTGAAGTTGGACCACATTGTAAACAACAATAAGAGAATTAAGAATTATTAAAAATCGGAAATTTAATACACCTAAATTAAACATGAAAGGAAAATATATTTGAACTTTGTGTTAAAAGTGATAATGAACAATGTGATATTTTCGCGGACAAAGATGAAGAGTTTATATTCGAAAGGTTAGACCATAAACATTTTTATCTTTTCATGTAATATTAAAAAAATTATTAGTACATGAGCATAATTCTTTAATAGCGTCGTAACCGTAAACCGGAATTTCAGTTTAATCGTAACCAAATCTCATATTTTTGCCTCGCATTTTATACATGCTGTCTAGTGCATGTTTGTAAGTGTCGCTATAAGAGGAACTATATCTCGGTAATGCTGGAACCGATTTACTTCAAACAAGATTTCTCAAGCTAGTTTATAATAGTCACAGTCAGACTGTACTCGTAAAAGACTTTGATACTACGAAATATTTACTCAACTTCCACATACTGTAGAAATGACATGCTTTCAACAGTTTCGTATCTATTAAGAACACGTAATAATCGAACAATTTTACGTATTTGTTGTATCAAAAACTTGATTTAGGAAAGTGGAAATACGCTTAAAGTATTTTGATCAAAATGTATGAAAAATTGCTTAATTGAATCTGTAATAAACGTATAAAATATATCAAAAAGGGGAATACTTGAGACAATATAAGTTGACTAAATTAATTACAACTGATGTAACTAATCTGAATGAAACTTTAGTTTGGTATAAAACAGTTAGATTAGTCATAAGGAAAATAAAACAACATCAATTTCACAAATTTTAGATCAAATTTAATTTTGTGTACGAATTTTGTTAAAATAAGTGATGTCTTAACCCATTAACGCCCAAAACCAAAATTTTCTCGTTCACTTTCAAGCCATGTTATTCTTAACTAGAAATATAACATTTTATATCGAAGTACCGTTTCCTTCGATTCTAACCATTCTCTTTTCGATTCTGAAGTCGAAAAAAAATTTAACCTTGACTGACATTAGATATGGAGGTTTTAATGCAAAAAAACCCATAAAAATACATTTTTTCTTCAAGTTTCATTGCCTTCAAAGAAAAAGTATACATGTATAATTATGCTCAACTAAAAGTGCATAAAAAGTGTATATTTTCGAAATAGGCATGGCAGGATTAAAAATTTCAAGATGGCGGACCTAATATGGCGTCAAATCCATTGCAAAATCTTAAAAATTACTCATATATTTAAAAAATTGCCGATTGTCATCGGAATCGCCTGAATCATTTTACTCGGGGTCTCTGATCAGGAATTTCAAGTTAGATTTTCAAAATTCAAAATGATGGATCCAATATAGTGGATGTAAAATACGAAAATTCATTAATTTTACCTCATTCTTATTATTATGGAGCTTTTGGGGTCGCTGATTACGAATTTCAATTTAGATTTTCAAAAATCAAAATGCTAAATCAAATATAACTGACGCAAGGTACGGAAAAAGTATTTTCTGTCTTTTTGCCGTTTTGGATCCGCCATTTTGAATTTTTAGGGATTTTTTAGCATAAAAATGGTCATATTTAATTTAAGTCAGGGTAACATTTTTTTCCACTTCAAAATCGAGGAGGGTTAGAACCTAAAGAAACGACATCTTTGATATGAAAGCTTATATTTCTAGTTCTGGGCGTTAATAGGTTAATATGTACATTTATCCAACGGGTATTTAGGTTTTTCAAACATTTCCAACATAATTATTTAAAGGTTAAATTAAACGTTACAAATTCCGTTATACAGTCAATGGATTAGATTTAAAAATACTTACATACAACATGAAAAATAATGATTTCTGTTTTGGCTTTTCAGATATTCAATCCTACTCAAAATTATAAAGAATTTAAAAAAAATAAAAATATAAATAGCATGGGGTTAATCTATTTTCTATATTATGAGTTAATTAGTAATATTAACGATTGTTTAATGTATTTTTTATTTTTTTTAATGTGTCATATAAATAATTGTTTTTTATCAAGCTTTTTAACGGGAAAACATTAAGAAACTACATTTGTAAATAATAAGAATACTACATTACAATTTTTTTTTTAAATCTTTTTGCCTAAGAATTTAAGATGCATTCATTTCATTCGTTTCCTCACTCAAAAAAATGTTCTGGTTAAATACGACCTTACTATTTTTTCTGGTTATAATAACCAGAATTCTAGGTACTTTAATTAGAAAAATAATTATTTTAACAATAGCTTTAGTTAAACCAACAATATTTCTGGTTAAACCAAACAGAATTCTGGTTATTTTAACCAGAAAAAATCGTAAGAGCGTATTTAATCATCTTTTCTGGTTATTTTAACTATTTTTTTCTGAGTGCTCCATTTTAAGTAAGAATTGTTTCTATATAAAAGACAACATTTTTTTTACATTATAATATACTAAATGAATTTTTGTAATTTTTGAAATCTATTTTAACGAAGAATCAGCAAAGAATTTGAAAATTTGTGTGTTTTTAATTAAAAACAATATAAGGCCGTCATTCTCACCTTGTAACAAGACTGACAGATCGACGATTCAAGAAAGATGAATTTCGGATTTTCATGTTCCATCACAGTCAGTCAACCTTTGACGTCGCAATGCGAAAATATAGAAGATATCCTTCCAGAGGTGGAAGAAGCCGCTACTTATCATCTCGCATAATATCGAAATTCTGTCACCGCAATTTCTTATTGGCCTTGTTCCCTATTCTTTCTTACTGTGGGAAGTCGATCGTGACAGAATTACCTGAAGTATATCTATTCAATGGGACGTTTTAATATATCGAGCAGGGTACATATACGTCCTGGCAATTCGAAGTAATATGTCACATATCATATTTTTAGTCACGCTACTAACCTCAAAACCTTATATAAAATTTATAATAATCATCTTACGTAACAAAGAAATAAAAATATTTCAAAAAGTTTTGGAATTTCAAATAAGTTTAATAACAGATTCGCGTTGAACAATTAAAAACAACTTTAATAAATAAATGTTCAAATGAAATCTGCCAATTTAAACCACTATGCAGTAAAAAGTAAAAAATTCCATCAAATTTCGACTTTCAGCCGCCATATTAAGTGTCGCCATTTTGAAATTTAATTTTTACGGTTATATGTTTTAAAATTTATGGTTCGCGGACGTAAAATGTTCACATTATAATGGTCTTCTTATTCAATTTTTATGTAAAATTGTCTGTAAAAAAAAAATTGGGTAAAAAATTCGATTTCTTAACAAAGAAAACTTTTTTTGGTAGCAATTTTTTACATTTCTGAGGGCAGAATCGGAAAGTATGATAAATTTTACGCCAGATGTGGCATGCCCGGACTTTTTTTAATGTTGATAAACTGTCAGAATTAACAGCGGAAAAGTACGAAAAAATTTCATCCGTTTGGGACTTAATATGTTAAATTTCCCCATCATTATTGCAGTACTATATTATAATCTCATTAATAGACTGGAAGTCGCAGACATTCCCAATGATCGTCCGTCGTCTGTGACAATATTCAACAACTGATGTCATCTTTAACATCGTCAAAATATTTTGAGATTGACGTAGACATCTTTCAAAATGTACCCAATCAATACTTTTTCTTTCGCCTCGACCACATTTTTTTACGCAAAACTCCCAATAAAGTTTGAGGAATCTAGAAAAAGTGTCATAAACTTGGTGAAATCTTCGAGAACCTAAAAATAAAATAAATTTTGATTAGAAGTCTGCTTATTCGCAAACAGTGCGCTCAATTTAAACTCTCGCGTCGATAGTCTTCCAACGAGGAGCATTCTTCAAAAAGCCCCGCAATGACGAGGCTACCGTATTCTCCTAGAAAGGAACTTTTCTATTTTATACTTTTCGCATTCAAGAAGCTTTCCTTGGGTAAGTGCTCTCACGCGACAGAGACATTTGCCATTTCTGCACATTGGCCTCGGTACGAGCCATAACCGTGTGTGCTATTCCCACAAACGGCGATGAGTTTTATCGATAAAAAACGAGTGGCTTCCAAGCATTTTCGCTTCCAGGTTGTCCTCGAGATGCAATGAACCGCCCCTATTAATCACGATTACTTTTCATAGAACCACTCTAAAGTACACGGCATACGCGATTAATTCTATCCAAATGGCCCCACAGTTTTCTACGAATTGCGAACCCGGAAAAACGTAAGAGGCAAAGAAATCAAGTGCTGAAGGAATCGGGTCACTTGTTCTGAGGACGTATAAATTTTATGCTTTAATTGTGATTAATGAAATGTATGCTTCAAGAAAATATCGGGGTCAACGAAAAAAAAAACATTTGTAAGTTTTGAAAAATGATCTGCAGTTCATCAAAATACCATTTTTATAATGGAGGGTAATTTATAATCCGGCGCAGACATAAAAAATTAAATAAACTTATTGGCTGGTGCCTAAAGTAATATCTAAGAATTAGTGGTTACTAAATATACGAGAATCACGAAAGACTTTCGATAGTCGGAACTGTCATACTTGAGTGCAGGTCGACAAACCGAGAAATAAAAAAACCGACAGTCAAAAGCCGACACATAAAAAAATATACACATCGACAAGCGGACAGTCATTTTTTGAAGTGTCGGTTTTTTTACTGTCAAATGTACAATTTTTTTCATGAACCTTTAAACTACATTTCAGTATTTAAAGTTCACTAGAAAAATTGAGTAATAGATATTTTTTATTGCCCAAAAATCGCTCATTCAAATGATTAAATTTTATTACTGGTGTTGAAATATCTGTAACAAATTTTTTAGTGTCAATCTGATGCAGATATTCCGAAAAGAAATTTTCAAAATGGTAATAAAATTTAATTTTTATTTGTAATGTAATCGCCATGTCAACAAAATTAACAAAAATTAATAGTTTTGCATAAAACTTAATATCCCAATGTTTTCTAGTTTACTCATCACGATTATGAAGTTAATTTTTTTAAATTTAAAATGGCGGGCGAGATTTAAAAAACTTATTAGAGTTTAATTGTACATTTTTAATTCAAAAAGTTATACGAGCTTTTAAAAAAAAATCTAATTTATTTTTGTTTTTCTAAAATTACTAGTTAGGTTAGGTTAGGTTAGGTTAGATTAGGTTATAAGGTTAGGTTAGGTTGGGTTAGGTTAGATTAGGTTATAAGATTAGGTGAGCTTAGGTTAGATTAGATTAGGTTAGGTTAGGTTAGATTTTTGTATTATTTTGCGTGCGTAATATACATATAATTGTTATTTTCAATTATTTTATTTAAATGCATTGTTTTTAGTTCGTGTTGAAATGATCATGTGATGAAATGTTTGTACTGAAATGATTGTACGTTGAAAAGTCGTATGTTGAATTTCTGTAATGAAATGTCATATGTTTAAAAGTGGTGTGTTGTATAGTCGTAGTACCCTCTTGTACAAACAAAAAATTCACTTCGGTCTCCATTTTGGAGCAGCCATCTTGAATTTTTCTATCAGTCATAACGAATATTTATAGCTACGAACTTAATGACATATTTGTAGGCTCTAACACACTTTCTTTTCTTATTCGACATGAAAATATTGACTGAAAAATCGTTTTTGGAAGAAACGCGTTTGGTAAATGATTTTTTTATAACATTTTATGTGATTATTATCAGCATCTTTTGAAAATTAAATCTGAAAGAGCGATCAATTTTAAGTTAACAAAATAGTTTGTCAATGCCAAAAAATATTCGTGAAATCTTGGAAAAATTTCTGTCTTCTTGGGCATTAATGGATTAACAGATCACATTTTCATTAACAATAAACAGCATATTATGATACCAGTATGGTAAATTAGTGATAAGTGAACAAGAGTGAGACTCAGAGCATGTGCCGAAGGCAAGTGATTTAATTTCCGTTCGAAAAATGAGTGAAATTAGCAAGTAGATAAAAAATATTAACATTTGTAATTCAAATGATCTATACAATATATCCAAGGTTAAACAAGACAAAATATAAAAGGGTTGATACAGATGCACTTGTAGTTAAACCTCCAGTTCCAGTTACTGCTCACGTATGGTCAATCATGTCCAAAATCATATCCAAAACAGTAACCCGTTTATCCAATTTGCAAGAGCTTCATATGAACATCAACTCGAGATCTCGTAACAATAGCGTGTTCTGTTCGCATCGCGAACAATGCGTATGCAGAAATACATTCGTAGGATATTTTGTTGGGTGGAAGGAGCATTTCCCTTTCCGCAATTGGGAAAACGTTCGAAATGGGTAGTATACGAGAATATCGAAATTGCGGCGGCCTGAGACGAGCTGTAAAGCTTCAGGATTGAAATCCATTTGGCTCGATTGGTATCGACCGTCGAAGGCAGTTCAAATCGGGACGAAACTTGCACAAATACCTACAAACAGGAAAACAACGTTCGGTGTCGGAGGCAACAACCATTCATTGGCTTGCCTCTTTTGCGCCTCTGTGCGGCGAAGAAAGAAATGAAAAAAGAGATTGAAACGGCGCGAGGTACAAAAAAGGTAGCCTAAAAAAGGAAGACAAATGAAATGCGAGTTACGGTGGCAAAATGCCGTTTCTGTACTTGTACTGGAGTGAGCAATGAATTTTGGCTAACCTTTCATTAGCACACATGTTAATACCATTAACCACATTTTGGTTTTTGTAGGTACTGAAAACCAATTGTGTTTAGTCTTTTGCCAATTAAATTGTCAAATCTATAAAATTCTATTGGCCTTTTTTAATTATATTGTTGAATGGCTATTAAGTCTGATTGGAGGATTGTTAACATTGTATCTTACCATTATTTTGGGAACACCTTAGAAATATTCTTCTGAAAAATCACGCGTATACAATTTATATACATTAAGTGGTCGTTCGTTCCCAAAGGACTCACCAGAATCAGAAAATAAATTTTTCTAAAAACTGCCGTACCAGGATAGTCTTTAGGGGACCATCATCAATCACGTCATCCTTACTATGGGCGAGGGATGATTTCTTTATTTGATAAATTCGATTAGGAAGAGTCAAGTATAATCACAGGCCAACATTGTTTGTAGAATCCAATTCCAGGGTCACAATTATTAGACTTCTGAGATATTTGAGGTTATGTACCCAAACAATGACGTGACAATATGGTTTCTGACTACTTTTGAGGTCATGTACAGAAGGCACAGATTTTACAGATGTCTTTACTAAAATATTAGTCATCCGCTGACTAAAAATTAAAAATGTTTCCCACTCTGATGATTTTATCTGAATTTATCAGTTTTGAAGGATTTCATCTTATTCCATGTCAGTAAAACCTTCATCACATATTTCTTACATCTTCATGAATTCTAATTCAATTCGTCATATTTCCGGCTCACTCGTTTGTCCAATTTTCATCATTTTTCATCTTCTCCAAGGATGTCGCTTTCTCAGAGCAAAGACGTAGCTTCCAAATTGTCGACGGGCAAGTCTAGAAAGAGGGTCCCAACGCAATAATATCTCACTGCTCCAAGGATGCGTAATTCCTGGGGTTTTCGCAGGAAAATAGAACAGCGAGGCAGGCTGGACCGTGCGGAATCTTTATTATGGAAATTCGTCCCAGCCGCAGGCGTATCTCGGCGTTATCATGGTCGCTACAAGCGTCACATTACAGAAACAGTCCGACTTGCAGGATCCCAGGTTGCAGCCGGTGCACGGGTGCATATATACGTAGTCAGTGCAGAATTATGGTGCTATAACGTAATACCCGGCGACTATACAGCTAGTGGCGCACACGCTAACCGTTTACTGACGATATTATCCTTTGTGTGTACTAGGCGATAGTGGACAAACCCGTAAACCACAAACTCTCCTCGCGAAAGCCATTAGCTCTTTAGTTAGTCCACCTTTGAACGGGCTGGTCACTGAATCATTATTTAGACGCGATAAAGAGAGCCGGCTACGGCTTCCGGATATTCGATATCGAACGAACTAATTTCACTTGTGCCGGATGTAGCTTCTGGCGTACAGTTGCCGATACGCTAAACGGGCGTCTTAAGATATCCTACCCGGAGGCTATAATTTACGAGAGTACCACGGTGCTGCGTTTATTTGTGTATTCTCACCAACGAAACAAACGTTGATCTGTACGCTTTAAGTACGCTTTAAGAAAATGCTTTTTTTATAATACGCTAAAATAGTAAATAGCCATAGTAACATTGTAACTCTATAAATTTTAAGTAAAAAAGTCTATTATTAAAATTTGATATGAGGTTTAGAATATGAGATACAAGCTTTTAAAGTTCTAATGAGGGCGCTACTATACGGAGGGGCGGAGCGTCGTGTGATCCTTGCGCTGATTGGTCAAATTCTTTTCGCCTCTCGTTCGAGTTCTACTCATCGGATTATAATTTTTTAAAGAATTTTTTATTCCAAATTGATTCGTCCTTTATGGGAATTAAATTTTTGCTTTCATACGATGATACTATTGGTAGAACATTTAAATTTATAAATCGAGTGTTTATTTTTTACGTATAATAAAAACGTTACCAGAAACGAAATTAATCGGATTCGGTATTTATCCGGGACTATTTTAAATGCGATTTAATTTCTTGAAATAACATTGCCGACATTTGCATTTCATCGACTGGTATCGTCACTCGAAACGAGTTCTGGAGTTCACCAACTATTTACTTTGGAAAGGTAACCGAAATGATACCAGATTTTCCATGTTTGCAACCGCGTATCGGTTGCATTTATCTCGTGGTTCGATCAGACATTACGAATTTACGAAAAGTATACTTCAGCGGGTACATGTTTGTTTTTCTCGGCCCCGTCGGAAAAGTAAGCACCCACATTCGCTGGCTACGCTGACGGAAAACGAGGTCGCTCATCTTTTCCGACCGTCGAGGTATATGCTCCATTTTGTTGATACAAGCGAGATTAGAAGCGTTTCGTATACAGGCTTTCGGGAAATTAGGAGAGATGTTCCAAGTGTATTTATAGACGGCCAGCACTCGACTATTTCATTTTAATCGGCAATTCAGCTCAAAAACTGAACCCTCGTAACGAGATTTTGAGAAAATCGCTACTCTCGTAAATTTTTTGAATGGCTTGAGTTATTGTCGTTCAAAAGTGTGGAAAGAAAATATGGGACGTTCCATCGATTTCGGAGTATTTTTATTTCGATAGTACTTTGTACTGAAAGTGAGAAAAGTTTTCATCATTTTTAAATTTGTCCAATAGAGAGACTTTTTATTTCAATAACAATTTTTTTATATTGGGTTTAAGTAGTTTTCTTTAGGTGTATTAAAAAACAATTAATTTTGCGCATCTTCCTTAGTACTCAGCAATAAAAAAATATTGCTTAAACAAAAAACATTTTCATACAATTTTCCGAAAAGGTTTCTTTCAGTAAAATCACCCATTTACAATAATAAGTTAATAAACTTCAAAGAAAAAAGTTTTAATTGGACGAAGGCATGTAACGTTTCGTGTAATGTGTTGTTTCGTGTAATGGAGCATCTAATTCTTGTGTAACACTCCTGAATAAAGTTTAAACCAATTTTGAGCGCAGTTTAAATAAAGTTTAAGAAACTTTTGAAATTAAGATTAAATGTTAAGAGTTGATGGGAGCATTGAACGTGACAAATTTATCAAAGGCTTAGGGATATTTTTTACGAGTCGTAAATTTCTACTTTGAATTTCACTTGGTTTGTATGAAATATATAAAAGAATTACGAGAAAGTCTGTTTGATTTGCTAATTAGTACAAATCTGAAGCTGCACGCGACATATCATGGTGGTTACTACTAAATGGAAAAACGAGATTTTTTATACTTTTGATTGAGAAGCTCCTCAAGTGTCTTTTTATCGCCTTTTGTAGTCCTATACATCTTCTAATTTCTATGTCTTCTACGGCCTAACGATATCGAAAACATTTGGATATAATATTTAGTCTCCGAGGACGACGTCAGATGAATATGCTAATAGGGTGACAAGTAGTCAAAGAAAACTTGGATATCTTAGTCAGCCTGATATGAAATCTCTAAATTACGAAATCAAAATACAAACTACAAAAAATATACAGATGATAAATAAAGTACCAAATAAAGTATCAATAAATATACATGTTGATTATTAATGTTCAAATATTCGACTTTATAATTTATTTATGATATAATTATAATATATTATTTATCCTCTTATATTTACTTTATTATAAATTATTCAGTTTCATTGGGACTGTACAGCATTGTAATTGACATTAATTTTTCATTAAAATTGACTTTTCTAAAAACTCCTGTAGTTATTTCCAATCATACATAAAATTACTAAGAACAAAACAATTGAAAAAAACACTAACAGCAAAGAAGAAAGAATTATCAAGACAATCACCTGTTCATACATTAAAGGACAGTCAGGCAAAATTTCAAAAATTATTGTAGATAATATAATTATCTTACTTTTTGAAAATGTAACTAATTTTTTCGCTACAAAATTTATTTTATCGAATTTCCTTCATTTTTTTTTCGTAACAACACAACACATTACTTGATGTAAAAACAAGCAAAATTTTATGTATTTTTCCAAAATAACTGAAGAAGATTAGAACACGAGTTGAGTATTTTTTCGTTTCTATTTACACTTTGAATTACCCTCGATTCCTTGAATTAAAATTTTAAACTTATGTTCCTTCAAAACATATATCAGAATATGGTACACTGTAGACTTAATTTCTTAAAAATTACAAACAAATTGTAATTAAAGAATCATAGAAATTAATTTAAAAAATCGCAGATATTTTCTATCATAAATTAAAAAAATGTTAAGAACCTCAAATAAAATAATAATTTTAGTAAAGTTTCTTGTGTAAACTAAAACAAATGTCGTAGTTCGAAGAGTTAGTAAACACCTTTAAATTCTAAAATTTAATAATAAACAATAGTTAATTCTAAAATAAATTATCATTGAAGTGTTTCTATGTCGAAAGTTAGTAATGTTTTTTAGTTATTCCAGTTCAATTAATCAGAAATAATAACTAACTATTCTCGAAAAATATTGCTGCTAAACTATAAGTACAATTAATAATCTGATTTATCGTATTTTTTTAACTTTCAAATTAAATCCAAGTAACATTAATCTTAATTTATTTTAACCCCTTAATGCCTGAAAACACAAAATTGAACCGCAATTTTGAGCTCTCAAATTTTAATTAAGTCGCTGTTAGTTTTTTATGCCACTTCATTTTCTCAAATTTTTGGAGTGTGCTCTGCGGGATGCAAGTATGAAAAAAGGCGAGAAATGTCATCTTGTACTTTTTTTTGGGCTAATTTTTGTAAAAAGTTAGAATTTACCGAAATTCTTGAATATGATTTAACAAATTATCGAGCGCCATGGGAATAAAATAAAGTAAAACATTCTGTTTATCTGAGTAGAACACGTAAATTACCGATGTTATCGAGTTTGAGAGGCTCGTATTTGCAGAAAAAAATTGTTTAAAGCAAGCTATCCTCAAATTTTTCAAGTGCAAGTATGAATAATACGTTTGTAGGCTTTTATTGCAAAAAGAAACCGTTTTCCTCGTTAGAATCGGTCGTTTTCTTTAAAAAAATTAACTAAAAAAAAACCGATTTAATTAAAATTTGAGAGCTGAAAGTCGTGGTTCATTTTTGTGTTATTCAGGCGTTAATGGGTTAACTATCCTTTCGGTCAGTTAATATAGTGCGTAGAAAAATGTAAATATTTGTGAAACTGGTAAATTAAAAGTTCTCAAACGTGTATTTTCAAACTAATTATATAAGTGGTTATAACAATTGCAATAACAAATCGTTTTTTTTAAATAACAATTAAAAGATCCAACCATTGAAAGAAAAATATTTGAAAAATACTTTTAGCCATAAAGAATCTTCCTTGGTTATAGTAAAATTAATATTCTACTAAAAAACACAACATAGAAAAAGAAAATAATATAACTCATATTAAAATTTTTCTGTGAAAGCCTAAAAACAAGAGAAAACGTCATAACAAATTTAAAAATAATATAATTTATAATTCCAAAAACTGAATTAAATCTCAAGAACAGAAACTTGGTGAAAATTAAATTTACGTGTATAACCCGAAATGATTCGCGTCGGTGTTCATAATTTTCTAATTTTCAGAGAATTTCTAATTAAATTCATCAGAGATATCTCACACTATTCGAAAACCGTTGGTAATTCCTGAATTCAGAAATTAATTTGAAATTTAATAGGCATCACACTAGCACGCCTGCATGTGATATTCGCATTTCTACTGTTCGACCGTCTTCCTGCAAAATACAATCATCGATGTCACAAACAGTAATGCTGTTGAATTGTGCATTAAGAAGTGTGCATTATTTTACAGATTGTTCATAATCGTAATAATGCGTAATTATACCCTTAATAAAAACTTCTTTTTGGTAAAAAAATATGATTTTTTGTGTATTAAAAATGTTGCATCATATTAAAAATGCAAATTATAAATTATTGAATTAAACTAATTTAATAAATAATTAACGCTATATTATACTTAACCACAATGATTTTATTTCAATTACAATTATTGAAAAACTTTCCTTTATGTTTCTAATTTGTTTTCTTTTTCTTTTATTTGTTTCTTATTTCATGAAGATGCAGGGTGTGGTTGAACTAATTTTAATACGAAGTTATATATAAATTAGAATTTTCTTCTAGTTTTTTTGTTTCTTTGACATCCCATAAAAAGTAGGAAGACAAAACATAAAAAAATTGATTTTTTTTTAAATTTATGTTTGTTTTTATTTTAACTTTAACTAAAAAAATTCGATTGTTTTATCGTATTGGACATTAAAAAAAATCGCGGATTACACGTAGGAAAATGCAGTACTATAAGTAGTAACAGCCCGCACTGTAAGTTGTTAGCAGTAAGTACCGACTGTTACTACTTAGATCTCTGCATATCTTTTACTTTCCGGTTCTCCGAGGCGAAAAATATAAGAAAAAACATTTGAAAAAATTGAACTTTGTTCCCATTCCACCTTAGTTCATCCTAAGGTAATAATTCTACTAAAATTAAACTACCGTAATATACTTTTTCTATATAAATCTTAATGTTACAATATTAAAAAATCAGTGTCTTAAAATAGATTTAAAATTAATAATTGCAATTTTTTAATGTAATCTTTTGGTTTTAAATTCTATAATAAAGCTTTTTAACACTTAATATTATCACTACTAATGATTGTAAGCTCTCCAGTATAATGTCTAATAGCTACTAGAAGTAGCAGAGCGTAACATGATTAGTAACTATCCCTCGGCGGTGTGATCTATACAGGATATGAATCCGGAGGGAAATTTCAATCATTCGAGCTTCGCAATTTTATTTTGGATGTCCTTGTTTAGTAAGATGACGTATTGTTCGATACTAACCTTCGGATAATGAATTGGTATGGCAGCAGTGTATTGGAAGCTCACACTCCCAGGAAACCCGTAGAAGGGGATGGTCATTATCGGGGTGTGCGTGTCGTCGAAGAAGCCGAAGGCCAATTTGGTGCCGCTCGGGGAAAACCATATTGCCTTGTTAGAGCTGAATACCTCCTCTAAAAAATAAACCATATTATGAACTTATAAGACATATTCGACAATCATGTAGATAATTATATCTTATTATCATTTCAGCGGCAAATCTGCATTGGCAGAATTTTACATAATTTTGTAATATTTTGTAACAATCGAAAGATTATTTTTTATTCATGGGTTTCAGATCTATTGTGACATCCATTTGATATCGAAAATTTAAAGATAAACCTTTGGCTATTTTTGTTTTTGTCGAGACAAATCTTGAAATATCGTAAAAACAGTTAGAATTATATGGTTTATTGAAAACTTAATATTTTATATGAAAAAACCAATATTAAATTATTATATACGTGGTTAGATTTACTTGATATTCTAAACGGGTTTGAGCAAACAAGCAAGGATCGTGTAGTATCAATTTGATGGCGTACGATTCATCATCATCCTTCATAGGACGATGCAAACGCAAATCAAGATTTATATACCGCATACCCCAATAGCAGGGAATCATGTAATATAATTCGGTTCTATTAGTTGTTTAATTATTGTCAATTATTTTAAGTTGTCCAATTCGTTTTTTATTAAGTTATGCAGTTTGTCAACTCTACCTTAACCATTTAAGACCCAAGAGATTTTTGCTTTTATTTGAACGTTTATTTTAGAATTTTTGTAAAAACGCTGACAATCTCTTTTACGCAAGAAGAAGACTTTTTGATATCACGATAACAAACAGATGGACAAAATAACATTTGTCAAAATAATTACGACAAAATAATCACATTAAAACAATAAATACAAAATATCACGAATAATAATAATTTGGTTGGTTAGGTTAGGCTTAGGGTAGGTCGGGTTAGGTTACGTTAGATTTTTTCAAATATTTGGTCATACCAATTAAAATACTTATAGAAACATAGAATAGTTTGAAACTTGTTACTCGGATATTTTTGAGGTTGCTAATCACTATTCAAAATTCAAAATGGCAGATCCAATATGGCGCCCGAAATATTTGTAATTTACTCGAATTTCTTTATGATTTTGTTACCCAAGGGATTTCAAAGCCTCTGATTACAAATCTAAAATTTAATTCTTGATACAGGTAAAAATTAAAATGGATATAGTTTTATTAACATCAATTGTATTATTACATTAAATCTATAGTATTTGAGGAACATTTATATAAAATATAACACGAAATTTGCCTCTGAAATTTGCTACAGATACAATTATAACGTCCAGTTATTAAAATTTACAAAAACGACGATTATAGTTCCTCCACTATTAATAGTGATTTTTTAATTTTTCGTCGAAAAGTTCATGTTTTAAGGTTTCATTTAAGCCCCACTAGAAATTTGTATCACGTCGCATTTTTGACACATAAGGATTCAAAAAAAGCCAAAAAAGCAATTTTTTCGCACTTTTATCTCGATTTGCATGGAACTGACCGAACGAAAAAAGGTTTGTGCTGTACAAGTTTCTAAAAAGTTTGAATAATTTTCTATATTTAAAGATTGCTTATTTAATAAATTAGTTACAAATTGCTTGTTTAAAAAGTTTAACATGAAATTATAATACACTTGAGATGGTTTTAAAATATTTTTACTACTTTACCGAAAAAATATCATTTTATTATAAAAGTGTAAGTAATAATTTGTTTATAATTATATAATAGAAATGCTAGTATGTTTTCTCGCATGCCGAAAGAGCATTGTAATCTTGTAATAAAACAAAGAGCAAAGCGAGAAACTGGAATTTCAAGACTTCGCAAACACTTACGACTGTAGATATAGCGTCTAACATAATCGTTTTCTAGAAGTAAACGTATTTACTTACGATCAATAGAAATGGTCTAAAAAATATATGGAATTCGGGATATGAAGTAAAGAATTTCGAAAACAAATGAAAACTCCCAAGAAATGTGAACTTTTTTCAACACTTTTATAAAATAGCATTCTTTTATGTGATTTTGTAGTAAATAGTTAAACAATTAATATTATGTAAAAGAATTATAATCATGTTTGGTTCCTTTCATTTTAAGTTCATTTGACCGAAAATTTGTAACATTTACTCTAACAAGTTATTGAAGGAAAAAATCTGATTTTGAATATAGAAACCATTGTATCGGGATTATAACAAAAAAATCATTAATTAAATCATTAAATTTCCACTGTAAAGTTTAAAATTACTTGAAAATACTACAATAATATAATTCGTATTTTTACAATGCAGTCTCCTATCGAGAGACTTCCACCGGTTCGTTTAAATCCCACAATTGATATAATAATAGGGTTTATATTGTTAGCATTGAAAAGAAATATTTCTCAATTCTGTTTTTCAAAGATGCAAGAAAATCCTATCGATGAAAATTTGCATACAATTGTACTGCTCTATTGAATTGATGATTATTATTGCCACGAAAATACTATTAATTTGTATTGAATCTTAAAAAGTAAATTATAATCTACCGTACAATTTTGTAGATATAAATCGATGCATAATGGCAGAAACTTACTCTACTCTTTGAATCCTGATTTGACATATGTCGCAAATTTAGTTTATGCATAGATTGTCGTTGAAAATTCAACGTTTAAAAGTATGTAAATTGAAAATCAATGAAACATTTCTAGCTTTACTGTATCTTGTATACCCTGAATTTCGATAAAAAGGCGAGTTTTGGTTTGAACCAACAATTTTTAGAAATGCTAAATTCAAGTTTTAAAACACCATTGTAGAATTAGTCTTATTATTTTTTAATTTTATATGAAGCCACAGATGCATCAAACTTTTCGTTATTATCGTATAAGTATTTTTTGACAAGTTAACACTAAACTTAGGAGAACAATCTGCAAGTCTCATACGTTTACACTTCATCAAAAAAACTAAACAATCCTGTAATTAGACCATAAAATGTTAAAATAAAGAATAAGTTGCCCTTAGAAGTCTATGACATGTTTCCGTTATGTTTTTGGATCACTGAAATTGTATTGGAAGTCCATTCGATCTCGTCAGGTCAGTCTTTTGACATACTCAAAAATATCCTACAACTTCACTCTAAAATCTTAAAATAAAGGAAAGTTCAAAAAAAGAAAAATGGTATGTCTTGTAGGCCATTTTTATATGAATTTTCATATTTCAGGACAGATTTTTTATTTCTTTTTTAGGTTATGTCAAGAACTTAACGTGATGGGGCTGAATTGATTTCGGATATGGTTTCAGCGACCCACAAAACACCACAAAAATATAGCAGGGACTTCTAACCGCAAATTATTCTTTATTCTAACATTTTCAGATCTAATTATAGGATTTTTAAGTTTTTGTTTAGGTTATGACAAAAACCTGACGTAATGGAGTTAAATGGACTTCAGATTCGGATTCAGCGACGTAAACAACACATTACAGACACAGTCTGACCTCCCGATCCTGATTCGCGTTCCAGCGGATTTTTCAAGTACTGACAGGCATATTTAATTCTTAAAAGCTAAGATTAGCTTTCTATTTAGCGACCTCAAAAACCATAACATTACAATCAAATGATGATCTATGGGACACAACGCGAATGTGATTATTGTCCGACTATAATCGCTAATTCTACTTAAGCGTCTTTTTATCGGAAAATCCTTTAGTCTGAAAATCGAATCTGGAAGACGACAAATCCGTCTCGTTCATTAATTATCAGAAGGCAGCTTTCTTAAAGTAACCATAAGTCTAGAGTTTAGTACAATTCAAAACACCTAAAATTTGTCATTTTCTCCACTCTTAGTACTCATCTGCATTAATTAGCTAATTTTACAACAAAGGACCGTATAGGTTATAAAAGTTCTTTTTGTATTTGGATAAACTATTCTAATTTTAAAATGACTGTAATTTATATTTTACTAAGAGCATCCTCTAAAAACTGAGGAGGAATTTCTGTAAGTTTCTGTTGTCTTAAAATATCTCCTCATGATACACGTAATTTAAACATAATACGATACTTTCATTAAATTCTGACTTCTGAAGGCTGCGCAGTTGTTTCATAGTACACTGCTTACCTTCCTAATACAAATAAACGAATAAATTTCAGGGTGAACGTTGCGTTATTTCGTGTCCACCCGGTACTCGCAAGCACTCCACATCGGAGCTTGCAAGACGCAAAAGGGCTTAGTGCACACTACTAGTAGGAATCCTTTGAAGGTGATTCTCAAGTTCCTGCAATAAGGACAAAATTAAACAGCAAAGACGCAACGACGACGTCGAGGAGAAGATGTCGAGTCTGAGTGTGGGGTTGCTTTTTCGCAATTCTGCACCGGAAGTCACTGGGCGTGTAGTGGCGCGAGAAGAGTACGCGAGGGAAGAAATCCAGCGAGAAAATATTATAGCACGAAAGTACCGAGTAAACAGACATTACGGCCCGATTATACAGGCGAGGAAAATGTATAGGTTCGCGACCTTTCGCCGGAAAAAATGGGTCGTGATTTCGAAATGACGAAAGCTCCGGGAATCGGAAACGCTGGGGATTGGTTTTCCGTTCGAACGAGACATGAGATGCGCCTGCGAGAAAATGAGATTGAAATGGATTTTTACCGGTGAGGCACGAAATTGCGTTTTCTTTTATATTTTTCTTAATTTCAATAGACCAAAGAGTATTAATGTCAATCTTACGGTCTTCCGTACTAAATGAAGAAGAAACCTATACACTGAAGATACCTTACCGATATTTATAAAAATGAGGATTTTACTCACTATATTAAAAAAAAATGAACAAATAACCCTACGGGCACGAAGAACCCAAATGTTTCTAAAACGTGTTTAGAATGTTCCAGAAACGTTCCTAAAACGTTATATGTCTGCAACTTTTACGGAACGTTTTATAAACGTTTCATCCATGTTGCAGACATATAACGTTTTAGGAACGTTTCTGGAACATTCTAAAAACGTGTTAGAAACATTTGGGTTCTTCGTGCCCGTTGGGAATTTATACTATTCGCGACGGTTGAGACTCTACTCTTGGTGTGTAGTATTTATTCTGTATTATAGGTGTGAACACTTTTGTATCGATAACAATATAACAAGGCCGAAATATAATACAAAATATACCGGCTGACCAATGACAACGGTTTCTACTTAAGATGTATGTTGTACGTCGATTGTAATTTTTCTTGATTTTTTGAACTATTATTACTGTCTTAGGGTCTTCCATACTAAATGAAAAAGACACCTATACACTGAAGATACCTTACTGATATTTATAAAAATTATGAGTTTACTCAATATATTAAAAAAAAATGACCAAACATTTTTTACGGAATTTTTTACAGAATCTACGGTATCTTGGCGTATAGCATTTATTCTGTATTATAGATATGATGACTTTTGTATAGATAAAAATACAAGGCAGAAATATAATACAAAATATACCGGCTGACCAACGACAACTGTTTCTACTTAAGATATATGTTTATGTCGGTTGTAATTTTTCTTAATTTTTGAACTATTATTACTGTCTTCCTTCCACAAATCATTTATTATTACTTGTGAATTATCAATATAACAAAATTGTTTGACAATTCTTAATTAAGATACATAGAGGCTATGAATTTGAATAAAAAAAAAATTAATCCTATGTTACCTTTCCGTCAGGATATTTCGTTTTATATTTCATCGTTAAATTGTACGGATTGATGTCAACCCTCGAAAATATCACGGAAATATCGTTATAAAAAACGTCGTCCATCGGTAAAAGAATTTTTTGGTGGAATTTCCTCGTGCGCTTTTTATTCACGCACTGAAAATGTATTCAAAATAAATTACACTCGTTGAAACAGCAACCATAATGCGCCCCGAGTTATATTCCGCTACTACAGTACTCGGTTTACCCTATTTACGAGAATTCCATTTTATTAGTGAAAATCCAGTTGAAAGACTCGAAAACCACGCCTAAAATATGAATGAAACGAATGTGAGAAATTTTTTAAATATTCTGATACAGATGTGAATTTTTCGTTTGGAGAAAATAATAACAAATTGAGTTTTTACATACTTATTCGATGCCAGTAAGGCATTTAATTGGCATCATGTCTGACGTCATCGTTAACATTTAAAATATTTAAGGAATAAAACAGTCGTCTGATCATTACCGTCTGTTTCCACTTACACCGCCGTATTGCCTCGTTCGTTCTAAATGTGATAAATGTTAACCATTTTTTTATTACGTATTTTTTAAATAACAATTTGCTTAATTTTAATTATGTTTATTCATGAATGAAATGTACAATTTATTTAATCAATTGAGTATTCCGGTAGTAATTTATTAAAATTGGAAACGGATGTATTTATATTGTTTTATTTACTGGTCTGGAAATAACTTTACGTGTCTCTACATTTCTGTTATATGCACAATTCCCAATCAATGTGGTTTTGGTTTAAATTACTTGAATTTATGTAAATAAATAATAGGTACTGTATTCAAAGAATATTTCAGTTGCTTTTATAAAATTACAAAATTACAATCTAATGAGGATGCATATAATCTTATCACATAATATAAATTTTTAGAATAAGTACTAGAATAAACGGTTTAAGATGTTGTTCGTTTCATTTTGTACTTTCAATATCTGCCGGAACGTAGTAAAACGAAGCGTTATTGCAGTTTTCGTCAAATGTAAACGAGTTACCTCGTTCGGACAAGAAATTTTGCAATGAAAGCGCTCCAGACCCGAGGTTTATTTTACTGGTACAATAGAGAATTGGGGTCTGAGGCAGCTATGCAGGAAGTGAATAGGGAAACTGCTTATCGAGCACTCAACAAATACGGAGGAAACTGAGGAGCAATCACAAGATATTAGAAATTTCGGAAATAAATGTGGCTCTTGAAAATCCGATGGTTGCCTCCATAACGCTTCTAACGATCGTTGAATACTAATGATGTTTGTGATTTGTTAGTAGGGAGTTAAAGAATAAATTTATTATTTAGTAATAATATTATAATTGTCAAAATGGCAGAAAAGTTAAATACAAAGGCAGTATAACTGAAGCATTAGTATAATTGCATTTATACGCATTTCATGGATTTTTATTTTTTGGTATTCTGCAAATCAAGTTTTTAATGACCGTGAAGCATATCCCTGTCAATTCTCTGTACCTAAAAATTGTTTGAATATGTAACGCGTTCGCGCACCGAAATGCGAGAGCTCTTCCATCCACGGCTGGAGTTACGGTGTAAAATAGTGCAGCCAAATTTTACGAACGAGTAGCTTTTCGAAATACGTCGGCTGTGATGAAACGTACGCTTTGTGCATTTCAGTTTTGCCAACTGTCCGGGAATAAAAGAAAATGAAGCGAAACGAAGTCGCGAAGCGTAAGGCCAGGAGAAAGGAGGACCAAAATGGAACGGAGACGCGGAAGACGCTGGATTTTGTTTTTCAGCTTTGGTAGAAGTGACCAACATCGAGGAACTTTTTCCAGATGGAATTTTCCGACGTTCGCCGAGGACAAAGACTTTCTTGCCCTTCGAATGTATGTAGGCATTTCATACAGTCGTTGCGCAAGAGAGAAAGCTAGTTTTTTTTTCTGGGATTCAGAAACTGTGAAATTGTGTTCGTAACAGAAATATTGAAGCTTTACAGCGCGTACCATTTCAAGTCGGAATATAAAACTACTTACTATCGTTGCAATGGGAAACGACTTTTTCCAGAGATCTGGGTACTGAACATTTATATATGTTTTGTTCTGACCGGGTTTATTTTCCTTTTTCAGTCACCTGCAGTTAAAAAATTTGTTTTCCGTCTCTCGACTAACATTGACATTTCGATTTATAGCACTGTATGTGTTTGTTTCAACTGTGCAAACATTTACAATTAACGGTTTGTCATTTTTTGCAGCTGTGTTCACGTAACTAACTACGAAATTTTAAAGTAGATATAGTAAGTTTGCGTCAGACCAGAAATTAAAATATACCGACGAAATTAGTCAATAGTATTCTTGATTTCTACAAGCGAAATAAAATTGTTACACTAAATGATTTGCATTTTGCAAATAAGATTTATACGTAACACGAAGTACTACGTATTCTGTCTCTCAAAGTCCAATATTCTATTCGAAGCGTACTCGATTCGAAAACTGAATCCGCGTGTCGATGAGGCTGCGCAACGTGATACTTGAAACACAAGGTGTAACTGCAACTGAGCTGAACAAGTACAGAGAAGTAAGAGTTTCTCGGCTTCAGACATTATGCTTTGACATACTACTAGAATTTTTCCTTCGAAATTCAATACCTCATACTCAAGTTCTGCGGCAGATGTGCCATATATTTTTCAGAACGTAACAATTATTTCTCGATTTGTAAAATCCGAAGATGTGACTTTCTTACTTCAACTAAAAACGTTATATATGGATTATAAATTATATGTATTTTTTATTATAAAATAAAAACCTTTAATTTCTATATTAAAGTTTCAGAGAACTGTCGTAGTATAAAAAGAAAATTCACAAATAAAAAGATCACCTACGGGAAACAACGCAAATGTGATTATTGTCTGACTATAATCGCTAATTCTACTTAAGCGTCTTTTATCGGAAAATCCTTTATTCTGAAAATCGAATCTGGAAGACCACAAATCCGTCTTCATTAATCATCAGAAGTTAGCTTTTCTTAAGATCCACGCTGACGGTTCAACGGTTCAAGCATTCAATAAATCAGGATCCCATCCACATTTTGTTACAGTAATAGCTAAAGATTTAAGACATCGTGATTCTAAGCCACCTGGTATTAAATATGTATATCGATTGTTATTTCTTTTTTTTTTTTTTTTTTTTTTTGATTATTCGCAAATATAAGATTGTATAAAGTTTGTTACCTTATGGCGTAACTAGAATAAATAAAATATTGTAAAATAAAAACTATAAGAATAAATTTTGCTTTTAATTACATGTGCATAGAAACAATAAATAAAGTACTGTAACGTATAAAGTACTCAATTTAGTTTTAAGCAAACATTTTAGTAAGTATTTTTAAAAAGAAAATAATATAATACTCTTGAAATAATATTTTAGAACTATACTATAGTATATTTATTATATTAAAATATACGAAAATGATATTGTATTATTTATTGTCATTTTCAAGATTTTGAATAATAGTTCAAATAAAATGTAGTACTGTAATAATTAATTAAAAGTGCAGTAAAATTAAATAAAGTATTATTGGAAAACACTTAATTGTGATTAATAATATCTACGAAAATGCTGTGATTTTTAGAAATTTGAGAAATGTTCAAATTAAGATTTACATTATTCTATACGAAAAATATTCTGAAATTTGAGATTAATTTTAAAAGAATATTAAAGAGGTGTCCTGTATTGCAAATCAAAATTCCATTCTCACGGCGAATCTCTATCCGTTTAATATTGATTTTCTCCTACGCCAATAAACCAAACGTTATACATGTGATAGAAGAAAAAAGACTCTTCAGTAATAGCAGTAATGTTGTTTTTTCGGATTCGTCATCAGCTTCAGCTTCAGGACTGTGTATATTTCGGTAAATATGATGTGACAGAATAAACATATTAAGGGTATTAAAACAAGACTGCGTTAAATGAAAATTGTTATAATCACCAAATCAACTTTTAACTGTGAGCTATTTCAATTTTCATCAAGTCAACTTTTAACTTTGAGGTCTTGAGTTTCACCAATATCTTTTACATATAAACTTTCAATTTCGAAATCTTAAGTTCCTCCAACCATAGATCTGAAGTTCTGAAGTTATTTTAAACATCATCAGGCCAATCTTCAATTTCTAGTTTTATTGTTTTAAAAAGTGTTCATCTTCAGCTCTGAAGTTCTTCCAGCCCTTGTCAGGTCAATTTTCAACGTCAAATTCTTAAGTTCCTCCAATCTTCAGCAAGTCATAATAAAGATTTTAACATCTAAAGTTCTTCAAAACAACATCAGGCCGATCTTCAATATGGAGCTTTTATGTTTTTTAAAATTCAATCTTCAGTTTTAAAGTTTTTCCTAACTTCGTCAGGTAAATCTTAAAAACTATCTAACTTCTTTCGAACTCTTATATTTTGTAAACCTTAATCTTCAGTTCTGAAGTTGTTGCAAACTTCATCGTGTCAATCTTCAGTTCGAAAGTTCGTCTAAACTTCGTCAGGTCAATCTTCAATTTTGAGCTCTGTTGTTTTCGATATCTCAATCTTCAGTTCTGAAGTTCTTCCAGACTACTTCAGGGGAATTTTCAACGTCAAATTCTTAAGTTCCTCAAATATTCCGCAAGTCAACATAAATATCTTAACATCTGAAGTTCTTCCAGCATCATGAGGCCAGTCGTCAATTTCGAGCTCTTATGTTTTTCAAACTTCAATCTTCAGTTTTGAAGTTCTTCTAAACTTCGTCAGGTCAATCTTCAATTTTGAGATCTGTTGTTTTCGATATCTAAATCTTCAGTTCGGCAGCTCTTCTAAACGTCGTAAGGTCAATCCTCAAAGACGAGTTCTTAAGTTTCTTTCAATCTTCCACTCTTTCTTTCAAGTCAACTTAAAGGTCTTAAGTTCTGAAAATCTTCAAAGCATCATGCTGTTAATCTTCATTTACGGATGTGAATTGAAGCTTTTGGAATCTTCGTCAGAATTTAATAAAAGAGTAAACATCATTTTTTTACATTTTTAACCCCCCCTGTGCGCTAGGACGAGTATACTCGTCCAAACTACATTGTTCCTTTACGGGAAAAGAAAAACTAGTGCACAGGAGGGTTAATATTGATTCAACATTAAAAGTAACTTGTATTACAACAGCTGTTCTTCTCAAATGTAAGACATATTAATTCTGGTATTCCATAATTCATTACGTAAACTATGTTTGTACCTAGTAAAAAGAAGTCAGATCAGAGGAAATTCTAGATCGGAGTTATGACCATATCTCAAGAGATCTGAATATATCTATGTGGATCTTTCCGAAATAAAAATAAATGCTATATTGACCGAGAATCGAACCCCAGTCTCCCGCAGGCCAGTCTATGATCCTAACCATTCGACTACTATTGCTGTTATATAATATTGCAATAATAACGGATAGATGAAACTTATATTAAATTGGAGCCCCCCCCCCCATAACTCCTAAAATTTATTGAATTTCGCATGTCTGTCGTACCATTCTTGAGATATTCGTTTTTTTTATTGGAGTTTGTTGTAATACTAGATCGATGCATGCATATTGTTAGATCTCTTCGTACCTATCAAAATGTATCCCGTATAATATGATTGTATACGTTCAATTCCAAGATAGATGCAGATCTTAAAGGATCTATTTGCCGATATCAGAAGATCCAGTGATATCTTATGAAGTCGAAATCCAAGTAGATATGCCCATAATCATGATTCGATAAGATCTAATAAGATTTACTATTTAATCTCGGCAGATCAGCCAAGATATAGTCTGGCTTGACGTAGATCTTGTCAGATGGTAATTGAAATGACTTTTTTATCCGGTATACATATATAGTTTTATTCTAAATTTTAATAATATTATTAAAAAGGAAATATAAATTAAAACATAATAAGAAAAATATAAAAAATTATTGCAGAGTGTCCCACAAATCATAGACCGCACTGCAGCGAATCATGATAACATTCTGAGCAAAAAAGTGTAATACTAAAATTTCATCGGTCATGACGAATAGAATTTGAATGAGGAGCATTTCAAATTGAAAAAAAAACAACTTTTTTTGTAATAACTCGACTAGTTTGAAAGGTATTTCAACGAATGAAGGATCATTTTAAAGATTTTTACAAGTCTTAAGATTTACCCTCTCATCCTCGGAGATATTTTGACCTACGACAATATGTCTCTTCTTATCGCTCTATCCACGGTCGTGTCTAACTCGTTTCGCCTAATAGTTATCGAAAGTTACGTACAATGAATTAGTAGATCTTGAAAAAGCAAAGAATTTAACTCCCTATAGGTTACGTTTAGATAAGAATTAAGCTCTCAGGGGCATCTTAATGTAATGAAATTAACAATGAATGCCCATCGTCATAACAAAGTTCATTTTCCGACAATTCCGTAATCTTGAAGTGTTCCCTATGTACTCCACTTTTATCTGAACGTAAAGAATGAGGGGAAAAATTCTTTGCTTTTTCGTTAACCATTTTGCGAAACGAGTTAGAAGTTAAAAAAATGCATAAATCGTCGGTTTACCTATTTTTTATGGTTATTCCAAGTGATATATTATTCGAAGGTCAAAATACCTCGAGATAAATTGTAGATAGAAAACATCTTTAAAATAAGCTTTCATTCGTTGAAATAACTTTAAAACTAGCCGCGATATTGCAAAAAGTGTTTTTTTTTCTAAAGTTAGAAAACACGACATTCAAATTCTGTACGTCTGATCGAATTATGGTATTAAACTTTTTTGCTCAGAATTGTGTCAAGTTTCATCCCCTGCAATACTAACCGTGAGTTGTGGAAGACCCTATATACATTGAGATCCCTATAATTTTATTTAAGTATTTTGTTGCATTAGGTCGTAATATTTCTCTAAAACACGATTGTTGTATTCAACAATAAAAAATGCTACTCATTAGCTACATCGCCTAGGGTCGTAAACGAAGACAGTTCAATACCACTAAACGAAATCTGTTTCCATGGGAAATTTATATCCTGTCGCGTCGCAGCAGCGTCAAGATTATTTCCTTTCGTTCAGGAAACAAGACCTTGCTGGGAAAGAAAATTCCGAATCCGGCATTATCAGCCCGCAGACGGAGTGGCGGCGTTATCGGATCGTTGGGCAGGGTTGGTGTAGTAATGCCAGACGATGTTCTGTCGTACCTGCCCTCAGAGGAACCCGCGAGACGTGCCAAGAAGTTTTCAACGGTTTGTGTTTCTCTTGCGTCAGCTAGATACTTTCACATTACATACCGGGTGTTTCAATTGTTACGTCTCAATCGTTCACTTATAAAAATTCTCTACTTTGCTCTAAATAAAATTTTTCCATAACTTTTTCTACAACGTACACGGAAAAATATTTCTTTAAGAGCTCTTTAAGAAGTCTGGAAAAAACTGTAAAAGTGTTTTAAATGTTTATAAAAAGAGCTCTTCATATGTTCTTTACGCGTCGATTTAATTTTAAGAGATATTTATTTTAGTAAAAAATGTATTTATTTCAGATAAAAATTGTGATTTTTCATGAAAGGAGGATGCCACGAGTATAAGTGATGTCGCAACTGACAAATTCAAGTAGAGAAAGATGAGAACTAACACCTATTGGAAAATTTGAGTATTTTATCATCTGGGAACGTTTAAAAAATTGTTGTGAAAGTCGCGGATTATACATAGAAAAATGCCGGATTCTAAGTAGTAACAGTGCGGCCTATTACTACTGATATTATTGCATTTTCCTATGTATAATCCGCGGATTTAACGGAGTTTTTTGTAACTTTCCCACATCATGAAATAATCGAATTTGCCACTAGATGTTAGTTGTCATCATTCTCTAATCGAATTTGTTAGTTCCGGAGGTTCCATCTTGGGCCGGGGAACAAAGTTCCGAAAATCAAAACCTCGAAAGGCTAAAATTTCGATATTACGTGAGTCCAAGGTATTTTAATTTGCTTTCTTTTTGCCAAATTTTCAAATACAAAGTGAAGAGAATCACGCTGGAGCCGTGCTATATCGAAATTTTAGCCTTTCGGTATGTGGATTTTCGGAACTTTGTTCCCCGGCCCCATCTTGGAGGCAGAAATCACCTATACCCGTGGGCATTCGCCTTTGTCAGAAAGCAGTAAAAGATGATATTTATCACTTATTTTAATGGTTCAATCGTGTGGAAGATACCCCAAAAACATGGAGAAAATGTAATCTCGTAAAAATGAGCAGCGATTTAATTAAAATTTGAGAGCTCGGTGTTTAATTTAGTTTTATAGAGGCGTTAATGGGTTAATTGTTCAATATAGAAAAAAACTTATGATAACCAAAGTAATATATGAGGGTCATAAAACCTGGTATTGTAAAGATTGAACTGTAAATCCATAGTGGGCAGAGATTTTAAAATACAAGCTGATTTACATGTGTCGCCGTGGCGCGTCAGCACCTCCAGTAACGGTATTGGATATATAGAGCGAGCAGATGCCAGATTTATATTATCCCTTTATTCCGTTTCAATCTGCATCGCTTTCATTTTTACATCGGTCTAAAACCCTTGTCCTTGTCTGTACCGATAAATACGTCGAAATAGGAGGCCGCCAATAAATAGGCATCCTCGAGATACGACAAATCCCTGGGAAATATGTACGACCATTGTCGTACGCGACGATATGAGAATATCGATCATACGTGATCTCTGTTTCAATGCGAAAGCATGCTGCACCTTGGCTTGTATTTGTATTCAAAAATATTGTCGGGTGAAAATCATCCTCCAAGGAAACAGGGTGAAACGAAACCGAGCGATCCGTGTAAATAATGTTTATTTTCGAATGGCACTTGTAAATCATTCTGTCCAATTATAGAAATTGTTATCAGAAGGTTTAGTTGTACACTTTTCTATTAGTTATTGGTTTATTCCTTAACAAAACTAAACAAAGACGTAGAAAAAGATACTTTTTCAAAAAAAAGAAGTTATGACAAAGAATAACTTGCTCTTAGAAGAACCTGCTCATCCACTAGTAAAAAAATGATCTTTCCAGTTCTGTACGATGAAATTTCCAGAAGTAAATAAAAGGTCGTAACAATTGTTTATAGTATATTATGACAGATTTATCAAAAATTTAAATAGCCTAGTATACTCTATTTTACATTAAAAAAGGTAGTTATATCGTCCCAGACATACAAAGTCACAAGTAGCATCATTATTTCATAGTCGGACGACTATTTATTATTCTACAATACCAGTACCCTGTTATATCATATACATCACAGAATAAATGCGACAGTCATTATTATTTAACGTAAATTGACATCTGTAGAATAAACAGATGATGCATAAAGTGATTTTTCTTAAATGAAAATTTATTCCTTAAATGATAAAATAAATTTAGTTGAACCTACTAACTGTGAAATTTCGGTTCTGGAAAGATCGGAAAGATTGAGTAATAAGAAAAATGAAAAAACGAATAGAAACTACGACCGAATTGAAGAATATCAATGAGAAAAGAACGGAATTTTATGAAAAGATTTTTCGAAATTCAATAAAACTATTATGCAGGTCAACCTCGATTTATTTTTCTTCAATTTATAGGTCTATAACGGAGACGGATTTTCAGGAAAATTAACAAGTAAATGCAGAATTGCAATAGATTTACGATATATATAGAAAGGGATTTGGCATCTCGTGTTAATAATCATTAATTTAGGTTATCAAATTCAGAAATAGTATGAAAAAACAATAAATAAATTGTGTTCATTAAAAAAAATAATAAAAGCTGACAAAATATATTCAAATTGATAAAAACAGTTGAAAATAAACAAAAAATCGAGAATACTGGGAATTATTGTCATTTAATAATAAACTTATAATTAAAAAATGAAAGCACAAAGTTGAAATAATAAAATGGTTTAAAAGTCGCAGAGTGTTAAAACCATATTAATAATGTAGATGATATATATATGATTTAATTTCGCAGTGAAATGTGTTTCGTTGAATTAACGAAATATTTGATGAAATATGGATAATACAAATACTCGGATGCATTCGCTGATGTATAACATGTGGTTTCGCTTCTAATTATTTACGACCAAACAGGTGACCATGATAAATTGGTTTTGACGTCATCAACATTGATATGACTATTTTTAATTGTGGCATCTACTGGCTCACTTTAATCTATTAATTCGAATGCATCATTCGGGAATGAATCAAAATGCAGTAAAGAAAATTATTATCATTTCCCATTCACAAACTTAACGAAAGTAGCAATTATTCGAACATAATTTTGTAATGTTGTCCACACCTACTAAGAACAACACACGTGCTGTTACTACTTAAAATACTGTATTTTTCTATGTACAATCCACGGATTTTTTAAACTTGCTCACACGATAAAACAATCAAATTTGTTTTGTTTAAAAAATCGTGTTTTTCTAAAATTTCTTTAAAATTGCGGGATCGACGCCTATTCACGAGCAAGGTGAACCAAACCTATGAACTTTAACTCGAAATTTTATTGCTCTGTCCAGAATCAACTTAACCTCTTCCAAACGTCAATTTGTCGAAAAAAGAAACCTTATTTGAGTAATGATGAACATAACACTGGTCAACATGAAAATCCGACAATGGAAATCTTTTATTAGCTCTTGGTTCCACGAAACACGGGGTCAAAGTTTAGAAAAACCGTCGTTTTGTGCAATGATTGAGATAGTATATCTTTCGACAGGAATGAGGTAATAGTTTCAGTAATAGCTTAAAATAATGCTTATAGCTCCTATTTTACGGTAAAACATGTAATGCAACCAAGTAAAGAAAATAGTGCTTTAAATGGCAATTTGTTTGTATGCGTGAAATTATTGTCTCACTGTTACCGTCTGTATCTACTGCGCCCTATCGCGCTGTGGATGAAGTCAATATGAATGATATCTTTATAAATTTCTCGCTTATATACCGTAACTATACATACTTCTGCGCATAATTATATTAATAGATTGATGCCGACAGCTAATAGCGGCTCTCCTTATATATCAGACGAATTCTTATTTATATAGCGGGTACGAAATAAGGCCTCGAGTTAGTGGGCAATCCTGGCGGAGAAATGAGAAAATAGTTACTAGTGTCCTCTCAACTATATAAAGAATAAGGCATTTTTGTACTTGAAACGTTCGATTTAAGACCGCTTTCCGCTCACGCCGATTGACTTCATCCACAGCGCGATACGGTGCAGTAGATACAGGCAGTAACAGTAAGACGAGCATTTCACGCATACAAACAAATTGCCATTTAAATTTTTAACACTATTTTCTTTACTTGGTTGTATTACATTTTTTAAAATAAAATAGGAGCTATAAGCATTATTTTAAAACGGCGTTTTTTCGAACTTTGACCCCGTGTTTCATGAAACCAAGAACTAATAAGAAAATGTCATTATTGAATTCGGATTCAGCGACCCCAAGTTAATAAAGATTAGCTCACTTTATCTCCGAAACATAAAATTTCTTCAAATTTGTTGACCAGTGTAATTGATGAAATTATCCCTAAAATGAAGGTTCCGGGGCTGTGGAGATCGCTGGTCATGAATTTGAGGTTAGATTGTTTAATTTCAAGATGGCGGTTCCAGTATGGTATATCGAAATTCAATAGAATGTTTCAAAACCGAGAAAAAATGTGTATACGGGGTATCTGAGGTCGTTCATCACGAATTTGAGGTTGGATTTTTTTGCCAATGACGGTCGAAACTCAACTAAAAAATGTGCAGGTCCAGGACTTACTAGTGTTAATAAGCACTTGTGTGGCTGCTCAAAGAAAAACGACATTCCCCACATAAACTCAGAATTTACATGCATTGCCATATCGATTTCCTACCGAATATTACAGAAGGCGAATCCTTTTTATTTCCTGGTCTACAGTAGATTTCTATTCATGCACTCGGCCATTCATGTTGCATTTCCCGAATCCCGACAGGGGCGCCAGTCTCGCATAAGGATAACAGATAATTCGGAATCAAGCTCGTGCGTGGAATATCAACGACCCCAAATGGGGGTCAAAATCTCGTACGGATCCGTCCATTGAGAAATATACGCATCGGCTGTAGTGATATGATCGGATTTCAATAAGGTCTCGAATTCTCCCCTGAACAAGCTCTCCTCCCCCTTGCCTTATGGTACACGAACGTGCCGTCGACAAGTTCGCACATAGTCGGCTACGGTTCGTGTCTCGGATACAGACGTCTTGTGAAAGTTCCGAGGGTCGCCTTAAATAACACTTCAACCCCGCAGTACCGTAATCTGTCCTACGAATTCTCCGGAAGGTCTGATTTTATACCTTTTTTTGGGTTGATCCCTCGTAACGTTAACGGTCGAACGTGGAAAAAGAGGAAACGATGTCCCTTGTCTATGGGATCTCACGATCTTTAACGTTTCAAATCGTTTTTTGTATATTTTGCTTTAAATTAAGTTTAAACAAGTTTTTTATTTTTTATGAGGCACACTATTTTTTAGTTTCTAGTACCTTATTTCCTACTTTTAATGTTAAATTTGATACGATTAATGAAATATGTTTCTATTTTTAATCAACTTCGAAAAAATTTTTTTTATTAATGTTTACCAAATTCAATTAAAAAATTATTTTTTAATTCAAAAATGTGTACTGAAATTGGTTTCATTACCTTTACATCAAGGTCTTATAGTGGAGTTTTGCAGAAATCGACGTCAAAAAGAAAATTTATAAAATGGCAAGATTTGGAAAACTTTCAGAAGAAATTTTGCAAAACCTAATTACACAACATATTTCTTAAATATTTTTGGAACGCAGATGACGTAATAAAGATAGTATCATGAGATCTAACATCTATTAGCACAATCAATTGTTTTAGGATGTTAGAAAGTTTAAAAAAAAACTTAAAGTCGCGGATAACATATATACATAGGAAAATGCAGTAATTTCAGTAGTAACAGGCCGCACTGTTACTACTTAGATTCCAATATTTTTCTATGCATAATCCGCAACCTTGACAACGATTTTTTTAACTTTTACAGATGACAAAACAATCGAATATTGCATCAGGTGTTAGTTTTCATCTGTTCTCATCTCGAGGGTGGAAATCACCTATATTTTTGGGCATCATCCTTAGGCGGTCGGACATATTTTGTTCGGCATCTTGAAAAAATAGGGCAAATCGCGATTTTTTTGGTTTCTTCCATTGATTTTCAGAAATACTAATATGCCGAAAAATGTTTTTAAGATAAAATTTAGAGCATCAAATTCTCTACAAAAAAGGTTGTATAAATTCTTTTTGATTTGTCTTTGTTTAATCATATTTTTTAGCATTTATATTCCTGTCTTCACTGATTAGCATCACATTTTTCATTAGTATCGTAATAACTCTTTCAAAATATACTTTATCGAAATTCTTATCGAATCACGTTACATTACACATTTTGTAATCGACATTTTTCCATTTTCCAGTGGATACTATCGCAAAGCAGTAAGCGATTTTCGCATACAAAAATGTAATAATGATACTCGATTTTTAATCTACCGAAACGAACAAGCTTGCAACCTATTGCCGCTTAAATAAACAAAATACGAAATAATTGGAAAATGTGATCCATGATGGAGTTTATCAGATTCTTCATTCAACGAGAAATTAATTGTTGCTACAATAAATGCATATTATTTCGTAATGAGGGCTGTAATATGTTTTAATAGACTCGTCTATTTTTTTATCAATATTAATTTTATGCAACTAATTTAAATGAGAGGACGTAGTAATGAAATTCCATTTGTATGGTTTTCCATTATATCGAGAATCCGATAATGGAGTATCAAAGCTGGTATTTAAAAAAAGTGGTTTCGTATTATTGTTCTACGTCCGTGTTTTGGAACCATTGTCAAGTTTTTCAATATTACTAATTAGCTGCTTTCTTTTAGTTTTTTTTTCAATGTCAAATCGTTTATTATTAGCGAATTATTATGTTGTGAGATTTGTACTTGTTCATTTTTTGTTTGCTGTACAGTAAAATTTTGACCGAAACCTCAACACGAAAAAGATTTTTAATTTATTGTAGTTCTTTCTATTTTTATGCTCATTTCGCTAAACAAAAAAAAATGTTTATCCAAGAAACCTTTCCTTCTTTTTAGAAAAGTAAAGAAACTCATGTAACGAATTTAAAAAAAATGTAGGTTGATGTGCGTTACGATTTAAGAAAACGAGAACGTTCCGCACAAGATTTTTACAAATTATCATCTACGAACTTGTTTTGATTACTGTTATTGATTCTGACATTTTAAATAAAATCCTTATTTTCGTAATATTTTGTTTGTTTCTATGATAGTTTAATTGTATTAACCCTTATTTGTAAAAATGAAAAGAGCAGATACGTCAATATCCGCTTTGTTTCTTGAGTAATAGGATTTTTTTTCTATTTTTTGAAAGATGGCTTTCCCATTGTTGCAAGCGTGTTACGTCAATTATATCGATGAAATAATTGCAAAAATCGCCTTTGAACATGTATGACAATTCTTTTAATTTTTGAACCGGATACTAGTGATAAATCTTTGTACTAACAAAAAAAAAATATGCTCAATTTTTTTTATTAAGCAAAAAAATCATATCTCGGATTTCTAATCGCGTAATCAATTTAGTTTTGGTCAGTAGTTAGCTAAGGCTTCTATTTTGACGTCATATAAATATACACGTTTAATACGTGACAATAACAGTTATAAGTAAAAAAAAATGTATTTAAAATTATTTTTCAAAGTACAACGTCTCACCTCTGCGGTGTTTTACTACTTATGGTGAGTTGAAATCTATTAGCAAAATTGTTCATCGAAATATAGTAGCATAGCGAATTTGATGTTTCTTTATGAGTAATCATGATACTTCCCACATCTTAATCATATAAATAACTAGTATTTCTTAAAGCACGACGTCTCACAGGTAGGTACCGACTCACAATTTACGGTGATTACAATTTGGCGTGATTTTTTCCTATATGAAAAAAGTAGTAATATATTGTTAAGGTAACCAATTTTAACACCGATAAACTTTTCGTTTCCTTTTGGCTAATTAACTATAATTTTTTTCGAAGAGCTAATACTCAACCTGTACGCATATTTTTCACATACAAACGCATTTCTCTATTTTCGGTATCCATACAGTATTTTTGAATACGTGATAATTTTTATTTCAAATAAATAATAATAACGCTTAAATAGATTAAAGAATGACATCAAATGACTTTTTCCGCAGATATTATTATACTGATGATGAAATATTGCTCCATTGCCAATGGTGTGACATGAGGAGGACATCGTCGAGATAGAGAGTGCAGTTGCAAGGAAAGTGGTTGGCGGCGGGATGAAGTAAAATCAGGGAATCGGAAACCTGAGAGGGTCCCGGGATCCATTAGTGAACGAGGATTTGTGTGGGGTATTTTTCTAAATCCCCGTCGGGCTATTAACATCACATCCGACCAGCGACGAAGCTCTTTCCCAGATTTCACTCCGGATTCAGTGACTCCAGGTGGGATGCCCGCGAACCCGACTTGCTTATTTACCGCGAATTATGTAAGGTATTACTTGCGTACCAAGAGCAATTTCGATCCTAGTCGAGACAAGGGTGAATAGAACCGTGAGTTTATACGTCTCGAGTCGAGTAAAATTTCGGTAGTATTATATCAGGTATTCGGATTTCACCCGGCGAAAATCACCTTTGGGGAAATCTCTCAAGATGAAGATTTGCTCACGTTGAAATAAAAAGACGAATTTTTCTTTTGTTGTTGGGTTCATTAAAGATTTGTTTGTACAAATTTGATCATAAGTTGATTTCACATACTATTGGGCAAGAGCGAAAATTATTAATTATTTGTCGTTATTGGTATTGGCTGACTAATTCGGCTTAATTTCACTTAAGTCTTTCATGCACATTATCCTGAAATTTCATTGATTGTGTACTTTCTTCACAATTAATTTTGCATTTTTTATTTCTATATTTCTTTAACGTATGCATCGTCAAAGAAAGAATAATGTTTATTAATTGGGCTTGTTGTGTGATGAATTGTCCAAATAATATTTTGACATACTATTCTGTCCAATAATAATTTTTCCCGCGATATTTAGGGCGAAACTCTAGACTGATATCTCTTCCTTATTTTTTAAAGTACAATGTTTCACACCTGCTGCATTTTACTACTTCCGGCGAGTTGAAATTTGTTAGTACAACTGTGTCAGCCGTAAGTAGTAGCATAGCGGTAGTCTGATTGTAATCAGATATTTGCTTATTGGTATTCTTGACACTACACACATTTTAATCATATAAAAAACTAATATTTTTTAAAGCACGATGTCTCGCATATGAGAACTCATACTACTTGCGGCGATTACAATTTTGCGTCATTTTTTCCTATATAAAAGTAGTAATATATCTTTCAAGAAGCCAATTTTACAGTAAAAACTTAGGACTATATTGTTGTCAATATTGGCTGACTAATTCAGCTTTCATTACTTTAAAAATATAAAAATATGTTTAAAAAGTAGTCCGAAGAAAATATTTCAATTACAATGTTCATTTGTTATTTTACAACTATTCACCAGTTCGCTCTAGTTCAATCAAATCCAATTAATCGTCAGATATATCAAACAGCACACTATTCACTAAGAAATTCTTGTTCGAAGTTGCTTTGTTCTCGATATTCGGTAGTCGGATCTCTAAGTATTTGCACGACGAGTTCCAAACTTGTGCTGAGAGCACTATTCGAAGACCATGGGTCATTGTCATGATGAAATTTATGCGCGGTTGGCTTATGACATCCAAGGACAAATATTCGTTTGTTATTACAGCCTTTGGTATGTGAAATAGCCGATCTAATTGCATGTGCTGTAACCATCGTAATTGTGCATCCGCAATCATAATCCCCAAGTGTGACCGCGATAAAATTAGGTTTATCGTCGTCGTATGTAATTCCAAACTAAATCCCATTCGAAATTTACGTCAAACATTAAATCAAGTAAAAAATGCTTTTAAGGTCATTTCACAGTATTAGAAATGTTTTTTGCATTTCTATACGAATTTTGTTGTCTGACCAAAACTTCCATTTCTACTTCAAAAATGTTTCTGATGCGGTCGAAATGTTAATTGTGTTGTTTTTTTAATAGTATTTTTTAAACGAACCAACAAGTTTCAATATTTATCTAGTCGTTCAATATGTGTAACGTAAACAGAAAAATAGAAATTTAAAGATTTTACTCTGCATATAGGAATTTTATTATATTTGGAAATATGATTTTCTGTATAAATAATTTCCACTATTTTCAACGAAAATTTGATCGCTTCAAAACCCAGGAGACACGTATGGCCAATCTATCGCAACGTGTATTACAGTTCGTCATGTTACACGACGGCTTTATGCATATTTATACTACTAATTAGCTCTAAAAGATTTATGTTTCCCGTATAATGAATTGTGCATGAAACTCTAATCGAACATCCATGGACATAATTTTTTAAGATACTTTTTAGTATAAATATTTCCTTGGATATTTTGAAACGTACGTTTAAGATAATTGTGTAATTTGACACAGAATCGATAGAGACCTAATAATCGAAGAATCAGTATATTCTTGACACCATTCATTTCGGTTTTATGCTAAGCACGTTTAAGATAAATTATGCAAAGCACGATTGATGAGACTCTACTTAAGTGTACATATTTGCCTGTCTTGTTTTACGGAAAGAAATTAGAGTCAGAACTGCGACGAATCTACGAAACGTGTTTTGCATGAGAATAACGATTGTTATTTGCTTTTAGTGACGCATAAGTCGCAGCGTCTGATGCTATCAAGTAATTTATTTACAAAGTTTCAATTTCAAACGTTTTCTTTAAAATGGTATTGTGTAATAACTTTTTATTGGTACAGTGCTGTTTTAATTTCTGAATTACAAGGATACTAAAAACGCAGAAATAAATTTTTTAAATATATGTCTTTCAGTTTTATAATGATAGGATCAGTAAAATGGAACATAAAATCACACGTGGCTTCGATATCGTCTTAAATCACCGTATAATGGACTTCGATATTCCTTATATTCAATTTTACATATATTAACTGTGGTCCCGATGTAATACAAACCACCATTCTCTCACATATTTGACATATACATTCAAATAATCAATATCTAAACGCAGGTGTATAAGATTGCCGTGGTCTATGACAACTGTTGCAAGCGTGTTCAAGATTAAGTTTGAATATTGAAAATACAAATGTAATGCCCGTCATAACCGATATTGGAGTAAAACCATTTATGCGTAAACTACATTTTATTGTTATTTTACATTTTATATTTATTTTTTTCAATTTTGTTAAAATGGGTGGTTTGTGGTTTTTTTAAAAGTTCTAGTATCACTTGATTTGGTTTTTTAAATAATGTTATGATATTTTAAATCGTCTTTAATAAGTGATTTATTTTTTTAAGCTTTGAAATTTCTTTATTTTGTCTATTTTTGGTAATTAAATTTTAAGTTCTTTTTGCAAGTATTACAAACTTCTTTGATCTATCCTTTCTACAAACATTATTTTAGGAAAATTCGCTATTTTGGTAAAACTCGCCAGATTTGTATAAAAGATTGTTTACTTATTTCGCAAATTAAGTAGTAGCAGAAGAGCTTTATAGTAAGTCTGTCGAGATTTTGTCAGCGATATTTTTTGCCTGAGGTAGAATATCGTATAATAATCACCAATATTTTTTCGAATTGATTCGTAAAAGTGTATTATCGACGAGGCTTTCGGCATCGGTTTGCCCGTCGAATATCAAACAGCAGAAAATCAGTGACATTCCCCGAATCGAAATCAGGATATGCTGTACACGTGGGATACAACCTTGTTGATAGCACGCGGATGCAGGATTTCAACGATCGTTACAAAATTGTCATTCAAAGGGATGTCACGTATTTTGGCAATTGGAAATCGTCACGAGTTTTTTTCCAGTAATATTTTTCCGTTCGTTTGGCACGAGTTAATTTTCCATTTCGCTTCAGTAGAAATCTTTGATAAGATACTTCCTGTGGAAATGTTTAGCTGTGGCATAGTTAACTATGAGGAAGTCGGATGTGTAAATATTATTTATGTTTATATTGTTAAATTCAATATAATAATTTGTATTTGTTGACGAATAAAATTGTAGATGTCGAAATACTCAAAATAACTTTGAAGAGAATTTACATTGTTAATTTAGGTATTTTCTTCGTAGGTAAAGTAAGTGTTATTTCAAAAAACTATTAGTAGTAAAAAAGGTTTTAAAAACATCATAAACCCATTGCAATTATTTCATTATCGTAAGGTGATAAAATATATGATCAAACAAGTCAGAGGAGAGAAGTCCAGCGATTTCTTATTTTACTGGAATACTAGGACAATAGTTATTATAACTGTTACTGATAGAATTTAGTAAAAACATGTGAATATTGTTTAAAAAAAAAAAGTTATTAGAACGTTAATATCGACTTTTCCGGTTTCAAGACTAGTAGAAACGGTCGATTATAGTCAGACCAACACTGACGATGAGAAACCAACGGAAAAATAGCTAGATTTCAAGCTTTATTTAGAAATTCTAATATTTACAAATTGCAATAAACATATTAAGATATGGAATCATAAAATTGTAATACAGAAGATCAATTGATTTCGAGTGTATCCGCTACGCATTAATTAGAAAGTCATTAAGATTTAATTAAAAATCCGCTCATACTTTTTGCCACATTCTTATAAGAAACGCACACAGGGATAATGCCTAAGTACACGTACGTTTTTGCATGTTTAATAATTACAGAAGCGTCTGAAAGACCAGAATAATTGAAAGCTCAACTATATCCATGGAGTCTTGAACAGCTATACAGTAATTAATTTCGATGTCAAGTTTCAAAGACGAAACACATACACGCATATGCGATTACATAAAGTGAACCCTTTTCACTCGCGCATACTCGAAAAGCGTAGAATAATTAATAGTAATTTTCGCTGTTAATAATTTCGCGACATAATGAAGTACAGAATATTTTTATCTTTCTCCTCATGCATCGATATCTGATGTTTTTCAATTAAATTTCACCGCACGTACATCAACTGTATGTTTGGATCTGCATTCAAATTAAGATGCCTTGTATAAAATACACAGCAGGATGAGTGACATTTCGACAAAGCTTGAATTTCGAATGAACCGACTAAATTTTTGGAATATTTTGATGAAAGTTACTTAGAGCTATTGTTAGGGGGGATTGAATAAACTTTCGGACGTGACAAATGTCTATAGCTATAGATAAATAGGAAATAATAACATTAATAAAATATTTTACTAAAATCGGAATGTTCTCTAGGTTTTTCAGTGGATGAAAAATTCCAGGATGCTCCGGAATTGAAAAGTTAAACGATAAAGCCATTCGAATACATATTGTAACAAATAGACGCTCTGTTCATTATAGATTTGTTTGAAATTTCCATATTGCGCTTGGCAACTTCATCAAAGTTCTCTATTATGAAATAATTAAAAGTTTATGCATACCGTTATCTACTAACATAGTATTGATGTATTTCCGAATGTTTTTTTTACACTTTAACGTTTTATGATTTTATTAATCACGAATGACAAAAAAATATACATTCCATATTACAGTTTAATACTTGACTGCTCATGTGCAACAGATTTTTAGAAAATACGCAAACGGTGCAATCCACTTCGTCCTGTTTCCGCGCCAACGAACTGTGGCAACAGTGGAGGAGTTCAATTAAAAAAGTATTAATTCATAAGACCGTAAATGTGCTTGTGGAATTATTCGCGCACTGCTGATTTTTATTTAAGAATGCGGCCGCAAAATCATTTCCTCCACTAATCAAAGGCTACTGTGATAAATATTTTGTTAGAGAGTATTATAAGAAAGTCCTACGTAAATTCATATTTTGCAATTAACTTTTGAATTTTGAATCTTATGAAAATCTTGTGTTTGTGGTAATTAGTATGTTTTATTTATTGTTATTGTTTATTAGTATAAGAGAGAGAGAGAGAAGCTTGCGTCTATATGGAACCCGGGTCACATGTTGTGTCGAGTGCAAGATGGCGCCAGTCGCTGTTAGCCGGTACGTTCGCTCCGTTGCGTCACTTCTCGTTCGCCTTCGGACGGAATCAGTTCTTCGAAAGTCTATTCCGCATTTTCGAGCATATTGTCCTCGTGATAATAAAGTACCGGAATGCAGGGGCCGTCCCGCGACGGGCTTATCAGAAAATACCGACTCTTTAACGACAAAGTTCTACATTAAAAAACTCTCAGAACGATCTTTCTCGAGTTTGTGAACGAAACACCACGCTGTTCCGGGCGTCGCATTCACACCGATTCGACGCCATTTTGGCGAACGCGCGCAGTGAGGATATTACGGCAGACACGTGTTTCGGCGGTTGGTTCCACTGATCAACATCTCAAACAGGACCGCATCGACATTGTTTGCATTTTGATTGGAGAATAATCGATGATATGGGCTCAATACCATGAAAACATCGAGATCCATGTCGACGAGGTGAGCATCATTAGTCCGAATAAGCGAGGCTGGGTGAACCTAACCTCAATCTATCCACGCGGACATGGTCTGTCCTACGCAACACTTTTTATTGGATAAAGGTATGGATTCTTGTTTAAGATACTATCAAGATGATCATCTTATCAAGAAAATTGACATTAGTTTATTTACTGAACATTGATATCGTCGACTTAATTTCTTTGTGCTTTGATTTTGTTACAATCTCTATGCCTCTAAGGACAGGTGTTGCAAAAATGAACATTACATTCTTTATTTTTCGAATCGTTTATTTAATTTGTTAATCTCTCATGCGAGCGAATTATGATTTTTCCTTTGTGTAACGACGATATAAATAGAACCTATGTTCGTCATTATAAAATATGATCGCTTTTATTATGTATTATAACTACGTATTACTCATGTACCTATTTTTATTTGTGATATGGGATTATTGAAAGGAATGTGTGTGCGTTGTGATTTCATGTTAGTTTCCAATATGATAAATTGTAATTTCCTAAAATCTAATTTCATCGAATGACACGAAATGGCTAATGTTATCTTCTTTGGTGAATAAATTTAATTTTCTGGCATAAGAATTTATATTTTATTTATCTAAACTAGCACTGCAAAATAAAAAATTATTACATGTTTAATATCTGAAGTAATAATACTTTAAGTAGTTTTGTAAAAGGATACGAAAATGTCCAAATAAGTTGTAATTTAACCCATTAAGTCCAGAATGGATATTTTTCCCTAGTTTTCATCAAGTGTCTTTTTATTGATAAAAAATACTAGAACATGCGACCGTGAAAAACTTTATTTCAAAAACAAAAACATGAATTTTTGTAATGTATTTTTTTCTGTATAGTTTTTCACGTCGATATTGTTTCAAAATTGCTGCACGAAATAAAGAAATCGTGTCCCGAAAACTTGAAATTTAATATGGGTATACTAACATTTTGAAAATAAAGTAGAAACGTCCAAAATGGCATCTTAAACACGAAAAAGTCATGGAAAATGTATGGAATATTTAATTAACAATTATAGACTTTCGAAGAAATGTTGAACAAAAAAAGTTCTTGGAAATGATCATAGATAAAGTTGAAATTTCTATATAATCTTTTATAATTTTTCAAAATTTTGAGATTTCGAATAATTAAAAAAATAATTTGCAAAAATATCGCCATATTCCTTGGCCAAATTAAAGAATTTTTTTTCAGCAACATTTATTCCAAAAGTCTCTTTTTTTTCATTAAAAATTCATGAATGTTCCCAGACTTTTTCATGTTTTGGATACCATTTTGGATCACTGTCTTTATTTTTAAAATGTTACCTGAATGTATGCAATGCGTTTCCGCCTGAAAAATGTACACTATTTTTAATCACACCTGTATGGAAATTCGTTGTCGTGCAAAGGAAAAGCCCGACAGGCGGCAAAAATGCTCGATGGCCCTTTGTACATGCGCAGAAGCTCAGTTGTGGTGAAAATTGATTACAGACTTGAAAATTAAATTTAGAGACAATGCTAAAATGCTAATTACAATAGGAAATGTCATAGAAGTCATAAAATAATACGAATCGTAAACAAATAATGAAATCATCATAATCTGCAAATCTTTGAAGATTTAATCGAAAAAATATACGGGAGGTAACAAGAGTGTAAAAATTACACGTAAATAAAAGGAATTGGTCAAAAATACTGAAATATAGCACAAATTTATTGCGAAGGTGGCATATGGGACATGTTTCTGACGAATGCCATTATTTATCAGAGACGACCGTTTTTGTCAGAGACCAGATTTTGCATGAAATATGAAAGAATTTTCATACTGTCGACTTTTGCAGTCATTCCTTGGGTCGACATGTAGATACGCGATGCGTCTAGACTATCCATTCAAGGAGGACATGCCAAGCTTGAAATCGTGTGCAGCTGAATGTCTCGAGAGGTCGGCTTTTGCCTTTTATTCAACTCTACTGACAAATTGTACATACTTGGCGACACGTTGTTATATTTTTCTTGATGAGTGCAAAATTGAAAACTACAACGTGTCAGAGATTTGTTGGAAGCTGACATATACTATATCTTATTTTTAAAAATTATTTTTTCGATTTATTGGTAATTTTCGAATTCTACAATTTTTTACTCCATCTATTCACAGTTTTATTTTGACGGTTAGTAATTTTGATCTACCAACTAATTATTCTTAAAGTGAAATCGTTGATTCATTACTGAGAACTTTTCTAGAAAATGTTTCAAGAAAGATGGTTGGAACTTGTCCTCGAACTAAAAAAACACTCTTCATTAACTTCTATTATTTTATTATATTGTAAATTTAGAAAATTAATTAATAAATAAATAAAACATAATAATAATGCTTATAGCAATGTACGTATTAAACAGTAGCCTAAGTAGTATGATGCATGTATCGTCAGGCTTTATGGTGGCTTTTACTACTGAGATTTTACTATTTAACCCATTAAGTCCCTAAACGGCAAAATTTGTATCGTACAGGAAATTTGTGAGAAAGTAAGAAGATCTTTTGGAAAATATCCAACCGTACTATTTTGTGGTACGCTCTACACGATAGAATGGTTTAAAATTTTCAAAACTTTGATTTTCAATTGTTGATTAACAATTTAAAAAAAAAATATGATTTTTTTATGAAAAATTTGTATTTAATCAAAAATTTAAGTGGGAAGGAAATTTATTTTACTGTCGCAAATGTGCACAAAATTGCACAAAACATATAAACTTTTCAACCAGCTTTGGTTTTTTATCCTACGATTTTTTTCAACAAAATGGTGGCCAAAAAACGAAAGCTAAAAATCTAACTTTCATTTTAGTACGTGTTTTGACGTTTTTTCATTGTAGTCTTGTAAATTATTCAGTTATTTCAATAAAAATATACTTAAATATAATATTATTTCTAAAAATAACTATAATATTATATGAAAAATAATGTTTTTACGGTTTTAAAAAAATTAAAAAGACACTTGAATTCATCGACCTCCATGCGGTAAGTGTCGGGCATCGTTGTTCAAGAAAAAAAATAACTGCTAAAAGATGAAAAATGAAAAATGATTAGATTTACTTGATTCACTAAGATTTGTTCTGAAAATATCAAAATGCAAACCAATATTTCGAAAATCAACGATATTCAGATTATTACATTAGTTCCTCTGTTCAAATAACGACGAGAAACCGTAAACAACGACTTGTTAAAACCTTAGAAACATTATTTTTCATATTTAACTCTTTTTATAGTAATTTAAAATAATATATTGTATTTAAGTTCATTTGAACTGAAATAATTGATTAATTTACACAATTCCAATGAAAAAAAGTCAAAAACAGTAGTGAAATTAAAGTTGGATGTTTTAGCTTTCGTTTTTTGGCTGCTATTTTGTTAAAAAAAAATGGTACGATAAAAAACCAAAGCTGGTTGAGAAGTTTAGATGTTTTGTGCAATTTTGTGCATATTTTCGACAGTATAGAAAATTTTATTCCCTCTCAAGTTTTTGATTAAATAAAAATTTTTCATAAAAAAATCATACTTATTTTTTAAATTGTCAATCAACAATTAAAAATGAAAGTTTTGGAAATTTTTGAACTATTCTATAGTGTAAAGCGTACCCGACAATAGTAGGGTTGGATATTTTCCAAAAGATTTTCTAATTTTTTCACAAAGTTTCCTGAGCTCAAACGTAAGATACAAATTTTACCTTTTTGGGACTTAATGGGTTAATCCTTTGACGTTCAATATCTCATAAACTTTAACACTATATTTTAGAATTTAAATTCTATGAGAACAACTTTGCAATAGTCAATTCCTATTGGCGTAAGATAGTTCATTGGAGCATGACAAATTTTTGTAAATTTTGAAATAAAACTCAAGAGAATTCGATTAATTTTTTTTAAATTTGCGCGACCATTTTCAATTTATAGAAATTGACTTCAGATTGGTGATGAGCGACCCCAAAAAATTTGTATACTAAATTTTATACTATTTTTGTTTTTTGGATTTTGTATATATGCATGGCTGTGATACAAATAAAAATCCAGTTTTATAGACACTTGGAAAATATTTTTCAACACATCGATTTGATAGAAAATTCATTTATGATATGTTATTTGTGATTTTAGAGATTTTTCAACGACAGTCTCCGAGTAAAATGGAGTAAACTGAAAAAAAATACAATTTCAACATTTTTTTAAAAAGCCCGTATAAGTTTTTTATTTGAAAATTAAAAAAAGTCATTTATGTACTATTGGAAAGAGTCATCTTTAGACAATAAGAATGACTATTGTAACATTTTTTTTATAAAGTTTAAATAGCAAAATATATTGTCTAATATCATGGCAAAAAACAATAATCGAATTTAGTATGATATTTTCCCTGTTATTAAGCTGAAAATCAATTTAGCAATTTCGAACATTCTATCTTAGTATCGGAAACAGAAAATCAAAATTTGTAATTAATTTCCATCGAAAAAAATAACCAAGATTAACAATTTAATATAACTATCATTAACGAATAACTAAAAATCATATTATTAATATCTATTTACAATATAAAAAATCACAATTGTTTCTCTGCCTATTGAAATATTCAAAATAATACTCCTTCTAAATAAATAAAACTAGGATTGTGGTTTTTTTTTAAAATAATAGATATTGAATAAAATGTTTACTGTTCGTACAAACAATTTTTCTTAAATTAAAAAAAATATGGATTTATCGGTTAAAACTGTTTTATCAGATTACTGCAGTACTTTCGTATTGCGTATGACAGAGTATTAAACTATGTGATTAAGTAATAAATATATGTAAATAATTTGTAAAAAAATATACACGGTACTACAGTTATTTTTTATTTAAATACAATATCCAATATGGCGAATTCTATCGCAAAATCGAACAGTGATATATGACAAATCTGATAAAGTGTACATACATTTTAATCTTTGGTTTAAAATTTTAATTTGGACCCTGCCATGTTTTACGAAATTATTTTCACGATACAGAAATTCTGATATTTGGCTAAAAAACCATAAAATCCGAGTATTTAAAAAATGTAAAGCTTTGTGCATTATTCTTCTATGAATATTATCTGCGCTACAGTTCGTAATCCGCCATCGAAAACTTAGATTCCCTCGAGGTCTATCGGCATTTTCGTTGTAAATAACTACTTTAGCACAAACTGCAATCAAATACAGCAATTAAGTATCTATGAATATTGATTAATAATTGAAGACACTTTTATTTTAGTAATTGCATTAGATTAAACCAAAAATTAAAGTAAAAAAAGGAAACTACTAAATATTAATAATCTGAATGTGACATATGTAATTAAAATGGAAATGAACAGAGGACTTTAAAAGTGTGACTCATTTTGAGGTAATAAATATGCATTTCTGTTCCCAACGAAATGTGAAACACTTCGTTGAAATGCTGAGAAAGCAGAAAAAGAAAAACACCGCCCGAAAATGCTACGATTACATGGCAGTAAAACGCTACTAAATCTATTTAGAAGATAAAACTGTACCAGGGAGACTGGCAACGGTAGTAAAAAAAAAAGTAATTTAAGAATATACAGAGATGTGTGTGCCACAGACAATTGGGAGACGTGGCACAGGTAATTCTTGGTGACAAAAATTCGCATTATTGTTTATTCTATTATACAATTTTATAGTAACACAGTATGCATTCAATCTAATTCATTTTTTATTTGAGACGATTTTTTATATTACTTGATGTTATTTAGTATTTAAAATATAATTCCTAGAGAATTGTATTAATCAAGTACTAATTGATGATTCGATGATAACAACATCTAGAATTCACATTACATTTGCTGAGTAAGATAATATTCATGTTGATAACAAGGTACTACACATTAATTTCGGTGTCGAAATTAATCAGAATCAAATTTCTGATATTACAATTACCAATTATATTGATGGAAGCCTGGAAGAAACTAAAGTCTATTTGATTTGAAATAAAAATTAATAACACATTTAGAATTAGTTTCTAAATACTACTTTCTTTTGAATTGGTAAAAGAAGCACTTACTTCTTTGTTACCAATTATATTTCTTGCTATTGGTTTTAGAACATTATTTATTATTTTTTTACTTTTATTTACTTTCGGGCAAATTAATGTTGAATTTGACAAGAAAAGTATCGATTTTAATATAGAAGTTAATTCACCATGTAAATTTCCCAATGATTTCATGACTACTGTTTGTCTACGTGGTACTTTTTACGCGCGGTTCAAAACGAAAAAAAAATAGTTTTGAACTATAACTGCGGACGAAAATAAGAAAAAATTCGGATAAAACATGAAATACATAAAGATGTAAAAATTGTTCCGGCAAAGACACGAGTAGTGCTGTCCTCGTAAAAGTATTTCGCACATCCGGCCAGCCATCTGGCCCGAAGCGACACTGGCGCGTGGCATGAACTGACGTAGCCAGGTGCAAGTAGACCATTAAAATGCGAGTTTCCAACAAAATTTCCCGAAAACTTCTAACAAGGAAAAGTAACAAAAATAAAAAAAGCCCTCGAGCGCGAGAAAATTGTAAGAGAGTTCGGAAAGACGAGCCGAAAGTGACGAGATGAAGGTGTAAACCAAACCGAATCAAGTCAGAGTACTATTTTCTAGGGTAGAATCCTTTTTTTTTCTAAGAGCGTCTTGTAATAAGATACAGGTAACGCTGGAAACTTTGAAAAAGACGTTTACTATTTGTACTAAAAAGAAACTTGCTGATGTTTAAGAAAAAAATCTGAATAAGAAGAAACTCTTGATCCCTTTTACTCGCTCTTGAAACGCTATCTGATAAGGTGGCGAACTCTTGGAGCCGTGAATTAAATCGGTGCTCCTGCTAATAAGCGAAATTCGAACTGAAACGAGCTCTTGAAGTACTCGTAAAAAAAATGGAGGCGATGAAATGTGATCCCTCTTCAAACACCGAGATAAGATGTTTTGAACGAATACAATTTGTGCAAGCGAATGAAAAGATTTTCCCGTGAGCTTTAAAATATCGAAGCGAGGTGAGCTTTTACTTTTCGCAAAGTTGTTAATCACAGTTTTATTTTTTACTGCTGTGGCGCAGTAAAACGGGAACTCCATACCCGATATTTCTGAATTTTGCAACAAGCATTATCATTATGGCTTCCGCCTTGCCTAAGGAAGTCCTATGGTTCTTTGGGGGAATGGTTTCTTTTCAGCAAATTGGCACTAGACAAAAGTTACGCCGCGCTGAAAATGTACGCGTAACTACCTTTTTTACGACGCCTCAGGGGTTGCTGTTATAGCCATTCACGAAAACAGGTAAGATCGTCTTTCTTTTTTCTATGGCGCTGTTCATTTGTATATTAACTGAGGTTGATGAAGTTTTCTGAACGCAAAATTTAAAATCAAAGGGTTTTAAAGCATTTCATAAGTTTTACTTAAAATTTTAAATTTTAAATATCTTTGGATTATACCTAATGTATCACTCGAATGAACAATAATAATTTTTAGTTCTGTATTGGAATGTATTTTTTCGTGAAATAAGGTATGGAAAGCAATGTAAAGGATTCATTAACTTTCTTAAATAGTTCAAATCTTATTTGATCCTTCGAATCGAATCGGCAATAAATGAAATTAAAGAAGGATCTCGATTCAATTAAAAGAGGTTTTCATAAGATTCCTTCCTATTGAGAGAATTAATCTATTCTTCGAAATTATTCCCTACGGCATCTGCTAGGAAAACAGAAAACATATTAAGAAAATATAAAATATATACATAATAACAAGAGAATAAATGTTTATCATCCAGTCTCTTAAGGTTTATGGTCATCTACAATCCTAATTTCAGTAGCTTTTTAAACGTTTTTTATAACTGTTTAAATATTAAATCCAAGGTCGCTGATCCAACGTACAATTTCATATTTAAAAAGTTATACGCAATTAAAAAATAATATTCAACTTTAATTTTTTTAAATTCTTACATGGATCCTCATTTTTTCATCGAGAAAAGTATTTTTGAGTCATACATTTTAAGACTTGTAGGGTCCGCATAAAAAATTCAGAACGATGATTCTGAAAATAACTTCCAAAATTATCAATTTTTAAAAATTTCAAGTCACACTGACTAAAAAACTATGAGCTTCTTAAAAAATGAAAATAACGAACAGTTCTCAGGATTGATTGAGGAAAACTAAAATTTTTTCAGAGATTTCTATCGATATTTTGAAAAATGTTTTATTTGGATTTTTATAATAAAATTTACGAATAATTCTAAAAAACATTTCAAATTTTCAATCGCAAAAATTACTAACTTGAAAATCTTTTCACAAAATCAACAGCGAAATCACAAAGAATTTCAGTGTATTTCTCAAATAATTTAAAAAAATTTTTAATTTTATTATCTTATTGAAGAAGCCGATGCAAAAAATTAATTTCGGACGCCATTTTGGGGATCGTCATATTAAATTGTGTACTCCGGACTATACATATTTAAAAATTCACGATTCGAAAACACCTTTACAGGTGGAGAACGATGTGTATTTTACTGGTTTCAAACAAAAATTTTAGATCTAGAATTATGTTTTATAGAAAAGATATTTTCTGCAACTAATTATATATAACTTTTTAAGCAACTATTTTAAACAAATTCCGGGACGGTATTCTGAAAGAACTTGAAATTTTACTTCAGATATTACATTGTTTTTTCGTAAATACAGTATAAAAAGAAACTGTTCAAAAGTTAATCGAAAAATGACATTGAGCATTATTTTTGACATTAAAATTACATTAATACACAACAAAAAATAACTATTTCATAGTTTCTCAATAATCCTTATGTGTTTGTGTTTTCATTACCAGGATTTAAAAATACCAAGAGACTTTTGACATAAACACATTTGAATGATTTTTGGTCAAATCTTTGGTCAAAATCTGTCCTATAATTCGTATTTTATAATTAGAAGTCCCGAATTTCCGTTTTTTTAGTACTATGAATTCGTTCGTTTTTTGTTTAATATCTTTGTTCTGAATTCGAATGTCAAAAAAGTTTCTGTTGTTTCTAAAAGGACGAATTCTGAGTACGAGTGAATATATGCACCTTGTTTATTAACAATTTGGTCATTTTGATTTTTACGAGTTAAATTTTTAATAAGTAGATTAAAAATACCGATACTAAGAAACAACAGAATTTTTCGAGTATTCGATTTCATCAATAAAATGGTATTAAAGTAGTCATATTACCAAACATAACTCTAGTTTTTATTTATTTAACACCATCTAAATCTGACATACAATACAAATACAACCAAAGAACATTTCACTTACGAAAGAGTCAGAAAAGAAAGAAAGATTTATTTATAACTCTAGTTTATTCATTTTACTAGTTTTAAACATTAGATTGATCCACAATGTTAGTGGTTTAATTTTATTATTTAAATCATTCAATTATTCTTCTATTTGAATTTGTCAGCACAGTTCGAGAAAATACCCTGCAATCAATATACGCAATGTCGTTACTCCTGGTGCTTTTAGTATCCTCCGCAGTGGACAAAACGATTTTTTTAATCGTAGAACTCACGAAAGAGACAAAATAAAGCCAAAAAAATGTTCTCGACAGAATAGCTCTATTGTTGTTGAATATTGTCTACATAATAAATCGAGACTACAGACATTTATCTAATGTGTGGTATTTCCGAGAAAAGTGACGTTATAAGTGTTAAAATTTGCGCTTTGGCCATATTTCGATTGTTTTTTAGAGAAAGAGATTTTCGATGTATTTTTTAGCTGACGTTTAGACGTCGTATTTTTGAGAAAAGTGAGGTTAAATTTATCAATTCTCGTTTGCCTCAAAAAACTCGCAATATATTAAAAACAAATATTATTACGGATTTAACCTCAGTTTTCTTAGAAATGCCAAATTATACGATCATTCAGGAAGGGCCATCGTGTTTAGCATAAAAAATACTTTGGAAATTACATAATATTGTCATAAGAAAATTGTTTATTGTCACTAATACAAATAAAAACGATAAAAAATGCAAAATTCGTTACATTAATATTAAATTTTCTACAAAATGCGATGAGATAGACAAATTCTAGAAGGGCCATAGCATTTAGAATCGAGAAATATTTCGGAAATTATATTTATTATATCTAAGGCAAACTGAAAATAACATTTTGTCGGTCAGTGTTAACGGTATCGAACAGGTCACTTTATAAACAAATTTCTCAATTTAGAAGTTTAAAATATCCTCGAAAATGAAACATACGCAACATAGATAGTAAGAAAGAGGACAGAACGACGAACAGTTTCCAAAAATAATCGTAGTGTTCAATAAAAGGGAACTTGAAAAAAATTCCCTTAATACGTTTTGTCTGACCAATACAGTCCGTTTCTACTTAGAATCTAATATGTTACTGTTCGATCGTTATTTAAGTGACATAATTTTGTCTTTTGTACTGCGTATAGTTTTGAAAAGACACTTGGTATGGCATTGTATCACTACTATTTTACACTTCTTGTAAAATTTATTTTTTTAGTGGAAACAGACTGTCTTCGCAGACCAAACAATTATAAGGGCAGTTTTAATAACTTTCTTATGTCACGTAAATTTAATTTTCAACGATTTTTTTTCCTTATACCGCTGTCTTTTTCCTTTACATTTTAATGATAAAGAAGAATATTGCACCTAGAAATAACAAACGATCTTTAAGTAACAAAAGATTCTATATGCGGGAATATTTGTAACAAAAACTGAGTAAAAATAGACAACATTAGTCAGAAACAATTGTTTTTAAAAATATTATTACTTCAATCAGTGTCAATAAATTCGGAGATCATTTTATAAGTAATTTTCCTAAATGAGATTCGTACTGTGCAGAAAATCAAACACTTAAAAGTGTAAAATTAAATAAGAACGCGGTCGTGTAATAATTCTTAAGTGAAAACAGTCATTATGCGTGAGACACTGTTTTTTATACAAATTCTTTTAGTTAGTCGTATTTACTTGTACTAATAGTATTTTTCGACTTATTTTTAGTATTCTGCGTAATAATGCTTTAGTGAAAATAGTCAGTACTGGTAAGACACTGGTTTTTTATACAAATTCATTTAGTTACTTGTACTAATAGTATTTTTTTCGACTTATTTTTAGTATTCCACTTCTTAAGAGCAGAAACTGATGAAGAAGTGTTAAAATTCTACTATTTCAGATTTAAAAAATATGCGTCGACTCGTTAAGGTTCGCACCCGTTAACTTAATCATACAAAACAACAGCGTTCTTCTGGTTCGCAAAATTTTCCTGGCGAAGTTCTCCGTCGCAGCGGGATACATTAAAATTTTAACTCACTTAGTAATTCCCTATCCACCCGCGAACGTGGCAATCATGTATATTGTTCTTTCCAGCGGTGCATTTTTTACAACTTGGTAAATCGTCTCGGCACAAGTCCGCAAAGTCGCTCAAGCTCGGGCTCCCGACTGTCGTAAATCGCGAATGCGCTTTTCATCCCCCATAACCCCCTCAGGCTCGTGGGCCCCCTGTAGAATTTCCGTATCAGTCAGCGACTCGTTTCAAATGCAAGCCGTTGCCAGCTAATGCGATTCACGCATCTCCGGGGGAAAAAAAAGCGACGCGCATCCCTGCACTTCCGCGCACTTGGAATTCGGTCTTACGTATGGGTACGTTGCGAACGTACCTCAACGTTGTAAATGAATAGCGTCGAGTACGTCGCGTCAGCGTCGTAGAATGAAATATTACGCTTCATTAACCTACTTCGCCCCAGGCCCTGGAGTAATCGTACGTTCGGGTACAAAAACACGACGGGTGTATGACAGAGCCTCAAAGTACGGGGGAGTGGTTGTTTTTGTTTGTTTTATTTTTTTTTCGACTCAGGTTGCTCTTCTGTTTCATGGCTGCGGAATGACGCGGAAGGTCGTGAAAAAACCTGTTTAACGAGAGAAACGTACCAGGAGACACCATTATATAACATCGTTTATTGAAAAGACTAACGTGGCGATGGTTCTTTCACTTAACGTAATGAATATTTTGTTTTTGAATTGTCGGTACATAAGTTAGACATAAATATCAATCGAATGTAAAAAACAAATTCCATTAATATTACAATATATTTTTAATGAAATCAAATAATTCGAAGGGAATATCAATTAATACTTGTGCATGTGAAAAATTTTACACGAAAGTACTCAAAAGAGTCAACATGTTTGAAAACAAAGCAATTCGTCAATACAACTCCCCTAACTTTTCGAAGCACATTCCAACCGATTAAAAAATAAACGTTTAAACCCCTTTATACATCTCGACCATCTCTCAATTGTAATTCGGTGAAAGAAACATCTACTACACAACCACGTATTCGATTTTATTTCCATTCCCTGTGCAGCTTTGAAATAAAATCACACGGATCATGAATCTGTTTTTCCTGAATTTCAATTGCTCTCTTGAAGCATCATCGATAATTGTTCCAAAAATCATTATGTGACATTCGCAAGCTTCAAGTTTCGACAAGTCAGAATAAAATGTATACAAACGCATTTTAAAAGTATTTTTTTTTACTAACCTTCGTAAACCCAGTCAGGCACACCGTTGTAAACGGCTCCGAAAGCTCCATTGGCGGTGATCTGATAGTCCTCGGCAACTTCGGCTCTTGGCCGGTAATAAATGTTGCTCTGAATCACGTACACCAAGGAATTACCGCGAGGCCCCCAAAGTGCCAACTGCAGACCCGACGTGTCGTTTCCCGTAAGCGGAGTTTCTTCCCTGAAAACAGTTTCTTCAGTCAATATCTTCTGATTTCTTCATGAAGCGATAGTAGTCAAAATGAAGCTATATTTCTAATTTATCGACAGTTTCTAGATTTTTATCGCTTTAAATGATTCGATTCAATTTTACGGATGGTTACTTTACGATGTTCAATTGCGTGTGAAGAAATAATTGTTTGTAGCGAATACCAAAGACGGGAACGTTACGACGTGTAAAAATAAAGTTACTAAATTATATTTTATTTTAAGGTAAACATTTAGTGTGATAAAATCATCGCTAAATAAAATACTACACGAGGAAAATAATCCACGAAACGTTTGAAAAATATCTTCGAAAATTCCGTACCGGAAAACGCATGCGATAAGAGGTAGCCTGTCGACTTGAGCAGGGATCCTCGAACCCGTAAATATCTCTTTGCTTTACACAAAAAAACAGTCATAAGTCAGTTTTTTGCCATTCAATATCGAGAAAAGAAGCATAAGCGCGACCTGAAAGAGGTTTCTGGACAATGCACTCGTGCTGTGCCGTTCTTCCATCGTATACAAAAGTCGACATCCTACACAATATCGCGTACAGCCTCGGTCATTAATATTTTCCCTACAGATTTTCCGACCAAGTATTCTGTAAGATTGCGTTAGAACGTTCGAACACGTAATTTTTTATAATCCACCCTTTTGTCGTTTGTTAAAAAGAGAACAATAAAAATGTTCTTATGTACGTATCGATAAGTTTGGAGAAAACGAGCACCTTTGTGCTACAAAGTTGTCGTTACTTCACTTTGGTGCGTCTAGATTCGTCAATATGAAAATTTATTTGCATTGCAATGATCAATATTTTAAATTGATTGATTGTATTATGACAAGTTTTATCTTATAACTTGATTCTCTAATCGCAATTGAGGCAATAAAAATCAGTTTACAGTAAAGCCTCGCTTGTTCGACAATCCTACCCTTGTTAGTATGACAGTGGGCGGAGACTTCTTCCCTTCCACAAACAACTGAGCCAATCTCGTTCATTTAACGTCATATTTATCGTGGTTACAACAATGCCGATCACATTAGGTCCTACTGACATTAATGTCTGACCACGATAGTCTGTTACTACTCAATCTGGCAGTAAACCAAGGGTTGACAATAGGAACACATATCTTGTGGATTTCCATTATCAATATTTTATCCTGGGGGACAATGAATAAACGAAAACAAATAGTCAGTTTCTTACAGCACAGATTTTAAGTAGTAACAGAACATATTGATCAGACATTAAAGTTCAACAAGGATTTTTAACTGAATTTGAATAAAATGGGATACTGATCATTACCAAAATATATTTAGCTGAATCATAGAGGTGAGAATGGAAATGGAAAAAATTCAAATTTTAGGAAATCTTTAAAAGAAATCAAGAACCCATCATGAATGATCGCTTCATTGTAGGTTGTACATAAAATCTCCGTCGCATGTTCCGAAATGCAATGTTAGTGGGACCCATCATAAACCCAGTTCCCTGGACCAGTACGCCGCTTGAATACCACCAGCTTTATTTATGGCTTTTTTGGGGGCAGAACCTTCCTTTGAAGCATCCTGAACGAGAACGACGATGACGAGGGTGCGGCCTCGTATCTTCTCGAAATATGAAAGTCTTCATCGATTTCCTCGCGCATACTGTCGTCGAACTACAACGAGATACAAGTTCGGGGTAGTCGAAATTCCGGAGTGTACGTAATCTTCGGTATTGCCGAGATACGGCCGCTCGTAGACCGACTTCTTCGCTTCTAGTATTCGATATTGTCTTTCAAAAATGTCGCTTCGAAGTTCAGCCGTTCCTTTATCTTCTTTTGTATTACGTGATTAACGAGGCGTTACGCTTATCTATTATATTTCAAACTTCGTAAAAACAATAAGTAGTATATGTATCAGAAATGAAAATCACTTTGAATTTTTAATGATTTCAGAAATTATGCACCAAATTAAGTTTTAATGTACAATTCGAAAGGGTATGTCAGAATCATTACGTCTTATTAAAGTGGGTTTCGGATCTCTTGGTTGAAAGATTTAGATGAAAATGCATGCAATGAAGTCTAGTTTAACAGAATTTCACTTATTTCATTCTTTTAAATATTAATGTTGAAAATTCAATTAATATTGACGTTGAAAATCGAGTTTTTTTTATTTTTTCGAGGTTTTTGACACTTTCTTGTATAGAAATGTAAAGTGATTCATGTACCATCTGAAAGTATATTTTATATTTTTTTGAATGATATTTTAATGAATAAATTCCATTAAATAAAGTTCCATTCTCTAGAGGTCAATTGTCGCCGGTAATAACGAAAAATCGCTGTAAAAATTGTAAACCACCTATAATCACCTATATTTGGAGAAAATGATCAGCTGGGATTTCCTGGTTTGCAAATTTTGAAGATAAATAGTTGTACAAATAAAGTCGTGAAAGCCGTTTTTCTCCACATTTTTGTCAGACCTATGACCCTTTAAGGATAGCTGTCCTCCTTCATTATATTTACACAAATAATCGAGAGGAAAGACCAGTCTGCATGATAAAAAAAGATTTCACAATGAGCCGTGGCAATTTTGAAATTCGAAAATACTCAGTGTTCAACAGATGAAAATGATGATCCTGCCCAATATTTTACTGGAGACCTCTTGGCCAGAAAATATTAAAATTGTTATCAGAGCGTGACGTGAACATTTTGAAATTCTAAAACACCAACGGTCATGAATTTTAAAGTAATCTCTCAATGCTCGTCAGAGGAAATTTACGATCGTTACTAATTTTTCCACTGAAGCCTGTTTGGGATCCCAAGAAAGGCATAGACCTAATTCCAGGCTTTACTTTGTAAGTATTAAAATTATAGAATTTAAAAATAGCCGCATCGGACTCTTGAAAATTTGTCATACTTAGGAACAATCTTCAATTCCCCCTAACGAGTATAGGAATTGAGTTAAAAATTGGTGACATTATATTTTAGAATTTAAAAATGGCTTCATCACACTCTGGAGTCTTCTTTTATCATTCGGTAAAATTCTGAAATGCCTCCAGACAAAAATTAAACATTCCTTCTTACTTATAGTTTGGCCGCTATTTCATATCCTTTGGATTCAACATGCTGAAGAGTGTAACCAAAAAATAATTGTTATAAATTAATCATCAATCCAGACCGAATTTTCTGAATTAAATTTTTAACCCATTAACGTCCAAAAGCTTGGAATTATTAGCTCATTTTCGAGGTCACTACCAAATTGGAAAATGGAATAGAACAGGATGGAACTCGATGATTTTATTTTGGGGCGTGCTCTTTCGATTCCTTGGATCAAAATTAAGCTTCTATGACTATTCAAAGAAATAAACCGAATTATATTGGACAAAGTACAGAAAAATAAAAAACTTCAATGCGTTTCAAATTATGGATAAAGGTGGATTCAATATTTTGGTTACAAGGAAATTTATTGTTTTTAATTGCATACAGTTTATCCTTTTAAAAATGGCAAAAGATTGCGAAAATTAAAAAAAAAGTATTTTCTTTGAATAATTCTGATATAAAATGATTCTGAACCAAATTTTTTCTTTCAAAGTCTTAAATTTTTGTAGATTGAATATTTGGGATCATTTTTAAGTATATTTGACACAAGCTATACTGGAACATAAAAATTTACGAAAGTTTTCTCACCCCACTATCACTGAAAGCTTTAGAATCTTTGTACAATTTTATTTACAAATAAAATAAAAAAATGATACAAATGAAAGATTTCTAAACTTTTTTGACGATAACGTTATAAAAACTCATTATTTTCCAACCGCCATTATCGCCATCGTGAAATATACTGAAAATGATCAAAAATATTCAAACAACAAAAATGTCATCCTTTGAACGAAAAAAATTTGGTTCAAAGTCATTTTATATCAGAATTATTCAGATAAAACACGCATTTACACAATTTTTCGTCATTTTTAAGAGGTCAATATCCATTATGCGCTTTTAAAAAAGTTTTCAATTTTTTTGTGAAAACAGAAACTCCACCATATTATTTTCTTAGTGCATAGGAATACAATTTCCACTCAGAAATGATAAAGAGCACACAAAAAAAGGGGGCACCTCAAAAACCCGAAAAATTACAAAACAGACACTACAAAAACCCAACATTTTGAAAAACAGACATTCATAAACCAGACTGCATTTGGAAATGTCAGTTTTTTTAAATGTCTATTTTTGAAATTTCTGGTTTTTGAATGTCTGTTTTTTAAATGTCTGTTTTGTGCTTTGTGGGATTTTTGAGGTGCACCCACGAAAAATCGTAAAATCGTAAAGTTTCCAAACGATCTTTTTAATTTGATGATGAGACTCGAAAATACGCTAAAATTTCCAAGTTTTTGGCGTTTATGGGTAGAATTTCTAATTTGTTTTTGACTGAAAACTATTAGCCTCCCAATAAATACAGACAGGGATCAGTATCCATTAAAATGACAAGGAAATGTAATAAAATTGTCGAAATATTGAAAAGCACTGATCTGACTAATTTCTTACGGGTAGCTAAAAATCAGTGTATTGTGAACTACTAGAATTTTACGTCTATTGTTCAGTGGCCCCGCAAGACATCGCGTGTATTTAAATATCAGGTAGTTAAATGCGGGCGGTCCTCGCAAAGGGCAGCTCTTCAAAGCCGAAGCTAGTTCAGAGGGTCGTTAAATACGTGCGCATGTACGTGAACATTGTTCATGGCGGTCACTGTGAAATTTATTCTTACCGTTAACATCAGCATTTTCGAAATCGGTGATAACAATTGCTCATGATAAATTTGAAAAAAAAATGCTGGATCCTCTTGGCGATTTTCAAACAAAATTTTAGTATTTTAACTGATATTTTAAAGACAGGCTTTTTTATACGAATATTTATCATAGGTTTCAAATTAATTTACATTTTTGCGGCCGTCTTTGGATTGAGTATAGTGATTCTGGAAATAGTCCTGTCTCTGGGTTTGGAGATCGGTCTCAATTTGTTTGCCTGTGTAATTAATATATAAGAATCATTTCTTAAAATTTTAATGATAGAAGGAAACTAGTACACAAAACTCTGAAAGTATAATTAAGAGTCATAATTGCTCAAAGGGAATTTAAATAACCTTTCGAACCTCAACCATGATCACAAACATTGTGATTATATACGTGATACGTAATAAAACACAAAGTTAATACTTTTTGAAATGCATCTAAGAACGAGGGAATCCGACAGGAAACTCTTACGTGCGAATAATGCTTTAACAATAAAAAAGCCGAGTTTTCATCATTCCATGGTCACGACTAACTAAAAAAGTAGATTTATCAAGACAGCGCTCTAGGTAGTATAATGGAAAAAGGATCGTATGTGAATGGGTGAAATACAATACCTGTACTCGTCGGGTAAGATAAATGGCGCTAATAACAGAAATATTTATTACGATACTCCGGGTTTCTAATAAGCCGCGGACATGGCAATTACGATTAAAGGATATAAATGAAGTTCTCCACGTCGCTTTTAAACGTAATTTAAGGTCGGTCGTGTATCATATATTCCGTACGCCTGTTGTCGTATATGATGCTCAGGAATTCGGTATTACGGCGCCACTTTCCTATATGAACGAGCGTAGGTCTTACTCGAAAATGTAATATTCGAGGAAGAATTTTTGCGAACATCTCTGGATACCTTGTTTTTTAATCGTTCCAACAGATAGAGAAAAGTTAAAATTAGTTTTTACAACACTCTTTTAATATTGATCACTGCTCAATGTTAAAATAAACGTCAAATAATATGTCAAAATATAAAAAGGTTTTATCGCGTATACAATTTAAAATATTTTGTAAATACAAAATAATTAATTACTTTTAATTTTTTATGTTAAGATTGTAAGTAGGACTCGTAGATAAAGGCATGAAAATTACTAATAAACTTTAGGTTTTATATTACAACAAACTGCGTTTCTGGACTATTGTCGCCTAGTCAAAATGTGTAAATTGTGTAAAATTATGTTTTTAAAACATGTCTGAAAAAATGAAAAATTTCGATAACCCATAACAATAACTCAATTAAAAATCAAAACATAATATATGCAACTTTTTCATTTCATTTGGTATTCTTTTATTTCTGAGGAGAAAAAAACTATATAATTTTTGTAAATTTCTGTAAAAAAAATTAATAATATACTAGATACGACCATAGAACTAGTAACTAAGTAAATAAATACAAACAATCAAATAATACAATTAATTAAAACTATTAATGAAAACTATAAATCTTTGTATTTTCATTATTTCTCAATAACATTTATATTAACGACAAGAAAATTTATTAACCAAAACTGAATAAAGAGTAAAAAAACCAATAATTTACGGTAAAAAAAAATGTATCTAGGAAAGAAAAAATATTGTAGTGTGTTATAAAAGATGTTGAATACAAATGATTTGAGTGATTATAAACGAAAAGAATTTGAAGAAAGAAGATATCCTTTTTTACAAATAATTTGTCTCCCTTCTTTTAAAATATTAGGTATTAACACTTATCAATATTCTGTAGTTTCACAATATATCCGTGAAATAGTATTATAAATTAAAAAAAAACTCAAGAAAAAATGACAAAATATCAAATTACAGATTTTAAAAGTTTTAAAAATTTAAAATATTTTTTTCTTCTCAGAAACAGATAAACGAAATTTGAATGATAATTTGCACGTATTATCTACAAATTTGGAAATTCTAAAGAATAATTTTTTCGGTGTTTTTGCAAAAAAATTTTTAAAAAAATCGAATTAATGTTATTGGTTATCGAAACTTTCCATTTTTTAAAATAAATTTTTAGTAAGTATGAAAATGCAACAAAATAAGTCTAGAAGCGACTGAAACTATTGACAATGGAGGAAATTTCGAGCATTTGAAAAAAATGTGCAAAACTCCCTTTTGGTTTTGTTCAACAAATCATCAGCAATTCGTAAAAAATAGATAAAGAATTTGTTAAAATAAATCATGAAGTCCATCAAAGTGTATATTATTTTTGTTGTGTTCACAGATTTTAGTGAAATTGCAATCGGTATTACCCGACGTAGATTTTTGTATATGTTTTCAGGTCTACTCTAGGCTATAAAATGGTTTAAAAACTGAGAATTGACAATTTTTATAGTTTTTTAACAAATTTATATCCAATATAAGGTTTCTTACGTGATTTTTCACAAATAACGACCGGTTTTTTATTGAAAAACTTTCGATACATGCACTAAAACACTCTTAAAAACCGGGAATTAATACTTTGAAAATATTGAGGTACATTTTTTTTTAATTTTTTGTCCAACATGGCAGCGATCGATAAGCAACAACTGAATTTTCTCTTTTGTACAAATAATATTAAAGTTGTTTAGTTTATTTTACTCTTATGATGTTCAATTATACATAAAACTTTACGGCGTGGAGAGTCTAAAGACACTAATTAAAAATATTTCGTTAGATAGAAAAATTCAAAATGACGGAACCAATATGGCGGTCAAAATATTGTCATTATGCTTAGTCAATAATCAGAGGTTTTAATGGTCTTATGGTTTTTATTTTATATAATGGTCATGTACAAAATCAAATCATCGATTTAGGTACAAAACTAAACTCAGAACTCTTATCCACAAAAACTTCTATTTTTTTCAAAGTAAGTTAAGTACTAATGCCCGTTTTTAATACTTTTTAGCGCATAGAATTGATTATTTCAATTAAAAAATAGTTCATTACTCGTGAAAAAGTCGCGTAAAAACGTGATTTTGTATACAAATGTGTTAAAAACGATAAAAATTAACATTTTACCGTTTATAAAACTATTCTATCATGTAGAACGGACTCGAAGACTTGTAGAAACATTTACGACATGTAAAACTGATTGCGATTTCATTAAAATCGTTAAGCTTACGGATCATGTAAAATTTGATGGCAAAATGCGATTTCCTTTATTTTTTAATCTTTACATTTCAGTATAATATATTGCATCAGTGTGGCTGCATATTTTTTAATGTTTTTGGCATTTTGAACATCTAACTTACAATTTTTCAAGATGGCGAAAAAAAACAGTCATACGAAAATCACAAAAAATTTTCTAGCACGTGAATTAATTATCCAAACACAATTTAACGGCGATCTGAGTCCTCGAAACGGCACATAAAGTATGCGCTCGTTCTCCATAAACTACGGACGTTAAAAGTGCCGGAGTCGAAATCACGACGCGTCACCGTTACAAAACGTGCCGGAAGTTCGGTAGGAAGATTCAACCCGCGGGAATGGCGCTCGTTTTCGCGAGACTCACTTAAACTAACGTCAAGATAATATATAAATTCGCGAATGAGAAATTCTGTAGGTCCATGCGGAATAGGCAGGACGAACCGCATACTTATATATATGTATATATACTTATATATACAGGGTGTGCTAGGGTGGATTAAATTCACGCGGTAGTTGCGCGGGCGCAGTTAGTAATTTGCACCCAGTCGCGGTCCGGGCGACGACGCGACGCGACGCTCGCGGGATTAAAATGCAAATCTAAATTTTAGCCGGAAATAAGTCTGAAATATGATTATAACGTAAATGCGATAAGTTTACGGCTCGTTTACTTACATAGTTTCCAGGTTCACGATCTTGTACTGCGCCAAGTACGTGTGACGAAAGAGCTGCAACAGACAAAGAAACGATCGTTATCTTTAAGTTTTACAAAACTAAACTAGTTTTGTGTACATAAGTAAGTAGTAACATTCCGCACGTGTGAGACATTCAAAATCATGAAGTAATCAACGGGATATGTAAAATTAGTGTAATTCGATTTAATAAAATAAAAATTCACATTATTTCTTGAAAGCATAATTCAGATATGTAATAAAAATGGTATTTTAAAATTTCTAGTACACGCCGAAATTCCATTGATGTTGAAATTAAATAAAAATTGAATCTATGTAGAAATCAATTTTGCTTTAACAGTAATGCGGCCTGAATTGATCCGCAATTTTACTACTACGCTATTTTTAGTATTGGAATTAAAAAAATAAAACTGATGTAATTTGAAGAACTATCTCGAAATGATCTTTATACGTAATCGTTACTTTAAAAGTATCGTATAAATGAATTCGCGAAACCTCTTGAAATACCCACAGGGAAAATATATTTCAAATAATCCAAACCTAATAACTTAGTTTAGTAAAAGGAGAGCTTTTATTTCCAAGAAGGAATATGCCGACCGAGAAATCTCATACCGGAACCTCGATGGCCTATTCCGAGAGTAGCGAAGTTATCCGTGGATACGATAGGTCATAGGTTATCTGCGACATGCATAAAGCCCCCATCCTTGCGTATTGAAGTAACGAGGACTTTGAGGTCGTTTTAAGTTGCCTTCGGGCTGGAGAGAATTTCATATCGCGAATGTATCGCATAATTATGCCCTTGCACGTTATTCTGTTTTACTATTGCGGCCATCGGTAAATAAAGTGAATAATAACAATGTATGGAAAAATTATCGATGTTTTTAGTAAGGCTAATAAGGAGTATGCATTAGGAGTTGGTCCATGTTACAACATGAATAATCGTACTTATTATCCTTGGTATCTACAAAGTTACTACGTTTCAAAAAAATTATGGCATCGATCGCTGATTCCTATAATACAAGAATTTTTCACATAATTTTGCCTTAAAAATCTTTAGATACAATGTGATGTTGATTCATTTTACGTCTAACATGAAATTCTGTTTTAGTGAAAACGGTTGATAGGTACAGTCCCATTAAACGATTTTGAGTAATTTCAAACTAGATCATATTAAATTAATTAACACATAAACATTAATAATAATCTTGCTTTATATGGAGATAAGAATAAGAATACTTTTGTACTCATTTAGTGAGTAAAAATCTGAAAATTTTTGTTTTTAGTAAAAGTAATTATTTTTAGAAATGTTTTAAATCGATCGAATTTCAAGTTTCTTACCACAACTAAAATCGTTATTAAAAATGTCTGATATACGTTCTAGTTTATGCAGTCTCACTTTGCACAATTTACACGGCTGAGACGTTGCCCTCTCCAAACTCTCATATCTTAAAGGTGCCCTATTCAGCTAATTTTTTACATATGGGGCAGGGGAGCGGAAATTTACATAAGAATAGTACATAAAATCTAAGGAGCGTAAAAATGTGCGAAAGTGAAGTGGGAGAAGAACTCCTATAATTCTGAGCAAACATATAAGTTATGAACAGTTCCATAACCAACATATTTTTTAAGTTTTTCATTAAATTAAACATTAATTGTTTTTCTGCTTCTTACCAAATTTTTAGATGTGGGTCGAAAAACCGACAAATAAAAAAACCGATATGTCAAAAAAACGACAGTTATAAAGTCGACAGTTGAAAAGTCAACAAAAAAACAATATACACATCGACAAACGGACAGTTATTATTTGTGTCGATTTTTGTTTACCTGTGGTTTTTTAATTTGTTAGTTTTTCGACCCGCACACACTGTCATTTTTTTACTTTCCGCATATCGGTTTTCTAATTGTCAATTTTTGGACCTATCAGCTTTTTGATTTGTCGGTTTTTCGACCCTCACCCAAATTTTCGACAGGTAGTTAATACTGTTAGGTTGGTGTGGTTTAGATTTGCTATGATTCTGTTGGTTTTTAAATATTTTTTGTGAAATTAATTTTTTTTATTTAAGTTTTTAAGTTTTTATTTATAAAAAATTGCTTTTGAAGAATTATTTGTAGTAGTTTTTTGTCGTAGCTTTCATTGAAAAGTTTTTTGTGAAAATGGACCTTAAATTGTTATATTTCAGGTTAATGACACACACAAATATCATATAATTAGGGACATGTATTCAAGCAGTTATAAATAATATTCAGAATGAAATAGTATTTAGAGTATTATATAAAAAGATTTTTTATACTGATTAGAAATTATATTTAGTTCCCTACCCCAATGAAAGTAAAAACTTTAGACCTTAAACATGCGGCTTGTGACTTACTTTCGAAAAAGTGGTTTCAGAAAATAAAATTATTTACAAAACTATCTTCCAAAAAATACTTTGAACATAATTCGTTACTTTATTTATTTCAGTTATTAATAAATAATTAAATTCTCAGTAACGAATGAATGGAAATATCTGATTACATTCTGATGTGTTGTTATTTTCTGCAGTAATGATTATGAATGTGGGTTTAGTTTCATATTCGTTAGTAAATTATTACGCTTCGTTCGCAATGCTATTGTGGAATAAAATGTCTTACCTAATCAAACCTAAAACGTCTAAAAAGTCAAAAAAACTAATGTAACGAACATTTGTTATTTCTGCATAAAGTTATTGTTGTTATAGTTATTTTTCTAAAGTCATTTTTGTTCTACATTATTTTTTACCAAGTTATTTATAAGAAACCTGCATATTTTGTCGACGGTTTTCGATGTGCTGAATCAAAATCTGGTGGTATAATTGTCCTACAGCGTCAACATTTTGAGATATCCTGACCTAAAATGACTAAAAGAAATTTTAAAGTTGATGAATCGTTTTAATCTGGTTCTTGCCAAAGTGTGAACAAACACTTTGTGCCGCCACAAAAATTTGTCGAATATAAACAAAAACAGTGTTTTCTGTCCTTTAGGGTAGGATATGGCAAAATCCTAACGTGATGGAACAATTCCACGGCCAGATTTAGATTCAGCTCATTGACAACCTTCGGAAAAGTCTAGTCCGGTTTCATTTTGTTGGCCTGTGTAATTTATTTAGTCGTGATAAAAAAGCTACCAAAAAATTTTCAGCGCTCTGTCAATAACTTTCTGCATTTGGAGAAACAAGATCGTTCAACTTTTTTTTAAATAGTAAACGTTCTTCCTAAATAATAACTACATATATGGAATATACGGAATAAAGGTACATTATAAAAATAGAAAATTAATCAGATTTTTCTTATAAAAGATCCTATTATATTCTTCCTTCCGGTGATATTTCATTTTGGATATTGGAATTAACTGTACTTATTTTGTTTCTATATTTGTATATTTGTTTACATTTTCTTAAAATACACGTCTATACACGTCTCCTAAATTCTCAACAAATTTTATTATGCCGTTTTCATTATAGTACCCAAGGTGTTAAAATAGAAATTGAAACATTAAAAGCGAATTTTCACGATTATAGGCAACGAATAATTACTAATAAATATTTTCACGAGAAAGCCCATGAAAAAATCTATAAAAGCCATGAATTCGACATTTTTTTTATTATCTGCATTAATGGGAAAATAATGAATAATCTTTCATACTGAAGATCCGCATACATAAAAAAACTCTAAATATTGTTATTGAAAATATAAACATTTTTTATATGGACTAAAATTAAAAAATTACATTCCGGAATGATATATACATAAGCTGATTTTGTCCAAAATTATATATTCAAATAAATACTGTCCAGTCACTCACCGTCGGAATTTTAGGTAGGGAATATTATTTTGAACTGATTTCCTTTCACCTGAAGTTTATTTTACCTGTTATTATGGTCATGTCTAACACATTTAGATGAATACCAGGTGAAAAAATGTATTACAAATTGTGTAATAAACATATACAATTTATTGCATCAAACATTTACCCCAAAAGTTATTATACACAATTTGTGTACAAAATGTATCAAATTTGGAGAAAATTGTGTATCACGAAAACATATTTCCCACAATTTATTTTTATATAATTTAATCCAAATTTTTCAAACTTTATACAAATTGTAGGATGACTTGAAATTTCATGCAAAAATGGAAAGGATATGAAAACGTGGATTTTACAATAGATCGATGCGAAAATCTCTATGATGAATTCTGATTTCGCTGAAATTTCTGTGATACGATGACGACATGGAGATATAAACGCCAAACAGAATTTTGCAATTTGTAGTTATTTCCAAAGTCTTTGACTAATTTTCTTCGAGATCGTTTTGTTTCAATTGTGTATTTAAAATATTTGAATAAGAAAAAAATAAGTTGTCTGATAACAAATTTGGACCTGGCTCGTGTTTGACATGTAGACTTTGTAATTTTTTTCTTGACTATTTACTGATATCTTTACAGATGCATTTTAGTGTACAAATTAATAATACATTTAGGATGAAGAACGTAATGTTTTAAAATATATCATCGACAAACATGGATTTTTGATTGTGGAAAAAATACTCATATATTATTTCATTATACATATAATATCCAATAGTGCAACTTCAGCGTCATAAAATCTAGTAGAATCGAATTGATGAAATCGATTTAAAAATTCTTACTTGATTGAAACTTAATTGGCCTCTAAATTTCCTGCAGCGAGATTCATGAAGTGAAAAGTCACTCTTAAAGAGTAAAAATTCACCAATTCAACAAATGGCTGAATTATCACTCCATAAAGAGTGATTGTACACTCCAAGGAATTTACAGAAAGCACGAACTGAGACAAAAGAACATCTACCGAATCGATGTACTTCCTACCTGTTCGATTTTCGTCGAAAAAATCGAAATAATAAAATATATGGAATAAAAATTATGGTGTAGATATATCAATATTAATCGAAAAAATTGGATAACCATATTACGCTTCTTGTAAGAAATTGATTACCCTTTTTCACCATTAAAATAGTGTTGTCTCATCTAAAATGGCAGACACATATATCAATGTAAATCATCTGTAAGGATACCAGTTAATAATCCCAGAAAAAAATTACTAATTCAAAATGTCAGACATGGGCCATCTGCTACATTCAATGAGCTCTTGCATTGTTTTAAAATGTCCCGACATGTTAAAAAAATATATTGGAATAAAAGAAATAAACCCAGAATGTATTAATATCTCAAAAAAAAGTCATTTCACTCCAGCATAAAACTGCGGCAACGTAATTCATCATTCTGAACAAATATAAACTCTTGTGCCGTTGACGTACCTTTCAAGCATACGCAAACGTTTGATCGCTTATTTTATGCATACGGCATAATTCATGATACAGATCCGATTATATCTAACCCATTGTTACAAAGTACGTATTACAATAGCTACGAGATAGCAAAGAGCCTATTTAATGTACTAATAATTTTCACGAAATAAATTACTATCGCATGGATGGCAGCGGGCGAGATACGGCGGTTCGTGTGCGTCAAACATCATCAATAATACTCGTCGATACTGGGAAGGATTCATGGTGCCCGGTGCGCTATTTTGCCTCCATTAACTCTTTCACAGCAGTGCGCCATAAATCATGCTGTATTGCGATGGGATCGGAATTGCGTCATTTTCACGTACTACTGCGAATCATCTCCGCCAACGAGTTCCGAATATTTTGAGTTTCAACTATTTTTTTCATTCTCTCGTACTACAGTCTTATATTTATTCTCTTTAGATCTATCGATTGATCATGGAAATGAACTTAAATGACATTAACATCAGTATTATCAAAAAAATTAAAACAATAAACGTCTTGGCAAAATAGAATTATTTGTTCCAGCCAGGATGAGAAACTAAGTTACGTGATGAACATTCTCAATGAAACAAATTCCCCCAAAAATTGTGCTTTTTATATTCATCGCAAATATCAATCTGGATCTTATTACGATGAAATTTTGAAAATGCATCATCGCCGAGATACAGATGTAAAATGAAGCGTCCGAATTGCGGGCGTTAACGGCCAATCGTGGCGATTAGGGATGCGGCCGACCAGACCCGATTGGACGATTGTCCGAAATTACCGATGGTGCCCTTTCGATGCCCCGATTCCCGCCTACGTTCGGGAATTTCCGATGCTATTTTTAATCCAGCCACGAACAAATCGCTAGGTTGTACGCCATCGACAATTGCTTTCGACTGGCTATTTGCGGAATCATGAACGCATTGCATTAATGCAACCACATTCGCCTCCTACGTTTTTTTTACATTCATGATGCTTTCATACGTAGAAAGGTGACGTCTTCATGTTATGTGATTGGATAATTTTTCAATAAAATAATTCATGTTTCTCCAGAACTTCCTTTTAGACTAAATACCACATATAAAATAATTTTTCAAATCGGTCTCGACAAAGCTTTTAAGAATTTTATTACACGCATTTGACATAAATTTTATTAAATTTGATTGAAAATTGCGTTCTACAATACATTTTGTCCGCGAAAACTCAATTGACTGTGAGCCGCTCAACAGTAAGTAGTTACAGCCAGTCAGTGTAAGACAGACAATAATGTGTGAATATTTATTTCATATTAAAAAAATATATATATTAAAAATATATATTAAAAAAAAAAACCTATAAACCAAATAGAAATGAGTGATTATTCACATAAACCTATTCAGTTACACCCTGTATTATCGTCATTTATTTCACTTGGGTAATATAAGTTTTTAAATCTGCCTCGACAAAGATTTAGAGCAGTTTATTACATACATTTCACCAAAATTTTATTGAATTTGGTTGAGGATTGCTTTCGAAAACATAATTTGTCCGCAAAAACTTGACTACGAGCCGCTCCGAGATAAGTAGTTACAGACAGTCGGCGTACGACATGTCAAATGCATGTGCCGACATTAATGTAATAGTTACTATACTGAAATTCACAATAAACACGAAAAGTAGTCAAGTGCAGATAAAGCTCAACTTGAATTTAACTCCACGAAAATTCATAGAAGTCATTATCTATATTCTTAGCACATGTTTATTCAACATATATATATATAATGTATGTATATGAAATATAATTTTTCAAATTGGTCTCGACAAAGTTTTTGAGAATTGTATTAGAGTCATTTGGCACAAATTTAATTGAATTTGGTTGATTATTGCATTCGAAAACATAATTTGTCCCGAAAAACTTGGTTGGCTGTGAGTCGCCCGGCTGTAAGTAGTTACATCCGGCTAGTGTAAGACATCAGTTTTATGTGTCAATATTAAAACATAAAAATCAGAAGGAAAAAAATTTAAATACAGTCAGAAGTCTTTCGGCTTTCAAATTAAAAAAAAAAGTTGTGGACCGTATAAAAATTATAGCAGTTGCAAGTGTTTATTTACTAGAACCTACCCAAAAATCGTTTTAAATTTATTTTTAGGGTTCGCAGTACAACATTAATTTGGTCGTGTAGGATCTTTGACTTACTTATGAAGTACCAAGATTAAAGGAGAATAAAAAACCACCGTCACTCTGTTTCTTCGTTAACAGATAATGCGAAAGCTTTCATGACTTTCTGGACCACTTCTTGAAAGCAAACAAACGGAATTACTATTCGGAGGAATGTGGACAGTGCCGTAACCGTTTTGTTGCTATGCGACTTTTTGAAAGGTCAATCTCGTCGCGACTTCTCGTGTAAAAGCGTCGTTATCCGACGCGGAAGAAATTCATGCCGCATTTCCGTCGACATAAATCCGAATCTACGGTCAACGTGTTTGCAGTAACAGTAATAGCCCTTTCATAATGCACTGCAGTAACGGCTCGAAGTAGACTATAAGGCTAATTATTTTACTGCAGTCAAGAATAGTAAAATTCTTGAAAGGTGTAATTTCGCCCCTTTCGCTCGATGTGAAAGCGTGCTCTTAAATCTGTGCAAAAAAATGTGTTACTACCAAGCGTTAACGTTCGGTTGTAAAAATAAAATTAAGTGGAATTGCTTGAAACTGCACAAGAGGAAACTTTAATTTTATAATCATAAATACAAAAATATACTATATCTCCAAAAATTAACGAAAATATTTTATAATGATGAAATAACGTAAATTATTATGGAAAATAGTACAAACACATGCTGAAACAAAAAAAAGGGATACTTGCTTAGAAACACTGGAAATGTACCTATGAGAAATAGAAGTAGTGAACTCGTATTGCAACGTATATTATTCCCTTAACTCTCTCCACTTTCTCAGTAGTATTATCTGAAGATGGTCAGACTCTTAAAACTTAAATTACTTTTCTTTACTTTCTTCAACGCGTCCTGTACACTTTATTTTCTAGAAACTTTATTTCGATCTTCTAAAATAATTCAACAACCGAAAAATACAAAACATTCATTTTGTAGTGAAATAATATGGTCGTTAATAACGAAATGATGATGTTTTCCATATTGAAAATGGGTGGTCAATTTTTATTTCTAACAGGAGCGGTCAAATAGTAGACTCTTGAATTAAGTTATTGTCAATTTCCCAGTAATAAAAACTTCCGTAAACTTCGAAATCATGTTCGAAACGAACTTCAAATATTTTTCGATTGGATATCCCAGTAATTCTCAAATGTGTGCTTACTATGGTCTCAGTTGTACAATATAACAGTATATGAACTCAAGTTTTTACGAAGTTTACTCCGCATGATTTTGATACAAGAACTAAATCGATTACGGTTTATTTGGTGTTTTCTTAACGTATTGTCTGAAGAAAATTTGATATTACTTTAAGTGCCGTTGATGTCACGATACTTAAAAAGGTCTAGGACTCTTTTCAAGGAACATTTTAATTTCGTATTATTTTTGACGTATTCAATTGATTTACTATTTCTGTTTTTTAATATTTCCGAGTATTTTGAATAGGAATTCTATATGAGAAATGGAAATTATCTGGAAAATTGGAAATGGGTAATCGCAAATTGGATCCCACATGGAAAATTTCAGTACAAAATGTGATTTTCCACTTTTCCGGTGATTTCCCATGTAGAAAATTTTAATGCGATCTTCGATTTCCTAGGTATTTTTCCATTTCCCAGATAATTTCTCATTTCTCATATAGGATCCCATAATGGATTACGGTCGAAATTCCCATAAAGGATCCCATACGGCATTTTAAGTAGGTCATTCACACTTAACACATTATTATTATGTTTAAATTGTTTAAGATAATAACCACAAGTAAAGCTAATTCGATTGTTTGATCGCGTGGAAGAGTGGCGCAGTATAGATAGTAACATTAATTAAGTAGTAACGGAATGTACAGCGCCTTGCTCACAGACGGTCGCGGACTGTTACTACTTAAATTACTTTATATTAGTGTATATACAATAAGCGTAATCGCGATTTCTTAACATTTTTCACGTGGTATAGTAATAGAATTGGCCTTCAGGTATTAGTTCCTACGATACTCTATTGATCAATTGTTCAATTTCGAAGGATACATCATGGGAAACATCCTTAAAACATAAACATGGACTCTTGGAGCTTGTTTCTATTATAATTTCTTAACTTTATAATAATTTCAATGCGGATTCGAAAATTTTGAAACCGTCAAAATCATAAATCGGTTTTTCTACCAGAAAATCAAGGTCTTTCAACTACGAGGAAGAAATTGCCTATAACCGTTACGGTTACGGTTGGGTTACGGGCTACTTACGTACAACTCGTTACGTCGTGGGTTTCACATGAGTTACATGCGAATCGTGAAAATGTTCTCTATACAGGTCGCCCGAATCTCACTTGATAATTCCCGAAATGTACCGACGAAGTGCATTACCGTTGAAATTAATATTTAAACGCGATTTGTCTGAAATACGATCCCGCAGCGGATTATTGGCGCGGAAACGCCGCATCGGCAGTCTATGTAAATGACTTTTATTCCGATAATGGTATTCGATGCGTAACATTATCGGTAACAGAAAAAGGGTGGGGGGTTTTGGAGGATACCAGGGGGCGGAAGTGCCCTACCATGCGCCAGTTGCGAACAGACGGTGCACCGATTTTGCATAAACGTAACGTGCACGTCGTACCGAATACGATTGCTGCCGTCGTGATTTTAGATTCCGCGGCATGTATTTGAAAATCTCGATTCAAAACAAAGGCGACCCACTTCGTATCCTGAGGCGGAATACTTACGGAGATGGGCCGCAACATTCGATAGGTTCAATCGAAGATCCGAGCAAAAAGATCGTTTATTAAAGCGTGGGACACGACCCGAGATTATAGTCACGACGTTCGTCCGGAAATAAGGGAAGATATTACGGGAAGTTTAAGAAATCAAAAAGAATTGTTATTGATATTTTTAATGAATTCATTTTACATTAACGAGGAAATAAAATAAAAACTGTCAAAATTTGAAAATTTAAGCATTTGATGTCATGCAATTCCGAAATAAAAACTTACAATATATGACGTCTTACATTAACCCTTACTTGCCCAAAATGAGAGAAGCAGGTACGTCAACATCAGCTCAGTTTCTACAGTAGAAAGAATATTTTTAATTTTGGAAAATACGTTTCCGACTATTTTGAGGTGTCCTCTATCGATTCCCGTCAAGCAAATGGCCAAAAAACGACTATTTCTGCAAACATTTTTCAAAATAAAAAAAATGCCATGTTTTTTAGGTCGTTTTTTAACAATTTTTCACGTTTTTCGCCACTGAAACGGATTTTAATGAGTGAAATGTATATATAAAAAGTGATCCCAATTGTTGAACATGAATAATATACTAATAGAATATTTTTTAGAAGCAATGTTCGATTCAAAATGGCCGCTAAACGAAGCACGTTTTTTCAAAATTATTATTTCCTTGAAATAGAGAGCATAGAAAGTTTTTTTTAGTAATATAACGACGATATAAATATTAACGGGTTATGGACGAAAACTATAATAATTTTGAGTTGATAAATCTAAAATAGCGGATCCATAAACCTTATGTAAATTGTACCTCTTATGTGAATCGTTGGTCCATAAATGTGTTTCAAAGTTGAAGATATATATTAGATAACTACGAATATCATACATATTTTGACCTGAGAAGATCAAAATCGCGGATTCAATATGGCCACCCGTACGCGGCATTGAATTTCATACACACATTACCTTTGTTAATTAATAATTTTGAAAAAATTTTCTTCGTTCCGTGACCATTTTGATTCGGCCATTGCTTCTAAAAAATATTCTATTAGTATATTATTTATTTTCAACAATCGGGATCACTTTTGATATATACATTTCATTGATTATAATCCGTTTCAATGAAGAAAATCGTGAAAAATAAAAAAAAATGACCTAAAAACATGACAATTTCTTTTTATTTTGCAAAATTGTTACAGAAACAATCGCTTTTGGCCATTTCCTCGACGGGATTTCTTGATGTGCATTCTGTCATGTTTGATAGGTCATCTATCCTCTTTTTACAGTTTACAAGCGTGTATAGTAAAAAAAATACAAAAAATCTGTTGAAAACGAAAGAATCATTGCAGATAGTTATACATCCACATTTAAATTTAAGTAAACAATTAAGGATGCAATTAAAGTAGCAATAATCCCAAGTATGCATAAAAAAAATAGGAAATAATAAACAAATTTAAACAAAGTGACATAAAACGACGTAAAGTACCCTTGTGACCTTTATGGATTACGTCCGAAATGTTTGCTGTCACATCTGCATCTAGAAGTGAGCTCATTATTGACGTCCTGCTATTGATATAACGTCAATGTCGCATGTATGCATTCCAATTATCTTTGCTAGCTCAATATCCATTATTGCTGTCTATGTGACGAGCACGTTATGACACTCGCGTTACATTATTACGTGAAAATCATATTAGAGATACAAGTTCTACGGTACTTGCGGCCGTGAAATGTAATGCTCAAATGGAAAATAAGTTAAATAATATCTTCTCTGAATTTAATTACATATTCTATAACTGAGTTTAAATGCTTTTAATTGACGCTGTAATTAAAATTTATAATATTTTTCTGCATTTTCCTTTCTGAAATGAAAAAATCTTTGTCAAAATTATTAACTTTAATCGCAAATACTTCTTTTGCATAAATTTCTAGAATTTATTTATGTATTAAATTATGTAAATAGTGGTCAGAAGATTGTAATGAAATTATGGCTCAAAATCGAGCAACCTTCATTACGATTCTTAATTAGAATTATTTGCTCAAACACCTTCACTAACGGTGAACAAAATAGTCCACCAAAATACTGTTAAAATAGTGAAAACGTTCGTGTTAACACATCAAAGACGAAATCTATAATAAATTAACATGAACTTTGACAGTATTTTTATTAGAATTAGAACGCAATGGATAAAATTTTGCAACATTACAATTTTGTTAAGAATATAAATAAAGTGTCGAAAATTTCTTTAATATAAATAAGTTTTGACAAAACTAGAAAAGAAATAAATCCGTATTTTCATTTACTTACTTTGTAGTTTATCTAATTTCCATGTAACATACCACCGTATTGTAATTTTCGAATTGTCGCACGGAAAAAATAAATGGCTAAACGTACTAATTAAGTAGTAAGATACGGACCAAACAACTTTCGTAGATGTTCATACTACTTGGTAAGACCAACCGCTTAAGTAGTAACGGCACGAGCGGCGTGGCGCATTTAAAAGTTTTTCGTTCTGTATCTTACTAGGACCTTAACCACCTATTCGTCTTCCAAGTGTCACCTTCAAGTGAAGCACATTATGATGCACTCCGGAAGAGAATAAACCGCATCGAACGTAAACTTTTCGTAACAAATATTTAATTAAGAACACTGTTTAGTCTCCATTTTTCAACGTCAGATTACAACGGACCCAGGAAACCGAAAGTTAAGTATGCGCAGTAAAGCAATTATCCTCCGAATACCAGAGAAATAAACATAAGACCGCAAATTAATTCCATGGCAGCGTCGGTCCTCGAGCAGCGGAGTGTTAAAAATGCATTTCGTCGAGCAGCAGCGACGACGCAATGTTGCACCGGCCGATATCTTCCGAAATTAATTTAAATCGTATTTTATTTCGCACGCTCGTTGAGTCGCAAGCTCCCGGAAACTCAGCTGACGTTCCGCATTTCCGTGGCCAAATTAATTTGGCGTTCGGAATTACTTTGAAAGCCCTTGGAATGATGCGGAAGCTTGGCCGGAATGCGCAATGCCTGGACCTAAGTGACTCCAGGCATCATTGTGGCTCTTTCTAGCGCTAATTGAGCACGCGACGCGATTCTACAATTAAGGTAGGGCCTGGTGATGTAACTTAAAATGGTGGGGTTGAATATTCCATAATGCGATGAAGGAATGACGTCCACCTAAAAATGCATTGGGACACTTGATGATAGGTACCTTAGCATTTAAAGTGATCCACATTGCAAAGGATGCCGAGAACTTACATCTAAGGTAAATTCCATTGTTTCATCACCTGGCTAAATTTAAAAAAATCGTTAAGTTGCAGATTTGACACAGGAAAATGCTGGAATTTAAGTAGTAACAGTCCGCGTCTACTGCGAACAAGACACAGTGACGCCTGTTACTACTTAAATTATAGAATTTTGCAATTCTCATCATACTCCAACCGAATTTATCAGTATCGGAGGTTCCATCTGAGGGCGTAAATCACTCGTGGGTATCCTCATTACACGTATGACTACAAAAAACAACAGTTTTCCTTTGAATTTTCCATTAACGATGCAAATTTTCATTGATGAATAGTAATTTGGTACAAGGCAAGCCACTTGTCTCCGTCATGGAGGCAGTCTGGTGGAAAAAATGAATAGAATGTAAGGGAGAAAGCGAACAAGCGACGTAATTCGTTGGAATCTGTTTGATTTGGTGCAGCTAATGAGCTAGGAGTCCTTGTACCTTTTTCCTCATTCCTGGCACGGTACCAAGCGAGGCTTGAAAAATAAATCGTCCAGTATGAGAAGCGTGTGTTCTGAATGAGAAAGAAGATTAGAAGACAGAGAAAGGACGAAACGTAAAAAAACAGATACGAACAAAGAGAGAGACAGAGACAATTTCGTCGATGGTTGCCAGGAAATAAGGAAAGCGAGAGATATCTGAGTACCTTTGCGGTCCATTGGCTTTCGTTTACGAGACGAGAGCGAACAAATTTAACGGGGTACGGGGTGGAAAAAGGAATAGAAAAGTCGATTCGATCGCTTCTAATGGGAAGTCAATGCCGAAAGCGTCGAACTTCCGGAATTACGATGTGGCATTGAAAAAAAAGGAGGAATCGCGATACTACACCTACCTTTCGCCCCCTCTACGAGATCCACAATTCGGTTGCCGCTTTAACGACCTGCGACAAATCGAAAGTCAGAAATGTGCCATGCACGTTCGTTGTTGCTGAATCTGCGTTCGTTTTCGGCAATCGCGGAAGTAATAACTGGGGGTTGATACGAAAAATAACGAAACTCGATTAACAAATGACATCCGGTTCTTTCGTTCGAAATTGCGAACGAAGTAAATGTCAGTTTCCGTGACTTTTTGTAAAACTACCCTACCAAAAAAGTTTACTGGAAATGAAATTTATTTTTTTTGGAGAAAATTGGATTCGGTACCATTTATTATTTTCTGGTGGTCATTTTGTGATTCAATTTTCATGTTATCGATACTTTCAACAAGACCATGAACAAGAAGAAACATTTTTCAAATACATCTTTAACATCTGCGGATATCCATCTTCTTCTGTTCCAAAAAAATGTTTTAAAATCAATAAAAAATTGATCTGAACATGAGCACAACAGACATTTTTCCTACGACATGTGTCAGAACTAAATCTTCATTGCACTTTCAACTCTTTTGTCAGCTGTTAAAATGTCCTTTGTTAATATATAGAAGCTTTATCAGTATGCTTTTGTCAATCTTTGGTATAACCTATAAACGTTAAGGGTATACTGGTTGGAATTTCAATAAAAATAGTATTTTGAGATATTGGCGTCGATCTGGTCCGTATATCATGGCTTCCTTACGGGCGACGCAAGACATTTATGGGTTTCGTAATAGCGGTGCTTAACAACCATAATCGCCTAAGTTTATCCTCCGAAGATATGTACTAACCTCTAAACTATCTCTAATTATTATTCAAAAGAACGGATAACACATTGGAAATTTCATATCCAATAAACGTTCTTTTAAAGCTTACACGCAGTTTTTCAAGGATTCTAAACTTTTTTTCTTCTACAACAATTGTTCGTACAAAGTAACCGGTCTTGAGTAAAAAAATCATTATTGTGTTGCTCATGCGCTATTTCGGATGCTATTTTGGATTTCGTGGATTATCGAGGTATTTTGATTAGAAATAACGTCTAAATAGAAAACGGATTTTAAAAAATTTGATTTTTTTAATTCAATATAAATTTTAGCGAATTTTTTGTAGTTTTTCGGCATTTTAACTCATTTGAAGCGGAAACGTACACTAAAAACTATCTGGATAGTGACTTTAAGTATTTAACAACCCAGTTTTTGTTAATTAACACCACATTGAAATTAACCCGTTTCGTCCCAAAACGACAAAATTTGTATCCGGTTTTCATTCTCCGTAAGTTTATGGATATCTTTGAGATATTGTTATGAAATATAGGTTTCCGATAGTTTTTAGGTATCCTCTTTCCGAATTTTAAGTCCATTTTTCGATATCACTTTCCATTTTTTATATATGACCACTTAAATGAAAGAAAACGTGGAAAAAGCGAAAACTATTTCAGTAAACTGCAAATTTTATTGCGAAGAAGTTCCGAGATCAGAATCTTGCGGCATAATGAGTTTTACTAAATGTTGGTCAGTATTACGATTTAAATTACAAAATGGCGCTATTAATACATAATTTTTTAGTTATTTGCATTTTATTAAAGTATTTCTTGTATTTGTCGTGTATTTGGCTCAATATGTAGGTTATTATTGAGGTGGCTGAATACAAATCCGTTATTAAATTTTGGAAATTCAAAATGGCGGATCCACTACTTCGATAGTACCAGCTATATTGCATTTAACGTTATTTCCAAAATTGAATAACTGATTTGTATTCATCGAACTTAAAAACAATCTACACGAACATATTCTTTAAAATACACGACAAAATACCAGAACTATTTTAATAAAACGCAAGTAACAAAAAAAATTAATAGCGTCAATTTGAGGACGCCATTTAATAATTTAAATCCTAGTATTGACAAACATTTAGTAAAGCTTAATATGCCACGGGATTCTGAGACCTGACACGATCCTGGAACTCCTTGGCAATAAAAATTGCAGTTTACTGAAATTGTTTTTGCTTTTTTCTACGTTTTCTTTCATTGAAGTGGGATTTAAAAAATGGATTTCAGATTCGAAAACAGAATAACCCAAAAACTATATTTCATAACAATATCTCAAACATATCCATAAACTTACGGAGAATAAAATCCTAAGACAAATTTTGTCGTTTTGGGACGAAACGGGTTAAGGAAGCAAAAGATTTGTAATAGTTGCCTAACCGAATTAAGTAAATTAAAATTGTCCATTATTTAACACTTAAAAAAAAGCGACTGCATCATATAACTTTAGGGAAATCGTCATTTCGGTAATAAAGCACGCTAATATTTCTTGATGAAGTGTTTACCTTCCAGTTAGCTCCCAAGTTTCCATGAGTAATTTATATAACCTGGGCAAGATTGAAACCTCAACTCGTTTTACTTTCTCATTTCTTGGAGGTAAATAATTTAGTTTTTATATCATTACTGGCCTCTTTTACTTTACTACATTTTAAGGCAAGTCCCTAAACTCGGTAAAATTCATCTTATGCAAAATAATATCTAATCTCTTAGTAAATAAAATTCATTTGAATGCAGCATTTGCTGTCGATTGAATTAGCAGAAAAAATTGGCCCTTTCACTCGCAATTATCGTGTTTGTTTTTAACAGTTTGCAATGAGAGCAGCGGCAGAAAAAGACTTTCGCAAAGTTTTAAATATAAATATACGGACAACAATGACGGTTGAGTTCATAAAGTGTAAAAGACTAAAGAACAAGTTTAATATTATCCGTGATCAAAGGCCACTTACAATTAGTGTGAATACAACACTCGCCTTCGTGCAAGAAATGTGTTTTGCAAAAACTTATACTTTCGCTCGTTAACTTATAATGAAAATTAAACGGAGACCAGGCAAGCGAGGAAGATCGCAAAGTTGATATGAAACGCGCCCTTTTCACTCGGTACAACTTCCTCTTTTTTCACAAAGCAAATACTAAAAATCGTACTGTTTTTATTTAGCAAGATATAAACCTAGAAAGTTTAGCATCGATAATGAAAGAAATTTTATGAATAATGTACAGTTATTAATAGTAAACAAATTCTTATTTTGAAAATTATTGCCGCCAAGTAATACAGTAAAAATTATGTTTCAAAATATGTTTATACATTGTTTATATAAGTTAATAATTTACCTTATAATGAAAGATTTTATTTCACAGGAAATTTTTTCTTCAAGTTTTTGGTTTATTGGTTTTACTTGCTAGAATACAATTTAGTAAATTAAAAAACATTAAATTTTAATTTTTGTCATTAACTTTTTTATGATATGGATTCCAGTAAAAAAGTACAAATTTATGTTCAGTTGACATGAATAGAATTGTTTTATGTTGAGACTCTAGGGATTGGTTTTGGTATATTTTTTTTGAAATTTTTTAAATTATACGACGAATTAATTAAGAACTGAAAAATTATTTATCTTATAAAAAAATCATAACAAAAACCTCTAAAATAATGGAGTCGAACGAGATTACAACTGACGAATTTATAAATGTTATTCAATACGTTAATCCCATCGATATTCATTAAAATTTACCTAAAATAAAAAAATTGAATGCTATGAAATATTTCAGAATAAAGAAATGAAATTAAAAGTACACAATTAATGATGGCTGACCAATTATGTCTGTTTTCACTTAATAGAGCCTTGCAAATAAAAAGTCAATCACACCTTTCTGCGCTGTTTTTTTCTTCCCTATACATCGTTAAAAAATCATTAAATAAAAAAGCAAAAATAGTTTTGGACCTCCTGTTGTAAATACTGTGGTTAGAATCAGGTGTCGACTTCGCAGACAAAATTATGACAATTATTTCATAAAAAATGTCGATTTTACAGACGGTACTTTGCAAAATTCATATAGTTCTATAGTAAAAAAAGTAGTTATGACTATTCATGGCTGTATTTTCATATTTTTTATCAATACTTGCTTCCCATGTCAGACTTTAAACAAAAAACAAATGGCGGCATGATGAAGACATCTACAAAATGAAGTATTTCATTTTCTCGCCAAAATATTGAGCATGTAATGAATAAGAAATTAAGATGAAATAGTGATGGTTACCAATTATAAAAACCTAACCTCAAAATGGTTCATTTCTTACCTCTATTTTATAATATCCGAACTGTTTTTACAGAAAAGTCACATCCCTTTTGAAGTAAGTTTTGTAGAATTTGAAGTTTGCATGAACCATTTTTAGTTTACCTATTCACAATTGATGATCAGCACTTTTTCATCCGAATTCTTCATGTCTTCGATCGTCAGACGATTAAATTGCTTTAAGTGAAAAGAGTCATACTTGGCCAGCCAATTCTATTTGTGGGCTTCTAGTTTCACTTATTTACATGACATTTTACTTATGGTAGAAAAAAACGTACATCTATACATGCATTCGTACGAATAAATTCAATATTATAATTTACTAGAGAACTTACCAAAAAATAAAATCTGATTAAAAATATGTCATTACTAATTTTTGTAACCGTCAGAACTGCATTTTTCAATGTCAAAATCCACTATTGTGATGACGAAACGTTGGAAAAATTAGAATTCTTGGAGAAATGTACAAAACCTTTTCAACCAGCACTAAATTTGAAAAATACCATGTCGATAATATCGATCATGACTTATTACAATTATTATAACGATGATGTCCAAATATCTTTAAGTAGAAACAGCCATACGGAGTCAGCCATTGGTAATTTTGAGCTTTTAGTTTCATTTGTGTATTCTGAAATATTTTTGCATTTTCTCTTTGCTTAATGAAAGCTCAACGCTGTTTCTATAGGAGTGTCGAACTTAAAAATTAACAACAAATCTGCCACTAATCGCCTTTAAAACCGCAATCATAAAAGTTCGTCAGTCCTCATCCCGCATTAATCACCGCAATTTGGTGATGGTAAACAATAAAAAGTACGGAGACGAACCAAAAAATAAGTCATAGAAGCAGAGCGAAAAGGTGGATAAGCGGAAAGCTCGTAACGAGGTAGGGAATAATGGCGAAATAGCTCAGTGGTAATCCTCTTCCACGCGACGACGCGAATTCGCTCATCCGTACTCTTCGTCGTTCTGAGAGGTTAAACAGACTTTTCACGCTCCTTCGAATTAAAACATTACGTTCTCTGTCAGCGGTGATAAAAACTGCGATAAACGGGTACCTCGAAGAATGGCGATTCGACACAACGTAACGTATTGCAATGGAGCACCGAGATTGCGGATGCACAAGTGTGGGACAGGTTCGTCGGTATAGTGCACTGGTGGATTGTGCTCGTTCGAAAGGGTGAATTTTATGCACACTTTGTATACAGGCCGCCGCACATAAAATCCGGCCAAGCCACGTTACGGATTATGGCAAGCTGAATAACGAGATCCTCCAGTTTTCGGTGAATATTTATGCCTTCCATCGCGCATTAGGTGTAAGAAAACAAAGCGAAAGCGTTTACAGTTAAGTTACTTCGAATATGCAGATAAAAAATGAACGAAAGTGATATAATGAAAAAGTGACAAAATTTCATCATCATTTTGGAGTAGATTTCTTGCTATAAAAATAAACCATTTCTAAAATTACATCGGCTTCAAATTTATTCAGATGGCTTCTGATTAGGTTAGGTTAAAATAGGTTAGGATATGTTAGGTTAGGTTAGAATAAGTTAGGTATGACGATCCTTAGCAATTGAAAGATGTATTTCTATTTTATACAATATCACATTTGGATATGTGTCAAAAACTACACTGCTGGCCATTCAGATGAATTATTTCATCACGACCATTCTAAATTACCGTTTTTCTTTCATCATGAAAAAGAGGAGGAATGCATGAAAGCTCAAATTCTGTCCCTACAACCAATACAGCAAACGTTCCAGAATAATGAAATCAAACTCAGTTAACAGAATGGACGACGTCTGACACCGGCTGACTATTTTCACTTGCCCCTTTTCACCCCGATAATCCAACATTTATTTGCTATGCATATTAACGCCTAATTCGTTAAATCACTTTATAGATATGAACTTTTTCTTTATTAAATCGCGGTAAGTGATATTGCTTATGCTTGCAAATTATTTTAATAGGCTATGTGGCTGAGTGGTTCTAAGCATGGGTTTCTGTGCAGCGGGGTAAGGTTCGAGTCTCACTCGGGATATTTTTTTTTTTAATTATTTAATTTTGATGGAACCAAAAATCGACAAATTCTTAGTATATTTAAATGTTCCTGCAATATTACACAGGAATATTCCAGGAACATTAAAAAAAAGTTGGACATGTCTCCGTTCCTGAATATTTTGTAAGAATACTTCGAATGTTCCAGAGGAATTGTAAATAACTAAACCGACGACGTCCACAAACGTTCTGAAAAATCCGATCGTCACTTTTTCATATCTTAGTTCGACTTTTCAATTTCTCGAACATTTAAATAGACTAAAACGTCATATTATATATCGACATTATTATATTCGAATTACAAATAATTTTATCGAGATTGTCACCATTTTGAAGGGCCTTTATATAATTTTTCTAACAGGACCTTTATTTTAAGAGGTACCCCCATTCTGGTTTGTGGGAAAAAACCTACGCCAGGTTCCGCAGCCGATAAAACATCGATTCTGTCCGTAACAGGAATAGTCCTGGAATATGAATGGAATAAAGAGTGCTATTTGGGTTACTATTTCCGTCCAATAAGTAAAATTGTAATCTTTCGTTTACCTTATCTATTTATAAGAAAAACAAAATAGTTGTAATGACAAGCAAAACATTTTGCGTTTTTTACAAAATTTCTATTTGGTCACATATTAGTCGTATAAGTCGAATAAAAAATGAAATTATAGATTATTACCTAACCTACTTATAACCTACAAGTTTACTTTGAATTAATTTTTACATTAAACTAATAGTTTTGGAGTAATTATTGTGCAGAAAATTGTGTCTGAATATTGGACTTTCGGAACGAAAAGAGTTAAGTGAAAACAGTCGTACTGAGTCAGACGACGCCTATTCTGTATATTTTGTTTGACTTCTTTATTCTGGAACGTATACAATGTACTTTATAGGGACAGAATTTGAGCTTTCATGCATCCCTTCTCTTTTACATGATTGTCTATGTTACATCAAAGTAAAAAGATAATTTAGAATGGTCGTGCTGAAATAATGCATCTGATTGGCCTACAGTATAGTCTTTGCCACATCTCCAGAAGGAACATTATAGATAATATGAATATATCTTTCAAAAGTTAAAGATCATTCTAACCTAACATATCCTAACCTAATCTAAACTAACCTAACTTATCCCAACCTAGCTTAAACTGTCCTATCCTATCATAACCTAACCTAAACATCAGAAGACATTTAAAAACTTTATATCCGATGTCATTTTTATTAGAAATAGTCCATTTTTAATCGGAATACATCTGTCAACAACTATCGGTCATCCTAACCTAATCTAACCTAACTTATCCTAACCTAACTTTTTATTTGGCTTAAGGTAGGCACTGCGCATTGGCTGACCTAGCACGACTGTTTTCACTTGTTCTTGTTTTCAATTTTCTGTGCTGTAATTTTTTAGGTTTGGACTTCCTCTTTTAAATTTCATGACTAGAATCAGCGAGAATTACTCGGCTATCTCCTATGCTGACAACTTAATTTGTTTTATTTATGTCAGACATGGAATAAAAATAAATAATGGAATTGTATGCAATAATTCATGAAACAATATAAATAGTAATAACACGAAAAACATAGAAGCAATCAATTTTTGACAAATTTTCTTATTTTTTGTTTATTTTTATGAATGCCAGCAGTGATATCAACCTTTTTCTCTATTTTCAGGATATTAATCAGATCAAGAAGCACTAAACTGGGTACACAAACTATACCATTACATAAAAGGCACCACAATCACTACGGCAACATTGCTTCGTATTCGAGGAAATTCCATAGGATGTCGTCGAATCGTTCGAACAGCACACAGGACAAAACGTGGAAATTGATGGAACAATTCGGTTTACGAGCTGCGGGTGACGCTGAAACCGGTGGCACACGCTCTGTCGTATATATATGAGAGCACCTGTATACGAAATACATTCTGATTCACTCCATTAGAAGATTAACCAGTGTACTTCAGCGTTGAATGCAAAAGAGCGGCTGATGCACGATGCACGATCGCGCTCCGAAAACCGCCACATTACCATCGTATCGTTAAGGGAACGTGAATGAGGCGTGCTATAATTTATCTCGTACGTCAATGTCATCACCAGCTAAAAATCCCTAATTGCTTTAATGAGAAATTCCACAGTTTGTCTATTCATCAATTTTGTTTTTGTGACGTACGATAGCAGAAAATTAAGTAAAATAAATTACGTTTGTTCAAATTTTTTGTAGTTACAATACTTTCCAACTCATCATTCATTACAACGATGCAATTTATGCAGACAATGAAATAAATTATTCCTATTCGATCAAAACCCTGATTAAAAAATCAGTGGCTTTGTACTACAAATTGACAATAATAAACAGTATTGGTGATAACTGCCTGAAAAATATCTGTACGTTTTGAGTACTCGTTATCAAGAGGCTAATGCATTATTTCAATGCCAGCTATTTAGTAGACCAAAGCCATTGATTTTTGTTTCATCATTACATCGTTTACAAAAAAATTCTTTAATAAATGCTGATTTCAACGAATTCTAAATTAATATCAATAATAATAAAATTAATATTGAGAATAAAATTGATAATGAAAAATGATAATGAAATTATATTTTATAGAAATGCGTCTTTGCAAGAGCATATGAAGATAAAATGTAATAAACAAGGAAGTATTTCTTTCTGAGGTTTGACGGTGATTTTGATAGTATAATTAAAAAAAACAGAACAAAGAAAACCTAACCTAAACAAAACAAATATAATAATCGGATTGACATGAAAGCCTTAATAAAGCAGGAAACTATACACTTTTCTTCCTTTTTTTATTATTCTTAATTATAATTAGATAGGTTTTAGATGTTGTTGGGAATCTGTGGGTCATTTCCGATGTAATTATGTGCGTAGAATCCGAACCCGAAGTCAGAATTGGACCATTACGTCAGGATTTTGCTATATTTGAGGTTATGTACTCGAAAATCTCATTATTTTGCTATATCTGAGGTTACGTAGAGGATGTAACAATTTTTGTTGGCCTTCTGTACTATTTGCATCGCTTAGTACTACTTTTAGCCTTCAAAATGAGGTTTTATTCGGTCACCTACCATTTTATTTTACATAGATACGGCCATTTTGAAATTACGAGATATATCCCACTAATGTCATGAGCGTATGCTTTAAATACTTGGAGACAGATATTTTTTACTGGTATCTTCATTTGAAAATTTGTACTAGTGATATGTGGCGTTTCCAAATACGAATTTGAAGTCGAGATATTCAATTTTTTTAATTCAAGAAGGCGGATTCAACTGGCTAAATAAACAACAAAGTATACAAAAGTTATCGAAAAAACAGTCACAATATTCAAAAGTATTTTTAGTTATAAATATCCATATTTTATATAGTTCTATATATTTATATAGGTTTTATGATATTGAATTTGATCTAGAACTTGTTCTCCAAGGGTAATTCAACGTATATCGTAATTTCAAATTGGTGTATCTTGGTGAAGAAAAGTCGTAACGAAATTCTGCGCCTCTCATATTACCATAAGATACAACAAAAGGAAAAGCTCCTAAAAATGTTGTGTCTACTGTACTTAACCTCAAAAATAGTAAAAAATGCGTTATTCGAATAAATAACCTGAAATATCTCAAAATCCTGATGGGCCACTTCTGACTTCGGATTTGGATTCCACGCACAAAATTATGTCGGAAAAGCCCCACTGCTTCCCAACAACAAAACCATGTTGACCTGTGTTATTTGTATACAAGTTTTTTTTAAAACATTTATATCGAAAGTTATATTTTTCATTTTTGTTCGTTTTTATCTACTTACTGTCCTTTTTTCATGTTTTCCTTTTTCTTTTTTTCTTTGTAAAATTATATTATTAAAATCACCGTTATAACTAAGAAAGGGGTCACTTCCTTATTGCTGTGTTGAAAACAATTATTTAATTATATTAACTAATAATATAACATGACACTTATTGTTATTATCTAACTTTTATACAATATTAAATCAATTTTAAGACAATTTTTACTATATTTTTTAACATTTTCGCTGGATTCTCTTGATAATACGTATATTTTTTGTCATAAATAATAACGTTCTATTCTGATCCTATTTTTAGATGTAAAATATTTCGAATTTATGGAACATAGAAATTTGTTTTTTTCATATATCGGGCTGTATTTAATTATCTTGAAATCCATGTGGTGTTTTAGTAGATATTTGAGAATAAATAGCAAAAAAGTTCATATACTATAAACGCTATTTGAAATAAATTTGTTGTCCGTAATAGAGTATAAAGTCTGCATTCATTTCGACGACTGACTATGAATCGACGCTACTACTTAAACAACAAATGTCCCTTTTTCTTCCTAATATTTATCTAACCAATTATGCAAATAAAAACTATGAAAATCTGCACATAACGACGTTAAACGTATTAACCCTTTAAGCAGCAAACTTGCTCATGGAAATTTTCAACATCTGTTTGTTATATATTTTCGGGACCGAAAAAATTCTTGACCGTTAATTTCTGTTGTGAGATTTATCAACCTTTATGAATCTGCGTTCGATTACTTAACAAAAAAGTCATGTTTTTTATTAAAATATTTTTACCAGCAGTATTTTTGCATTGAATTCGTAAAATCTATATGCTAGAATTAATAGTTTTACGATATCTATATCCAATATGGTGGCTTGATGTAAATATGTTGACACTAGTTCGTTTTTTCAAAAAATGACGATTCTAAAACAAAATTTCTTGACATAATTCCATACCTTAAGACATGCAACGTCCTTGATAACAAATTTTTTATTCAACTTTATAAATTCAAAGTAGCGAACCCAAAATTCGTGAACCAAAAGCCCTTATATATACAAATTATCAAAATTCAAAAGAAATTACAATTTTGTCCTCGATTTTGGCTTTGCCGTTTCGAATCTATAACGTTGATTAATAAATTTATTATCAGAGGTGTAATTTTACCTCAAGATTTCAGATTATGAAAGAAAATAAAAATGTTGGCATGTACATTTTGAAGTTTAAGGTCCCTGGACGTTTTTTATTCACTTTACCAACATCACTGTATCCAATTTCAAAGCGAAAATCTTGCTGAAAATAGAATTTTAGTAAAAACAAAAACTCGACTTTTAGTCAAATAATCGAACGCAGCAATTTTGATTTGTATTTTTCTTAAATTTTAATTGCAAATTCATAAAGTTTGATAAATTTCACGTCAGTAATGAGTGGTCAAGAATTGTTTAAATCCCAGAAATATATGACAAACAGACGTTGAAAGCTTCCATGAAAAAGTGTCCGTTTGTTCCTTAACTGATTAAGTAGTAATTTAAAATAAGGTAATTCATGGTTGGTATTTCTGGTTTTTCTGGTCTAATTTTCACGATCCTCTGGCGTTATAAAAATTAAAGAATATGAAATAAATAAAATCCAATTAAGTCTACTATAGACGGCAAAGAATTATAATTGTTGTGTTTAAATAAGGAACAAGTTTGTATATAAACGCAATATGATGACTAAACATTATTACAATGTTCTGAATTTTGTAAATTCATAATGACGTTTCTAATTTTTGTAATTTTATAATGTTGTTTTGACACGCCTTTCTGAATGTTACAAATCATACACCAAATTCGATTTCAGCCAGCCGAAAATTTTCATTTTGATGACATTTTATTAAGTTTCGCATTTTTAATCCGCCATATTGGATTCACCATTATCAATTTTGAGAAGTTGATACTAGATTCGTACTCAGCTGAAAACAAAAAATTAAATTGCTTATAAATTACGTATGAAATGTTTAAGTTTATATCCTTAGGGAGCTAGACATGAAAAAAAAATAGTTGGCTTTAAAACAAAAAGATATGGATAAAGAAAGACTAATCTAAAAATTGTTCTAAATTTTTGCATTACAAAGATTACACCTGCATTGATCTATTTTACTAAAACTATAATTTATTCTGGCCATTGAAGAATTTGTAAAATTCAGGGAAAATATGTTACGTATTTGCACTTGCAATACATTTTATTTATTTAAGCTTCAAATATTCGAATGTAACCAGCGGAATGTAAACTTACAATTAAAAAATCAAATAGTGTAAATACTTAAAAATCAAGTGAAAATAATAATAATTATATTAAAATTAAATTATAATTACTCTATTAAAATAATTGTAAAACTTTATGGAAATTAATGATAAAATTATTAAACCTCTTAATATTTTTTATATAGAGAGCTGTATTACATTATTCCAGTAATACTTTTCGATTGGGAGCTCAAATTCCATGATCGCATTACATTTATTACGAAATCATTCTTCACTGTTCGGTTTTGAGTTTCCCGATGGGAATACCCTTGTCGATTGATTACATCTTTATTACAGAAAGTTCAAGCTCTACTAGTAATTATATATGTGTTATAATAATAATAAAAGCTTACTCAAAATGAATACGAATTGATTTATTTATATAATACAAATTTCTTTGTTTAAATATGTGTATTAAATGCATACATTATGAAATGTATCCTGAAAATATCAATTTCCATTCCATTTTGAATGAGATTACTTCTTTTATAACAAAATTACATTTCGTTCGCATAAATATCCTTAGAGTGAAATCGAGAATAATAAATAATTATTTACGAACCAATTTATAAATGTAACCACGTATTTCGTCATTAATTAGAATAATTAACAAATCCTGTCATTGACAATAAATTTCACAGCACGGTTATTTCCGTTCGGAGTAATTTGATTAAAAAGTAGAATTTTACCACCTCATAGGCATTATTTTCCGGTAATGAAAACCTATATGTCGATAAATGCTATTATATTTAATGACCGAGCTCATTTTTGCGCGATATATGCATTGTAATGTAATCTAACGAGAATGGAATTACAGCAACACAGTTTTCTGTTCAATCATGTCGATGTTAAATAGTAAATTTTAAAAGCTTTAAAAGATTACGCAGGCTCGAACGTTGCGAAGAATAAAAACAGTTAGTATTCATTTCGAGCAGTATTTTCAATATCGTATTTATTCTTTTAATAAAAAAGTTGAAGTAAAAACCAGTTTTATGGACTTTTGTTTCGTTATTCAAAAACATTTTTTAAAAGCCAAAAGACAAAATTAGTGTTAAATTATGTTTTTTCAATCTTGGAATGAGTACTTCTTACTTCACAGCTTATTAACTAAAGTACAAGTCTATGCGATAAGAATAAATATTGTATTTAGTGTCTAATTTTAAAAGTATGGTGGAATTCCTCATATGAATTAGAATTGTAATTTTAGGGTTACTATTTAAAAAACTTAGAATTAATTAACGTTGGAACAAAAATACTTGCACGCAATGTCATCTAATGAATATGTATATTGTTGATTTGACTAATGCATGTGTCTATGAATGTCAATGAGGCAGCCTTATAATGAGTAATTCGCATACGTTTTGTATTAATGGAGAACGAATTTTAATTACCCGCATAATCTAACGCACGAATAAACACTGGTATCAATAAATGTACACGTGTGCATATAAGCAAAACCTATTTCAACTATAATGACCTATTTCAGCTTTTGACTTGCCGCAATGAATTATAATTTCAAATCCTTCAAAGAACACTAATATATGATACTAGCGATACTGATTAAAATTACTGTCTTCCACCTTCCAACGACTAGAAATTTTGATAAATATTATATTGATTGAAGAATAAAAGTAGAATATATAAGTCTACTGTTTTCCTTTACTGTAAATAATCCTATTAAGATTATTCAGTGCAATATTCGAGATTTTCGATGTAACGGTGTTTAATTAACACGCATCGGTCTCGTAGATTAAATGAAGATTACATATGCGACCGCCATTAGAATAGTAAAGCCTGGGCTTACAAATTGGTAGCGGCGATGCACATATATTACGTGTATTGGTTTAGGAGGTGTCGATTTTCTTGCACTTTGAAAAATCATAATGCCGAATAGCTAATGTCAACCACTTAAAGCAAAAAATTAACCAGTTATTAAAATTGCGTCAACAATTAATGATGTCTGACCACACACGACTTTTATCACTTGCAAATATTTCTTACATCAACTACATCTAAAGTTAACTAAGGTACATTCGTTTATGTTTTCTGTAAAGTATTTAAAAAATGTTTAGGTGGAAATTTATAGTCTTAATAAAATTCTAAATATTTATTTTATTAATTGGAAAAATAACAATTTCACACCATGTTTCATTTCTTTTTGCAAGTGCTGCAATTTCCAGTCTGCTTTGCGGCTCAAATAGCGGCTAATATTTAAAGGGGTCGTGCGCATCGCTGCACTGCTGGTGTCAACGCTTAATCGACAGTGTATTATTGGAATGCAATCATCGGCCATTCTGCATCAGCTAAGCGACCCCTAAATTTTCTCATTCGCATGCAAATTTATTTTGTTTGTGTGCGTATCTTTGCACGTGATAGACAATATGTTTCCTCGTGTTAACGTCGTTGCGGAAATCGAATTGGACGAATATTTATTTCCACGCACCGTTACTCTGCACTTTTTGCGTGCTAGGTATCGAAAGGAGATTTTGACAAAATATTTTCAATTGTAACTACTTGAATAAATGGTAAATATAATTTTTTCTGTAATTGATCGATTTAATTCTTTACTTTGCGGCTTAAAAAATAGGTACTGCATAATGTGAGCTTCTCGTACAGATTTTTGTAAAACCTTTCCGAGTCCAGGTGCATCATTAATATCGAAGCATTGCTTTAAAAAGCAATGGTTTTCTTTCATTTCGCCGAGCAGAAACCTTTTGGACGCACAAGCTTATAACAGACATGAAACACTATTAAGACTGAAGAACGTGATGCAGACAAAGAGACCGTCTACGCAAGCAATGGGAATAATAAAGTCCAAGCTCTTCGATAAAAGAGTAAAGAGGACGACAACGCACATTTAGAACAAAGGTAATCATTTTGGTTTCGTTACAAAGGCATTTTAATATTTTAAAACATAAAACCAAGAGTATTATACCTTATTACATATGATTTTTATTATGTTCGTAAAAAATTTCAGATTATCTTTTCCAACTTTAAAGGGAGCTATTCATATGTACAACGAAATAATCAATTTTTTAATTCCATTATTTCATAGCTTATGATGTACAGAATTCGCGAAGAGATTTAACCTATACCAATTATATTAAAAGAGTTATCGCACAAGAATTGAACCTATTGACATGAAAATTAAGCAAACTCAAATCTCGCGGTAATATAAGCAGCCACAATATCGATGAAATCAAATGAATTTAAAGTAAAGGAATTTAGGAACGCTCGAGTACTTTAAAGTTCAAAATATGGTAAAAAAGGTACTAAAAATTTACATGGTCACCATTTTATAAATGTTTGACCTTCAATTCTTTCATCTCAAAAACATGGAATTTGGTACATTGTAAACATTTCAGAAATTAAGACTCCGTACCATTTTATAGACACTTAAGTGGAAAGGTGAGATGGCTAAAAGGCAGAATTCCAGTTAAATTTACTGAGATTCTCGAGAACAATGACATAGAAGAGTGACAGTAGCTCAGTTGATTGGTAAACTCGTAGTAGGAAAATTGACCTTTCCTTAGAAGGGCAAGGAAAAGCGAAAATAAAACAGAGATCCGGTAGTCGCCGCTGATTACATTCTACAGGCTACTGTGGACTGAAGAGACTTTCTTCACTAAGAGGAAACGCTAGAGGATGTTCCTTAGCCCTTGGATTTCCTCTTGTTTCGAGACTTCAAACTTGCCTTTTCGATATGGAAAATAGGAACTCCCGTAGAACGAGCTGCAGAAATGGGAGATAAGCGCGAAGTTAATGAACATCTTAAAGAAGCGGTAAAAAACCCGCCGAGCCACGAATAAACGTCGGTTAGGAAAAGAGGGCAGGGGTTGAATCCGTGAGATTATGAAACAAACAAACCCAACAAAAGTTCTGGATGGGGGAAAAGAGCTTAAATTGTATTCATTACGGAAATACGCTACTGGGAATTACGCTGAAAAAGCTCTTATCGTCGGTACTTACTATTCAGGAAGACACCCGTTTGATTCCCCGAAATGGTCTTTTCTCGGAAAGTTTAAAACCTACCTTATGCAATGCGTTATTAGCCATCAATTCAATTTTCGATTTACATCTTTCGAACGCGAATAATTAGTTAATCTTTTTTCATAAAATATAGTGTAATTTTTATTAGTTCTTGGTTCCATGTAATATGTGATTGATGTTACAAAAACTCACATTTTACCAATGTTTGAGGAGTATGTCTTTTAACAGAAATGCAATAAAAAAATTGTTATTAGTTTTTATGCTGAACATTTTCCGTCCTGCCTAAAATGTCTGTTACTACTGCACATTTTCGCCCTGTTGCCGATCGAAGCTTTATCAAGCGGGCTACGTAAAAGAGGATACTTCAGGATTCTTCAGAAGATTAAATTTGAAGATACGAAAGGAATATATCAAAGATCAACATTGACCGGACAAGTAGTACAAGTCCGTATTAGGTCAGCCGCGGTACGTATTAACACATAATATTTTATTACAAAAAATTTATATTTTTCAGGACAGAAAAAATACTTCAACGGTTTTACAACAAAGTTCTTTTTTTTAATTTGAATTTAAATGATATTTTTCTACAAAGAATATACTTTTAGGCTCCAAATTGTTCAAGTCATTCACTTACACAAAAGTATAAGATGGTTTCTTTAATTTTTCTACATTGCTTTTTATTTTAATCCTCGACAGAATATCTGTTCCACAATTTTCTCCAATTATGAAATTGTAGATAACCTCAAGCAACTCGCCAATTTCTGTAGTTCCTCGATGCACGAATAATAAAATATCATACGTATTTTTTGTGAACTGTAATCAAAAGTACGAAGAGAAACGCAAAATGAAATGAAACCAATAAATCGAATTCACAACTCAAGCAGAAGCTTTTAAATATTTACATTTATGAATGGTATGAAAGTTATATATTTGAACATATGGCAAAAAAAAAACACACAAGAAATCAATAAAACTGATAAATTGATCTGATTACACAAACATCCAGGTGAGTTTAATACAAAAATTTGATTTTCTTAGTTCCTGACGATTTTCTAGAATAAAAAACTAAACAATTGATAAAAGTCTCTCCTTGTAATCGGCTTAAAGTTTCTGTCTGGATCGCAATGGAAAGTCAAGTAATAATGCAGTAGATTTGCTTCGCATTTACAATACAAATAGAAAGAAACCAACCGGATAAAATCGCAATAATACTCCATAAGAGCGACATCTAAGAATTACCTATGAAGATCTTCCGAATCCGGGAATCCCCTAAAGATAAAATCCCATGCTCGTAAGTATCGCAGAAAATTTCGAGGCTCCAACGGAAAAGTGTACACCGGAGAAATCGGAAGGACGATCGGTGCAACAAAAATGTGGAAAGAGAACCCGATGCGTGGGATTAAAGCAGTCTTGTATCGACTATCGTAAAGAACAAGATCGAAATTGAACGTGATATTATTTTCGATAAGATTGGTATTATCAAGGTACCTTTCATGGAACATCCGCCAGATAAGAAAAATTATCTAAGGGAAATTACGAAGACGTAAAATGAACAATTTTTATAAAACATTAAATTTGTATTTTTCTAAAATAGTTATAATAGGAACTAAACTTCCTAGAAATGTTTATAGTATCATGGTTTAACAATCAAGAATGGGTGAACCTTTTCCCAACCGATGTCAGTTTGAGAATTCATAAAAATGTAAGGAGAGAAAATATAGTAAGTAGATGCAAACTTTACTGGTCAGACAATGCATAACATTTATGAGACGTCCACTATTTATTCTTTCTATAAAATATAATTATTATTACATTTTAATAATATTCTGCTTTTATTTATATCGTAATATCCAACTATCTTCAGTTTCATCTTTAGTGTTTTTTTCAAGTCAGCGTATTTTTAAACCGACATGCAATTATCTTAAATCATACTTATCCTAAAGAAATGAGCAGGATTAGAGAACATTATGATTTTTATCCGAAATTGAAAAATAAATCCTCATATAAATAACTTATGTAATCTTTAGAAATGAACTGAAATCTTTATAGATATGTTTTCTTTTTAATTTTCAGTGTTATATACAATATTACAGAGTTATTAATGATCATAAAATACAATTATTTTCTCCCTTGAAAATTCTAAAAATAGAAAACGTAGACCGTAATCAACATGGCATGTTCCAAACATTATTACATGAAAAACGGATTTCCAATTCAATAGATCGATTGATTGAGTTTCTTGTGCGTTACATTTTTGATTGCGTAAAAAAGACAAACGCGTAATGACAAAAATTGAAATTTCATTATAACTGGATATTTGTACAAAATGCTGGCAAATAATACAAATTAATTAAACAAGCAAAGTTCGTAATTTAACGCAAATGCAGTTATAAATCAGTGGCAACATTTTCATTTCCTGACAAATTATTCAGATATACAACTCAATGAAAAAATTCGAAAGTATTATTAAAAGTCTGAAATTACATTATTTAAAATCGAGAGTAAAATAGAGTGACTAAAACATCTTTAATATTTGTTATGTGAATTAAATTAAGTCTTAAAAGGTCTAAAATTAATCTACAAGGTCTATTTCACGTGTGTCGTTGAGGATTTGAGAAATTCGTCGTCCAGTACCTCCGTTTTACATCCAATTAAATTTGGTCAACCAGTCTGACCACAGCTGCATCGACCTCTACGTCCCAGAATGCGGTGGTACGGAAGAAATACCACGGCAGATAGCCTCCTTTAGAATGTGTATCGATAACGGTGATTGCCTTAGCGCAATACCACCTTTCAATCAGGATAGATTATATTAAATTCGATACAATAATGTACACATGTTTTATTTTTCGTAATTTATTAAATCATGTTCGAAAATTATCGAGATAAAAAACAAATTCAAACATGAAATATTTCCTCTATTAGTTTTAAATTAGACCCTAACTATTTTTGTCATGAAAAATACTAAGTTTTTTTTCTAGTGATTGAGATTTCAATTAAATTGGGAAAACATTAGTCAGAGAGTGGAAGAATTACCTCATCGTATCCAATAGTTTGCTACAATTCTATCCATCGATACTCACCACTAATTAAATCCGTTTCGGCTATTGACATAGCAAGGGAAGAATTAAGTAGCGTGAAAACCGACGTATACCCAGTTCCTAAAGTAAAGGCTCCTAGCCACGGGTGAAATAGAAATCGGGAAACAATCTATTAATGGAATGGGAGAAAGCCAATACGAGAAATAAAAGATCCTTGATAACGATTGGTGTCCGAAAGAGGAATGTAAAGAAAATGCGCTAACAATAAGAGATAGGAGGTTTCAAAAGAACAAAAACAAACGTTCAGGAGTTACGCTCTAACGAGAGATAAACAAACATTATTAGAGACGATGGAAAATTTGCTTTCCTTCCGAGAAGAAACAAAGGCCCTTGCTAACTAATAGTATAATGGCTAAGTGAAAGAGGAAGTTGATACGAAACTCTATTTTTTAATTAACGTGCGAATTAGTATCGAATTACCAATTTTAAGTGGGTGGAATTTGAGATTTAAAATTAGATATACGAGTACATTTTGTAATAATATTTGCAGAATAAGTAAAATGTAAGATGAGAAAACTTACCCTCTGGTAATTGAACGCTAATAAGATGTACTTCCGGTCAGCGGAAAATTGATGATCGAAACTCGCTGAAAGAGTCTGTAACATATAAACAAAACTATATTATTTTATAAAAATTTTATTTTCTAGAGTTAATTTTTTTCACACAGAATATGTGCTTACATTACTTAAACAATTTACATATATTATTTATCGAAAGGATCATTCGAATATTTACTATTTAATATAATACCAATGATACCACTACATCATTAATTATACACCAATCAAGCTAATTATTAGCTATCATTATTCCATTTTGTTCTATTTATTTCATTATGTAATTTCCATTGTTAGAAAATTAGGTCAATTAATTCGAAATTGTTGCGAAAATATATTTTGAATCTTGATACATTAAATTTAAATTATATTCAATTGATCTAATTATATTATAAAAACTGTAACATAATACTTCAGTAAACAGAAAAACATAAATTCCTAACAGTAAATAACAGGTGTAAAATTAATAAATATGTTTTCAAAAATTCAATTATTAATTGACTATTATTATTGACAATCAACATTAGAACGTAAGTAGTAAATATTAAGTGAAAACAGGCGTTCTCAGTCAGACATGATCATATATATATCATCGTGTCTGACTGAGCGCGACTGTTTTTACTTAATATTTACTACTTTTCATATATATCACCGTGTCTGATTGAGCGCGACTGGTTTCACTTAATATTTACTACTTACGTTCGCCTTTTATTTCATTTAAGTGAAAAAAATTGGTATCGGTCAGCCTTCGCGTAATGTTGATTGTAATAGTCAATTTTAATAATTGAATTTTTGAAATATGTTATTCATTTTTTATTTACAAAACAAAACAAAATATTTCATAAATAGTATTAAAGTTTCTTAGCAAGGAAACTTGAAAAAATCAATATTTCAGTTACAATTTCTCCTGGCCTGCGTTTGCCAAGAAAAAGGTAGCAACAAAAACACAAGAGATTTACACAACACTACTGGGCATGTGGTCATAACTAACAAAGAAAGTCGTAAAGTCTAAAATTGAAAGAGAGATTCTTCATTGGCGTATTAAATTCTTTTCATGCAGCATCCGAAACGTTTCTTTCTTTATTTCTTCAGCAAATATAAATTCATGGATTCCCTGTATGTTCAATAAGTGGTTTCCGCAATCGTTTATATATTTAACGAGGTTCACTGATTTAACGATGCGTCATCGCTAGTTAACTATCCACCTCCGTAAACAGTAAACGTCTCCTCCTCGGAAAAGCGCAGTCGGCCACGTGAAATTTTAACGTTTTCCGCCGTTGCTGCCACAGGAAAAGGTTTTCCGTGCAGGAATGTACAAAAAGAACAAAACAACCAACGGTTAACGCAGATAGACTAAGGAAACCCTTCGGAGAAAAAAAAACATGCTAAATAAAGAAAGGAAACGGTAGTCTAGATTTATACGCACTGCGCCGACCCTTTTCGCATCTCATTAATTTATTTTGCTTTTAAATTTCGTGGAAATAGAAATAAAAAACATACTTTGCAGAAAAGTGTAGGAATAATTTGTTTACGAAATTTTTTTTCGACGAATCTAATTTTGAACTTTAGTTAAGATCCGATCAAGTAGGTATGCTATTAAAAACAGGATTTCTCTTTCACCTTCCAATCTGGTAGCTATTATTTTCCACGTCATTTCTTCAAAGTTTTATTTAAAAGACGTAAAACAATGGAATGTCTTACGCAGCTATTCCCAATTGCGAAACTTGTCGATAAAATATGTTAAACTCGTCCGGAGCATTTCAGCTTCGCAACACCTTCGCTGCGGTGACTTTCCATAAATCCACCGGTAGTATTAAATTTCTCGGCGAGATGTGAGCTAGGTTAATAGCCTATGGCGTAAGCAATCGCAAGTCGTAATCCTTAGTATAAATAATATGACGCATTGCGACTTACGACTACGTTTCACACCGTGAATCATTAACGCAACTCTGTTTAGTATACAGCATGCCGACAAAACAGATCCACTATTTCGCACAACCATAAACGCGAACGAGTGCTAGAATTACGTTCCAAATACCGCAGCTCCAGCGCATAATCGTTACCGGGTCAAAACTTGAGGAACAGCTAACTCGGTGTTTACCACGAACTGCTGTTATTACGACTTTGACATCGAAGTTGAGCCATTAATGTTGCCAGTCAATCGGCCACAAAGCGGCCTTAGTTATTTCTACGTCTACTATTGTACATGTGTTTTATAACACCCCAACCCCAAAAAATGTGGTAGTAATTAAAAAAAAATAAAAATGAACAGTATTTTTTTTAGGCGATTTAAAAATGATAATTAGTAGCTAATGAGCCTTTAAAAAAGAAGTACTAGTTAATCGAAAGGTCGAGGAAACAGAAATTTGTATGTCAGTCCAAAATAGCTACTAATTATTTATTTGTTTACAAAAAATTTACAGATTTTTTGTCATGATGTAACTTACTAAACTGATAATTCGATTAGGGAGTAAGTATAGCTAATATTTAATATCGCAATCAATTTTTTTACTCCGGCGAAAATATAAAAATATCGCAGTTTATACCCAGGAATACACAGCAATTTAAGTAGTAACAGCCTGCGTCGTGTTTGGAATTTAATAGGTGCGGACTGTTACTACTTAAACTCCTCTTTGTTACTACCTACAATACGCAACTTTAATAACGATGTTTTAAACTTTCCTACGCGATAAAACAATCGAATTTGCTTTTAGCTGATAACTCCTACAATACTTTAACTGAATTAACTACAATAAGTTAGTTAGTATAATAAGCCAGTATATAAATAGACATTTCAAACACTATTCTTATACTTCCGTATATGAACTTTGGTATTATGTGATATAACTCCCGTAATTATCAGTTTCGGAAATTCCATTTTGACGTCGGATATTATTACATTAATTTTTAAGCTATGATTGTGTTTAATGGTTGTAGTTAATTTTTCGGCGAATTCTTAATAATAACATTTCTTTTCAAATTTTTCAAAGTTAGATAAATGAAATAATTTTTGCGTTAAAAGAATCACATTACATACAATTTTTTTTATAATTTTATAACAAATTAAAGACAGGAATCAAGTAAAATAATAAATTCTTACATAAAAGTCACTACAAAAAGAAAATACTTTTTCAACCAAATGAGTCTGTTAACTTTCAAGTCAGGAATAAAATTGGAGACTTTTTTTAAGAAGTTACTAAACAAATAAGTCCTTACACTTGCATCGTATATATTAGAAAAAAAGAATTTTTAAATCATAAGTTTGGATATAATTTTGAATTCAATATAAAAGGTCATAAATTTTGAAAAAATTATATCAAAATAGGCCAAAATGATTCACTGAATTTCAAGGCTGCTACTACTAACGGAGAGGAATTTTCAGCAATTCTAGCATGGACGACTTCGTGCCTTTATAGCAAAGCTTTTTGATATCTGAAGCGTTCGAGCCGAATGAATTCCGCAGCTCTTCGTGCATTTTCGGCATGAACGATGCTCCATTTGCCGGTGTTCAACACTTTATGACACAAAACTTGGTGTACAAAAAATATTCGAACATCTATTGCTAAAGTTTTTCAAATATTTTTATCAAACATGAAACTGTCAAAAATGAACGATACGAACGTAAACAATTTTTTGTAAATAAACTTTGATAAAAAGTCAAAATGACATAAAAAGAAAATATTTTGTGCAAATCACCATTTATCATTTGTTGTTGGAGTAGACATAAATTTATTATTATCAAGTGCTCAAGAATAAATGATTGTGCAATGATTTTAATCTATTTACAGCTATTTATTTAGATGTTTTAAAGTTACTCAGAAACACAGACCGAAGTATAGTATTTAACTAATCTCTGAAGATGCGGTAGGATTTTCTGGCAGAGCTTTTGAGAATAATCTTAACTCTCAATGTATATCTCTGTAATTGTTGGGACTTTACAGAGTATCTTTGGTGTCTGTTTTGAGGTTGTTCCAAGCTGATTATTATCAAATGTGCAGTTTTCTCTTCCTCTACAAGTATAAAAAGTCTGGGACATACGATTGAAAGGACGCTATCAAAGAGTGGCCATTAACGTAAACTTTTCTTAAAAAAATGTGTCTGGCATAGAATTCTAAAGGTCTTTCAAACTAACTTACAATGTAATTCAATGTAAACCTAGACGTTTCGTCTATTATACGTTCGAAAATAAACTTTACAATTTTTTGTTTAATTTTATCCATTTTAGAAAAACGTATTAAAGTTCATGAAAAACTTAATTTGGGAACTATAAAGATATACCTATATGCTAAATTGTGCTATTTTTTACTATTTATGTATTTCCGTTCTATAAGTTGTAATACGAACAATTTTTTGTCGTAGAATTTTCAGTGCGTTTATCACTGGTGATATTAAACCATCATTAACACTCGCAACAATTTTTAATTTTTCAAATTAACAATATAGTAAAGCACATGTCATAAAATTACCTGACAAATGAAAAATAAATATTTAGTAAAATACAGAAAAAAACTAGCTACAGCAATGTCCAAGCAACAGAAAATATTTTTTTTAACCGTTCTTGCTTACACAAAACGACGGCAAAAGTACTGTATTACAGGATACATTGATGAAAAAACATTGGTTTTGAAATATAAATATTGAGGTTGTACTCACCGGATTTGATATGTCCAGGATGACTCTCGACTCGCGCGAGGTGACGTTAAAAATCAACAGATTACCACTTTCATCTTGGTACAAGAGCTCGTCACCTGTAAATAAAAATATTCTTTTTCAAACATACATAAATGTAGCATTTACATGTATACATTTTCGAATCGAAAAATAAAAATTTTTTAAATATACACGGATATACAAGTTATTTTTATATCAAATTACTATAAGTAAATATATATTATTAATATAACTATTTTCATCATGGTAATAAATGAAAGCAACCCCTTTGTTAGTCGTGATGGTGATTTTGATAATATAGTTTCAGAAATAGAAAAAGGAAAAAAAATATAAAAACACACCTTTAATTGTAAATGTTTGAAAAACAGTTATATTCTTATAATTATACAGCGAATATTTACTTTAATATAGATACAATTAGTATCCACATTTGGGCATAGTGTATGACAACAATTATATTGACTACAATTAAAGACTTCTGTCCTGTAATATTTTTTGTTTGTCACTCCTCCATGAAAAGTCCATCTTTCCGCCCGTAAGAGCGGGCGGAAAACGACCTTTTGTCAACCGCTCTTGTTATAACTGTTGTCTTCTGGCGGGAAAAATCTTTATATTACTAGATTCGTACTGTACTATCATTTACGTACAATCGATAGTTTTTTGAGTTATCAAACGATTTATGGGTGCGGGTCGAAAAACCGACAAATAAAAAAGCCGACAGGTCGAAAAACCGACAGTCAAAAAACCGACAATGGAAAAGACGACATTAAAAAAACCGACAGTTGAATGAATGACTGTCCTCCTCCTGACGATGTGTCTATTTTTTCATGTGTCGGCTTTTCGACTGTCGGTTTTTTGACTGTCGGCTTTATGACTGTCGGTTTTTTGACCTGTCGGCTTTTTGATTTGTCGGTTTTTCGATCCGCACCCCGATTTATAGTGTTTTTGGTATTAAATAAGCCCTTTTTTGCTTTGTACTCGGTATTCTTAAAGGAAAATTCAAGAGAGACTTCAGTTGTAGAGAATTAAAGAAGTTTATTACAAGCCGAATATTATTGGAGAAAGGTAAACTCCCAAAAGAAAAAATAGAAAAAAAGACTATTATTTTCTTTGTTAGCCCTTTTCATGCCGAAAGGCCACAATTATTTTGTGGTTTTCAAGTGAATATTTACCTGTGTAATTATAAGCAAAAAAATTTCAAAACCATATTTTCTGACATACTTTTGTCCGTACTTTTCAAATCTGATTTTAGTTTTGTTCTATGACGTTTGATTTTTTTCAAAATGGCGGCTAATTCACACAAAAACGTGATTTTTAAAAATTTTTTATTTGTTTAACATACTGGCTAATAATGTTCCCGATGTCGGATCGGGAGAAGCGTCTGGATCCTGTAGAATAATAATCATAACTAAAATTTAAGCGACGCAGAATGTCAAAATTCAAAATGGCCGATCCAATATGTTGACTTTAACGTGCATTTTTTATGTTTTGTTTTCATTTGATTTTATGTTTCTAGTCCATGATATTTACTTTTTCAGTAGATTTCTTATATTTATCTCAGTTTGACATCGATTATGACAGAAAATAGAATATTTTCTACTATTTTTAGTTCCATATCATCTTGTATTTTTATTTTCTTGAATAATCGATATTAAACTGAGATATACATAATAAATCTATATTATAATAAAAATATGATATTTTCAACCAATTTGAATTCCATATAGTCTTGTATTGCTATTTTCTAGCATAATGGGTATCAGACTGAGATAAATATAACTAAACTATTCAAAAAGAAAACGCCAAGGACTAAAAACATACAAAAAAATGAAAAAACATAAAAAATACGTGTAAAAGCCGCCATATTGGATCGGCCATGTTGAATTTTGACATTCTGCGTCGCTTAAATTTTAGTTACGGTTATTATTCCGCAGGAATCAGATACTTGAACTGATCCGACAATGGGAATATTATTATCCAGTACGTTAAACAAGTTAAAAAATATTAAAAAACGCGTTTTTGTGAACAAATTGTAATTTTGAATAATCAAACATCATAGAACAAAACTGATAGCAAATTTGAAAAGTACGGGAAAAAAAGGTCAGAAAAATATGGTCAAATAAATATTCACTTGAAAAATATGACAAAATTATGGCCGTTTGGCATGAAAAGGGTTAAATGTAAATATTGGCTGGACTAAATACAGTAGGACCTCTCTTATTTGAACCTCTCTTATTCTAATTGCCTTTCTTATTCTAATTGTCCAGCCTCTCTTATTCTAATCGTTTCCTCACAAGTCTTCTCCCACTATCACACGAAAAGTCAACGAAAAATATTGTCCACGAATCACAAGCTCGCAAGCAAAGTAAGTGGGGGTAAGGGGAAAATTAGAATAAGAGAGGTCGGCGCTATTTTGAAAACTTTACTAATTAAAATAAGAGAGGTCCTACTGTAGATTCATGATTCGCATTTAGCTTAGCATTAAGGACTATAGAATCAAATCAATTTATTGTCAATCAATTTTATTAAAATATCCATAGATATCCATGAATCACCTGTTATATATAAAAGTATATCTGGATTGAATCAACCGCTTCAAAACTACTCGCGGTTTCAAAATACCAAAGGGATATTTTTGCATTACAATCGCGTTACTCCCTAAAAATTACCATAAAATTCCCCACAAATCTTGAATGCGACGTATTTCGCGTATCGAAAAAAACACATATGGCTAACTAAACATCGATTCCCTGGGATAATTGTACAGCGGCCAATTATTCCGTCCCGTAATCCGCGCATAACTATGCATACATAATTCCGATCTGCTGCTCTTGCGGTTTATCCGAGATCTGCGATAAAAGTCTCGTCCACAAAAAAAAATGGTGTGGGCATCGAATTTAACCGCGACGAGTAGTCGGGCGAACGATTGAATTCGGGGGATCCCCGTCCGTGTTTTCGTCAGAAAATCATGAATAGGATCACGGCGACGTCGTATAGTTGGCATTTAGTTGAAAACGCTAAAGTCACTCGGGAATACCGGGCACGTACTCGGTGGCTCCCTCGTCCGGCTGGCAGAGCGTGAAATCGGCGGGCGCACGCGACACGGAATTTCCATGCAAATAGCGAAACCCCGATGCGTGACGGGTATGAACGTTTGGATTTTCGGTTATCCGGATATTAACACGTTACATAACCTTGCACGCATCTGCGTATCGGCCGGCCCCTGGTTTTGGCGGTTATACATCACGCGAGCGTAAATCGCATTTCCGCCCTACTCGATCCCATCGTAATGTAATGCGGCCAATGCGGAGTTATAGCACCCGAGCCACCCCCCGAAATGCTGGACAAAAGCCTGTTTTGCGACGAAACCGATCCGATCGTAGATGATGATTGTTGCAGGCTGTGGGTTCCTATCGCCCATGGTTCCCAGGCGTAGGTGTCCGAAGCGCGTTGCATGTGCATGTTGCTGAAACGTATTGTACTTGCGATAAGATCTGTAACGCTTCGATGAGAATGGCTCGATGATTTACTTTTTTGGCACTGGAATCACCACTGCATTTAAATTTTCCAAATGTAATTTTTTCGGATTCTTCAGTTTCGTAATCGCTATTCTCCTGTGTTTTTATTTGTTCCTATAACAGCCCTCGATCTTCAATGACCGTAACGAAATTTGCCTCCGCTCTTTATGAGTCTATAAAAATTGGAACTAGACCTAAATAATCATCTCATTCAACATTGTCTGATTGTTGGGATCACTTATTATGGATTTTAGAAATACAAATAATCATTTGATCGGTTGACATCACACCTACGGACCATCTCTAACTAATGTGATTATTTTAAAATATCATTAAATCATCATTCATTATAGCAATCATTCAGTAGAATTACTGTGTATCACTATCGGAAATCATCAATTGATATCATCACATGCCATAATCGTCTTGCAACATCTTAATAAACCAGTATCATCATTAAGTCAATACTCAACATCAATACTTACTATACTTTATTACCACCACGTGATATTGTTGCCATTACATATTATAAAGATGTCAATATTGAACATCAGCAAACGATATCATTTTTCACCGTCATCGATTGTTAATGTCAATCGATTTCATAATGGACCAGCAGACATTCATTGGTATATTATTCAATACTCCTATCTGACACTATCATCTGCTATCAATATTTGTTATCAATTCCATCCGGTATTTTTTTTAGACCAATAAACATCGTAATGATTCAACATCATTCTTCAACATTTTCAACATCCTATTGCTACATTATTACTTGGTAAGAATACTTTTCTCTTTTATATGATATCATAACGATTCAACATCATTTTCAGAAATCAATATTTAACATCACCATGCGAAATCGTCATTCACATCATCATAGGAAATCATTATCGATATCTCCAAGCGAAACCATCGAATTATTACCATTTATATCTGGTGTTCCAACATTATTCCATATTCTAATAGTTCAGCATCATTATTCTAAATCATTATGCAATAACTATTACCGATATATCATTTGATATCATTATCTGTCATCGTCATTGTAACTGAGCAACATTATTAAATGTTATTGCTCAATATCAGCGCAGGATATACTGTTTTATCATCTTCCCATGTTATCATCATCATCATCATCATCATAACCATCATAATCGGCATCAACATCATCATCATTAACAACATTATCATCGTCAACATCATCATCCTCACCGACATCATCGTCAGCATCATCATCCTCATCGACATCATCGTCGCCATCGTCACCATCATCGTCAGCATCGTTATCAGCATGATCGGCATAATCATCATCATCATCATGATACATAACGATGCATCTTCATTGCTGTTTTTAATATGGGACGTCCAAATGCTATACAATTTGATACCATCATCGCGTGTCATCATCAGCATCATCGTCTTTATTAGAAATCATAATACACCTTCATTCTTTGCAATCATTAGTCAACGTCAGCATACAATACCATAATATTTTACGCTCATCATAACTTATTATCAACATCTGCTGATGTTATCAATATGATACTGATAACAATATGATGTATCAACGTCAGTATGATGATCCAGTATCAATATTCGATATCAATATGCGATATAATGTGTTACCTCCATCAACGGGCATCGTCAACATCATTTAATGTCGATATCAAACCAACATAATTAAATATGGTAATGGTAAAGTAAACATCATTATGGACTTTTTTCAACATTATTTTCTTTCAATATTACTTATTAACATCACCTTTCACTATTATGCAATATCATAAGGTACCAACATCATTATTGGATAAGAATATGCGATATCATCATTGTTATCAGCATGAAAAATCAGAATAATTTACCATCATCATGTCCTATTGTCAACATCGGTTGATGTTATAATGATCCTGTATAAATATTCGACATCATCATTATTTGTTGCCGCCATAGACTGGCATCGTCGACATCATTTAAGCTCGACATTAAAAGGCAAAATTGTATCCATCATTCCTATTCAAAATCATCTTTCGCAAATGAGCATGCGATCATCATCGTTAGTGGCATGTAAAACCACGATAATTTACTATCATCGCATCGTGTTGCTAACATCAGTAGATATTATTACGAATTCATCAACACCAGATGACCTAGTATCATCATCATTTACGATGTTAGCATTGGCCATCAGTATAATGAAAACGAATCATTGTATGAAGTTATTATTTATCATTCTTATCTAAGATCAGAATCCGATTTCACAATTTCTTCACGTATATCTTTATCATCAATACCTAATGATTACTAACAAGTATCCCTTACATCATTAAATATAGTAATGATGCAATATTATTGTACATCTTTTTTCTACATTTTTTTTTTCTACAATATTATTTGATATAACTTTTCAATATCGTATCATAACGGTCCAACATCAGTATTGGAAATGAGCATGCGATAACATCATTTTTAGGGGCCTTTAAAACCACAATATTTTATCGTCATCACGTGTTATTAATATCAGTAGATACCGTAATGATCCATCACAAGTATTCGACATTCGTGTACCTTCAATATCACAAGATATGATTCAACATTTCTTCATATAAACATGGAGTATCTTTTGATACCAAAATCACCTAGTCAACATCATGCGATGTCAGCATTTATTATCATCTTCAATTATATCGTCAACATCATTAAATATTGCAATGATTGATGGAATCGCGTATTGTGGTTTTGAAAAATAAAATTAATTAAGCATTTTATCGGTTGACATCACTCCATCCTATGGACCATCTCTAATTGACATGATTATTTTATAATATCATTAATTCATTATAGTAATCATCAATTGGTGTCATCATTGTTTTGCAACATCTGAATAACCCAGTATCATTATTAAGTCCTTGCTCAACATCGACACTTATTATAGTTTATTACAATCACGTTGGATCGTCACCATCAGATATCATCATGATTCAACGTCAATATTGAATATCAGCAAATGATATAATTCTTCACCGTAATCGACCGTCAATCGTCAATATATCGTCAAGATCATTAAACATCGCAATTATTCTACATTATTTTTCAAGTTTTTTTTTTCACCCGTCCTTTCCTACATTCTTATTTGCTGAAATTACTTGTTAATATTATGTTCTATCATAAACATCCAAGATCATTTTTGGAAATTCCTTTTCGTCATAATCATTCGGTATTACCATTGTTACCATTTTCACCAAGTATCATCAACGTCATTAAAGATCTTAATTATGCATCATCATTACTTCAAATGATTATATAACGCATAAAAATAGCGAAAATGTTCAGTTTTCTTTTAATTAAATAACATTTAACATTTTTTAATTTTATAAAGTTATCCACATGAGAAATCATTATCAACATCTCCAGGCGAAATTATCGCATTGTTACCATTTACCTCTGGTATTGCAACATCATCATGCCCTAACAGTCCAGCATCATTATTCTAAATGATTATTCAGTAACCATGTCCAACAATCTCATCAGACATCATCATCTGTCGTCATCATCATCGGATGGTCACCAGCATGTAGTATCCTAATGATACCAAATCATTACATCAAGTTATTATTCAACATTCGTGTAATGACGTCGCTTTATTATTCTTTGACTATATCGTTACAGACTCTTTATGCAATATTTAAGTACTTTAAACTCTTGCGAGTCAAATAAAAAAAAACGATCTGAATTTGAAAATAAAATCTCATACCATAAAGAGAGAAAAAAACAATCCATTTTAATTTGACATCGTAATAAGAAAAAAGAAAATATTTACGAAAGTGAAAAAATATGATAACAATAAATGTAACTTCTCGTAGTCAAGCCGACAAACGTATTGAAGAATCGTTACAGGGCCGCCACGTTCATGAATATTTCGTTAGAAAAAAACCAGTTCCACCTCGTGCGTCCATTTTCTTTATTAAAAAAACCCGACGAATTCTCTTTTCAAGAACTCCGCTCATTCCGCTCGTTTCCATCTTCAGCTCGCGGATTCGTTACAAGTTTGCAATTCTGCATTGCCTGCATATTTAATCGCGGTTTCCGGCGTCGGTTCAGTAAGACATTCAGTGTTCGGCTTTTACTCAACCTTTTCTCCCATTCAATTGGGGAAATTTAATCCGATGCGCAAAACAACGAATGAATATGCATTTTGTTCAATCTGTTAAATTTTCGTACAAAAATTCTCAGAGCACCGATTTGATTTGATGTTTAACATTTTCTAGTGATATTTGACGCATATTATATTTATTAAAAATGTATGCGAAATACTCAAAATTATTATTTTACAGAATTGATTTAAAAAATTTTATCTAATACATGGTTCATTACAAATAAATATAAAAATAACTGATTGAAATTTAAGATTAAATAAAAACGTAAACATTTTTATTTTCTAGGTCCTCCATTTTGAAATTTGCAATATATGATTTTGAATAAATGTTACTATGTAGGTTGCAAAATTTATATGTTTCTATACTAATAAAATCAAGATAACATGACATAGTCTCTAGTTGGGCGCCAATTTGATTTTCTTTTTATGGAACCTAAATATCGATGTCAGGCAGATCGTTGGTGCAAATAAACTGAAAAATTCATAAAATTTAAAAAAAATTAAAAAGTTTTAAAGAAAGTTCTCATTTCTATGACGAAGGTCTTTCGAATTTTCTTTCCAACGTGAAAAGTATGAAAAAAAAGCAAAATATGCAGTATTTTAATCTAGAAGATCGCCCCCCTCCCCTACCGATTAATTCAATTTCCGGGGGCAAAAAGACAAAATTTAATCAACGGTCATTATGCGGCCCAGTGCCGGCATAAGAAAGCGACGTAGTTTCGGAAAGTTGCTCTCTCTCTCGCGGACGTTTTCGTACTTGAAGATCACGGTCCAGAAAAGACGTCCTATATATATATTTCTTCCAACCGGAAAGCGAACCGACCAACGGCGACCTATTTCTTTACCGTCCCATTTAAAACTTCGGATAAAACTTACTTCTGCAGATCAATTACGCCCGAGGAAGATTTGTCGGCCGACCGTTAATGATACGTTGGCAGCGCTTTTCGATTACGCGCCTGATCACGATTCAACGTCTATTTTTCATCGGACGAAACGCCATCGACTGCCTGATATCCAGACCATTCCTGCGTTTAATAGTTCAATTAATGGTAATTAGCTGTAATTCAACCCTGCCTTCCGAAGAATTTCAATAAAAAGTAGCTACTTTGTTCGACACCTGGAAATTGATATATTTAAAGTTTTTGTGCGAATCAACTTTTTACGACCATTCAAGTGTAAATTTTTAGTAATGTCTCCATTTTCTACAAAATGAAAGAAACGTCTTTGTTATTTCGTGTAAATTAATCAGTTCTGGGCATTTTCATGGAAGTACGTAAAATTCTCCAATCGCAATTTATTAAAATATGATAAAACATTCAAATTTTCAACGGCTACATTGCACTCGCCATTTTGTATTTAAAAAACCTGACACCGGATTAGTAGTTATTCCTGTTTTCATATCCTTCGCGCAATTTTATAAAAAATCATAATAATTTCAATTTTTAACCTGCCATGTTGTATCCGCCATTTAAAATTTCAAAAAATCGTACAATAAATTTGTTAACAAGAACCTAAAAAAACCATATATGGATTTTTCAAGTAAACATTTCAAATTTTTGGCCGACATATTGGATTTGCCATTTTGAATTTCAAAAATACCTCAAGAAAACAAGAGAATCATACACACAATTTCATAATCAAACATAACAATTTCAAATGTTAACCCGCCATATTGCAATTTAGAATTTCAAGAACCTGATAATGCATTAGGAATTAGGAACCTAAAAAACGCCTATAAACATTTCAACAGGAATTCATTAAGATTTGAAATTTTTGAACTGCATGTTGAATCCACCATTTTATATTTTACAAATACTTCGAGAGATAATGGGTTCGTAATAGGAACCTAAAAAGCGCCTATTAGTGTTTTAACAAAAATTGATACAAATTTCAAGTTGTTGTCATCTATATTAGATCCACCACTTTTAATTTTAATTAATGTATAAAAGAAAAATACACCCAATTTCATAAGAAAACTTAACAATTTCAAATGTTAATCTACTGCCATATTGCATTGGGAACTTGGAATTTCAAAAACTTGATAATGGTTTAGTAATTAGGAACCTTAAAAACGACTATGAGCATTTTAACAGAAATTGCTAAAGATTTTCGGCCTCCATATTAGATCCACCATTTTGAATTTTAGAAATATTTCAAGAGTATCGGAGAAAAATATAAGCAATTTCATAAGAAATCATAACAATTTCAAATTTGAACCTGCCTTGTTGTATCACCCATTTAGAATTTAAAAAATCTTACAATAGATCCGTGAACAAAAACCTAAAAAAAAGACCATATAGAAATTTGTCATGTAAAAATTTCACATTTTTGGCCGATGTATTGAATTTGCCATTATAAATTTTAAAAATACTAAGAGTATAAGAGAAACATACGCAATTTCATGAGAAATCATAACAATTTCTACCTGCCTTGTGTCCGTCATTTAGAATTTAAAAAAATCTGATATTTGATTCCTGATTAAGAATAAAAAGAAATGCATAATAAGCATTTCAGAAATTGATAAAAATTTCAAATTGTTGCCCTCCTTATTGGTCTACATTTGTTATTAACAACATTTTCATTTATAGAGATGAAAAACGGAAATTTTCTTGAAAATACAAAAATTTTCGTTTATAGCGATGAAAAAAGGAAATTTTCCTGAAAATAACAAAATTTTGAAGCCACCGTTTTGAATTTCTTTATATTCATAATCGTTTTCTCTTTTTCTATATTTTTCGGAGGGAAACTATTTTTCAACTACTCCAAACTCAAGAAATAACATCATATTAAAGAAAAACAATTATTACAAAAGTGTGGTTTTAAAATGGACGCTTGCAGAATCATTTTCTTAGAATTTATTAGTTGTAGTAGTTACAATCCTTCTTTTACTCTTCTGAGGTCAGAAATTCAAGATGGCGAATGAAATATGACGGGTTTCTGAAGTAAATCAGAATCTTATGGACTAAAACAAAATGTATCCATTTGGGTATTTTCTGGGACCATGAGAAGAGTTCTGATTTAAAAAATACAAAAATAAACATGGTGGATTTAAATGGGGGAAGTTAAAAAAAATCGTCTATAACATAAGCGATACATAAGTAAATAATACTTTTTTTAATTTCGACTCCGATTTTTTGTCTACTATGATTGAAAACAACTGTACAACCAAAATGGCATGTATCGTCCTTTGTTGGGCGCCGATTTCCCTTAGCCTTTCTACAATTTTTACCTCTAAAATCTGATAGTGTAGCATAATATGATGTAGCGTTTTTGAAGTATACAATTTTGTGCAGTCATCTGAAATACAAAATTAAAGATGGTGGATCGAAAATGATGGATTAGGAAAGAAATATCGTTTTGTTTCGAATTTAATTGGGCAATAATTTTTATGAAATTAAAAGTAAATGTTCTGTACGATCTGTAGTCTTTTTGTAGTCTTAATAACTCCACAAAGACGCGATAACTATTTATCAACAAAACTTGTCGATTTAAAAAATGACAGTGAAAAAGTTTTCTTTCCAAAAAATTATAGAATATCAGATTTGTAATAAATAAATCGGTCTATTTTACGAACGTCTAGTAAAGAAATAATTATACATTATAATGAATTTAGTTTTTCTATGGTAAAAATAAAGAATACCAGGACATGCATTAACGTTAACACGTTTTTAAAGGTCTTAAACTAACCAAAAGTATTAATCTGCTATTTTACGATGGTCAAAACACATATTTAGACAATCGTAATTGGGACAATTTTGGTTATTTAAATCATAAAATTATTTCTATAGATGCATATAGATACTGGACGTGTAATTTTATGTAATTAAAACGTCGAGAATAATTAATCCAATAATAAATAATAACTTTCACTTTCATAATTCTATTAAAATTTAAGGTATCATTGATTTTGTATGTTTAGAGCCTACTATTCAATTAATGTTTTACTTTACACTTCATATATTTACTAATCATACACATTAAAATTTTCATGAACTTATTACTTTTAAATTAATTAATTTTACATTTCTTAGTTCTTTTAGTTTCTCGTTATTGTATGTCATTTTGCTTGGTTTCGTTCGCTTTTCCTCGACAGTCTCTTGTCGAGTTTTTCCATTATTTATATTTCGTGATCGATTTTTATTGTTAATATTTGGATTTCACCGATTCTCGCATTTCTTTTCACATTTATGTCCTTCATCCGATGATCTCTGTTTCCAAACGAGCTGTTCTGAATTTCGCTTCTGGCGTTATAAATCTCAGCAGAACAATAGACCTTGTAGTTTTAGGGATTTTCATCGTGTTTTCTATGCAATACTCTTTTTTGTTAGTTTCTATGATTTTAGGGATCACTCGTATGGAAAGAAACTATTTGTGACTGTTGGCAACTATCTAAATTTTACATATGGGATTTATATTAAAAATCGTTGAAATTCAGTAATTTTGCGATGCTAATTTTAATTTTTCAGCAAATTGTGAGTAACAACTATTCTTGACTTTTGTTAATGTAATTAATTATTTGGTTTCGCATAGATACTATTTAGATTCTAGAATAATTTAGATTCAGTTTTTCGAACACTGAATCTATTTAACGCGTTTGATAAAGAGATATAATACATCTATTAAAATGGCCAATTTACTATATTATTCTGACTACCTTTGTGGCTAGAAACCTAAGAAAATCTTCATTCAATTAATAACGACTAGTTTTGACTGTGCTAACATAATTTAAAAAATTTAGTTACTCTGTCATTGTTGATTATAGATCAGTCAAGCTATAGGCTTTCATTGCGGCTTTCCCTGATATTCGTATTAAATGTTAAGTAGGTATATTTTTCCCTTTTTTCGTCTCTTAATTAGAATTCTTTTCTCATATTGAGGGAAAAATTGACACTTTTAGATGTCATAAACCCAATTTTTTAATGATTTTCATATTATCACAATTCCTATTCATTCGTTTTTCATTGAGTTTTACAGATTCAAGAAATCTTAGTTATATCAACAAAAATTAACTTACTGTTGTACCCCAATATTATTGTCATAACTTTACCAAAAATTGATCATGATTAATGATTTCAACGATTTTTTAATTAATAATATTTACCTCAATTTTTTGTATTTATTTATTAAAGTAACATTATTAATATAATATATTAGTACTCAATCATCACTTGACCTCCTTACATCCTTAAGCCATGTGGAAGCTGATTCGGTAGCCACAGTCATTGAGTCATTGAATTTCGAGGTAACGATTATGCATCGCTAGCTCCTATTCTAAGCGATTAATGAAAATTTCATGTCGATCCACTCACACGGATGACCATTGCAGATACCACAAATTGTTAGCCCCAATACGAAGATGAACGAGGTTAGTTTCAATGCCTGTCAGGATTTATACAACCATATAATTGGACTGGATTTTTGGTTGCAAAAATGTAAAAATTTAAGATTTTTTGTTTTTTGTTTTTTATATTTACTAAAATATCAGTGTGAATTGTATCGAAAAAGTAAGTTTTTCATTGTGTTTCAAATGTGGTCATTATATTTAGTGATTTCATTTCATTTCTGGCCAAAATTTTTGCACTAAATAATTTATTCATGTTTTGAAAAATGGCTGTCATACCCAGGTGTGGACATCCTCGTTTATTTTCATTTAATGCGTGTTTTTCGTTCACAAACATCGCAATATCGTACATGGTCATATGGTATCCTTCATTTCATGCATTTTTAGTCACGACAATCCCGGAAAAATCGGGTGCGGGTCAAATAAATGACAAACCAAAAAGCCGACAATCGGAAAGCCGACACTTCAAAAAATGACTGTCCACTGGTCGATATGAGTATTTTTTTATGTGTCGTCTTTTTGACTGTCGGTTTTATGGCTGTCGGTTATATGACTGTCGGTTTTATGACTGACGGTTTTTTGACTTGTCGGCTTTTTGATTTGTCGGTTTTTCGACCCACACCCGAAAAAATCATTTTATCGAACACAATGGACTGGAATGGTTCGTTAGAAGCCATTGAATGTTGCTTAGTAGACAATAAATCTGTCAAAGGAACCAGTAAGGCATATGGAACTTTTTGACAGTGAAGGCTTTTAAATTGAATAAATTTTTTATTTTCCGTTCATTTGTGGTGGGTTTTCTTCATATTTTTTTCTTTTTGAACGCATTTTTAAAGGGTGCCCACAATTGGGGAACAGATTTTGTTGTTGCCAAAAATTGTCATACCACTAAATTTTTAATAACATCTTTTTAGTTGAAGCAATCAATTTAGTTCCTTCAAGACAGTTAGCTAAGGTACATATCATCATCTTCAGAACATGGACCATCGAAACGTCAATTTAATATATTTACTTACTCTACATTATTTGCACGAGGAGATCGAATTATATATATTTAATAAACATTCTAATTGTTGTAAATACAATATGATCTCTTCATTAATACGTTACCAGAATGTACTATAAATATGTCAAGACACATGTAATTCATTTCTCATTAACAGAATCTGTCGACGGAAAACCGATGCATTACACAAAGCTAAAACAGCAACAAACTTGCGTAAACTGTCTTAGGACGAAAGTGGTGGAATTCAAAAGCAAAAGCTGGCATAAATGTGAAATTCCTGGTACGCTTTCGGGCAAACTGTGCTTGGAACCGGTTCAAAATTACTCGAGAATGTTACTAAAATCTAATTGCAAAGATAACAAACAAGAATTTAATTTTCAGCGACGCTTGGTTAAACGTATGCAAAATTTAAACACGCTTGTATCATAAATAAATTGCATTTCAGTCCTTTGCATTGCTGCAATGACAGGGATGAAAAGTTGACTCACCTGACGATACTGCTCTAATTACAATAATTCAGTTCAGATGGTAATAATCGGTGCATGAAAAATAACGAAAAGTAAATTTAAATTTAACAAAATACTCGATATTCATTTTTGTGCCACTAATTCGGTCGGAAGCAATTTGTAATTCAATACGTAAAAATTTGTATACATTATCGATATTGAAGTCATTTTTATATATTTCATTTAAAACATTTAACGAGCAATTTATGAATATCAATAATAAATTTATCCAACTCTGCATTTATTAAAATATTTTCAATAGAGATTTTCGGTTATGCGAAACTGTTTCTTCTTCTTCCAATATTATGGATTTTACGTCTAATTCTTGCTATTTTCCGAAAATAACAATAAAAAAAATTCAATAAATCAAAGAATAAAATCGTCATAATTGATATGAATGAATCAGTAGTTAAATGCTGCATTAAAACTGTTTTATTCATTCTTGACACCAATTTCATTATCCGACTTCAAATTAGCATTCTATTCGCGCGTGGAAAAACTTCTTTCTTCTGATGAAGCACGATGAACACTTTCCTCAGATTTATGCAGAACAAAAGACATTTTCTATCAAGGAAAAATGAAAAAGTGCCTTTCGATCCTGAAGTTCAAAACTGCTGAATTCCGGAAACAGCGTCGGAAGTATTCAGTCTCGGCATAAAAAGTCCAAGTTTTTCTGCTAGTTACCAATTCCCGATCCGAATTCTGTAGTTTGAAGTTCCTTACAAGTATGTATAACTTGAATTACGACGTCTTTTGCGTTTCAAAATGACGTAGCTTAGATTATAACGTGTTTGGAATACTTTGACGCATAAAGTTATTGTCACGCATGCTGATCAGCACAAACTTATCAAGTTAACTTGGAAGTTATATGCGTTGTTTTAATTGTGAAGACAAAATAAGGTGGATCATACTAGAAGATCAAATTAAATATTTAAACTATTGATGCATGATTACATATTTAGGAACGATTACACACATTTGTTATGTCAACTAAGTCAGTATACAGATGTAAATTAGTCACTTACTATATTACTAAATGTTCGGCTACTAACAGGCGACTACATATTTAGTAAATATTACAAATTTTTTTTATGATTTTGATAGTAACTTCTAAAATTTAATGTACTTCCTCTCACAGCATAATTAGTCTAATATATAACTTTAAAAGGGTTGTACGTTACACGGTAATTATGGTTTTTCAATTTGGGTAAAATTTCGATTGTTCAAGAATCCTTATCAGGTGAACTAAATAAAATACTAAATTTATATTTTTTATATTATTAAAAAATACTATTTTATCGAATGCGGGATAAAGAAAAACGACAACAGATTGTAGTAGATTGTATACAATATTAAACGATTAGTACATTTAATAATAACAAAACAAGAAATACTTCTCATGTTCATATTTTAGTAAAAAAGTTAGTTTATTTATATAAATCGAATATATTACAGGAGATATTTATTAATAATATTCACACTTGATAATAATCACTGTTATTAGCTACTAATTCGTAATTTTAAATATTTTTTCTTATCTATCTGTCTGCTATTACTTACAAAAAAAAATTGATGCGTTGGGGTGCAAAACCTGCCAAGTCCGTTTAATATAGTTTTGAGAAAAATGCGGAAAACTGTTTGCCGCTAACATTGGAAAGATAGCAGATTCATGAGTGTACAGCTCAATTTTAAAGGATAACAATTTTTTTTTGTATATACACAATCTCTAAACATTTAAAGAACTAAATACGAAATGTATGTTTATATGATTATCTCAGTTTTTTAATTTTGTGGACTGGGCAGGTTTTGCACCCCAACGCCTCAATTAGTATGTGACTTATCCTTTGCAACTATTCAAAACTTCACAGAAAGTAAAATTAGTTATTTAATTCTGCTAAAACTTAATTAACAATAGTTATTTATATTTTCGTGAATTTTTTTTGCAATATTCGCTTTGAGAAATAAAGTGTAGGGTACTGTAAGAGAGTTATTATTAATATAATTACAAAATTAAAAATGGCCGATCTCTTCGGCTGTTTTATTTAAACATTATTTTTCTTCTTGAACACCAGAATTCATATGCTAAAAGAATAAGATTAACTTTCTCCTTAGATTTTACTAATAAACTATGTAAGAAATAACCCATTATTAATAGTACTTACCTAATCTTAGTAATAATAAACTGCATTGTTATTTTCTGAGGTTAGGAATTTAATGTTAAATCTACGCTGTGCTTTGATTTATTTATGATAGTTTTAATACTATTTTTTACTAGTATTTAACCACCTTTGCACAGACCCAAATATTAGTTCAAACTAAGCTGTTTGTCATACATAAGTTATGTTGGTTCATTTTAAATATTTATTAATTGTTGTAAATAATTAAAAAATCTAAAAAAGCTTCTCAATTTATACAATTTAAAATCAGACTTCAAAGGCGTTTTCCTTGAAAAACATGGCATAATCATGAAACCCGGGAAAAATGGATTATATATAATTATATACAATTTTTGATACAATTAGATCCAATTATACAGGGTGATCGGCCAACCATTACCCAGCGGCTAACTGTAGATTGTACAGATAATTCTGAGCAACTTTTTCCTATGAAAAAATGTCCGGGAAGGTAGAGTTTTTAAGTTATTCAACACTAAATTTTAGGGGGAAAAATCACTTTTTTTTTAAATATCTCGGCTCTGTATGAAGGTATCTTAGCGAACCGAAGCTCATTTTAAAGATATTTTCAAGCTATACAAGTTGCCTCTGTTGGTTTTTGACCTACAATGAATATTTCTCTTGTTATAGCCATAAAAACGGGGGTAAATGCCGATTTTTCAGGTTTTTCGCGTCTAACTCGTTTGGACACATAGCTATCGAAATATCACACTGGAAAAAGTTGTAGGCCTTGAAAACACAAACATTTTTTGTCCTCTAATACGATGCGATTAAATTAAAACTGAACCCTATTTGCACTCGTTTTCATAACATTTTGTTATTAATATCGATTTATTTGTCGTACTGTATTTTGTCGACTTTACGAGGCTCTTGTAGGGTTCAGTTTTAATTTAATCGCATCGTGTTAGAGGACAAAAAATGTTTGTTTTTTCAAGGCCTACAACTTTTTCCTGTGTGATATTTCGGTAACTATGTGTCGAAACGAGTTAAACGCGAAAACCCTGAAAAATCGGCATTTACCCCGTTTTTATGGCTATAACAAGAGAGATATTCATTGTAGGTCAAAACCCAATAGAGACAATTTATAGAGCTTTAAAATATCTTTAAAATGAGCTCCGGTTCGTTAAGATACCTTCAAACAGAGTCGAGATATTTCAAAAAATGTGATTTTTTCACCTAAAGTTTAGTGTTGAATAACTTAAAAACTCTACCTTCCCGGAAATTTTTTCAGAGGAAAAAGTTGTTCAGAATTATCTGTAGAATCTAGAGTTGGCCGCAGGGTAAAGGTTGCCCGATCACCCTGTATATAATAAGATATAATTATACATGTTTATATACGATTATATACAATTATATACAATTTTTTATACAATTATATCCAATTATATATGCTAATATATAATTATATATGTTTATATACGATTGGATATAATTATATACGGCCAAAATCTATATATAATTATATATAATTATATATAATAATATATAATTGGATATAATTGTATCAAAAATTGTATATAATTATATATTATTATATATAATTGCATCTAAATTTATATATAATTATATATAATCCATTTTTTCCCGGGTAAGTATTAAATGGGGATCGTTTGAGATCTTTAATTACGAATCTGATGTTTAAATTCCAAAATTCAAAATGGCGGATCCAATGTGGAGCGACTAATTTTTAAAAAATCATTGAACTATTAGAAAAATTTGTGTGCGGTTTTTTAGAGCAGCAGATAATGATTCTGAAGTTAAAATTTTTCAGAGAAAGAAGTTGAATAAAAAATTCAGGGCACATTGCTCTTATATAAAACTCAAGTTATTTCTTTTATGAGAATGACACGCACCTAGCGGAGGTCGAATGAAACAGAATTTAGCGGTAATTTCCAATAAGTTTCAAATAACATTTACATAAACTTGTAAAAATTTAACTACGCCAATGGCTTTAAAGGGAAATGACTTTGATTCACAAACAAAAAGTCATTATGTGATAAATATAAGTGTATTTATCGCCCCTAAATTCTTATCTTTCAGACCTGTATTAAAATTTTTTTTTATGGTGCATTTTTGTTTAAGTCAATAAGGTAGACTTCAAATTTCAACAATTTTTAAGAAATGCGCCCAAGTTGGTATCTACACGTCAGATTTGCAATTAGCGACCTCGAAAGAGCAGCGTATATGCAATAAAAAACGTCAATTCCAACATGTATTCACTGCGTTTTACTATTATAAACTACTTTAAAATTTCACGTTGAATTTATGAACATTTGGTCCTTAGAAGGTTAAACTATTAAGTCCGGAAAATTAATAACTCTCAATTGATGTTTACGACATATTTTCTGCAGTAAAATATTGAAATAAAATTTCGAACCTACTTTACATTTTTTCACAATGTTCTTTGGATTGGTATAGTTGGAATCGCATTTTAATTGTTTCAAAAACCAATATGGCGCATTTTAAATAAAAAATTTCGCGTAATTCATTATTTGTGAATTGTTTCGCATCAATAAGGGGTTAATGTCAAACCGCTACCAAAAGTGCACACAAACTATGAACTTCAACTAGACATTTTTTTTTGTTTTGTGTGGAATCAACCTAACATTTTCAAAACGTCAATATGTTGAACAAATATATCTTATTTGATCAACTATGATCATTACGGATGAAATTCTCTTGTGATATAATTCTCTGAGAATTGTAGGTACAGGAGTTTTCAAAGTCTCTTGTGAGAAATTTGAGGTTAGATTTTGCAAATTCAAAATGGCGGATTCAATATGGTCGATCGAATTTCATGAAATTACTGCAAACCACAAGACAGATGAATTTCATTAATAATGTTCATAATTGATAAAATAAGGTTTATTTGTTAAATTTATTGATGTGTTGAAAAGGTTAGGTTGATTCGAGGCAAAACAAAAAGTTTTTTACACTTTTGATTGCGGTTTGGCAACGATTCTACAACGTTATTGGTAAAAAAAATCTCAGAAAAGGAAACACAACAAATATTTTTCATTTTTATTTAAAATGCGCCACATTGAGTTTCAAGACCATTAAAATACAATTCTGACTATGCTAATCGAACGAGCATCTAAAAAAAAATGAAATAGGTATGTTTCCAATTTTTCTTTTTACTACAAATAATAAGTGTCAAACAACAATTGAGAATTCGGTAAAATATGAAAATTGTCTACATAAGTCGTCAAAGATCTTGGACGAAATACCAACTTTACTTGTCCAAACCAAACGAAAACCCACTGGTGCACACTTGAACCAAAATAAAACAAGAATATACCCTCGGAGGAAGGTCTCGGAGGACCTGTTACCGAAAGATAACATGGATCTCGGACAAGGCCGTCCTGTAAAAGCAACCCAAACTGTGGCTGTCATCTCGCTCTCGAACTACTGTATATATATCAGGCGTACCACAACGCGAAAAACTAGATTTATCGAAGGATCGAATTTCGCCTCGATGGTCGCATGCCCTGACAGGAAGTGCAATTCCCTAAAATGGACCGCCGTTTTACTACCAATTTGTTTTCTTATAAAAGTAAAACCCGTTAATTTCATCTCGCTTCGTCTCATTTTTCCCTTCGGTTCGCCGACGTTTCACCCCGTCCATCGCGGGTGTCGCGACGACAATGTCGTTAGTTCGAAGTTACGACACGAGGTTATTTTTATAACTGTGTTTAAAGTTTTTGTTATTACGAAAAATTAAAAGCTCCGGAGTCCTGTGATATTGAGAAAGTAGAACAAAATGTCATTCGTACGAGAATTTCTTGTAAATTCAAAATTCGTGTGACAAAGTTTCTTGGAGTGAGAACCATTTCTTTAGAGGATGTTTGTTATAATAATAATAATAATGATAATAATAATAACAACATCTTTATTGGCAATTACAAATAAGGCTACAACATAAAAATAATACCAAAATGCCAAAGGGCGAGTCACAGGAATGGCTGTTTTATAGACTGACCGGGTATTATATGTTTTTATATTAGAAATGAAATTCGTCATTGTTAATAATTTTCATTTCGGCATATGCCGTTGTACTAAACGCAATTCTGCAATCAAAAACTAATGTACTATTAACTAAACTACAAATCAACACGTATCCCACAGTCGGTGTAGCCGAATGACTCGAGCACGAAAGTCCGGAGTTCAATTCCCGTCAATGGCAAAGTTTTTTTTTTATTTTCTTTTTTTGCATTTATTTTTTTTTTTTTCCTTAATGAAATAGAATTATTTGATAGTGGTTTCGGAATTCTTCTGGTGCGGTTGTAGAATATTTCTAAAACTGTGCACGAAAAAAAAATTCTTACTGTTGGAAAACATTATTGAATTAATGAAACTAAGGATATTTCACAAATCACTTTATCGTCTATTTGGAGAGAAATATATGATATCCAATTGATGGTAAATAGACAAGTAAAATAGAAAGATATTTGACGATTTAAACGAAAAAAATTAGTACTAGGCTGAATTTATTTTTTATTAAATAAAAAATTTTTCAAAAACATATGTAATATATTCATGTTTGACAAAAAAAAGTTTCTAACAAAATATCATAAAATTGTGCTCCGATTTTAGAGGTGTATTTGTTGGGAAAAAAATCTTCGTTCAACATAATGCATCAATATCAATTATTATTACTTGTTAAGTACAATGAATGCTAATCAGCATTATATAGATTTATTAAATCCCTTTAGTGGCGGACAAAATTATTCAAATCGTCATGATGATGCTCAGTTAGTCTTTTGTTTTCCTTGCGCTATACGTCGATTAGTAAAGTTTTATTGGGTTATAGACTAACCTAAAATTGTCGATTCACCACTAATTGATTCACAAAATGGTAAATAATTATATAATTAAATATTTCTTTCTTCTCGTGCTCTAACATTTCTTTGAAATTAGTTTATTTCAAATAAGTTAGTAACAAAATCGTAGAACATTAGTACTTTAGGTTAGTTGCGTATTGTGTTTCCAATTACGTTTTCCAATTCAGATATTTGTCTGAAATAAAGTTAATAAAACATCTATTTTTTATAAAATTGTGTTATCTTTAGAGTATTCTGACATACAACGGAGGTGCAATAGTGACAATGAGAGGTAAAAAATGCGTAGCAATTGCATCCGATCGAAGATTCGGCATTCAAGGACAAACGTTGGCAAACGATTTTGAAAAAATCTACGAAATGGGTCCCCATCTTTACCTAGGTCTTCCAGGTTTGGTTACAGACAGCCAAACGGTTATTCAGCGACTGTTATTAAGACTTAACCTTTACGAGCTTAACGAATCTAGAAGAATAACTCCAAAAACCTTCGCGTCCATGATTACGAATCTTCTGTACGAGAAGAGATTTGGACCTTATTTTGTCGAACCGATTATTGCCGGTCTGGAACCGAAAACTTTCGAACCGTTTATCTGTTCCATGGATTTAATCGGTTGCATAAATCAACCAGTGGATTTTGCTGTTAGTGGTGCATGTTCATCACAATTGTACGGCATGTGCGAAGCTCTTTATGAACCAGATATGGAACCTGATGATCTTTTTGAATCCATCAGCCAAGCATTGGTCAATGCATGTGACCGAGATGCCATCTCTGGGTGGGGTGCTGTAGTTCACATTATGTAAGTTTTTTGTTTTATTCTCATAGAAAATTTGAGTTTTAGAAAATATTTATTTTTAAATCGCAGGTAAAATTCCTGTCTCTTTAAACGTGAATTAGTAAAAAAAAATAGTGAAGGACTAGTTGAATTAGAAATTATTTTTACTGATAAAAAGTAAAAATCATTAGTAATTCTATTAGTAATCAACTTTTTTCGCTTTCATTAGTAAGTTTCGACTACTTTAAAAAAAAATAATTGGATGAACTTAAACCGTTTTTACACTGTATTAATATGCTGCTTTAGTTAGTTGATATAGAAATTAATACATGCGTAATTGCTATTTTTAATTTTTCAGAGAAAAGGACAAGGTTACTACGAGGAACCTTAAAACACGTATGGATTAAACATCGAAGATGTTATGCAATGTTAAATAAAATAGAAATATTGATACTTATTAGACTGTTTTAAAAAAAGAATATACACCAGTAAATGTGAATAAAAATATATAACTTTATATATACTAAACTTTCTATTTTGTACTTCGTGTAATTTCTTCAATTCCAAAACAAAAAATCTAATATAACTCTCCATTGATGAATCTTTTCCTAAAAAGTTGTCTTAATATCTGGATAAATTTTATACAAAATTATTTCTTACATTTAATACTTTTTGACTTTAAAAAAATGTTTAATACTATAAAGGTTAATTAATTTATTACATAATAGGAAGTGACTTTACCCACTGCGTGATTGCTGATAATGAAGTTTCCTAACTGAATTCGTTTTGAAAATTCTTTTTTTTTATATCTATAAATTGGAGGGTCATTTGGTTACTCTTTTATGTATAATTTATTAGATCATTACCAGATAGTTAACAGATAGTTTCAATAAATTAATGAAGTAAAAATTTCGTTCGAAATTTCGATAAAAGAAAATTTCAAAAAATAAATATTTAAAGCAAGTACAAAATTATTTTGGATGCGTATTTTGTTCGTAACTATAATGTAAACAATGTTTTAAGTAAACAATACTTTATTATAGATTATGTAATTAATTACTAATTTATTTATAACATTTTTTTTGTTTTAATTATCAGTAATAGTCATTAATGATTATTATTTGAATCTTATTAATGTTCTTGTGTGCAGTACAAACTTTTTTCAAAAAAATTGTACCATTTCCGGAATGTCGTTTGGTTACATTATTTCCGTTAGAGAATTCTTTTTTTTTTCAATTTTATTTTATTATAATTTGTATTATTTATATTGTCATTATTAGTTATTTTTCAGGGATTTTTCTTATATTTGTTCTGGTATTAGTATTATTAGTATTATTATTACTACTATTGAGTTTTTTGTTGCTATTATTGTTGCTGATCTTACTATTATTTACCATCACTTTAAGATTTGTCAATTTATGCGATAATTATCATGTCAGTCAAAAATATTATTTGTTGATTTAAGTTGCGGGAGTGATTTTAAATATACTTTAGTAACGGTGAAAGATACTTTTCTGTAGGAATTAATTGTACTTGAATTTTAGAAGTGTCAAACATTAAACTTTAATCATTTTCCATTCTTCGTTAGTTTCCTCTGCATTTAACTAAACTCCAATTTTATCTACTTTAGATGAATCTTTTGTTTATCATAATTTATCAAATTCAAAAATCTATTAATCGAAAGTGTATAAGTTTGTAAAAAAACCGTAGGAACCATGATAATATTATCAATAAATCAAGAAAAACCTATTGTTTTAAAGAAAAAATTTCGTAAAGATGCGTATTAAAATAAATTAATAGTATCTGATACTAAAGCAGCAAATCACTTATGAAATATGCGAATCTACGAGTTCTGAACTTTTTTACTGCATATTTGTGTAATTTATTCTCTCTAAAGTTAATTTAGCTAAAAAATAAGTACTGATCAAAAGCGAAAAGTTGACCACTAATTTATTAACTAATCATTAATTATTAGTCAAAACCAATTAATTTGCTGAATTCAAATCTTATTCGAAACCCATTTTTAAGGTATTTAATATTCATATTTTAATTTTGGTACAATTGTACTAATAAATTAGTAGTTATTTACACTTTTCGAGTAAAAAATCGTGTATTTAATAGTAAACAGCTTTCCATTCTATACTAATCGTTTCGTTAGTTAGTTAATTGATTAAAATTGACATATTTATATAGTTGACATAGTTGACATTATTACTATTCCGCATGTAAGAAACTGGATAATAAAAAGGACAAAGGACAGGTTATTTCCCCCGCGTTAATGACGATTTGTCTATTTGCGGGTCGGCTCTCGGGTGGAGAGGTACAGGACAGAGACAGACAGTACAAGACAGAACTATAGGCACACACAGCACCCACCCAGAGCCAGTCCCCCCTCCCCAATATCGGTACCACCAGCAGATTCGGCGGTCTGTGCCTTAGCGAGTACGACGCGGGGCTTATCCCCTCTTTATCCGAGATAAGACCCACGACGTACCGACCGCGGATAAGACGCTGACGGTACCGATAACTGCCGACGGGGGTCGGCAGCGGTCCCAAATTCGTACCTTCGCCCAGCAAAGTTCCCCGGTTATTCCACACTGGACATAAGCAGAGAAAATTGCAGGACGGGGATTCGAACTCGGGCCCTTCGCGACGCTCAGTTCGGGCACGACCATCACGCCGACTTGAAACTGGATAATAAGTTAGGCAGTAAATACTAAAGAAATTAATTCTTTTGTATTTAAATTTAAATAAAAACAGGTGTACTAATTTTTTTTGGTATTATCTAGTACATTTTCTTTGTAACTTTACAACTTGTTAGGCATTATTTTAGAAAATGAATAACAATTTTATTTCGAACTGAAGAGTACATTTTCAAAAAATGTAATGCAATAATCATATTTTCAAATTGAAATTTCTTAAAACTTTTAGATAAAATTATATTTATATTTTAAATAAATACAAATTTTAAAAATTAGTTAATACAGTTGATTAAAGTTCTGTCATAAACGTTGAGAAGGAACTACAGTGGTTTTCGTAAATAGTGACGATGTCCGAGATGATTTTGTCTTCTGCAGTACCTAATGAACGTTGTAAAGTTTTATCGAGGGGTCAATATCTGTCCTAGTTAAATCCAGTTTCTGGGCAGCACCATGATTACCAATTCTGCCACGGACTCTGGCTTACTCGTATAAAGTGTCGTATGAAAGTTACATAACATAAAGATTTCATATCTTCATCAGAACGGACCTTTATTGTCTGTATGAGATTAAAAAATGTCTAGTTTCAGAGGATGGTTGTGCTAATGGCACTGTTACACTGAATTATAAAATTGGTTCATTTAAATTTAGATTCATTTTATGTTAAATATTAATTTGTAAATCATAACTTATTGTAAATTGTAAGTAAGTTATTTTTATGAAAAAAGTAAAAGAACATTTTTTAAATTATATTGGTAAATGGAAATTGACAATGTTTCTTTTCGTAATAAATTAAAGTTACCGTGTAGTAAAATACTAAGAAAATTATACGTGAAATTAAACCATATTTAATATAGAATTTCCAAAATTAATTTTTGAACGTATCTTTCTATCATAGTCACTTGTTTTTTCATTTCTTTTATAATTTAGATATACACTAGCCAGATAATAATAACTTATGTTTTACATATTGTGTTAATTCATGATATTACACTATAAAAACTATCTTAATTCCACGTATAATCTTTTCTGTATTTGAAATTAGCCCCTTCCCAAATGTCGTCATTTTTTTACAAACATTCGAACCGTTTCTTTTCATACTGTATTTATAAAAAAAAAAGTCGCACATACAACTATCGTAAAATTTCATGTTCTTTCAGAGTATTGACTCAGAATTTGTCTAAAATGTATGCTAAAAAAGTTATAGACAATTTGTTGAAGAAAAATGAAATTTTTTCCACACGTAGACAAAATTTTGTCATAAATTTTACCATTCCACATGGTAATTTTAGGACATACTTGCAGAATGAGTAAAATTGAAATTTTTCTGATAAAAGTCACTACAAGTTCTTGGAAATTTTACTAATTAGACAGTAAAATTTATAAAAAATGGCAATTTTCTACATTTTACAAGTCTGTCCCGAAATTACCATCTGAAATGGAAAAAATTCCAAGAAAATTGTTTTCCATGTATTAAAAATAATTACTAGCCTAGAATATATACAGAATTTATTGCAGAAAAATCCAATTTTTACTACTAAAAATAAGATATAAAATTTGTTTATAAAACCTTTGAAATACTCATCCTTGTCCATATAGAAAAGTGTTTTTGAGTTGTAGATTTAAAGGGATGTAGGAACTTGAATAAAAAATTCAACATAACGATCCTCAAAACCGTGTCTGATATGAAAATTTTTTAAAAATTTCAGGATGCTTTGACTAAAAAACTATGAACTTCAGAAAAAAAAATGATAGGAGTGATGAGTTCTTCGACCTAATTGAGGAATATACTGAAATTTCCAAATTTTTCTACGGATATTTAGAAACATTTTTTATTTGGATTTCTTTGAAAATGTCCAAAATTTACGGAAAACTCTGAAAAAAATCATATTCACCGATTTTTTGTTCCCTGCAATTTCGTTCGAAATGTTGGAAGTTTTCGATGAAATAATACTAAATTATATGAGATTTGGAATTTTCTATTACAAAAACCACACAGTTTTGGAATACAATTTACAAGAATAAAAAAAGGTTGTAATTCATCAGAGAATAACTACAATTTTCTTCGCATTTTTCATAAATGTCAACATTAAGAACTAAACAAATTCAAATGTATTCCTTAATTAATTATGAGAACATTTTACTCTTATTTTTTTAAAGAAGCTCATCATTTTTCACCAATTTTTATTTCGGATATGGCCATATTAAATTTTTTATTCTGGACCCAGTATTTAAAATTTAGCACTCAAAAACACTTTTCTAGGCGAAGAAGAGGGGGTATTTTAGGGATTTCTTATAAAACTTTTAGATCCAAAATTATTTTCGATATAGAGAATAATTGCCTTGGAAATTTTGTCTATTTCAAATGGTAATTTTGCGACAGATTTGTAGAATATAGAAAGTTGCCATTTTTTTGGTAAAAATTACTATATATTATTGTAATTTTGATTGTCTGAATAGTAAAACTTTCAAGAACTTATAATCATTTTTAACAGAAAACATGATCATTTTTCTGATTCTTTGAATCTGTCCCAAATTTACCCTCACCTTTAGCTCGCCCCCTTATTATTATTATTATTTTAAATATAAATGTAAAAATCGTGAAATTATGTCAATAAATTTTTGGACACATTTATGAATATAAATTAGATAGAATATGGAAGGTAGTAAAAATTGTGTTTAAAAAAATTAGCCCTTTTTCATTATTTTTCTATAAAATATGTTAAACGAAATTTTCATAAAATTTCAACTCTAAAATCAAAAAAGGTAACCTCAAAAATAGCCTTTTTTTAATTATCCTTTTTTACATAACAATACACTGAAAGCAATGAAAAACTATACAGATTTGAACGATAATAGGTGAAGCGTTTGACACTAAAATAAATATATCTCTGATATTTTGAAAATGATTTTAATAGAAATTTATCGTTAAATTGACACAAACTTATGTTATTTAATTCTATACGTGTATATCAAACTCCTAAATTAAAATACCAAATATAAGAAATGAATATTTCTTTCTTAATATAGCTGCGAAAACAAGAATTCTTGTGCTCTAAAATCGTCTGCATCTATAGTTTCAAATGCAAACAAAAAATATTAACGTATAAAAAAATATAGATCCTCATTGTTTTGAAAAAAATATGAATTCTTCAAATGTGCAATATATCATATGAACCGACATAATTGTAATTAAAAATAACTGTACTAAAAATACAATAGGTTGACGGTTTAATCCGATTTTTTAATGTCATTTTGTGGTCTATATAAAAGAGAAAAAAATTGAAAAGATACAATTGGATACCTAACCTATAAAAATGTAAATAGACAAAGTTAAACCAAAGTTAGAAAGAAAGATGGCACAATGCAACATTTTTTAATTTTGAGTTCTATACATAAAAAGAACAATAACAACATAAATGTGTTACTTATTCAATAATGAATACATTTGATTAAAAAGCAGTAAAGAAATTTTACTAATGTTTAGTGAAATTAAACAATTTTTTTCGTATTCTCCATTCAAAAGCTTAATACGTAATTTTGAAATTATGTTACTAACTTTCATTTCTAAAGTATTCAATTTAATACTTAAAAAAGCTATACTTATAACTTAAATGGCGATTTCACATTTTCCTATTAGTATAGTTTTATAAATAACTCCTTACTAATTATTACACAAATAGAAATAATAACATTTAGATTTTACCGAAAATAGTAAGACGAATATTACGAAAAATGTTTATATTTACACAAAACGTTCAGTAAAAATAACATTTTCCGATAACAACGTTACTATTCGTTATTTAATAATATATACTATTTTAATATTATTTTTGACATTTCACTTATTTACTTAAATGTAATTAATAATTCATAGTTTCGTGCAAAACTAGAAATATAAGTCGAATTTTTCTCCTTTTTAGTGCTATGCAAGATTAGTTAGATTTGACTGTTAAGTTAGTTATCCAATCAAATTGCATATTACTTACACAATCCAAAGTACTTGAATAAAAACAAAACTTCTAATACAGAAAACAGACATATCAATCTTAAGTACCGACAAACGGTAACTATATCATATAAACGCCAACATTCGTCAAAACTCAAGTCAAGCACTGCATGCAAAAATAATTTTTTGAGATTGCAAGTTGAATCCGCTGAACAATTCGAAAAGTCTCGTCGATGCGAATCGGCTTGAAAGGGCTGGAAACAAAGTGGTTCTGGTGTACACGCGAGGACAAAGCTTTGTGAAAGCCACGTATACAAAGAAAAAAGCCATAAATTATTTGCACCTCGCGCATCCATGCCCGCAACATTTTTTTTAAACCGGTCGCGATATTTTTCACTTCGCAAAAAACGATTGAATGGGCGCATTCTGAAAAAACGCTCAAGAAAAATAACTATCCGTCAAATTGAATCAAACGTAAACGAGTCTTTGACGAGATAAAATATAACTACGACTGTTACTTTTTTCTCGTTTGTACTCCATTGTTTTCGTTCGGAGTTTATTATTAGAATCTGCTACCTTATTATGCTGCCGATTCGAAACATATAACCTGCCCGATTGAAGGTAATTAGATTACAACCAACACAATTACTTTACAATTGTTTATGTTTTGGCAATCAAGCATTTTTACGATCTTCAGATGATTTTTAATATTTTTGTTAACCATTCGAATAACCAGCTGTTTTTATTGCTAGATAACCCGAAGACAAAAAATAAGTGTTGTTTTCAACCCATTTAGCAAAAATTGAAATGTGCTTCATCAGGGTTGATGAGAGTTCCTGCACCAAAGAACTTTGTGGCTACCGTTCCGCTATGTGTGTCTATGCTTATTGTAATACCGTGGTCTCCATCGTAAGTTACACCCGAAGCCCTTCAAATTACTCCCACTTAATACCTCGCCTCCGGCGAGCGTATGCGTAACCGAAACATTCCGATCGTTGCCGATCGTTGCTGAAGAATGTGCTTCATCAGGGTTGATGGGAGCTTCGGCACCATGAAACTTCCCTGCTATCGCCCGTTGCATGGGTATATTCTTTAGTTGTATAGATCAACTAGCTTGATCAATCAACCATCTCTCTGTCTGAGGTATACTCGTTTCAATTGTTTTATGGGCGAGGACTAATAGAAGTTTGGAAAAGGTCACGCAGTAACATGTATAACCGGAAGAGAACTCTCTTTGCCGGAAGGCGTTTATTGGTATACTTTTCGCTTAATCACGATACTTAGAAAGTCCTTAGGGCGGAACGAGCTCATATAAGTTCCCCAACATTCCTACGACTAACAGGAGTTCCATTTTGACGAACTACATCAGCCCGGGGCATTTCGGAAGAGGCAAGGGGACTTTGTCACTTCACGTTCGAAGAGGTCCATAAAGGACGGCAACTCAACGACGATTCCGTAGAACATGAGTGCTACTAAAGCCGAAAAGCCGATGCGTTAAGTTACGTTAAAGAGCGAATTTACTATCTGCACGCAGCCACAATGTTAAGGTCGTCTTCCCCGTACTCTCGAAATTAATGCTCGGCAGTGTCGGTGCGTACCGACTCCAAAAGTTTCAGAACTTATTATGACGCTAATTTGCAAAACGCGCTACCGTCGCTATGCATTCCGTGCCGGTATTTAGTAATTAAGACTAATTGCGTTGACACCTAATTTATCGTTACTTTGGCCGTTTTCGAAATATTTCTCGTACCTACATGGGCTAATTATTTATTAAGCGCTCTCAGGGCTCCGTGACTGTTAGGTCTTTTAATGAGAGATAATTTCCTAATTGATAGCAGACATTTTGAATCTGATTTCTGCACTTAGTAAACACTGTACAATTATCTTTATTCCCAAATTCATCTGGTTTTATAATTCATCCTCATTATTATTACTAAATTGAATCAAGGTTTATACATACAAAGAAAAAATATTCGTACAAACGTATAAACCTGAACATTATCTTGCAATTAATTTAAATTTAGTAAATAGAAGTAGAATTAATTGAATTTGTAATTGTGCAAACAAATATGATAAATAGTTAAATATATTATGAAAAATAAACATTTCGTAATAAATAGCAAATGCTATCCTTTCATCCCATGCAGTGCTTCATTAACACGAAATGTCGGACGTACCGAAGTCGGAAAATCACTGGCTATGAATTCGAAATGAAAATAATAGAGATGGAAAATACGAACTCGGTATATTCAGGTACGAAGCTGTTGATTCGACACGTGACCGCGTGAAAACAACAACTTTTCGACAGTGACGCAGCAGTTTTCGCAAAGTTACTTTTCCGCAAAGTTACCAACATTGCGACGTGGTCTCTCGTACGAGTATACTAGGACGATACTAAATACCCTCCGGGGTACCAACAATTTTTCACTTGCACCAACTAGAAAGTACTCGTGGGGTACACAATGTACCGTGTATTTCTTAGCTACGCAGAACAACAGAATGTAAATACATCCGAATTAAAGCTGCCTTAATATTTTAACTTAATAATGAAACTTTTAAAAGTTAAGTTTAAACAGAAAATGAAAATAAACAATTCTTCCTATCTTTACTCTCGATCTCGACTTTTAAAACGACTCTCGTGTTAGTTAAAGTTTCTTTTTTATTGTCTTGTGATATTTATCACGTTGCTAAAAAGATTCGAACTGTTTATTTTACTGAACAATACCATTACGCGAGCTATAAATTATTGACTTGTTTATTTCGATGCTATCTTAAACGTATGTAATTTTTCTTTCCTTAATTTCTATCTTACGGGTAATTTCTATCTTTTTATAAGACATTTTAAAAACTATTTAAAAAAACGGTAATTTTCAATTGGACTAATGTCGTTTTGACCAATTTTCAACCATTTTAACAATCAAAGCTGTAAAAACATGCCAAGAAAGATTATTCTGTAAATTGCCGAATACTAGCTATCATTTCATATATTTTAAGATGGTGTATTTTCCATTTTCCGTTCATAATCGAGCACTTGAAAATTGAAAAATGGTTAAATTTTAAGAATGCAAAATGGCGGATCCAATATGACAGTTGAGTTATTTTTACTTCGACATTTTACTGCGGAGTTTTTGAGGTCGCTGATTCTTAATTTAAAGACAAATAAAAAAATGGCATGAAAATTCCGACTAAATAGACGAATTCGCAAGCAAAAGGATACGCCGTTTTGAATTTAAAAAATCGGTTCCGTTATCAGATTTTCAAAATTCAAAATGGCGGATCCAATATGGCGAATACATTTTTAAAACATCTACTGATTCATCTGGAATTTCGTATATAGGTTGTTTTTCGGTCGCTGATTACGATTAAAAGGACAATTTTTCAACATTCAAAATGGCGGAACCAATAAGACGGGCAATGTTTTAAAATATCTATGGAATTTTCTGAAATTTGGTATCTAGAGTTTTTTTCGGTCCCTGATAACGATTCTAAGGACAAAATTTCAAAATTCAAAATGGTGGATACAACATGGCGGACAACATTGACAAAAATTGCTCATCTTTGCTTGAATTATGTCACTTGAAGTTTATTGATGGCGTTTATTACGAACAGGAAATCCGTTTTGAAAAATCAAAAATGTCGGTGCAATAAGACAATTGATTGTTTTCACTTCGACATTTTGCTGCGGAGTTTTTGAGGTTGCCGATTCTGAATTTAAAGACATTTCTTAAGTTTAAAAAAAATGGCATGAAAATTCGAACCAAATAAACGTATTTGCAAGAGGATGAATCCGCCATTTTGAATTTCGAAAATCCGATAACGTTATTGACAACAACGACGATTATTATCCCTTCGAGGGGCACATTTTTCTGATATGTTAATTTTTTAAACCCATGAATAATCTTTGGGGTTTCGGGGTTGCTGATCACGGTTCTGAGATCAGATTTTCAAAATTCAAAATGGCGGATCTAATATGGCGGATAAATTTTCTAAATCTATTGATTCATCTGGAATTTGGTATGTAGGTTGTTTTTCGGTCGCTGATCACGATTCAGAGGTCAATTTTTGAACATTCAAAATGGCGGAGCCAATATGACGGGCAATGTTTTAAAATATCTATGGAATTTTCTGATATTTGTTATCTAGGGGTTTTTCGGTCGCCGATTACGATTCTAAGGACAAAGTTTAAAAATTCAAAATGGTGGATACAATATGGGGTCAGTTTTCAAAATTTAATATGTTGGGCAACATTTCCAATTTTTAGAAGATTTCTTTTGGTTACATAAACTTTGGGGTCTACCAAAATAAAGTAGAGAGCAATTTTCATTGTTTAGAGTCATATTAGTACGTGAAAAACATTTTGTTTTAAGATATTATGATAACGAAGACATTGAAAGCACACGTTGGTACCATTTTTGCCGAAAATTGCTCCCGGCCAGATATAAACACATTATTATCGTGAAAATACATAACGGAAGTTTCCCGCATAATGAGCAATCTCGAAGGACGTGTGCGGCGGCCAACTTCGCCTACGATCATGAACGACCTCAAGCACCTCAAATTTTCGCTCAAACGGCAAAATGAGACTAAGATGCATTGTACGTGGTAGGAGGTTCATCGGCGAAACCGTATGGAACCGACCGCGCAATGTCGAGTTACTCCATTTTGAGTCGGTTGCTGCGGCTACAGCGCGACCTGGCGTGAAACACTCATCAAGTAGGATAATTATACCTCCATACGAAGCCCATTACATCGCACGTTCGCCTTTCCAGACCTTCTCGGTTGTTACCTGGCCGCCTCTTCGAATTTACCTACACCGCTCATGGGAGCTGGGACTTTTATCTTGGTTGGTTTTATTACCTTTCCCGACGGCAACCGGCTCGGGTTCGTGCCAATTAACTATCTCGGGAACACAGCTTTTCTAAAAAATTACCCCTTGTCGTCGCGTGTGGTTTTCACGAATGGTTAACGACTGAGACTTAATGAGTAAGGAACACTGCTTTACTTGTTAACCATATTCGATGATGGATTGTGTTTGTTTTGGTGTAATTTTTTTTTTCAAATATAACAGGTCGGAGGAAGACATTTTCTTTTTAGATTTTCAACCTTGATTGGTCAATAAGTGACCTTAAGGTTAGGTTCCGAAATTTGTTGCCTTGAGGCTGCCATTTTGACTCACACAAGTTTTGAATTGTTAAATACGAATTTACCTTCTGATGTTTAACATGTAAAATAGCGGATCCAATATGGCGGACCAAACATTGCATTGGAAACTATAACAATTTACACTAATTGGTGGATTATGGACTCGTTGAATACGAATAAATTCAAAATGGCGGAACCAATAATAGTATATTATGTAACAAGGGCGCAATTACCGATGTTCGACGATTGCGAAGTTTCTCACACTCGACGGAGATCGATATTTCGCCCGTGTTCCATACGATATTTTTTAATACGACGGACGTAGGGCTCGCTAATTTGCGCCCGAATATTTCACTGCAGGGCGCAAAATCGAGTTCTACTCCCGGAGTGTTAAAAAACAGTTATAAATGTCAAACTCCTTTTTATCACTAATCATCCAATATTTCTAATTCTGCAATTTAGAACCAAATTCGTTCATATTCAATAAGTTTTGATTTTTGCAAATCTAAATACTAGAGTCGAATTCAGCCACACGCTAAAACCTCAAGTAAACCTCTATTGATACATTCTGAATGTTGATCTCGAAAAACCTCCGAGTACAGTTATTTGCGCGGATTTGGAAACTTTTGCAACTTTTTATGCGCCGTATTGGATTCGCCATTTTGAATTTTTAATTCATTGTTGGTTCCACAATTTCTGGTTTTCAAATGAAGAAATTCCAGTTTCATTAAAGAAAACTAGATATTTATGAAAAATTCGCCTGAAAAAAATCATGTGTTTTTACTACATATGTCAAATTCATATAAAAATTTGGAATTTTTTTATTTTTAACGGCCCCGAAAATGGTAGAATTTGGTCGGATTGATTTTTTTGAAATTTATTTCATATTAGAAATAAGCGTTGAATGTAGTGTAAAATTTGTGTTCATTTGGGCATTAACGGAATAAATTGAAATATCGAGAATTAAAATTTTTATCATTAATAAAATGTCAGGAACTAAAAAATTTCTTAAAATTGTAAGAATTTCCAGAAAATGTCTAAATTACCCAAATAATCGATAGTCAAATCAAGGTACAATGCCACATTATAAGTGGACATAAATTTTCCGACTGTAAGTGGACAAGGCCTTGTTCGTTTCGTAATACAAGGGAAACAAAGGTATTGCCTACCTTGAACAAAGCAATTCCTTCATAACGACCCTCCGAATGTATACTGACCACTTACCTCCCAATACCACTCGAGCAACCAATCAGTTTCTCTTCAGTCTATTGATACATTTTAAGGTTTAGTTGATATTGCTAACAATTTCCTGGGAACCTCAGTATCAGAGTTTCCATTAGCTTTTGTGATATAGAGACTGCAAAGTTTACGAAACGGCGTACTGTGTGAACAACAGTGATCGGTCGTTTCTAAATTACCTCTAGATGACTCTCCAAAAATTTACTTATACTTATGTGGCATACATTTTAGTAAAAGTATAACAACATTTTTGTTAACAAAATATTAGCTCTTTCTGTATACAACAAACATTTATATTTTGGCGATTCTACCCTAAATTGTCCGAAAGTAACCAATTTTTAGTAAATCAATTATTTCATAGATAATTGCTGTCACTTTAAAATTTATAACGATGAGTTTAAAAGGAGCAACACACGATTGTAAATTTTATAAGAATCATATTTGCTCTGCTTTGGATTTAATGATTATTCCTTTTATATTATTTGTTTAATTCTAGGCTCTAAATTTCGTGAAGTCAATTTTGTGCCATGTTCGACTTTATCTACAAGGGAAGAAATTTTGATTTTGAAAATTACCAAAGGCAAGTTGTTTAGTGTACCTTAGACTATCTAGGTATGGTCCGGTTTTTAAATCGTCTAAATTATTGACTTTATTACACTAACGGATGTTATGACTAACAATATTGTAAGATTTCTATTTTTGTCAAAGTCTAAGAAAATTCTGAAATGACTAACTTCTTAGTCATCCACAGTTAAATGGTTAATACGTGATCAAATTAAACAAAATGTTGGCAATAAAAGATATTAAAATTGTAAGAGAAAACATAATTTTACAGTCCTCATAATATCTACTAATTTAAATTAAAAAACTACCCTCTCAGTACTTTTTTAAATTAAAAACAGTTTAATATGGCGAAATGATAAATAAAATTTCAAAAACTGAAATGTCATATGCCAGATCCAGCATCACTTGAAACATTTGCATTGTAGAATACAAAATAACAAGTAAAATATAGTGGACAATATGGAAATCATTTATCGAATTTATTTTATTATTTTGCAAAATATTGTAAAGTGTTCTGTAAACGTAAATTAAGTAACAGAAAAAGTAGCTTTCAGGCTAGATTCTGGCATTTAAAAAATCAGCAACATAGAATTGGACCATATGATATAGAGATATTCTAAAATTTTAACTGACACGAAAATAGATAGACCCCTTTTGTAAAAGTTCGTAGTACAAACTATCTTAAAATAACTTATAATTAGTATATACAACTAAGATATTGTAATTAATTATAAACTGTAATCAATATGCCGAGAAAGCTGGCGGCAATTTTATCTAGCTTTTCACATTGTTGTGTGTATAATCGGAAACCTTCAGCGAAGTTCTTGATCGTCTTGGAATTTACCTCGGTTGGTCTAGGTGTAACATTTGGGAAACTTTGCCAACTATGTAAGCTGTTCGAAATACAATAAGCAGTACGTATAAGGAGTAGACGTTTACGATGAAGGCTTAATAATTAATTACATTATATATAATAGGGAAATATTCTGCAGTCAACATGATTTGTGTACGTCAACAAAACATTTTCAACAAATTATATATATTATTTTTCGTACTGATCTTTCAGATATTACTAATTTAGAATACGCTTAGTAACTTCACTAGTTCACTATTACATTGACCATGTAAATTTTACATTTTTGTCACATTTTTTATGCAAGAATCCAAAAATATGTCTGATAAGTCACTTTAGAAATTGAAATTAATCAAAAGCTACTAATACTACTAAGCTGCTAAGATTTTAGTCAACGTTTACTAATTAAAATAGAACATATTGCATACATTTAATAGGTTACTACTAATTAAAATGTCATAAGTAACATGTAATAAGCGATTATATATCAGTAACTGCTCAGTCGATGAAGTAGATTTTTAATACACATAAAATGTCAGGAGAATTATAACAAAAAGAAATATTGTTAATTCATCATATTTTTTTGTGTCATAGTTTTCATACGTTATTATAATTAATCGGAATCAACAAATACAGCTGTTTTACCGATCGATCTGAGGAATTATATTAAATGTAAATTCCTGTGTGATACTTGAGGATACGGCAAATTGCATAGTTCTTTTGAAGAAACAACTTTTATCACTAAAGATATGTATTAAGTTTGTAAATATTAAAAAATCTGTTTTACCGATTGTCCGAAAAAATGAATGTCGGTAAGATTACCCCAAAATAGAAACATTCTAAATTTAATGAAGTAATAATTTTATTCTATAATGAGTTGAATATATTTATCGGATTCTTTAGATTTTTCGACTCAGTCGATAACTATTCTACTTCATCAAATCTTTGTTATAAACACAGTAGTAAAATAAAAATCGATTAAAACTATTTAATACTGAACCAAATACATTATTAAAGTGGAAAAATACACGCTGTCGCTATAATTATAAAATATCTGTTTTACCGACCCGGCTGTCAATCTTTATAAGAAACCTAAAGAAATTTTGATTTTTTAAGTAAATTCTTCGTATTCGATTGTAGCTTCTCCGGGAATGCTCTCACCTACGTTTAAATTAAGCGTTCGCACACTGGGCGACGCAAGCAAGGAACAATGGGAATATCCTGGGCCATAAAACAGCGAAACTGACAGGGAGTCAATACCACGTGCTGGGAGAGGCTACAGCCAGCTGGAGGTACGGGATCAATTTAGAAAGGATAGTATAGCCACCGGAGCTCCGCCCGCCCACACCTTAACGAGGGGAGAAGACGGATCGCGATAATAAAGTAGGTCCCTAAATGACCGACCGAGCCGTCAAATCTGTCCCATGCGCGTATACGCTGATTCTGTGTGCACCAGCGGTCTTATCAACATCAACGTCGTTTCAACGTCATCGATTAGCGACCGCAAGTGCAGCCTCCGTTAATAGGTGACAGTTTGCCGGTCCGAAGAGTGTCGGAATCGATTTTCAAACCGTTTGGGATAAAGTTGAAAATTGACCGAGATAATTGATAATTTGATAAAGTTTCCGTTCAATCCTGATCTTCTAACAGATAAGATGAACTATATATAATGGATACCTATTAAATTATTTAAATTTATTTATTTCAGTATAATTATATGTTCTCAGGTGCATTTTACAATAACATTTATCGGTATTACCGACGGAGGTAATTCATATAAATTGCTTTTTACTTGAGCTACTTAAGATAAGTTTTTAACTACTTTTATAACTAATTAATCAATTTTGATCATTATAGATACAGAATCTTAGATAATATACAATAGACGATAAAATATTACCATACCGATTTATTTTTGTGACCGTCTTATAACAATTTAATTAAAACAGTGTACTATAAGTAGAATAATGTGAATTAATTATGTAAAGCATCCTGACCTTGTATCTAATTTGTAGTAAATTAAGTTTCAATAAAAAAATGTTATTTTTAATAGTAAGATATAGAATTGTCGGTAAAACAGTTTTATACATTTTCAAGTACGATTTAAAAAAAAATATTATTCTGCTTTATTGACAAAGTAAAATATATATTATAATTTGAACAAACTTTAAGATATATACTTAATGATCGGTAAAACAGATGCGATCGATAATTAAATTTCTCATTACAAACTATCAGTGAAAATGTTTATTTATCATTTAAGAGGCCAATAATATCAAATATTTCATTAAATGGTCATTCGATGTGGAACATATTAGTAATACACTATTTTACCGACCAACCGTAAAAATAAATTCGAAAAATTTATGGTAGCACCATGTACGATGAACTATTAATATTTATTACTTAATTCTTATAATACTTTTAAAGATTTGATGGATATTTTCAAAAATTCTGCTTTATCGACTGATTTATGATCCATATATTGCAATATTATTAATTAACGTAATAGATATAAAATTAAAATCAACTTTATGATTCGTGGATTTATGGACGTTCTTAATTATACCTATGAAAATAAAAAATGATCCTACCTGTTTTACCGACCGAAAACGAATTGTTAAAAATCTAATGGAGAGCGATATTTCATTAGAAACGTATTTCATTTATTCATAACTATTTAAATGAATGTGTTTTTATCAAAAAGAGTTCAACATTTTTAATTATTTTATATTAAATTCTGTTTTACCGATCGATAATTCTTGACGCTCTATATATTCACAATAAACACCCATAAACGATGCTAGTGAATTGATGATATTACAATACTGATAAAATGTTATCCAAGTCTACCATTTCAGGTACAAATGACGATGACCTCTTAATGTATAGGAGTTCCAATACCGTCGATAAAACAGAAATGTCTACATATCGACAGTTTACGACATTCTATACAAGAATCAGTACAATTTTCAATAACATTCTACTGAATATTAATTTTCTTATCTGTCATGTCGTTCTCAAATACTGTTGAAAATACTTAAAGTTCTGTTTTACCGACGAATTATAAAATCCTTTATTTGTATTCATGACACATATTTAGTGCACTAACGTCTATTTTCCGTATCATTGATTAACTTATTGATCGTTTGAATTATCAGTACCTATCATTTTAAAATTATTACATCCAATACTGTCGATAAAACAGGGACTTCCCTATTTCTGTAGTCCACGATATTTTATGTAAGGAATCTATAAATATTTTTAATAAGACTCTATTGAACTTTTTTATCTATCAAGGCACATTACCTAAAGTTCTGTTTTACCGACGGAGTATAAATTATTTTAACAGTATAAACAATATATCCTAGCACACTTTCGTGGACAGTTCCGTATCACTGATTATTTCTATCGATACTTCGTAACAATCTTAAGTCTACTTTACCGGCTGATGGTAATAAAGTTATTTTTTTATTTAAAAAATGTGTATTAACGTATTATGTGGAGTATTATACGGATATCATTTAGAAAATCTGACGCAAAACGTTCGAAATTGTGTATTGTCGCAGAAAAGATCAATTTCATCTGCGCCGTCCGCAAAACAAACAAGCCGCGCGTAAATTTAAAAACCGTTATCGGTGACGTTGCGATGTTGTCGCAGCCCGTTTTTCAGCCGTCCGACGAAAACAGCGGTCGTTATTCATACGCGCACCGATAATTGACAGTTCGCATTGCGGTGCTATAACGGTGCGTTTTCTTTATCGGCGGGATGGGTGCGAATTTAGCGCATAAACGCGGCAAACGTCAAAAGCACGCCTGCATGCTCTGTCGCCCGTGGCCCTCGCTCTTTCTATTACTCCCCTCTCTATTTCTATATGTCACCTTTCTCTATCGCTCTTTAGCATTACCATGTTGATTTGTATTTTCTTTCTCTCTCTGTCCCAGGAACGAATTTCTCACGCATGGTGCAACAGCCGTTCTCACGCACCTCCACGTACATGCGAATTGGTAAACAGGCTCGTCAGCGGTCGTCAATACCTATGTCGTAGTGCGATGATAAGCGACCGCGCGTGCAATTGACCTCGCAATACCTAATTGCTACGGAGAGACCTGCGTCCGTCTACGGAATGATAATCCATTGTTATCGTCTGATTGTCGCTACGATTAATCCCGGGTGAAAGGAAACAACGCAAACAGATTATTACTTAATTTGTAGTTAATCCATCTAAATCATTTTTGTACTACACTGAATTTTATGTTTTTGGATTTTACTAATAGCATAAATTGGTAGAACACACATGAATGATAAAGAAATCGATTTTAATTGGTTGGTTAAAGGGTTGCCATATGTGGTTTGACACTGTATATAGCTGCTGTTGATGATTTTAAATTGAAAATGGCCGAATCAGTCAATTGGTGTATCCAGTATGGCCGACGAAGTGTTAAAACGTGACTATTCTGACTTAATTTTGTGGTATGCAGAGATTTTTGAGATTGCAGGAAAAAGTCCGGCATTAGATTTTTGGAAATCAAAATGGTAGATGCAATATGCCCGACAAAATTCTTGGAAAACCATAATTTTGTCTAGTATTTGGTATCTGGAGTTGTTTGAAATCGTTGAAAACGCACGAGTTGCCACACCTGTTATGGAAAAAGACAACATGCCATTTTAAAGGTCATATTTGTTCCGCCATTTTCAATTTCCAAAATCTGATAGCAAATTCGTAATGAGCAATATCCAAAATTCCCAAATGCTGAATATCACAAAAATTAATCTTTTTCGAAATCGTTGTATACTATATTGGTTCCGCCATTTTGAATTTTGAAAATATGACACCATATGTCAAATGATAATAGCTATGAGTTCGTCCTGACATGAATTTTTTTGGCAAATGTCCTTTTTTCCTACCCATTTATTATGAGCACGAATTTTTAAAAAGAATTATGCAATATTTTATAGTATTTATTGAAATCTTAAGAAGGCCACGAGCAAAAAAATACTTTAGAAAATCGATAACCACCTGCTCATAAATGGGTCACTGGGATCTGTCTGTGACTAAAGGTTTAAAGTACAAAGTTACAAAATTATACCTAACACAATAAATTTATTTATAAACATAACAATCCCGAAAGATAAAAAATAGCTGACAATAAAAAATGTTGTTCTTTATTTATCATTAACATCCACGGCACAACTAAGCGGCAATGAACTCAGGGTTCCACCGACTCCTGGTGTCGTTGGCAATTATCTCGGCGTAAAAAAAGACATTTTCCACCCGCCGAAAAAAAGTCGACGCACACACAAAAGGCAGGGACAATCGATATTGGTGCGCGTTTTAAATGTCACATCCATGGAATAATCCTGATCAAAGGGTGGATCCGTAGAATGCAATAACGAGGGAGAAGAAGAGAAGAACGGCAAAAGAAAACGAGAATGAAAAAGGGAGACACCTACCGTTGAGCCAGGTACCATTAAAGCTTTTAGTGGACACAGAACCGCCGAGCCACTCTTCCAGGGTGATGCCGGCAGCAGTGAGGGGAGCGGCGTTGGAAGAATCGCGACTGCTGCTCAGCAAAATGCCCGCCGTGATCACAAGAGCCAAAATGATGGCCGCTATTAATCCAGCGATCAGCAAGCGTCGTGTGTTCCGCCGCTTGTTTTTCGTCATCAGATCCTGAAACATCAAATGCCAAATTTAAAATCAAAGTAGAAACACATTTTTTATTTTAGTTATGTGCAAGTACAAAACTAATTTTAGTTATTTTCACATTAATTCTAACATTTTTTAAATTTCTAATAATTATCAGGTGATTCGATTGATTCTATTAATTCTATTGATTCTACAGGTTCTATTGATTCTATTGATTCTATTGATTCGATTGATTCGATTGATTCGATTGATTCGATTGATTCGATTGATTCGATTGATTCGATTGATTCGATTGATTCGATTGATTCGATTGATTCGATTGATTCGATTGATTCGATTGATTCGATTGATTCGATTGATTCGATTGATTCGATTGATATGTTCATCCACTTTCGGCCTTCATATTCAATCGATTGATTCGATTGATTCGATTGATTCGGTTGATTCGATTGATTCGATTGATTCGATTGATTCGATTGATTCAATTGATTCGATTGATTCGATTGATTCGATTGATTCGATCATCCATTTTCAGCCTTCATATTGAATCGATTGATTCGGTCCCTGTGACTTATTGATTAATTCCGTATGGTAAACTCCATCCAGACTGCATGTTCAATCGTTTGAACCGATCAATTCGATTGTTTCGTTCATCCACTTTCAGCCTTCATATTCAATCGATTGTTTCGGTCCCTTTGATTTATTGATTAATTCGATATGGTCAACTCCATTCAGACTACATATTCAATCGATTGATTAGATCAATTCTATAATTGTTCCATTCTTACTTTCACTGAAGACAATCGAATGCCCATTCGAATAATTCAACTAATTTTATTTACACTTGATGCAATAAATCGATTGAATTTATGTCATCTATTCATTCTACAAATTGTTTTCGTACGAATAGTTTGAATTATTGCGAATAATCGTATAAATAAATAACAGAACGTTTCGATCTAATCGATTTTATCGATTCATTTAAATCTTTCGACTAATTCAGTATTTTTGATAACGTATCCAACAGATTCTGTCAATTTTTGAGATTCATTCTATTAATTCGATCAATTCTACTGGCTCGATCGATTCTATTAATTCAAATAATACGATTAATTGTATCAAATTTATAAATTCGATTCATTCGATTTCCTCGATTTTATGCTTATTTTGTCATTTTCGGAGAATACGTTATAATCATACAATTTCATAACTTAGTTTCTTATTTCTAGTAGGCTATTAGATTCATTACAACCGTTTGATTCTTTACTACAGCTAACAGATTTATGAATTCCTGTCGATAAGTTGGATCAAATCGATTGAATCCGTTCAATCGATTCAATCATTTTGAAGATCATTTTTTAATAAATAATTGAAATAATTCGATATATGTTATTAATTCATTCCAAACCGACACGTTTCATTATTCCGTTCTAAAGATTTCATCGATTCATTTCATTTCGCAATTCGTTTATTTTATTCAACGTATCCGACGAACGTATTCGTTCTTCTAATTCATTTATTTTAGTGAATTTTTTGATAGACTAATTCCATTCCTATGAGTCAATCTACACGTTGCATAAAATAATTAATTTAATATAATCGTCAATTTTCTGCTTTTGTTAAATTGAATCATTCCATTTCATAGATGCATCGATAGATTTTTATTAAATCGATTTTATTTCAATTAATTCATTCCTTGGGTGAATTCCCATTGTTCTATTTTATGTATTAAGGAAAATATGTTAGTTTAATGTTCCCCATTTGTTGTATTCATTTTATACATTTGATCAATTCGAATCAATCGATTTACAGGGATTGCTCGTCGTTTATTATCTAGAATCTTACATTAGTTCGCTTTATTCTCTAAGGTTAAGAATTTTTTGAGTAAGTTGAATAACTTTCCTTCATCGATTTATGTACTATTATCATTAAACCCATATAATCATTATTTTGATTCATTACATGGATTTTATTCACTGGATTGATTCGATTTATCCATCCCCATTAAGGCATTCTATACATCAATTAAAAACATTTAATCTATTTCCGCCCCTTTGTTTATTTCATTCATTCCAATTATTTGATCATTGCATTGAATGTATTCGATAAATTTTATGTACTTCTAAATTATGTTCGATATATTCCAATCATTCCAGTTAACCCATTAAATTCAAAATTGCACTGACTGGATCGTGGAACTTTTCTACTGCAAAATATTAAACGAGGGATGATAATAACATTGGAAGCACAAATGTAATTGTTACAATTTTCAAAAAAAGAACACTACATCGCCATTAATTTTGGCGAATATAATCTTTAAATATATCTTTCTTTGAAACGTTTTGTTTACACAGAATATTCATTTATTTCAAATATAGAATTCAATCATTTTTTTCAATCCATAACATAAAGATCTTCATTAAAAAAGAATAATGTATCATTCTTAAGAAATAAGTAATGAAATGATAAATCCGACAATGTTTTATTAATAAGATTTTGTAATTTATTTATAATTAATATTTATCGTTTAACACCTCAACAAAAATAGAAACTGATGTTTGGCATGTGTATACACTGAATGAGTACATCATGACAATGAACAACAATAGTAACTAACAAAATTAATCAAAATACAATAGTAAATTAATCATAATACAAGACTCTTGACTAGTGTAGCAAACAGCGCTGGAGACTCTTGGTTTCGAATACTAACGTTTAACTTATTCCAAAGCCTAGTTAAGATATGTACATTGGACAAAATAACAATAATTAGTCTTACATAGCTTTCTAGACTAGCTATGTTAGGAAATTGATCCAAGCAAGTGAAATGTCTTAATAAAAATAAGTTTTTATTATAATCCAAGTTAATAATACCTTTATGATACCGATATGATTAATACTTTTCTCATAAAAATAATATCACTAACTTTGTGAACAACATACGAATACAATATGAATATTAAACGTGTGTTAAACGTGTAATATGATATGATAATATTAAACATGTATAAACGTGTTATTATATGATAAATAATGGAAGAACCTCTTTGCAACCGATTCCGAAGTCCTTAAATTCACAGTCGAGATGAGTAGTCCATTCAGATTTTATTTAATTTATTATTATTATTGTAACAAAAAGTTTATTTAAAAGATTTTCCAGCGTAGAATTTAATTCAAGTTTTGAAGATCAGAGTTTTTGCCACTTATTTGCACAGTTTATTTCAGGTCGTCGTACTTTTTTCAAAAAGTAAAACCTGAAAAGCATGCGCAATATTTTTGATTTTCTTCTACAGTTTTCAGCGCTAAATTGACGAGAAATATGATGAACCGGTAAAGTGGAACATCAAAGGAACGATTGCTGACATGGCTTCGACATCTCTGCAATTTCGTATATTAAAAATAAGAAACATTAGACGTAAGGTAATCTTGAAGCTCCGGTAATGACAGTAATAAACTTGTCACTTACAAATAAGAAATAGAACTTTAAATATGACTTTATAACCATTTTTACTTGGATTTAACTTTTTATCAAGGCTCTTTGAAGCGGGAATAATAACAGCGGGGACATTCGTAGTGATAAAGGTTCATAAGATTTTTAAGATTCAATTGATACAATGGATAAAAATTTAATTCAATCAATAACAATTTATTAGATAAATTTCCAGCTAGCTAATGAGTTCAGTCCTAATTTATGTGAATTGTTTGTATCATTCAACTTATTTTTATTCAGAACACTTTTCCAAAAGTTTCAGAACTCCAAACCATGTAATAGTTGTCTCACAACACAGGAGGTCTGCACGGATTTTTTTTTTTAAATATCAAAGTGATTTTCGACGTATTTTTGTGCGCTGAACACGAATCTGAAGTCGAAAAATGCCTATCACGTCATGATTTTGAGAAAAATGGGGGTAAAGACACCAAAAACGCGTTTTTGGGTGTTTTTACCTCTAATTTTCTCGGAAACCTGACGTGCTACAGACTTGAATTTGTGCATAATTAAAGCTTGGTTCTTCCCCTACAAAAATCATAAGATAGTTTAAAAAAAAATGTTAGTTTTAAAAAAAAAATGGTTTTAACCTTGCTATTTCTAGTGATCATCATGAAAATGCAAATTATTTAATTACATTGAGCAGAGCTCATACAAAGCACTACTTGACTGTTTTCGGGGTTGGTGTTTAAGAATCCAGTGTGGCCTTTATAAAATTCAAAATGGCGGATCCAAGATGGCGGACGTAAAATCAAAAATTTGAATTAACCTCAAGAAAGTCAGTACTCCGGCCGCAAAATAAAAAAATAAACTTAGGGTCTAAAAATCACCACTTCCAGTTTTTTTTTGTTGCCATTAGTGTTTATCATGTCCAGGTCCGAGAGGTTGTGAAAATTGTAAAAATCAAAGAAACAATTTATCTATCCGTAGGGAAACAAAGACTAGATCATATTCCATATGATCCATTAAAAACTTTAGTTAGTCTATACTGAAATAAAATCTTGAATCTTACACTGCATGTAGATTGTTTTATAAAACAAAGTCTTGCCTTCGCTGGTGGAACAACCGCTGGCATTACTAATTTAACCTTATATAGACCTGGTATTAACATTAAGGTGATTTCAGTCGGGTAAATTAAAAATTATTGAATCGATTTTTCCCAATTCGGGCTTGGTACCAATAAATCTAATTTTTTATTCGATCTTGTAAAAAAATATCAACGAAATTAATTCAGAATTGATGGAGAATTTTGCAGAATAGATGATTTTTACTTATTCTGAAAAATCCTCCGTCAATTCTCAATTAATATCTTTGGTGTTTTTTAAGAGGGCGGAGAAAGTAACTAGAATTTATGGTACAGAATCCTAATTTTGAAAAATCGATTCATTCATTTTAATATTTATTAACGTATTACTACCCTATCGGCCCACCCGACTGGAATCACCTTAACCCGTTTCCGCCCAAAATGCTGTAAATTTCACTGCATTTTAATCGTCACATTTCTTATAGAAACTAACGATGAATAATTCTGAATATTCAAATTCTATAGTTTTCAACCCTCCTCTTTCCGAATCCGAAGTCCGGTTTTCGCTAGGAGCAGCCATTTTTTAAATATGGAGGCGAAAAGGCAAAAAAATAGAGAAAATTTCGATTTTTCGTTCGGTTTTTCATGTTTTTCAAAAGGTTCGCGCTGACCGATCATTCCAAAGACCTGGATCTGGTGGAATAATGAGTTTGACAAAAAGTTGACATGATCAGATATGCAAAATATAAGATGGCGGATCCAAGATGGCTGATTTTTCGCAGAATTTTGTGGTTTTATAGCATTTCCGACATTATTATTAGCTATTAATAAATATTGTTGTACGCACTTATTATTGATTTACACAATCATTTGTAACGGTATCTTCTATCCGGTACTCGAAATTCCAAATGGCGGTTCCAAGATGGCCGACTGAAATGCAACAAAATTTCTTGATCCATATGAAACTGACTACTCGGTGGTTTTCGGGGTCGCAGATTACGAATATGACATTTGATTTTCATGATTCAAAATGGCGGACCCAAAATGGCGGAGGAAAATACAAAACGTTGCATGTTCGAAATGAAAATGGTTACTCGCGGGTTTTATATTATATAGTCGGAAATGCTATAAAAACACAAAATTCGGCGAAAAATCCGCCATCTTGGATCCGCCATCTTATATTTTGCATATCTCATCATGTCAACTTTTAGTCAAACTCATTATGCCACCAGATCCAGGTCTTTGGAATGATCGGTCATCGCGAACCTATTGAAAAACATGAAAAACTGATCCAAAAATCGAAATTTTCTCTATTTTTTTGCCTTTTCGCCGCCATATTTAAAAAATGGCTGCTCCTAGCGAAAAACAGACTTCGGATTCGGAAAGAGGAGGGTTGAAAACTATAGAATCTAAATATTCAGAATTATTCATCGTTAGTTTCTATAAGAAAAGTGACGATTAAAATGTAGTGAAATTTACGGCATTTTGGGCGGAAACGGTTCGTCCTAAAATGGCATACATTATCGAAGTTAAAAAATAGTAATTTCTTAAATTGAAATCATTTTTTGTATATGAAATTATAGTCCAATCGATCCCCACTTCTAGATCTGGTAGAGTAATTGGATGTACAAAAAGATATTGCAATGCGCATCTACAATTCAAAATGGTGGCTTCAAAATGGCGTCATTTTTATCAAAATTTTCGTTATTCAGTTGTAATACTTTTATAAATGAACATACATTCAATACCAATTGATAAAAGATGGTTTCCCACAATCTCGATCACGAATTACTTTGCAAATTTTCAAAATGCAAAATGGCGGATCCAATATGGAGGTCAAAAATTCAGAACTTTTATAAAATTTTGTAAAAAGGAGCATACGTGGTTTTTTAAGGTTCCTGATTCCGAATTCGTTGTCAGATATTCAAAATTTATAATGGCGGGTCCAATATGGCGGTTAAAAATGTGAAAATTTTATAATTTTTTGTAAAAATATGTATAGGGGGGTTTTATAGGTTCCTGATTACAAATCCGTTGACAGATTTTTGAAATTCAAAATGGTGGATCCAATATGGTGGACCAAAATTCAAAATTTTAAAAATGTCTTAAAAGTAAGACAGTTACTATTCACCATAAACGCACACATGACAGGTACTGGGTACTGTGCATGCGCAATGATCAGCCACTCCAGCGGAATTTGAAAAGGCGCGCTTTTTGTAATCTCTATCTTTATCGATCCTGGTGGAAGGTAGATATCTGCCAGTGGCACCTACTCGGCTCTTTCGCGGCTGATTAACTTCGCTTCAAATATAATCCTCAGCTCGAGCGAGGAGGTCGACGCCACCGTCGCCGCCTCGTGGAATTTATTTAAATTTATGCCCACATATTTCATTCACTGAGTCTATCGCGAACATGCGGTGCATCGGCGGCTTTCGATTACTTTGTTTTTCTTTTTTTTTTATTTCTTCTCGCCGGCATTCGTTTCTTTTCGCAGTTACGCCGCCTGTTGTTCGCCCGTTTTCGGTTGCTACCACCACTGGCCATTTCGGATTTCCGTAACACATTCGGCACTTTCATCGGAATTTGTTTTTCAAATTGTTGGAAAAATCTTTACTAGTTCTTTCGTATTCTTACGATTTATTACGTAGAAATATATCTTTTTGTCAAAATTAATTTCATGATTAGTTTTATAAATAATTCCAGTGCTGCTAAAAGTATTATACCGTGATGTACTCTGCAGTAATATTCTATGCGAAAGTTTTTCATTATTTAATAACGACATCTCTTTATTTTCGCCCGAAAATGCAGCTATCGTGCTGTGCACGGAATGCATTTTCCACTCAGAACATGTTTTTATAAAAACTCGTTATCAACTTTATCCTTTTAGCCAACGATTCGGACGAGTTTCGGGAGGGGACGAATTCTGAGCTTGTAATCCCACTGACCGCGAAGCAAAAATTTAGCTTGCATTCATTCGATCGAAAAATATACTGGCGTCCACAGAGATCGTGGCTTGGAGACTAAGTTTATCGAAAATTGGATGTACTTCCGGAAAATGGTCACACCCTCTGTACACTCGCCCTTCCGTTACCCGGATATACGTCACGGCTACGTTGACAAAGTGACAAAGGCGGGATGCAGAAAGGGTATCAATTTCACTCCAAATATTTGATTAAATAAAAATTTTAATATACCGGTGATTTAATACATTTATTTAAAAATTTTAATTATTCAATTCTATTTTCAATTAATTTCATTAATTTAGATAGTAAAAAAAGAAATAATCGATTAAATATTTCACAATATTTTTTTTTATTTTCTTTGAAACTTTGAAATTGAGAATTCAGTATCATTCAAACGTCCAACAATAAGCAATTTCCATCACTTTTCGTTGAAAAATAAAAATAAATACTTGAAACTTTCCAGTTATATTAATTTATAGTCTTTTAAGGGAGTTTATAACATTTTTTCAAATTATTTAATGCATATCCTGAAACAGAACACGGTGCAACGAACCAGTGCGTATAAAATGAACCGAACTGGCGGAAATCCCCGAGGTCGTAAAAAGCATCTGAAACACAAACTCCCTACTGTTTCCTGTTTAATAAGAGACTTTTTGAAAAATATGTTTTATTTTTCATTCTTTTTCGTTAATTTTGTTAGAAAGAATAATCGAATATCTCTACGAGATTATCACATGATAAAAACGGCTTGTTAAAAGAGTTCTGAGATTGAAAAATCAATATAATCAATTAAATTCAAAATAGCGGCCCAATATAATGGATTCATTTTTAAAAATTATTTTCGCGGAGTGTTTAAAATTAAAAGTTAGATTAAAGTCAATCAATATCATGCAGATTTAATGCTACTTTTAGCTCTACCAGGATCAACGACGTGATCGTAGTTTTTGTTACTATCGGGGTGCTTGATTAAAAAGTGATTCCACTTGCCTTTCACTTTTCAGGATGCTTGACGTCGAAAAACAAATTAATGGTCACTCTGAAACTGTAGACTCTTCAATCCATTTGTTTAACCATTGAAATAGAAAAAGGGAAATGATTTCGATTTGTGTTTATTAAATGTCTTTCCCGTAAATTTAACTGGAAAAATATTGGACAAATTTTTAAATGTTTCGAATTTTTGTTTCGATCCTTGACCTTTCTTTTTAATCTTTTAAAGCGTACATTTTTCTTTATACGGAAAACAGCTGGAATCTGTTACTTGGAGGTTTTTGGGATCGCTGATTATGAATCTGTCCTCAGATTTTGAAAATTCAAAATGGAGGGTCCATCACGGTTGACCAAAATCTAAAAACAAACCTAACCAGGCTGGAACAGAGTCGTCGAAGGTGCAGATTACAAAACTGATCTTGGATTTTGAAATTCGTATTTTTCATCTAGGCGTTTTGAACTTTGAAACCCCGAAAACCGAGTTCCAGCCTGACAGGTTAGTTTTTAGATTTTGGTCTGTGATGTTGGGTCCGCCATTTTGAATTTTAAAAATCTGAAGACAGATTTATAGTCAGCGATCCCAAGAAATCCCGAGTAACAAATTTCGTCTTGATTAATCAACAATTTCCTTTCAGCAGACTTTTTTCTAAAAAAATGTTTTTTGATACTTTGATTATGACTATCAACAAATAAACATAATAATTATGAAAAATATTTAATTATTTTCCTTTCTAAATATCTTACCAAAATAAAGAAGCAAAAATAGATTGTTTTCACGGGGCTTCAACGATTATTTTGATTTTTGATGCAAAATACTCGAAGTCACCATTTAGTTTATTCGCGAACTACACAAAATACGATGAAGCTTTTTATTTACTCCATTCAATAATTTAATACAATTATGAAATATACTTTTTCATTTCATTATAAATAACTTAATGCTCGTAAAACACTTGATTAATTAAAGCTGAACATAATACGAAAGACTAACGTAAGTTAGTTTCAGACATATTGGAATAATTGGAAAAGGAAAGGAATATACACGTACTCTGTGTCATCACGATTGCCAACCTATATTTTTAAATCTTCTTTATCGAAATTAAATTTGATCCGGACACTCACCCCAGGGTAGAGTCCCAAGCGAAAAAACTGGGATGAGACACGGGATGGAGCAACGAATGGTGGGATGATAAGTAATTAAATTTTCCCGCGGTTGGAACAGATATTCGTAATTTCCCGTGCATTAATTGCCGCAAAAATTCTTAACAAAGAAATAACGCGTGTACACCTAGCGAATTATGTTGATTGCGAGAATGTAATAGTGGTCTTCGATTTTTAATATTAAACAAATCGCACAAAATTAAATTAGAACCCAGACGATTTAATTAGAAATAACAGTTCAAAATTGTATGCTAGTAATAACTAAGATATTTATATGAATATTATTTATACATTTACATATTAACAAAACATAATTACGTTCATTCACAATAACATCAACATCATCGTTCGATATTATCAACATTATCGTTCAGCATCATAATCGAACGATTTACGAACATCATATTCGAGGAATGACATGCTGCCAAACATCGTGATAATAATCATCCGACCTACCCCATCATCCAAATATTTTACATTCATTATCAGGACCCAGTATCGTTAACATACAATATTATCATCATTAATAACCGACAAAATATTTGTTATCATTATCGTCATCGTCATCTTCATCTTGATGATCTCTTCATCATGATCACAATATCATCGTCCTGATCATGATCTCGACATTACCGTCATCGTCATCACCATGATCGTATCTTCAGGATCTCAACATCATCATCATCATCGTGTTCTCAACATCATCGTCATCTTTGTCATTGCCATGATCTCATCTTCATGATGTTCATCACAATCATTATCGTCATCAACATGATCTCATCTTCATGATCTCAACATCATCGCTCATCATCATGATCTGGAAAATATCGTCATCGTCATCACCATGATCTCATCATCACGATCTCAACATCATCGTCATCATCATGAACTCAACATCATCATCGTCGTGATCTTAATATCATCGTCATCTTTGTCATCGCCATGATCTCATGTTCATCACCATCATTATCGTCATCAACATGATCTCATCATCATGATCTCAACATCATCGTCATCATCATGAACTCAACATCATCATCATCGTGATCTTAATATAATCATCATCTTTGTCATCGCCATGATCTCATCTTCATGATGTTCATCACCATCATTATCGCCATCAACATGATCTCATCTTTAGGATCTCAACATCATCGTCATCATCGTGATCTTAAGATCATCGTCATGATCTTAATATCATTGTCATCTTTGTCATCGCCATGATCTCATCTTCCTGATGTTCATCACCATCATCGTCGTCATCATGATGGTCTCATCTTCATGATCTCAACATCATTGTCACCATGAACTCAACATCATCGTCATCATCGTGATCTTAGCATTATTGTCATGATTTCAACATCGTTGCCATCTTTGTCATCTTCATGATCTTCATCATCATCCTCATCGTCATCGCCATGATCTCATCTTCATGATCTCAACATCGGCATCATCATCATCATGTTCTCAACATCATCGTCGTCTTTATCATCACCATGATCTCATCTTCATGTTCTTCATCACCATCATCATCGTCATCATCATGATCTCAATATCTTCATCATTCATATCGCAAATCCCAATTTAACGGGTTTCAGAGTTTTGATTAATAGAATTATTAAAATCCCCAGGATGTCATCAACTTTAAAATAACAAAACGACACTTCATTAGCGTTGAATTATTTCTTAATTTTCGATTAGCGTTCCTGAGTTTGATATTTAATATTGGTATTTCTTCCTTCTGATTTAGTTTCAGTTTCAAAGTTTTGTATTTTCCCCTTAAAACTGCTTTTTAGGGTGCAAAAGCAGGGAATGTAAAAACTGATTTTAAGGTAATAAAAAATGTTTATGTACGTAGCGGAAAATGCAGGGAAACTGACACGTAGTCTTAAAAATAAAACAAGAACGTTGGTAAAAGATATTAATTTAAAAATGTTGATTTAACGATTAAGTATAAGTTAAAAGTCGAGAGGTATGCTAATACTATTACCTATAATAAAATTATATATATACTTCATGCTTTTTTACAAAAATCGTGTAAAACTTTTTTACTTCCATATTTGAAAAATGTTGACATGAATCATTGCAAAGAGAGGATCTTGGCCAATAATATATGACTAGCGATAAATTTTTCTCTAACATAGAAATTTGTGCATTTGAAAGTTAAACGGTTAGACAAAACTTGATGACATTCGAACGTCACTGGGGTTATTATGAATTAATATTCTCGAATTGTCTGTTGACATACTCAAATTTCAAAATTTCATGAAATTTAGTATTACACCAAAATTACGAAATATCTGCTCGAAATATTACTCGCAAGCCATCCAATAATTATGGTACCGAACAAAATATCTCTGCACCTACGACGCGCTGATAATTACGGTGATAATTTGCTGATATTCTAGCTGCATGATTAGATGGATCAGATTTACCTGTCCTTTAAAGCTGAAGCTCACGCCTTCTCAAATTTAACGCAAACCATTACCGGAGGCTGTTATGAGTAAACAGTATCGGATGCAAAACGAAACTTTCCATAGGCCCATATTGCGGTCAACGACCTCTATGGGAAGCTCTATTTTGAAGCTGAGTTTCCAACCTGTCTTATTACATCCGACACAAAATTCGGTCAGGACCGTTTAATTATGTTGTTGAACAAAATATCAGTCTGCGGCATCGTTTCGCGAGATCGCCGTAATGCGATAACGGCTGCAATTGCTTTAGCGTTGAGCTTTTACGTCGTTATAAAATGTAATTACCTTCAAGGTAGTGGTTCGTCGATTTACCAAAAAAGAAATTCCGTCTGTTTTCAAAAACACTAAAAATAATCTGAAATTACTCGTTTCGAAGAAATAGTTTTCAAATTTAATCCAATTTTAGAAATTATCTCATTCAGGATTAAAACAATTTAAATTTCTCCAATATTTTGATTAATGTAATAAGTAAAAATTGTGCCAACACGTTTTTATAAAATGGGAAAGGGAGGAAGTTTATATATTTTTCTTGGTCTCGTTTCGTAGCCATATTAAAAAAAGACGGGAAGTGAATAATAACATCAACAAACAATTTAATTATGTGATTGCGAGCACAATAATTGAGCGGGAAGAGTCATTTACACAAGTAAATTTTTTGCAGTTGACAAGTTCGCCGCTAGTCGCCGTAACAACAATCGAGATACCGTTTTTCTCTCGCTAGAGAGATGGAATTCACTCTGTACCATCTTTTTGATTCGTATTGATTTTTTTATAAATTATAAAAGGTAGAGCATAAAAAAAATAATATTTTTGCTCCAGATTTCTTTAAATCAAGTGAGAAAATGTTTTCATTAATCTCTCCATTTTTATGTTTAGATTTGTAACATTCATGTAGATGTTAAACAGTTTTTAAATCCTATAAAGCCCAAATTAATTTTGAATGAATCATAAAACATCGTTAGTTTATTATTCCTCATCTATATTTTGTGAAAAGTTTTTAAACCAGTCTTTACTAGGAAGTTAATACAGCTTTAAACTTATCTTCTCCAATTACTGAATGTACCATGTAAACTTTCAAAACTTCCGGTCTTATGATTACATTAAATTGCACCAAATATGGTAACAAATTATAAAACCGACTGGAGGTAAAATATTCATACGGGCAGTATTTAAATTACTCGCGTTAATGTGAAGAATACGTTTTCCTCCGCATTACGCGAAAAATTTAATTTCCTGGTGATAACGTTGAAAAGTTTTCATCCGTAACTTTCAGCTTCCAATTTTTTAAGTTCTATTGACATATCGCTTTTCGATACTTTTTATTTTCGTTTCCTTCTATTAATTTAATTGTTTTCCATGAATTTTATTACTGAAAAAGTGAAAAGTGTCGCTGCAATTATGTCAAGTTTGTTATTTAATAGAAGTCGGCAATTGTTAATAGTTAAAGTATTTACTTAATTGCTATTAATTCCTTAAAATTCACAGAAGAGTTAATTGCCAGTTACTTTTCTTTTGGTTACGAACTAAAAATGCGAAAGCGAATTTTGTTTTTAATGCAATAAGTGCGGTAGTCATTGTATTTTTTAACCAGTTAATTAATACTTAGAATATTGTATTATTATTAATCGAGCACTTTAGTTTCTTTTATTAAACATTCGTAAATTTTCGATATAAAATACGAACCACATTTTTTAATATTTATTCAGAAAGTTGTTTTGGATTTTTTTTTTACGAAAGACCAAACCCGAGATATTCCGGGAATTGAACCCGGGACCTTTCGTGTGCTCTCAATTTATAAGATTAAGGCATTATGCTTCTAATTACAAGAAAAATATTTATAAAAAAACTTTTTTTCACATTTTCTACATCTCGACTTTTTGTAATAACGCCTTATCATTCATACATTGTTTATGTCGTTAATATTGCATAAGAAATTATTTATTGGATTCAGGTTTAAAATTCTTCTCCTATCGTTAAATGTACTTAATCTAGTTATTAAACAATTAGGAAAGATTTTTAAGAATTTATTCCTCAGAATATTCGGTGAAAAAAAATTCTATGATATTGTGTATAATTTTTGTTAAATAATCGTTTTACACGATAAATTTTTTAATTATTCTCTGTACATAGTCAGTAAATTATTTTGAGTTTAATAAATTTTATATTTTACTCAATTAGTTAATGTAATTGAATTATTTATGTAATTATTGGTTCAGCAATTGTATAGTTGACTGGCAATTTTTAATCAGTTCACCGAATTATTTAATTAATATATTAGATTTCCCTATTAATTAGGTGTAATACGTGCGTTCTCTGGTTAATAGAATTACCTTTAATTATGAATTGGATCATTGACTCATCTCTATTATTAATAAATCAATTTGTTTATTTATTTGATTCTTGTATATAATAGCTAATTCATTAATGAATAATTGTAATATATTTATCTACAATATTCATCTCCCGTTAGTGATATTTGTTCACAAAATTACTAAATTAATCATGTTAATATACTCACTTATTATATTTCTCTGCTATTTAATCTAATTTTGATACTACCTCATTTATGCTACTACAATTCCTCTTATTAATTATTGATTATCCTTTACTTTATATTCTTATTCAATATTTTCATTTCATTTATATGTTACTGAAAATAATAACTTCGTATAATAATTTAACTAATTTGTTTACTTATTCATTTAGTAAGTTTGATTTATGTGTACAAATATTGCATTTCTCTGCTGATTTAATATCAAATCTCCAAATTATGGTTATGAAGTTACGGTTATGAGGATATGGTTATGAGGTTACGGTTATGAGGTTACGGTTATGAGATTGTGGTTATGAGGTTATTGTTATGAGGTTGTGGTTATGAGATTATGGTTATGAGATTATAGTTATGAGGTTATGTTTATGAGGTTATGGTTGATGTTATGGTTTATGAATTTATAAAGTGAAAAGTTTTGAGGTTACATGGTCATGAGGTTATGGTTATGAGGTTGTGGTTATGATAGTATAGTAATAAGGTTATTGTTATGAGGTTATGGTTATGAGAATATGGTTATGAGGTATTATGGTTATGAAATTACGGTTATGTGGTTACGGTTATGAGGTTATGGTTATGAAGTTGTGGTTACGAGATTGTAGTTATGAGGTTATATGGTTATGAAATTACGGTTATGTGGTTACGGTTATGAGGTTATTGTTATGAGGTTTTGGTTATGAGATTATGGTTATGAGGTTATGGTTATGAGGTTGTGGTTATGAGGTTATGGTTAAGAGGATATGGTTATGAGGGTATAAGGTTATGCAATTATGGTTATGAGGTTATGGTTATGATGTTATGGTTTTGAGATTGTGGTTATGAGGTTATTGTTATGAGGTTGTGGTTATGAGGTTGAGGTTATGAGGTTAAGGTTATGAGGTTATGGTTATGAGGTAATGGTTGATGTTATGGTTTACGATTTTATAAAGTGAAAAGTTGTGAGGTTATATGGTTATGAGGTTGTGGTTATGAGGTTATGGTTACGAGAGTAGAGTTGAAATTATAGTTTATGAATTTGTAAAGTGAAAAGTTTTAAGGTTTTGGGTTTTATGGAATTCTGGAGTTATAGAGATTTGCCCAAGACTACGTATAACAAGTAAAACTCGCGAAATTGTTCCTTTTTCCACAAATGGGATTTTGATACTAAATGAAGTTACAGAGTTTTAACGTTATGGGGTTGTAATATACCGAGGTTAGGGTTATACCAATTATCAATTCAAAATCTTTACGTGTAGGAGATAAACGGGTTGCGAATTCGGTTTCTGAGGGGGAAAAAACATTGGAAAAATCATATTGGCAGCATAGACCAAATTTGTTCTTGTCGTGTGTGTAATTGGTTATAAATAGAATGCTTAAGTTGTCAGATATATAGACATGAATTGGACTAACCTTTCCAGTACAATGGATAAATTAATAAAATTCTCTTTCTCGTCGAGGGAGACTAGTGTAAATATCGAATGCGAGGCAAATTACAGGAAAACGATCGTTGAGGAAAATTTTACGTTAAATTACTGCCTTACTTCCGGTGAAAATGCGCTGACAGAACAAACAAAAGGGTAGGTTATATTAGCGGGCTTGGTAAGTGTACACAAAGAATTTTCTATCGCCACCTGGCTAAATAATTCATGGGGATCCGCGCGCGCGACCGTCCGTGCAAAAGAGAATTCGCACCGTCAAGCAAATATCGGCGTGCAAATATCCGATAATCGTAATTACCGCAGTATTGGCCGATTACGTCTCTTTCGGGCTTGCTCTGGGGTAATTTATAAGCTAGCATTTAGCGAGTTAGCTCGCGTTAATCTTGCCCAAGTTTCGGTACGGAGCACCCGAACAGGCAGGTATTCCCTCGCGTCATTTTCCCGTCTGTAGGAAAACTATTCTTCTCCCACCGGGTGAGTCGCTTCTTTGTTTATTACACCGCGGTAAGCGCGAGGTACTAATGGGGGGTAATTTATTACACTTACAGGACGAGGACGCCTTTGTTTATAGACGCCCCGGTACGTCATGTTATCACCCGGCGAGTTAGTTACCGCGACGTACCCGAGCTTACACATTTTTGCTTTCAGACTTTTTGCCGTTCCTTTGGCGCGTGTCCAGGCGAAATTGTTCATTGTCGCGCCTAAATACGAAGATACTCGCTATGACTAACTAGCGCTTGAATAAAATCAATCGTTCGACTATAATTATATCATTTCACTCGTGACTCTGAAGATACTTCTGACAAATAACAGGTGTTCGTGTAAACAATTAATCCTTCGGTTTAAGCATCTAGTATTTTAATAGTAAAGCAGACGAAGATTTAGAAGCTATAAGACTATATTACCAATGTTTAATAAATTTAATATGTGCCTGACCACGAATGTCCGTTTCTACTTAAGACGTTTGGAACTAGAAGGTTTCTTCTTAAGCAGGTGATACACGGTCATTATGTCACTATTTATAACATTTCATTATGCGCCTACTAAGTATTAGATCAACTATTAATGTTGTAGTAATCAACTTAGGAGCGGAATGTAAATGTTATTTTTTTTAAAATATATGTGTTGCCTTTCTTATTTTTACAAGTGGTGAATTATAAATACATTAAATCATTAAGTATTTAATAAGTATTCATTTAATTAACTGTTGGTATATCTCTAAATTAACTAGTTGAGTTTAGTCCTGAATCGACGTTTTTTCAGTGCAGTGTTGAATGGTCGTATTTTGGGCAAGAAAAAGTTCTAAAAAAGTTCTAAGTCCTCATATGTGACATAACATTAATTGATATTTCAGAATTTTTTATAAAATTTCTCGAAAAATACAACCGCTAAAAATTGTATATGATTTTTTTCGAAAATCATTTTTCATGTGTTTCTTAATCTGATTTTCACATTAAAAACGTTTGGGATATGAACATTTTGAAAATAAAAGACGGCAGTTGAACCACGAAAAACATAGAAAATTTCATGATTATAAATAAATTGATGTAATGATTGTTTCTCTAATTCTTTTTAATTATTCGTGTTAATTTTTTGTTTTAATTTGTGTTTTAAATTCAATTTACAAAGTAATTCATGATTTTCATAGCCTTCAGAAATTTTAATGTATATTTTATGAATATTTTTGTTATTAGGAAATAACTAATTTACATCTTTCAATATTTCAATTTCATAAATTGAATTATTTCCAATTAATTAATCAGGAATTATCTTATCTGATTTAGTTTTGTTTCATTTCACTTAATTAATTTATTCATCGATTTATTAACTTTAAGCCTTAAGGTAGCCACTACGATTACATGCAATTTATTAATAAAAATCAATATTAATTTTCATCATCGATTAAATCTTATGCTTTCATTCAAATAACTCATAAATCCAATCTTTTAATTAATTAATTTATATGATTCAAATAGATTAAATCTACCCGAGTGAATTTGCAGTCAAAATTCAATGTATACTTTACTTAATTGATATTGTTAATATTCCAATATTCCCTACATACTTAAAGGCTAACAAATTATTACCAGTAATGACTTTCCAAGTAATATTATGCAAATACCACAATTTCGTAATTTCAACATTGTCGAATTACTGCTCATATTTTGCTTTTTCATGTGCGCAACACGTGGAGATAGCACCAATGAATTTACGGTTCTTTGTCTATCTAACTTTAACAGATTTCCGCGTTAGTTCAATATCGAATTATACATCATCTTATTTGTCGACGACGTGTACACTTTAAACACGTAATTGAATAATTAATCAAAGATTTTCAAATAGGGTATGTCTGCAATTTCCTTAGTGGATTATTCGTGATTTATTTAAATGTTTATGTGAAAAAATAGCAATTATTTTTTAATCGTATTTTATCATACAGTAAATATTATTTTTGTTATAATTTCTTAATAGTTTATGAAAAACCAAGTCTATTTGTTGAATATTATGATTTTCAAACATTACTGAAAGCATGTAAAATAATTGTTGTTTATAAAGTAATAAATGAAAACATAGATTTATTTAAATATTTAGAACAAATTTGATGTAAAAGGTTAGAAAGTAATGAAATATAATGACAAGTATTAAAAATTTCTATTTGTAATGATTGAATTGAATTTAATTTGAGAAAGAATCAAACTTTATGTGCTATAGCTATTGGTTATGCTCTTTTTTAATACAAAAGGACTAATCTTACCGAATCTTACTTTTGACATATATAATGATGCAATTAATGTCCATATCGTCATTAATAAAATATGGAAGCTAAATTATAAAGGCATTCTCCCTAATGTTTTACATTTTTGAACGTAATTGTTTAGGAACTGGACATTTTTTGTTAAATTATGTTTTTTCAATTCGGCGTCAAGTTTTTCAAACAAAAATTAGCATGCCAAAATATAAGACTACAATTAAAAAAATTGCTTAAATTTTTATGAAATTTGTCATTAGAATTTCATTCTAGTTACCAATATTATTTCGAAATTTAATGTATCTGATTCAAAATGGGGGAATGTAGTTAAAAAATTTCCATCGATCTTTTAAAAATAACTTAGTATCAAATTTTAAAAGTTTATCAAATGTCAAATATTACTAAAAATCATAAAATTAATAAAAGTACTAAATTATATAAAAAATCGATAAGAATTTGTATTCATAATTGGAAATTTGTAAACCTGAGAACTAATTGGTATTATGGAACCTTAAAATACCAAAATACTAAATAGGAATTAATTAGAATATAATATCTCTAGCACACCACTTATAGATTCGCTATTTTCAACTTTTTTAAAAGTAATAACTAATTCAAAATCTGTTACTCAGTAACTTATTTTATACTGACTTCCGTTAGAAAATATCGGCTACATATTGTCACGTTTTGAATAAAATTCGCGTAAAGATAGTTTCATATTAAAATCGCCATTTTGTATTTTCAATTTGTCACAACATTACCATTTTATTCAAGTATGTCAAGGATTCAACAACTCCATTCGTTGGTAGGAAATGACATGCATAACAGAGAATAACTTTATCTAACTAATTTTTTCTGCATTTTCCCACTTTGAAGCGTCCATTTTGAAAAATTACTAGGTTTAACTAAAAATGGAGGTCAAGTTCGGAAAGAGCATCCTAAAGAATTCTAGAATATGAAATATCAATTTTAAAATCCTTTCTATAATATTTATACACATGAAAATCGGTAACAATTTTTTTATAGTCACATAATAGTAGATTGTGCAACAAGGGACTAAAATATGTGTTTGCCAATCTTACCAACATCTATTCTTCCTTGTTGCACACACTATTTTCTCATACGAGAGCGTGCTAATTTGTTCTCGGAATGTGAGAAACTGATTTGCTCCCGAATAGATTCATTTTGCTCTCTAGGGAGAGAATGTGCTACTTTTATCCCGCAATATAGAGAGCAAAATAGCATTTGCAAAATAGCAAAGATATTTTCTCACACTTTGAGCGCAAACCGCTGTTTTCTTCCTACATGCACCGAAAGTGACATATTCTAACCTCGCAACGCTCGATTACAATGGTCACTTTCAATGCATTAGGCAGAAAAATTGTATTCAACCCTCGGGAAGCAAAACAGACAAGCATTCCCCACGTGCTTGACAGCCTCACCTTCGACTCGGAGGACTTGTTTCTTTTCCTCCCCCCGGTGAGAAATATACTATTTGCTTCCTATATCGCGGGAGCAAAACATCGCATTCTCTTCCTAGGGAACAAAATCAGTCTATGCGGGAGTAAAATAAATTTATGACACTCTGAGTGCAAAATAATATGTGCAACAAGAGAGAACAGGGTTTTGCAGGATCATTCGAATTCCCGACCATGCTTCGCTCGGGCATCAAGCACGCCTTCGTCGGAAAACACCGATTTGCACTCTATTTACACAATCTACTATTACATTTTTCTACTACTACTACTATCTACTACAACATCGATAGTTTCTGATTTGGAAAGACGAGAAAAACTGGTCAAATTTCGGTAAATATGGTTTTTAGAGGACAATTTGAGGTTTCATTAATTATTCGCAATTGACAATTATCCCAATTTATGATGTCTCCGATTATTGCAAGGCCAACATAATTTATAACCTAAAACCGGACTATATTTTTTCGAAGGTTTTTGTTGCGTTGAAACCAAATCTGGTCGCAGAATTATTCAATCGCGTCAACATTTTGAGATATCCTAATCTAAACATACATAAAGGAGAGTATTTTATCGTGTTCAGTAGGTTTTTGTGGCGGAACAAAATTTATGTTCGCAATTTGGCAAAACGGAGATTAAAGTGCTATTCATCAGCTTTAAAGTGCGTTTTTAGTCATTTCGGGGGGATTCTTTTTCATCGAGTTATCGCAGTTTTTAATCCTGTTTCTGGGTATGAAGATTTTTTTGGCCTGTGTTATCGATATGTGTATGTGACATTATAACTTGCAGGGTCCATCTTGAAGGCGCCATTTGCTTTTTAAGAAAAATCGGACGAGAGAAGGAAATGGTTCATAATCGATAATATTGCCTTTTCCATTATCAAAATAAACTATTATTCCGAAGAAATAATCGACATTTCTTTGTATAAAAATGAACATGATTTTATTCTAAGAAATGACTGACAGATTTTGATTAAGGGATTGCAAAGAAAAGATCCAAAACTCTCGATTTTGTCTTACTTCCATTTCTATTTTAGGAATGATTCGATCAAAATTTAAAGCGCAGGAAATTGGGGTATTCTATGAAATATGTACCTCGACCGATTTTATTGGGGACTGATAAAATCCCATAGTTTTAAGCGGTAATTACTCCACTTAAAAAACATGATTTTTTCCAATTATATTTTAAATTACTCGAAATCTCAACAAATACGCCCAAACAAATGCATCCCTTCTTGAGTTAGTATTTTTTGAGAAAAAACCGAAAAGCCGACACATGAAAAAATGGGCACATCGACAAGCGGAAAGACATTTTCTGTAGTATCGGTTTTACTGCGGCTTTTCGAGTATCGGTTCTTTTACTGTCGGTTTTTTGACTTGTCGCTTTTTCGACCTTTATTAGATTAGTTTAAAGGAGGGGGGAGTTACTAAAAACTGCGAAAAAAGTAGTTACTAAACTCTTTTGCTTCTTTTTTTAATAATGTCAATAGTAGTCCCTTTTCGTGGTGTTTCCTATTTTGCTCTTTGTTTCCCGAAAACTAATAATTTGGACGGAAAATGTTACCAAACACTAAATGTAACCAAAGCACAATTGCGAAAAATTGTGGTTGATGGATAATTATTTTCTATTTTTCTCGAAAACTAGTAATTTTCTGGGAAAATGCATAGGATACAAATTGTTTATTTTTATTAGAATGGAAATTTTGAGAATTTTAGGAAATAATAGCAAAAAAACCATAAATTATAGTTGTTTTATTCTAGTTTTCGTCATAAAAATAAAATAGTCACTAAAATTGTGTAAATTTTGGATATTCGAAACAAAATGGGGTTTACAGTTCGATGCAAGAAAATTGAATAACGTTAACTAGACTAGTTTTGATAAAAATTGCATAAATAAACAATCCAATTTATGATATTAAAATCAATCAATCCCAATGAAAATTCTTAAACCGAGTATACGGCGTTAAAAAAAGGGGGATAAAAGAAAAGCCGACGTAGCAGCACGATTATACAGAATTAAATTTAATTAAAACTATTAAACGACTTGGCCAAACGGGGCTTGCCGTACCTCGATTTTCAAATCCAATTAATTACTCCTATTATCGAATTTTACTAAATTCAGCACCCCGAGATAAACCGATAATTCGCGAAATATTTGAAAAATCGCCGCGAAACGTTTCCCGAATTCCGTCGAGCACTTGATTTTTACTTGCAATTTACGCGATGGTTAAATCTTCGCTAGAGTGCGATTTAAATAAAAAGCCACATAATTACCACTGCATTCAGAGTCCGCGAATGGCGCTGTAGTATTTCTTGACTGGGTGTTTTATATTAACATTCCCAGCTAGCTGTAATTACCCTGTTCTTTTGTCGAGCATCCGACTAAGCCCTCGAAAATCCACCAACGCTCCGGTACACAGCGCCACGCTCGTCGCCGTTATTAACGTTACGCCAAAGTTGCTCGAAAATCTTTTTTTTTTCCTTGTTTTTTTGGTTATTTGTCTCGTATTTCGGTTCGCGATATTTTCATTTGGCCGAGTTCGTAATCGAACGTACACGAAAGGTGCAATCAGGCGGACGAACCGGAAAGTTACGCGTCGAAACGCAATCGAGCCAAATTGGCCGTAAAGTGAAATTTTCATTCAATTTCGCTAACACGATATTTAATTAATATTACATATATATATAATGTAGATATAATGCATAACGCGTTAAACGCGCGAGGAATGTTTTACGAATTTCACACGGTTTTGCAATTTTCGAATGCGGAATTTCATGAAGAATTACAATTATAATTGCCCGAATGGCTGAAACGTGTGTAGAAGATACGACCTGCGAATTGTCCGGCAAGAGTATGTACTGCATTTAATTAGTGTGTTGATTCAAATTGATGTCTTTAATTTCATTGTTTTAGAAAATTAAGTAGAGCTTGTACGTTTTTGGTTAAAATAAATGAGTTTAAATTATTCGTTGAATTCATCGCATTGTTTTATACTTTCACTAATTTATCAATTTTTCGATTTCTGCTTGGTTTATTTTGAGTATAATATCGCAAGTTTTTAAATAAAACGCGTTAATGGATGATTCTTATTAACTAAAGGGACTTTGGAAAACTTACGCAAGTATTCCATGATATAAACGCGTCAGCTTCACAGTCGTAAAGTTTAAACAGCGCGAGCTTCTGCAGAACTTTCCGAACTTTATTTTTTATAATTCGTAAAATAATTTCGAACATAAAAGTTGCTTGGAAGTCGTGCTCTCGATCAAAATCGTTAATTGATTTTTTTCAATTTCGCCAAAAATAGGACGAAAACTCGTTTACGGTTCAGATCGTTCTGTAGCCAATTTTAGAAATTGTTACATGCAAAAGTAAACATCCAACATGAGAAAATATTCATTCGGGAAAATGAATAATATACAGGAGATATTTTTCATTTTGTATCTTCCAATAATACTTAGTAATTTTATATTTCATTCATAATATTCAAATCTATAAATAAATTGATTCCTTCTAATTGTACAGTTTAATCGATTCATTCTTTTATCAAATGTTTAAAAAAATATATTTTATTCGGTTCTTTCATCCGCTCTATTTGTACGTTCAAACGATTTTTATACGTACTTTTCAATATATCCGTTAAATAATAATCCCTCAAAACATTTTATTTAAAAAGGTTTGAATGAAAAAAGATGAGAGTTATTATTGAAATATTGATTTTCAATGTTACTTACGAACGGAATTATATATAAAAGTAGTTCCCATAATTTTATCCTATGATACTATTTTTATTAAGAATAAATGTTGATATTATATCATGTTAAACAAAAGTACGAATACTATAATACTTACGTAATGATGAGATACGTAAAAATGTAACAATTAGTGTTCTAATACAACTTCAAAAAGAAATAATTAAAGTATAAATAATATATTTTAATCAAAGCTTATGATAGTAAATTTCGAGAGCGTAAAATATGACTTTATCGGGGCGTAAAACTGGATTTTTCCCCCCGGGAGGGTGAACAAATATTTATCATTATACGTACATATGTTGTGAAGTAATATTTACAATTTCTTTAATGATATTTCTACATGTCATTTTGTCTCCTACATTTTTAGAAATTCTTTTACTCTTATTAAAACTCATTGTCTACCCTGTTTTGTCTTTGCTCCTTTTATATTTGATTTTACTAATCATTGTTGTATTTTGAATAAATTGTATTATATAATACACAAAGTTCACTCACTCGCCATCATCAATTTATCGATGTGTTTTGGTCATAGAAACAATTTGAAATATTCGATATTCGACCTACTCGTTTCAACTACTTTTCTAATTTTTATAAATTTCTAATTAATTAAATGATAAACTTACTTAGTTCTTGTAATTCTTGTCATACCGTTGACTGATTAATTAATTTCCGCAGTTCAATCCTATTCAAAGATATGTTCGTACATCAAAGAAACCCATAACTAAATTATTTCGATATAAATTTGGTTTATTTCATTATTTAAATTTAATAAAATAACAAATAGACTCTCTTTTTTCTTGAACTCGTTATTAGTATAAGTATTTCTTCAATATACTAAGTTGTAGTTGTAATTAAACGTATTAAATGTATGGACGAATTTATGATATTGATGATGTTCCATTCATTAATTTAATTATGTCAATCTTTTAATTCGGTTATAGCAATTAATCAAATTTGGTACTCATTCATTTGATTTTCTTAATACAAGTAACGAAGTGGCAGGATTGATTAGGGGTAATTTATTTATTTTCGAAAATGTTAGTTATTCGTTTCTTTCATTTCTTTCTTGTTTACTCGTGTACTTGTAAGCCAAAAATTAGCCCCTCGCTTTTTTAATGTTACAAATATGCAAGTATAATAATAATTTTGTTACATTTTTTCTTCTAAATTCTGTTGTGTAGTAAAGGAAAATATAAATAATATTTTCCATCATTTAACATTTTTCTTTCTTAAAATACGTGATGTATTAAAAAATCTTCACGAGAGATTATGTAAAACAATAACAAAAACATATACAAATTTTTTTTAATTTAAAAATGTTAATACAATTAAAAAGACATTGTTCTATTATTTTCAATCTTAACTTTTGAGAGTCGTTAAAATTTGATATGTTTTAAAAAACTCTCAAGTGATTTTATTACAATTTATAGTTATGTACATACGATCATGTTTTAATAAAAAAAGTTAAAATACATAACAAGCTCATTAAATATTTATATTTAAAAAGTACGTAAGATTTTTCTATTTTTACATAAATGCTCAAAGGCGGGTTATTTCGAGACATTTTTTATCACAGTTTAAATGTCCGATTGTATAATATATCGAGATGAAATAAATATTTATTTATATCTGAAAACCGTCATTATCAAAATTTCAAGACACTTGGTAAATATAAAGTAAATAATGCACACTGAACAAAATGTTTGGGTCATACAGCAATGTAACCTATTGTGAATATTTTATAAGATTAAATTAATTTTTGTTTAGCATCTGACTTTGAAATGAGAAAGGTTACAAAAGCAGCTTTCATATGAGTATATTGGTTCGATATTTTAGATCTCTTTGGTCTCTCTTCAAAAAAAAATATTTCAATAACTATTAGTAACTAACGACCAAATTTTCATTTAGCGTACAGATATGGACAAATCCCCAGACCTTTTAAACATATTTTCAAGTGAAGACGTGCTACACTAACAAAAATTTACTTGACAAATTCAACTTTCATTGAGAAGTTGAGTCGAGAGCAGTTAATTAGAAATACTTTTTTTGTTAGTATAAATTTGTTGATGTTGTTAATTTTACTATTTTTACATAAGTTGGGATTATTTACCCAGTAAACGAAATATTATTCTGAATGATTTAAGATCAAGAAATTCGATTCTATGCATAAAACTCAAAAAGGCGTGCACTAATATAATAAAAAAGCAACCGCCAATAGATGCACTAAAAATAATTCCACTAAACAAAATTTCCAGAAAAATTCTTAGTTAATTTGATTACTTTTTAACTACGCAGAGTATTTAGATACATTTCAAGAAAATGTTCTAAGTTGCAGTTATTACAGTAATGAAGTTAAATCAACTAAAAATGTAGTTCTGCTAAATTCAATTAAAAATATATCGCTCGAGCATATTGAATAGTTTTTAGTGTTAGACTCTAAAAAATGTTTTTAAATGTAGTAGAATTAACTGCCAAAATGTCGTTTCCATAACTATATTTTTTGTTGATTTAACTCCTGTATGGTTGTAACTATAACCTATAAAATTTCGTTGAGGACTTATTGAAATACTTTCAGTAGTTAAAAAGTAGTCAAATTAACTAAGAATTTTTTTCAGTGTAGTATGTATTAAAAAAATGTACCGTGTAAAATAAGTATAATGACAGTAAATATAGAAGCCGACGAATTTATTAGTCTTATAGTTGTGAATTCGAAATAAATTTAAGAATCCAAATGAAGAAAAATTAACAGTGTTGAATGTTTTTGTTAATTTAGTTGCCTAAATATTTCTACTGTTGCCAGTTTTTCTTTTTGGAACGCCGATATAGTTATCAAACTAGATGTAATTTCATTATCTGTCTATATTAGTTATACAAAACTGACCTGTCAGAAAATTGATGTCCTACTTTTCAGACAAAACTTGTAGTAGTATTAAAATATCTAAGAAGGTTATTAGCTTTTTTAATTTTGGCAAAGTTAACGATTTTAAAATAAAGTATAATATAAATAAAAAAATTTCATAAATAAACTTTATGCGCTCTGTATTATTTTTTTACTTTCAGTAAAACAAAAATCTCACACACACACACACACACACACACACATATATATATATATATATAAACTGAAGTTACACTCCGTGCCACATTGACAGGGGCACCTCATTTTGTTTTATTATTGTCTTTGTTATTTTAACAAACTAAGTGATGCTGTTTAAGTGCATTATATATAATTACATTAACTAATGTTTGCACAAGTCTAGTAAGTCTAACAAGATTAATTTGTTTATTTTTATAGTTTTAGTGAAAAAAGCTGTCCCATATTAATAGGGGCACTTCCGGTTTATTGAACGTTTTTTAATGAACGATCATCAAGGAACTGAAATTATTAATTGCTGATGTATTTTCATGTTACGTCGTTTTCATAATGTCACTTCCAATGAAAACACAGGCGACTAATTGAATTAGTAATGATTTTTACTAACAAAGAGTAAAAAGAGACTAATTCGGTTGCTACATTACTAATTTCAACTTAGTTATTGTATTTTTAGTGTGAAAAATGAATAGGTTAATGTTGACTAATTTTGGTAGTTATTATCTAATGAATTAGTAGTTTTTTAGTCTTTAATGACTTTAACCCATTAACGCCCAACGGCCACTTCTTCTTGGGCCAATTTCAGTCTAGTATTTCGTATCAAAATCGAAGTTAACAAAAATTGAGAGGTACATATCCTACTATTTTCGAGGTCGCGCTTCAAGATTCCGATGTCAAAATTGAGTTTCAGCCATTAGGAATTCCAATATGGCGCCAAATTTGAAAAAATGTCAAAAAATGGCCGCAACAATGAAAATTTCTTTGAAATGTTCTGGACGTTCTAACTCAAAACTACGAGCTTTATTTAAAAATGCTAAGAATGAAAAGTTCTTAGAATTTACCCAGAAATATCACGGAATTTTTTTAGATTTTTTTTATGATATTTGGGGATTTTTTTTTAAATTTTTTTTCTAAATTGTAATTTGTTAACGAAAAATTATGAAAAAATGTACTGTATTCTCTAATGAATTCTAAGGATTTTTTGTTCTTTAAAATTTTTTCAAAATGTTGATAGTTTTCGAGAAAAAAAAATCCTAAGCTATAATATTTAAAATTCATTTTCTCAAAAACTATCAACTTTCGGAAAAAATACAAAGAACAAATTCTCAGAATTCATAAGAGAATACACTAAATTTTTTTCAGAATTTTTCGAAAATAAATTACAATTTTGAAAAAATTTAAAAAAAAAATTCATTATAAAAATCTAAAAAAATTCCATGATATTTCTAGATGAATTCTGAGAACTTTTCATTCTTACCATTGTATTAAAAAAGATCGTTGTTTTTTAGTTAGAACGTACAGAGAATTTCAAAGCAATTTTCATTGTTGCGGCCATTTTGAGGTCGTTAGAATGATGAAGTGTATAAAAGTAAAATTTTTTCTTAAAATTAAAGTATTTTATTCACCTTTATTAAGAGTTTCAATAGAATCCCAATATTCTAAGGGCTCGAAAAAAACTGGTCAGAATAAATATTTCCCAATTTTTTTTGACATTTTTTTAAAATTCGGCGCCATATTGGAATTCCTAATGGCCAAAAGTCAACTTTGACCTCGGAATCTTGAAGAGCGACCTCGAAAACAGTAGGATATGTATCTCTTAATTTTTGTTAACTTCCAAGTTTCGATAGAATGACCAAATTTAATTTGTGAAATAATGCAAAAACAGCCCAAACTAAAGCCCCATCACGTGTAGGCATGCTAGACTTTTGAAAAAAAAGCAACACTGTTTATATGAATAATCGAAGATACGTAAAGTAGATACATTTATTGTTTCATTCTAAATAATTAATTTGCTAAATTATAGATGAAATTCATTTCATACCTCGGTTGTACTGATTATCTGGACTGTTGAAAAGGAATTTAATTTAGCTGGTCTTGACGAAATTCAAAAGTATTGGTCTGATCTTTGAAAAGAACCGCAATTTTACTCCATGCCAAGCTATATAGCGAATCTGTTAAGTATGATGATGCTTACAATGTTGCTGCAAAATTTGCTTTGTCTTTTGTGGATGCAGGTCGAAAACCCGATAATCAAAAAAACCAAAAATCGAAAAAATTGAAAAACCGAAACTTAAAAAATTGACTATCCACTTGTCTATGTATTTATTTTGTAATGTGACGCCTGTTTGACTGTCGGCTTTACGTCTGTCGGTTTTTTATCCTGCGGATTTGTATATTTGTCTGCTTTTCGACCCGCACTCGATTTCGTTACATATAAAATGAATAGCGAAGCTCAGTAAGTGCTGGAAGAATATCTCAATGCATTCGACGTTAACGCTCTGATCGGTCAAGTCAGCGTGATATAATATAAGATCTATAAATCTTAAAAATTTTAATGAATCTATGTCTTCAAAAATGAAAGTTATGTTATTTATTAGTAATAATTTGTAAATCTGCATTGCTTCCAAGAATAAATCAATTTATTTTACTTCATTCAATTGTTCGATATGGACCAATCCACAAATTCTTTAGTGACATATGTCAACCGTGCTGTCCGAAAATGTCTTGCACCGATGGTTTTGTATCTGTTTAAGTTATTGTTTAAATTCACTTATTGTTAAACATTCGCTAAATTCCAGTTTCTATTAAAAATCTCGGTGGTACAACTGGAAACAAAGAGATCGCAAAATATGAAATTAAATAAATGGAGATATGCAAAGCGCCGCACGAAGGCGAAGGAGCGTTCCGAATTTCGTCCACGATCGTCGAGCATGCACATTCGTTTCATTTTATTATTTTCCGGGCGGACTTCTCGTGTAATGTCGCTTTATTAAAATTAGCCAGGTTTGGTACAGAGATAATACAATTAACTTAAATTGGAGCTCGCGCGAGTTCGGCCTGCCGAGTTTCGCCGTTATCGCGTACGAAATCGCCTCTCTTCCTTCTATCTAAAGTTTAAGTTCCTTCTTAACGCGAGGCCGGATAAGAACTTCCCTTAAATTGATATTGACTTCAATCTGACCTACCGGAAAGCCGCCAAGTGCAGAGGCAAGTTGAATATTGCGCAAAGAAAATTGTGGGAAAGTGTAATCAGCCGGAAGCTGGAAAAGCAGCGTGTAATAGGGATACAATTTGCGGCTGGCAAATGATCCAAGATCAAGACGTTTTAGGGCCGTGACGAAAATCCTCAGGGGAACACGTACTCCGCTACTCCAGAATTCTGCTTTCCCAAGATTTTTCCAAACGAATGTTTCATATTTGCTTCAGGGAAAATTTTTGTTCTGATTTTGTCCGATTAAATTTTATTCAAATTGTGTTAGTTACGGTGCACAAGCAAACTAATCTTTTACATATATATTAAGAGCTAATATGATCCCTAAGATCAAATTTCAGTTTCTATTACCTCACGTACATCTTGAATTCATAATGATTAATATTTAATTTGTTACCTTATTGATAGGAACATTGTCACTTACTGGGGACCATAAAGCCACAACTTCAATACTTATAAAATAGTAGTTTGTCTCTGGTACTTACCTAAAACAGAAAATTATATAAATCAATTAATTTGTTCTTGCATGTCATTAAAAATTAATAAGAAATTATCATTTCGATAAGTATTTATCAACATTTCTATATTTCTTTACTTTGTATTTCTTCAAATACTTTAAATTCTATAAAAATATATTGATGTATTAGCAGCTTGTCTGACGACGCAAGAACATTACTACTTAAGATTTTATATAGCCTAAGTAGTAACGTTCCTCAATAAAGGCCTTTTTAAATATGATACAATTAAAATAATATTCGACATATGTAAATGTGTAATTTTAATTAAATATACGGTTTAATTGGAACACTCGACAAATTATAGAGAGGACAGCACGGCAACATTCTGTGGAGAATGTTGACTATTTCATAACAAATTTCATTTTGTATTAGTTATAGGGCTGACTAAGACGCAACGTTACTACTTACAATTTATAACGTTTAAGTAGTAACATTCAACACTACCTTAAGGAGTTGACATTTTTGTAGCGAATATTTTCTTGTTCGTCAAACAAATAAAACATTTTATGGTTCTATTCGAAAAAAATCTGTCAAATTCTTTAGTGCAAAAGGAGGAAAGTATTCCTGCTATACATTCGACTTTTATAGCAAATAATTTAGTTCCGAGTGATGGACAGTTTATTTTATCTTGAAAAGTTTTGCAGTTTGCCTTCGAATAAAATGTGATACTAGAATAAAAATAACGCCTGCCCGAATGGAATGTGAAACTTGTACGAATGTACTATAAAACTTAGTAATGCTACTTAGATAACATTGCATGCAGTAAAATCGAACGTTACTCAGAACTATCCAGTTAGTAAGATCAGCTGTGCGTAATTACTATTCGTACCAAAAGATTTAACGAAATTTTTGTAGTAAATGCATCAATATCATTAGAAAAGTTACAAAATTTTCAATTGGTTGCTTATTATTGACCGTGATGTACTATTTGCATTAATACTAACTACGTCATTTTATTAACAGTGATATATTAATTGTTCGTGTATACATTAGCATTTGATACTTAATTAACGAACATAAAATACCATTAGTTTTGGTCAATAGAACGAGTTTTTGATAATAAGATTTTTTTATTAAAACTGGAACTTTTATTAATAAAAAAAACTGTGCATGTTTCTATACCCATAACACTTTCTAATATGGAAAGTTACTAAAAGAAAAATTGTTAACAGCTTGCATTAGTGAATATGAGTTGTCATTGTAACTCATGTACACCTGGTTTGTAATTGTTACTACCCTTAGTTATAAACAAGTTAATTTTCCAACCATTATTACTAACAATTATTAGTTCTTTGATCTATTTGTTCTATGCACGTCTTAGAATCTGAATTTGAAAAAAAGGTGTTATATATTATATATATATACATGTTTTAGATGAGTGTAATTTAGAGACGTCATTCCAACTACAAACAACAAAGAAGTTAGTGAAACATCAGTAGTAGTGTATTTAAACCAGCGATCAAACAATGAAGTTCGAGTAACGGGCCAATATCAAGTTCTGATGTCAACTTAGTAAAACTTGGTCACAGATGTATGACTTGACTAAAAAGTTTAGGGTGAAAATTGTGTATCTCATACGTAACTTTTCGAGTGATTTTACTAGTTCCTAAACAAAAAAGTATGTATTTAGAGTGCTTTTCAAGTTTTTTTTTCAATAAACATAAAATTAATCTTTGTTGATAATGCCCATTTCACAATTCGCCGTTGTCAGTTTAAACGAAATTATACAAGAACTTTTCAATACTTGTCCCATAGTCGGTGTAGCGGAAGTCTGAGGTTCAATTCGCATCAAGGGCGGTTTTCTTATCAATCTTCTTTCTCTCTTATTTTTTTTGTTATTAAATTAAATACAGTTTTTCTACAGCGTTAGCGCATTTTTAAGAAGCGGTTGTATAATTTTTCTAGAATGGCAGATTCATCCGTTCGTAAACAAGTTTCGTAACAAAACTTTTCCGTGTACCAAATACTTGTGAACAATTGAAAATATATTGCGAACTAATTTATAAATACTAAATTACCGTTGCAACCGACATTGACGGAACTTTACTACTTACGCATATTTCTAGAGTAAGTAGTAACATCCATTACATTGATTTATAAGAAAATATACGTAATATAAGCGAATAATTCAACGTTTATATCAAATAAGTCGACGAAAAATCAAAGTGTTTTGAATTTTCTATCATAAAACCATTCCAATCTGATTAATTCCGTATGACTAATTTTGATAAGGAATCTGTATTATTTAATCTCATTATATATTCTGAAAAAATCAACATACTTTCTTACAAATCTATAATTTATTAAGACAGAATATCATTTTTAACATGAACACTCACATTTTAGTACGTAATGCTCACGTAACATTTGAATAACTTCGATCAATTTATGTACATGTTTTTAAATATTTGCATTTATGCGGTAAATAAAATATAATAATTCTACCATGAAAACATAACGAATGAATACGAAATTTTTCACTTCGTTGTAATAATTATGATTACAATTTCAATAATAATGTAGGATATGTTTGAAATAAAATGTACGATGTATTTGAGGTCACATCTTTGGTGAAAATATGTCAAAAGTCGCTGTGGATTCTTCATCATCAGTATAAGATAAAGCGCAATTTAAAAAAACTTTTTCTAAAAATGAAAAAAAAAATACAACAGCAAAATGTATTTATTAGCTCTTCATGTTTTTTATATCTAAAGAAATCCCGTTAACAATAGAAATGAATGGTTTTCTGAAAACTTCATTATCGTACAAATTTCTTTGTTTACCCTGAAACATTTTCAAAATAAAATTTATTTGTTATTACTGAATTTCTATTTAACATTTCTTATACAAAAAAGTAGTAGAATTCACAACTAATTATGAAATATTTGTCACTATTTCGAACATTTTTCGAAGAAATACACAATTCAATGAAAAATATACCTAATGGCATATTTGATCGAGCAATTTCCAAAAAAGTTCTTATCGCATTTTGGTTTTATTGTGGCTCAATAAGTGCTAAAAAACAGCAACCTGTCAGAAACGTAAATCAATCTTCGGGAAAGACTTCCTTACCGCAGGAGAAATCAAAAACTACTCATTCAGCAGCATTGTAGCATTTATTGACAGGCTGCAGCTGCGGGATGAGCTTTAACTAGCTAGGTTTGCCACAATAGTATCCTGCCGATCCGCAGTGGCCAGGCCATGAGGCCTAACCATATTAGAATGTATATATAAGTGCTAAACCAGCAATTTTTTCACATTTTAATCTCGATTTTTACGAAAATGAACGCATGAAAAATAATTATTTTACTCATTTCTTGGTCATTGTGGCATTCAATAAATACATAAATATCCAATAAACAAACCTACATTTTTTTTTGTTATAACCCAGTGTTTAGTCATTTAGTTGAAATATACGTCAATTTTACAACATATTATTTGATGTATTTCATTTTTGTTAATTAAATGGAAGACCATGATGTATGTATTTGCAGTAGAACGTAGAACAGAATAGAACAAATCGTAGAATATCATTATAAATAAATAAATTAGTGAACCCATTAAGCCCAGAAGATGCACATTTTTAAATTGATTTGCGACCTTCATTCTCAATAGGAAATAAGATTAATATCGACCTGAAAGTGACCAATCTTATCATTTTCAAGTATGCTCTTTTGACTAGCGTAGTCAAAATTGTATTTAAATTGCTTCAAAAACCAATATGACGCATTTCAACTAAAAAATTAACAAAATTTCGTGTAATACGTCTTTTGTGAATTTTTTGTTGTATCAATAATAGAGCGGGATCGATGAGTATTATCAACCAAAAGTACAAAAAATCTACAAACTTAAATCAGACATTTTTTGTTTGTTTTGCTACAAGTTAACCTAACTTCAAAAGGTTAATATGACAAAAAAAAACTTTATTTGATCAATTATGAACATTATTCATGAAATTGGTATCTCTAGTAGTATAATTGTCCCTAAAATGTAGATTTGGGCTTTTTGGAAACGTTTATTACGAATTTGAGGTCAGATTTTAAAAATTCAAGATCGCGAATCCAATACGGTCAGCCAAATTTCATGAAAGAACTCAAAATCACATGGCAATGTTTATACGATGGTTTTTCCGATAGAAAATTAGCGGTTCTATTGACCTATAGACGTTTTCGTGGTTAGGTTCAGGGGGGGGGGGGGGTTGTACTGAAGTACATAGATTTTGTACACTTTTGATTGCGAATTGGAACGGATCTTGTAAACAAAAAAGGTAAAAAATGAAATTTTGTACATTTTTTATTTAAAATGCGCCATATTGATTTTTGAAACAACTTAAATGCAATTTTGACCACGACAACCAAAGAACACACTCGAAAAAATGATACCGTCGTTACTTTCAGGTCAATATTGATCTTATTTCCTTTTAAGAATGGAAGTCGAAAATCAACTAAAAAATCTGCATATCCCGGACTTAATGTGTTAAGACGTTATCATAAAATTTTTGGAATCATGATATTTAGAATAAATTGTATAAAAACGTAGATCAGAAAACTTAACAGCACTATAACCTTTTTAGTTTTTTATACAAAAAAAGTTTCCAACCAGAGTGAAATTAATTGCAGACAACTATGCTTCTAACTATTATGCAGTACTAGACATATTAACTCCGATATTATATAACAAAAAAATACTGTACTTCAGTGGTATTCTGTAATATCAAAGACATTCTTCAATGACATTCTTTAATATTAATGATGTCGCGACAATCCTAATCCATCTAATCCTAAGAACCTAATTTTATCTTTATGTTACTACTTATATGCTAAATTATCAGGGACGATTAAGTAGTAACATCTCTTTGGAGTTCGATTTTTCAAGAATTAATACATAATTTTCATACTAGACTGTAACTAGTAAAATCAACTATTTTACAGACGGAATTAGATCACCGTGTTGTAAAGGGACAAATATTCCTTCATTCCGAAATGAAATACATTGACTACGACGACTAAGTATGACTTTAATGTTTGTTGTAGGGTATTTACCTAATTTCTTCTGTAAAATAGTTAATTTTACTAGTTTTAGATTTGTTTAAAATCCACAGTAGTTTTTATTCGATTCATCCACAGTTTTTTGTAATTTAATGTTCACGAGATAAATAAAGGTCTTTTTCATAATGAAAAAATCATTAGTGACATCTAACAATTTCTAAATTTAACAAACAAAAATAAAATATATATTATTGAGAAAACTTTTAAATATATCCTTATTTAAGTTATGGTTAAAGGTGCTTTTAGAGACGCTGATTATGAATCCAAACTTATATTTTAAAAATTAAAAATTGTCGGCCTAATTGTTAAAATTTCAAATTTTGAAATGTTTAAATAATGGATTCAAAGGTCAAAAAAATTGGAGGAAAATCAATAACCGGTCATTCCCGAACCCGGAGACACGAACGATGATGTGGCTGTGATTATTCCCATTTTTCAATTTTTTAATATTTTTCATTTACATATCTCTAATAATGGCAGAACCCAAAAAGCATGAGTAAATTTCGTTGCGTCAAGGTACACAAAAACCTATGTTAAAATTCAATGTCGAAGTAGCCAATGGCAAAACCGGCGAGCTAAACCAATAAAATTGAATTAATCCAACCAATTACGAAAGAAGCGGAAAATAAGAAAAACAGTACAATCTCAATACAGTAGACTCCCGCGTTAGTGGCGTGCTCGATTCCGAGCCCTCCCCTCATTCCCCGTGTTAGTGGCGGAAGTAGGAGAAACATCGCTTCCCCCGCTAGACTGCAATCCTGGAATCACGTGACATAATTCAAATCACGCGCCTTGGGCCCGTACCTTATTAGGCCACGCCCCTCAGGCGGCTGGCGACATGGTGGGGATGGAAAGATTTCGAGAAGTGCCACTAACACGGGATTCCATCGCGTCACTAACGCGGGACGCCACTAATGCGGGACGCCACTAACGCGGAAGTCTACTGTATTACTAAACTGCCACCAAACAAATTTTACGGCGGTTACTACTTACGAACTAAGGGTAACGCTTAAGTAGTAACATTCCTTCGTGGTTAGACTTCTAACAGTTCAAGAATGTACGATACACTAATCATATTAGAGAGATATAATAATTTTTTATAAATCAAATAGACATAAAGAAAGTAAGAACCCAATAGCAAACGTTAATCAAAAAATCATTATAATATATCCAATTAAAAATGACGAATCCATTTTCTGTTCATGAAAGATCCCTATCAACAACCTTCTAAGTATAATAAGAAGAAGGACATCCACTATATACTTTGACGGAAAACAATGGTAAAAACTTTTTTCATTACGAGGTGCACGTCCCCGTAGCCTGAAAGAAATATGACCAAAAGGCACGTGACACAGGTATGTTGGAGGCCTGAGCGTTTCGTTGTACGCGCATTGGACGAGATTCCCATATTTTCTCTCCTGGTATTAAGCCTCAAAATTGCCTATCAATCTCGAAAAAGAAACACATTAAAAGAATGGCCATTGTAATGACAACATTTCTCAATTATTTCTGGACCATGAATCTAATAATGATGATAATTATTTTTAGGTTCGCCACTTCGAATTGGATTTAAAATTCTCGTGTGTACCACAAATCACATTCTATTCATATGAAACAAACGAAATCAAAATGAATTTTGTGTCTAGTGTACGTGAAGTTTTTGCTTCTATTGTAGAAAAATTCACCTCCAGTGAAAGGGCGTGAGTAAAATATTTGTGAAAATTCCTAAATAACTTTCAATACCGTAATACAGGCCGATGCACGCCGACAAATTTATTTTTCGTTGGGAATATATTCAATTGCGGAATGTCACTTTTGCGCTAAAAATACGAGCGCTCGCGGACGTACTTACTCCAAGTTTCAACCGTACATGATCGGGGCGCGCGGCCGAAAGCCATATATAATCATACATGACTCGGCGCCCAGGGTTCATGTATCATCGGCATTCCGTGGATGTGCTTTTCCATTGATGTTTCATACGGGCAAGCGGGCATGGACTTTATTTTTCACCGGTGGCAGCTCTCGCTCGCGATCGATCTCCATTCTCAATTTTTCTTTTTTCCATTTCCACGGCTCCCTTTTCCCCGGTTCCAAGCATTCGAAAGAAAAATATGGCACATTACACGTGAAATGAAACACATCGTCTCATTTATCGTCGCAAAACTGACCCGAGCCTAGACATACCGGCTCGCATAGGTTGCCCACATTTTTTCGACATCTGAGACCGATTAAATTTAATTTCCCGTTGTGATACGTGATGTTGAACTTTCACAGAGTTCGGGATTTCAGGATATTTCTTCAGAAAAGTCATTGAAAATGACTGACATTGAAGTATCTTAAACATTGATTTGATTGAAAATATACGAAACATAGTCCCGTTCATTAAAAGTTGATTGTTGACCTTCAGATGTAAGGTGAAAGTTGTAATTTCTTAAAAAATTCTCCTTTTTTTTTTATTCTAACAAACATACAAATAGCTCTTACAAAAAGATAAAAAACCCGCCCTTACGAACATTATTTTATTTAGAGGTCAAACATTCAAGGTCATTTCTTTACTTTATTTTGGATTATTAATTTCTAAAAGATTTCGCAGTCGTAGGGATGTATAGACTTGTAGAGAAAGTCATAGTATGCCAGAATATGATCATCAGTATTTACAAGGTTATTTGAAGGTCAATTCATATGAAAATGACTGATATATACTTCACATACAAAATGGATTTCTGTAAAGTTGTCAGAATATATTTAACCCTAAATTTAGTTCAAACTTATGATTAAAACATATTTGACCATAAAATGACTTTGAATATACTGAGATAAGGAAAAAGACCTTAAAACGAGATAATATTTTAAAAGTAATTCTAATGATTGAAACATTTTTTACTTTAGAATTACATTAAAAATATTATCTTCTATTGAGGTCTTTTTCCTTATATCAGTATATTCAAAGTCATTCTAAGGTCAAATATGTTTTAATCAGTTTGTACAATATCGAGTGTTATATATATTCTCAAAATTTTGCAAAATACCATCTAACATGTAAAGTATTCGTCAACGCCATTTTCATATGACTTGATCTTCAAATGACCTTCAAATACTGACGATCTTATCCCAGAATACCATGGATATTCTTTAAGAGTTTGCACGATATACGAAAGCAAAATCTTTAAGAAATAACTTTAAATAAAGTCGAGAAATGACCTTGCTTCTTTGACCTCTAAGTGAAGAAATGTTTTCAAGGGCGTGTTTTGGATCTTTTTTTACGAAGGGAGGTATTGTTTTCTAAAATGACTGAGCATGTATGTTGAAATACAAGAAAATGAGGAATTTTTCAAGAAATTTCAAATTTGACCTTGGATGTGAAGGCCAACAATCAACTTTTAATGAACGGGACTATTTTTCCTCTATTTAAAATGCTTTTTTATTTATCTACGTTTGACACATAGTTTTCTTGTAAGTTAAATTATACCAAGCAATTTTTCACAATTTTATTTTATTCATAACATTCTAAAATTTCATTTGCCTAGTTAAAAAGAAACTTTCATCGAACTGATTGCAGATGAAAAGCTTAAGTGATATAATTTGTCTGAAGTGAGTCCAGTAATCATATACATCATTCACAAGGTAGAATTTAATATCAGATTTCACATCAATGCAATTTAATTAATTTCTTCAATCGTTTCTTACGAAGCACGAAAAGTGTTTACATTTTATTCATACAATGCTTTAATGCCCTAGACTAATCACGATGCCGTAAAAATGAGCAGTCAAAGGATCACCCATAATTTATTCCGCAAAGGTCAATTTAGTTTTCGATTTCAATGCACTTTTCTGAATTATTTTAAATTTCGAGTTTCACAAAATTCTTTCTCACTGAAAATTAGTTTATTATTTATAAAAGAACTGCATGTGTCTCGAAGACAATAAGGACCATAATATGACTGTCGCGGTTTTCAAATTTATTTTATGTTGTGCACCTAGTGTAGACCTATTAAATAATGCTTACGAGACGAAAAGTACTGCTGAAATCGAGAAACGGACACTGGAAATGTTGGAATCATGTAACGACCAAATTGTTAAAGAACAATCTTCGCAGATTCTGAGAACAAATGTGGACCGTATTATTAATTACTCGTTGTCGCATACGTGCATCGTACAATTGTTATTGAAACATTTTTTCCCTGGGATTTGAAAGTTGTCAAATTTTCGGACTATAATAACTTCATTTTCAACAAAAATATTACAATATATTAAGAAAATAGGTAAATAATAGTTAAATGAATGTTTATTTACGAGTTCGGAAACATTTTTTTCATTATTACTAATTACATACTATTTGAGGATATTAAAAAAAGTTATGTAAAAAAGAAAGGTAGTAAATACTGAAAACAAACATAAACGTTGACCTATAACTCATGTTTGTAGGCTGTCATCTGACGGACATTTACGAGCAGGTGTATCGTGCATAGATAGATACGTCGATTTATTTAATATTTACGATGATACGTTCTACTAACGGTTTTCCAAATAAAAGAGCTATTTTGAGGTTAGAATGTCGCGCATTTTTAATATTTAACGTAATCTATCTTTTTAATGTATATAAGAAGAGGCCTTAGTATGCAATGTAGATTTTTTGTACTTTTTAATAAAAAAATGTTAGTGTTTAGTGGAAACATCTTAGTATCGAGATGTCTGCTCTGATAACACTTCTAATATAAAAATTGTAGTTAATGAAATGGATTCGAATATTCTGAAAATTATGTAGTACAATGGAAGGTAGAAAAAAGAATTCCTACAATATTTTAGGAAAAAAATGCTATTTTACAGCTATGCAAAAGAAAATACTGACAAACATCTAGCATTTTCTAATTACTATCATTGAAATTCCTCTTCACATAGGTTGATAAACATGACACAAACAAAAACTTCTGTTACTTGTTAGAAAATTCTTCATTCGTAGTTAAACAAATTTTTAAATATTTTATATATCAATTTTACTCTTGTATTAGTCGATATTTATATTATAATATGAAGTCGTGGAATACGATACGAATATTATAAAATTTCATATTTACCATTTTTGATATCTTTTAAAAATAATCTACATTTTTCTCAAACTCAAAATGAAACACAATAAATTAGATTATTTCATATTTGCAATTATTAATTACAATTATTACGATTAATAAATAATACTACCAAATTGAGTGCAAGATCTATGTTTACATTTTTAGATGTAATTGAATTTCATGTTTGTTTTTTTTAAATTACATTAGACTTTTCATTTTTCATTTAACACAACTTCATTGTGAACGGTCAATGAATGATAACAGTTTCTGTCATATTTGAAAAAATTGGTTAAAATGTAATCGCGTTTTACAATAAGAATAATTTAAACCTATTTTTTGTCTTTTTTCACCTTACTGATCGAAATACTAAATTTTTATTAATATCTTTTTGCGAAATATAAAAAATAGCGTAAATCACGTCTTAAATATTCATATATAATTATCTTTGTAAGGTAAAATAAAACAAAAGTATAATTTTTTAAAAATAAAATTTCAATAAAACAGAGAAATCATAATTTTTTAGAGTGAAAATTGCAATAGAAAATTTCAATACTCGGCTTCGTGGCTCAGGCGGTTAACGCACTGGACTACGAAGTCGTAGGTCGTGAGTTCGATCCCCGTCCGGTGAACAATTTTTCGATGTCATTTTCAAGCAGCAGCTCGCTGTTGGTAAGACAAGCCACGTTGTTTGTTTACGTTTCGAAAATAATGTTTATCTGGCGGAAATCGACTCATGACCTCTGCTGTACTTGGTGCAGGTTTCTGCAGTTCCTACATTTCATACGCAAATGGGAAGTATAGCGCCATCTTCTTAAGTCGATCTGCAGATCTCGCAAATATTACAATTCAATATCTATGAAAAGACTAAAAAGGCGATGCCCTTTGACATTTTATACGGCTGTTAAAAGCGATTTTGTCGGTTTTTCGAATTTAATTCTTTTTTATGAACCTATAATTATAGGTCCACGTGTAATAAAGAAGAATTGCAAGGATTAAACAAACTTTGTAACAGGCACTCATACGTCGGAATAATTTCAAAATCAGCCGAGTTATTGCAAAGAAAATGATTTTTTATCGAAATTTAAGTCTCTCGACACCAAAAGTATTTTGAACACCCTACATACAGATGTTGATTATTATTTATACGTAATTTTTGGCAAAAATCTAATTATATTAAGTACATGATAATTATTTGATGTAGTATCCATGTAAATATGGCAGTATTTTTGATGAAAATTTCTTGAGTGGAAGAAATGGTAAATTCAGTAGTTACGGTCGTCCTTGCGACTAATAGTCGAAATACGATTAAAAAATGTCACAAATAGTTTCATAAATTCCTTTTTTTCTGCAAATGCACATTAGTAGTCGCGTCATTAACAATAGTTTAGTCAAATTGTCAATGACAGTCGTACACTATGTACACTGAATGTCAAATTTTCTGCGGAATGAAATCGAATAAAGTCAAGCACCAGCGAATCCTCCCTCGAATTTAACATAAAGTTTCGTACAAAATTGAAGCGCATTTAATTCTCTCAGATGTTTTTCTGCACGACGAAGCAAATATTTACCATCGTTTTGATGGAGCCTCTATTTAAATACGCTCGATAAATCACGATGATACGATGCACAACCTGAGCTTTTAAAGGAGAACTTCAGCAATTTATTTGCGAGTGGTTGTTTTTGACTAAAAACAATGCGCACGCATTCGACAATACAAAGTCCGCTGAAGTAATAAACCAATAACAATAAAAAGCACCGATAAATCGACTGTCTCTCGATTAAGCGATATCCGTTATATATTTTCAGCCATTGTTCATTATCCCGAAGCAAATAGAATTTCACGTAATAAATTTATATTTTTTTGTGGTCAATTTTTAGAACTACGTGTTTCTTTCAAATGACTGATTTCCCACTGGCGATCATTACCGGATTTATTCTCTTGCTGTACAAATCAATTTTTTTTATCCATATTGGAAAATTTATATCAATTTTTACTTCAGAATAAAACACATATTTTATAAAAATATTCAATCTAGGAATTAAGCTTTAGAGTAAGCTTAAGAGAAATGTTACCTTAATCAAATTTTATGATGACTTACACAGTTCATAGATTGAGCACCCAAAGAGACGCGTTAAAAATATACTCACGGTATCTTGTCACAGCGCTCGTCACCGTCGACACTAAAAAAAAATAAAAATGCGATACGCGTGATATCTCGCTGTTTATTCTCCTCCTATTTCCTATTATTTCTGTACAGTTTGCACGTTGAAACTGCATGATCAAACGAACTGCTATATGCAAAGTGTAATATCTAGTTGTTACAACTGAACTTTCGAGTCATGCAACATAAATGGAATTTTTTAAAACTGCATAAAAATGTAGTTAAATTTAACTACTTTCTTGATGTCCCGTTTGCAATCACAATTCTGTAAAAATTAACAAAATATTATTGACTTTTCGACGTTGTTCATTGCCAGTACAGTACCAAAGAATTTAAATATAAATGACCTAAATAAATTATATTTTATTATAATAATTTGCATTTTCTTACAAATGTTTTAATTGTGAGCAAAGTAGCAAAAACGTAAATTTTTTACGATTTTTTTAATCATTTTTTTATTACAAAAAAAAATGAGGACCAAACTCGAGAGATTTGACGTGCCGGGATTTGAACCCGGGACCTTTGTTGTCGGGACCTAATTTGAAGTTGACGTAACGGTTCATAGTATTCTTTGATAACATTTTGTTATGGTATAGTCAACTGCATTTCCTCGACAATGTCTAGTAATAAATATTTATTATTTTCCATTTTCAAAAATGTAAAGATCAAGAAGAATTTGAAATTCTCGAACAAATGTCGAAATAAAATGTTACAAAAATGTTGGAATCTCGCCAATCTATTTACATTCACATTGGGCGGGTAGCAACGAAACAAACAGCGATCGCTAAATGAAAGTTAAGGAGCCCGACAGACGGCGCGGCAACTATTTCAAACGGTCCATGAACGCAAAAAGCCGTCGAAAATCCCGCAAACTTGAAGAACGAGCGAATAAAGTCCTCTGCGGCGAAGTAGTTTAGAAAAGTTTCAGGCGGAAATCAAGGCGCGGCATGCGAGCCGTGGCGAAGAAAAGCGGCGCCGCTCCACGAAATGACTGGGGCTGTTGGGGCAGTTGGGGGCGGAGGATTGCGGGACTGGGGGAAAGACCGAGATACATGTACGGAATTATTCGTTTTCTCCATTGTCATTCAATTGATGCCTCAGCTGTTGATTGGAGATTTTTGGGTCCACCGTATGGACCTATGGAATTAAAATCGAGAAAAATTAACAAATTTTTAAAAAATTATAATGGTCGACCGCCATTTTGAATTTTCAAAAAATTTCAGGAAGCCTAGTAACTTATTGGGACGTTATTTTATCAAGATTGGACCATTTTTGGAGATTTGGTAGACCTTTGTATGTAAAAAAAAAATTCGCTTCGGTGTACATTTTGAAGTCGCCATTTTGAATTTTCCTTTACTTAGTATTTACATGTTTATTATAAGCGAATTTCGATAAAAGAATCTGATAGAACGTTGAATTTTCCTGTAAAACTGCTTTATTTCAAATTTGTTGAAATCTCTTTCCATCTCAAAAGATATCCTTTTTTGGTAAGATGAGTAACTTCCTCAGCGTTAATGAGTTAAAAAAGTTTCGTTTGTGATACCCAGTAACATAAATTCTTGACTGATTGTGAGTTCTTACTAAATAAAGTTATGGATATAACTATTAAATAGAGCTATCGGTACTTCGAAGTGTCAGTTCCTTCGCGGAACACAAGGTGACGCTGAAATCTACATATGAAGTCAGATGAGTTACTTGGCAGCGCAAAAGAAACCACTATTACTTATTATTATTGTCCTATGAGGTAAGTTTATCAATTACTGTGGATGATTTAACCTAATATTGCGCTGTAAATATTACTGCGGATATATTTCTTATTAGGTTATGTTCGCAGTTACTGTAGTAGGCAAATAATAATATTTATTTCCGAGTAGTGTTCAAAAGTTGTATAAATACTAAAATGATGGTTTTAAATGGACGATAAAATAAAATAAAATGACAACTATTATTTAAAGTTGAAATGTTGTTTACGTTTAAAAAGAACGTTTTTACGCCCTCGAGGCGTGAAGCAGACATTTTGGGCCCTCGGGCATGAAATAAAACAGTCTGAAAATGGACGATTTTTCGAAAAAAGCCGATAAATACGATTTCCTATAATTTTCTACATTACAACTCATTATTATAATGGTGAGAGACCATAGAAAACGTCAATTGTAAACACAAATAAATGCGCAGTAGTGGGATATTACACGAATTTTCCATTATAAACATAAACATTACTGATTGAAAAATAAATTCGCTAGTCAGTGCTAAAACGGGCGTAAAACTACTATTTCACGCCCTTAGTGCAAAAAGTAATATCCTAAATCACGATTAAAGATATTCTTCTTTTTTTGACTAATTCTATAATACCTCTCTAGAAAATACGTATAAATTTCAATACATGGTATTTTTATCTATAGAATTTTATATAGATATGTAGTGTTAAATGTCATATCAAAAGTTACTATTTTCAATTATTTTGATAATAATGAAATTATACAAAAGAAATTTGCAGAATTTCAGAACGTGCAGTAATTTTCTGATACGATAAAATTTTTTCCGCAGAATCCAAAGCTGTGGACCAAAATAACCAATTGGACCTAATTTTTGACCAAATTGAGGGTAACAAATCGTGTTCTTGGATATTTTTAACCTGTATACTATAACGCGGCGCAAAAATTAATCAAGAAATGCAGAATAGCGGATTCAGTATGTCCGACGAATTTTTTCAAATTCGAATCACTTCAAACTCGTTATCGTCTTGACTACTTTTCGATAAAAACAGACAAAATGTCCTAAAACACGATTTATTAACCCATTGAACATCAATTTAGGCCAACGTAGGTTAATTTCAATATTTTGGAGTACTTATTTGGGTTCGGCGGGAAATATCTTATTGGAATTGATTCTTAGTTGGACAAAAGCATTTTAGGCTATGAATATATCTTAAAAAATTCCGAGAATCGAATTTTTGACCGCTTTGATCTTCCATATCTAACTAAAGCCAATTGGCTATTTTGGAAGTCATATTTGGATTCTGGAGTAAAACTCCTATCAGAGTCGACGAAAGGCAATAAAATGGCCGGGGATTAAAGTTCCGAAAATCAACACACCGAAAGGTCAAAATTTCGATATAGCATACCTGCAGCGTGATTTTCTCCGCTTTGTATTTAAAATTTGGCAAAAAGAAAGCAAATTAAAATACCTTGGACTCACACAATATCGAATTTTCGGAACTTTGTTCCCCGGCCAATAAAATGTTGCTGGGCTATGCAATATACTTTATAACTGAATTTATTGCTAAAAATTAAATGTAATTAAGAATGATGTCGAAGTGTCACAACCTTGTTGCTATTATAATTTGAGGAGCAAAAATGTTATTTCTGTTGTGTAATAAGTATTTATTTATACCCCGTTTTATAGGGAAAAAAAGTCATTATTTTCTAACGAGTGCTTTGACAAAATGAGCTCTTCTACAGACAAAAAAGACTCGCCAAAAAAGTTTTCGAAAAGATTAGCATCTGATCATCCAATGTTCAGTAAAATCATGCTTTTTAATATTATATCCAAAACCCCGACTGTCGGTTCCCCTTATCAGTTTAGGTGTACAGTAGAGTCCCGGTATATTTACTTGCTTGGTTCCTCCCCTTCCCCTCCCGTCTAGTTATATACCAAAAGAAGGGGATCGTCGCTTCTCCCACTCCCCACAGTTACGATATATTTGTGACGTCACAGCAGACCTTTCGTGAGGGCCCAGCCAGCAAGGTAGGGGAAAAAGAGAGAGGTAATAGGTAAATATAACGAGACGGAACAGGGCATATATGCTGGGACGTAAATATAGAAGTACGAATTTAAAAGATCTAGGTATATGCCCATATTTGTTATAGAATAACAGACACAGATAAATTGTCATAAAAGTAATTCAATTAAATTAAATTAGAAAATAGTAGAAAAATATTAGTTTTTTATTATTTACACTTCACAGTACAATTATTAACATTATTTAATCCCTTCGAATTTTCTAGAGACTATCTTATTATGTAAAATCCTAAATTTCATAGCACATTTCGCCGCATAATTCTAGAATTTGATCAACAGCTGTGAAAGCATGTATCGGGCTCATTAGAATTCCGGATATAACGAAGACTAATTGGTTCATTTCCCAATGTTACACATAACATTAATTACTTTAGCACCTAAGTAAGAATTTCTTTTCATAATTAAATTAAGTAATTATTCAATAAATTATACATTAGCGAAATAAAAGTATCGAATCATTGAACGAGATGAAAGTTTTTTTTTTATTTTCGACCTTCAGTTTCCAAAGGAAAGTGATCTAGTCTGCAATTTTTTAAGATGCTCTTTCAATGTGCATAGTGAAAATTGCAATTCAATATTTTCTACAATCAAAATGACGGTTTAAAATAGAAAAATCATGAAAATTTTAATTGTCAAGTGTATTTCGTGTTAAAAGTGAAATGGAAATCATTCTTGGTTTCAAAAATAATAAAATAAAATTGTCCAAGATTATAAGCAGTTTTTGTTTTCCATCTATTATCCTAATCTCTAAAAAAATGTCGTTATGCTCACGTACAACAGATATGCTGATAAAAACGAAAGGACCACTTTTTTATGAAGTGGAACACGAACATTTTGAAATTCATTGTTTACTATTACGAAATTCTTTGTACTAAATTTTTAAAAAATGTTCCAAATTCATGCTATGATTGTATTTTTTCGTGTTTATTACTGAATATGTTATACGAATCCAGAATTTGATACTCTTTAGAAGTTAGGGTGATTTTAAACGGAAAATAAAAATCTTATAATTTAGGAGATTTGATGCACTTTTAATTGATACTCGGAATTTTAAATATGTTCATTTTAATCTCAAAAAATAAGAGATATTTTAAATCGTCGGATTTTTTTTATTAAAAAGCGATATTTTTATTTTAGGAGACATTTAAATGCAATTTTTGACTATACCGATTTAAGAAGCGTACTTTAGAATAGTATACTAGATCAATATTAATCCAGTGTGCTCGAGTTCAAAAATGAACAAAAATTGTGTATTTCTACGAAGAATGTTACACCTTATATCTCAATAATCCACTACTAACTAGAATAAATAGAATAGTTTACAATTAAATATTACAGTAAAATAGACATTACATATATTATAATTTAATTAGATTTGTTTACTGATAAAAATATTGGTAATTTTCAAATTCAAGAACAAAATTATTAATTTTAATTTCCTTAATTTCTCCACATATAATTGCGGTAATAAATCGTACGAGTAAAGTAGCGTACCGTAGTTACATAACTATATTATATATATACAACTCCAACAAAGCATAACAACAAAGGTAATAAATATGCATGGTTTTAAATTATTATCTTGCCGAGCGTAATAATTTATTTTATATACAAGCATTTCCCTGGCAATGGAACACTTATCTATGCGTATTTCATTAAATTTCTCTATCACTTAAACTTTAATAATGTGTTCTGAGAAATGGTTAAATTTAGTAACATTTATTAACTTTTATTATAACTACATTTTTATTAATATAGAAAAACATAAATAATATAAACAAAATCTTCAGTACTATTTTAATAGATCGTAACGCGCATGCAAGAAGACTAGACTGCAGTCCAGTCCCGGTATATTTGCTTCTCGATATATTTACATCCCAGCACATTTGCCCACTTCCGTCTCGTTATATTTGCCTGTCACCGATCTCTTTTTCCCCCACCTTGCGCGCTGGGGCCTCAGGAAGGGCCTGCGGTGACGTCACGAACGTAACGCGACAGAGGAGAGTGGGAGAAGAGGCACTCCCCTTCTTTTGACAAGTATACGAAGACGGGAGGGGAAGGCGAGGAACCGAGCGGGCAAATATATCGGGACTGTACTATATTTAGTATCCAATACATGACGATTTTTAAATCAAATAAAATGTAATGGACTAATGAGACTTACTAATAAAAAAAATGTTTAAAAAAGAATTTTGAACAAGAATTTAATTTTGATCTATTTTATTATCCGATTATATTCTAGTTTGTTACTCGTTAATATTCAGCATAAATACTTGAATTATATAAAAACAATAGAATTAATGTAATAATAGACGTACGCAGTTAAGCCTGGTAAGTGGTTTACTACTTCATTATTACTAGCACGGTAATTTGATCACAATTCTCATCAGAGTTCCACCTGTGGATGTTGGTTGCTCTAAGGGTATTATTAACTATTATTTAATTAAAAAGTTATAGAACCCTATTACTGCAATTTAATTATTTACGAAATTAGCCAACATAATATTTTTCAAATATTCCTCAGGAATAACAACTTTGGATTGCAAATTCTTCATATTTCACATATTAAAGAATATTTTGTTAAATAAAATTTTATTGGAAATAATGAGTTCATTTAAGTTACTAATTTTTGTACAAAGAATATAAAAAAATATAATTCTATTAAAAAATCGATAGAAAACAGAAAATTAATTCGTGTAATTGTTCAAAACACAAGTGATTTACAGGTTCAGATTTTCGAATCATGAAAAGTCAAAATCCCGAGTAATACAATTTTGTAAAATTCGGTAGTTCACAAAGGGAAACGCGGACCTTCCATACCGCAATTTCTAGCACACAGCCTCTTTGCGAATTAATCAACAATGTTGATCGGCAAAGTCGTTAATCGGATTTCGTGTGCGACGTTCTTTTTTTGGATGTTTCATTTCGCCACGGTGGTTTTATTGTGTTATGTTAGCTCCAGGGTGCACTTAAAAGCAGATGTTGCTCGCGAAACTTTGTCAGGAAGACGATCCCATCTCGAGGTAATAGCTACATTTACAATCGAATTAGCGCATATTTATGGCTAAACTTGGTGAAATTTACCCGCGAAACTCTCATCACTCGGTCGTGTTCGCGTCTTACTTAGTGGGACATAAAAAAAAAGGTACTTTCTTGTTGTGTAATGTTATAAAAGTACATTTTCAATTGTAAAATAAAAAAGGAATTTGTAAAACATTTATGAGGTAAACAATTAAAAGACACAAAAAATGGTAAACAAATTTTTTTTATCTCCATTTCATTTCAGGACTTCCTATAAACATACTACGCTAGACTTTACCTTTTAATTAAAATAAAATAAAAAATATATTGAAATTGCTTTTACAGATAAGCTTTATGCACTGGAGAACTGCATCATTTAGATGCAACAAAAACTCGTTATTTCCAATTCCAACACGATTATTAAATATAAATTTACCCTTACAGAAAGGTTACTTGAAAGGTTCCTTTTGTTACGTCCCGCATCAGAACAAAGAAGTCGTTACAGATGTTCGATGTACCAGTAAATGCGAAAATAAAACTCTGGCAATGACAACAACGCCAGACCCAACGCATCAACCTTTGTGCGGGCGATATTGAGCAATTTTGCAGCTGAAAGGCAGACTATTTACCCCAACCAATAATGGGACATTTTGCAGTTATGTGGAATTTTATTTATATCGATGTCTTTACTCACCAACACATTTTTAACGGTTTTTGTAAATTTATCGTTTGGTATATAGTAAGATAGAAAACTCATCTTATTTCCTTATTCTTTTAAACAAATTTTGAGATAATTATTTAGAAATTTGACAGTCGTTTTTGAGCGCCATCTTCAATTTAACCCTTTGAAACATACATTTTTATTTGCATGGAAAATAGCTGAAACTTGTTACTCGAAGGTTTTCGGAATCGCTGATCACGAATCTGACCTCAGATTTTTTAAATTCAAGATGTCGGATCCAAGATGTCCGACAAAAATTAAAAAATTTATTTGATTGAGGTGAAAATGGGTATTCGGAGGGTTTTCGAGGTTGCTGATTACGAATCTGGTCTCCGATTTTTAAAACTCAAGATGGCGGATCCAAGATGGCCGACCGAAATGTAAAAATTTATTTCGTCGAGATGAAACTGGGTACTCGAGAGTTTTCGGGATCGTAGATTACGAATCTAATCTTAGATTTTCAAAATTCAAAATGACGAATTCAATATGACAGCCAAAATGTAACTAGTTTTCGAGGTCGTAAAAGACAAACTATTAAAGTTCTGCTACATTCTATATTGAAAATGTAACATTATTCAGTATTCAGTTCGTTTTCGGTCAAATAACTTTTTACATTTCTAACCGTCATTTTGAATTCGCTCGAAAACCCCCGACTACCGAGTTTCAGCGCGATCAAGTAAATTTTTACATTTTGGTCGGCCATATTGGATCCGCTATTTTGAATTTTGAAAATCTATAGCCAGATTCGTAATCAGCAACCTCGAAAACCCCCGTGTACCGAGTTTCACCTCGATCAAGTAAATTTTTACATATCGGTCGGCCATCTTGGATCCGTCATTTTTAATTTTGAAAATTTGATGTCAGATTCGTAATCAACGACCCCGAAAACCCCCGATAACCCAGTTTCGTCTTATTTCAACGACGGTTTCTTTTCAGCATACATTCTTTGTAAAAAACACGTAATTTTTATACATTATTCGTCATTATAAACAATTTAAGACAATAACTCATAATGAATATTAATTTTTGCAAAAAAATTCAATTTTAAGCCATTAACGCCCAAGAGGACACAAATTTCACCAAGATTTTCGGAATATTTCTTGACATTAAAAACCAATTCAAACAATTTTAGAAAAAAAAATTTTCGACGTAAAAATCTATTAGGATTAAAATAACAAAAATTCTGAATTTTTCAAAACATAGGGAAACAGGAATTCTTTTATTTGAAACTGATAGACTTTCGCAAAAAATGTTCACCAAAAGTTCTTACAATCGATCAAAGAAAACCTCGAAATTATTTCACAATTTTTCTACGACTTTTCATATTTTTAAAAAATTGTGCGATTTTGAAAATGAAGAAAAGTGTTTTAAAAATTCTGAAAAAATTTGAGCTTATTCTTCGATCAATTCTAAGAACTTTTTGTTCAGCAAAATTTTTTCCGAAAGCCTATCATTTGCGAATAAAAAATTCAGGAGCTTTTCGCCATTCTTTTCGTGTTTGAGCCGCCATTCTGATAGTTTCCAACTTCATTTTCAAAATGTTATAATGGACATTTTAAAGTTAAAGGATTGAGGACACGATATTTTCACTGATCAGTGATCTCCCTGACCGTTTCCAATGTGCAAATGCCGAATAAAAAATATTTGTCAGTGAAAAATCGGATTTTTTTGTGAAAAACCAAGCAATAACTTTTTTGGAATGGGCTCGATTGATTTTTTAACCGCAGATTCGGAAAGATCGATCAATTTTACGTCGAAAATGTTTTGTCTAACATTGTTTTAATGGGTTTTAATGTCAAGAAATATTCCGAAAATCTTCTCCTCTCTCGGGCGTTAATGGGTTAATCTACTAAAAAATAAAAAAAATGAATTACAAAAAGTTGTCCTACAGAAGGGATACCGTTCTTCAGAGGGTGAAACATAGTTTTGAAATTGACTCTTGAAACCATGACTCCCTTTCCTTTTTGAAATAAACCTAGACTTTTATCAGCAATCGTAATGAGTTTAATTTAGTCCCGATAAGTTTAATTGCACATACGTTTACATTCGTAATTAAACAATTTATTAAACAACACAACAAAAACAGGCAAACTCCGTACCGAACTTACCGAAACAATTTTGTATACTCGCCGTGTTTGCAACCACGTAACTGCATTATCGGGTAACCGTGTTTTACGCACAGCATTTTACACGGCCAAAATGCGGTTTCGTGTCGGCACCGGGTACTTCGAGGCCATCCTCCCATCGTATCGTCATTCCACACTGGTTTGGCCAAGTTTCAGTTCATCAGGAGGACCAGAATTTATTGAACCGGAAATGATTCCTTCATCACACCCTCTGGAATAGTTTACTTCGCCACGCGAATCGAGAGCATGCGGTTACACGGTTACGTGCAAAGTGAAATAAAAAAAAAACATCAAAGCCGCCATAAGTGTTGCGGCGTGCAATTGACGTTCGATGCCTGGAAAAAGTCCGAAAATCGAGCACTTCGACGCTAATAAGAGACTTTTAATTAATTGCTAATTGGCAGAGTAGCGGTATGGTTGTAAAAAACGAGCTTGGGTAATTTTTCTGCTAAGGTGTGTGCTATTTCCGTGAGATAAGTTGCTGAAAATTGGGAAAACATTAATTTATAATAAGAAATAATTGTTGTTACTTATTTTTTTAATCATTACTGATCATTTTACTGCGGTTGGTAACGACAAAAAGAAATTATCAAAGGAAAAACAGCCTAGCAAAAAATTAGAAAACGACCATTTGTTTTTATGCGCAAATGCCGTCTTACCAGAAATATCTGTTACTACTGATAAACGTCGCCGCGTTACCGTTCAAAGCTTTAGTCAGCGGGTAAATGTCAAAAAACGGTTTTTAGAAGTGCAAAAATGCATTTTTATTTGATATAGATGTTTCATAATATGGTTTTGTGGTTGCAGATAATAATAGCGATGATAAAATTAAGATAAAACAGACTAGAGCTATCATAATCACCATTAAGTACGTATAGAAGAGTTTAATTTATGGTTGCGGGTCGAAAAACCGAGAAATTAAAAAGCTGACAGGTCAAAAAACCGAAAATCATAAAGCTGACAATCATAAAGCTGACAATAAAAAAACCGATAGTTCAAAGTGACTGTCCTGTCTATTTTTTATGTGTCGGCTTTTTGATTGTCAGTTTATCGACTGACGGCTTTATGATTGTCGTTTTTTTAACTTTTCGGCTTTTTAATTTGTTCGGTTTTCGACCCGCACCCAAATTTATGAATGATTTATAAACCGGAACGAACTAGAATAAAATGAACGAAATAAAAGTTTTAAGTCTCGACAAATTGTCTGCAAAATAAAAAATGTTGAGCGTTTATCATTTATCACTAAAATTTCCTCCAGTGAACTAAATTCATTATACTTTTAAAATCCCGACTATTTGATTATGCGAAAGAAAGTTCCAAAGTTCGAGAAGAATGGTAAATAGCGAACTTATTTTTACGTTCTATTTTTACAGAGCAGAAGTTCGTCGACTTTCTTCGGCGCATGATCCAAACGTATCTGCAAAATTCTTGCTCGGGATGATACGTGGATCGAGGATGTTCCGCGATGCTCGATCTTCCCACGCCAAAGTATAATTAGTATTAGTTAAACTCAGTGACGGCCAACCAATAACACCAGAGTTTCAGGTGACGGGCACGTCACCTTGGGAGTTAGGGTCTACAGTTTCATGCCCCTGTTGGAAAATGAAATTACATTCGACTGGTAGCGCCGTTCGGGCAAGACTACTTTGCAACTGTCAACCTAGGCTTGAGTTTTCGATCAATCCCCCATAGCTTTACTATTCAAAGCGCAATCTCCAAGTGGCTACAATTACCTCCATCCCTGTACTGGCCTATACGGAATGTCCGATGGATTTAGGAATTTCGGAATAATCTTATTTGGTTGGTATATTGTGGGAGAATTGAATCATTTTAGTTTTCGTTTGTTCAGTTTACTGCCTTCATTCGTTAATTAATTGTAGATTCGCATGCTAATGGGATACTAAATTAATTAGACTAAGTTTTATCGAAAGATATATCGAAAGCACTTTTTAATGTAAAGAAAGTTTTGGTGGTCGAACAAAAAACAATGATAAAATCGGTTAGAGTATAATAAGAGCTAACACCGAATAATACATTTGAGTGTTTTATCATGTGAGAAAGTTATTTATTACAGGTAGTAAATTTCACAAAATTTTCTAAATTTACTTTCTGCCATTTTCAATTGTACCCATCGTGTGAGGAAATCATAATCAGATACTAAAAAAATATTAAAACAATAATGTAAAAAAAATAAATTTCACTGATATTGGTAAATTTCCCGCCATTTTGTGCAGTAAAGAGCAGTAAATCATAGCATTTCTTCGAATCCCACGATTCTAAGTGACAAATTGGACCATTCTTCTCATATTAGGTGCCATATTAGATTTTCAGTTAGTTTAAACGCAAGTTTGACCGAAGATTGTTAAATAGCAATCCCGAAAATATTGGAATATGGGCTGATCTAAGTTGTTCCAAACTTTCTTTACCAAAATAATCGTTTAAGTAGAACAAAAAATGATGTATTATTTAGCGTTAACGGGTTTACAGAAAATTCGACTATTTTATAACTTGGAAATATTTATTATTTAAAGTACAAAGCTGTGGATTATAAAAAAAAATACAATCATTTAAGTAGTAATAGTCGTACATATCGGACTAATACTACTTAAGTTATTACATTTTAAAACACGTTTTTTATTATTGGCATTATTCCATATCGAAAGTCCAATATTGATTCTTTATCTTTAAGGTTAAGGTTTTACGAATGTGATCCCAGATTTTCGAAATTCATAATGGCAGATACACGATTACCGAACGAAATATAAAAAGTTACATTCTCAAACTTAAATTGTATATTCGAAGATTTTCGACATTGCAGATGACAAATATTACTTTAGATTATCAAAATTCAAAATGGCGTATCGAAGATGGCCGACTAAAATGAAAAAAGTTACTTAATCGATTTGAAACTGGGTATTCGCGGTTTTTTAAGATCACAAATTACGAAAATACGAATTGAAATTTGGATACGCTATTTTGAATTTTGAAATTATATTCAAAATCAATACAATAATTAGTTTAATAATCACTATCGCTGAATACCACCGAGTACCAAGTTTTGTCTAAATCAACAAAGTTTTCGCTTTTTTGTCGGCCATCTTGGAACCGCCGTTTTGAATTTTACAAATCTAAACTCAGATTCGTTAAAAAACGACGCTGAAAACCTTATTATACAAAATTTCAAACGATTATTGTGATTTTTTCATGTTTATTTAGAAATTATAATGGATAATCAAATTATATCTTACTAACTATTTTTATAAATTCTTTTATCGCTGTAGTAACAGAAAATAACAAAAAGACCAATCACAATACGAATTCATTAAATTTCTGATTCTTTACTTATTTGTTTAGTTTTAACAGTTTTTAGTTTTGATACTTATAATTCTATAAGTTGAATAATTTCCTTCAATTTTGCAAAAATGGCGGGCAGCATGACTAATATTTTAAATTACCAAGTTATAACTTGGGAACATTTATTATTTTGAATCACTTGATAATGTAACTTTTCACATTGTGGTCGGCAATTTTAGATCCGCCATTTTGAATTTCGAAAATCTCGGATCACATTTATAAAACCTTAACCTTAAAGATAAAGAATCAATATTGGACTTTCAATGTGGAATAATGCCAATAATAAAAAATGTGTTTTAAAATGTAGTAACTAAAGTAGTATTAGTCCGCGCTGTATGACGAGTACTACTTAAATGACTTTTTGTTTATCATCCACGGCTTTAAACTTTAAATAATAAATGTTCCCAAGTTAAAATATTTTAAATTACAAGTTTATCAGTTTATTCAATTATTTGAAATCTCCCAAGTCACCAAACCAATTATACATTTTTTACCGAATTTTATCGATTTCTAAATTCTATGAAAAAATTAAAGAATCGTTAATTCCATTTCATTTTTTAAATTATATACCTTTACCTTTTTTTCAGGTTCTATATCTCTCAAAATTATATTTTTTATAGTTTTTGTATTCTACAAATTTCTTTTTATTTTTTCCAATGTTTTTTTACATTTAAAATTTTGTAAATGTATTCATTTCATTCAATATTATCAGATTTTTTTTTCAAATCAACGTATAACTTTACAATTTAAATTACCTCTAATTTTTTAATAGTTTTTTAATTTAATAATAGTAATCTTTCAATTCTTTGCAAATCTCTCAAGATTTTCTCTGATTTGTTTCAACATTTGTTAAATCTCTTCCTTCTACATATGTGTACATTAAAATCTTTTGTGTCTTTCAAGATGATCGTTCCACATTTCTAAGGTGTCGCAATTTACATTAGAAACTTTCCACAGTAATCTCATTTGGAATTACAGCTATTTGGAAAAATAATTTTATGTAAATTCAGTTACAATTTGCAACATTCAAGTCTAATTTTGACATCAATTTCAGTCGAATTTCATTACGTTTTCATTGTTTGAATATTATCTTAGTTTTTAAATGTTCTCAATTACTTAAAAACTTAAGCAAATATTATAAAAAAAATTTGTAATAAATACTATTAAATAATTTCAAAATCGAATACTAAAAGAAAACGAAGAAGCAAAATTAAGTAATTTGTAGAAAATAACCAAAAAATCTCACGCAGTAAAATCGACCATAAATATTGAACTTTTTATTTTTATTTATGAATAATTTATTTTAATTTCGTAATATAATTATACAAATAAAGAATCCAGCAATTTATTGTAGAATATTGAATATATAAAAAAAATATTATTCAGATCTTACATTTTCATGTTCTGCTAACATAATATTATTATGCAACATTGATTTTAAATATATTACATATTATTATTTTACTTTATTGTTATTTCAGAAGATATATAATAATTATAAAACGCTACGAGTAGAAATGTATTAAAATCATGATTAGAACCTGATCCTCGGCATTACACTCTGATCATTTATTCTTATTTACTCTTATTTAACTGGGTGCGGGTCCAAAACCCGACAAATCAAAAAGCCAACATATACAAAAATAGACACATCGACAAGGGAACTATCATTTTTTGAAGTGTCGATATTTTTACTGCCGGCATTTCGATTAGCGGTTTTTTGACCGGTTGGCTTTTCGATTATCGGTTTTTTGACCTGTCGGCTTTTTGATTTGTCGGTTTTTCGACCCGCATCCATTTAACATTATTTTAATGATATAAAAAATGATTTAATTTACGTTCTGTATAAAAAGGAAACAAAACCATTTTAAATTTTTATTATTCACAAACGCATTAATGCATAATATTTTATATCGGTTTTATTCTCCTAAAAGGAAACTAGTATACATACCAACACAAAGAAGCTTGTATAAAAAATTCTGAATGAATTTAATAGAAGAAGAAAAAAAAACTTTATTACGAAACTGGAAAATCAGTTTTTTTTGTCCACACATATGTGCAACAACGGTTTATTTTACATTCAAACTTATATCCTTGCGTCCTGTGTTTCACTTTGCAGTAGCAATTCATGTAAAATTACTCACAAATCAAACGAGATAACAAATAATTACACATATTAAATAATAATTTTTTTCAATTTTACTTAGTGTGAGTTCAAGATGATTGTTTTTTTTTCAATTCCATTTGAAAGTAGCAACCGAAATATTAGTTACACATACAATGCGAAGGCGCCGACGGCGCTCGTATTTTTATAAACCAGACTTGAATTCAGAGATGATTTAAGGGAAGAAAGGAACAATACGCAAGTTGCTTCAGCGAACGACTACATAATTTTCGAGCTAATGTCGGAATGCCGGCCCTGTATGACATTTTACTTCCGAGCCAGCCTCCAAAAAAGCGACAGAAGCTGAAAGCTTCGTTTTGAGCTTTTGCATTGCGTATAGGGCTTTTTTGGCGCGCTTCCTCTGGGATCTACTTGAAGGCGCCTCTTGCGAGAAAAGTTGTCTTTAAATCATTTTTATTCCTGGTCAAGAGAGATACAAAAAATTGAATAACATCAATTTAATCAATAATTGTAAAATATTCACAACCTCGTGTTTTCATAATTAGAGAAAAATGAAAGAAACAAATAAATAACAAATTGTAGTGTCCATGATTTCGGTTTTACAATTGCATTACGGAAATTTCCTATTTTTTTCCACGGATACATGATTTACATGAAAAACCCGAGAGATATTATTTCTCCAGAATTTTACTTACAATATGACATTCGTTTCATCTGGGTAATTTAAAATATTAGTTATGCTGCCCGTCATGTTGATGCCGCCATTTTGATTTTTGAAATCTGACCACAATTTCGTTGTCAACGAGCCAAACCCCATGTAGATATTAAACGTCATAAAAATCAATAAATAAATATATATATTTATCGCCCGCCATATTGGGTTCGCCATCTTGAATTTCGAAAATGGAGCGAGCAAAATGAGGAGCTTTTAGGACTAAGTGGTTTTTTTTCATGATTTACCGAATAACCATGCGTCCTATCTAAAAAAGTTAAGTATAAAAGTTGTGGATATTAAAAAGATCATTTTTTTCACATAACCTCAAAATAGCCGAAAAATTCTTAAAAACCGAGTTTGTTTTTAATGGTTTGTTGTTTACAAAAAATTTTTATTTAACGAAATTTAGTGGGAACTTACCTTTCTGTAAGTCGTCATAAGTCGTCAAAAAATATGATATTTTAAGTAAGATATAAAAAATTGTTTATTTTTCAAAAGTCACGCATCATTGCCTACAATTACTGCAGTTGCCTAAGTACGAAAGTAAGTAATATTTATTTTCCCCGTAACATCATGGCCCACATCGAAACTACTTCAACTCGGTTCTCTCGAATGCGGCGAAATGGCCCCTTTTTCCGTCGCACTCGACGAAATTGTTTAATTACAATAGTAATTTATGTATGGCTGGAGAGTTGCTTGCTACATGTTGGACAGCGTATTCCTGCATAATTTTCCACAAAACCTCGACGTACCGAAATTGCGTATACCTTTCTCGATTCGGGATGGAAACGAGGGCAATTTCTTGCCGGTGTATGGCGGGAGGAAAAATGCCGTACATTTCACCGACGCGGCCAATTTGTCGAGTGTGCCGTGTATGGGTTAAAGAGAGGTAAAAAAAATCCCAAGCGCATTACCAAGGACCGCTTCATTAGCGGTGCACTCGCGGAAAACTCGGACCGCCTCCGCCTCCCTCTAGCGGGGACGACGATTAATTATATTTTTCGATTAATCATTCCCCTCCAAAGATCTCGTTTGACCGGTTCTTTCATTTTCCGAGATTTCCATTTTTAATTGAGATTCCGGGATCAAACCTATAATTGAGCTAATAATTACCATAAATCAATTCGATTTGCGCGGATGTTCGCCTTCATTATCCACTCTGATATCTATTAAACGCCCTTTAATCAACGTTCAATTTTATACGCCGACAGCTATCGGTTACTGACTTCTTGAATAATTCCTTTCGCGGCTTTTGAATAATTCCGTTAGTTTGAAATCAACGAGCATTGTGCCGCATGGAACTTACATTGTAATAATGGCGTTTTCGAGAGTTGTTAAATATTTTATGTTTGAAATATGTTTCAAAATTAAATATTAAAAGATTTTCACCTAGAAACTACCATACATTTTCAGGGTAAATGTAAAACCGGTTTTAAAAAAGGGAGGCGTTAAATGTCGTTATGAACCTGTGCGTCATTTCAAAGTAAATTTTTTACATAATCCTACGAACCATGAATTCTCGAATTGCGATTAGATTTTGTGGCTTTTGAGATTATGTAATAAAAAACGGTGAGTTTTTACTACTTTTGTAAATACAAAATTCTATTTCCAAAAAGGATTTGGAATATTTAATTTTTTTTTAGTTTGAATTGCGGAGAATTATTTTCTTGAGATCGTATTCCTTCTAGACCAGTGCTCTGGAAAAGTAAAAAAGGGGAAAACTTAATAACAGCACCATACTAGTAAAGGAATGTAAATTTTGTTACTAATATTAATTAAAAATATTAGTAATGAATTTTTATTTAAATTAATTTGTCTACAGCTATGTTAATTTTTTGTAATTCTAGCGGGCGTAAAATAGTATTTTACGCCCTGACTTGCGGGAGTAAAATGGCATTTTACGCCCTCGAAAATTACATGGTTAAGATGGAAATTCCTAACCGACCAGCCCATAAATTGGAGACATAAAATCGAATTTTATACCCGTTTGGACCAAAAATAATGCTCCTCTTACTTCTTAATAACATTTTACGCCCTTAATACAAAATGTACTATCTTACACGATAACCTAAAAGTAGAGGTTTCAACATTTAAAAAGATTTTTTTTTCAAAAATTCCACTTACAATTTGTAATGTATTTATTGTCAACATTTCAAAAAAATTAAGTTCTTTATAAACGTCCCTGGTTCGAAATTTTTTATTCGATTCGATGTTCGATTTTTTTAAAACGATTAATATATACCAATCTTTCGTTTTATTCGTGTTATAAAGATTACACTTCTTCTTTTAACACAAATAACAGTTTTTAATTAAATAAATGAAAATACTCCACTTTATTCGGAAATAGATGTTTCTTTAGTAATATATACTGAAAATAATGTTGAACATCATAAATGCTTTATACCAAAATGTATTTCCATAACCTGATTTTATGGTATCAGCCCTCCTTATAAGGCTTAAATTCAGTAAGTAGTAACAGTCAGTTTAATACAGTCCAACCTGCAGGATTATTTATTTTTATCAGATATGCTTAATGTTAGCGTTTTAGTAGTTTCTATTGGTTTCCTTTATCTCTATTTCAAAAATAATTTTTCAACCCACTTTGAATATCCACTATCAGATCAATGAGAAAGAAAAATGACCAGTGTCCAAAAAAATTACTAAAAAATATAAAAAAATGTGATTTAACATGCGTTTCATCGGAACGATTTAAAAGAGGAGGGTTAAATCGGATTCCGTTACAGCGTAAACTTGGATACTATCGTCTGGTACTTAAAATACCTTTCTAGCCAATAAAAGCCGAGTGGTCCAGGGATGCACGCCCTGAGCTTGGGTTAATCCGCCAACGAGTGGTTTGAAAAGTCAGAATAAAAGCTTCAACACAATGCCGGTTTTAGACTTAACCCTTCACGTTCCGGGAACGTCGTTGCGAAATTCACTTAAGCAACCCATCCACACGATTCAACAATTTCAGTAAAAGTGAAGAGCTCGTTTAAAGTTATGAAATTTCGGGTAATTCCGCATATTTACGTCAGGTAAGGTTGCTTGCCAAGGTATCTCCCTTCGAAGTTGTATTTTTATTATGACATAACCCTAAAGCTTGGTAGGTATTTATCGAGTGACATAAAAATCATACGATACTGTGCCATTATATCGCAACGATACTTCAAGAAATATCTTTAACACTTTTATATTTTATCAATAGCAAATGTAAAATGAAACAAAAAAGAGTATTTTAATACTAGTATTTTATAGTAAAATATTTTTCTTTGCTTGGCACGAGTGAAAGAATTATTAAATTCATTTTTTTTGACCACTTTTATGAGACACTCTGAAGGACTTCGAAAAACTCTTCATAAAAGTTGAATAAATTAAAAACTTCACTTAGTCGGTTTCAAAATTCATTTGAATTTCTTGGGAGCTTACGAACAGTTAATCTCGCGAGCTTCTAGAGAATCGTGTGATTTTTATTAAGCAGCTAAGGAACACCAGCCGACTGTCGCATAATAAATGATTTACGCACATGTACTGTATAAATGATACCGTGCACTTCTCAGTTTCTTATTTTGCCAAGTTATCTACGAAAATAGCGACAATGAAAAATGGTGGATCTTGAGCGGAAGCGAAAAATTCAGCGAGATGCAAAATTCGCCGTGGGACGTAATCGTACGCAACCGACGATTTATTATGAAGAAAAGTATGAATCTTTAACGCCCTTTGTGATCTTATTTGCCGATTTTCTCCTGAAATCTCATACTGTGCATTATGTTGCATGCGATACAAAAGAAATCATGGAAATGAGAGTAGTAATTTTTCATTTGGTACTAATTTCTATAATTTGTATAATAAAAACAATGACGAATTTTATTCTTGACATTTTATTCAAGAATAACAGACAAACAATAACAAATTATTTACAAAAAATACAATTTTTTTCTCAAACAAGACTTTTTAATCAATATTTTGATTTTGAATAAGAAAAGAGATTGGGTTAAAGCCTCAAACCACGTCTTTAAGTCCTCAGCTGTAGTCCTCATAACGTTTAGGAAAATTCAAGATGGCGGTTCCAAAATGGCGACAGAAGTGTATTTGTTTTTTGCTCGAATGTAGTCTAGTTCAAATCTCCAAAAATTAACTGATCTTAACGAAACTTGACACCCATTTTCTTGAGTACGACTTCAAAGTTATCTTTTGAAAATTCAAATTAGCAGATCCAATATGACGGTCCAAAATTTAATTGATATTAAACACAAATTCCAATTTTCGACCGCCATTTTGAGGCCGCTATTTTGGATTTTAAAAAAAAAATTTCATATGCTTCATCAGAGACCATAAAAACTTCAATATAGGTTTCATATAAATTAAAAAATTAAAATTTTTGACCGCCATATTGAATCCTCCATTTTGATTTTTCAAAAAATTACCTCCAATTTATACTCAGGAAGACGACAAATTATGGGTACTAAGTTTTGTCAATAACTGGAGGTAATTTGTGAAGAATTGGTATACTAGATTTTGTATACAAAAATTTGTTTGTACTTTTGCTCAATTTTTATCCGCCGTCTTGTATTTTCCTACTTTACTTTATATGGAATATTTATAGCTTAGAACTAAAAGACATGATACCTTGAGTCATGAAAACAATTTTTTTTCTTATTCGATATGAAAATCTTGGTTAAATGGTCATTTTTATGAAAAAAAATCGTATTTTTGTGTACTATAAGCGTATTTAGACAACGAAATCCGGAACAACGATCGATTTTATATTAAAAATGATTTGTTAAAATTTATTTCTTCTTGGGCAGTAATGGATTAATTTCCCAGGAAAATTACATTTCGAAATATGAATTTCATGGAAAATTTACAAAAGAAACGGTTTGCATCAAAGCAATTCCTGTATCGACATTAAAACGCGTTCGGACTGAATTTGTCAAAGTTCCCATTTTTTCTGCTGACATGATAAAGCGAGGAAACGAGCGATATCGCTGACGAGTAAAGAAACGATGGAAGTTTCACTGACATAATATTTCGATACATCACCTTTGTTACCGGAAACACTCGTGCTCCTAGCTGTTACCAGCAGTAAATTAAAACAGACAACGTCAGCCGTGCTGCAGCCAACTGCCTGACGCGTTGTAAACTGAACTACTGCACTGCGCCGAGATATCCACGATTATAACCGTATGCTTCCAGCTTTCTGTAAAATCGGGTCTTATTCTCTGACTAGAAATATGCGGTGTAATACATTTTCGAAATCTGGCAGGGCAGTATTCGAGAAATTATTACAGTACCTTAAATTTTTACAAAGATATTAGTCAAAAGTTTACGACAAACTTTTGATTCGATTTGTGAAATAACTATGAAATTGATCCTTTTATTATACATAAGATACTTTTAAAAAAATGGTTTAATTGATAATCATTAGGAAACTTGGATATTTGAAGTTTGTTTAGGAAGAAGAAAATGACTAGTTTTAATGTGCATTTATAGGGGACTCGTTGAACCTGTGACTTTTACGACTAACCGCAATGATTTTTTTGAAATTAGAATTATTAGTGTCGTATCTAGTGTTCCCAGTGCAGTTGTAATTTGTCTGATTCGGTTAAAAACTCTATAAATTACTAGAGAAACTTGTGAAATGCGTCATCATCATGCAACCGAAATGCAAGACACAGCTCGAGGTGTACATTAGAGGGAAGCATGTTAAAATACTGACAAATCAAAAAGCCGACAGGTCAAAAAAAGCGACAATAAAAAAAATCGACAATCGAAAAGCTGATTGTAAAAAAACCAATACTCAAAAATTGATTGTCGCTTGTCGATGTGTCGGTTTTTTTACTGTCAGTTTTTTGACGTGTCAGCTTTTTGATATGTCCGTTTTTCGACCCACATCCCATTACAGTGGTTCAAATCATGTTTATTTTCTTTCTATCGAATGAATTCTTGTAGAATATCCGGGAAAAAGAACACGTTTTTGGGGTTTTTTAACGAGATTAATCCGGTCCTTAAGTCGATTGAAGTTTTAATTTTTAATGAAAAAGTGGGAGTTGCAGTTTTTTTTCGTGATAGTTTCCGCATCGACATTCTTGTTTAAAATTCCACCAAACATAGTTTTCTTAGACAGTTTTTTCACCGTTATCTCGCACTAAAAACCCTCTTTCATACTCCAAGAAAAATTTAAGCATACATTTTTAATAGCATGCAATAAAAAAAGCCGTAAAATGTAGTCGTTTTTTTATTTGTATGTTGTTCTAAAAGATCTTTGGAGGAATTGCGAAGTAATTATAAGACATACTTTGTTATTAATGCTTTCAGTCAAACATCCGGATAAAGAAACGACGAACTTTTGAAATTTATTAATTTTTTACATTATTTGTTATTAAAAATGCTACCTAATTTTGTTTCTTTCGAGTTCGAAAGAGAGTTTTTAATGATTCGAAGTTTAACAAAACGTTAATGAAAGGAAGGTTAACATTGTTTAAAAGAAAAAATAAAGAAAAAATGCCTACATTTTTTCCCATTTTCTACAAGAATTCACTCCAATGTAAAAAAAAATATTGTTCTTGAACCACCCTGGTGTGCATACTACTTTCATATATGATAAGTAAAAACAGTCGTTTCTGGTCAGACTGTTCTGTGCTCAGGTTACTTTTTTCTAATTTTTATATTAACTATACAGTTAAATGTTTCAGTTCAGTTAATGGTTAGTAAAATTTCGTAGAACTTTAGTCCAACAAACTGATATTATTACACTAACTATATTCTTAGTTCTTTTAACTAGTTTTGGAGACTGCTCTAAGAAAAACAAACGAGTATCTTATTTTTGCTATTGTCCTGTATGCACTAGTTAGTTTGCCTCTATGTATATGTTATACTAGTCAAGGGCTTATTCAGTTTTGCTAGATTAGTGTTGTATTTTTTTTTTGCATCAATGTTTAAAAAAGTCTACTAATTTTATATTTTTCGTGCGATTTCATCAGCGTTATCATACGTGTGGCATTCCATGTAGAAAGATCCACCTTTTTAAAATTAATGTAAATTTAAAACAATGTAATTGTCCCATATTATCATGCGGGTATGTAAATGTTGAATTTGAGCCTATATCAAAAATTTGTGTTCCTTCATTACGTTTTTAAAGTTTACAATTTTAATCCAACGCCTTGGACCAGTCGACCGGAAGTTTACAAGTCCCAGAAAATTATCATAATTAATGACAGATTAATGACAGAATAATGATATTGAAAAAAAATTGGATAAAAAGGTTAAAAAAAACATATTAAAAATGTATTTAAAATGATCTGTCGAAAAAGAAGGCCCCTGAATAACATGTTGATATACGTACTTCAGAGGCCTTATACTTGTCCGTGCCCTTTGTCCTTGTCCTTTGTCCTATTATTTGTCATTATCCTTCGTTCTACTTGTAAAGTTGAATCGTCTGTAATTTGGTCAATATTTTTGATGCCAAAACGAGTTTTTTTAATTACATAGAGAATTTAATGCTCTTTTTCTCAAAATAATGTACAGCATCTAGATTATTTATTTAGGAAAAACATCTCGCAGGTAAATTTGCGCCTTTTATTTTTATTATTAATATAATGAAAAAGTATAAATTTGGTAACGTAAGAATCAAAGAATTGAATATTTAATACGTAAATTTCAAAGCTTACGACCGTATTGTAATAAATAAGAAAATCTCTATAATTTTCTAATGTAACAATGAAAATTATTTATATTGGCTAAAGAATAATAATATGGAATGTTTACAAAAATATTAAAACATATCTAAAAAAAGCAGCTCTTTTTACGTGGAATGTCGCATATTCAGGTGAAATTGCCTACATCTAATTTCAATAACACCTGTTCAACAATAGTTTCATCATTGTTTCAACAACGTTTAACATCATTTTCTTGAACAGAAAATTTTCTGGTATTTATTAATGATCTACATTTTCTGGTATATTTATGTATTTGGTTTTCTCGAACTTGTTTTAGTGGTTATTCAAAAAATTTCCATGAATGATTACTTAATTTCTTCAGGTAGTGTATAAGTGAAAATAGTTGTTACTGGTCAGGCGGTTCTGTCTTGGAGAGACAAAGGCAGAAATCCCTATTGGAGGAAGCAAGATAGAAGTTCTCTCTTGGAGAGAATATGGTGGTACTTTTTCTGGAAGGAAAGAAGATAGAAGTTCTCTTTTGGAGAGACGAAGGCAAACATTCCGCTTGGAATAAAAGAAGTCATTCCTTTTTGAAAGGATAGAAACAAGGATTCCTTTTGGTGGAATTTTCTATTTTTTATTTATTAGTTTCTGACAATTTTGTTACTTAACATTAGTATTAATTTTGTTGCCTTTCTTTTAAAACATATTAAATATTAGTATTTTTTTATGATTCCAAAATACGGACAGAACCAATGGAAGGTCGATATAATAATGAGATTATTTTTATTCTTTAATGCAGATACTGCAAAATTAAAAATCTACATTATCGTTGCACAGATATCGTGAAATAATGTAAAGTACAAAAAAACAAGCAACCTATTTTCTTTATCGGGTTCTTAGCGAACCATCAGGAACTTGTGAAGGAGAAATGTAATCTTCGAAGAAATAAAAATAGATCGATATTAGATAAACGATTACATTGAATATTTCTCCCGGAAACAGTCGTGTTTCGAAAAATAATAAGTATAAAGAGAAGAAACAATCAAAAGCCGATGCCATTGCGATATTGGAAGCTTTATATTGGCTTGAATTCTTCAGCTACTATTCAGGTTAAGTCACGTGGGAAGGAAGTCGATAAAGGGAGTATACAATAGAAGTTTTAGCAGATCACATATTGACCTATCTTTTGTTATTGCCCGGAAATTTTAACATCCGAGCGTGTTATTATTTTCTGTAATATCCTCACGGGTGATTTGAAGTCTTCAATGACCTGACAATTTCACAAGCGACAAAGCAACCGTGAAGAAGAAAACTTTCTAGTCCGAAGTCTTGACAATGTACTGTACTATCTTTTTTTTTATGTAATTTATTTCCACTACAATGCTATCAAGAATACATTCGTAAACGTATAACAAAATTATTAAACAAACTGTTTACACATTTACTATTTATAAAAATTTTTTGTTGTTTCTCATGTAACCAAAAACAAAAAATGCGATCTAAACTGAACTTTTGTACTGAACTGTCGTTTGAATTTTTTAGTTTTATGTTTTTTCTAAATTATTTTTAAACAAACTCAATATTATTTAACTCTCAACACCTCTTTTATTGCACTTCGAAATTGAAACCGATTAGTAGAGTTACTCTGTATGCGAATTATATCTAGTGAAGTTCAAATAAATAAAATGAAAGACCCGTTTATGGATGTTCTCTCAATAGGACCTAAGCGACTGTAGAAAAGACTGCGTTTGAAAAGCAAATCAGCTTATTCCTTTGAGTTATATTTCCCATTCTCAAAATCCCATTGGTTTGAAAGGAATGTGAAAGAAATGTTAATATCCTTAATTTAGAAAAATGATGTACTAATTGACCATTGTTAAGATGAAATTTTTATTCTTATTCTTAACCGCTTTAAGAAGAATTAATTTTATCGCGTTTAAAATTTATTCCTACTTAATGAATATTACCTATGCTACAAACATTGGATTTATTAGATATTGCAATAGGATATATTAAGGTATATTTGAAAATTATATGAATAAATTGTTGAAGTCGGTATAAAAATCTAATGACTCAGTAAGAATCGGTTGGTCCCCTGTTGGGCGCCATTTATGACTACATGTTTTTATCAATTTTTCAAAACAAAAACGACACTGTGTAAAAGAGATGATATGCGCAATATGAACTGAAACCATGTTTACAGTCAAATATATATATATATATGGAACATTCGTATTGCAGATTTCAATCCATCTGCAGATATTTACAGTACTTAAAATAAATATTTAAAATTAATTACCCGAGCCTTCATCGACAGCTTTTCAATGTATCGGGCAAAACCTCCAAAGAGAGATAGGTTATTCATTACAATCATAGTAACATGTAATTCAATTATGATAACACGATAACATTATTAGAAAGCAATTTCATGAAATAAACACTACTATAGAAGAAATTAAAGTATTTCGCTAAAAAGTTTATTTTTAACTTTTGTTTGTATGAATAAAGAATATTATTATATTTACATAAATTTAGGTTTTTAAAAAGTATTTTTCGAAATAAAATCAGCAAATTTATTTTGGATTTTTCAATATATTAATAGCCACTGCATCATAAAGAAAATTCTCCATGCATTAAATTTAGTTGACGGAATGTAATGCTTTTGCATTCCCTCAGTAAAGAATGAATTATGAAAAATACTCATTTCCAATTACGCAATATAAACGGGTATTATATACGGGAAATACTTATTATGTCGACGAAGAAAATTATGCTTTCGATTTATTTTACAAATTTGTTTATTTCTAAAGAAAATTGGAATTCTCATGTTAAGTAGAATATAACTTCAATCTTATATAAACGTTAAATGTTATAAATATGTTTAATAAAATCGAATTAGTGAGAAAATTTAGGAATAATTAACTTTTGCTTCGTAGAATAGGATCTCTACTACTGAAAGCATAAATGCATTACCGTACTTGAAAAAGTAAATGAATATTTTATTTTACGGTGAAATTTTCGTATAAGGCTTGTTATTAAGTTGCATTATTCTTTATACTATCTAAATAATATGCTAATTTTCCTATAAACGTGGATGGCAAGATTTTTAATAAAGTAGAGGGTGTACTTTTAAATTCTTATTAAGAAACTGCAAACGTACGTTTTACAAAAGTTTTCTTATTAACTGCAAGGACAAAATAAGATTTGTAAACAGTTTAAAAGGCATTTTCAAATTTAATTCGTACTTTAATTGTTGCTTTTAAAAGTAACCTGAAAACAAATAAAGGAGATACGAATGTATTCCTGTTTTAGATTAAAAATATATAATAACATGTTCATTTTTCGTTTTTTATTATAAATACTAAACATACAGTATTCGAAAATAATAATCAAGTAAATAAATATATAGTACAGATAAATTGTATAAAAATGTCAATACAATTGTTATTGCATTTAGCAGTTTTAAGTAAAAGGGTAAATCATTGAATGATTCTAGTAAAAACTAAATTATAAAGATTTAGTGAACAACATACTAACAAAACATAATCCCGACACCATTATTAAATTGTAAAATGCTGACAATTTGAGGAATTTAATTCTAGCTATTCAATACCATTTGTTTTCAATAAGTGTTTTACTTATTATGGATTAATTTCGTTACTGTTATTATACTGAACAGTTACTGTGGACCTACAATAAATATACTGTTACTACTTAGAAATAATGTAACCGCCGCAAGTAGTAACGTGATGTATGTATAAGACATGTAAATTTTCAGTTAGATTACGTTTATTTAAAAAATAAAATCTGGAACCTAACAGTAGGTCTCAAAATGTTCTAAGAGAATTTAATAGTTTCAGAGACACAGATCCCTGAGGAAAAGCTCACTTATAAAGTGGACATCCTCCTTTCGTGGTCGAGATTACGGTCACGCACACGAGTCGCAATATATCAATCTATTCATGTGATAAGATACCGCTACTATGATCATTACGTTAACATTATAAGTTCAAAGTCCAGGAGAATATCTTTTAATCGATTTCTGCTCCATTTTTATGTAAAAACAAAATTTGTGAAAATATAATTCGTTAACGGAGATATTTCATAACCTACCCTTAATAATGACCCTTGAAAAAATAATGAAAAGCTTCAAATCTAAGTAAATCATCACAAAATTAGCTACTAGGAAGTTTTCGGATATGGTGGATTAAAAAAACATTTGAACATCCTAACAGATGGGAATATGATGAATTTTGTTTTGGATTTGTACAATTCGAAACATCGTATCAGCGATAAAAACAGGATATAAGTATTTGCGAAGTTATCTTGTATAATTTCGCGGCTGCTAATAACGAATCTTGCCTTGAATTGATACCAAATTCGTATTTAAAGAAGTTTAAAAATCCTGAGTATCTATTTGTTATGATGATTTCCAAATGTTTTTACATTTGTGGCGCTATTTTAATTTGCAAATTCTGACACCAGATTTGTTGTCTTTGATTCCAAATTCTACTTATAGTAACTTTTATATGGATTTTCAAACGTTAGCAATGTTTAACCCGCCATATTCGATCTGCCGTTTAGAATTTTAAAAATCTGATATCAGATTCATGTTCAGCAACTTCAAAAACAACACTTAATGTTATTTTCCCGGTGGGTAAATTGATTTGTGTAAGGACAACACAGCCCCACAAAAAAAACGGAGTCTGGAGGTTAGACTATGTCTAAAATATGTTTTTTGTGCAGTTTTTTGATAGAATGTTTCATAATTATTGATCACTACCACAATAATACATTTTCTTGACAAGTATAAAAAGTGAACAAAACGTTAACCTCTCCAAACCCTCTTTTTGTATTTTCGTTAACATTTCAAAAACATAAAATAAATCTATATTAAAATAGGAATATCAATTTTTAATATAACGCCACCCTAGAACTGGACATGCGTGATTTCAACCCATTAACGCTTGAATGCACAGAAATTTTACAATTTTAGCGCACATTTTTCACATGAAACAAATATTGAAGGCAGTCGACAGTTACTTATTTCTACCATTTCTGGGGTCGCTATCTTTCGAATGCCGTTGAGAAAATTTTAAAAAATTGCAGTTTGTCCAGCATTTTGACAAAAAAAAAGAGTTTTCGACGAAATTTCCAACTTTCAACTACTTTGTTGCGTCCGCTATTTTGAATTTTGAAAATATGTATTAAGAATCGGAGTCAGCGACCCCCAAAAATCTCCGAAAACCAATTATCATTCGAATTTGAGAAATTTTCTCATCTTAGTCCGCCATATTGAATTCGCCATTTTGAATTTTAAATTTTTTATTTTGTATTCACGATCGAAGATCCTGATACTGGAATTTACCAAATTTGACTTCTTCAGGCATTTTAGAATACGGTAAATGTAAATATTCTAATATTTAAATAAAATACAGCCAAATATAACGCCATCTTGGTTCCGAAATCGCAAATTTGAAATCATATAAATTGAAGTAAAATTTAGGTGTATTCAGTCGTTAATGGGGTAAAAAGAGATAAAACTTTATCATAATATCCGAAAAAGTATCCATGGAAGAAAATTTTCGCCGAAACAAATCGAGAATGAAAATGTACAAAATTTCTATGGAAATTTAATTCGCCATACCGAGCACACGACCGTGTGGTAAATTTAAGAAGCTCATGAAAACTAAGACTCAGTTTAATTTTCACGTAGACGATTTCACCACAGAAATTGAATTTACGTTGACTTGAACTTTTCCTACACATTTCTTACGCTCATCTACTCTGAAACTAGTGACGAAATTCATTTCGAAAATGACGTTTGAGAAAGAAGCCGATATTTTTGAGACTCTCGCTTTTCCGTAAAAGCTCGACTCGCCGTTTATGTATAAGTAACAAGCAATAAAGCACGGTCCGCGTTAAAATGTAGGTCGAGCGGGCCGCGTAAAAAATGCACGACGATGCGAAATGCGCCGCACGCGCTCGCGATGACGAAGCTTTCCGAAGGGAAATTGCAAGCTCCATAATAAAGCATGTGTGCCGGATAGCGTCTCTTATTTGCATAACAAGATGTACTTTTCTGCCGGTGATGCGGACCGAAATGCTGAATGTCCACCGGCCCAATGGCGGCGGCACAATTTGTTACTTTTTTTTTTGTTTTTTTTTTCACGTTCGTTTATCTTTTTTCCGTTAATGTCGCAGATGCTCGACGGATGCCGCGACAACGACGCCATCTATGTAGAAGGGTGCAGGGACGGATGACGCGAGAGGAAAGTGGAAAAGCTTACTAATGAAGTCCGGCAAAATTACTATTTGCCTGCACCCGCATACAACTTGAACGGAAGGAAAAACGACGCGACGCAATGGTGGTCTTCGTTGATGCCACTGGCAGCTTTCGTTTCTCTCCCGATCCAGTTTTCCTACGCAATTACTGAACGATGTCGTGAAATCCCCGGTGAAAACAGTTTTTTTTTAATAGCGACTAAGGTACAGCTGCGACGTTAAATTAAAAATTGTAAAAAAATGTCCTGTTATTTGTTCGCAGATAAAGGGGCTTTGAGGGAAATGAATGCGATTTTCGCGTCAAACTAGTTTGTAATTATTGCTTCCTGTTTTGTTGAGCTTTTCAGACTTGTAGGTACAAGTAGTCATGACTTACGTAATGAATACCGACTTTTATATATGAGAAATGTATAAAATTTTAAACCTGTCGGCAGAAATGGTAACCTGTATTTACTACCAAGTAAACTGAACCGTACCTTAAATCCAATATAATTCACCAATATATTGCGAAATTAAAAAAAAAATAAACCTCCCGTCTGTCTCATTAAGATTAAGGTTATCAACTATAGGGTTCTACTCTAATCATATTATCGGAGGGTAAGTAGTTAGTTCAGTTACAACCAAAATGGTTTGGTTTTAGTAAAAAACTATTTGGTTATATGAAACAAACTAGTTACAACCAAAATGGTTCGGTTTTAATAAAGTTCAGTGTGGTTATATGAAACATACTAGTTACAACCGAAACGGTTTAGTTTTAATAAAGTTCAGTGTGGTTATATGAAACATACTAGTTACGACCAAAACGGTTTGGTTCTAATAATGTTCAGCGTGGTTATATGAAACATACTAGTTACAACCAAAACCGTTTGCTTTTAATAACAAACTACTAATTTGTAATTATTGCTTCCTGTTTTGTTGAGCTTTTCAGACTTGTAGATACAAGTAGTCATAACTTACGTAATGAATACCGACTTTTATATATGAGAAAAATATAAAATTTTAAACTTGTCTGCAGAAATTATAACCTTTATTTACTACCAAGTAAACTAAACGGTACCTTACTACAAATTCAATAAAATACACCAATATATTGCGAAATTTAAAAAAAAATAAACCTCCCGTTTGTCTCATTAAGATTGAGGTTATCAACTATAGGGTTCTATTCTAATCATACTACTGTAGGGTAATTAACCTCGTTCTAGTACATATACCAATTAATATACCGTGATAAATGATAGAGTAATCGCGGGTACATAAGGCAAATGTCTGACGCCGACGGGGACTTTCTACTTACATATTTTAGAGATGTGGTGGGTAAGTAGTAACGTCCAATCTAGTCGACCGTGTCAAGCAATGAAATTACATGACTTTTCACAAAACAACGGATAAAATTCTGAATATGTATTATTTCTAACTTATTATTGCAGAAGTAAGAGAGAAAATTATTAGCTTGTCAAGGGCAAGAGGACGTAACGAATATTTTTTTGCGTTCCTTTGTAGAAAGATAAATATGAGTTATTATTACTTATTACAAATGATGTATGAAATAACTACCGCACGTAGTATTGTTCAATGGTAAGTTTTTCACCAAAATGGAAGTTAATAAATTAAATTATTTTACTTTCATACTCCCTCAGCAATTCAAAACTTTTACAGAAATTCTCAGAACTTTACATGATGCTCTTTAATTACGCACGTTCCGCTACTATTCATGTTCTAAGCGAACGTGGAGTAATGTCAAAGTGAATATTAGCTCATGTAATTCTTTCGCAAATTTTAGTAAAGAGCCATTTTAACTATTTAGTCTGTCTTATTTATTATTAGCAAAAAATAATTGCTTTCCTTAAGTGCAAATTGTAAAAATTAAGAGAGAATTGTGTCACACATTTCAATTCTAAAAGTGCTTAGTTATTTTAATCATGTAAAGTCTTGTATCGCGAGGTTACTCTAAATTATTTCACTGCAACATCGGTTGAAAAATGGTCACTAAGGCTTTAAATGGGTTTTAATTTAAATATCTTAAAAGCAACATGTTGAGACATCCAAACTATTATTGTTTATTTTTAAAATTGTAACTTCGAAGGTTGACATGAATTGCATTTTGCTTCATAGCCAAATTTGACATTTTTTTTAACGAATAATGGCTTAAAGCAAAAGATTTACTCAACTTTACAGAATGAATTTTTCAAAAATTTTTTCATGATCACTAAAGTTAAATCCCCATCTAAAAAATAATCTTTTTTTTTAAATAAACCGTGATGTTTGATGTTAACTTCAGAAATTTGCAAAAAGAAAAAAAAAATAAGCAGTCACTCGTTAAAATCCATTAATTTTTAAAAAATTCTTAACTACCGAAAAGAAGAAAAGTTGAGTCATTAACAAAAGCTGTTTAACAAATTACTTTTGCCGAGAACACTAATGCTTTCTCTCGTCAACAATATCATTAATAATGAAAATTAATTTCTTGGAAAGGTTATTAAATATTTGTCCCAAACTTACTATATCCCGGAGACTATCTATCTTAAGAAAGTAAAGAAATTGTCAGGTTATGTTAAGAATTATTTTGAATATTTTAAAATATTTCATTACCTCGAATATCCACCGCAAAGGAACGTATTTTTGTACCGTTTTAGGTAATGAATTTCAAATCAATGTCATCAGGAATCACTCACGAATATTTGATACTCTGACCGGCAATTTAGTGGTCTCTCGTTTTACTAACTTTGAATACAGCATAGAGGCCAGTTAAAATACACCACAGTAATCAAATTAACGATGAAATGAAATTATGGAATTGGAACCTGTAAAGTTATATATAGTAACGTATGTAAATTATGTATAGGAAGTTCTCGGTTACCCGTTATATTAAATTAATAACAGTTTAGTTTCGTGCTGTTATAGGTTTCTTTTTCATAAGTTGATAATACTTTTAGAATTTTGGCCCGAAACTTTCACTGAAGACATTTAGTTTTCTTATTTTTTTCAAATAAAAACATAATTAAATTGTACTTTAAACAATCGGATAGCAGGAGATTAAGTGTCGACATTATGTACAATAACCGACGCTAAACGTTATGTTGTAGTCAAAACTAAAATTATGATAAACAATAAAGTTTCCCCCGTTTAGCCATTCGACAACTGACGCAAAATGCAAATTTTGATGATATTATATCTCAACGACACCAATACCTCCTCTGAAAGAAAACGTCGCTAAACTTTAAACGTCAAATCGCCATTTCAGCTCATACAATTCGAATTAGTCGTTGAATTTTAAAACTCGGCATTAATTTAAGTTGCACGGAGACAGTATAAGCCATCCAAAGTTTGAAACAAACGTTCAACTTTAAACAAAGTCGTATTTTGAAAAGTAAATGTTCGAATTTGTGGACGCGAACAAAAACGCAAAGATGCCAACTGACGGATGTAATTATCGTTTCCATTAATATGCGCAATTTTTGCTTCTTTTGCTTCATTACTGTTCTCTGCTAAGTGTTTGGTACAAATCGCAAAGACTTCAAGTTTCAACTTTCTTGCTGTGGATGCAAAATTAACGTTTTGAAAACCAGACAATTATATTAAAAGTTTTCGAATTAGGAACGCAATATTTCCCTGTCTTAAAAAAACAATTTGAAAACCAATATAATACACACTGGAGGATCAAAAATAAAAAGTAAAACTTCAAACTTGTTCATCGCTTGGATTAGCATATTGAATATTTTTAATTTATTTATGAAGATCTTAAAAAGGATTCGTGATATTCAGAATTGCTAATTTTTGCAAGGTTTTCTTAGTACTACTTAAACACGAATCTAGATGAGTTACTAAAAATTTCAAAGGCACTTGTAAGTACTGCATTATCGATGCGACTGACTAACAGTAAAACACAAATTCGTCCAAAATTGAATCTGTACACGACCTACTGTATTGCTTCTCATCAATATTTATATCTTCCTCTCTAGAGAAAAGTTGCCGAGCATATCACTTCGTTGCTTTTTGCAACGGTAGATCAATATTCATTGACTTTTGTGAATTACCCTAGAGTCGTTTCACTACTGAATTACAAATATATTTTCTAACAAGAACTCCTAAACGTCCAAAACAAAATTCTATTCTGCCGTCTTCCGAATTATGGTACGATTATAGAAAAACTCTCCTTATATACGTAAAAAAAATAAATAAAATACGTAGCACTATTGCAAATTAAAGGTTTTAAGAACAAACAATTTGATTATGTGAAGCAAACTAATTACAAATAAAACGGTTAGATATTAATAACAAACAGTTTGGTTTTATGAACCAAACTAGTGACAACCAAAACGGTCTGGTTTTAATAACAATCAATTTGGTTATATGAAACAAAACCAGTTATAACGAAATCGCTTTAGATTCGTAACGAACAATCTAAACACTAAACCAAACTATGTACATCCAAACCGGTTTAGTGTTAATTACAAACTAAACTATGTGAGTGATCTTAAGTACCGCAAACGAGGTTTGATTTTAATAACATAGAGTGTGGTTATACCAAACAAACTAGTTATAATCAAAATAGTTTGGTTTTAATAACAAACTATTTGGTTATATGAAACAAACTAGTTACAACCAAAATGGTTTGGTTTGAATAACAAACAGTTAGGGTATATGAAACAAAATGGCTACTACCAAAGCGGTTCGGTTTTAATAACGGACAGTTTGATTACATGAAAAAAAACAGTTACAACCAAAACCGGTTTGGTTTTAATAACAAACTTTTGGGTTATATGAAACAAAATAGTTACAACCAAAATGGTTTGGTTTTTACAACAAAGAATTTGGTTATATGAAACAAACTAGTAATAACAGAAACAGTTTGATTTTAATGACGCATAGTTTGGTTATATGAAATAAACTAGTTACAACCAAGATGGTCTGGGGTTACTAACAAACAATATGGTTATATGAAGTAAATCAGATACAACTAAAACGGGTTGGCAGTAATAACAAAGAGTTAAATGCTTTAATGTTAATAAAATAAAAACTTGGTTATACGAAACAAACTAGTTGTAACCAAAATGGTTTGATATTAATAACACAAACTTTAGTAATTGGAAACCAACTAGTTACAACCGAAACGGGTTGTTTTTAATAGCAATGAGTTTGGTTATATGAAACAAAGTAGTTACAACCAAAATGGTTTGGTTTTATGAATCAAATTAGTGTCAACCAAAATTGTTTCATTTTGATTAACAAAGAGTTTAGTTACATGGAACAAACTAGTAACAACCAAAATTGATTGATGTTAATAACAAAAAGTTTGTTTATGTGGAACAAATTAGCGAGAACCAAGATTATTTGATGTTAATATCGAAAAGTTTGGTTATATGTAACAAATTAGTAAAAAACATAACGATTCGATTTTAATAGCAAACAATTTTGTTATATGATAAAACTAGTTACAAACAAATTGGTTCAGATTCCTAACAAAGAATGTAGTTACTAAACAAAACTAGAGACATCCAAACCGGTTTAGTTTTAATTATAAACCGTATTAGGTAGAAAATGTTAAGTTTCACATACTATGTTCGGTTTTAATAAAAAAATAGTTTGCTTATGCGGAACATACTATTTACAACCAAAACGGTTTGGTTTTCAATAAAAAAATTGCTTGCATGAACCAAAGTAGTTTCAACAAAAATTGTTTCATGTTTCTTAACAAAGAGTTTAGTTATATGAAACAAACTATATACAACCAAATCGGTGTAGATTCCTGACGAGCAATCTCATTATTAAAACAAATTACGCACATGCAAACTCGTTTAGTTTCAATTACAAAATCCGGGTTATGTGAACAATTTTAAGTATCACAATGCAGGTTTGGTTTTAATAACAAATTGTTTGGTCACTTGAAACTAACTAATTACAACCAAACCGGTTTGGAGTTAATAACAAACCATTTAATAAGATGAAGTCAGTCGGGTACAGCGAAACGGATTTGGTTTCATAATTAACGATTCGATTGCGTTAACCAAGCTAGGTACAACCCAATCGACTTGATTAGTAAATCTGGGTACCCAGAATTATAAATCATATGATTTGACTTATTAATTGAAAAAAAGAAATTTGAATTACAAATACATTTTATAGAACTCCTAAACGTCCAGAACAAAATTCTGCTCTGCGTACTTCTTAATTATTGTATGAATATAGAAAAACTCCTTAAATACATAAAAATAATAAATAAATTATGTAACACTATTACAAATTAAAATAGTTACAATTGCACGTTAGCCTTTCATAGATTTGAATTATTTTAAAAACTCATTGCAGATGACAAAGCAGGCGAGTTCTAAAGCGTATACATATTTAGATAAGGGAGAATATCAAATGAGATTATTCTCGCAGGGGATATGGAAAATCATTCGAAACTCATTTCTGTATCGGTAACGAGAACGTTGGAATTCGCAAAGACTGAACAACGAATAATTTGCAGCAATAGTTACTAGTAAAATATTAACGAATATATTTACAACATTTGAATAATTTACACGCACCGATACACTACGTTAATTATTTGTTGGCCAATGATTACGAATTCCGTTGTTTACTCTACAAACACAATAGCTTTTGAATTAATTTGAATTTCTTTTCCATTTTTGTTATATGAACAGTTAACTCAATTATCATATGGCGTTTTTATTACTAAGCTACGAAATTCTATTTTGTTTAATAATCTACATTTAAAAACAATATCTAAAATTAAAAAGTAAATCAATAACTGTACTTACAGGTATTAGAATAAAGTTAATTAACTGAAATCTGTGTTGAAGGAAAAATAGACTTCGCTTTAGTCAACAATGATGGATTGCCACGTCAAACTTCTACCGGTGTTATCGTAATTGCTATCAAGTACCTAAACGAGTGCGTTTTATCTAGAAAAATTGTGACTTTGTTTTTAAAGCTACCCTATCCATCACTGCAGAAATTAGACTGCATAATAAAAGAATTTATTAATTACTAAGCCATTCAAGGTTTCAAAATAATTAAAAATGATCTTAACGATAAAATGCAGTGTATATTATTATATAACGAAAACAAATGTATTCGCATAAAGAATTATGGTAATCATTTAGAAATTGAAAGAAATTTGTAAATTAGATGCTGGCAAATATTTAATTTCCTTTTGATAAACATATTTATTCTAATTTCTCTTAGCGATCACGTCATTTCACGTTTCAGCAAAAACGTAACTGAAAACTTGCAGTTAATTTTAAGTGTTGGTTCCGTATTCTATTCTGATGCAAATTAAGTCATAAAAACGCTGCCCATTGCTAAGGAAATGACGTTGTCTTTCTTATAAACTATTTCATAGACTTGTAAGGCATATTTCATTGTACACCTGGACAATTGCATTTTGTATTTTAATTTCATTCGGCGTAATAAAGTTTGGACTTCAACGCAGTTACTCTATAGGTTTAACTATTATTATTTTTTTTTGTCAAAAGCCATGATTACAGGAGTAAAGTTTCCATAATCTAATTATTAATTATTTTTGTACCATTTTAAATCTGTTAAAACCAACAATCCACGACTAAAATTTGATATAAATAGCTGCCTTTATATTTTCTGAAAGTTTGATGCTGAAACTCTTTAATTCGACTGTTGATGGCACATATAATGTCGTGCCTACAAGAATTTGGTTGATAAAATTAAGCCAAAATACTACCGATTCAAACAATTCATACCAAGAATTCCTACAGAACCGTGCGCGTCCGTCGTCAGTGAAAAATAGCGGAATAGGAGTAAACGGAACAACTGCATTCTAATAACTCAACCGTTTAGTCCTAGTAACCAAGCACATTTATAACTTAAAATTTAACCGTTTTGGTTTAATGAGAATTCAGTTCTGAATTAAATGAGGGACGACCAATCGCGGTTTGGTTAAGTAGTCAATAGAGAACTTGCATGGTATGGAATTTTCACATATTAAGAGTTAAAATTGATAAATTATGACTAAACGAGAAAAGTTACAACACAGTTTTGCAATTTTCGAAGTAAATGTTTAGATATAAATTATTAAAATTTGCCGAAAACTGAACGTCGGTTTGAATCGATGTCACGTGACTATGACGAAATAGTCGGTAAGGTGGCGTCGCTGACGGCAATGCAGTGGAACTACATTGCATATATATAGATATACATATACGTTATATGCATGTACAAAACGTCAAATAAAGTTATGTTTACATTTTGAAATACGTAAACAGATTTTTTACAATGTAATTGTTTAAAAGTGTCGGCAACTGAGTTAAGGATTTTAAATATGAAAGGAGAATTATAAAAGGGAAAAGAAATTTTGCAAATAATAGGAGACATCGACAGAAAACAACAATTATTAGATAAGTATACACAATTAGTCTGATAACCAGAACAAAGTTATAATAGTTTATAATAATTATTAATACTAAAATATATTATAAAAGTGTATATACTTTGTGTAAATTTCATTTGTTTCAGGAGCGGTTAAAGGAAAAATTGGATTTGTTTTGCTTATATTAAACGTGAGCGTTCCATTTATACATACATGTAATACATGATAGTATGCTTGTTTATTCTATTAATGTTCAAATGAAATAGAGTACGCTTAACATGTAAATAATTACATGCAGGATTTTTCAAATAACGTCCACACGGTTATTTGTTTTATAATATTTTTTTAATACTACAATAATACACTAAATGTATTTTCTGGCAAACAATTTTTTCCTTGTAGCATCTCAATACTGATTTGTAGAACACCTTCTACCTCAAATAAAGTCAAACAGATTTATGAATTTGAACCGAAGAGATTTTTCAGATTTCTTGTACCTGCGTAGTTACATATAAACACTGTATGTTTAAGTGCGTACAAATGTATTTTTCAAATCTTAAACCATGTTTACAATTTGAAAATCTAAACATATTTCTTTAATTAATTCTGTTTTATTATTTTCAAAACAACCACAGTGAGAAGTGGAGTTTCCATTAACCGTCAGGTAAAAATTCAATGCAATAGGAGACAAATCAATAAAAATGTTAAAGAAAAGAAATCCATCTTTGCATCGCTACAAATACAGCATTATTCCTAGGTGTAAATCAACCTCGAGTTCTACTCCGAAAAAAGAATTAATTTGTGTTCCCCACATTGAATTGAAAAGAAAAACCTGGAGCGAAGCTGTAGGCAATCAACCTGAAAAGATTAATAGAATAAACAAGCATACTATCATGTATTACATGTATGTATATATATGTAAGATTGAAATGGAACGCTCACGTTCAATATAAGCAAAACAAATCCAATTTTTCCTTTAACCGCTCCTGAAACAAATGAAATTTACACAAAGTATATACACTTTTATAATATATTTTAGTATTAATAATTATTATAAACTATTATAACTTTGTTCTGGTTATCAGACTAATTGTGTATACTTATCTAATAATTGTTGTTTTCTGTCGATGTCTCCTATTATTTGCAAAATTTCTTTTCCCTTTTATAATTCTCCTTTCATATTTAAAATCCTTAACTCAGTTGCCGACACTTTTAAACAATTACATTGTAAAAAATCTGTTTACGTATTTCAAAATGTAAACATAACTTTATTTGACGTTTTGTACATGCATATAACGTATATGTATATCTATATATATGCAATGTAGTTCCACTGCATTGCCGTCAGCGACGCCACCTTACCGACTATTTCGTCATAGTCACGTGACATCGATTCAAACCGACGTTCAGTTTTCGGCAAATTTTAATAATTTATATCTAAACAATTACTTCGAAAATTGCAAAACTGTGTTGTAACTTTTCATTTCTAATAATTATCTTTCGATTTAAATTAAATTTAAAAGTCATGCAAGTTCTCTATTTAGTTGCATATGAATCAAAGTGGACATAACCAAACCGATTTAGATTCCTAGCGAAGAATCTACTTATTAAACCTAACTACGTACACCCAAAGCGGTTTAATTTCAATTATAAACCGTATTATGTGAACCATGTTAAGTATCACGAACCGTGCTTAGTTTTAAGAACACTTTGGTTATATGAAACAAACTAGTTACAACCAAAAGGGTATGGTTTTAATACCGTACTGGTTGGTTATAGGAGAAAAGCTAGTTACAACCAAAACGGTTCGGTTTTAATAAAAAACAGTTTGGTTATATGAAGTAACATAGTTACTGGCAAAACGGATTGGTTTTAATAACAAACAGTTGGTTTTTATGAAACTAGCTAGTTACAACCAAAACGGTCTGGTTTTAATAATAAATAATATGGTTATATAAAGCAAATTAGATACAACTAAAACAGTTGTTTAGCATTAATAACATTGAGTTTTATTATATGAAACAAACTTGTTATAACCAAAATAGTTTGATATTAATAACACAAAACTTCGTTATATTAAACAAACTAGTTAAAACTCAATCACCTTAGATTCCTATCGAGCAATCTAATTATTAAACCAAACTACTTACATCCCAATCGGTTTAGTTTTGATTGTGAACCAAGTTATGTGAACAACTTACATTGCCACAAAGGAGGTTTGGTTTTAATAACAAATAGTGTGGTTACACGAAACTAACTACTTAAAACCCAAATGGTTTGGTATTAATAAGAGACAGTTTTTGGTTTTATGAAACAAACGAGTTACACCCAAAATGATCTGGTTTAATTAACGAATAATATATGAAGCAAATTAGATACAAGTAAAACGGTTTGGAATTAATAGCAAAGAGTTTTGTTATGTGGAACAAACTAGTTATAAACAAAACGCTTTGTTTTTAATAAGAAACCGTTTGTTTTTATGAAGCAATATAAGTACTGGCAAACCAGTTACAACCAAACTTGTTTCATTTTTATCATCAAAGGGTTTAGTTATATGAAACAAACCGGTTACGACCAAAATGGTTTGGTTTTATGAACCAAACTATTGACAACCAACACTGTTTGATGTTAATAACAAAAAGTTTGGCTATATGAAACAATTTAGTAACAACCAAAACGGTTCGGTTTTCAATAAAAAAAAAACAGTTTGCTTTTATGAACCAAAGTAGTTTCAACTAAAATTGTTTCATTTTTATTACTAAAGAGTTTAGTTATATGAAACTAACTAGATACAACCTAATCGGTTTACATTCCTGATGAACAATCTAATTATTAAACCAAACTACATACATGCACACCCGTTTATAAATATCAATTATAAACCGTATTGTGTGAACAATTTTAAATAACACAAACTAGGTTCGGTTTTAATAATAAATAACCTGGTTATATGAAACAAACTAGTGACAACGAAATCGCTTTGTCATTAATAACAAGCCGTTTGGTTACATGAAACAAACTAGTTATAAACAAAACGGTTTGGCTTTAATAATGAATTATTTGGTTACTGGAAACAAACTATTTATAACTAAAAGGGTTTTACAACCAAACTAGGAGAATAAAAAACCGAAGGATTTTACTACATCGCTATAAAAAATAACATTGAAAACATTTTAGATATATTTATTGATGGCATACAGAAACCATGAAGAGAATCAGTATTTTTTAAGTGTGTTTGAATAATAAACATCAGTTAAATAACTTGAAACTATATAAAATGAACGATATTACAAAAGAATAAAAATTTAGCAAAAATATGCCCTGGTGCCATTAAAAGTAAAGTTTAATTGCAAAATATTTCTAGACGGTTTACGAACGGCTGCTAATTTATTCAAAATGCATGCACCGTGCCAAAAAAAACGACGGCTGGAGGGATGGAAGTTTCGAAGTGAGAATCTGCAACCGTCAGCATGTCTGGAGGAGCTGTATGTTAATTGCCGGTATTGTTTTACGGGACATTTTGAGTGCCCTTCATTCTTCCAGGCTTTCTACCTAGTCTCGATTTTTTATCCCACCACCGACATGTGCTCATTGTCTCCTTACTTCGTCTATTATCAGCATGTTACTACTGCGAAGAACCTAAATTTTACCATATCACTGTTCAAATGAAAGTCATTGACATTGATATCGATATATAACAACGAACTTCAGGTGAAAATAAGTAATACAATAATTAGTTCTGTGTTTTTTATTTTCTAGAAAAGTGTCTCGATTCTCGTAAATTTATAAAGTTTATTTTTTGATTCTGAAACATTGCACTTTTATATTTTAATTACGAGATAATTAAATAATAAATATACCGATATATTTCAGCAGGTAACATCTAATAGCAATTTTAATATTCCTCATTGTAACCACAAATAACAAATTTTTACACGAATATTCTAGATTGAAAATGTTCACACACACAGAAAAAATATCCCAGAAAATTATTTGAAAATATTGTAGATATCGATAAAAAAGACCTCTGGCGAAGTTACGAAAGATGTAATACGATTTTCGATTAAAATTTCCCATAAATGAAAATTGAGTTTAATAAAATTATTACATGATAGAATTTTCTTCCTTTTCTAACAAATTGAAACGGAAATTAATTTAACTATTGAGAGTACCGAACAATTGGTCATTTTTTCACAATAAATTTTAATGCAGCTTCTAGAAAAAATTTCTCGAATTATTGGAAAATCGTTCGGAAAATTATATTTTTTACAGATAAATCATTCTCTCTCTTTCCAAATGCAAATTTTACTACCCAATAATGTTAAGAGAAAAATGAACTAAAATTAATTGATAATCCGTATTCTGCATTAAACGATTCGGGAAAGGCTCCAATCTCCAATTCATTTAAAAAATCACCTGAGCAAATAGTAAAGTACTCAAAAAATATCACTCTTTGTTTTAATTTAAATATCTAAACACATAAATGTGCTTTTTCAAACAAATTTTATAGAAATAACTTTTGTCATACCCTGAGCACAAATACCAATTCGCTATATATTGCGGGAGCAAAAGACCACATTCTCTCCCTAAGGAATAAAAAATTTTTATCCGGAATGCAGAATGCAGAATACACTTTAGCATTCTCGATATAACAATGTTAAATCTAATTTTTCATTGCATTTTTTTGGTTACTCTATTAATTATCTGTTCTTTATGTTGTTTGATACAAATGTAATAAATCTCATAATATTTGTGAGAAAAATACATGTTTTAAAAAATAATCCCATTCTATTTGATGTCCTTCTAGGAGAACATAATATGTATAACGAGGGAAAATATGTGTGTTTTGCTCCCTAGTAACACAACATGCTATTAAATGTTCTTTTTTCTCCAAAAGAATGCAAAGTTTTAAGTAAGATTATTGTTAATGCCATTTTCATTATAATACCGGAACCTGACCATTTTCTAATATTTTCCAGATAGGGTTTACTAGTTTTATACATTTTTTAAATTTAAGACGATAATTGGCAAATTTAATTCTCGGTATTATATAAAAATACAAGAAATGTAATGCAGACGCCATCTTGAAAATTGAAAACAGAACCTCCTTTTGTCTACGGAAACAAAAATAAATTAATTACGTCAATTGAAAGAAAGACCTCAAAGATAAAAGAATATGGTTTTCCTGATGTTTTAAAATTTGTTATAAGAATAATTTAAGTTAAGTTTTCACTCTTCATTCTAGACTTCAAACTGTTAATTTTATAATTATTCTGTAAATGTGTCTATTTAAATCTTGCCTAAAGTTCGACCAAATATCAAGCAAAAGGATTTTAAGGAGGTTCTAATGTATTCCGCTGATAAGGTAGGAATTTTTACAAAAAACTGCAAATAAAAAATGACTGTATCGATTACTGAAAATTTGTAATCTGTAAGGGCAGTTCAAATTACTATAGACGGTATCCTAAAAAATGCCAAAGAAATTAATTGAGAACTGACCCAGAATTATCATAAATAAATAAAAATCACTTATTCCCGAAATTTCCCGGTCAGTTCTTAATTAATGTCTTTGGTATTTTCTAGAACACCATCTATAATCATTAGAATCGTCTTTACAGATCCGAAATTTTGAAAATTTTATTCAGTCATCTTCAATTTACGTTTTTTAGTGAAACTTTCTACCTTACCAACGGACCACTTTAGAACCCCCTTAACAAAGATATGTTAAAAATAATTCTTACGTAATGGAATATATAAAACCAACAAGCTAAACTACATATAAGTAGCCACGACCTTGTTAATTTCATATAATTATATAAGAGCAATGTATTAATATTAGTTATGTTAGCATTAGCAATAACAATTCACGCTAATTGTTTGTAGTAAATATTATTATATTTCGACCTTCTGATGTGTAGGGATAAACAAATAAGTTGTAACCATTAATGCCAACGCAATAATCATCATGTGAATGGAAACAAAACGTTATATAGAAACTGAATACAAGTATTGATAGATTAACTTACGATTGATGACTTTAATAAAACAGAACTTGCGAATTCCGGTACTTACCTGAAACATAATGAAAAAATGTTTAATTTTTTAAAAATTGAGAAAAAATTATGTAAACAAATATTAATGCTAACATTATCAAATAAGCATGGTATTCACAAATTAACACAATTTTTAATTCCTGTTAAGGTCTAAAACCTCAATTGTTCGAAAAATTATATTCTAGTCAACTTATTAGAACAATATGAAATATAATTTTATTTTTCTGATGAGAACTTCAATACAGGATTAAAACATTAGATTGCGATTTTCTTAGTATTTACCAATCGAAACTTCAAGGCGTCTGGCGGGTTTCTTATGACATCTTAAAAACCTGATGAAAATTAAACAAAGAAATATTTTTGAGGTCCTCCTTAGGTCCTCATGACGCGACTTTCCGAAACAGACATAGGATCCTCTATACTGCTAATTATGGGTGCCGTCCCATGATCGGGCTGCAATCCCGTCGATTTTATTTTTTTGGTCCGCCATATTGGATTCGTCACTTTGAATTTTTGAAATGTGGCTTTAGATTCGTAATTAAAAACCCTCAAAACTCCCGATCTACCATTTTGAATTTTTAAAAAATAACTTTCCCAGAAAACCTCCAAATAAAAATATAAGATAAAGACATTGTACTCATTATTGTTTAACTTTAAATGCGTAGGTGATTGAAACAAAAATTATCTTTTCGATTTCTTTCAATTTTGTGTACGTTACTTTACCGAACCATGGCTATGGTCCATACGAGAATTGTTAAATTTTAATAATAGATTTTGTTTAATTTCATTTTTCTTCATTAAAAACAGTCGATTTTTACATGTTGTTATTTATTAATAAAAATCTTTTATTCTGATATAATCCAAAGATATAAGTTTACAGAACAATAACGCAGGCCCACAAAATACTGGGTTGTTTATTAAAAAAACAGGGGTAGGGGACTGATTTCACAGAAAACCTCAAAAAACCCTTAAAAATCACGTTTATAATGTGAGAGGCTTATAAAAAAAAGCATATGATTAATATCAAGTTGAGACCACAGTAGATTCATGTATTTCATTGTGCTGAACATCATTTTGATGAAAAAAATAGTGGTTCGTGAGGTAACGCCTCTACAAAATAAAAATTGATTAAACAGTTTAAAAAAGATGCAAAAGGTGAATTCTAATATATTCTGGATAGTAGTGTTGACAAAGAAACGACTGCCCTCTCGTGGGGCAAACATTTATGTTCCTTCTATGATTAAATATAAATATGACATCAACGTTTCAATACTGGAAGTGATGGACTAAATATTAGGGTTAAATAAAAAAAAATAGTTACGACATCCATAAAACTAATCCACCCAGTTGTTTCAAGATCAATAATTTTCTTCACAAAAGCATTGTTCTGAAATAATTTGTGAATTTGTGGCCCATCAAAAATACACTCTTTTGATTTGTCCTCGAAAACTTTACTAAAGAATTTACTAAAAAGGAGGTAGAAGAATTTGAGAAGGTTACCAATACCTACAACTTTATCAGCAAATTTCTATTAATTAAACGAATCAAGGTAAGCCCTAAAAAATGCCACAACTGTCTGTTACTACTTACGATCTCATTTTAAGTTGTTAATCACCATTTTTGTCATTAAAATCATGTTCAGTACAACAAAATACATGAGACCACCGTGGTCTCATCTTAATATTAATAATATGCTTTATTTTATATGCCTGTAACACTAAAAAACGATTTTTAATGGTTTTTTGAGGTTATCTCTGAATTTAGCCCCCTTCTACATCGTTTTTAAAACTTTTTAATCAGTTTTTTAATTGCAGAAGCGTAATTACCTCACGAACTACCGTTGTTTTCATCAAAATAATGTTCAGCACAATAAAATACATAAGTCTACTATGGTCTCAACTTGGTATTAATCATATGCTTTTCTTTATAAGTCTTTCATACTAAAAACGTGATTTTTAACGGTTTTTTGAGGTTATCTTTGAAAATAGTCACCTATTTTTGATTGCAGATTCGTGTTTAGCAGGTCAAAATACGTCGGGATAGTGGGGTCCCATACGCAGGACAAAATACTATTTTTTGTGCTCCTGTGTAATCCACAGGATTATTTTGTTTCAAATTAAATTGATGGCAGAAATTATCTACGCCATTCACTTGCTTCAATTTCAAGCTGCCATCTTTAATGGACTTTCATTTTTAAAAGTCCTGAATCAAGTCTCCAAAATAGCCTCGAACATGAGACTACACCCTTTAATTCTTTTCGAAAAATCTTTAGGATGTCATGAAGACTCTATGAGGTTCTAGAAAAGCAGACATCAAGACGTCTATAATGACTCCTCAGGTCGTCCTGAAAAGGATTCAGAACATTCTGAGATCTTAAACAATACAACCTCAGGAGGCCCTAAATCTTGTTACTTAAACGGAACAGGTGGAATAGTTGGGACTACTAAATATATAGTAAGATATACCACATCCATCGTTTTAATTAATCTACCTACATTGTGATATAAACATAATAGTGACCTCGATAAATTGGGTAGTCAATCCTACTATTTTATTACTAAAACCAATTAAAAGATATAGTTGTGTTAGATCCTACTATTTAGATAGTAAAACCATCTAGTTTTCCCGCGTATAAATGCAAAGACTTGACTAAGTGTAAAAAATCATTGTTGAAATCGTGGATTTTATATAGTAAAAATGATGTAATATAAGTAGTAACAGCGAATCCGTTACAAACAACCGATGATGCGGACTGTTAATACTTAAATTTATGCATTTGTCCTATATAAATTCTGCGACTTCATCAATCATTTTTTGAACTTCCCACAGGATAAAATAATCGAATTTGGATTGAGCTGTAACATCTCATCATATGCGAAATCCATTTCAAATCATGCAGCCCAACTAACTTCAAATTATAGAATTAGCGTTTCCTAAAATATGTTATTCTCCATCAAAAATAAAGGGACACTTATTTTTTTATTTTTCATAAAAACTTTGTTTAATGAAGTTATCTGGATTTGAACTCTGAAAGGTGAAACTTTAAAAATGCACTAAAACAACATTGTTTCGCACGTAATTTTGTTTCTAATTAATGTAATAAATTTTTTTTCTTCGATATTTTCGGAGGCCTTGTCCTCTTCAAAATCCCGTTTGAAATGTTTAAAAAGCTGCAAAATTAACAGCATGAGGGGTGATTTAATAAAAATAAACAAATTACATTTTCTCTCAAATTTTTACCATAAATTCTTACCAATATGACGAATAATAAATTGCTGTAAGTTTGACGTCAGCTAAACCACATTGACAGGCAGGATCACTGGTTACGAATACATGGTCAAATTTATGAAATTCAAAGCGGCGGCTTGAATATGGCGCCCATCTAATGACAAAATTAATTTTTTTGACAAATAAAAAATGCCATCATATTCTGCGCAGAATTCTGTATGAAAATGTTGTTTTAGTGCTTTATTAAAATTTCAACTTTCAAAATTAAAATCCAAATAATTTCATTATACAAAGTTTTTATGAAAAATAAAAAATCCCTGTATTTTTCATGGAGATTAACATATTTTAAAGATAGCTAATTCTATAACTTGAAATTAGTTGGCTTGCATGGTTTGAAATAGAGTCCGCCCATACTCTACATAGAGCTATCCAAATTCGGCAGTTTCGAAGGTTACACTTCCGGGGACAAATCCTGTGGGCATTTTCCTTTGACAAGTTTCTACGGATCGAAAAACTTTTTTTTTACCAATTCAACGGCCCTTATATTACCAAATATTTAAAAAAAAAACTTCCTCCATTTAATTTGACCAGTAAACATCAATACGAAATATTTGAAAATAGGAAAATGGTCCAGAAGTGGAATTCCAAAACGAATGTTAAACAGGCAAAATTGAAAACTTCCATTTTTCATTGTAACGCCAGTCCTGGATAAAGGAGGGACCATCGATTTTTCGAGGATTTTGATTAAGAGCACGCCAGAGAATACACAGCAGGCATATACGAGCGCCATGCATTAAACTATACTGTAATCACGCGACATCTCGGTTCTGGTATTCCAAAGCCCGCGAGAATTATTAGTAGCGTTATTGCAGGCCAAGGCCTCGAGTAGACGACTTAATTAATCGGTAGGCGCTTTCAGGCCCTCTCGTGTTACGAGTTATGAGTCGGATTATCAATTAGCAGGTCGACCGCGCAAAACGCCCGGGGTAAAGGGGGGGAGGTGGCCACATATCGCATCTGTGATTACCGTCGGGTTATTGTATTTCAATCGTTTTTCGATTAGTGCCGCGCCTGTCGAATCGAACGTTCTTTTACAATCGCCGGGGGTTTTACCCGCGAATTCCGCCCCGTTGTCGCTATCGCTCATCCCCAGCTTTTTATTTCCAGCCGAACGATAAATAACCACGAGTGGTTCAATCATTCCCCGATTTAAGGAAATATTTTTATCTAAATTTGGATCCGGGACTCCCAAAATTTCTGGTCTCTACCGGGAGTCAATATTCCATAAAATAGTACAAAAATACAAAATTGCAACATCTTAATCTGCAATAATAAGCAATAACCCAGAAAAAAACGACAAATTTACCCAAAGTGATCGAAAGAGAATCAAAATATTTAAAAGTAGGGCGTAATTGTATCACTTTATGTACTAGTGGTATAATGTACTACTTTCTTCCTTCTGCTTATGTCCTGAATATATCCCGAAGACAACAATAACATCCTGAGGGACGCCTAAGTGTTTATGGCGATTTACACCGATCCTATCCAATTACGTGCTAAATTTAAGTTAATATATCGAAATTTACTATTATCCAACATGTGCGTAAAATACTATTTCACACTTCGAATACTGAGTCGTGCGCGAGTGACGGTCAATATTATGCGGTGTGTAAAATTGCGATTTACACACTAGTTATAAAATGTACTATTTTAACACTCCGGGAGTAGAACTCGATTTTGCGCCCTGCAATAAAATAATCGGGCGCAAATGATCGAGTCCCGAGCCCGTCGTATTCAAAAATATCCTATTGGAAGTCTGGCGAAATATCGACTTCCAACGAGTGCGATTGTCAACTTCCCACTCGTTGAAGATCGTCAATTGCGCCCTTGTTACATAATGTACTATTATATATGCCAAAGTGATAGCGATAACTCCCGCGAGTGGCGCTGTAGGTTAGTACATATCCGTAAAATAGGATTTTTCTCACTGTTTTAAAAAATGATGCGATTTGTTTATACTTGTATATCATTTTGTAATTTGCGATAATACTAATAACGATCCAAACTTTCCTTTATTTATGTTCGTTAAAGTTCAAAGCAGGCAGTTTGCATTCAGCTGAAACAGTAACTGCACAAAATAGAGTAATAGGAAGACGGGAGTGGAGGGTCGCGTTATGTGACAACGTCTAAGCAGAGACGGAAGCGGGGATTGCGGTTTGCTACCCTTACCTCAAAACAACACGCATTTGCTGTCTTGGCATAACTTACTTGTTAGCGTGAAACGCGGATGTAATAATGATCCCAGCAGTAATACTTTGCATCCCGAGAGTATGGATACTTCCCCAAAACTTTGGATCTACTCAGATCGGCGTATTTTGGATAGACATTTTCCCTTTAACGGGTAGTAATTTACGTCAATAATGTCTAAGAGTTATTTTTAGGACATCAAGACAATATTCGAGACAAAATATCCGTAAGGAATATAACAGGAAAATATATATACACAAATTTTCTTTCACAACTCTATTTATAAAAACATTGTCATATTTTAATCGGGGAATGAACTAGTTACTTGTGTTTTTAATGTTATTTATGATCCTTATAATACTACTCGCCATGACTTATGATCATTCCAATACTAATTCAATTTTCAATATTTTTTTCATAAAAAACGAGATTTTCAGAAAAAATCTTTCTTTGTTTCATCAAAACGCTTTTTATTGACATAACTCTTATCAGCATAGTATCAATCTAGATCAACACTATTTTTCAATTAATTTTTTTTATTTTTCGAGTAATTACAATTTGATTCTGGTGCAAATTTGTTTTACAAAAAGTATACAGAAAAATGTTTAGTTGTTGTTGATTGTTTTTTAATTGTTGAGAGGAAAAATTCGCTTAATTAAGACGAAATTTTTTACTAGGACATCAAATTTTCACAACACAAAATGGCAGATTCAATATGGCGGACGACAAATTTATCAATTGATCGAATTTTCTTGAAACTGGTTATTTGGGAATTTTTGGATTCGCTGTTTACGGATATAATATAATGTCGGGGTTTTTAAAGTTTTTAATTGCAGATTCAATAATAAATAAAATAATTAACTTTAGGTAAAGGAATTGTAGGTTTCGAATTTTTACAATCTTAGGACCGATTCGCAATTAACAACCACGAAAACTCCCAAGTATCAAGTTTCAAGCAAATCCGATAAATTTTCAATTTTGTGTCCGCCATATTGGATCCGCCATATTTGGTCTACTATTTTCAATTTCGATATTCAGAGGTCTTATTTGTAATCAGCGACCCTGAAAACCTCCGAATACATATTTTCAGTTAAATAAAATAAGTTTTCAAATTTCGTTACACCATTTTTGTACCGCTATTTTCAATTTTGAAATTCTGAGATCTGATTCATAATTAGCGACCCTGAAAACCATGGAGTAACAAATGCATGTTTTATCTACTAAAGGAATCAGTCACACAATATTTTTTCATTTTATCATCTCATCAACAAAATGGCTGTCGATACGATGTTAAGTTTTTTCAATTCAAGAAGGCGGATCCAATACGGCTAACTTAAATATTAAATATTCGTGGATTTTTATGATTTTCGTTATCTTTGTGGCTTTTGACTATCCGATTCCGAAATAATGATCAGATTTTACAAACTCAATATGGTGGACACAAAATGACGAACACAAATATTTATCGACTTTTATCGTTCAATATCCGCGTGTTTTTATTGTTAATAGCAAAATCGTGACCCGATTTACAAAATTCAATATGCCGATTTCCAATTGAGTTTTATTCTCCAAACTAGTGTTATGTAAACGAAAATCACGAGAGATACTGTTTCTTCACAATTTCGTTTACTATTCAACGACATTTTTTTCATTTGCGTAATTTATTTATTTATTTATTTATTTAAAATTTTGGAGATGGTACCAGTCTATTTTTAAGCCGACATTTTAACTTTTAAAAATCTGTTAGAAAATCATGATCTGCAACGCAGAAATCATGGAAATAATGAAAATTTCAAAAAACATAAATTTTATATATTTCTACCGCCATTGCAATACTCCCGTACAATCATTTTTGTTCAAATAGAGTTACTTTCCTATCAGATTTTTGGCAATTTTGAAAAACACATTTGTCGTATCGACTGCGATTTTGTTAATAAGATACAACAAAATATAATATGATAAATTCCTTTAGCAGATACACCCGGTGCATGTTTATGACATATTTAAGGTATTTTTTCAAAGAGAAAAACTGAGAAAAAGTGAATAAAGCAATTATATGTGGGTTTAAATATTGTTGTATTTGTACCTTATTTTTATTTTTTTTATTACGATTATTGTTTTATATTATTATAAATCTACGATGTACAACTATCGTGGTTGGCTAAAGTTAATCTATATCCCGTGCCATTAATCAAGAAAACTAACTAGCTAACTAGCTATTAAGAATTACTGGAATCATACCAGTGGAAGCTACCATGATTTTATGTAGTTAGTCATAGTAACCTGGAAACCATAGTATTTGTTGACAGTAAATCTTCCCTCAATCGATTGTTTGCGCTGTTTTATTGAAAACCCGAATTTCCCATATTTACATTCATTTTAGTTAAGCCGTAGTAGGTTATGCAGTGCATATTTACTAGTGACAGACTTATTTTTTTAGTAATGCTTAGTTTTTGGCAATATTTATATAGTTAATGTGTAAAATTTTTTAAAATATTTAATAATCAAGTGATGGATTGTTTGTAGATCGCATTGCATTGCATACCTTGTCTGATATTTTTACTTCTTAGAACTAGTTTATTTATTAATTATTTAAAAATTAAAACAAATAAAATGTCTTAGCTGTTAATTAGTTTAATTAGCATTAAATTAGTTTTATTATCTCAATGAACAGTCTCATGAAGTTTTAAAAATATTGGTACTCTTTAAATTTGAATTATTCAAAAACTGTCACAGAAGCAGTAAAAATTTCTTCACTAATTAAATTAGTCATAATATTAAATAATGAAGAATTAGAAACTACTAACTCAGTAATGAAATTTAATTAAATAAGTTTGGTAATAATATATAAAAAAACTTAATCGATGATTTTTTTCTCTTTCCTCTAGTGTTTGAGGAAGTCAGATTTTATGGTTTAAGTACTTAATTTAGTTAATTTACTTATAAAGTTGCCTGCTATTTTCATAACATCATAGTTCGTTTCGCATAATTCAAGTGCTTCTAACTGTAATCTACCTAAAAAATCCATCGTTTGAATGTAATACGTATTTCATAACTTGAAATTAATAACTTATAAATAAATCCACAAATGAACAAAAATTCATAAACATTGCATAGGCCACTTGCGAGAACTCAACATGAAAAGGTAGCCCTCTATCGGAAAATAATAATAACCATGTAAATATACCATAGAATTTTAAAATTAACTAATGTAACATATTGAGTACATGAAATCTAATTAAAAATATTAATTTAGAAGCGATTTACTAAAAGTTGTATAATATTTTTGCATAACAATTAGAAAAGTATATTAAAAGAAAATGAATAATGAATATTCTTAAAATTAAGCCTTTTACTATTGTAATTGTTTACATTATAACTATAAGTTAGAATACATTGACTTTGGCTAAAGATCGAAGGCAGAATTTAGAAAATAAATGATTAACAAAATTCCCGGCACAAATTCGACTGAATACTGAGGTATAGTTTTCAGTATTTTATAACATTTCTAGAATCCAATAAGAACACCTGCTAATGAATTAAAATTAAAAAAGCTCACCTATAGGATAATTCACTTGATAGTTCAGCAATTTAGACTGGTAACGTCGCTATTGGAAATATTTTAAGGAGAATTTTGGAATCCACAAAGAATCCGGGCTTTAATTTTCCCATCCGTTGTATAATATTTAACGAATGTAAGATTTTCTCTCATACCTGAGTGGTGTCATGAAAATATGCCACATTTCGCGGTATCGGTGAAGAAATACTTGTGTTCATTTTGATAGTTAATACAGTAAAATTGCTAATATGTATTCATCTAAATTATTCACTGAAGAATGGAAATAATTGTACTTACCATTTATTTAATTCAACCCTGTAACTATAGTTCCAAATAGTTAATTGTCCTATTTATTATTGCTACTACAACTAAATACGTTTGTGAGTTAATTTTGTAACATTTCATGTTTAAAGATAAATAGAAGTTTGAAAATGTTATTTCGAAAAAAAAGTTTACATTAATAATACATCAAGTGTATCACCATGGAAGAAATAAAGAGATTCAGAAATAGGTATGAGGTCACTAATTGCAACATTTACCGTACTCGTCAATCTAGGTTTTATACAAATAGGCAGCTATACATAACGTCATGTCGATTAATGGCTTTGTTGGAATTAGGATCCACGTAATTCATTAGGCAAATAAATCTTACCAATCTCGTACGTGTTTCAATAATCCTTCTCATATGACGAACTGCACGTCTATTTACAAATTTTATTATTAAGTATATTTTCAAATACACAATGCAGAAATCAGTGTCACTGCAATGAAATTATTCAAATAAGAATTTTTTATTAGGATTTAGTTCCATCTCTTTGAAATTAATGAAAGTCAAAAAAGATATGGGTCACATTTTTTTTTTAGATTTTTTCGGATGACAAGGTAAATTTTGTCAAGATTTGTTGTCTTTGTTGATAACCTTAAAAATGATAAAATTATTTCGGAAACGTTTATCACTTGCGAGAATATATTGCAACAACGCCATCTAGTGACTACTTTTAGCACATCTACGATAATCATTGCCTATACATTCCGGCAGGTTTAAAATCGATTCGTAGATGCAAAGTTTCTTAATTTTGGTTTTCCCATTCAATTCTACAATTCATGTCAATTCCCTACTGTAAGTTTTTTTTATTAACGTGGTTTTCAATTATTGCAATCAAAATATTTAAGTACAAACTCTTTGAATTCACAGTTTATTCGATAGTATCTTTGCCACTAGCAAAAAAATAGATGCAGAATCGAATATTAAATTCCATCAACATTTATTAACAAAAACTATTCAAATTGACATTTTTGTTATTAACAATGATCTTAAAAATTCCTTATTTATCTTTCTTTATAACATCGTTCTTGGTAGTAATATACACGAAGAAACTAGAAGTTCAGTTAATTATCTTTTCAATGTATTTGCAGAATACGTAAGTAATTAATTCTTAAAGAGCGACTGCATTGCAAATGAAGAGTTGGCCTTACTTTCCTCTTTGCCGACTAAATACACTGTAAATAGGTTTTCTCGAAAGATTAGTTGTCTATTCATCGCGATCCCACTGAAGAAAACTTCCGTTTCAACGTACATGAATGTTTTGTATTAGGTTAAGATGTAAAGCTCGGATTTAGATTTTTCAAATAGAAAAGTTGGGAATACTACTGACGTGCCACCAATGAATAAGAAACTCGTCGAAAAGGACCGAAATCATGAAACGTCTCAAAGCCACATCGTTACCGAGTCTTTTCATAGCTAACCACCGTATGCAATGACATTCCGAATAGATTTTGCTAGAAATTTTGTTTAAGTTTTTTTTACGTTTAATAAGTTTTGTTCCACTATTATAATATTCATTGATTAAGCCTGTCGAAGCTTAAGTCGCTGCTAATCCATGTGGAATTTTGAAATGCACTTAAGACATTTGGTGACAATTCCCCCAAAGGAAAACATCTGTTAAATCGATCGAATTATTCAAGTTAAGCAATTGTTATCGAAACTGAACGTCTAACTATAATTTACAGGTTCCTTGATATCAATTAATCACTTGCAGGATTTAGCCGTTACACAGCATTGTGCTATACATCGCCGTTGTATTGAGATGGATGTTAATAGCCGCCAATAACGTATGAACCATAATTTGACATACATAATTTCGATTTCATAATAAGATTCTTCTATTTATTTCACTGTTCTTTATAAAATCGTAAAAAAGAAATATACATCATTTTTATGATCTTATTTATATGTTAATGTGATTAAAAACGACGTTTATGATGCAAAATGGCAATTGGTAATATAAAGTAATTACTTTATAACACGTATAATACTAATAAAGTTTTTAGAGCGCAATTTGAGATGCCAGTTTTAGAAGTTGATTGCAAAATGTTAGAAGAATAATTAAAGAGTATCCGTAATTAATCGACGTTCCTAACTATAAACTCTAAATAACTTTGAAACTCGTTTAAAAATTACTTTTTTTTAATAAAATCCTTACATACAGTAGAGTTCCGGTATATTTGCCCGCTCCGCTCTTTGCATTCCCTCCCGTCTCCTTATATTTATCAAAAGAAGCCGCTTCTCCCACTCTCCTTTAGGTTCATGACGCTACATCAGGCCCTTCCTGAGGCCCCAGACCGCACGGTGGGGGAAAAAGAGAGCGGCGACTGACAAATATAACAAGACGGAACTGGGAAAATATGCTGGGACGTAAATATAGCGAGACGCAAATGTACCGGGTCTCTACTGTATGTATAAATACTTCGAATTTAATTAATAACTAAGAAAATTTTGTGTCTTTGACACATGCAAAGTATTTTTTTTAATAAGAAAATCAATAATGCACTTGTGACAATAAAAATCAACAAAAGTCATAAAATTTCCTCTAGCTGGATATTCTTTCGATTTCATTCGCGGTAATTCCTTCAGGTTTAATGACTTATGGTTATTCATTCATTTCTAAAGTAATAATTTTTTTTTATAAAACTCTTTAAATTGCTCTACCTTGTACAGATTGCATTCGATATAAAGATTGTTATGTACATTTGTATATATCATGTGTTACAGGATTAAACTTTTCATCTACCACTTTTGAGAAATGGCTACCGCAGCGACATCTAGTGTTGGATATACCATTCAACAATGTATATAGGTTTCGTCATCACATTTTCTTTTACTTTTCGCGTATCTGTAGCCTTTTATTTGTTATAAATCATTGTTTTATAATTTACAATCCAGTATTTCAAAATTGTATTGTGATGTACCATATTTTGTCTAAACTGTTGACTGTACAGACATTAAAGTATTCGGTATCATAGTTTGATTTTAGTAACTGCAGAAATTAGTAGGTACAAATACACTACTTTTTCGTAAATACGCAAAATATTTTATAGCGAATTTATTAGTTAAAAAGTGATATTCAATAGTTGTTATTATAATTTCAGAATTTCTATTTAATGTCAGGACTTTTTATATGTATCAGCTACCACGGCATTATTTATGAATGGAAATTTCAGTAAACATTTAATCAGCTTTAAATATTCAAAGTAATAACAGAACTTGTTAAATATCGTGAAAGTGAAATGTGACCCGTCTGGAAAAGTGTAAAATGTCCCACTTTTAGAATAAATTTTAATCCTAAAAGGAGTCCTTTTCAAAAGTATGGAAAGTTTGTTCTCGTTGAAAGGGAGATTCAAGGCAGAATAGCCAATGTGGTAAACAAGCTTTGGTAACGCTTTTTCTATTCTGGTCTTTCTAATATTTTTGGGATGATTGTAGTATTCTGTATTGGAAAATGCCGGCGGCAGGAAAAAATTGCAGAAGATGTAACCTTTGAAACTGTAAAGAAATAAAAATATTCAAGACAGTGAAGATTAAAGAGCGAGGAAATTAGCTCTAAACAACGGTCTTCAGCGATATTAGGTGCATTGTTGACATAAACCTTTGTAACTCAACAAATCAGGGGGTAAAATATATTCTGCCTTAGAATTTTAGAAATCACTTGTTACATTTACTTTCTAAGTATGATAACATTGAAAATGGCGGATTTAATCCAGTCATAAATCGCTTCATAATTAACAGCACCTAAACTTAGTCATCGAGTACGAAAACCATTTATTACCAGATTATAGTTAACATGTTCTTATCAAAACTAAGTACAAGAAAAACTGATTTTAAACTAAATTAATGTAAAAAAAAATTGTTTTATTCTTCATCAAACAACAAAAATCCACGTTTCTTAATTTTAGAATATTTTAGGTACTGCAGCAATTTATTGTTGTTAAGTATTATTAATACAAGGAGATTTATTATCAATTTCTATTTCCTAAGTAAATTTTTAATCGCAATCGTAATTGATTATTGCATCCGACTGCATTGTAGATATGCTGGTGCTGATTGATCTCTTCTATAACAAGAGTATTATGCAACTGTATCGGGTATAATTGACAAAGCATTAAAAAACGAAACATTTTATAGAAAATACTTACGTTTATTGATTTCAAATATAAATATGCAAAAAAACATGTTTTAGAAATATTTCGTTATACGTTTTAAAAATTAACATTAACAGAAGGCATATTTTTTGGTAAACAAACAATTTTTGCCCTCAAAAAAATTGGAAAAATGATTTAAAAAATAATTCTATTACTAATCCAAGTGAAAAATATTAACAAATTTATATGCCTGTGCAGAAATATTCCAATGAGAGTGAGACATTTTTCATCCAAAAATTAGTCAACCAAATAAAAAAATCAAATTTATATATGGGAATTCTATCCTTTTAGAAAATAGATGAGTTTCTGCAGGAGATGTTTGGATTGAAAATTTGATGTACAATGTTCAAAGTCAACTTTTTTCACACAATTTTTAACTTTAGTTCTGTTATTTGTGTACCCTAAGTAGTAAGAAGTATTATTGACCATATACAACATTTCAAAATCGACTGCCGTGAAAGTTATGAGGATATTTCGAAAAATGTAATTTTTTGTTGATTAAAGCGCAAAAGTATCAGGAGTAAAAATTAATATAACACAAGTTTTTCGGGGCTTCTTTAATAGCCTTTTAATATCGTTTTTTATATATTATTACAAGATAAGGTTAGAAAATAGTTTTAAAGTTTTTAATTTAATTCCATAAATTCAATATTTAACCTTTTGGTAGTAAATTGAAAATTCTGGATGTGGAACAGTTTACAATAAAAACACCGACCTGAAAAATTGTAAATAAATAGAAGTCCTCCGGTTCACATATAAATTACATGTTACAAGGGAATTATTTTTTTTTAATTCAACCTCAATTATCTCGCTCAATTTTTGTAGAAATAAAACAATTTTTTTTTAATTTTGAAGATAATTTAATGCTCCATAAGATGTATTTATCGAAATAAGAACATTTCAATATCTAACTACAAATAATGACTGTAAACTGTATACAGTGCCCCCTCCCCCCAATATTTGCTCGTCCGACTTGTCTGTCCTTTTCTAACCCTCCCAATATTTGCCTAGTATGGGGAAGAAATTGTTCCCGCACTCTGCCGACGTATAGTCATAGAAGGCGCATTCGTCGAACAGAAGAAATCAGTTTAACCATGCTTTAACATTTCCTGCACCGCGCATATGTGATGTCGCCACAGAATTACCGCTCCCTCAGAAGTGGTGGAAAATAGCAATGAGGGGTGAGACAAATATTGAGGGGTAGCAAATATTGGGAATGCAAATATCGGGGGGGGGGGGTGGTCTACTGTACAATATTTTTACGGTCAAAATCCGGCATTTGCATTACGTTTTGAAGTTCATTACTCTCCGAATTGCGATGCTACTACATCTTATAGATTTCTTATACTCATTCTAGTGGTACATTTTCCATTGCATGATGGCAGAAAGAAAGGTTTTCGCCCTTCTTCTCCTTTAAGGATTTTTTTTGGAGGGGCGGGGGATTTCACCTTTCATTTGATCGTATAAATAGATGCTTATAAACAAGTTGTCACGAGTGCTGAAGAATCAAGTGATTCTAACATTGAGAAATTTATTTAAAAAATAGTAAAAATCCAATTCTTCTTGTCTGTACTGCTTTTTCTTAAGTGAAAAATTTGTGTGGTATAATATTCTCTTGATAAAACAATAATAACGATGTTTGAAATAAATTGATTGAATATTGAACGTTTCAATCCTTACTTAGGTCCTCATGAGACAAATTATTAATATCTGTTAGTTATAAATGAAAATATTATTTTTTTTACATAAGTTATAAGTAGCAATTCTAAAAACAATCGGGTACAAATGATATTCAGAATTCTTCTTTTTTCGATAAAATTTATTTAGGATTAATAAAATTTTATTCTTCTTATCCAGAATTATCCATGGACTTTAAAGTTAACAATAAATGTTTAGTATAATTAAAACCCCCACTCCGATAAATATGTAATATTATAAAATATTAGAATACATATAAAAATTATATAAAACTTGTGTTAATGCTTTATAGAATAAGACTGAGAATTCATTTGAATTTTATAATTAAAGGAACGATGACCTAAAAGGTTGAATCGTTAAATTTACAATCGAAATTTATTTTCAACATCGTTATTAATATTCTGTTTTACCAAAATATATTATACCAAAGAAATGTACTAAAAATCGGGATGTTATTTTACCGTCTTTCCGAAATAAATGACCTACAAAACGAAGAAAATCCAATAATTTAAGTCCAATATTTTTTTTATACGATTTTTCAAAATAAAGGACAACATCTAAAAAGTGAATTTTTTATCTGTGCTTTCAAGATTTCGTTCAAGATATGTTGATTTCTAATGCTATAAAATTATATGCACGATGTATTTCAGTTGATGCAAAACCTTTTTTCGAAGCACCAAGAGCCTTTAAACGAAAAACGACATGGCGAGATGGCTTACCATTATCAGAAAATTAAATATAGTCGAGGACCACATATTTCCAGAGAAATTCTCAGTTGAGCAAATGCACGGAACTTTTAACTTTATGCTTTATGAAAAAAACATTTTTTTAACCTCCACATATTTAAAATCAACCTGAGGCCTTTCGTAAATATATAAAATGTTAAAAAACGTCATGTTCCGATTTATAAAGAATTATTCCAGCACAGGGAAGGGTAAAACGTCACATAGACTTATATCTTTGAACCAAACATATTTCTTTCCACGAAAAACTAATCTTGAATCAGCCAACAAATATTCTAAAATCAAGATGGCGAATTCAATATGGCGGACCAAATTTGTCAAAAGTTACTCACACAGGCTCAAATTGGATAATCAGGGATTTTCGAGGTTGCTGATTGCGAATCCGTTAATAAATACTCTGAATTCGAGATGGCAGGTATAATATAGAATACGTAAAAAGATATTGGAACAGGTTCAAATTATTTTTGTGGTATATGACAATTATGTAATACGTTGAAATTATATCGAATTGAAAAAACTGGTAAATGAAAGACTTTTTCACCTATAGCGAATCTAAAAAATCCCTTGAACATCCTATTTGAATTGGATTGGATTTGAATTCAGGATTAGCGATCAAGCAAACCCCTGCGTAACAAATTTCATCATTTTTGCGTGTAAAACGAAAAGATAATTTCATGTCACGTTTTACCCCTGAAAATTGTATTATATTTTTTGAACGCACGCAGGGTATTACTGGGACTCATATAACAATAAAATACGCCATTAATGACTGTACCTTGAAAAGCATTTCCTTATTATTAAATAATTCTATCTTATAAATATTTCTGTACACTTTAATTAAAGTGAATCTTAAATTTCCATAAAAGTCAGAAGTTCTGTGGATTTTTCCAGTTACATAACCATAAATCTAAACATTTTCACACATGACAGCACTAAATCATCCTCAGGATCACTAAACGTTCCCAAACCTCATTATCCAACAATAAATAACGCAGGCAGACAATAAAATGGGTAATAGGATTTTCATTGTCAGAATGTGAACGATGGATTTTACAGTCGCGATTCACGACTCGAAACGAGTGTCTGCACTTGCAATATTTAGCGCTTCTCCCGTAATGTCAAACTTATCCTCGCATTAAAGACCAACAATGGTATTTCACAATAAATGCGACGCGATACACAATACATCTGGTCTCGTCATTGTCGAGCACGTGTATTCGCAAATGGGTGTAAACGTACCTATCCGATCTTGTCCTACTCAGGCCCAGCATCCGTTGTAGGGATCCGTGCGTGTGGTTATAGGTGTGTCTATCTTCCTGGTATATTGCAGCCATTAATGCATGTATTTACAGACACATACAGGTTTGGAATACTCAGTGCTGATGATGTCTCTATTGTGTTCAACTTCGTGCTTACGTAGGTGTCTGACTGCGAGAGAGACAGCAATAATACAGAGGAGGGCGGGAATGTCAGAAAGACTAACGGCCTTTGAGTACTTTTGAATCTCGTTTGGAAACGATTTCGATACACCGACATGAAAATCTGCGCAATATTCGGGTTTGATATTCTTTTATTGGCGGGAAAATTGAATGGGGTAAAATAAACGTTTCGATAAATTGCAATTTATTCCTCGTCCAAGTCGTATTTCCTTTAGTGAAAATACTGCTCTTCGTTACAATGAAAGCCTTTCATTGTAATTCTCCCCAGAAGTAACTGCGAGAACTTCCAAACGTTTTTGGGGTCGTAAATTTTACTCGCTCTTCGAGAGCACAAAATGTCGGTTTATATTGACATAAAGTATGTCATCTTTTGATAACTACCGCACTTCATCCCTCTAAGAGCGCAGCAACTTCAAGGGAAATAAAAAACCCGTTACAACTCGTCAGTGTTAATGGATTTTGCTTTTATAAAAAAGTTACACTTTTCAAGGTAATTTATAGTGACAAAAATTCGTGTATTTTTTCTATTGATTTTGTACTAACTTTTCTGGTGGGTTTCATGTTAACCCTTTTCGACCCAAAGGTCCGGGATTTGACAGAACTTTTCGCGCTGTAATTTTTGTTCCAAACGTCGTTAGAAAATATTGAAATACGTCAAAATCGATAGATTCGGACCTCCTCTTTCAAATGCCGTAGTCAGAATCAGCTGGCAATTTTAAAGGAATAGGTTATGATCATTTTTTTGAAAATTTTTTTGACGTTTCTTCGCAGGAATCGCGTTTTTTGACATTGAAAATGGCAATGCTGTCTATTTCAAAAGATACTAATCGCGTCTTTTTGCTTAGCCCTTTCTTCTTCCGTGGGATTTTTTTCTAAAAACAGAATGGCGGCTTCAATATGGTGTCTCCAAGTTATAATTTATGCATTTTCTCGCATAATTATCGATTATTTGACCGTGTAACGGTTGAAATCATAAAGAATTGGGAGGAAAAATTAATTATTATCATTTGTGAATACCTAATCTCATTATTATTTATTCATAACCTCAAATTAGTTATATACAATGGACTTTTACCTTTTTTTTTAATTTTCACTGAATTTTCGACGTTTTCATATTACTTACGTGTGAAATTGAAAATTACCAGATACGATTGTGACTCCTCAATAATCGGTTTATAACCTAAAAATTGAGTACAGGGCGAAAATTATGTCCGCATTCCTACCTGGTATTATGACGTTTGTAGGCTTAATAAAACCGAATATCAGAGTAAACTTCGCTGTAAGTGATACCACAGATTATATACAAAGAAAGTCTAAAAAACCTTTGGAGACCCACGTTATCAAAAATGAAGAGTCAAAACGATATTGTTTTGATTACAAGTGTGAAAGACGAACATCTTATTGTTCAGAATGTAATAAAAATATTTGCAAATTACGTATCAAATCATTTTATAACGTTATATAGATTTACCATATTAATATTGAATTGATTCACCGTTGTCATTTCTTGGAAAAATCCAATATAAAAAATGTTACCAAAATAAAAAAAATTAAAAAAAAATTGTTAAAAACTCTCCGTATAGCGTTTACTTCCTGAGATAAGCGTCCGACAACAGCGAAATATGTATTGACGGCTAAACAACGTGATATAAATCGTTGTGCATTAGTGGTAGGTAGGTAATGTATTCTATTTATCATCAGGAATAAACAACTTTGAAATTAAGCATTGGAGGATCGATGTATTTATTCCGATATTCACGTTTATTAAATCTACGAACGCAATAGTACCAGGTAGAAATGCGGACAAGATGTGCTGCACTCCATTTTTAGGTAATAAACCAATCACTGATAGATCACAATCGTATATAGGAATTTTCAATTTCACCCGTACGTAATGATACAAAAAAGTCACAAATTAAGTTAAAATCAAACAATTGTATGTAACTAATCTGAAGTTATGAATGAATCATGATAAGATTAGGTATTCACAAATGATAATAATTACTTTGTCATCCCAATTCTCCATGATTTCAATCTTTATAGGGTCAAATACGCAATATTTGTGACACAAAATACAAAATGACAACTTGCAGACGCCATATTCAAGCCGCCATTTTGTTTGTTGAAAAAAATCTGACGGGACAAGAAAGAACTGAGCAAAAAGAGGCGATTAGTATCTTTTGAAATGGTCAGTATGGCCCTTTTCAACGCCAAAAAAAAACGATTCTTGCGAAGAAACATCAAAAAACTTTTTTTTTCAACAAAATCATCATAATATTTTTCTCTGAAGTCGCCGGCTGATTCTGACTACGGCATTTCAAAGAGGAGGTCCAAATCTATCTATCGATTGGAAAAAATAATTTCAATATTTTCTAACGCCGTTTGGAACAAAGGATACAGCGTTGAAAGTTATGTCCAAATTCCCTACTTTCGGGACGAAAAGGGTTAAATAGATTTTTGAACATTTTTTTAGAATTTCTAATTTATTTATAATGGAATGAATAAACATTTGTGAAAAAAACCTCTACTTTACTTTTCTCGTAACCCTAACGGCCGCTTACAATTTTATTGCCAACGGCAGACAGGTAATACTGAGTTCGTCGTTTCGTCGAGTATATATTTAACGAACATAACATGAGCACTTACACTTAAGCAAAAAATAGATAATTAGGAATCTCTTCACAGATAAGATACTGCCGATAACTACAATAAACCCATTTTCAATGTATCAATTGGTTGCTTCTCCTTTTTTATTCAACTGACAAAATAAAGCTATGCAGGAAAGAACATTTTGTAACCTAATGTTTTTATGTTTATTTTGTTAAATTTAATTTGATCACATGGGTGTTCTATATTAAACTTGAATTACCTAAATAAGTCTGAATTAACTCTTGTTCGACTCGAATTAGGCATACGTTTTTATAATACAGACATTCAATATTTTTCAAGACGAAAACAACTTTTTTTTAGCTAGGGAAATCACGATCCTGAGGCATAAAATGATTATGGAAGTTGCTAATTATTAATTAAATTTATGTAAATTATAAAATAGTTGAATAGAAACTTTTTATTTTTATTTATTTGAACTAACTTCTAAATTGCATTCCCCTAGCTATAATAGTAGTTTATTTGGCTCTAGGATTGTTAATATACAACTGATGAATGTAGTTTGGGATCCATTGAATTATGTAGAATAGCTGAAAAGTATTCGGAATTTCTAAAATTTCCGTATGCACCGACTATGAATTAATGTTATACCTAAATACTGACGCGCAAACTGTTAATGAAAAAGTCACGAATACTAAATGAATACTAACGAAGTCGATCGAAACGTATGCATGAAGTTTATGAATACATTTCATAATATCAGCATTCATTTTTAAATATTCCAGTGGTCTTCTAGTCAGCAGTACTATTGCAAAATTCAATCTTATTGGTTGTCAAAATTATTTTCATTATAATATTTAGACTTGGATAGTAAGAACTGAACTTCAATCTGGACAGGTTTTAAACATCATAAAATGCTTATACTTGAACGTTGTACTTCTGCTGCTAATATTAATTGGAAAAAGAATCAAATAAAGGGACGAACGCGTTACGCATACTTAAAAAGCCATAACTTACAACAGGTCGAATATACTAAGAGAACTTCTCAGTGGAGAAGAACAAACTCCGTAAGACACTGATAATTTAACAAAAACATTATTTTTAACCCTTTCAAAGGTTATGTAACATATTCAGCGACCCAAATTTAATAAAGATTAGTTTTTTTGGTCGGATTCATAATCAACGACTCCAGAAACCCACAAGTAATGAATTTTATAAGATTCGAACAATTTTGCTAAATTTTAGTAGCCATATTGCATCCGCCATTTTTAATTTCGAAAATTTGATAAGCTATTCGTGATGAGGTGTGTGAAAAATCATTTTTTATCAATTGGTATTTAAAATATTCATTTAAAAAGCATTAAAACTGAAAAACTAAAATTTTGTTCCAAATAACGCCATTTTGATGCCGTCATTTTGAGTTCCAGAATGAGCATTATCCTCTCGTTTGAAACAATTAAGTACTCCACCCGATACAAAATGAGGGATCGACTACATTTTCATAAAAAAGGCTTTCAATTTAAGAAAATACTATTTTTACGCTGTTTTCGGAAAATGGATTACAAATACAGAAAGAGCAGACGTGAAACGGATAATTATTTAACTAAAGAAAATCTAAAGGAACTCTTGAAAAGTGAGTTTGCATTGATAAACAATATTGCTGCGCATAACCGAATGTCAAAGTTCTGATTTATGACGAAAGATGGCACTGTCTCCCAACTCCCCACTCACAAGTCCCTAATCTCCGCTATCGAATTATTTGTAATTTCTATTGTCTTTACTTCAAAGTATTAATTGTACGTAAAGTATTTCATTTTGTTCGTTCAACTGGACAAAATAAAGAAATAATTACAAAACATAGTTGCCATTCTTGTACGGAAATGCACAGTCCGTCATTCTGACTTTATCCCGAGCCAAAATTCTAACTATGTCGACCGTTAGAGCATTGTTGGATACTTTCTTCTCGCAAGTACTAAAATATATTCCGTTCTTGCAGATATAAATTCCACAGGCGTTACTTCCGTTTCTGTGCAGTATGTCTATGCAACCGGTCAAATTTACAGCTTTTCTTCTTTTGCCTCGCATGTTTTCTTTCGCGAGCTCTTAACGGTAACGAAAGGTGGAAAAGTTCGATTTCCCTTGAATCACTCTCTTAGCGTATCGCTATTTGCGTCCATTGTTTTCCCAGTGCCCTACATCTTACTTTACGTGAAAGGTGCACAATGAAAGTTTGACCGTTAAACATTCGACTGTTTATTCTTAAAGCTATTACGTTTTACGGAGTTCCGAACTATTATCGACTTTTGCATTTTGTAATTGATTTTTTAGAGCTAAAAGTAGAAACAAATATTTCTTTCAGTGAATTGGAGCATAAATCTTAATGTTTATTTCAATCAAGCGATTGGTGAAAGCACATCTGTGCTAGGAATTTAAACAAACATTTTTCGAAAATTTATCACTGCTTCGTTGTGTCTTGGAACAACACAGCTACAAATTTTCGAATAAACTTTGAAGGGTGTTTATTTATGGCCTAATACTTGAAGAGAAGCTCTGCCATGTATCTCTCCTCTTATTCCTCGATATCGGTCATCCCGCACTCATCGGTCTTCAAAGGCTATCGCTCGAATTACGTTACGATGCTCCAGAGGAGCATTTCACAACAATGAAATTAGATATAGTCACAAAGCTGACCTAATTCAAGACTGTTAACGTAAGCTGTCTTCATTTGTGACGTCATGCTGATTCAATGTTGAAACATTCAATGCAACAATATCAAGTCAAATTCGATGGTAATGTCGTTCCATTTTCCTCAAAGCAATTTTGAGAGTTAATGTAGTGGGTAAGGAACTAAAGTAAATTAAGCAATTTATGGGAATTTAAAAGAAATATAATTTATCGACAATTTTCGTGGAAAACAAACAAGACGTTATTATTAATTCAAACACACCTACCATTTGCTTCACGAAGCTATCATGTTATTTTATTATGTGTTATGTGAACCGGAGAAGCACTAGAGAATAAACAATGTATTTTTACAGTATTTACTAGTCAAAAGATTATTAAAATTCGTAAATTTATATCAATATATTTAATGAAAATTTTGCAATATTTTGAATAAGTTATAACATGTCTGTAGATGAACGTAAGAATAATATTAATAAATAATAGTTAAAAGAAAAGAAAATAAATTGTTTTTTGGACGAAACGTAATTTACTTACTTCACTAGTATAGTAGCGATGATTTTTTAAGAATGCAGGTAATTCGAGAAAACGAAAGACAAATCAGACAGTAAAGTTAGTCAAATAAAAATACGAATCTATTTTGAAAAAACACACTTAAACCGAATAACGCGTCAAACGCTGGTTACTAACAATTGAGCAAAATAGACAAAAATCATTATTAAACAAAAATACTAATTTGCAACCACGTCATATGCAACTAATAGGTAATATTTACACAAATAAGAGTTAATATGTATATTTAGAACATAATTACTTTCCTTTGATAAGGTTGTCATTTTCGACCGATTTATAAATTAATATATTCTTAAATTGTTTTGGTGTTTTTCGATCACATAAATAATAGAAATTAATAATGGTTGAGTTTAATAAAAATTAAAAGAAAAAAACAGAAAAAACACAAAGGTCAATAATTTGACGGGTTTTTGTAAAATAAATAATAAATAAATATTTAGCAACGTTTCGACTCTGATATGAGTCCTCTTCAAGGCTATGTGACATTTCTTTTTCTTTTTTTCTCTTCTTCTAATTTTTAAATTTTTATTATACTCAATCATTTTTAATTTCTATTATTTATGTGACCGAAAAACACCAAAACTATTTAAAAATAATTACTTCAGCTGTTGTATTAAACTAAAGTCCCTTTCTTAGTTTTGGATGTGAATTATAAATTAAAAAAAAAGAAAACAACAAGTAAATAGAGAGAAAAAAGAAAAAAATCTGATATAATTTACGTTTGATTTTAAATCTTCAAAAAAAAGTTACATTTCATAGAGAATTTTTTTTTGTTTACAGCAGAGTTATGCAATTTTTTTAAACTATTCTTTATAATTACACGTATATAACTTTTTGTAATAAGTTGCAATTAACGTTATATTATTCAATTTTCTCTTCTTTCTTTTCTCTGTTTATTTCTTCTTCTCGTTCTCACTTTTTTCTTCTTTTCTTTACTTTTGTATTTTTATTTGCAACTCATAGGTAAAATTTTTACAAGTACGAGTTAATATGTATACTTATAATATAATTACTTTCGCCGTTGTATTAAACTAAAGTCCCATACTTAGTTTTGGCTATGAATTTGTTAATATAAATTTAAAAAAAAAATGAAAAAATAACTAGAGAGAATAAAGAAAAAAACTCGAGCAATATACATTTGATTTTAAATCTAAAAAAAAAGTTACATAATAGAGATTTTTTTTGTTTAAAATTGTGTTGTGCATTTTTGTTTCTTTTTTTTTAACTATTCTTTATGATTACACCTATACAACTTTTTTTAACAAGTTGCAATTAACGGTATGATATTCAGTTTTTTCTTTCTTTTTTATTTTCTCTCTTTATTTTATTCTTCTCTTTCTCTCGTTTTTTCTTCTTTTCTTTCCTTTTGTCTTTTTTTTTCAAATATCATGAAAGTCACTATCAAAACTAGGAACGGGGTTACTTTATTTTTAAAAAGGTTACTAAAAATACGATAAATATTAACCATCATTTTTTAAGAAGAATTACAAATATAAATATAAGGATTGATTTTCAACAATTTCTACATTGTTAAAATGTGATTATAACCAGGCGATTCAACCAAAGACGATGGTGGATGATTTGATTTCGAAAATAGAAGAGATAAAAGACGTTTAAAAAAACATTATGCAAAATCATCTGATAAACTATCCAGCGGTATAAATTTTTGTATAAACAGAATAAAAATGATTATTTTAAGAATTCTAAGTTTAACTACTTGAAGGGTTATACAATGATTTTGTAAGAAATATTATTTAAAAAAAGATCAATTATATTAAATGTTCATAGGAATGTAAGACTTATAAGTATTTATAAAAAAAACCTTAATTAAAACTAATTTTAATTAAAACTAATGATCGCAGTAAAATCCTCATATAAAAGTTAGAACAAATTTAAAACGTCTAGAAAGAACTTCTAAGTGATGCAAAATAGATAAAAAAAGGCACAGTTTTGAATATTTGAAAAATGAACCTAATTTGAAATGATTTATAATGTAAAAAATTGTATAGAATAGTAATACAAAAAAAAAATTAAAAACCAATGCTGAGCAGAATTTGTTATAAAAAATAGTCGCCAAAGCTCCTTTTAGACTCAATTTAAAGAATCCCCAAATAAAAAAAGAGACATAAATATATAAATTTAAACAATATCAAGAAAAGGCGTGTAAAGACAAAAATAATAACTATAAATTACAATGAAATAAAAAATAATTATTCGACGTAAGTCTATCTGTTCACAATGTAAACAATTTTTGCGAATAGAATAGATCCCATGTTTTCAAATCACTACATTGTTTGGTACGTTTTCGTCATTGTACGAGAAAGCACGAACGGTACGGCCATTCGTTCTATTCATTTGAAATTTCACTATAGGGATTTAGTAGAGAAAATCGTCAAGATCAAAGCATAGCTATTCATGCGACAATCTCTAAACGTTTGTAAAAGAGAAAAATGAAATTCGTCATTGTTACATTTTACAAAAGGAGACGTATCGCACCAGGACATTACGCACTTAAAGCGTTCGTTTAAAAAATTGTACAAAACCAGAGGATTATTGTTAAAATTACTGATAACTAGTAGTGATGAAAAAATACATTTAAATAATTAATTAGAGATATGTTTGATGAATTGGCATTACTTTATCTTTAAATAATAGATTTAAATAGAAAACGTATAACTCATAAGACATTTCTTTTATATATAAAGTAGGAATTTTCACTAAAAACCGTAAATGAAAAGTGACTGAAACGATTTTGTGAAATTCGGGTTCTGTAAGGGCACTTTTAATTACTATAGACGGTATCATAGAAAATGCCAAATACATTAATTGAGAACTGACCGAGAATTTTCGGAAAGAAGTGATTTTTGTTTATTTCTGAAAATTTTCGGTCATTTCTCAATCAATATCTTTGGTATTTTCTCGGAAACTATTTATAGTGCTTAGAATTACCCTTACAGAACCCGAATTTTGACAATTTTAGTCAGAATTTACGTTTTTTAGTGAAATTTCCTACCTTGCCGGCGGACTACTTAGAACCCCTTAACATTACACAATAATAATTCACTAATCGTCAGTAAATGTAATGTACTAATTCGTTTTTTATATAACCCCTACGCATAGACATTTTTTAATTGTTTTTTTTTTAATATGGTACTCTTATTACGTATTTATGTCCTATTTTTACCATCTTTTTCATTTCTTAATATCACGTCATTCATTAAATTATTAAATATTTCTCAACTAAAATTTTGACATCGAACTTCTTAATATTATTAAAGTGATATTTTCACTCTTTCAATACATTTTATAACAATGTAAAAAGCTTTTTATTTTCAATATTTGATTTTGTATTAACCCATTTGTTGTAGGGTTAAATGAAACAATTTGCACTTCAGAGAAAAGATATTTATTTTGCACTCTAACGTAAAACTATCTTGATATAAAAGAATATGATAGTGTCGTTTAACAAAGGAAAACGAACGGTTTACTCGCAGTTACGTGTTTTTGGGTAGAGAGCTCGGGCGAATCTAACTAAATTAGGATACGGAAAATGTAACGTAGTAGTGGGGATAAACGTAAATATACCTAAATCGAACTATATGTCGATCATAATACAAACTAAATAAAAAGGCGTATTATCTTCAATACCATTAAAGCCCAAGATGACGAGATTTTTAGCTCATTACAAAGAGTTCCATTCACTTTATCCTGTGAAAAATGGCGAAAAAATATGAAAAGTTCTAAAAATACGTGTTTTTTCTAAATATTTTGAAATAAATCGACATAAATAAAATTTTTGTTCTTAAAATGTAAAATTTTGATGTATTAAATATTCGTGGACACTTTTTAATATATTTGGTGATCTTAATAATGGCGGATTCAATGTGGTGGCGTTGTAAATTAAAAAAATAATGGAATTCTTTGTTTTATTCCATTTCTTTATATTTAGAATTACGTTAAATCGAAATGCATTAAGGAATTTTACATTTTAAGACAAAATTTGTTATTAATGTCGATTTATTTCAGAAATATTTAGGAAAAACATATATTTTCAGACATTTTTACACTTTTCCTCCATTTTTAATAAAGTAAACTGAATGGAGCTCAATAAAAAAATAGTAGATACAACATTTTTAAAGGCTGACATATTCTTTTTTTATGCCCAAAACGTTTAATCCTATTCTCGGCTACATCCACTAACATATATTTTAAGAGCCTTTTTGTATTTTTTGTTTCACACGATATTAACTGGAGGTAACTTTTCTTCTTATATCTACCCTCGCCACCATTTTTTTGTCGCGGATATGTAAAAAAAATGTTTAAAATATACTTCAATATGTAAATAATAATGTCTAACAAGCTTTATTAGACTTAACATATTTTAAAATAACAAAAATCTTTTCAAATATTTCAAGAAGACCGTAAAGTAGCCTTAAAAATGTTGAAATATTCATTTTGTGAAATAAATCCAGTTCTTGTTCATTTACGCATGTTTTCGTTCCAGATTTAAATTAATTGAACGTGTATATAAAGCTAGAAAATGAGGATAATCTTTTTGTTCTCTAAATGACAGAAATTTGCGAAATTGAAAGTGAGAGTCTTATTAGAATCCAATTAACCTATTAACGCCGGGAAGGACAAATTTTCTTCTTCAATTTCAATCAAGTATATCGTATGAAAATTAAAGTTCAAACAAATTGAAATGTATGTGTCTTGTTATTTTGGAGATCGGACATTACAATGGAATTGTCAAAATTGAGATATCTTAATGACACAATTAAATACAACGATTTAAATGTAAAAAAAGGCAAAAAATCGGGTATACTTTTTTATAAAACATTTTATTCTCAGAAAAAGAGTATTTACCGTGCCTTAAACAGAACAAAGTTATCTTAGAATTTTTCAAAGAATACAGTAATATTTTTTCAGATTTTTCTAAGGTCTTTTTTCGATATCTGATCGAAAGCTCTGTCAACTGAGATTTCGAAATCATTCAGTCAAAAAATAATATCAAAAAATAATAGGAAACGTGTATGATGTCGAAATTTCACTCTTGAATCGTTTTATATGGTAGAATACGACATAAAAACAGAAGTTACAGTACCGTTTGTTGTGTATAGAGTATTTATTGAGATAATAATTATTGATATTCGACGATTTTAAACGTAACTTCGAAGCCTGAGGAGCCCTAGGACTCTTAGGACTAGCCCGCAGTGGCTCTATCTCTTGAATGGCTCTATCTGTTGAACTTTGTAAATATTACAGCGTTGCATCCTAATTAGTTCCAAATATGTCGTGAGATAGAGCCACTGAGGACCGCTTCTTAGGCTTCGAAGTCACGTGACCTCAATTTGAATCTTTGCGTAAATTTTAACATATTTCAATAGGTATTACCTAAATAACTACATAAATAACAAAATGGTATCGTCATTTACATGCCAATTTATCGCTTAATATAACAATTAGAAATCATTAAGAACGCAGTTATCAATTTGGAATTTTTGACAGTTTTATAGAAGCTTTGGAAACAAGTTCCAAATGTAAACTTTGAAAATCTTGCGTAGATTGTTTAAATAATGTTAAGACACCTAATGTTAAGAAGACTTAATAACTACATTAAATGTGCGAATTACATAAATGTAAAAACACGTCCGCACCTGACAGTTTCACATTAACTTCTGTTTGTGTATACACATATCGAATCGTATGCAAAAATAAACTTTTTATTTGTTTTTTTTTGTTTTTTTCATTTATTTAAAGTTACTCTTGAAATAAATTTGTTGTTTAAGTCTAGAAATGGTTAACCCATGTTTAAGGCCGTATGTATGTATATTAAAAATGCCAAATTTTGTAAACTAAGGGTTATTTTCAATCAGAGTTGCTCGTGAAGCATTTCCGCAACTGGCCATTTCGAAATTTCCGATGATCTTTATGATCATAATTAAGTCCCCTATCTTTCTAATTTAGTTTGACTAGCTGACATTCTAAATCAGGTGTCAAACATGTAGTTAATATTATTGGATAGCTGCCTAGAGTATTGATTGCACACTCAGTCAAGGGCCTATTCCGATTCTAGTTGAAATGCGCGATACCGAGCATTTCAAGTGCACTATTGAATGTTTTGCGCCGTTCTGTGTACCCAAGCACGGCTAAGCAGTCAATGGGGTATGATGACAAAGCGATGGTCAGTTCCAAACTAATGAAGGACAGTCAATGACGAGTTTGGATGGCCGATACGCTCAGGTTTGGAAGTCACCACCTTAATTTTTCTCTTGCTAATCATTTTAGGACGTTTCCAATCCTAGTTTCCGAAAAACATTAATACTTTTATATTAAACAATTATATTTATACCTGATTCCTGAATCAGATATTAGGGACCTTTACGATACCGCATTTTACGATCCGTTTGACCTATTCAAAGGAAATCTGCCAACGACATAATTCTACTTCGACAAAGTTATATTTATCCGGAGTCTCGTAAGAAGCGACGGGAAGTTGTATGTTTCAACAATACCGAAACACAAAATGAAATTCGTATTGAAATTTGGAGAAAATATTTTGGTGACATCGTACAAACAAGTAAATCACAGCGACTTATTCTTGTGCGAAATTTCTTGGCATGGAGCTCGTGGATCGTTCGTCACCGTAAAGAAAAGGTCGATTGATATACACCAGTGCTAAATTCCAGTAGGAAAGATAACGAAACGAGCACGTCGAAAATTAAGCTCGGTCCTTTTCCACGTTATGTACTCACCGGGGCGAAAATAAGTAATCTTCCGCCCGCCAAGGCCGGCGACTTGTAGCCTCTCGAATTGTTCGCTCTCGACACTGCTTAATTCCCATTTACCCCGAGGTAAAGCGTTCAACATTTTTGCCACCGGTCTTTTTACACTCTCGTTTTTGTCACCTTTTACACCCTTCGCTTTCCTTTGCGTTTCATCCCTTTCTTTTCATTTTCTAGAGTCTTATCTGCTCCCTCTCGGACAAAGATTTGCAGCTTCCCATTTCTCCTTCTTGTCGTTAATATTTTTTTTTCTGTTGCAGCTTTGTATAGAACATTTTTGTTCTCGGTTCGTTTCATTTCTTATGTATGCGATTGGCGATGAATGGCTCTGTGTCTCGACCGACTTTTTTAGACGCTCACTACTGATTCGTGCAATTCTTTAGTTGTGGTTACTATCTAAGAGTTATTTCCTTGCGGAAGTATTCTTTGTTTTCATTGGAAGAAATAAATTGGCAGTTAATAATTAACAATTTTATATTATTTCGATTTTACTACATCTATTTTGTGTGTACCACATTTCATACCTACACAACTCAGTTTACGTTATATAGATTTTGATAGAGGGATAGTTGGATTGCGTTGATACAGCCACCAAACTTCAAGTGTTTCAGTGCAATGTTTGCCGATGAAGGTTTCGGTAAGACAGGGAAGCTGATGACTAGTTAGTACATTGTGTGTACTAATAAGGAATGTGTCATGCCTCCTCACTTCAGGCTATATTTGATGGTGTTCAAAAGTTTCTACAATAACTCAGAAACTTAGATACACGTCAAATCATCACAAATCCACAAACGAAATGACGGAATAAAAGTTGCGGTTTTCGGCTTTTAGATCTAAATTGCGGTAAGTCTTGAGTTTACAGAAAGTCAAAGGAGCAGAAGAAGTTGCAAAATGCGATGAAGACGAAAATGGAAAAGAAACGCCTTTACGCAAACACGTAAAAAACTATTGGAAAATAAAAATGCACACAAAAAAGGAATAACGAGCGACGAAGAAGGTATACAACGTAATTTCCTCCGGAAGAAAATGAACGAAAAAGCAAAGAATCTTTTCCGCGCCTTTCTCGTAATGGCCTCGTGAAAATTAAGAAAAATTGCTGCAGCGAAAGGAATGAAGGACTGATTGGAATTTGGAAGAAATCCCCTCGGATAAAAGAAGTGGGATGGAACACAAAAGGACGCTGAGAAATAATAGACGGAGAATACACGAGCATTAATATACTTGATCGTAGTTAGCGTTTCTCCGATCGTAAACCTCCGGAGGCACTCTAGGAGGCGGTCGGGGACGTCGCTGTCGTCGTCGTCGACGACCTGGAGCTCTTCATATTGGCCAGGCATACCAGGCACCACTATACCGGTCATCGGGAATTTCCCATAAAATCGAGCAAGTGACATTTATAGCCGCTCCCAGGGAGCTAAGCTCCTTCATAACCGCCTGTTACGGCTCGTTTTATACAATATCGAAAAGTTTTCACGGGAAAAATAATAAAGTTTTTAAATGGACATCATAATTCCAAAGTCGATCAAGAAAATTTATGTACAGAAATGTTATCGCCTTCACCGGACCACTAACTTACAGCGCGCGTATATTTCATGGACTTTAGCAATCGGGGGATTTGCACTGCTGATGCACGATGATTAATGTTACATAGCAGAAAAGATTAATAGCTAAGTTGAAAAAAGAATAATTTAAAAATTTGACATTTGCTGACAACTTTTTTAGTAAGTATCTTTGTCTTCCATGCAGTTAGGAGAATCTAAAATGTATGATAACTAACCAAATCAATTTGGATTCAGAAAGAATAAGTCTACAAATGATGCTTTGGCGTATGTTACTAAATACATTTATGATATGCTAGATAATAGTACACCAACTTTAGCAATATTTTTGGATTCGGCTAAGGCCTTTGATACAGTTAACCACGACATACTATTACAAAAAAATATATCATCTTGGTATCAGAGGACATATGTATAAGCTCTTAAAGAGTTATTTATCAGATAGGCAGCAAATTGTTAAGATAAACGATTGTAAGGGTGATACGGAATATGTCAAATGTGGAGTGTAGTAATGAAAGAAGAAAACCTTTTGAATATAATGCAATTTTATTAGGAAAAAGCTATCAATTTTATGTACGGGGAACTAAAAAATAAAAATAGAAATAACATTACAAATACGAGAAGAAAACTAGTAGAAATACAAAAAAAAAGAAGAAAGTTGGTAAAAAATGTTACGATTATATGACGTGTAAATTATATAATTTATTGAATGAAGACTTAAAAGAGCTATGTACAACAAAAAATAAAAATAAGAGATTAATTAAGACTTGGATATTAAACAATACAAATGAAGACACCTATAACACTTAAGAGGCAAGAAATATATATTAAGTAAATCATTGTAAAATCGCGATGAAATTTTAGGGTTAAGTTACTTGATAAGTTTTAGTTTATAATTAGGTCTATAAACAGCGTCAAGCTCTGTAGGGTACAGACTATATAATGTATTTTGTACTGTTTTTATTACACCTGTTAAATAAATTCAATTCAATTCAATAACCCTTTAACCCTTTTTGGTGACTTCCAAAATTGAAAAAATTGAGTATCTTCCTTTGATTTTGGCAAAAGCATGTGAAAAAAACACATTCTTGTGGGTCATTTTTTTAAATTTCATTTTTCATGTCGATACCGCGATTTCTTTGACCGGAAAAGTGCATAAAAAGTACATAAAATGTTTGAACTTAAAGAATATGCAGGTAGGCAGTTTTTATTTCACCTTGAAATATCCAAAATAGTTTCCAATGAGAAATGTCCAAAATATTATATATATATAAGATAGAGAGTTCAGTTTAAAATGCTATATTTCCATACTGCAAAATTCTTTTTGAATTTCTTCGAATAAACTGCCATTTTGGATATTTCAAAGTGAAATAAAAAATGCCTACCTGCGTATTATGTAAGTTCAAACACTTTATGCATTTTTCCGGTCATAGCAGTCACGGTGTCCACATGAAAAATGACATTTAACAAAAAAATGACCCCAAAAAATTATTTTTTTCACATACTACTGAAGGGTTTCTGGAGTCCCTGATTACGAGTATATTATTGGATTTTCGAAATTTAAAGTGGTAGATCCAACATGGCGGACGTGAAATTGAAATTTGACCAGATTTGCTCCAAACATTCTTTGAGTAATTCTAAATATTTTTTCTTTAATACAAAGTTGTCATACACGTTTCCGTTGTTCACTTAAATATCATGAATGTTTACGCAGCTAACGCGCCATTTCCGACGCCATTTTCGATTAGCTTTATTGAAGTTTAATTTTATAATTCCATTATTTTCCGATTTCAAGCCTAACTATTCAAATATAAAAGGTTTCATATAAAAAGAAGAGATGTTTTTTAAATGTAATCTAAAAATTTTGGTTTTAGAGATTTGTCGGCATTTTAACCTATTCCAATCGAAAAAACATATTCAAAAATAGTTGCAAACGGACTTTAAGTAATCATTACCAAAATTTTGGTCGATTAGTACTTCATTGAATATTAAAAACTGTAATTGTAGCGTAAAAGTTCGATCATCTAATCAATTTTGTATCGTGAATCCAAAATTTATGTACAAAATTTTGGGCAGTTGCTTGTGATTTATACAAAAATTGAAATAAACCAAGCGCACGATTTTGGAAATTCTTTTTCAAACTTCTTAATTAGAATCAGAGTTCGTAGACAAGCGAATTTTTTCGAATTTTGTTCTGTATAAATGGTTCATTTTGGCATTGAAAAACTCTATTGAGGAATGCAAAACATAATAATCTTAAATTTTTTAACGATTATTTTTAACTGGAATTATTGAAGAATTATATTAAAATAGTGACAATTACCAATGATCAATAAATAATGAGAAAATTTTCCATTAATACCCTTAAATTAGTTATCCCACATGTTTTAAAAGACACTTGACCTGTTCTTCACTTAAATACAATAGGGAGTTTACTGAAAGTATGGATAAAGGTGGATAAAATATATGAATTTCATGAAAAGTGTTTGCTTTTATACCCCACTTCATTGTAACAACTGAAAAATGGCGTGAAAATTTCATTGAAAAATGTCTGGAGGCTTTAACTCAACAACTATGAGCTTTTATACGAAAATGCTAAGAAAGAAAAGTTCTTAGAAATCATTCAGGAATATACTGGAATTTTTAAAGATTTTTTAACGATATTTTGAAAACTTTTTGTATGTAATGTTTAAAAAAACTTTTAAATATTTAGGAAATAATCTGAAAAAAAAACTGGTAAATTCTTTGAAAAATTTTCAATATTCTTTGTTTGCGACTTCTTTTTTAAAAATTCGTAGTTTTCGAGGAAAAGAATTTCAAATCTTATAATTTAGGATGTTTTTTTCTCAGAAAACATAAACTATTAGAAAAAATTTGAAGAATAACAAATTCTTTGAATTCAGCAAGGAATGTACCAACATTTTGCAGAATTTTTCGTAGATATTTAAAAATTTGGTTAAAAATAAGTAGTTTTTCAAAATAACATTAAACAAATTTAAAAATACTACAGTATATTCATCAATAATTTTTAAGAGCTTTTCATGGTAAGATTTTTTTAAAAAGCTCTTAATTTTTTAGTATAACGTACAAAATATTTTCAATTAAATTTTTACTGAGGTTGGAACAATGAAATGGGGAAAAAATCAAAATTTGCAGGTTTTCAAAATGAATAATCTTTACATAATTTTTATCCAATCTGTTTAGGTTCTTGTATTTCTATTTTATTTTCTTTACGAGATCGCGTGGAACGTCTAAAGAACGCATGCTTTTGCATATTCATATGACATAGTGTTATTACAAAGTACCAACGCTTTCGTAATGTTACGAAGCGATAACAAAGATAAAAATGGATGTTATTATATGTTTGTAAATGAAACCTGCTACAATTTATCTTAAACTCGCACGCAACCAACAATGTTGGAATCAGTGTTTTAGACTACATTTATGAAAGTGTGATTTTAAACATTTAAACATTTACCTTCATTATAACTTACAAAATATAAAAGTGTATTATTGAAAATAAAAATTTAAAATTTCAACAGTGATTTTTCAATGATTCAAAATATTCTGGTTTTTGCAATCTACTTTTTTAAATACATCATACAGGTCTGGCAATTTTCTAATTCTGTCCATAATAAAAAGATATAAATGTTTAAAAAAAAGAACTGTCATGTAAAAAAAATTTTTTTAAAATAACAAAATTGTGTTGTATAAGTATATATCATGAGAAATTTGTCTATAAGAAGCGTAAGATGCAATACTTACATTTGACGAGAGACAGAAGACGAATGAATTTTGAAAATACAATAGTGTGAACAAGTCTGGTACTTACCTAAAACAAACAAAAGTAAAATTACAATTTTTATTCCAATATATGTATATAATAATTACATATTAAATTATGTATCAATAATATACTTTTTAAGAAGTAATTGTAGAAAAAAACAATAAAATTATACGACTACAAAAAAAAAATAAGAAAAAAACGTCGTTGATTTTTACTCTAAAGTCTTAAGATTGTTTGCAAATCAATTTTGTTTTGCTTTTCACGGAGTGTTCGGTCGGTAATCGAATGGTTCTGGATTCAGGTCCAGCGAATCAAATATTTTAAATTAGATTGTACAAAAGTAAAAAAAAAGGTCAAAAAATAATAAAACCCTCACGACATTAAAAAAAAATCTAACCAAACCGAAAAATGCGAAAAATGGATTACATTTTAAACCCTTAAATTTCCAAGTTTCGGAAGCCCGTATACTAGTCTTTGATGAGAATTTACCGTGTTATAAGCATCTTGTCGATATGCTAATAGCGTATCCCGCGCAATCATAAATACACGAGCGTAGGTATCCACGTGTGACAGATCCAAATGGTCCGTACACAGCGCCGTGTCGTAAACACCGCAACCTATGTGCAAATATACGAAAATCAAGCCGACTAGCCAACGACAATATAATTACTAATTAGTAATTACAATTATCGATGGGCCGAGCCATTTGAATGGTGATTGAGCAATTAGTTGATAACACGATAACTACCCTTGATTATGCACAATCGAAATATATATGTCCAACTGCAATAACGAATCGAGGAATCGCGCATTAACTCCACGGAAATATGTCATGTGCCACACGTTCGGTCGCGTCAACTAACGCGACATTAAAATTTATACATCGTTCGAGGCGTGTCGCGCGAATGCCCAATGTAATATTCAACCTCGATCTCGAACAAAGAGGGCTATTTGGTAGACACAAAATATTTAACCACTATTAACTTACTTTGTTCATCATTATTGTTTTAGCTCATTTGGATCATTTAAAATGAGAATGACCCAGAAATAACCACTCGAATATCGTTAACACCTAATATTTCTAATCAAATCCAGAAAAATTTAGGTAAATTGAAAAGTTCTTGGCTGACCAAGTTGTCTGTTTCTACTTAATCGTAACGATTAATTTATACGCGCTATTAATGCGGTAAAACTTGAATTTCCTGTAGTCTTTCACGAAAAAAATTGTTATACAAACTAGTCAATAAATAGTCTTCAGTTTGTATGCGCGGAATGTCTTGCCGAAACTTACTGTTACTACTTGCTACTGTCGCGCTGTCGATAGAAATTTGGCGATCGCGTAACTGCTGTAAATCGATTGTTAAGAGTAGAAAATATTTTTATTGGATATAAATTTGTTATCATGTATTTTTGAGGTTGCAAATCATGATTCCGAGATTAAAATAAAGATTTAACAAATCAGAAATGTCATAACCATTGTCTAGTACTAAACAATAATAAATTGCGGTCATTTTATAAGCATCGGTACAAGAACTTTTCAATTTAAAAAAATTAAAGGTAAGGATCTGATACAATGAGCTTTTAAGTTAGTCAACATGAAGTTTCGAATTATTCACATCGAAAATAAACTTACAAGATAAACATCATTGAGAAATAAACAAATCCACAAACATGGGAGCTCCAAGTAGATCGGTGGTCTCGTTATCATGTTTACAACCACAGTTCTATTTGCATGCAAAGAGTCGCAATTTTTACCGAAGAACATCCTGCCTCGTGAAAAACGAGGATATTTTACACCCGGAAAGTTTAACACAGTGGCGTTTCCCCCTTAGCGCAATGAGGATGGCGGCGAAGGCATTGCACAGGAAGTCGGTCGATTGTGTGGGTGCCATGACAGATGCTCGAAAAGTGGGTAAAGACGGAGTATTTCGTATTAGTCACGTCGGGAAAAACCTTACTCCCGGGATTCCCTCGATAGCGGAAAATGTTTTTCCGTTCCAGAAAGCGCGTGGCTTGCGATGCGTTTCCGACGACGCTTTGACGTTACGAACCGAGGAGCGACTGGTAGATTCGATTTTCGATTGTAGTACTTAATGATGTAACGTTCCAACTTCCTTTCAAAAATTTACCAATTATCAGATTCGATATTGTGTAGTTTCTTAATTTTTTGTCTTATAACTTCAATCTACTATTGCCTTTTAAAAAAATTAGTTAAATTACATTATTTTTATTTAATAGCAACTGAACATACGTAATAGCAATATGATTCAATGAAATTATGGCTGAAATTATTCTGTTCTGGTATTTTTGAGATTCGATGGATATTTAAATTAACAATCTATATACGATATCAGAACGATGTAGATAGAAGTGGAGCTTTATTTCTAGTACAATAAATTAGGTAAAACTAATCACCATATGTGTTTGTTAATATTTAGATTTACTTTTTTTTTTGACAGGAATATCCGAAATTTTTATAAAGTGTTTGTGTTATGTTTCGTTAAGTATATCTCATTATTTATGACCGTTTTTACTTAAAATCAACATATTTTTCTTTTAATATTGTTTAGATTGTCTATATTTTTGTAACGTACAACCTTAATACTATTTAAAATATAATCAAATTATTTTGAGAGTTTTTTACCTTTCTTATTAACCCCTTAGCTGTCATGCAAAAATTAGCTTTGAGTGCTATTTTTGTCTTCAAACAAAATTTTCATTAATTTATCTTACAATTTTAGTGTTGTGGTTTTGGAAGACGCTAAACCCAAATATTGAAATCGGATTTTTAGAATTCAAAATGGCGGATCCAATATGACGGAAGCAAATTAGAAAAATGGGATCTTCTTACGAAACGATTCACAAGGCTGTGAAGTGGTATAAGTAACAAATTATACTTTCATTTTACAATGAATGGTTTGGTAAATTTTATTCGTTATAAGGTATCCAAGCTTCAGAAACTGAAAGTCAGGCCTTGAATTCTAAATTCGGCATCATGATCCTCTATTTTTCGAATATGGGTCGATCATATTCGATCCGTCATTTTGAATTTTAGAAATTCGATTTCAGATTCAGATTCAGCGCCCTCAAAAACCATGGTTTACTAAATTCCGTGGAATCGATGAAGTAGTAAAATGTTTTTTTTTACATGCGCACATATGGGTCATGAAACAAAAGTGGCATGACCTTTTTCTGCGCATGTATATGCGTCACTGACAGTTAAAAGGTTAATAGGACTTGTAACAAAATATATCAGTAAATTAGCATTTTCATTTTTGTTTAAATGCGATAAACGAAATGTAAAAAAAGTTAGAGCAGACGAGTTTCTGTCATCAGAAAAAAATTATCTAAAAGTATGCATCACAATAAAATCGTTAGGTACATTTACATAAGTAAAAATAATTTCATGTATTCTTTTTTACTTTTTTGTTACGCAAGTAAAAATTCCTTTAGGAGATTATTAACCCATTTCGTCCTAAACCTAGAAAATTTGTCAGCGGTTTTCATCCCCCGCAAGTTTATGGATATTTTTAAAATATTGTTGTGAAATGTACGTTTCCTACAGTTTTTGGGTATGCTCTTTTCGAATCTAAAGTCCATTTTTCGGTATAACTTTCCATGTTTTAAATATCATTACATAAACGAAAAAAAAAACGTTGAAAAAAGCGTTTTAGTAAACTGCAATTTTCTATAATCTTTGTCAGTGTAGCAAGTTGTAAGTGTTAGGGAGTTGGGAAATAAATTTTTTATTTCGCAAGATTTTTAATAAATATATCTTGTTGTTGGTTGTAAAGGGGCCATTTTTTACTAGTTTTATGTAGAATCAACCCGACAGTATCATGATAATGAATTATGTGACATTTTTATGATTATCATTCTTCAATGCGATTTCAATGGAATTAAATCATTGATATTTGGTAATTTTTACAAAAATTAATAGAAATGAAACATACTTTAGAAAAATGTTTATTACATTATGACGAATTAATTGTTTTCAAGGATAAGAAACCAATGGAAAATAAATAAAAAATATGAATAAAGTCAGTAAAAATGGTATAGGATATAAATGAACAATTTGAAGGTTATATATTAAAAATTAGTATCTCTTGAATGAAAAAATTTACATTAGAGCCAACGACTCCGACAACTCTCAAGTGAACATTTTTCTGGCAAATTCGACACTTTTACTAAATTGTTCCACCATTTTGTATCTGCCATTTTGAACTTCAAATAACTGAGACCGAATTTAAAATTAGCAACACCGAAAACATTAAAAATTATGGTTTCATGTCCTCATTTAGTTACCAAGAACATATGAACTTTTTGAAGCGTTTCAATCTGGGATAATTCGGGCGCAATTATTGCATGGTCAAATAATCGATATTTGGAGAACAGGTAGAAAACCCGACAAATATAAAAACCGTGAAGTCGTGATCGCTGAGCAGGAAGTTGAGGAACGCTTAAAAGCTTTTTCCTATTTTATGTAACATGTGCGTAAAATGTAATATTACGTACTTGTTGAAAAAAAGATGAAAAACAGTCGGTTTTTCAATGTTGGCTTTCTGATGATCGGTTTTGTAACTGTCAAATTTTTTGACGAGTCTTTTTTTTCTTTTGTTTGTCGACTATTGGATCCGCACCCTATATTTGTACAAAAATATTATATTTAGAAGTGACATCTTTTAGTCATCGTTTTCTTTTTTGAATGGAGAAGAATGTGCTTATAAAATATACTCGATTATTATTCTTTGAATCGTCATTATTGTAAATTTCAGTGTCGACTCGTGATTTTTGCAAAGAAAAGTTATTCAATTCGCTTAAAACCAATTACTCCCGAGTTGTTGAGGTTGCTAAATTCCAATACATGCTCAAAAATGCTTTTAACTTTTAAGCCGGCGAGTGCATACATAGAATAAGTACCGTTTATAACAAAACTAGAAGTTATTGAATTTATAAAACCTAAAAATAGGCTTAAAAATACTAAACAGATATGACAGACCTTTATAACAAAACTGGAAATATTTATTTAAATACAGAAGCGGAAAATGCTAAATCCTCACTCAACTTGCTTCATTTTTTATTTATTTAGATCCATAGTATGGATACTAAATTCTTCTAAATTATTAATAAAATAGACGAGATATATTTCTGAAAAGTGAACAAGACACAACAGTAAAAGCGAAAAAAATAAATGTAAGTTAACAAAACAAGTTTTTTTATATTTTTCTTGAAGAGGACGTTAACTTTATATGCTTCTACAATCATTTTCATCCTCACAAATTTACAAGTAATTCATAATAAGTCGGCAGAACATTCATTGTAAAAGTATAGACTTAACTACATCTATTTTCATTATTTGCAATTTATAATAAACGAAATATCGAATCTGCCATTTTGAATGTGTAATTTTTTACCATGAATTGGAATTCAGCGACCTCGACAATCTTCGGGTAATAAGTTGTATGCAATTTCAATAATTTTTCAAGAGTAACATCTGCCATATTGGATGGGCAATTTTTTAATTCTCCATATTCAGTCACGAATTCGAATTCAACGATCACACAAACCCTGAGTAACAAATTGAAAGCGACCTTAAGAATCCCCTTGCAATAAATTTTATGCGATTTCAATAACTCTTCAAAAGTTACATCCGCCATATTGCATTATCCATTTTGAATCCAGCATATTCAATAACAGATTCGACAACACAAACCTCCGAGTAACAAATTCCAAACGAATTCAATTATTTTTCAAAAGTAATATTCGCCATATTGTAACCTTCATTTTGAATTTCGCATTTTTTAACATGTATTCGAATTCAGCAACCTCAAAAACGCCGAACAATACATTTTAAACGAATTAAATAACTTTTACAAAATAATTTCCACCATATTGAATCGACAAATTGCGCATATTCAATCATGGACTCGAATTCAGCGACCCAAAAAACCTCCAACTTTGAAATGAGTCTTTCAAAATTCAAAATGGAGATCCAATAAGGATGACGAATTTATGGAAATCGTTCGGAATTACTTCAAACTTGGTACTCAGGGGTTTTGGGTTCGCTGATTCCGAATTTGAAGTTAGTTTTTCAAAATTTAAAATGGCGGATCCAATATGGAGGACGAATTTATGGAAATCATGTTAAATATATATGTACATTTGATCCGTAATGGGTTAAGTAATCGAATTTGATATTATACTTTGGATTCCATATCATCTCAATCGAATTTATTATTTGCGAAGGTTCCATTTCGAAGGCAAAGTCACTGATATTTGTAGACGTCATTCCTCATATTTTCAAAATCAAAATGGTGACTATTCGTGACTTATTTGTGTAACTTTTTGTTTTTTTTGATCGTTGGATAAAAGCCCTTTTAAGATTGGCCCACATTTAAGAATCTCGGCAAGTTATTTAATGAAACCGTTTAGTCGGGTCGAGTTCATGCATTTTGAAAATGCCGTCTCAAGATCCCCGCATTGTTAGTCGCCTCGGGATATTGGAATTTTCCTAGCAATTTCGCAGCGTTGCCGTCTCGGACCGATGGCATATCCCGGCGGACTTTTCCGCGAGACATCCGCACGAGAGAACGTGACTATATATGTACAGATTTCAACTAGTGAAGCTTCGCCGCTGAAACTTGCCTGATATCTCCCTCGCGCGTTATCAGCTTCCCGTGACTTTAAAGTTTCGGCGCAATGCTAGTCTCCAGCATGCCAGAAGCTGCCTGCAGAGATTGGGCGAAAGGTTTAACGGTGCTGATAAAGAAGACTTGATTTAGAATGCATCGGATGCTGCTAGTTAGTCCGGTTGAATGCGCATCCTGGATGAAAACGCGTAGAGGCGATCTTATTTGGATTTTTCATTAAAAAGTTGTCGAGTAATCGAAGAAAATGCAATTTACTGTTTACTTTTTTAAAGCAACTTTTTATTAAATGATTTCTTAAAAAATTAATGCGTCTTCGCGTTAAAAGTTTCAGTAGTAACAGTCGTTATAGTCAGACCACTTTTGATTATTGACATTTTATATTAAATTTATTTATATACAGGTTTATTTGTTTGTTCAATTTGCTTTGTTTGATTTTTAACTTTCTTCAAAATTTTAATACACTTCGCATTACAAGAAAACATAATTTCTAAGTACCTTTGCGATGTGCGATCATTCGTAAAAAAGTCCAGAGAGGTCGCGATGGCAAATAACTTTAAAGTCACAAAATATTCACGCCGCGGGTTTAATGCATCTTTCACACCAATAAACGAAGCGAGGAATAATCTGCATAAAAGTATTAGTATACACGTCTTAACAACTTTATTTCTGGGAACTAACGAAATGACAATGCAAACAAGCGAAGCGTCGCTGTTGAAACCATAAAGTTCTCGCTCGAGTACGAATCTCCGTGGTTGGTTTTACAAGAATTCGAATAAATATAAAAATGTCAATAAAATCGGCGAGCGCCATGAAGATGCGTAACAACGCGTGTCGGGGTGAGAGTAACTTTTTTATTATATCGACCCTCGCTGTTATCTCGAACCTTATAAAACGCATTTTTTAGTGATCCTCGCGATGCGCAGCAGCCATCGCCTCCTTGAAATTGCGTACTCGTAAACTGCATCCGTCCCTCCTTGGACTCGTAACGATATATCGCATTATCTTACTTCGAAGTGTCGACATAATATAAAACTACATACGTATTTCTAGAAAGATATGCGTGGAAATATTTGTAATATAAGGAAAAAATAAGAATGTTATTTTCAGTCGATTAAAGGTGGATTTGAAACAAAATTATCAAATTTGAAGAGGCGTTGAGGCATGATAATTCCCAAATATCTTTCCTACTTGACATTCGACGAAGACTGCGGAACTGCGTCATACTTAGAACACTCCGTATACTAAGTACACCTTGAGAACATACGTGCAATCAGAATAGTTACTACGGTGCATTATCCAACTCCTTACACGCAGGGAATTGCGAATTTGCAGCGGCGCCTTCATTGTCTGAACATAGCGTGGACACTTTCTACTTACTACGCTTAAGGTGGTCGGTCTCTAGTGACGAGGTCGATCTGCATCTCGTGACTACATTATAACTTCTCCCTTACTTTATGATGCGCTACGAAATGGCGCCCCGTTGCGGACCATCGTCGAATGTGCAAGTCGTCCCAAACCTTTCGAGGAGAAACTTGGGGAAACGCGAATCGGTAATAAGTATGTCACATCGCTGACATTTCGACACGAAAACGGGGGATTTTACTGCAAAAATTCAGGACTTTTCGTATAAAATCGAAGTAAATCTTCGTACTTACACAGTTTGAAATAAATCGCGCTGTACGCAGCGATGTTATGATCTCCGCGATTTTGCAAAAATTTTAATTCGTTTCTACTTGACGGCATAACAGTAGAAAAAATCTCAACCGAATGTAAAATATCTACCGTAGCAGAAATCCATAAAACTAGACGAATTTTATGATGTAAATATTAGAAAGTATAATTTAAAACTTCTTTCTGTCATGGTCTTAAACTAGTAAACACAAAAATAATGTAATTAAGCCAATAACAGAAGATTTTTGCAAGATTGGACATCATAGATGTTAGCAGGCGCAAATTGCGTATTTTAGGCCCACGGAAGCATTTACTGTGTCGGTTCATCGGCCCTTGTACTTAGTAATGAGGGCGTAAAACTCTATTTTGCGCCCTTGATACAAAATTAACTAGTTTATTTAACTTTCAAATGGAAAACATTTCTTACAATGTATTGTACAGTTTAGAGATATTTTTTTGAACATAAAATTGAATATTTTCATCAATGTGGACAAAGGCAGCATGTTTACTTTTGAGTGATGATACAAAAATAAATTCTGAACTAAATTAAAAATCTTCATATCGTCATAAAAGTACCGTGCACTCTCGTAAACGGAGGAATAAAGAGTGAAACTGTGGAGGGAGGGAAACGAGTCCATGGAAAAATGCAGCTTTCTTAGGCTACGCGAGAACACGCGAAGTCGGTTGCAAATGGTAGTAAATCGTCAGTAAGTTGCGTCCTGGTCGTTAAACATGCTACATTACCGAGGAAACTTTAACTCTTCGTTCTTTTCGGTAACTTGTATAATTAAATCCTTTTTCTCATAAAACTAAGATTGATGTAACCGAAGTAATAATACGATAAAATAAAAGAGAGATTTAATACCATTGTATTTGTTGAAGATATTTTTGTTATATATCGTAGTTAATAACACGGAAGTTTCGTTACTTAATAAATGGGAATTAACAGTAGAGAACTACTTCAATTACTAATTTCTGCATCAGAATTTTACATAGAAACATCTAGCATTATGTATGTGAGAGGATTGCTTGGCAATGAAAATTTAATGGAAGAGTGGAAATCATTTATTTTTGTGGTTATTTTCGAAAAGAATAATTTTACACTTTTCTATTAACATCCACTAAGGTTCAATGGTTTATATTATTATTCTATTGATTTCTAGTAGGCAGTAGTTTTACGTGACAAAATTATCATTAAAAACTTTTGTACATATAAATATTGCGCTAATAATTGTTAGTGCGATAGTAAAATAGAAACGTGACTAATTTACAATAAATTGTTCAGATCTCGACGATTGTTTTCAAATCTGAAGTTGACAGATACAATGTTTTTTTAAATAAAAAAGTTTTCTATGTGTTTGTTTTATATTATTCCTTCCTAATTCTAAAATTTTTATTTTTTGATAGTTAAAATAGTGTCCAGTTTTGATTCGATGGAATTTTAAACCAGTAAAATGTTGTTTATCCCACTCAATTTTCTTCTAATCTTGTTTAGAATGTTCTTTCGGTTTGTCCTATATAACATTTTTTAATCTGCATTGTAATTTGTCAGCAATATTTTTTACATAAGGAACCGATGTAGTTTTTTTGTACTCAATTTTTGCAGTAATTTAATTTTCCACTAATAAATTATAAAAAAGGTTTATTTCTTTTAGAAATATAATAATTTATTAGCTGCAATGGGTATCCATTTTTTAATAAAGTAGACGTAAAAATAATATGATTTTCTTGTCTGAATCTAATCTTGGATAAATTAATTGCTCTGCCAAACATTCTATATAACGCTTTTTTATAGTGTAATGCAGAATTCGAAACGAAATGTAGATGTCAGACCAAGTTTCTTTATGCGACCAGTTTGTATCGATTTATTTATATTCTTTCCTAATAATAAACATTTCTAAACACCTGATACTGTTCCTATTTTCAATTTCTTGTATGTAGATAATTCTGTTGATGAAAGATCCGAATGTTTTTACTGTTGCAGGTGTTTAATATGAAACATCCCTACATTGAAATGATGTTTATTACTGAGTATGTTTTCTCTATATTCCATAACAATATCTGCAGCAATAGGTTGTAATAAGGAACCGATTGGTACACAATAAACTTGTTTATAATATTCGTTATAGAAAGAAAACGTAATATTGAACAATGCTATCATTAAACACCTTTTAAGTTCAATTGTTTATAATGTTATTTTTTTTTTTAATTTGCAATCATTTTTTATTCACTATTATCATAATAATGTTTGCTGAAATAGTAATAAAAGTAAAGAACGTTAGTTTTGAGAATAAGTAGTAGTTTCAGAAATTAATTGGAAATAAATGACGTTTTACATTCTTTATGCTATATAATTATTAATATTCTATTTAAATTGCCTTATGATGAACTAAAATAGAATATGCACGCCAATGTTTTAATTTTTAACGGTGTAAAGTGGAAAGTTTTTATTTTAAAATTAGAAACCATATGTATAATTCAGAATAATTTGTTTTTTTCAAAAATGTTTCAATTATCACGACGGTGGTAACAAATGATTTCAAATTCTCAATCGTAAGATCCTTGGATCAAATTATAGAACATCGAATCTTTTTAGTACTTAATTTTTTTTTTCATAAATAAAAGAATGGTCTAAAAATCGTAAAAAATGTACATTGTTACCGTCATCGTGACAACTGAAAAAAATGTTTGCAATAAATCCAAATGATTCTCAATTGTGCAAAGAAGTATTTGTTCTCAGAATAAAAACGTTGGAAAAAATATTAATCATGATGGTAATAGTAAGTTGAAATATTTGTAGCTGATGTAATGATTACACAGTAAATAATAACTATTATAAGAACTATTTGTACATAACAAAATAGTTTTTAATAATCGATTATTTAAATTTAGATAGATATGTTTTTAAAGATGATAAACAAAGAGACTGTTGTTGTATTAATTTACCAATAATTAAGTAAAAGTTTTAAACAGCTTTTAATCGTTTTTGTACCCTTGTAAGTTACTATCGCGAAATCTTTTTAAAAATAACGAAACAACGAATGTCTTAATACTGAACATTTATAACAGAATATTACTTGATCAACAACTTCACATCTCGTATGAAAATAGAATGTAAAATAAATTATGATTAGAATAAACATGTCGATTATGGTAATGAATCATCCCACTTAACACTTCTTATCTTGAAATATATAAATGAAACAATAACTTGAGTAATGCTAAAAAAGGCATGAATTTTACCATCACTTACTATTTATTTCTGTTAAAACAAGTACGAAAAAAACTCGGTAGTACGCGTAGTTTTGTGGTTAATGATCGCTATTTCGATTAACGATTAAACATTTTATGGTTTTATGGTTTTCATACAATTTTGTGTTAAATCATATTTCTATTGACATAAAATGTGTTGGACAAGTTGGATAAAATTTCTATTGAAATAAATTAGCACCAAATTTGGCTGTTAATGAACACCATGTGACTGTTGATCCGAAAACCAGATGGTATTGAAAATCACAAAAATCGACGAGTATTTAATATATTGCGCTCAGCATATTGGGTCTGTTTTTTTTAATTTAATAAAATTAATACCAGATCTGCTGTTGGCGTCTCCAAAAACCCCCGCATAATAAGTATTTTTCAAACAAATTTACCTTTAAATGTCTGTCCGATTTAGTGTAAAAACAAAAATTATGACTGATTCATTTAGTAGATACATCCTTTTGAAAAGCGATTTGACTAATAATTTTATCAGGAATAAAAAGTAACAAATGCTGAAGTCAATGTATAATTCCAATTTTCTTCAAAATCAAAATCTTGTGGCATTCCAGTACAGATAAGAAAGTCGAGAATTGAGAATAGGCTTGGTTTTTTCAAATCCGAGCAGTCAAATGAACAAAATAAATAAATATAAATATAAAAAAAAAACATTCATTACAATTGAGCAACTATTATCATGTTCAAATGTAACAGTTTTAAGATTTGAAAAATAACAAAATCGGAAAAGTTAATTTTCATATTCAAAGCATAATTAATTAAAAAATTTAATTAAATAAGCAAATATATTTAATTAAAAATTCAATCCCTAAAAAGTCCTCTATAAAAATGATTACAACATTAAAAAGACAGTAAAAATTTGTAAAAATCACTAATTAAATAAACCAACACTGCTATTTAAGTTGCGTAGCATTGCAAGTTTCATGATTCCTCTAATTAAAAATCAAAAATCTTATCACTATTTCTCTTCTTTTTCCTGTTCATTCGAGACTCGGGCGCAAAGTCGCGAAAAGCGCCCGCTGGGTCCCAGGAACCACACGCCCTGAATTCGTTTTATGTCGTACGCTTTACCGGCATGCAAAAGCTTGGTTTTTGTGCAGGTGTGACAATACAAATATTTATGGAGGTTTGCTCAAGACATAAATCGATATAATTAAAAACAAAACAAAAATACAGTTTTGTGTTATTGTGTGATCTGATAGACTCAAAGACTGGCTGTGAATTGTAAATATGATTTAGGGAAAATATGACTTTAAGAATATTGGATGCATTTTACACATTTCTCGGCCAAATGACATTCGACATAAAAATAATAAATTTGTCACAACATAACGAATCATCATCAGCTTAAATTGGACAAATAAAATGTTTGTTTTTAAACAAAATTGTCTCGATTAAATTCGAAATTTATCAGTAGTAAAATTCCACTAATCACGAGTGGACTGCTCAGGCCATGCTTGCAAGTTGCATCGGTCGCCGAAACGGTTCGGACTCTGCTAAATTTGATCTTCTGTTAATTTGAAACTAATCGAGAAACCGCAACTTTGGAACTTGGACACAACTTGGTTAAGAAGATTATTTCAATTCACGGATGTTTTGGAAACTTCACCGACTGTCCCATCCTCTGTGACGGACAAAAACGCCGAGTTAATTTGAGGCATAAAACATCGCTCCGTGTACATAATCTCGTATTTTTTGCTTCAGGTTTAGCACCGATTCAAACTCCAGGTCATTTTCTAGTTAATGGCCTAGTTTATATACGATGCGAGCATTAATTCCGTCTCTGTAGAAACACTCCGGACTTAATGCTCTACGTCCTCGTTTGCGCACAGACGACTAATTCCGTGCCGTATATTGAGATGTTAGTTAATATTTCGAACTGTTTTTAATACCGGTTTATTATGGTGCTTAATTTTCTCCGTGTTTCCCAAAGATTTGACCAAAGTACTTTTCATGATTAACAGTACATGCAGATAATATTTTAATAGCATCGACCACATCACCAAAAATGAGTTGCGTGTTTTCGAAAATATTATAAAATATGGCATTTTTTAATTATTATCGTACGATTACATTATTTCAGGAAAGTAATTTTAAGTGTTTGTTCTTTCGACGGTTAGATCTCATCATGAATTTTATGAACGGTACAATGTATCAGCTATGCATCGCTGCAGCGAAACTGGGTGACAGCATCAATATTATCTACTTTGTTTGCTCTATGAAAACAGATGGCTGTTATAGTAATCGTGGACTGGAAGATCTCTCGCAATAGCGCCCTATACGTATAGACATTTTGCATAATATCTTGAAGGCAACTTGACGATAATATTCATCATTAATGTCAGTGGAAAACTACATCGATTTTCTCAGTATTCGCTGCATTACCCTAAAGCATTGGGTTTTTAATTTAATTCGTAATGCATTGTTTTAAATAACAACTTTTATAGAAACCAATTCAAAAAAACATTCAAAATTAAAGAACCTGTATAAAATACTTTAAATTAATGACCCACAAAATTTTACCGCAAACTTTAATTTAATAAAAATTGATCAGATTAATAAAAAAATAATCAAGTTATTAAAATATAACTTGTCCAATTTGAAAAATAGAAAGCACAGAAAATTATCAAAACAATGTAAAAAAACCATTCGTTGTTGTTGAGGCTTTTAGTTGTTAACCTACATTTTGCGACGTATCTCTCAGAGTAGATATAATAGCCTGCAGGCACTGCACTTTTTTTTTATTTCTCTCTCGACTTCAACTCCTGGCATCCTACAGCCTAAATTTCTGTTAATCGTAGTAGATAAGTTTTATTTTATATTCTTACTTCATTTACGAAAAATGATAATGCTGTAATAAACATTTTTATGAAGCTATACCGGCGATTTATTAAAACGCGTAAAAATTCCATCCTGTAAAAGTATCTACATCTCTCATAAATAAAAGAAAATGGAGATAAAAAATGGCAACATTACAAGGCAAAACATAAAAAAATCTGTTATTCACGGGAAATTTATTACTCTTAATTAACAGCTGCGTACTATACTGCATTTGTGTAAAAACATTATTAAAAATATGCTCCCGATTAGTTTTTTCATAAATATATCAGATTTTTTATATGGTGTACTAAAATTTTGTTCCATTAACTTTATTAAATGTAATATAAAAATAATTAAAAGTAAAATAACTAATGAACTGAGGAAATCTCACGTCTCACCTATCCGACTGTAACTACTTGGATACTTTAAAGGTCTATTGAAAATCTGAACCTTTTCACCCGGGAATACAAACGTGTAAATGTACATGAGTGACGATCGTCACTGGATAAATAAATAATTGATTATATGTAACGTCGAATGATACCTGATTGGACTGGGTGCAGATGTCAATATTGCTTGACCGTTCCACCGCCATATTGCTGAACTGGTTCGTATACGTTTCACTCGCCTGCAATATTATCCGTTAAATGGTCACACTCGTTTTTATCAAGGCTCGCGTTTTGTACTATATCTGAGACGCAGGAATCGATTTCATAAAACGAAATGTTTTACAAAATTCTCGGCATACGCGATTTTCCGGGGGTTTCCAAACTGCTGCTCTAGGACTCGTGCTGAGGAAAAGAACATTCCCATAAGTACAACCGATCGATTGTCTGCTTTCTCGAAAAAATGAATGCATAATGTTTTGAGAATAATGAGCAAAATTTTTCATTGGTCTTTATTCCTCAAACTATTACGCACTTGGGAAATGCCTCAAATTTCAACAAATAAAAATCGTTGGAGTTTTTATATGTTGAAATTTGGAAACATCGACCAAAATAGGTATATAAATAAATTAAAAACTAAATAAAAAGTTCGCCACCACCACCATAGTCGGCCCATTGGAAAAATCGGTTTTTGGAGGAAATCGGTTGTCCAAAATCCCGCGCGTATCTCGATACTTGGCGATAACGTTACGGAACTAAATTTTGCGTTCTCTCATTTGCGTGCCAAGTACAGGAACGAGTAAGTCGAATATCTATTTTATATGCGGCCCCTACGTACGAGATCAGGAACCAATCACTTCCGCCCGACTCTCCATTGTTCGATAGACCGCGTGCCGCTTGAACCGTCTGCCAAATTGCAAATCGATATATTTCAATTTACTTCAGCGTCAAGCGCAGGTAAACGATTACATACGCAAAAGCGCTTCCTCCCGCGAAAAAGCGGAGAAACGACCTTCTATTTCTTCCTGTCTTCGGGGATACCGTTGCGCGCCTTAAACGTCTGAATAATCGACGACTTTTCGATGATTTCCTAACGTAAAAGCGATTTTCCCGTGCAAGCGACACTTTCGGGGTCCCATTGCGTCAACTGTTTCCGTTTTTGCGAAAAGTTATTTCCTAATTTTTTTAGCGACCCTCGACAATTGGTAGGAACTATCATTCGCCACGCTTCAATTTTCCCGTTGTCATGAAAATACTTCTTGGTTAGTATGCAGGCTTTTATATTCCGTCAAGTAATAAAAAATAATATGCAGGGGGTGGTACTTTCTATGCTTTCCTGTGCTAAACACGTGTCACCTGCTTTGAGGCAAGTTTCGAAGGATTCAACTAATCCGTGCGATGTCGTCGGAAGCAACTTGTAACCCCCACTACCTGCGAATCCCTCCCACTACTTTGCAACACTATCCTCCTTACCCCGTCTCGACTATTTGGCCTATCATAAAAGATCAGATTGTTCGGTTTACGAGGATTGAAGAACTAAAGGTGAAAATACGTGAATAATGGTCATGTGGTGGGAGGCACGAGGCAATTGATGCGCCACTATGAGGTTAAGTGTATGGGCCTCAAGAAAACAACGAAAAATAGATAAGTTACAGCCCCATTGTTCGAAAAAAGTCATATCATTAATGACGACCATCAAAGATTGAAAAAAAATTGACCATCTTGTCAATTTTTGAGATGTTGAATTCGAATCTGATCAGATTTACTATAATATGGCGGACGAATTAAACAAATTTACCGAGAAAATTAAACAGTAATATGAATTCTGAAATTTGATTTCAGATCAGCAAAACATAACCCGGGCACCATTTTTTCTGCCAATCGGGTGCTATTTTGTAATCTATTAACACCCAAGAGTCCACATGTTTTTCTTTTATTTGGGAGATTACTTTAGCAACGAAAACTTCGAATAATTTCAATGTAACTCCGTAACTTAATCTCTTCGAGGTCAATAATCAACTTCCCGAGGTCAAAATTGATTTTCCAGGTATATAAATTCAAATATGGCGGCTAAATTGAAACAAAAAGCGAATTTTGAAAATTTTTATTCTTATAGTTTTTTTTTTCAATTTATTAGGACACTGGGATTGAATTGAAACTGCGTACAAAGGTGCATCAAATAATTTTAAGAAAAAAGTTTACTTTTCTGAAAGACTTCACTTTTACTTCTTCATTTTCGCAAAATGGTGTCCGCGATGAAAATTTATTTGAAAACCCGGACTCTGTAACTCGAAAACTATTAGCTTTTTCCAAAAAATAGTAAGACACACATCGAGAAATATACTGAATTCGTTTTAGATTTTTTTTATGTTATTTTGAGAAATTTTTTTTACTTTGTTTAAAATTGAAAAAATTTTCACAAAATATTCAAAAATTGCTAGTGTATTCCTTGATAAATTCTAATAATTTTTTATTCTTAGCCATTTTTGTATTTGATAGTTTTGGATAAAAAAAGTGTTGAATGTCATAGTTTAGGCATTTTTTTCAATACAGACGCCATATTGGAATTTCTATTAGCTAAAATTCAATTTAGTAGACCTCGGAAAGTTGATGAGCGACCTCGAAAATATTAAGATACAGAGTTATATTGAAATTGTCGGTAACTTTCATTACTAAAATAATCTCTTAAATAAAAGAAAAACTTAAGGTAACTCCCTTAAACGTTAATGAATTAAATTTCTCCACGATATTCGAGTCTCCATTTTCAATTTTCAAAATCTGACTTCGTGTTGTAGTCTGTGACCCTTCAATATCATCGTACTTAGAATTATTTCCGTCCTCAATTTCACCTGCGCAATGTGCAGATAGTAAACACATTGATGAATTGACTAAACTCAACAACATACTTTTCAAAAATAAATGAAGGGTTTTACGTTTTACGTTTCAAAATATGACTTTGGGGGCAAAGAAATACTTTGACGTATTAGGGTTCCTTTTAAGGTCAAATTTGAGATCAACACGTCAAAAAAATGTATTTGAAGGTCTCGAAATTTAGTCAGCATGTGTGATAAAATTCTAATGAGTGTTGTTTGTTTAATTTCAAGAATACTTAGTACAGTTGTCTTCTGTATCCCCAAATGTCCAAGACTTAATGATGTCTTACCAATACTTCCTGTTACTACTCACTGCAAACGTATCTCTCATTTTAAGAATTTTTATTATTAGTGTGCTTTTTAGTAGGTAGTAAATTTGCTTTTTAGCTTCATTAAAACATAGAGGAAAAATGTTATGACTAAATTGGGAGAAATTTATTATTGGCAAAAGTATCGCCATAATGTGATAATATAACAGATGATCGTTTATTTCACGAGAATAATCAAAACATTCAAATTAATTGCACTAGTCGATAGAAGTTAATGAGTAAAAGTGAGGAGAATTTAACAGTTTTTCTATGGTGTAGGCCTTGAAATAAAGCTTAAATTTTGTAAATTTTGTCTATAATGGTAGTAAAATATTTCAAAAAACTTTAGAAAAAATATTAAATTATTAATTCCAATGTATCCATTATTTTATTAATACGAATATCGAACAATTCAATAAACTTTATTGTCACTTACATGCTGCTGTCTTGTAATACAGACGTAAGTTTTCCATTCAAACAATGATTTTATGCTCCAAATAATTTCAATTAAATGCGAGTTTATTTAGGTCTAACGAGCTTGTAAAATAAATTATTGATCGATACTGAAACTAATACTTTTTTCAAATTCAATGAATCACGTTTCAACCATGTAGTTTGGTCTATTGTGTTTTTATCCCATTGTTCAAAACCTTACTAACCTTTATGGAGTACATTATATTTGTGAATTCATTAAATTTGTGTGGAAATTTATATACCAGATTTTCACGTAAGTAAAGAAAAACAAATCATATTTTATCAAAATACTACGTGTACTGTATCGGAGTATTTTAGGAATTTTCTTTGATTACTGGTATGTAATCAATCATCATGAACTCTAATAAGTATTAAGATAAAGTGATAACAAGAAACGATTAGTATGAAAAACAAAATTACATAAATTTTCTGAAGTGGGCCACCAAAAATCAGCTCCTTAAATTTTATGCCTTTTTTTAAATTTAATTTTTAATAAATGATTGTAGATTTTCCAGAAATTTATTTAATTTATATTGAGTAATTTTCAAATAAATAATAAAATTTTCAAAAAAGACATGAAAAAATTCATTTTTTTCATAACTTATACAAAAATTACATTTATTAAAAAATATTTCATATATTTTATAAGAGATATATAACATATATTTATGTAAGAGTTTTTGACCTATAAACCTCTAAGAATCTGCAAAAAAACTAAAAGTAGTCGCTTTTTGGTGGCGTACTTGAGAAAATTTGAGTCGCGGCAGTATTCTAACGTTAAGTAGAAACGGTCGATGTTTGGTCAGGCAATCAAATATCAGGAAAACTTTTTTCACTCATTTGATCTCAGTTACTATAACCTCAAATTTGAAATTTGAATCATATTCCATACTAGTGGCGTGATAATTCCTGAACAAAATAATCGAAAAAGTGTTTTATTTTCTGTGATGATCCAAGTGGAATAAAATCGAAATATTTCCCTACTGAGACCCTTTAACTCGGTTATTCGGATAAATAGATTCGCGCGTTTACATAGATGAATAGATAACTAGATAGATATCGAGTGACTGAAGGAGCGGAAGACGAGCAGTGGGGTTGGAGACGGAAGTAGATGCTCCTTGGAATGAATGAGAATATACGGAGACGGCGCGATTACTACGCCCCGTACGGAACTTCCGGCGAGTGTAGGAAAATACCTATGCATATCCAATGAAACGTTGAGGGAACGTCAAGAGCATTTACTAAATGTCACCTTACACTCGCAAAACGTCTTTTCCTTCCCTCTTACTTACGTTGAGTATCTGTTAATGCGTCGTTTTTTATGCGAATAATATTTACTCCCGAATAAAGGAAACCCACGTATTCTATTTATTATCTGGGATATTGCAAAGTTAGAATTAGATTTTGAATAATTAATTTTTTATCCAAATGTAAATCGCCTTATCATACGGGAAATTACAAAGATTAAAAAGGGAAGGATCCCAAGAATTTAAATCTAGTGGTATTCTCGTCGCATAAAATAGCTGTGAATTAGTGTGCAGACGCGAAGGAATCCAGACTCCGAAACTCCGAGGAGAGATGCCAGGAGACCTACGCTCTCATTTCTCCAAAGAACATGTACTAAAGCTTTCCTCAGAGTCCCACATCGAAATATGCAGACGTACATATACAGTTCCTCATTCGACGTAAACTGCTTGCATTTTATTAGAAATGTTACGTAAAAATTAAGTAACTATAATCAAGACATCAATCAAGTTATTTATTTCCATGTCAAACTAAATTACTTTATCAATAATAAAAAAACGTAAGAACTTTACATCTGGATTAAAGTCATTGAAGCGTAATGTTGTCGATTATGGGCGGAAATAAGAATGAAAATTACGCAGATAAAACAAGGAATTTTCCTCGAATTCCCTTCGGTTCTTAGCTTTTCCTGGGGTATATGTTCATCATCGACATGAATATCGATCTATCTTAGCCTGTCGGCGTTACTTTGACACTGCATTTGACTCAAGGTCCATGAAGACGTTAGTCAATCTTGCGTTCTCCAAAGCCTTCGATTAAGATGGCTCCCACCGATTTCGGCTATGGGCTGCAAGACCGAGAATTCCCAAGAGAGCTCACTAATGCCCGGCTCATTTTCCACACGACGACATGAAAAAGAATTTCCCTATCTTTTATAGTAATCGTACTTTTGCAATAATCTACCGATTTCTTTTACTCGGACTTTCAGGAATCGAAACTTGCTCATCGATAGTATAATGACAGTAAAAAATGCTCCAGTTCATAAATATCCGAGTTACTTTCTTTGAATCTAAGGTATCGATCCACAATTTCTACAATTAAAACAGATTTTTAAAGATGGAACCAAACAAATGATCGATTATGATCTTAAAATACTTGACTTCGTGTAATCGCCAGAAAGATATGCGCGCCAGTGATTTATTTGGGTGGTATTAGTTTCCAGAGGCATTTCCTCCTTTAAATAATGAAGATAAAGTCGCGTCACTGAAATCGAAAAGAAAATATCCTATCTATTTCGTAGGATGGGGTGATTCGTTCGTCGGGGTTCATCGGTAGCGACTACCGCCGCGCGAATTCATGGCTGACTTCCTTGCAAATATGCTACCGCACCCGAGAGAAGCTACCAAGAAGAAAATCTCCCTCAAGAAGATGAATCTCGTACTTATGTGCATGTGAAGATCGGGGCCGCGAACGGCACATCCGGCTTCTTCAATCCCAGTCTGAAAAAGTATCTGGATAACTTCTGCACAATTTCGTCTCAAAATGTTTGTACCACGACGAAATTTATTTACTACGAGGCCAAGTATTGTGAATTATACCAAAAACCGGAAAATTTACGATAAAAGACTTGCTAACCTCTTCCTGTTTATTTACAAAACTAAACTTTTTGAGACCGTAGCAAGAGGACTTATAACCTGATGAGAAAAACAATTCGTGTCGATGTCTGACCATAATGTATGATTACTACTTAATAATTTTTATCCCAAATGAGGAAAGCAGGTATGTCAATTTCAGTTTAGTTTCTCCATTAAATTTTCTCTCTATCATATCACGATGGTTTATCTAATTACTCATAATCGACTAGAAGTCGTTCCTGGACCAAAACGGGAAACTATTGTTATCAACACCCACTTAGAATTTCTATTTCGCCTTATAATTCGATTAGCCAACTCCGGTGAGACGGCAAATAAACACGCGCACCCGCGTAATATCCATTCCGCCAACTTTCGCCCGCACCCTCTAACAAATAAACACGGTCGTCCTGCAAAGTCGGCAAAGTACACAGAGGAGGGTAACGTGACGTACCTACAATGTACAGTGGAGTGCACCGAGAATGCGAAACATGAAAATAATATTGTTTGCGTGAGTGTAAGTGCCCTCTTTCCCCTTATCTCTGAGCTGGTCCAACTTTTCACTAGAGTAGAACAATGTACCACCGGATATGCTTGCTGGAACTACGTTCTTCCACGTGTTATCGGACGTTCAAGAACTTGAAATGAATCCGCCAGTTTCCCCGAAGACACGACATCGCTCAGGTGATCTGTTTCCTATTAGTCGATGACCCAGTTCGGACTCGCATAGGACACCCTGTTTTCTCACCGTATAATACAATAAGCTCCAACGAAGCTCGCCGGAACCTTATTGATCATCGCGAGAACTTCGTTTGAGGTAACCGTAGACGTCGCATCAAGCTTCTATGTCCGCTTTGTAAATACTTATTTAATTCCATTCTATAACTTCCTCAGAAGTTATCTAGAAGCTCTCTTGAAATTCTCTGGTCACTTTCTGGGAGCAAACTGGAAGTTTTCTGAAAACCGTCTTAGAAATCCCAAGTAACGTTAATAGGAGATCCCCATACACATTAATCATTTAAGGACCAAATAGACCTAAATAATATCCCCGCATAAGATAGGTCCAAACCCTATTGGAAATGGTTGGATAAAAAAAATTTTTATTACTGATACCGCCCATAGGCCCCTCCTCAATAGTTAGGGCAAAAACCGTAATTATTCCCTTAGAAAGTCTATTTTTCTTATATCCTTACGAATACATTTTTTTATGGTGGAAGACAGTTAAAAATGAAAAAAAATGAATTTTGTGACCTTTTTATTATCTAGTAATAGCCACAAATGACCATAAAAATCTACAAAAATTTAGAAATATATTATTGATAAATCTTGAGATGGTTCGAAATTGAACTGCAGAAGAGTATACTAGAAGCCTTTTGTGAGTTTGCAGACGAAAAAAAGAATTTGTTGATTGCCACAACAAAAACAATTAAAAAAAATCTGACTAAAGCGTCTGTTACTACTGTCACCGATATAAAACTCAACGATCAGTAGAAACACCCGGAAGTGTCAGACATCTTTTCAGTCGGAATTTTCTGCTACTTTACTGACATTCAATCATTTTCATTGGAGCTTTTACTGTTGCATTGTGAAAAAGAGTCCTTCTCGATCAATTTTCTGTCTGATTTGATCACTTTTTAATATTGATATATCAGTTTCTCGGTAACAGAATAAAATGGAAAGATTGCAGTTTAATTTTTCCTATCAAGAACCTTTTTCTTAAAAAAGTGAAATGTCAGTTGGATTGAAAGAGTAATCCGAGTTTTCTATTAAGAAAATAAAATTGCCATCATTTTTTCTTTTCCTTCGTACAATGCATTTCTCTTTCATTATCCATCAACTAGATTTTGAAAATGCTTTCCATTTTAATTTTTGTTTCTTTCGATTTCTAAACATCTTTTTTTCCTAATGGTAATAGATTTTTAATTGTTTTACTTCCTTCACGAATATAATCTAAAGCTTTTCTCGTAATACCATGTTGATTGTAATTCCATGAACTCACTCGTATCTGACCCCTTTTTCACTTTCATTCTTTACACCATTCTGTGATTGCACTTTCCATTGATTAACTTTCACTCTTCAATCGCATTCCATTCTCGTACTTTCCGACATTTCCCGAATTTTGTTCCTCTTAATATTTGCCTTACTTTGCACCTAACTTTCTCGGTACCTATTTCACTTTCAACTCGGTCCTTGCTAGCTAACCATTCGAGTTTACTTCACTATTCGTCTTAGCTTTCTATTTCCTTGCTATTGTTCTCTTCGACCATTCTCTTTCTCTTTTATGTTTGCGATTTCCCTTTTATTTAATTTGCACTTTACAACATTACGTATAATTATTGTAGATTTTCTTTTACTAGTCCTTAACGATATATATTTTTAACTTTAGTTAATCCATTTTTAAAATTTTATTACGTATTATGTATATTAAATTATATATTTATTTATAATTAAAAATAATTCATTTATTACTAGTATTTAACGCAAATAAAATAGTACAGTTATTAGGTTAATAACTAATTAAGATGAAACACATTTGCTATTCATTCCTAAGGAAATTATAAATGGACTACTGCTAAGGAGCATTTGGCATGTACAAATGTCTTGTGCCATAGATACTGCAGGAATCCCTGCCTCGTCAGATACCAAATACAACGGTGGTCGACCTCTGACAACGACAACAGCTCGGTTCTCAATGTGTCAGAACCACTGACTACTTTGGATAATTGTCTTACAATATACATTGTAACAATGTACTTGATTACCCATCTCGAACTTTGAAATTCTAATCTTAATTTAAAATTATTATAAATTATATGTTTACTTTCAGCTCATAAAATAAACATATAATACCATCCCTTAAATAAAGTTTTATCCGAAAAAAGTGCAAAATCGACTATTTTCCTTCCTCGCTAAACACATTAGTACTGAAATAAGTATCCAAATTTACAAATCGCCCTTTATTTACGATCGCAAATACGAACGGAAGTTTACAAATTCGTTAAAATTATAAGCGGTTCGAAAGAACAAAGAAACACAAAGAATGGAACTTTGTTTCCGTTCAAAAGGCTGCGTAACAGTTTCATAGAATGTTTATGATTTGAATTCCGACTGTTTCCAACAATACGTCTGTGCATTAATTATTCGCGCAACAGGGTGATCGTAAAGTTTCGTGCCAAAGCTATTGAAACGGTAAATATGTCGCTGGTATACGTACGGAAACATTTATTTTCATTATGTGCTATGTTTTACCGAAACATAACAACTAATTTTACTTCAGAAATATCATCAATAATTGTTTAAATGCGAATAACCGGGAATATTATCAATTTATGATCCAATTTCATATACATTAATCCTTTGTCGTATGATATGCAACTTTAATGACGATTGTATGCCGAAGTGTAAAATAAAATTATACAAAAAAATGTAGTTAGTTAGTATGTAAACGGCACGAATTTATTAGCGCCTATTTTCGTAAGCTCTTTATGATAGTTGCCGTAATTTTCTGTTGCTCAGACCAAAATCGGTCGTCAAGATTTGAGATAACCTAACCTAAAAGTGCAAAAAATGCCGTTTGTGTCCATTTTCAGTAAGTTTTTGTGGCGAAACAAAATGTTTGTTTAACAAAAACCTGATTAAAGTGCTAATCATCATTTATAAATTGCCTTTTTAGTAATTCCGATAAGAATTTTTAAAATCGAGTTATCGAAGTTTTTGTGAAGGTACAATTATGATTTTTATACATTTAGTAAATGTGTAAGTGTATAAAAGGAAAACTAACACTCATAAATCTGAGTATATAATTTCCGAATGTTTTCGAGGTATTGAATCCAAATCTGCTTGCTTATTTTATTATTTATTTTCGTACCTTTTCATCTTTTCTAAGTGTATCAAGGCCAGAATCCTGCCTTGACAAAAAATATTCCTATCGCAATGACTAAAAAATTATTTTGAAACTGATGAATAGCACTTTAATGTGCGTCTGACAAATTGCGAACAATTTTCGCCAAAAAGATGTTACTTAAAATAGGCAAAATCGGTGGTTTTTGTACTTTTAGGTTAGGATATTTCAAACTCTTGACGTGATAGATGAATTCTGCAGCTATTACTTTGTTGGCTTGTTTAATTCGCTAAATATAGTCATATCAAAACAAACATTTAATAGTTTCGACGTCATATCCATGGCTGGTACGAAGAACCAAACATTCCAAAAGCGAGGCAAAAAATCTCTCGGTTTTGGGACCAGTAACCGGACATTTCGGCAGTTGCGACGAATAACCGGACATTTCGGCAGTTGCGACGAAAAACCGGACGCTTTAAATGTTTACGACGAAAAACCGTTCATTTTGTAGTGTGCGACGAAGAACCGGACATTTCGCAATTGTGCGATGAAGAACCGGACATTTCAAATGTTGCTACTTTATAATAAATCGCTAAAGAAAATCTTGAAAAGTCCGGTTCTTCACAGCGATGTTGTCAAAAGTTTGGTTCTTCGTCGAAAATTCTGAAATGTCCGGTTCTTCGCCGAAAATTCCAAAATTTCCGGTTCTTCGCCGAAAATTCTAAAATGTCTGTTTCTTCGTCTCATGTTTGAGATTCTCCATACCAGCCATCGATATACACTTGACAGACGTAAACTAGTTAACGTTAATACTCATCGCAAAGTATTTTATTTACTTAAGAAATACATCATTGTGAATGTTTTTCAAGCAACTGCTGATTTTCAGTCATTAAATGAACAAATACATATAATGATGAAAGCAAAATCGAAATCGTCTTTTTTTTAGTTGTTTATGTATATATATTGAAGTTCTCCAAAAGTGTCCTACAAAAATTTTTGTATTACATTAAATCTGTTGTTTGAAACGTTAGTTCTAGATAGTTGCCTAAACTAATAAATATAACAATTTAAATTAAAACGTGGGCAGATAATTTATTCAAATTTTATTAATTCTCCTCATTACCATTTTCAAAATCATTAAGATTTCAATTCATCAAGGCCTACGAAAACACAATAAAAAAACCACGAATAACCCAAACTTTACTTTATTGCGTTCTCGTTAGGCAAGCGTGCAGTTTTCGTGAATATAACTTTCGCCATCGTTAGAAATTCGAATTGTTTCGAAGTAAACGTCTCGAACATAAGATCGCACTTCATAAGTCGCAACTTTGCGTGCTGCTGGGAACTTTGTCCAACTCAAAACTGCGTCAACTTGCCCTGTTTCAAAGTGAATTCATTTCTGGCACAATGGTCGCGCTTCTTCGATATGCCGATGGTAGAATAATGCGAATCAACGAATTCAATTGTTCCATACGAAAATGTCTTAAGTGACTACTAATTTAGTTTAGTAAATTGTTATTATTTTATGGACAAATTAATTTCTTGTTATTTGCAGTAGGAATAAATGTCTTAAAAATTCCCAAAAGATCTCTAAATCTTATGCACCGATTTCAAATATCTTTTAGATATTTATCAGACATCTTTTAGAAACTTCGAAAATATATTTTAGAAGGAGATTTTCCACAATTTATTGTCAATTTTCCTTTATTTTACGTGATCTTTATTATTAGTTTTTTCAATTTTTATCTTTGTGAAAGAAAACAAATAGCAATTTTTTTTTATTAGCAGAACGAACTTTTTGTCTGACACGTTGTAAGCTGAAATCGAGCACGAAGCCCGTGAGTTTTTCCAATTATATTTCCCTGTACTCTTTCGTCCCACAGTGCATGTCAGATTTACCTCAATCAGATTTCCATGCATTTTTACCGATATATGACGAGAAGGGGGTCTATTACGTCCGCGTCGTCAGTTGCTCAACCCTTCGAGCTCCTTTCGCGCCTTTTGCCTTAGTGTATCAGACCTGCAATTTTATCCGTCGACGGCACAAGCGACGTACCGTGAATTTTTATAATTATTGCGGAAGCTCTTTCGTTACCCTCGTATCGAAGCGATTGTTACGAGGAACAAAAGTCAAAGAGTACCTTGAATAATAATCATGCCAGTGCATTATCGACGACGGCCCTAGGGCGACGAGTAACGACGTTGCCCGCTCTTCTCATTAACGACGAAATTGATTTTTCTTCGGTCTTGGGTATTGGTAGATTTTTTGAGAGGATCGTGCTGAACAATGTGGCGGCTTAAGCACGTCGTCGAATGTGGTGATCGCTAGTAAGGATTATTTTTCCTATAAGTTCTTTTGTCTCACGATACTCTTCGCTGTCTTTCTTCACGTTTTGAACATGCAATAAATTGTCAAGTAAAAAAAAACTGAATACAGTCATTACCATCCATCTTGTTCCAGATCCACATGTCGGTAATTGGTTCGCCTGGCGTTGCTAATTGTTTGCCGCCCCCGACGAATGAGAGTGCAGCAGGGAACTTAATGCAAACTAAAACATTTAGCGGCCATAGTTCAGACTTAGGATTCAAGGAAGTCGTAGTCCAGCATTTAATTCCTAATCCTATGACTTACGTCCCGGAATTCCGAGTCAGTTGTACAGGGTAGGAACTTTGTTAACACGCAATGTCTTCCAAGTTACAAGGGTTCGTTGTATTCTGTTCGACCATCAGCCTTGCATGTGCAAGTGAACTTTCAGTACACCGAGGCACTTCTCTGCTATTTGAAATCGAGGGCCGAATCAACTCCGGCAAAGTTTGTGCCCTCCTTTCATTACACGTGAAGTGGATCGTCCAAATTTTCATTTCCAGGTGGCGAGACAGAAGTTTCGTTTGTTAATTTTATTTACGTAAATTTTCAATGTTTTTAGAGTACTTGTAACATGTAATAGCTACGGAATATAAAAGTCCAAACATTTATAAACAAAACAGTTCTTTATCAAATTTGTGTAGCGTGCACGGAACTTGATTTACGAGCGTTTCAAATACAGGCGTATCAGAAAGTGTCACGTGACTCACGCTCCTCCCACGAGAGAAGGAACAAAGACTTAGGCGCGCACTGATTGGTCAGCTTAAATCGGCTGTAGATTAAATTCTACGTATCGGATGAAAATTTTGTAAAGAACAATTTTGTTTATAATTTTACTGCGCATCATCTCCAAGAATATTATATATATATCAATAGTTGTATTGTACACGGAAAATATCGTATTAAATTAAATCAATACTTTGCAAGTTGGCAAGAAAGTTCTGGCGAAATATTAAAACTGGCAGAAAAGTCTACTAGAGTATCTCGTCAATTGAATTTTAAGCACGCGCTACTGCTCAAATATGCAATTGAAATCGCATTATCATAAAAAACATCGTCGCATCCATCGGTATCGAATTTAATTAAAATTCGAGGAAAAGTTGAAAATGGTACCGATTGAAAGTTCTTATTAATTTTCGCGATAATACAATAAGAGCATAAATTCAAACATTATCCTCTCTAAGATAGTATTTGAAATAATCAGACAGAAGCGAGGTACGTGGCCGGCATTCGGTATAAGGCGGATACCCGTTGTTAAGTAAGTTTAGTGCGAGCCTCAACTTGGATTCTGACCGTCTGTCAGTGTACTCGGCTAGACTTGTTCAACGATCCGTTGGGTGTGAAAATCACGATGATAAGTTATAACCAAGAATATGACGTCTTAAGAAGCGAAACATCTCGGGTACCGAATACTCGATCAAATTTGCAATTCGCTTCGGCTCTGATTTTACGCGATGCGGAATGAATTATTTAAAAGCTCCGGCAATGAAATCAAGTTTATCAGTAGCCAAATAATAGGTTTTAACGAAGATGTTAGAAAATTCTTAGTTTCAATTTCGAATAAACTTTACGTTTGTATAATAGTTGGGAAACAAAAGCTTACATTCCAGTAGTTACGACCACAATATTTCTGGAATTTCTCGAAATCAGCCTGCAAAGTGTCAGAGTCTTGAAATATTAATAGGTGTAAGCCGTGCACCGAACTGCCCTGTTTGAATTTCGCGATTAAGGCGTGTAAATGCTGCCTTAAGCGTTAAAGCCCCCCGGTGTTGAACATTTCTATTAAATATTGATCGAGTTTCGCCTTTCGCATGGGAAACGTTCGTAAAACGTCCCAGGTTCGACTTTACTAGTATAGGCTACCGTCTATGAATTTTACAGGCAATTGTTACGGACTGATTGCGAATTTACACATCGTCCGAGTTTCAGGCCAATTAATTAACCGATGCAACTCCATTATTTAAAATCGTCGTGCTATGAATTTCATAATTAGGGAATGTATTAACTAGGTTGAGAACGAAGAAACAGCGAAATGTGACAATTATATTAGTTAATTATTAGTGCTTTTTATGACTTCTCTAAGGACAATTTTTAAACATTTTTATTCCATTGGATTCTTTAATAAAAGTGTAAGAGAAATTTGATGTTATCGTCTCCAACCAAAAGCACTTTTTGGAAATTGGTATCCATTTGGAAAATTTTAATTCCGAAAAGAATTTAGAACATTTCTGATCATAAATACTCAATTATATGTGACGCTCGAAATGCAATACAATGTAGTATAGTTGGGGTGACATGAAACGTAAAATTGGATTCCTGATGTAAGCGTAACAAAGAGTTCAACAATAATAAAATGGGAGGAAATGTGAGGAAAATAGAGGAAAATTTAAGAATAGAGGCTTCCGTCTTGAGTAAACAGTATTTATATGCACTTCAACGATTGATTTTTCAATGCACGTAACATTTTCGAAACTAACATATGTTATAGTAATTTGAAAATGATAATTGTGTATAATACTAGTAATGAACTTCAAACAAATTCTTCAGATAATTATGAATTTTACAATATAAATGTAAAAATAAGCCGATTTGGAAATATAAATAAAATAAGTCAGGTATTTCTAATTTCTTTTAGTAAGCATCATTTATTATGGTAAAATGAGTGAAGAAAATTGACTCCACTTTTACTACTCATAAATAAATTAGTAAAATAATTTAAGCTGGTTAATACTCAACGTTTTAAGCTTCCACAAACCTGTAACAGTTTCTTTTGTACTAAAAAATATAATATATTGAAATAAAGACTAAATACTTTCGTGAACAAAAAAAAACGGCATTATACTAATCAATTAATTAGTTATCCAAACTAACTTTTTATACGGAACTTAGATTAACCTTTTAACGCTCTGATTTATATAAAATGTTTATATTTTTTAATATGGCCGACAAAACATAAAAAAACACATGAAGTTTTCAATTTTTATTTAAAAAAAAAATGTAAATTTAGTTACGGGAACATTGTTCAATCTGGATGAAACCATAGATCGAATGGAATAGTGACTTGTACTTAGTGTAAGAGTCGTAATTTCCAAATTCAAAGTGGCGAATTCACAATGGCATTTTTAATTGAAAACTTATGGAATATCGGATTTCTCAATGTTTTGAAGAAAGTAATTAGATCTAAAGATCACATACGAAAGAGTTACACATAATCATGAATTCGTAAATAGAAATTCAAAATGGTGGCTGAAATATGTTAGGCGGATGTTGACAAATGCAAAGGTTATGGATAAATATGCATCAAAAATGAATACTAAAAGAACTTATATGTTTCCGCAGGTAATGATTAAGAATCTGAAGTCGCAATGTTAAATAAAAAATGTCAACTCAAATATGCGGATGAAGCTTTATAAAGAAATTAATTGTACAAAAAAAATTGCGACATGAGCACATGCGGAACGATGTTACTGATTTAAATAAATAGTCAGTTTCGCATATTTATTCTATTAAACTATTAAAGTCTTTTAGACATATATTATTAGAGCAGCCATTTTAAATCTGAAGCGACGACCATATTTGAGTCGTATATATGCGTCGGCCATATTTGAGCCGCCATATTGAAGAGTTACATAACGACCTCTCTCGCAATTATCGCATAAAAATTCATGTAAACGCTCAATTTTATGCATTATTATCCAGAACGGGTTTTTTCTGGTTCGTCCGCCAATTTTTATGCCACCATTTTGAATTGCGAAATTCTGACAACAAATGTAAGATCAAAAATAACTTTTAGGAATATACTTATTACTGCTAGTTACATTATAAAAAGAAAACATTGAGAAATGAGATATTGCATAAATTTTCTCAATTAAAACCGTCATTTTAAATCCGACATTTTGAATTTTGAAATTACGAATCTTGTACTTTCAAGTACAAGTTATTATTCCACCTGATACATGGATTTAACGAGATTGAACAACTTTATCGTATACAAATTTAACATTTTTTAGAATAAAAAATAATAAAATTTCCTTTGTTTTTCATGTTTCGGTGGCCATATTAAAAAATCTATTCGTAACACCAAACAATTAAGCTTTTCGCCTGAATTCGGTCGCTCTGTATACCTTTATGCCAATGGAGTCCTAATAATACTACTACTAATAATAATAATATCAACATTTAATTTCATTTCTTCGAACAATCAAATTTTTAAAAAATTTGCAAAGAACAAAAAACGCTTAGAATTCATTACATAAACTATGCTAACATATTGTCAGATTTTTTTTAAAATAATTTAAAATGCTAAAAATAAATGTCTGGAAATAACATCTAAAAAATCTGAAAAAATTCCACTATTGTATTTCAAACTGAATTCTAAAAACTGTTCATTTTAGCATAAATTTTCATTCAAGACTCTATTTTCTGGTCGTTACAACAACGTGAGATATAAAACTAAATTTTTTTTCTGCAAATTCAAATATTTTGACCATCTTTGTATATAGTTTCGATAGAATCCCAATATTGTAATAGCTTGATAAAAATTAAAAATATAAATTCCCAATCTTTTTGATTTTTTTTTCAACTTTGACGCCATATTGGAATTCCTAATGACTGAAACTCCATTTTAACCTAGAAATCCTGAAAATCAACTTTGAAAATAGTCGAATTTGTACCTTTCAAGTTTTTTCAATCTATTTTTTGACAAGAAATACTTCATTTGAAGCAAACAAAAGTGTCTTTTGGGCGTTAATGGGTTAATTTAAATTTGTTATTATTGTTTCACAGTTCTTTTATTTTCATGGTCATATTCTCTAAAGAGAGCATAAGTATGCAATCAGGAAGTGTTGTTTTCGTTGCTCAAATTATTTTGTGGTGGAACCTTATTTAAAAGTTAAACAACTTGATTTGAGTAACCACGTACATTTTATTAATATGTTAGCACAACTATTTCCTTGATTCACACAATTATTTAATAGTTGTATCATCATTGCTTCATTGAACAAAACTACTGAAACTTTTTTGAAGAGGGCCATAATCATAATTCCTGGCCGAAAATTAATGTTTACCAAAATTTTCAAACATATCATTTTTTTCCCTTCTTTTGTTTATAATTATTCTTTATTTTCATCAACCACCTTCAATTTTGAATTCATAATATGCCGTGTTTTTATTTATATTATTAAGTCAATGACCGTGTATATGTATACTTATTTTTAATTTTCACCGGTCAATAAACTCATAATTAAAATTTATTTATTACTCAACAAAAATTAAGAATGCACTGGTTTTATACTTTTCGAGTCGATCGAGTTCATGTTTTTATTATCCCTTTTTAATATTTTTAGTCTTCATCATTGAATAAGCCCAAAGTTTTAAGGATTCTTTACACCTTCAAAAGTAAGATCGGAACCTCTCGTGCAAAAATTACAGGCAAAAAGTCATAGCGATAAAAAGAAAACAAACTGACAAATAACACTAAATGCCACCTAAATCATCCTAATCAGACCTAACAAAACCGGAACTGACCTAACCTAACCTCAACCAATCTGACTTAACGCAACCAAAACCAACTGAATATGACTTACCCTAAACCAACCTAACCTAACCAAAACTAACCGAACCTAATCTATCTTATACCAGCATCATCAAACATTAACTAACCATGTACAGTACACAAATAAACAATGTCTACAGTTCTTGGAAAATTATTATTAGAAATTTTGTTCTACGGAAATTCAAGAGGAATCGAAAGTATTCTTTAAATATTTCGAAATAACGTACAATGTCAAATGTATGAAAAAATCGAATTTGGTTGCAGCAACTAACGTGAGCACTAGACACGAAAATGGTTTGTGCAAATAATTAATCTTTTGGAACAACTATATTGGTTCATCCAACTATTTATTAGTTGAACCAATGTTTAGAAACATTACCTCATTATACAGCATACTTGAAAATAAACTTGGTTAGAATAACTAATAAAGAATACATTGGTTAAGATAAATAGCTGAAACTACCGAAATAGTTATTTGCGTGTAATTGCACCAATCGGTTATATAGTTGTTGTAAATAAATGATTGTCTACAGCTCGAATTGTTCCACCCAAGTGCTTCTTAAAGATATAGTAACCGAAAGGTGTATTTGGTCAATAATGCTATAGAATTAGTTTCTTTTATAACAAAATCCATAATTGAGATGACTCCGTAAACTGTTTAAAATGGAAACCAAGTAATTTTTTGATAAAGCCTCTGATTTCCACTGCTTAATAATAGAGGTCCATTGTTAGACTGTCAATATTTCAAAGGTAATCATAATTTCAAAAAATATAGAAAAGGTAGCAAGATACTCATTTTTACATGCACTATAAATCTCTACAGTATTTAAAAAAAGAAATATACAAAATTCAAAAGAACGTAGGTGTTTCGAATTCAGTAGTTTCCCCAATGTACATCCACGTAAAACCGCGCAAAATATTCCTATAAATCCCGAGTAAAAACAACATTTGCATAAAAACATGCTTTCATCCGACGCTTTTGTTTAGCTTTTCCAATAGGATCAGGTTTTACAAACTACTTCACCAGGAGTTCTAAACTGCAGATGCACTCGGGATTTACAGGAGCGCCAGCTAGCGTCCACGTAATAGATCGTTTCGAATGCAAAACGGAAATTTTACGTCGACGCCCCGCCGCATAATATCTATAGGTTATGCTAGTCGAATTAGCCCGTGGGGTGTATGGTATTCGCCGGGTGCATTAATTAAGCATCGTATACCTCAGACATTACCATAGTTAAGTCTTCCGGCGGTGGCTAGTTCGGTAAGCGTAGTTAGCACAAGCGTCGGCGTAAACTGGGATAGCTACGAGAAAGTGAACAGCGGGGCTTCGACCCATATACGGTAGCTCTTGTTAGAATAAACCCTTTCCAGGATATCAGGGATCAATTTCAGGCGTCTTCGTTACAATTATTAACCCGACGTCCAACCAAGGCGTCCTTTTGCGATACCCACAGGAGACTAACTGTCGATGTCCTTAGGCTAAACTGATGTTTGCTAATAATTCAGAAACATTCGACCATTTCACGCTACGCTCACCTTCGATAAACCTATTCAGAGACCTATGTAATCATTGGAATTTTGATAAAATTTACATTTCTGAAATAGGTTATGGTAAATTTCCTAATTATTTTGATTATACTAATTTTGTTAGTCATATATTAGTATTTCGAATATAAGTTTGGTTAAGTATTACTTCTAAAGCCAATAAATATCTGGATAGCTTATATTAAAAAATAACATACCGTTATAACGTACCGATGTATGACCAAACGGGTTGGTGTTAATAACAGATTTTACTGATATCTACAGAGTATACTTTAACTAAGTAATACGCATGTAAGGTATCTAGTGTTATCTATTGGAATGCCCTATAACACTCCACATTTGAAATTTTTTGGTAGTAAAGATTTAAATCTAACCTCCATGTCAATGGAAATAGTATATTTCGATACATGTGCGTAAAATAGGATTTTACGCACGGCTTTTTAACATGGGATTAGATAGGCCGGTGTGAAAAATCGAATTCTTACGTACTCGTGTCGAACCGTATTTTTTGACATACTATGTGGAAAATTTGTGCGGCGTTTTTTGTGTGTCAACTACGACCACAATATTCCAAAGTAATATTCCATCCATATTCCAGGAACATTGAAATGTCCAACGTTCGGAATATCCTTTGGAATATTACAGGAATATTGAAATATTCTGGATTAGAAATATTATAAACAATATAAATTTTGTTAGAATATTTCAAAAACTTTCAAATTATGTAGACGAAATAATAATGCGAAATGGATGAATATCATTTTTTAAGCTGATTTCAGAATATTTCTTTGAGGTGTCACAATAATTATTTAATGATTATTCCAAAGGAATATTCCGAACGTTGGACATTTCAATGTTCCTAAGTTCAATATCCCAATGTTCCCAAAAAATATTCCGGGAATAAGGATGAAATAAAGTGTGATATTGGGATAAATAATAGTTTCAATATACTAAACTAATGGTTAAAAATAAATTTCCAACAATATTATTCAGGATATTATTTTAATATTTACCCGACCTGTAAATAAATTTAATTTTCTTGTATTGAGATATATTATCTATTATTCATTTATTGACTGTTTTGTAATATTGATTACATACATTCAACATTTATTTGTAAAATAATTTTAAATTAAATGTACCTATTAAAACTATATAAAAATTAATATTTAACACAAATATGTGAAATTGTTAATTGTTTTTTAAAAAATATATCTAAATGTTTTTATAATTTTTGTAGACGTTTTTGGATTTTTTGCATATAACAGTTTTTTTTTCAAATTTAGAAATAGCTCTAAAGTTTTTGTTTAAATTCGGACCTGTTTTTCAAGCGATTTCGAACATTTTTTCTTAAAATTGACCGTACTCGCGTTAAAAATCATTAACGTTTACCCTGCCAATGCGTCATTTTAGACGCCATAGTAGAATTGATATATTGAAATTAATTTTTATAGGCCCGTGACAGTAGTTCAAGGTCTTAATGCACGATTTTAAAATGTTATATGTGAAAACAAAAGGTACTTCAAGATAAAAGTGACCTTTGACAAAAAAAAAGTTCGAAAAAATCGTGTTCTTTAAATTTAAAACTAAAAAAATAGCATGTATTTGTGGTCTGACGGCATTCTAACCTGCGCTAATCGAAAGAGCATACCCAAAAATAGTCGGATATGGACTTTAAGTAAGCTTTTCTCCGGTTTCAGTTAATTGACCCTACATCGAACTTAGAGTACCCGAAAACTGTAACTGTAGCGTTAAAGGTTTAAAAGTGCAAATTCATTAAAAAATATACGGAAACTAAGGAGAATTGTTGAAAATTCATTAAAATTAAAGTAAGAGTAACATTTATGGCAAATATAAACGTAGAAGACATTAAAAAACACCAGTAAACATTGAAAAAATAAATTTGATAAACATCATTGAAATCTAATAATTGACTGAGTTAATAACACGTAAACATATTTAACGGTATTTGTAATACCTGAACTAAAATTAACGAACATTTTATTTAAAAAATTGGAAACCACTGACAACGGTCTTAAATTTAATCACTGTTCAAACAAATTTCGTAACAAATCATGAAATCGATCAATATTGAAAACAAATGATAAAAGTGATTAACAGATGGAGATAAATACGTCAAAATACAAAATAAACATTGCGAATGAATAAACACCAGCTGAAGTAATTCAATTAAATAATGAAAATCATACAGAATATAATGAAGAATACAATACTAAATAAAAAATCTCTCAAAAATATCAGAGACAAAAATAGAAATAATAGAAATTGCAGTTGTCATCTAAAAAATGTCAAAAAATAAAAACGTATTAAGGTAATTCTTAGGATAACATGTTTATTCAATTGATGCAATATTTAGAGAAAAAAATATTTCAATACAACCAGAATCTATACCGAAATTTGACAGTGATCGCCTAATCAAATGTGAAATTTCTTACTATTTAAATTAATTATTATTTAAACAAATTTTACACTTTTGGTTTTCTCAGCATACATTGTGTAATATATTCTGTAATTTATGACTAATCAAATGTTGTAAATGATTTACTTTATTCATCTCACATTTTAGTTATTCAGTAGGATAATAACCACGTTAAAATTTGAATTTGCGTAAATATTAAAAATTAAATAAGTTATATTAAAACACATAATTTGTAAACTGTTATGGATACATTTCATTCATCAATTTTTACAATGATTAAAATTATTCAATATCAAACGCATGCAATCTTATAGACCCGGGTTCGAATCCCAGTAGGAATGTTTTTTTTTTAATTATTTGCGATTATATAGAATTTATGGATGCATAAAATGTTTAAAATTTAAATTAATAAAGGATAGCTCAAAAAAAGGCCGAAATGTAATATTTTGTGACATTTTTTTTTTTTTTTTAATTTTATGTCGACTTTTCTGAACCCATATAGGGACTAAATCGAAATGGGACCTACAGTTTATGAAGGTGGAATCCGCACCAAAGCTAAAATGTATTGGACAATGCCCAACCTAAAATTTTTCTACAATTAGATCGCGAAATCCAAAAAATCATAAATTTCTTTATTATTTTTAGTTGATGTATTGGTTTTTTGAATTTCCTCAACAAAAATGGCATTTTTTGAACTCTGTAGGGCAGCTGGGGTATAAAAATGTGTAAAAATGATCTTATCATTATAAATATTCAGAAAAATATCAAAAAATTGATGTGGAAGCTAACAATTAAAATCTACGAATAAGGTCTAATAGTAATTCCCTTCTCTCAAGAAAATGGCATTATAAACAAAGGGTTACTGTCCGACAATATCACTCAATACTCCTCTAGAAACCTGGCGAAATATCAATTCTAAGGAACCTAAGAGGGACTTTCCAAGTGGTTCCGTACACGCGAGGGTCGGCAATTATACGCAGCCCTCCGGTTTATGTCGCGTATAAACCGTTTAGGTTTTAGCCTTTAAACCGGTTAAAAGTCAGCAGCACCTGCTGAAACGACCCGGTTACACGCATGAGCCTTTTCTGCACATTACGTGAGCTCGTCCGCGAGTGACGCTCGAGAATTACGACAGTAAATTGAAGTGCACCACTGTCTATATGTCTGGGTATATATACACACATGGTAGTCGGCGACTAAACCATTTGTATGGTTCAAGGAATATAAAATCGCCGGGAGACCACTGGCCGCGTTCCAAAAACTTTGATCTGCGAATCCCGAATGCATTCGATGGTATTGACGCGAATGCGCACTGCACCTCGGACGTCGGCGTATTTTAAACGAGTTTTCTTATGTATCACTAAGAAGATCCAGTAGTTCCAAAATAGCATGATCTAGTAATATTTTTGAGCTGTAAGTAATCCCTTTGTAAAAAAAATGGATCAGCAGCCAGTAGCTCATAAAAGTAATCTCTAAAGAGTAAATAGAGACTCCCACATAATTGAACGATAATGTAAATGACAGTTTTATCAAAGAAAGCACATAAAAGCTCAACAGTAATAAAGATAGAAGTCAAGGTTCAAAGGTGTGCCTTGCATGACTGTTGATTGTAAACTTCGTTGGGCGTTATATCGCATGCTTTTATTCATTTGAAAGCGTTGCAGATAGTGTCTTAAAAGAGTATAATAAAATATCAATAATATGACGCACATGCATCAACGCTATTTTTAGTAATTTGCCTACATTTTAGAGACGTAGACTAAAGCCACTACTTCAAGTGGTACGGCGAACGTCCCACCGCGGACGGACTCTATACCACCTGGGAGACTATCAGTATCCGATGGGACGCTGACACCACTCGCTGGTACAAGAACTGCCCCAAATCATTACAGATGTATAAAAATATATTTTCTTTATTGTAGTTTTAATTGATTCATCAAAACCAAGTGCAAGAAATGAATTCAAAACATTTTCTGTTAGATAGTACATGCTTATAATATTGAATCATGTTTATGATTATATTTAGCACAATAAATTGTCTGTATCAAAACTAAGAATTACTTTAAAGTACTCACATTTCGAACGTTTGTAAATACAGAAATTTAAAACTCGATGTTGGTTAACAAGAAATTATTGTAAACAAAAGGTTTAAAAACAATATTGGTCATAAAACAACAGTAAAATCATCTTTAACAATTTATTCGTAAACAGATGCTGGAATAATCGGTATTATTGATGAATAATGCATGAAATTAACATGCATTTTGATCCAGTCATTTTGTCGCCGATAAACATCCCACTGTTAATTACCAGTTTAAAATTAGTTCAGCGGCTAGCACGCTTTCGTCGCTTACGTTTACCGCGCTCATTATCGATTCCGTATTTTCATTCCGACATTTACAATTTTCAACATTCAGCAAGATAATTATCGAAAATTCTAAACCAGAGAAGAATGGTCAGGTGAATTTATTATTATTCATTAAGGGTTAAGTAGACGAGTCATTTTCAGATCGTTAGCAAAGTACTTTAATTAGTAGCGCGCGATTATCAGTCTTGATTTTGTTTTTAAGAAATGTTTAATTCTTTATATCTTTATTTTTATTACGATCAAATGAAATGAAAACAACCATAAACATTCATTTTCGCAAATTTTGAAGTAGAAGCATTACTGTTCAGCGTTAAAATAAAATTCGATGAACCGAAACATAAATATTTAGGTGGAAGGACCACAAAAAATTCGAAATATGTAATAATTTATTGCCCTTGTTTATAAAAAATAAAACTCGTCATCTGTAAAATACTTGATGAATATGTATGGTATAAAATCCACAGTATCAACACTCGTTAATCGAAATGACATTTCGCTCGAAATATTTATAATTAGAGTGCAATTTATTGGTTCATATATGGCGTAAATAATAATTAAGTTGCTGCCGGTGACGATAAAAAATTTCCACGCTTTTCCAATATTTTATCATCGCATTTATTTTTGTAAGCATAAAAAAAAATAATCCTTTGAAATATAAGGTGGTGTAGTATGAGCAAACATGTCTAAGTATGTTTAGTGGTGCAATTACTCAAAGTAATTGTTATTTGTTCTCAAAACAGCGATTTGTGGCATCCGTCTAGAATATTTGTTTATATTCTATGCAAATGGAGTTTGTAAGCACGTAGCAAGCTGGTGTTTCCTTTGGTTAATGAGTCTATCAGTGATATATGCCAGCCGCTATTATAACATACAAATCGCAATGCTTGTATGCTTTATGTATACATCCAATCCTAGAACTCAATTACCGACTACTTCATTCCTATCCATTGGACTAAGAGCGAGGATGCTCGAAATTTTAATCCAATACTATAATTATATAGAAAAATGTTCTATGACATTAGGACGCTAAATTGATGCATCAAATGACGAAACAAAACCACTTGAAGGGTGAAAAGTTCAAATGACATTAGAGAATGATGTCCATCAATGCCGGTATTGATGACGATGGATTTTTAGATCATTATGACGTCATAAAACGTTAAAGGCAGAAGATGATTGACTCCATATCTTAAGAGATAAAAATATGCTAGTGATTTCAAGTATCAACAAAAATTTGGTTTTTAATAATCACACATGTATCATATATTCATTTTTAATGATCTTTGTATGAAGCATTAAAATAAAAATGACATAAACTGTTAAAATTTCATCAGCGAACGACGGGCATCACATATTTGAAGTTACACAAATTGAACAATATTTACATGGACTTTTTTTTAACACGCATGAAAAAGTAACAAAACCAAACTATAAAATGCTGCATCTATTGTTTACATCCACTTTAAAAAGATCAGGTTACTCGGTATGCATTATATAAACATTAAATTCAGCGCATATTGATGTACTTTCCCGTTACGCGTCACGCTTTTATGACTGTATGTATGGGAAATAGAATTTTCGCATTACGTTGACGTTACTGCACAAGAATTTTATGTGAAACCTGTATTAGTATAGCGAAGGTAAACTTATATGACGCATAGCATGTAATGTGTGTCGATGCATTACATCAACCAATAGAGGGATTGTGAGGATTCGATGAGAAGGTCTTCAGTACATAAGTAACAATTCAAACTGAAACTTCTGTCTGTATTTTTTTATTTCTTCTATCCACAATAGAATATTTTTATTTTTTCTAAAAACATACTATTTTTTAGTTTGGGACCACTATTTTTTTTAGTTTTCAATACATTCAACATTTTTTATTGATTTTTATTACGTAAGTCTTACTATTGTGGTTACATAAATGTTGCAGAAACGAAATTGAACAATTTTTTTAAATTGTTTGTTTAGAACTAAATTCTTTTTATTATATTTTTTAGAAATTTTTAGAAATATTTAATATGCGCGAGAAGTACGTTATACCACTAGAGTGTAAAGTAGTACTTTTAGGCCCGCATAACATATATTTTTTGTAGAAGAATTCATAAAGATCGATTTTAGGCACTGTTACTTTCGTGCACTATTGTATACACAGTGTACGTAAAAGTGTTACTTTACGCACGCAAGGCAGTGCGTAAAGTGACATATTATACAATCTGGTACACAAAATGTTTTTTCGGTATTTTTTTATTTGTATGTTAAAATATTACAAAAAAATATTATTCAAAATAAATGTAATTTACAGAAATAATAAACATGAAATTAATAATAGTAATGTCAATGATTATTTGCATCATTTTCAACTTGTTTTCTTTGTCGAATCATTGATGTAATTGAATATTTACGTGGAATCTCCTTCCATGTGCGCGTGCAAGTTTGATATGTGCTAATTTATATTTGAATGTACAATTATGCTCATAATGTTGTCAGTACATCTGATTATTATTTCATAAGAGTCTGTTATTTTGTATGCAATTTACTCAATAAATTTGATTACTGGTTCACTATATTCATCATTTTTATTATTTTTAGTATATTTTGACGCGAAATATTTTGGGTGTAATATCATAATGGCATCAGTTAATGTTTAATATAAATTTTGTTTAACTTTTCTCAGTTTGTCCAGTTTAGTAGATGTTTAAGGCTGTTGAATACAAAAATTGACGGAAAAAGTTACTAAATTTTATCATCTTGGCTAGGATTTACTTACTTTAGTAACTATTTATATTTAATTAACATTTTTCTCTATTCATTGAGAAAACTTGTCCAGTAACATAAGCTGTCGCCAATTGTATTGAACTTCATTCAACTTAATTTAATTACATCCGACTAGTGATAACTGAATTAGAACAATAAATGGAATTCTGAATATTATCTAATTAAAACTTTCTAATATTAATTTGGAATAATTATTATTAGTGTAACATTTCTAAAGACATTTTTCTGCTGCATAATACATAAATTATTTATGATTATGTAATTACATTTTATAGTCACTCTTTAATTTGTGGTTTAATTAAATTTCGTATATGATCCAATATTATATACAGCGATTATATTATAATCAGACAATTTCGATCTTTTATGAGTAATTAGAAATACCTAATAATCCTATATATTTAATATTTGACGCGTTATTTCTAGTTTACAGCAGTATTAAAAGACAAAAGCATGTTTGGGATGTCGATAACTTGTCTGATTAGTCTAAGTTCGATACACGTTGGTAAACGAATAGTTAGATGAACTAAACTTGTTCAGTTTCAGTTGCCACATGAGTTCGGTTAACAGGGTCACATTGTTGGGTTGTTGCGATCAAATAACTTAAATTAGCAATTCTCAAAATAACCTGCAATCTGCTTTTTTATCTGTTATATCGAATTTATTCAAAATCTTGTTACTACTAAGTGATAATAATCATCCACTAAATGCTCTTTATATTTAGATCTTACAAATTCGTTTAGTTGCGTCACCTTAAAAAATAATATTTCTTCTAAATATGACCGTTCAGATAAAATTTAAAATATTTTATTAACAAACTCTGTTAGAGAAAGCCAGAATTTCTTAATTTAATTTGGTTTTTAATATAACTGATATTCACTTTTGTTGAACCTCATGTATATAGGCATAATTTTTGCGGTATACGAAGCCAAATAGTATTTTGGGATCAGAGTATGAGAAAATTATTATTTTTCTCCCTAGGTAGAGAAAATGTTATTTTCCTCCTGCGATATGGGGAACTAATGTTATCGACAGAGTTTGTTCAGTTGGTAAGGTGGTAATCTATAGTAAAAAACTACTTAAAATTCAGATCAATCGCTATAGTCAAAGTTGGATTCGATAAAAGTAATCCAAAAAATTATATTTTTATATTTAAATGTACTGATCGACCTTATCGAATGAGCACTTAAAAACCGCCTGAGGGGGGACCAAGACCAGTAACCGACTTATGACAGGAGATTGTCTTTTGCTGGCATTCGTTACAAGCAATTACGATTTCCATTTTACTGTCATCAATTTCATCCATGTCCTCTATATTTTCATTAGCTTATCAAATGGCATCGATCACCCTGACGTATGCTGTCCAAATAACAAATGACCAACTGAACAAAAAAGCATATAAAACTTCATATCATGGCCGTTTCCACGTCACATTTACAATACGAGCATAACCTCTCATGAACTTGGACCATTTTTTACGTTCGTACATCCACCAGGAATAATTTTCGTTAAATCCCGTTCGAGACCTCCATGTCCGAGGCCGTTATTCGGAGTGACGAGCATCGGCAAACATCGCAGCGTTACTATCGCCTGCAAAAACTGCTCGTGTAATCGTAAAACACAAATTACCCGCGTTACCAAAATGAACCCAAACCCAGCCGGCGACGCGTTACAGTACCGCAACTAATGACCGCTAATCAATATTCATAGCGCAAAAATGACGATTGCCCCAGTTCCAAAAAAATTTTGTACACCCCGTGGCCGCGTCAAGGTGCCGTGTCAAAGTATTATGCGAATTAATGGAGTGGCAAAGTTGATAATAACGTCGCGAAATATTCGCGAAACGGCAAATTTACCATGCTCTTCGAACGGCACGGACGGGTTTTCCGCATTTTCACCGTATCTTTCCGCCCGGCTCGCGCTGCTCGCTGTCTCTCCTAACCCAGATTCATTTCTCCCCAGGGTTTGGGTTGGTGGTTTGGAAGGTGGAGTTTTAATTCGCATCGTGCACATAATCGTAGAACTTACTGGGTGGGTCGTCGATGGTTGCGTGCGTGGGCAGTTTAGAACCGAGTCGGTCGGTGATAAGAATCGGACGTGAAAGCGATCGACCCCGTCCCGTTATCGAGGTGTTATAAACTCCGAATACAAATAGCCTAGAGATAACGCGACATGCGACGCACTCTTCAATCAAGCTTATTGTTAGCAAATCTGCGTAAATACACCGTGTTACGCGGACCTTGTATGGCTTTTAATTTTACAGTGACACGTCCGAATTACGATTTTGCAATCTGCCCGTGATGTATTAATAGAAGAAGTCATTAACCCTGTTATCCTGTTTAACGCTGCTCCCCCCAGTCACCATCGATTTTGTTGTAGTAACATCTATTTCTTTCAATTCCATTTTTAATAGGTATGGACACTTTTTTAAAAAAAATGTTCATTCCATTAGGAAATATTTATTTATTCCATTCTTCCACCAGACAAACCGTTTGGTTTAAACCGTCTGGAATAAACCGCTTTGTTTAAATCGTCTGGTATAAACCGTTTGGTTTAAACCATTTTTGTTTAAACCGTGTTGTTTAACTAGTTTTGTTTAAATCGTTTGGTTACATATCACGACTGTAAGAACAAAATCTTTTCTATATTTTCGGTTCGGCTGGTATAAAAAAGCTAAATCGTTTGGTTTAAACCATCTGGAATAAACCGTTTTGTTTAAATCATCTGGTATAAACCATTTGGTTCAAACCATTTTTGTTTAAACCGTGTTGTTTAAATAGTTTTGTTTAAACCGTTTGGTTACATATCTCAAATGTAAGAACTAAATCTTTTCTATATTTTCGGTTCGGCTGGTACAAAGAATCTAAATAGTTTGGTTTAAACCGTCTGGAATAAACCGTTCGGTTTAAACCATTTTTTTGTTTAAATCGTTTTGTTTAAACCGTTTGGTTACATATCGCGAAAATAAGAATGAAATCTTTTCTATTTTTTTGGTTCGGCTGGTACAAAAAGAAGCTAAACCGTTTGGTTTAAACATGGATTGTTTGCTTACATTCATTTCGCTAAGGATACTAAACCAAACATCTTGGGAATATTATTAATTCATTCAGGTTTAGGAATGTTGTAATACAAATAATTTTTAGTTGTTATGATTGGTGACAGTATTCAAACCGTTTGGTTTATGTGTGGAGAGTATTGCTTGGTGCATCAACTATGTGATGAATACATAATGAAAAACTTGAAACCCAAAAGGAATACGATTCATTGAATGCTTTATTCTTTAGCAAGCGAACTTTAGTACTTGTGATATTTGGTTGTCTGAATTACAATTATATTCACACCAACCGAACGTCATTACTCATATTATCTCAATGCTAACCGCGTTCTTTCGTTATATTTAGTATTAATCTGTATTTTTACCATAATATTATAACCAGAAAAATAATCATTCAATTTGGTTGTATAATTTTGTATGTCAGTGTAGCAACCGATTTTTTTCTACGCGTCTATAATATATCATATAACCAAACGTTTACTCTATATGAAAAATGACATTTTTTTCTCCTAATGGATGATGTTTTGAAACTTGTTTATTATGACGAAACAAATAACCTAAAATTTGGTTGGAAGCCGTACAGTAAGAAACGGAACTGCTTTACAAATGAACTACAATTGCAGACATTGCAATGAAACTTTGTTGAACGCTATATTTTGTACAATAGCTATAGGATATTTTCTTTATAAAACTGTATCAGTGTATGATGTGTAATACAACCGAATGGTTTTATCGACGAGCGATATAAACCAAATTCCATGATTGTAATTCTTAGAATGTGACACTTCAATGAAACCGAATTCTAAGAAATACAATTTTGGAAATGGTAACCGAACTTTATTGAATCTACCCTAGTTATTAGGGACTTCCTTAACAGAATAGAATCTCTCTATATTATATGATACAACCATATGGTTATTAAACGTTTTTATTACCTACAAATAAATTGAGAAACCTCAACGTCGATAGGAAGTGGTTCAGGAAGAATTGTAATTCATTGTAACAACCGAACTGTTCTCCGAGTGATATAAACAAAATTCCACGAATTTAACAATTTATAAAAAACAAATTCGAAGAATAATAACCGTGAATACAAACCCCGTTTTTATTCCCCGATTTTATTTCCAGAAAATTAAGGAATCGTGAAGTGTGGTTGGGAATAGCACTGGATGATATGCAATGATGTATGATAACCGAATTTGCCCCGAGCGACATAAACCAAATTCCACTGTTGTAGTTCTTAGAATTTGATACTTATAGAAACCAAATTCTAAGAAGTAGAACTGTGAATATAACAATTGAATTTTATTCAACGTAATGTATTTAACGTTGCCTATTCTACGCCTCCTTTGTCAGACCGAATCTGGCTATGATGTATAATACAACCAAACGGTTTCTGGACTTGCTATATTGAAGCACGTGATTTTTCTGCTTTGATATTGGACATTAGGAACTTTTTCATTTCGAGGAAATTATGAGACACTCAAGTTTGGTTGGAAATGGTAATGGTTGAAGTGGAATGATGTGTGATAACCGAAGCTTGCTACTAGCGGCATAAACCAAATTCTACGGTTGTGATTCTTAGAATTTGTTACTTGTAGAAACCCAATTCTAAGAATTAGAACTGTGAATACAAGAAATGCATTTTATTAAACCTAATATATTTAACATTACCTATTCTACGCCTCTTTGATCAAACCAAATCTGGGTATGATGTATAACACAACCAAACGGTTTCTGGACTTGTTATATCGAAGCATGTCATATTTCTGCTTTGATATTGGGCATTAGGAACTTTTTCATTTAGAGGAAATGATGGGACCTTCAAGTTTGATTGGAAATGGTACTGGTTTAAGTGAAATGATGTGTGATAACCGGAAATTGTCTATGAGCGACGAAAACCAAATTCTAAGAACTAAAATTCTGGATATAGCAACCGAATATTTAAGGTTGGTTTTAGGATACTTTAATGAAACCGAATCAGTATACATGCAACCGAACGGTTTTTAGGTTATGTATATGTTTTTGGTTTAGTAAACTGTTTTAATACCAACGAAATTATATCACCATTATGTTTGGTTGGAAACGACCAAACAATCATGACAACCGAACATGTTTACATGTGGCATTTTTTTTATCAACTTCCAAGAGATAAACCGAAATTATTTCTTTTGTGGTACTCACTTTTCTCGTCAATGTCATTTCCAGATGATTTCCTCGAAAATGGCGGGAATTGAAAATAAACTTCCTGGTAGCGACATTATGTTCTATCACGGGAATTTGGGCCATGGTAGCATAACCGCAACCTCCCTCAGTGCTCGATAATGGACAACGCGTAACATTTTATCGGCCCTAGCGATGGCTGCCAAAATAATTTGTCACGAGGAACTAGTTTCGCGTAACCTCGTGCTTTTTCCGTCGCTGATGGACCGTGTCTGGCCACGAGCTGAGGCTCGACCATACGAGATGGGTACATAATAACTAATGAACGGCAGGCGGCCGGGCCGTTTACGCGTTGATCCGCGGCGGGTTTACCTAAATCACCGGAAAATAATGATTGTTCGGTCGTGCATTTTTAACAATCCGCCCTGCACGGACACGCGCGTCGCGCCTGGGAATTGCAAATTTGTTTGTTGTGCAAAATGAATACGACAAAATCATCGAGGCTGCGCCGCGTCGGACCGCCGGGGTAATTACGCGGTCCATCGGTCGAAACAATGGGAACGATGGGTGATGAAAAGTTTAATTACATAGCTACCGCTGCTTTTGTAATTAGTAAACGTATGCAGAATTTCACGAGCGAATCCGCCGAATGCCGTTATTGAATTCTACCGCGAGTATTTGCTTAAACCTGACGCGTATAAAATATTCCCCTACGATAGCAAACGATGATGTTCGGTTACGTCCCAATTCTAACCGATCATTTATTATATATGACGTTTTATTGAAAATTCACGTGTCGGAACCATGAATTTCCTCTTTTGAAAGTCATTTTTACGTGGTTACATGTTATGAGTATTCATTATTTTGATGTTGCGCCAAAATGACGACAATTTAGTGAGATCAATCAAATATTCGAACCATATATTCAGAACGAACGGTTCATTGTAATCATAAATAATTTTGTTACGGCAAATAATATCTATTCATTTAAGTGAACGAACTAAAATGTATAGTACAATCAATTATTTTACTGATTTCATCAAATGAATTCAGGAAACAAAAAAAAAAGCGGAGAAAGGGACATTGGATCTAATTTGTTTGTTTAATTTATTTCTTTAGGACACTATTTATTGCAGATAAATTTTGTTAAAAAGAAAATTATCACAGAAAAAAAGTTGGGTTGAAAGTGGACTCGAACTCGAAACTTTCGGATCAAAACATCGGCGCCACCATCTGACTACATCAGACGATAATAAAGCCTATAGTTAAAAATTAATACTGATAAAAAAATATGTTAAACATAATTTACTTTTAATAACTTTTAAAGTGAGATTTCATAAAGTCTCATTTAATAGTCAGTAATTACGCATTCAGACTAACTAACCGAAATAGGCTGCGTAAATATCTCCATTTTGAAAATCATTTTCGATTCAATGCTCAAATATAAAAACGCTTTGAAAAAAGCGACCTATTTTATTATCGGACGTTAAATTCGCTCACACTTCGAAATAACAGCGTGTTTGAAAGGTCTTTTGCTACACACGAATGCAGAAGTAAGTACACAAACAAACAAAAAAACAAACAGAGTACACATATGTAATGTGTAACAACCGTGAAGAAACGAAGGGAGAGTGTTTTTAACGTCAACATTGTACAGTTTGGTGCCAGTTAAAACGATGTGTATTGTTGCCAGAGACAATACTTCTAAACGAATTGTTATTTCCTATGCTGTAAATTGTGATGGTAAATTTTACAGTAATTTTTTAATTGAGAGTAAATTGGGCGATAATAACTTAACATATTATAGTGGTATACAAACATTCCACGTTCCAAAACAATGTAAAAAACATCAAATCATTTGTGAGAAACATTGCAATATTTGTTTTTACTTTCTAACATAAATTACTTAAAGTAAAAAATGGTATCTTTGAAAATTACAATTTTTTATTGGTCAGGTGCTTACGTACATTTCCAAGCTTCGCGACTTTTGTAATTCGCGATGTCAAAGCGAATTAATGTTTCTCTTGGAAGCGTTTTTATAGGATCTAAACTTAATTTACTTCCATCAAGAAATTATTTTTACTGACGTCTTATTTTCCCGGAAACTAGAACAATTACCTTATCAGTTACCTTTGAAACAGTCCCAACGAACTCGAGGATGGGCTATTAAAATTAAAATCTTTTTCGCGATAACGTAATTAGGTTTATTGAAGCAATTACACGATGTAACATCAAGGTAAGCATTAGCATAAGAATCGATAACTAATTAAAATTCTGAAACTAGCTGTAGGGCATAAATCAAGGATGCCGGCTGTTGCGGAAATTACTTTAAAAGTGCGTAGATGTAAAGTCCGGTCTATTTTCAAGAATCATTTTTTGCTGTAAAATTTCTGTAAACATACCAACTAATTACGTCTTAAACTGAACATTTTATATTTCGTTTTTCCATCTTTGATGTATACACTGATAACAAAAGCAGTTGAATTCTTTTCAAAGACGAAGTAAAAATTTGCATCTTTTAAAGGGTACATTGCATGAACTAATTGAACTAATAATCCTGAAATATATTTGGTATCGAGATTTAGGAAGAAATTTATTGTTAATTATGTACTTCACAAATTAGTACGAATTTTGAGAGTAAAATATTTACAATTAAATATTAATATTACTCTAAAAATTTTCCAACTTTTAAGAGTTGATCATTTACTAAGTATCCACCATAAAGTAAATGCAAAGAATTAGTAACAATGTACGTGATATCCGATACTTGGGAAATATAATCTCTCTCCTCTCAAAATCTCGAAGATATTTGAGACGATATTCAGTTCGCAAAATTCGATCCGAGACAACAGTTTCTTTTCAAAAGCGACATTCTTGGTTTAAGAACATTTGAACATTGAAAATTTAAGTCATTAAATACAAAAACATCGTTTAGCGAAACTAAACATATTCTAGTTTGTACATTTTATTCAATAAAGTTTTGTTACTAATTTAAGTTAGTAAAAATATTTAGTAATTATTATCAACTAAAAATCACCCATAGGTAATAATGTTATTGATTAATTTTAGTTTTTTTCGCAAAAATAGTGAGCTACGAAACATTAATATAATCGATCGAGCAGGCAAATAGTCATTTACTTAGTTCAAAAAAACTTCAGTAGTAAAAGATGGACCAAACAGCTTTTATGAATGCTGTTACTACTTAACAAGTTGTCACGTCTATTACTACTTAAGTAGTAGCGTTACTCATTAATTTCTTTTCGCGACTTTGATGTCGATGATATGAAAACTTACAAAAAGACTATTATAACAATTCAGTTAACCCAAGTACGGGCAAAAAGCAATTCTTAATTGTAGTTTATGATATATTTTGTCTTTATATTGATGTCTTGAAGATGTTGATTTGAGACAAAACAATTAAATTTCTAGTTGAAGTTCAAAGATTTTGTGCACTTTTCATCGGCTTTTGGTTTACGGAGCCATTAAAATACTCACTACACGATCACTTTCAAAAATAGCAGATTTTCCAAAATTACCACACTTCAAATAAAGAATGAAATAGCAGCATATGAATTCAGCTCAGATAAATATGGCTCCTTTTTTTAACGGCGTCGGGGCGTTAATTTCAAGCGGCGAATCAGAGGCGTCCCCTGGAATTATATTCGCGAATCAGGTTTGAAAGTAAATATGCTCGCGCCCCATTATGAAGGTTGAATTAACAACCTAAGAGGCGTAAAAAATTAAATTACGAGGCGCCCCACATAGTACGCGCGAGTTACCAGAGAAATGGAGAAATTCAAAGCGCTGACGATATTATCGTCGTGAAAACCTGGTGCATATAGTACTGCAATGGTTACGAGGCTCAACTATCGTTGGTAGCCACTGATGAGCTTACTTATTATGATGCGAGTGACCCATTCACTGCATTTAAAAGAATTTATTCATATTTCATGGTCGATTTGACTAACTTATGGCCATAATTACAATCATTTATTAAGATAATTGAGATTCATCATCAATGTTATCATCGATGTTACTAAAGATCAGCTTTTTTGAAACTAGTCTTGGTCTTAAGTGTCCAGACGAATGTTTTCTCTCGTACAAAGTGTGATGAAAAATAATGCATTTGTGGCAAAGAATATTTGCAGAATAGGCAAGCTTGATCCTTCCAAAGAAGCATATTCAAGATAAGGATGTAGTGGATCCAAGATACACACATAGACAAGTATGTAGGGTTGAGGCGAGGACCTTTGTACATTATGCGCAAAGCTCGCGCGCGACAGCTGCTGCTAGATACAGGGCTAGTCGACCCGCTAACATCACCAGACTTACGTATGCAAAGTACTCGCCCAGCAGACACGTACTCGCGTAAACCCACTTTGGGTTAGAAAAAAAATGCCCCGCTTTCAAAACGTATTGATTGAAGAAGTCGAGGACTTCCGGTTGGAAATTGTCTGCAAACCTTCCGTATTTAAGATAATACTAGACGCATCATAGATAATTGTCAATAAAAACAGAAATGTGGGTCAACAGAACATAAACATTGTTTTATCGATCTCTCAATTCTCAATTGTTCGTCAAAAGATCGTCGAAAATGTAACCTAAGAGGTGTGGAGTCTAAGGTATTTTTTAATCTAGTATCGGAGGTCTTCAAATCTAGTATCATGAACTTCAGAAGAATTTCTAGTACTGACAATTTTTAAACAATTTTTAATTTTCATTCTCTACTTATAAAGTGTCTGACTTAACTGTCTGTATCTACTGCAAAACATTGTTAAACCCGTTATTACGTACTCGAAAGTTATATTTCAATTCCCATTTTAATCCTGGTAAAATTGTATCATGTTCAATCTATTTTTACTATTCGTAATTTGAATAGTTTAAGACGTCAATAAAAATAAGCAATAAATCTAGAACTGTCAAACTGTGCATGAAACATTCAACTTTTATTTTATTATTTATTATTTCTCACACCTACAAAATTATATAAAAAATATAGTTTATTGTTTAATAAGATTCAGAAAAATTACCTGAGCACTAAACTAAGAATTTCGAACAATTTCCAAGAGGTCGCACCCGGTTTTTTCCCAAAAGATTCTACAAGTGTTCTATTTTTCTCCGCTACCGGAATTACTTGTAGGGCGTGACAAATGGATTCGCCAAAAAAATTCTGCATAAAAACATTGATGTAGCTACTATTAATTGCCGCATCGACTGGAAAAAGCATTTACCGTAAAAAACTACCACGCAGCACGTTTCGATGCACCTTTTTCATCTGCGCCATTTTCCTTCCACTCGCTGGAACGCAGTTTTCGTGTTGTTTATCGATGTATTCGTTTCGGGTTTTTTTGGAAGTTAAAAAAATAATGTATTTTTTTATTTTATTGTAACTGATGTAATACTAGGTATTTTCCACCTATTAGAGATTGCGCAACGTTATTCTATGTGCTTTTACATAGCTTTGAAGTGATTCATTTATTGAGTCCACATGATATCATTTTCCAAATAAAAAAATCAGAAAATATAATCGAAGTAAATACGTGTAAACCTGATATGTTTCAGAAATGTGTGAAAAATGGATAAAGGACTTCCGACAATATCACAATCGAACAAAACAAACAATCACACTAAACACAATTTATCAAAACGTTATTTCGACTCTTGGGCTAGCTGCTATTTTCAAACAATGGGAGTTCCGCTCGTGCTTTGTATAACAAAAGATGTATATCAATCGCTTTTCTTTCAAGGCGCCAAGGACCAAAACTTCCAGACGCTAGTACACGGCCAGCACCCTGCGTTGCGTTCGTAACTTTCATTCTACGCTTAAAGTGGGTCGATGGAATAGACTCATTGCAAACAATATCACGAAAGGGAATGGAGACTTGGAAAACGAAATGGGAATTATCTTCCGTGCATCAAACCATTCTCGGAAGATCCTACGAAAGGGCTAAATCCCGATATATTGAGCTCGAGGGTCCAACCAAAGTCAAATGGGACAGTCGCCTCTCGAAACGTACCCAGGACTGGGTTTTGAAATGGGAAATGCGCATCCGCTTACAGGATTCGGTTAAAACTGCCAATTCAAGATTGAGTGGGCTCTTTATCACAAATGCCAACGGTAATGCTAGAGGATATCGTTTCGACAATAAGTATTATAACTTAATTATACCTTCATAAACTCCCATTCTACCAATAGTAATGTATGATCTCCATTTAATAATAAAATAAGTTCGCTTACAAGTTCATGATTATTCATAACAATTCCAAATGAAATAATTAATTTGAAAATTGTGCTCATAACTGCAGCTGCTATTTTAATTATTTAATGTCTCACGAGCAGCTAATTTGTAGCATGCAGTTTAGATCGTATATCTCTACTGACACCTTATCTATGTTACATTTCATCCTTTCTGGGTAACTCGGTTCACCTAAAACTGTATTATCTAAACTGAAGTTTTGGGATAATAGTTCATATGCATCACAGACGCTCTCTCATACTGGGTTTTACGTTCTGCCTGCAGAGGCAAATTATAGCTGTTGAATTAATTTTGCGTTTGGTGAACTCTGAAAGAAACTTTGACTAATGAATCAAATTAATATCAAATTATAATTATATCTTCCATGCTCTTGTTTTATGGGGAAAATGAATTACGCACTATCTAGATAATAAGAAGGAAATTTTGAAAAGCAGGCGCTTACATTATCCGAGAACATGAAAAGGATTATGAAAATTAAGAAGATTTAATCCTTGAATAAAAAGAATTATATTCTTTATAAAGAATTATATTTTTTAATGATACATTTTCCATTTTTTCACGTGTTATTAATTACGCAAACATTTTTGAAAACGAATTAAACAAGACCTAAAAATCATAGTATTTTTATTTTATTTTTGAAAATTTTTTGCGTAAATATTTATTTTTTTGAAATTTTTCCGACGGAAATCGATGGAGCGTGCTTGAAAATAGTAAGAAAGGTATCTTTTAGAAATTTAATACATATCTTTTTTTTGGAGAAACCAAGGTGAAGTTGTCTACCTGCGAAGTAATCAGCACATTATAAATGCTAAGTAGAAACAGACAAAATGATCAGACATGGTCAGACGCAATTAATTTTGCATTCTTTAAAAATGAAATTACCATCAGAAGAAATAAGAATTTGAGCTATCCTGCAACGCTTTTCAACGATATTTTGCAAGGAAAGTGTCGGACAGACGTTCCTTTCGCTAAGAAAAAGTCAATTTCAGGAAAACCAATACAAAGTGTTTCAGTAATTCAGGACGTGCGAATGTTGTATGATTTATTTATAGTGCAACCTCTGGTGTTTTGAATTCTCGATAACTTTCAGCAATCTGGTTGGTCGATAAACGCGTGCCCCACCTATATACTACAATATGAGCGAGGAACAAAAGAACAGAAACGAATTCCTATTTCTATGGCGGTGTACTTTGACAACGCAATGTAGCAGCTGTTTCCGCTGATGATTGTTGCACGAATAATACGATTGTGCTTGCACACGACGAGCGGCATTAACTTCGCTCCCAATGCCGCTGAACTTTTGAACTAGGCTTGATATTTTTGCAAATCGATAAACTATGTATACCGCGGTACGCAAACATCGCCCAAGTTGAACCCATGACGTTGCAAATCGCTCCTTCGACGATTTTCCGTATGTCTGTCGCCGCCGATGAAAGGTGTTTCATTTTTCGACATCGTCGGAAATTCGATTCACAAGCATTTCATTTAATTCTAATGGAATTGAATATCGAGAGGTGCGAGTTTTATGTAACTTTACATTTCTCCGTATTCATAATGATTTATTTGCAACGTACGATTTTTCCCAACAAGCAGTTGAAAATTTGAAAGCAATGAAAGTGTTAATGCTTACGCTCTGAATAAGTAGTAACGCCCGGGTTGTGCAAGACGACAATATGAAATTGTTAACGTGGATTTTTTAACGACCCTTATATCACAGCGTTTAGCAACTAAAATAAGGTTTTGTATATTTTCTGACTAGTTTCAATTAGTAAATCGTACTAATTTAGATTCAATGCAAGTTCCAGCATTAAGCGGCATTTTTGAGATGAAGAATAAACTAACTGAAATAATTCAAGATAATTTTGTCAATTTCATCAAGTGAAACTGGTAATTTGTTAATTATGTATGTACGTTCAACCGATTACTAACACCGAAAATAAGATAAAACTAACCATTGTAAAACATCTTTAAATTAAATTTGTTTGTAAATCTGTAGATATCACATATTTCCCTTGCCTGACATATTGTCAGGTGTTTTTTAGTATGATTTCCCTTGCTTGCCACAATGTCAGGTGTTTGTTAGTATGATTTCCCTTGCTTGTCACAATATCAGGTGTCTTTTAGTATGATTTCCCTTGCTAGCAACAATGTCAGGTGTTTCTTAGTACGATTTACCTTGCTTGTCACAATGTCAGGTATTTCTTAGTATGATTTCCCTTGCTTGCCACTATGACCGATGTTTTTTTTAGTATGATTTCCCTTACCTTTCATAATTTCTGTTTTTTTATGCGATTTCCCTTGCCTGTCACATTGTCAGGTGTTTCTTAATATGATTTCCGTTAGATACAATGTTAGATGTTTTTTAGTATGATTTCCCTTGCCTGTCACAATGTCAGGTGTTTCTTAGTATGATTTTCCTTGTCTGTCACAATGTCAGGTATATCTTTATATGATTTCCCTTACCTTTCATAATTTCGCGTTTTTGTTTTTGCAATTTCCCTTGCCTGTCATATTGTCAGGTGTTTCTTAGTATGATTTCCCTGACTTGCCACAATATCAGGTGTTTTTTAGTATGATTTCCTTTGCTTGCCACAATCTCAGGTGTTTCTTAGTATGATTTCCCTTGCTTATCACAATGTCAGGTGTTTCATAGTATGATTTCCCTTGCTTGAGGTAAAATCAGGTATTTCTTAACATGATTTTCGAAATTTGAAAGCAATGAAAGTTTACGCGCAGAATAAGTAGTAACGTCCGGGTTGTGCGAGACGACAATATAAAATTGTTAACGTGGATTTTTTAACTACCGTTTTGTCATCAGCTATTTAGTAACTAAAGTTTTGTATATTTTCTGACTAGTTTTAATTAGCAAATCGTATACTAATTTAGATTCAATACAAGTTCCACCATTAAGCGGCATTGTTCAGATCAAGAGTCAACTAACCTAATTAATTCAAGATAATTTTGTCAATTTTATCAGGTTAAACTGGTAATTTGTTAATTATGTACGTTCAACCGATTACTAACACCGAAAATAAGATAAAACTGACCATAGTAAAATATCTTCAAATTAAATTTGTATGTAAGCCTGTACATATCACATATTTCGAAATTTCAACAGCATTTTCTGGGACGGAAGAAAATCTAATACAAAATGTACATTTTCGAGGATCTTGTGTTGAAAATTGTATTTGGTAATGTTGTTAGAAAAGCATTTAATCAGTAACAGTTTCCGGTGACACAATTAGTTTTAATAATCCAAGGTTCCGTTTTAGCCCACGTCACGCAGCCATTATGCAGAATTTCCCCCTCAACACGACGGCGCAAGTGGCCAGCACGGGCTTTAATGGCTAATTAAATTTGTGTATATATACTGTTAATAAATTTCGCGTAGCCGCGTTGCATCGTAATGGATGGGGCGCACAACAATAATTTCGTAAAGTCGGGCGAGAACCAGGTCGAAACCGTCTTCGGAAACGACGCCATTTTCCCGGTGCGGTATTCGACAATCGAACGAGAACATGGAATTACATAAATGAGCTCGTGCTAACAAATCGAGAAAGTGGGCCTGAATAATTCAATGCATAATTCGCCTGGCGCAATCCCTGCAACACAAGCATTATAAATTGCAGGCTGCATTTTCGAAACTCGAGATATCTAAGAGCCCGCATTAGCAGGCTCAGGCTTCCAACAAATAGATAAGGTTGATTCATGGGACAGATTCGGCGGGGCTTTTAAACTCTTTCATAGGGTAGTGTACCAAACACGAGCGGAGTAAACTTTAATATACGTGAAACGGAATTCGAAATAAGGGAACGTTTCAGATAAAAGTGATAACGGAACTGTTGTACCATTTTTTTATCGAAATACAAGTATATTTTGTTTCAAAAGTTATTTTCTACATTTAATGCAGAGAGTAATAATGAATTAAACAACCAAAAAGGAAGTAAATTTAAAAATTCGACATTCCGTCGATATCAGATAAACCATTTTTCAACAATTTGTTTGTAGCAAAAGTTAAATTTGATTCGGCGACCAATTCCAATACGGTCCAAAAAAAATGTTAAAACTTTAATAATTTCATCTCGAATTCATATTGGATGATATCTCGTGGAATTTGATCGCACAATAGTTTTGTTCGCAGTAGGTGTGGTCTGTTACTACTTAAAATTATTGCACTTGCCTTTCTGGAAATTCAGATTTCATGAACGGTTTTTTGTATTTCCCTGCGTGATGCATTAATTAGGCTATTAGGTGTAAGCCCTCCTCACACCCTAACCAAATTTATTGCTTTCGGAGGTTTCATCTTGTGGATGTAAATCATGTATACTAGTGGTCATCCTTTAATAGTTTAATTGTAAGTAATTAGACAAAATTTATCAGAGCCAAACAAAAAGTTACAATATGGTTTATAAATCTCCCAATCCACAATAATTATAAAGTATAATTGTCTTATATTATGATGTCTGTCGTTCAAATTTTATATTCTATAGATTTAGTGTGACCCGGCAAAAACATGATGGTTGTTTGTTATCACACGGGTAATTTCTAAAGTTCACTTCTCTCGATTAGCACGAAACATTTTGTGATGATAGTTCAATTACATCTTATAATATAAGGTGGTTTTTGACGTGAGTTAAATATATATAATACAATTTGACGTGATATTTTCGGGTATTTTTTATGTGATTTCAATTGCCTTTCACAATGTCAGGTTTTTCTTAGCACCATTTCAGTTGCTTTTCATATTGATGTGATTTCCCTTGCCTGTCATAATTTCGGGTTTTTTATGCGATTTCCCTTGCCTGTCACAATGCCAGGTATTTCTCAGTTTGATTTCCCTTGCTTCTCACAATATCAGGTATATTTTAGTATGATTTCCCTTGCTTATCACAATGTCAGGTGTTTCTTAATATGATTTCCCTTGCATGTCACAATGTCAAGTGTAGCTTAGTATGATTTCCCTTGCTTGCCACAATATCAGGTATTTCTTAATATGATTTCCCTTGCCTTTCACAATTTCGTGTTTTTGTTTTTACAATTTCCCTTGCCTGTCACATTGTGAGGTATTTTTTAGTATGATTTCCCTTGCTTCTTACAATAACAGGTGTTTCTCAGTTTGATTTCCCTTGCTTGCCACAATATCAGGTATATTTTAGTATGATTTCCGTTGTCTATCACAATGTCAGGTGTTTCTTAGTACGATTTCCCTTGCATATCAGGTGTTTTTTGGTATGATTTCCCTTGCCTGTCACAATGTCAGGTGTTTCTTAGTATGATTTCCATTGTCTGTCGCAATGTCAGGTATTTCTTCATAGATTTTCCTTGTCGCTTTGCCTTTCATAATTTGGGGTTTTTGTTTATGCGATTTCCCTTGCCTGTCACAAGGTCAGCAGTTTCCTGGTATGCTTTCCTTTGCCTTTCACAATTTCGCCTGTTTGTTTTTGCGATTTTCCTTGCCTCTCATAACGTCGGGTGTCTTCTGATGTCAGTTTCCTTGCCTGTCACGATCTCAGGTATTTCTTAGTACGAATTCCCTTACTTTTCATAATGACGTTTTGTTACGTGAATTCCCTTGCCTGTCACAATGTCAGGTCTTTCTTAGCATGACTTTCCTTGCCTTTCACAATTTGTGGTGTTTGTTTTTGGGATTTCCCTTGCCTTTTCATAATGTTAGGAGATTTTTTATGTAATCTCCATTGCTTTTTATAATTTCGGGTCATTTAAATTGTGAGTTGCGCTCTACAAATAAGTTATTAAGCACTACGAGTCACCTACAAATATATTCAAATATAATTTCTAGTGTTAAATTAGCTTTTGGGCGACAACAAAAAAACAAATGACAAATAAATTACAAAAAACTTTTAAAAAACTCGCTGATTATTATTTTTCTTGTTTTACTTGAAACTGTTATAATATCCTGATACAAGTAAACACTATTACAGCACCTTACCTCTCATACAGAAATGTGGAGATTTTGAGGTTACTACTTACGTGGTGAGGTGAACGTTATTTATAACGGCTGTTACTACTTAAATGATTCGTCTCACTATTTAAATTCAAAGTTAGTCGATCTGCCTCTTACTACTTAATCTTTTAATATTCGGGCGTGAGACTCAACTGTCGACTATTACTACTTAATTTACATTTTTCACCCGCATTTGCTGTTAGGTGTTATCATACCCGAACTGAACTTACGTTGGTACAGGCAAACTTGAAAGCACTTCAAAATCCGTAAAGTGATGGCATTAGATCAAGCAAAATAACTTTCTAATGTGCACAACAGCATTTCGAAGGTCGTCTTGAAATTCGGTTGATCATTATTAATCAGAGACGAAAGCTCTTGATGGACTGCAGTCTTCACAAATTTGGGGATTAGCATTGATCTGGGTAGGTAAATACCGTACTAATTAACACGTTAGAGTGCGATCCCAACGTGGTCGGCCCCAGTACCGAGACTGGTACCGCAATGTCTCGCCTGCGATTCGTCCAGGGTTCGAACGGTCCCCCGTTAAGTAAATAGAGCTTAAGATTGCGCGGCTGGCTCGTATTTGTTCAAAATCTGCTCTTAGTTCGTAAACTTCTGGGCTGAACGTGGGGTCCGCAAGCAGCAGCGAGACGCGCGTCTGGTACAGACAGCTTTCGCGGTTTAGAAGCTTCGAGCGACTGCCTTTCGCGCCACTGGGTACGAACGTTTGAGAGCTGCCGTGCGAACGTACTGCAGTATCTACGAAACCAAAATCGTAGACTGCACTTTAACCGCAAAGCTCTTGTGTTCATCCAGGAATTCGAACTCGGTGGGGTGCTTCCACGCAATGCTGGACGGTGACTCCGGAAAAGCTCTCGAGGAAATTTTATTTCCGGAAGATACTTACTTTGAGAAACACGTGGTATGTGATGGTGACTTGCTAGAATCTGATCTCATCAGTCTCTTTAAGTAACCTTAAACTTAAGAATCCAATTTTGATTGGATGATTAGGTAGTATATGATGACATTAGAAGTTAGAACATCTTCCAACCTCACTCAGTCAGTGAAAATGCTCATATCATCAAAAGAACGATAATTATTTGCTCAATGATCCATTTTCTGGATGTCATCTTCATACAATATCGTTAGGTGATTTATAAAAACACATCAGCCAAAGCAATAAAATGTTTGACATCTATAGCCCACTAATGGATTATCCGGAATGTGATTAAGCAATTGCGTAGCTCGCCGAAAACAGCACGCGTTAACACCAGATGTATGCAAACACGTCGATTCGCCAGAAGCTGCAAAAAATGGGGCAACGTTTTTACTCGCCTAAAACCTACGGTGCAATGTATTCGAGTAACAAAAAATCACGAGAAGAAAAAAAAATGATACGTACGTAATCTACATTTGCGATTTTTTTCTGCATTCGGCTCAGTTTTCCCCTGCGAATAACACGATCATGAATATTCTATAACCAGAATCTCGTTTCGATGTTTTTGATATCGGGGCGTCTCGCATCGCGGTTTAATATAAGTGAAGCGCATTGGATAGTCACGGTTGTCCGCACCATATATTCTCTCGATTATGAAGGCACAACTCACTGCGTGTAAAAATTTGCATGTAATTAAAATTTGCGTATTAATTATAGTTCATTCGACTCTTACAGAACTAGATTACCATGTAGGTATTTTAAAGAAGTGTAATTTTTTTATTAATTTACGAGCACAGTAATCTTTACAATAATTTATATTTTCGTGTTTACACACATGTGTTCAATCGTTATTGATTTTTAAAATGTTTGAGTGCGTTGAAACATTCTAGGGCTTTGAAAAGCGAATTGAAATGAAACCATTAAGAACCATTGAAACACCCCATGATTTTCACTTTGATACGATAACATACACATTTATATTGAAATCAACACCCAGAGATTCAATTATAGAATCTCAATTACGTAGCGGAAACATAAAAGCCCTATTTAAAAGAACGCGGAAAATGAACTGGCGAAAACTACCTCATCCACGTAAAGGGAAAAAAATTCTATTTCACGTTCTCCAGCATATTCATAGTCGAAAAGACCTCGATTTGAACCGGGAACGATCTGGAAAATTGGCGTTTAAGTTAACTGTCAGAACCACGTTAGCATACCGCGAGGTCAGTCAACAAGGGCATGTAGAGCCTTAACCGCCATCGCCAAAGTGTGGAAATTCATATTACGCGTATAAAACTAGGGGGTTACGATGAACGTCGTCTCGTTATAGCATGTGAAATATTTTGCTCCTACAAATTACGAAAATTAGACAGTTTAATGTTACGGAGCTCTCTACAGCGCTACTCGCGAACAAAGTGACGGAGCTCCCAACCCCAACCCCGTTTTCCTATTACTTTCCTCGAGAGCTAAAAAAGAAAAGAAAACGTCGGCATCTAAGAACCCAACGTTTTTTCTTCTCAAAGGCTTCTCTCATAGCACCTTTTTCGTGGTATAAAAGGAAGTTGTTAAAAAGTGAAGAAATTTCCGTTCCCTTTAGATAACACTAAATGTCCATTAAGTGCAACATCCATTCTGTATCTTTGGTGATGGAAGAATTCTTTGTTCTCCAAAGGATCTACGCAAACACGCATTTCGATAGAGTTACAAAAAAAAATTGTAACGAATACAAAAATTGTCGCGAGCGTCAGTTCAGCCGAGCGAATGTGTATATGTATATAGATCCACGAACGTTTTATATCCGCTATAAACTCTTATACAACGTTTTTCCATCGCTCCATTCAATTATCCGAGAAACTACGGTTTACGGATGAGAGCGGACGCATCAACATTTTAATAACCCACTTCCTCCGACAATTCGGTTTACTCTGCAAATGTTTTGAATTGCACACGAGCTGATTTTTTTCAATCGTATTAACCCACGATAAGATTGATTATTGATAAATTCACTATTTGAATCCTTCAAATTCCTCGTGTTTATTAACCTCCGAAATTATTTAAAAATTATTCTTAGTCTTGCATCACCTGGGTATAACTACTTAAACTTAACGCTCTTAAGTAAAAAAGTTCCGTCAGTGTAAGACACGGTGTAGTTCAATAATTGCACGGTGTACAAAAAATTAAATAACTTCAGGCACTTTCATGGCTACTTTGCGCAAGTTGAAGGTCGAGTCGCACTTAGAAAAATGGTATGGCAATTTTCTTATAGATCCCAAAAATCTAATTTTATGACCAAAAAATCGGTTTTAGTTTCGTTCATCACGGTGTGGTTAAATGGTACTTAAATGAAAGGTGAAAAGCATGTGGATTTGATTCAAGGACACTTATTGACCATCTCTATGCAAAAATTAAAAAATCGTTACAGTCGTATTCTTTCTATATAGATTTCTTTTTTTTGTAAAATCAATACATTAAAACAAGGATAAATGTCGCTTCTCAAATTTCTTACGTAATTCGATATTTTAAAATAAATGTACTTGCGAATATTCGCGCAAATGCCATTTAGATAATGCCAAAAGGTGAAAAACCCATAAAAATTAAGAATTTTCGGTTTTTTAGATTATTTTAAAAAATATTCCAAAATTCGAGAAATGTTTCAAATGCAAGTTGTAGATCTTCTCAAAATACACATTTTATAACTTATGCACTTTTTGGATAGGTATGATAGAAACTGAGAAAAATAACAATTGTATAATTTTTGTAGCTCTATTTTATAATAAGCATAAAAAAACCTGTCAGGGGTGTCATTAATTTTTATTACATCTACGGATGCTTATGAATTTTTATAAGCTTAAACCGAATATGATAATAAAAAATAGTGAAAATGCGATTTGTATGGTGAAAAAAAGGTGAAAAATCGACAAAAACTATGATTTTTCATCAGTTTCCTCGTTTATTTCGTTAAATATTGAATCATTGAAAAATATGTTAATTATAAAATAAGTATGCTGAGCAGACCTAAAACTTTGATGGGAAATATTTATCGACATTTAAAATTTTTGGTAAATAAATGAAAAAAACCTCGAAAAATTGACAAAACTTATGATTTTTCATCAATTTTTATCGTTTATTTCGTAAAATATTGAAACTGCGAGAAATATATTGAATATAAAATAAGTATTCTAAGCAGATCTACAACTTTTACTGAAATATGTTTCGACATTTCTAATATTTTGAGAAATAAATGCGAAAAACCGCGAAATATCGTCAAACATTATGATTTTTCATCAATTTTCTCGTTTGTTTCGTAAAATATTGAAACTTCGAAAAATGTATTAAACATAAAATAAGTATTACAAATCTAAAATTTTCATTGCAAATATTTTTCGACATTTCCAATTTTTTGGTAAATAAATGAGAAAACCGCGAAATAACAGATTTTTTTCAATTTTGCAGGATTTTTACCATTTAGATTGCATTTCCGCCGATTTTCAATACGATATTCGTTCTCAGCACACCGAAATAAGAAACATACAAACTTTGTTTATGTTTTATCATTATTTTATGTTACATCTATAAGAATTTATACAATCCTTTGTCGATTTTCTGAATTTTTACCACAACTTTATAACAAAATTACATCTATGGTTTCGTAGGAATTTTGATATGCTTGAACCAAATATCTTAATAAAAAATAGTCCAAATGCGATTTACAAAGTGAAAAACATAAAAAATCGATATAAACTATGATTTTTCATCACTTTCCTCATTTATTTCGTAAAATAATAAAACTTGGAAAAATGTATTGAATATAAAATAATGATTCTAAGCAGATATAAAACTTTTATTGGAAATATTTTTCGAGATTTCAAATTTTTTGGTAAATAAATGAAAAAAAAACTGCGAAAAATCGACAAAAATTATGATTTTTCATTAATTTCTTAATTTATTTCGTAAAATATTGAAACGAAAAATGTATTAATTATAAAATAAGTATGCTGAACAGATTTACAACTTTTATTACATATATTTTTTAGCGTTTCCAATTTTTTTTTAATAAATAAATGAAAAAAACTGCGAAAAATCATAATTTTTATTGATTGTTTATGATTTTTACGATATAGTTTACATTTGTGATGATTCTCAATACGATATTCGTTCTCAGTGCATCGAAATACAAAGGCTAAAACGTTGACTTGTTAGAAATCAATATATAAAAAAACGGCTCTAGCGTTTTTTTAAATTTTTGTATTAAGATGGTCAAAAGTGTCTTGGAATCAAATTAAAAAACAAAATTTGATGTTTTTTTTTTGATGAAGTGAACAAATAAGGGACTACAGTTGGATGATTTGACAATTTATCCCTTTTTTTAATTTTTTCAATTTTGTCCATAATTTTTCGATATTATTCAATCATAGAATATTTTTTCTAATTAAATCTGGTAAGTAAATTGAAGAGCTTTTGGTAGACAAAACTGAAAGAGTCTTAGAATTATAAGAATTTTTCGCTAAATTTACATATCTATGCTACTAGAATTTAAATTCATCACAATTCATTAGCATCGCCAGTCAACATTCAATACCATTCATTATAAATTATCATGATACTGACACCATTTCGATTAATCAACAAACATCACTTTTTTTATCTATTCTGCAAAATTATATACACAAAAAAAACAGAATAAAAATGAAATAAAAGCAATATAAAAAACTAATTACGGCGCTTGACGTAGAACCTACGTTTTAATTACAGCCGCGTATATTGCATCTCGGATTAAACAAAGTTTGATATTCTATAATGGCACTTAAATACCGAAAGCCAAAACCAATTACGTAGCTCATCCAGTCAAGTGTTTATACTTATTTGGTAAAGTACAAACACTCTGAACAACATGACAACAAGCATCTGCATGCGCTGCGGTTCGTCTTTGTAAAGAAGGATGGGCAACTCGTGAAAACCATGCACAAACGTTTCTGCACCCAACAAAACCATCATACGGGTACATTTGTACTCAAACGCCTTTGTAACGCAGTGGGTGATTCGTTTCTGTTAAATAAAATAAAACATTGTTATTTTAATTAAAATGCTCCATTCATACCGACATTTCTAATCACTTGTACAATCAGGTAATCTTTTTTATAAACAAATAAATAATTGTTATGCTTTGTTAAATGAAATCTGCCAACGTTGAAATGTAAAAATAGTAATTACTGCCGACATATTCGTTCATTTTACCAGCCGAATTTCTGGATATATTTTTTAACGATTTCCGTAAATTTGCAAGTTAATAAAAGAAATTTGCATATTAAGTCATCCACACAACATAAAAGCACGACGAGCTTCGATTTTCAAATTTTGTTGTTATTAAATTACAACAAGAAATAAATTGTTTACATAGTTCAAACACGTGCGTAAATATTGCAATCAGTAAATAGTTTTTCGATGTATACACTTCCAATCCTACATTCTATTTTGTAGTGAAAAAAAGCATTGAATGTTTTCAGTCGATACGGTTGCTTGTTACTACACGAGCCTACGAATTCAAATTCGTAATTTGCGAACGATAAAAAACATACAATGTTGGCCATTTATTTACTGAAAAATTGACTATATGCAAACGAAGCACTCATTAAAATGGCCGTGTTGTATTTTGAGGCAAAAGTTTCGTTATTTGAAAATTTGTACTTGATTGGGAAAAGCAATTTAATGACCCAAAACTATATTTTAATAATAAAATTGTAATATTTTATTATTTGCAAATCTTAATATTTAAACATTTTTTATCTTTTTTTATTTTTGTAATTCTGTATTCATTGTTTCTTCAGGATGAGTTTAATTTACTTTAAAAACTGCATATTTCAATGTTTCTGTCGAAGGAATTTCATTAAAATAACAAAATTAATAAGATATTTGATCTTCACGGATTCCGATTATTTAATTAGTGTGCTAAAATCTAGCATAGATGAGTCATTTCTTAAATAGAGTTGGATTTAATTAGTCGTTGATGTTAATTTAAAACATATATCCAATTCTGTTCTCATTTGACTTTTATGTTTTTCTTAGTCTGCGAAATTGAATTAGTAACAAGTGGGACACATAACGATATTTCGATTTTTGAACTAGTTCAAATACTCGACTGAACTAATTAATTTATTTTATTTAGTATTTCGTTTGAACCCATTAACGCTTGAAATGTCCTTTTTTTACTTCGTTTCAATAAAGTATTTCGTATCAAAATTAACGTTGAAAAAATGAAATGGTAAGGTACATATCCTACATATTTTCGAGGTCGCTCTTGTAGATTTCGATGTGAAAATTGACTTTCAGACATCGAAACTATTTGAATATTTAGACAAGAATTTACAGTTATGCTCTACTTCATGGGAATGACCTGAAAATGGTGACGCAGTCAAAATTTCTGGACAATGCAATTAAAAAATTACGAAATTCATTTAAAAATTGCTAAAGATAAAAAGTTCTTAAAAATCATAGAGGAATATACTGCAATTTTCTGAGATTTTTGTATTGAATTTCTAACATTTTTACTTTACTTTTCTTATGAAATTTAAACTAAACCATGAAAGAAGAACTGAAAAAATCATGGTTTTTTTTTTTAAGAATAAATTGCTAAGAATAAAAAAATATTTAAAATACATCAAAGAATATACCAATTTTTTTCAGAATTTTTAATCAATTACTAGAAATTTATTAAAAAATGTAAATAATATAAATAACTCAAAATATTGTTTAAAAAATCTCAACAAATTACAGTATACTCCGCGATGATTTCTAAAAATTCATAGCAATAATTATTTAACTAAAATCTGTCTAACTTTTTAATTTTTGTTACCGCTTTCTTAATACAAAAAACTGCCGATAAATATATCCCTAAACTAATAACATTTTTGTATATTAATACTTTGTTATTTTAAATTCTTTATAAAGGTAATTTTTGTGTGAATCATTCGTTAAAAATAAGCTTTAAAATGACTCTAACTTTAAAAAACGCAGTAATATTTATGGGATTATGTTATACATCGTAAATTCCCATCTTACGTCATAGAACCATAATATAAGTGTCCATTCTAACTATATTAGCAATTTTTTAAATCAGAATTGCCATTTTTTGTAAGCATTAACCACATGTAGTAACTATTAATTCGATTAAACATATCAGAAGCATAACAAATATCCTGTTTTAATCACAGGAGATTAGTAATAATTCTGTAACCAATAATTATTGACGTTATATTTATTTTATAATTCATGTGTTTATTGAATGTTTAGGTATCAACAAGAAAATATAAACAAAAAAAATGTGCAGTCCCTTAAAAGGGGGAGTTAAAGTATACAAAAAATGACTTCGTGGTCCTTTTTGAAATCCTGTAAAAAGAAAATGTAGAGGTATAAAAAGATATAGTATAAAATAATAGAAGGCTTGAACCTTTAATTTATAAAAATACAAAATCATGTGACAATTTTTTTTTTAACAAAATTCTTTCCCATCGTTGGGTAATATTTAAGGTTCCTAAATAAAACTGGGTAATTTCAAAGCCTAATAGCAAATTCCATTGTTTCACTAAGTAGACAACTTTACATACCGTTGGCGAAGTAGCGAATTATCAATAGTAAAATGCAGTAATCTAAATAGTAATAGCTCTCAGCCAGTATAAAAATAAAGATTGTGCCGCCTGTTACTACTTTTGACTATTACAGTTTACGAAATTCAGGATGTCCAAAAACTGGATAGCAAGATTCTACCTAATATTTTCTGTAAAAAGTCGAGTAGTAAAAATGAATCTGAATGTCAAGCCATCGGATTTTTTTGTTTAAAAATCTCTTTTTTTTTATTTTTTTGGGCGAATTTTTCCACGTTTTTCCAAGTTATTTTTTCTACTTGGTACTCATTTTAAAGATATATTGAAGCCCTATAATTCTTTTGTTTCATATTTTGACCTATGAAAAATATTTCTCGAATTTAGCCGCGTAAAGATAAAAAATGTTGATTTTTGTACTTTTTTCGAGGATTCATTTTCTAAAAATCTGTTTTTTGACAATTTTCTGACATTAAAGGTGAATTCTTTTGTCTTTTTAAGCTTTACTACTTCTTTACATATAATATTTCGTTAACTGTTTCGCAAATTGAGGTAAACTTTAAAAAAAAACACACAAAAATTGAATTTTTGTAATTTATCTGAGTGTAACTAGAGAAATATTGATCGTACCTTAAAATATTATTAACATGAATTGTAGGGCTCTAAAACCCCTTTATAATGAATACTCATTCATCAAAATAACTCGAAAATCAGTCGAGTTATTAAAGCAAAACTGCAATTTTACGCCTTAGATTTTTGTTACTAGACTTTCTTGTTGACAAACATCACACACAATCTAAATTTATAACTGGTACCAAGTTTCCGGACAGTCGTAAGATTATATTGTAAACGAATTTATCAGTAGTATCATCCCGAAAACCATCGGATCATTCTTAGTTGCTGAATGCAGACATAAAGTTAACCTAACTGAATTTTAATTATTCAATGGAAAAACCGACAAATCAAAAAGCCGACACGTTAAAAATGACTGTCCACTTGTCGATGTTCCTATTTTTTTATGTTTTGCTGTTTGACTGTCGGTTTTTTCACCTGCCGGCTTTTTGATTTGTCGGTTTTTCGACCCTCATCCAAATATCCTGCTACTTAACCCTTTAACTGGTGATGACGTCTATAGACGTCAAAATAAATCGTAACATAACTGGTGATGACGTCTACAGACGTCATATCAATATCTTCCAAGGGTTTTTTGGGGTCGTTGAATTCAAATTTGAGGTAAAAATTTCAAAATTCAAAATGGCCTATCCAATATGGCGATAGAATAAGTATAAAAGTTTTTCATTTTCCGCAATGTTTACTACTCTTAGGTTTTTGGGGTCGCTGATGACGAATCTGATGTCAGAATTTCAAAGTTCTAAATGGCGGATCCAAAATGGCGAACCGAAATGCAAAATGTTAGTTGATTCTGCTAAAATTTGTTACTAGGGGGTTTTTGAGGTCGCTGATTACGAATCTATTGCTCATCGGTTACTCAAAATTCAAAATGGCTGACCTAATATAGTGTGAAAAATTTTAAATAATTTAAAGTACTGTATATTGCCCAATCCGGCGTTAAATTTACTTCAATACGGTCGATCCAAGATGGTAGACCGAATGTGGAAAATAAATTTCGACCTTATATTAGCGACCTCAATTGCATCTATTTCATAAAATACTTTTGCCATAGTTTTGCGAGACTGCCGAATTGCACTAGTGATCTAATAGTGCACGAAATTACTATTAGTGAACACTACTTGTGCGCACTAGTAGTTTTTTTACGAGAGGAGCGGGCAAGTGCGCATATTTTTGCGCAGCTATGCCATTCTCTCTTTCTTCTGCGAAACGAAAAGAAGAGGACGGAGAGTATTTTAGACTCCAAAAACTTCTGACTAACAAATTTCTGCTACATCAAGTAACTTTTTGCATTTTAGTCCGTCATCTTGGATTCGTTATTTTGAATTTTTAAATTCTGACATCAGATTCGTAATCAGCGACCCTAAAAACTCCCTAATTAACAATGTCATCGAAATTTGACGAAAACTGGCTCGTACCAGTTCTGACACATGTAATTTGAAAACGCCTACCAGGGTTAACAAATTTGATTACAATTACTCAAAATTTTGAAATTCTTCAAAATCCAGGCATAAGCTGATTAGCGGCGCAACTAGTTCCGGTGCCTGGCGTAATATCCGACATTCTAACATCGGTTTATGCCGGCAGTTAACGCTAAAACTATCAATTAATCGAGCGGCGTAAATCGAGGACCTACTACATCAACATCGCATTAACATAGGGTCATTGCTGCATTCACCGCGAGTCCGCGTTTCAAAATTGCGCTGCGGGTTTCTATTCGTCCTAATCGGGTTCTGGGTTCCGTATGCGGGGGTTACCGACCGGCATAGTGGGTACTGCATTAGCCGGAGCCACCCTTGAAAACGGGCGAACCTGCCCATTTGGCATGTCAGGCCAATTATACCGCACCTGCAGAATCAGCCGCAAGCTCTGATAAATCCCACCGTCTAGTTCGTCTGACGTTATACCGTTGGTACTTACTATCGATTGCTCTGCGCAGGCCGGCTCTTGGCTCCGGATGTCGTGGCTGGGGGGGCGCATGGGGAAACCCATGGTTCTCCCATCTCACTCTCGCTCTCTTGCCATTTGTATGTACACGCGCCCATGCGTCCTGTGCTAACTACCACAGGGATTGCATGCCAGACCGCAATGCTTGCTATTGTCACTCGAGACCAAATCTCCCTTAATTCCCACCCACCGGCGCCCAACGAGACTACGCCGATCCATCTGCAGAGTGACGACTACCTTCTCGCGTCCTAGGCGATCAACAACAAGTGCACTTTTCTTCCAGAAACGTCACGGTCTGACACTCCCAGAGCGAGTGCTCTTTTCCTGACTTATCGACATCGTGGTTCAGCTGCATTCTTTGCACAAAAAAATTGTCAATATAACTTATAGACTAAAAATTGAATTCAATGATCGCTTTTTTTTTGTAGGTTCATTGTATTTTAACCCAATTGGTCGATAACCTGTTTAGATATTGTAATTCCATCGGTTATTAACCTCCTATCACCTCTTTGTAATTAATTTTTTTATTTTTTAGTACACGGAGAAAAATGACTCCGCTGGATTAGCTGATTCATATCAGCTAAAATTTTCGGCTGGAATTGCCGAAAATATATGCAATTTTAGCTGTTTTGATTCCGCTAATGTAGCCTTAACCCTACTCAATTCGCGCTTAGCTCTAAATTTCCGCTACATTAGCGGATTTGTTCCGTTAAATTTGCGGACTTTTTCAGTAAATTTAGCTGAAATCATCGGCTATCCCTAACGGAATTCCAACAGCTGTCCCTATAGGATAAAATTGGTAGAATCTGCGGATTTTTCGGCTGATTTTGCTGGTTATTTTTCTCCGTGTAGATTAAAATTGAATTTTAGTGCAAATTTTTTCTTCCGTACTTCGATAACATGTTTTTAAATGTAAAAAAATTAATATTTATTATGAATTATTGTGTTAAATTGTTTATAATGACGAATAATATATAAAAGTTACGAGTTTTTTTACAAATAATGTATGCTGAAAAGAAACCGTCGTTGAAATAAGACAGAACTGGGTACTCGGAGGTTTTTCGGGTCGCTGATTACGAATCTGGCATCAGATTTTCAAAATTAAAAATGACGGGTCCAAGATGGCCGACTAAAATGTAAAAATTGACTTGATCAAGGTGAAATGGGGTACTCGAGGGTTTTCGAGCGATTACAACATGACGGTCCAAAATGTAAAAAGTTATTTGACCGAAATGAAACTGAATACTAAATAATGTTACATTTCCAAGATAAAATTTAGCAGATTCAAGCTGTCACGAACGCTGAAATTTCATAATACGTCTTTAACGACCTCGAAAACTGTTTACATTTTAGTTGTCATGTTGAATCCGCCATCTTTAATTTTGAAAATCTCAGACCAGATTCGTAATCAGCAACCTCGGCACCCCACGAGTACCAATTTTCACCTTAATCAAATACATTTTTTAAATTTTTGTGGGCCATCTTGGATCCGCCATCTGGAATTTTGAAAATCTGAGGTCAGATTCGTGATCAGCGATTCCAAAAACATCCGAGTAATAAGTTTCAGCTGTTTTCCGTACAAATAAAAATGTTTGCTTCAAAGGGTTAACTTACGTGAGTACATAAAATAATTGAAGTTTTTCAATAGGCACTATGACGTTTGTAGGCTTATTAAAAGTGAATATCAGAGTAAACTTCGCTGTAAGTGATCCACAGATTATATACAAATAAATTCTAAAAACATTTGGAGACCCACATTATCAAAAATGAAATTATCAAGTGTGAAAGACGAACATCTTATTATTATTCAGAATATAATAAAAAATTTTGCAAGGTACGCTTCAAATCATTTCAGAAAGTAACATCATTTTGTACTGTTAAAAAACTCTGACGAGCCAAGAAAAAGCTGAGCAAAAAAGCGATTCTTGCGAAGAAACATTGAAAAAATCAGTATTTTTATTCAACAAAATGATCGTATTTTTAGAATAAACATCTTAATGTATGTGTCTTCCTTGCAAAATTTGAGACATTATTAGCGTATATCGATCGTAAATAAGATATGTTTATATCTTATAGCCTGATACATATAATGAAGATGGTAAAACTGTCTACATTTAAGTGGCTTTAGCTAATTTAAGATATTTATGTGTTGAGACACTTGGAAATCGAAGACACATTGCCGATTCGATTATCTTCGTGAATATTCGACAACTGCCGTCACGACGTCTTCATAAAAGCTACATAACCTATTCTGGTGATGTGTGGTTGTTCGGTTGATGTGATTCCAATGATTCATTAGTGCGTTCGTAAATCCAATGTGGGTGAAAAAATACTGTTACTTAAATGAAAGATGCAAAAAATCAAATTTGCCTGAAAATTTGCAAACAGAACACGAATGTTGATCCTTTTTCACATAAATATCAACCACTTTTAGGTTATGTATCAACTATCGAGCCGTACATTCAAATTGCAATCGAACACACCCAAACAAGTCTTAATAGTGAGGACGAAAGTGTCTCAAAATAAGACAGTAAGATTGTAACCACGTCTTTTACTGAATTATTTAGGCCCAATTCTTGACATAGGACCAGTAATGTTTCTGCATTTTTTTTATAAAATCCAAATTCTGAATTTATTTATTTTGAGAAAATTACCTAGTTCAAACTAAATATAACAAAGTAAACGTAAGTTAGTGACATTGTTATTTTCAACTCAAAAAATGGAAAATTACCATCATTGATAGTCAAATTTCCAAGACAATTTTTCTCTGCGTAACTACTAGAAACAAGTAACGTGAACTATGGACTATTACGATATAAATATAAATATCGACTATTGACTATTGTAGTCAGCAATTACTGCAATTAGAAGCTATCTACAGTCACTATTAACTTACTTAATCGTTTTTATTTAAAGAAACATCAGCTCTTAATAGGAAATACTGTAACCAAATAATTTAAATTGTTCAACATTAAAATATTATTATGAAAAAAATTGGAATTCAATACTTTATGCTAGTTTTTGGTTTCGTATTTTAAGTACGAATAATAAGTTTAATTTTCGATGCGAATAACAAATACATTTTCATTACTATTTAGAATCCGAATTCCCAATCTAAAGTGCTCACCATTTCTTTGTAGATCCCAATTATAACATTCCAATAGTTTTAAATTGTTTCTTTCCGAACAGAAGTACGTGCACACAAGAGAAATGAATAAAAAAAACTTCCTAACAGATACAAGGATCACTCAACGAAAATAAAAACAATTGTTTTTCAACGATACACGACCGACTAAACGAAATTTAATTTAGAACCGTGAGCTTCTTTAAAAAGAATTACGCAATTACATTAATTTTTTTAATTTTTATTAATTGATATTCACAAATAGTGACGTAATTAAAAACTTTCGTTTTTAGTATTTTAAATATTCCAAAATTATAATAAATATACAAATATAAAAACAAATAAATTTTGTGAAAAAATTATTATTTTTACTTATTTATAGTTTGATTTTCATGAAATTAATAGAAAGAGATTGGTGGTTACGAATCTTCAATAGTTGAATTTTCAATATTCAAAATGGCGGAGACGTTATGGTTGCATTACTCTTACACATTCGTCGAATTCTTTCGTAACTCATTACTCATATACGATGTTGGTGTCGATGATATCAAATTTAATGTCAGTTAAATAACAAAATGGTGGATAAGTTAGATTCGCCATTTTCAAGTCCGTAAATCTCAAGACTCATTTATATTCCAGAAAGTAAAACTTTCCAATCAACTACTTTTGGGTTTATTCTGATATTCCAAAGAGTAACGTAACATTTATAAATAGTGAATTTATAAATTTGCTTTACTATTTTCAATACGCCATTTTGAATTCCAAATATTTCATGATACAAATTGACTGATAGATTATGGTGAATTTTAGCACATTCAAAAAATTTATTCCCCATTTAAGATGATGGCGACGATGATAACAAATTTAAAGTCATTTTAAGGAAATTTAAAATGGCCGATGTATTAGATTCGCCATTTTGAATTCCGTAAATCTCAGGAGACATTCGAATTCCAAAAGGTAGAGTAATTTTCAACGCATTAGCACCACTATTTTTTATAGGCGATATTGCAATACAAAAATTCTCGTAATTCAAAATGGCTGATACATTATGGCTAATGAATTATTGTATCTTCGATGGATTCAGTCGAAACTCGATCCTCGCTTAAGATTTTACAGCGGATTATAACGAATTTGAAGTATAGACAAAATCGACATAACTGATATTTGATTCGCCATTTTGAACTTCGGGAATCTCAGGACACGTTCAAAAATTAAAATTTCAAAACTTGAGATCAGTTTTCTTTCAAATACCTCGAGAATCATTTAAGAACGATTCCAATTATTTTCCACGTAACAAATGATGCAAGTTCAAAAAAATTAATTAAAAAATTAATCTATATCTGATTACTGGGATTAACTTCCGGTTTTACCGAAAATAACTAAAACCTATGAAAGATTCATGGTATGTAACACGGGAATATGCATAACTGTTCTTGGTACGAATGAAGCCATACATTTTTAATTCGAAAAGTGTCGCGCGCTAGATAGGGTCATCCGGTGCGTTTTCGAGTACCTTCCCGATGTTATAGTGGTAATATTCCTATTCTAATTTACATAGTGAACAGTCTCACTTCGGCCTGACCCGTGTACTGTGGAAAGCTCCGAAATTTCTGGGGTTCCTAGAATTAAACCGTAATTGCGTGTTGCAATTACAAGACGCTTAGTCACTCAATTATGCCAGACACAATTTCACTTCTGAAGGAAAAATGTGAGAAATTTTTTTATCGTTTCGACAATTATTAATTTTAAACGAATCTCGTATTTGGTAACGAGATATCTCGAATCTGAATTCTGAAACGGCAGTTGCAAATTTCATTAGTTTTGTCTATTTCACATTTTCGTACTTTTCCTATAGCTAAAATTCATAAAAGTAGAATAAAATTCCATGGTTTTGATTGAAAAGCTAAGATTTAGCTGTTAATAAATGCAAAAAATTACCGCAATATATCCTGTTGCTACGTGTCAACTGTAATTATATCGAATTTTTAATTTTTTTAATTATAGTCCAATCTCCAGAAAGTTATTACATAACCCTTGTTATATTGTATAGAAGGGGACACTATATTCTTTCCAAGGAATTTTAGAAAAATTTATTTTCCAAATTTTTGAAACATTGGAAATAAATAAAAAAAATTTGCCTGAATGGGATTCGAACTCGCGATGGACGGAACATTCAGTTTATGAGGAGAACATACTAACCATATAACTATCGCTTTCCTCTTGTTTAATCACATAAAAATACCGAGAGAAACATGCAATAAGCGGTAAACTTTTTTTTTTTAATAATATTTTACGTCGACTGTTCTGAATCCATATGGGACTATATCACGACGAGACCTACAGTTTATGAAAATGGAATCCGAAAACCACCTGAGCTTTGGCATTATTAGACACTAATAAACAAATACAGAGGTGTCCCGATGACAGATGGCAGAATGCGGGATCGAACCAGGGTTTTCTGATTACGAAGCCGATACTTTACCAAGTGAGCCACCGCCGCTCTTGAGGAAACTTTTATAATATTTATAAAAGAAAAAAGTTTCAAACAAAAGTTGTAGATAATTTAATTATAAATCAGTTTGCTACTAACTACTTGTTTTTTACTATGCCGAGGACTCGAGATGTACAGAAAATACCTTTCAGTGACGTTTTTCAGCGAATGCTCACCTAACCTCTAAAACCGAAATTTACACTTAGCATTCGAAGAAAAAAGATGGACCAGATAATTTTTTGTAAGTTTCGGGTTATTTTAACGACGAATCGATTGGCCTATTAGCGATTTATCAAATTCTGATTTTTGTTTTAACAAATGACTATCAATTACAACATTGTACATTGTATACGGAGCTTTCGTAAATATATTCCAACCTCTTTATAACCGTCTCGTCTCTCGGTTTCGCAACTGCGGTTAGTCGAAACATCCGGGTACGTTACCACATTCCAGGGGCTGCGATAAACTTGCAAAAACCGGCAACGAGTTTGCAGCAGCCTAAAATTCATCTGGACAAGAATGTAACTTTTGAAAAATTTCCACTGCACGGCGTTTGGGGCTAAATTTCGTAGTTGCAACGGCCTGGTCCCGTAGCCGCACAATTCGCGCTTGAAAGACTTCCGACAAACGAACTTATTCGAGTTCAAGTTTCCCTCGCTCGATGCAATTCGCTCACGAACTTTCACACACGAACGCACGCAAAAGACCGGCTCGTTTCCCGGGTTTCGCCTTTGGTTGAACGGCGTATCTCTCGGCACTTAAGTTACGAATCTTATGTGCGACGCATAGCGATTTCTCACAGAAATGCAGAAATGTGCCCGTGTTCCGACAAAAATTAATCATCGACATCGAAGTTCTCGAGTGGAACAATTTCGAATTTCTACTGAATTTACTTACAAAATTGAGGACACCTTACATTAAATTAATATATATTATAACAAAAATATACAAAAATTATCCTATACGTTTATGGCAATTTTTCATCAAAGTTTAAGCTTATAAACTACGAAAAAATGAATCAATCGTACAAGAAACTATAAAATTATTTTTGAGGGCGCTAGATGGCGCCCGAACCCGAAAGCGATGTGATCCATCGATTCTCAATCAAACAGCAATAGTCGAAATCAATAATTAGACGTGGAAATTGTTATGTAATTACAGATTTCCCTTTTATATTCTCTGAGAAACTTCAGATATGACTGTTGTCTCATTCAAGACGCCCATCAGATATTTATTTAAGTAAACTCAGTTCGACTTTAATTATGGATTGGTAGTCCGCCTAGTATCTTTTCCGCAAAGTTACAATAGTACCGTCCCATTTCCCCCCCACTCCAGCGCTTCGGTACGCTTCGCGACACGCCCACCGAATGTTCGTCAAGGATCGGCAAACCTCGAAACGTCTCGGTTAGTCACGTGCGCTACGAACGTAAACGAAACGGTAGAAATAGGGTAGAGAGGGGGAAGCAATAGGATGTTGGGAAAATCTTGAAAGAAATACCAAAAAAATTCTACGTTTTAAATGTTTCATTGTTGTTGATTAGGGGTATTGTTCTAAAATTGTCATGTCTAATCCTAAGAATTAATAACACAAAAAATATCGCTTACTAAATTGCAGTTTAATCAAATTTATCCTTGAGATAGTCAACCTGTCTAATAAAATATGAATTTGCATAATGAAAAAGTGAACGCACATGTCCCGGCTTTATTTGTGTTCTAAAAAAAGGCAATAAAGTGAACGGACGATTTATACAGTTGCTCCTATTTGCTATTAATATACTTCGATCGAAAATGTAGAAAAGTTGAATAATTCTGTACAAATTATTGTAGGTTATTTTTAGATATAACTATGGAAGTAATATGTGCTACTTGTTTTTGTAAATAAATTTTGAAAACTAATTTTATTAATTTTATAGTAACAACAAATTTTGTTTTCTTCCGGTAGAATTGTATTAAATTTTACTTTTGTACAAAAATATTTACTATAGAAAATCAGTAAATATGAGGTAAATTTCACGAAATAATTATACTAAAAAAATATTTTATTAGTTAACTACTATTTCATCTTCCAATTGTGCGTTTTCATGCAATCAATTAATAGTACAGTATATATAAGTGTAAATCTGTAGGCATAGTTTTGTTTGTTTTTGGTAACTTTGAACGGTCGGCTATCGCATGGGTTTACTATCCTAAACCGGCGGTTATTAAAGTTGTAATTTCCTAACTATCCTCTGATCTCATCGCTTGTTACTGAATTTCAGGCGACGTTTTATTTTACTAAATATATACGATACATTTAATAATGGCCATAGCATTTTTAAATTTTGTTACACTTTTATAATAAACAAAAATTTAATTAGAACTGTACAAAGTGTGGGATTTGGACAATACATCGTGTAAAAATAAAAAAAAATTAACAATGTTTTAAGAGGATCTTTAAAATGCATATTACAATTTTTTTTATATTGTTATACTTTGTTACAGAATGATACATAATGTGCTCATAAATATCTTAAAATTCATAATTTCGATAGTAATAAAACAATGTGTTTTCCATTATTTAGAGCCATTTAAAAAAATTCTCCCTAGTCTGGAGAATAAAATAGAGCAAAGATATAGCACGACATAATCCTAAAAGAACAAGAACTGTACGTTTACTTTGATAGTAACGACTACCTTCAAAATATCTTAAAAATGTACACCGTTGCTAAAACAATTACAATTTTTCTAAAATTGTTAAATAAACTACTATCAAAAAGGAAACTATTTTTTCCCTCCGTATGTCACTGATATTAAATAAATAAAAAGAAATAGTTGATGCAGCTGTACAAAAAATATGAAATCAGTCAGTTAGAAGCTATTCAAAATTTTGGAAATATATTCAAATATTTGACTTCAAACCTCCATATCTCAGAAACCCCTAAAAAAAACAAAAAAAATTGAACAGCATTTGAAAAACCAGATAATATATTAATTATAAATATATGATAGAGAATATATCTTACATTTTACTAGATTTAAAATTTTTAATCAATCAGGAATTTATATATTTTATGAATTAAAAAAAAGATTCAGATAATTGATTGAAAATAATAATTTACATCAATTTATTGGTAATACAATCGAGTTAAACAACTGAAAAACATATTTTCTATCACGTATAGAATTATTATTTAATCTGAACTTACAAATGGTGTTGGATTTTCTCAAATTCATTGAGGCGTTTCTGAGATATTGGGGTTTGAAGTTAGATATCTGAAAGTGTTCCGAAATTTTTGTACTTTTAGCTCATTGACTTCCAACTTTGAACAAGTAGATTACTTAACAATTTTACCTAAATCAAGTAATTATAAACCATACTTTAGTAGAGAACAACAATTAATATTGTAACGTTTATTATGTCCCGATCTTGAAATGAAATTGTAGAATTTAGCACAAGAGTAGTAACAAGTTTTAAACGTTTTCATTTAATTTAAAAACATTTTGCCGCCATAATGGATCCGCCATTTGGAATTTTGAAAAACTAACTTCAAATTTGGAATCATCGACTCTAAACACGAGTTTAAAGTGATTTCCGTTTACTCAGTCAATTGAGTACATGCGACTATGATTTTGAACAAAAAAATCAATTTTACTAGCCATTTTTTTTCATTACTTCTATCTTCTAGCCCAAACATTTTTGACGCGAAATATATACCCATCTGAGATATTCGGACACTCCCGGTCATTATAATGTTTTATTAAAAAATGTACTTTTCCCAAAATTCTCTACTAGTATCACAATATCGTAAGTTTTTATAAAGAAGAATTTACGATGGATAGATTATTGAAAATTGTAATTTTTGTATACTAATATTATTTATTATTTAGTAATAAATTCCTGAAGAGCACTTACATAAGACGAACGAAACGTTAAAGTTATTTTCTTTTTCACCTCTTATTGGTTAAAAAAAATTAACTTTAAGTAAAAGGACCGTTAATACCCGAAAAAATTACATTACATAATTGACTATATGTCTAAATCATAGTAGGGTTTCTTATGCAGTTCAAGTATCTACGTCTAGCAGCTATAACGAACTATTTCCCTGAAGCTAGTGGACATTAAAATTTTACGGAATATTGATCCGTACACTAGCTAATATTAGTGGTTGAGAATCAATTGACTAATTACTTAGTATACTCAATTACTTAGGATTTAGTAGCTACTTCAAATAAATTACATATTTAATTTGTATTTAACGTTACTATTTTTTATACAATAACATATTTTTTAATAATGATCCTGAAGTTTGACGGAACATTTAATTATTAAACTCCAATGAAAAAGTTAGTCATGAATTGATTAAATTTAAACCTATTTATTATTAATTAGAACAAACCGCCGAAATATTCCAAGGTATATTTTCAGTCGAGTTTCAGTATTTTTTTTTCATTTTCCATATTAGAATATTTCTGATGATTTCGTGTTAAAAATGTCTCACCTTTAATCTGTAATTACATTTATTTTGAAAAATATTAAAATGGCTGAGTTTAAATTACCAAAAAAGTGAAATCATACTCTCTGAAATTCCTTGGAGTGAAAATTGAGGCACTCTTGCAAGAAGAGTGAAATGTCACTCTATTAAGAGTGATATTTCACTCTTTTACGAGTGAGTTTTGTTTCGTTCACTCTTCATAGAGTGAAATTTTCACTCTTAATAAAAGAGTGGCTCAATTTTCACTCATAGGAATTTAGAGATTATAAGAAATTATTTTAAAGCTTATTTCTTAAGCATTGACAAAATTCGTTTGATAATTCTTACTCCCAACTCTTTAAATTTCTTGAAGTGAGAATTCACTCTTTAATTAGTAAAAGCCAAGCAACTCCCGTAAAAGAGTGAATCTTCAACTCTTTAAGAGTGAAAATTCACTCTCTAAGAGTGGAAATTCAATCTTTCCGCCAGAGTTGTCAACTCCACGACTCGGAGGGAAAGAGTGAATTTTCACTCTTGTTAGATTGAAATTTTACTCTTAAAAAGTTGATTATTCACTCTTTCACAAGAGTTGCTCGGGTTTCACTAACCGAAGAGTGAATTCTCACTCCAAAAAATTTAGAGTATATTTCTGGAAAATTAACTCTTTATTTTGCGGAAATTGTGCCACTCCAGTAACAGAAGAAATTGACACTCTTAACGAGTGAAATCTCACTCATTATGCTGTGAAAATGCACTCGATGTGGAGTGGAAATCTACTCTTAATGAGTGACAATTTTCACTTTAAATAGAGTTACTCAATTTTTATTCAATAAGATAGAAAAATTGAATCCGCCATTTTTAATGTGCAATTTTGAAGTTCAATTCATAATCAGCGACGCCAAAAATCTCGGACTATGATTGATAATAATAATGCCTTATGCTGAATGGAAGATGGAAATTGCAATTTTTTAATTATTTATCGTTTGTACTGAAGTAAACGACTCGTCTATACCTTTTTTTGAAATTTGTTGTTGGAAAAAAATTGTTATCAACGATGGAATTTATTACTGGTTTTTAGATCATTTCTGATTATTGAAGACAATCACATTCAATTTTGACTTCAGTAACAAATTTAGTCTTGATCAGGAACTTTTAGAATTAAAAAAAAATAGAAAATAGCATATATATCCTCAAAAATAGACAATATTTTTTCGATTTTATTTATCATTATTAACAAATAAACATAACAATATCGAAAAACATGTAACTATTTACATTTCTAAACATCTAACAAAAGTACCAAAAATTTGCAATAAACTCCAATTTTTATCACTAATAAAATTTGTTTTGTTTTTGAATTAATATTGTTAATAATTAAAGCCAATTGTTGTTATATCATTAACCGAAATATTTAGTCATGACAACTGCATCTCACTATAGTGAAAAGTGAAGGAGTCATCGGCTCACGTGAACAAGCTTCAAACTGACTGAGTGGAGTAATCGGATGCGAGAGTTTCGTTGCTTCAATTTTCCAGTCCCTCATTTATGAATGAATGCGAACTCGTCGGCGTATAACTGACGAATCTGCAATTACTGACTACCACGACGACTCAAAGGCGTTCGAGTTTGTTCAACTTCCGCGTGTCATCACACTATTGAAAACTACGACTATTCAATGCCGAAACTTTCCTCATAAACATCTGCAAATGTTGTATTAATGCACTAAAAGAAACATTGCAAGTAAAATGATACTAAATTGATATGTCTGAAGTATTTATATATTAAAGAAAAATAGCTTCAAACTTGAAAAATCCCTTTCTAAGAACTCTTTTTCGAGTGAAAATTAAATCACTCTAATAAAATAATGAGTCATTACACTTTAAGACTGAATTTTCACATTTCATGAAAGTACTTTCATTTGTGAACAGTGAGAATTCACACTTTCGCTGGAGTGGATGAATTTTCACTCCAGAAATTTATATGTCTCAAGTATTTATATATTAAAGAAAAACAGCTACAAACTTCAAAAATCCCTTTGTAAGAAATTTCACTCTTTTTCGAGTGAAAATTAAAGAACTCTAATAAAATAGTGAGTCATTACACTTTAAGAGTGAATTTTCACTCCAGAGAGAGAAAGGGAGAGACGGAGAGAGAGAGAGAGAGAGAGAGAGAGAGAGAGAGAGAGAGAGAGAGAGAGTCAGTTTTTAGATAGGGAACAAATTAATTCCTCATATAAATGAGTCAATCCCTACTTTTAAAGACTGAAGGTTCGCTCAAAAAGGAGTGAAATATCTCTTGAAATGAAGGAAATTCAGCTTTTTGCAATATTGACTGATTGTTCAATCTACGCAAAACATGAAAATACTCATTAATTCGTAACATATTTAAATGTAATTTTTTCTAAATGTACTGCAACCAAAATTCACGCTTTTTCAGAGAAAATGATATGATTCCAATGAAAGAATGATTCGTCACTCCACAAGAGTGGATTTTCGAGAAAGGATGGAAATTCATACTATTTCAAAATTAACTCATTTCTCAATCTACAAAAAGTATAAAACAAGTCAATTCTTGATATATTTAAATGTAATACTTTCTAAATTTCTTGGAGTGAGAATTGATATGTTATGGAGTGAACCTTTATTCACTTTAAAACAGCATTTTTACACTACAAATCTTGCGAATTTCATTCTTGTTTCTTATTCAGACTCCGATTGAGGTTATGTTAACATATCTATGTTCAAGCAGTGAACATTTTTTAATATTTTATATTTTATAATTATATTTTAATATTATATGTTAATATAATATATAAATTAATAATTTTCAATCTACATTTCAATATCTCATTTGCTGGACTACTTTAAATAACAATCTCACTTTAGATGAATAAAGGATGTCAAAATATGTCGTGATTATGTCATGTGGGTAAACCATATACAATTGTCATTACTTAACGACAATGGTACCTGTGAATAATTAAAATGAAATGTCTAATGTTTAATAATTAAAATGAAACAATAAATGTTGCAGTTAAAATATAATTACACATGCGAATAACTGGTGTAATTGCTTAATGGCGATTACTTAAAAATGGCATATTGTTTGTCGAGTGAAACAATTTCGTAATGCACTAAAATTACATACAAAAACGTAACATTTAAAAGCGTACTTAATAATATATAATCAAAATAATTAAGTAGTTGTAACAAATAAAAATAATATTTAATCACAATTAAAATTTTCATGTAATGTGTAGTTTTTTAACACGTTTAAAGCATGATTAGGCTAATTTTTTTAAATGAAATTAAAGAACGAATTAGAAATAAACAAATATTTGATTAAAAGTTTTAAAAATCAAATTTAACAATATCTCAAATTCCTGAAAGGAATTATTTTGCTAAAATGTCGAATTCCACCTGAATAAATAGGTGTTACATTTTAAAGTATACTTTACAATACACAAAAACTACAATTCTACTTTTTCATGAGGACATTATACACATAAAAATGTAGTAAACAAATATTTAACCTTCATTTACTACCCAAAAGTGTCAGGAATAACGACAAGAACGTTATTACTTTTGCTACTTTACAGACACTTTATTAAAAAATTCATTAATTAACATTGATCGGAAAATAAACAACAGTTAATAACAATAATTAAAATCGACGTTTTCATCGCTGAAAACAATTTAAGGAATGAATAGAAAACATTTGGCCTCGCATCAACAAATCGAAACCCAAAGGTTATAGAAAATTGACGAAATGCTTCACATTTCTTTATGAAAATTAATTAAAATCCAAAAATCAGTCATCTAGACTTTTCAGTACATCCATTCCATTTTGCTTTAACATTCACCTGGCACAAAATTGGGATGTATAAATCTCGTGAATGTCCGTAATTAATTACAATCCAATGTTGTACTACATCAAACGCCAGGAGGCATTTCTGCAAAATAAAAAAAGAAAAACACGAACGTTTCAAAAATGTTTGCGAACAAATACCATCCCTAGTGCAATATTTATTATTCAATTAAGGCCAACGAAAAAGAATATTTGTGAACGCTATTATGCATTTCATAGACGGTCTTTTGTACGCATTTACATTACTGACGCCTTTTAAATTTCAAAGTATTTTTTTTTATTTACTTATTCGTTGTAAAAGTGCGACATTTTTTAGAAAACATTTCCAAGATATTTTTTGAGGTTAAATTATGACGTTACAATCTATTATTAACAAAATTATTCTTTTTTATGATATAAAAATTCTTCAAATGAATATGACAATTCCACTAAAATGTAACATATTATTTAAATACGGTTAGTTAAAAAATAGCAATAAATAAAATATAGTATCAAGTTTATTGCGTTTCGAATATGTGAATTATAGATGTCTTTTTGATGTTAAAATCAAGTCTGCATCTAAAAGCTCTTGTAAAGAATAAATTCTATTACTAAATATATTTTCTTTCAAAGATGACTAGATTTTCACCATTCTTGCAAAAGTCGAACTTGTGAACATGTGTATAACGCTTTTTGTTATATTTATGATAATAAATTTATTCAATAATGCCCGAAGTCATTTGTAGTGAATGACGTAATTCATTTGAATATAATTACTTAATTTAACAAAAAGGTTCGTTGGTAAATAAAAACGTCATAATTGCTCATTGTTTCTAATTTATAAGCATTGTCCAACTAAAATTTTCGTAACCAATTAATAAAGTACCTTTTGATAAGAATATTTAAGTTGTTTACAATTTTTAATATTAGATTATTATATTTCGGTAAATATTTCTTCGAATGTATTTTTTTAAACTAAATCATCTAGATGTTTTAATAACTTCGTTTAGAATCTTAATCATTTATCAGATATTTAATCCCTTCAGAAAAATGTTAATTATATCAATGATTATAATTGTTTATTGTGTAATATTAAACAATTATTAATAGAATCGTTTATTTTCTAAAAAGCTACTAATGTTACAATTAGTAAATTTTTCACTAACGAATTGTACAGATCAAAGAATTGATTCGACTAATCTAATAGTAACACACGGGATTTGACTAATAGTTAGGTTAAATAATTTAAATTCAAGTTTTGTCTGTAAAAGTTTGGTTTATTTTTAATATCACATGTTTATCTCTTTATTCTCTCTTTATGAATCTTGCTATAGATATTCTTTAATAACAATTTCCAAATGTTTAACAAAATTAATTGAAAAAAATAAGTTGGTTACTGGATATTGGGGGGCTTTATGATGGTACAAATCGTTCATTTGATCTCTAAATCAATGATTTGAGGGTCTTCAATTACCTTCAACTATAGTCTCGGTTTATCTTGTAGATTAAGTAGGTACATCTCATTTAATCTCGGTTATAACCATATTAACTTAATTAATTTAGACCAAATAGAAATTCAATTTTGATATCTAACGTAAATACATCACATTTCTATACACAAAGAGAAAGGGCATAATAGATCCTACTTACACAAGATTAGGGCCAACTAAACAGAATAGTTGATTTTCGATCAAATATGCTTACGGTCAAATCTAGTAAACATAAGTTGAGTTATTGTAGCGAAATACATAAATACACACTGAACAAGAAGAAAATCTAATGTACAATAACGTTTATTATAATTTATTAAACTAGATTAAAGATTAGCTGACCTGCAAATGTTAAAATATTTTTAAATAAACGACATTATGAACCTAAAAATTAATGATCTACGTGTATACTGCGAAATTATTAAAAATTAGAATTATTCATTCCTTTTAACTATCATGAAATCATTTTATTAATACGTGTTAATCAATTCCTAATCTCTAATACTCATACTTGGACATTTTTATAATGTTGGTATTTTAATGTTGAAAATAATGTAGCTGACATAATCAACCTCCACTGTATAGTTGAGGTAAAAGTAGTAACTACTTTTTTCGACCAACCGTCGATGTTGTTGATTATCCTACTTCTATATTTAGTTAAAACAGTAGAGTCCCGATATATTTTCCCTCTCGGTTCCTCCCCTTCCCCTCCAGTCTTTTTATATTTGTCAAGAGAAGGGGAACGCCGCTTCTCCCACTCTACTCAGTCGCGTTACGTTCGTGACGTCACATTGAGGCCCCAGCGCGCAAGGTGGGGCAAAAAAGAGCGAATACAGACAAATATAACGAGACGAAACTGGAAAAATATGCTGGGACGTAAATATAGCGAGACGCAAATATACCGGGACTCTACTGTAATTAGTAATCCAATTTACAAAAATATGTAGTTAATTGAAACAATTTTTGAAGATTTAGTCAAATTGACTTTTAAATTTCATCTCGTTAACTACACTCTAAATTTCTTAAAGTGAAAGTTGAGTCACTTTCTGATAAAAGTGACTTTTTCACTGATTTTAAAGTGGAAATTTTTAATAAAGTGAAAATTTAATAAAGTGAAATTTTCACCTTAGAAATAATGTAAAAGTCACTTTTAGCAGAGAGTGGTACAGTTTTCACTTGAAGAAATTTAGAGTGTAGTTAGTTAGTTGTTTCTACTACATTATAATAATTAGTACAACTGATGAAATTCAGTTGAGCACTTATTGAACTAATTACCGTATTAAAAAAGCAGTTGGTAGTTTCTAACAAAAATTTGTAATCCCTCCATTTCAAGTAGACAAGTGGTGCATATGCATACGCAATTAAGTTTTCGTAAACTTAAGAGAACTTAGTATTGTATATAATAAATATTTTGGTTGCTTAAAAAAGAGTTTCAAAACAAAACGTCTATTTACTTAGTCCAAATATCAGGGAATTTTTAACATAATGTTTAAATCATTCATTGATTACTTATAGTAAAACTTTTTTTCTAGTTATAACCAAAATCATGGCACAATTTGCCTTGGCTATAAAAGATGTGAAAATTTGTTTTTATTGTCTACAATTTACTCTAAATTATTCTACTCTAATTAAAATAAATTATATTATTATAAAAAATATAATTTTATTATTAAAAACTGAAATTGAGATTTAAATTTTAAATAACTCATTGTATAGACGAGTTTACTGACTTTCGAGGAAAAAATAAAAATATTAGATTGCGTTACCCTCTTTAGTTCGGTACTGGGCGTGTTATTCATTAATATTACATTAAGAAAAAAAACTTACTGAATAAATGAATTGATTTACTTGATATTCAATTACCCGAATCCAGTGCAGATTTACTTAATTTAAAGATTCATTTTAATCAACAAAGTGCCATCCAAGAAAATATTTTTTTTATGGCTTTCTACTTTTAAATAAATTATTCATTTCGATGTATGAAACAGAATTATTTAGAATTCAAAGTGAATCTGAAATAAATACGTTTTTTATTTTCATTTTTCACAAACTTAACAGAAACCAAACGAATAACATTCGTATTTTAATAAAACATTTTCTTTAATTGAGCAAATATATTAATAATAAATGGATGTATTGCTTAAAAAGGGTAAGAGTCGTTGAATTGTAATTTAAATATTCTCGCGGTTTACAGAACATGCATGTAAGTAGTCGCGAGATCTCCACTAGGTGGCTTCGAATCGGAGTCAATATTTTTGCAAGAGATTATGACTTTCGTATGTATATAAGATATTCTTTCTTACATTACTCGAGCGTACGATGTTAGAAATGTCTTTAATTTGACATGTACTCACTTGTCCGTAGGAATATATTCGTTTCATTGTTTTTCAGTAAACTTTACTTCAATTTAGGAAATTTTTTCCTCGTGTACTTGTAAAGTATGACAATGCAACACGGATACTAATTTTATATTATTAGACTTTGACTTTATTATGTATTGCTCTTTATTCGTTAAAATCATTACTAATTATAAAATATAGACAGTTGATACTAACAAGATCTTTGCATATAGTCCATAATCATCCTAATTTTGCGAATTAATCGCAGTACCTCTTTTTTTTATTATATGCAACAATTGACGCATTTTGATATAATAAAATGGTTTGTTCTCGGGATTAAAGGGAGGAATTATCATAACGACATCAGGATAAAACTGAAGCTATTGCATTAAAGTTCCCTACAATAATGCTGCTGAATTGGCCCGACTTCGGTTGATTCCTGCTACAAAGCTGCCAAGTCGGCTTTCGTGCGGAGCCAATTCGCAAAGTCCACAGCTGGTTAGCACGTTGTTAGAACCTGATTCTTCTTCCGTGAAAAGAATAGCTCGAATTCAAGCTGATAAAAACTGTCCTTACATTCGCTCGTTTTGTAATAAAGTCATCCACACATGGCACAAGAATTAAAAAAAAATATATCGAAATAACTTTATTGTATTTGGACAAAAGTAACGTTTTTGTATAATTCTAATAATGGGGTGCAATGAAACGACCACAACTACCCCAATTAGACGCAGTTTTGGAATATTATTGTAAATTTTGACAATTAATCGGTATTTCTGCTTTTAATTTTTGTTAATACAGCAATACATTTTCATCTGTATGTGTTAAACTATTACAGATAAAAACATTGGTACACTTTAAATTATCTTTGCAACTGACATGAACAAGAACCGTAGCCGAGTGGTAAAGGTCGCGGATTGTTACCAAGCGCTCTGGGGTTCGATTCCACCTTGTAGTAAATTTTTTTAAAATTTGTTTATGTTTTTTTGAACGCAATAAAAAAATGATAAATTCTTAATTTGATCAAGATCAATTATTGGTTGTAAACTCGCCCAACGTTGGTCCTGGATTGTTTCAAAATCAGGATTTTTAGACCGATTTTTATCAGATTTTGATCCGAGTCTGATCATCTCTTTTGAATTTGGAAAATGAGAGGATAGGCTTTCACTTTTTTATTAGTAAAATTTATTACTAATTGAGTCAGGAACCCACTTTTCGTTTACGAATTAATAATTTTCAAATAATTCAATTTTTGGATGAATTTTCAAATTTTTAAATAATTTAAAAACAAAACCAGTGAAAAAAAATTATAATTGTATGTAAGAATATAAAATAAAATTTCTCCGTAGTTATTAAAATAAAAAACATTATTTTATATATTAATACATTTCCTGAAGGATTTAAAAGTACTGCCAATTCTCACTAGAGGCGCTTGGTACAAGTTTCTCGCAAGCGATAGAAAATTTGTCTTTAAGTATGTAATGAAAGGGAACGAGAAAAAGCATATATGTATTACATTATGTACAATTTGCGTGGAATTTAATAAAACAAAAAATCACAGCAGCATGCGTTTATCTTCAAAATTTGAAAATAATTAACTTTTCGCTGGTACGAGAAAATCATAATTATCTGGTTTACAGACGAAGAATGCAGTTGAATTTAAAAACAGAAATTTAATCCCAACGGTACATGAATCAATATTATATCCGTCGAATTACTGCGCTAGATACATTTAGATTATTTGGCGTCTGGTGACCATAAATCGAATGATTACAAAAACAGGCGTATGTTAATTGCGTAAAAATATCTACTTTATGTCTAACGAAACTGATAACATTTCATATGATTACAACTGTTTGTCAGGGCAATGAACTTCGGAGAGTAACAAAATAGTCTTTAAATCGAAATTAACTGACATCAACAAATTTTACTTTTTATTAGTAAAATTCCGTATTTGAAAAAATAAAATGATGAATTAATATCACTAATTTATAAAAAAGCATCGATATAAAATTAATTAGTATCGTTTAAAAATCTGAATTTTTGTAAGACATTATAACCATATCAATATTCCTAAATTTGCAGCTATCATTTTCGAAACGCCATTTTTAATTTTTTAATCTTTTCCTTAGATTTAGAACTAGCGACCAAATAAAGGTCGTAATCCTAATCGCACATTTATATAAATGTTATTTAATAAATTTAATACATGTTGCAAATTTGCAGCAGCCATATTGGATTCACCATTTTTAATTTTGATATTTTGCTATCAGAATAAGATCAAGCAACCTTAAAAACCATTGTATACCATGTTTTATGACAATTCAGAAAAAATTATGAAAGTTATTGTAAAATGTATAAGTGGTTAAAAAATAATTGATTACCATTGAAGTTAAATACAACATTGTCCATGACAAATGATATATTTTACTGTAAAATAAGTATTAGTATTTTTTATTCGTATGGTATGGTACATAATATATAATAAATAAGTATTTTTAAATAAAGGTACTAAGGTACCAAGTAAAAAAAAAGAAAATAATGCAAAAAAGTCGACGTAATAAACGTGAGAATATCTCGGGACGCATAAAGGAACTTAAACATTCCAGATAACAATTTTCAGTTTAAATTTTCACATTTTCAAAATTTGAAAAAGAAAAACGTAACGCAGTAAAATAAACAAAGTCTTTATTTCGACATTGAACAAACTGCAACTCAGCATCAAACTCTTTCAGCAGTTACTACTTACACTTTTCGCTCAAGGCAGTGAAAATGGCGAGACAAATGTAAAAAACGATAAAAACTGAGTAAAATTCATATTTATTCCACGCGAAAGGAAATTCAGACAGAAGATTATTTACATTCTACGACGTTGAAAAATATTTCACAATACTAAATATTGCGTTACGAAGAAATGGAGTTTCTCGCATCATACAATTGCTGCAAGCAATTATTATTTACAGCCTTTGAAAGTTCATAATTTATTACATGCTCAAATATTATACGAATTTTAGTTTTATTATTTTTGCTTTATCGGGCAAGGAGATTCACGTAAGTATTACAAATGCAAGATATTGTATTAACGCATACATGAGAAGCAATTTCATTTCAAGGTTCTCGTATTATTGTCACGTTCTCATATGTCAAGCACACGTAACGCCGGAAACCTCGAGAGGTAAAGGATGTAATTAATCAAGAACCTTACAAATTTTCGGTTCTACAATTGTATGCCATATTCACTTGGGCTCTTTAGTTATTCTAATAATCTCAGTATTGTATTGAGTGCTGTAAGTTTATGGTTTCTTATTTAAGTTACATATTTACTCAATATATAATTTATATTTGAAGATATACTCATAAATTAATAATAGGCCAACCAGTTCCCAAATTACATTAGAGCTCGGAATCTATTATGCACCTGTAATTACAACAGGTGACCAAGAACTTACAACCAGAAATTACATATCAAATTAATAGAAAATGTATAGAAAATTCAACACCGTCGAATAATATGTTATTATATACGATCTATATAGGATCATATATATATATTTATATTTAATTTTAATAATTATATTTAAAGTAATAACAAATATATCCCTACATTAATTCTGTAGGATGTAAAATTAAAATGAATGATATATTTTCTACATACAGCATTGCAAGTTCTAATATTGTTGCAAATTGATAAGCTAACAAATTTTTTTTAGTATGGAAGCAGAAATCCAGATTGGAATTACAACTTTTATATTTTAAATGTAGATTCAAGCCCCGCCAGTAATTAAATGAATTTAAAAAAACTCGATCAATTTCAAAAATATTGTCACCCTTATTGGATACGCCATTTTGAATTTTTGAAATCTGACTTCAGATTCGTGATCAGCGACCCCAAAAACTGACGAATAAGATGGTTGAATACAGTTCGATCAATATTAATTTCTTAATTTAGAATCCAATAAAATACGAACAAAGAAACCATTTTGTTAATTTCTTGATTTCTAAGAATTATTAGAAACAAATGAAAATGAATATCATAACTCCGCCCAAATATCTTTGAAAGTAATTTCATAAGCTTTAATTTAAAAAAACATCATGAAAGTCCTTCAAGTAGATCCCCTGGAAAGTTGACTTTGAGAAAATAATTACCGTTTGATAATTGATTTTTGTATCCTCTATGCGCCTTCTAGTGCACCTTGCAAGACCTTACATTTCAAATAGCTGTAATTTAACTCTGGTTAATATTATTAATACAAAAAAAATAATCCAGGTAAGATTTCTATCTAAACTAAGATTTTTTAATTCGTCATGAAATTTCACATATGGATTGATACGCCATCTAGTGCACCTTACAGGAACTTACATCGAAAATAGCTGTAACTTAATTCCGGTAAAATGTTTAACTAACAATAAGCACAGCTTTTCTCATTCGTTACGTTACTTTACTTATGGATTGGTACGCCATCTAGTGCGCATGGCAGAAACTTAAATGTGCATCATTCAATTCTTGAAAAATGTCTACATAAACCAACACTTTGGGAACACAAAATCCGATATACGGGAATTCCACGTAAAAAGTGAAACTGTTTTTTAAGATTATTGTAATCTTCCTATATTATCATTGAAGAATGTAAATGTTGAATTTTAATCTTTCTAAAAAATGAGTATACCATAATTACAAAATTCTCTAAGAATTTTGTAATTTATGCGAAATTTCAGTATTGTGTTTATCCATTACTTTCCCATTAATATGAGTAATGTTGATTAATATGATCGCCTATTGGCATTACAAATGTAGTGGACTTCCGGTCGTAGAAATGGCAAAAAACGGATGTGGCAGTCCAAACGCAGGTCAAATGTTCTTCTAGGTGAATTGTAGGGCTTAAAATAACCTTCAAAATGAGCCCTCACTCATTGAAATAACTTCAAAGCAAGCCTCAGATCCAATTTTGGTACAGGACTGGGACACCCTGTATATTGTTATAATGTTCTAGAATTTTTTAAATTTCCTATTGATTGGCCCAAGATATTAAAATCAAAATTAAAACATTAAAAACGAATTTTCAAGAAGTTAGACAACCTATAAGTAAATATAAATATTTTCATGTGAAAGTCCATGAAAAAATCTATAAAATCTATGTTTTCAAAAATTTTTTTATACCCGTATTAATGAAAAAATAACGAATAAAGGTAATACTGAATATCCGCATAAAATTTCTCTTTCTACGTGGAATTCCGCAAATAGGCTAAAAATAAAAAATGTTTAAAAAATACATAATATACTTAGAAATACTCAATTTCCCCATCAAAATCAAATATGAAAACACTCTTTCTCGACATTCCTCCGCTCCTTTTTATCTCGCAGCAACGATTGCATTCCCATTACGTTAGGAGGTCCAGTCGTGACGATTCTATTCCACCCCCGCGTAACGATCGTAAACTCGGGCAAAGCCGAAATAAAAATAAAACGGACGTCTCGCCGGATGGCTAAGGAAAATCTCGAATCTCACTCCCGATACGTTCTATGTACAAACGGGCGTTGCATCCTCGCGTCTGCGTGGCCGGTCGCCACGCTGTCTCCGGTGGACGCCCTGAAGGCGCTTCTTCGAGCATCATCGGACTCGGAAATTTATCGTCGTGTAACACCTACATCGAGCGTGTCGGGGCGATTTCGCCGCAGGGTCATAACGCATTGTGCCCATGGAGCTTCGGACAGATACGCCGTTGCCGCAGGCGGATGCGTATACGATAATGCACTCGCCGTTACTCGCCACGGTAATTACGCCGTATTAATAGATCGCCCGATTATGAGAACGTGCTGGCCGTTCCTCCCGCTCAAGTGAAATTTCCAAAAATTTCGTCGAAATTTCAAAAAATGGTCCAAACCCCCTCCCTTAAAACTAATTTTCACTAAAAACAACAATTTTTAAATAAATTTAGTCCGCCATATTAGATTCGACATTTTGAATCTTTTAATATGTGACCTTAAATATGTAATCAACGAAACATCGAAACATCTTCAAGACGATTAATTTGAGTCCATCATATTTGATCCGCCATTTTAGATTATTTAAAATTTTACCTCCAATCCTTAAGTACGACATTAAATGTAATTCGATATGAGGTTGGACTGAAATCCACCATTTTAAAATAAATTTAGTCCGCCATATTGGATCGGCCATTTTGAATTTTCTAAATTTGTCGTGGAGTACATAAGCCGTCTCCAAAATACCGATACGTAATCAGCCACACATCGAAACTTCTTCAAGACGATTAAATTCAGTCCACCATATTTGATACGCCATTTTGAATCTTTTAAAATCCAACGCACAAATTCCAGGGGTCTAAAATTGTATTCCTTGAAAAAATGTTTCTCATCCCTCTTTGGTCATTCCGCTGAAGAATTTCGTTACGCTGTAGAATGAAATAATGCTCGAGAGGTTTAAAATGAAAATCGATAAGGATGATTATCGAGATCGCTTACCAAGCTTTTCTTCCCGCGTAAAGCCACGCTAGATCGCTCTACCCCCTCTCTCCCCTACTTAGAGATCTCACATTCCCTATCAATCTCTTTCTCCAGGGCGCTTCCTGCAAGCAGCCGGCGATTCGTTATACGTCCCTAAAACTATTCTCTAAAATCCAAACGCATTGTCCCATTTCGTGTAACATTCGGAAAAAGTATTAGCGCGTCGCGACTCATTTTGGCATCGCGATTCCCATATAAAACGAACATTCTCTTGTTTCCCAGACTATTCTCTTCCGCCCTCGCGCCATCGGAATAAACATAAACAGACATTCATGGAACGGAGAATGATCGAAAACGTTTTTTTTTTTCTTCCTTTTTTGGCCAGAAAAAACCATCGGCGTTCGTATCAAAGTTTCAATGGATTGCGGGACTTTGGCAGAGGCGACTTTCAATGTATCCGAATGAACCGATGCGTAACGATCCTGTCGAAACATTCAATTGGCGGATTCGTTACGGGGATTCGGCGAAAATAAAAGTCGCGTTACGTGCCGCGTTACGATCGTCCCCGAACTACTTAGCCGTGAAGTAAAGCAGTAAATGCGGAGCGGCGCTATCGATCAAAGGACCGTGTTTGCCGTACCGAGATGCTGGTTACCGTTATCCAGATATTGGGATATCCTATCTATGCGTTTCATCTGGATGTGGGCCAGCGTAATTCTAGGCAATTCCCGCGCTCGCGCATGCACCGCCACTATCTCGGTGTCCAACTCGCAGAATCACGTGCACTCGTCAGCCCGTTTCCGCCTCTGGATGCTGGATCCTTCCGCGTTACGAAACTATCTTCTGGCAGATGGACGACTAGTGATTACTCATCGTTCGCAGCTCAACTGCATTATCAAGATTGCCGGCTAGGCGGTTCCGGCAATCTGCGTCTTGTATTAGCCGATTGTAATCGCAAAATATAAATTTGCGTACCAAGAATGTCTTAATTGACCTTCAAATCATCACCTGAAATTACACCATGATGGTACTGTATGTTATTCCTATGATTCGTTTTCCAAAATTTGATTAAGACATGACTGAATGGAAAGAAACATAAGATATTTCTAGCATTGACTAGAGATCTATTCATAGCAGCCAAGTTGACCTTCAAATTATCACTAGAAATGACGCTAGGATTTGAATGTCATCCTCATGATCCATTTCCCAAAGAATTCGCAATAAAAATGTTGCTAAATTGGAAGGAATATCACATGGCTTTATAACCGTCCTTATAGTACCCAAGTCCAAAATTACTCGCGCACTAAGAATGTCTTCATTGACCTTCAAATCACCCCTAGAAATGACACTATGATTGCAGCGAATGTCATAAATATGTCATAGATAAGTTCCATTGTCCAAAACCTGATTTAAATATTGCTGGATTTAAAGGAAATTTCCGATGCTATCACAGACCTCAGAGTAGGCAAACCCAAAACTACTCGTATCCTAAGGTTGTCACCATTGACCTTCAACTCGTCACTAAAAATGACGCTAGGATTTGAATGATATCCATATGATCCAATTCCCAATATTTCCGCCATGAAAATTTGGCTAAATTGAAGGGAATATCACATGTCGTTATAACCGTCCTTATAGTACCCACGTCCAAAACTACTCGTGCACTAAGAATCTCTTGATTGACCTTCAAATCATCACTAGAAATAATACCATGATTGGAGCAAATGTCATAGATACGTTCCATTGTCCAAAACCTGATTTAAACATTGCTGGAATACAAAGAAATTTCCGATGCTATCACGGACCTCAGAGTAGGCAAACCCAAAATTACTCGTTTCCTAAGATTGTCACCATTGACCTTCAAATCGTCACGAAAAATGATACTAGGATTGGAATTTCATCCACATGATCCATTTCGCAATATATTCCTGATTAAAGTTATGCTGAATTGGAGGGAATGACAGATGTTTTTATCGTTAGCCATATCCAAAACTACGCGTGCACTAATAATGTCTTAATTAACCTTCAAATTATCATTAGACATGACACTAGGATTGGAATATCATCCACATGAGGCATTTCCCAATAAATTCCTAATGAATATAATCCTGGATTGAAGAGAATATCAGATGTCATAATTGTCCTCAAAGTCCACAACTACTCGTCAACTAACAACGTCTTATTCACCTTCAAATTATCACTAGAAATGTTACCGTGATTAGTGTGATTGTCATCCATATTAAATACATTGACCTATACCTAATTAAACCGTTATTGGATTGAACTAGATAGTGTTATCATTGACTTTCATAGCAGCCAAGTCCAAAACTACTTGTATACTAAAAATACCTTGATAGACCTGCGCGTAATCACTAGAAATGACACAATGATTAGAATGAACGCCATTCACAGATACTTTTCCCAATATATTCCTAATAAAATTATGGTAGATTGAAGGGAATATCGGATGTTTATAATTGACATTATAAAAGCTAAGTCCAAAATTGTCCTCAATCACGTATCAAAGAAATCAAATTCAATACGCATCGCTCGAAAAACTCGCAATAAATATATTCCAGAAAAAATTAATTGCTAAACCACGAATGGTTTGATCTAATTCAGCGATACAAATAGAAATAGTAAAATCATTTATCATCAGAACGCCTCGAACCAGCAGTGCATAGACGAAACAATAGAGTTCACAGCAATTCGCGAACATAAATTATGCGCATATCGCATAATATAAAAGCGATGATGAATGTTTTACGCTTATCAGGTGAGTATCCATCTCTCTATTCGCTGCATCGAATACTAGACTAACGAAAGATTAGCTACGCCTAGATAATTAAATGTTTAACGATATGCTCGTACATAATGGCTGAACGTTTCGTACACTGTCGAAAGCGAATCCCCAAGATTATCAAATCCCACAGCATTGGATACATGAAGTATGTAGCTTACGCATTGCGGTTTGAAGAATGCTTCGGGAACTTAGTGCACACATGTGGCTTATTAATTTTGCCCTTTAATTTGCGAAACGTCACTCGATTCGGATGCTTGGGGTATGTAAAATTTGTTTTTCATATTTAATACTTCAGATTTAATATTTTTATCTTTTGATTGAAATAATTTTAAATTTATTGAATACTAAAGACCTAAACATCCTAATATGATTATGACTAATTCCGTTTAAAAACTAAATAGTATCTAGTTGTCCTCGAACCTAGTACATCTAACTGCATGTAGGTAAATAGATCACGTAGACCAGAAATCAGATTTAACGTACCTACACTATAGAATACTAATTGAAAACCAATTTCTACGTAGACATTCCGAATCTCATCTGATCTAAGATAGATATTTTCGTCTAACTGAGTACTAAATAAGATTTTATAAACTAGTTTAGTCAAAAATTGATATACAGGTTAGTCATGAACTAATTTTGATTTAAATTAATTACATTATACGCTAGTTATCTTCAATTAGTCGTGACATATAGTAGATATCCTAGGCTAGTTCTGACATATAGTAGATATCCTAGGTTAGTTCTGACTCGGTTGTAATATTTCGAACGAATTCTGATTTAGAACTGATGTTAAAGATAAATTCCGATTAAATTAGACATTCTAAACTGCTCCCGGCATGATTAAAATATTCTTAGCACTAAAATAGCACTAAACCAAGTAAAAACTCTCAACAAATGTTTAGGTCATCCAATTTTCTTCCGGCAAATTTTTTTAACGTAAATCAAATGAAATATTTAGGCCATGATTCCATAAAAATGGTTGTCGACAGTCATAAATAATTAATAGATTACATATTACATTCAAATTCGACATTGTCTGCGCACAATGAAAAATCGATGATAACAATAAAACCGCGTGAAACCATATGAACTCTTTTGAGAATTTTCAAAAGGTCCCTTCGGCCTCTGTGGCTCGAAATGAATACTTGATCAGACACATACACACGCCAACATAAATCTGCACACGCGTTACGAGAGGGGCATCGATCGTAAACGAAAACCGCATCGCGCTTATGCGAACATAGACTTCGCATTACTGGCGGAATGCGTCGCTGGCGAACTCATTAATTAGTAACATTATAATTCCGTAGTCATCGCCTTGTTTTAAAAGTAAGGACAAGCTGCTTTGAAGTTCTACCAGTAGACATATATGTATACGTAACGCACTCAAGTGCGGTCGACTGCGGCGTACCGAGATGCACGCTAGGAACGCCTACAGGAGTGTGTATACACGCGGGCACGTGCTTTAACGGGGTTTCTAATTACTGCCGCAATCGGACGAATCGTACTAGCCTTGTTTACTCGTTCGAATCTTCGCGCTATTATCGCAGGTAAACAATAACCGTGATATGAAGCTACTCGCTCGTTTGTTGCCTGAAATAACCTAACCTACGAATCTGGTTATTGTAATTTGACTATACATATTACCCAAAACCAAACATTACTCGAAACAGGTCTGGTATGCCACCTCCATTAACATGAGGTTCATAATCAACCCTAAATGAATGTAACAGACATCATCCTTGATTGAATTCCAATGAAATTTGCAATTACACAATCTCTGGTATGAATAAAAAAATCCCAGAAACATCTGGTTCTAAACCAAGAATGACAGAAGGAGCAATAAACACATTTTCGGTTCGTAAATTCCTTTGGACTTACTTGGTTAATCATCGGGCCATTTATATAAAGTTCGAACTTTATAGTAATTGGTTGTACGTGGTCTCCGGCAGTGTTTCCCAGCGTTGCCATTGAGCTAGCATCGCTTTTGCAAATTGCATTTGGAATCATGCAATAACTTCGAGTATTTTCAGTTTTAGCAACTAAACTAATCCCCCTGGCTAATTGGACTAATACCAATTAGTCGTAATGACCGCACGAAGGGATGCCCTTAACTGTCTGCAAAACAGAAAACGAGTAATTCGATTCCGAATTAACTTGGCAGTTCGAATACTTGCCTTTGCGCTTAACTCGATCAAATCCATCAATCAGCAAGTACAACTGAAATTCTACCTTGGCCATCGCTGCCTGGAATCTCGATGAGCGAAAACGGTATCAAATTAAGATAAGCGAAGTATTTCATTTCTGATGCTGTTTTTAGACGAAGCTACCGATATATTTGCTAGCAATTTATTCAAAATGACTGTTACTACTTAGGGACATTAATATAATTCGCACCGACTGCTACTACTTACGGGCCGCTTCATAATTCGCATCGGCTGTTACTACTTACGAATATTAATAAAATTTCCACAGACTGTTACTACTTGCGGGCCGCTTCATACTTCGTATCGGCTGTTACTACTTACGAATATTAATAAAATGTTCACCGACTGTTACTACTTACGGGCCTCAATATTATTCGCAAGGACTCTTTCTACTTACGAACCTTAATATAATATGTGGTATTATTGTAATATACACCGTAAGTAGGAACAGCCCTATCGATTTACTTCCGTATTGACATGAGATTTTCACTGTTTCCAAAGGTTTTACAGATTTTTAAATAATCTTATTAAGCATTGGGATGTACTGATGAGCAGTAGTTACTAATGCGTTTAGCGTGTGATTCCATTTATTATCCAGACGAAACATTCGCTGTATATCTTTGTTTCGGAGCGTAGCCTAATCAGGCCGTGTCTGCTCGTCGTCGGACTAATCACTATTGTCTACTGCACCGAGATGATGAAACGAGGTATAGTAGGCATACACTGTAAGTGCGATACTAACGAACCTACCCGCGTCGCAACATCCTTTGTCTGATAATTCGGCAAAATTTGAAGTGAGTTCATGACGTTAGCGATTACATCAAACATAACATCTGTAGGAATCCTGAAAACTTGTTCTGGGTAAGGTCATTTGTTTCTTTTCAGGACTCGTTGACAAATTCAATATCAGTAATTCAGTGTTCTATGTCATTTAGCGTTAGCTTAACGTCGGTAAAACGAAATTGTGAATATATTCAAGAGCAAAATGTTATGACCGATTACGACAAACAAAGGCGTTATGAGGCACTTCCGCATCATCTTTACCGTCCTTTCCCTCATAAAGTGTAACAACACAATATCTTTTTTACGAAGCCTCACTTTTCTCTTTCAACGATACGTATTAAAATTCCGTAACTATACCCACAAGAAATTACCGAAAGTAAATGTTCTCGCGTAAATTCCTAGTAACTTCTCAATTATCTTCTCAGCTGGACTAATTAAAGTACAATTTGCCTAATTATCGCGCAGTACCCGGAGCGGTTTACTAGACGCTCTGTTCTTCCGATGTGTCTTTCCCTGGATTCCATTAACTTTTAATGAGCTGCTCATGTACACATAAATGTCATTTTCTCATTTTCTTCTTCCTGTTTTTCTTTTTAATCAAATATACGTAATATCTACGGCTATAATGAGCAAATTGGTAATGTATCGATGAACTCTGCTGGACTAAATAGAGGATAACTATTTCTAGGATCAATAAACAATGTTACTCTATCGGATCAAAGTAATTTCCTCACTCCTGAAATATGCACATCAAAAGGTGCTTAAGATCTCCTTATAGTTTTCATCCATGTTTACAAATCACTGCCATAGATCCAGAGAACTTGAGCTCTTTAAAGAAGCGAGGGATGAGAAAGGTTAAAAGAATGTTCTCTCCGGTCTTGCTGTCACGAGCAGAAACGACCCCAGCGTGAAACAGCACACTAAAGAGTTTACGACGGCGCCGACCCGGGTCAAGCGGATTGATTCCTTAGAACCCTCAAGACCGTGATAAACCGCGGATGTACTTCTCCACGGTAGCAATGGATAAGTAGGCTCGTCGAGTTCCTGACTATTCGATTCCTCGTGTCCCGACAGAAGATCCAACTCCTGTCTGGTACATCTACGTGTAAACTCCGAGCGAGGTTCGCCGGATAATTGGATTTCTAGGACAAACGTTTCTGACTCCGTTTACACCGTGGGAGATAGAGAAAACCGAAGCGGAAGTACAAACTCCACCATCCCTAGTACATCGGAAGAAAAGCCAGTGTATCCGACAACGACCAGGGAAAACATCGTTACATTCTTTGATCGGAAAACGAATAACGAGCATACCTGATTATCCCGACTCATTGGGCGGCGAGTTTTCTTTCTTCGCTCTGAGCGAAATCGATTTATTAATTGAGCCGAATAATTCGACTTCCTTCGCTATTGTAAAATGGACGAGCACTGGGAGTGGAGCCGTTATCGCACCATTGTCCGACCCCTGTAACGAGGTGCGAACCGGGAATTCGAGCTCTGCTTCGTTGGCGGTGTTAATCGTTGCCTGCGTTTAACCGGAACGCGCGAGCGGGTGTTCTATTCAATCTCGTCCATCAATTATAATGCGATACAATGCGCATTTTTCAAACGAAAGAAATTTGTTCGCATTTATCAATTACTTTCCCGCACTGTTCACTTTGTAGCGATAAATGACTGGCTAACTTTACGCATTCAGCTCGGCGTTCTTCTCACGGAGCAAAACGGATGAAAGTTAATTCGTGCACCTGTATATGAAGACCAATCTGTTCCCCCCGCATATTTCAGTTAGTCTGCGCCATTTGCGTCTACTCGTATCTTGATTAACCTTTTTTCCATTACAGCTTTAATACGGGTTATCGGAAACTCCATTAACTCACGTTCGCGTCACGGATCCAAAAAAACTGAATGTCACGATCGTTTGATGTCAGAATTAATTAATTTTTTAATCAACCTTGATGCAATACAGACTAGTCGGACGGTACACCGACACTAACGATATAGCAAAATTGGTATTCAAATTAAGCTCATGATGGCTTCTGAAATTCCGAAAGGGCCAATTGACGTACAACGTTCTATGCTTGCTAATGAAGAGATCGTTCAAAAGAGTAATGCTAGCAAAAATTCCAACGTGTATGCCCGATTCCATCCAATGGTGATCTCTTCATTCATTGTGTTGAAAATTCAAGACCCTATACTGAACTGCTTACTTAGATCCATCAGAATCTTCATACGTGACACTGCAATTCGAAGGGAAAACCGCAGTCGTGACGAAACCCTTCGAACGGAACTCATCCCTTTGAATCCAGATAAATCGCCCTCGTGGAAACGCACCGTTCGGTCCATCTCATCTGCGGCGTCGTATAATATTGGTAAGCATCGATTCTCGCATTTCCTCCAAAAATGGATCCTCTTATCTCGCCGAAGTCCGAGATCGGAATACGCTCGACTGGGCGACACGACGACGACCTCTATAGGGGAATATGCCGGTTATACGTGGCGACGCATACGTGCCTTTTTCGCGAGGATAAACGAGGGCGGATTCGGGAAAAGTCTGAGTCTGGCGCGCTTTGACCGCTTGCCAAGTCAATTCTTAACTCGAGTAAGTGGCGAGTGCAGCGACTCGTATCTAGTGTAGTACGTACCTAACTGAGTTACATCGGACGGAACGCAACGTAGTCGCAGCAATCCGAACAAGTACATACTAACGAAAGTCTCGAGGACGAACCGCTCTCGAGTTGGCTCGATACAATCTGAAATTACGTTTGCCCCATCCCTTCGACTCCGTTCGCTCCTCTCGGATTTCCACCTTCGGGTCCGATCGTACTTTGACGGGCTCGAAACTTCGCACGATTTATTAAGATTTCTGTTTTCCTTACCTGTTACGTAAGTAATCGGCAAGAAATCATAATTCAAAGTGATGAATGTTGATTCTGGAACTGGAGGAGACTTTCATCATTTCCATAAAATATTCATGTCTTGCTTTTAGAACTTAACCAAGGTGGATATCTTTATTTCGTGGCGTCTCGAAGCAACTATGGTTAGTCCTTGAAAAATCAAACTATAACAATTTTCATGGACTGCTAGATTCGAGAATCATCCACAAAATTACATTTCTCATGTCTGAACAATCTGGCGGAGTGTTACATAATTTTCCCATGGGCTTTGTCTGATAATTTATTCTTCTGTGTTCTACCTCTCTAAATAAAAGCTCTTAGAAGAATCCATTTTTCGGAATGTTGCTATTCCTAATGTGTTTGGAAGATAGGAATTTGTCACCGAAGGTCTGAGTCTAATCAACGCTAGGTATTTGTCCTCAATCATCAAGCAAACATCGGAGATTTCCCATATATGATCAAAATAATGTGGTGGCATACAGAGGTATGGTTCTATAGCTAGGATTGTACGATTCCTATCATCATTTATCAACTTATCAGATTCTTCGTGTCCTTTTATAGCTATGTGTCCTGATACCCACTCCAGGACCATTTTGGTGTTTCTTATTTATCCTTGTAAAGAATCCTAACAATTAACTACCAGCAGTTATTTAAAATCATCTCCTTTGTTTTGAAATTCAGTCAGAGTGTGCCAATATGACCATGATTCCCATTTGGAAAGTACTAGACTGCTGTCCATGACAACACATAATGATGTCGGACAAATTAAATGAGTGAAAGAAGAAATCATCACTGAGCCTTCAGTAGATTGGAAATACTAATGAATTTTCATCTTCTGTAGAACCTCCAAGCGTTTATAGTAATGCGTACTCGCATAGCTCTAGACCAGATATGAAAACCTATAGGCACACACCAAGAATGCTAAAAAGTATTAGTGATTGAAAGTATTAGAAGAAGAACTGACAGATGAACTATTTCATAATTAATCAATAGTTAATTTCTCGCATGACAGGAAATCGATTATCCAGATCGGATACCATGATTAAATTACTAATTTCGAATTATTGATATCTGATTGCAATTTCTTTATCATCCCACCTGTCACTCATCGGTGATATCAAATCAATAAAGGCGGGATCAGGAAACCCTCTACACAACGTTCCCACTTACGACATCCGTCAGTCAACTTCCGTTTGATTGTAGAATAGGCTTGTAGCATTAATCAGCGAGTAATTACGACCCGTTGAACTGTTTAGGCTGAAACGCATCAATTCGCTCATCAGCTCGCTTGAGATATAGAAACCAGACTAGAAGGGTCGTTTGGCCGTTGCTACCCCACAGCCTCCCGACATCCCCACTAACGCCACTTCCCCACCGCTGCCTTTATTCCGGTGTTCTTCGTCTCTACTGAAGTAATCGTTTACCCCCTGGAGTACATCCTCACAGTTCGCCGTTTGCATCCGGATTCCCTTCGAGCCAACGGATTGATTGTGAACCGAAACTGTCCTGCTCGACTTTGCTCTGTAGCCGCTATGCCGTCTTCCTGTGAGTCTGGGAAGCCCCTCTTCCCTCACCGCGCGCCTTGAACGCTTGCGAGCATAAGAATTGAGTTGGCACTGCCTCAAAGTGCCGGAGTCCTCAGATATGCTCTACGGGTAGGCACCTTAGAGAACGCGGAAAGCCAACCCGGCAAAGGTACGGAAGGCGAAAGAGAATGGTGAAAGAGAGGCCGAAAAGGGAGAGAATTCCGCGCGATTGCAAAATGTTCCGGAAGCACACCCATCCGACCACACTCCTCGGATGCTGGCGCCGATGCCGCCGGCTAGCTCGGGTGCGATTCGAAAGTACTTAATCATTTACGAAGAGATAAAACCTTGTAACCTCTTACGAATTTGTCCTTCTCGGAGAAACTGTGTTTAGCTCTGCTTTCTACGTTATTTTGATTTATATCTATACAAAAGTTATTTTATAAATCCTTTTTTATATACATTTTCCTCGCAAAACCTTCTCAAAGTGCACCAATATCCCTCAATATGATCAAAAGGGATAATTTGTCTGATGTGTTTGACTTTAAAAACGGTATCTACTTAAAATATTTCCCGTATTTATAATTTTGCGTATTCCATTAGTTGTTTGTCTAAAATGTTTGGGGTGGTGCAAAGAATGTGGCCTAACAAAAATACATAGTAGGTAAATAATGAGGGTTCTGGCGAAAAAGTCTGTTACTACTGCGCATTAGAATCGCGTTACTACTTAAGCCCTTATATTTTGAACGCGCAGTAGTAACAGACAATTTTAGCAGGACGACACTTGCGTATATAATCAAAAGGCGATTTTTTCGTATATCGTTACGGTCTAAGATAAAATCCGTGAAAGTTACTAATAAACAGAAATGTACTTGTGACTTATAATTTTGGTATGTTTAAGGATTACTTTAAGCTCAATAAACGCGTAAAAACAATGTTTTCATTTGTACCATCAAAAACCGATACTTGAAATGCTACAGCATCGGATTTTCCATGATGGGGTTTTAAAATAGCGCAGCCGCGTAACTACAAAATACCTGATTATCGATGATCGAATGCGTTCAAGCATTTGGCGATGGGAGCAAATCGAAATTAAACAGGATTACTTGCAGTAACAGTCAATGGTGCGAAACAATTATAATTCTATCCTGTGCACGGCGCAAATAAACTGGCTTACGTTCATCGTCCAATGGAAGATTTTAATTATTAATTATTTAGATTCGAGAAGTGATCGTTCCCATCGCTGCTGTATTTACCGAACATTATTCGGGAAAATATGACCACCGACAATCGTCGAATGCGTTCTAAAATCATTAATTTTATTGCGATTTCGAGTCTTACACCAGGGATGGGTAAAAGGAGGTTGGGAGCATTTATCGAAAAAGAATTAAAAATGCATTTCGTTACATATCGAGCGCCGAGAGCGTATCCATCGAGGACACGCCTCGCATAAAAATCGAGTAAATTGAAATCTTAGGTTCCATTCTTCAAACCGACGTTCGAAGGCCATTATTGCAATCGTCGGTTCTGGCGAAAGCTCGAAATAATTCTCGGCCGATGGAACGCGTAACTTCATTAAAATGAAAGTTCGCCGGCGACGCGCGCATTCGTCATCCGGCATTTTTGACGTCGCCGCCGGAACGAGATTTTCCATTCGGGCATTTTCCATCTATATAATCACACCGTAAGTAAACAGTGATAATCGCTTTCGATATTTCGAGACTGTAAAATCGCGATGAAAGTTACGGGAGAATTCCGAGCATAAAAAATAACTAAAATCCGGATGCGGAGTGCGATTTTCTGTTCAAAAAAGAAGGGATGATGGAGAGTGAATAGGAGATATATATCGAAAAGGAAAGATAGAGGATGCAGAGAAGAGAAAGAGAGAGATGTGCACAGAAAGAATGAGAAATAGACAGAAACCCGGCTGCCTCTTTTATCGATCGACATAAATCTCGCGTTCAATTGCGTTTGTAAAATTGCATTTCGCGAAAATTTTGTTTGCAAAATTTTACGTGGCGCGGTATATAAAGTACGCGGCCCTTTCTTTACAACTGCCGTAAACGTCGATGTGCCGATCTATAAACTTTTTCATAAAGTTGCAAAATATATACAGAGCGCACACGCACATCTGTCCGACTCTGCAAATTCGAACACGCTCGCTTTAATGCGTGCACGTGCACGCATATTTGTCACCCGCACAAATATAGAAATGTTTACGACTATTTGGATTTATGAACTCGAAAAGCCCGGCAGGTCTTCATTTCGTCCATACATTTTTCGATCGTTTAGAAACGGCCCGATAAATCTACCCAGTTCTGCAGAAATATTTCGATCTATACTTAACGCGCGTTTTTATTTGCAAAATTCGTAGTTTGTAGTTACTCATTTACAACTTTTTTTTATTAACAATTTCAAATATTCTGTCACTTTATTTTTCAAAAAAAAAGAAAATGGTTGAAATTTGAAACTTCCTTCACCAAATGATGTCCACGAAGAAAACACGACTACAAACTAAATACTGGTAAAATTCAATATATAAATATACCGTAGAGTCCCGGCATAATTGCATCTCACAATATTCATGTCCCAGCATATTTGTCAGGTTCAGTCGTGTTATAATTGTCTGTCACCGTTCTCTTTTCCCCACCTTGCCGGCTGGGGCCTCAGGAAGGGCCTGCTGTGACGTCACGAAGATAACGCAACTACGGAGAGTGGGAGAAGCGGTGTTCCCTTTCTTTTGTTAAATATAACGAGACGAGAGGGGCGGGCGAGGAACCAAGTCGGTAAATACACCGGGAGTCTACTGTAAATATACAAATAAAGAATCGAAATAAACAACAAACATTTTCTTTGAATGCATTGTTTTACTTTTATCCTTCTAAAATTTACCCTTTTCCTTTCACGTGACAGATACAATCACGTGCCATAGGATTTCTAAACGTCTTATTCCACTGGAAATTTTTTCGGCTATGTACTCTCTCTATTGAGTTTGTTTGTGTTGTAAAATGTGTATGTTGCAAAAAGTGTAAAAAAGTTTCCTTCACTAAAAACAGCATCGTAATCTGATCTTTTCACTTTTATTATTTATATGTCTTTCTTTTCACAGCAAAACCATTAAAATGAATAATAAAAAAAACTATTTGGCTTTTCATGAAGAACGGAACAATATCGAATATACAGCTTTATTCTAAGTGAAATAATAACTAACTAATCGGCGGCACTATCGTTTTTTTTTTATTAATTTATCTTTCACTTTTAAACACATTTTCTGCAGAAAATATATTAACGTTGATTTCAAATACAGAAATCTCCCCTTCACCAACTTTTGGTTATGAGCACTGAATGTCCATCCCATTTTCATTAGTTCTGTACATTTTTAAATATTAACCATTGTTTATTACAAGGAAATGAAAGATAAAATGAAAAGTGAATAAGATCTTCACCAAATGACACCCCCGTAAAAATATATTTTTAATAATTTTCCCTTCCGAAGAAAAGATAAAGAAGTGAAAATAAAATAATGTAATCAAACCATTTTCGAATACTGCATATCGTTTATTTTTATTAAACGATTTAAAATTTTACATTTTTATCATTTTCTAGAATCTGGATGTGAAGAAATCAAAATAATCGACCCTTCACTAAATCGCAGTGGTGTGATGTGCTTATTTTACTAAAGATTCAATTCTTAACCTCATTTTAATTTTTAAAAACATATCTCAAAGTGAAATCAGGATTTAATCAGGAAATATTCTACCTTGCCTCTGGAGCAGCTATCAACATGCGAAGGTATTTTACATAATTGCTTTGGGTGCTCAATTGCGAAGACAATAATAATAAGACTACTACATATAATAATTTTCGCCCATCTACAGTAACCTAATTTTACATCAATAAAATTATTCAAGTCATGTGCACGATTGTATATAAAATGGAAATTGGAATACGCGACATCATTTTGTTATTTAATGCACGCTGTAACTAGATTGGAAGTCGAAATATGTCGCATAATTCGATATTCCAATAAAGCTGATGCAGCGCAAACTACAATATAACAAACACCCGTTGATTCAATAAATAATAATAAATAACAATTTATTTATAATATCTGGGATTGTCGACAAATTTCATTACGATAACCATTTTTTCTTGCACAATATTAAAAAACTGCATGTACCTCTCAAAGAGTACTTTCAGAGTTTTTTCCAAAATTATGTTCAAAATGACTTATCGAAAAGATTTTTAGTTGAGATCTTAAATTTTCATAATTTCGGATTACATTTTTATTCCTGAGATTTTCGTTTCTTCTAGAAACACATATTTAATGTACCGGATAAGAGTGTGAGTTATTTTACGATGTTCAGATGACGAAGTGGCATTCTGTTTTGTATTATTAACCCGTTTCCGCACGAAATGCCGTAAATTTCACATTTTAATTACCACTTTTCTTCTAGAAACAAACGATAAATAATTCTGAATATTTAGATTTTAGAGTTTTGGACCCGGCTCTTTCCGAATCCTAAGTATATTTTCCTCTCGGAGCATTTATTAAATATGGGGACGAAAAGACAAAAAAATAGATAAAATTTCGATTTTTCGATCGGTTTTTCCTGTTTTTCAATAGGTTCGCGCTGACTGATTGTTCCAAGGAACTGGATCTAGTATCATAATGAGTTTGAGTAAAAGTTGACCAGATCAGATATGCAAAATAAAAGATGGCAGATCCAAGATGGCGGATTTTTCGCCTATTTTGTGTTTTTATAGCGATTCCGACATTATTAGCTATTTATAACTATTGTTGTACACTGAAAAGCAAAAAAAATTGCTTGATCCAGATAAAACTGACTACTCGGGGGTTTTCAGGATCGTTAATTACGAATATGACCTATGATTTCCAAAATTTACAATGGCGTATCCAAAATGGTGAACCCAACCAATAATTCAAATTCAACTTTGTGGCCGATTAAAATACACAAAATTGCTTGATTGTAAACTACATTACTGCAAAAACTGTTTTGCAATAAAACATACACAAAAATTAATAATTTATGGTAGATTACAAAATTTAAGAAGTAACATTTTTAATTCATAAAACTGAAAAAAATAGCAAAAAACAAGTAAAATACAATAAAAATTAAAGATTCTCTACTATCGTTGACCTCTTTGTGGTGAGAGTTAGAAATATGAAATACCATTGCTAACAATCGATAAAAACACAATAAAATTTATTTTTGAAGATCTAATTGTGAACTATATAATATAAAATCTGTTGTTTGACTGAAACAATGACGTGATAGTGTGAATTTTATAAATCATAATTGTCACTAACAACCTCGAAAATCCCTGAGTAACCATTTTCATCTCGTATTCACAACTTTTTACATTTTGATCCACCATTTTGGATCCGCCAATTTGAATTTTGAAAATCAAAGGTAAAAATAATATTCATAATTAGCGACCCTGAAAACTGTACAACAGTAGTTATAAATAGCAAATAATATCGGAATTGCTATAAAAATACAAAATTAGTCGAAAAATCCGCCAAGTTGGATCCGCCATCTTTTATTTTGCATATCTGATCATGTCAACTTTTAGTCAAACGCATTGTGCCACCACAACGATCAGTCAGCGCGAACGTATTGAAAAACAGATAAGAAAATCTAAATTTTCTCTATTCCTTTTTTTCCGCCATATTTAAAAAATGGCTGCTCCTAGCGCACAACGGACGTCGGAAGAAAAGTGATGATTAATTGTAGTGAAATTTACGGCATTTTGGACGGAAACGGGTCAATGTGTGATCTCTCTAATAGCAAACATAAAAAGAAGTTTATAATGGCCTCGCAATGTGCTCTAAAAGAGCTCAGATGCGTCACATTATGAGGTTATTCTGATCTCGATATTAATATGATATTATTATGAATATGAGCTTGGAAAAATCTTAGAAAGTGACGCGTGTCTTACCTTTTAGAGTACATTTGGAGGTCATTCTGAACTCTTTTTTTATTCCACTGGGTAAACTATTCCTATTGCCGTTATTTATAATGTATGCAGATCATTTTAAGAGCTCTTTTTATGAAGTCTTTGAGAGATCTTAAAGAGTACTTAAAAATGTCACTTTAAGTGCTCTTTTTAGGCAGTATTTAAGACATCGTAAACAGCTCTTGAAGATGTTTTTTTAATTTTTGTGATGTGACCTATTCAAATTAATTTTCAAACTAGTAGGAAAGATTTCACCTCATAACGCCTTCTAAAAAGTTTGGCGGATTAGAATGTAAAACGATGATCCGTATTGTGTATCTGGCATACGTGCAATAGTCTAATTGAAATTAAACCAGGAGAAATAGAGAACTGCTTAACGCAGTGTTCTTAACTGGAATTCGGCTACCGTTTGCTTAGCGTTTCAGTGACCCAGAAATTTTGCGGAGAGTAATTGATGTACGGTATGCAAAACTTTCCAGCATGTATTTCTCGTGTTTGATTAAGTTTCCCCTTTTTTATATGAATAGCAACAGGAGGAATATGTACGAGCGAAACGAGAAGTTCGGCAACTGTTTAAGCGCGACAATTACGCGGATGCGAGTTGACTTACAAATGTTTTAATCGACAACGACTAATTTCTCTTTGTGTGCAAATGATTTAAAAAGAGGAATTTCTGGGAATCTTGTCCAATAATAGTTTTGTATTAATTTTACAATTGATTTTTGTTATATTTTGTCCAATTTTCAAATGTTTTTATTCATCGTGTTTCTTTAATATGAGAAAAACAATTTTAATTATCTCGAAAATTTTAAGGTTATGTGAAAAACGATTCCTACAAAGGCTGTAGATTTTTTTAATTTAACTACTTGGTGTAGATTTAATTACGAAACCACTACTAAATTCAGTAGCTCAAAGTAATTTTTAATGTATTTTGATTAGTCCATCTTTCAAATGTTGCCAATTAGAAAACATAGAAAGTCCTTACTTTAAAAACAAAATAAAGAGCTACATAAAATATAAGTAACATAACGTAAAAAAGAAGTTTGACAACCAGAGAAAAAAATATTAAAAACGGGACATAAAAGAGACATCGTCAAAATCTCGTAAAAACAGTCGCCAGGGTCCAAACTAAAATGAAATTTTAAATGGAGACAAAAATCGTTCACATTCCCAAAGGCATTCGGTTTCTATGAAGCGACAAAATGAATTTACACCCTCGGAAAAACTTGACGCTACATCAAAACAGAAAAGAAAAACATTCGCCGTCAATTTCAATTTAAACGCCGCTACTTATTAAAAGCCTTTATCAAACGACGTCCATATCCGACGCTCGATTTAATTGGTCCAAGGACCGGAAGTGGTTCTCGAAAAATGAAATCCGCGGCTTCCGTGAAATAAAGGGGCGCATAAAAAGTTATGCTAAAACCGCTTTTACTTAAACCGTGATAGCGCCGTCAGGGGGTGGGCCGAATTTCAATATTTCGAAAGTGGGAACGCGCCGTTTCCTGCAGCCAACCACGGACATAAACGAAATATCCCGATGTGCCTTCGTCGTTATACTATATATATACTATACACCGTAAAATCCGAGCCACGCACTCGGGGGATGAAATTTTAACACGTTCCAGTAGCCGGATGGGATCGGCCTGGTAGTGGAGGCTGGGTTCTCTGTACCGTAGGCGAAGACGTGCACCGAGTGTGCACCGGAAGTGCACACACCTGTCCCCCCTCTATATGTAGCACTGTTTCAGTTCGCACACCCGTTTCATTTGCTATTCATAAGAGTCTCATGCCCAGTCGACAACGTTGATAGCTCCTGGGCAAGCTTCGCGTTTCTGCACAAAGCGCCTACTCTAATAACAAATTTAGTGCGCAGACGCGACGTGAATGCTGCCTGATTTCGCGTCTTTTATTCACTCGGAAGTGCATTACGTTTGACGAATGAAAACTTTCTACCGGGGACGAAAATAACGCTAACGCGATTGGCATCAAGCTGCGGCGTTCGTGGTCAAACGCCCCAGAATCATCGATGTGGTCTCAAAAAATTAGCTTCATACAAACACATATTTATGAACAATTCCTATATAAACTTTATATAATTCCCATATAAATGATAAATACACAATTAATCAATTGTCGTTATTTTTCCAAGAACTTTCCAGTAGTTTCATTTCATACTGTAATTTCAAAAAAAAATACACTCAGAAAAAAAAGTAGTTGAAATGACCATTTTTTTACTATGACTCACAGTGTAAATTGGGATTTAGCATGGTAATAGTTAAAATAACTATTCTGAAATAGTAAAGTTTAATTATTGTTTCATGATTCAAAATGCTACTTACCATTATAGACAAATAGACTCAACTGTTTTGAAATAATTTGTCATTTCAGACAATTACTACCTTCACTGAGAGAAATTGTATAAGAAATTGTCATCAAAAATATGGAAAGGAGCCAATATTTACTTTTTAAAAATATTTGTAATCTATATGTATATCATAAGTACTATCATAGCATATGAAAAGTCCACTTTTCTCCCTTCGTTCTTTGTTTAAGATAAACAAGGAAACAAAGAGAAAAACAAAAAATCAATACTATTTCTTGTAAATTCAAAATCTTTACTGATTTCAATGGCAATTGTAATCTACACTTAGACGAGTAATATTTCCGTAAAAATTGCGCCATTTTGAATTTTTAATCGCGTCTGTAGTAATGATGCAGTAAAAATCATTGCACTACGCGATAAAGACGCATTACACTATTGTATAACGTGAAAATATATGACAAATTGAGAATGTATGCGGGCAAGTTTCTTTTTTCATGTTTTTAATGAAATCTAAAAAGTAAATTTTAAAAAGAACCAAAAAAATCAAAATCATTTTAAACTGAAACTATAAATATTAAATATTCCAAACAATAAAAGGGGCTACTAAGATAATACCCGTAAAAGACATAAAAAAGGTAATTATAAAATATTTTTCATATATTATAATAATATTATTGCATCACCGATGAGATTTCAGCTACATAAAATGTCAATAACAAACATCGACAAAAATTATTTTGGGCCTCATTTTTCTTCAAACAGTATGGACGTTTTTTTTATTTTCGATCTAAGCCACATGATGTAAACTCCATATGCACTCTTCTTTAAAAAAAAAGTTCCGTTTTTTCGGTATCTGTGTACTAAACTTACAATTTGGAATGGTAAAATTTCCAACAAAATGTATCACAATATCCAAGACAATTGTTTATTTTTGTTCAATAAAATTATATTTAAAACAAAAAATAGTTCAACCTTACCAGAAACTACAAAATATCGTCAAATTTAGAGTAAATTACGTAAAACCTCCCATAAGTAAACATTTCTTTTAGTACCTCTTCTTCTATCTCAGGTCCCGAAAAAAATTAACAAAAAAATGTACTTTTCCGTAAAAAAAAAATACTTGTTGGGATAATCAACTTTTTTCTGTATAGCAATTTTGCTTTTATTAACAAAAAAGATATACTGTATCAAATATTGATATAATTACACTGAATTTCTTAACGTTGTAATAGTTGATTTATTAATAAACATTATTTTTCATTATTCTACAAATATTTATCATTTGTCAATAGTATTTTTACATTTATTTACTGTTAAACCAATTACTTCAGTTGCAAACTAATAATTTGCCATTTTTAATGCATTATACATTTTATAAAATATTATTACTTTACAAAAATAAATAACTATACACATTTGCGTACATCTTTACATAGCATGTCTTTATTCAATTACTTTTCATAAACTGCTTTGAAGATATCTTCTCAACGATTATTGAGTAGTTATCAATAATAGCTACTGCTTTCAGGTTGGCTCTTATTCAAGAATCCACGTAGTTATTCCATTCTATGAATTGAGAACAATATGCATGCAAACACGGATGTGAGATAATGCTTTAAAAGCATAATGACCACATAATAACAATTTTGAAGAAAACGTTGAAACACAAAAAGAAATGATCAAGAAATATATTTATAGAAGACAACAAATTAAGATCACTCTATGGCAATACGCTCAGAAAAAAAGTAGTTGAAATGACCATTTTTTTACTATGAATCATATTGTGAAATGAGGACTAGGCATGGTAATAGTTAAAATAACTATTCTGCAATAGTAAAGTTTAACTATTGTTTCATGACTGAAAATACTACTTATCATAATAGACAAATAGACACAACTATTTTGCAATACTCATTTCAGAAAATTACAACCTTCACTGAGAGAAATTGTATAAGAAATTGTTATAAAAAATATGGAAAGGAGTCAATATTTACTTTCTAAAAACATTTGCAAACTATATACATCATAGCATATGAAAATTCGACTTTTCTCCCTTTGTTCTTTGTTTAAGAGAAAGATTTAAGATAAACATGGATTTATATACATAATGGATTTTATAGTAAATACAAACTTTAATTATGAATAATAGTAAATACAAAGATTTACTACGGGACATAGTGTGAAATGAGGACTACACTAAATTATAGTTATTTTAACTACATTTGTCATATTTATTTAAATCATTCTACATAGTTAATTTTTTTAACTATGAGGATATAGTTGGTGTAATAAAATTACAGTAAAATCGACTATGAAATTGGTAGTTTTAACTATATTTTTCCAACTATGTGATATAGTCACCTTAACTATGGATTTTTTTCTCAGTGTACGCTTTTCACATTTAAAATAGTGCAATGTTACTACTCATGATTAATTTTTTATTAAGTAAAAACAGACAATTCACGTTGTAAATAAGTATATTAAGTTTAGAAATCAGTTGTTTTAAGTGCTATTAAAACAAGCAACTGCTCAGTTAATTGAAGTAAACCAACAAAATTGTCTTAGAAATTTTACTATCTGAGGTAGTAATTTAGGAATAACTACAATTGTAAATTTAACTATAATGTTCGTCATTTTTACTGCACGAATTACAAAATTTACAAAAAAATTTAGATGCACTAAAAAATATTTGACCTAAAAAATGTATTTATGATACATAATATTGAATGTAAAAGTATAATTTTAGTACATTGAGTCACGCAAAAATATCTAAAATTAAAATAACATTGCTAAAATCTCAAATTAATGTAGTCAAATTTAAATCAGCAACGCAATCACAGAAAGCATGCATGAAAATCATATTGCTGCATGAAGCCGTAAACACAAAAATTCTGACATTGATTCACGTAGTTTCATACACAACACAAATTTATGACACATCTCGCTGCATTTACATGGCGACTAAATCATCCGGTTGACAGTAATGCGTAGATATTATTAAGACTTATTTGAAATTTCAAAAAGACGTCAATAGAACCGTGGAAATTCCGATACTTTCGAATACTTTCGATTATGTTATTATACATTGTGAATTATAAATTGGTCACGTCGGATCAACATTCTGTCATACTTGAGTGAAACCCGACTTTTATACATTGATGATTTCATCGATAGCGAATGAAAGTTTATTTTCTGCTCTGCAAATCCAATTATTTTAATCTATGGTTATTAGAAAGAGATGACAAATATTTTCCAATTTGCGATGCGGTGTGCTTTTTTAGATGATCGAAAAGTGTAGCGAATAAAATTTCATTGATCTATTTTTACGATCTTATTAACTGCGGTTGTACGAATCTACCAGAATAGACTTTCTGTGGGTCAATGCAAATTTATTTTTACTTTTGAATTTCACGTGCGATAGTTTAATATCATTCTATTTTAATATCGTCCATTTTATAATCACTACAGACATTCAATTCTATAAAAAAAATTGTAGTGTAAGTTTCGGGAAGTTCAAACGGAGCTTATTAAAATGGCTTTTGGTAATTCTTTTTTATCCGTCACTACGAGATTTGATTACATATTTTTTATTGATAGATTAAAATTCCTGAATATTAACGATAATGAAAATAATAATTAAAAAAATAGTAAGTAAATGAATTGACAATAAAATGAACATGAATGTGACTCCAGATTTTTACGTAAAAATATATTTATTAACATTTCAATAGCATTAACCCATTAAAGCCCGAGAGAACACAAATTTCTCCAAGATTTCTCCGAGATAAAACACTTTCGACGTAAAATTGATCGCTTATCAAATTCTGCCTACAATAAACATGTAAAACGTTATAAACAATTATTCACAAAAAACGCGATTTTTTCATTCACAACAATTTTTTAATCAATATTTTCATGTCAAACAAAAAATGTCATTGGGTCAAAGCCTTAAGATATCCTGTCTTTAATGTCTTAGCTAATAAATATTCATAATAACATAGGAAAATTAAGAATGGCGACTCCAAAATGGCGACCGAAGCTATTTTTTTGTAAAATATTAGTTTCGTGTACCAAATCTTTAAAAATGATCCGATCTCGATAAAACTTAGTAAACATACATTTTTGGGATCTCCGAGTATTAATTTGACGTTATTTTAAATGGCGGATCTAATATGCCGTCCAAAACTTATATTTTAAATTCATTTTTATGAAAATTGCTATATGAGGATTTTTTTGGTCGTTGGTTATGAAAATTAAGTAATTTTCAAACATTCAAAATGCCGGATCCAATATGGCATTCGACAAATTAAAATTTCATTTTATACGTATGAAACTTGATATATTTAGGGGTTTTTGAGGTCACCGACTACTAAAATGTAGCCATTTTTCAAGAAATTAGAATGGCAAATCCAATATGCCGGTAAAGAATTAAAAACGCTGTTTTATTTTTGTGAAACTTAGTAAATCAGATATTTGTTTATAAACAAAACAATGATCAATAAAAGTAAAAAACCTTCCTATGTTTATTTTTAAGAAAAGTAATTAAAGTTTTTAAATTTTGTCCGCAATACTGCATCCAGCATTTTTAATTTTTTAAATATAACTCAAAATGGCAGCTTCAATATGGCGTCCGAAAATAAAAAATTACATTTTATATTTATGAAATTGGGTAAATCAGAGTTTTGGGGTATCTGATTACAGATTACGATTTATTATTCGTAATAGGTAACTTCGAAACTCCCTTTATGAAAAGTTTTATATATGTTAAATAAAATTTTGAATTTTCGTACGCTGTATTGAATCCACCATTTTTCATTTTTTAAAAATAACTTGAAATTCGCACTCAGAGATCCCCAGAATTATGCGTACTAAGTTTTATCAAGATTGGATCATTTTTGAAGACTTGGTTTACTAAGCAAATATTTTACAAAAAAGAAAGCTTTAGTCGCCATTTTGAAGCCGCCATCTTCAACTTTCTCATATATTATTATGAATATTTATAGCCGAGACCCCAATACCTGAATGACTAATTTTCATTTAAAAAAACAGCGATTTTAATTCTCTACCGCCGTGTTGGATTTGCCATTATAAATTCTTGAAAAAAACGACTACATTTTCGTAATCGGCGACCTCAAATACCCCTATACATCAAGTTTCGTACATATAAAATTAAATTTTAAATTTTCGAATGCTATATTGGATCGACCATTTTGAATTTTTGGAAATGACCTCATTTTCATAACCAACGACCAAAAAAATCCTCATATAGCAATTTTCATAAAAATTAATTTAAAATATAAGTTTTGGACGGCATATTAGATCCGCCATTTAAAATAACGTGAAATTAATACTCGGAGATCTCAAAAATGTATGGGTACTAAGTTTCGGCAAGATCGGATAATTTTTAAATACACGTACACTAAGCAAATATGTTACAAAAAAAGGAAGCTTTAGTCGCCATTTTCAACGTTCTCATATATTATTACGAATATCTATAGCTGAGACATTAAAGACACAATATTTTGAGGTTTTGGCCCAATGACTTTCCTTGTTTGACATGAAAATATTGATTAAAAAATGTTTGTGCATATAACTTTTTACACGTTTATTGTAGACAGAATTTGATAACAGAATCTAAAAGAGCGATCAATTTTACGATGATAATGTTTTATCTCTTGGAATTAGTTTTTAATGTCCAGAAATTTTGATGAAATTTGTGTCCTCTTGGGCGTTAATGGGTTAATAATATTGAAAAGTTAATAAATTGACAAATGGATAAATAGTATATTTTTATGTAAAAAGCTGGAGTCTATCACACTGATGATTACTAATAATTTGTTTTCGTTTTATTGTCAATTCATTTACTTACTATTTTTTTAAATTATTATTTGTATTATCATTAATATTCACGAATTTTAATCTTATGATTTTCCAGATTTACAAATGGAAATTTGGATTCTCTTGGGCGTTAATGGGTTAATATACCAGGCTTGAAACATTTTTTTTGTAATTTATTAAAAATACAGTAAAAAAAAAACTTAAATACAAATGATCATATTTTCTGGATTGTAAATCTTCGTTGTTATACTTGAAGAATTTAAAGTTAATTTTCATTATAACTTTCTAAAATCTGGTCATTATTAAGAAATTTAAAAACATGGTATTAAAAATATTCATCTAAAGATTATTTAGATTACCTAAGTTAAACCAAAAATAACGACGATATTCAGAATCAGACATTTTTTCGTCAGATAATACACAATAACATTTTTCAAAAAATTATAGATTTTAAGGACAGATTTTTCTATTTCCTACCAATAAACACGTCTTATGTTCGGTCAAAAAATACCAACTTTGAGGCTGTTTTCACTCTATACTGATTTTCACTACGGGATATTTAGATGCCATCGGTTACATCAGATGATGATACTGGATGATGATGTAAGTAGTCGACAGAAATAACATTAGACGTAAAGTTGGATGTTAAGAATAATTGACATAATGACAAGCGACATTAAAAGTCCTTAAACGTTCTATTAATATGAAAACACAAACTTTTAATACTTCCTATATTGATACTTCATCCCAAAACAAAAGTTTACGAGTTATGCAGGAAATCCATTACAGAGATTGCGAGTGAAATTGAAATATGACCCTAAGACTTAAATCTGCACCACACGCCCCTTGCTAACTAAACGGCAGGATGCAATTTTCTGAAATTAATGACCCAAAACGCCACGCAAAGGATCGGATTTTGAATAGTTTCTAATTAATTAAATTTACCCGGCGAGCCTGTACCGATGAATCACGTTTTAGCCGCGTGAAGCAGAAAAGTACACATTATAGAATCTAACGACCGGTGCAAAATTGAATATTCAAATTACATAAATGATTTGTAACGTTGCACAAGGAAGCGTCGACGATCTTGTGACTTGCTGCAACAATGATTTAAAACAGACACACAGAGCGAAGCCACTTATTCCCTACGGATCTGATAAGAGACTTAAACGAATTATGCGAAATCTGTGCGTATTGCATAAAAGACTATCATTTCAATTTCACGCTGTGGAATACTTTCTAAATAATGACACAAGCCAGACTATATTCCGGACTTTCTATACGAGCCCCGACAAAAACATGACACAGTGCTGCCAACCATTGTGGTCCATTATTAAATGTTTTCATTGAAATAGCGCCACGTCACGGCCTCTGGCCGCAATTCGAGACTTAACCTATTCATTACGTTTTAGTTTCACGGCTAAGAATTTCTTTGGAATATTATGCGTCGCGTTTTTTCAAATTTCGGCGATTCGAAATTGTATACAATCTCTATTGACATTTCGAGCACGCCATGATACAGCTAATTTCATTGCGGTGCGTAATTGTACGTCATTTTTAAAATTCGTTCGTTTCTATGTCAACGCAGTCCGATTGTACCTTTCCATCTTTCCCTTTTCACTGGGTTACTTTACTAAAAAGAAACCAGTGGTTAGATTAAACATGATAGTGGTTAATATGACCGTACTAATTTTTCCTATTAATGGAATCAGAATTATGGTTAGTTTAATCAGAAAAATTTAATCTTTAAATGAGTTAGTTAATTGTCGCACTTTTAGTCACGCAATTAAGCTCTTTGGCACATTTGGTTCTTAAAGGGTCAAAACAATTACCAAAGAAATAGATAAACATTTTGTCTTTAATTTTTGCAATTTTTGTGACTTTCACCTGTCGCAATGTTTAACTAACTTGAGAGTATTTTACTAGATATCGTTTCCTGACCTGAGTGATTTACTACAGACATCTCTCTAAATCATTTATTCAGAACCGTACATTCTCTTTGAATTACACGACAATCTAATGGGGCTCGTTTGTCAAAAGAAAATGATCCTACTTTTTCCCTCGATAATAGTAATGGCGTTAATAACAATAGTAATCGCAAGTGCATACCGTGGCGAACTTGTGTTACAAAAAAAAAAACGACTTCGTTGCACAAAGGACAGCACAGCCCGATGCGACGTTTTTCATCCTGGCCCCAATTAAAGCATTAGAAGATAGATGATAATTGAGAGATCCGTCAGATTGCGAGAGACGATCGTAATCTCTATCCCTTGTGTCGGAAGAAGAAGCGTCATTACTTTACTTTTTTTCCGTCTTTGGCTGAAAAGTGCTAAATCAGGAGTGGACTTTAGTTCAGTGATCTTATTACCAGATTCGCTATGAGTACTATACTAAGAATGAATTAGTTCGTATTATCCTGTGATAGTCATTCAATAAGAAACCATTTTCATCAACCGGAAAATATTGCACTAACAAAAAGTTAATTACTGAATTCAATTAAATTTTTAGTTAATATGTATAGCTAATTTTCATTTAACTGCTTGAAATATCGTTAATATAACTTTCATTTAGTAAGCAGAACTACATTTAGTTATAAGCGGTATAAAATATTGTAGTTAGAAACTCATCATTTAATTATATTAACGAAATATTTTTATTATATCAAATTCAATTAGAATTCAGAAGCTTGAATAATTTTAACTTAATTAGGTCGAACAATGTGAATTATTAAGTTTACTTACTTGTCGATTAGTAGTACTAGTATTTACTATGAAATTTCTGAGTTAAGTACACGGTGACAAAATTTCTTGGAAAATTTCTACCATTTCAAATGGTAATTTTAGGACATACTTGCAGGAAGAGAAACATTACAAAAAAAATCTAGTACTTTTTACCAGATATAATGGAAATTTTCTCCATTACAAGTGTGCCCAAGTTACTATCTGAAATGGTAAAATTTTCACGAAAGTTTTTCTCCGTGTATTGGATTACACAATTCTTTTAGGAGATCATTTGAATCAGAAGTAGTAAACATTATGGATTTTTGGCCACTCTAATCGAATCCGTTGTCCAATTTGACCCATCACGTCAGAATTTTAAGATATCTAATCAAAAAAAATTAAGAAATAACCTTTGCGACAATTTGAGGTTTATCATATATAAAATATGTGACGTGATGCATCAAATTGGACAAAGAATTCGTTTTTTCAGCGACCCAAAATCTACAAGCTTCACTACCTCTGATTCAAGTAATCTTCAGTAAAAATGGTTTTTTCGGTCTTTTGTAATTAGTAATTAGTGGATCTTATAAATATTTGGTCCCAGAAACGAATTTTTTGGCCATTTTGATGCATCACGTCACATATTTCATATATCATAACCTCAAATTGTCAAAAAGGTTATTTTTTAATATTTGTCTGCTCAGATATGTTAAAATCCTGACGTGATAGGTCAAATTGGACAACGGATTCGATGTCAGTGGCTAAAAATCCATAATATCCACTACTTTTGATTCAAGTGATCTCCCAAAAGAATTTTTTTGAGGTCCTGCGTTTATTCTTATTAATGAAACGTAACAGGTAAATGTTATTAATGAGTAAACAAATTACGTCAGTCTACGGTACGGATTGTCTTTTTTTAACTTTACTTAGTTATTGTTTAATTTACACCCAATATTGTGATTTGAAACATCACTTTTATCATCAATTACACATAATATTGCAGAGTGTAATCAATTTTTCGCTAATTATTGTAGTTATTAATATTAACCTTCAATTTTCCAAAAATTGTTTTTCTATAAATAACAATGTTGATCAAGTAGCAGACGAATTTTTGTTTACCAATAATATTTAATAGCGAACATAGTATTACTGTTTTTTTTTACATAGTTGAGTCTATTACGATAAGTAGCATTTTGAATCATGAAACAATAGTTAAACTTTAATATTTCAAAATAGTTATTTGAACTATTACCATACCTAGTTGTCATTTCACACTATGATCCATAGTAAAAAAGTGGTCATTTCAACTACTTTTTTTTCTGAGTGTAGTAATTTTAATCTAAATTAGTTCAGCTGACTAAATTAAAACTTGGATTGATTATATTTTTGTCGGCTTATTCAACTAAATAAATCGCAATTTAGCTAATATGACTTCTTCAATGCTAATATTTGTGTTGACGAAAAAAAGAAATCATTGGTTTTACTACTTAAATAGTAAGTTTGTCTACCTAATTTGTGGATGTCGTTATTTAAATAGTAAAATTAACTAAAAACGATGGCAGTGTCCTATCATACTATCTAGTTAGTAGTTCTAACAATTTACACTTAACAATGCAAAATTCTTTGTGAATCATAATTTATTATTTTATGGTGAAGCACAAAACCTGGAATGTATCAATTAACTAAATCAGTAGAGTTTGCCTAAGAAGTTGGTTTTACCGGGTTTAGTTAAAAAAATCGACAAATTAAAAAACCTACAGTCAAAAACCAGACACTTCAAAAAATGACTGTCAAGTTGTCGATGTTTCTATTCTTTTATGTGTAGCCTTTTAGACTGTCGACTTTATGACTGTCGGTTTTTTTTATCTGTCGGCTTTTCGATTTGTCGTTTTTTCGACCTACATCCGGTTTTATTACTTTTTATTCTACTACCCAACTAAGTTTTATTATGAGTATATTTAACTCTTTAAAATAATAGGAAATTATAGTAATATATTATTTTTATTGTTTGAAACATGATATTAAACGATTGAGTGTTAGTCACTACAATTTACAATTTTACAGACTAACAATAATATAATAAACCAGTTTTTTTATGAATTGAACCATTTCCAAAATGATCTATAACAGGATGCATCCTCCATGAAAAGAGAAATATCGTTTACCACACCCTAAATCGGGCAGCTAATAATTGCATCAGCTAACTGAATTAGCCATCGATTTAGTATTTCTTTTGCACACGTCCAACTTGTCGGAGTAGAAACATATGATGAAGTGTTTCGCTTGGCCTCATTGATAGATCGCGAAATGCCTAATAACTATACAATTTCACGTGTACGGGTTGTATTTAAATTATTGTTAATTAACGCAAAATCGAACATATCACTCATTATCCTGTCACAAGTGATTCGTTTAATGTTGTCGGATATGAACTTTCATTTAACTACGCCGACTTCATTTCTATAATAACGAGCTTATTCCATACATAGGTAGTTGGTTATCGGCAATTATGGAACATTTATTAATCTCCATGAAATCTGTGTTAGATAAAATTTGCATAAATTTGTAAATTTTACAAAATTATAAAATTAACATTATTTATTTTGTTTGTATCGTTATATAATTTTTATTTTGTTACTACTGTCATATTTTTCATGATTTTGCAATAAAAATTATCATACAATCTTTGTCTTGTTGATAGTTAAATTACTGTTGTATTATGTATTTGTTTAACAATATTCTCCATTTACGAAATACACATTATTAGTAATTACTTATTAATTAATTGCAACCTTAATTATTATGTGAATTCGACATTTATATATAAGGTAATTTATTTTACGCAAATTGTAATTACTTGTAAATACAGTTTAGTTCTCTGTAATATTAAACATAATTAATGGAAATTGAAATTACAATTTTATAATTATAATGAAAATAATCAATGTAAATAATTGTAATATATGTGTACTTTTGGTTAGGAATCCCACATTTTACATTCCCTTTATTACCACGAAATAAGAAGAGCACTTTTGAAATTTGTATTAAAAATCGTTCAGTGTTCTTTGAGGGAATATTTGCATCCCCTGAATTACTTTTAGTACCCTATTAAAAATTTACTATACATTTTAAGTTATCAAAGAAATTTTTACAAAACTCGTAAAATTACGAAACTTTACTACTAAATTAAGAATGTTTTCTGAAAATTACCAAATGGTAACAATAAAAGTTTTTCAAAAATGTAGTGAAGAGGAGAGTAATTTTCAAAAACTACAAATGGGCAAAGTTTGGTTACATGTTTACGAAGTTCAATGCAGAAATTTAATTTATGTAGGAAGTAGTTTGTATCCTACCTTGCTTTTTGTGTTCTTCAAGCGGATGTTACGAAAACAATTGCAATTTCTAAGATAAGGAAATTAGTAACAATTATTTTGTTGCTTTATATATTAGTATATAATAGAAAAGTGATTAAAAACAGATTTTCATCATCAAAAACCACTAGCCAATACAATTTTAAAAACAGTAACTGAATTTATTTCAAACATTGAATTACCGTTATCAGTACTCTTGTTGTTAAATTAAGTTTTCTACCTATGCTACTAATACCTAATGTAATTCTATACAAAGTCAAAGTAGGAAATTAGTTACAGTATTATACCATTGCGACATCATATAGACGTACAACAGTACAAACTGAAACTTCATAATATGAATTGTGCGATGAGTTTGACTTCGTATGAATTTGAATACTCTTGTGCGCAATTGCATGCAGATGTAAACTTGAAAATAATATTCATTTGTGTAGATACATCCACCATTAGTATATTCCATTATAAAAAAGACTTTTGAAAAAACTTTCTTGATCTGTTTAGGTATACAAACGAATATTTATTCCATTTGTTTCAAATACATAACAAGTGTAGAAAAGTATTTTCATATTTTAATCAAAATATTTTCTTGTGATTTAAAACAAAAGAAGGTTATGTACAATGCAAAGTTATAGTTCCGAAAACACGTAAGATCACCAAAGTTTCCAAGTACCATTTTGTATCTGAATTTCCTAATTGAAAGAGTTTCGAAGTATTTTCTTTAAGTTTCCTGGAGTGAAAATCACTCGTAATCGAGTAAAAAATAAGCCCTTCTTCTGTATAATTAAAATGCGAAATGTCACATCGTTTTAGGAATCACTGTAAAAGAAAATTCCGTGAGTTTTTTAAACCAGACATTAGTTCCTTTTGACAGCCAAGGGATTAAAGTAAGATTTTGCTCCCTTAGGTTTTAAAATTTTTGTATTCGACGCAAATAATGTCGCAAATTTTGAGACATTATTTGCATTTATTAATCCTAAACAATACATTTTTATGTCGTATAACCAGAAACATATTTTGATTCTTAAACGAACTTAATTTGGTTCAATCCTATCAATGTTGTTTATCAAAACCAAATTAGTGTACTTGGACCACGTTTGGTTCCGTCCCATAAAACGAATGGTTTTCAAAACCAAACCGGTTTAGTTGTTCCTAAATAGATTCAATTCACAGATGCTACTGGTTATCAATACCAACTTCATTTCGTTGGAATTAATTTGGTTCGATCCTATTTACAACATTAGTTTTTTGTCAACATTAGTTGTCAAAACCAAACGGGTTTATTTGTATCTAGTTTGGTTTACTTTCACAAAATTACTAGTCTTTGAAACAAAACCGGTTTAATTGTACCTAATTTGATTCGCTCTTAATAATGATTGGCTATCAAAATCAAATCGATTTATTTGGGTCATGTTTGGTTTATTTACATAAAACTAATGGTTATAGTAACCAAACCGGTTTATTTGGAACATGTTTGGTTAGCTCTTCTGTATTATTAAAATGCGCAATGTCATGACGACAAACGATTCGTCGTTTTGTGAATCACTGTAAAAGAAAATTCCGTGGGGTTTTTAAATCAGACATTATTCCTTTTGACAGCCAAGGGATTAAAATGAGATTTTGCTCTTTAAGGTTTTAAAATATTTGTATTCGACGCAAATAATATCCTAAAATTTGAGACATTATTTGCATCTAATAATAAATTTTTGTGTCGTATAACCAGAAACATATTTTGGTTCTTAAACAAACTTAATCTGTTTCGATCCTATTAACATTAGTTGCTAAAACCAAACGGGTTTATTTGGATCTAGTTTGGTTTACTTTCACAAAATGATTGGTCTTTGAAACAAAACCGGTTCGGTGTACCTAATTTGGTTCGCTCTTAATAATAATTGGCTATCAAAACCAAACCGGTTTATGTGGGTCAAATTGGTTTGTTTGCACAAAAGTAATATTTATAAAAAACAAACCGGTTTAGTTTTACTTAATTTGGTTCGCTTTTAATAATAATTGGCTATCAAAACCAAACCGGTTTGTTTGGCTCATGTTTGGTTTATTTGCACAAAACTAATGGTTATAGAAACCAAACCGGTTTATTTGGAACATGTTTGGTTATCTCTTCTGTATTATTAAAATACGAAATGTCACGACGACAAATGACCAGAAATATATAATGGAGACGGGAAAATTTGCCTGTGATTGTTCGGCGATCGCAAATAAATTATATAAAAAAAATGTTGACTCCAACGGAGATTCGAACTTGAGACCCCCAAGCGCGGCGCTCGTTGAATATCTACGACAAGCTCGGCCAATGACGCTATAAAATGATAAATAAGATGGACATTGCATCGTTTGTTTCTTTATCTTTATGTACTTCATCTGGTGGAACTTTTCAATAAATTTCACGCATTTTACGCCAAAGTGACCAATCAAACCTACACAATTTAGTAAATTCCGTATCTCGGAATGTAATATTAAAACTTTCAAAGGTCAATCTCTATTGCCCTAAATACAGAGTCGTGTTATTATACTTTTAAAGTTGACCTAGTAATATTTGTCAATTTTTTACAAAATCGACACCATTTTAGGTTATGTATCGAATAGTATACATGTACATTCGAAATGTGAGGCTGAAGACACTTCTATCGACTCGAACAAACCGGATAGCATTTATGGCAGCGTCTTTTTTTTATGTCAAACCGAGGTTGCCGTCACCAAGACGTCATAAGTCCGTCATAGATGACATGTCTTTTTTCGGGCGTCTTAATCGTGTCCTAGACGTTTTTAAGCCGTCTGCAAAAAGACATGTCATTTATGACGGACGTATGACGTCTTGGTGACGGCACGGCAACATCGGTTTGACATAAAAAAAGACGATAACACAAATGCTATCTAAGGAGGCATTTACAACGTCCCCTTGTGAGATATTCGAACAAGTCTGAAAAATTGTGACAAAAGTTTGAAATTGAGACGTCCGTTTTGAGGAACCCTATTTTACACAGATGACACAATCGAGGGATAACAACAAATAAAGTCACATTTGCGACTTCTTAACTCGGTCGGAGGCTATAACGGGCCAAAATAAAAGTTCCTCATGATAAATTCATCGTCGGCGTATCCGCGGGCGGAAATTTTCGTCGGGTATTTCGGCGAGCCGGAAAGTAATAGTTGTTTCTATCACTTTTCTAGTAACGCGCGACCGGGAGCTACAAAAGTTTAATTTACCTGAAAGATTTAGAGGAAAGTTAGGGCCACGGCACGGTTAAGTTCCATTGCGCGTCGGTACGGCTTAACGAGGGCCCGGCTCGCTTGTAAACGTAAACTTTCCTGGGTTTCTCAGGCAAGCACTTTCTCTCCTATAAGAGCGGAGGATGATACCCCGTGCTCTTTGACGCTCAAGGCGGCTACTCAATTCTGCTGGACGGATAAAAGAACCTCGTCAAAGCGAACTTCGTAATTTCCTGCTGCTAGAGGGAGCAAGTCGTGTGCGACGAGATAATTGTTGATGTCGTGTCAACATCGGCTGTTTGTCCAACTAGCGCTTAGGGGAGCGGAGCGTGGCGGCCTTTCGAATCCCACCGATCGAATGTATATGTCCACGTGGTCGTACCCGTACACCTATCAGAAGGAACCCATTCTTAAGCGATTTCCCATTTCCGGTCTGTCCGCTGCATTATTGACACAATGCAGATTTTAATCGTGACGAATGCCGTTTTGCATTTTTGCTTAATTGAGTTGTAAGGTGCGTCATTCGTATGCCCATGATCAGTGATGATTTGAAGATGACACTTGACTTTTTCCCTGCTTCCTGTTTGAAGTTAATATGGAGATATTTTAATTGCAGTAGAGTTTGGTTGGAATTTACAGCGCCACGAAGAGAAAAGGTAAAACCAAACATGGAAATCTAGGAACGGTTCTAAATAACAAATCAGAAGGGTTAAAAGGGACTGGGTATCTTCCAGTTTTCAGAATTGTAAACCGAAATAGTGAGTTTTGAAATCGGAAGAGGTTATTTTCATATTTTCGGTGGTTTCATATATAAATACAAACCTAATTTGTTTCGATCCCATCAATATTAGTTATCACAACCAAATTGGTGTACTTGGACCTTGTTTGGTTCCTTCCCATAAAACTAATGGTTTTCAAAACCAAACCGGTTTAGTTGTTCCTAAATGGATTCGATTCAAAGATGCTACTGGTTATCAATACAAACTTTGTTTGCTTGGAATTAATTTGGTTCGATTCTATAAGCATTGGTTATCAAAACCAAACCGGTTTATTTGAATCTGGTTTGGTTTACCTCCACAAAATTATTGGTATTTGAAACCAGACCGGCTTAGTTGTACCTAATTTGGTTCACTCTTAATAATGATCGGCTATCAAAACCAAACCGGTTTATTTGGATCTAATTTGGTTCGTTTAAGAAATGCTATTGGTTATCAATACCAAGCCGGTTTGGTTGAACTTAATTTGGTTCTATCCTATACACATTAGTTGTCAAAACCAAACGGGTTTATGTGGATCCAGTTTGGTTTACTTTCATAAAATCATTGATATTTGAAACAAAACCGGTTTAGTTGTACCTAATTTGATTCGCGCTTAATAATGATTGGCTATCAAAACCAAACTGGTTTATTTGGGTTATGTTTGGTTTGATTGCACAAAACTAATGGTTATAGAAACCAAACCGGTTTCTTTGGAACATGTTTGGTTAGCTTAAAAATTACTATTGGTTATCAACACTGAATCGGGATAATGGGACCCAATTTGATTAGCTCTGACAAATGATTGGCTATAAAAACCAAACAGGTTTATTTGGATCTAGTTCGGTTTATTTCCACATGATTATTCAAACCAAGTTGTTTACTTGGGCGTAGTTTAGTTCGGCCCACGAAGCTATTGGTTATGAAAACGAAACAAGTTTAGTTGGATCTCATTTGGTTCAATCTAACAAATGACTGGTTATGAATACCAAAATAACTTTATCATATAAAAAACGAATGATGTTGGAACTAAACGCTTCGGTTGCGACATAGATATGTTAACACTTCTTTCGATGAAAAGAAGGTTTGGTTGCTTCAGTCAGAATGCTGCTTATTCCTACTAAAATGTTTGGCTTCTATTTCCTCGACATAACTGGCTTATAGTGATGCCCAGATTATGCACTATTTGCAAAGTCAGGTTGCTTCGACCAAATTTGTTTGGTTTGCGAAATACACGAAGAGTATCAAGCAACATAAATTATCAAAGAATAGTAATATATGTGAATAATTTCGGCTAATTGAGCGTACCAGAGCAAACAATTCAAGTATTACAAATCCGTAAATTACGGATAATAACCATTTGGTTATAGCAACCGAAGATTTTTGTTCAGATAACTAAATCCATTTGGTTATAATATATTCAAAATTGAATTAGTTTAACCATTTGGTTTCAGGTCCAACCAAATCGATTTGGTTGTAAAATTTTGTTTTACTGAATGATTCCAAAACCCAAATTCTATGCACAGTACGTTGGCAATTTAAGAAAAGTGATGCTCGTGAGGTTTTGCCTATACCGAACCGGCGCGGCGGCATTGTAGTAAACAAAATGATCACACCAAGTATGTTTAGGTATCGCGTGAAACCAGTTCGGTTGCGTCAATAACAACCAAACTATTTAGGTTCAGTAAACTACAACCTGGTTTTATATGCATTAGAATACTTTGACAATTATAAGGCCAGTAGGGTTATTTTAGATTTCACCGAAATGATTCGATGGTACGACGTCTGACAACGAAAACCAGAACTGACTATAAATTGTACTATTGACAATTATTTTATCTATATATAAATTTCTGAATTTCATATTTAAGAATACAAACAGATTATTCTTAATTAGAAATAATTTCAAATTCTTTTAGACACATATTTTACTTGTGTAAAAAGGTCAAATTAAGTATTTTTTCCTCTGCGTGTAAATACAGAATTTTTCCAAATGGCGAATGGTTTTTACGCATGTAAAGCTCTTTGTAACCAACAAAATTGAAAATAAAATTTAATGTAGGGTATTAAAATAACGAAACGTAAAACAGGAGCATACATATGCCAAAATAAACGTAACGTACATTTCATAAATGGAAGAAAACATAAATATTTGATGTCCACTCGTATATTAAACCAAGAATTTCGTTCTATTTTTTAATAAGTACAATGTGATGTAGCATTAACGTAAGATATCATTTCCTGGGCAATTTCGGTCAAGTTTAAGTGCTGCCTCAAAATTTGATCTGAAACAGAATTCGAATGGCAGATGTAGGCCACCAGTAAGGAACTTTCTAAATATGGATAGTTACATTCTACTAATTCGAAAACGAATCGTCTGTTACTAATTTAGTTTACTAAGAAAACTATATTTTTCATTCATAGAATTACATTATTAATTTTTTTAAATGTAAAGTCAATCTTTTCAAACAAAATTTCAATTGAAGAAACATCATACTTCGGTATAGCTGATTAAAAAATAAGACATTTGCCAGGGCCATTTTTACTTTTATGTTATGTGTAATTTGACAATGTTTTGTACTATTTTTTTCTGCAGATTTTTTCCTACTGCAGATTTTAGTTCACCATTTTGTTACTCACGGGTTTAAATTACAAAAAGTTCAATAAAAAATGTTACCATGACAGATTGCTTTTTGACGAAACAGTTTATCAAGAAACTGAAGAATGTTTGGACTAACCAAAAAGTTTCAATTCAAATTGTTACTTCCAAACAATATTGCTGTTCAGCTTCATGTGGAAAAGATTTGTAATTCACTCCTTTTGTTTCATTTTGTTCCATATTCCTCTAACGAAAATCATTAACAAGAAGCTTCGAAATAGTGATTTGAAAAATAATAAACGAAAACGTAATTTTGATTACTTTCTATTCAATGTATATACTCTTGTTATTTTCATTTCCCTCACTTTTAAACTAGGAAAAGCAGAAGATAATCATTAAACAAATTAAACAAATTATTGACTCAAGATTCTATAAATTGGTCGAAAAATTAAATTCTAGTAAATTCAGATTAATATTTATCAGAGTAGATACACGTAAATTTTTATTTTAATATTTTCTTGCATTAACCAAACTCAACTTATATAATGCAAATGTTTGTTAAATATGAAAAAGATGTTCCCAAATCATTCAAATCTATTATTGTAACTATGAAATAAATATTTACTTAAGTGTAAAACTTTTTCCTTTGATTGTAAAATTATTCTTTGTAACTCGTGTAAAAATACTACCAAAATTCTTTATCATGGATGATAATACAATGAAAAAATGGTGTTGTATGTTCAAATAAATATGTGATTTGTAACAAGAAATTATTCACTTGACTAATTTATATATTGGAGATAATATTTACTTAAATTAAGTAACATTTAATAATAAGATGAGCGTTATTAAATATCAGAAAATTTTAAGTAAATATAAGCTTGGCACTCTTAAAAAAATGGTTAAAATTGTATCGTTTTGAGTATAAAACTCAGTCGATTGATTCCAAACAGTTTATGTGTACATGAAAGAAATAATTTTATTTGAAAAATTACATTACATTACAAATAAATATACTAACTCTTAGATTTCTTTAAAAACTACTAAATTAATAACTAATCTAAACACTCAGTTTCATAAATTATTTATCAATTGTTACAGATTTCCAGATAAACATTTGTTTTTGATATAATCAAACCGGTTTGGTTTTTATAATCAATAGTATTTTTGAAGCGAACCAAACTAGATCCAAATACACTGGTTTGGTTGCGATAGTCAATTATGATTAACCCTTTTCATGCCAAACGGCCATGAGTTCTTCATGTTTTTCAAGTGAATATTTATCTATGTAATGATCAGCAAAAAAAAGTCAAAACCATATTTTCTGACGTATTTTTGTCCGTACTTTTCTAATCTGTTATTAGTTTTGTTCTATGACGTTTGATATTTTCAGAATTGACCTTTTTTGTAGAGAAATACATGCCCTATATTTTTTGTTTGACACGTCTTTTTGTCCCACCCGGAGTTTTCAAAATAAATCCAAAAAACTCAAAAATAACTCGTTTTTTTTAAGATAACGGCTTTCATATGTCTGACCGACAAATTGGACCATCATATTCGGATTTAGGAAGCAAAAATATGTCGGAAACACCTTGTTTCGATTTTTTTCCGGGGGAAAACGTCTTTCCCAAGATTTACTAAAATAAAATGTATAGATTCAAGAAGAACTTAAAATAAAATAAACTTGTAATATTTTTCTGTAACCAACAAATAGTATAAATAATCCCATTTTAAACATTCATTGTAATATGTCGGTGATTTTTAAAAACTGTGATACTTTATGTCTTTTAGGTAATTACTGAAATATTACGTAAATATAATCACAGATTTTAAATGCGTGTTACGTAGTGACAGCGATTTTATTTGTTTGAAAATACGAATGCGAAATGCGAATACAACATCATTTTCAATGTTTTACAGATAAAAACAGAAAAAAAAATGGTACCACCAGAATTATTTTTTCAACATATCAATAACATTGAACCACATTTATAAAAAATCAGCATTCTCATACAGAATATCAAACGACAATTAAATTTAAAATACGATACATAAAATTTAAAAGCCACTGTTGTAGCTAAGTAAAAATACATTGAAAAAGCCAGAACTGAATTCCCTGATTATTAATAATAATTTGATACAAATTTATAAGAAAAGCTTCATATATGTTTTACATTAATGGGGCTCTAAAGTGCTCAGCAGATAAGGTAGGAATTTTCTCTCGTAATCGGTAATAAAAAATGATTGAATCGATTTAAATTCGCGCTCTGTAAGGTCAATTCTAATTACTATTGACGGTATCCTAGAAAATGCAAAAAAAATTAATTAAGAACTGGCTGAGAGTTTTCGGAAATAAGTTAGTTTTATTTATTTCCGAAAATTCTCGGTCCGTTCTCCATTAATGTCGTTGATATTTTCTACAAAACCGTCTGTAGAAAACACAATTGCCTTTACACCGCCAGAATTTTGAAAATTTTATTCAGTCTTCTTTAATTTACGTTTTTTAGTGAAACCAACTTTACCGGCGGACACTTTAGAAACCCCTTAAATAACAAAGTTCAAACATTGTTAAAAATATCACACATTTGTTTAAATTACCTATATAATAAATACAAAAATGATTGTATATTCTTAGATTCAACTATTTTAACAGAAAGTATGATTTATATTAACAAAATGGTTTTTAAAATCCTAAATATTTCGCATTTTGCCACATATTTATGAAAAAAATTCTGTACTATGGAATAATTATGATGTAAAACAACAAATTAAAACTAGAGTTTAAAAAATGATAAAATACACTTACTTTCTCGTAGTCTTAGACGGATAATGTCAATAAACATTGTTCGTCATATAATAACTGATGTTTTCCGCACGTTTGCTGTAACCTTCCATGCAGAAATACTTAATTGTCAGGTGTTTTGGATGTGTAATTTATAATTTCGAAATTTCCCGGGCGGATATGGTGAGATCGTCTACAACCGCTTTCTACCACAATATAGCTAGATTTCAGTACATTATTAATGCAATAAATATTTATTATTTTTAAGTGTAGAAAATTTACAATTATTTTTCAAGCAAATACTTTTGTTCAAACAAATTTCATTAATTGACAGATAAATTTATTATTCAAAGCAGTGAATACAAACTAAATAAGAAAACTCAAATTCGAAAATAAAATGTTAAAAATCGTATTTAAAATTCTCTCCACAGCGTCAGTAACAAATTACTGCGCGAATCTCAAATGAAATGAAGTACGATGACTTCTTTTTTTCCATAATATTACACTGACAAAAATATTTAGTAAATTTAACTAGAAATGATGAATTATCCAGTGGCTAATTTTTTTTTCGTTTTTTTCAGCTGCATATTGATCAGATATCTAAGAAAAACTTGAAATAACTGAATGAAAGTATCAAAAACTACAACAGATTTAGATCCCATGATTTCTTATAATACTTAGTAAGCAATTATGATTACTAATTTCGCGAATACAGAAATATTTATAAAACATTAAAATGAATAAATGTAATGTTGTCATTTGATTAGTACAAAATCATAACCAAAATTATTTTCTAAAAACGTATCCTACAATCTTCTGGCAATTGTCATAAAAAATGGACTGATATAATAACTAACGAATTACATTCTTTCGAATTGAAGAACATATTTTTTCACTTAAATGATAACATAGTACATTTGCAACAGCCACGAAAATAAATAAAATACCAGAAAATCCTCGAATGATCAACAGTAAAGATCAGTTCTTATGCCATGAATTTAATTATCGAAATCAGTGTTTCTAACCAATTTACATATTCCAAATTGAGAGGATAAATAAACAATGACACAGAGATGCTATTTGCATGGCAAATATCTAAACGTCCATTTCCCGAATTGGAAGTAGCTGTGTTTGAATCAGTATTGATCCCAAGAGACTTGCTCAATTTTAGATAACTTGTAGCCTTGAGTACAATTAAGGGAAACCACACAATTACAACGGATGTTGATACTTCTTTAACCATTTATGTAACTTAACATTCAAAATAACGCAAACAAATTGTTTTTTTTTCTATCTAAAATATGAATGTCCAGTTTAAATGTATTTTTTTCTGAATTTAATAACGACACGGAGGCTTCCAAATACAATATTTGAAAATATAGATGACACAATCAACAAAACATCAATATTTAAAAAAATTCTAATTATATTTTATTTCAAGAAAACGAAATGGACTTCTTTTTCCATTTTTTTAACTGCGAAGATCAATTTATTACAAATTTCATCAAAAATAGATGTTAACAATATTCCAAACTGCATTTTTGTTTACATAAAATATCGTAAACAATTTATGATGACTTAATAATTCTATCATTGACAAACTTTATAAACAATACCTCTTACCATTGAGTCATGTGTAATGTGTATACCGGATGATCCAAAATTATGAAAAATGACAAAATAGCCTTAATTTTAGGAAGAACGAATTTTGTATAAATTTCAGGCTCTTTCCCGGTCCTTGTGATATGCCTAGATAATGACCTTGAAAATCATATTTAAATTTGTTTTTAAATAAAAAATGTGTTCTTTAGTCAACACAAATGAACGTCGTAGGCTATATGAAGGTCAAGTTATTTGTTTTATAATAAATGTCTGAATATTATAATAAGTTTCGACGATTAGTTATGGTGAAGCTCAGTTTAATAAAATTGTCTATTCATTTTTTGCTTCCATGTCAAAAAGGTGACATTCGATTAAAAATTAATAAATTTGACCTTGAAATGGCGCCCAACATTAGAATTTAGGTCTGTTCGAAGTTCAAAAAGGAGTGAGAACACCTCAAAATCCCCAAATATCAGTAACCCGAGAAACCAAATCCCGACAATCAAAAACTCAATAATGAAAATCACGACATTAGAAATCGGACACTTTAAAAAACAGACATTTTTGATGAATTAGTTTGGAATTTTTAATTAGACGTTTTCAGGGTTTTTAATTGTTCGCTTTTTTAATTATGGGATTTTAATGGTCTGATGTTTTAATGGCAAACTTTTTGTTGTCAGGTTTTTGAATCTCAGGATTTTGATAGTTGGATTTGTTAATATCGTGAATTAGAGGTGATCCTGAAAGATTAACTAGGGAAAAGTCCTAAAACTTTTATCCACAACCACTTTACCCAAAACAGCATTCATCGATAGTTCTTTAGTCCTTTTTATATTTTTGGTTCATTAATTGTACTTTTTGAAGCTAATATTTGACTTGATTCATTGATCTTTGACTTAATTATGACTTAATTAATCCATGACCATTAATCAGTAAACGCCATCCAGAGAACATTTACTTTTTCTACAGTGAAATATGTTTATGTTACCAAAGTGTTAAAGCACAATTTCACTCTTTGAAAAAAGTTTATTTTCAATCAATGAGTAGAGTGGGGCTCATTTGTCACTTTATAAAGAGTGATGAACAGCTTCAGAGGAATGAGAGTGTATTAATAAACTAAATTTAGTTGTTGACATCACTTATTGATATCGTGATGAGTCCCTACCTTTCAGCAACATAATCACTTACATATTTGTCATCAGCAGATTGTCAACGTTCGTTATAAACTCAGTTATTCTTTTTTTCATCTTTAATTTAATCATAAACATCAATTAATATTATCCTGATTAAGGGATTAATAAATACATCAATTTATTTTTTACCCATTGTTTATTTAACAACTATGTAACATCATCTTAAAAAATGTCAATAACAATTTTTTTACATTATTAAGAACCTAATTTCAAGCCTTTTGTATGTACATTGCTTGAAATCTTCTCCAGCCTCTTAATAATTATTTTTCATCTATCTAAATCATTGACTGATACTCCCCGTTTATCCTTTACATATATGGATTTTGACATAACCTCACAAACACCCGAAAACACGCTAAGATTATTAACCCAGAATCACTCTCATCCCATAATCCTCTAACTTCGTAATCCATAACCTTCAAATCACGTGACCTAATTCAGTAGCAAAATCTGCTTCAAGAAAACAAAACAATTTTTTTTGTAGAACATAGTCATGGGCAAGTATGTCTATAACCCCAAAACTTCATAACAACATAACCTTCAAACTCCTTCACTAATACACCTCACCCTATGCACTAATATAACATAACCCAGTAAATACGGTCCAAAATCATAATAATCCCACATTCTAGAATCCGCTTTCATTGCCTTTACTTTAGTTTTCTTCAGTCAATAGAGTTTTACACTTGTAACTTAAACAGTTAGGGATATTGGCAAGAATAAAAACACGATTCTAGCTCATTCTCGCCCTATTCCGAGTCAAATTTTTTGTTTAAATTTCTTTTTGAAACTTGGCAAACAATCCTAAAAGAAATTTGGACTTAAAAATATACCTACATAATTTAAGAATAAAATTTAATTTAATGTAGGTTTTTTAATATTATCGAAAAAAAAAATAATTTAAAAGGGGGGGGGACTTGTGACCTACAAACATATCAATTTTTCTTAATAAGAGAAAGAGAAAAGATTGACCTGAACATTTCGGATCTTACTGATCCCTCCCTCTTCAGGAGACATATTATTTATAAATGAAATTATTAATGACCTAAGGTGGTATCTTAGGTACGGGTCGAAATATCGATAGTCAAAAAGGCGACACATCAAGTGTTGGCTTTTTGACCTGTCGGCTTTTCGATTTGATATCCTAAATCATTTCTATGTCAGTAAAATTTATAAACCATTTGTTATTTATATTTGTGTTAAAATCAGTATTTTAAGAAACTTGTTGTGTACGATTTAAATTTTCGAGGTTTTTTTGACATTTGTTTTCAATTATTTTCTGACATTTAATCAAATTTGATTGTTGATGTAGTTGACATGTTTGATAAAACGAATTCCACATGTGTTCCTCTATAGAAATTATATATTTAAAATATTTAGATTCCCTTAAATTGAGGTATTCTCTAATTACACCAATACATTAATTTGCCTTTGGACGACTTCCTGCTGTAAATTATTATTTATGTCAAACCTATTACCAAACAGTTTTTAAAACTTCACCTAAACATCTGTACCTGATCAGGTTCCCTCAAAACTTTCCTCCATTTAAACTTTTAACTCAATTTTGTTTTTATTTTGACGTATTTCAGTTCAAGTGGATCCCAATCTGGATCTGATGGATTGTAAACACAAGTAATTTCACGAAATTCCTGACCCGAAGCTGAAACTTTCGATTGGTCATATTTGTACAAATTTTCCAAAAGTTCTCTTGGAGTCCCTGAACGCCCCAGCGATCTTCCGGTCCGCGTCGGCTGACGGATTACAAAGTTCTCCGTGGGCCAACACTTTCGGGTAAATTAAACAGCTTCCGCACGAGGGACAACAATTACTTTTTGAGTCCCGACGCCCAATTACGAGGGTTATGATCTGCATGCGAAATTCCGTCCATTTTAGCCGCATCGGCGGAGTTGACTTATGAGCTATATCAAATGCCCCGCGCCGGCAATCGCCCAAATGCACTTTAGCCGACTAAACGCTGGCACGGCGATTGCAGGGAGTAATTTGAAATTTTCTCCATTCTAGGTACCTCGACCAGCTATTCGGAATGATAAAACGCAATTTCGTTTTACTCTCGATCGACCTGAGCTCCAGTAATGATGAACTTATTAACCCGTGTGGGATAGCCGAGCTAAAAACGATCGATGATTTTCCTACCAGAGCAAGACGCGACTTGAAAGGATGCGTTCTTCATCAGCCTGAGAAATTAGCATCTGCAATACCCGTGATTGAAATTAATTAATTTGAATGAAACTTTCTAAGACTCTACAATTAGTACTATTAATTAATAAAATCAGTGAATTCTCATTCCCACGTCTCAAATATTTTTCAATGATCCTCATGATTTTTTTAGACTTTAGTAAAACGAGTGCAGAGGTAACGGTACTTCCAATCATGTTATGATTTTGAATAATGAAAGTTATTTCCGGTCTGCCTCAAGTATTCTGGTGAGCGCTGGACGTGAACGATAACCTCAATATAATGTGAGCTGTCTTCATTCCTCATTATTTTCAGTCGTTGCTCTCTGTGAAAGGTATATAAACATTGTTTGCTCTACTGATTAGGCTAGGCTGTACGTAATAACACTTTCGGTCGCTTCGTTCGTAGCAAAAGTTCATCCGACGTTTCCTTAACGAAGACAAGGTCTGCAATTATTCTAAGAGCTGCGATGACGTTCACTTTCTGGCTTCTTGTTACGAAAATTCGAAGCCCCGACGTTAAAGGCTAAATTGAATAGACAAGGTGACGTTCTCAAATTTTATTGGATCAAATGAGAATTTCAAAAAAGATGCTCAATATACGAATATTTGCAGTATATTTAATAAATTGTGCTATACTTGTTGTTATGTTTACTATACTGATAATTACTATAATACTGTAATTTTGTAAAAATATCAGCAGTTTCTAGTTAGGACTCACTTTAAATATACCGAAAATTTTCAAAAATACAAAATGTTGAAATTAATGTCAGCCATTTTTTAATAAATGCTTTAACTTGTTTGAAACTTACTACTCCGAGGGTTATGGACGTTGATTTCAATTTGATGATAATATTGAAAAATTCAGAATTATTCATAAATTTAATTGCCATATTGGATCGACCGTACTGAATCTTCATTTTTTTTATTACATAGTTGGTCACGGTTACAACCTATTGCAAATTTCTCTGGTCTCTTCTAAAACAAAAAATGTAGGTTCCTATTTCAAAAAATGAATTTCTCTTTGACGAAATGCATAACAATTATTTAATACCAGATTCCTCCGCTAGAGGGACAGAGAACCCGCAATCGTTAGCAGCAATCGATTTGAACTACAAAGAAGGGAATAAGTAAACAGGCCGGCAATATTAAGTAATTATTATTAATTGTAAAAGTAAGCAGTGAAGAAGTTTTATTTCTTACACTCGAAGAGAAAAATGCTACTTTGCGCCCTGTATCGCGGGAGTTATTTACCTATAGTATTAAAGTCTTTGTCATTCTTCAAATTTATTTATCAATTTTGTTAAACAGTTAGAAACATTTCTTAATTATTATTTATTAATGGATTCCCATTCGACGATGGTAATTTTAGGACAAACTTGTAAATGGAGAACAATGCCATTATGAGATTTTTGTATTTTTTACTGTTTGAATAGTAAGAATTCCAAGAACAAATAGGTCCGGTAGAAAAACCAACAAATAAATGAGTCGACAGGTCAAAAACTGCCAGTTATAAAGCCGACAGTCAAAAAGCCGAGAGTAAAAAAACCGACACATCGACAAGCGGACAGGCATTTTTTGAAGTCTCAGTTTTTTTTTACTATTGGCTTTTCGATTGTCGATTTTTTTACTGTCAGTTTTTGGACTGTTTGCTTTTTTATGATAAAGAATGACAATTTTTCTCATACTACAATTCTGTCTCAAAATTAGCATCGGGAATGTTAAAATTTCCTTATTAATAATTTCATCATTATATTTTAATATTATAGTTAATCATTCATAAATGCAGTCGGAACTGAGCTATTTACTAATTAATTAAGCACTCTGACCTTTGATCCCCAAATTAATTCCTTCAACCTCGTAACCGTCATCGACGTAATTATCTACTTCATGACCATCATCTTCATCATAATCTTGCATTATATTTATCTTCTATATAATATTCATCAAAACCTTCTGCAGCGTCAATTCTATTTATTTAGTTAAGTACTGAATCGGTCCTAACAGGTAGAAATTAATAGCAAGCGCTATCTAGATCTCATTTAGTATAGCTCGAATTATTGGGGCTATGTGTCACAGGCCTCAAATTTTAGTATACGTACATTTCGTACTAATCGCAGAGAGAACAAAAATAGTTAATGGAACCAATTCATAATAGTAAACAAAAAGTAGTGAAATTAACTATTTCCCTAGAAAGTAGAACAACAGAATTGTTCCATTTACTATCTCCCGTTGCTTAAATCATTTGTACATAACCTTAAATATTAACTATAACTTTTCAAGTTGTTCATTGTACTACTCACATATGTTAAAATCGTTTCTACTATTTGTTCGTGGTTTCATTAATGGGGTTCTAAAGTTGTCCTACCGGTAAGGCAGTAATTTTCACTCCAAAACATAAATTAATGATGACTGAATAAAATTTTCAAAATTTTGGTTCTGTAAAGGCAATTCTCAGACCTATAGACGATTTCCTAAACAATACGAAAGATATTAATTTAGAGCTGACGGAAAATTTTCGGAAATAAATAAAAATCACTTATTTCCGAAAATTCTCGGTCAATTCTCAGTTTCTTTGTTCGATATTTTCTAAGGCAGCGACTGAAGTATTTAGAATTACCTTTACAGAGCCTGAAATTTGAAAATTTTATTCAGTCATCTTTAATTGACGTTTTTTAGTTAAACTTCCTACCTTAATGGCAAACCACTGTAGAGCCCCCTTAACCCTTTTTTCTCGCTGTTTACGCACACAATAATATTTAAAATCATGTTGAGCATATACTAGTTATATATTAAAATTTGAAAATCAAAATAAATTAAACTCAGAGTATATTTGATTGATTTTTCAACCGCTTTCATCTTACAATTTTCGAACTTTTTAGAAACAATTTTTTGAGATCATTAGCATTTTCTGAATGGTAAATTCTTTCATTTATCTATTGCATTTTCTTTTAATTATTCTTTTATGTACTGATCTTCATATACTTATTGATGGCATCACTAACAATAAGATAAAAATCTTAAAATCATGATTCATAACATTCAATTACTATATGGTATTTCACATCATATCTTCGTCATCTTTATAATTATCATGTTTGACGTACTACACTGTGTTATTTTGCAAACGTAGCCATTAATTTTCTCCATAATTTTATAATGGAATGTAATTAAACATATATTTTTTCCATTTTGAATCTCCACGTATCAAAAATGTTTTAAAGATTAATAAATTAATAAAAAGCACGTTAATAATTTTTAATAAATAATATTCCATAATGTTAAAGTGTTACGAATAAATATGAGGATTTGACGCCTTTTCAGATATTAATTCTTAAGATGAAGAAGTGGATATTCACTTTTCTAAGATTGATATTACTTCACTCCATTCTGAAAGTAAACACATAACTTTGATAGTGTGAATGTGTTTAAAACGTTTTAATTTGCTTCTAAAAGAGAAATTCATTTAATTAAAATATTTTATTATAGTTTCTTTTTTATAATATGTCGAATTCATAACATAGAAATGTCATATTCCAACATTGCAAACTGCTAGGTCAATATTAAGTACAATACATAAAGTAATTCATTAATATCTATCATCTATCAGATATAATAAACAAGATATGCCGTGTCGAAACGTTCCTCAAAGTCATCTAATATACAAACTAGAGACACGTTTCAATAACGAGACCGAAATAGATCCACGAGAGTCGCAAGCACTCCTAGCGGCGACTAAGTTACTTAAATGTGGACTCGATTTTTAGTCGAACTTCACTAAATCGACTCTTTTTGGAATGCTTTTTTTTTAATTCCTCTTCACAAGAATTAAATTCTCTTTTCAAGAAATTGAAAGAGCACAGACCCAATCATTTCGATTCTCTTACAATCAACATTACAGAAATATTTAAATTTAAGCTTAAAATATGTCATTTTAAGATTGCGATTATAAAAACATTTAATAAAATAAAAAAGGAATACTTTTAGTATTTTTAATTGTCATCATATCTTATAATATAAAAGTCTAAATACTAATTTGTAAATCTAGTCTTAGATTCGCAGGATATCTAACGGCACTTGAACTGCAGGAAAGGTTCGAGAGAGAAAAGGAACGCAACGTATCTTAAATGAGAAGAAACGACAGGTATAGATTTCTTAGTACGAGTAATACGGAAGATCTTAATGATCGACCATTAAATCGCGAACAGACGCTTTAGTATAGAATTACCGCCGGCAAAACAGGCATTAAACTACTATTCGAATAATAGCTGCTTTAAGAAACCATAAAAATTTGTTCCTCTTTCGTAAACTAACACTTTTTTTTCTTTTTTATTACAATAAGTAAAAAATTTCTATGAAAATAATTATTTCTTACTATTCGAATTATCCTGTATCCAGAAACCGTCCAAGTACTAAAATATTCTATTCTCTGTTCGAGAGGGACTTTCGTTGGACAACTTTGAAAAAAATCACTTATTTCCTAAAATTCTCGGTCATTTCTCAATTAATTTCTTTGGTATTTTCTAGGATAATGTCAATAGTAATTAGAATCACCTTTACAGAGCCAGAATTTTCAAAAATCGTTTCACTGTTTGTTTATTTATGATTTTTAATAAAAATTCATACATTAATGACGGAACACATTTTAAATTGTTTTAAAAGTACGCTGAGGAAAAAAATCCACAGTTAAATTGACTATATCACATAGTTGGAAAAATACAGTTAAAACTACTATGAAAAATAGTTAAATTTACCACTTTCATAGTCGATTTTACTATAATTTTGTTACACCAACCATCTCCTCATAGTTAAAAAAATCAACTATGTAGAGTGAATTAAATAAATATGACAAATATAGTTAAAATAACTATAATTTAGTGTAGTCCTCATTTCCCATTATGTCTTGTAGTAAATCTTTATATTTACTATTATTCATAGTTATAGTTTGTATTTACTATAAATCCATAGTAAAGACTGCCGCACTTCGTGTGTTTTGATGCCGCCAGGTGGCGACGTGGCGTTCTCAGCTTTTTTTCTTCGAGCCCGTGGCTCCTGTTAGTGAAGTGAATTTTCATTTGGTCATAAGAAGGATCGTCTCGCGTCAACATATGACAGTACATAATGCATGTCATATTGGCACGTGTATCTATAGACTAGTTACCCGACATTGAAATTTGTGTGTATAATGACATTAAATAATACATTTTTCAACTGGCTAGAGTGTGACATTCGCAAACTTGGAGCAGTATTAATTTTTTGTTTTCCTCTTTGTTTCCTTGTTTATTGTAAACAAAGAACGAAGGGAGGGAAGTGGACTTTTCAAATGCTATGTTATATATAGTTTACAAATATTTTTAAAAAGTAAATATTGACTCCTTTCCATATTTTTTATGACAATTTCTTATACAATTTCTCTCAGTGAAGGTAGTAATTTTCTGAAATGACTATTTCAAAATAGTTCAGTCTTTTTGTCTATTATGATAATGATTTTGAATCATGAAACAATAGTTAAACTTTAGTATTTCAGAATAGTTATTTTAACTATTACCATGGCCAGTCCTCATTTCACACTATGATTTATAGTAAAAAAAAAGGTAATTTCAACTACTTTGTTTTCTGAGTGTACTTTTTTGGTGAGTCCAAATCCAGAGGTCACAGGAAATGGCAGGGGTCAATGCTAGTCAGTGGGGGTACAAGGCTGTTCTAGAATTCACCGGTTCCATTCCGGTATTTCCGCATAACACGACCGTATCAATCACCTGGACAAGCAGTCCTACTTGACCCGTTGTTTTCGGACAACATACATAGATCGCAGCCCGACGCAAAATCGCTAACTGGCCGGTGGTACTATCTGTATCTCTGCGGTGCAATATGCGTAACAGCATAATCCACCTAGATTCGTAACAGCCTGTTACCCCGGGGGTGAAGGTGCTAGTGGTACCTTGCTTAAACCTTGGCTGGGGGAGATCGCGTTTCCCATTGAGATGCATACTAACGACCGAAGGTATCGATATATGTAAATGCGCTACCGAGCCAAGAGTCAAATTACCGACATAACCAAAATTGGACGCTCGAAATAAATGGGCAAAAATTGCACTTTTATCCTTTGGATATCCCCACAAATGGACTTTGAAATTCATTACTGATGGAAGTTACAGCAGGGGCTTCAGAGAAGACGAATTGATTGTTTTGACTTACTAAGCACCCTTATATATGCATTAAAGGTTAATTCCCGTGATTAACTTTTTTATTTAATAACTAAATGGCGATGGGATGAAAACATACTTTTTAAAATGTTTTTTATTTAACTACTTCGCTGGCTTTTTTGGCTCTTACGAAAGGCATCGTGCCAACGAAGTGGTTAAGCATTTGAGGCCTCCTCGGATACTTACATCAGCTACATAATAGCATACAGGTTTCGTGAACAATCGATCCTAATTACATCTCTTTGTAACATTTTTTTAATGATTTAAATGTTTAATTTCCATGAGTTCTTCTTAACCCTTCCATGTACTCATTTTTCATTGGGTTCGATTTATCTAAAATTTGTTACCTACTTGGGGTTTTTTGAAGTCGCTGATTATGAATCGGAAACCTGTTTTCAAAGATTCAACATGACTAATAATAATCCAAGCATAATCGCATAATGTTAGTCAATAACGTTCACCATATTAGATCCACCATTTTGTATTTCCAAAACCGGATTTTAGATTCGTAACCAGTGCCCCAAAAATCGGAATAAAGCGTTTGAAGTAATATCGAGTGTTTTAATCAAATTCTTCCGTCATATTGGATCGGCCATTTTGAATTAACCTTGTATACTCGATCAAGAATGTTAACATTTCATATTATATTTATATATATTTTTATAATTTGCGTTTGTATATTTTGTGGATCAAAGTAAAACAAAAGAACTTGAAAATGCTAAAACTTGCTAAAATGAAAAACTGATTTGATCTTGTTTTAGAATATTAAAGATCATAAATTATCAATCCTGATTAACTAATTACAAACAAATCCTTTTGAAATTCTTATGCATTTATAATTAACACCAGTAATAACAGTAAAAAATTGTCCAGAACATTATGTCAAACAAGATTTTACTAAATTTAGTAAAAATTTAATAAATGTTGCAAATTCCATTGTGTACATTAAATTTCTTAACGTTTAAGTTTAACGTTACATATAATATTAATCTATCAAGATAAGTAGATATACAGCAGTAACATCGTAAGATGAATGAAAGTGGAAAATGCCATTGTTACTTAGTTTTTTTTTTAAAATCCGTTTCTGGAAACATTAAATAACGATTGCTTATTTATTAAAAATACATCATATGCCATTAAAAATCATATCTAAATAAATTTAAAAAAATTTGCATGAAGGCGTAATTGAAGAGCATTTTACCGGCAATCCGGGTTCAATTCCTGGCGCTCTAATTTTTTTTTTATTAAAAAAATGTTACAAAAAATCATAAATAATGTCCATTGATATACATTTGATAGGTTTCAATTTTTCGACCGATTTATAAATTAATATTTAAACCGAAACAAAACAATCCTATTTAAGAATATATTAATGTCTATTGATACCACCTTTCTAACACTTGATCTTTATGCAACATCTTATTGATATTTTTCATTTGTGCAAAGAAATAACTTCTTAGGTTAGGTTAAGTAAGTTGTTAATAATAATTATCTGTTTTATTTACATAAAATTTTTATATTATTTTGCGTGTATAATATATAACTGTTATTTTCAATTTTTTTTTTATTTAAATGCATTGTTTTTTGTTCGCGTTGAAATGTTTGTGTTGAAATGATTGTATGTTGAAAAATCGTATGTTCAATAGTCGTAGTACCAAAAAATAGTACCAAAAAATAAACATAAAAATTATTAATAATATTTAAAATTAAAATTATTTATATTTTTAAACATTTTACAAAAATAAGCAAACAAAAACTTGTTACAAAATCAGGTTTTATTTACTTTAAAAATGAAAAAAAAATAATTGAAGTAAGGTGTCGATCCAGCGCTGTTTACGGTTAGATTTCACTCATCATTGAGCGAACTTTTGCTGTGGAGTGACACTAATAAATGTAAAATATTCATTCTAAATGGAAGATATAAGTCCCTGGAAACAGTGACAATTTAGGAAGTGTAGTATAACTCATTGATATTTGACAGCATGAAAATGCTATATAGTAAACAACTGTAATTATTTTATTCTATTTTGATTCCTCACTAGTCGTAACAAACGATTAGTATTTGTATATTATCACATTCATAAATATATGTTATGAAGTTTGTATTAGAAGCTTAATGAATTTGTAATTAGATTTCATAAATTACAATAAGTAAAGAAAGTACAATTGAATTTATAAGAATTATTTATTCTTAATACTACCAAAAATCTGTTCTTTAAGTTTAATAAAATTTAAATTCAATTAATTTTAAATTTCGTTTAGTTACCTATATTAAAGTAAAATTAAGTATTTTATAATTAATTCATATAAATGATAAAACAAAGAATTAAACAATTTTTAATTTCTTTGTAAACTAAAATACTATCCAAAAAGTCCTGATTTTCTAAATTAATAAACAATGTATTTTAAATAAAATGTATTCTTAATTCTATGGTTTTCTAATTAAATCGTACAGATATCACTAGCAATATTTACTATAACCATTACTTATTACAGTGGTACCTATCCTAAGTTATCCCATCCAAAGTTATACGGCCGTCCAAAGTTAAACATTTTCCCCATCCAAAGTTATACTATTCATTTCCCCTCTTCCCCCACCATAACGTGTCGATGTTGCTTCACGGCGGCACTCAAACACAAGCACACAGTAGCTGCTGGTTGCTCATTTTCGATATTATCCATTTTTTTTCTGGCTAATAAAAATGTTCACTTTTTCAATGTTTGATTCTGTCAACTGTCGGTAGAATTTGATTTAACACTTCGGTAATCGGTTGTTTTATGGGTTTGGTTAAGTTAGTCCCACACATTCGCAAGTCGCAACGAACATAAACGAAAATACGGCAGTAGTGAGGGAATATAACTTTGGACAGTCAACCGCCATATTGGAAAACCCGACCGCATAACTTAGGATGGGGACTACTGTACTTGATTAATTTTTATTGAAATGCCTAATATTTTTAGTAATATTTGTCTAATTCATGCATTTAGTTACACGACTTTCTGCTCTTTTAAGTTAATCGATTAATTATTACACTTCGTTACCTAGTAATAAGTAAAATCTATGACTAAACATTGTTTCTTTAAAGAAATGTATTCTTTTGGAACATCTCATCCGAATTTTATAAATCTACCTATGTTAATTTTTCTTAGTCGACTAGTTAAACTTATTAACATGATATTATCATATCTTTAATAGTTATTACTAACCATCTTTAATGAATATTATACAATTTAAAGTCTTGTTTGTAACCATTATTTTGGAAATTATATCAACTTCAAAATTACTCAAATAATTAATTTTCTCGATTATTTCGCATAATTTTAAAAATTACTTCGTCAACTTATTTTGCAGTGCCCATCATTGTCATAGTACAAACTTTTACAACAAATTACACTGACGCATCAAGTTACCAAAAATACAACAGAAGAGCGTTCTCTTTTTTAACTTTGCACAGCCCATTGTCTAAATCAAAAAATGAAAAATTTAGTAGAAATTACGAATGCTTGTTCAAAAAGTGCCGAGGAATATTTTCGCCTCAAATATCGAATTTATAATTTAACGGATGGATGGTTTCAAGTTACAAAGAAATGGAGTCAACTATAATATGCGCTAACGTGTTAGCGGATGAGAATTGATCTAGTCTCTCAAAAAATGATTATTTTCATAATCGTAGGAGAAAATTTATGACTTAAGAGTAAATTTTACCAACTTTTTAGTTGAAATTTTTACTAAATATTATCATAGTAAATTGTGGAGATTATCTACATAATTTCAATCAATTTTTACTATCATATCTAATCTTAATTTAGGTATACGAGTTATAATTTTCATAATTATATTAATTACACAAAAAGTACTCTAATTGATGTGTCGGTAGTGTTTTTATTTAATTTCAAATAATTATGATTGCGTAACTTGTGTCGGTAATTATTTTATTGACTACCGTCGAGAATTATGAATAATTTAAAAGATTATTGCAATTTTCAAAATTAGTACACCGAAACCAGATAAACAAAAAATTAGTTTATTTTCAGATATTTTTTTCTTTCGGATAAATTTCGTAATGAAATTTTATAAAAAGCAAATGTTTTTCGTATCCTTTTATTATATACTTTCCTGTTCATGGAACACAAATTTTTCGAAATGTATAGTACATTAATGGATTCTTTTTTGCTAATTAAAATGCGAGGATATTATGACGTGGTACATGCAAACCACAATTGACGGTGATTTAATTACTGGAATCATGATCAACGCTTTCAGTATTACATAAATCGAATCACTTGTTACTGGCATTTATTAACGATTCTTCGATTACAAACATTTTACATATACTCTTTTATTCACTTTTGAAAATCATTTTTTGATTGACCCATATAGTTGCCAATATTACTGAAAAATGCCAAGAATTATTTAAAAAAAGAATTTTAATCCTGAATGGATTTATCGGTATAATTTGCACTAACTATCCAGAATTATTATGTTTTTGATATACTAAATAATTTAATGTAATATAATTTAATATTCTTAGTGATTATTAGATAATAAATGTATTATTTACATTTGATTAAAATGTCTTATAGTAAACTACAATATCCATGGCATAGTAAGACAATGAATCATTATAGAATCTATAAGTTTCGAATGATTAGTAACCAATCTGGAATTTCTAATCCTCGTTAGTAACTATTGCATTGAAAAATTACCTTGAAAACTTTATGATGGCAAATGGTAATTTACATTTTTAGTATTAAAAAATTAGCCATTTTGATAAATTTTACGATAAATAAAATTATGTTGAATCTTTTTATTAGTTTAGTAAATTTTCCTCATAAAGTCCTATCTTAATAGAAAGTAAATATTTTTTACTATAAATTATAGCAATTTTTCCCATTATGAAAGTCTGAATCACCATACGAGATTTACTAAAATAATTGTAAACAATACCATAATTGCAGGTCCTTTTTCTAGTATTTTTACTGTAAATTATGGCAATTTCCCCTGTAATGAAAGTCTGAATTACCTTAAGAGATTTACTAAAATAATTGTAAAAATTACCATAATTCCGGATCCTATTTTTAGTATTTTTTACTATAAATTATGGCAATAAATTCCCCATGATGAAAGTCTAAATTACCATACGAGATGATAAGAGAATTATTAATTACCATATGAGAACTTCCAAAACAATTTTTCTGATCTCAATAAAATATTTTGACAAATTTTCAGTCGCAACATATTCAGAAATCGAAGGCTTTTTCGTCTATATTTTCAAAAAAGTAGACACCTAACCTGACGTATGCGATAAAAAAAAAGTCTATACCACAAAAAAATCCATTTGTAAATTCTCCCATTTTCTACTTTTCCTGAAAAGAATGATACATTTCACGTTTTGTTCACGAAATCGTCGAAAAATAAAAGGAAACAAATGCACCCGCTTTGCCTGCACTACTTTCACCGAAAGTGAAAAAAAAACGTCCTGCGTTGTTTCAAGCATTTTGAAGCGACAGTCCTTGCAATTGACCTGCTTTCGAAGTATCCGTAAATCTTTAATAGCGATTGAGGTAAAATTGTCATTCCTTTTGTTCCAAAGTGCAACGCTATCTTATTCATTCAAAGAATCGTTATAGAGTTGATGATAAAAGGGCAGAGAAGAAAGAAAAGTTTACAGTGACAAAATTCCCTCTGAATGAGAGCAATTTGTCTTGGAGTGCCAATAAACTTTTTTTTAGAAATAATTGATTTAATCGTTCTTTTCAAGTAGCTTAGGAAAATCGAAATTAAAGCGACGGTAGAGGCAATATTTGTCAAAGTCTTGTAGTATTTAAACTATTGCATTTTGTGTCCTCTTGTAAGCAGTCGTTACTAAACATTTTGTTAGCTAGTATTTTGGGTAATAGAGGTAAAATAAGGGAGAATCTTTTGTGAATTTACAGTTTGAATATTATTTTGAATTAATGTACATGTATTTCAACTTTTCGGAAATTGTCAATTTTTTACTATTCTTTCACGATATTCTGAACTATGTTTTATATAGTTCCAGAGTTTTCATACTATACTTAAATTATGATTTAAAATAAAACATTAAGAATTTTGAATCGCTTAAAAAAAATATAAACCACTGAATGAAAACAGTAGTAATTTTCCTTTTTTACGATTTTTACGTGATAATTACTAAAAAATGAGTTAAAAAACATGTATAAAATCGCTGAAAATCGGGGTGGGGGAAATAGACCTGACTTTATAAACAAATGGTTATAACTTTTCAATAATGCATTCGAGCGCAAAACATGTTAAACAAAAGTTATAGGAAAAGAAAAAATCTATAAAAAAGGTTGGAATAATATTTTATCTGTCGGTTGACATTTTTGAGATAAGGGCTTAGGAAGCAACTTATTACAATGTTGATCAAAACGAGCTTTTTCATTCTATTTTTGGTAATTGATATAGAATTTCCGGTGTATTTTTGATGTTGAAAATGCTAATGCTCCTAAAATTACCTTTTTACATCATAATTGTAAGAAAAACGAGGTTATGTTGGACACAATAGCATTTTATATGAAATTACCCAATTTTCTCACATTCTAGTCGCATAATCAGAGGACAATCAGAAGAAAATATAAAAAAATACAAAACATTTATTAATTAAAAAAAAACACGTAATAAAGGGAACATACATCGCTGATATCTGGCTAATGTTCAGCAAATAATAAAAAAAAAACATACTTAATTTTTGTTTATTTGTAGGACATAACCTCAATTTTCTTAGTTTTTTATTAATTACGACCTAAATTGGGGATTTTGGGCACATTAGCAATTTCGACGTAAAAAATACACCGTAAATTGTATTTAACTTACCGAAAATACTGCAATAATTTTAAAGCATTTGTTCACAACACATTTTTATTACATTATATTTCTAACAGTGTGCACATGTAAATATACGAAATTACTTTTTATTAACAGAAATGACTGTTACCAATCTTCTTTTTTCTTTCTTTAACGTTTTACCTAAGTATTTTATTTTTACCAATACTAAAAGATGCACGAAAACTCTTTAGTTAATTAACTTTACAAACGATTTAATTTTCAAAATATTACTAAGTTTTAAAAATCCACTTCTTAGCGATTTTTGAAATATTAAGCGAACTACATTACGTGTCAAATAAATGTCTTTTCTGTCACTGAAAAAATGTATAATTAATAATGGGATGACAATAGGTATCATAATGAAAGAATTCTCACATAGCATGTTTATCCTAAATCATTAATATCAAAATTATACATATAAATTAGTATATTGTTTATCTACTGGCATTAAATATATAGGGACAATATAATAAACAATACAATTATTTTCATTTAATTACACTTAACCCAACCGTACACAAAAACAAGTCATAAATTTAAACATTTTCTGACCTGTTGAATTTCCAAATTTATTGTGTAAACTTTTTTAAAGAGTAATTAATTAATATTTTCGTTTTATTTTATATTTTCATTTATATTTCCGTTGACCGATTCCCCAAGAATAATTTTTCATCAATATACTAAAGTAATTACGTTGCAATATTATTCGACCGTTCCTAAATTAAATTGTCAAGTAAAAAACATTTTTTCGTTGCGTGCACAATTTAATTAAAAACAAATTTGTGATATGTCATAAATGCAATAAAATGTACAAAAATTGCAAAGGTAAATTAAACCATTTTTAATTCCTATTTAAATACTTATTTTTATGCACATTGAAATGTTTAAAACAATATTTTGTCAAATTTCTATTATTTCAATGTAATTTTGTGCGTTTAAACAATTCTTTTTATTTTTTTACTATTTTGCAAAAGAGATATTATTTAACAATATATTTTAAACATTAATAACACTGGTCAACAGTAGAAAATTATCAGATATCCTCGTACACCACTTCTACCTTATTTTTACGCATTAAATCCAAGTCTTTTTATAGATTTAGTCCATTACCTTCCATTTTCAATATCTCCACAATTTTGTATTTTTTTCCGAAAGCATTTTTAGGAAACAAAATAGGATTTTGCTCCCTAGAGCGAAAAAATGCTTTTTTGCTACCTAGGAAGAGAAAATGCTATTTTGCTCCCTAGGGAGAGAAAATGCTATTTTGCTCCTGCGATATAGGAAGCAACATAGAATTTTGGGCTTCGAATCTGAGAAAATTATAAGTTGGTATGACTGAAAATTCAGAAATTGTAGCTTAAATGTCGGTGAGTCTCTATGATTTGATAAAATAGTTAACCTCAAATTTTAAATTAAGATATTTATTATCCTGTCGCAGAATTGAAAAATTCACATTCATAGACGATTTGTATGTATTACATTGTTAAAAATAACAAGAAAGAATTCAATGTAATACTTTTTGACTCAGACATTTTTAACTATTGGAAGTAGGTGAGTTTTATTTATTTCCAATAACTCTCGGTCAATTCTTAATTAACATCTTTGGCATTCTGTAAGAGTCTGTATGTAATAAGAAGAATTACCATTACTGAACCCGAATTTTGCTAAATTGATTCAGACAATTTTATCTACGCTTTTTAGCCTATTTATATTCCTACCTTATCGGCGGATTATTTTAGAACCCCCTAAGAATTTAAAATTTATTTTCACCATGGGAAAAATACTTTCGGTTCTTGTACTATCTCGTCAAGACAATATTCTATCTTTGACAATCTCGTCTTGGTCTCGTGGGCAAAACAGGACAAGACAAAAAATAACAATATTACAGATAATTATCGTTACAATAAGTAGGTACTTGGCAAATAATCCTTCATAAACCTGTATCCTTCTCTTTGCCCTATTTTTGTTTATAAATGTTGTTTTTTCGAAAAATTATTCAAGAAACAAAGGTAATCAATCAAAGCTTGAACTCGCGATTAAACGAACCGTTATAATGAAGACCATGAAGAATGGGCCTGTAATTGCGTAGTAAAATATGAAGTTTCGCGAAAACACCTAAAAAAAACCTCAAAACTTTCTACTCCTGCGAGCGATTTATAAAACACATGTCATTTATCACTTGTTTATATATGAAAGTCTCTAGTCCTATCTTCATACGTGTTAGATAACATAATAGAAACAGACAGTTTTGTCGGTTGTAAAACGTAATTTTACGCAGGTTGAAAAGAAACCTTGATCGTCGTGGGTATACATGCGGCTGGTAAAAGAGAAAGGAACCGGCTTTAGCAGTCTCGTAAAAAAAAAAGGTCTAGGGTCCGGGTAAACGGTGTAAGGTCAGCATGGCCTTATATATATGTAATTTCCAGGCTAAGAGATACGTATATGCACGGAAGCAATTTTGGACTCTTTTTACGTCATTTATAAAATTTTATTAATTGGCGCGATGAAGACGTAATGGCGGCGTGATTAATGTGAAATTTATCACCTTATACTAGGAAATTATTAATTTTATGAAATAGTTTAGGCAAAAAATTGTTATTTTTAATTCAATTCATCAAATTCAATGTCTATCGTCTGTTTTTATTATTTTTTGAAATTAATTTCTTCAAAAAACAAAAAAATTGCAATTTCGCCAAGAAGTCGGTACAGAATTTAATGATTTCGATAAAAGTGATTATTATTATTGTCTCTTTTTATTTAGACTATTATTAGATACATTTCATTTTTGAAATTGTTTTTGTAAAGTATGTACATTTTTGGACATGAACATTCTGTAGTTACATGTCTACATATGACACGTCGCAATACTACGTAAAAATAATATACGTAAAAATATCAAATAAGAAAATTTTACCGTCAAAATATTACTGACCTAATCTAACCTAACCTAAGCAGGTTCAAACTTTTATAATAGCTAAGGTAAACAAATAGAAAGTATGGCTTAGTAAACTCTATAACAACTAGCAATCAACAAATTTTTTACCACTCCTGTATATAATATTTTTCTTCATAGGGGGCTGAAACAACCAATTTTACGCCCCCAATTGCGGGAGTAAAACATTACACGGGTAAGATAGGAGTTTTCCAGTCTTTCTAGTTTTTATGGCGAAAAATGTTGTTCATAATAGTATTGTAAAATTGTATTTCACGCCCATGTAACGAAAATAGTTATTAATGCATGATATTGGAAGTTTGTGCACTTTTTGTCATATAATAATAATAATAATAATAATACGACTTTATTGCCAATAAGTTTACATGCAACTAAAAATACTAAAATACACACAAAATTTCTAGAGCAAAGGACAAGTCACAACTATATTGCTCCATATTTTTGCTCCAGAATACAAAAACTACTGCCAAAATAGCCAATTGGCTTTAGTCTAGGTTTTTTAGATATTGAAGGTCAAAAGGATCATCATTTCTAGGCATTTTGAGCATCTATTCATAGCCTAAAAATATGTAGTTATCCCACCAGTAATATTCAATTCTGATTTCTCCCGCAAATTCCCAAAATGTACGCCAAAATATAGAATTGCGCCTAGTTATCTCCCAAATTGAAAGGGGTAAAAAATCGGGGTTTAGGACATTTTTTCCTTGAAAAGTAGCAAACGCAAAAACGAGTTTGACATATTAAATCCGCCATTTTCCATTTGTTGGATATTCTGCGTCTCATTTTGTTGTATAGGTGTGAAAAATGTCCAAAAACACGATTTTTTATCTTGTTGACCTTACATTTGAATAAAAGTTAGTTCCAGATCAATATTTTGGCATACATATCTGACTTCTTTAAAATCTACTATTTAAAAAACGAAAAATGTGTCACTAATTCAATTATCATCATTTTTAATAATAATTAATGAACAACTACCAATTTATTACTAATTTTAAAAATTGCTGAAATAAAATATTTAATTTCTACTTGTAGATTAGTAAAATTTGATAAAAAAAATTAGTATTTTTTGTTACTAGTTTCTAGTAGAGAAATTACAACTAGTAAACCGCATTTCACTTCAGATTAGTAATTTTTAGTTAATTCAAATTTATACAGTATATAATAATTGACTATTAGAAGTATTGTTAGTGATTCTTTTACTTTTAAAGATAATATTAATCATCAGAGAAAATTAGTTACTGTACAATTCAACTACGAATAAAAATATATTCTAAGAAACTAGTATCGAGTGTAATATATTGTAATTGAATTTGAATCGTTCTTTTATAGTAAGTTCAGAAAGAAATGATTTATTGCAACTATTCTTGATTGCAGTAGATCACAGTACTAACTATTTGTTCAAAAATTAGAGTTAGTTTACGAGTATATTAATTGAACGGTTCACATTACTGCTTTGATTAGTAAACGGATTAAAAGTGGTATATGTTCAACGTTTTATTAACGTACGTCATAAACGAATTTTAAGCTTTATTACGCACTCTTTATTATAATCAATTTTATAATCAGAATATCTTTGAGCAAATTTAAACGAATTTCATACGCATGTTTATTTATATACAATATTACACCCTTATTAAACGAACAATAAACGTATGATATTTGTGGTATTTAATCGACGATTTTTTACGTTTAAAATATGTTTCTTATAAAATACACGTATTACAAACTTATGTAATAAACGCACTTTTAACGACAGTTTATAACACGTTACCAATATTCGTTTATATTATATGCTTAAATAATTTGCAAACCGAATTCACGTACAATAAAAGTATATTAAACTATAGTATCAATTTCCTTAGTAGTTCTTACTATGAAGCAACTTTGGAGTAGATCGAAAAAACGACTTTTTCATTAAAAATTCATAATTTAAAAATACCTATTTCGATTTGGCTCAAATTTTCCGGAAAGATAGTTAAAAGTACATGCTTTGAAATTATTATATAGGTGATCTGGTTTTTTTAATTTTTTTTAACCCAAATTTGGATTCCTTGGAAAATTTCCAATCAATAATTATGTTCTCTGATACTTTATTTTAATTTATTTTCGATAGAATTTACCAAGATAATAAATTAAAATAAAGTATCAGAGAACATATTTGATTGGAAATTTTTCCATAAATCCAAATTTGGGTCCAGATTTCTTTGCCAAAGCTGCGTATGCGCAAAGATGCGCAAAATTTGGGACAAATCATTGCAAAAATTGAACTTTCACGCTATTTTTAAAAAATATAGCAAAAAACTAAAAAAACTCTTATATAGTCATTTCAAAGTATGTATTTTTAACTATCTTTCCTAAAAATTTGAGCCAAATCGAAATAGGTATTTTAAAGTTATGAATTTTTAATGAAAAGGTCGTTTTTTCGATCTACTGCTCACGCGTTAAACTTTAGCTAAAAAACGTAAATGGGAGTGGATTCCTTTGAAAATTTCCATTGAATTTCACTATTGAAATATTTTTTAAGTGTTACATTTTGATATGGAATGCCCCTAAACCAATTTATACAAATAGTTCACAATGATTTCCAATAATAATTGTATGGAAATATGATCGTAGAAAGTATGTCATTATTTAATTGCCACTACTGAGATTGATTTAGTTATGAATGTTTCACTTAAAACTATTTGTTTACTAATAGTTATTAGTAACATGAAGTTTTTGCGTAATTTTTTTGTACATTACACATACATTTCTGAAACTTTCTCAAAATACGATAATTTTTGCGATTTATTAATACTCTATCAATTAAATCTTTTTCTCTATTAAAGAATTTTAAATAAAATGCTGACTTTATTCATATATAAACTAATTAATAATTAATTAAAGAAATTAGTATTTGAAAAGGAATTTAACTTAACCTTTAGTCCAACCAAATGAAACGAAAGTATACATATTAAATACCTTTAGATTCCCAATATAATAAGAAAGTAAAATTCTGACAATCTAAACATCAATCCGAACAATCTTGTACTGGATGTCAATCAAGAAAAGAAAATAATTCAGACTAATAATCCTAATTCCATCGTGGGATTTATATGAATTTCATCGCATATTGAAATAACGGTTACCCAAATTGAAAACCAGATTGTTAAAGATGCAAGAGAAGGGTCAAACCATCATTCTACATTCCATTTTCGTATCACTCTTTCAATATAAAATGAAAGTCGGGACTCGGCTGCAATCGACCAAGAAAAAGGAGAAAGAAATTGAATTAAACTGTAATACAATATGTATTTTATTATTTCAGTAGGTAGAATTGAAACCAAATGCGATTAAACTAATTTAATAAAAAACATGGGAGTGAACTTCATAAGATCCTAAATTTAACTGTACTAACAATCTTTTCCCAAGTCTATAGTCACTATTTACGACTAAGGGATTTATACTAGATTGATATTATATTACTGTTATCAACTATTTAAAACAAAGACTTATTTGTAAACAATAATTAACTTTTTATTACTATTCTAAACCTGAATAAGTAAACAATACTGATTTTAAACGTATAGTTTACCAAATAACCAACCGTAAAATTATTAATGTATTAGTAACATTACTCATTGAAAAACTGATTCTACTAATCCAAAAGTAACAAATAATATTTGAGCGATGAACTAGCAGGTTAGTCACATTATTAAAATTTATTACTAATTGAACCCACTTTTCGTTTAAGAATTAATATTTTTCAACTAATTCAAATTTGGAGAGTATTAGTCAATCATTGTTACCATAGTTTTAAATTGTTACTAGAGATTGCTAGTTAATAACTTTTTGTAATAGTTTCTATTTAAAACTATTGTAACTGTCCTCTCTAAATCTGATTTAGCTAAAAACTACCAATAAGAAAAGAAAAAGTGAGTCACCAAATGAATTAGTAATAATTTTTGCTAATAAAAAGTTAAAATCTATTAATTTATTACTAATTCGACAAACTACTAAACTAAAAAAGTCAATATCTAATTCTAAATTAGTAGTATTTTACTAATGAATTAATATTTTCATACTATTTATTACTAAAAAACTTACTAATTGATGATAACCCACTTTTTGCTGTAGATAAGTCGTTTTTGTTTAATTCTTGTTTAGTTTAATTTAAATTAATTTTTGTTTAGAGAATCAAACTGTTGATAATTCTACGTTGTAAATTTAAATCGTAATTATTGCACTAAATAGTAGCTAACAAAGACTTGATTAGCAATTTCCAAAAATATTAGTAACTAATACTAAGAACGTGGTTGTTAATAACTATGTCTTGTTTACAATTTAACTAATTAATTATTCTTACTAATTTACAAGAATCAGCTACCTTTGTCCTTAATAGTTCTTAAATGTTAGTTATTAATATAATTTCTTACATTCCAAAAATGTCTAAGAATGATTTAAAAATACTAGTAACTACTAATTTTAAAATTTGTTAGTTATTTCGGTACCTGGAAAAACTTTCGACTGCATATGAATAATACAAATATTACTTACAGAAATATCTCCGGAACGTCTTATATTATCTTATAATTTTTTATTAAAAATCTTAATTAAATAACTAATGTACTAACAGCAGATGCTAGTAAAACTGTGTATGCAATTATTATCAATATTTGGTTTTTATATTATTCAGTTTCAACGGAAACATGGACATTCCTTCCTACTTTTAAATAGTAAACGTATGTGATTAACTTTCACAAGCCAATAAATCCCAATAGGGACTCTTAAATAATTACATATCTATTTTCTACAACCAGTTTTCCATGTATTCAGTATTGGCAACTATCGTGAACTACTGGTAAATGCTTATAGTAAATTTTAACATTTCCCAATTACATTATAGTAAGAACTATACCATATTAAAAAACAAATAGAAACTACTAGAAATTAATAATACGAGTAATAAGTTTATAGTCAATGTTTGATTCGTTCGTTTTTGAGATAATAAACAATTTAGTGTTATTTTTTCGTCCGCTCTATTGGATCCACCATTTTGAATTTTAAAATTTGTATATCAAATTCACGATCAGCTGACTCAAAATAACATAATTTTACGATGATGATATTTCGATTAATATTTATTATTTTCAAAGTAACATTATCGAATTTATAGTACAACAGAGTCCCGGTATAATTTCGCCTCGTTTTATTTATGTCTCAGCATATTTGCCGGTTCTGTCTCGCTATATTTACCTCTCGCCGCTCTCCTTTTCCCCCATCTTGCGGGCTGGGGCCTCATGAAGGGCCTGCTGTGACGTCATGAACATAACGCGACTTAGGGGAGTGGGAGAAGTGGCGCTCCCCTTCTTTTGGTAAATATAACGTGAAGGAAGAGGAAGGCAAGGAACCGAGTGGGTAAATATACCGGGAGTCTACTGTACAACGAATTTACCAGTGAGCGTCAAAGGGTTAAGAGTCCGTTCGACTGACAACCGAAACGGCCCGGGTTCGATTCCCGAAGTGTCGAATTTTTCGAGTTTGCTCAACATTTTTTTTTAATAAAAAACCACTTCCAAAATTAAATTTTACTATTCTAAAAGTTTAAGAGGCCATAAAAGTAAGAATTAAAATTTAGTTTCCAAGTCACAATGCAAAATTTATTTCTTTATGCCATAAGCAACAGTTATGATTTCAAACCATTTATTAACCAAACAATAATGGATAAAACGAATGCCAAGGAACTCTCCGAAGCGCTTGAAAAGAGACTGGCTCCTCGATATCAAGATTATAATTGCACGAGGGACTCCTCACTAGCGATGCAATCGATAACCTCCTTGCAATGAGAAAAGCGCGCTCCTTTGTAAAAAATGACGGACCCGGCGAATGGCCGATTATACATTATATTCTATAAAGTGCAACCTTTGACCCCCCGTCCTCTCAGAGGAAAAAAATTGCACTTTTAAACGCGAATCAATTGTACTGACCCAAGGAATAATATACGAGCGGCCCGTTCGACATTTTTTCTAACCCCGTGGTAACAATACCTGCAAAGTCTTTGGACGTACATAAAAGAACGTCGCGTATTGCATTATGCAACGGACGCGTGCAAATCGTGATCTCGCACTGACCGGCGATAACGGCAATTACAAGCATTGCTCACTCACGTGCTTCCCAGCATGCTCTTGAGCGATGTATGTATACAGGGGAGAGTGGTTCAGGTTTTTTTCGAGATGCACGATCTCGACTTTTTGCTCCGCTCGTTTTTATTAATATTCCTGACTAAAATGGAGAGTAAACACGACTGCACTTTATGTGAAAAGGCAATCACTCAACGGGCTACGTCGTTAAGTCCGTGAGCGGTACACGCAAAAAAAAATGGTTTGGTTGCTGAACTAAAACGAATCGTGCCGTTACTGTTGACCTAACCAAAAGTCCCTGACAATGACAACTAAACTGGATTATTTGACTAAAAAATGGACCCGGAAGCAGAATCGTTTATCACTAGTAAATAACATTTGTTTGGCTAATTCGTTTTAGTAAACTAAAAAGAATACGTTTGGTTCATGTAACCGAACAGAATTAATTGAAATCGAATGGTTGGAAAGGTATAAATTGCTGTTTATTTACGCTATTGACTATAAAGATAGTCGTATAATAAGATGCGTACAATAAACGTGTAATTCCGGCCTCAAGATGTGGTATAAAAGTAGTATATGAATGGTAGTGCAGGAAGAACTTAATAGTATATTATCTACACACATTCATACTTAAGAAATGGTATAAAAAAAGTGCAGGAATCGCTTACACTAGAATATCATTTTTAAACGTATTCGACACGTATTATACAGTCTTAAAAAACGGTTTAAAAATAAAAATGGTATATGAATTATATGTGATCGAAAGTTAAAAACCATTCATTATTATTATTATTATATAGTTATGATGCTGACTAAGAAATTCGGTTAATAAACGTATAATACCGATATTATAATATGGTATAAATGTAGTATATGAATTTCACTACAGTATGACGTTAATAGTACAATAAACATTCAATCCCGTTTTCAAGCTGTTCCATCAAAGCAACTTATCAATCGTTCTTAATCCAATACCATTTTTAAACGTGTTCTACACGTATTATGCCGTCTGAAGAGATGGTATAAAAATGGTATATCAATTGTTCGATATCGAAAGTTAAACCATTAACTTGTATATTGTTTATTTTGGCTACTAAGAAGTTATGTGTTTCATAAACGTATAATACCGATATTATATGGTATAAAAATAGTATATGAATTGCACCATAGTAGGACGTTAGTACTACAATAAAAGTTTAATCTTGTTCCTAAGATTTTCTAGAAAAGTAGTGTATCCATAGTTCTTAATCAAAAACCAATTTTAAACGTATACTACACGTATAATACCGCTGTTAGTCGATGGTATAAAAATGGTACATCAATTGTTCAATATCGAAACATAAAAACCATTAATATGTATATAGTTATACTGATGACTAAGAACTTATTCGTTTAATAAACGTATAATACCGATATTATTATATGGTATAAAAGTAGTACATGAATTACACTACAATAGGACTTTAATAGTATAATAAACGTTCAATTCCAATTAGAAGATAGTCTATAAAAGTAGTATATAAGTAATTCATACTAGAATACCATTTTTAACGTATACGACACGTATATTACCAGTCTTAATAGATTGCATAAATGTGGTATATTAATTGTGCATTATCGAAATTTAAAAACTATTCGTCCTAATATAATTATACTGCTGACTAGGAACTTATTCATTTAATTCACTATAATTCCAGCCTTAACGAATGGTATAAAAGTGGTATATGACTTGCATGTAACCAAATACTACTTTTAAACATATATTAAACGTTCATGATGTACATTTACGTTTTTGTATATTCAAAAAAAGGGGACCTACTATATGTACATATTTATAACATTAATATTAAACTTATTTCATTATTTATCAAACAACCAATAATTTCCAAAAACAACCATAACAATATTCGCCAGAATAATATGAAATTTCAGAACGATGATGTACGGAAGACAAGTTACAATTTCCCAGAGTTAAGATTCCATAACTAAGTGAACGGGGTGTTTTAATGAAAAAGTCCAACATGAAAGAAACAATTAAGAAAAGTTCTAGTATTTAAGGTAAGATGGTAAAAGATCTCAGAAAATCCTGCTGCTAAATCTGTGGTTTGCAGAATTTAAGAGTCGAGTAATTAAAGTTGGACAATAAAGGGGTGAATAAATTTCACAGGAGTGAGTGAACATAAATCAGAATTTGTGGAAAAAATCTTGAAAAATTCGTATTTGAGGTTGAAAACCTTAATTTGAAGCGCTAGTAAAATATCATGATTATTCATGTTAGTTTTAACTAATCGAAACAGTAAACTTCCTTTTTAATTGGCAACGAAATGCTTAAAACATTAATACTTACTTTTAAGCATATTTGTAACTAATATTTTAACCTCAATGAGAGGAAGAAGAAGAAGAAAAGAATTCTTATAAATTTTTTAGACACTTGTATTTAAAATAAATAATTTTTTGTTATTCAAACAAATCTGTATGTTTAGAAATGTTTAAAATTAACTTAAAATTCTGATTTTTACGACAATAATGACCACATTGGAATGGAAAAGAATTTGATATGTTTAAAAGTAAACGTCACCTCTAAACACCACTTAATCGACAGTTAATAAAGACTGTGTATCTAAATTTTAATTGGTAAGAACTAGATTAATATGGCAAACTAAAGTTTTTTCTATTTATAAATTAATTGAATGAGAAATCCATCTTATTAAGTAACTCAATTAATTAAAGTTGACTAACAATTTATCAACTTCTTTACTAACGTCAATTAGTAACCGAGTCGTTAGTAAAATTTAGAAAGTTTATTCATTTTCTAATCGATTGGAAATTTTTCTAAACATCTTTATATAGTAAGGTTTAATTATTAGAAGTATGCTTCTATATAAATCACTCCGTTGTCATACAAATTTAAAAAAATTAAAGATATCTTATTTAATAATTATTAATATAGATTATTACTATTTTTACTAATAACCCTTTTTTTCTTGATAAATTTTACAATATTACGTAATTGTAATTCGTCAAATTACCTATGGTTCATATTACTAACATTTTAATTCTCTTGTCAAGAAGGTGTCGCTTCAGGTACATTTCCCACGAAATAAGAGGCAGCATATTATCAAATGCAAGACGCTGACTCTTCAAAATGCGAGAACTCCTTACTTTCTGAATACACCAGAAAATGAGCCGATTTTAAGAATACTAAAAAAAAAGTTCACACATTTTCATTTTCTATTTACTACTTATTTTCCCGAGCCCTGTCTAAACAAGTAGCGATTAACCATCGTAAACTTGTAAACTCATTCCTCGACCATAAGAGATCGGAAGTGTAAAGCTTAAAAAAAACTCTATTGTTACGATGTTAATCCTATGACAACCAAATAAAAGGACTTTTAGTATTTCTTTCTAGTGCCAATACTCTCTATAAATCTTCTAAATGCCTTTAGCAGAATCGCATTTGATGTTTTGTGTTGTATTCTATTGTTCTTAAAGGGGATGGCTAGGGACTTTCCTTTGTTAGATTCTTAACGAAGTCCTACGTATCGAGAAAAATCTGTATTTTCATCGTAAATTTTCAATAGTAATTATCCAGTTTCTAATTTTAATTGTGCATAACAAAATTTCAAAAATTAAAAAGAAACAAGAAAATTACATATTTTTCTTTATCAAAATTGGCCTACGTCAAGTGACTTGACATCAACATTAACCTAACAAAAATCTTACAAAGTGAAGAATGAACTCATTTTTAATCGATGTTTGATATATCGATCCACTAGGTAGAATACAAAAATCGAAACAAAAAATTCCCTTTAAAAACAATATAGCATTTCGCAACGTGACTATTAAAAGCTCGCAAAAAGACCCCGGAATTACTTCCTTCACTTTGCATAACGTGGAAATGTAACTTCCACGTAACATTTCGCATTTTGCGCGAAACGTAGAAGCGCTTTATCCGGTGACAGCGACACTAGATTCGCAAAAGAAGAACGCCGAAAATATACTGCCTTCCGCGAGGCACTTTGCGCAAAATGCCACTCGCATTAAAACAAAACAAAAAAAAAAGCGAGGGTGGGAACGAAAAACCAAAAAAAAAACTAATCGTCGTATGAAAAAAATCGCATTTCTTCCGGACTGACGCTGGTCTACTAACTAAATATCAACTAAGGGCAACTGAGGCATCCGTCAACTTACGCTTACATCGAACGTGCCGTCCCTCATAGCTTCAGATTTGTCCGCTTGATTGGAACTCCCGATGAGGAGGACGACGATGGGTCCAATTTTCCCTGACAATTGTCTATCTCACTCTGACTCCTCTTCGATTCAGCGAATCGAATCCATTAATCACTGGCAGAACACGGCTGGCCGACTGTCCGTCGCACCAATACGGCCCGATAAATGCGCCGTATTTAATTTTTCTACCGGTGGCCTTTTATGTTTAAATGGAAATCAGAAGGGCGTTACTGGACGCTGCATCGTCCACCGGCCATCGGCCGCTTTCGATGCATTCGCCAGATACACCAACGTACATATGTGTATACATTATATATACGTATACACACAAGTATGCTAATGTACACACACGCATACACACAGACACCCACGAAATACCGGCTGGCAGCAGATGTCACTCTTTCGCGCGCGTTGACTTTGACGATGATGTATTTCGAGTATGAATATCCCGGCTAGCATTGGATCCCAAGTACCCGGCAATTGAAATTATGGCCCTAGAGTGGGATAAGTCGGAATTGTACCGACGACGACGTGCGGTAGTTCCCAGTTTCCTGTTTCAGCATCTCCTCTTGAATACCCTACGAATGCGAATCAAAATGCATCCAGCGATCAACCGAAATTCAAAACGACAAAAACACACCAAGTTACGATCATTTATGAGGCATAATTCCTACGTCACTGACGTTTGCATAGAAAAAGGAAAAAAAAACAACAATTTGCTTCTGACATAAAAATATAAACAGAACCGACCTGAAAGCCTTCGAATTCTAAATCGTTTTCATTGAAATCTAAGCAATTCTCGGGGAAAAACATTGGTGACTCATGACTGCAACGTAAACTTTCGATACACCGTTTTATCGCGAGATAAGTCTACAAGGTTTAGAAATCCTTTCGAGTCACGTGGTAACTCATTTGCGAGCTATTCCAGATACCGTTTACAACGAAAATAAAATAAGATAAAAAGCAGAATCGACTATTGATATCGAGCATATTATGGAACGATATCAACATGCAATTGGAATTCTGGAAACGCTGGAGGTAACTTGTTAATAAATCCAACCTCGTGACCTATATAATGGAAACGCCACAATTTGCACGTGGAATTCACTAGGCCGCAAGAAGTAACGACTCTAATTGAAAATATTTCATGGCTTTATTGAATTTTTGCAATCTGCACGTCAGAAATGTTTCATTTTTTTTTTTTAACGAAGCAAAGAAATATAATAACGTATTATTTCAATGACATAGAGACTATTTACATCCTGTTACAGAAAACAAACATACAAGGCCATATCCCTACGGACACGGTGAAGGAATCGAAGACAAATTTGAAGGTCACATAAGGTAAACACTATCCGGAAGCATCAACTTTTCATCAAAATAACAGGTTCTATCCTAAACGAGACTGTATTCAAAATTGACATCTCAATTTCCGAACAAATCATAACATCAATTCCTGGAAAATGGGAAAGTGTATCGAGGTCTGACAGCAACTGTCGTAGCATGTGCGTCTTCGTTAGGTCGAAGCCAATACCCGTCGAGCGCCACGTGGTCGACAACTACCACAACCAAACATGCCGAGTCGCTCCATCGTTGCGCGATAATTTGGACCCTTGCCTAGACAGCTCGTCAAAAGCAGGTCCGAATCTTGCTCCCGCGGATGACGCGATTCGATACTAGCCCTAAAACCGATCTCTTCAAATCTGACAGATCTCTTTTGAATGTCAACTTTGAATCCTTTCAATTTATCCACAACAATGGACACATAACCGCATTTTTCAATCTCTGGATTTGCGCGAAAGAGAAAACGCTTCTCGCGAAATCGATTGCCATCTCGTTTGGTAATCTGTACTACTTGCGTAATCCAGCCGCGAAATCGCGCCGTCAGCACGTGGAACTTGATCACTGTCGAATTCGGTTAATCCCGGTCATCTTGAATCGTGTCCTACTGTGCGAATCCAACCGAAACCCTGATAAACTGCCTTGGCTCACGGTGAGTTAGGCAATTCGACATCGGGTAATCGTCCGAACACAATAATGGTTTATCCTGACGTTGGTGGGAGTTGAATTCGACAAATGCTCATGGTCATGATACCGTTGGATTGTGATGGATTGTTGAGATGAAGCCAACACGGGAAAAAAGGACCAGTTATCTATCACTATAATTTGTGAACTTTGACATCATGGATAAGAATATGACAGACCATGATGGGATGAACACTTTCAACAAGAATTTTCACAAACGGACCTGAAACATTTTTTGGAAATATGACAGCATCATGGACTCAATAACTGGTAATCCTTGGGGACCTTTTTCGTTAGTCAACAATTGCATTTCTATCAATCCAAGGAATGGAGTTCATATTTTAACATTCAGTATCATGATCTAGGACGAAAAATTTTGATGACAACCAGTGTACGGAAGTCATGGTCAGTATGCCGGAAGGTCTAGAATGCCGGGCAGGAAATGGGAACCCACCAAACACGTTCGAGGCTGAATCCTGACATAAAGGTGCCTCGAAAATCATCGAAAGCCAACGCTCGCATTCCAGCATCGATCACTTACGACCGTGGAAAACCAAAAATTACCTGGCTACTTTCACCCACGGACGGGCGTGATTCGCGACGCGTCCGATTTTTTAAAAGGTCGACCAGGTCCGATACGAGAACAACGACGGTCGGCGCTGAACTAACGGAGTAATCGCGACGAATCGGGATCCAGCCGGTGCATTGGGCGCGCAAGACCGGCGCGGAACACACTCCCCTTCTCCTTCTAACAAGACCGTCTCTTTCCCACCTTGGTGCCTATAGATCCATCCTCATCTCACCTCTCTCTCAGACTCCTGGCATCATCATCTTGCTATAGTTCCATCCCGTTTTCTTGGGCGTACTTGATCCTGCACCTCTCTCTCTCCCTCACCCAGCGTAAATTCAGCCAGGACCAACGACCATCAGGCAAGTGGGAGTAGGAACTCGGGCTCTGTATACCTGTTGAATGCTCGCGCCTATACGCTCCGAGCTCGATATCGACGAAAGAAGAGTGCAGTCTCGAGTGGAAACCAGAAAGAGAGAGAGATGACAAACAGAGATGGAGAGAATGCATCTCTTAGACCGGCAGTCGCGTGACACGCCGGCATCGTACATGTAACTCCCGGCGTGAAGGTTTCCTGACCCACTTCCAATCGTACGCAGCCAAAAGTGCAACGGTAATCTTCGAATCATCCGCCCAAAAAAAAAGATAAAAAAAAAACAAAATCGATAATCCCGACGACTGGAATTCGGAGTTCGAGGAACCCTTTCCTCACGCAAGGTCGACGATTCACCTCGGCTTGCATCCGTGACGTTGCTCCTGAGTGATCTTTCTTCACGAGTGCATCCCGGAAATTTTCGAGTATATGGTACCTGGACTGAACGAATTCCAAAGCTGTTTCTCGCCAATGGGATTTTTTGGAATCTTGAAAGAAACCATTTTTCCTCTGTACTATTTTGGAATTTCATAACTAGATTGTAGTGGACGCATAAAATGATCGATCTTTTTATTTAATTGAATAGTAACAAATACTGTGTGTAGTACATTACCTTTTTATCCCTGTTACATTCTAAAACAAAGAGTGAAAAATGGAACTACTCTAGTGAAAGAGTGAGGAAACGAGAGATAGATAGGTTTATTGCGGTATATTTTGTTATACATCATTATTATAAGAACATTCTTATTACGGATTACCTTATATAACATTTTTTCACTTTTTTGAAGAGGGCGAAAATTTAATTTAATTTTTACAAAAATTTTAAAAGTCTCATTTTTTGTCTCTTTTTTTACTTAAAATTATTCTTCATTTTATCACTCCAATTTAATTTTAAATTCATAATATACCCAAACTTTACAATAGATCTTTTGTTTTTGTTTTTGTTATTGTTTCGATTTTAAGTCAATGACCATGTATGTATACTTATTTCTTTTCGAACATTCTTATAGCATTACGCAGTTACGTGTGAGATGAGAGGGAGAGGGAGAGAGAGAGAGAGAGAAAAGAAGAAGCCGAATTTCAATTTAAAAAATGGTATTTTTTACATTTTCGTAAAAATAAGTAAAAACTTGTTTAAGTAACCAATAGTTATAATTTTTAACAATCTTAACCTTAAGGGGAGACACCAACTTTATTTTGACTCCCTTAAATTCAAATGATGAAAAAAGGTTGTATTATTTTTTTGCATCATTTTTCATCTAAAAACATATAGTAAACAACAATTTTTTTAAATTTTCATAACTTGATTGTAATCTGTTAATAAAATGATCGATTGTTTATTTTAAGAAAGTATTAACATATATTTTGTAATGACTATTACTTCGTTATCTCTGTTAGACTTTAAAGTATAGAGTAAACATTGAACTATTCTAGTGAAAGAGAGAGGGAGCGAGAGAGAAAGTAGAGAGAAACAAAAAAAAAAGACAGAGAGATATTATGTTTATTATATATGGACACGAGAACCCATAACAAATACAGTATTATAATAGATTGTAAATACCAACAAAAAAATATTATTATAATGGTGAGCGGTCTTATTTATATTATGTATTTATAGTATGTATTAATGTTTATGTTGGCCATAAATCATCAGATTAATAAAGAAAAACGTATGTTGACCCCATGATTCTTTCCAGACTTTAAAGTACAGGTTTTTGGTTTCAAATAGAACTTCTTAGAGTATATAATTCTATAGAAATTTATGATTCAAGATAGGTTAAAGAACGCTTTTTTAACCTATCTTGAATCATAAATTTCTATAGAATTATATACCCTTATATGCTCTTCTTTAGGTTAAAAAAAAATTTTTTGAATAGAACTGATTACTGTCATTACAAAGAATAGTCTTATAATTTTAATAAAAAGGGATTAAAGAAGCAACAATACGAACATTGATGAATGTCATCAAAAATTGCCATAAGAATGCCATATTATATGCAAAATCTGTCTAAACATATGTTTATTATACGTAAATTTGGTTTAAAAATGGCGTAGGTATATGTTGTAAACGTTTGTTGGTATCCATCAGTTTAGTTTACGTTTATCATATACGTTTATAATATATTTATATTATAAAAATGTATTTTCAATGTAAAAAATCGTTTATGTTGTACCATAAATAGCAAAAGTTTAAGGTGCCTTTCATAAAGGCGTAATATTGTTTATAGATATACGTGTATGACATACGTTAATAAAACGTTAAACTTATACCATTTTTAAATTGAAAATATCTATTTACTGAACGATTCAACAATATAAACCATTTAATTAATCATAATAAGGACACTACAGTTTAATAAACTTTTCTTACGCGTAAGTTATGATTTAAAAATAGTATTAATTAAGTATAGTTAATTAATTATTTAATTAATCAATTAAAACACCCTCTATTTAACCTGTTTTTAAACGTATTTTGATTTTGGTTTAATAGAATCGTATTAAAATTATGTACATTTCCTATATAATTTCACATAATTATAAAATCATTATTTTTTTTAGTTCCCGGAATTTTGAACTAAGAAATCTGCAATATCATATAAAATTATTTGTACAATATCCGCGGAAGCACAGTATAATATTAGACGTAAATATGTTTAAGTAAGATGAATCTTTAAAATATATTTATAAAACTAGTAATACTGAAAATGCAATAATTGAAGTACAATATTTACAAAGTTTAATTAATGACTGCTGGAATAAATTCTAATATTTATATTTATAAAGTTACTACCTGCAATCGACAACAAGATATTGTCATTAGATAAATGGAAAATGGTTGTTTTATTACAGTATCGATATTTTCTTATAAATAGCGTGAAACTACTCTAAAATTGATCGTCCTCTTGAAGTTATATATGTAGTACAGTATAAGTTAGTTCTGAACGCCGAGGTCCCGAGTTCAAATCTCCGTCGGAACACCAATTTTTTCTGTGTCAATTTTGTTTATTTTATTTATTAAAAGCGATAAGAAATAGACGTATTATATAAACGAATTTATCTATCTCCCCTTTACAATAAAGTGTACATATTTTCCTGAATAAATTAAACAATTCGATAAAAATAATATATCTATAATATTATTCACTCTTTATTAAGTAGTAAGTAATTTGATAATCCTTACTTGTTGTAATATTAAAAAACTTACGTGTAAACATTTTATGCTTACAATTAGTTAATATAAACGACAAGAATTTATTTTTACAGTCTCTAATACCATAGATGCAAGATTATTTGAACACATTTTTTAGTAGTTTCAGTACTTCGAAAGTACAGAATCCAAAACGAGTTTCCGAAATTCAAGATGGCTGAACTGATTCCAGAAGCCAGTTATCTAACTTTGACAATAATTAATCGACAATTCGTGTGCTGATTATGTATCTAAGATCAAAGGTTCATTTAGAGTGTCCCATGATTATTTAACTTTATTAGTCTTTGTAAACATTTACTTCAATTAACGTTTATATTCTATAATATTATGTAAACAATTTGTCATTCAAAGAATAAATTGACAACTATGAAAAATGTATTAAATCTGTTGAATATTTTAGATTTAACACCGAATTTATATCCTACTTAATATTTTTCAAGTGGATTTACAACTGTTTATTTTTACTAACATTTCACTACACCAATTGCATTTTGGAAAAGAGTAAAAAAAGTAATTTTTAATTTAAATGTAAATTTACTTCAATGTATAATTAGTGGTGGAAGTAATAAATACAAATTGACATTTTGGACATTAAGATTTATAATTAGTTAGTTAGTTAAAGGACCTAATACATCAGAAAAGAAAATTGTTAGTGAAAGAATACATAGAAACCCGGCAGGGTGGTGGGGGGATGACGAATGTAAACCTGAAATATGGTTTCATAAGACTAATTAAAAAAAATTAAGAATCCAAACCTACAATTTAAAAAGTAAAACGAGTTAGCAAAACGTTATTGTGCCCGATCCTACTCTCTAAAATCGAATTAGTCAAAAGATACTAATATAATATGAAAAGTGGATTACTGTAGAGTTCCGATATATTTGCATCCCATTATATTTACGTCCAATCATATTTGCCCGGTAACGTCTTATTATATTTGCCTATCGACACCCCCCCCCCCCTTGCGGGCTGTTTTTAGTAAATATAACGAGAAGGGAGGGGAAGTCGAGGAACCGAGTGGGTAAATATACCGAGACTCTACTGTCCCATGAATTAGTCAATGTTTCACCAAAATAGCAAAACACCATTAACATATTAGGAAAATTACACTAATTGAAGTCTTCATTCTATTAATCTAAAAGTAAACAGTAGTATTTAATCAATTAAATAATAGTTTTTCACTTTTCATTTGTAAAATTTATTACTAATCGAATGAGTTACTCACTTTTCGGTGACGATATAACAGCTTTTAACTCATTCAAACTTAGAGAGTACTATTTAGATTGGAAAACCAAATACTTATTTTTTTCTTTGTGAATATTCTTTTATGATAAAATCAGTTGAAAATCTTTATATTAAATAATGACTATATATTAGTGACAAAATTGACGAGTAAATCGTAAAATAAAAAGTATAGTATGGGTTTTGTTAATATTCCAAAACAACTTCTAATTCAATATTATCTTTTATAATTTCATTGTAAAATTAATTACTACTTAGTAACCATCATTTAATGATTATATTTTTTACAAGAGCAGATAAAGGTAATATTACAGTTGCTATGTCAAAAAATGATTATCTAAACAAAATGAATATTTTACTAAATGATAATAACACATACGAAGTTAGTAATTTTGAATATGTTAGTACAACCGAAAAAAATGTCAATATTTTTGTCAACAAACTACGAACGAAGGGATATATTGATGAACTACATGCAAAAAGACTAAAAACATATAATTCTACAGTTTCAAAAGCATATGGATTACCTAAAATTCATAAAATTAATAATCCTTTAAGAATTATCATATCAACAGTCAATTCTCCAACATATAAACTTGCTTCTTTTTATACATCAATATTATCATTTTTAATCCCATCATTCTCTAAAAGAATTAAAGATAGTTGGGATATATACAAAAAAATTAACAACTTCAAATTACCTAAAAATCATACTTTAATATCTTTAGATGTAGTATCTCTTTTCACTAATGTTTCAACTAAAATTGTTAAATTGATTTAAAATAAAAAATGGGATAGTATCAAACAACATACCAAAATACCACAAAATGAGTTTTTTGAAGGCTTAGACATAATTTTCAACTCTTTATATTTCAAATTTCAAAATAAAACCTATAAACAAAAATTTGGAGTACCAATGGGCTCACCGTTATCACCTTTAGTAGCAGACATATTAATGGATTATATAGAAAACATTTGTATTAATAAAATAAGATTTAAACTCCCCTTTTACCATAGATATGTAGATGATATTATTACAGCCGTCCCAAATGAACATTTAAATGATATTTTACCAATTTTCAATAGCTTAAATAAAATTAAAGGAATTTCAAACAGAATTAGCTTCACAATGGAAATTGAAAAAAATAAAAGTATTAGCTTTTTAGATTTATTAATTATCAACAATAACGATAATCTAATTACAGATTGGTATCACAAAAATACTTTCTCCGGTAGATATCTCAATTTTTATTCAAACCATCCATTAAATTACAAGATTGGAGTGGCTTTCGGTCTAATTGATAGAGCAATAAAATTATCACACATAAAATTCAGAAAAAAGAATTTAAATATTGTTAAAACATTATTAAAAGACAACAATTATCCAGATTATATTATAGAAGAATGCTTTAGAAAAAGAGTACATAAAATATATAACACATTAATCCCTACTAAAAATAATATCAAGTATAAAAAAACTATAAGTATACCATATGTAAATAGATTATCAGAACAAATCAAAAGTAATTTTAGAGAAAATAATATTAGAATTGTTTATAAACCAATTAATTTAAACATAGGTGGAATCAAACCATTTAAAGATAAAACAGACATTATGCATTCAAAAGATGTAGTATACCAAATAAACTGCGAAAATTGTAACGCCGTCTATATTGGTGAAACTAAACGTTTATTAAAAAACAGAATTAGGGAACATAAACATAATATTTTACAGGATGAAAATAAATATACTGGTTTAACTATACACAGAATAAATAATGATCATAATTTCGATTTCATAAATGTCAAAATATTAGCTACCGAAAAAAATACTTTTAAACGAAAACATTTGGAAAATTATTACATTAAAAAAAATAATAATGCGGTTAACATTCATTTTGAAAAATCAAACTTACCAGAAAATTATTTACCGTTATTACATTTTTCATAAAATCGACAAATTTAGAACAGAAACAAAAACAATGTCATAGATAGCAAACTCGTGTGTTATTGTACAATAAGAAATTTTCAGTTACCGAATAGCTTTACATCTGAAAAGTAGTTATTTATTTAAATTCAATAACTTTCACAAAATTTTATATTTTCTTACTGAATTTATATTCAAAAAACATTTTTTATTACAGTGATTTAATAATTTTCAAAAACTAAGACTCAAGGATGTTGCTTATAAAAGAAGAAAACTCTACTTTTATAAGGTAATATCATATAAAATAAAAACTAATAAAAATACAAATTCATACACTTTCCATAAAAAATTTTTTTCTTTCTTCTTACAATAAACTTAACTGAAAATTTCTTAAATTAATTTAATTTTGTATATATATTGCTTATAGAAATAAATCTCATTTCTGAAGAGGACCAAATTCTATGGTCGAAACGTCAATTACGACTATTATTATTATACTACCTGTCCAATCTGACTAAAAAGAAAAACTTTGAAATTATGATTACTTTCACTTAAGAAAATGTCAGAAAAGAAAAATCAAAATTAATTCTAATCATTTAATGATATTTTTAAATTAGTGTAAGACATTCAAATTCAGAAAAAAAAGAAAATAATTTACAATATTCGGCACCATAACGGATACGGAACAAAAAAATTTAATTTATTGAGATTTAAATGTAATCGTTGTAAAGTATTTAATAACACGATCGGAAAAAAGAAACGTGAGCAATATTTTATAATTTATTTTTATCACGGATGAGTATTTACGTAATTTAAATATTGCAAACTTAATTTTATTATTTTGTAAATACATAAAAAACGTGATAATTGCAGTGAATGGCACGACTGATTGCTAAATAACAGGATTTGTAGCAAGTAAAATCTTTTGTTATCTCCAATTTTAAACAACATTTTTGAAGAATAATTGTAAAACCTAGTTCCTGGAACCTATTTTGGTAGTGACAAGTAAATATTTGTGCAATTATAAATTATGAAAAGACAATTGGATATACTCTGAATGTTCTATATTCAAATATTAAATTAATTTTCATGAGCATTCGATCAGTGAGTAAATTTTCATTTATAATATATATTATTATAAATAAACAAAACCCAGAACCAGATGAAGTACAAAAATAATTTGCGGAAAGGTGTTTTTGTAACGTTATTTCCTCTGATGTTATTTAAAAATTTTTGTTGCAAACAATTTTTTTTCTTCGGCATGTCGAATCTCTAATCGGTTGCCCCTTATTTTTTGTTTAAAATATAAAATGAGCAAACGTATTACGATTTTGATTACCATTATTTACAATCATGACATTTTGAAAATGTGAAAATGTGCTCCAAAAATTTGAACAGATTAGTCCTCACATTCTGATCTAGCCTCACATTAAATTGAATAATACGAATAAAAGATTATTATGAATTATTTAGGTTAGGTTAATATACATGTTAGTATTTCATATATATTAGTACTTTGCGTGACCTTCAAATAGTCTAAACGTAATCTGTTTTTGTATACAACGATCAACATATTTTGACCTTCAAATTCATTACGAATTAAACAGGTTAAGTTTGTTTATGTTATGTTATGCCGGTATGCTATAGTATATCATATGTACTTAACGTTTCGACCTTCAAGTATTCTCCACGAGACCTCTATATGCAACAATCAACTTATTTCGACTTTGACAATGATGATGAATTGTTTACGTTAAGTTATGTTAGTATTTGCTAGTATGTAATTTATATCTGACATCTGCCATACATTAAATATCCTTTACAAAGCATGTCTTTCTGTATACAATGTTCAACATACTTTGACCTTTAAAATGATTATTATTATTATTTAGTTTGTGTTATATAAGGTCAAGTTAAGTTAGGAAGTTAAAAATGTGTTTTTTATCGCAATATTTTTCAAGTACCGGTAATTACTAATCGATATAAAAATAAAGATTATTAACAGTTGAGGGATTGAATTCCTGAGTATATAAAATTAGGCAATTTAAAGTTACGTATAAAGTTAATAATAACTGCATATAGTTGTATAAAGTAAGGGGACCCATACCTACATTTTCACCGCTTTGTTACGCCGTAATTAAACATAAATTAATATTTGTATTCTACCACTATTTTGGATTAGAAATAAGGTAAAACATTTTTAACGTTTTTTCTGCATTTTTAAGATTGTATTTTTTTAAGAAATTAAAATTTCGCAAAATACATATCTTTATTTATCACTGGGTAAAAAATGAACCAAAAAAAATATTCAAATTCGTGAAAAAAGAATTTTTGTTAAAATTTTGACATTTTGATTTTATTTTAAATAAAATTTTTGAGAATATTATAATTCCCGTACATTCAGTCTCTTTGAAACGATGATTACCGATGTAATTTGGTATATCCTTGTGAATTTTTGGTCCAAGGTCAAATTCAAGGTCAAAACAAATAAATCTGCTTATTTAGTCCATTTTTTTGGTCAATTTTGGCGATCTTAATGGTTTAGCTTATTATATTTCGCTTTCATTAATGTCACTATCTACAACATTAGTTTATACTTTACCCGGCTTCATTCGTGCTTCATTGTGGTAGTAATCACCATGTTAATCATAAGAAACGTTATAAAATGTCAATGCTTTGCGATTTTGCCATGCTATGAAATAAAAATATCGAAAATTGAAGGTGGACATTTTATTGCAAGCACACAGAGATAACGAAAAAGATTAATAGAACCATTTAGGAAAAATAAAATACGTGATTAAAAAACTGATTAAATTAACCATTTCCATAGTAAAACAGAACAAAATCCTTATTTCCTTTACTATTTCCCGATACTTACATCTGCAGCATAGCACATAACCTCAAATCTACCGCAGCTTTGCAGTTAAATAATCACTCTTGACTAGGAAAATAGATTTTGTAAAATTGATTGAACAAAAATAACTACTTATCATCATAAAAGTAATCATTGTATGATATATTTTACCATATTATGATTTATAAAAATAAGATACTGTCAACTACAACTTTTCACGATGTTAATTGTACTATTATCAAATGTTATAATCATTTCTACATTTTCTTCACGGTTACATTAACCTTTTTTTTCTCTCTATGCAGAAAATATTTATTTGAACTTTTTTAGTGTTATTTAAATCTTCCAGGGCCAGGACAGATGTGCCACTAAAATAGCGGAAGAAAAGCAAAGCTCTTGAAAAACAAATGTCAAATTACAATAATGATAATGTTAATATTTTGCTATCTTACTTCCTATAGTATTTACATTTAACTCTAGTTTGTTACTATATATCAAAGGTACTTACCTCAAGATATGTCCAAAATCATGTCAGCGAAACGTTCGAAAAGTATAAAATAATAAAATCTTTGAATTCCTTTCGAATTTCAAATTCACATATCAAATTTCGAATTCGTGTAATTTCCAAACTATTTTTAGTGACGAATGATGTATCACGATAAACCATATTTGCAGGTGATTGGTTTCCCGTGGTGCGGCATTTGCATGCGCTCCGGAATATCTGAATATAAACAGAAGTATCCCACGCAATCCGTACTTGAAGCATCGGGATGTAATTTCCTTCCCCGAGCACGTGAATCTGTATATCTCAATTTCCAACTGAAAACTTACCTACAAAACGAAAAATGAACAGTTAAATACATCGGTTTTATATTTAAATTTATATCAAATAAAAAATATAACTTTACAAATTTTAAATGTCATTATTTAATACCGGATGACACAATGCAGAAAAGCAATATAAATTAATTAAAAGCGAATATAAAGTAAGCTCGGAGATGACATGAAATTAATATTAATACAATAAACTGGAAACAACGCAGCTTTGGAAAAAAAGCCCAGCATGCTTGAGAAGTTTGTAATCATAAAAATTCTGTCGTATTATTATTATTGTTTTATAAAACGCAAATACTTTCGTTAATACGATTACGTGTCTACGTGTTTGTTAATGCATTGCCTCGCAAAATATAAACCGGACATGAGCCACGTATTGCACGAAATTAAATATAAATATACGATGTCATTTTCAAAATGACATTTTCCCAATATTCGTATTGAAGCTTCAGCTGGATTTGTAATAGTAATTTCGTACTTTACATAATAAATACAATTCTGTATTTTTCATCAATATCAGATATTTCGTTGTAGTTACTAATTTACTGTAAATAATTATATACTTTATTTCCAATATGCGGCTTTATTACTTTACAACTATACTATTATAATTAGATGTTCCGCTTTCGTCCGCCGTGCGGCGCGCTAGACTGTATTTTTTCCCGCAATCGGCGGATTACAACTTCTTGCAGTATATACCAAACACTAATTTGTATTAATTATTATTAAAGATTCAAATATTATTTCCTTGTTTTTACATGTTAAATATCTTCAATGTCAATAAATCTATCTGGAAATATAAAAACAATCCAGAAATATTTACCAAAAAACAAATTTTAATAGAAAATGGAGATTGCTATCGAGGTACAATGACAAATATTACTAAATAAAGTTATTATAGATAAATAATTCTTGAAAATTAGTGACTAATATTTTTACTGACAGATTCTTACTTGGGAAACTCAAAAAGCCACATAAAACACTGTATTACGTTAATGCGACTATCTCATTCATTGACGACTTACCGAGTCGACGAACGGAGCTTAGGAGATTCTTACATCTTAAAAGTTAATAATCTGCTGTCGCCGAAAGATTTAAAGCAGAGTTAAAAGTTTATATATAACAGATAACGCTTACGTTTAAAAGTTATATTAAAAGTTTTAAACGTTTAATTCAGTTGTTCGTAAGTTTATAACGAAAAATAATTCGTGTTTTAGCTTCCTCCTAACATTTCATAACGAAAATGTCATGGTGTTTATTCTGACTTATTAAAAAATTTCGATTCGTCGAATGATCGTTAGCAAACTTTTAAAATTAAATTATAGTCAAAGTTACAATTCGTACGATTTGTAATTTTCTTTTCAAATGCTTAGTAATTACGTATTAAATAATGAATCCACCGACCACTGTTACAAAATGACTGTTTCATTAAATTTTCAAATTAAAACTGATCAAATTCAACTAATTCAACGGACAGTGCTTTGTAATTAATCAAATCAAGGAATAAATGACAGTTTACAATAAAGATTTTAGTTAATCCGAGTTAAACCGTTGAAATGGTATTTTCCAAATTGACATTAAAATGTCAATATTAAAGAAATTTAATAATGAAATTTGTATGCAGTTATTTTAGATGAAATTGCCCCCTGGCCGAGATAAATTGAAATTACGTGACTTTTTATACTTTAATGTAAACACCATTTTTTTCTGCAATATTTTTAAACAAAGTACTTAATGAATTTACGGTACGAACCGTAATAACTACCCGCACTTTTAAGATTATAGTTATAATTCCTACAGAAATTAATTCTAGCACGGAATATCGCGTGTAAGTTGAAAATCTTTAAGCATTGCATGCGAATTAACTTTCTTAAATTGCTCCCTCTTTTATTTTCTTTCGTACTAAGTGATTCTCGTAACATCATCACAGCATCACTTCATTGTTTTGCATTCCTTTCTTTCATTAATATTAGGTAACAATTAATCTTGCTTAATTCCAACAATTCATGAGCATAATGTCATAAATCTAAAAGTTTAAAATTTAATTTAAATTAGTAGATATTTAAATAGGTGAACAGTAAATAATAGAAGAAAACAATGAAACGTAATAATATTTTATTATTAGGTAGTTCAATAGTGAATGAATAGTAAATTTTTTCTTATTACCTGAAAGTATTATTGACAGTAGTTTGATTACTAGTTTGATTAAATAAATAATTAGCACATTGTTTTCTCCATACTAATATCATAAAATAAAACAGTTATAATATGTTGCTGCCCAAATCAACCTTCCCATATTTTTCACAGATGGCGCTGAATTGACACTAGTGTGACTGGAACGCTGTCATAATATCACATGTAAGAAACTATGATTTGCTGCGCTAAACGTGAACTAAGATCCTAGTTGGGTCTGTTTACTTATTTATTTATTTGTCACCCCTTATTTTAAGTTTTTGAGTGAAGGAATGTGGAACTGCCTTTCCTTATTTTAAAATAATAAGGTTGTGTAACTAATTGTATAATGATGTTTTAAAACTTGAATTTAGACCCTCTAAAAATTACTGTTATGAACCGGAATACGTCGAAACTAGAATACGTCGTACCGGGTGTACGTCGAAATTCACGAATAAGAATTATTGAAATAATTTTTCGACCGTTTTATAAATATACATAATTTAGTAATTGTTTATTGTCAGTTATTGAGGTACAAATAAATAAATAGAGGTAATTGATCCCAATCGACCTCCCTGTATTCTTCACAACTGGCGCTGAATTGACAATAGTGTGACTGGAACGCTGTCATAATCTTACTTATCAGAAGACTGTGATTTATTGCACTAGACGTGAGGGACCAGAGGGGTCCAAAAAGTTGAGGTTTTAATTTTCGAAATCACTATACGTTTTTACAAACGAAGACCACTTAAGCGATTGGTTCCTCTATTTTGAAGGTATTCTTCAACGGCCTCATCATCATCACCAATGTCATCGCTATCGCCGGGATCATCATGATTGTCCTCATCAGTGGTTCGAAATCTCCATTCGTTACTTCGAGTGCCCTATTGTACCTGTTAGCATATTGTATGCCTATCATTGTTATTATTACAATACCATCGTAATAATTCTCTGCCCGACCCGTTGACCTCGAACGATTCTCGACGACGGTTTCTTGGCCGACGTTGCAGTTGGTCCCACCACATACTTATGCATTCCTATCGATCGGTGCACTTCAGCTCCAGGGGGCAGTAATCACTTTTATCCAGCGGGTTCTTTTACCCGATTGAATTATTGCGCTCATCGCCGAAAGCCGGAACTGCAGTCTCCTGGATTTATTTTCGGCGTGTCGGATGATGTTCTGAACGCGACGATACGGAAACCGTATCCATATCCATTAAACAGCGATTCGCGAATGTAATGGATTTATATTCAAACGTCGGAAGGCGCTTTTCGATACGAGATTTCGGCTTTTTTACCAGTCGAGGGGACTCCCAATCGAAGAAAGTACGAGCGAAAGGGAACTCAATCGTTCGGTTTTTTGTCTCGGTTCTTCCCACGCTCGATAGTGCACTTTCCTTCTCGTCAGCTTTTTTGTCAATTTCGTTTTTGCATCTATATCTTTTTCTCCTGGACCAGTTTCAGACGAGAAATTCATATCGGCACGAGCGTTCGCCGAGCTGACCTCGCCGAATAAAATCACTCGCTGAAATAGCGAAATTGTTCTTGTCGAACTATATTTATTTTTTTATGTGCTTTAAAAGGTAATCTTTCTTTTGCAAATATAAACGTTTTATGTCGGAAAACTTAACAAAGTGATAATGCTGGATTACAAAAAAATGTATTTTTGTTTTCTAATTTGAAAATTCCTGGGCTTCTTGAGTTTAAGCCTTTAACTCTTTTCGTTCCAAAAGTCCAGAATTTGGACACAACTTTCAACGATGTAACTTTTGTTCCAAACAGCGTTAACAAAAATTGAAATAAGACAAAATCGATAGATTTGAACCTCCTCTTTAAAATGCCGTGGTCAGAAACAGCCGCAAATTACAGAGAAAAAAGTTATGATCATTTTTTCGAAAAAATACTGGTTTTTTCGACATTTTTTCCCAATAATTGCGTTTTTTGACATTGAAAAGGGCAGTGCTGATCATTGCAAAACATACTAATCGCGTCTTTTTGCTCAGACCATTCTTCTCCCGTCGGATTTTTTTCAAAAAACAAAATGGCGGTTTCAAGATGGCGTCTGGAAGTTGTAAGTTTGAATTTTCTCGCACAAATATCGATTATTTGAACGTGTAACGACTCAAATCATGGAGAATTGCAATGAAAAAGTCATTCTTATCATTTGTGAATACCTACTCTCATCATGTTTTATTCATAACCTCATAACCTCTAATTAATTAGACATAATGGGTTTATACCGATTATTTGTCTAATTTTCACATAATTTTTGACGTTTCCGTAACATTACTTATGTGTGAAATTAAAAATGACCATATACCCTTATGACCTATTAATTATCGGGTTATAACCTAAAAATTTAGTACAGTTAGACTTTTTTTATTTTTAAAATACTTTTCTTCATTTTTTAAATTTATTTTAATTTTATTACTTTAATTTTTTTTGTATTCAAAACACGTGGAGGCAATGAGGAAATATTTGTTTTTTATTTTTATGTTTTGTTTTGTATTTTGTAAATCAATATTGCAGATATTGAAAGTTATGTTGCACTATAAGATGTGGATTGACCTGCGACCTGCAAATCGAGTGAAAATCAGACAAAATATCGGTAGTAACCCATTGTACACGACTAATTTGAGGTTATGAATGAATCATGATAGGACTAAGTATTCACAAATGATAATAATTACTTTTTCATCCCAGTTCTCCGTGATTTGAACCGTTACGCGGTCAAATAATCAATATTTGTGGGAGAAAATATAAAATTACAACTTGCGACGTCAACATCCGACGGGAGATGAATAGTCTGAGCAAAAAGACGCGATTAGTACGTTTTGCAATGATCAGCACTGCCCTTTTCAATGTAAAAAAACGCAATTATTGGGAAAAAACGTCGGAAAAATCAGTATTTTTTTCGAAAAAATGATCATAACTTTTTTCTCTGTAATTTCCGGCTGATTCTGACCACAGCATTTGAAAGAAGAGGTCCAAATCTATCGATTTTGACTTATTTCAATTTTTATTAATGTTGTTTGGAACTAAAGTTACATCGTTGAAAGTTGTGTCCAAATTCCGGACTTTTGGGACGAAAAGGGTTAAGGAAAGACACTCTTTTTCCTTAACTTTCAAGACTATATTTTCTAATACAAGAAAGTATTGAAAAGCTGAAGCCTCCTCTTTCAGATGGCAATGTTAAAAGATACCTATGATGCGATATAAAAAAGTCCAAAGATATAAGAAAGTTCTAATAAACATATAAAAATGTTCTAAAATATTACCACAATCTTCACTTTTTGTAATAATCTCTGTTTTCTAATCTGAAAACACTTTGCTAGAAAATCGTAACCATATAAAAGGCGGCAAGCTATCGGCCCTAACAAATTACGTTGCGTGTTTATGAAAATACAATATGGCGTTTTCAAAATGGAAGCTAACATAATAAATCCGATATTTTCTTTACTTTTGTCATTCTAATCTCATCAAATCGCTTTCAAATCTACAGTACTTTAAATACATACATTCTGCATCCAATATCCGTAGAGTCCATAAAAATATATTGCGAACACGTATGTTTATCAGAATACTTATTATTATATAATTACTATTGAATTAGGAACTTTACCCATGAGAAAACACGCGAATTACACGTTTTCTAAAGAATCAGACTTTTTCCGTATGTATAAATTTATTTTTATAATTTCCAGCCACAGCATATGAAAGAGGTACTTTCAAAAATGGCATATGAAGAACTTTTCTAGACCAGTTGCTTTAAAAGTCACAGGTTTGAAAATGGTTATAAAAGAATTACTTTCCGCCCTTAAAGGGTGAAGTGAATAAAACCGAAGAAACACTGTACAAAAAGTTTTGTAGTCATTAGCTATGAAATCCCGAGTATCAACTGTTAACCAAGTGTCTGTAATTTTCAAAAATTTAAGTGGTGACGTTCATTTATTTAAAATTTGGGGAAAACTCTCATAAGTAACGAGTTTTATATCAATCCCGTACAATTTTAAGATTTCGTTGGTTATATTAAACTCACTTTTTTTATTTTTCTGGATATAGAATTTACCAAAGGAAATTTAACAATTTTTTTCCATAAAATAGTTTATTACGTTATCTTCCTCAGCATTGACAGTGATTTTTCAGTTTTAATACAAAAAAATCAATTTTTTAGTCTGTTATTTAAAGCCTACTAAAAATGAGGTAATAATGCAATTTTTTGACAATTTATCATTGATGTCAGTGAAGTAGCTGATTAAAAAAATGTTAGTTCCTCTCTCTTCTGCACTAAGAAAAATTTAGTAAATACAAGAAATATTGAGAAAAAAAAATCAATTTCTTATAACTCGTCGTTATAGAATTATCATTTTCAAAATTTACCTCAGCACATGTCGTAATATTTATAAATAATAAAAGCCTAATTTCTTATAGAATATTACCTTTTTATAGAGAATCTTATGCTCTATCTTTTTTGTTGGAAACATTTTCATGTGATTTGTATCTTCTATAAGAAATGATAAAAACGTATTTTTTCAGCTTTTTTTCGTTCGTCCTCCCTATAATCTAGTATGGATAGACTCCAAAAACTAATCAAATCTAAGTTAGGCCATGAGAAATACAAAAAGAGGTTGAACTTTACCATTTAAGTGGTAGCTGTTTAAAAAAAAAAGTGCCAGAAGTGGTACAGCCCTGTACTTAAGATATCGAAAAACGATGAAACACCGGTTTCATTTTTTCCTAAAATATATCATTTAACATTTAATTAATCATTTAAAAAATCAAGTAATATTTCACATTTATGTCGGCCATCTTGGATCCACCATTTTGAATTTACAAAATCTGACTTCAAATTCGTAATCAGCGACCCAAAAACTTCCCGAGTAGCAACTTTCATCAAAATCAAGTAAATTTTTTACATTTATGTCGGCCATCTTGGAACCGACATTTTGAATTTTCAAAATCTGAATTCAGATTTATAATCAGCGGCCCCGAAAACCCCCGAGAACCCAGTTTCATAAAGTTTGGGTAATTTTTCGCATTTCGGTCGGCCATCTTGGATCCGCCATTTTGAATTTTCAAAATCTAACTTCAGATTCGTAATCAGCGACCCCGAAAACCGCCGGGTAACTTCTTTATACGGAAAACAGCTGAACATCCGTATAAAGAAAAAGGTGCGCCGCACATTTTAATAAATTTAGCAAATTTACAGCCGCCATATTGGATCCGCCATTTTGAATTTTCCCATTTTGACGACAGATTCGGATTCAGCGACCCAAAATATCTTGGTATACGAAGTTTCATGCAAATTCATTAAGAATTGTAAAAGTTATTGCAAAATGTACACATATGATCCATTACTACGTTTGTCAATAATTTTTTTTGTACATATATGATCCATTACCATTGAAGTGGTTAAAATAGATTTCTCTTTTCGCTAGATATCACGTAATATAAAAATGGGACATCACCGACAACATTTCTTTTTTTATTGCATTTTTCAGTTCGTTAGGGTCTGAAACGTCAATATTTTATGTAGTAGAGTATTCATTAATACGATTCGTAATTGTTTTGCAGTCCTGCCTAATTAACCCTTTGTTTAAAATTTTTGAAATTCAAAATGGCGGATCAAAATGTTTACATCTACATCGAATTGAACAAAAATGTATATTTGAGGATTTTCGATATCGCCGATTACGAATTCGGAGTCAGAATTTTGACATTCAAAATGGAGGGCCTAATATGGAGGATTGCAATTTTAAATTTTACATCGGATTAGACAAAACTCTGTATTTGAGTCCAACGGAAATGTGGTGATACGTTATATCTGAGGGTTTTCGAAGTGGCTAATAACGAATGTGAAATCGAATTTTTAATTGCATTTTTAATTTTTAATTTTGAAATTATGAACTCGAATACCTGATCAACGATCTCGAAAATCATAAAATTACGAATAAAACTATGAATTCATGGTCCAATTTGACCAATCACATCAGATAGGCTAGCCTGAAATGGTCAAAAATGATATTTTTTTGATCAGTTTTCTTAAAGTCCTGACATCATAGGTCCAATTAGTACAAGATTTCGTTTTCAGCGGTTAAAAATTTACTATTTATCAAAAAAAAAAAAGTTTGTATAGTCCTGTGTTATTTACTTGTTTCAAGTATTTTTTGGAAATTTCTCCGTGTACGATTAAGATTTCCCAAGCTACAGCGGAAACGACAACCGAATAGTTCCATCTGCCAATCAGTGCACTTGGAGAGTAACTGCTGGAACATCGCTAAATTTAACATCGACGTAAATGCGTCGAACAAATATATTAAGTCCCTTGTGCAAATGAGTTATATTTAAATAATAGTAATATTGGCAGCACGGCCGCTTGGCACACTGAATAGCCAATCCGGGCACGTACATATTTCAAACGTTACGCGCGCGTTGATGTATATTTATGCTGCCTGGTTTAACCATTCAATACTCCAATGGGCACGGGCCATCAATGTTTATGAAAGGATATTTACGTGCCCGAGGGAACCACGTGGTTCCGAACAGCCGGTCGATTGTTTGCAGTTCAGAGGTTCCCAACATTTGACCCATAGATTCCACGACATGTACTCGAGGCTTTATCACGCCATCTGTAAAAAGTTCCTTTAATAATATGCCTTAGGCGTCGTAAGATACTTCAACATTTTCCTATTTTCCAATTCCTGAGAGAGAAATGTGATAAACTTGAAAAAAGACACTTGGGTACCGTAAAAGAGTGTATGGACTGGCACCTAACCTATTAGGACGGACTTATACCACAAAAATCTATTGGAAAGTGAAGAAATGGCGATCTTATCTATTTTACTCTCTTAATCGTAAGGGAGAAAATAGTACGATAAATTGCAAAGCAAAGAACATAAAAATTAAAAAAAGAAATATTTCAAACCTTAAATTGAAAAGGTTAACATTTTTTTCTACATTAATACAATTTTTAGTCAATATTGGTGCCGAGAACATTTGATAAATACTGGGCCGCCATTCAACGTTGTGAACAAGGAGATGTCGTAAACACTCGACAGATGCGCTAGCGTCGCATTCTCCCGCAAGTGGTAAGAGTTTCTTTCCTTTAATTTATAAATAAACTAATTGTAAAGTCCTAATTTTTTCAAAATGTGATAATGCTGTTTATTATCACAATATTTGTGAAATTTGTCTACTAATTCAAATAAAAATTCGATCTTTTACTGACAAAATGTTCTTTGCAAATGTTATTTTGAAAAATAAGACGTGTTTTGAAGTAACTTTGCGCACTGTTTCCTCCCCATGAATTCTTGTTTTTGGACCACACGTATCAAGTACCAGACATAACATATTGGTCACCAAAATATTCCTGAAATTATAAAGTGTTAACGATCCGTGACATTGCGTAAAAACCTGTGTACCGTTTTATAACTGATGTAATTCGGCAGTGCGCAGTCACGTCCACCAATTTAAACTTTACGATTCTGACGTCATGACTTCAGTGCTTTTTTTTAGCCATCATTTTGAAATTTTCGATTACTACACAATTCCAAACTTTCTTGATAACCCGTCGTAATGAAATTTGCAAAAATACATATTTATACGGATCGATTGCATAGGAATCGGCCGACGACGTTTTGCGGTCATGTCCTCGTAATGAGTGAATTATTCAAGGATAGCTGCGCAATAACAGACGAGAGGATGCGAGAATAATTCGAAAACATTCCGACTCTGTGTTTTCTAGAAAAATCCTGCTTGTACGTTATTTATAGTATATACATTAGCGGAAGACTGGCTTTTACCACAGCTGAATCCAACGTCGGCGATATTTTTCCCACGGTAATATATTATCGACGACACCTATTTGAGCTCTCGACGCACAAAACGAAATATACTGTTCCGCCTTGTTTTTCGAATTTTCATTCGCCAAATTTTCATTTATTTTCATTGCAGTCGCCATCCTTCTTTCTTCCATTATTATTCGGCTAGTATTCGAATATGAATACCGTAAAAATGAAATAGCTGTGATTGATTTCGTTCAGGAATATTTATATTTTCTCAAATTTTTAAATCAAATGTAAATGTATGTCTTATTGATTAAAATTTATTTTTTTTTGTAAATATTGCATGTTAAATATTACTGTATCAATCTTTTTTAAATTAGCTTAATTCAAATTTATTTTCGACGATTGTTCTTTGAATAGAGTTACAAGAAGTTCGATGCCAATATTTTATGTTACTAAAATAAAAATAATAACAATCTTGACCCCTGAATTAAAAAAAAATAGATTTTACAAATAAAAAGTAAAAATCTACTAACTAATTAATAAAAATCAACTAATTATTTTTAGTAAATTAATTAGTCAAAATTAACTAATTAAATTTAAGTATATAAATGATACAAACAATTTTTTGTTCAAACTAACGGTTTTTGACATTTTTGAGGACGAGCTGTTTGATTATCAAGTTTAGAAAATCTAAAACAAAATCTGTTCACTAGATTTTTAATGTTGTTTGTAAAAATATCGTGTTTGTACTACATTTTTTCACTATGAATCCAATTTTTTTTTAAATTTTGCGTTTCCACCGACTATAGTGCACGTTATTGGTGGACTCGATAGTTATACTAAAGAGTTGCGGGAGAAAAATTGATTTTTTACAACATGGTGTATCCAATGACAATTTTTTTTAAGTTATCAAATTTTTTCCTAGAAAACAATAGACTTTCAAGAAAATTACTCTAAAAAAAAAAGATATCTTAGAATTGGCTAAAGAATATCTTCTTCATGTTTTGTTAGAATCTTTTGATGCAATTTCTGGTTTTTAAAAAATTGGAAAAATCGAAATTATGAAAAAAGTAATTTAAAAATTGATTTACAACATTCTATAGCTATTTTTAAAACAATTTTGTTCTACGAAAATGTTCTATAAAGTATACAGTTTTAATGGAAAACCATTATCCGTCTTGAAATTCAGAAAAGTTTAATAATATTTTTTCCTTGACAACTATTGACTCTGGCAAATTTTCTTAGAACTAAATTGTCTTAGAAATAGTTATAGAATGTTCTCAAATCTTTTCAAATTTGTTAAATGACAAATTTGAAAAATGACTTTTTCAAAATTTCGATTTTTTGAATTTTGGAAGTTCCAAAAATTACATCAAAACATGACCAACAAATTTCGGAGGTATTCTTTAGCCAATTCTAAAACACTTTTGTTCTAAGAAAATGTTCTTTAAACTTTAAAGTTTCCAAGAAAAAAAAATTCTTAAGTTTAAAAAAAAAATTGTCATTGCGGTCCACAGATTACACGCATTAGATGTCGGTGAAAGCACAGAATTTTTTAAAAATTAGATTCATTTTGAAAAAATTTAAAAATACGATATTTAAAAAAAACATTAAAAATCTAGTTAAAAGTTTAACTTTTAACTTACTAAACTTTAAAATCTAAAAGAGCGACCCAAAAACATCTAAATACGTTATTTTGGGAACAAAAAATTATTCGTACAATTTATACACTTATGAAGTGAAGTATAATTTCATGACTTCTGAACATTAAAGGGCATTTTTTCACTAACAAAGTCATTGACTAATTTATTATTAAAATTATATTAATCGTAAAGTTGACTCTACTAATTTAATACTAACAAACAATATGAAAGTGTTTAAATAGTAGATTTTCCATTTTAATTAGTAAAATTTATTACTAATTAAATTAGAAACTAATTAAATATTTTTTTTCCTACAGAAATTAATTTATTATTCATAATTTTGACCATTTGATTCTATCAGATTTTGATTTATCGAAAATATTATACAATATAACATATTAAGGATCAAATGTACAATAATTTAACCGTTTTTTGTAAAATTAAAACACAATGAAAAATGTTCCCAAAATAGCGTCCGAAATAAAAATTTGTTTGAAAAATTTCAGGATGCCCCTAAGAATGAACAGTTCTTAGATGTCAATGAGAAACTCATCGGAATTTTGTCATATTTTTTCTGTGTAATTTTGAAAATTACATTTTGGGTTGTTGTATTTTCGACATGTCAAATCCCAATATAACGTAAACTTTAAACTTAGTTGACAGCTGTCAAACTAATTCATTTTCCTAAAAAAATGAGAAATTCTGTAAAAAAATGACATTTATTCCGTTTTTAGACTCATCGATCACTAATTTGATGTTAATTTAACTTTGATAGTTGACAGCTGTCAAAATAGCTATCACTTTCTCAAAAAATGATAAATTCTGACTAATAGTGACAACTAGTTAGATTTTGTGACTCGATGATCACGAATTTGAGGTCAAATTCTAACTTTGACCTGAAATCAATATAATTAAATTACAATAAGTTAATAATATTCTTGTTTACAAATTAAATTTTAAATTCCTTTTAAATAAATATTTTTTTGAACCTATCATTATTATTTAAGAACCCTCTCTGTTATTTTAATAGCTGCTAACTGTCAACATTAAAATTTGACTCTTAAATCCGTCATCATCGAGAGTCAAAACTAAATACGTGTCATTTTGGTAAGAATTTCTAATTTATTAACAAAGTGACAGTCTGATAGCTGTCAATTGTCAAAATTTAAATTTGGCATAAAATTCGTTATCAGCAAGTCTCAAAAATCAAATCAAGTTCATTCATCGGAAGAACGTCTAATTTTTTAGGAAGGGGACAGTTAGTTTGACAACTGCTGTCAGCTGTCAAAATTAATAATTGACATCAAATTTGCGTTCAGCAAGTCCTAAAACCTAATAAGTGTCACTTCTGGGAAGAATTTCAATTTTTTTTTTAAATTGAAAGTTATTTTGACAGTTGGTAACTGCAAAAGTTTAGATTTGATGTCATATTCGGATTCAACAAGTCTCAAAACCCAATCAATGTCATTTTTTGGAACAATGTCTCAGTTTTTATGAAAGTGACAGTTAGTTTGACAGCCGTCAATTGTCAAAATTTATGTTTGACATCAAATTCGTGTCCAGCCCAAAACCTTATCTAGATACCTTCAATTTTTGTACATTTAAATTTGCTTGTTAAATTTAAACTCGTTATAGTATTACTAACTAGATAGATTTAAAACTACTGAATTATCGTTTTAAAATTGCTAAACACAATTTTATATTTCCAAAGCAATCTAATAAATTAAAAATACTTAAAAATAAACATCATTTTATTTGACCTAAACACCCGGTTCTATATATTTATTACTATTTAAGTAATTATTTTCTTTTGTTCTAAATATACTATGATGTGTTTAAGATGAAAATTGAAATGCTTTGCCTTGAAAAAGGAAAATTTATGTTTCCAAGATTGAAATTTAAGTTCTTTAAGAGGAAAGAACAGCATCCTCGCTAGAGTGACATATCACCCTTAGTAATGTAAAGCGTTCACTTTTCATGAAAACGTGGCTGAATTTTGAATCTCACAAACTTACGGGGTACATGAAGACACTCGTTTTAAATAAAAAATAATATTATTGAAAATAATTCTTTTGAGGGTGTTCAGTGAGCTCTTTATGAATATTTAAGTTAATCTTAACAATTTTAATACAATGGCATCAATTTCATAACAATTTTTCTCAGTTATATTCACAAAATTTATTACAAATTTTACACATTTTTAATAAATACTCTTCAAATATACAGTTTAAACATTTTTTCAATAGTTTTTGTAATTGAAATGAACGATTTAAATGTACCGCTATAGATGAAGGCCCCTGAATGACTTACATTCCTATGTAAAACAGGGGCCTTCTTTTTTTAATGTTTAACCTCTCATATCTCCGTTGCAAATTATCGAAACAAAAAATTTTTATTTTCAATTTAAAGAGAATTCAATACTCTTTAAGACTCTTATCGCTTAGTTTGTAACAGTTCGATGCACATTTAGTTGATCTATTTACTATTTTCAGTTTCCTTAATTTGCTTAATTTGTAGCATAGTACATAACCTAAAATCTTCTTCATTTTTATATTTAAATGACTGTTGTCCCGCTGATTTTAACAACTAAGACAATGTAACACTGAATGTAGGAACTTAAACTATATGTACTTAGAAAGAGGTTCCATGGATATTTTTCAGAGAGTTTAGCAACTTTCAGCCACCCCGTTCTATAGACCTTTTTTCGTTATACTTTTAAACCAGATGTTGATGTTTCAGTTTGTTGGGAAACATCATTGTAGTTGCCAAATGCATTGGATGTATTGTACCAAACAGCATCTGGTTGCCTCTGCGTCGGATCTATTTCGATCCTGAAAAGTCGATAACTCCGATGAACAATAGGTGTGTTCGTTTCCCGGTACGAAGAACAAAACAAAAAAACAATTTTGGCGCCCAAGGCGTGGACAACCTGCAAAACGAACTTTTTTTGCCCATAGCCTACATTCGCCTTTCTCTCTCACCTTCTCCCATTGGTAAGCAAAAATCCCAACAGCTTCCGTCACGATTCTCTTCCTCCCGTTGGAAACGAATGATTACAGTAATTTTCGAATTGATGCCCACAGCCTTGAGGTTCCTCGTATACACAAATATCCTAAGACTATCTTCTTTCGAGACGCGTCTTACTTTCTCACACGAAGGCCGTGATTTGCGACCGCGAACGACCTCGTCAATTACTAAATTCAATAACTTGGCCAATTATCATCTCGAAAATCCAACAATAGCCGACAATTCTCCAGCTGATGAAACCAATTGCAGTAATTTTATAACCGCATCGTGAAAAAAGGTCAGGCCGTAAAATTCACGGTAGAAATCGTTATTCTTCATTCGAACGAGTACGCCAAATTAACACGGTACATTACTTTGTAACTTTATGGGCGTTAAAAAAATTTAAATGATCCTTAAAATGGATATTAAAATATAGTTGCTCGCGTGCTCGACTGAAATCGGCCGTGGTAAAGAATTCATTAGGGAAAACGTTGGTATCATTTCCGTTGAGGTGCCTTTTAACTCAAGTAATCACATTTGAAATTAAATGTAATTGTTAGTTTTGATCTGAAAATGTGTTACCGCATGTTAATAATAAGGCCAAAGTACTGACTCAGTATAGTAAATCAATATATGTATACGTGGCCGTTACAATATTAGGTATTAAATCAATACTGACTGACGAAGCGACTAAGTACTGACTGAGGAAGCAAAACAGTACTAACCCAACCGTCTGACGGCAATGTCATCGGTAAGAAGTAACAATTGACTGTGGGACTACGTCAGTACTGTCGCAATACTGATTGCCAGTACTATTTTCAGTGTTAAATTATTACTGATTGCCGAAATAAGTCAGTACTGATACAGTACTGATGGCCAAAATAAATCAGTTCTGATACGGTACTGATTGCCGAAATAAGTCAGCACAGATATCGTACTGATTGCCAAAATAAGCCAGTACTGATACAGTACTCATTGTCAAAATAAGCCAATACTGATACATTACTGATTGCCAAAATAAGTCAGTACTGATACGCAGTACAGTTTACCAAGTTAAGTCAGTACTGAAATAGTACTGATGGCCAAAATAAGTCAATACTCATATTGTACTAATTGCCAAAATAATTTAGTACTGATACAGAACTGATTGCCAAAATAAGTCAGTACTGATACGCAATACAGATTGCCAAAATAAGCCAGTACTGATACAGTACTGATTGCCAAAATAAGTCAGTACTGATATTGTACTGATTGCTAAAATAAGTCAGTACTGATACGCAGTACAGATTGCCAAAATAAGTATGTACTGATACGCAGTACAAATTACCAAATTAAGTCAGTACTGATATAGTACTGATGGCCAAAATAAGTCTATAGTCATATTGCACTAATTGCCAAAATAAGTTAGTACTGGTACAGAACTGATTGCCAAAATAAGTCAGTACTGATACGCAATACATATTGCCAAAATAAGCCAGTACTGATACAGTAGTGATTTCCAAAATAAGTCAGTACTGATTCAGTACTTGTTGCCAAAATAAATCAATACTGATATTGTACTGATTGCTAAAATAAGTCAGTACTGATACTCAGTACAGATTGCCAAAATAAGTTAGTACTGTTACACAATACAGATTGCCAAAATAAGTCAGTACTGTTACAGTACTGATTTCCAAAATAAGCCAGTACTGATATAGTACTTATTAATAGTGATACATAATGATATTAAATGATTATTGCTCTTAATTCGACATCTGCAAAAATCGACACAGTACTGATTGTTAGTACTCACATTCATCATTGAATCAGTACTGACAAAAAGGCCGTCTCAGTACCCATTTAGTACCGCTTTTTATGTTTTTTTTGCTTATCGGCAACGTACCAGTACTACGCCAGTTAGGTCAGTACTGTAACGGGAGTTACTCACCATAACTCCGACAATAATTACTACATGGCTGCATGCCAGTACTCATACGCGGTATTAAAAACCGAAAGTCAGTACATATGAGTACCAAAAGACAGTACTGACTTCGTACTGTGCGGCTATGGCAGTCAGTTTTGGCCATCGTTACTTGTAAGTGGACTAATAATTAATCAATAATAGCGGTCAGTATTGACACTCAGTACTGTCAGTATAGCGAACTGTGATATGTCATTACCATTCTGGTGAATTTTTTTTATCAATTTCTACCTGGGACATGAGTGTACGAATGATAGAATTTTAAGGACATTTAATTAATAAATCTGCATTTGACATTCATTACTTTTAGTAATAACCCAATTAACTTTTCTTTTCTGTCTCTTAATAAGTAATCTCTATTGCAAACATTTGAATGAATTAAATAATGACTTCCAATATACTCATAAAAACTTTAGAGTTTATTGTGTTTTAGTTTTAATAATATTAACAAAACTCTGAATTTAAGTAGAAAGAAAGTACCTTTGTAAACGAAAACTGAGTGCCACTATCGTCAAATTTGGACCCTTGTTGAGTCCATCCAAGAACACAAATGGTTAATAAAATATTAATAATGGATGGAATACGGGAAACAAAAAAAATAATTCCGTTATACGAACACGTGTCAAGTGTTATTACTACAATTGACGCAATAGTTCCCTAGTATCAGCATTGTGCTAAATGAATCAGTGAACATTATTTGTCTTATTATTATTCGACTTCATTTTTAAACAATACACTGGCGATTGTTCCCGTCATTATTTAGAATTTTCGTTACTTTGTTACATTTTTCTGTAAACTATAAGCTATTCAAATTTTCGTTATTTTGACTGCCAACAATGCTGCGTTGGTTTATTATTTTGACTGGCAGCCTTCCGTAGCATTCAACGCTTTATGCTATTGTTTTGAGTTGCCAGTTTTAAATTCGATATAGGGACTACCAATATTATGACGGCGATGAACATAATTATGAAGTTTTACGTATTTTTGAAAAAATTAGTAACAATTTTATTACTGTTATCATCAACACAAATGTTGCCATTTCTGCATAAATATAAGGTAACTAAATCACCTTTTTCTCACATTTTTTCAAACAAATTTCCAGATGCAGAAATTGCCTCGACCAAATTTTACGATGCGTAATTTTACAATTATCATAATTACAACCGAGTAGATAATTGTTTGTAAGATTTTCTATTGTAATAATTTAAATGACTAGTCCAAAATGGCGGACTGAATTGATAAAAAGTCACCGAACCGAGGAGAAATTCGGTACGCCAAAGTTTCCGGTGTCGCTAATTACCAATATGACCATTATTCAAAATGGCGTACAGAACATATCGCCATGTTGGATCCGCTGTTTTTATTTTTTGCGGCATATACTTTACACGGAACAAAAGTACCCGAGTTTCATTCCGATGATGTAAACTTTTATATTTCGATAGGCCATTTTTGATCCGCCATTTTGAATTTTCAGAATGTCGGGTCAGTTTAGTAATAAGCGACGTAATAAATACATAATGTCTGGTTGTGTTTCCTTAAAGCATATTTTTATATTTTCGTCGTCCATTTTGGATCCGCCATTTTGAATTTTCAAATCTGAGTGGAGATTCAGCGGCCTCAAAAACTGATTCGGCCTCTACTCCCCGTTTTCTTCCAACTTCTGATATATTTTAGTATTCGATGAAAAGTGCCAAACCACAAAAGCGCACTCCTCCACCTCGTAAACTTCGCGAGATATATGGATTTTTATGATTTTATTGATAATTTTAGATTCATTTGCAAATACATGAAAATAAAATTTGTTAAAAATTCTAGGGCATATATTTTGTCGGAAAAAGTCTGAATTTTTTGCAAAAAAGTGAATTATTTCATTTCAGAAAGTATTCGAAGGGCAAATCGCACTTTTTGTGTTTTGCAATGAGATTTGACTCTGTTCCTAAAAATTTGTCGACTTTTTTATTTCCTCAATTCAAAATATTGTTCTTTTTCTAACACAATCACTATTTCAGGGGAAAGTTCAGGGAGGGGGCATTATTATTGTTTTGTTTATGTTAGAAAAAGAACAATATTTTAAATTGACAAGTTAAAAAAGTCGAAAAATTTTTGGGAACAGGGTAAAAGCTCGTTGCAAAACACAAAAAGTGTGATTTGACCTTGAAATACCTTCTGAAATGGAATAATTCACTTTTTTTCGAAAAATGCAGACTTTTTTCGACAAAATATATGCCTTAGAATTAAAAAAAAAATGTTATTTTCATGCATTTGCAAATGAATCTAAAATGTTCAATAAAATCATAAAAATCCATATATCTTGCGAAGTTTATGAGGTAGAGGGGTGCGTTTTTGGGGTTTGGCACTTTTCATCGAATACTAAAATATATCAGAAGTTGGAAGAAAACGGGGAGAGGAGGCCGAATCGTTGTTTGGTTAATTGTGGAATGTCCCATATAATTTAGTAAAAATAAGAGTTTCACAAAAATGAAAGTGAATAATCAATTTACTAACTCCGGAAATAAAATGTAGAGAAATAACCAATTCATCCTTGGAATACCATATCAATAATTAAAATAGTAGTTTCACAGATGGCGCAATCGATTATTTCTCGCCACTAAATGAAAAAGGAGTATCGCTGATGCGAATCAACATACACATATCGAACTTTTTTGAAAAAAATATTCAGATAAACGCACGTCACGTTGGCGTATCAGCAACGGGCGTCCGAGGCGAAAGATAAAAGTCCGTTCTCGTAACTGACAACCTGCCCGACGGCAAGATTGTATCGGGATTAGAAATTAGAGCATCTGAATATCTGAACCTTACACGTGAATATCTTGTGTCCGTGGGCATTCGTGACGTTACTCGTATGTATTCGGTGAAAGGCAGGGCAGAGTCCGCCTGTAAATTTTAAACCTGACCGAGGAATTACGACATTGTGCCGGTAACCGCCTCCTTTTTACAGAATCGAAAATCTGGATTTTCCGCAGGGAAGGCGGTTATTTCCTGGTTTACGTCACAAGACCTTCTGGGCCACGATCGTGCCAAACATTTTCCACCACACCGCCTGAAATTAATGGCACAAATACCACGAGGTTCTATGCTTGATCCTTGACTCGTGTTCTCCTTGTTCGTTAATGACCTTCCATCGATCACCCCGTTGCACTTTCCAGATATTCCTTGATAATTTACAGTATAATACAATTATTATCGTTTCTGTAACTGCACCTAATAATACATTCCGTATTAGTCGGCTGGCGGGCAGTTACAAATCAATTCGAGATTATTGAAAGCGTATCGATGTGTACTTATTAAGTGGAAACCGTCCTACATCTAATCCGATTTTTGTCTGCAAGTTAGTTTCAACGAGCGGAAGCGCGCAATTTTCTTGTTATCTTATATATCAGCTAGAACGTTTTATTTTATAGTCTATCTAGAAAAATAGATGGAAAACGATAATAATACAATAGCGATTAACGGTACACTGATAAATTCTTATATTATTAAGATGTCAAAAATAATATATTATTTCCAAAATAAGTGTATGAAAAGTTTACTGTATTTCAAACAATACCGTAACAGAAAAAGTTCATTAAGTAAACAAGCAATTTCATTGAAAAATCAGTGATTTGAGATACCAGTTTCGTCGGGAGATAGTAGGTGGCGCACTAATCCATGAACAAAGTCGCGAAGCGTTCAGCTCAAGTACCAATCTCTCAGACGACACATGGAAATTAGTATTTAATTCATCTTTTGCATTTAGACTTTAATACATTTTTGTACGACATTACTTTTGGACTGAAACGCCACCTAACGTCATAAGACATGACTTATGTTTTATATTCTGTTTTCATTATATTAAATTATTTTAATTTTTGTTTAGTATAGAAATACTTATTTGAAAAATTTTTCCATTTTTTCTTGCTTTATAGGTGATAAATAATTATCACTCTTTTATTTTAAATCTTAATAAAAGTTATTTTCTTGTTTTGACGTTATAATTTCATTAGGACACCAAAAAGTGTGATGATTAAAGGAATTATGTTTAAATATTTTTATCGCTATTGTTTTAACCCAACATCTAAAATTACGTTTTTTCTACTTCAATTCGAATCAAGTATGTTGTATCAAAATAAAATTTAAACAAAATTGAAAATGACTTATTTTACTGTCTAATAAAGGTCCAAATTAAGTTTCAGCAATCTGTAATTCTAATACGGCAACAAATTTGAAGAAATTATAGAAAAATTTAGCAATACTTGGTTTTATGAATTTGTTTCGGAATATAAAAATATTGGGATTCTATTGAAAGTATGGACAAAGGTGAATGCAATAATTGAATTTAAAACAATATACTTTTATACCCTACTTCGTTGAAACGATCTTAAGTAGCTTCACAGTTAACATTTATTTTGACAAATTGTTGTAACTCTGAAATTATGAACTTAAAAAAACTGATAAGAATGGAAAATTCTTAGAATTCGCCGAGGAATATATTGGCATTTTTTAAGAAATGTTTAGAATTTAACGAACAATTCTAAAAAAATGTTGATGTTTTTATCAATTTTTAAAACTTTATAAACAAATTTAAATAAAAAATTGCTGAAAATATAATTTAAAATATCTGAAAAAATTCCAGTATATGCCTCGATGATTTCTGAGAAATTCTCACTCTTAGTATTTTTTAAGAAGGTCATAGTTTTTGGATTACATCGTCCAGAAGTTTTTCAACGAAATTTTCAGTGTGACGACTTTTTGAGGTCGTTTGTTGTAAAAGTAACATTTCTTTTCAACTGAAATATTTTATCCCTGTTTGTCCATAGTTTCAATAGCATTCCAATGTTCTGATTGATTGAAAAAAAAATATACGACTAAATATTTCCAAATTTTTCGGCAATTTTTTTCAACTTTGATACCATATTGGTATTCCTTATGGTTGAAACTCCATATTCTTCAAAAGGGACCTCAAAAATAGAAGCATATGTCCTGTTTTTTTAACTTCAATTTTTTTATACCAAACACTTATTAGGTTACGGACTTCAAAAATGTTATTATTTTAAATGACCATAAAATTCCGGAGAAATTAATTACAATTTCGACACGATACCTTATCGTTAATTGTTATATCTCGTTATTTTCTATGCGGGTATTTAGTTAATTATCCCTGCTCTTTCGAATGGTGAATCAAAAAGTGCTGCAAATTTAAAAATAAAAAATGACGACCATTTATTTAACAAAAATCATGATTTTTGTAAGTGTTTTTCACTTATCGTTATTTTTTATCATTTCGAACATTAGTATACCTCAGATATTTATAAGTATTACGTAAAAAATTTAGTACAAACTAGTACAAACAGTTAAATTTCAAAATCGTGGCCAAAAATAACTACCAATTTTTTGTTCAAAATCATTGTCGCGTGTAATCACTCCTCCGACCCGAATGAAATCACTTTAAACTTAGTTCCCGGGGTTTTTTGAGATCGCTGATTCCAAATTTTAAGTTTCAACGATTCAAAATAGTGGGTCCAAAATAGCAAACATATATACTAAAATCAAACGAAATCATTTTATTCTTAGTAATTGGTGTTTTTTGCGGTAGCTGGTTTCAGATTGTGGATCCGACATTTTTTATTTTTGTAAACTAACATAAGATTTGGACCCAACGACCCCAAAAAATGGCTGGGTACAAAGTTTTAAGTGATTTCATTCTGGTCAATCCCTTGAATACATACGTCTATGATTTAGTATGCATTTTTGACCGCCATTTTGAAATTATATTGTTTACAATAGTTCTATCTTCTAGCCCAAACATTTTGAACGTAATATTTATAAATATCAGAGATACTCAAACGTGGAACATTATAACAAAATAACGGTAAGTGAAAAAAAAATTCCTGATATTTGTTAAATCAATGCTCTTACATTTTGCTTTTAAATTTGCTGCATTTTTTGATACACCATTCGAAAGAGCAGGATTTGGGCAATAAAAAAGGTTTTTTTACACTGGGTTTTACTACTAAAAAGTGCTGTCGTACTTCGCGTTATATTTTCTCATATTTGCGTTTGTGCCATTGTATGATTTTGGTTATTTTAATATTAAAATGTTGTTTAGTTATTGTTATAGTTATTTTAATAAAAAGCCACGAAGTAACATTATCTTTAAATTCGTTGTTTGAATTAACATGGCGTTATTTTTTTAACCGTTAAGTGTATAATGAAATTTTACAGATTATTTACAATTTAAGTAGTTTTACCTGTCAATATGTTAATATTTTTCGTTGGTTATAGCGACATTCCTCAGAATTGGCCTACGTTATTTTGCATTCGCCACCTGATTTAAAAATTGTTATTTTTACTGCATAATTTAATGCCTTACATATAGTTTTGTACACCTTTTTTAAAGTTGGACATAATTTGTAAAATTTATCATTTAACATTTACCATTACATGTTCGATTTTACACTGGTATTGTATATAATCTGAGATTTTCTTGGTTTTAAAAATTTTTATTAACGATAAACAATGTTATTAACAATATTAACAGTTGGTTAGTTTCGTGGAGATTACGATTAAGTCATAATTTCCTCTGATTTTATTTTAAAATGTTCAGAGTGTCAAAAATATTACGGTTAATGATGGAAATATTATTTTAACTCTTGTAAAATTTCGTATTTCTTTAGCATTTTATCTGCTTGCTAAGTTTATTACGTCATAATTTTAATAATAGACAAAATTGCCACAATTTAGTTATTTTAATGGTACAGGACATTTTCGGGCGACCGTTTTGGCACCGGATGTTTTGGATCCGTCGTTTTGGCGCCAGACTATTTGGCTAATGTGACTGCCCTTATATAAACAAAATACTCTCCACACACTCCTTTTTGTGTATCGGGTAATTTTTAGTGTATCGGATTTTACTCAACATTTGATTAGGTGCATTATATATTCTTAATCACTAAAATTTGAATTACTTTTAAAGTTAATAGTTTAATTCAATAAATCCGTCGTTTTGGCGCCAGACTATTTGGCTAAATATATAAAATTGGGGCAGCAGGGAAATGACAACGTTACGAAACTAACCTAACTTAACCTGTCAGAACTCCTAATAATGCCTTTGGCTACTTGTGTCGCCAAAATATCTGACACCAAAACGGAGGTGCCAAAACGCCCTGGCTCCAAAACAGCCAGCACCAAACTGGCTGGGCCAAAACGTCCTCTACACATTTTAGTAGTGTCGTTATTTTCGTTGCTGATATATTCTTAATTTATTCACGTCGTTTGTGTTACGTATTTTTACATTGCTTATTTAAATTAATCTCGTAAGGGATTTTTAATTTTGTAATTTTGTTTTAATAGTTCCTGGAGTAATACCTTTTAAATGTCATTATTTGTCATTACCACCTTACTAAAATTCAAAACAGGTCGGTATTTTCATCGTTAAATCCATTGTCGGACAATGTTTATTTATATTTTTTCTAATTTTTACTATTCTTTTTTTCAATGCATGTCGACGTTCGGATTAATTTATTATTATTTAATATACTTTGTTACTATTTGATTATTACATCAAGTGAAGTGTCGCTATTTCTTTGTCGAATTAGCAGAATATCTTTGTATTTTCAAAAAATTGCTTAAATTACAGCTGGATCAAAATTCTAAAAAAGTTACATTCCACACTTGTGCTACTCATCCAAATATCTAATTCAATTTCCGATGCCATAATAATTCGTCTGCACTTGTGCTCTACATGTATCAATTATGGCCATTAAAATGAAGGAATTAATATCGTTCAACGATCGTTGAATCGAATCGCAGGCCATAATTCGCACAAACGACCGCTTTCACCGTATCGCAGAGAAAATTTGCAGGTTGGAAAGGGCACGTTATTATTACAACGTTCAATCTCGATCCATCCAACAATAATAATCACTCCTGTTAGATTCGATTAACACCAAATCACGACGAAACTCTCCTAGGACGCAGTAAACGCATAGTAAAAAAAAAATTCAGAAGAGACTTTTCCACCATCGATTGTATCGAAAGCTGCTAAATGGGCATTTTTCGTGCATTGTTTGTCGTGTTGTCGATTGTATTTTTTTTAACCTGGAATTTCGATTACTTCGCGCAACAGGCACGAGGTGTGTTGGTAGATTTCGTTTGTTCGCGTTCTTCGTTATTGGAATTTTATTTTCCGATTTTTTCACTCGTGAAACGGAAAGTTCGCTGCGTACTTTGGCTATTATGTGTCTGATGAAAGTCGTGAAAGTTCGGGAAATTCGTGTTCTTTTTTATTGTGGACGTATTGTCTAAAACAATTGTTTAAAATCCACTTTTTCTGTAATTTTGTTGTACTAATTGTAGAACAGATTTGCCATCGATTTGAATAAAATTCACTGAAATTTTGTTCATTTTTACGGTACACTATCAACATTAGAATTGGTAGAATTTCTACTATTTCATGTAGTATATAGTCGTATTAAATTAGTCAGTTTTAAACATGATTAGTTAAATCGTATGGTTCAAGTGAACTAAATAATAGTGTTTTATATTTTAATTTAGTAGGTAATTTGGCCTATTAGAATTTGCTGATTTAATATCGGAAGTAAAATTACGGCTGCAAATGTGCACGTCATGTAGTTACTCGTGATCCGATAGTCGGCGTCATGCGTCTATTCACGCCCGTTAAAGAAATGAGTTTCAATTTTAATTATATTGTTCTGTGCTTTATCTGTCTCTCTTTCTCCTATTTCTCTTCTCTTTCTCCCCTCTCTCTTTCTCCTCTCTCTCTCTCTCTCTCTTTCTCCGCTCTCTCCTCTCGTTCTCTCTATCTTTCCGACCCCTCTCATCTCTTTGTCCTCTTTCTCCCACCCTCTATTTCCCTCTCTCTCTTTCTTTTGGGTGCGAATCGCCGTCTAAGTGAAATTTCAAATTCTTCAGGTTTCTTATATTTTATTCTTTTACGTTAGATCCTTAATATAGGCTGAAAATAATATAATATGTTATTATTATTCTTTGTTACGGTTACTCCCTCTTTCTATCTCTATCCCTCTCTTTCCCCCTCGCTTTTTAATTATATTGTTTCTTATATTTTATTCTTTTACGTTAGATCCTTAATATAGGCTGAAAATAATATAATATGTTATTATTATTCTTTGTTATGGTTACTCCCTCTTTCTATCTCTATTCCTCTCTCTTTCTCTCTGTCTCCCTCTCTCCCTCTCTTTCCCTCTCTTTCCCCCTCGCTTTTGGGTTCGAATCGCCATCTAAGTTAAATTTAAAATTCTTCCGGTTTCTTATATTTTTTTCTTTACTTTCATTCCTTAATATAGGTTAAGTTTCAACATAATATTATTATTAGTTTTTGTTATGGTTACCCTCTCTCTCCCTCCTACTCTCTCTCTCCTTTTCCCCCTCTCTCCTCTCTTAAAAATAATGTTATTACTATTTTTTGTCAGAATATCTCCCCTTCTCTCTCTCTTTCACATCACTTCAACAAATAAATTAATTTTCTTGATTCCATTATGTTCTAGAACTCAAATATCAGATATTTTCCAAGACTAAAAAAGAAGATTGTCCATGATGGCCTTGAGCTGTTATTGAATTTTTACTAGAATTTAAGTTTATAGTTGAACTGCTTGTACAATAATAGCAAGTATTAAAGATATACGACATAAGGCAAAAATGCAAATCGCAGCGAACGAATCGATTTTTTCCGCGTTGCAGCGTTTTCAGCAAAGAAAAAATGTCCGGTATTGATGACATGACTATGTGGAGTGAAATTTCACTTTTTATGGAGTGAAAATGAAGCCACTCCCTTTTCAATTACCAGGAGAGGTGATAATTAAAAAGAGACGAAGAAAATGATTACAAATTGTTCTTCCATGGGGACAATCAGGCGGAATTTTCCAAAAATTTGGCGGGAACTCAAAATTAGTATAAAACGGAACGAATCTGTCGTGCAAGAGTTAATCTCGTTGACAGACGAACACGCTCGGTGTAATCGGGTTGCGTAACGTTTATTAAATAATACGAGGAGGATATACTAGACACGTAATGCAATCTACACCTTCTACGGGCGATACTCTTGCACGGTAAATTCAAGGCCGCGACGTATAATTGGTCGTAATGCAGCGCGATAAACATGATATAGTGAAAACTGCGCATATTTTTAGGTATTTTTAGGCGACTCGAAATAAACGGCACGAGGCGTTTCTGCGACGAGCCGTTGAAAATTTACGAGACAGGATCGTGGGATATAAATGCCTTTTCCAAAATGTACTTAATATGGTTCTCGTCTAGTAAGAATTACCGGTTTTGATCAATGGACAACTTGGCAGTGGATCGCGTGCTAAAAGTTATCGCACGTTGCATGTCAATTCGGGTTTTGAAATTTGCTTATGCGATCGTTGAGATTGTCGATATTTACAAACTTGATTCTTTCGAAATTCATGACGTCTTAATTGATCAATTGATTTCTTAGTTCAGGTTATTAATATTTTGTACTATTTACGGTATTAACTGTAGATTCCTTTCTTGATTTCACAATTTTGGACATATAATTTCTGAATAATAGAAAACAATCCCTATACCTACCTAGTAAGTAGCATATTTACACAATCTATTAAAAATCTTATTTTTACTTACTACTTTACTTACTTTCGTTGTTAAAGTAACATCGCAAATTAAATTTGTCACTTTTGTTAATACACTAGTGAGCTCATAGATGGCTCTTCATCGCAATATCGATAAACGCAAACACTTAGTAATGCCTGTATTAAAAATATATTAATGTTTCAATTATTTTAATATTTTGTGATATTTTTAACATTTAGTGACATGTTGTCTAATGATATTTTGACGTATGATATTTTTTACTGTGGTATTTAGACATGTTAACCTAAATTCGAATTTGACAAGTAACAAATATAAAACGGCCAAAATAGCCAAAAAAGGCTATATATCTCACTATGTCAACGACTTTAGCACAATTTAATGCTAATGTTAAGATCCTAATAAATAATATTGAATTTGTCGGATGGTCATTTGACATAGTGCATTCGCCATTTTTCAGACATTAGCTATCTGACGTTAGATTGGCATTCAGCAACTCCAACAATCTCCAGTAATAAGATTTAAACGTATCACTTTAATTTTTTTAATTTAAAATTTTTTGAAAAATTCAACCATTCTTCTCCTCCCAAAATAATTTTATTAATTCTTAATCATTTAGTGAACAAGAAACCGATCATAATACATCAGTATAACATTTTAAGGTTTTCAAAATAAAAAATGTTGAATCCCAATGTGGTGGATGGACTGTAAACATAAACCTTATACATAGAATAATAATTGAAAAAAGTTTACTAAAGTATTAGATAATGCTGGGACACAAAGGAAAATATTATTTATTATACTTATGTTAGATACTTCAGAACAGTTCAGTAAACTTTAAACATGTACTTGACCACAAAACTGTAGCGCAAGTAATAGGGTTAAAATTCCGTTCATATTAAATTACTAATTTCATACTAATATTTCAAGGCATCATAATAAATTTGACTGAGGTTTAACATTTTTGTTTATCAATCTTTAAAATGATTTACGTAATCTCCAGGCACTTACTAAAGTCGCCGTATAAAATCACGATAGTGCGACGACAATATGTACGACTTTATCGATGGGGGAGTTAAGAATATCATTCACTTTGTGGGCCAGTATATCAGTTCACCAACAGGTGGCGTTGGGACATCTGTAATTTACTCACAAACGAAGCTACGTGGGCTTATTATATATGCCTGAAAAAAAATAAATAATATAATATAAACTTATTTCTGAATGTTAGCGAATGGAACAAAAAAGAACGTTTAATATAAGTTTGTATGTAATAAATTATATCACCATATATAAACTATATATGAAAATGTGATCGCCGTTATATAAAGAAAATACTGCTAAAATACTCTTTTGTGTTTACAACGCTACCAGTTTATCGAGTGTATTGGATTTTACTAAACTTTTGAACAAACTTCATCATAATTATTAGGTAAATATATTATAAATTAATTTAGTGACCGTTAGAAATGTAATTCTTTATAGCCCCATTGTTTACATTAGTAGTTTGTTTTTATTTTTATTTTTATTTAGTCCATCGACCGTACATACCGACAATTATATTATTATAAATAATTATTAGGTATTATATTCTTAATCACTAAAATTTAAATTACTTTTAAAGCTACTTATTATAGTTTAATTCAGTAAAGACTGTTATAATTTCGAAAAAAGTTTCACGGATTTCATTTTATTCAACTACGCGTCAAACTTTATCAAAATAACGCAATATCCCCAATTTATGAAAATAGTTCACTGCAGTTTCGAGAACTGTTTGTCTCTTTTTACAATTTTCACATGAGTCATTCAAAGCGGATTCGTTACAAAGTATACTATTTTCAAAAATATTTTAATAAATTATTTTAATAATTCACGCATCTTTATCCATTAAAATAAAATTTTACTCCAAGTTTAGCACATATTTATGAAATAAATTTTAAAATTTTAAGTTTAGAAGGAAAGGTTTAAAAGTAACAATTAACCAATGTAAATATACGATTAAATTAACTAAGTACCAATAACTAAATTTCGGATATTTCGAACTTTCGACCGTCATATTGGCTTCACTTATTTGAATTTTGAAACAATAATTCAGAATCGAAGTCAGCGGATCCAAAAACCTCCGAGTACAATGTTTCATGCGCAATTTAAGAAATTTTCTCATGTTAGTCCGTCATATTGAATCCGTCATTTTGAATTTTAAATTCCAGATTTGTCATTCATGATCGGAGATCCTGATAATTTAATTCTTCCAGACATTCGCCTACAATACGATAAATATGAATATTCTAATAATTAGAGGAAATTCTGCAAAATAGGACGCCATCTTGGTTCCGAAATCGCAAATTTCAAATAGTTATGGATAGTTCTGCAAACGAGGGAATTTTGAACGGCCTAGCTAATTTTTTATTAATTTCGAAAGGAAACCATATTGTTTATCAAGAAAATTGTAAAACATAATCGTGTCTATCATGTCACTGAAAATAACCCAATTTCAAAATATTTTTCATTAAGAAAATACCCAGTTCTTATTTCTCATTCATCTGGATGTCTGTTTGTAAAAATCAGAGTTAAAATGCTGAATAAATAGTACTTTTCACATGTCGAATGGGAAATTTACATTATCATACTAATTTTTAATAGTTATAACTTACATCCATGTAAATAAACACGACATTACGTTGTATTATATTTGGAAAATATCCTTTCAATCAGCGATCCTGGAAGCTCCTATGCTTCTATGCCTGTAGTTTCCAATCGATTTCAAGTAATTTTTAAAAATTCGTCCGCCATATTGGACCGCCATTTTTAATTTTTAGGAACTAACTTCATATTCGTAATCAGCGACCCTTGAATTCGGCAAGTAAGTAGTTTGTAGCGAATGTCAAGTGATTTTTAAAAAGTCGTCCGCCATATTGGATCAGCCTTTTTTAATTTTTAGAAAGTGACATGGAATTCGTAATTGGCGATCTAAAAAGCCCCTATGCATGTAGTTTCCAATGAATTTCAAGTAATTTTTAAAATGTCGTCCGTCATATTGGACCGCCATTTTGAATTTACAGAAACTAACTTTATATTGGTAATCAGCGACATTTAAAATCTGCAAGCAAGTAGTTTGTAGTGAATGTCAACTGATTTTTAAAATTTGTCCGCCATATTGGATCCACCATTTTTAATTTTCAGAAACAGATATCGAATTTATCGGCTTCGAAAACCCTCCAGAAATGAATTTTATAAAAATTTCATTATCGTTTTTATGTAGTTGTTAAATGTGTGCTCGTCTCTTGCACCATAACTCATACATGGTTGGTCAAAACGAATAAAAAATGTCGTGTAAATAAATTACCCATATAAGTATATCTCTCAAGTACAATTATGGATTGTTCAGTCGAAATAAATTATACTCTGAGGCTCGAAATCAGATCGAAAAATGCACCCCCAAAAATTCGTATTTTTCTACATATTCTTATCAAAATGATGTACAAACTTTTTTTGAAATTTTCTCATGGCTGTTCGACAGGAGACCCCAAAAATAGCAGAAATAAATATCAAAATTTCATAAGAAAAATAAATCAAATGCAATAAAATGACAAATGGTCTGCATAGATTACTTCCTGGTGCAGAAAAAAAGGCAGAATGCGGTCGTTACAATTAATTTGCTTGACGCACCTGGAAAGCGAATGTGCCGTTTCGCAGGGAATAAAGAGGGCGTTTCGAGAGTTGCAAGATTACGCTCGATCACGTAGCGCCATTTTTCGCGTATGCTTCAAGTACAATTGTGCCCTTATCTCCTTCCCTCTCGTTGTATGTCCGCTTATGTCGGTATGTCTGTCTCACTCTTACATAGGGACATGTACGCGCCCCGTCCTTGGTCGTCGCCCTCTGTCGGCGGAAAAGAGGGTCGGACTGCTAAGCGGCAAATGAGCTAAACAGCCCACGGCTAGATCTCGCATCAAAGAGGAGCGAGGCGATGCCCGAGCTAGGTGAAATTCTTGACTTTGCCCTTAGGACAGTAAATTCCCCCCCCCCCCCCTTCTAGGGGGCGAGATTGCCCCTCGTGCACCGGCCCTACACGTCTCATTCATCCCCGATAGGCAGGTCGGGGGCAAATAAAGAATGCGACGTGTAACTCCCTCCGGGCTGCACTCTCAGGACTGCAAATGTCGGAGTCTTTTGAGTTTTTCTTTTTTTTTTGTCCGGCAAAAAAAAAAATAAAAATCGAAAGAAAAACAAAGAGAAGGGAGCTCGAGAAGAAAAACGGAACGTTGACTTTGCACGAGGGTGCGATATTAAAGAATTTACTGTAACGACGTCCGGACACTTTGTCCCGGTTGCGTTAAAATGACATCAGTTTCCGCCCGCGTGAACCAACAGCCAGGTGAGACAGATAGCGTGTTTGTGTTGGGCACACACTGCTTGAGTGTTCTTTATCATTTGTTTTCTCTCCGCTGCGAATATAATCCTTCTTTGGTATATCTGAAGTTCCTTAAAATTTTTGCAGCGATAATACGACTGCTATCGAGAATAATACCCAACATTGTCCGATAAAAGAAATAGAAATTCAGTAAATTCACATCAAATGGTCTATTTATTCATTTTCAATAATTTATTTATTTCAACCCTTTTTGATTGACGTTAAAGATGTTTTAAAAAACATTCATTCTGAACTAAAATTTGCTTCTTTTGTACTTCTCAAAAGTAGATGTAGCGAAGCTTATAGACGAATGAGTCATATTTGTTGTTAAGTAAGTTAAAGTATGATTTTAATTTTGTCTGACCTCACAACTATACTCACAAAAATTCCTTTTTTTGGACTAAAATTTTTGAATGTTTACATTATTTTTCTCCGGGCCATACTGTTTCCATCGTTTATACGCCAAATTCTGCAAATGGATTGATTTCTTATTTATTTTAGGCATTTGTATTATTTGATAAGTTTCATAAAAATTTTATTTTGTGAAATTGACAATAATAATAAATATACAATTATGGATATTTCTCAGTTGAAATTTCTGCTGAAAAAAAAATGAAATGTGTTGACTGTGGTGAAACTTCTATGACAGTTGATGTAGATGAAAAAGAATGCTTTGCTTGAAAAATTATTCTCCAATGTACAGAGTGTCAAAGAAATGGATTGGAAACTCAAAAACTTGAAATTTTTTCATCGAAACGTGCAGCAAAAGAAGGAGAAAATGGTACTGGTTTTGACTTGCATTTGCGAATGGCAACTGAATTTCTGTACAAGGGGAAATTCTTCACTTCTTTTGTTGCACGTTTCGATAAAAAATTTTCAAGTTTTTGAGTTTCCATTTCATTTCTTTGACACTTTTTACATTGGAGAACAATTTTGCAAGCAAATCTATTACATTCTCTTTCACTTACATCAACTTTTATATAAGTGTCACCACAATCAACACATTTCACTTTTTTTAGCATAAATTTCAACTGAGAAATGTCCATATTTATATATTTATTATTATTGTCAATTTCACAAAATAAAATTTGTATGAAACCTATCAAATACAAATGCCTAAAATAAACAAGAAATCAATCAATTTGCAGAATTTAGCGTATAAACGATGGAAACAATATGGCCCGGCGAAAAGTAATGATCCGCTAAGAGCAGGTGAAAATTGTGTTCAAATTCAAAATGAATTGCCTAAACAAAGTTTTCAGATTGATAAGAAAGTTGAGAAACTATCTTAGAACTTGAATATCGACATTAATAAGAAGAAAACGAATATTTGGTAAAAAAATGGATTTAGTTTTACAAATTTCAATATTTTTGACGCCCATTTTTTCTATGCTACTTTTACACTTTTGAACGCTTACACCCATTTATGTAAATAGAATACAATTTTCTGAACAAATTTAGAAATTTTATAATGTAAACATTCAAAAAATTTAGTCAAAAAATGTATTTAATTTTACAATTTTTAATATTTTTGTATACCAATTTTTGTTATGCTTATTTTGTAATTTCAATCAACTTTTTATATTATTGTTAATAACCAAATTTTCTTGACCAATGTAGAGACTTTTTAACATAAAAATTCAAACATTTTAGTCGAAAAAATGTATCTAGTTTTACAAATTTTAATTGTTTTTTAACGCCAATTTTTTTCTATGTTTATTTTCTAATTTCAAACAACTTCTCGTATGGATTTCAAAAAATATTACAATTTCGAAAAAACAAAAATTCTAAACTACTCAAATATAAGATTTTGTTTGTTTGACAACCTTACATATTTTTAGGTGAAATTTTCTGATAATTTAAATTTAAGGGGGTCAAAATAAAGCTGGTGCCTCCCGTTAAGTACATACGTATAGATTTTGTTCTCGTTTTGGCGGCCATTTTGTTTCCGCCATGATCTTACATTTTAACAATGTTCAAAATATAGCTTAGTAATACAACTATATTTATCGCACTCGGAGCGCAAAATGCCATTTTCATCACACTGGGACGAAAGCAGCAACTTTTCTCCCTCTTGCGGGAGGAAAGTTGCTTCTTTTCCTCCCTGTCATGATGAAAAATCGTATACTTTCCTCGGGAAGTAAAAAAGAATGCCTCAGACTGCGTGTAATTTTCATTCATTTCATTTCAGAGGCATTCTTTATTTTACCTCCCTCGTTGAGTAATATACTATTTGTCCGTATTTTGCGGGAAGAAAAAGCAAATTCTTCCCCTAGGGGCAAAAAAGCACTTTCTTTCCCTTGGGGCAAAATAAATATACCCGGGAGCAAAATACGTTTGTCGCACTATATAAGACCAAAATAGCACGCTCTCGTATGAGAACGTAATATGTAGAACATGGGAGAATAGGGTTTGTACTCATACGAATTACTGTGCTCGCATCATTAGGAAACACCTATTTTGCTCCCTAGTTGAACAATGTATTATTATTTAGTCATGGTTTGAATCGGCAAATATTCGATTGAAAATTACACTAGATTTTTCCTGTTTTTTTTAAAGTTACATCTTCATACATACTTGATTTCTTAATTGAGATGATGTGTCCAATTTTAACGAAGGAATCCGAACGAACGCATTTAAAAAAATTCCATAATTCCATCAAATTTCTTTGCGAGTTTCATGATTAAAAACACCTTTGTAAAAGATAATAAAATTAGGACATTAGGGTGTTACTCAATTAAATAGTTTAAATGATTCATCCATAAATTAAATTACTGATTTTCTTACACTCTGAGTGCAAAATGCTATTTTGCTCCATGTATCTCGAGAGCAAAATAACACTTTGGAATGAGAAAAAAGTAAGTACAACAAGGGAGAATAGATGTTTGCAGATTTATGCGAATTGACACTCATCGACAAAACCCTATTTTGTTGCCTAGTTGCATACTGTACACTATTTCAGTTATAACATAAATTATACATTTTTCCACATGTATGCAAATTTTTGAAGTTTTCTTCAAATTTCACTTACGCTAACAAAAATAAGGTAATTTTCATTTTATGTGAAGCACAAGAAATATATAAAAATAATATAACAAATACATCTTTTCACACACAACAAAAACCCACTTGCCATAAAAATAATAAAAAAAGGACATTTTAAAAATTATACAAAATAATTGTACACATTTAAGTATATATATATATAATAATGTACTTTGAATGAATAAACAAAATGGAAATTTAAGGAACCCCATTTCATGCAAAATATGTTTCCTTCATTTGAATTCGACAAAAAAAAAATTTTCACGTCAAAGGCATGTACATTGTTCTTATACGCTCTCTTTGAAATGGAAATAAGAAAAATTATAACGTCCATTTATTCAAAGTAGAAAATAGTTTCGTTCACTTGCAGAAGTCATTTTTTAAGCTGTGAAATAATAAGAATATTAAATATATTTATAATATTTGGGTTTAAATTCGTATTTGTGTAATTCAAATTTCACTTTGTCTATTATTATAAACAACGATTAGTTTTGTTTACTTTGTATCTGTAGCGAAACTGTTTGAAAAATAATTAATTTCTTCGAAATGTAATTTATTATCCCAAAATTATTCAAATTTTCAAAATATTTTATACACATATTTTATTATTAAAATTTCAACGATTAAAAAAATGTTTGAATCTGATTTTTTACTGTCTATAGGAACGTGAAATTTCCGGTTTACCGGTGCCTTGAAAATTTAAATACAAAACATGCCCAAGGGTGAGAAAAATGTACAAATAACATTCTCGACACATTTTTCAATCAAACTTTTCCTTGGAAAATGTCCTTGCTACATTAAAGACCCTTTAGGTATAATGGACCATTTCAACTATAATTTTCCAGGATTCTGCGTAGACGCAAAAGGACGGGACAGGACGCTTTACTTTTTTTTCCATATAAATAATGCAACGAGTATACAATATCGCAAGAACAATTTAAGTTAGGAAGCGGCAACTTTTGGATTATACGCAGTTTCTGAAGTAACCTGTCCGTATATAGTATTGTTTTGCAAAAGTTCCAGCTCTGCAAAATAAATCGCAAACTTAATGCTCGCTCGCTGCAAATGCGGGATTTATTATTCTCGGCATTTACCAGCACGTAAAGATGCTCTCATTTTTCTGCATGGAATATTTAACTGCGCGTTTACAATCACTACTGAATTAACGCAGTATTAAATTAACGTTCTCCAAGTAGTTCAAGAAACTAAATATATAATAGTACTAACCTACAAATTGAATGTTTACCAATGAAATGTTTTCAGAGGGATTTGACAGGCCTTGACAGGCCTAACAATGATTATAGCCACCGTCGAAAATCATTGCCATCGTCATCTGATGTCAACTATAAACATCAACATCATCGTCATCATAATTATCGTCAGATTATTGTTATCATCATCATCATCACCATAATTGTTGTCATGATCATCATTATCAACATTCCTATGTTTACCATCCTCATGATCATCATGGTAATTTTTATCGTTGTGTTCAAATATCAACATCATCATCATCACTCCTGTCATTACCATTGACAACATCATCAGCATCATTCCTATCATTACCATTATCATCATCTCCACCATAATTGTTGTCATGATCATCATTATCCACATTCCTATGTTTACCATCCTCATGATCATCATGGTAATTTTTATCGTTATGTTCAAATATTAACATCATCATCATCACTCCTGTCATTACCAAGGACAACATCATCAGCTTCATTCCTATCATTACCGTTATCATTATCAACATGATCATTGTTATCATTATTTTTAAATATCAATATTATCAAAATCGTCATCATCATCATCCTCATGATTCCTACCATCATGATCATTGTTATCGTTATCTTTAGAGATCGCCATCATCTACGATCCTGTCGCCACCACCATGTACATGATCATCATCTTTGTTATCGTAATCTTAAAACATCGACATCAGCATAATCATCATCATTATCATTGTTTTCGTCATCGCTATCACTATCATCTTCGCCTTCGTCATCGTCAACGTTATCGTAATCACCACCAAAATTTCATTTAGCATCATGTCTTGCCATGTATTCACTATATGTATATTGGTCATGATATATTGGTAGACATTTTAAAATATAAACCGGCCCAACAATGATTTTATATGCGTAGTGTACAAGAGGTCACTATAAAAAGGAAGAAAAAAGGGGGTTTTTTAATAAAAATTACAGAATAAAATAATTACTTTTATCCGAAGAGGGCTACAATTCGAGACGCGAAACGTCATATTTTTATTATTATTTTTAATTTCATTCTGTAATTTTTATTAAAAACCCCCCTTTTTTCTTCCTTTTTATGGTGACTTTTATTACATTACTCATACAATATTATTTACAAGAGTTGAGAAATTCTATTAATTATTAAATCATCGAATATTATTGTCATTGTCATCTGATGTCAACTATGAACATCAACATCATCGTCATCTAATGCCTTCTAATCAACATCATTGTCATCATCATCATCATCATCATCATTCTCGTCAACACTTTCATCAAAATTATCATCATTTCCATCATCACCTTTCTTATCATGATCATTGTTTGCTTCATGATCATCATTATCATGAACATCAGCACCATTCAAATCATCGCCATTATCATGATCATCTTGGGGGCCCAAAAAACGTTTTAGTTTTTTCAAGTTCCATAAAAAAATTAATATTTCGTTTTTTTATAATTACTATTGGCTACTATTCAAGATATATTGGCGTTTAAGTGCTTATTTTGCTGCTGTTTTCATTCTTTACAAGTTATTCCAATCGTCGATAGTGATTTGGACAATCGTTTTCGTCTTATTCATAAGCAACGGTTAAAAATATATATAATTAAGATTTAATTTTGCGGTTAATCTTTAATACCCGTAAGAGACGAACAAAATTATTTAAACAAAAGTTAGAACACTATAATTTGATACAATGAGCACGGACCATTATTTACATTTAAAACAAAATTAGTACAACCTTTTACAGTTCCTATTTAGAGAAAGGATTAGTTGATCTATGATTCTCATGATAGATTTGGCCAAAATCGACGGGACTAGAACGAAATTGAATATAATAAATAGTGGGATACAGGAAAAACATTGAGAAGTTTTTACCATAAACTGTTGACCTTGAAAATACACAAAGAACACCATTGTTTATGGAATGGAAATACTCTACTTCAGGATCAAGCAGATCAAAACAAACGAATCTAAATAACAAACAGTTTATTTGGTCGCTGTTTACGAATATGTTCGTATACTCAAAATTCAAAATGACGAACCCAATGTGACAGACCAAAATGTCAAATCTAATGTATACCAGATAAATATTCACATTTGAGGTTTTTACTGGGCGCTGAATAAGAATTTCATGTCAGATTGTACAAATTCAAAATGACGGACCCAATGTGACCCAATACTCACAAATATTGACAAAATATATAAAATAGTCAATATTTGCATATTTATATATGGTATGACTTACAACACTGCATTAATACAATGTTCAACTGTCTGTTCAAATAGACGATTGAATAATAATGCCGCAATCGTTATCAAGCAAAGAACAATTTCACAAAGTTTTCCATTGAGCGTTTTGACAGAAACGAGGTAATAAATTAAGAATTTATCCACATAAAAGGCAAACGAATTTCTTGAAATGAAATGCCTCATTCTTGTACTTCATCATTTTTATCATGGATTTTTCATCTTTGCTCGGGATAACATTATTACGGCGCTTCGTTCCGGGTAATCTATGTAACGTCTCCATTATTGATTCAATTCGCTCCACTTAAAAGCTTCTCAAACAAAAGCTTCGCGTTCCCAGTCGTATTTCCTTCGGTTTTCTCGTCCTTTCATTTTCGCATTTCTCCCCTTTTGAATATTAACAATAACAAAACTCGAGGGGAAAAAAAAGAACACAATAAAAGGCAAGAAAAGTTCCAAAACGTAGGACGGTAAGTAAAGGCTTCAAGGAACTTGAGGAAAACTGGGTTACCGAAGGTCGGGGAAAATTCGGTGAAAGTTCTCAACTTTGGCCAATTGCCCTTTGCAACCAAATGAAATCTTGACGAACGTCGAGAGATGTATAAAGGAAAATCCCCGAAACCTTTCACTGGAACATCCATCCGAGTTTCAGAAAGGCGTAATGAGTTACAGTGATCTTCGAACTTTTTTCAAAACCAATCGAAAACCTTATTTCAAAAGAATAAGGCCAATCTTTCATTGTAATCTTGTTGTACTAAAAAATTGGAACTTTTCTGTTTCTCGTTTTAGCTCAAAAGCATTTTATATTCTAATTCTTATATACTCTAGATTTTACGTGGGATTAGTACAGGAATAGTTTATTTATGTCGCTAATAATGTTTTGTGTTGAAAACTGATTCGTGAGTCTTTTCAACAACTTCTATTTTTTATTCTCTATTCTCCATATTATTATACTCCTCATGTTTTTCATTGGGTGGAATTTTTAGTATAATTTTAGTGACCAAGTAAAAATGTTGATATAATTCGTTCGGTTTTCTCGAAAAAATCAGCCATCATTAGTTATAATCTATGCATCTTTGAAAACTATCGATAAGAAGGAAGTTTGAATCCTTAACAGTTGTTTAACACATTATTTTTGTAGGTCTCAATTTTTGTTTTATTTCAAGAACTAATATTACTTTCTAAGGCAACTGATTTAAAAGCTTAAAAAAAAAATACTTTATGTACGTCTTTTCGGTGCGTAAAATACAATCGAGTGCGTAAAGTTTACTTTACGCACGAGTTTACTTTACGCACCGAAAAGCCGTACGTAAACAATATTTCGGCACACGTGTGTATGTGTAAAGTTCTTTACGCATACGCACTTGTATCGAAAACTACTATTCTCGCTTCAATAATATCATTATTAGTACAAATAAAATTTTTGGAAACGTTATTAAATATTTTTGTTAAACACAGTTATTGTCCTTTTTTTCAACTACAATATAGCAAATTGCTGATAACATACTGATTTTAGTAAAGATTCGTTATATTAATTATATTTGTTGTCTTCAAAATCTCAACTAATTCCACGCCATAGTATACAGATATTTCTCCAAAAAAGTGGAAATGTAGTTAAGCACAAACTACCCCATCTTGTTTAACTCCGATGAGTATTCGAGTAAAATTATGTGATGTATATTAATACTGAACTTTCCGAGGAAGCACTAGTATTTGCACGTAAAGTTTTGTGTAATTCTTACTTTACAGTTATCCTTTTAACTTTTAATTAATGTCAGACTTAATTAATATACAGAAGTTTCAATAAATAAATTCAATGCTGGTTTTATTTTATATTTTAACTTTTTATTTACTTTTTTTTTTATTTATCTCATTAATGAATTTATACGAAGTTGTTATATCACCTCATTTAATTAAACATCGTGACGATAAATCAATTACATGCGACGACATGAAATTCGAGAAAATTAGAATGATAAGAACATCAGATCTTAAATCTCTTGATATTTTGATCTATAGAAATTCAGTCAATTCTCATTTTATTTAATAATTTATAATATAATCCAAAATGGAAAGCCTATGACATATTTTAGTAATTTGCTGCTATTTTAACTTTTTTGCCAATTTTAACTTTTAAAAATATTAATTATTTTTTCATCTTACATTTATTATAAACATCAGAGTAAAAAAATGTACTATTTAATTTATCTCAGAATAAAAGTAAACCAGACAAAAGTAGTGATCATATTTGTTTAATTTCTTGCTTAATATCCCGTAAAAATTGTACGCATTTTAATATTTGCAACAATGTCACTGCTGATATGTTGCTTTTAAAAATATAACTTGAAATTTTTATAGATTAGATTAGCTTTAATTTAGACAAAAAATTATCACTACATTTTCTAAAATTTATATTTCATTTATTGAACGTATTAACATTTATAAAACTCTTTTAAATGTGTTATTTCGACATTTTATTTGGGATTAAATGTTAGGAAAGAAATGGACTTTACGCGAAAGTCTGAACTTTCTTAGAAAAAGTCAGCTGCTAGAGCCAAGAATGTTTTATCTTTATAACGTCTTTTTTTATTAACACATCAATATTAAGTCGGTCAAGAATCGTCTATAATGTATTGTTCATTTTTCTTATAACCTCGGCAAAAAATAGTTAATTTAACTATATGAAAAATAGCTAACGCAAGGAACTAGTTTGCAGAAATGACGAACCAGCCACGCTTGAACGAACTATTGTGAACTTTTTAACGTTTTAACTATAAAAAATGGTAAAATTGACAATATTTTTTTGCTGCCTTAGTAATGTTATGTGTTTAATTCCATCCTATATAATCCATCTAAAAAAAATAATATGTTCCGTTATTTCCATTCTTGAAGGAACTATTTTCATAAATATTTAGTATTTTTTTAGTAGATTGAATAAGAGTATGGTGTAATAAAGACGACATATCTTATTCGATGTCGCGAAAAGTTACATGGAATCACGATATAATACATCAGATAGAATTTATTACTACTAATCTGTAAACACGACCGTAAACAAGTCACATGAAGACGACCGTGGGGGGGGGGGTCAATAATATAGTTATGGAAACGACATTTTGGCAGTTAATTCTACCAAATTTAAAAACATTTTTTAGAGTCTAACTACCTAGTACACTAAAAACTCTTTAACATGCTGGAGCGATATATTTTTAATTGAATTTAGCAGAACTAACTACAACTTAGAACGTTTTCTTGAAGCGTATTTAACTAATCTGCGTAGTTAAAAAGTAGTCAAATCAACTGAGAATTTTTCTAGAAATGTTGTTTATTGGAATTATTTTTAGTGCAGCTATTGGTGGTTTCTTTTTTATTATATTAGTGCATGTCTTTGTGAGTTTTATGCGTAGTATAGCATTTCTTGATCTCCATTCATTCGGAATACTTGTTGTTTACTGGGTAAATAATATTAACTTAAGTAGAAATAGTAAAATTAACAACATCAATAAAGTTACACTAACAAAAAAAGAATTTCTTTTAAGTACTCTCGACTCAGCTTCTCAATGGTAGTTGAATTTGTCAAGTAAATTTTTTTTAGTGTAGGAAAATACTACTTTAATTAGTTAGGACGAGACGAATATGTTACCATTTAACTATTTCGAATAGTTGATTTAAGGAATTAAAATAGTTATGTTACAACAAAATACGTGTAAATAGTATCTTTGCTACTTTTTTCAGTTTTTTCAAAAAGAAGTAAGAAATAAATTCCTTTATTTCTTAGTATAAGCCCGAGGAAAAGCAAAAAGTACAATTTCGTAATCAGTTTACTTATTACCGACATACAATGATATTATTATAAATCAATTTTATAATGATATTAAATATTTTTCAAAGAAAATTTGTTTACCCAACATATAAAATGGAACTTTTGAAAATGACATTCGAAATTCCAAGAACTTGAATGCTTATTTGATAATTTGATAAGTTATTATTTTCTTTTTGATTTAATTGTTTACAATATTATCTAAAAATAAAAAATATTCATAATACAAAAATACTGAGGACAAGTGAAAGCTTCTATATCTTGCAAAAACGAATAAATGTTTATGTTGTACGTTATCTTATTACCAGTAACATATTTAACAACAAAATTCCCAAATTATAATATATTTGCCAACAATAAAATACTCCTGTTTTTCTATTATAAAAACTATTCTTTTATAACAATTTATTTAAAACAATTTTCTCGAAATTGGGTTTAGACAAAATCTGACTACGCCATTCGATTCTAGACGAAAAATAACATAGAAAAATGTATAAATTTGTGTTAAAAGTCATCCATTTGTTGTTAAAAACAATAATCAAACGATTAACCCGGGACAAAGAAATTTGCCACTGCGAATGATCGTTATCCCACCTTTATTAAAATTATTATAAACAATTAAAATTTATCAACAAAAAAGAAGAGTCTTATATTTTTGACAATTATCCTATTTACAACATTTTGGCGCAATTGAGTCCTTAATGGGTTAAAAAATAGTACATTACGATACAAGTGCGCTAAGTGGGTAATTTGCGCCCGAGTGAAACAAGTTCGAAATACCATTATATAGTATGGTATTTTTAAATTCAATTTCGCATACTGTTTATAGTGCACTTCGCATACTCCAATCAGTGCGTAAATAATTTCTCTCACAAGATTGAATAACAAAAAATACTTGAATAACCTTAAATGAAAATTGTTATTTGATTCATGTAAACGAATTTTGGATATTTTAGTTGTAAATATTTTGTTATAACCAGTACAGTCCTCCCTCCGTCATTATTTCCATCCATAATTGTTGTCTTTTTAATTCCATCCGGAATTGTAGGAATAGGAATAATGCTCTCAAAATATTCCGTAATTGTCCAGGTGCCACCCCCCCCCCCCTTGAGGTGCACATAAGAAGAAAGGCACACTGGCGCATGCGCACGTACGTACTACTAACTGTCTCATTCGTGGAGAAGGAGAAGTAGGGGCAGGAACGGCAGACAAACAATTATGAGCATGTCACATTAAAAGTATGTTCTCCAACAAAAAAATACATTCTCTCATATTTAATATCAGATTGAACGCTAATGATTAAGAAAGTTCTAAAAGTTTTATTTCAGCGCCATAATCTACCGTAAACATTGACCAGCCTTTATGAGATAGACTGTAATAAGGTAATCTGAATTGAAATGTTCATAATTGAAAATGATTTCGAAAACTACAATAATTTTACACTTATTTTTCATATTTGGGATTTCCCATTTACAGTAAAAACAACTTAAGCAGGTCGGAATACATTTTTGGAATATGAAAATCAAATAATCTTTTCACTATTAATTACTGAATCAATCCTAAGATATTTGTGAATATTCAGCTAGTCCACAAATAGTAATTGGAAGCAAACTATAAACAATTGATTTTATCAGAATATTGAGACATAATATGCTTATAAAATGTGAATTATCATTATTTTCCGAATCCCCACGACGGTGATTATTATCGCCGACGAATTCCAATTTCATTCCATTGTTTTCTTCTCCCCTAACAGCTAGGAAATCAAAAGCTAACCCGGATAATTGACTGAGTAAGATAATCCTGTTAATATTGACATATACAACTGAAACTCCAAACAATTCAAGCTCAATACTACATTGTATTATTCAATAGTCAACTATTTCAGTGGATGTGAATATTCTACACGTTGATGATGACGAGACTGTAACTACTAGTTAAATAAACTTGTTATGATTTATTAAGAAACATTGATTTTATATTATAATTGTCTTTTAATTGACAATTAAGAAAGAAGTATCCAGTCATAATGCAACGGAGCGAAGGATCTGACGGTCGTTATGTAACAATTTATTGCATAGGTTATGCAATTAATTTTAAATAATTGAACTAATTCTATTGCATTATATTAAAATATTAATTTAGACACTAGCAATATTGAACCTAAAGGCAAACACCCTTAAAGAAGGCCCTTTGGAACTAATTGCAACTAATGGTTTTGGTAGCTACCACTTTCAAAAATAACTTCTACATCTTTTAAAATAAGTCGCTGATTTCTTTTGTTAATTTGCATCGAACTAAACCAAACAAAATATGTGATGTCTCGTATTCAATAGTAATTCGTTAATAATTACCTAATAAATTAACCGTAATAATAGTATTCCTTAGTAATTACCTAATCTTATTAAATGTTTTCGTAAAGTATTTAGTCAAGATTTTAAAATAAAGGAAAGGTTTAATTTTTCTTTATGTCAAGACCATTACTATTCACCCTCATAAGTTTAAAAAAATTTATGCCGTAAACACTTCAACTATTTTAGTTCACAAAAATACTACTAAAAATATACAGAATTATGGTTCGCTAAAATACGAACAATTTTTATAAATTAAATCTCCTGGATAAAAATAATTTTTGTTTTACTATAATTTGTAATAAAAATATTGTAATCCATCGAATTAAATTTTATGCAAGAGAAACTCGTTTTTTATGTTTCAAAGAATTATTACAATCGCACAATAGATATAGAAGTAGCAATATCGAGACAATTATTTCAGTGCAGCGAACGTTTAATCGCGAAAGTTTGTTCAACCGCCATCTCATAAACTAGTACGTGATCCTACGTTCGAACATGGTTCGAAAATACCTTTATTAATGTAGTAATTCGCAGCTCTTAAGTAATTTTGCCCCTGAGGGCGAAACCTGAATCGACTCTTTCACTTTGGTATAAATTCAACCAGTAAATCTCCGCACCAAGGGACTGTAACTTGTATCCAGAATCCGTAAAATATAAATTCGAAAAGATTTCGATTTAGTGTAAAATTCAAAATGAAAGAATTATATTAATAAATAAACATTTCCGCTTGGAACATTTTTCCATTTTTCCATATATTAGTGCAGTACACGTACTCACTCTGATGAAGTGAATTTGGACTCTAAGCGACAGTGAAAAATGAGAAACGCCGACTGGAGTGAATATCCACTTTTATTTCACTTCATTTCAAATAAAGTAAGTGAGTTTGAAACTTTCATTCTCATTCTACAACAAAAAATAACTCAATTAAGATATTTTGTCACGGTTTTTCTTTATTTCAACAAAAAATTCTTTGAATCCGCTATATTAGAGAAAATGTGGATTTCATAGTCCATGCTAATAAAAAGCTGCAAAATGCTAAATAAATTTTTATAAAATAAATAAGATACGCAACTTTTCTTAGTGAGAGCAAAATAGAACCGCCAGAGTCGTGAACGCACCTAGCGGTAGCAAAAGTAGTTGCTTCTCCCCCACACTTAAAAAATTCCTACTATTCATAGAGAAATTAAAATATTAACTTTTTAGAGTCGAATTTCACTAAATCCACTGTTATCGGAGTAATTTTTCTCGGCACTCTTAACAAAAAATTCTCACTAATAATCTACTTTTTGAGTTTAGTGTTTTAATAATGAAAATTCAAACAGTTTTATGAGTATTCCCTAAGAACTTTCGTTTTATTCATTAGTAAAATAAATGTTATTACTAAAGTCGCATACGTTCTATTTTCCATGTTATAGTAATCAGTTAGAACAATATTAAACTTATGACTAAACGTTGGCTTGCTTTAAGTTTCAATTAAATTTCACCTCAGAAGTGTAACAACAAACATGTGGAAGTGCTTCACATAAATTTTCAAAACTTTCTTCTCGTACTAAGATTTTGAAATCTAAACTTTGTTAGTTAATATTTTATAATGAAATTTCAATACTAATAACCATTTATTTTTTATCACGAAATTTGAATTTAATTGCCTTTCTGTATATTTATGATAGTACTAAATGCGATATTAAAATTATTTCAAAATTACCATTTTTTTTTCAAACATGAAAAAAAAAATTAATTAAAAGTCTTTTTTCGAAAATTCGTCATTAGTTTTTTGAAAAGTCTGCATTGTAAAACATATTGTATTGTCTAAATAAAAGGATAGGAATTGTGTGCATTTCGTACTTGGAGGGTAAAAAAACAACTTCTATCTTTTACAGATTGAAATGAGTAAAGTTATTTGAGTACAGTCAAATACACGATAAGCGATCGCAGCGCCATATATGCCTAGTATTTTCTATTTATTCTAAAAATATTTTCCTTAATCCCCTCTCTTCCCACTCTACTTAAGATTTGTATACCCGGTTGGTGCTTCCATTTTTTATGAAATTGTTTTCCATGTATATCAAATCACTTTTTAGTCAACATATTAAAAACGATTGAAACTACCCAATAACCAAGATGTATAGAAAATATAAGACATCATTCAGATATATAAAAAAAAAAATGTTATAAAAAAATTAACCTACAGATTAAAAATCGTAAACAAATGTGGATAATTATTGTGTCTCCGTTTATTTTTAACTCAGTTTACCCTTTTTTTCATTATTTACATCAGAATATCTTATGGCATTTTAGATCATTTTAAACGCACTATTTTTAATTATAAACAAATAAGAAAAAAACTTGTCCCGGCGGGGAATCGAACTCGGGTCTCTCTATTAGTACGCAAACGCCTTAACCGCTACGCTACGCTGTAAGTATACATGTGGAAGAGAGCGCTCTTATGAGCTCTCTGTTTAAAATACGTAATTTAGACGACTTTTCGTAAGGTATCTTTTAGATACCTATTGCAAAAAATCCCTGACTAAAATGGCCAAAAGACACCTTTTAGACATGCATTCATGAAAATGTTTATGTATCTTATTTTATGAATGGTGAATTTGAGAAAACGGTTTGCCACTGTTAAAAATTAAATTAAAAGATGTTGCAAGCAAATTTAGTATACAGTGAAAATTCCTTTGGGAAATTAAGATCGTCACTCCAATGGAGATATCAATATCGACGTCGATTAAAAGTTCATCCAGTGACATAAAATTCTTACTCGCGGCTGCCTTTACATATTCCGGATCAAACTTCCTTAGAAAGAAAGTTAATTATTCGAACTTGCGATTATATAACTGTAAGTGCTATCGACCGTAATGGAAGGACTCGTTTTAAGCCATCTTACAGAAGCTTTGAGAAAGGATATTCCCGAGTGCTCTGCACAAAGATACCTTGCTAATTTTCAGAAGTCGATTAATAATAATTAGTATGATATCGCGAGACACGTCGATCGCTTATATAAATAAGTAGATTACTAAAGATTACCTTCAATTTCAGAATAACAATGGGTATTTTCTAAGATAAAAAATTTATGTTTTTTAAATTTAATAAGTGTTTCAAAAGTAAGTAAATTGTCAAAAAAAAGACCCACTTTTACGAACTAATAATACAGTTTTTCAAAACAATATTAACACAAGTAACAACTATCTATGTAAATTACCACATTATGGAAGAAGATGGAATATTTACTTTATCATTTTAATTTTGTCTCACGTTTATTCTATAGGAATTTTTTCAAACATTTTTGATCACGTTTTTATTTAAAAAAAAATAACGGCCGAACGCGTAAGATTCTATGTACCGGGACTTAACCCTAGAACCTTTCGGTTACTATATATAAAATAATCAAGTTTATGATGTGCCAAACTTTCTAGAAGCTAAAGTATACTTAATATAATTGAAGAAGTTGACGAATTATTATACATGTCGAATACAGATTAAATCAAGTCTGAAAAACTCTATTTTTTACAATCTGCATGCAAAAAAGAAATGTTAAACAAAAAATTAAAATGAAGTTCCATGATGTCTAAAATTTTCTGGAAGGCAGTGCTGGCCCAAACTGTTATAATAGAGAAAATTATAAAGTCAATTTTTCTAAGAGATATTATATTAATTTGGATCTTTCATATTAATATGAATAATCCCTGTGTTATTTTAAGGGGGAAACATTTTTTGTTCTCAACCGCTGAGAAGCGTCTATGCATAGAGAGATTTGGTAGTTTCAAAGGGATCCAAAACCCAACTAAAAACAGAGGTGGTACTCGCTAAAGTTAGAGAACAAAGATTCCTGAACGACTTATAACAACGTAGCAATGGTGACTGGAAACCAAACTGTACTAAAATAATACTGACAAAATTATACCATATTATTGTCATCGTTTCTAAAATCATCTATGAAAATAAAAAACAAGCTATTAAAATTTGTTTAATAACATTTCAAGATAATAAGCAATGCCATAAATTGTATATTATTGATTTCAACGGTCAAGAAATATTGTATTTTGTTTTAAATAAGGTTTTACAAACATTTCAAGATATCCTAAAAAACTACTCAGAAAGACTCATAAAGGAATCTTGCACAACAGTCTTACTTTGATTTTAAGAGCTCATCGAGATATCCCAGATATAATGTCAAAGGAAACGGGCCATTAATTACCCAATCAAAATGGAGTCCTCTATGAAATTTTGTTTGAAAATTTCCAAACGCTCTAACTCAAAAACTATCAGCCATTATGATTTTTAAAAAATGCTAAAAATGAAAAGTTCTTAGAACTCATTGACAAATACACTGCAATTGTTTCAAATTTGTTTAATGATATTTCGAGAAATTATGTTTGAAAACGAGAAATTACGTTTTAAAAAAAATCATAATAGTAGAGGCAATATTTTATTCATATAAACAAATATTTTAAGAATTATTTTTAAACAAAATTCGTTTACTTGCTAAAAACTAAAAGTGATCTGACGATTATGGAGCTTAGTTTTGTCTCTTCGCATTTAAATAGACCGATTTTATTATTAAAACAAAAAATTTAGAAACAAATCGTCGGTAGTATGTGTACAATTTTATTTACATATAAACATATACAAAGAATTATTAATGAAATTACGTACAAAAATTGAGAATTTAGCGCGATTACGGAGTGGAATATTCTTTCTGTCGATGACGACTGTGGAACTGAAAATCGTGCTTGCAATGAATATTTACTACTTTTTATCGTATTTCGTGAGTCTTTTTGCCATATTTATAGTGCGAGCACTGTTTACATTTGTATTGTTTATTTAATAGGTATTACGTGTTTTTGTGACCCGTTAAACATAACACACAAATATTAATAAAGTAAGCCTTTAATAACATTTTTACGGGTTTCAAAACCGAGAACAATAATAAAAGAATATGATCCCTCATTTTATACGAAACAAAAAAGTTCTTTAGCAAAATTTCATCCGTTGCTTAGAATTTAAATGACAAGCATTTTATTATCAACCAATCCACGCGGGCTTACAAGGTCACGTGACGCATTTCAGCGGATATCCCTCGTTCTCAATTTTAAAAACGTTGTATGGTGAAAACTAGGCGTTCCATGATATTTTGGTACCGAACTTTCTGGTTTGAAATTAAACGGAGAATAACTTCCTATACATTAATAAAATAATTTTAAAAAAATGTATATATATGGTGTATAATAACAGAAGAAGATCCTTATGTTTAAAAGATTGTTATATTATGTTATATGTAAAAATTTCCTATCCGTTATTGAAGTTCTAATGAAACCACTGAAATTAATTAAAAAATGAAGCTACGAATACAAACATTCATTAAGATTTTATGCTAGTAAAAAAAAGTTTGAAATTTAAATATTTACTAACTGATCTAAAATACGAATTCATTTGTACGTTCGTTTAATTACGTATTGTTGCAGTGCAAGAAATTTCGAAAAACATGAGATTATATAAAACACAAAATGGCTATCGCATAAAAAATTGAGGTTGCTTAAAGATGTCTTTAAAAGAATTCAGATAAAACGCACAAAACCACGATAAAAAAGTACATTTTTCTTTGATGATAAAAAAACCATTGTGATTGTTTTAAAAACCTTTTTATTATTATCCTTTTACTAGAAATTTATACCGATTTTTCACACATTTGAAATCAATCCCCAAAATATAGACGCAAAGAAATGTCGACTAATGTTTTCTCTAAATTTCGTGAAATGGAAAAGTCACTTATCATGGAGTGATAATCGACCTCCTCTATAGTGAAAGATTAAATTTTCACTCCATACAGAGTTTACAGACACACTCAGCGCGTGAACATTTACTTTTTCTCGAAGGTGGCTCAATTTTCACTACATAGTTAAAATTGACAAAAATATGAAACTACTAAGGTTTACTATCTACAAATAGCAAACTTTAAATATGACATGCTTTACTATCTAAAAAATTTAAAATATATTTATTAAGTATTTTTGGTAACTAATGAAAACAATCATCTGTATAGTAATTGCAACCTTCAACGTAATTGAGTATGATCATAAAAATATGCTAAAGACTAGTATCTTCTGGGCTACTTATTCTTCCGATCTTTGTCTGCTGAAGCTACTACATGAATGTTATCGATTCACTTCCTTTACGATGTCAATGTGTCATTCGTCGAGCCTACTAATTAGCTTGTTGCCACCATTCTAACTAGTTTTTAGCTAGTATGTACAACTAACCACATAATATCCATTTTGAAAACTGTCCTATTACCAGGAATATAAAAATGCAATGACATTACCCACAATCTCGTGGTAACCGTCAAACAATACAAAACGGAGCCAGTTGCAAGTACCGCACTGGTCTTTTAGTTTACGGAAATTTGATCCACCTTTTCCAGGTAGGGGATATAAAGCCTCGACCGACTCGCTGGGACAGTATGCACTACTTCTACGTAAAAGCTAGGAAAGCTATTCCCCGTTTATAGGCGCACGTAGACTCCACAGAAAGCACTCAAGAAATTGCATATTACAGGGCCGTAATCGATATTTGATTTACCTCTTTTACCTAAGCTATATCGCCTCTGCATATATAGGGTACATATAGAAGAGGCGTGCACATCGGATAACGCTCGTCCCTAATGCGCGGCATTACGTCGAGACACTTTTTAATTTATTAACGAATACGGCTGCCGGCCGCTAGAGGGGGAATAGCAAACGTCCCATGTTGTCTCAAGAAGATCGAAATATTATTTCAATGAAAAAAAAAACTCATCTCGATTGCTCGGGGAGAAAGAACAGCACGTAAAATGGAAATCGCCATTCAATATACATATAATAACTCATTTGCCCAAGGAAATTGTTCTAAGGGAAATAAAGGATTTCCCGGCTTTTTCTCGGATGGAAAATTCATATTTTATGATTGCATTAAAAAATCCATTGTGTCAGTTAAGATAACCTTATAATAGCTTTTCCATTACTTCTTATGAAACAGAACAAATATTAATGAAGTGAGTCTTCAACGACATTTTTATATACAGGTTTCAAAACGAAAAACAATAATAGAAGAATATGATCCCTCATTCTATACCAAAGAAAAAAGTTCTTTAGTAAATTTTCATCCGTTGCTTAGAATTTAAATGGCAAGCGTTTTATTATCAACCAATCAATGCGGGCCTACTAGGTCACGTGACGCATGTCAGCTGATGTCCCTACTTCTCAGGTTTAAAGACGTTCTATAGTCAAAACTAGGCGATCCATGAAATTTTGGTAAGGAACTTTCTGGTATGAAATTAAACGAATAATAACTTCCTGCACATTAAATCACTTTAAACAACAAATATATTACGGAGTTTAAAATAAGTATATAATAACAGAAGAAGATAATCCTTCACTGCATATTAAACAAAAAAGTCCTTTAGCAAAATTTCTTCCGGTGCTTTGAATGTAAATGACAAGCATTTATTAAACCGACCAATCAACATACTGACGCGACGTCACGTGATGCACATCAATTACCGTTCCTATTGGTCAGCTTTAAAAGCGCTCTACTGTTAAATCTACGCATCCGATGAAATTTTGGTAAAAGACTTTCTGGTTTGAAATTAGACAAAGAATCGGTTCCTGCACAAATTAACTATAATGTTTCTAACTAGTGTTTGACAAGACGAGATAGAAATAGCTACAGAAAGGAGCAAAGACAGATTGAAACATGAATAGATGATTAAATATTTCCTGAGTTTAAAATGAAAACTTTCTGTCCTCGGGGAATAATGGCGACGGGCACGTAGTCGAACGGTGGCACTCTGCTCTGCCAAGTCGTAAGTTCCAAATGCGGTAGGAAGTTTTCGCCAGATGGAGTTTTCCTATGATGGCTGTCTATCGGATGTCTTTATACGTCCCGCACCTTAATCAGGCCTTTAGCAGTGCATGCCATACATGTTCCTGGCAATCCTCCCGAAGTTCCGAAGCCTACGAAAAGACATTAAAAGATCCCCGCTTCCACAAAGATACCGCAGTCACGAATATCTCCATTGAGGACTGTTCCTTTGACGTGCTCTACCTCGGGGATCAAAATCCCAGCATGCATAACTACCTCCATAAGCTTCAAACGTGTACGTTTCAATGGCGATTTATTGATACAATTTCAGATGCTTACGGTTGAAAAAGAAAGGATTGTAAATGTCAAAATTGTGGTGATTATATCCAAACAGATTTCGTTGGTGTAATTCTTTTTAAATGTGAGTAGTTCTTCAAACGAGGGGATTTTGAACGATCGAATTTGTTATTAATTTTGAAAATAAACCATGTTATTCATCAGGAAAATTGTAAAACTTTATCGTTTCGATTATATCACTGAAAATAATCCAATTTCAAGATATTTTTCATTCTAAAAATTCGCATGAAAATGGTAACTTCTCATTCATCTGGTTCTTTTGTAAAAAAACACCGAGTAAATATTACTTTTCACGTATCGACTGACAAATTTACATCATTGTACTAATTTTTAGTAGTTGTACCTCTTATTCATGCAAATAAACGCTAGAATAGCGTAATATTTTATTTAAAAATTATCCTCTTAAATTTTATCTATCAAATTTGTTAACCAAAGTAAATACGATAAAATTATTAAGAATCTACATTCCGATTAGTTACCATTCTAATGATTAAATAATGTCAACTAAATACGATCACACAAGCCTTCTACTAATTGTAAGTCCGAGTTTCTATAAACCAACGTAGCGAAAATATTACGAGAGGATCTAACAATCCGTAAGGCGGCGCCTGTGTCTTCTGGAGACCTCCCAGTACCCATAGATAGTCCCGAACGCACACGGAAACCGTCGAGAATCTCCGAGTGAGTTAACGAAAACTCTACTGATGTCGTTTTTAATTATTTGTAGATGTTTCGTCCAAACTATGCTGTCCTTGTGTTCATGTATTTTAAATTTAACTAAGTAACCAAGTAAATTATATTTTTTCAAATAACTAAATTAGTAGAACTACTTCCGACTAGTAACTGCAAGTAAGTTAAATTACAATTAACATTTCTGCACTGTATTAACGCTCTATAAAACATTACACTAAGAAACAACTTCCGAAAAACATTGTTAAAAATATAATTTTGGACAAATCAATGTGCTACATTAATTGAACATTTTTAATAGTGTGTATGAAAAGAAAATCATTTTATTGGAAAATGTATAAATTGTTCGTTACAAGCCAATATCTTTTTCAAATTAAACAGTGAAACATAAATATTATTATTTTTTCAATTTGTACACAGTAACCGTGCTTTGTAAATAAATGCTAATGATTAATAAATTTTAATTAATTTATTAAAACTATTTAATTATAGAATGCGACTTGTTAAATTTCATAAACTTTCCTAATTACAAGTTAATAAACGCAAATGTATAACAAAAAATAAGAGTGTATATTTGTAAAATTCTGTAATTAATACTAATTTGATTCAATTAAAAATTTTACTGAAGCAAATAAACGTTTCATGTTTTTACCCTCGACAAAAATTGTTAATATTAATGGTATATTCCAAGTAGCCAATTTGTATGCGTGTACTAATTGTAATTTAGAGAGAATTAATTACGAGGTATTTAATTAAAAAATCTTATCAATAACTTTAGTATAACCATTTTAGTTAGTAATAATTTATTTTGTTAATCGCGAGCAAGAATCAAATCAAAGTATAAAATTTAATCAGAACCGATTCCTCTGTAAATTTTTAAATACATTTGTGGATTCATCGTATGTAACAATTTTATTTAAAAAAACTACTTTTGGTATCGTAATGCTCTAATCAACCTTGTGTTTTGCAATCAATCTCTATATTGATTATTTACAAGCCAATTATTGGGTTCATAACAAATTAACACAACGTGAAAAGATTTTATAAATGGAGGCATTTTAAAATAAAATGTTGTCACTAATTTGAAGTAACCGCTGTTTTAACAATATTCAACATTGAGTAATTAAAAACGAATATAATAATCTCGAAGTAGTGATAAGAAATAAAAAATTTTGTCAGAGAAATCTGTCGACCATAAACACGATATAAAATCATTTTTGGGTCATTTTAATCAAATGTAGACAAAAGTACTTGTTATTAGAGTAAACATAAGACAGCAACAACGTACATGAAATCAAAGGATTAATCTAAAACATTTCAAATTGACTGTATTATTTAAAAATTCAAATTAATGAAAATCTTTTTCATTTTTTAATTCGAACGTCAATAAACAGATTATATATTTTTTAATGCATCTAATGAGTAAAATTTGTTTTCTCTTTAATCCCAATATAAATTACAGGGATTTGTTAATTAAAACGTTAAATAATATTTTTATTTACGGTAATAAAATTAGAAAAACTACTATTTTATTAGTCGAATTATTATAATTTTAATATAGTATAATTTTATAAATAAATGTTTCATTATAAAATTAAAATGAATTGAAATAATTTTAAATTAGTATAATTTTATTAATTCAGATTTAGGAAGTACATTATTTTTTACGATTCATTACTGACATAATCTTTGAAAAAATGTAAATAAAGTCCAAGGGGGGAGGCTAATAACGCCAAAGCTGAGGTGGTTCGGATTCCGCCTTCATAAACTGTAGGTCCCGTCGCGATTTAGTCCCATCGGGGTTCAGAAAAGTCGACTTAAAATAATATTAAAAAAAAAAGTCCAAGGGGCTGACACTTCCGACGTATCGCTACGAAAATTCGTGATACCCTCATTGAAGCCAAAACGAGAGGATCTAACAATCCGCATGGCGCCGCCTGTGACTTCTAGAGATGCCCCCACTACCCGCCGATAATCCCGAACGAGCACGGAAACCCCCGATGATCTCCGAATGTGCTATCGGATCCTCTACTTACGTCGTTTTTAGTTGTTTGTAATGTGAAATTGTCTGCGAAATTTTCAGATTCATAAACGTATCCATTTTGTGCATTTCTGCACATAGGACATTCATGCCAATCCCGCCACATTTTTAGTAACATTTTTTAATTTCAGTTTTACCTACCTGAACTAGTTTGGAGGTAAAAATTTTGCCCAGATAACTTTTTTACCAGATAAAAAAATTTAATTCCGCCTCAAAATTTTAGAGCATATTTTTTTCCTTTGTTGAAATGAGAACTTGCGTTTTGTTTTATTTATTTAAACATAATAATATTGACAAAATCATTCACACAAATATTTTTCGACATTTTCTGTGCTCTTTCGCATTAAAATATAAATTTTTAAAGTTACAAAATAAGACCAAAAAAGTGTATTAAATTTTTCAATCTACATTTTCAGTTGTTTGGATATCTTCAAAAATTCTGAAAAAGCATACATATAGAGTAAAACTATTCATAATATGAATAATATAAAATAATATATATAATAATATATAATTTCTGATGGCAATTTTTATAAGTGAAATTGACATTTTAATTTGACCTTCAAAAAGTAAGTCCCCTGAATTATATAGAAACCTATGTAACTCGGGGGCCAACTTTCTTCAGATTCAATCGTTTATATTTCCGTTGTATATTATTGAATCGGAATGTTTTTTTGTTTTCTTTTTAAAGGTAATTTAATTCCAAGAGGTTTCAGGAGAAATTATCAAATTAGAGATACACTTCTCCTAATTATTTAAAAAAACCGAGGACTATACGCGGACATTTAGACGTCCTCAGGAGCTCCTCAGGACATCCCGGCATGGATTGTATTGTTTGAGATTATGTCTTGAACACTCATTTATTAAAATAAACTAGTTCTACAAATATACAGCCTTTACTTTATTAAAAACACAATATATTAAATAACATAATAATCCCGCTATATTTATTCAATTGGTTCCATGCCTTTCCCTCTCGTTTCGTTATATTTACCAAAAGAAGGGGAGGGTCGCTTCTCCTACTCCTCTTAGTCGCGTTATGTCTGTGACGTCACAGCAGGCCCTTCCTGAGGCCCCAGCCCGTAAGGTGGGGGAATAGAAAGCGGCCACAGGTAAATATAACGGGACGGAATCAGGACTCCACTGTAGTACATTACGTTACTAGTCCTTTTTGACTCCATGAGGAAACAGTGTGTGAAATCGAACTTCGTACACAGGGTAATAATTCTTTAAGTATCTACTATAAAGAAATACATTCAAAAAGGAACAAAATGACAAAATAAAATATGATATAACAATGATTAGATCGACAAAATCGTTAGAGTTGTAACAGTTTAGCAGTGCTCATTTGAAAGCCAGGGGAAATATAGCGGATACCCATAAACAGCAATAAAAGCTTGATATGGCGTTTGCGTTAGGTTGTAACGGGCGGAATATTGCGTTCGCCATGAGCGGAGTCTCCAATGCATTTCAATATTACAAGATTACGAAATGAAGGCAGTAGCTGAATGTACCTAATTTTAGTCGGGAAATGTGGGGAAAAGAAGACGTGTCGACATGCAGCAAGATTACGAGTGCGGTAATGTTCCGTTTATTTGCTTCGAGGGTTTCTTCTGGAGAAAATGACCTCTCCCCAACGAGTTCCTTACGCACTTACGTACACGTTTCTCAGATATAGTTTGACTTTTTATTATTCTCTTTTTACTATTGTTTCTAAAAACTTTCCTTTTACTATTATTTTAAAAAAGTTTATTTTTCACGAGGCACAATAATTAGTCGACGTTGTGCTTTTAATGCCTTCAAGTTTAATGCATTAAAAAGAGACTTGGCAACTTTTCCGACCCAATTAAGTAATCACGACTGTGAACTTTGTTTACATGTACTGCGCATATGGATTTTAAAAACAGCATTCGTTAATTTTAGCGTAAAATTTATACAGCTTAAAAATTAATCTTCAAATGCATGATGAAGAAGTTTAACGTTAATTAGGGATTTGTACCGAGAGTGGGGGTTTCAACCAAATTGCTGCACACGACTGCACACTCGAATGCAGCGTGAAAATGTCGCCAGGAAATAAATCCGATCGGATTAAATGTTAAACTTTGACTCCGGTTCCATCTGTGTTTAACAAAATAATTAATTTTTATTCGATAATTTCATGCGACAAGAGAAATCTTGGCAAAATTACTAAGTAATTCGTACCGATCGTATAAAAATAATAGTGTTATTACTCAACATTTTGTTTTTATACCAGGATTAGTAGTTATTTTAAAGAAAATTAAAAATAGTATCTTATGTAACAAGGGCGTGATAATCGCTCTTGGAGAAGTACGTATATCGCACGAGCAAAGCGATAAGCGTGGGCTCAATACGTTGTGCCCGGAGATTTTACTGACGGGCGCAAAATCGAGCGCTACGCCCGGAGTGTTTAATTTCTGCTGGAACTTTATTAAGGCAGCAAAATTAATCCGCTCAGTGACGCTACTAGAGTTTAGTACTATTACCCCCCCCCTCTCCTCCCTCTCCTCGTACTGCTCGATTTCTTCACTTCTGATAAGAATAGCAGAGACAGAGAATAGGGGGAATAATTTTTGTTTGCAATATATTCTTAAAAAATCAGTTAAATAAAAATATCCTCAAATTTTTTAGTTACATTTTTACTAAACTATGGCCTTTGAATAATCGGTATTCAGTCAAAGGAGATCATCCAAGCGAGGTAACAGGAGCGCGAAAGCTCTGAAACAGTCAGCTGGGCGTGTCGCTTGATAAAGGTGCGGGCTTTTTGGAGTGAGCTTTATTTTTATTCGAGTCTGCTGATAAGGTACATAGTCTCTCGCTACGGTCGAGATTCGGTGAAATATTCAGAGACACCGAAGAAAAGTTGGCAAGAGCCGACGGTGAAGGGAAGCGATCATCCCCCACAACGACGACGACGATGTCGACGACGACGTTCCTGACACTCTACGTTGCACTACGTAGCAGATATCTGCGTCAACCCCGTACACATTACGTATTCTGCTGGGTATGAAGCTCTTAAAGCTCGAATACCCATGCGACACACGCAGTTATGTTAATCTCCAACGCCCCTCTCCTCTGCCTTTCTCTTTCTCTCCTGCTTTGTGTTTCAAGCTTTCATTCTACGTGGTTTCGATGTCTCTCTTTCATATTGCATCCACCATTTCTCTTTCTTCGTCACTGTCGCATTTTTATTATTTATTTAAAATCCCTTTTATTTCACTTTCTCTTTTTTATATTTATCTTACTTTATCTTTCTCTTTTTTAGCGATGTCTCATTTATTTTATTGAGTGCTCTTTTCGTGAAATGTGGATAAAAATAGATGTAATGTCACACTTTCTGATACTTTTCTTATTTTCACTTTTTTTGTCAGGTGTGAAAGAATATAATACACATGCAATAGACACGAATCAAAAGAAGGGTAGTGATAAAAAAGTGAAAGTAAGCTTTCTTTCGTTTCATCTCGGTTGCATTTTTATTATTTATTTAAAACCCCTTTTATTACATTTTCTCTTTTTTATATTTCTCCTACTTTATCTTACTTTATCTTTTTCCTATTTATTTTATTGATTGTTCTTTTCGTGAAAAAAGTCGATATAAATCGATGTAATGCGTCACATTTTTTTACTATCACTTTTCGAATCAGAAGAGAGGGAATAAAATGGACTTTTAAAAAAATAAACATGCAATAGAGACAAATCGAAAGAAAGGTAGTGAAAAAAAAATTAAAGTAAGCTTTCTTTCGCTTCGCCTCTGTTCGATTTTTATAATTTATTTAAAATCCCTTTTATTTCATTTTCTCTTTTTTATATTTCTCCTACTTACCTTTCTGTTTATTAGTCATGTCTTATTTATTTTATTGACTGTTCTTTTCGTGAAAAAGTTGATAAAAATAGATGTAATGCATCACACTATTTTATTATCACTTTTCTAATCAGAAGAGAGGGAATAAAATGGACTTTTAAATAATAAATTTGCAATAGAGACAAATCGAAAGAAAGGTAGTGAAAAAAAATTAAAGTAAGCTTTCTTTCGCTTCGTCTCGGTTGGATTTTTATTATTTATTTAAAACCCCTTTTATTTCACTTTCTCTTTTTTATATTTCTCCTACTTTCCCTTTCTGTTCTCTAGTTATGTCTTTATTTTATTGTTTGTTCTCCTCATTTTGTGAGAAAAGTCGATAAAAAATATAATATATTGCACGTTTCTTACTTTCACTCTTTGTATTGTCATATTTCTTTCTCAGCCACGAAGTATATAACAAAAGAAATTAAACATTAAAAAGTGCCTCTCATATTACATCCACTTTTACCTTCCTTCTCTTTTTATTTTTATTTTGCGCGTCTATCCTGCAGTCTCTTATTTTTATGGAATAATTTTATTCTGTCGCTTTATTGTACCATATCCGTTTTCTTTGCCACATTCTGTGAAAAAGCAATAAAACAGAAATAATACATTCTCCTTTTCTTACTTTCACTTTTTTTATTGCGATCTTTCTTTTTCAGGCACACTCTTCTCAATAAATAATGCTATAAATACTCTAAAATATCTTCATACCTAATGCATTTTTATTATTGTTTAAAAACCCATTTTATAGCCTGACTTTCTCTTTCTATGCTTCAATTCATTTTTTTAGTCATATCTTTCTTCTATATTTCTTTCATTTCGAAGGAAAAATGGATAAAAACCGAAAAAAAGTATTTCCATTTTTTTACTTTCACTTGTATTACTACCTTTCACAAACACCCTATTATGGTTCTTTGTTTTACATCATTTGTCGTTTTTGCATTCTTAAATTTCTTAATTTCTTTTTGTTTACATTTCCTTCTGTCGAATTTGTATGCTATTTAGTTCACATCGATTTTTCTCGAATTAATTTTAGTTTCAGTTATTTTTCGCATTTTTCTTATTTTCCATATCTATCCTACTCACTTTTTTATTTTTAGTCATGTATTTATTCTGTATAGTGCTTTTTTTTTGTATATTCCAAGAGTGGCAAAATTAGGTAATGTATTTTTTTTTCGATTATAATCCGATACTACTTTTTTATTTCATTTATTATCACCCTCACTCCTTTATAATCCTTTTTTTTCATTTTTACCCCTCACTTTCTAAAATGAAAACTTCTAAATTGGTCACGTTCTAAATTGAAATTAACCAGCTTAGCTTATTGAGATAAAAAAGTGGAGGTAAACCAAGGCCCATGGCGGCCCGAGTATCGTTTGGTTATTCCCTATAATATTTGGAATGTACGGCTCCTCGCTATTCGCTTTTGAAGCAGGAAAAGTGTAGTAGGGGGAATCAGAACGAGGAGTAGGGGGCTTCCAGACGATACCAGCGTCACTAAGCGGATTAATTCATTGGCCTCAATAAGATTACCCGAAAAATCGACCAGTGTCAGTCGAGTTCTGTTTGTTTCCTTGCCTTTTTAAATCTTGTTAATGGGTAAAAAAAAACTTTTTTAATTGACAAATAAATTACATTTATGGAAATCTTATACCCAGCATAAATTACTGAAGTTTTCTATCTACTTCTTTGTTTACAATTGCTTTATTTATAACTTGTATTCTTTTCTGCAACCTTCATTTTAATTTCCACATATCTCTTATTCATTAACCTTTTTTCATATTTTTCTTCTCTGTCGGGCTCTCTTTCAAAGTATAATTTTTCCTCGGTGTATTGTCCACTCACCATTCTCTTTTCTTCATTCACACGTTTCGTTCTTTCTCCTTTTTTTGTTCCCACATGACATTCCTTTTCACTGTCTATTGTCTCCCTCCTTTTTTAATTTTTGCTGCGTTCGTCTTTTGATACTGTTCACTAGCAATGTGGCACCCTACCGACTCTACGACGTAGACACTTGAGTCTCGGCAAAAGATGGTAATACCAAAACTTCCATCTTCGTTCTCGTGCATGCATGCAAAGACCGTACTTAGCACTAGTCGCGTTTAACCTTTTCTTCCGTAAACGACCGACACCTTATTCCCAGCACATACTCTACCGCCATCTTGCTTTTCTCTTCGTCTCCCTACACACACTCTCACTCCTTTTCACTTCAACGACTTTAAGGCATGAGGACAATTAAAAATGCAAATTGCTTGAGGACGGGTAGAGGAAAACGAGCGTTGTTATTTGAAGCTTTTTGGAGATTACGGAATCGCGAAAAATCCCTACACTTAAATACGCGGTTGTCTGAATTTCCAAAGGGTACATAAATTTTGTGATTTTGAGTTGGCGACGCAATCTGTTAATATTTACAAACGATTGTCTAAGGGGTTCCATAAACTGAACCTGTCAAAAATCTTAATTTTTAACTTTAGGGGATATGTTTGAAGTAAAGTCTATAGTAAATGATTTTTTGAATTTTTGAAATTTGTTTTGACGTTCAGTTGGTACATTTTTATCAATTCTAAATGTACATAAAAATAGCTAGAATCTTACAAAATAGAACTTCCTAATAGAATAAAATTGAAAGGAATAAAAAATGTTTGGCATTCAAGAAAATATACTAAAATTTTTTCACAATTTTTCGTATATACTTTTAATAATTTTTAAAAAATCCAAATAAAAAAATGTTTCAAAATGTTAAAATAAAAATCTCAAAAAATATCCGAGTATTTTCCAACAAATTCTAAGAACTTTGTACTCTTCTTATTTTTTTTCAAAAAGCTCATAGTTTTATAAGTTTTATAATTAAAAAAAAATTTAATTTCGGACGTCATTTTGAAGATTGCCATATTAAATTTTGTATTCTGGACCTTAGATCTCTTATAAATTAGGACTCGAAAACTTTTCTAGTTTGAAAAGAATATTCTAAAGAACAATATTTGAGCAATATTTTCTTTTTTTATTAGTAAACACAGTACAAAAATAGACTTTGAAAATTATTCGAAAATTGACGTCATTTGGTACTGAATAGTTAATCTTAAACTTCAAATATTAATTGAAATCATTTTTCTGAATAACTTTTTACATTATTATTGAAAAGCGTACATTTATCATCAATTCTTGTTTCGTTAAATTGGTATTTTTTGGCTTACCGTTCTTCGAAATTAATTGTACGTATTACTTATTTCCTGAATTATAAGATAACAAACTTAGGATAACACAAACAACAAAACTTTTGACGGATTCAATCCAAGTTGATGCACCCAAACGATTTATCTTAAAACAAAACTAATTTCCGCGCGTGATTATTTTACATTGTCTAGCTATGTGTGAACATTGCGATCCATGAATTGCTTAATTTCGTTGCAACAAGTTTAACCTAAATTTTCATGAGAAATATATACTGCCAACAATAATACTTTTAATGAATTTAATAAATGAAGGAATATTTATTAACGGCATTTTTCAACTAATTTCGCAGATATGCTGTTATAAAGTATATTGCGAGCACAGACTTACTGTCGTCTATATAATTCGATAATCTGTTGATGGGCTGCTTTTGCTACTCCGAAATTCTTGGTAAAATGAAATTGTGAAACGTTGCAAGAATAAGATTAAAGGATTTAAAAGACCAGTAGAATGGTACTATTTTTCTGCCTTAGCTATTTCCACTAATGACGTCATGTGACAAAATATGGTTAGGACAATATCAGATACGAAAGAATGGGACTTATTTAAATTTGACAAGTGTACTGTATTAAATGCATCTGTTTAAAACGTATTTGTTTACTAGTAGTATTTATATTAACCTTTAGAAAGCCGAAAAACGCTGAGAGGCGTAAAAAACGAAAATTTTGTACTTTTTTAAATTTATATGTAAAAGTTATCGATCTCTCCTTATATGATTCTGCATCCAAATATTTATATCCAAAATGGCTGATGTAATATGATATTGCAACGAATATAATTATATAAATCAATAAGCTATTTTAGACGTGGATATGGATTTCAGGATTCTCGCCACCTAGCGGTGATTTTTTCTATTATTACGCGAATATTAAAAAAAAAAATGATATATGATTAGCCAAACGGAAAAAAAAAATCTTAAACTTAAATGAGGTTGATGGCGCCCTCTACAGTGTTTTCCAAGCAGCAATGATACAACCTGACTTTATTTAATCAAACAAAACAGAAATAATGCTAAAAACAAACAAAATATTGTATTTGACTGTTATTTTTTTTAAATTGTGAAAACTTTTTCACTCGACGATATCTTAACTTAGTTTGGCCTTAACTTAGAGATCTTAGACATCATTTCTGTAGCTAAATGCAACAAGTCTTTCTATTTTTATTTCAGCCGTGCAATGAAATACTAAAATTAAAAAATTAAGGTAAAAAAGTTCATTTCCAAGCTGTAATGGCATTTTTTCATAAACTTTTTTGCCTTCTTTTGTAAAACCCTCAGTATATTTTGAAAGAATAGTTTATGAATTCGTGCAGTAAATAATACTGTAAACAAATGCTATTTTCGATGATTAACTCGGCTGCCGTGTTAATAATAAGAGTGGGGGTGAAGCTTTCACTTCCAAAGAATGATCTTTTCCCGCACTGTTATTAATATATGCGGGAAATAGTATTTCTCGCACTTGTAACGAAATGTACTGTTTACCTATAACATGTTATTTTTGCTCGTACGAGAAATAAAATAGGTTGTGAAGTGCAAATTCGCACATAAGTTTTTACTTCACTAAATCTAAACTAGTGTGTGAAGTAGCATTTCACGCGAGGTAAATTTTACATCTCCACCAATTTCACATGTGGAATTTTATACAAATTAATTTGCAATTTCCCTAATTACTTTCTTCGTATGTCAGAGAAAGTTCAGACTGGGTATTCAATTCTGACACTTTCGTGAACATTCCAAATATTATCGATAATCGATGCAATAAAGACATTTAATCGAGGACTTAAGATCTTTATTTTCTGGTTGACCACGAAAGAATGAATACCGCGAAAGAAGCTAGGAATTCCATTATAAAGAAGCCGCACGTCCTCTCGTTTGAAAAGACTTCCTCGGAACATACCGATTTATCCAATTCAATTCACCTTTTTTTGAATTCTGTGTTTGTACGACTTAACAACGGTGTTGGAAAAATTGTCGGAGTATGCAGATTTTGAATACGCGATAACTATTTTTAGGAAAATAATATTCACAAAAGAATGTTTTAACTATTGAACGACGAAAAACGTTGAAACTTCAATTCTACTAGCTAGCGGAAAATAGTAATAAAAATTTCCTTGACATAAAATCCAACATTTCATAAATCGTTGCTAAAAATATTTTGTTATTTATTTGACACTCTTTACTTAAGTAATTTTATAAATTCATAAGTACTCAAAGTAGCAATCTCATTTCAACTTTAAAACTACAGTAGAGTCCCGGTATAATTACTTTTCGCTCTATTTACGTCTCTGCATATTTGCCCGGTTCCGTCACGTTATATTTAACTGCCGCCGCTCTATTTTTCCTCTACCTTGCAGGTTGTGCTTCAGAAAGGGCGTGCTGTGACGTCATGAATATAACGCGATTCAGGAGAGTGGGAGAAGCGGAGCTCCCCTTCTTGTGGTAAATATAATGAGACGGGAGGGGAAGGTAGGAGTGGCTAAATATACCGGGACTCTACTGTATTATCTTCGAAGCTGCGGGCAATAAAAATATAGATTTATTTCCAAAATATTTTTCAAATTTGACATAATACCTCCCGTTTAATAAAATAAAATGTTGACCATGGAGTCTTGAAGAGTGAACCCAAAAATGTGGTCGGACTACAAATTGTCCAAAACCTTCATAAAAATAAAAAACTACAGTAAATATCTATTACTACGCGTTAATAGGTTAAATAATATAAATAGAATTCATTATTATAGTTAATCAAAACTAACTCTTCAGATTTTCACTAGTAAATGACAGCTCTTTATTAAGCATTGCTAATGTATACATCCACAATGACAACTAATGAAAATTCTACACTACTGTTGTATTATACTAGGTGCGAATCCACTTGAGATTAAAATAGGGGAAGTGCGTCAAGCCAACGAACATAATGGAATGCTGAGAACAACGCTTTAGCTACGGGAACCTCCACTATATCCCCTTGCAACTTGTCGAGCTATTTACGGCAAATATAAACATTTCGAGTACTATGCACTAGTTAGATCACAAGCCGACAACCGCTATTCAGATTGCAATTACAATTCATGTCTGCAGTGCCAAATATACTAACGGTTGAGTATCTACCGTTTAGTTCATGAGATGCGTTTTATGTCATTTGACACAATTATTTATTCGTTCCAAAAAATAATTTTTTAAATTCAAAATTATGTTTGACTTCACTATGCAAATACGATACGAAGAAAATAGTTTATAAATTAAAAAAAAACTTTAAAATTAGCTGGGAAGGATGAAAAATTGTCTTAGAAATTTTACCATCATCGTGTCTAAAAATTATCATATCGTGTTTTTTTCAATGTTTATAAAAATGAACTATTAGCAGACTATTGGTTGCTATCAACACAGACTATTTTCTGCATTAGTTTCTTTTTATTTTCGCACTGGTTTCTTTGATTGCCAAAATTCCTCAAATTTGTTCGTTTTGCACGATAAAGTCACGGTCCTCAATTCACTTTTACAGGCTGTTGATAAAAAAATAACAATACACTCTCGAGGCTCGTTATGCAGTTTAAAAACGCGATGCCGCCGTGTAAGCGAAAAAAGCTCGGGAATAAAAAAGTGACACCGGAAAAGAGCAGAGCTTAGCACCCGGTAGAAATTGCCCATACTTAATTTAATGTGCAGCTAAAGGCTCGCATATTAAAGTACTTTATTTAACCTACAGTTTTATCGCTCGGCAGCATATTGTACCGAAATGAATATTCTCGCTTACACACCGAGGTGCTTGCGACCCGAAGCTCCCGCGGATGAAGCTTTGTTCTTCGGAAGTTCGGCTGTACTCGAAAACACGTAAAGTACCTTTTTCCCGTCGAGAGATACTTTCTATGATGTTCCCTTAAGTAACTTCTTGAATTCACGCGACCGAGAGCTTATTTACTCAGCAGCTTTCCGCATCAGCTTTAAACCGGAGAATCGGAAATGCTAAAATGTATTACTATCCATAAATTGTTGGCTCTCAGAGTCGTATTTCCATCTAAAAGATAGGCCACCAGTACCTTTCTAGAAAAACGTCACGCGCACTAAAAAATAACGGCAAAAGTCCATTTCAAATTTATCGGAATTTTATCTTGTTCAAAAAATATACTTGTCCTGAAATTTTGATGGGCCTTTTTTGGCATTAATTGGAATATTCAATGAAATCGAAAGAAAATTAAATATGAAAAATGGTATATTTTCTTCGAAGATACACTTGCAGAATGAAGAAATTTGCCATCCGCTCTGATAAAATGAATAGGTTATAAGAATTTGTGCTATTCATACAGCAAAATTACAAAAGTCTAGACATTTTTTACCAGAAATAATGGACATTGGAATGGTAAAATTGTCGCCTTGTTGAGGGCGACGAACTAAATCGAAGAGCGGCGCGTCAAGCACTACGTGCCTCCCACCACAGTGCCGAATCACGCGCGTTTCCCCTTCCTCTTAAACTGCGCAATAGAAACAGCTGTGGTGGGAGAGAAATGGCTTGGAGAGGGAACGGCACAAGTCTGCGCACTAGAAACAGCTGTGGTGGGAGAGAAATGGCTTGGAGAGGGAACGGCACAAGTCTCCATAGTACTTTCGATATTGGTCGGGAATAAATTATAAAAATTTGCATTTTTCATCGCATTTTGAATTAAATACACCTTCCAAACATTATATGTTGGGCTTTTAGTAACAGTAATTTTCAGTGGATTAGCAAAATAATCAAGTGTTTTAAAAACTACCAAAAATGAGACGTAGAATAATAATTTTTTAAGAATTTTATTTTCCATTTTTAATTTCAACAACGGAAGCCGGGAGAAATTAGGGAAGTAAATTCAAAGGGATGAATAGTGTTTTAGAGAATAGATACCGAAGGTCCAATGAGCAGTAGCTCATCAGAATGAGCCATTGGCAACATTGTTGAAAATACAACTGCAGCATTCATGCACGGAATAATTCAAAATGCTGTTGTAACCGTAAGATCCGCAATCAGGGAACCGTTTCATTTACGTCATTCCTATAATAGAACTACTAATACTGGAAATAATTCAATGATGTACTTTGATTGAATGAAATAACCTGAAGATTGATTCAGACAACAATACTCCAGTATTTAAACTTTCCAAATGATTAGTTTTAAGTGTAACGAAAAATTACAGAACTTTTTTTATAATTACAAAAATGACCATCTGGGGGAATTAAATGCTGCCGAGAAACATTTAGTCTAATTCATAAGAGTGTTAAAAATCCCTAAAGTATTTATCTCCGAGCACCATTTTGTTGAATCCAATAAGCACAAATTTAGATATTTACATCGTCGATTCTTTATGTTTATTATACCCTTTCCACCGTATACACACAAATCAATGTATTTATGGTAGTTCAGATCAAGCGATACGAAATCCAGCGCAGAAGCGCACAAAATAATATAATTAAAGGTATGATTACATAAATTACCAATGATATTATTAGTATAACAACAATAGATTTCGCAGTCCGGTCGGATTTATTCGTCCCCATTGTTCTGTAATGCTACCGCCAGAAACGCGACCATTTAATGATAATGTTTCATTTTATTGCCCTGTTGCTAATTTCGTTTTAACGGAAATCACGGGACGGTGGGTACATGAAATCCGTGGAAGATCGTTAGTACGTCAACTGGCAATATGAATACGGCTAATTTCTAACGTGAAAGCAGTTACCAAGTCGCTATTGCACCGGTTATGTGCTGTACATCGTTATACGGGACACGTACCCTAAATAATTATACTAAATTAGAACAACGTAGGTTTGGGGAGTTAATAAAATTCCAGCAGGAAGTTTTAGCGTAGGATGCCTGTTCACGAAGGAACACTCGAATAATACGAAAATTTCTAGAAAGAAATAGTCTGGAAACTCTTCTTTTTCATTCCTGAGAAAAGTACAATAGTACTCGAATAAACAATAGTTGGTAGCGACAAATTTGTAGCTGTAGAACAGGCCGGATGAATACAAGAGTTCTTTAAAGTCACCAAAAATTAATTTTAAATTGTCTATTATTACGAAATTTGATTCCAGTAGACTTAATTTACAATAACACGAAAGTAGACAACATAAGAAAAACGGTTGATGTCGCAGCTCATAAAACTGTCGCTGTGATATCAACAATATTTTTAACAATATTTTCTAAATAGAATTTAATGTCTACATCGTAAAATCAATCCCATACAACAATTATATTCTTTCTGTCGGGCGAACGACGACAGATGGGGCGCTAGTGTCGCGACAGTTTTTCCCCGGTGAATAAGAGTGGTGTATCTAAAAGTGGATATTAATGAAGTGTACACATTGAAAAACATAATTAGTAACATTAATTAAGTGGTCTTTTGAAATTTGCGAAGTATGAGATTAATACCTCGATCTTGACAAGAAAATCGCTAATCACCCTGTCGGTTTATTGACGACAGGTTAAGCGCAACAGGACCAACAATTTTGTACTTGTTTCTTATTGTAATAACTAAGATTTAGTAAATTTGTGCACATTCTGAAAGATTGTGCAGATTAAAAACCTAATTACTTTTGCAGTGTACATAAGTATAAGTTGGCAATATCACAAAAATGCAAACAACAATTGCAAAACTACTCAGATTCAATGACTCGATTTTAGAATTTTAAGGATAATTAAAGGCTATTAGAATGCAAAATGAAAAGAATTGTTATCTACCCTTTCATTGGAGAAACAAGGACTTTAATGTGTAAACAAAATACAATTTGCATAACTACACAAATTTGAATTTCTTCTTATGTAGATATTACAATCCCCTTAAAGCCGCGCCATTTAGATGACAATTTTTAAATAAAACTTTGTTGTCTTTGTACATTATTTTCTTTTGTAATTAGTAATTAACTCTTTGACAACCATTTGGTAAGATAGCTTGCACGATAGCTGATTGCAAAACAGAATTAATTTGGAGATTCAAAATGTACCTGGAATTGTTTTGAATCAGTAGTCATGAATTTTAGGGCAGAATTTCAAGTTCAAAATAGCGGATGGAAAGTGACGTATATCAAGCATGCCCGATTACTATCTCTGGAAGTCCTGATCATGATCGAATAAGGTTTTATCAAGAGTACGATCACTGATTCCCGACCATGGCTATATCAAGATTAGATCCTGTCTGATCAAACGATAAATAAGTCATCAGGTGTTGTGTAGATCAAACTTTAATTTCCTGATCAGGAGGTGACTGACAATAACTAGATCCGACTAAACACTAAATTTCTGATCAAGTCAAAAACTACATTTCCGATCAGCATCCAATCGGATCAAACGTTCTTCCGAACCATTCTAGACGTTATATTCCTGATCAGGTCTTGTTTAAATTACACTTCAACTTCCTGATCAGGGCTTGATATAATAAAAATTATTCCTGACAATGACTTGATCAAACCAAACACTAAGTTTCTGATCAGGCCAAACATTACATTTCCAATCAGCCTCCAATCGGATCAAACGTTATATTCCCGATCAAATCTTGAATGGATCAAATTTCAACTTCTTGATCAGGACCTCATTGAAACAAACATTATTCCTGACAATGTCTTGATCAGACCAAACCCTAAATTCCTGATCATTCCAAAACACTACATTTCCGATCAGCCATTAATCGGATCAAACATTATTCCTAACCAGACCAGACTTTATATTCCTGATCGGATCTTGTTTAAATCAAACATCCACTCCCTGATCAGCACCTGATCAATAAAAAAATTGTTCCTGACAATCACTTGACCAAACTAAACACTAAGTCACTGATCAGACCAAACACCGCATTTTCTATCAGCCTCCAATCGAAGCAAACGTTATTTCGAACCAGATAAAACGTTATATTCCCGATCAAATCTTGATTAGATCAAATTTCAACTTCTTGATCAGAACCTGATGAAATCAAATGTTACTCCTAATTATGACTTGATCAGATCAATCATTACGTTTCTGATCAGACCGTAATCGGACCAAACGTTATTCCAGACAAAACTGTATTGCCGACCAACCCCTAATCAAGTACGGTGTTACATTTCTGATCATGTGAGAAGTTATTCTTGATCAGGCTCCGATCATACGATATGTCATATTCCTTATTGTGCTTCGTAAGAACTGATCTTCAAACATAGTTTGAAATTAAACCATTTTAAAAACTTCTTCGAAAAGCAAATGAAAGCAAGTTTATTACAAATTAGATAATTAAGTTCCGTGGAACGCCAAATGGAACGCCATGCCGCCGAAGTGGTTAATAAACAGATGGAAACTAATTTTCCTCCTCTGGTATCATAATATGGCAACAATGAAGTACAAAAAATGATCAATCTCCATTACAGCCAATTTAAGAAGACAAAGTCCAGTTAAAAAGAAAAACATTTTAAACGTAACAAAAATGTTATTTTTAATATTAACAATTTTCCAAATTTCGTTTAAATGATGAAACGCTCCAAAGTTTATCTACAGAGATCGGTTTTCTCATAATAAGACCATTTTCACGTGCGGAACTCGCGCGTGTGTGTGTATTGGGCGAGTGCTCATTCTTGCCCATAGAGTTGGATGAAACTTTCTTAAAGGTAACGTTGGCAGTCCCTGGGTATACGGTGTACCGTAATCTGGAAGGCATGAGGTCGCTCAATATCAAAGCGGTGGAACTTGAAAGAGCGTTTAGGAACACCTTGCGACGTTACGTACTGGCCATACATGGAGATCCTCGCATGCTGGAAAGGGTCAAAAAAGACCAGTGGCTAGCTGTGCTACTGGGGGGTTACTACGGGTCGATTGGCCGACCTTTCTGAAACGTGGCTACCAATACCAGTAGAGAGAAACCCAATACCGAAGGCAACGAACTACATAATGGCGTGAAGAAGTCCATTGGTAGAAACCTATCGCTTCAATGATATGGCAGCTGAGATTGAACTGGAAGAAAGCTGATACTTTCCTCTGAGAAAATTTCATATTAAAACATAAACAAGACTCCAAGTAGTGTTTTTGTAGCGTCAATAGCTATAAGACCAGAGTATGAAAGAGTTAACAAAAACATGGAAAGGATGTTTTCGGAATACTGTACAAAATTAACGACAGTAACGATGTTACATTGCTAGTTCCTCTTCAAAGGATACAACAAGAATCACTGGTCATGGCGGGAAAATTGTTGCCAGCGGTAGACTTACTAATCTACGTCTCGGACTTCCTCTTATAATACAGAGTTTAGGATCTGCTGCACGAGGGAAAATCAATTTTAATTCATATCTAATTTCTATTTTTACTTATTTATAATAAGTAAATGAGCAAGTTGAATTGCCTAAAGTGAACAACTGATTGAAGCAGAGGCGCCTTTATACTGATCTCGTGATAAGGTTATTGACCTCATTGTATACAAAAGTGCAAAACATTATTTAGTGACTTTCCTCATCGATTTAATGAAGTTGTTATATTTATAATTTAAAGATTGCGTATTCTCTTTAACATTTAAAATCTTATCTTGTAAAGGGATGTGAATCATGTCAGAGATTAAACTCGTTACCCTAAATCAGTCTTTATCTAATATCATAATATTTTCTGAATTGAATTGATGTTTTGTTTTTCAATAGTAATATCTGTTTTTCTTTGCGAAGTTGTATATAAATCGTGCTTGAATTCTATCGATTAATTGTCTCATCTGCTTAAAACGCATTGCAATGTAGACACGTAATTTTGTAAACAACTTTATTTTTTCCATAATTTTGGTCGCATCTTTTTCTTTTTGAATAGTATGCTTCAAATTATTGTTAATATACGATATTTTTGTGATGAATCTGTTAGATCCGTTTTGAATTTTATGTATAAATTTTCGTTGTAAGGAATTTTCAATTTTTCTATGAAATCTTCAGGGTAATTATTGTCAGTCAAAATCTGGTTGTATTATCTTTTGTAATTATATCCTGTGAAGCATGGGTTTCCCTTAATATTTTCCTATATTGAAAAAGGAATCGGTACTTCTAACATTGAAAGACAAGCTAGCAGATTTTGTAAGTCGATGTACGCGTTTACTATACGTTAAATTTCTTTCAAACGTGGTACATGCCTTGTGAGAAATTTGCATTATTCAGGAGGAATTTAAGATTTTCGTTGGAAATATTTGGAAGGACTTTGGCCACTTTACGAGGAATTTGGTCTCATTGCTAGTGACGTTAAAAACATTACCAACACCAAGACTTGGACATCTTGGTATTGATATTGTTCTTGCACGTAAGATATTGGTCTTGGTCTCGGTCTTGCAAGACTCTTGCTTATTAAAAGTAAGCCGCAGGAATATAAAAAAAAATGTTTTAAAACATTCCAACAATTTTAAGAGGCAGAAAACATTGGTTGTTATGGGAACAGGAAAAATTAATTTTGTCTATAATATGTAGAAATAACATGTTGGTTTCGTTTAATAAACAAAATATTGTTGCAACTTGTACTTCTTTTCGAGGAATTTGGTCTTTTTAACAGGAATTTGTACTCTTTGCGTGGTATTTGGCTCCGTCAGGAGGAATTTCGCTTATTTACGGGGCATTTGCCTTCTTTTTAAGGAATACGATCTTTTTACGAGGAATCTCTTTCCATGAAATTTGGCCTCTTTATGAGAAATTCTTCTTCAGTAGGAAATTTACCTATTTACGAATAATCTGGTTTCTTTACTAGGAATTTGGACTTTTTGTGGGGAGTTTAGCTTCTTCAGGAGGAAGTTGACTTCTTTATGAGGGAATATGATCTCTAGAAGGGGAAATAAACCTCTTCAATATGAATTTTGACTCTTTACGATGAAGCTGATCTTTTCATGAGGAATTTGACCTATTTGTAAGGAATTATTGTTTTTTTTAATCAGGAAGGTGGTGTCTTGAGGATTAATTTGACCTCTTGGATTAATTTGGTAGTTGTAGAGGTTTAGGCGGGAAATTTATTGTATTTCATCGCACACAAGTTAAAAAATAAAAATTACTACTGTCCATTAACAACGGATAGTCTGTGACTAATTCAACAAAAAAAAATAGTATCACATACGATCATAAAATAAAAAAAAATTGAATTTTGTTATAAGAAACTGTATAATTTTCTTTTGTCATGGGATATGATTCTTTTAAACATATTATAAGGAAAGATTGTTGACCAATATTCCAATGCGTTTTTCTATTATTGGATGCTAAATATGAACTATCTTGAACGTGACACGAGTCACTACAAAGTAAGTAAAAGTGTTCTTGGTCTCATTTCACAACGTTTCGAATATTCTAAAATTTAAAAATGGAGTTGAAACGTACAAAACTCAATGAATTATCACAAATAACGTCATCACTACCAAAGTTATATCCTCGCAAACTTAAAGTTGTTACTTACAGATGCAGTATGGCGGACGATATTCTAACCCTTCTTCATACCATTATGCAATGAATTGTTAAAATTCTCCGAAAATAAGTTCCATATGGATCCAAAGACCTCTTCCCATATTATCCACGATATTACTTTCCCTATTTTTTTGTCGTCTCATAAGCCAATGGATTTAATGATTAACTTAGAAATATCAATTCCAGTAAAGACATAATCTATCGTTAAAACCGATATTATTTTAAAAAACAATGAAAATGACAATTACGTAGATTAAAAAATTTTAATATTCCGTGTGCGATGTTATCAGTGACATTTTTATCGATGCAAATTCAGGGCGTACTCTCTTAACGCCGATAAGACGCGATGCATGTTCGTGCAAAAATGAGAACATCCTTTCGATAATAATTTTTCTTTCATGTTGGGAATATACCAATCTGTTACACTGCTAAAGAAGCATCAATAAAATTTGCATAATATGAGCTTCCACGTAGCCAATAACTCCTGCGCCATAATATGCAGCACCATATCTCACCCATTGGATGAAGGGCGAATTTTTCGTAACTTCTCGTTTGTGTATGAAAATGTAAAATGAGACAGGCAAAATTACCTAGGAACAATCGTATCTTACCATATTTTAGTCGAAGAGGAAGTAGGGGAAATTTTTAAAATGGATTTTAGATTTTCATGAAAAAGAACAGAGAAATTGAAAAATGCTAGGTGCATTGTTACATGAAAATAAATAACGTATGGAAATTTTAAGTGCTTTTATTATGAGAAGAATTTTATTCAAATTTATTGAAATTGAATGTTGATTGATAAATTTTAGTTTCACATTAAATGGACATATTTATCGATAGTCGTTAATGTATCGATGTTTAGTGAGTGTAAATTTATAGCCATTATTATACACCTGTTATCGACAGGTGGCGCATTGGTATTTGTGATTTACTTGCAACTTGAAATTACAGCCTTAGTATTTGCTAACCCTTAATTTAATGAAACAGTCTCACGTAATAATTCTGCATCGTAGAGGAAGTGGACTTTAATGGATGCGATTGTCATTTGCTTCGTTAGCGTAGAAAACGTTCCATTAATGGCAAATATAAAACGTCACTTCTACTAAAAAATACTAATATGAATTCTTACGACTTTGGCAACAGCAATAATAAAAGAACTGTTGAATAGTTTATTACTTTAAGCCAAATAACATTTTATATCTGAATTTCTTGTCGAGTAAAGTACTTTACTTTGTTTCTAATATTTAACAAGTCTAATCTCTAAATTTGAATTAGTGAAAAGTGGGTTACTATTTGAAATTTTTAACAAAATTTAGCAATTAATAGTCAATTTTAAGTAATTGATTGAGTTAGTCAAATTATATTACTCATTCAATTAGTAGAAATTTACCAATATTTAGTAAACAAACAATGAAAATTATCAATCCACTCTATGAACCTAATTTAATCAAAAACTACTATGTAGCGAGAAGTGTGTTACCATCAAACAGTAAGTTTTTTACTAGTAAAATAGTACAAAACTATCAGTTCATTAGTAGAATTCAACTAATCTAAAAGTAGACACTGACTTTTTTAGTTTAGTAGTTTGTAGAATAAGCAATAAATTAGTATATTTTTACTAGTTAAACGTAAAAAACTAACAATTCATTACTAGAAAATTCTACTAATCTAAAAGTAGACATTGACTTTTTCAGTTTAGGATTTAGTAGGGTAAGTAATAAATTAGTAGGTTTTAACTTTTTATTAGTAATAATTATTACTAATTGAATTAGTGACCCACTTTTCGTTTTGTTATTAGTAGTTTGAACTAATTCAGATTTTGAAAGTAAATATAAATCTAAAAACAATTAAATTAGACAGCTTGTTTACTGTAATAATTATTAAAGAATGTAGTGTAATAACCAGCTTCTACTATTTCTGTTCTAAATTGAAACGATTGAATTGGCAATATAGTGATTACAATTATAGTATTTGTTGCTTAATTAGGTATCTAATTAACTTAGTACCATGTTATTTCATATAACCAGCCCCTTCTATTATGCGAACACCAGAGATGATGATCACTAATTATTTTTCTATCTAAAGATGTATTTAACATTAGAATTGTTGTCTTTATATGAATGATTAATAATTATTTTCATATTAATAATTATTTAAACGATACCAATGTACTTTAGACCATTATTGATATTTAATGTTAAAATGGATTATAGTCATTAATTTATTTATTAAACAAATTATTTAAATTATTTTGCATATATCGAATTTTATCATCATCCAAAATATCCAGACCCATCTCCATCGAACATTATAACCTAAATTCATCAGCCTCTGGCATTCATAAATTGACTAGTTAAGTCTCACTTATTGAAATATTGGGAATTAAAACAATAAACCAATTTTGTTGGTTATTGTAAAACACAGTTAATTACACTCATTTTTATACTTACACGTTTTACATTGATCAAATTATTAAATAATACCCCTAACACTCTTTCGTCACGTTAAGAGGTGACGAAGCGCCACCTGCTAGTTATTTCGAGAGCACTTATGGTCGTGATTAAGTTAGTACAGTAGGACCTCTGTTATTCGAACCTCTCTTATTCTAATTGCCTTTCTTATTCTAATTATCCAGCCTCTCTTATTCTAATCGTTTCCCCACAAGTCTTATCCCACTATCACACGAAAAATCAACGAAAAATATTGTCCACGAAACACAAGCTCGCAAGCAAAGTAAGTGGGGGTAAGGGGAAAATTAGAATAAGAGAGGTCGGCGCCATCTTGAAAAACTTTACTAATTAGAATAAGAGAGGTGCTACTGTATAGATGCTAGAACGCATTGTTCAGTGCGAATATTATACGCTTGTGTTTATTAAGAAACGGTTTACCAACTAAACAACATGCAATAAAGCTTTTGTTCATAAAGGGAAAAAAATTAGATTCAACGTAGAGCTCGGTCATTGCTGTTCTCAGAATTATATATCAGAAATCAAAAACATAAACAATACAAAGTAGGTTAACGGTAAGACATCATATATCATAATCTTCTCTCTTGCCGCAATGATAGACTATGAACAAAATACAGACTGGCTTTGCTGTAAATAACTAAAAATATTCTTTCTAAACATTCTTTCTAACAAATACTTCTAATACTTAATAAATCTCACTTTTATGATATACTTCTTTATTTCAAGTAATTCCTTGGAACTATATATACAGGGTGTCCGAAAAGTATGGAAACACTCAAATATCTCGGAAAATCGACATCGAATCGAAAAAGTAAAAATACACGTATTCAATGGTTTCAAGAGAGCTATCCAGTGACACCTAACACAACCCCCCACCCCCACCCGCTGGGGGTGATAGAGGGGGTAACTTCAAAATTTTAAATGGGAACCCCCAATTTTTATTGCAGATTTTGCTTCCTCAGAAAAAGTTACGTAAATTTTGCCTACCATTATAATTGTTTTTGTTGACAGATGGCGCTGTAATCAACGAAATTAAAAAATTATTCTAAAAAGTTTTAAAAATCTCGCGAAAAACACAACGGATCAAAAAAGTAAAAACACACGTATTCAATCGTCCCAAGTCTGCTATCCTGCGCCACCCAACGCTCTCCCCATCCCCCACCCGCTGGGGGTGATAGAGGGGGTAACTTCAAAATTTTAAATGGGAACCCCCAATTTTTATTGCAGATTTTGCTTCCTCAGAAAAAGTTACGTAAATTTTGCCTACCATTATAATTGTTTTTGTTGACAGATGGCGCTGTAATCAACGAAATTAAAAAATTATTCTAAAAAGTTTTAAAAATCTCGCGAAAAACACAACGGATCAAAAAAGTAAAAACACACGTATTTAATGGTTTCAAGAGAGCTATCCAGTGACACCTAACACGACCCCCCACCCCCACAGGCTGGGGGTGATGGAGGGGGAAACTTAAAAATTTTAAATGGGAACTCCCAAATTTTATTGCAGATTTCTCTTCTTCAGAAAAAGTTACGTAAATTTTACCTATTATAATTATTTTTGTTAACAGATGGAGCTGCAATCTGCGAAATTAAAAAATTACTAAAAAATATTTAACTTGACGTACATGGAATAGCATACCACGTTTTCAGAATTTTAAATAACGTCTTTTGCCTTTAAATATTTCTAGTTTACCGATTCTCACCGCGAGGAGGTAGACGATTTTGAGAATCTTCTGTTTTACTTTTTTTTTTTTTTGTTTTTTGTTTTTTACCTTTTTTTTATTCTTCACTATTAAATTTTTTTATGTTTTTTTTTAATGTATTTGCTTACCTTTTCTTCCAGATATTAAAATTCTTTATTCGCTCCCCCCTTGTAATTGTGCATACAAAGTTTTTGACAGAAAAATGAAGAATCGACATCCTTATTCTACGAGGAAGTGAATGTCGTGTATCCGAATAGCGTAAATGGTGACCAAATCCGCATATGGTGTTATGGCTTTCTTGCATGACTGTGATTTTGTATACTTGTGTGAAAGTACTGTAGGTATCGCTTGCGGAAACCCATTGCATACACTCGGTCGATTTTTTCAACTGCCAGTGTTACAGAGAAAGTAGTCAATAATCGAACATCGTCAGCGTCCAAATCAAAACAGCACGTCTTAGTATTAGTTAAGCTCTATTGTTTGAATGAGTCAAGGTCTCGGTTATTTTTCAGCTTTGTGAAAATTACACATGCGAGCGTCACTCTTGTCGAAAACTTGGTCAAATTCGTACCGCAAAAAATCGCAATTCTCTTCGTTCTCGCTATTTGATACTTAATGTAATGTTTCTCTAACATTTGAATTTCTTCTAATTTTTTATATTTCTTTTATTTCTTCATTCTTTGCTTCATATTTCTTCCATTTCGATACATTCTGTATTCTGCCTCCTGTTGTAATTTGGCATACTATGTCTTTGACACAAAAAGAAAGGATCGAAATCCTTATTCTGCGAGGATGCGGCGATAAAAAAAGAACATACGAACAAGTCGTCCGCCAATTTAATGATACCCATCCTGATCGTCTACCTATTTGCAAATCAACTGTTTGTAAGACTGTTTCTCGGTTTCAAGATACTGGCTCTGTCAATGATCGACCAAAATCAGGAAGACCAAAAACGTCCACGAACGAAGACAACAGTTTAGCGGTCTGTGCAAGTGTCGTTGAGGACGTCCATACTTCGGTAAGAAAGATTGCGCAAGCCACTGGTATCGGCAAATCGTCTGTCCATGAAATATTAAAAGCAAATAAGTTCCATCCATATAAAATAAAATATGTACAAGAACTTTCGGAAGATGACTTCGATCGGAGATTAGAATTTTGTGAGGAAATGATGAGACGTTGTGACGAAAATGAATTATTTCCTTTCTGGATATGCTTCTCTGATGAAGCTACGTTTCAGTTGAGTGGAGAAGTTAATAGGCACAACCTACGATATTGGTCGGACGAAAATCCTCATTGGATGAGAGATACTCACACACAACATCCACAGAAAATCAATGTTTGGGCTGGCATTTTGTGCAATCAAATTGTTGGGCCTTTCTTCGTTGAAGAGAATTTCACGGCTGAAAGGTACTGTAATTTGTTAAATAACCAGATTATACCGGCAATACGAAATATTGCTGGTATAGCGTTTGATAATGTCTGGTTTCAACAGGATGGAGCTCCTTGTCATTTTGGTTTGATTGTACGCAATCTATTAAATAATATTTTCCCCCGACGTTGGATTGGTAGGAGGGGTTCGATCGAGTGGCCACCGAGGTCACCTGATCTAACTCCTCTGGACTATTTTTACTGGGGTTTCTTGAAGAACAAGGTCTACGAAACGAAACCAAAAGACATTGATGAGTTGAAAGAAAAAATAATTCAAGGTTCTAATACAGTATCTCAAGAAATGCTGCAAAAAGTTTATGATAACTTCTATGCACGATTGGGATATTGTCAAGTTGCTGAAGGACTTCAATTCGAACATCTTATAAATTAGTGGGCATAGACATGTTAAAAATCCAGTAAAGAAAATAGAAGCGAAGGAAAATTTAAACTTTAAAATAGAAAAAAAATTAAAAAAATAAAAAAAAAAGATTCTCAAAATCGTCTACCTCCTCGCGGTAAGAATCGGTGAACTTTGAAATATTTAAAGGCAAAAGACGTCATTTAAAATTTTGGAAACGTGGTCCGCTATTCCAGGTACGTGGTTCGCTGATTGCAGCTCCATCTGTTAACAAAAATAATTATAATAGGTAAAATTTACGTAACTTTTTCTGAAGAAGAGAAATCTGCAATAAAATTTGGGAGTTCCCATTTAAAATTTTTAAGTTTCCCCCTCCATCACCCCCAGCCTGTGGGGGTGGGGGGTCGTGTTAGGTGTCACTGGATAGCTCTCTTGAAACCATTAAATACGTGTGTTTTTACTTTTTTGATCCGTTGTGTTTTTTGCGAGATTTTTAAAACTTTTTAGAATAATTTTTTAATTTCGTTGATTACAGCGCCATCTGTCAACAAAAACAATTATAATGGTAGGCAAAATTTACGTAACTTTTTCTGAGGAAGCAAAATCTGCAATAAAAATTGGGGGTTCCCATTTAAAATTTTTAAGTTACCCCCTCTATCACCCCCAGCGGGTGGGGGTGGGGGGTTGTGTTAGGTGTCACTGGATAGCTCTCTTGAAACCATTGAATACGTGTATTTTTACTTTTACGATTCGATGTCTATTTTCCGAGATATTTGAGTGTTTCCATACTTTTCGGACACCCTGTATATATATATATATATATATATATATATAACATACTTGCTTGAATTCATCTTTTTTTTAGTTTCTGAATGATGAAGGATGATGGATCCAGGTTCCAACGTCCGATAGAGATGTCATCTGGAGATGTTTGACTGCTGACTAGTTGGCAATAGTTCTGGAAATTATTTTGTTATATTTTGATGATCTTATCTCTCTTGATTATTAAAACCTGGCAATAAAAATCAGGAAGGTACGACACATTGAAGGTGCCGTTTTGAAGAAATCACAATCGATTTTCATTTATTTATTGGAACAAATACAACTGTAACAAAAGAAATGTTTACATCCAAAAATGAAGATCGGAAAATGCAATCATGAATTGTAAAATGAACTTTGTAGTCAAACCTATAGGTTTGACGCGATATTTTCACCTTGGACATGTTTCCCAATGCAATTTCGAGGTAAAAGTGATGTTAGAATGAAAAATAAATGTTTAAAAACCATGTTTTTTTACAAAAAAACCGGTATAACTTTTTTGCTTTTCATTTTATCGAAATTTTATTGAAATATTCTGAAAGAGTATACAATTTTACGTCAGAAATAGTGGGAAGTAAAATTTTTCCAAATGCTTTTATATGCAATTTATCGACGTTTAAACTGATGCTCAAAATGTGTCCGTTTAGGCCTTAATGGGTTAAGTAATCCCTCTCAAGTTGCGTTTACGGCGAAATTCCTAAGCTTGCATCCACCGTTTTGACACTTCTTATTTTATCGCTATTATCTTATTTTCTATTATTTAAATAGCAAATAAGGCCTTATAGCATATTTTTAGTCTTATTCCAGAAGAACTTTTAATCATGTCTACCCGTATTTTCACCACAGAAATTGGAAGATCTGGAAATTTTAAACTCGACTATGACCTTTATACATGACCTTCAAGGACATTTCATGGTCGAATTGATTTTTTCAATGGAATCTCGTTTTTACCATACAAGTGAAAAGAACTGAAAATGTTACATCTGACTGCGACCTTCATCATGATCTTGAAGGTCACTTCACGGTCAAATTGACTTTGTTGGATAGGAACTCTTATTTTTTAGAGAGGAAATGTCTAAGTATAACCTTTATCATAATCTTGAAGGTTATTTCAGGTTAAATTGGCTTTTTAACTGGGAATCCGTGTTATTTACCCTAGAAAATCCCTGTTTTTCTTAATGGCAATTGTACTGCATTTTCCATATCGTTGGATCGCTAAATACAATAAATATCACAAGACTTCATTGCGATTTGCAAGATTTAAATGTTACACGAGAAATCCTCCAGTTTGGGAGCTGAAGATCCACACGATAGATCGTAACAATATTAATTAACGAAGAAATATGGAAAATTGTTGTTGGTATCGCTGCAGTGTTGCACAAGTATATTAATCTTAATACCACTGAGCCGCAAAAGCGTAATTTATTATGCGTTAAAATTACACTGACGGTTGAAAGTCAACAATTTGTATCCATGTCGGTAGCGCGTCAGGTAACAGTATAGTTACCGACTATCGTTACGAATGTGCACCTGGCTGGTTCAGCCATTATGGGGTTTATAAATCCATCATTTATTAATAAATAAATCTGACCTCGTGCACTCGGGAATATTGTCGGCACAATCGAAAATGGAACGCTTTACCCGGCCGCGGGATTGGTTTCGCTGCGGAAGCTGTTAATACTGATGATCTCGCTTTGTTTCTGGGGCATTTTGATGGACGGATGCAGGTTTTGCTCGCAATGATGATTACCGGCGAGTGACTTTGACTGCTGTTGTATTAGCGGCGGAGGCATGCTGCCCGATGTGCCGCGTGGATACCATAAATTAGAGGCTGGATACAGAGCACGGATTCGTAACGTCCAGGCCATGACGGTAGAACGCATATTCGGCGAGATCGAGAGCGGGCACGCGGTATGGTTGGAATCGTCCCTGGGAGTCGTGTTGAGCTTACGAGATGACCACCAGAATCAATGGAAGGTATTATTTGTAACGCGATATCATGGGTGACCATATAACTGCATGTCCAGAATAGTCGCTTAATTTCATTTTTTATTAAGGACACTTTACGGGTCTATTTTTCAAAAATTATCGATTTTCCAAGAATTTTTTGGGTACTTTAACCCATTAATGCCCAAATGCACAGAAAGTTTACCGCAACTTCAACCCTTATTTTCAATATGAAATAAATTTCAAAACATTAAAAACGATCAGATTCTACCATTTTCAAGGCTGCTCTTTCGAATGGTAGTAAAAACATTTAAGAAAAATTGAAATTCATATATTATTTTGACATATACAGGGTGATCGGCCAACCATTACCCAGCGGCCAACTCTAGATTCTACAGATAATTCTGAACTTTTTCCTCTGAAAAAATTTCCGGGAAGGTAGAGTTTTTAAGTTATTCAACACTAAACTTTAGGTGAAAAAATCACATTTTTTGAAATATCTCGACTCTGTTTGAAGGTATCTTAACGAACCGGAGCTCATTTTAAAGATATTTTAAAGCTCTATAAATTGTCTGTATTGGTTTTTGACCTACAATGAATATCTCTCTTGTTATAACCATAAAAGCGGGGTAAATGCCGATTTTTCAGGGTTTTCGCGTTTAACTCGTTTCGACACATAGTTACCGAAATATCACACAGGAAAAAGTTGTAGGCCTTGAAAAAACAAACATTTTTTGTCCGCTAATACGATGCGATTAAATTAAAACTGAACCCTACAAGATCCTCGTAAAGTCGACAAAATACAGTACGACAAATAAATCGATATTAATAACAAAATGTTATGAAAACGAGTGCAAATAGGGTTCAGTTTTAATTTAATCGCATCGTATTAGAGGACAAAAAATGTTTGTGTTTTCAAGGCCTACAACTTTTTCCAGTGTGATATTTCGATAGCTATGTGTCCAAACGAGATAGACGCGAAAAACCTGAAAAATCGGCATTTACCCCCGTTTTTATGGCTATAACAAGAGAAATATTCATTGTAGGTCAAAAACCAACAGAGGCAACTTGTATAGCTTGAAAATATCTTTAAAATGAGCTTCGGTTCGCTAAGATACCTTCATACAGAGCCGAGATATTTCAAAAAAAAGTGATTTTTCCCCCTAAATTTTAGTGTTGAATAACTTAAAAACTCTACCTTCCCGGAAATTTTTTCGGAGGAAAAAGTTGCTCAGAATTATCTGTACAATCGACAGTTAGCCGCTGGGTAATGGTTGGCCGATCACCCTGTATAGTAGAAAATCATGATTTTTAAGGACACATTTTTTTACAAATTTCGAGTTTTCGATACAATGTCTTGCTTTGAGTGAACTAAAACGTATTGAAAGGGTGTACTCGATAGTTGTACTTAATAGATACACTGGTATATATTTGAAATTTTCCATATAAGATTCAAAATCACCACTGCATTTAAAAATTCTTTTTCAAAATTTAACAAAATTTTTTTTTCTTGAAAACTATGGACTTTAGAGATAATTTTATCAGAACAATTATGTTCTAAAATACGTAAAAATAAGTCAAAGAATACCTTTGAATTTTTTCAGAATGTATTGTCAAAATTTTTTATCTTTGAAAAATTCGAAAAATCGAAAGAGTGTTCTTTAACCAATTGTAAAACATTTTTGTTCTATGAATATTTGCTTCAAAGTGCATAGTTTAAAAAAAAAATATTATTAAACTTTTACGGATTTCAAGACTAATAATTAATTTTCTTGAAAACTACAGAGTTTAGAAAAAATTTCCTTAAAGCAGTCTTAGAATTGGTTAAAGAATACTCTTAAATATTTTCAGATTTTTTAAATAACTTTTTTCAAAATTTCGATTTTTCTAATTTTTTTTAAATAAAAAATTGTGGCAATGTGGAAATTCATGGGTATTCTTCGACTTATTCTGGAACATTATTGTTCTTATAAAATTTTCTTTAAAGCCCATAGTTTTCAAGCAAACAAATGGTTAAATTTTGAAATGGAATTTGTAAATGCAGTGGCCATTTTGAATCTGACATAGAAAATTTCAAATATATACTAGTATATCTTTTAAGTACAAATATCGAGTGCACCCTTGCAATATACTTTAGCTCACTCAAAGTAAGAGATTGTATCGAAAACTCGATATTTGTAAAAAAAATATGTCCTAAAAAATCGTGTTTTTCCACAAGATATTTCAAAATTTTATATAAATTTCAATTTTTTTTAAATTTTCATACTACCATTCGAAAGAGCGGCATTAACATTGGCAGAATCTGATGGTTTTGAATATTTTCGAAATTTATTTCATATTGAAATTAAGTGTTGAAGTTGCAGTAAACTTTCTGTGCATTTGGGCTTTAATGGGTTAAGCAGGATAAGTCGGACAATAGCCAGCCACCAGAGGCAACCTTTTTGATAAAAATAGTGTGGAAAATGTAATATGATTATTTATTATTTCTAATAACTTATGTTTGCTCCTGTTGACACGTAAAACTATCGGATCTAGTGAGAATACAACTAAAAATGGCTTCTGTATTAAAAAAGAGTGCAAAAAAAGTATGATAAAATAACAGCAATAGTTGCCGGTCATCAATTTGAAAGTAGTTGGCCTTTTAAATTCGTCAAAACTGGAAGAAAAATACTGTATTTGTTGTGATTAACAAAAAACTGTTAAATAGTAACATCAGAGAGCTATAACCGAGAAAGTTATCTACGTGGTAACACTGTATACTCGTTCGTTAGTTCCACTTACATCACTTAATCAAGAGAGCTGTTGAGATGAGTTGCGATTGTCTCAAAGACAACCGATGGATCTCTGTCAATCTTTTTCGAGCAATCTCGATCTTTCGCGAATTTTTTTGGTCATTCTCGATATCTTCAATTGTTTTCGAGCATTCGCGATTATTCTCGAAACAGATCGAAGAAAGATCGAGATAGATCGAAGTAGATTGAAGGAAATAAAAAATATCGAGAATGATCGAAAAAGTTGGAGAAAGTCCAAGAACGTCGAGAATGATTGAAAAATGTCGAAGAGATCGAGAGTGATCGAGATAGATCGAAGGAGATTGAAAAGGATAACAAATGCTCGAAAAAGATCACGAATGATGGGAAAAAATTGAGAAAGTTCCATAACGATCACTTAAAAATTTGCTCCCAAAGTTTAAGTTAGCACACCTTGACTGAATTTCACTTAATGATTTCAATCTTTTTTACGTTTATTTCCAACTGCGATGGCTTGTTTGTATAAATGAAGGAGATTTATTTATACCAATAGTACCATTTTAACGTAAATAAATATAAATTTGTTTATCTCTAAAATAAAAAGCTAGATTTCGACAAACTTTTCTGTCTAAATTTCTTAAAGTGAAAATAAACTTAATGGAGTGAAAATTGAGACTACACAGAAAAAAAAGTCTTAAAATTGTTACATTTCAAAGTAAGCACTAAAAGGCTTAATTTCATTCTAAAATTGAGCTAATTTTCTTAAATTAAGTCAATATTTGCGCTTAAAATCTGGTTTTTAGTTTTGGAAACTTACTTTTAGTCAATATTCAGGTTTGATATAAGAATTCTCTAACTTAGGTGTGACAAGCTCGAAAATTTTTTCTTTAAGCATAAATCTGGACTAAAATTAAACTTTGCTGTCTGAAAGTAAGACTTTAAGCACAAATATTGACTTAATTAAAGAAAATTAGCTCAATTTTAGACTCAAATTAAGTCTTTTACAGTGCTTAATTTGAGATGTAACAATTTTAAGACTTTTTTTTTCTGTGTAGCGAATTAGTTCATTCACAGGTTTTAAGAACGAATTTTTATTCCATAAAGAGTTTGGAAATTTAGAGAGTTCATTTCCCTTGCAGTATTCAGCACTTTGTTATTCTTTTTATTTCAGGTGAGCACTTCCAGCCATATTGAGGACAAAAGAACAACAAATATCAGCATATTTTTTTCAGCAACTCGTAGACTTTTCAAAAACAATACGTATCAAGAAAAATGAACTCAGTTAATATAGAAACACCATAAAAATCATCTATGTTATAAGATGTTGTCGCTTGGGTTTTCTATTCTGAATAACGATTACAATTATAAAAAACTACTTGTACACAAAATAATTTAGTTACAGCATTTTTTATCTCTTTTACGAGTTTATAAAAATATATGCTGAGTTTACCTCCTTTGAAATAATGTACTTTGCCCGTCTTTATGGTGTAACATAGATTTCCATATCCATTATAAGCTCATTGTCACAAGTAATCATCAAAACGGAAATTGAGCACTCAAAAACGATTAAAACAGTAACAGAAAATACGACGCAAATTGATACTAAGTTCGTTACATGGCAACATGCTGAGGATTGCATTCTGAAGATGAAAATCAATACCCACTCATATGCAAATATGTAATTAAAATACGTATTTCCATAACTGTTATTTACTTCGTCATGTAGATAGATTATCATAAACACATCAAACACAATACACCCTATCATTTACAGCATGGGATATTTTAATTATATTTTTTATTTGACATTTATAACGTGAACAACGTATTGCAGATGTTATGAATGAATTTGTTCAATAATATCTTGATTAATTTACCACGAATATATTATTATTGGAATATACAGGGGTGAATGGTCGTATTCAAATAGGAGAGAACATTTTCGGATCTTGGTCCAATATATTGAATCACCATTTTAAATTTAAAAAATCTGACAACGGGCAATAAAATTTATAAAAATAATAATGAGTTTTGCACAGTTTCAGATTTTCATTTTACAATGCTTCAGCAATTAAAAATATCAACAAAAAACTTCTTAGAAAAATTTTCCGAAACTGAGTCCGTCTCAGTAGAATCACCCATATAAGTAGAGCCTCGATATAAGAACCTATCGCTATAAGGACCGATTGAGGAAATTGACTATTGCATTCGAGATCTATCCCTTCCACGCATTTCCCAAAGTTCTTATATTGATACTCGGAGGAGGAGTTCGCAACGGAGATGGCTCTTATTTCGAGGTTCTACTGTAAATCATTCTTTGGCCATGATCTACATAGCATCGACTAAGTTCGGCATCCAATGAATCAACATTGTAATTACATTACTTTTACCAGTGATGTTACATTTTGTGTCATACATGGAGAAAGAAGTTAGCTGCTGCTAATTTGTTACCTATACTAAACAAATGATCTGCTAAATTCTGTCATCTGGTCTGTTACCTACAACTAGTAACTCGGGATAGACAGTTTAAGAACGCAAACTTCAGTTCTTTTTTGAACAATGTAACCGACTGTTTCTTATGTGTCAATGTCTGCTCTTCCAAATTCTGCCCAAAGAATCGATCCAAAACTCGTTCCCAAAAATATACAACTGTTTTTTTCCAAAAAATCGCGAAATTGGAAAGTAATATTTTAGAAATGCGTTCCGCCATATTGTTTTCACCATTTTAACCCATTAACCCATTAAGGCCTAAACGGACACATTTTGAGCATCAGTTTAACCCTTTGAAACATACATTTTTCTCTTCGCGGAAAACACCTGAAACTGGTTACTCAGGGGTTTTCGGGGTCACTGATCATGAATCCGGACTCAGATTTTGCAAAATTCAAGATGGCGGACCAAATTCAGAAAAAGTTACTTGATCTAGCTGAAACTGACTACTCGGGGGTTTTAAGGGGCGCTGATCACAAATCCAGCCTCAGATATTGAAAATTCAAAATGGCGATTCTAACTTTGCCAACCAAATTCATGAAATTAATGGTGATTCTGGTAAAAAGGTTTCGGCTGAGTACGGTAGTTACGCACCGGATTTTTTAATATTTTTTTAATTTGGTCCGCCATATTGCATTCGCCATCTTCAATTTTTAAAATCTGAGGCCGGATTCGTAATCTACGACCCTGAAAATCCCAGTATACCATAGGTTGTAAAAATACGTTAAAAACTTTTCAAAGTAATGCTTTTTTCTTGAAAAAAGTGTTATTTTTCAGTATTTATTTATTTATATCAACAAATTTGCAGCATATATTGACTAATTGCACATAATTTCAGGTTCTTTGATATGTTACAATATTAAAATCGTAAAAAACACGAAACAATCGATCAAATTTTGACTTAAAAACGAAAAAAAAACGATGAGGAAATAGGTGGTATAGGTTTTATACCACCATGCCGCAAAGGGTTAAACGTCGATAATTTGCATATAAAAGCATTTGGAAAAATTTTACTCCGACTATTTCTGACGTAAAATTGTATGCTCTTTCAGAATCTTTCAATAAAATGTCGATAAAATGAAAAGCAAAAAAGTTATACACGTTTTTTTTGTTAAAAAACATGGTTTTTAAACATTTATTTTTCATTCTAACATCACTTTCACCTCGAAATTGGTTTGGGAAACACGTCTAAGGTGAAAATATCGCGTCCATGGATCCTTAGGATTAAAACGTACCGTGTTCTAATCTGAATTTCAAGATGGCGACTTCCAAAATGGCGCCTAGAAGCTCAAAAATCTTTTTGAAACTTAACAAATTTTTTCTTAAAAACTATGTACTTCACAGAAAATTTGATAAGATAAAATATCTTAGAATTATTTAAAAAACCTTCTCAAATTTTATCACAATGTATTTATACAGTTTTTGGTATTTTGGAAATTCCAAAAATCGAAATTTAAAAAAGTCATTTAAAAAATCTGACAAAAATTGAGAAGGTTCTTTAACGAATTCATTTTCAATCTTAGCAGATTTTCTCTAAAGTCCATATTTTTCAAGGAATAAATTATTAAACTTTTCTAGATTTTAAGACTAATAAGTTTTAATCCTAAGGGTCCATGGTCACGATATTTTCACCTTAGACATGTTTCCCAATGCAATTTCCAGGTGAAAGTGACGTTAGAATGAAAAATAAATGTTAGAAAACCATGTTTTTTTACAAATAAACGTGTATAACTTTTTTGCTATTCATTTTATCGAAATTTTATTGAATGATTCTGAAAGAGCATACAATTTTACGTCAGAGATAGTGGGAGTAAAAATTTTCCAAATGCTTTTATATGCAAATTATCGACGTTTAAACTGATGCTCAAAATGTGCCCGTTTTGGCCTTAATGGGTTAAATACATAACTTTGCAATCAGCAACTCAATATCTCAAATATGACGTTAGTAAGGAATAATTGACGAATTAGAAACTAGCATCGATTGGTAAAATCAGAAGAACATACTAAATCGGCGAAGTCACGTTTCTGAATCGCGTTTTTGACCAATTCATGTGAAATCTGAAAAAGCAGACTTTGACACTTAGTACTCCTTGTCATTTATTTTCTAGGCCGCATCATTCAACTAGCCAATAACCAAATAAAGGTAGAGCTCAAAAAGACCCGGTTCAATCCTTAACGGAGTAAATTTCATAGTTATGACTAGTTGTTTCTAGGCCGCATCATTCAAATGGCCAATAACCAAATAAATGTGGGGTCCAAAAAGTCTCGGTTCAATCCTTAAAGGAGTAAATTTCATAGTTATGTCTAGGTTTTTCTTTGCCCCACCAAGATTTGATCTACAACGCTAAACTTTTAGCAGATACCTTAACTTCATGGTAGCGGCTAACTCCTTATTTTCCATGTAAGAACACAATTTAAAAAAGATCAGAAGTCGACTTATCAAATATTTATTTCTAAATCCTGTCCAAAAAAAACCGAAACAAACTCTGACATCGTGAGAAAAATGGAGTTTCGCACGCGTCTGCCGTAGCTTGGAGTTTTTCATACGTATACGAATCGTATCTGATTTCAGCGAATGCCCTTCAGTACGGTTTGCGCATGCAGGGTCGCGCAATAATTCAACGGCACCATTATTGGCGCAGTCCCATAAATTTGAATTACCCCTGCACGGAATATTAATAATCCACGGGCTTGTGTTACCGGCGGCGCGGCCCGGTCGCGGCATGATCGAGTACCTCTCGCAAATGTTGTAAATAAAATCGTGGTTTCCGTCCCGGATGTGTCCGTTCTTTCCCGTGGAGTTTGGTGGAAGAAAATGCCATTGGTCAATAAAGGCATACCAGTTTTAATTGAACCCGACGTCGTTATCCGATCGCCGTGATTGCGGGGAAACGCACTCGTCAGGTAATGCGAAAATCGATAAGACAATGGATCGCAGCAGGTGACGTTGCGAAAGCCCGTCACGCCTCGGCGACGGCTAAGATTATTTCACGTCGACGCCGAACAGTGCTTTAATGCTATGTGTCATTACCCGGGTGACTTCCTCGCGTAATTCGGCACGGTCCGGCAATCAACGGGGTTTCCCGCGATTACGGAATTTTCGAAGACGTTCCGCAAATTGGTGTGCCGATAACGTGTTCACGGCAATTTAACCGATGCACACGATTGGTCCCGAGATGCTGAATTAGTCATTCGCCATTTGCGACCTTCCGGGTTCATCTTGGACGAGTTTTATAACTTTCTACTGGATTACGAAACGTGTCCAGTTTCTTATGGCCGATGAGATTATATTAGATAGGTGTTCCATGACTAAGATAAGATGGACCATCGCATTAGAAACAAAAAAGTTCTTTACCAAATTTTGATTTGATTATTACATTTTGAATTACAAACGTTTTAATTACAGCGCGTCACGTGCTTCCCCCTCTAACGCGTGAACACGCACTCTCATTGGTCAACTTTAAATGATCCGCAGATCAATTTCTATGCATCGGACAACAATTTTTTAAAGACATTTTTTATTTGAAATAATATGGACAATCTGTTCCACTGATGTCATTTGTACTATATTTAAGAATGAATTGTGTACATTTATTTAATTCCTGTAATTCATATGTTGAGGAGATCTAATGAAGAGCTGAAAATTTACAGTAGTAATATAGAATAACAGTTTATAAAACTAACGCGTAAAATAGTACTTTTAAGAAAATGACAGACATTTCAAAACAAATAAAAATATCAAAATAATTTAAATGAATACAATGAATGAATTGTACTTGTGTTTGCATTCATTTTAATTTAATTGTATATAAAATAATATAAAACAATTATATTCGCTAATTATTATCAATATAAAAATAATTATTTATTTTAAAGTGATTCGAATAAAATAAACTTAAGCCAATTAACCCAATTAACACGCAAGTATTAATGCTGCGCAATGCCAATCAAAAATTCATTTCCATCATAATTATGCAACGGCATTTAATGCATTTAAAGCGGATATACTCCATCTTCCTTCGCAAGTACTTGTAACTTATAAAGCTGCATATCACATTTTTTCTTTCATTTGCTACTATATACTTACGTGTTTAACTAACGCTAATTTTTTCTCGTGTACATCCGTTGCATTACGGGATTATTTTTTTACGAGCTATAAGTGGTTGCACATTTTTTTTTTTTTATTTACGAGTTTTTCTTTCAACGCAATTACGTATTCGTAAACTAGCACCAGGATTATACTTTCCTTTGCCCGAGAACGAACGAATGCTTACAACTCTCGTAGCAATGTGAAGTTTGCCTTACTGCACTATGTTTGCTACATATTTCCATAAGTACACGGAAGAGCACCGAAAAATTATGATTTTTGAAATTCATTCTTTCAACAGACAATAAGTATGTTGTGTAATTATGTCTTTATTTATAAATTATTTTTATTTTCTTAAGTTCATTTTATTCTATTATTACCTAGAACCATTTATAAAAATATAAAAGTAACCAATTTCAATACTCCGCTCGACGGAAGTTATTATTTCTTGATTGCAAGTATAAGAAACACTCGTTAAATAAAAAATCATGCGAAGTAGATGTCAATCAAAATGTTAAAAAAATTACTTTTATTAATAACTCCAGATATATGATTATTTATAATTATTTTCACCGTAGTAATAAAATAAAGTAACCTATTTCTTAAATTTGGCGATAATCTTGATAGTATATTTTTAAAAAGGAAAAGAAAAAAAGAGAAAAGACAGAAAAATTAACCAATTGAATAAACTGGGTCTTTTTCCTTTCCTTTCTTTTTTTTTCTGCTCCTTCTTTCTGAACATATATTATCAAAATCACCAACAAATCTAACAATTGAGTTACTTCAGTTTACTACAATGGTCTAAAATTATTATTCTCGAAAGAAAAAAAATTGAGAAAGGAACAAAAAATGAACCAATTTATTCGATTGGTTCTATTTTCTTTTCTTTCTTTCTAAAATTATATTATCAAAATCGTCGCTGAATCTAAGTAAAAAATTACTTTAGTTATTCTTTATTACTAGATACAGTCTAAAATTATTATTTTAGAAAGAAAGAAAGAAAAAAGAAAAAAAAAAATTTATTCAATTGGCTCATTCTCCTTTCCTTTCCCTTTTTTTCTAAAATTATATTATTAAAATCACCGTCAAATCTAAGAAAGAGAGGGGTTATTTTTAAAGGTATATTATTTAAATACCTCTTATTGCAAAACTGTACAAAAAAGAAAAGAGAAAACAAAATTTATAATTTACGTACCCCCCAATTTGAATATTCTAGTTCTTTTTCCTTTCCTTTCTTATTTGTTTTCTTTCTTTCGAAAATGATATTATTGAAACTATCGCCAAATCTAAGAAAGATGTTAACTTAGTTTTAGTACTGGGGTCTAAAATTATTAGTTTATAAAGAAAGAAAAAAACAATTTATTCAATTGGCTCTTTTTTCTCTCCTGCCTCTTTTTTTCTTTTCTTTCTATCTAAAATATTATATTATTAAAATCACCAAATCTAAGAATAAGAGAAGTTTGAATTAATGATATATTATTCATATACCTTTAACTGCAAAACAATTTTATAACTTTCATATCGAGCCCTTCCAATTGAATAAACTTTTTCTTTTCTTTCTTTCTAAAATTATATTATGCAAATCAGCGGCAAATTTAAGAAAGAAGTTGCTTTATTTTATTATTGCGGGCTTAAATTAGTATTCGAGAAAGAAAGAAAAGAAAGAAAAAAAAAATATTTCGCTGTTTCTTTCTTCTATTCTTTCTTTCTAAAATTATATTATCAATATGACCACCAAATCTGAGAAAGAATTGACTTTAATTTATTACTGCGTTCTAAAATCATATTATCAAAATCACCGTTGAATCGAAGAAAAAACGAAAAATCGAACAAAAAAGAACCAATTTATTCGATGGGTTCTATTTTCTTTTCTTTCTTTCTAAAATTATATTATCAAAATCAACGTCAAATCTGAGAAAGAAGTTAATTTAGTTTATTACTAAGGACTGAAATTATTATATTACAAAAAAAGAAAAGAAGAAAAAAGAATTAATATATTGAAATGGTTCTTTTTTTCTTTCTTTCTGAAATTATATTACCAAACTCACCGGTAACTCTAAAAAAGAAGTTACTTTACTTTATTACTGCGGTCTACAATTATTATTTTAGAAAGAAAGGAAAAAAGAGAAAGAAAACAAAAAAGAACCAATTTCTTCAATTTTTTTTCTTTTCCCTTTTTTCATTTCTTACTTTCTAAAATTATATTATCCAAATCACCAGCAATTCTAAGAAAGAGAGCGGTTTATTAAAGGTGTATTATTCATATTCCTTAATTGTAAAACTGTAAAAAAAGAAAAAATAAACAATTTTATAATTTTCATATCGGACCCTCCCAATTGCACAAGCTGGTACTTATTCCTTTCCTTTCTCTTTTTTTTCTTTTCTTTCTTTCTAAAATTATATTATCAAGATAACTACCAAATCTAAGAAGGAAGTTACTGCCAGTTTATTACTACGGTCTAAAATTATTATTTTAAAAAGAAAGAGAAGAAAAAAACCGATTGATTCAATGGGTTCTTTTTGCCCCCTAGTCTTGAGGTTGCTCTTTTGAATGGAGCTGGTAACATTTTCAGAAAATGTTGCTTAATACATTTTTTTCAAAAATGATCGAACTACGACGTGTGTGTGGACTTTTCGGAAGGATTACTCAAATTCACTAACTAATGTTGTGATTTTATATAATATTAGTAAGGACAATAATAAAGTAAAGGTAAGTAAACTTACTTCAATTCTGAATTAGATTATTGCCATACATGTCTAAAATGTGGCCAACTCTTTGACGCAATTTTAAAATCCAAATCGACAAAAACCAACGTATGGGTATGTTAGTGAAAATTGTCTTTTAAACAAAATCGTACCTCAAAAATTTTCTTTAAAATATTTGTTAAAAAATGTGTTAAACATGATTTTTTGAAAATTTTCTCAACGCCATTGGATAAATCGACCTCAAAACCAGTGGGATACGGATGTCTCCGTTTTAAACAAATTGTTATTGCATATAAAATACGAGCTTGAAAACTTTTTTATTTGAGCGTTAAAGCGTGAAATCAGTAGACACTCGATATTTAAACATTTTTTGTTTGTCGTTGAATATGAATTTATTATAAAAAGTACGATTTTAGGCATCCTTGAACTATTGTAAAGAATTATGTATTCTAATATTGTAAAAATTAATATTATTTTTTATTTATTTGCATAAAGTCTTAAAAATCATTCACTAAAAGAATAAAAATCGTAATCAGAATCTCAAAAACCAACCACGTGACGAGTTTCAATAGAATTTAAAGAATTTACAAACATTTGTTAGCTTTATTATATCCGCCATTTTGAATTTCGAAAAACTAACATCGGATTTTTAATCTGCCCTACTAAAAATATCAAATATATATTATCATACTGCGTTTTCCTTCTAAAAAATTACCCTTTTTAACTTCGAAAACTTTCCAGACTGTTTTAAATTACATTACTAAATACGGTATTTACAAAATAAAAAATTTAAGTAACGTTTCGAAAATCTTATTCGATTTATAAAAAATGAGCATTACTCCTCGCTCCGTTTATAAGACGGTAAAATATTATCGAACGCCATTGCAAACATACAATCATCTTGATATAAAATTTGAATAATGAGAATGTAGAGGCTAATTTTCATTCGCCAACTAAAAATGTATACAAAAAATAAAATGTTTTTTGATGCAGTAGGCGTAAAAAGCTCATTTTACGCCCTCAAATTCCCCTTGATACTATTTTTAACATAATATTTCCTTCCTTAATAATACACATTTATTCCAATCACAGTTTTATTAAATACCCTATGGTTAAAATGTAAACGACACATGAAAAATAATAAATATGTATAAATTACTAACTGTACTAATAGTTCAAAATGACTACTCCGACCAAAAATCATTTTCCTTTTCCATATTTTAATCTAATCTAATTTGCCCCTCTATTTCAAATTTGCTTCGTTACTATCAAATTATACAAATTTACTGATTATGTTAAATTTTACAATATTAGCATAACGACATTTTGTATGCCTTATTTCACGATTCCTGAAGGACAGAAGATTGAATCAAATTTTAAAGGAAACATTACTTCATATGAGACGAATGTCAATAATGTGAATCAGTTAAATTAGTATATCTCAGATGAAGTAGTTCGCTAAAAAAAATCTCACAGAACGGGAATTGCATAATGCACGTAGCTGCCGTAGCAATTCATTCCCTTTATCGCATGAATAAATTTCCAAGTCAAAAAAGATGGCTGATGAATGGAGTTAACGCTCTATACGCATCGAGTTATTTATTGCCACTATACAATGTTCTTAGAAATCGTAATTTTAAAGGTTCATCAAGGATAAAAATACATTTTTATTACGAGAAGTAGTGCAGTATTAATTGAAATATCCATATGTCTCCTGCCTTAAACTAGTAGGAATTCTTGGAGATCGAATGGAAGTTTCTCAATACCAATTTTTCAAAAATGAGAAATTAAAGACATTTGAATTTTTTATTGCTTTTGGAATTCTTTGTTCTTTTATCAATACTGTTTGCACATTTTACCGTAACATTTTAGGGTAATAGTGTAAATACTTGCTGCAAAGTTAAATAATTAACTCCCTTTGTTCTAAGACTCTTAAGAAGAAAATTACTTCAATGTAGTTAATTTCAGCTTAAACCAATCAAAATTACGACATTCTCCTAAAGTAAAGTTCAACTTGATTAAAGTGAAGTTTCACTTCAATTCAACTGTAACGTCGTGTTTTTCGAGTGCAATTTCATGGAAAATTGTAACAATAACAAATTATTTTTAACATTGAATGTTGTCGTATCTAATGTGCATATGTTTACACGTACGTACTATTTTATTTGCCATTATTATTATATTATGATATCTGCCATTTAAAATTGTTTAAATCTGACATATTCCTAGGTAGAGGCCAACAAAATTTCAAGCAAGTCCGATAATTGTGAAAATAAACCATACAACCATACCTAGCGTACAAAATTTTATTAATAGTTATAAATAGTATTTGTTACTTTAAATTTAATTTAATCCAAGCCCTTCAAATAAAATGTTTTTATTGGGAACTTGATGGGATTATAAATATATAGTTAAATTATTTTATTTTTTGTCACAATAAATTAATTACGTTAACCCCTTAAGGTCTAAATCTATATAAATTTAATTTGACGATACTTTTTAGTATTAAAACCCATTGAAAAACATATAGATAATTTTTTATTGTGCGAATCCCGCACTTTCGAATGGCGTATGGAAAAATTCAGTAAATTAAAAAAAATAAACAAATAACTGACATTTATTTAACAAAAATGTTAGACTTATATCTAATGCCGAACAAATTGCCGATTTAATACATTTTTTGTCGCAATAGGCCGCAAAATGCGATTTTCGCCTGCATTGTACCCATAGAGATGTACGGTCGAGGTCAACGGGCGGTCATTGCATTTTGTGACCTGCTGCGACAAAAAATGTTGTTCGACCCTCGGGCGCGAAATGTCATTTTGCATCCTAGGGACGAAAAATACTATTACAAATGATTAATATAAATAGAGAGAGTTTCTAGACTATTTAGTATTTAGCAGGCCTTATAGAGTGGACGCATTGTAGGATATGTAATTTTCTCGAGCATTTTAATATTACATAAAATAACAATTTAATACAATTAACAAATGTTAATTTCTTGGTAATACGGTCCTCTTTCTAATATGATATTTAAATAATAAAATAAGGTTGAGTTACGCTGTTTTATTTGTTTGGTTTACTTTTCACACTTGTTATAATACCAATAAAAGAACCGCATTACCAAGAAATTAACATTTGTTTATTTAATTATAAATTAAAGCAGTCGAGAAAATTACATATACTTATTATTATTTAACATTGGCTGCAGCAACTTCTAGTTTCAACATACTAATCTAGAACGTTTACTTCATTTTATAATTGCTTAAAAGTTATATCCCGACATTTAATGTAATATCAAAAGTGGTGATTTTAAGATCCTAAGTATATTTTGTTATTTTGCGGCCGTCATTTTGGATTCGCTATTTTAAATTTTGTGAAACTAACATTGGATTCGTCATTAGCGACTCAAAAAAAAAACCCGAGTACTGATTTTCATGAGGTTAATTTAAATTTTTTATTTTTACGTCCACCATTTTGAATTTTATAAAAGCGACACTGGATTCTTAACACCAACCCCGAAAACAGTCAAGTAGTGGTTTGTATGAGCTCTGCTCAATGTAGTTAAATAATTTGCATTTTCATCATAATCACTAGAAATATCAAGGTTAAAACCATTTTTTTCAAAACTATGACATTTTTTTTAAAACTATCGTATATGATTTTTGTAGGGGAAGAATCAAGCTTTACTAAACACGTTTTTTGTTGTTTTTGCCCCCACTTTTCTCAAAATCATGACGTGATAGACATTTTTCGTCTTCAGATTCGTATTCAGCATACAAAAATACGTCGGAAATCACTCTGATCTCAAAAAAAAAAAAATGGGGCTATAGGGAGAGGGATGATGTTTCATAATAAATCCAATAGTAGATGTCTCTCAAATTTTACATATAAGTACCGATCTTGCATATATTACGCTAGACGTGAACTGAAATCGAAATTAAGTTGTTTTATTTACTTTTCACACTTAGTATCATATCAGTTAGAGGACCGTATTATCGAGAAATTAACATTTGTTTACTGCTAAAACTGTTAAATATTCTAAAGTGTTTATTGGACACGTCGAATATACATATACTCATAATAATTTAAATTTGGCGGCGTATACTCTGCAACGCAACCGGTGGTAATTGCAACAATTGAAATATTTCAAGATGGTTCAAATATTCTTCAAGCGCCGCCTGCCGAAATCATTCCGATTCCCGAACTGGCGGTTTTTGTGAAAAAACATTCTTAAAGAAAATGTAAAAAATGAGGAATTAGGATGTTAATATGTAACATAAGATGTTCTTTTTCTGGTGCATTGACGGCCCTGTTTACTAGCAAATCTTTGAAGATTCTGCGAGAAAACTACCTCGAACAACTTGGCCATCTTAATAAACATATGAATATAACTTGTTGAATTTTCGTAAGGTAGGATTCGTACACACTACTTTCAAAATAAATACAAGCAACTTGGAGGGGAAAATTTTGTTTATAAATACCTAACCTCATTAACTGTCCTGCAAGTGTCTAGATTAGTCTAATTGCCTTTCCAAACCCTCCTTTCGGAAAATTCTGACCATTAGTTTACAATGTGAGGTACTTTCATGCCATTGTTTTTCTTTACCTGCGAAAACATTTGTAGGTTATTTATTGACTGGAAGGGGGGCTTAAAATTTGATATTCTTGGAATTATGTAATGTAATCGGTCAGATGGTTTTTCAAACCCGGACCCTACTAACCACCAGAGCTCTCAGTATTTGGAGGTAGAAATTTTAATAACCGAACTTGGTCAATTTTCTGAAAGGAGATTACGTAAACACCATTAGGCTTATCAAGAGCACCCCAAGATTTCAATAGGGCGAGATAATTATTAGTAAACACCTTTTTTCCCCCACTACCTGGATCTGTTTTGAATGTGGCATATTCGAACATTTCGTAACGTCAACACAACTAGTTTCTGGTCAACAACCAAAGTCGACGGATATATTCAGGAAGATGGCTAAGTTGTACGAAGCAGTTTTCTTGGAGAATCTTGATCGGGTTAAGGAATGGCTGGTAAACGGGGCAGAAGATATCAATGCCCAAAGGAAGATTATTCAAGGCCACATCACGCAGCCATATGTAATGCAGGCTTACAAATTTTGGAGCTTCTGATCGAGTGGTGTGCCAACGAGGACAACAATACGCCACTGCATTTGGCAGCCATCCTCGATAACTGGGATTCTTCTCCCAGAGAATGGATGTAACCACAACCTGAAAAACGCTGAGATCTAATGGGTGACATCAATGGATACGATAATAAATTGGATTCTGTACCTGAGCAGTAGCGAATTAATGACAAGTAGATTACAAAAGACTAAAAATATAATTTTTAAACACGCCTATGTTTCACATTCGACAAGAAATATTAGATGACAAATATGAAATATTGACAGGCCTCAGTCTGTTTAAAGTGTGAAGGAAAATTTTGAAAATTGATTGAAATGAAATGTTTAGTAATGGAGAGGAAAAGACTAAAAGGAAAAATTGTGGTTTATTATTTAAAAATTGTAAGCTTCGAAAAGTATTATACGTTTCGACCCTGATATGGGCCCTTTTCAGAAAACAATACAAAAATGGATGCAAAACCGACTTGTATTTATATTAAATGCCGGAAAAACATATATATACTGTTGGTTTATGTGTGTTTGTGAGACCGAGAATAAATGCAAGTATTTAACTTGCGTGTAGAATTATTTAAGTAAATATAACTGAAATTTTAATTATGAATAAAAACGTAGACTTCCGGTAGGTTTGACTTTTCAAGTCTTATGTCGACGGTCTTTTTTTTCAGTTTTAATACAAAAGTTTTCAACATGGGTTCTTTTCTTTTATTTGTTTCTTTAGCTAAACTTCTCGTGTTTACGTAATTGAAATCATGTCCCATTTTCAACTTACGATCTGTTAGGCGTGTAAAATTCTCTTCATTAAAGGCGAAAATATTCCTTTTTTCTTCTTTTAATCGCACTTCTAAAGGTCTTCCTATTTAACCAATGTACGAATTGTTACAATGTAAACAAGGAATTTTATAGATTACTTCTCTTTGTTTCTCAGGTGGTAATTTGTTCTTTCCAGATTTAATTTCAAAATTTTGGTTTTAAAAGGTGACAAAACCATTCTAATATCTCTGTTCTTGAAGATTTTTCAGATTTTCTCTGAAAGTCCTTCAATATAGGGTCAACTGATTGTTTTAATACTTTATGAATCTGATACTGCCCTATTGTTTAATGTTTTATTAAGAGAATCTAACCTTTTAATGCACTGGTCAATTAATTTAATAGGATAGCCATTTTCTGATAGTTTTTTTAAACCATTTCTAGATTCTTTTGGTAAAAATCGGAAGAGGATAATTTAATAGCGTGATCTGTTAACCCGTAGATCATACCAATTTTACACGAGAAAGGATACTGAGTAAAAATGGAGATATCTTCATCAAAATCGTTCTCGACCCGTCTGGAATCGATGTGAGGATGTCATCCACGTATCTGTAAAAGAATGGCGGTATAAAATTTAATTTTTTTTAAACGTTTTCAGTTGCTCTTGTTTGTAAACAACGCCTTGATACTTAAAGTACGTCGAATCTAAACAAATATATATTGCCGTAATAAAATCGTTTTTATCTAGAGATGTAAATCTTTGTATTTTATTCCATTTATTCTCGATGCATTACTAATTCAGAGATATTCCTGAACATAGAAATTGTATCCATACATATAATTTTGTAATTTTCAGGTATTTTAAGGTTTTCTACATTTTTGACAAAGGACCATGAATCTTTTATGTTATTACTATTTTTTTCAAGTACTTTCAAAACAATAGTGGACAACAATTTTGCTTAGGTGTATGTGGGACCTTCTATTGTCGAAACAAGAATTTTTAACCGCTTTCCCTCCTTGTGGGCCTTGGAAACTCCGTATGCTCTCGGTATAATGGCATTAGGTACGGTTAAGATTTTTACTCCAACCATTACAACATTTCATTCAATATTATTATCTTTTATTATTTTATTAAGACCGAAACACACCAAAACTAATTTTTATTAATAAACTTTAGTGATGCGTTAAATACGCGTTATATTAAATTTTATATATACTATTATACAATTCCAGCAAAATCAATTCAGTTTCCGCAAACAATGGATAGGAATTAATATAAATCCCCTAAACAATGGTTTTTAACCACCTACCGAAAATAAGGCCACTGCATTGTATTTAAAGTGCTGTATAGTCCCGGTATAATTGCATCTCACTATATTTTCCAGGTCCCGTCTCGTTATATTTATTTGTCGCCGCTCTCCTTTTCCCCCATCTTGCGGGCTGGGGCTTCAGGAAGGGACTGTAGTGCCTCATATACATAACACGACTGAGGGGAGTAGGAGAAGCGACGCTCCCCTTCTTTTGGTAAATATAACGAGACGGGAGGGGAAGACCAGGAACCGAACAGATAAATATACCGGGACTCTGCCGTAATGTTATCCAGGAGCATTCTACTTACTATATTAAAACTCGATCATTTCCGCTTGTAATTATTTAACGAAATACCATTGCTTCTTCCTCATTATAAATAAAAGCCGTTTTAAATAGAAGTATCATGATAATATTACTATTTTGCATATTTTTTCTATAGTTATTGTAAATATTACTTAATGTTAAATGAAAAACGGCCAAATTCGGTTCCAATAATTTATTTTTCAACACCCAATGTTTCGATGGATAGTGCCATCCTCTTCGGGGGTTAACCTTAACAAAATTATTAAAATATTAAATTTTAAATGTATGAATTAAACAGTTTAAAAATGAAACGCAATAAAGATTTTCGAAAACACTATGCTTATCCCATAAACTAAATATGGTAAAAACATAGCAAATTTCAACTCATTTAACCTACCTTGTTTTTAATATGACGAATAATTGTGACATCGTCGCCGTATTTGCAATAAAAAAATACTCGGGAATTGTTTTCTAAAATTTCCTAATTCCTTATTTTTTAGTAAAATGGTCGTTTAAAGTTGCTGTTAATATATTACTAATGAGCCGGCTAATGTGATTAATATTTCCAGTACTAAATAATATTCGAGTTTAGAATGTAAAATTAACAATAATTCTCCATTACCCGCAAAAGGGAAGTTCCGATATAGTTTCCAACACTCCTATATAGTTTCTTTCCATCCGGGTTAACCGATACCGATGCACGAACCGAAAACATAATCTAATTTGTGGGTATAAATTCAAGTGCGTAAAGCTATCTGCATTTCAGCATCGCGTGCACTGATCCTGAGATTATTCAATCAGCCAACGAACGCACGCCTCCACAATAATGCAGTTTAATAACAATAATTATCATAATACCATTAATAATACACGAACAGGGAAGCGTTATTATTCCGGCGTGATGTTTTCATGTAGGAAAACAATTTTGCCTTAAAAGCTAGACACGGCGTATAAGCAAGAGGACCAAAATTCTACGTCACCAGAGGTTCCGACCTCGAGCGTTAAATGGCGCGACTTGAATTATAGTCTAGGTAATTAAATCAAGAAATATCCTATGGACCCACCATAATTTTCCTGTGTAATCCCTCATTCGTTTCGCATCAAATAAGTCTGTCAAAATTGAGATAGTGCCGGCAAGAAAGTCTTGAATTTGGCTGCTTTAACGACCGGCTCTAAAACGTTCGCCAACCACGTGTAGAAATTAATCGAATGACCTGACGAATCCAATATGTTCCCGCTCGTGACAATTAAGTACTCTTCAATGCCGTTAGTATACGTCACTTATTAGATTTTTCAAATATTTGTCTAAAACAAATTTCCAATTATTTTAATGACAATTTTAATCTTCGCTATTGCAAATTTCTTTAAATTGTAAACAACTTTTATGATAATAAAGATTTCAGCATTTTTGTAGTAAATTAAGTTCATCCCTTGAATTTACCGCAAGTTAGTATATGAATCGATTGAAAAGTATATGGTTCATGGCGTACACCGTGTAGTTATTCCTTCTACCGCTAGTCGCAGTCACGACACTCGCAGCCTCGTATTTCGCGAAAGTACATGAGAAATGTGCAATAACTTATCGGTTGCACATAATATTACTTGTAAAATATATTTTAATAGACACATTTCCCTAAATTGTATCGGTGTTTATTTGACATAGAAAAATAACATTTGTGATAGCTTTATCTTTCTTTATCATTAAATAGTTTAGCTATGTTTGATTAAAATAAAATATGATTTCATTGTTCAAAATAAGACATCATTAATGAAAAGTTATTGTTATTGTTAAAAATATTGCGTTTGACTAAAATGTACAATAGCACCAAAACAGGAAATGAACTTCTTTATTTTAATATCAGACTTATTTGACTGCATTTTAGTAACTTTGAGGAGGAGTTTATTGAACATTTCACTATTTTTGTCAGCAGTGCACCCAACGTAGTTACTCTTTTTCCCGCTAGTCACGATCGCGACCATCGGAGCACATCGCTTCTTAAAAGTTAGAATCGTCGATATCTATTCAGCTCATAAAACCGAATCTAACTAATTAAAATTTGCTATCATTACGAATTACTACACCACAGACAAATAACTTTCATAAGAGGAACTTAAATTCTTCCATTTAATAATACAACTTAGAATGTTTTTTTCCAAGAATAGTAAAATAGGAGATGCTGTACACGGATATGCCGGTAACTACTTTGAAGTCGTTTTATGAATGTTAAATTTTGTCTTCCAGTATTACGTCCTCATAAACGTTCGGAACGAATTTATAAACCTGTATAAAATAATGAGCTTTTAAATGTCGGTGTTTCGTTTCTTCTAGATAAACGTGTGAGATGCAAATTTCATTTTAATTACACGGACCTATCCAGTTGAGGCACATGAGTATAAAATTCATTAAGGGACATGAATTGGACAATTCATACACGTTTCTGTGATTACAGATTATTGTCATTTATTGCTATCAAGTAACGATCTGTAAAATCATTTGCATAAACGAGAGGAAACCTTTAATACAATGTGCATGTTATATATATCAAAATATTATATACATGGAATGAAAAATTGAAATTTTAACATCAAATTCGATATCAGCAACTCTAAAGAACCACACATATAAACTTTTATAAAAAATCCCTATTTTTTTAATTAATCCACCATATTGGATCCGCCATTTTGAATTTTGAAATACTAACTCCAGAATCGTTATCTGCGATCCGACCCCCCCCCCCCAGACAGCAACTGTTCAAAAATACTCCACCATATTGGATGAATCATTTCGAATTTCGAAATTTTAACATCAAACTTGTTATTAGCAATTCTAAAAACCCAGTAGATGTCAATTTTTATGAAACTGCGATAATTTTTTAAAAATTAACCCGCCACATTGGAACTGCCATATGGAATCCGTTATTTTGGATTCGTAATGGACGTGTTTGGGTTTGAAGTTCATAAATTGATGAGTCTTTTCTATTTTTTAGTAGATTATAAAAGTGATTAAATATTAAAAAATTTTGTTATTACGAAATTAGTTTTTAAAAATGTTTTTACGATTCTTTTTAAATATCGAACGTACGTTAGGTCTTGTCAAGGTCAAAAAGAAGTTACACGTGTCAATCCGTCGAACATACATACTGAACAAGTGAAGTTGATTATTTTCTTGTAAATTCGTCATCTACGGCATTACACTTAATTTAACGTAGAAAATACATATAACTATTTTTGTAGAACATTTGATGCTCCATCTTTTTTGTTTGAAACATTTTTTAATCTGATTTGTATTTTTTTTAAATAAATGCAAAAAACGTGATTACTTCTTACTTATTCGTCATTTATGTCACAACCGTTGATTTTACGAAAAAAGTTTATATAACCTTTTGTATAGAGAATTTGATGCTGTATTTTCTTTTATTGAAGGATTTTTTATGTGACTTGTATTTTCGATAATAAACACAAAAAACGTATATTTTTAGCTTTCTTTGTGCGACCGCCCTGCATCAGTACACGGAGAGAAAAAAGAGGTTAATGGAACCATGAAGAAAAGGTAGAAATGATTATAAAATTTCATAATTATACAATTAACATCGTGAAAAGTTGTAGATGACAGTATCTTATTTTTATAATTCATCATATTGTAAAATATAACATACAATAATTACTTTTTATGATGATAAGCAGTTATTTTCGTCTAATCCCTTTTACTAAATCTATTTTTCTAGTGAAGAATATTTCGAGCGACTATTTAATTGTAAAGCTACGGTACATTTGAGGTTATGTGCTATTATGCATATTTAAGTATCAGATAAAAGTAAAGGGAACAATGTTTTTGTTTTGTTTTAGTATGGAAATGGTTAAATTAACAATTTTTTATAATAACGTATTTTACTTTTCAAAAATGGTTCCATTAACCTTTTTCATTCCCTCTGTGTAGCGATCAACTCCAAACACTAATAGTTCTAAGTTAAGTCATGCCAAGCTCAAAAAGAGGTTGAACTTTAATCGGTTGTACCGTTAGAGAGATATGGTGCGCGAAAAAAATGTAAATTATGGATGTCACGGACAAGATCACGGACACAAATTTTGTTATTGTATTTTTTAGTTCATTAGGGTCCATCCATAACCTACGTTACCGTTTTAGGGGGGGGGGGAGGGTCAGCCAAGAACTACGGTCTGTATAAAATGTATGTATAACAAAAATACCAAAAAAAGGTCTACGTAGTTTATGGACGGCCCCTTAGGGTTTGAAACATCGACATTTGATGAAAAACTGTAATGTAGTTTTTTTTTGTCCAACTGACCAAATTCAATACTGTGTCCAGGCCTCTAATCTGAGTCGAAGTAAATGGTAAGAAATAAATATTAACGAAATTATCAAAGTCTGCATGAACCATAGTCCGTCCTGTCGCCGCTAGGCGCAGTTGCGACAATCGCAACGCTACAGTCACAGCTTTCCGCACCTATTACGAAAGTGCGTTTAACCCTTTTCATGCCAAACGGCCATAATTTTTTAATGATTTTCAAGTGAATATTTATTTGTGTAATGATAAGTACAAAATTTTCAAAAGCTAGTTTTCTGACGTACTTTTATCCGTACTTTTCAAATCTGCTATATTAGTTTTGTTCTATGACGTTTGATTTTTCAAAATGGCGGCTAATTTACAAAAATACGTGATTTTTTATATTTTTTTTATTTGTTTAATGTACTGGCTAATAATGATCCCGTTGTCAGATCGGTATAAGCGTCTGGATCTTGTGGAATAATCACCATAACTAAAATTTAAAAGACGCAAAATGTCAAAATTCAAAATGGCCGATCCAATATAACGGTTTTTACACGCATTTTTAATGTTTTTTTTTTCATTTTTTTGTATGTTTTTAGTCCCTGGCGTTTACTTTTTGAATAGTTCTGTTACATTTATCTCAGTCTGATACCGATTATGCTAGAAAATAACAATATAAGATGATATGGAATTAAAAATAGTGGAAAAGTATATATTTCATTTCCAAATGAAAAAAATAAAATTCCATGAAAGAAAATTTTCTCATCCTATTTCTTAAGGTAAACCACTGCAAAGCATTAAAAATACACTTCATTTTCGGGATTTTCTTTGGCTAAATGAAAAGGTCAATCCTCAAAATAGAATTTTTTAAACTATATTCATAACAAAATGGCGGCTCTACGAAAATTGTCCAAAGGACCTTTTTTTTGAAAATGGTCCATGGGCGGAGATTCTGCCCTCTTAATTTTTTATCTGGAACGAAAAATCGAACTTTTTAAATTTCTATATATAAATAGCCGTCGACGTGCAGACATTTTTTTCGATATATTGATTTATTCCAAAATGGTGCGTATTTGAAAGAAAAGTTAAAATTTTAAGGTCAAAAAACGTCAGGAAATAGTTTGAAGCACCTAGGAGTTATCGTCGCAATTTTTTTTTATATTATTTTACGTCGACTTTTCTGAACCCATATGGGACTAAATCGTGACTGGACCTACAATTTATGAAGGTGGAATCCGAACCACCTGAGCTTTGGCGTAATTAGACACTTATAAACAAATACAGAAGTGTCCCGATGACAGATGGCAAAGGCCGGGATCAAACCAGGGTTAGGGGAGTCACCGCCGCAAAATTGACAATTTGGGCATAGACAGTCCTGTCTAACTCTACCTTTCGATATATTATTTTTAAGACCCTAAAGGATCTTTTTAGCGGAAAAAATGTATAAAATTTCAAAATTGTATAGTTTACCCCTTTAAAAAGTTAAATTTTTCTTTATTTTTTATTTTATTACAAAAAAAAATGTTAAATTGTAGCAGGAGATCCAGCTCCATTGAGGCTTTCCATTCCAGTCTTCGTTGGAAATTCCAGTGCTGCGAATGCTTCTTTCAAAATTGATCTGATGAATAATAAACTAGATAAAATTTGAAAGACGCTTCCGCACTTGTCATACCGAACACCAACCGGAAGAAAAAGAATCGATGAAGCCGACTGTATATTTTTACATGGACGATGAATTTTTACCACTAGTTCCTGGAGAAACTAAGAAGCAGAGCTAATTTCACCATTCTAAGACAGGAAAAAGTACTACAATATTACTTCCGGTGTAATAAATCTCAAAGCCGACTAAAACCACCAAATTCCGTCTCAACTATATACAAATCATTCTATATCGGAATGCTTGAGCGACGTCAGCACCTAGTAGAGGCAGAGTTCGAAGTTGGTCGAAGTTGCATTCCAGGCCTATAATTCCCATGTTACACATTGAGAATAGTTCCAAGATTTGCCAGTCATCAGTTACGGAAATTCGCGATTGCAATATGCCAGGCATAACACTCAGTGGGAAATTTGGCTGGCGAACACGCTTGTTTCGTATGTATGTAGTCTAATCGCATTTGTCGGTTCCTTCACCCAACGACGGTCGCTGGCACAGCACGGCGTATACATACCAAGCACGCGCCATCGACGGTGACAAATCGACTACCCTTTTCTAGCATTGAAAGCCCAAATTCGACTACTACTACTATCCGTAATTTGCAAACCGTTAGTAGAGCACATTTCCCTGACCCGTCCTATAAGCCCGCCATTTTTTATCCCTCCAGTCACGTACCATACAACGCCAGGATTCATCTCCTTTATCCCTTTATCTGCCGGCACCTCCTTATTCACATTCCCGATATGTTTCATAGATATTCGTGATCTTTCTTTATTCCGAGAATACCGCGGATGAAGATTGATCGTTCCGAATTTGGTTCAGGACGTGGATTTTTGATTCGTCTATCCTGGGGTTTCGCTGAATACGACGAATAAAATGTTAGCATCGTTTTTCATACTCGACATTTCCTCGCTACATATGATGAAAATAAAAAAAATGACATTTCGTATATTCCGACGTCTATTCGAAAAATAAATTATATAAACATTTTTAATTTCAATGAAGTTGCCGACTCTATTATCCAACTATGAAACAAAAGTCGTAAATAAGATGCCAATCTAGGAGTCGTCCATTACGTAACGAACTGGGGTGGGGCGGTCCTGTCTTGTAAATCATTACTGGAAAGATGGCAAATATGTGAAGAGGGGGTCCAAATTAAAAAAAAATGAAAAAGTTTAAAGAAAAAATAACTAGGAAATCTGCATGTACCGCTGACGCTAGTATGAAATTAGACAAAATTCTGAAAATTCAAAGGCATTCTGAGTTATTTTGGTTCATCGGGTAATGGTTTAAAATTCATCAAATTTTGCGGTACATAGAGAAAAGTGAGTTATAACGGATACTAAAAATATTGTACCCAGGCAAAAGTTATACGTTTGCCTTGTCCAAAGCTATACCAGTCTCTTCCTGTCCTTCCCCGACCACATTGTTTCGCTGAGCCACGCTCACTTCGCGACACTCATACAAAGAAGCACCCATTGCATGGATATAAATAAAGTTATGGAAGTGAGCAAACTTCCGCCATTTTTATAGAACTCACTATCCCCACTTCCGTAACTCTGTTAATATCCGTGCAATGAGTGCTTCTGTGTGTGGGTATCGTGAAGCGTGTGTGGCTCTGCGAAACAATGCGGTGAGGGAAGGAGAGGAAGAGAGTGGTATAACTTTGGACAAGCGAAATGTATAACTTAGAATAGACATATAACTTTGGTCGACATAACTTAGGGCAGGGAATACTGTAGTTTAAGTCAACATTCCCAAGAATGTTTCGACAATACCATCACCAAGTTATCGACTTGCGCTCATCATCTTAACACCATTTTAGATTTTTAACCGCTGACATCAGATATGTATCCCTTGAACCTAATAATCTCAACTTAGTGACATTTCTAAACTTTATTAAAATCTTTCAATTTCTGTCCACCACACGTCAAATTTTTAATAACTGACATAAGATTCGTATTCAGTGTTCTCAAAAACCCACGACTAGTAACTCTCGTAAACTTCATAAAAAAAAAAAGTAAAAAGTTTTGACGGCCATGTTAGAGCCACTATATTAAATTTTTAAAAACTAGCATCAGAATCGTTTTCAACGACCTCAAGGTATCCAGCATTCATATTTTAACGAAATTGGAGAAAAATGGTATCATGTTGTCCGCCATATTGAATGCGCAATTTTTAATTTTTTATATAACCATCGCATTTTCCAACCTCTAAATACAGAGATGTTAATTTTGTATCATTTTACCATTATTCATAATCAAACGATTAGTTAACAATATTAATTAACAAACTAATATTATTATAACAAATATTATTATTATTTTTTGTTACCAACACTGTGACTGCTATAAAAATAGCATGGTTGTTGCTAGTAAAATGAAAGTTTCAAAAAAAACAATTGAACTTATCGACGTTTACGGTAATTGGAGATCAAAAACCATAACGGCCTTTCACTTTCGACTCATTTTTATGTTTCAAACTGTACAGGGCTATTACGTATAGTACATAAAGATAACTTTATTCCGTCATTTGTTTAATTTTATTATTTCAAAAACTGGAATTTTCAAAAACTCTTCCTCAAATTCATTATCTGAAAAGTTAAATTTCAAGAAATGTCATTAGTAACATCAAGCGGCGCAACCGGTGACGCCATCTATAGACGCCGCGCTATACTTTGTAACTAGAGACTTTAGGATTGTCAAACGCATAAATTTAGTGATTATGCAGAGAAAACTTAACATTTATGGTAGATATTTAGTAAAAACATTTACGTAAATTAATTTGTTTTGGTTCTGAGCTAATAATAAGCAAATCACTTCACAGTAGTAACTCAACAAATAAGATTAAAACGATATTTAAGAAGTCTTGTTTCAAATCGAATTGACACTTAATAACGTTCGAAACTTTCAAAATATTAATGAAGTTACTAAATTCGTTAGATCGTATAAATTTCAATTAACTTTCTTAATGCGTTTCTATTGGATAACGTAGAAATATGGAACGCCTTTAAGCTTATCAACCAAGTACAATGGAAAAAATAAGTCTTGAATTAAGACCAATAGTTCGATAATTTTAATATGTAACAAAAAGATTCCTTTCTACTAAAAAATGAACTTATTCAAGAGTCTTCAAATTAGCTTACCATGCGACTAAAGTGTAGTACCAAAACTTAGTTGAAACTTTTAGATTTAGAGTATTTAGACTCAAATCGAACATTCATATACTGAAAAAAAATTCATTGCACAATAAAACGTACAACTGATAGCACAATGAAATGTATTATTTCAAAGGATAAAATATGTTATTATTACTACGAAAAACAATTTGTGCGTTTATCAAATGGATAGAATCTTTTATCAATGTAGAAGTAATCTGCTTATTATAAGTTTAGAATCAAGGAAAATTAATTTACGTAATTATTTATCCGATTTTGCAATATATTTATCACAAATGTTTAGTTTTAACAGAAATTATTAAATTTTCATAGTAATAATAATATATCTCTTCTGTCGAAAGAATACATTTCATTGTGGCTATTGGATGCACTTTTTTAGATTCAATGAATTTTTTCTCATTGTAACAAATCAATATGCGTTCTATTCCTATACATGTAAAAGAAAACTTCTTCGATCACAGGAAGGAAGAAAATGAAATACACAAAAAAGGATTTACTTGAAATGTATTTAATTTTATAACAATAACTAATGCAATCAAGAGAATATGTTTGACACAAATACACTTGTCATTTTCAATTCACTATGTCACTGACCGTATTTAAAAGCACTCCATAAGAACAAATAAAGTTTTAAATTCAAAAAATTGAAATTGTCGTATCCAATATAGAGGACGAAAATTTTAATGATATTTGGTGCCCGAGAACATTTGGGAACATAAACTTCAAAAAGTAAAAACTTTAAGTTAATACGAGTAAATTCGATCCATTAAACGTTTATGTATTTTGATACGTTTGTTCAAGTTTTCTCTTAATCAGAAAATTAAATTAAATTGTGAAATTGAGCAAAATATAAATTTTAAACAGTACGAGAATTTATTGCAGATGATTTTTTTGATAGTTTCTTTTTCGTTTTTTGTTCAAAAACCAATACATTTTAATTTTGAGGAACCTCAATGTCAGAGTAAGGGTGAAAATTCGATATGCATTTAACGCTCATATGATTTCAGTACAAAAATTCCTTTGCTATAATTGTTTCATTGTCAAATTATGATTTTCATTGACCACTAGAGGACTGGAGTACCAAAGGTGACCACTATATTGGAAGAAACATATATAAAAAAATACCGAAAAAAGGACAAAAATAAACAAAATAACTAAAAACAAGAAAGTTTCTACGTCGTTAACCCTGGGTAAAAGACAGAAAGAAGATCCAAATAAATAAAATTATTTGATTATTTTAATGCTGTTTTGATTATTTTAAATCTAGAGCCTTATTCCTGATCAGTAATCACCACGTTCCTAGGCGAACATTTCAGTAATTTTGATACAAAATATTTTTGTGTGAATAGGGTAAAACAAACAAAATTTATTACGTTTTACCTTGTATTATGTCTGATTATTTTTATTCTTTAATGTATATTAACTAGGACGATTAAGAAATATTTTTAATTTTATTTAGAGTTTTGTTAGATTGATATTGATGGTTTTGGAATAGATTTATGGGTTTATGTAGTATCGTATCTCTTCTCCTACGGTATAACCAATTAGATCGTCGACCGATCAGAATCCTGACCAATCAGTATGTCTAATGGCCTTTTGATGATGTATCGAATGTCAAGCCCATATGTCTTCGAGAGTGCGGTTTTCCGTATCTGAGTGACGTAATACAATAGTAACTGTTATCAAACAGTATATCGCGAGTCATCGTTGGATGTATGCATTGCTAGATATGGTTGACAACTCAATGGGAAGTAGGTCACAGAACCAAATGTGTCAGAAGTTTTATTCGAATTGAATCTTTAAGTTAGTTCTAATTTTAAAAAATCTCCATGTATATTTTACCACATAATGAAAAATGGTCCAGTCAAATATTTTTATTTCTGTTTTACTGTTTTGACCAGTTCCAAATTTTACGTATTTAATTAGTTTCTTTATTGTAAAATGTTTTTGTTATGTATATGGTCTTTTTATACAGGCTTGTTAAAAAAATAGCAATTAAGAAAAATTATTATTATTAACACTTTACTGCTTAAAAACACTTTATAAACAATTACAATACAAAAGAAGACGGTTTCGCCAGTACGAGGTCGGTTACAGACCGTTGTTATATTTTATAAACGACATACCGTCCTTCAATAAGAACAGTGAAGGTGATGTCGTTTTTATTACGGGCATTAAACCGATGCAATAAGTAATAAAACTGGTAATTTAATAATAAATAAACATTGCTAACCAAAGCCATGTAAAGTTAAAAAATTATGCCAATATTGTTAAAATGCAATCGTATGTGACCTTCGAATAACATCAGAAGTAAAGATGGAACCTATGAGCAAATCGTCAACATTGTGACGGCGTTCCAGTCACACTCTTGTTAATTTAGGCGAACGCGCCATCTATGACAAACAAAGGAAAGTCGATATGGTATGACCGGTCGGTATAGAACGACTCGTAAGAAGTACGTTTCCTAAGCTATTTGATTTTGTTTCCCAAGTCTTTATTGAGATATGATGTGAAAATGCTCTAAACGAACCTGTTAAGAAACCCTATTTAGGTTTGTCTTTGCAAGATTACGAGGAAGGGTGCCGTGTTTATAAAACAATCCACCCTCAAAAAAGTTCGAATAAAAATTTTAACCTATTGCTCTCCGGGAACGACTATCTCCGTTCTATCCCGGGTGACTCGCAGAGTAAAACGTAATAACTCGAATTACCCGCGGATATGATGAAATTAAAGCTGTAAAGGTGACAAGAATTAATCAGACGAGAGAACCGTGACGAATTTTATACTCGTGTTACATCTATCAATTACGGACTCGCTGGTTATTCTCGGTTCCAGCCCCCATAGTCGTTTCGTTTTCAACCTCGCACCTACCCCCCTTTTTATATTTCCGACTTACCCTCCGGTTTACGAGCCAGAACGAGCTCCTATAATTCACCCGGAATATCCCCCGAAATTCGCGCCGCAGCCTTTTCACTTAACGACGTCGACGGGCCTACCTCCAACGGATTGCAATTACGAAATTTCCCGAGGAATTCTACAGAGCACCCGATAAGCCGTAAACTATGCGAAGAAGATCGCTTTCGGGTAGATTTCTCCGGAAAAATGACTTAAATCGACGCTCTTAAAACATTTTTAATGAAACTTTATTCCGGAATGAAGTGCCTATGAAATATGGATTTCGGATTTTACCGATTCCATGGCGTAACTGTAGAATATTAGGGGGCATAAATTAACAACGACGAAAAATTACGCATTCTTACAGAAGATATTTCAATAATATAGTAAAGCTTACTGAAAATGGCCTTTACTCTGTGATTTATGTGCCTCACCGGTAATAACTGTTTTCACTTAATATTCGTATAGGTGCTTAAAAAAGAGTTGGTTGTCAATCCAAAATATTGGTTTATGAATGCATAAAGTTCTATCGCTATTAACTAATCCAAATTGCCTGATTGCGGTACCTGAACAAGGTTGGTTGCTCCATCTGTAAATGTTTGGTTTCAATGGTACCGCAAAAGTATGCAAAGTTAAAGTTTCTCGCGCATTGCTTTTTCCATGGGCGCCACAAAAAGTTAAAGTTTCTCGCGCATTGCTTTGTACCAAATGCACGACAAAAATTCAAGTTTCTCACACATTGCTTTATACTAAACGTACGAAAAAAGTTAAAGTTTCTCACGCATTGATTTGCGCATTGCTTTGCAAATTGTTTCATCGGTACCAATGTCGTTCGCCAAACTGACCACCAGTACCGATTTATCAAGATGGACGGAGAACTCTTCTGTGCACATAGAGACTGAATAAGTGCGGTGCGGAAACTTGTTTGGTTGCTGGAACCTTACCTATTTGTTTTATGAAACACTCCTTAAGCATTTGTCGGTTGTGTATTCACCCTGTACCGAGTAAACAATCGACAAACAATCGGTACACTATGTTATCGGTAAAAGACGCCAAGTGTATACGTATACAACTATCCTAACTCAACGAATCCCTTTATTTTTCTGATAACCTAACATTTAGATTCTGTTAACCGAACCACTCGGCTCGTATACGAAATCGTTTGGTTCTAATTCCACACTGTATCGTTCCAATACCAAACCGTTTGATTCGAATGTCAATCCGTTTGGTTTTGATTCCAGACCGTTTAGTTCTAGTGGCGAACCGTTTGGTTCTGGTATCGAAGCAGTTGGTTGTGATTCAAATCCGTTTGGTTGTGATAAAAACCGTTTGTTTTTGGCAACCTGACTCGTGTAGTACTTAAATCGAACCTATATCGTTTTTATAACCAAGCGTGTACTTACATGAACCAAATTAAGTCCAACCAAACTGATTTGGTTAGAAAATAGAGTTTACTTTTTTTTTTATCCGCACAACTTCGACATTTGGAAAAACTTTTACAAGTTTTCTCATAACATGGACAATTTTTTAAAAATTGGTACCGAACGAACAACCGAAAGAGACAAGATGTAAATCGTGACCATTTTATACGGGATTATTCGATTTTGCTGAATGAACAATCGGAATTTCAAAACGCCTTAACACAGTGTGACTGATCCGTGCCGATGCCACCTTCATTTTAATTACAAAGTATGCGCCGGAGAAAAGGGTATAAAATATCGACTAACTCATGCCCGACGAAGCGAAATTGATCCAGAACTTGCGGAACGAGAGCCTGGCCAAGGATAATAAGTCTTGCGATAGCTGATAGCTCCGAATTCCGTTTTACTTAGGTGCAATTTATCGGCGAAATCGAACGATTTATGCGCAAGCCGTGAAAGCTCGTGGAATTCGCACTGCCAAACCAGCCAAAGCAGTAACTGCGACCGCCACACAGTCGCATACATATTTGATGCATGGAGAAGAGTGTCGGTGCATTTTCACACCAAATAAAATGTACGGGTCGCGTGCGATTTTTATAATTAAACATTAACCACACAATTTCAGCGCATTCCGACCAATTTACATAATAGATGAAGGGATCCGCGAGGTGTATAAAGAAGCGTATATCACGACGAACTCGAAAGCTTGAAAAGCTCGCCGTTTGACATAAATTCATTCAGGACCGTCCCGCACAGTTCCGTATTTTGAATGCAAATACTGTATACCATTTCTGCATTATTAATAACCGCTTTGGCACGGACTCGGGACTCTGTCTTTTTATTAAACTCGATATTTGTTGAAAGTCCACAAAAATAATAAAGAACCAGCGGTATGCCGGCAATAAACAATGTATTACTTTCTTTGTCACGGCAAAGTACACGTTACGTATTTGCAAAAAGTGAAAAGTGCTTTACGTCCCGGTTTCCATTCGGACGGAGGGCTTCAATGCCGAGCATTATGAAAGCTTAAAATGTATACTAGAATAATATTCCGCAATTTATGTGTTTTATTTTATTTGCCTACAAACGAATACACGTTCGTTAAATTCTTGAAATTTATACGGGATTTAATAATAAAGCTATGAATATTAATGTACTTCCTTAAACACACCGCTGTTATTAAACGCCCCGTTCTGTTGAAAATTGCAGCATTAATGTAAAATACGTAGTCTTATAAAAGACAATAAACTAAAATAATTAAAAACAATCCCGCACTATATGCATAAAGCTGATGAATTGATACTCAGTTATCTTAATTTATAACAAAATTTCAATAATTAGAAGGTTTGCTTCAACATTGGAAGAATAGTCATTTTAGCCGTATTATCTGGCCGATAGGGCATATTTCTCAGTTTAGACGGCCTAGGAATGCAACAATAGTAAATAAACATACGTTGAACCTTGTTTTGGTTCCATTTTTCTACATTTTCTTTGCTCCGGGATCTCCATTGCTGTTTTATTTTTAATTTTGAAAAATGGAACCAAAACAAGGTACAATGTAGAAATTTATTTAATATTGTTTTATTCCTAGACCATCTAAACCGAGAAATATTTTGATTTTGATTTTTCCGTACAACAGTCGTTAAAACTATTTACATTTTAATTACTTTACCAAAACTTTTCAGTTCATTTTCACAATTCTGGTGTCATAAAGGTGTTATGAAACATTCTTAGCATACATTGCAATATTCATTATCTTAAACAGTTTAATTATTATTCTATCCTACACTACGGGTTCGAATCTGTCATGATCGACATTTTTTTTAAGATGCGAATAGATTATTTTGAAAATGAATAATTATGCATGATAATGTCTAACAATTTTTCCCCTGGGTTGTCGACTATTTTCAAGTGTACTCTTTCGGATGGTAAAGTTTTGAAATAAAAAAAATATTGAATTTTTATCAGCAGGAAAATTTATACAAATCAGCGATCCTAAAAATACTCTTAAACATAAAAAATCTCTCAAAATATAAACAAACAATTGTAGTAAAATTCAGTAAGAATAAATTTGTTGAGAAACAGTTATTTCAATAATAAGACTGATATAAATTCCTGATCGTGTATGAGACTCACTGCTACTAATAACAAAAATATACACTACTTTTTAATTCTAGTTCAGTTAGCAATAACAAATCTCGCAAGCGAATAATTGGTCGGAAACATAAACAGAATCATTATTATTATATTAAAATAGCAGCAACAGTCAATATTCATCTAAATTTGCAATATTAATGTATCTAGGAATAAATTTCATACAATACGAACAGGATTCATTAGAAATTTATAAATTTTAAACAGGAGCATTCGGTTTATCAAAATAAATGTTAAATTCATCAATAGAACTGCATACCATCAGATGTTAACATTTGATTTTAGTTCAACTAGTTATTTAAACTCTAATATCCCATGATAGTTTCAAATTAGCGGTATAAAAAACTAAGTATATAAGAAAAATTAACAATATTATAGTAGGTGTCCAAGAACTGGCCAGCTATATATTGGGACTTTTCTAACAAAATAGTCCTATTTAGCGAAGTGAATTACCTTTTTTATCATTTTTGAGGCCATAACTTCAGAAATATTCAGCGTAGGGTCAATTTTCTCAGAGATGAATTGCAGAGCTTAAATAGAGCTTGAAAATGAGACCTCATTCATTGAAATAACGTAAAAATGAGCCAAGTTATTAAAAAAAAGTAATTTTTTGTCTAAAACTTAAATGGCTCGTAACTTAAATTCTGAGCCTCAGATCCAATTTTTTGTAACGGACTTTTCGATTTGAAATTGTGAATTACCTCCTGAAATAATATTGTCGGTCAGTTCTAACAAAAATGAAAAAATTTAACCTTTCGTTCCATCACGAGTATATACACTTCGTTGACAACGCACTTGTGACGTAATCCACAACTTCCCGTACTAGTGGTAGATTAATATGCTACTGTCGCACAATCGATTATACACACGCACATTTCCAGCATATTTATAAACACGCATAATATTACAAGTAATTTGTTTAGACGTATTCTTACATTCGGAATGACTACGGTAGAAGGAAACAATTGTTTGGCTTATCCACATGTCTGGGAGTTCCCAAGAATGATTCAGTTTGTGATCAACATAATACATTCATTTGAAGTATATAATCGACAGATACAGAGAGACCAGATAGAAGAGGATACGTGATACGGATAATTGAGAGAACTCGAAATTTCATGACAAGTCTTGATTTTGACAATTTATTAGAATCTGATTAGATTTTATTTCAATCCGTTCGGATTTATCCAGGTCACTACAATGTTGAGAGAGAGAGAGAGAGAGAGAGAGAGAGAGAGAGAGAGAGAGAGAGAGAGAGAGAGAGAGAGAGCAACATTTTGACATGTGTACAAAACTACCATTTTTAAGACGTGATAAATTTATATTATGTAATGAAATAAGTACAAATAAATATTTATTTTTCTTCATTGTACATACGTGCATATGAATACAAATAATACAACTCAATGGCCATAGACATGGCAAATTGAGTATTGTTACTTTTTATCAATTGACATTTGAAAAAAATGAGTGGCACAGCATTTTTCTTAATATTTAAACGCATATAAACGTAAAAAAAGTTTGGTTAGTGTGCCTTAAAAATTTATTTTTATTTTTTCTTAAGTTAAAAAAGAAAAGTTTCAGAGATATGCCCATATACAAACGCCCAAAATACAGTCAAATTATGAGTCTAAAATTGTTACTACATTTTGACTGCCTTGAAAGGTTTCGGACCTACTCGAGCAGGAAACTGAACCTGCCTTTTCGATTCTATATTTCACAATCTGTATGATAAAATATAATAAAAAATTCTTAAAAAATTTCTGAATTTCTCGGAATGCCGGACCATAAAAACAACAATTAATATTGAACTAATAAATTTAAATAAATATGTTATAAAATGTAATTAATTAAGTAAAATTAACACATAAAGGTTTAATTTATTATAGAATTAGTTACAGTATATGTGATTGTGCAGATTTAAAAAAAAAATATTGTGAAGGGGAAAGAATGGGTGAAAGTTCCTATAAATATAATATGATGACTTTAAATTCCAAGGGGTAAAAGTTTGATATTTTACAGAAAAACTTTCATCAGCTGGAAACATTTTATTTTGACAACAATATGGTAATTTACTAAACATAACAAAATATGATTACGCTGTAACAAAAAATAATTTGAAAAATCGAATAATGGAGAATTTCGGAACAACACCCTAAACATAAAGTAAATAGAAATAGAACAAATAAATTTCTTGGGCGACCCCGTAATATCTATTTTCCTTCATGCACATATGTATGAAGTATAATATGCTGTGTGCATGCCAACTATTCATAGGATTCCAGTTCCAGCCAATATCTAACATTCATCAGAATCAAAAATAACTTCCAAAATATCAATGGACTATAATAATGTTAAAACATTTATCATAGGATAAGTTTGATATATTTCGATACGTTTTAGTCTAGAATTAAAATCTATAAATACAAGTAGGTATTTCTTTTTAACTAAATATTGAAAACAAATAAGAAACCTCTTATTAATAATTTATAGAAGAACGATCTCACATGAAAATTGTGAATGGTTTATTTTCTAGGTATAAAAATGAATGGTTGGCCATAATACGACCTCGAATTTTTATTTAATCATTGTTATATTTTTATTACTTTTTTTGGTTTTTGTTATTTTTTAGTTTACATTAGTATTTTAATTTTCGGTTTGAAATGAATAAACTGTATATTGTAAATACAAAATTTAATTAATTAATTTTTGTAAAAAATGAGGTTTCAATGTTATTTTATTTCCTCCGCTGTATTGGATCCACCATATCGAATTTTGCAATTCTTAGTTCATATTCGTATTTAACGATCCCAAAAAACCTATAGTTAACATTTTGATGAAAGAAGTATGTCATGTTTCTATATGTATGATGATGAAATTTGATGAAAGAAGTATGTCATGCTTCAGATGGTTAATTGTATTACCTGTAGAGGTAGATGAGTTTTGTTTATGCCAAAAAATATGTTTTATGAAAAAATGCAACACGTGTATCACAGTTTCTTACCATTTTGGCACTTTTTATTTGAAAACGTTTATGGCGAAACATAACCTAACTTTAGGTGACCTTTTAAACACATAAACATAAGAATAAAAAATGATTGATTAAAACTAAAGTCACGTGAAACTCAAAAATATTGTCAAAATGTAAACGAACTTGATAACCTTCGAATAAAATGAAAAGTATAGGCAGAACCTATTACCAAATTGTCAATGTTATGACACCGTTGCAGTCACGCTACTATCACTTCCAGCGCCAACGCCATCTATACACCGGGAGGTTGGTATGGAACTTTATCCCTACATATAGTTCAGATAACTAATTTTAAGTGACAATTATATTTACTACAGATTAATTACAATGATGAAATGTAAACTACAGTAGTCCTTCTCTTATTCTGATTTGTCCAGTCAGGCAAGATGGCGGCCTTCTTCCCTTATTCTAATTTTCTCCTCGCCCCCACTACTTAGACTTTTGTCTCTTTTTCTTTTGTTGCGCATGAGCCGTTATTTGTATTTATAGAAAATCCACACGTCCACACATGGCAGTGGGAAGAAGGCGTGAGGGGAATATTAGAATAGGAGAAGAGAAAAAATTAGAATAAGGTAAGACGTTAGAGTAAGGGAAATTAGAATAAGGGAAGGGCTACTGTATTTCATTCCCACTGAGTAACTCACCCTTCTATGATGAAGGTTATTCCTAATCCCGAAAAATTAATACAAAAAACATCATAAATTAAATACTATGTAGTTAAAACGGCGCAAAAAATAATATGTTTTTATTTCTTTCATAATTGCAATTTGCATGAAAACTGCTCAACCTATAAAATAACCCAAGCAACGCCCAGGTCATAAAAAATGGCATTTAACTCATGTGCGGCACGTAATAAAGATTGCGTCAAGTGAACTTTAAACTGCAATCCGTCGCTCGCATTTCGTGACGTATCAGAGTCGATATAATGACGTCAAAACGAAATTATTTCTGGCATTAACGTCCACCTGAATTTAGATGTTTAATCATGGATTCCGTAATACGGTCATTGGATCAACATAGACTGCATCACAATCAACGTCGAATGATAAATGCATGAACTAGCCCTGAAATGAGAAACGAGCTGGATTCAGTTATATTGTCAATTTATGTGTATTAACTGCTTATTCAATTATGAAATCTAGGTTTTGGATATATTGGAAATAAAATGGAATCCGAGAACCATCTATGAAAATCTGGAGTCTTGCGCTTCATTGTTCTATTGAAATTGATCACCAGTAGCAATTCTCTGTTTGCCTTTAATTACTAATTCAATTTATATTATCATAAGATTGGGAATGAAAAGTTTAGAAATGAAAAATATATTTGGCATAAGTCTTCTAAATTTCAAAAGTGTTCTCCAGTTATAATTGGTGTCAAAAATAATAAAACCAAGACCAAATTAAGCCTAACTTAAAATTGTAAATCGAAACCAATTCAATTTTTTTCTCAACGGTGATTTCAACGTTTCAGAACAATTTCGAACTTTCAAATTTTCGGATTCGAAGTTTCCAAAACCGTTTCGAGATATTTGCTGATGAGTATATTTTTATTATGAGTAAAATAAAATATACATTTAAACTCCAACTAAGCCACCGTTTAAATATAAATCTTGTATTTTAATTATTTTATTATTCATATGCACTTAAAAGAGTGTATTCTTTTGCAAAAAAGTAAAGCTCAAAAGCTCCACCTTCCTTCTTTTAGATTCGGTGAGACGGTTCTAATATCACATATTCTTCATAAGTCGTATGAACTTTCCAATTCGTTCTTTTAAGGGGGTTTTTCCGTTTTCAGGTGACACGACTGAAAGCGTCGTTTCATCTTTGTCTACCCACTTAGATGTGACAGAGATGAACCGCTGCTTTCAGTATTTTCAGCGAAAATCGGAGCATTCCCTAAGGGTGCTTATACACTCTAGAGTGTCACCTAGCTTTGGGCTTATTTTAACAGCACTAACCCCACGGAAAATAGCCAAAATTACACGGTTATAATAACCTCTGTCGACTTTGAGTCAATTAAAACTGTTTAATGCAAATACAGCATGCAAGGATTTTTTATTATAAAAATAACATAGTGACTACATTGATGTTTTCAGTATTTTCCTTAATAAATACCTTAATATAGGAAAATTTAAATACTATCAAATAATATTTTGTACAAGTATGTAATTATTTCATTAAAATATTTTGTGATTATTTAATTATATCTCTCCTTAAAAACTATCTATGCTAAGCTGAAGATGAAATAATTATGCTAAACGCATTCTTATAACTATAAATAAGAACAATAGTCTTGCATAATGCTTTGAAGGACACGTGTAGGCAGACTGCATGAGTTACTGCGCCACCTAGTGGGGAATTTATGTAATTTACGTCAGTCAGTAGTAGTAACGTTACGTTTAATCAATCTGTGTTTGTAAATATACTGTTAAATGCAAATTCTTAAATTTAATAAATATATGCTGAAAGCACACTTCAATTTCGACATTTTAAACGACTTTTAATATGAGACCTTAAATTTAATGTTCACGAAAACGGTTCCCAGCCACCGGAATGGAAAGCATGAACATTTCAGTATAAAAATTAAATTTAATATATAGTCGAACCCTTCAAACTTAGATCCTGGTGATTTCACTTCTCCAACTTGACCTCTCAAATGTATACTCTTCCCCTCGATCGCTTTCAACCCCCACTACATCACTCACCTCTGTTGTGGCTCTTTGCTTGTTTATCACTTTTTGCTCAGCCTGCTCAGCAGCCATGCAGTATCTATTGGAGGGGGTAACGGAACAAGGAACACGGAATGGACTGTCTAAATTTGAGAGGTTGATCGAGTCTAAATTGGCGGGAGTCTCAATTTGAGGGGTTCGATTGTAGACCTGATAGAAGTTCGGTCTAAATATTGGCCAGCTTTTAGTTAATAAACTTGTGTACTGGACATTTTAGGAGTATTAATATGTGGCCAGGTTTCCATAAATTTTTGTGACAAAATGTAACAAAATCATGGATTGTATTTTGATACCTTCTTTAGATAAATTGTGGACAAATTCTGATGTTTCTGCAAAAAAAAGTACTCAGAATATTTAACACGAATAACCTAAACACTTTTTGTCCAGCTTCTAGTTGATAGTTTAGGTAATATAATCTAAATGTTTTTTAACGATAACCTAAAAGTTGACATAGTTTTTACAGTTTCTGCTTGGTTTTTATTCATTGTTTGCAGTTTTAAAGAGTCCTTTTTAAGTGTAACTATATCATTAGGAAAAATATATTTTGCACGATTGTTATATTTAAAACGAGTACAACGTTCAGTTTTAATACGAGTATAATCGTCATCATCATCATCACCATCATAATCACCACTGTTATTGTTATTATTGTCGTTAACATTTTCATCAATTATTTCGTAGGAGTTTATATGCTCAGCATGAGCTCATAGGTTTTCTTCATAATTTTCCTGAAATGCATCATGTAAGATAAACGTACCAATAGCTGGACGCTTAGTACAACTGCACGGAAAATAATTTTACGCCGCGATAGGATAATATTATGGTGTGCCAGCAAAAATGTGGTGCCGATATGGCTATGACCTCAGTATTACCTTGTGACGGCATAACAACCTCAACATTTGTTGTGCTACCGCAACACAAGAGTTTTCCTAGAATACACTAGGGAAAGCGTATAAACAATAAATGCGAGGCTACGGTAAGACAATGGCGCCAACACCACGCGTTAGGTTGCGGCAATACAAACATTATTTTCCGTTTACCCTATAGGTGGACAACCTAATGCTTGTTTAGAGAACAAACAAACATCGCTTAGTCTGTCCAGCGATGGGTATGTGCCCCGTCATTGGTACGTTTACCTTAATGCAATCCGCTTCTATAGGACTGCTTTACAGCAGAAAACAACAGTTGTAAACGGGCAGAGAAGAGTGATCGTATCCCCAAACTCACAAAATGCAGAAGGGCGATCCTAATTATTGACTTCTAATTTAATAACAAGGTACAGTTTTTTTCAAGAACTTTGAACAATGAAAAAAAATAACCGTGAAAGAGTTTCACGTATTCGGCAATAATAGCTTATAACCCAAAGTTTAAATAACTGTACTTGTGTATTTATTTTACATAAAACATTTTTTAAATTGTTGAAAAGACACTAATAACAGAAAAAATTATGAACATCTATCTCAATTTTGCGTGAAAATCAGTTAATTGTTACTAACCTTTTTGCGTGACGAAACAAATCTGTTCCTTCTGATTTGTCTGGTTTTCCGGCCTGGAACTGCACGACTTCCATTGATTAAGGGGAACAAATCTTCCGTATCGCTTGGATCACTGAGCCAAACCGCACTCGACCCCTTGTTTTCATTCTGAAGGTGAACCATACACCGAAACATGTCATTTTTCAAGGCCATCGCTGATACCGATTTAACACTACAATCGGCAATCTTCTTCCACTACCCATCCAAGTTACATTCAATTTTCTGGCACTGTACCACATCTATAAAAGAAAATTGCGTGTCTATAATAACGCAGATCTTATCTATTGTGAAATATGAGAAAATAAAGATAAAAAATGAAGCCTCTTTCCGTAAATATCGTATCACTCTTTTCCAAATGTGCTCCGAAATCCAAGTGATGCATCCAATGACAAGTTGATACTCTACGATATAAAATCTGTACAAGGAAGATTTATCGGAGCCATTGGACTGATGACCGGTGCGAGCCATCACTGCTAATATTGGGAATTGTTTCGAGTTCTTTCAGCATGACGGAAAGGATTTATTTTTCTTGTAAAGAGTGAATTCTATTCCATTTGTTGTTTAGAGTTGGGGAAAGTATCAAGTTGTTCTACTAAATAGTAGAAATAAAAAAGCAACGGCCACTGATGTTTTCATTTTTAACATCCCAAAAAGAAAAATATATGAAAAATCCATTCAAGCATCCAGATCAAGCATATTCTCTCCTTATCTACATCCATTTCCAGTTTTATCATTTTGAACCTTTGCTTGTCCTCGATGCTATCTCCAGATATTTACGGGGCGTGACTTTATGCGATATCACCATGGACGAAAGCTCTTTCGCAAATGCTTTTTGGCAATTACCACGAATCGTACCTTGTCGAGAATTTTCTGCTCCTCTGGCAGTTGGAAAGCTTCGACGAAACGCGATAATCCGTCTCGTAGAGCTTTAGGTTGAAATTTTCGCGCGAAAATCTGTACGGACTTCGGTGCTATATACATATATATGCACTTGTAATACTAGAGACGTTTCAAAGGATTAAACAGTCTTTATGTACAGCTTTATATATATAGAGGACGACAGCGTGCTAAAAGTTTGAAACGAAATAAACGCTTGTCACAAATCACTTTTAAATATAAGTGAATCGATGTCGTGATATAATTACGTTTATTCATAGGGATAGACGCTCTACAAATCGGAAATAGAAGAATTTGAACTCTTGCGAGACTATTATTTAAATAAAGGGGTATGCAAAAAGTTTGTAGAAACTACTAATCGTATAAATAGAAATCATTAAATGTCAAATGATACTATTATATTCGAACAGTTGTTGTATTGTAAATGGTCAATAATTCAAGAAACACCTGGCTGCAGGAAATTATAAGCCAGACAGAAATAAAAATAGACTTTATACCTCATCATGGCCTAAAATATAATAGTGATATACCCAAACATTTGTATTGAAATCGAATTATAAGCTAATTTCTTTATGGCTATGACGTTTCGAGTAAACTTATAGAGACCAAAAAGTGGGGATGAATTAATCCGCACAGTTTCGCTAGGATCTTGTGGTTACTTTCACAATGTCGCAATTGTTAGCTCTTCGCTATTGGCATTTGAAACAGCGAATGTAAGAGGGGGAAGTAGTACAAGGAGGTGGGGACTCCCAGACGATACTGGCGTCACTAGGCGGATTAATTCATTGACCTCAATGAGAAACTCGTTAATGCTATACCAGTGGCCCAAGAAAAAATGATTAAAAAAAGTATTTTAAAAAGTTCTTTTCCCCGATTAGTAACAATGTGTAATGGCAATCTTATTATATTACATTCATTAAAATATAACCATTGGTGAAAGAAATTACTACACTTGCTGTTCATATATATAATCCTGCAAACATAGAACTAAACACTAATTGGAAGAACTGAGATTATCTTAAGACTATACTATTTACATTGATAAATTCGATTTTAAGATTCGTGTATAAAGTTATTTAAAATTATTATAATTATTTAGTACTTCAATGAATGCCTAACCCAGTGGATAAATTTCGAATCTCTATACTGAAGCTGGAGGAGAAAATCTTTTTTACAAAACACGCACAGGCTATAAAATTTGTATATAGCTATAAAAATTGCGAGTGTATTATCAATTTCCGTTGAAAACGTTCTCAAAACAGCGCGATTGAATACTTTATTACAATGTTAATAAAAATATTTACATCGTAAGGACCGTTACACGATTCTAAAAACAATATTATCGGGAAACATTGATTAAATGATTTGATTGGGGATTTAACTACGGGCATGCTAGAAGAACCATAAAATTTTTAAATTACCAAACCATGGACTCAAACAAAAAATATTGTAACTAGTATAAAAGATCTATTAGAAAATTATAAAGAAATATCAAACCTTTTAAGGAATAACGGCGTATCTCGTAAAACATTTTTACTCGGAAAAATAACCAGTACAGTATTAACGGATTTCAAGTCAAGTATTTTAGTTGTATTTAATATCACCGAAAAGAATTATAGTAGTTAGATGTGCCTCTGAACTACAGAAAAATTAAGACCCTAATTAAAATTCAATTTTATACGCGCTTCTTATTTAAAATGGGTTACACGATGGAAAAATCAGGAAATAACAAATATAGACTTATGAAATTGCATTTCTAACTTTATTGCATATCTTTACAGTATATTTTGTCAACCTAGAAGGTTTACAATAAAAATAATAAACAGAAAACAACAAATTATATATTTTGTAACAAACGAAGTATTTTTTGCATTAGCTGGACCTAAAATTTGAAAAGATTTTTGATATCTTTAAATTTTGATGTTTTTACGTCAACAATAGAAACAGGCTTATCTCAAATTCTCGCGACAGGCCTGACTTATTTCCGTAAGAAAACATATCATAAACTGCCTGCTAACTTTTCGCCGCAAATATTGTTTTAATGTCATGTACTTTATACGATTGAATTTGGAATTTCAAACTTTTATTATCCGATTTCGATTGTTTTTCATATCGTATTTTTGTTGTTCAGAATTAAAATGTAAACAAAGCTTGTGTAAAAACAAATTTTAGTGCTATTGAATACGTGCACCTAGTTTATGAAAAATAAGTGCGTATCTCAAAGAATGCCCTTTTTGCATAAATAATCATTTTACAGTCAATTTTAATGATATTGCCTAATTTTCAGGTGATATATTTTCTGATAAATTAAAAATATGCATTTTGCGGGAAAAGGGCTTTTCTCAATTGAGAACTGACTTTCAATTCTGTATCATTTTAACTTAGTTTTTATAATCTGCAATTAATTCCAGATTCATTTTTTAGCATTTTCTAGGGGATCGAAGAAACTTTTTGAACTTACTCGTTCAATGTACAATTTTTTAAATATCAGGTATTTTTAATTTTGATTTTACCGCTTTTATTCCATTGAGTTAACAATTTTTTGAAATATCAATTCTAAAATATCAAATTTAGTTATTCTAAACGGAACAAACAATCCTCACTTTTCAAGGTTACTTGGGGGTCATCTTCGTTTATGAGTTGTTAACTCCATCTTGTGGAGTGATTTCATGTTTAAAAAAATTAATTGTCAATTCCTTTAAAGGGGTTCTAAAGTGGTCCGCCGATAAGGAAGTTTTACTAAAAAACGTAAATTAAAGATGACTGAATAAAATTTTCATAATTCGGGCTCTGTATTTGTGGAGAAGAAAACGTCACTCAAATATGACGAGACTGGGTACTCGGGGGTTTTCAGGGTCGCTGATTACGAATCTAATCTCAGATTTTCAAAATTCAAAATGGCGTATCCAAATGAGGCCAACGGAATTGCAAAAATTTACTTGATCGAGCTGAAATTGGGTTCTTGGGAGTTTTCAGAATGGCTGATTACGAATCTGGCCGCAAATTTTCAAAATTCAAAATGGCGGATCCAATGTCGCCGATTGAAATCTAGGGTGAATCTAGCTGCTTTTTACATTTCGGTCGGCCATTTTGGATCCGCCATTTTAAATTTTGAAAATCTGAGGTCAGATTCGTAATCAACGACCCCGAAAACTCCCGGGTAACAAATTTCAACTATTTTCAGCGTAAAGAAAAATTTATGCTTCAAAGGGTTAAAGGAAGGTTAAATACCGACTCGCTACTTTAACCAAATTTTCATATAAAGCATACGTTACAATGTGAATTCACAATGATTTTCTATTTTAGAGAACTTTTGCAGTGATGAACTGCATTATCTATACATAAAACAAACGATTGAAACAATGCCGAAAGAGAATTTGCAAGAATAGAGCTTAAATTCCTACTTTATCGTCCGACCTACAAGGGGGTTCTAAAGTGCTTGGCTGGTAAGGTCGGAATTTTCATTAACAACCGTAAATAAAAAATGACTGATTTGATTTTTTAAAATTCGGGCTCTGTAAGGGCAATTCTAATTATTATACACGGTATATGGGGGGAAATGATTGGGAATTTTCGGAAATAATTGATTTTTATTTATTTCCGAAAATTCTCGCTCAGTCCTCAATTAATATCTTTGGTATTTTCTAGGAAACTATTTATAGTGTTTAGAAATGTCCTTACAAAGCCCGAATATTCAAAATGTTATTCAGTCATCTTTAATTTACGTTTGTTAGTGAAATTTCCTACCTTACCGAAGGACCACTTTAGAACCCCCTTAAAAAGAAAATAGTAATCAGTTATATCAAACTTTATTTGGCCATTTCTATTATATCCATATCAATTTTCCAAATATAATTTATATTTAAATACTTTTATATAAGCATTTTTCTTTCTAATGTCGTTAAAAATGAAACTTTTAAGAAAAAATGTGATGTACAAACAAAAATAAATATAAATTAAATAAGCTTAAATTTTTTGTAAACTCATTGATTTGTCATAAAAGGCTACCAAAATGAAGAATATAAAACAATTGATTTTTAAGCTATTGAAAACACTGAATTAAATAAATATATTCTAAATTCCAGAAAAAAGTTCAAACTATATCTTTTTGAAAAAAAAACTGATTTATTAGTAAAAAATAACAACAGTTAGTAGTAGAAAAAACACATTTTGAAGTAATTCGCGTTAAAAATTCATAACATTGGAAATTTTTCGTGTTTTTGTTTCTTCATTTTTTTCATTTTTTTAAACTCTCAGTTTCTTAAATTATGATAGATTTATTTATTTAACTCTTTTAGATTTACTTAAGTGTGGCCATCTCCAATAAAAAATACTTAAAAATCTTTTTTTTTTTAACATTTTACAATAGATCTAAGAGATGTAAAACAAAAATAAATAATATTATTTTATAATAATAGTTTTGTATAGCTCGATTCATATTAAAACTTTTAGAAAACTTTGCAACTATTCCGATTTTTAAACCCACTGTCTGCTCTATTTTCGTTTCCTGATTTCTCTTCTTTTTGAACTGTAAATTCCGTAACATTCATAAAAGAGCATTTCCTCATTTCGAAAAACATATATAACCTCTACGCATGTGCAGTGGCGCGTGGCATACTTCGAAATCTTTAGTCAAAAAACAAATTACAAAACAAGTCAAATTTACATAGTAATGTAGTGCCATATAACAATAAAAGGAGTATCGACTGTGCACGTAATAATGCTAGAGTACAATATATCTCAGTAGAAAATTATGTCCACAAGACTGAAACACAAAGCTACTTTAATGCAACGAAACTAAACATGAGCTGAAACGCGACGAATTCCCTGGCCTTAAATACGGCACGTGTATTATACACGGTGAAAGCAAGTTGATCTTTCCGCGAATGTAATTCCGCACATTTCGATAACTCACGATTTTCTAAGATGCTCTTTGAAAACGTTCTTTTCGTGTTCTCGTTTTCCCGCTCTTTTTGTGGAATGTAATTATTACGTCACCGAAATGTTTCGGCGTTTTGCAAACCCAATAAAAGTATACGAAAAATCTGTGTACGATTTAATACGAAACAAGTCTGTTTCTTTCCCACTCTCAGTTACAAATGCGAGTGTATACGATATTATACGCGGTACATAGACGAACATAACCTAAAATCACATATTTCGAATCACATTTAAATGACATATTATTTACTTACCATTAGTGTATAATTACGTAAATTGTCGACGAACAAAGTAATGGAACTAAGATAACCTTGTGGATGTTTCATACTGTGTAACTTCCTTTTTTTATTCGAAATTAACTCCGACTTGTTACCCGAGAAAAAATGCCGCGAAAACATGAACTGTTCGGTAAAAGAACAAGGAGATAAAACTGACCAATAGAAAAAAATCCTTTCCGCGCTATTTTCTGATTGGTCCGTTCAAATGAGTCAACCGACGCTAAACGGGTGAGTTTGCGAACGCAACCCTGTTACACCCTATCAGGAACCACCATAAAAAAAAACTACACTCGGCGTACACTAGTGCAGAATATTTCCTAAAGAATTTATATTTCTCTTAATGTAAATGTACGGAGATAACATTTTTGCTTACTTATCACATTTTCCTTCGAAGATAAATCACGATCGACAGCATTCTATTATCGACTTGCAGTTCACTTTTCAATGTCACGGTAGTCCGATTAGCAAAGAATCACTGGCATATAAAGGAACTTTTACAGATTTATACTTCTCGCACATCTTCTCACATAACATTTTCAAAAAATATAGAATTTTGAACACATAATTGAGCGGTAAAACATAACCTTTTCACATTTTTCGCGTTTTGCCAGGAAATTTGTTATACTTCCATACCAGAAGGTCGCACTATATTTTAACAATCAACACTTAAAGACGCACAAAATTTTCTTTTTCATTTTAGCAGATAATTTTCTAAATGCAAACAGATGTTTTATTACTGGCACTAGATGTTTTCCGTAAGTTTTCACGTAGAACTCCTCGGATGTACTCACACCAAGAACGCGACGAGAGAAAGGATTCTCGTGTATACGTATATCAAATCTAATACGCGGCTTAGAAACTCGGTCTTGCACCAACACGCGCGAAAACGTAAGCGTGAGGTATTATGCAAAAATCACATCGCTACTTTCAATTCGTTATCAGCAGTTGTCGAGAACGTATTCCTAAAATAAACAAAATCGAAGATTGCGCAGTTTCAAAAATCGTAAGTGTATGTCAGAGCGAATTATCCGGTACAATGATGTTTCAAGCTGTTTCCTATCGTTGTTAGCGAAAACTGAAGATTTTACTTTCATAACCGCGAGTTCGAACATCGGGAATAGACGGCGCCAGACCACGTGGTAATTGGATTTCGAATTTACTTCTAACCTTACCTGAGTAAGCAGATGTGGCGCGCTGAAGTTCTTCACACAAGGATGTTAAGAGATCATAAGGAAGTCATTTGGAAGGCCTCATTAAGATTGTAGCTCTATATTAACAAAAAAAATCAATGGACAGATGTCATGTTATCCAATTTGGCGGGGATTTCACTTCTGTATCTGACGCAATTCTTAAATAAAAAAAATTTGTAGGATGTCTTTAAGAGTTCATCATGAGATTGACTATGAATGACGATAATTATTGGTATAAACGGCCGATTAAATTTTAAACAATATCCAATTATTTCCCTGTTTTATTCTCTTCATGACAGTATGACGCTTAGACAGCAAATAAGAAAGAGTTCGGAATGACCTCGAAATGTGCTCTGCAGGAGTTCAGATGTGTATTATTGTGAGGTTTTTCTAAACCTGATATCATTATAAGATCTTTACAAACTCAAGCGTAGACAAATCTCAGAATGTGAAGCATCTGATTTCCTGTAGAGCACATTTTAAGGTCTTCTTGTACTTATTTTTATTTTGTCGGTTATTGGGATTTAGGGCAGTTGATACCGAGACGTGTTTTGAATAATCAAACGGAAGTGATCAAAAAAGTTGACCACGTTTAACAACGTATGTACACGAATTATAATTATCGCAGACAGCAAAACACAAAAGAGTTCAGAATGATTTCGAAAAGTGCTCTAAAACACGTCAGAGTCACTTTCTGAGGATTTGATGAACATGAGTTCGTTCATCATGTTCAGCAAACCCTCAGAAAGCGGGACATTTGACTTCTTTTAGAGCACAATTCGAAATCATTTTGAACTTTTTTATTTGGCTTTCTGGGATGACGCGGAAAAAAGAGTTAGCAGGACTCACAAATAAGCATTTAGGCCTATAAACTAGTTTGTAACTACTTTCTGGCCAGTGTGTAAGCCTAGCTACTTATTTATCTTTTCTGGGTTTTAGGTTGTATTGGTAATTGGTCTAATTCTTGGAACTAACCAATTAATTACGGTATATATTGAAGCGAACTGTGCTTTCAGTTGGATATGAACATCATGATGCTACCAGCGAAGATTTTATTATACTTCCAAATATTTATATTATATGATAAAAAAAATTAGTTTGTCCGGCAAACTAGACTAGTCATTTCTTACGTACTTTGGGTCGCTGAATCCGAATCAAAAGTCAGAATTTACAAGTTGGTTTGTTTTTTTTTCTATAACCTTAAAAAAACGTAATTTTTCAGTACATTTCGTGAGATACTGGAATGACGAAGGATCATTTTGAAATTAAGACTGTGGATTACGATGTAGAAGTTAAATTTATAACCCAATTAAATAGATTCTTCAAATTAAAAATAGCAAATCCAATATGGTGGACCAAAAATGGCGGATATTTTAAGAAGTGATCAGTATCTTTTAAAATTTGGTGTTCGTGTTTAAAAATTAAAAATGCGTTTTTCAGTTCATTGCCGCATATATGTTGTCAGATTTTCAAAATTTAGAATAGCGGATGCAATATGCTTGGTGGAATTTTATGAAATTGATAAGATTCACTTCAAATTTGATACCCAAGACTAATTATCACGTTTATAAATTTTGTAATAAATCCAACATATTGATTTCTTTCAAAGTAGGGTTTAATTCCTAAAACAATGACAAGTACTAAATTATAAAAAGAGAATCCTATCTACATTTAAAATGATTCCATTAACCATATTGCATTCGCTATTCTAAATTAAAAAATGTATATTTGCAATCAGCAAACCGAATAACCTCCGAGCACAAGATTATAGCCGAATTAAAAAAAAAATTGTTTAAATTGTTTCGTCATATCAAACAAACCAAAAAAAACTACGAAAACTATTGAATTGGTTTATAAATTTAACTTCAAATCTTAATCCACGTTTACAATTTTAAAATTAACTCTCATCGCCGGTATCATAAAGTGTACCGAAAAACTAAGTTTTTTGAGATTATGAAGATAAAATAAACCATCTTGTGAACCCTGGCTCCGGATTAGGATTCAGCGACCCAAAATACGTAAGAAATGACTGGTCTAGTGTGGCAGACCATTTTTTTTTTGTCGGACAGTGTAATCAATGCTCAGCAGCACGAATTGTCTTTTCATTTTCAACTTCCCGAAAAGTACTAATAATAATATTTGAATCTCTTCTTTCAGGGTTTTCGTTTGTATTGTCTAACCATTTTTGCAAATAATGTAAATATAACAGCATTATTAATTTTGTTAAAATTGAATAATAAACATGTAATCAGATTCGTGATTAAACATACAAAAATGCAATACATTCAGAAATAAATAAGTTCGTGTTATTACTTAATGTCTTGCATTTACGCAGTTCAGTGTACGAAACTAATGTCGATTGTTTGTTTATACAAAGCTTTTTTTGGCTTATAAATGTAATTTAAACTAATACCGCTCGAATATAGCTATTATAAAGCTAATTGTAGTATTATTCTGTAATTATTATTATTGTTATTCCGTTATAATTTAATTAAGTTTTCACGACCTACTTAAGGCGTTATCCACACTGAGAAAAACAAGACGCCAAATTGGCTGACGCGACGCGACGTACCGCCGTTTTAGCGATAGTCGCTTAAAAAGACGATTAGCACTCGAAATTGTAAAAAACAAGATTTCTATAAATCGGAATACTTTTCTGACATCATTATGAACATTCCTGTCCAAGTTCTAGTCGATTTAGTTGTTTGTATGATTTGTACAGATCATTAAAAGCTAAAAAAATAAGAACTTTTTTCGTTTTCAGGCTTCCGTATCGAAAACTGTACAAGATACGCCAAAAATGCACTCAACCTTTTTTGTAGAGCACAAAATTTCCTACAATAAAGTCAGTGAGAGACCTAGTCTAAAGTCAATACGTTACAACGAACAACGCTAGAATGTGAATGCGAAATATGTAGAAACCATTCGTCTGAAATCTCGACATTATTCGTTGCTAACGTATTGACTTTAAACTAGGGCTCTCACTGACTTTATTGTAGGAAATTTTGTGCTCCACAAAAAAAGGTTCAGTGCATTTTTGACGTATCTTGTACAATTCAATCGATACGGAAGCCTTAAAACGAAAAAAGTTCTTATTTTTTTCACTTTTAACGACCTTTACAATTCATACAAACAACTAAATCGACTAGAAATTCGACAGAAATGTTCATAATGATATCAAAAATGTATTCCAAATTATAGAAATCTGTTTTTTTACGATTTCGAGTTTTAATCATCATTTTAAGGGACTACCGCTAAAACGGCGGTACGTCGCGTAAGCCAATATGGCTTCTTTATTTTCTCAGTGCGGGTTTGGATGACCAAAAAAGGCCTATTTTTGTGATTTTTTTAACAGAGCACACGTCAATTTTACAATTTTCGAGTATGGTATATTGAAGTATATTATTTGAACTACATTATGTCAAATTTTCAAATAAAAATAGTCAAAAATGAGCCGTTGAGATGAGGTTGAAGTTGTCTACGTCAAAAAAAAATACCCCAGCGGTAGTCATATTCTCTTCGTGAATTTTCATCTGAAATAAAAATGCAAAGTTTTTAGATTATTGTGTGCGTATGGCTTGTCTTTGAACGAAGGATTTGTTGTTTCGTTATAAAATGGATTTTCTTAAGCGTTTTTATAAAACTTGTCAGTTTTTGCATAAAATTTGGCTCTATTTTGGCTTATAAAATGAGTTGTAATTGAAGCTATCGAAAATCCTTCGTTCATCGACAAGTAAAATGTGTCTAAAAGTAGTGTGCAAAAGCAGAAGTCGATCGGTGCAATAGTTTTTGAGAAAAAGTGACTACCGACTTCAAAAAAGTGGTTTTGAGAAAAACGCGTTTAACGTTTCAAAGAGGAATACAATAGAGAAAACATTTTTTTAACTTACATGGTATCATCGATTCCAGGCACATAAAGACAAGATTCTGCTGCAGCTGCCAGGTCCAATTCTTCTTTTCTTTCTTGTCGAATCTTCATTCTCGATTCTCGGGTCTGAACCTCTGCGAAGTCGAGACGAATTAAATATTCGAGGACAAATTTTTAAAACTTTAAACAGAAAGTTCAACATGGCGGCTTGAATTTAAAAAAAAATGCGGCCATATTGGATCCGCCATTTTGAATATTCGAAAACTGACTCCAAATTCGTAATCAACATCTTCGAAAACATAAACATCCATATCAGAACAAATTTCAAATTGGCCGGAAACATCGTAACATTTTGAGCCCACTTTCGAGTTTTCGGTCCTCACAGCGAAAGGGAGTGAGAAAAATTAAAAAAAAAAACGGTGCACCATTACCCCCACCACAAATCCGCCCACAACATATAAGATAACTCATCTTAGTAGGTAACTCAATTCTGAAATAATAAAACTCCAGAAATGTTTATCACCGATGGTGTACTAGCATTACTCTATAAAAATAAGCAATCGTCAATTGATATAAAAATACAAAAATATGGTCTCAATCTAGACGGTCACTGTACAAGTAAGGTGAACAAAGGAGAAATTCAAAAATAAGCGTCGCTGGCGTCACTATAATACTAGTGCACGTATCGTATATGAAATTATTGTCGTTATATATAGCCTGAAAAAATTATTCTACTACATATTGGGAAAATGGAAACAAAACCCCGACCAGATACGTTGAGCTGTAAAAAAAGGGTTTCGCATCAGGTTGTCATTTTGTGCTCTTCAGCAGGGCCATGGCAACCTTACCCTGGACGCTATTATTTAAATAATTTATTATATAATAAACGTAATTTTATTATATTAAAATAAACCGTTCCAATTTTTGGGATTAAGGAGTTTGGTATGGTACGTAGGGAGTCAAGTGTTATTTTCGTCCAATTTTGATTACAGTAAAACCCCTCTCACTTGAACAGGGTCGAGCCGGCATTTCCCCTCCGACCCCGTTTATTTGAACGCTTACAGTTGTCCCCACTCCTCGCGCAATATACCCGTCCGGCGTGAGTAGCGCACGCGCATTGGAATTTGTATCCGCGTAAGTGCGAGTAGTAGGGGTAAGGGGAAGTAGAAATTGTTCAAATAAACGAGGTTATTTTGTTCAAATAGACGGGGTGTTCAAGAAAGCGAGTGTTCAAGTAAGAGAGGTTTTACTGTAGTTCAGTACCGTTCGGAAGTCGAATAATGGCTTCTAACCTGTACGATAATGAACTTTTGACAACGATTTCATTGAAATTCTCTTGCCTAGCGTATCCAATCGATCTAATTCTTTCTCTCGAACATTTATTTTAATATCGACATTAATTTTAAGTAAATCTATTTGTTAATTCTGTGCCAATCTCGCATATAAAGACTTGAAAAATGCCATTTATTTCTCAACACTGAGGTATCCAAATGACTCAAAATTTTCCGGGAATTCATTTTATATTCATATTAACGGTTAGTAATTTTTTCGTCAAAATCTGTTTGTTAATTCTTAACCATACCAACCTCCTTAAAACTTGAAACGGGTGTATTACATTTTTAAGTGTACCGTTTTTTTTGTATAGTTGGTCAGTCTGAAAAACAGCATTGTCGCTGTGGCTCGCCATTTGTACTAAAGGGAAAGAATTGTGCCTCTCTTTGATGTCAATAAAGTCGATATAATAATAATAATAAGTGAAAAATGAAAGCATATATAAACTGTCAATTGGTATAAACGACAAATTAGAAAATTTTAATATTCTACAAACCCAAAAACTGTAAGCTTAGGCGTCAAAAATACATTAAACACTGGAATTCACAAGTGTTTTAATATATATCGAAATTTTAAACCACAAAATGAAAGATAAAAACATACAACTAAGATAATATAGAAGTTTGTAGGATTAATTTCAAAGATATTTTCAGTTCGTAGCTCCTTTCGTATAAGCACATAAAAAGTTTACTACCCTATTTAAAAAATCCATATGGATTCCATGCGGATTTTCGATGTGGATTTCCATATGAATTTTCCACATGGATTTCAAGTGGATTTTTGATGTGGATTCCACATGGATTTATGATGTGAATTCCATATGAATTTTCTATATAGATCAATGTGGATTCCATACGGAATCTATATAGATCAATGTGGATTCCATACGGAATCTATATGGATTTTCTAGATGGATTCCATGTGGATTTTCTTCATGAATTCTATGTGGATTCCATACGGATTTTGTACATGGATTCTGGCCAAGTATAGTTAATCGTCTCGCCGCCAGACGTCATCACGGAGCTCACTGCTCTACGCCTCGCGGCCACGTCTCCCGTAATAGAAATGGGTTTTTATTTTGTCATAACGCATCTAGCAGTCGAACCTTGACATTGCATAACGCTTGGGATATGCGAATGTATATGTACACAAATGATATATATATGTACATTCGTATAAGTATAAATAGGCATATTACAGATAACAATTTTGCCACCCGTAGTTGTATAAACAATATACAACTACCATGTCATGAATCGAGTTATTCTCTGTTAAATTCACAATGAAAATAAATAAATAAATAACATTCGCGCGAGTATTTCGAGTATATGTATAATCCACATGGAAAATCCATGTAGGATTCATGTAGAAAATTCATATGGAATCCACATAGAATTCATGTAGAAAATCCGAATGGAATCCACATAGAATCGATCTAGAAAATCCATATAGAATCCATATGGAATCCACACCGATCCATATAGAATCCATGTAGGAAATGCATATGGAATTCACATCATAAATCCATATGGAATCCACACAAAAAAATTCGTATAGAATCCACAACAAAATCCGTATGGATTCCACACCAGAAATCCACATGAAATCCAAATAAATCCACATAGAATATATATAGAAACCCCATATAGAATCGACATCGATAATTCACATCGATAATCCGCATGGAATCCACCCCAGAAATCAACGGGGAATCCATGTAGAATCTATGTAGAAAATCCATATATAATCCACACCAGAAATTCACTTGGAATCCACACAAATCCAGATGTAATCCACACCAATCCACATGGACTCCGTATGGAAATCCACAGTAAAAATCCATATTGAAAAAATCCAGATTCTACATGGATTCCCCGTTGATTTCTGGGGTGGATTCTATGCGGATTATCGATGTCGATTCTATATGGGGTTTCTACGTATGGAAATCCACAGTAAAAATCCATATGGAATCCACATGGATTTTTTCAATATGGATTTTTACTGTGGATTTCCATACGGATTCCATGTGGATTGGTGTGGATTACATCTGGATTTGTGTGGATTCCATGTGAATTTCTGGTGTGGATTATATATGGATTTTCTACATACCTAGATTCTACATGGATTCCCCGTTGATTTCTGGGGTGGATTCCATACGGATTATCGATGTGAATTATCGATGTCGATTCTATATGGGGTTTCTACGTATGGAAATCCACAGTAAAAATCCATATGGAATCCACATGGATTTTTTCAATATGGATTTTTACTGTGGATTTCCATACGGATTCCATGTGGATTGGTGTGGATTCCATGGGAATTTCTGGTGTGGATTATATATGGATTTTCTACATACCTAGATTCTACATGGATTCCCCGTTGATTTCTGGGGTGGATTCCATGCGGATTATCGATGTGAATTATCGATGTCGATTCTATATGGGGTTTCTACGTATAGAAATCCACAGTAAAAATCCATATGGAATCCACATGGACTTTTTCAATATGGATTTTTACTGTGGATTTCCATACGGATTCCATGTGGATTGGTGTGGATTACATCTGGATTTGTGTGGATTCCATGTGAATTTCTGGTGTGTATTATATATGGATTTTCTACATAGATTCTACATGGATTCCCCGTTGATTTCTGGGGTGGATTCTATGCGGATTATCGATGTGAATTATCGATGTCGATTCTATATGGGGTTTCTACGTATGGAAATCCACAGTAAAAATCCATATGGAATCCACATGGACTTTTTCGATATGGATTTTTTCTGTGGATTTCCATACGGATTCCATGTGGATTGGTGTGGATTACATCTGGATTTGTGTGGATTCCATGTGAATTTCTGGTGTGTATTATATATGGATTTTCTACATAGATTCTACATGGATTCCCCGTTGATTTCTGGGGTGGATTCCATACGGATTATCGATGTGAATTATCGATGTCGATTCTATATGGGGTTTCTACGTATGGAAATCCACAGTAAAAATCCATATGGAATCCACATGGACTTTTTCAATATGGATTTTTACTGTGGATTTCCATACGGATTCCATGTGGATTGGTGTGGATTACATCTGGATTTGTGTGGATTCCATGTGAATTTCTGGTGTGTATTATATATGGATTTTCTACATAGATTCTACATGGATTCCCCGTTGATTTCTGGGGTGGATTCTATGCGGATTATCGATGTGAATTATCGATGTCGATTCTATATGGGGTTTCTACGTATATTCTATGCGGATTTATATGGATTTCATGTGGATTTCTATAGAGAATTTGCATGGTAACAGCGAGAAAGAATGTGATTGGTTCACTTAATGGAATCTAGGGGATTTTTACTAGATCTAGTGTTTTCAGACTCTCGTATACCGAATACACTTATGTATGTATATGGTGGCACAATTAAATACTAGCACACAAGGGGGTACAGTGCTTAATTTAACCTAACATTGTAATCTTGACAACTAACTCGAGTTATTAATAACATGACAGAAAAACGATATGAAAATCAGAATTAACATTTCGTTTTATTCGCATTAAATTAAAGTAAACATAACCAATAAAATATCTTCATTTTATTCTACTCTTTAACACATGTATTTTAAAATGTAAACACCAATTAAAATATTGAATTTTTTTTCAGAAATTATGCAGAAAAATGCAAAAGCAAACATTTACAAAATGTTGGGAGAAAAGTATCTTTATTTTGTGTCGTGGATTTCACCAAAGTCACCGACTCCGAGATGACGATTTCCTAGGTCTAAAAAATTTATCATTAGGAAAACAATCACCGTTAATACACTTAGTTAACGATGCTGTTAAGGTCAACGAAACCATCAAACCACCCGAGTTTATGCAATTTCTAAAAAATTATGCTTTCGGATTCAGAACATCCGTTCGAACCCTCATGACTACTTTAAACGTAAACCGAAAAGTAGCAAAAGGCATAGTCTTAAAACATTCGCTTTTTGAAAAAGTCCCTACAAAATTCATCGAAGAAAATTATTCATTACTGAAAGATGCCGGTTTAACTGAAGAATTAATGGAAGAAAATGCTCTAATATTAGTCGAAGAACCAAGTATTTTAGTCAAAAAGATTAAAATCATCAAACGACTTGACGTTGACCTAAATTTGGCTTTGCCGCTCCTTACCGAAGATTTACGAAACTTGAAACATGCGTTACATTACAAAAATCACATAATAAACTACAAAATTCAAAGATTAAAAGTAATCGCTCGAGTTGCAGATAATTTACAGGTATTTACAATTTTTCAACCATTAAATACTTACAAAATTTTATTTCTTTTATCAATTTCAGATAAATGAAGCAGATATAAAAAAAATTTGTAATCGCAACGCTTACCAACGTTACCTGAAAACCATCGAGACGAAAATCCAATTTCTCGAACGTAAATTCTTTTATAATTTAACCTAACCTTAAAAAAAATTGTTAAAATAAATTAATTTTTAGGTTGCGGACTTGATATTGCGAAGATCGATCATTGTTGGTGGCAAGTTTTGCATTATTCTCACGACAGAATCAAAAGACGAATAAAAATCGCAATGAAATTTGGCTGGCAATTAACTCCGGATCTAATCAGTTGCAGTACCGAAGATTTATATTTGTAAGTAACTTTCCTAACCATTATTCCCATCGATAATTCATCTTTTTTACAGTAAGAGAAAACTACATATAAAACTCATGCAACCTTTGGCTACGAAACAAATGAATCGATTCCAATTCATCAAACAACTTTCACGAAAGACGAAACTTGATCCAATGCTCCTAAAATTTAAACTATTCAAATTCGATGAAAGTTTCTTCCTCGATCCGGATGATGTCGACAAAAAAATCGATTTACTTCGTCAAGAAGGTTACAGTTACAGCGAAATCATTTGGAATTCCGAAGTATTGAAACTCCCGTTTGAACGACTCCAAAAAAGAATTTATCAATTAAACTCAAACAATTATCCAGAACCGAATATTTTGGTTTTCCTACTATCGGATGAACAATTCAGCGAACATGTCAGCGTAAAGAAATGTGAAATGATTTAGTTTGAAAATATTGTACATAAAATGTAAGATAAATCGTAATGTTAAGAGTTTATTAATAAAACTATAAAAAATAGAACTTGATTATTGTCCTAACCTCAAAACCTAACGCGCATTTTGTAACTTAATTGTAGGTTACCTAGAATAAAAATAGGATTATGTAAAAGATTTGTACATATCGATGGTCGAATTCATAGCACTTATCGAACATGCATATTCTTTGGTCGCTTCGCTAGTCTAAAAATATTGAAGATCCTACAACAATCCTTCGAGGTCATCGTCGACATCTTCTGGTGAACTGTCGAGAACTTTGCCAATTTCGTAACCGTTAATATTCGTCAGGTTACCTTTCCGGCAAAGGTTCATCAGTTTCGTCAAATGATGATCATTTTCCACTCCGTGTTTTTCCAGTTTTAATCTCGTCTTCAGCGAAGAATTCACCAAATCAGCGTAACCTCTCAACTTTGATCGAATTTCAAGAGTATCCACCCAAATTGTGTTGCCGACGTGAAGTTGGACTTTTGCGTAAACAAAAGTCGATTGATCGGTAAGATACTTTTTGAACCATTCCTCGGTTGCGACATTTGCCAAATTATTCCACTTGTATTCGTCATCGTAGGGAGCAAGATTCGTCATAAATACTTCGATTATATGTGTTCGCATCTTTGCGATATGTTCCGGCATTTCTAGTAAATGAAACGCTAAGATATTCTTCATGGTAATTCCAGTATCGATACATCGAATTTCAACAGCGTAGGGTTTCTCTGTTTCGTTGTCGGTGTTCTCGTAATCGGTGATGTTTAACACTTGAACTCGTACAAAATTTTCTATGTTTTTCTCGTAGATACAAATGTCACCGACTTTGACATCCTGTTGCATTCTCCTAAAAATGTTTGACAATTGTACATAAATTATTAAATTATTGTAATGAAAGAATTACCTGTTTTTAGCGTTTGCGAAATGTTTCTGTATTGTCAAGTTAATACTGATGAACTCTGCTGACGGCATCTTGACAATTTCTTTCGAGTTTTCTTTTTGATATTCCACCACTCTAGCAGAGAAGTGTATCGCATCCGTTATGTATGTCACCATCAGTTTTGCGGTGTCTCCGCTAAAATATTTATTTAATATTTATTTACAGGCCTAGACCCTTTACATAAAACAATATATACACTTGCTGCCATAATAATCATATATAACAAACGTGACAAAATAAAGTTTTAATAAAATAAGACGAACTTGACTATTTTTCATTTGTTTATATTTATTTTTCTATTATTTATTTACCTAATAAGTTCATTGACCTGCAGAAACTCTTTCGATTTTAATAATATAATTATAATAAGCGGTCGTATTTAAAATAAACATAAATATTTGACTAGTGATTCTCCAAAAACAGGGCATTTTCAAGAATGAAAATTGTTTTTTTTTTAAGTTACTGTAAATTCGTTTTTTTTTAATGGATTCTTGCTTATTAGCACCAAGTTAAGTTATTGTTAAAGTAGTCACGCTACAAAATTATTTTAAAGGAAAGGGGAAAACTTTTACTATGACGCATTTTCATACGGCTATATAAACCAACAATTGCTTATTAAAAACTTGAAAAAAATAACTCTAAAGAGTCAAAAACATAATGTACATATCTGATTTAGTGCATTTTTTGGGAATAAATGAAAATTATTTATTAAGTAATAATTAAAAAATTAAGAAAAACACATGAATTTTTGAAGAAGTTTTAGACAAAATAAATCTATTAAAGTTAATGTGTCGTTGGTTAGTAACTACAATGATAATATTATATTCATAATTTTAATAAATAATATTATTTCATAATAAACTTGGTTCATAACGTTGTAACAAATATAAAGTTTATTTTTGTGTTTTTTTAAATTATATTTAAATAAATGTCTAAGAGAAATATAAATGTTATTTATGATTTGAAAAATATTTTCTGCTACGGGTTACACTTTGTTCTTGTTTCGTACCTGATACGCCAAATGTTTGTAACGACAATGAAGGTGACGACAATGAAAATTTGTAAAAAAATCCAATTTTACATATTTTAAACAATAATAAATTAAAAAACAAATTGCCAGTAACGTTTATTCCTTTAATCTTTAAGTTTTCGTCGTTTTTTAATTGCTGTTTGTATAAAAATACCAAAATTAGGACGGGTGACGACAATTAATTTAATAAAAATACGTGGTATTTTTATACAGTTTTTACTTGTTCATGAGGTAAATATGTTCTCTTTTCAATTTTCTATGGAGGATTAGTAAAGTGTAGTGTTTTTTCTTTGATTTTCTCATAAGTTTCAGTAAAAAAGTTAATTATTTCCAGTTCATTTATACCAGTTTACGCATTGTCGTTACCTCATAGAAATTTCTTAAGACATTAATATTTCAATAATTATTAGTATATATATTGATTTAATTAAATATTATACTGAGAGAAATTGTACAGTTTGAGCTGTACTATAGAAATATTATTTGAATAAATTAAAATAATTCGGTTTCTTAATAGCGCTAATATTTTAAAGTTTTGAACTTAGTGGTTTGGACATATAAAAAATGCTACTTTTAGTCTTTAAATGTCATTTTACACCAGTTTTTTCTAACAAAAGTATTATTTTTTCAAATTAACATGGGCCAGGGATATTTACTTAACATTTCTATCGAAATTTAATAATTTATTGTCAAAGTTTTTGTAAGATATAACGTAAAGACACGAAAATGCCCTGTCTCCGAAGAATCACCCATATACTATATTAACCCTTTAACGCCGAGGAAATTCTACTTCAACTTCTTAAGTATATAAATTGTTCCAATAATTTTTTGTTTTTTTGTAAACTAACGTATCTAGACGTTTTAGAGGTCGCTCTTCTCGATTATCGGGTTTAGAACATTTCAAAATAAGTCTTTTCACAAGATTTTTAATGTTTTTTGTAAAAATATCGTTTTTTTACGACATTTTTTCTCAATGAATCCCAATTTTTAAAAAATTCTGCGCTTCCACCGGCTTCTAATGCACGTAATCGATGGACCCGATAGTTGTATTAAAGAGTTGTGGAGGAAAACAATTTTTTTTAAAGCTTGGCGCAGTCAAAATGGCAACTGCAATGACAATTTTTTTTTTAAACCTGACAAATTTTTACCTCGGAAACTATAGACTTTACAGAAATTTTTCTCAGAACAAAAATGTCTTAAAATTGGCCAAAGAATACCCTCAAATTTTTTTAGAATGTTTTGATGCAATTTTTGGTTTTTCTATAGTTTCCGAGATAAAAATTTGTTACGCTTAAAAAAAAAAATTGTCACTGCGGTCGCAATTTTAGATGCGCCAATCGATAAAAAAAATTGTTTTTCTCCACAACTCTTTAGTACAATTATCGCGTCCACCGATTACGTGCATTAGTAGCCGGTGGAAGCGTAGAATTTTAAAAAAATTTGGATTCATTGAGGAAAAATGTCTTAAAAAAACGATATTTTTACAAAAAACATTAAAAATCTAGTGAAAAGACTTATTTTTATATGTTCTAAACCCGATAATCGAGAAGAGCGACCTCTAAAACGTCTAGATGCTTTAGTTTAGAAAAAAACAAAAAATTATTTGTACAATTTATATACTTAAGAAGTTGAAGTAGAATTTCAGGACTTCTCGGCATTAAAGAGTTAATACATCTTTCAGATAGACGTACACGCCTTTGTAAAATTGAAATTATATTTTTAAAGGTGATAATTTTGAAAAAACGTTTGTGGCGCGTTAGAATTTGATGTCTTCAGCACGTTTTACTATTTTACATTTTATTTGCACGTTGTGAATGAATGCACACAATTGTAATCGTTAGAACTAATGAAGTTAATTCTCCAAAATAATAAACAACTATTTATATTTGTTCAAATTGCAACAAGGAAAACTTTTTGCACTCTATATTAGTGTGTCTGAATTTTCTGTAATTCATGTCCCATAACGTTGTGTTAAAATTCTAATATTTGGCTTTTGTTTTCGCATAATATACGTCAGTTAACATTCAACTACAGATTAAAATACTAACAGAAGTACATAATGAAGCTGTTTGCAATTTTTGACGGCACATCAGGTAAGAAAAAGTGATTGTAATTTGAAATTGTCATTCATGTCCCTTTATTTTTAAAGTAAATAATGATAATTTTTGTTTCCTTTTTCATTTGCATATTATTCATATCCTTGGTTGAAATATGTATGCTTAATGTAATATTTATAAATGCCTAAAAAACTAGTATTAATTGTTAATATACTAGTAAGTGTCATTCATGTCCCACTTTCCTGTTATGTTAAGTAATATGAGTATTAGGACTAAGATAAGTTGTGAATGTTATTTTAAACTATAAAATATATATATATATTAGGGTGGAGTGAACAAAATAATAGTGACCCTAAAAGGTTCTATTTAGGTCAAAACGTGTGTCTAAATTTTGTCAGATTTAAACAATTTTTTACAGTGGAATTTTACAATTGAAAGGGTTTTTGACATTTATGGTGCTTGGGGTTTATGGGTTTTAGGTTTTTGAGTATGATTGGTTTTGAGATTAACGTTTTTTAGATTGAAGGGTTTTTGCGGTTTATGGGATGTGAGGTTTATGGGTCTTAGGTTTTATAGATTTTAGGGTTTACGTATTTTGGGGTTTTAAAGGATTCAGGGTTTTACGTGTTTATGGATTTTCAGGGTTTGAGGTTAATGGGTTTATGGGTTATTTTTGGTGTCTTACAGGTGTGGGTCAACTTTTTCAGACTGCAAAGTTAAAATTCGTCAGCAAAAAAATTTGTTACTCACCACCCTCATATATACTGTAAACATGAATATGAATATGAATATGAATAAATTTATTAAACCTTGGTAGCAGCATAACGCTGCGTTACCTTAGGCTACATACATTTTCTTACAAATATTTATTTATTTACAATCGTAAGTAGATTTATCACAAAATAAAATTAAGTTCACGATTAACATTTAATAAAGTAAAGTAATATTAATAATAAAAATAAGTAATAAGTGGCTGTGAAAATATGCGAATGATGCAGAAAAGAAAAGAGTTAGTATAAGAAAGATAAAGTATTAAACTTGCGTCAGATGAGTAATGTTTTAATGTAATTTATGATAGGATTTGAAGGTAGGATATCTCATAATTTATATTTTCGAAAGAATGAAAGTGTTCGTGAAAAAGGAACTTGAACCTTGTGATGTTTTTTATGGATAATGGGACATAAAAAGCTGACAGTTGTATTATTAAAGATTTTTAAACAGTGACAAAATTAATCAATTAACTTCTTTTCTTTCTACATGTTTCCATGGTAATATATTAATACCAGTGTGTCAAAATCAGTAAATATTTTGAGAGTTTAACGTAAATTATACCATGTTTTAAGTAAACAATTAATTATGGATAAGGAAAATGAATTACAGTGATTTTAACAATAGTCAAATGATTGAACATCAACTTCGTTATCAGCGACCCCGAAAACCCCCAAATTTTTTATAAAAATTCAATAATTTTTTTATAAAATAATCCACCACATTGGATACGCCATTTTGAATTTTGAAATTTTAAGATCAGATTCGTTCTAAACCGCCCCAGAAACCCCCAGATATCAATTTTTATGAAATTTCAATAATCTTTTAGAAATTAGTCTGCCATATTGGATCCGCTATTTTTAATTTTGAAAATTTAACATCAGATTCGTTATCAGCGACCCCCAGAAACCCCCAAATATGAATTTTTATGAAATTTCAATAATGTTTTAAAAATTAGTCTGCCATATTGGATCCGCCATTTTGAATTTTGAAAATTTAACGTCAGTTTCGTTCTAAACGACCTCAAAAACCCCTAAATACAATTTTTTATGAAATTTTAACATCAGATTCGTTCTTAACGGCTCCAGAAACGCCCAGATATCAATTTTTATAAAATTTCAATAATTTTTTGAAAAATAATCCGCCATATTGGATCCGCCATTTTGAATTTTGAAAATTTAACATCTGTTTCGTTCTAAACGATCCCAGAAACCCTCAAATATGAATTTTTATATTTCAATAATGTTTTAAAAATTAGTCTGCCATATATTGGATCCGCCATTTTGAATTTTGTAAATTTAACATCAGGTTCGTTCTAAACTACCTCAAAAACCCCCAAATACAAATTTTTATGAAATTTTAACATCAGATTCGTTCTTAAAGGCTCCAGAAACTCCCAGATATCAATTTTTATAAAATTTCAATAATTTTTTGAAAAATAATCCGCCATTTTGAATTTTGAAATTTTAACATTAGATACATTCTCAACGACCTAAGAAACTCCCTAAATCTGAATTTTTATGAAATTACAACAATGTTTTAAAAATTAGTCTGCCATATTGGATCCGCCATTTTGAATTTTGAAAATTTAACATCAGTTTCGTTCTAAACGACCTCAAAACCTCCAAATACAAATTTTTATGAAATTTTAACATCAGATTCGTTCTTAACGTCTCCAGAAACGCCGAGATATCAATTTTTATGAAATTTCAATAATGTTGTAAAAATTAGTCTGTCATATTGGATCTGCCATTTTGAATTTTGAAATTTTAACACAGATTCGTTATCATCGACCGCAGTAACCGTAATATACCAACTTATACTAATATCTAGCCATAGAAAAAGTGTATGCATTTAGTAAACACTTTTATGGTAAAAAACTAGTGCACATTTGCGAGGTGCAAAATTGAGTTACGTGAGTTATTTCCTATTATCTAAACAATACCGAAGACAATAAAACTAGTTACAACAATGTTACGTATATTTGTATGAAATGTATTTATATTATTCTATTTATATTGTGTGTTTGTAAATAATTTAGTAATTAAGTCTTCCAGAGAACATAATTTACTTTCAACAGTTATTTCGTTTAATTGATTAATAAAATTCATAATAAATAAGGAATAAAGGATTTTTATCCTGATATCAAGTCAATTTTTCGCAGTCTGTAAGTTTCACAAACCGCCTCTACGTTTTCTGCATGCTTCACGTCTCTATTGCACTTACATCTTGTATTTGCGTTAATACAATTTATATTTATTACAAAATCAAAATTAAATCAAAACATTTTACTTACACGCAAAGTTCTGTCTGCGGTGCATCGACTTCTCCTAAAATGCAGTGCCTGTATGGACAAACATTCTTTTCCGGGCAGAATCCTAAAGACTTCACACTGTCGCAGATGGGATAATTCGATTTTCTCATATCCAACGTTGTCGCAATTCCCTTAAAACAATTATTAAATAATCGACTGACATTTTAAAAACTGATCGCAACATACCTCTACGATGTCTTTCCAATTCTGAGGACACATAATGCAAAGTCGTTGCATGATGGCCGTCAAACCTTCCAATTGTTGATCGTTTGTCTCATCGATTACAATAACAACTTTATCTTCCTGACTCGGTTCCTACGAATACAAACATTAAAACAAACATTGCTTAAGTGTGAAATTTCAACTTACCGCGTGCCAATGGTCCATCAAAACTGAAAATCTAAAGTAAAATTGACCTTTCGATGTCAACGTAACCGAATAATGAATTAAAAGATCTACGTCAGAGATATTTAATTCTGACAATACTTCATCGGTGCATACTAAAACCTGATACATTCCGGAGATTGCTTTGTTCCAATTGTCTCTTACTTCTATTGACAAATTAAAAAAGGACAATTAAAAAACACAATTACTAAAAAAGTAATTTTCTTACCGTCTATTTCATTATAGAGCATTTTTTCATGTGCTAAAAGTGTTTTGACAGACTTTGATGTCAAAAATTTACATAAATTTTTCGCTTCTTCCTCTTTGAGACAAACAATCATTGTTCGTGTCGTCGTACAATATGTCAGTAATTCTAAAAACAATTTCATATTTAAAATCGTATTGTCGTAAGTTTACTTTCATAATCTCACCTATCATTTTTTCCTTTTTATGAGTTGTTCGAACTCCGATAGCTTTTGCCTGAAAACCGCTAAATGCAGCAGCTTCCATATAAGATCCGATACAAACGTAAGTATCATCCATCCATTTTTTAACGAACTTTCTTAAATTAATAGTCCACAATTGAGCTACCGTTATCACTTGTAACGGTACCTTTTCAATTGCACATCTACGTTCCTCGCTGATTATATGATATTTCAGTATCAAATGTTTTAGCTAAAATTTTACAAGTTATTTTAAATCGTTTCATTAATCGTCACTAATTGACACTTACGGAGGAAGTATATTTATCCAATACGACGTCAGCATTATCGATAACTAAATGAGAAAGATTTCCTAAATTTACAATATTTCTGTGTTGGTAAGTATCCATAAATCTCAGCATAAACGGTGGAGTGGATATTAAAATTTCACATCCATTAAAAATTTGCGCCTGAAAATTATCGATCGTAACTAAAATTTATTTATTTTTGGCTTTTAATTTACCTACCAATAAAGTTCGTTCTGATTTTCCGTTGAATGCTGCAATACATTTAATATTTGGATAATGTTCCAAAAATTTACTGCAAATGCTTTGAATGTTCAAAACTTCGGAGGATGATGCGCACAAAATTAATGCTACAGGTCGATTTCGTTTTTGTATCTAAAATTTTATCGATTACACAAAATTCGATGGAAATAAACAGATATCGTTTACCTGTCCATCAGCCGCTAAGTTACTAATTAGCGGAGCGAGGTATCCTAATGTTTTTCCTGATTTCGAAGTACTAATAGATATGACATTTAAACCTTCTTTTACCGCTGGCCACATGTACTTTTGAATCCTTCGTAATTTTGTGATACCCTCACCTCGTAGAACCTGAATTAAGACTGTAAATACTCGAGAACTTTTTTAAATTTTGTTTTGTACGAACCTTGTGAATTCCAACTGAGAATCGAGCATCTGCGATTGCATCTAACGGTTTACAATTGAATTTACTCGACACTAGAACTTTAACGTCGTCTTTGTTCTTTTGTCTTTGTTTTTGCATTAAAAGTTTCGCTTTTAATATTGACGATGAGTTACCGTTTGGTTTCTTTTCTCTATAATTTAATAATGATTTAATTAAAATAAACAAGATAATTCAGTGTCAAAAAGAGAAAAAATGCTTACTCGAGTTTAATATTTTCTATCGACATTATGAGATTGTCTTGATTTGAGACTTGTTCATTATTGTCGATTTCTTTGTTTACATCTTCGTTACTATTTCCATTTACAGGATTTAAATTATTTTTAACTAAATCTGCACTGCAGTCGAGGTTAGTCACATTTCTTTCGATTTCTATGCAAAAATTAAATTTAATTAAACTTTAGTTTCATTAATTTTAATTTTCATTTTAAATTTCTTACCATCAGTTAATTGTACCGCATATAAACTACTGATTAGTGCTTTACTAAGTGACACTATTCTTCCATCGACTGTAAGGTACAGTTCGCCGAATACTCGATTCTTTTCTTTTTGATAATGTGTGCAATCGAAATATGTTTTTGTTGACGCTTGAACCAATTCTCTTGTATAAGCAATTGCGTCATCTGACCATTTTTCTAAAACACTGAATGAACCATAATTTAATTCTTATTACTTCCTTTGTACGTCTTAATACTCACGCAGTAGTGACGTTGTTATTTGATGTTTTTTTCAAAAATACAGCGGAGGGTAAAATATTGTACAATGATACGGAAGTAGTTAAGGGTTTGTCACTCAATGATTTGTTTTCGTCTGAAATAAGTGTTTTTGTTGGCCATTCGATAGAAATTCCGTAATCGACCAATAAAACGTCACACTTTTCTTCATCTTTATGAATTCGTGTTAAAATTCCTCTGCACCACCATGCTGGTAAGTCGACAGAGCGATCGTGCACATTTGCACTCTCTAATATTACATGCTGTTTTAAGGAGACATTTTTTTAATTAATATCCTTTAATTAAACTTAAAAAATAAATGTTAAAAATTTACGTACATCTCCAATCTTTGGAATGTAATTCTCCATTTGATTAGGACGGTACATGTAAAGCATGTAATTCTGTAATTTTCTTGATATTTCATTTTCTTTCTCGGTTCGTCCCGATACTTCGTAAACTCTTATAAAGTAAGGATTTACAATGTTTGTTACTTTTACTTGTACCGCTTTTGGCGCGATAACTACCGGCTCGTTCGATTGTAAAACTGTGAAGTAATGAAATTAAATACCTTATTTGAAATTTTGTTATATTGTTTTATATAATACACTTACACGTCATGTTCACGAAGTAAACTCAAACTATAATCAAAACTGAAATATTAAAAGTATATTAATTTGTTTTTTTGTTTGTTTATTAATATATAATAAAACACAATACAAAAGTGTACAGAACCATTGTGGAAAAAATATTTCTGAAAAAATAATGAAATTTATTTTTATTATTAAACTAAATTTTGCTGAAATTCAATCTGAATTAATATCGAAGTTGGGACTCCATTTCAGCATGTAAGTTTAGTTATTTTCAGACAAATTCAGAATAAGTTTCAGTAAAATGTTATTGAAAATTGCTAAAATTACATTGACATGTTAAAAACATACTGAAAAGTTAATGAAAGAACCTACATTTTACTGAAATAGATAGAAGCCACAATACAAATTTATTTTTTTTGTAACTTTCAGGTATTTTCAAAAAATTTTAACAAATTGTTTTTCGCACAAATACTGAAAGTTACTGAATTTTTCTAAATTTCTCTAAAAATATTCTATAACAATTAGTAATTTGTCATTACATTTTTTCAGATAATTTCATGTATTTTTACCATTATTCAGAAACTTTATATAATGTTCTTAGGAAATGATTAATAATTACAAATTTATCCCTCATATTTTTCAAAAAAACTGTTAATAATACAGATTTCATATTCGAAATTGGAACTTGTATAAAATAATACTCGGGTATTTATACCGAGTAAAATAATACAGCAATATGTACCTTGCTGAAATGAACTCATAAATAACAATGTGAAGTATTTCTCTAGAAAATATTAAGATTGTATTAAATTTCCTGAATGCCATTAAATTAATATAAAAATTGGTGTTATAGAAGGTTTTTAAAGTCTCAGTCAATTTTAACCAAATTTATTAACTTTATTGAAAGACATTCATAATTCTCTGTATGAAAATTGTATGAAGAATTCGGATCAATTTCTTAATAATTGTTCCAGATAAAATTTCATTAGAATTTACAGAAATATTAGTCAAATTTAAGAAATGTACTAAATTCTATTAAAATTGACTAAGTTCCTGAATGTTTTAAAATATCAATTTCGATATTAGTTTAGCGAAATTCAGACAAATTCAGTACAATTTCAGAATTTTTAAATGAAATAGCTCAGAATAACACTTAGTAAAATTTAGATAAATATTGAGTTCATTTCAGCAATATCACTACATTTTATCGAATTACATTATCCTGAAAAGAATAGTTCCAATATCGATATTAAATCAGTATTTTTTAGAGATTTTCAGTATTTTTCAATAAAACATTAGAATTTTCAGTAGAATTCAGGAAAATATCAGCTTATTTCAGAAAACTTACTACATTTTGATAAAATGCGCTGAAATTTCCTAACGTTTCTAGTGCAGTGATTTTTATAGTAATTGAGTGTAATTCAGGAAAATTCAGAACAATTTTAGTATTTTTCAGAGAAATATTTTAGTAACATTTAGATAAATATTTCAGTAAAATTCAGATAAATATTCAGTATATTTCAGCAATGTTACTACAATTTGCTGAAAGTCTCTGAAATATCCTGAATATACTAGTCCCAATTTCGTTATTAAATCAGTATTATTAAGAGATTTTCAGTATTTTTCAATAAAACATTAGAATTTTCAGTAGAATTCAGGAAAATATCAGCTTATTTCAGAAAACTTACTACATTTGGATAAAATACGCTGAAATTTCCTAACGTTTCTAGTGCAGTTGATTTTTATAGTAATTAAGAGTAATTCAGGAAAATTCAGAACAATTTAATATTTTTCAGAGAAATATTTTAGTAACATTCAGATAAATATTTTAGTAACATTCAGATAAATATTTCAGTAAAATTCAGATAAATATTCATTATATTTCAACAATATTACTACAATTTGCTGAAAGTCTCTGAAATATCCTGAATATGCTAGTCTCAATTTCGATATTAAATCAGTAGGGGAGAACGGGGTAATTCCGACCTACCTAAGCAAAATTGATTTTTGAGGTAGAGAATATGATTTAATGAATTTGTAGATTATGCTTTTTTAAAGTGTATTGCACGGGTAAACATTTATCGATATTATTAATACTTTGTTATAGGTCTAATATAGGATTATACCTCCATTAGTAAAAAATTGCAATTCTTCAGATTCTGTCAAATTATGGGTAATTCCGACCCCAAAAGGTGTAATTCCGACCGCATTTATTTTCAGCACAATTTCGTAATGATTTATAGGTTTAATTTACATTTATTAATAATAAGTAAAGAAGATAATATTTTGCTATCACAATAACTTGTTTATGTACAACACTACGTACATAGATCACATACCTACTCTACATTGTTGGTCAAAAATGAAAACGCAAATAGTCACTTCTAATATCGCACGAGAAAACAAGCGAAGCAAATTTAAATGTTGTGGTCGAAATGTAGAAAGAAAAAAAATCAACACATTTGTGATACATTATATACAGTGTATACATAATATTGCTTAATATGGTTGTGATAAAAAGCAAACGAAAATAAACTAGAAAAAGGACGGTTGCAATTACCCCGTACATTAGGGGTCGGAATTACCCTGCACGTTCGTTATTTAAAAAAATACACGCACTTAAAAACACACTCTCATCTCACTAAAAACCAAATTGATTTCATTAAATATAAGGTTAAGGCTTTCTAAATTACTTACGTTTGATTCGTTTGCACAATAATTTCAAACTATATATTTACTTATTTATAATACTACAATTTCTAAATTAGCGCAGTAAGAAACTATAACATCACTGCCATATGGTTCAATGCAAAGTAAATAAACAACTACTGCAATCAAAATAGTTGTACTCATCAGTGTTTTCACAAAATTTTAATAACATTACGGGATGTCATATTGTAAGCGAGATATAACGGGAGGTCGGAATTATCCGACCTGTCGTAATTACCCCGTTCTCCCCTATTAATACAACATATTTCCAATCGCGATTATGGATTAAATTGTATTCCTATTTTTAGTAGTTTCGAAAACACTGTTACTTATGTATTCATTTGGATTCATATTTTTGTATTAAAATATTAGCAAAGTATTTTTGGATTCGAATGTATTCGAAAAGTTAGGTTTGGAACTAACGAATAGATGAAAAAGTATTTACGTATTGCTGCGGGACTTGTAGATATTTAGTAGTCAGCGCACACAAAAAAGACCAACTTTTTGAAAATGACCCATATGATAAACATAACATGTATTATACAGGGTGGACCTCGGCTTGCGGGTCATAGGCATTCCATGTTAAAGAAGTAACTAGATCAGCCGACTAATCACGCGGTATTTAGAACTTGTCGGCTTTGCTACAATTCTTAATTCTGTTTTGTTATGCATTGTGAGAAATTAAAATACTGTAGCAAACCCTAATTACCACGGGATTAATCGATTGATGATCTAGTTACTTCTTTAACATGGGATGCCTATGACCCGCCAGCCGAGGTCCACCCTGTATATGCATTGCTATGAATTCAAAATGCACAACAGGAAGAGCAATATTATATTTGCATTCGCACGGATTCATAATTTGTACTACTAATATAAGTCAACATTATATTTGTATTCATAAGGATTCATTAAGCATACGATAATAATAATATATGGGCATTGTTCTAGAACTTTTAAACTTTGAGGTTGAAGAAAATTGCATTTTTTTTTTTAGGCACATTCATGAAATTAATTTTATTGGCTTTAGAATTGATCAAATGACAGGAAAAACCTTGCGTGACTCATTTATACACAATGTATTTTTTTTTTTTAATGTAACATATGTTACGTTACTCGTAAAATTAGTTTTTAGTTTTGTAACGTTTAATATACATAAAAAGTTCAGTTCTTTTGCTTATGGCCTAATTTTTAGAAGCTAGTATATAAAATTAAACTAGTTAATAGTTATTCAAATTTAAAATAATGGATTAAATATGGCGGACTATTTTTACAAATTCTTTGATTTTTATAAAATTTGATATGTTAGGGTTTTTGAGGCCACTGATTACAAATCCAAAGTCAGTTTTCATTAAAATTTGAAATCCAAATACATGATTTAACATTAAGGATACCAAAAAATTAAAACGATTTGTAAAGAATAATCATTTTATTATTGTCAAAAATTGTGTTTTTTGTTGTATTAAAAAAACACAAAATTTATAAATACTTTAATAACATAGGAGAAAAGATCACAATGATTCCAAAGTACTTAGAAGCTAAATTGTAGATGTGCCATTAAATAATTTGATTTTTCAAAGTGAGTTTCGCTTGGAAATTTAAAGTTTGACGTGGTCGCATTTTTTATGTATAGGTGGCACACATTCGGGCAAAGGCTCAAATTACTTCTTATCATATAGGTAATGTACCCCTGTTGTGTGGTTTCTTAAAAACCAATGTGAACAAAATTATCTAAGGTTGATTGCTAAATTGTCAACTATAAAAAAAAAGTTATCTCGCAAGTTTGAAGGTATATAATTTTATTCCTCAGTGAGGCACATCATTAAGTTAAGGATTTTTCATTTGTTTACATCCCCAAATACTTCCACAAAAAACCACAGACCATAAAAAAAAAGGTGCAAAAAGTTTCAGTGTTAAAACTGAAAAAATGTAGTGAGTGTTGCGCACCAAAAACAGGCAAATTCACTACTTTTATTTACTCTCATTGTTTTCTACATATCTGTAATTAGTAATAAACACTTATTACATGTAAATCGAACAAAAATTTGTTGATCTGTAGTGTTACAAAGTTATATTTAAAATTTTTATGGTATCATAATGAGCGACAACATAAAGTTTAAAAGTTCTAGAACAATGCCCATATATTATATTTGCATTCACATGGATTCATAATTAATATGATCATTATGACATATTATATATGCATTCCAATGAATTCAAGTTCATTTTTGTACATATTATTTTTGGATATAAATGAATTCATACGAGTTAAAAATTTTATGTAAATTTATTTTTGTATTGGTATGAATTCGTCAGTGACAAAAAATGGATTAAAAACGTATGAAATGAATGCTTTTGAATCTTTTCTGAATGCATTTTCGATTACTGGGTAATGATTTATATAGAGTTATGATCACTATAACAGAACAGAAATCTACAGTAGAAATGTAATTCTTAACAACGGAGAGGAAAAAATTTGAAAAAATAACAAAAGTGGCTTAACAAATTATTTTTGCAAATTTTAATTGTTTTTCAAGAAGAATAATGCTTTCACTTTTTAACAATATCATTAATGAAAATTAAATTCTTCGAAACGTTATTAAATATTTTTCGTCAACATATAATATTCTGGGGTCTAATTACATTAACCCTTTAAGTCCCAAATGTGCACGATTTGCACATGGATTTCAGCATCGTTTTATGTATAAAATAAAAGTTAAAAAAAAAATGGAAACATCTATATCCGACTAGTTTTGAGGTCGCTCGTTCGATTGACGCTACTGAAATTTTTGAAAAATGACGTTTAACACAGTTTTTTTACAAAAATACTGAAAAAAACGCGATTTTTTAGCTACAATTTTTTTTTTAAATGCATTTTTAACTATGATATCGGTTTCAGATCACCTTCTAATCTGTCAGAAACGTGTTGCCGATTGTTTTACTTCAAAATTATACATTCACATACTTTGATTTATTTTGTTTTTCGTTTCAAAATGGCGTCTGAACGTTGAACATTTTTGAAAGTGAAGAAAATGCTATTATTTCGGATCTCCTAGGTTTTCTTTGTAGTAAAATCGTAGAAATAAGTTATTACGAGTTTTGTATGACCTATTTTGATTTACGGAAACAGTAATATCCCATAAAATCCAATTTCAAGATGGCAACTGTCATGTGCTCAGTAGAAATACGTGTATTTCGAGACAACCAAAATTGGTGTGAAATTTGCTATCTCATAGGTTTCAGTCATCGCTAAACTCAAATCTTGAGTCAGTTTACCGAAATTCAAAATGGCGGATCCAATATGGCGGACCCGTTATGTAAAATTTGACATTTCTGGAAAAATACTATCGTATTCCACTCCGATTTTCAAGTCAACATTATTCTTAAGATTTTTTTGATTATATAAATGGTTTTTGTGACAGTCGCCATCTTGAAATTAGATTTTATGGGAAATTACTGCTTCCGTAAATCAAAATAGGTCATACAAAACTCGTAATAACTTATTTGTACAATTTTACTACAAAGAAAAGCAGATCCGAAATAATAGCATTTTCTTCACTTTCAAAAATTTTCAACGTTCAGACGCCATTTTGAAAAACAAAATAAATCGAAATATGTGAATGTATAATTTTGAAGTAAAACAATCGGGAACACGTTTCTGACAGATTAGGTGATCTGAAACCGGTATCATAGTTAAAACTGCATTTAAAAAAAAATTGTAGCTAAAAAATCGTGTTTTTTTTCAGTATTTTTGTAAAAAAACTGTGTTAAATGTCATTTTTCAAAAATTTCAGTAGCGTCAATCGAACGAGCGACCTCAAAACTAGTCGGATATAGATGTTTCCATTTTTTTTTTAATTTTTATTTTATAGATAAAACGATGCTGAAATCCATGTGCAAATTGTGCACATTTGGGATTTAAAGGGTTAAGTGGCAGTGTTTATAAAATACGTAAATAAAAGCTACTTCTTCGGAATACAAAGAATCCCAGTGAAAGAGCAGGTATTCAAAAGAAAAAAGTAAGATTGGAAATTATAGCCAGTAAACAAAAATTAAATTAGATATAGAAAATTCAGAAATCTAGTCAGGATAATATCTATTCATGCCATTGTTAACAAATACATATCCCAATAAACAAAGAATGATTGAGAAGCATTGAAACTTGAATACTTTTTGAAAAGAAACATTAAGAAGGTTTCGAAATATGCATTCCAATTCTTCATTCAGGATAATGAAGTATTGGTTCTCTAAGTTTTGTTCGAAATTATTCTCGAAAGTCAACAAATTGAATTCAGTGCTCAAAAATGAATACTTTTTAATCATTCTGAATAATTTTTCGTTTGCTGGGAATTTACAATCATTACGAGTTTTTCTTTTCCCATATAGAAACAATGTAGTTTGGACGAGTATACTCGTCTTTGTGCACAGGAGGGTTAAACTTCTTGATGTCTGAATTAATTTTCATTCTCAATCCTATTTCTTATGCTTCAATACTTCATCGATCATTGACTATTCTTCCAATAAAAGTGATAAAGCGAAGTATATACATTACCTAGAATATTATTAGAGCACTCTATATAATATATAATATCACATTGTTGTTGGAATCACCAACAATATTAAAAAATCTTCATCAGAATCTTGAATATGACACTATTTCAGCCTCAAACATTCTGATTGTAGACAAATTTGATGTAATGTCAGATCTGCAAATACTACTGTGCACGTGTACTGAGTATTATTGCGCCACGCAGTCTAACACGTGCAACTTTAGAATTGTTTGTTGATCTAAAATGTTACAGGAATGTAACACAGGACAATAAGGACGCAGGATCACGCAGGATGCAATACAAAAGATGCGAAAAACACGAAACGAAAATCAAATTGTAAACATATGCGCAACGTTGCCAGCGTTGCCACATTTTTTCACATTTACTAGGTCCTAGGGATATTGATGTCCCCGTCAGAAAACCACTAGATGCAATATCAAATTTGGTTTTCACTAAAATGAGGTGAAAATACAAAATTTCGTTTTAAATTCGAGAGGTTATTATAGTTTTGATAATTTTTTATCTATGTGATTATTGAATTAACCTATTCAATTCCAGAAGTGTACATTTTTTACTGATTTTCGAGCTCCATTTACATAACAAAGAACAAACATTAATAATAAACATAACTCGACAGGCATCAAATGTCTGTAACGTTTTTAAAACTTTACATAAACGTTTTCAAAACGTTTCACGTCAGAGACGCTTACAAAACGTTCTAAACACGTTTTTGAAAAACTGCAGACATTTTATGCCGGTTGGGAATCAACTTTAATTTGCTTAAAAAACCAAAAGGAAATCAATTTCTTGAAATTATTTATAATTATTTTTGTTCGTATTGAAAAATTAAAGAAAATTAAAGAAAATTAAACAAAGTAGTTCAACAATGTATGTAGTGCAGGAGCAGGGACCGTTTCGTAGCCTTTTATAGGTCCCCTGATGCAATAAGGTGTTTCCGACGTATTTTGGGCCGAAATTGTTTATAACAATTTTTTTAAACAATTAAGCAATTTTAAATTTTTTGGTCCAAAAAAAATTTTTTTTAATTTTTTGGGCCATTCTAAACGAAAAAGGTCTTTAGTAACTTTTGCGTACGATGGAGCATTCTCGAGATAAAAATTCCCGAAATAAAAAAAAGTCGATTTTTGCAGTATTCAGCACACTGCCACATCGACACATGTAATTTTTTTTTATCTACCTATGCTTAAACTCTTCTTCTGACCTTATATTTCAAGCAGAAAGTTAGTTTTAATCATTCATTTTAAACCTTCGCCATTTATTGAAGTTTTACTAACGCTGTTTTTTGTCTGTAAATATACGCACATCTAGTATTGGCACGCACGACATGTTTCAAGTCGCCGGATCCACCTCATTATTTTTTACGTATTTTGGGTCACTGAATCCGAATTTTTAGGGTGGAAAGCTCTCCGGATGGTCCGTCATTGTTTATAACAATTTGTTTAAACAATTAAATATAATTTTTTTACTTTTCGCTTCCTAAAAAATTTTTTTATATTCTACGGGCAATTCTGACCAAAAAAGGTTCTATGTAACTTATGCGCACGATGGCGCAATTCCGAAATAAAAAAAAATGCGATTTTTGCAGTGATTAGCACACTACTACATCGACACATGTAATTTTTTGTTTATCCACCTAGGCTTAAACCGCTTAAACTCTTCTTCTGACCTTATATTTCAAGCAGAAAGTTAGTTTTAATCATTCGTTTTAAACTGTAATTCCGCGGTCTAAAATACGTAAAAAAATACCTGGATAAATCCAGGAATTTAAAACGTCCCGTGGTACAATACTAGATGTGGGCATGTTTATAAAAAAAAGCAGCACTAGTAAAACTCAAATAAATGGCGAAGGTTTAAAATGATTGATTAAAACGATTTTCTGCTTAAAATATAAGGTTACAAGAATAATTTGAGCCTAGGTGGATAACAAAAAAAATTACATGTGTCGATGTGTTGTGTGCTGAACACTGCAAAAATCGACTTTTTTTTTATTTCGGGAATTTTTATCTCGAGAATGCGCCATCGTACGCAAAAGTTACTAAAGACCTTTTTTGTTTAGAATGGCCCAAAAAATAAAAAAAAATTTTATTTAGACCAAAAAATTTAAAATTGTTTAATTGTATAAAAAATTTGTTATAAACAATTTCGGCCCACTCGGAGAGCAATCCACCATCGAAATTCGGATTCAGCGGGCCAAAATACATCGGAAACACCTTATTGCATAAGGGGACCTATAAAAGGCTACGAAACGGTCCCTGCTCCTACACTAATGGTCATTTTATTAAAATAAAAAATAAAATAACATATTAAGGGAGTTCTAATGTACTCGACCGATAAAGTAAGAATTTTCACTAAAAACCTTTGAAAAAAAATGTTGAAGAAAATTTGTCAAAAATTCATTTAAAAAATCTGAAAAAAATCCACTATATTTCTCGGCGAATTCTACGAATTTTTTATTCTTAGCATTTTTTAAAACAAGCTCATAATTGTTCAGTTAGAGCGTCCAGAAATTATTCAATAAAATGTTCACTGAGATCCGCCATTTTGAAGCCGCCATTTTGAATGATGAATTAATAACCATCCTATCTTTTAGTATAACTATTTACTCCACCAGATACAAAGACTTAGCTTGTTCTGAACACGGTTTCTTGTTTAAAAATACGATTATTTGAACAAATTTTTTCAAAATTCACGATTTTTTTATGTTTAAACCGCCATAGTAAAAAAATGGCGGTAGATATGGTCAATCTAAAACCGGATTTAGAAAGTTCGAGAAAAAATACAATAGGTATGGTTATATCAAAACGATTGAGTGACTTTCTCTATGAGAAAGCACCTGATGAAAAGAAGTAAAAATTTAGGACATTTCAGGACGAAACGGGTTAAACGGTATTTACACTGTACAACTTTGATGGTGTAAACACTGTAAACTGTATCGAGATGTTCGAGCGGTGGTGGGGGAAGGCCTGAGGGGAAACGATTCAAATAAGAGGGGTTGGACAGTTCAAATAAGAGGGGCAATTGAAATAAGTGGGGTTGAAATAAGAAGGATTCTACTGTACATATATACAGTAGGACCTCTCTTATTCGAACCTCTCTTATTCTAATTGACTTTCTTATTCTAATTGTCCAGCCTCTCTTATTCTAATCGTTACCCCACAAGTCTTCTCCCACTATCACACAAAAAGTCAACGAAAAATATTGTCCACGAATCACAAGCTCGCAAGCAAAGTAAGTGGGGGTAAGGGGAAAATTAGAATAAGAGAGGTCGGCGCCATCTTGAAAAACTTTACTAATTAGAATAAGAGAGGTCCTACTGTACATATATTTAAGCAGCTAGTTATATTTTTATTAAATTAATTTTTTTGTTGGTACGAGAATTCCCCTAGATCTTCCGGCAACCAGAAAAGCTGTTCCGAATAATGACAGTTCAGCACCGGTTAATCCAGTAACCTAACCAAACCTGATTTCGACCTAACCTACAGATGTTAAGGTAAACAGAACCGATTTCGGTGCGCGAATTTTTGATAGTGTTTTTCCGCGAATTCCTCTGATATTATTGTCAATTATATTAAACTGCAAGCTTGACATGTCGTTACTAAACGCGCAAGAGCATTTAGGGAAACTGTGGGCTCGTTATGTCATTTCGTTTCCGAGGGTTAATTTATCAAGAACTCAAAAGGTATAACCTAAACTTCAATTTTCGAAGTTACACTTCGTTCTTAAATTCAAAGAAACTTATATAAGGACAGAAAATACGATCATTCTCGGAAATACATTTTTGTATTCCAAAACTTTTTATTTTTATACTTCAAAACTACCGATAATAATTTCGGAGTTATAAACAATTTTCTAAAATTTTAATTAAAATTTTTACCAAATGTTTGAAAATAAAAACTGCACTTTGTATTCAAAATCTATTTTATCCTTTGTAGATTCTTATAATTTGTTTAACTGGTGGTACGCTGTTACTCGGAAGTTTAGCTCAGTTTCTTAAAAGACGAAGAAGACATCCGCCACCTTTTTCTCGTAGAAATATACGAGATAGCAGACAGAGGTTTATGAACTCAAAGGCGTCAAATTTTGGTAAATAATCATTACATTTTTATGTCATGTTTTTTATTATTTGATTTCTTCACCTTTCTTATCGGCTGTAGATGCCATGTCTCAAGTATCGTGGGCAAGAGGAAGCGACGTAAGTAGCCGCAGTCACATAAGCGATCGAGGATCTCTCATATCTTCGGTTCCTGGCGAAGATATTAAATTAACACCTCAGCAATACGGCGTGCTCGGTAAGTAAATTTTACTCAAATTAAAAATTATACAAAGAAACGTCAGAGGATATGTCAAGGTTTCTGCGAAATAATACACATGGTTTTACAATTATATTTTTTTATATTTACATGATAATGTACAGTTTAGTGCGATTAAATCGTGTGAGGAAATTCATTTTTTTTTTCAAATGCGGTAAATAAAATTGGTGATGACAAAAATAAGAATTTGATATAATATAACATTTATTTCTTATTTGAATTTTACGTACACGCGTTTAGAGAAGCTGGTTGGGGTATTTTGGCATATAAGTAGTAAATCCTGAAAACTTCTTCCGAGGGTAAGAAAGTCTCTACCTTTTTATTCGCAAGCTTGAAAAATTCCGATCGTACAAAACTTTGAACGAAGCGTCGATACAAATCTTCCGTTACTAGTTATACTCGCAACGATTAATTCGATACGCGCTGGAATGTACTTTTTCTCAAACTCAAGATCGGTATCAAAAATTATTTCCTTTGCCAACCGCTTTGAGAGTCGCGCACGTACATACAGTAGAACCTCCGTTATCGAATACTCCGTTATCGAATATTCAGACGCCTCCGTTAACGAATAATTTCCCCTCAGTTAGTCTCCCCACTCTAGACACCACGTTGTCCCGACCGTATTCGATAACGGAGGTTCTACTGGTAGAATATTTCGGTTATCGAATATTCAGACGCCTCCGTTAACGAATAATTTCCCCTCAGTTAGTCTCCCCACTCTAGACACCACGTTGTAGATGGCCGACATGGAGTATCGATACGTCGCGTTGATTCGATTCACATATCGATACAATATCGCCTATGTATGTATTTTACTCCTCTTATTTTAACTGCGTCCTTTATTTTAACTTTTTTCGTCCTTTATGTTAACTTCTTCCCCTCATGAGTTCCCCCACCATTTACCATTTGAAAGTGTTTAAAAGATTTCTCCTCTCTCTGTTTTTATTCTCTCATACTGCCAGTGGTGGGGATAAGGGGAAGTAGTAAAATAAGGGAAGAAGCCGCCATTATCCTTGACTCGAAAAGTTAAAATAAGGGGAGGACCACTGTAACTCCTAAAGATATAGGTATAGGTGGGTGGTCGATTTTTTCCCCTCAAACATTCGTTAACGGAAATTTAAATGCCCAGCGTTGTCCCGACCGTATTCGATAACGGAGGTTCTACTGTACGTCGAAATGAACAGGTACGCTTCGCTAACGAATGAAAAAAATATACATTTGACACGGACTGTCGTGTCGATATATGGGAAAGGATAAGAGAAATTACAAGATAACAATTTATTACACCTACAAAGAACTCGTAAATTATTTACAACGTCGATGCCTATTTTTCCAATTGCGAAGAGCCTGTTCTCGCAGCGAATTCGACATTCGCCACATAAATGCTTGGCAATCTTACGTGAAAAACTGGACTCGACCAACTTCCTGTCGTTACAATTTTTGAGATTGACTTCGGCACACGCTAGGAATCCATAAGCCCCTGTAACTCGCTATAAATACCTTACATCGCTACTCTTATAAACATTAGAAACGTCTAAAATTATACTGCAATCTCAAAAATATAGCGCAGCTGTTCTTCTTTCGCATCAGTTCGCAATATCTTTCCGTCCTTCTTCGACTTACATCTATCGACCGTTTCTCTATCTTTAACGTCGTAATGTTCCAACTATTACTCTTTTTTATCTCGACGGGACTCATATCTAAAATAAAGGTAGCTCTTGTGCTTCTTGACTCTCACAGGGAATAGTCTCTTACGTGTAATATGTGTATATATATTTTATATATATCTTTATGTAGGTAGAACTTCACTTTATTGTCCTACTCGGGGGTTTTGCCTATCACTTTGTTGTCCGACAAACGCGCATCGTTTCACGCGCACCTTCCAGCCGTTACGAAAGAGGGAAGAAGAACTAACCTTACCCGCGCTAAATCTCGCTAATAATGTGAAGGCGCCGACAAAGCGGAGGACAATAAAGTGAAGTTCTACCATAATCGATTGGAATTCGATCGATTTAAATGGGAGGTTAATACGAGAACGGGACAAATCATTTTTAAAGGCATGTCGAAAATGTCGGTAGATGGAGATTCTAATTAGACGGAATGTTTAACGGATTTGTTCTATCGGTTTATAATCACAAGTAGAACATTGTGGACTATATCTTGGTTGTAATCGCTTGTACTTAATACTTTATGAGACTAGCTCATCATCGATAGATTTTCTTCCTAATATAAGCTAAATATACATATGATGTATGTGCGATTATATAAATATACATATATATATACATATATACATGTGTCAGGTATATACGTATATACATACATGTGTACTTCTGCAAGGTTTTCTTTTGAAAGGCAAGCGTATGTCTGAACTAGCAAACTCGAAATCGAGTCGGTAGTCCGTCAACATAGCTAACGGAGAATCCTCTGAAATCTTACATGCTGTACATGAACTCGTCGCTTCAGAGATTTAATCATTTTGAATTATAGGACAAGTTCGTAGGAGTTTAAACCATTCACGTGATCCTTTGGACAATTACCCCCAAAATCATTAATAACGCGGAAGCTTTACAGTGTAAACCTTGAACGCCTGAATCTGCTCCCTCTGCCTTATTCTGCATGGACTTTGGTCCACCGTCGTCATCCCTCTGCATATTGACATTCTCTGGCTTATTTTCTTGATCTATGGAATTATCATCAACTCCGGAAGATTCTTCACTGGCGGGTGCATCAACTTCGTAGGCTGGTTCATTTTTAATGGGAATCGGCGGAGATGTTGTTGTTGTTGTTGTCGTGGTTGTGGCTTCTGTTGTCTTTGGGGCTTCTGTTGTAGGTACCAAACTAAAATTGCTGAGGAAGTAAATTGGACTGAGTTCGGCCACTACGTCTATCAGTTTCTCTTCGTGGACGATACCGTTGATGGATCTGTGTTTCGTTTCTCCGTCGTAGTGGGAAATTAATTTGCCGGAATATGGAGTTTCCGTCTCGGAATAATTTCCTTTCAAGGTAACGTTTACTGCTGTTCCAGGCTGGAGGTTCACTGAAATTCTACAAAAAGAAATGTCTTTAATATATAATTTATATTTTATGTTGGAAGGATTATAATTTTAATATGCCCCTGTCGATAAAGCGAATTTCTAACATTAAATGTTAAAATAAAAATATATTGAACCGGATTCTCAAACTTTCGTCCGTGATGTCACAAAATTAAACATTACAAATTTCGTGGTAACGAAGCAGAATTTTGAAAATACGTTCAGATTTTAAAAATTTTAATGTTTTAGGTTCGAAATTCTCGTTACCGACGGTATCGCTTCAGAAACCTTCGACCACGTCGGTAATGTAGCTTTGTAACTACAAAAACGCCATTTAAATCCTTGTATCGGGGACATAATAAATTCTGCAAATTCTTCATCAATTTAACATTAATTAAGGCGCAGTAAAGAATTTGTAATGTTATTTATAATGCTGAGCCCTTCATGTCTTATACGAAAACATTCCGCTTGATGGCACTAGCGGCGGGTGCGGTTTATGCAGGTAATAAGGTTATAAATATAAACAATAAAAACGTAACCGAATGTTGGTGAATCTAGAGTTACACTAGTACACGTGTCATTAACGCCACCATGCGGATTAATTACTTGCATCTCCCTGATCTATATGTTTATATACTCTACGTTTGAAACAGCGCCATCTTCTATATTCGACATTCTAACCTCAAAACCATTTATTTATTTATTAGTTATTATTTAACGGGCGGAATCGCCCTTTTACTAAATTGTTGCCATAATTAATCGTAAGATTTGGAAGAGCTGCATATCGACTTAAGAAGATGGCGCCATAGAGTAGTCCTTCCCTTATTCTAATTTTTTCTCTTCTCCTATTCTAATATTTCCCCTCACGTGTTCTCCCCACCGCATTTACTACTTTCCTTAGAAGCCCATATGACATATAACAGCGGATGCTCTGGGAAAGAGAAAGAGAGAGGAAAAGCGAGACGGCAAACGTTTAGTGGGAGAGAGGAGAAAATTAGAATAAGAGAAAAAGGTCGCCATCTTGCCTGACTGGACAAATTAGAATAAGAGAAGGACTACTGTACTTCACATTTGTGTATGAAATATAACAACTGCAGAAACCTACACCAAGTACAGGAGCGGTCATGAGTCGATTTCCACCAGATAAACAATATTTTCGAAACGTAAACAAACAACATGGATCGTCTTATCAACATCGAGCTGCTTGAAAACGAAATACAAAAATTGTTCACCAGACGGGGATCGAACTCACGATGTACGACTTCGTAGTACAGTGCGTTACCGTCAGAGTCATGAAAAATATATCAATTTCAACAGACCCTGGAAAAAATGAAGCGTTAATGAAGCATTACGCGATCGTAAAAATGTCCAAATTCACGCTTATGATACGCTTAACCCCCTCCTTAGCTCTCTGGAAAAAAATCGAAGAGTCGTTAAGCGTACGTTAAGCGTTTTTTTGTCTTCTCAAAAATTCACTCTTTGTTAACTCCTTTGACACTCCTACAGTCACTGTTAAGTAACGCCCCATTTTTACCAGGGGATTTTCATCTCTTATGAATATTAATCTCTTAAAATTAATGTCCAACACTTTCCATTCAGACTTTTGAGGTTAGAATGAGTGAAACAAAGAGATAAGTCACGAACTATAAAAATTTGAATAGAAGTGTTTACGATTTTGATTAGTACCATGAAGCCGGAAGGATAAATCATAGGTGTTACATAAACGCAGTTTTACAACATTTGATTGCACCTTTAGACGCATATGAATTAAGTTTTTTTCTTCCCAGGACGTGCCCGAACCAAAAGGATTCGAGGCGGTAAATCCGATATATCTGCAAGAACCGAGAGACTTACGTGCGAACGTCGGTGACATTGTCGCTTTGGGGGATGCCCCATTTTATGTCTGCCAATTTCGTCTTATTCTGCAGCGTAATCGACGTATTCAAGCCTTTCAAAATGGCGTGCCCTTGACCCCAGTAGAGGGTACTGACGTAGGTGTAAGTAAAGGCCTCGGCCATGTTCGCTGTCTCGGATTGCTCATTCCTAATGGTAGCTTCGCCGAGGATCCTCGGGATCCTTTTCAGGGTCTTCGTCTTGGCGTTGTTCAATTTTACTGCATCAAGCTCGTAGGAAGTAGGCTCAATCTCGACCAGAATCTGTCCGGTTTCTGCAGATGCTGTCTCGTCTCCCTAAAAAACAATTTTTACAATTAACACGAAACTTAAAAATAAATTTAATATGTTTTTCCTCATTTCAAAGGCTATGCTTCAAAAGTAACTTAGATAGCAAACATTTAATAAAACTGTGTTTCACTTTACGATTATAGATGGCGTTGTAGTAATTTTCATCCTTTAACATGGCATGTTAATGCGATAATTGAAAGTTAACGGCCTATTACGGTATATAAAATATCCATTTTTCCTTCATTTTTTTATTTTCCAATCCGTTAAGAAGGCGAGTAACTGGTTTGACATTTTTTTTTAATCATACGAGATCGTTGGCATCAGCTGTAATTTTAACGATTCCAGAATTTCAAGTCGGACGCGTGTCGAAATGTTCAACATACTTTACGAGTGTTTATAAAACTTGAGATTATGTAACGATTTGCAAGTGGAACGAGAATTAAGCGACCCATAAACACAGCAATAAATGCACTCAGGTACTGATTTGTCCGAACGATATACCAGAGAAAAAAAAAAAGAAGAAACCGATTGATTTTACCAAGTTTATAGCTGATTGCTGACGTATCTTAATTGAATCACTTTTATTTTTCTTTGTCAAGACGATCCTGAAGGTTATGTAAATTGCTCGCTAACAAATGTATTCTTATTTAATCTGATAACGCAGAAATATCGATTTGCAAATTTGCAAGCTTATCTTGTTAAGGTTTTTTTATACTTCCAATTCTCACCGGTTTTATGTGATTTACACGTTAGCAGATTGTAAAATACGTAGTCCAGAAACATTTTTTTTATTTGTAACTGCAATTAAAACTCCGCATGGAATGTAAACGTTCCTTTTTCTAATATAAAGTCTTTACTTTCTTGTATTTTGTTACTAGAATTAGTTTTTTTACTAATAGCGAACTTATAAAGGTGCAACATTTAAGTGTACTGTTATATTTTTCGAAGAAACTTCGTGACTACTTCTTAAACAAAATAAGTCACGTCTTGGATGTAAATTTCCAAACAATACTTTTGATTACCCGGAAATAACCATTTGTCTAGATAACGAGTTTTTCATAACCCGTTTGAAAGAAGTTTATACTAGTAAACAACAACAAAAACAAACGATGATCTTAGACGTCAGCGCAAATTTATTAGCGACGTGATTCCCACTGATGGCGGAAGTTTCCAAAATAAATATGTGTAAATATCTACATTTATTAGACAAACGTTTTATATTTATTTTTCATTTATAGTGATCGTAGTCGCAGGACGTTCAGCGGATCAACAATGCTTTCGGTGAATTCGTCGACGCTGGCGAATTCTGCGAATTGCGAAAGAAATTATAAGCTCTAGATGTAAACAAACAAACGGCTTCTTCATCCGAAGGCATATTGACTTTAATTACACCTTGAACTTATACTCTCTCGTATTAGTTCTCGGACGCTGTACATTGTTAACCGAATATAACTATCAGTCGCTCAAAAAAAGGACAGAAATTAGATACTTCTTTTACATTTATTTTAACCCTTATCGGATCTACATGGGTCATATTAACCCGAACAAAAGAAACACATTGTTTAATTTTTCCATAGGTACCTCATGTGTTATATAAAAAATTTACATAAAAATTGAAATTTATTAAATTTTTATGATTGGTATTTCAAGACGAAAGATATAAGATGCTTCATGAATATTTTCAGACTTTTAAATGCACATTAACACCTTTAAAAAGCGCTCAGGTCAAATAGACTCATGTGTATCCGTAATTAGAGTAAAAAAAACGTGGAGCCGGTAAGGGTTAATATACGGAAACTACAGTAGAGTCCCGGTATATTTACTCACTCGGTTACCAAAAAAAGGGGAGCACAGCAAGTCCTTCCTGAGGCCTCAGTCCGCAAGGTGGGGGAAAAAGAGAGCGGCGACAGATAAATATTACGAAACGAAACCGGGCAAATATGCTGGGACGTAAATATAACGAGACGAAATTATACCCGGACTCCACTGGAGTGATGGATGAAGGAATCATTTTTCTTTGTTTTCAATTGCTTGTGTAAAACTACAATTTGTCTTAAACAAAGTACTGGAAAGACACTATAGACCCACAATCAAACTTTTACCCATAGTCAATCCATTATATCAGGTACCTTTTTTTATGCATTTTATTTGGGGAATTAAATTCCGGCACTCTAAAGGTTAATCCCGGATTCAGAACGGAACGTCATATTCAACGTTTTTAATGTTTTTGATGATTACGAAATAAAATAATCTCATTAAACATTTACTCATCAGAAAAAATGTTTCAGTTTTACGTTACCCCTTTGACGTATGAAATCTTTCCAAACGAGTCCTGGAGGCTGAGTGTACCAATGTAATGAGTTTGCCTGGTAGTCGTCTCGTCATCTTGGTAAATGTTTAAAGCGTGCCTCGCCACGTACATCTTATCCGTGGTCATTGTCCCCACTGTGCCCTGAGGGGGCTCATGGTATTTATCCCAATCCCTCCACACAAGGCGCGCAGCACCCTCAATATTTTCAAGAAGATCGTAGCGATCGTGGTATTTAACAGAGCCAGTCATTGTTACTGCGCAAGTCTTGTCTCCTTTCTTTTGGCCACCGGCCACCGAAATGCCATTGTGCTCAGCCCTGCAGACGTATATCGCGGTCCTCTGCTCCGTGTCGGTCATAATCCCCGCGTCGTCTGCAAAACAAGACACTTATCAATACAGCTCACAAGAATGCATCCTGCAGATTTTCCCGGGGTTCGTTCACATTTCGAATTTGGCTCCTATCGATCGCTGGATAATAGGTCAGCCTTTTCTTTAAAAGGAAGGTGGGGCCACGGGATGTGTCAGCTTTTGGGGGTGATAGTTCAATGATTCGGAATTTAGTTCCGTCGAACTCGGAAAGGAGTTGCAAAAGTTGGCAACTTTGAGCGATATAAGGTCAATGTAAGAAAATGGAATAAATTACTTGATAAATGGAGCGAATTACAAGTAGATCTGGAGACCAATAGTTGATTTACACTAATTCTAAACACATTCCAACAAGCGATTACTTACTAGCTAGTCCATCGGGTGCATATTCGTAAGCACCAATAACGAAATCTTTGGATTCATGATAGTGAGTATGAGGTAACCAGTTTAAAGTGCTGGAAGTCACAAATTGGTTGTACTGGGAGATGATATGTACACTTCTTTCGGCAGTCGTAAGCAGCAATAAGCTGCATAACAACGAAGCTACGCCCCAGGCCGTCATCTGTAAATAGAAAAATAATTTGGATTAAGAACAATGATTAATTGTATTTGGCAATAGTAATGCAAACGTAAAACTTAATACGATTAAGTTATCAAGATTTTTTATATGACGAAAATGTCGACAATTAGGAATATGTTGAGTCTGGTAATGTCCGTTGCTGCAACGTGCGTGATACGCGTACGTAGTCACTGCAAGTCTGCAGTTTGACCTATGCAACGATATGGTGGTTCAAGTGATATTAATTACGGGTAATTGAGACACGAGATCTGCACTTGTGGATGCTCGTTCGTACTTCATCTGCCACATGCATGTGGGGCTAAAGGGCTAAATCGGAACCTTTCCTTCTGCTTCCTACATACGAGTCATCGCTCGTAAGTCGTTAATTAATCCTTTTTTTCAATTAAAAAGCCACGGAAGACATTTTTACCTGCCTATCTTTAAATAACCTTGACACTGAACACCAAACCTCATTTCAAATTGTTGCATAAATAGGATTATATCATTTGGGTTCTAACAGAAAAATAATGGGAATTTTAGGATTCTTCTCCAGCTGTAAGTTGATTATAAAATATATGAAATGGTATTTAGAGGATTGCCTCATAAATAAATGATTTAGCTTAGGACTTTGAACTCACTGCAGCAAAACCAATCTTGCTTATCTACGAAAAGGGCGAGGCGCGTAATATATCGTGTCGTATCTGGTTTTCACGACACCGTACCTGGATAAGTGAACAATACTCACATTAGACACAGAAACGCTACACCGTACAAATAAAGAGGATCGCATATTTCGCGGAGATAATAGTTAATACCTAGTCGTCGTCCGAATCAGATTATGCGTTAAGCAAAATTAAGTTTTACGATTGGAATCATAATTGCATAGCGGTGTTTCCGCAATACCGATCAGGAACATAAATTTTCAAACGAGAGGTTAACTACGTTCCTTAATTTTAATAGTATCGTTGAGTTTGAAATTCAAAAATATTAATTTAAGTATATTTCTGTGTAAATTTCTAACCTGACGCTGTCTTAAAAAAAAACTTGGGAACTTTAATGGATTTAATCTGGTATAGAATATCATTTACGGTATGAATTGCTGCTAAGTGCTTATGGTTTTAATTTTATTAGCCGATTACCGTCGTGCGTTGCTAAATGAACCACGTAACTGTATTCCGGCCAGATTTATTATTTGTAAGGGATGCGCTCGAGGTAGGGATCGGGCTCGCAGAAAACTGGCCAATGATAGGAAGAAAGTTGTTTTGACAAATAACGGCCTTCAACCTATGATATACCGGCGCAATTACAGCCGCCTTTCGTATATGCGCCTGAACTATGGTCTTCTGTATTCAACTAACGAAGATACGAGTCGGTTTTATTTTTTAACCTAAACGATAAGCGCGGCAGTTTACGAAGCGTGACGTATCTTCTCGACATTCATCGCGTGCTCAAGATTGTATCTTCGAGCAATAACTGGATCTCCTTCGCACTCCTTGCATTTCCGGTAGATAAGTCGTGCCCGACTTGGCCGATAGCAAAGAAAGGGGCAACAACAAATTTGCGGCACAATGCTCACAAACGAAATGAACGGCAATCTTAATGTGACGTTTCACTGGATTTCGTTTGTTTGGCATAAATTAACGTCTCGATTCAGTCCCGACGATAAGATTTTTAATTGGGAGATTGTCCCGTTACGAGAGGCCAGTAATTTCAGTGTCTTTTCGTTTTTGCGCAGTCGTGCGTACTTTCGTGTACGTCGTAAGTGACGAGCAAACCACAGTCTAATGTTAGCCTTGGCCTTGATCTTGCTTTTGTCCTTAGTGCTATACTACGGTATCGATTCCATCTTGCAAATTGAGCCCCGGTATTACCAAGGCGTCATTTCGTATACACGTACTGGTATTATGCTCGGATTAGTTTCACTTGTTACTAGTCCAACTTCCTCTTAACCTTTGCTGGGGAATCAGTCAAACAGTCTACTGATGTTCCTTGATGACTTTCTAAGGGGCTCAAAACTTGGACTCTCATTTGGAAGTAACCCAAATCAGATTCAACAAGATTATGAATAAAGCGATAGGTCTTTATAATAGTTCCAAACGGCGGGAAAACTAGGATTTAACGTAGAACGCCATCTACCGGCCAGCCGTACAACATCTGCAAGTCAATCCTAGACCTCCAGCTTCAGTAAAAAATAATATATGCCATACGAGAAAGTGAAAGGCAGGATTATATAATTTTCCAAAATAAAGCTTTGTTGTACTTTTGTTATTAGGTAAAACTTCCTAATAAGCTACTTTAGGATATTTAATGCAGAGCATTAAATATTAAATGAATGAAGGATTACATGTCTGTGTTTCATTCAGAGGTTATGCAAATTTACGCGTGTTTTTATCACGTATATTCATTATCAAAAATATTGTTTTCCGCCGTTATTATGAGAAAGAAAGATACGATTAGCTACAATGAAATTCAATCTAAGATTACGTCATGAGCTCAGAATTATTTTGTATGGGATGTTTGGTGAAAGTGAAGTAAAGGATCGGAATGCGTGGATGAGTGCCTAGAAAACGCTGCCACGAAATGCAACACTGGGATGTAATAGTTGTAAATAATTAAACAAAGAAACTATTTTAATGATTTTTAATCTCGGGTTTGAAATGTTCATTCATCTTATCGTTTTCTTGGGGCCGAGCCAATTTTAAACGCGACTTCAATGATCTGGCGAATGTTAATTCCGATTATACTCGAGAATACAGCGGTCCGTTGTTTACAAATGGAGTTTCATCGGCTTCGTAATCAATTATGCGGTTATGCCATAAAGCCGTTACGTTTCACGGCTTCGGTCCCTGTACGATCGGTTATCTTCGTTATAGTCCGGATGGATGGACGCCGTATAACGGCCAAAGGCATATCCGCTTACGCCATAATGAATTTATTTCGATTCGGTCTGTGCTCGCGCATTTGCGGGCCTAATTCCCTTTTTTATTCGATGCTGATATCTAAAAAAATCGGCTGAGGATTTCCGTCATCCATGAGGCCAATTTCGGTTCGAATGCGGAAATCGTGTTATTTTTTATCACGATCGTGTTCGGTAAACATTCATTTTTTATTGTATTAAAGGAAATGCGATTTCTCGCATGGGATAAAGTGTAATCGGCTTGCATGCCCAGACGAAGGTGTTTCCGCAAAATATCGACATTTATTACACTGGCGTTAAATAAATTTATTACACTTGCCTTTCACTTTTTTTTATTGTAACGTTATTTTTAGAAAATAAATGCAAGAACATGTATGGATATTAAAGAGTTCACTTCTGATCTTCCGTGTAATCGCATAGATTCTTCTACACCGAGAAATTTATCTAAAGAATAGAGCAAGAAGAGATCAAACTTGAGAGATATTACACTAATAAATCATATAAAAATTTCTATTCTTATAAAATGCATTCGAGTCTAAGTATAGCGAAGATGAATCGTTCACTTTCTTTTAACCGAACGTAGTTTAAACGTCGTAATTATGTCGAAATTTATTACGCCCGTGTTTATAAAAATTATAAACTTCTGCCTTTCACTTCCTTAAAAGTCATTTATTAAATGTAAAATATACTTGTTCAAAGTGTGCAAAATTTCAAACAAATGGAATGTTCACTGCACGTTTCGTTGCATATGCATAAAGTTATTGTTAATTTTTCCAAGAAATAATTTATTCGATTAATTATAAATGATTCTAGAGCGATCTAAAAGTAGTACAATGTCGCAAACTATTGAATATTCAGAAATGACATTTTTACATTGTATCCAATAAGCCCCTGATATAAGACATATGTTGATGACTCCGAAAGACATTTCAATCTATACACGGATATAGAGCCATTTTTTAATGAATTTATTATACGAAAGTGTGACTTTCACCACTTCGGCACAAAATTTACAAGGAAACGATGTAAAGTAAGCAATTATATATAAATAAAATACTTTTTTTCAGTGAAAGGTCATTAATCAATAAACATTTGTGTAATTGTAAAAAAATTCTACTAAACAATTAATTTCTTGTTTTACTGTATTTTCAGAAAATATTTTATTATTGAATATTATTTATCAATCGGTTTGAAAGAAATTCTAATTTGTCGGTTGATTAATGATTTTTTATAAATTTATTATAAGGAAATTGGACTTTCACTATCTTTACACAAAGTTTACTAGGCAGTGAAACAATGTAGGCAGTGATATAATGTAGATGATCGGATATAAATAAAATAATTTTTTTCTTGGAGAAGGACCATTAAATAATTATTGTAAACATTTAGTTCAAGTGGAACACTTTCGCGATTTATACGTCTAGAATCGCTTAATGAATTATTTTTTTTCCTGTAGTTTTTGCAGAAAATGTCGACTAATAAATAAATCCTTACTTGGGATTTGGCAAACGTGTTTTAAAACAAGATATATCAAATACTTCACCACTTCCACATCCAGATTAGAGCAAATAGAAAGAGAATGTAAAAATAAATATAAAAAAAAAATAATTTTTTCTTGGTGAAGGATAAATAAATAATATAAATAAATATTTTTCCAATGTAACGTTTTCGTACTTTATACATTTAGAATCGCTTAGAGAATGTTGGTCTGTAATTTTGGAGAAAATATCGACTAATGAATATTCAGAAATAAATCCTTTCTTGGTATTTGGCAAACGAGTATTTGAAATAAGAAATATTAAATACTTTCATCACTTCAACATAAAGATTAGAGCAAACAGAAAGAGAATATGCAAAGAAATATAAAAAAATTCTACTAAACAATTAATTTCTTGTTTTACTGTATTTTCAGAAAATATTTTATTATTGAATATTATTTATCAATCGGTTTGAAAGAAATTCTAATTTGTCGGTTGATTAATGATTTTTTATAAATTTATTATAAGGAAATTGGACTTTCACTATCTTTACACAAAGTTTACTAGGCAGTGAAACAATGTAGGCAGTGATATAATGTAGATGATCGGATATAAATAAAATAATTTTTTTCTTGGAGAAGGACCATTAAATAATTATTGTAAACATTTAGTTCAAGTGGAACACTTTCGCGATTTATACGTCTAGAATCGCTTAATGAATTATTTTTTTTCCTGTAGTTTTTGCAGAAAATGTCGACTAATAAATAAATCCTTACTTGGGATTTGGCAAACGTGTTTTAAAACAAGATATATCAAATACTTCACCACTTCCACATCCAGATTAGAGCAAATAGAAAGAGAATGTAAAAATAAATATAAAAAAAAAATAATTTTTTCTTGGTGAAGGATAAATAAATAATATAAATAAATATTTTTCCAATGTAACGTTTTCGTACTTTATACATTTAGAATCGCTTAGAGAATGTTGGTCTGTAATTTTGGAGAAAATATCGACTAATGAATATTCAGAAATAAATCCTTTCTTGGTATTTGGCAAACGAGTATTTGAAATAAGAAATATTAAATACTTTCATCACTTCAACATAAAGATTAGAGCAAACAGAAAGAGTATATGCAAAGAAATATAAAAAAATTATTTTTTTCTTGGTGAAGGTTAAATAAAAAATATATATAAACATTTTCCTATTCCAACGTGTTCGTATTATATAAATTTAGAATGGCTAAGAAAAAATTTTTTGTTTATATCTGCCAAAAATATTTCACTTGGAATTTGAGAAACGAGTCTTTTAAATAAGAAATATTAATACTTTCACCAGTTTAACATAAAAATTGGAGCAAATAGAAAGAGTATGTGTACATAAAAGTTAAAAAAAAAACAATTTTTTTCTTGGTGAAGGATAAATAAACAATATAAATAAACTTTTTCGTATTTTATAAATTTTGAAATACTTAGGAAATTACTTTTTAAAAAATTTTTTTTAAACATATTTCACTTGGTATTTGACAAACGGCTCTTCTAAATTAGAAATATTAATACCTTCACCACTTCTACATAAAGATTAGAGCAAATGAAAAGAGGATATGCACATAAAAATTAAAAAAAACATACTTTTTTCTTGGAGAAGGTTAAATAAACAAAACTTTGTTCTTATTTTATACATTTAAAATCGCTTTTAAAATTCATTTTTTTGTGGTATTTTCAGACAATAGTCTCCGTTCATCACTCGTGCCAAGCGTATCGTCGTTACCATAATCGATATAAATCGCAAACGAATCGATATAAATCACATGTGATTGAAAATATCGAGGAATTGGCGGTTAATTAAAATTACTCACTTAATCAACGTGAAGAACGCGCAGTGTCGGTAGTTTAATTACGACAAAGAGGGAAAGCAATTTGTGTCGATGCACGAAGGAAGTCGCAAGTCGTAAGCCATGCGGGGTGCACCACGAGGTCCAATTACTCGATACTAAACAGTCGTAAACGAGAGCTCTCAATCGTCATTACCATTACATGCGTAACTAATACGAAAAGAAAAGGATGATCGCCTAAGGGGGGGAAGTGTGCACTTTTCCCTCGAGCACCGTTGACAGACGCGGTGCAACTGCATGCAATTCCCAGCAACCGGTTTTCAATGCATCGCAGACACGTGCTCCATTTAGCACTATATGTGCATCGCAATGCGTAAAGTGGAAAAAGAAAAAAAAATACGGTATTGTCCTTTCTCTTTTTTCCTCTCTCTATATCTGTCGTTCTTTGTCTCTTTTCATCTGTGACCTCATATCACTGTCAACGGCACTTGGCCGATACAACAAAAATGTTATCAATGAATCCCTCTCTCTAGTCTTCCTCTCATTAATCCATATCTTTCTCTTTTCTCCTCATTCTAGAAGTGACGATCACGGATGCAAATTTTTTCAAATTTGACGTAAGTATGCTATAAGGATGTGAAACTTTGTTTTTGTTGGGGCGTGGTTAGTTGGAAACAAAGTTTCACGATTGAATAGGATTTTTTTCTCGGAGCGATAAGCATTATTACTGACAGCATTAAGTAAACGGAAGTAAGAAACGGTACTATCCAAGACGAAAAAAATAATACCGACAGAAGACAGGAAGTGCTATGAGTTACGAACGGTCGCTTCATAATAATGCACAGAATGAGATGGAGGGAAAAAATCTAAGTTATATAGGCATACGAGAAACTTGCTTTTAGTCGTAGGTGGTTTTACTGCGCAGTTTTAATTGGACATTTTGATTTGTTATCCAACTGAAAATACTTCCTTACAGATCATTATTCATAATCCTGAATAAAAATGAAGAAAAAGGAATATTGATTTCGAGAATTTTTCTGCAGAGCATCAATAACTTCACATCATGAAAATAGACCATGATGGCGTTTTGACCGATTTATGCTCAATGAAAATTTCAGACGGTCCAAAATTGAATTCTCATGACGTCATTTCATCGACTAAATATGGCGCATAAAACTTATGAATAATACAGGAAGTTTTAAACAGTTATTATAACGCAAAATACCCGAAGCGTGTGGCGACTTTAGTAGCAGCGATTAAAGCGGTAGAACCAATTTTTTAATTTGAAAGGGATGCTAAAATTGAAATATGTATACTGGAACACGCGGCAGTAATCGTCGAATCAAGTGGACAACTGTCCAGTTTGGACTTGGAACTGGTTTAACATACGTAATCACGGCAGAAGTATTATTGTGATTGACTGCATTTGTACTTTGGTATATAAACGACTAGCACTCAGTGACCTCACATTAGGACGTCACCATTTAATATACGCGACCTCGCGCTTGACCAAGAATTTATTTAATTGAACATTAGCCATGTTGGATCTGTCCAGTGAAAGAAAAGCCCTTGCACGATATTGCACCGTAGTGGAAATCGCTCAATTGTCAAGGTGACACTGAATATTCTTCTTTAGTCGAGTTTGTGCATATGAAAAGATTAAAATGTAGTTAAATCGATATTAAAGAAGGATCAAGGAGTTGTAGATTTCCTTGGGGTACTTTTCATTTGGAGGTTGGATAGTTCAAGGACATTCTGTGTTTTGCATAATTTCCCTAATGACAAAGTCCTTAAAAGAAAATTGCGCGAACAAAAGGGTTTCAGCACAAAGGACAGGGCAACGTCATCTCCTCTTGGTCGAAGTGAGCAAGGAAATGGCCTACTTCCTCCATCGATCTCTGGAAGGCGAGAGCTCATCTACTTGCTGGGAATAACGTATATTTGCCCTTCTTAGCACCCTTACCTTAATGAGATGCAAAAAAAAGAGCAAATGTCAACTCAAACACCAGAAATGGGACACCGACTTCCAACCACCATCAATATACGCAAATCTAGATTTATGAGTTTCTGGGTATGATACAAATTATTTTCGGAAATGGAAAATGTGGTAATTTTGCGAAATCATAAAATTCGTTGACCATTTAAACTTATAGAAAATGTCATTTACGAAATGTTTATATCATAAATAGAACTGGAATAACGAGATGTTGCAGTTGTCCAATCACAACGAGCGACGCAATGGTCACGTGGTGACGTGAGCGTAGCGTGATTGGTGGACAAAACGGTTGGACAAGCCTACGTTATGTTGAGAAATCTACTAACTCGTTATATATTTCTATTTTTGTATAAATAACTTTCAGTTTAGATTAAATATAATAAATATTCGTAACTTCATGTATTTCGTTGATTTCTTATATTTGCTAAAAAAAAAAAATGCTTTTCAACTAATAAGGAAGAAAAAGCGCAGTTATCTTTCCCGATTTCATCATTACGCGAAAAATATGTTATATAAATATTTCCAGGTAGCTGATTGAAATCGCGTAAGACTTCGGCTTTCATGTTTACCGACGCAAAATTCCATTTGAGACGAGACGGTTTTGCCGCATTTCCCGAGTAATATTTATAGATTATTATTGGTCGATACGCCGTTTCGTAAGGGAGGATAAATAATTCAATCCTTGGTGAAATCGTCAGAAAGTTTCCTTTTTTATAATTGATTTTCCGCGTTGAAAAAAGAAATAACGAGAGTAGAGTGATGGACGTGTGTATAAAGATCCTGCTTTCCATTTGTTTTACGTCATTGTTTTCTTATTTTTCAATCATGAATATTCTCTCGTGTAAATCCAGCAATTTTTTTGTACTTTCATGTGATTTCATTGGGTATTCTTCGTTTCCTTTATTTATGTGATTTTTTCAGATCAAAAACCAATCAAGAAATGATCCATGGACTTTTTTTTATTATTATTTAGTAGAATATTTTTTAAATATTTCTTGTAGTGATTTAATGGTTAAAAAATATTTTATTTTATTTTTTTAGTTTCGTATTCGTGTAAAGTAGGACACGAGACTGATAATACGTCAAGTGTGGTTTTAAAACGATCCACGTTTTAAAAGAAACCCGTAAAATGGTTCTCGACCACTTTAAAACGTTATATTCCTGACTACTAACATTAAGCTTTAAGAAAGCCACAAATAATTTGTGTACATATTCGGGTCCCCACATAAGTTGGCGGCTGTAAATTTATTTGCGGTGAAGCATTTCGCGGTTCCGAACATATTACCTTTTTCTTCAATGTCTTTTGTTTGGTCTGCGGAAGGTTTGCACATAACTTTCTTTTTTATTTCTACAGAAATATTTCTATGGACATTTTTAAATGTATTTTAGCATACATTAGTATCCGAGGTTATGAAATTTACTAATATTTTCCCCTTTAACTAGCCGAAAAAATAATTATATTGGTAATAATTTCGCGTAATAAAAATTTATGTACAAAAATTCTGATAAAAGGTTGATATCACCCGTTGATCAAATAATTTAAAAATAATGATAAGTATTTTTTAATAATTGAGAAAGTAAATTCTTAGTGACTCAAATATAAAAAATAAAAAAAATACAACAAAAATACGTAAAAAAAATAGATTGCAATTTGTTTTCGAAAAACAACGCAAAAATTGAAAACACCAAAAGTAGAATGACGTATAACTTATTAGAAATTTGAATTTTCGCATATCACATCCGCCATATTGGATCCGCTATTTTGAATTTAGGAAATTCGTAATCATTGACGTTGAAAACTATATAAAATATCAACTAGCAGATAAATTCGTGTATAATAAAAAATAAAATGTAACGAAATTCTGTGTATAGAGAACCGCCATTTTTATTTTCGAAAATAATGTCGGCAGTTTCTAAAAGTAAAAATATGTGACACTTAATAACTTATTTTATACGATTTAATTACGTACAGACTGACAAAATCTAAAAAATAAAAAAATTTCAAGATTTCAAATAATTTAGGTTGGGCGCCATTTAAAAATCGAAATTGGAAAAATCAGAATATGGCAATACTAATATTTTAAGTAAATAATAGGTTAGAAAATGTTCGCAATGCGTTATCGTATTGAAAATTACCTAAAAAGGGTGTTTTTTGGATATTAAACAAAATTTTTTAAATTTCCTTTAATTCACTCGTAAAAGCGACAGAAATAGCAGTATACGGTAATGTAGATTTTTACAATTTTTTTACATTTAACAAAAAATATCTTATTCATCACTTATTGAATCGTGGTCTTAAAAGTTTTGGAAGTTTCTTTGAATTTTTGAACTTTGGAGTTAGTAGGCGTGAAAAGAGCGAGTGTGCAAACACGTGCCGAGCAACTCTTTGTTACCAAGTCTCGCAAAAGCCATATATTTGCATTTACGCGTCTTTCGACCTGCGTATTATGCGCATTTTTAGAGAGAATACGATCCGTTTGCTAAAGGTTGAATCTAGTCTCCATGCCAAATTGTGCAGATGTTGCAAAAAAGTGGTTATCTGGTTTAGACGAGGAAGTCGTAAAAAAGTTGCAAGCGAAACTTGGTACAAACGACGGAGGGCGTAAAATCATTCTTTTCTGTACTTTTTACATTTGCATTAATGTCAGAAATATTGGGAAGATTCGGGTAGTTTTATGTTACCGAAGTAACTGAATTTTACTAAATTCGAAAGAAAGATTACGTAACATTATCAGAAAATTACTGTAACAGAAGTCTAAGAAAGAATCATAAGACATTAGTTTTATTTGTAGCCGCCAGGCGCTGGTAGCCCTACACTTGGCGCTCGTGCTTCCCGTTGAAGAAGTGCGGTTATCATATGGTCATAAGGGATTCCTAGATCAAGCAGCAATAGCGTATACAACCTGTCATTCGTAAATTATATGACGTTGTGAAATAAATTATAAGACACGTTCTTGATTTAGATTTATTTAAAAAATTGTAAACTTTCTCATTAAGAAGTATTTTTTATAACTCCGAAAGAAATTAATTTAAATTTATGATGAAAGTTTCCACATTTTCTTTTATGTACTTTTATTTAAACATTCATTAGAATTAGATTTTATTTTTACTTTTCTCTCTTTCATTATATTTTAATAAATTCAAAACTACAATGGTACAAATGACTGGATATTATTATATTTTTAACACGTAACAGTTTAAATTTCTTATTGTTTAACAAGCCAGAAATTACGTTTAAAATAAGCGTAAATAATCTTCTTTCTTAATTACACTCTGAAGGAAAACGCTTGAAATTTCATCTACTTTAAGAAGGAGTCGCGAAGTAATGCTGAAAGTTCAAAACTGTTATTTGCTACGACTTTACGAAGTTAATAAGTGCACTGCAAGTTCGAAATATAGCTTTGTAAGTGGATTTCTTTTAGTATTTTCTCTTGAAAAAATTGAGCGAAGTGACTCGAAACACGAGTGGTCCAATTGTCACTTCAAGTGCAATTTCGTTTAAATGCCAGAAAACGTAGAATTGTAAGAATTCTTTGAAAGATAACAATATAAATGTGTTAATATTGACTAAATTCATTAATTAAATATTGTCCATAAAATAGTGTCAATGGTCAATTATTAAAAAAATGAAGTGATTTGTTTCTGAATATGCCTATTTTAAATCACGGAATGAAACTCATTACACTAGTTGAGTATAAAAAATGAAGTGACCCTAATTGAAGAAAATTGCGATTTGCGACCATAATTAACATCAATGAATAGTCATGTCTTGACATTCGATTTTCATTCGTTTCAGACCCTCGTAATAGTGTGATTTTATAGTTAAATTTTTAAGTTTCATAAAGTTTGACCATTTTTAAAATATGAAGATATTTGTTTAAAATGTTAAATTAATAATATTATCTCATTTTTTGTATCAATAAGTATGCATAAAAGTAAACAAGAGTTGCTGATTTTCAGAAACCTAAGAAACAATAAAACGAAAAGACATATAAAACCATAAATTAATAAAAATTAATGTTTAGGACGCAATGTGGCGCTCAAATCCAAAAGCAACGTGGAAATCAGATTAGTACATAAGGTAATACCTGCGGAACTTTATTTGTGGATTGGGGTGCCACCTAATGTGTTTTGGAGAAACTAACACTCTTTTTCGTGTGTTTTGTCTAATATAGAAAACATTTAAGCCTGAGAAATATCACACGTGTCAAACAATTTGGAAATGTCAATGAAATTTTGAAACATTGTCAATTACGTTAGAATCAAGTTACGATAAAGTTTCCTCAACTTTTTATCGTCGGTAAAATAAGTCTTCGAGTTGCTGCCGACTGATTTTCTTCGTTGCAAAAAACTGAACGTAATTTAATAGAGCAATACCGCGTCGTCGGAGTCAATCACGAAGGGAACTCGATTTTACTTTGAACGTCTACTCTTCATTAAAAAAATTGTCTACCGTGACGCGCTCGGAAATATTATTTTTTTTTTCTTCTTTTTTTCTGATTTCTTTCCAGTACGTGCCCGCGAATGGGAGTAACGACTTTGCGAACTCCCGGGAGTGGAGACGCGTCGTCGCACTTTGCGGAAACAAGGAGTCGCTGCATAAAGATGACCGGCTCGCCACTCTTGGTGCAAGAGTACCATACACTCGAGACTAGTGTCGAGACTCGAGACAAACGTCGTCGCCGACCAAGATAATGCACCCGGTGGCAATAATGCGTTTTTCACCGTGGAAACTCGCGCATTGCGTCGGTACGCCGCGGAAACGAGGGGCCGCGGACTTTGAAAACAATGGCACCAAAGAGCACTTTTATCCTTTTGTCAAATTACTCTTGGGTAAAAGTGGGCGGAATTATGCGCGAGAGTTTGTTTAAGGGGAGTAGAGTGGTTTGTTTTGCGACTAATGTGTACTGAGACGAAGCTTTCGAATGTTATGTCTCAATTGTCATTCGATGACATTCAGGAAAATCCTTTGGGTGGGATGATGAGGAGACTGATGTTGAGGAGAATGATTGCGAATTGGGAGGTTAGGATATTACTTTCGAGGTAAAACCAACATTGGTTACCGATTCTGGGTTTTTGAGTATGTTGATGGAGGCGAAGGAATCTGTTATTCCTCAATTTGTTGTAAATTGATTATCCAACAAAGCACTACAAACTTTTCATAACATCAACAACAACAAAATCAAACGATATCAAAATGGTACCTAATTCCTTTGTTCTTTCTTGACTGCATACTAATTTTGGTCCACTATTGTGTAACATGTACGTGAGACAATTTTTTTACGATTTTTGTTGTTATAAAACAAAAAAAATATCCATTCACCCCTCCGGGAGTTGAACCTGGGACGTTTCGGTTACGGGTCCAGTCTTCTACAATAAAGTTATTGAACTGATCAGATGGGATTTTAACAACGGTTTCTCTTGGAAAGTCTGCGCAATTCAGAATCCAAAATTCCATCTAATTATTTCATTATAAACATATGTTTAAAAAACTATTTGGCCAGGATAAAATTTATAGGTTTGTATTTCACGGTCAAGAGCATTCGGTTGTCACGATTCGTGACAGATGCAGCCGACATGAAGCGTGCACATCCAGTAAACCAAATGACTCACGCCAGAAATCCTCAAGGTAGACCCATAAGACCATGCGTGTCAAGATTCGCATCTCGTTTTCACTTTACCGCCTTTTCGAGATCAGGCTCAAAAGACGCCAATGGGGGGATAGTGGGGGGTTATTCTGGTATAGGTAACTTACTGCATCGAGCAGACTCGCTATGCAGCATATCGAATAAGGCTGGTATCGATTTTTGACGGCTGCATCGTCAGCCGCTACAGCGTTACCATGATAACACCCCCGCAGTCTTAGAGTCTGACATTCCGAACCTTTCGTGTGCGCAGGTCACGCTCCTTGGCACACGACGCCGGGTACCGTTCAATTTTTTGCATTTCCCTTTTCTTTTCGAGGTGCGAAAACAGCCCATCCATGGGGTGGGGGTCTCGAGCACGTGCACCCAAGCGTTAAATGGGAATTCGAGATTTTTTCGAAGATATCTCCAGGTGTTTTTTTTCCCGATGGTAATTTTGTGGTTAGGAAAGATTTTTGTCGGTTTCAATAATACTGAGTTATAAAAAAAAGTACAGGTTTGTTTAATTAAAAAATGTTTAGGTCAGAATGAACAAGAAAAGAGTCAACAAATATTTGCCATGTAATTTTTGAGCACTTTCCTAATCTTATTGTCTTCTGTCAGTTTGTATCCTTGTTATCCTTATTGCATTCGCTGTCCTTGTAGATTTTATTTCTGTTGTAATTTTTACCATGTTTTCTGTAATTTGTATATTTGCAATATTCGGTATCGGTAAATGGAATTGTTTTTTGTGTTGTTTGACGTTTTTGCAGTCGTTTATCTTCTTCACGTTGATTTTGTTGTTAGGTATGTTGTTTTGGACATGTGTTTAGGTTATGCTTTTTGTTTCTTAGGTGATTTGGATCTGCAGTATTAGTCGATTTGCAAGTCTAATTGTCCATTAGTAACATCCTGTCCTTATTCATCCTCTCTATTACCATTTCTCTGGGCCATTGTTGTTTCTGCTGTTTATCTCTTACTGGTATCCATTCAGTAATGGCATCAATATTTTGTAATTGTAGTCCTGTTTATTCGTTGATATTGTTGTCATGTTTCGTGATGCTTACTGACCACTCAGGGCGTCTAAGCCATATACGTTGCCTTGTCCTTCTGAAACTTTTTGCTACTGAACATGCGTTTGCAATAAAGAAAAATACAGACAAAATTTCATACGTAACAAGGACAATAAGAAATTATTATCCTGACCAAGCGTTCTTAACATTTTTATGACAATTACGCCAATAAAAACATTAGATTTGGTTTATTTTTCTTGGCGACTTATTATTTTGTTTTATAACAATAGTATAACAAGGCAGTGAGCAATAATATTCTTCAAATTATTACATAATACACGTTTAATGTCGATTTAGCACCGCCCCTCAACTTGTCATAAGTAGATTAAGCCAACTGATTTATTTATTTCCACATACGCAATTTACGAGATCGAAGCGTTGGTTAAGCGACAGGTGTACATCACGCGGGTCGAAGTTTCGATTTCAATGCAGGAAGAAGCATATAGGCTCTTACATCTATAAAAAAACTTGAAGGATAGTCAGTGTATTGTTAACGAATGTAATGGGAACGCAGGAAATGGAAGATAAAACTTTAATGGAGGTGACGGCTTTAGAAAAAGATACCTCCATCAACGAATTTATAACAGTAAGAAATTAATTCATAAAAATTGTTTGAAGTTTTGTACTGAAGATTCGTATATACACTGTTGAATATGTTCGGGAATTGAGTTATGTTATAATGTAATAAAATGTTAGAAAACGGTGTTACAGAAAAAGAAATTACGTTACCCTAAAATTACTAAACTTTTGGGTAATGTTCCGTAAAATTACGAAATTGTAACATGGAAAGGAGTTGCATACTATTTTCTGACGTAGTTTGGCTTTTTAACGCCAGGTCGGTGGCGGCATTCGAAGAAACTCAAGGAAAGAATACGTAAATGAATAAAATCGGTTAAAAATTCATAAAAAGTGGTGACCGAAATCGGTCACGTCCGAAAATGATCTAAATGAGATCCTAGTTTTGAGACAATTTTATTATCAAATTCTTTTTCTGTGAGAATTACATTTATTTAAACAATAAAATAAATTAAGAATGAGAATTCACTATTAATAATTAAATATTTGATTTGATTTAAATAAAAAAAAAATTATTGAAATGCAACAACGGGGAATCGAACCCCAGGCCGCTGGACATCAATCTGCGCTCCTAACCACTCTGTCAGAGTTCTAGTTGATATCATTAACAAAAATAAAGAATATCTGCTACCGAGATTCGATATAAAAATGTTATTTGCAGTGTTTTAAACATTGAAAGTAAAAATAAATAAAAAAATTATCGTTCATGTAAATTTTACAAATGTATTTTCATTTTTCACCGCTTATCGCTGATATCTCATGGATAAAGTAGGAGTTTTTTGAAGATATTTAAAAATATAAAATTTAAGTTAAACAGTTAAAAATAAGTTAAAATTCACTCTTTTACTTGAGTGGCTTAAAAAAAATTGCCAAGGAGTACATAATTCATCGACACGAGCCATACGTTAACGATTTCATCAACATTTTACGTTGATGCTCTTAAAACATCTTCTTAAATTAACATACGAATGGTCCAGATCAAAAAACCTGTAGGCGAATTCTAAATTGTCGAGAAGCTGCCATTAAAAATACATTAAAAATTGAGCACTAGCACAGGAAACCACAGCCGTTAATCGATTCGCTTTCACTATTTAAATACGCGTATCATTAATCGCTGGATTACGCGGAGATTCGCGTGCAAATAAACGTTTTGAGTGGGGAAAAAAAAGCTTAAACAAGCCAACGAAGCTTTAATTACGAGTCGTACGGTACCGATACTGGTATACGTTCTCTTAGATGAGACATTCCCGGAATTCGGGACGCAATAATGACAACGTTGCCTCATCGCGCCATGAGATTAAGCGTTTCGATACCGAGCTGTTATACGGTACGTAATTGCGATACCGATGACGTAGTATCCCCTCCCCAGCCCTCAACGTATCCGCGAAAATCTACCAAGTTTGAAATGCATGAATGGAAGGTCGGTACGATGAATGGGTTCGCATGAATGGACGGATGCGGAATGAAAATAGAGCTAGGGCCCATTCCAAGGGAGTTAAGAAAACGGTCGCCATTTATTGTACGAACTCGAGATTACGTTCGCGACTAGTTTGCATGAATCAGAACGGGACTCTTACGTAACCGTTCAGATGCTTAAACGACCTGGAATAAGTATAATTCATACTAACTTTGAAGCAGAAACTGAATGTGACTAATGTCGAAAAAATGAGTTTAATACTTGAAAAAGTACGTAATTTTAGGAAAGATGAAGAGGAACATGTTCTAGGAGTGAATATTTAGTCACTCTATAGTTAAGAGTGAATGTTTTGGTTCTCTAACAATGTAATATTATATGGACCGATGCTGAATACCGTTAAGCGAGTTACGAAACATATTTTTATGTTATTCGAGTGAAAATTAAGTCACTCGTTCGCTAAGAGTGAAGGATTCACTCCAGTAATATTGTAATTTCGCTAAAACTTATGATGGACTCCATAGTATGAAATTGATAACGGTTATGCTATAATATATGTATATTACTCGAGTGAAACAGAATCCACTCGTTCAATAAGAGTGAATGATTCGCTCCAATATAATTATAATATGGCACTGTACGCCAATTTCGACAATGCTAAAATTATGAAAGTTACTCGACAAATGAGTAGAGTATGTAATTTTACGATAAATGGATGTAAACATGTTCCTCGAGTGAAAACGTATTCACTCATTGTTAAAGAGTCAACGTTTCACTCCATTAAGATTATAACCTTACATGAATACATGCTGGATCTCGTTATATGCATGAAACTGTGAAAGTTATGAGACATATATAGATATAATTCATTGGAGTGAAAATGAAGCCACTCCTTCATTAAGAGTGAACTTTTCGCTACTTTAAAAACATAATATGCTATGAATCTATGTTGTTATTCGTTATTCAACAATTCTAAAGTTATGCAATAAGTATATTCAAATTAGTCGAGTGACAAGGAAACCACTCTTTCGATAAGAGTGAGTTAGTTATTCACTCTAACAAAAGTGTAATATCGCGTGTAAACAGACTCTGCACTCCGTAAAGTGCAAATGATAAAAGTTATGCCGCGAATATATTGCTTGAGCGAAAATGTAGTCACTCATTCACTAAGAGTGACAATTCGCCATTAAGAAGGTAATATATTATAATTCTTCGAGTGAAAAGCAAACCACTCTTTCAATAAGAGTGAGTTAGCTATTCTAATAAGAGTAATATTTCCTTAACTCAGGCTGGATTTCGTAACACTAAAAATTATGCAATAAACATTTTTCAATTCCTCGAGTGAAAATAAATTCACTCTTTAAGTAAGAACGAACGTTTTTCTACTAAGAGTGAAATATCAAATGTATCTGTCTTCGCAGCGGCATTCGTCCTGCATAAGTAACAAAAGTTATGAAAGGGATAAATTGAAATTGCTAGGAGTGAAAATATAGTCACTCTTTTTCTAAGAGTGAACGTTTGACTGTACTAAAACAATGAAGAAATATGTGTCTTTTCTAATTCAATTACAGCTATTACCAAGTTTCTGGGAATGAAAACTTACTTTCTATAGAGTGAATATTGAACCACTCTGAAGAATCGATTCATTTTCGGTTTGATTGAGTGAAATCTTACACTCAAACGAGTAAAAACACTTGGAGATTCACTCTTTCACGACTGTGGAATAATTTTCACTCAAAAGAGCAATACTATCTTGAAAAACGTACTAATCGTGTCTTTCTGTTCAGTCCTTTTGTCACCCGTCGAATTTTATTCAAAAAATAAAATGGCGGCTTAATTATGGCGTCGGCAAGTTGTAATATTATATTATCTCGCACAAATGTCGATTGTTTGATCACGTAACGGTCGAAAACATGGAGCATTGGGATTAAAAAGTAATTACTAATGATGGTTCATTCATAACCTCAAATTAATGACATACAATGGATGCGCTTGAAATAAAAGCTGACCACACACTTGTGACCTATCAGAAGTCAGTTTATAACCTAAAAACTGAGTGCTAAAAATGTTTGTTTAATGTTATGCAAATTTTGTATTCAAAATTAGGTTTTTTTTTCAAGAATTTGTTTTTCAAATTATCATTTGATACTGTTTCACGAAAATACTGGCGCCGTGCTACAATTCTTGCATTATTCATAGAATATTCCCTCTGACACGCCTTAAAAGCGAGTCCCTTTACGAAAAGGAATTCCGAATATACCCGAAAACCGCCCTAGTCCCCGGGCTAAAAAATTCACGAGTGGCCTGTAAACGAATAAAATATGCACAAGGAAATGGTTTAGGAAACAATTACAGTTCTGTCTGGACCATTAGCATGGTGGCGTTGCCTAGACGTATAATAGCGGAAATAACTTCTCGACAAATGGGATTTTCCATGAATTCGCAGACCAATCATCGACGGGTGCAGGATGTTATCTTCTGGTCGTAATTAAAATCGATCGAAACTAACACGAATTCCGACCAGCGAAGTGGACGGCGGAAACAAATCCGGCGCTAAAAAGCCAGATTGAAGGGAAGATGTCATTAAATCGAGGTACTCGATCACGGAATCTATTATTGGGGAAAGAGTAATTTTTCAGAAAATTTCCAGTGTGTTTTAAATAAAGACAATTGTTTAAAGCCTAAATTTTTTAATTATTTTTAAATGATAAAATGGCATAATTGCGATTTTGTATGCTCCAAGGTTAAGCAGGTTTAGGTTATGTTGCTAATATGGCATCAGTGACGAAATTGAAATTCTGCGGGATTGGAGAAAGCCTAGAAGGGTATCTTCTATCTAATGGCTATTTTGAGAAGCAAACATCAGTTTCAAGGATTGCAATTTCATTAGAGAAACTTAAGACGGAATACTTGAAACGTTTCGGATGGAATTGCTCTAAAATATTCATTCTTCGGTTAATGGAATACTCGTAATGCGGTTATGAAATGATTATGTCACAAGAATAATTACAATTTTAAGGTACCCAGGAGACGAAGGTCTCAATTTTTTTGTATGTAAATTATGTTATTTTGTAACAGTTTTTTGCTTTTCAAAATTGGTATCAACAAATTTGGCCAGATTTTAGTTTGTCATGTTGAACTCTTGTACTTTATAAAGTTGTCATCTTTTGAAATTTAGTTTTTGCAAATTTCGTAGTTTCGTAATCTTGTAATGCTACATCGTCGTATAAAATATTTTTTGTTATCAAATATTTTGTAATATGTTTTTCTTCTGATTTTATTAATTAATTTTTTCAATTAAATATGTATGTTTTAATTAATTTTTGTGTATAATCTTTGTCAGATCTTCTCATATTTCGAACATTTTGTCGGAGTTCGTTCGTGATATTGATTGAATTTTTTCTTTTGTCTTTCTTAAGTTTACTATGTTTTTGCATTTGGTAGGAAAATTTGCAATAAATTAATACCGACAGTAAATGAATTATAATTTAAATTGTATTCAAATTTGGTTGTTAGCTCCGATTTGGTAAATTATTAACGGTTTTTGTGGTTCAGAATGCAAATTCGAATTTTTTCGACATTTTCTGTATTTTTTTTCTACTATTTAGTTTTTAAATTTTATATTTTATTATCTTAGCCGACATTTTTTATCTTTTGTTGTCTTTATTTTTAATTTTGCCTGTGCTTTTAACTTTGTTAAATGTAATTTTCTTATATTGTTAAAAAATGTTTTTATTTTTTGTAATTCATAAGGCATAATAATTTCGAGATGTAACAAAAAAACCCTTATTTCAATCATTTTTATCAAAAATTGCAATCGTATTATTTCGAAGTGTTATTTTATAATTATATTTAAAAAAAAGAAAGAAAAGATTTATATTTTTAATAACCACTTTTTTGTATTTTAATGCATAGTTTAATATTAAAAAAAGCCCTACTATTTTTTCGATCTTTTTAAAATTTTTCTTTGGAAACTTTCAAAACTGTACTGAATTGTTAAATTCTTCAAAAATACTTTTTTTGTGATTATTGTTAATAAAAACTACAAATAAATGTGTAAAATGCCAATTTCCAATACGTTTTATATTAGCAAGAATGATTCTAATAATTTCTGTGGGTTATAACTAATTTAATAATTATTGTACAGTTACTAGAAGCTAATTAAGTGTATAAATATAAAAAAAATAGTTTATGATTAGTTGAATATCCAAAATACTGCACTTTCGAAAAAATGTTTCTAGCAAATTTTTATCTTTTATTTTGATATCTATTAATACTTTTTTATTTAATTACTTTCAATTTTACGTTAGTAAAAAATTACGTAAACAGAAATTCAAATTGCTATTAATATTAAAAATACTCGTATTTATTTATTTTTTTAAAATTATTTTCATTGTATTTTGAAAATTTAACTTCTCAGACAATTTTTTAATAAACTGTATTTATAAGGAAGTTAAGATAGTAGTGTTTTTGAATATGATATAAATAACAATTGTTTTCAACATTTTAAATTCGTTTGTCAATATAAAAATAAAATAACTTACGGATTTTTAAAAAAATATTTCTTAAAAAAAAAAAGGCACTCATCTGTATTAAAAATACATTTTCTAAATAAAACGTCGATGTTGACATACACATTTTCTGATAATGTTTTTTTTTTAATGTAATTTAGTTGTAATTATATTTTTTTATTATTTTTAATTATATTCTAATGCCATGAAATTTAAAAAATAGCCAACTCATGTTTCTTATGGGACAGACGAAAAAATATTTTCCCACAAACTTTAGCAAATTTTTACAAAGCAAATGATGCCATAAAATTTTCAATGCCTTAAAATTTCAGACTTTCACTATACTATCATAAAATTATATTGAACTTTTCCGTTAATAATGTCTAAATAAAGAAGAAGTTTCATTTCAAAAACTATTTTCTTACGGTAGTTGTCCCTTGTGCATATATTGTGAATATACTAGGACAAAAATATTTTATATTTCCATGAATTTAGATTTTATTTTTGATGACATTGTTAAAAAAGTATTATTATAAACTAAAAAAATTGAAACGAGTAAAGTAATTGAAAAAATTGTGTTCTGATTTCTTCGTAAAAAATGTTTTACAAAATGCCGTAATTAAATTAATTGTAATTATTTAAATATTAAAAAGTTTTAACAATTGACAATTTATTGTTTTCGAGAAAAATCTTCTTTACAATTTCACCGAGAGAATTGTTACAAATCTGTTGAAAATCATTAAAATTATTCATAAAATGTAAAAACTACTAATTTTGTTCAAATAAATACAGAAATTTCATATCAGATTTAGAAATTTGTAAATATCCTTCCCTGAAATTATAGAGAATTTTTTTCTCGATAAAATAAGCCACCATTCATTAAATCCATTGATTTATACACATTTTTTAAACTCTTTGCAAGACGACAATTTTAACCATTAAAAAAAGTTCTTTGACAAATTATTTTGGTCATTTCAATAATACTTTTTATTCTCAGAAATATCATCTATAATAATAAACATCAATTATTTGTCTTCAATATTTCTGCACATACACTTCCCCGGAGAATAATTGCCTTAATTTAAACAATAATGTGTTACAGTCTTGGCATTTTCTGATATACATCGGTAAATTTATTTAAAAATATGTTCTCACACTCTGGGCCCAAAAGTGCTATTTTGCTCCCTATATCGCGGGGTAAAATAGCACTTTCCCTTCCGAGGGATCAAAATAACACATTTTCTCCCGAGGGATCAAAATAACACATTTTCTTTCTAATGAGTAAATGTATCGTAAATAGTATGTTGCTTCGCTTGGGCGCCATAATCGTACTCGTCGGCAAACACCTATTTTACTTCCTAGTGGCAAAATGTACTATTTTCATGTAGAAAAGATATTCAGTCGTGGACAAAAATTCATCTTTTTATTTCAAACATGGATTATAATGTCAAAATACTGTAGAAATGTTTCGTTTAAAAAATTCTTTCTGAACAATTTTTTTTCTACGCATGAAAGATGTGGACACTTTATTACCTTAAAGCGCAGTTCTTTCTTAAAAAAAGCTTATTTCGATTTCCGATCGTCGGATTTAATTTTTGCAAGCCCACGCCCGCGTATCCATGAATGGAGCGCAATTGAAGCTATTCAAGGCTCAAACAACGGATCGTCTCTATTTAGTGCACGAGTGACTCATCGCGGGGGATGCAATGCACGTTGCAAAATTCGTGTGGGAATTTTGGTGACCTTGAGACACGTGCAGTAAGGACAAAGTCCTTTTTGTTTTCTCATTGGAAATAAATAATGAAACGGCAAAAAAAAAACAGCCGACGAGAACGGATGAAAAATGCATATGCTCGCCCAGCTGATTCGTCCAATATTCAACGACCCGATGCTTTTCTACAAATTTGGAATTTGAAAATTTAATAAGGATGACGTGCTTTGACAGCTGTTCATGTGTTTTTCACGGCGTTTTTTAGCAACAGGTGAGGAGAACCGACGTCTCCTAGAAGCTTACCTGACAAGGTAGGATGATTTATTAGGAGGGTGATTTATTGCAGGTTATTTTTTTATTCGTGTTTTTATGATGCTTAGAAGCAATTATGAAAGATTATAGTGACTGTTAAGTGTCAACGTTTCATTTATAGATTTCCTGACAACTTCAGTGTCAATTGTCGACTGAAGTTAATTACTTCATTTACTAAAATTATAAAGAATTTTTTTATTTATTTAAATTTTGTTATTTACAATACTTAATTGTACAATTGTTCAAGCGAATAACTCTGAAATTCATTAAAAAGAAGATTATCGTCTTAAGAAAGGAATAGTCGTGACTTTTCACAACTTTTATTCGAAGGACATTCGTTTTCCGGGTACAAAATTTGCAAGACCTTGACTCAAAGCGACGATGCCATCACGTAGGTATAGACTATACGTGGCTTTGCAATAATCTGTATAATTAAGGAGAAAACACTCGAAACGAGCTTATAGGTGCAAAAAAAGGGAGTGCATAATTCGTAAGGAGACTGTCAGTCATTTCTATAACAATGTCTCGTTACGAAATTACTACTTTGCACTAGAAGCAAGGTCGAAAGTGTCCAAAGACAATTTGTACACTTTGCAAGTGACATATCATTATTGGGATTATGTATTTTGCATTTTTAGAATAGGCAAATATGAAGTGAAAAGACAAAAACTTGTTGAGTTTCGGCAATGACGCAATTTCAATATTTGTCGTATTTTTTATTCATTAATTTTAATTTATTCATTTTAAATTCAATTTTTTTAGCAATTGAGAGTATTATTGTTCCATTTTTAACGACTTTTTTATTAAAAATTCATAACTTAAAAATACTTATTTTAATTTTACTCAAATTTTCAGGAAAGATTGTTGAAAGTACATACTTTGAAATTATTATATAAGTGATCTGGTTTTTTAGCTTTTTACTATATTTTTTTAAAATAGCATGAAAATTCAATTTTTTCAATGATTCGACGAGACGAAATCTGAACCCAACTTTGGATTCCTTGTAAAATTTCCAATCAATTAAGAACTCTGATGCTTTATTTTAATTTATTTTCTTTGTAAATTCTATCGAAAGTAAATTAAAATAAAGTATCAGAATGAATAATTGATGGAAATTTATGAAGAGTTTTAAGTATTTGAGAATTTTCTGGATTTTTTATTGCATTGAACAATTTTTACATCAGGAATCTTAGTCATGCAAAAAGTGCAATCTAAAGCAAAGGATTTAAAAAATAGAAAATGTTTTTACAAAAGTGTTAACACTCTTTGAATGTCCTGATGATCCCATTGTTTTAAAAGTTCTATTTTCAAAATTACTTTGTTGTGCATAATTCATAATTCAATTATTCGATAAAGATAAAGTAGACCAAACTAAAGTTATAAAGTTATTTAATGAATATTTGAAAAAGAATTTGTAAAACAACAAAAACCTGTATTATTTTATTTGTAAGATTTGTTATATTTTACAATAATTTTCCTTGAATAAGAAACATTAATTTGCTACCATAAGCATAAAAAATATACACGAAAAAGATTACATAACAAAATTTTCAATGCTTAGCCGCCGCGCCGCTAGGAGCGCTTTCGGCTCTCGCGGTTCTATTTTGCTCTCGTTATAGAAACGTATTCTATTTTGTATATAAAACAAGACATAATGTTTTGACACTGTATATCTTATTATATATATGTGGTACTCAATATTGTGTCTAACATTTATTTATTTTTTGTCGGTGTGAATTATTATATGAAATTCATATTTTCTCTAATATAACGAATTCAAAAAAGCTATAAAGAAAAAAAAAGAAAATAATATCTTAATTAAATTTTTCATTGTCTTAGACTGATGCAATCGCTCTTAAAAAAAGTGAATATTCAATCCAGTCAGAGTTGGTTGGATTTAACTGTCACTTAGAGTGAAAATTTACTAAATAATTTACTAAAAGATCAAGAAATGATTCCAAATTTTTGGTAAATCTCACGATTCGTTCATTAGGTCTCTCAAAAATAAAAAACCTGGAAAAGGCTAATAAAATATCTTTCATTGAATTAATCGACATTTCGAATTCTTGAATCCTCAAGGTACGTCGTGAATTATATAACGATGTAAATATCCGGCAGCTGAAGTTGGTTATAAATTAAATAGCGAGCCTACGTTTCCCTGAATAAAAGTTGTAGATACGAGCTAGTTACTTTTATTGAAACTTTGCACGCAACTTTACAAGGATTGCGCACGCAACGCATTCACACGTGGGATCGTATTATGTTCCATTAAAAGAAAAATCAATCTTTGCCTTTCATAGGGAATATTTTTCTCTCGGATTACATATTTATTATTTTGTCAAAATAAAAAAAAAAAGAACCGACGACAAGATGATTGATGGTGAAAATAAATGTGTCGAACCTCGGTAAATTAGACGTCTTTTTGTCCTCGGATCAAATTAAACCCATTAAAGTCAGCCCATCAAGCAAATTGGCTGAGGTGTTTCCTTTTCATAAGGTTCCTTATTTTCGGAGCTGACGTCACTAGACTCGAGTTAACCAAGTACTCGGGTGTATCATTCTACTTCCGAAACAATATTTTCGATTATTATTGAGATTTTCGAAATGTGATCCATTTTGGAAACTGATTTCCTGTCCCAAATTCAAAATAAAAGATGGCGAATTTGATTTATTTTAGTAGGTTCCTTTCAGATGTTTTATTGTTTAATTTATACGCAAGTTACAATATTATTTAGTCGTTGAATAAAAATTCTGGAATTCAAAATGGCGCATGTGGACTATCGTTCAAATCAACAACAGTATCGGAAACTTTCTTATAAGAAGTAAACCTTGCCATTTTTCTGGTCTTTTTTCGGAGAAACCAAATAGTACAGCGATGATAAATTCGAAATTAAAAATGGCGAATTCGTCAAAGTTCTTGTTTAGTTAGATGGTCTATAATACATTCTGTTAATTTCAAAGATTTACATGAAATTATGTTACGAAATTGGCAAGGAATTTGTCATAGAAATAATAATTTTAAAATTAAAATGGCGGACGAATCTTATATTTTATCTTTCAAAATGGCGCATCGTGAATATCATTATAACCAATAGAAATAACGGAACATTTATGTTGACACATCTTTACTGTGAATTTTCGATGTATAATGACGGATGATACTTTTAATAACAAATGTTGAATTTAAAAATGGCGAACATGTCTATTCTTCATTTACATCGTCCAAATATAACACATCGTGTTTTCAGAGTTTACGTCAAATGTTGTTGAGGCATTAGTAAGAAATTAGAATCGAAAATAAGAATTTCTAAAATAAAATGGCCAACGAAATGTATTGAATTTAAAAATGGCGAATTCTTTGTTCCATTAAATTCTTTTGTATATGTATACTTGTAGTTAATACACCGGAAGTTAAATTGTATTTCGAATAGAAAATTTGAATTTCAAAATGGCGTGCCATTTCTTAAGAAAAATGGCCGAATCCCAGTGGATTTTAATTTTAAGTATGGTAAATTTACTCATCAAGTTTGTTTCAGTTCAGATAGATGAAGTTAAATTATATATCGAAAAATTTTGAATTTTAAAATGGCGTTTACAATATGAATTAATGGAAATGTATGGTACTTTATAGTGATATGATTTCCATTGTCGATGGTTCATTTATGTATAATTACGTACTAGTTTTAATAATAAATAACGAAATTCAAAATGGCGTAGTTATTCTCGTAGATATTCGTAGACATTATCGACATTTCTTTGGTTTTGTTAATGATGTTGTCTAGTTTGTTATTAAATTCAGAATGGCAACTTCCGAAATAAAAATGGCGGATGAATGACAATGTGCTAATATTTTATGGTACAAAATGGCCGAAGAAGAAACGAGTTTCAAGGCGTCATTCGAAATGTAAATTTCCTCTGTTAATTTTGAGAACCGTCATAAGCGGACGCCACAACAGAAAAAAGTCGTAATTTTTGTAATAATTAACTTGACTCACTGGCAATAAAAAATCTCGTCAGTCGCCAGACAACAAGTGGGAAGCTCCGTAGTAAATTATAAATACAACCGATGGCATCTTATGCGTCACGAGTCACCGACGTGTACCGGAGGCGCGACAAAGCGTCGGAAGAAAAGTTCTGACGAGGGATAGAAAGCGAAAGGGACCCCGAAGGAAAATAAAAGTCTGCATCTCTACGCATCATCCTACGCATAAAATTAGCCGATGGCTCATTTCGCCTCGGCTGCAACATATTAACGATGTCACATTTATCAAGCTCATCGGGGCCGACCGGCCCTTAACCGGGGGATAGATCTATTACTTAATAACTGGAGCACGAGCTCCCGGATTTAAGATACAGTTGGATGCACCAAGTGTACACTCCGAATCGGCCATCTTTGTTTTTTTTGCTTTTGGTTCGTAATTTTTTTTTTTTTTGAGATTTATTGCCTTTTTTATATAACATTTCCGGATTTCGTACGAACTGGGTGGCAGATTTTTAGGTTATGTTAGGTGTGTAATTAAAAAAAATTTTGAAATAGAAAAATTAAAATGTCACTTTTTATGGCGTGCAAATTAAGCCAATTTAGTGGAAAAGTGAATATTCATCCTTTGAGAGTGAATTCTCCAAGAAATGTAGAAAGGAATTAGATGGATTTGGTACAAATTATCTTAAAATAAAACATGGCGGCTAACTTTGTTGTGATCATTAGTATTTTCTTTTTTTTTTAATATAATAGGAAATACAAGTATAATAGGTTGGAATTTCTTGTAACTGACTATATAGTAAAAATATAATTTTATTCTTAATATTATTTACAATTCCGATGTAAATTGTGGATAGAAAATTTTGTAAATACAAAATGGAGAATCTATTGCAATGATTATTTTCATAAATTTAGTATTTTACGTTGTTAATTTAAAAAGTGTCCAATGATGAAAGTTACCAATGATTAATTCTTTATAATTCTAATAAGAACATTTTTAAATTCAAAATGGCAATTTCCTTGTTTTTTTTAACCATAAAACGTGGAATGTCAAATAGATTTCTAACAATTGTTTCAGAAATTAAAAAAAAAGAGAAATAAATATGATAACAATTTTGAAATTCAAAATGGCGACACTTTTTTATCATCCACATACAGTAGAGTCCCGGTATAATTGCGTCTCGCAATATTTACTTCCCACCATATTTTCCCGGTTCCGTTTAGGTATATTTACTTTTTCCGCTCTCTTTTTCCCCCACTTTGCGGGTTGGGGCCTCAGGAACGGGTCTGCAGTGACGTCACGGACATAATGTAACTGAGGAGAGTGGGAGAAACGGTGCCCCCTTCTGTTGGTAAATATAACGAGACGGGAGGGGAGATGAGGAACCGAGAGGATAAATATACCGGACTCTACTGTATGTTGATCACCAAAAGTAATTGAGACAGTTATATCAGAAGTAAGAAAACAAACAAAAGTAATACAGGAAAACAATCAGAAAAAAATTGAAAAAAAGAAGACAAAATAAATATCGATGTGTACATATTTAATAGAATAAAAGAATGAAATACAGACTCAATCGATGAGGGGTTAGAATCATTTTGACACTGTAGGAAATGTTCACTAGTTGGGGACATATGTTTTATGAGTTTAGTCGAATTAGTAACGGTCTATTTTCATTTCATGCAGTGGAAATACGCTCGTAAATTATTCTCCTTTATTATCTAACAGCAATTTGTCAGATTTTGTGAATTTTCGTAACAGTTTATTTGGGTTTTAAACGTGTCATTGTTTCCTGGTGCTTTTGATGTATATAGTTCAAGACTAATATGAAATGAAAGTAATAAGGAAAATGGGTATTTTAAAATTATTTACTTTTAATTTAAAACTTCTTGCTAAAGGGTTCCAAAAATATTTTTTGTTAATTTTCAACATTTATTTTTAGGTTTATATTTTGAAAAATATGAAATATTTTTTTTTTATTTCTATTTGGTTTTTAACAATAAATTCCTCGATGTATCTTTTTATTATTAAATATATAATTTTTTATAGTCTCATATATTATTTTTTTATTCGAATTATTGTGTAATAAATGAATAAGATCATTTATATTAAAATAAATACGACTAAGATTTAATTCTAAAAAAATTTGTTATTTTCATTCCTTAATGTAATTTTTTATTGGAATTAAAACTTTAGTGCGACTATTTATATAACATTTTTATTAATAATTAACACAAAGATTACAGATGTTTAAATAATCATTGTTGTCCAAAATTAATAGATTAAATTATTTTATTTTTTAATTTTTATGAAAGTTATTATAGATTTAATAATTTATTTATTAATATAAAATCTACTATTATAGAAATCTTTAAAAAAATGATCAAAATATGATAATTTTCTAAAATAAAGAAAATACAATTTTAGTATTTACAATGTTTTTTGTTGATTTATTAAACTTTAATTATGGTTTTATTAAGTACTAAACTGTATTTTCCATTGATATTACTAATTTTAATATTTAAATACATTTTTTACAATTTAATCGTCTTGCTAATTTGAAATTTAAATCTGCATAGCATTTATGGCAGTAATGACAGGTTTTATAGAAGATTTAATTAAACATTTTTCAAAGTTTCATGTTGTAAGCGATTAATCAGAAAAATGATGATCATTTTATTAATTGATTACGATATTAATCGTTTGCGGTAAATAATTATGTTTTGGTATATCCGCATCGTGCAAGTAAGTGCATGTAACCCGATACCGGCACTCAGCGGTTGGGCACGTAAACGCACTCCGGTCGCAATTTAATAAAACATACGCATATTACCGCAACAGCCTGAAACACAAGTACATGCATGCAGAAATGCACCTGCACCTCCACAGGGGCTATTCTCGATCATTCTGTTAAATCGCCCGTGATGTGCGTGGGTGCTGCGACACTTGAAAGGTTAGGTTCTCATTAATTTTTGCAACAAAAATTCTGGATCTAATACCACTTTAAGAATTTTTTTTCAGGTAAATTTGATAGAAATCCTATTAAAATATATAAAATAAAAAAGTGACAAGTTTCATTAATTAGAAAATTAAATAAAAAATCTGATTTCTTTAAGGATTTTTAAAAATTTCTATATAATTTTCCTATTTTATAAACAATTTTATGATTTCCTAGTAAATCAATAGTGTAAAATATTTAAATGATTAATTTGAAAAGGTTTTTTCAAGATTTTTTGTTTAATATATTTAAAAATAAAAATTTAATAATATTTTATAAATAAAAAAGCGACAGTATTAAAAAAATATTGTTCGTCATTTAGCAAATAAATAATTAAATGTATATTAAGTAAAAAAAAAAATTATACGATTACGAAAGAAAAAAATCTTTTTTAAAATGACAACATAAATAAAAACAGTTATTTACGTTATATTAAATTAGAAATTAAAGGTGTTAATTATAAAATAAACGTACAGCTATTTCTGAAATAAGTCATAAATAATAATAATTAGTTTTAAAAAGAAAGCGATATAAATCATGTAAGTAATAAATAATAAACGTCTAAATTAACGTAAACAGATTAAAGTAAGTAATTAATTATCGTTTTTATTAACCTTACATAAAGAAAATATTTACCAAACTGAAACGTAAACTATATAAATTAACTATTATTTACGTAATATCATTTCACATTTTCAAAGCATAAACTAATTAATTAAAAGTATTTACTATTACTGGCAGTAGTTAACAACAGTTAGTCCAACTGTTTTTATTATTTATTATTAAATCTTTCAGATAATTGCGCACTGTGATTAATTTCATCAGTTTCCTTCATTAATCTCAAAACAAATAATTAATCCTATAAAATTCTAAATAATTTAAATCCGAACGTTAGAATAAAATATAAACAAGAATTCATATTAGAATAATCAGAATATAAAATTAAACTCTGACTATTGAAAGTTTGCTAGAACAAATAATAATCCTGTGACACGAACAAAAAAAATCTTTACAAATGTCAGACTACTGAAGAGAATGACAATAGATTTGTTTATAATAATCAAATTTATTTTTTCGTTTATTAATTACTCAACATTGCATGATATCAAACCAAAATATTTCACTTTTTTTTTTAAACCTCAAAGAGAGAAAATTGCGTCGAAAAAGACACCCGGGATCGTGGTTTTTGTGCTCCAGGGACATGCGCGAGCCCCCAGCTGCACAACTCCATAGCAATGCCAGCAATCTGTTCGTATATACGTGCAAACTTCCACAAAGATACGCCACGCAATCCATATAATAGTAGCTGTATATATATAAAGTAGCGTAGAAGCTCAGGTGTAGGTGGAACCGCCCCGTGGTAACCCTTGGTTCGGGCAAGGTCAGCCGCGTGCTGCTCCTCCGGGTAGCACACACATACCCACCGTATATATGCGTGTCTGGGTATGAGGAAGATCGTCTTCCTTCCTAGCCGGTATATTATACCCAGCCCGTTTCCGTGTTCGGGGATTCCGGCAGTGTAGTCCGCGGTCAATGTCATATAAATCGGGTCAGATCAGATTCATTATACACGGCGCTTGACCGCGACGCAAATCGTCGAGATGAGAAGAAATAACCGGCTGGTGTACGCAATCATCCAAGCGCGTATTTGCTGCACTGCCGCCAACTTCCGCGATCGCAATCGCCGATAACAGTCGCCGCCATTTTGTACGGGCCGAGACGCGAGGCGCCGCCATTTCGTGCGCGTATCAGCGCGAGGCGCTACCATTTTGTCGAGAGCTCGCGAAACACAGATTCCGGTCGGAGAATAGAGAATGTCGTGTTTAGGTCATTTTTATTTGTTTTTTCTCGTACAAAGGATGGTTATGATATGATGGTTAATATAGGCTTTTGTTAAATATCACTTTGGAATTCGATTATATATTCAACGAATTATTTAAGTCAGTACCATTTTCTTCGTAAGAAATATCTCTCTACAAATTTCATTATATGTTGTAAAATGACAAAAGTACCATAAAACTATTACAGAAAATTCAAAATAACGAAAAATAATTCAACATTAAAAAAAAAAATAAATTGTGAAATTACAAAAATCTGTTACTTTTTATTCAAATAAACATCTACAAAAAAATGTGTTGTTATTGTAGTAATAATCACTGTTTTCAACAAATTTCGACCAGTAAATTAAAACAATTTCTTAACTTTCATCATCCAATAACTGATTAGAGAGTCAGTTATTGATAGAATTAGTATTTCCGAACACCATACAAAGAATGTAATTACGCGGTCAATTAAAATAAAAACAGTAAATAAAAATAAAACGAATGTCTCATGAAAAGATACATTCTCAAAATTGATTAGAAAAGTTATGAATCATTAAAGTCCCTGAAAAAGATTCCTCCATATGGCAAAAAATCCGGATGTTTTTATGAAAAATGCCGGCACATAATAGAAAAATTAATAGATTGTAGAAATTCCGTGACGAAATCATTTTTAAATGTCTTTGCACCCAGACCGAAAAAGGGCGTCACAATGGACGATAATAGGTGAAAAATGCTATTGTTAAGGAATGTCCGGTAATAGGCACGAAATACTTTTCCAGACTTTTCTGGGATATTGATTTTGGTGAATGATGACGGTGAATTTTAGTGAATGGCACTCGAAACCTTACTGTGTCAACGATGCACGTCCACTATTCATAAGATCGGTAATCGATGCCCTAACCTATATGATCCAATAAATTACTAGCAGGACAATGAAATAGTTTTAATTGACAGGCGCTACTTTATTAGGTGCTATTTGTATAATCGATTGCAGCCTTATTTACTGCAGTTATTTTTCGAATTTCTGAGCATTTTTATATCGTGAATTTCGATGAAAGATCTGTAGTTTAGTCGTTAGTATTTACTAATTTTCCGATGGAAACAATGCAAATTTTAAAAGAGATCTACTTACATCCGTTCAATATCGATGAATTTATCATATCTGTTGTTCTACTTGTGAATATATTATACTCGATTTGGATTGGTCCATTCAGGACCCCTCCCCCCTCCCCAAAATTATCGTGACTTATCCCTATTTTTCTTGTTTTACGGTGATTCATCCTCTGAAACGTATTTAATGGGTTTTTTATGTTTTTTTTTTAGTTTTTTTGCGAATGTACATTTTGCGCATCCGTCTATTTTGGCAAGGTTAATAAAGCAATCCGAGTTCTTTTTTCGACAGCTTAGTAGCACGTGGGAATCTCCGCGGTACGTTCCGTCCGGCTGCACAGCATGGCGGCCAATCGATAACCGCCCAACGATTTGTCCGGTGAACTTGACATTTTTTTATACGGCCCTATTTTAGTTGCAATATTCATCAAAAGACGAGAATTAGTCCCCGTCGATATATCGACTAATAGGACATGTGTGTCAACATAAATAATTCAGAACAATAATTTTCTAATAGAATATGAATCTTTTGAACTATTTTTTTTAATTCGACTTTTTGCGAACAGTTTTGTTATTTATTTGAGCATGAATTGACGCGAAACCATGCCTTGAATGAAACACATTTTAATTAATTTTTTTTCTCTCGTGTACATAAATAAGTCAATCTTAAGATGACTCTAAGACGACTTTCCGGAATTAAAAAAATGAAAATGGTATTGTATCTGTTTTTTTATGAAGGATTCATTTAACTAATTCAAAATTCATGTCAAACTAGAAATCTCACCTTAAAATACTAAAATTTCGATATTTCACAAAAATGTCTGTACTTTCGCGTATTAAAAAGTAAATTTCAAAGAGATAAATAACATTTTCTAGTTAGATAAACGAAACAAAATTTGTGCAATATTATCAGGTCGAAGAATTTCATACTCTCTTAATAACGTTTCCTCATACTTTCTGATACTAGCTAAAAGTTGGAAAAATTCTTACGTGAATTTCAGGTACGAGGTATAATTTAATCGCGTGTATTTTACTAGTACGACACGAAGTTGCATACGCGGAAGCTAACCGTTAAAAATAGGTAACACGTTAACTACCATCTATCATCAGCAAGTGGATAATACGCTTTCAATTCAAATACAAAATTGGGGTTTTGCAATGCGCAATGTGACGTTGAAGTTCAAGCGTGAACATTATAATTGAATCGTGGCAACTTGCAAGTATTTCAAAAATTGATGCAATATTTCATCTTTCACGCCGTGTATAGTGTAACATCAAAAATCAAACCGGAAATCGTTAGTAAATAGAAGATTTGTCGTAGTTGGTTTTCATTTTTTTATTACTGATAATACAGCCAACAATTTAAATAATCCACTTAAATTTTAGTAGATTATACGTCATCCTTACCCTACCTTCTAGATACAAATTGACATTATCCCTCCCCAGAAATAAAACATTTCCCTAATCTTAGAAAACACGGCGCGGCGTCCATGAAATATTCATTACATCCAAATGTCAAAAAGGGAGACAGCGTTGTACAGGAAGAGACATTTTTTTAACATACTGTCAAGGATGTCGATAATTTATAGAAGAAATATAAGCGATCTTATTTGACAGTTTACTAAAAAAATGTTCCGACATCATCCAGTACAGAAAAGTTTGATTTTCGCCATTTTGGATTTTAAATTTTATGACATCGGTTTTACAGCTGCCACGCGGAAACATAAATATTGCTGGGGCATACGCGAAAATGACTACTCAAGAATATGCTCATGGATACTCGTGCACGATACCGCGTTTCCCGCTTCAGCGTCCATTAATTCCGACCCTCGTCAGAAGTGATCTCCTCAACGACCCTAAAAGCCCGGGAAAATGACCAGACGCACCGCCAATATCGATACGAGAACGTCCGAAGCGTAACGCGGATTCCAACCGCAATTTATTTTTTCGAAAATGATCGCAAATCACAAGGAAACTGAAAAAGAAGACCTATACACGCACCTTATTAAGTGCCGCGGCAGTAACCGTTACCGGTCGATTTTTCCGGGTAAAGGGCAAATCCGCGGCTGACCTTTCGACCAAGAATCAGCTAAATCACCGCCTTTAAAAGGTCCCGCCACAAAGTGCCTGTAAAACTCGTATTTAATTTATCCCATAGAGGAGGCTTCGGTAGCGATAAGGCTCCAAGCTAATCCTCTTTCCGAACCAGTCCAACCTGGCGATTACAGCGGGTCAAACGCGATGCCAGCGAAAATCTGCTTTGACCTCAGACAATTTCCTGGCGTTGTACAGTTAAATTATATGGAGTTGGCTGTTTTTAGTTTACTGCCCCAAGAAAGTCTGGAATTATATGCAGGGCTGCTGGCATCTAAAAACGACCTTCCGGGCAGGTAAGCGCGAAACCCCAGAGTTTCCCAACGGGACGACAGACAATGCGGAGATTTTAAGAAAGGGAGGAAAACGGTCGACGTTTTTTTGTCGAGGAGTTGTTTTGTAAATCTTCGTGACCTCGAGACTAGGGCTCTGGACCGAAATAAAGTAGGAAATGCCGCAGAAATTTTCCATCGCTAGTTTTAGCTTCACCTTTGAACGCAGGTGTGCGGAAAAGTATTAGATGGACGAAAATAAAACACCTGTCGTTTGTAGGGGTAAAAAGTGGTGAGTGTTTGACCATCACAATTTTTGATAGGATCGTATTGCGAATTTATTCAGGTACGAACTGGAAACATTGAGCCACGCGTTGAATATCTCCTCCTCCTCGCTTACGATCGATTTAACGTTGAAATTTCGTTGGATTTCGCAGACACATATACGTATGAATGCATACACGTTCGTACCTGCGATACGGCAGTTATTCAGATGGACCGCATGGCCGGTCATCTGTGAAGAGACATTCGGTTACTCGTTTCAAAATCCCGTTTGAGTACTGCAGCCGTTTCAGATCTCCTTGTCATATAGCAAAAAAAAGTCATAACAGATCTAAAAATATCACATTGTTGAGGGGGATCTTGTACAAACATTTAGAATATCAGCAGATCTAAATAACAAATTCTCTCCAAGGGATGATTGCGACAGGTTTAGAGTAGGTCTGGTATCCAAAAATTCTTTTGTTAATTAGATCCTAAAGGTCAATGTGACCTTCGTATTGTTCTAACAGATATTAAATCTCGTGCTTGAAATATTCAAAACTTAAAAGGTCACCTTGAAAGGTTAATCATGGGATATAAATGTAAACAAAACCTGTTTTCACGTACAAATGTTGTCAACATGTTAATATATGTCAATAATAACATGAAGTTTAATGCCATTAATTCCTACAATTGTCTCTGAAAAGAATTTTGGAAAAGTTGTGACCCGGAATTACTTTCGATGTAATTGAGATATCAAAAAAAGGCAACGTCACGGGAATAAAGTGCAGTCCGTTTCTCAAATTGTTTAAAGCACAATAAAACCAACAAGATGGTATCTATCGCGAGACAAAATTTGTCGCCTGTTGCCGTCGACACGCTGCTGCAGATGGTTATCCGACCTGTAGACAACGAGTTTATGGGACTCGAACAGCGGCTAACACAAGCAAACAAACAACTGTGCCTTACGATCAGAGGAAAAATCGTTATCATCTAACAGGTTTTCACCATTTGAACGAGATGGTTATCAAAGTAACAATACCATACGATGATATTCTTTCCTATTACAAGAAATCATTGGTATTAAACCCGAACATGTCAGCATCATCGATCGGTTTTTCAAAACGGCAATTCTGATTTTTTTTGTCGATAGCCTTCATTAATATCAGCATTCACCACGGGTGCATTCGAACGTCGCGATTAACTCGTCACTTTGCAAGAATTTTTTCCCCGGCAAATGGGATCAGCATTAATCCACGATGAACGTTCAGCAATACGCGTTAATTATACACGGGGATGTAAGTATCGGTTTCAATCAAAAGCGATCGTTGAAAAATTAAATGAAACTCTGCTGTGATGTCCGGTGGTAGATTTACGGTTGGATTATTGCCGTTGGACTATTTTATACCGGCAATCGATACTGATGAAATTCAGAACAATATAACACTTTTTTAAGATGCAGTTCAAACAGGACCGGTGTCGTGAGGCGCAAACGCGATCCCTCATCCCGAAAGCTGGAGATTCGTCGAAGGTGCCCAAAATTCGAGGCACGGGGAACACACACGGGAACACAACCACCGAGCACACACAAATGCACGCAGGCGTATTAGAAGTGCCACCCTCACGAGTGAGTACTTACGTTTGATAAAAGTGTCGAAGAGCTTCGTTCCCGGTAGGTTAAAACAACAGGCCCGACCGAACTAGGATAATCGTTCTGCGTAACCGCTTTAAAGTTTGCTTCAAAAGCATAAAACAAAAAAAAGTGCCCTTCCAGGCAGCAGTCGTTCTTAAGCGAACGACGTTTTTTGGTCAATTGTTTTTTTATTCCTTTTTATTATTTTAATCAAGCCGAAGTTGAGTCGCGACTGTCATTATTGTAATCCGTGAATTCGCGGTCGTAGCCGTTACAGGACACTTTGCCGGAGAGCGACACGCCGGAGGACCTTTCAAGCTGGCCGAAGCGGAATGACTGACGCCAAGGAGAAACCCAACCGTTATCTCCCTCTTCTGGTTGGTGGTCCTTCTTCCTCTTGGCTTCTCCCCCTCGAGCGAGTCTCCTACTCTAAGCGCGGCAAAGTCAAGCGAAGTAAAGGGACTTGGAATATAGACTCGCGTGGATCCGAGCAAATACTGAAAGTTCTATGGACTGACAATTCGCAAAGACTAAATAAAAAACGGTTTGGTTGGGAGAATCTAAAGTTAGAGTTGTCATAACCAAACTCGTGTCTGACAGTCTAGTCCAACCAAACGGTTCTTTGAGATTTGACATCCTGATCTGTTGTGGATACCTTGAGATTGCCTGGGGTGGGAGATCGAGAGTGGATGATAAATGCTCCTATTTCGCACTATGTTGCATATTCACACTTACGGATCACCAGACTGGTTTATCTGGAAGAGGGGCCACGATAACTTCCAATTCTGAAGGAAGAGGGCAGATCTAGTATGCACGTATACAGCAATACTGCTTTGATCATGCTAACATGTATTTTGAGCAGAATGTCTATATGCGCAATATTCTATAGAGCGATTCCGGACAGCGTGCGCAACTTGGATTTACCAGCTGCCGTATCGACCCCACGCCATTGGATGACGCATCCACCAATAAGGGGCCACGCGAAGGATTACGTCACTTGGGTTTTATTGACGCCGAGAACCACCCGGCCGGCTGGCTGAAGCCGATAGGTATACGAATCACCCTGGCGGTGGTACGTGCCCCGACGACAGGGAAGCGAAATCGAGGAACCTCAGTGCTGATCAGTAAATTCAGGACCTCTTTTACCTGATCCAGATTTCATGATCGAACAGAAGAATTCCTGGAGAGAAAATACCTGTGTGATTTCATGGAACTGCAAAAAGATGGAATAGTGGATTCAATTTCGTAACATTGATGTTTTTTTATATGATCTTGTTTGTTGGTCAGCGGAGGAATGGAAATAAAATTATGTCTGGTATGACCAATCGTGAAATGAGATGTTTATATCGGTTGCAATTAATGCTTACTAGTTGGTTCTGATTAGGTTAGGTTCGATTTCTTGATCTGACGTAGTCGGTGGTACCCCATCAAAAGTTATTAGTTGAAGGTTAATGCTAGTATGAAGTCTCTTGGAGAATTTCTTTTTAGGTTATTCCAGAATTAATTTTGAATAGTTTGTCGACTCCAGTGTCATTGCTTTCGTTACATTGCCTGAAATTTAATGTACAGTACATGAATTGTAATGAACTGTACTTAAAAAATGTAATTAATGCGGTTGGATGGTGAAGGAATTTTTTGACTAAAATATTTAAAATATTCTCAGTGGTTGTTATAGTTGTTTTTGTTCTAAATTACTTAACTATGTTATACGTCGTCAAAAAATAAAGGTTAAAATAATAAAAAATCTGGTTATTTTAACCAGAAAATATTATTAAACAGGCCCTTCTTATTTTTATGGTTGAAATAACCAGAAATTTCTTGTTAATGTTTTTTTGATAGTTTGAACCGCATTTTCTGGTAATCCGTACAAGAATTCACTGTTAAAACAACGAGAATATTTTACCAGAGAAGTCTCTTTATGTTACTGTAACTAACATTTTTTGTTAAAATAATAATAAATTCTATTTAAAATTTCTATTTTTCTGATAAAAACAACTTTTTCGATACACGTGTCCGTAAAGTAGATACTTCATGGACTAAAAACAGTCGATTACTTTTGCGAACGTATATCAAAAAATAGCGTTCGATCCTCGGCCTTAAAATTCAACTTTACGGCCTAGGACCGAAAAGTACTATTAGATTAAATAAATGCAAAAACCGTATGTCATGGTTAAACAATATTACCATAAATTGAAAGATGATTTTAAAATGAGGTCACAGTGACAAATTTTTTGCATATTTCGTAGTTGAGATAACAACCCATATTTATATTTGTATTTATTGTTTATGTACCAGAGACCAAATATCCAAGAATTGAATTTTTAAGCTTATGTATAATTATAAACGGTCGAACTTCACGAAAAACTTCTTTAAAATGTGGGGAACAAATTTCTCGCTTGAAGTTTTCTCAATTCTCCACTGAACGTAAACTGGCCTGCACATGATACATATCCATGTATAAATGACGAATATACGGCAATTTATGTTTTAAAATATAATTAAATTCACAAAGATTATTTTTTTCAATTTTTCTTCATTATTATTAAAAATATTGATTAGACAAAAAAAAGTGTGTAGAAAAAAGATGCAGACTGTTATTCTTAATAATGTTATCACTGTAGAATATTAATTTTTTTCCTTCAATATCGGCGAGGGGCTAACTACCAGTCGTAGCCATCTAGTGTTCACATATATAACTATATACCTAATGGATTTAAGATTCAGAATAACTGATTAACATAATCTGACAATTTTTAACTAAACGCATCTAGTCATTTTAACCAGACATTTTTTTCTGAAGGCATTCATTATACGATTGTATTGTATGTGTAATTAATGTTGATTATCGTATACTACTTTTATATAGTTTAACCCTCCTGAGCAAGAGTTTTTCTTTTCCCATATGGAAACAATGTAGTTTGAACGAGTATACACGTCCTTGTGCACAGGAGTGTTAAGACGATCGCAAAAAAGGAATAATGCTAGCAAATAAATAAAAAAGAAGTTACTCCGACGGGGAATCGAACCCGGGTCTCTTGCTTACTACGCTAGCACCTTAACCACTACGCTACACTTGCAATTATTTAAATCTTTAATGGACACTTGTATTCAGGAGTAGTAGACAAATATCTGTAACGTCTCCACGATTAAGAAATGATCACTAATAATTTTCATATTATAATATTTGTCATATATATATTAGTATCTACACGGAAAAGATATTAAATTGTTTTTTTTTTTCGACAGTCGGGACGTTAGATTTTAAGAATGCGTTTTTCAAATTTATGCACATTTGTACTAAATGGCATTAAAAAATCTCTTGAAACTTAATCTACTAATGTAGACTAATAGTGGATTTAATGTTATGCCTTCTTTTTCTACATTTTATTTCTGCATTTTGCGCAAATATTATGTATAATTTCTTGTTTTTTTAATAAAAGAATAAAATTTGCGTAAAATTCAGTCATTTTGACTTAAACTGCTTGAATAAATGAAATTTTTTTAAGAGGCATAACATTTAATACAATTTTAAATTACTCGTATATTCAATTTCTATATCTAAATATTTCAGTATATTTTAAGTAGGACTGTATTACATTTCATATAAAATGCACATTAATTTTCAGTACTGATGTCAAATTTCATGAACAGATTTTTAAAATTGATGCACATTTCCATTAAATTTAATGCACTATTATACATTAAAAGTACATAAAATGTCATTACATTTTTCAGTGTAGCCTGAAAGATGTTTCATAACACGATATCCAACAATTAAAATATGATTTATAGTAATTTTTCATACAGATATGGTAATTATATAATATATATTATATTAGATATAACATATGAGAGCGCTAGATGGCGCTCATATCTAAAAACAATGTCGCATGCAAATTTTCGATCCAGGCAGCAATTGCAATAAAGAAACGACTTATCCTGTGCAATCTTGATCAGATTATCAGATGTAGTAAACGCTATTCGATTTAATTCGTGAGTTTATGCGCCACCTAGCGTTATTTTATATGACCATTCGAGCAAATGCGTCCCATTTATTTAGAATATGTTTGTAACGGAATGTTATTTACTGAATTATAATAAAAAACAGTTTCTGAATAATATTCGTCGATTATTTTGGCACTGACTTTTTTAAGAGTGCATGTAAGGAAGACATAAATAATAACAGAAAAACTAATGAGCCTGTGCACTTGAAACAATTTTCAATCAGAATTTTGTTTCTGTTTCAGTCAGTTTACGAAAAGGAAACAGCAAAATACATCGGCAACAGTTACAGTAATTTAATATTTGTCGATTTGTTATATAAACGTATGTATTTATACGTCAACATTTCCGACATTGCTTTTGTTAACATTTTAGTTTATTATTAAAAAAATAGAGTCAAAGGAATGTAAACATTCTGCGATGTACAAAAAGTATACAAAAAAAATTATATATATAATTAAGAACACCGCAACCGCACCTAGCGACGAAAAGCCTAACTAACTTACACTATTCCAATTTCTGTAATTTTAAATAACATGACATGACAGTTCAGTAATTTTATGAAAATGATACGTACTTTCAACATGGTTTTAATAAATTCTGTTATATTGGTAGCATAATAGTGTCGAAATTTTTCGAAAAATGGTAATAATGTTCATATTTTACTAAAATAGTACCACACTAATAAACTAAACTGAAATTGACGATTTAAAAAATCTTAATAAGGTTTCTCTTGATAAAGGAACATAATAAACGACTAAAATGTAACTAAGTTAGTGATTCCATTGTCTTATTCTGTATTGTCACTAGACAAAACAAATGTAAAGTTTACTTCCGTTGCAACACATTGCGATAAGTAGCAATTTGTATACTATTAACTCAGAATTAATTTCTGAAACATAATAAAGACGAATTGATTACTCGAAGTTTTGGTACATTGCTAGAAACTTTCACGCTACTTTTCCAGCGTCGGATGGAGGAATCATATTCCGGAGTCTGCTAAACACTAATCTATCAATACGAATAACAACGCCTTCACAAAACTCGAGTAAATGTGTGTTTTTTATTGCTGTTAGAGAATTGATGTTGAACGAAATTGAAATTTACAGAAACACGTCGCTACCACCATTGACGTTATTTAATATAGTATACGGAGTTTCCAAGTTACTCGTTGGACTTGTAATGGGCACATTTCAAGTTAATCCAATGGGTAGTTTCCTATTGTTTGGTAATTGAATCGTACAGTACCGATGAAATGTTCGAAAACACTTGAGTTCGTCCTTTACAAAAAATTTTAAACACCAAAGATTTGAAATTTCTTTTATTAACATGATATAAAAATGTAATGAAAATTATTTTTGGTTTCAAACAAAAGTGCATGAAATTGTCCACGATTTTTGTTTTCCGTCTAAAATCAACATAACATCTAAAAAATGTAAGCAAGAAGTTAGTTCTTATTTGGTAAAATTATTATGTTGAAACGAAACTGGATGTAGCGTTTGCGCGAGCGTAGTTCGACTCTCCGCCACTAGGTGCAGTCGCGATACTTCACCCGCGCTCATTATTAAGATGGGTTTCTATTTATTCATAAGGTTCCACAATTATACAATAAAGAAATTGTATTCTTTTCTTGTCTATTCAGAAAATAACGATATTTTAATATTTTGTTTCAAAAGTTACTAGTAAAATACTGCAGACATGTGACTTTTTTCAAGATTCCATGAGTGCACGTGGAGAAGCACGTGAACATATAAGTAGAGGATTAATTATATTTCTAGATTGAAATGAAATACAAAAGAATCGTTTCGAAAATCAATTTGGAAAGCTCCTGACTGGAGTAAACGTGCTTGAAAGCTCGAGGCAACGATGTCGGACGATGAGACGAGGGTCTGGGAATGGGTCGATTCTAAGGACGATTGCAAACTGGAGGGTTGCTCAAACGAAGAAACATTTCGGTATAGATATAATTACAGAGGAGCTTCATTTTACCCCAGCTGAATTTGCGGTGCAAATGCCATTTGGGGAGGGTGAGTGTTTTTTTGGGCGTCGCATGCCGATACGTTGCAAACAAGAGGGATGAGGGTAGGGGGGTGGGAACTTTGATTTCTGTTTTGGTCCAAACTGATGGGATATTTCAACGCATGACGTTCGATTATGATGAAACATTTGCTTTCGAGGGGTCACGATGAGCCTCGAGTATTCTCGATGCTGTGGTTGAAATGTGGGTGGTAAGTGTTTTCCCGTTTGATGTCAGTTTACTTTTAATCCAGGCTTATGAATTTCTGAGTGCGGCCAACTAGATGCTTAATTGGTGGTTCACCATCTGAGAACAGTCAAATTGCTTGTTTTTTTTTTCAAATTGTTAGGGGTAAATCTGATCAGTTTGGGTCTTTAAAAAGAATATGTGTTTTTTTTCAAAATTGCTTCAGTAATTTGTATACAAATGGTTTTGTATACTGATTTAACAATTTGTCTTTCCAGTGGACAAATAAACAAAAAAAAAAAGTAATATCTAGATGGTATTTTTTGGTAGACGATCTAATCAAAGATAAAAAAAACGGCTTTGTTCTACTAATTAATAATTAGTATAGAGTTGGACCCTGGCATACAATTTTGTTCAAAATATACCATTAACCTTTTGAAAAGGAGTATTAGCTACTCGAAACGTCGTTTTGTAATTTTGGTATTTCTAAGATTGTCAAAATTTCAAAACTTACCTACATTTTCTTTTTACACTCCATCACGTTGTCTTATTTCATCAATTTAATGTTTCCAATCAGAAAATGTATAATTTAGCAATGGAAATAAATGAATTACTAAAGAAATTTCAAGAATTTATTATTATATTTTTATACCTAATATTTAAAAACTTTCATTTTATGTATTTCGATTTGAGGAAAAGCTTTAAATGTACATACGTCACTCTCGATAAGTTTTTACTGCTTACTTACTGTTTTGGCAGCAGTTTTTTTTTCAGAAAAACTGTGTGCTTTTACAAGTCTACTGTTCTGTAGTGACATAAAGCTTTTTATGACGGAAACATCGATTTTTGAAAGCTTCAAGGTGATCTCCACATTTTATCCCACCCATTACCCGGCTGAAGAAGTTGACGTGACGTGCATAAAAAAATATCTATAGAACTATTGGGATTACATTCCAAAGCGTTTTGCCCTTATTGTTGTACGCATGATTATGCTGTAATCGATAAACCACGTGTTGACCAACATTGATGGATTTAGACCGACTAATATAGATATTAAGGAAGGTCTTGTTTAGTCTTGTTAGTCATTGTGAAAGGGTTATTTTAATGTTTTAAAAACATTTTTAATTTTTAATTTTTACTTTCGTTAGTTTTTAACAATTGTATACCATTAATTAAATATGCCAGTTTTATTTAAGGGGGTTCTAAAGTGCTCGGCCAATTACGGAGGGATTTTTACTAAAAACCGTAAATAAAAAACGACTGAATCATTTTTTTTACATTTGGGCTCTATAAGGACAATTGTAATTAATATCAGACGGTATTCTAGAAAATACGAAAGAAATTAATTGAGAACTGACCGAGAATTTTCAGAAATAAGTAATTTTTAATTGTTTATTTAAATTTAATGACTGAGTACATTGATAGTTTTAAATACGTTAAGATAATTATTGAGGCTGTGAAATACAGATGAGAATTCAGTGAACTATGTAGAGTAGGTGAAAATGATAGCAAAATTGATTATTTGTTTTTGAATTTCTTAATAACTCAGAAATTAATGTTTCTGGAATACGAGCCAATTTCGTAAAAATCTAAAATTCGATCCTGTTTTCACCATTTGGTCATTTACGTAAGGATATTAAAATATTTGAGGTTATGTATACAAAAAATGTATTTTTACTAGTTCCAAAATATACTAATCTGTAGAATCTCTAACCACTTGCGAAAATTTGCCATCACAGCGCAATCTGTTGAGTTCTTACGGAACTATACAATTCCTAGGTCCAAATAGTCGGAATATGTACAATTCGCTCGGTGGTAGTGTATTCTCGTTAATTACATCAAGTTGTATTTTAGAATATGAAACTACGTTTCTCGATTTAAAACTATGCTAGGTTTCTTGAAAACGAAGCAAACCAATTCTATATTTCATGACTTTTCTTATTATCGGGATTTTTATTATAAATTAAGTGAAGATTTTAAATACCGGTTATTCTAATCACTATCGAATATAACTAACAAATATATTTTATTAGAAAACGGCCTTCAGTCGTACTTATAGTTAAACAGAGTCCAGATGTTCAATTTAGAACCACAATGACTTTGTGTATACGATCCTAAAGGCATGTGTTGTATGAGATCTATTGCAGGCATAAACACTTCGGCCTATCGAATTCCGTATTGACAGAAAATTTTCTACTTTTACCTACGATAATGAAAGGATGTATCGAGTTTCATTTTTAAAGTGCATTTATAATAAAAACAGAATATAAATTAAGTTTAGCTTGTTAACTTTTAAATAAGCATACAATTTTTAAAAACATAAAATAGAACTGAAGTTTTGTTTTGTTAGTTTGGATCAATTCAATTTTTGAAGCCTTCGTTAGGAATCAAAATTTAGAGAAAAATGATCAACATTACTAATATAAAATGATTCTCTACTACTTCTTCTAAAGTTTTCCTTTTGTATTAATGTGGATATAATTTTTATGTACGTTTTATCTCGATTTCTGATCAGGGCTGTAAAAATCTTTAAAAGGTTTTCAAAAAACATTTATCTTTTTTGCAAGTGGGTTCTCTATTTTTTTCTGTTTTAGAAATTTGTTGAAAATAATTAGTATAAAGATATCTTGATGGTAATTATGCAAAAACATTTTTGTTAGTTATCAGCATCAACATCCATTAAAATAGCGTTCTCACAAACTAACAATCACAAATATTTTTCAAAGTATTGCCATTTCATAAAAAATAAATATTAAACATTTGTTTTCTTGTCTTAAGTAGTATTTTCCATGCTGTTTGGAATTCCGTTTAAAATTTTGGGAAATGTTGAAAATTTACAAAATGACGGTTATTTTTTGAAAAATAAAAAAAATACAATTTTCTCAAAAACATAAATGTTGTTTGTCAGTTACATGAAATCATAAAAAATTGTCATCAACCTCTCAAATTTCAGACAAATTGGATGCTGATAACTAACAAAATTTGAGATAGATTCGGTTTAAATAATTATTAAAAAAACTATACTAATTTAAAAAAAACTAATTTAAACATAATAAACCAAACAGTGTATTATACTGACAGTCAGGGTTTTGACTGTCAGCTCTAACTAAACGTCACAACAAAATTAAATAAATTTTTTTACTGAACTTTTCTCTAAATATCATAATTTGTAATGACGCAAAATGTAAAATATTGTGTAATAAGAAGGATTCCACCTGTACTATCAATAAATCCGTTTACAATTAATAAATTTAAAAAAAATACTAATTCTTGACCGTGTATTATGATAGTATATGAAATTACCATAATAAGTTGACAACCAACTATATTTATTTTTTATTTTTTAATTTTTATTAATTGAAATTGTCGAGAGTTATTTGTAAGAAATATTAAGTAAATTTATAACAAACCGTTGAATTAATCGTAATTACTAAAACAGATTTTCATAATTAATAAAACAGGAAAACTACTAACAAAATTAAAATAGATTTAAGAAGAAGAAACGAAATGTGTATCAAAGCATAAAAATATGTGAAATAATAAAAAGTTTATAGATAAAAAGAAGAGTTCTGAAGAAAAGTTCTGTTTTGGTACATATTTTTGTATGCCTTTCAGAAAAACATTTTAAACAACTTTTTGACAAAATATATTATAAATTATTGACCGTTAGCAATGTAAATCTTAATAATAATATAATTATCGGTTAGTACGGTCGATGGACTAAATAAAAATAAAAACAAACTACTAATGTACTTTTTGACAAATACAGAAGACAGATCATGGTAATAAATAAGTTAAGATTAACATGTTTTTCCTACTTTAAAGTAGTAGAAAATACTCAATATCGATGATTTTTTTCAGTGTAGATTTATTGTAGGACAATTAGAAATGTTGTTGCCCGTTAGAATTTTTTTAGTAGTACAACAAACTTTAATTTTCTCTTGCTATTATTATACAAAAGTGGATTCTATAAAAATGGCACCCTTAACTAAACTTCGCAACAAAATTAGTTTTTTTACTGAACTATTTCAACAGAACAACTGAACATTTCTGAACTCTAAATATTATTATAATTTGTAATAACTTAAAACGTAAAAAATTGTGTAAAAATGACGATTTTGTCCGTTCAATAACAAAAAATAAAAACAAGCAACAAAAAAAGTTTTATTTGATTTAATTCTTAAAATATTCTTTAATAAAAGTTATCGAATTATTATGAAATCAACGATATAAGAAAGATTTTAGGCTAATGCGGAACTCTGTATAGTACTTTTCGTATTAAGGGCGTAAAATGCAATTTGGCGCCCGTAAATCTGCACGGTAAAGAGAAAATTCAGTATTGTAGGGTAAAAAAAATTTGAACATTTCACCATCCGAGTCAGTAATTTCTCAAATAGAACAATTTTCCATGTTTTCTGTGAAAAATTACTATACTTTTAATACTATATTTGCCTTCAAGTTTAGTAACACACTTTCACTACATAAAAATTACTATCATATTGTAACTTTTAGGAAAGACAAATGAAAATAATGACAAATTTTTACTTAATGAAAGTGCACTGAAAAAAATTTAGTTTAGACAACGAAACGTGTAGTTGCCCAGTAGGAACTAAATATTTAGTAATTTTTAAGCTGCATTCAGTTAAACTGACTAAAATGTAGTTAATCTGATTCTGATTTTGTTAGTTTCTACCTTTATTACCTTTTTTTTACTATCGAAACAGGCTTGTTTTTATAAATTATACGATAATTTTTCGAGAAAAGTTTATTTTGGTATAAAAAATATTTTATTTTGTACGATTTCTTTCTCGAAACTTTTGGGATTTAACGAAAAATAATTTTTTGAACAAATTGCTACATTTGCAATTCGAATAAGTTTTCGAAATTGCGTTTAAAATATTTTTATTCAAATTGAATAGAGAGTAGATATCTTTGTATAAAAAATGAGTTATCCAGCTTCGTATGACACTGGTGCATCAATCGGCACGTGCACAGGAATATCACAATACATGACGACTTGTAATGCATAAATAGAATATTCAAAGAGTTTTTCCAACCCAGCTATACGGTTCGAAAGTTTTCAAAACGAAAACCAATAGTTAATATACATTCATTACGCATTGTCTTATGCAGCTGTCGATAAAAAGGTATAGCATGGCCTTTTATCATGTTTAACGTTGTTCGATCAGAATATACTGCCGATGTACAATAATTTCAGGTTCATTCGCAAAGGATTATATAAATGTACTTTACCAGGGTGAACATATACATGTATATGTGTACGGTACAGAAGGGAAAGTTGGACCCGGGTAAACTCGAAACTAATCCGTAACAATAGGTGCAACTTTTGCCGGGAACGCTAATTTTTCTCCGCGTAATTGGATAATTAGTAAGTCCTTGGTGTTCATGGACTTTGAGCTTGACCACGAATAAAAACGAGCTACGCTAATACGAATCGCGACGGTAATTCACACTGGTGCCCATTCGCTTCGGTAATTGTTCGTGATTGAGTCCGAAAGAAAAGTTGAAACCATTAGTTAAATTACATAGAAAGTAGCACGTGTTCATTTCGACTAGTAGACATTTTAATCAGTATTTTTGCGAATTTATTGAAAATTATTGGTAGTTAATGGGTGCGGGTCGAAAAACCGACAGTCGATATGCCGAACGTCAAAAAGCTGAAACATAAAAAGATATACATATCAACAAGCAGATGGTCATTTTTTGAAGTGTTGGTTTTTTGTTTGTCTGTTTACCGATTGTCGGTTTTACCATTGTCGGTTTTTTTTATTTGTCGGTAAAGTTATCAACGAATACATTTTTTGAATGCTGGAATTCTTTACACGAATTAAATAAATATGAAAGATCCTTAAGATTTTTAATAATTTAAGGTGTTAAACGAAGATGTTAAGTAAAAAGTGAGGTTATAAATAAAAAAGATTACTGTCAAAGGAAGAATAGAAAATTATAAAAACATTGATATGAAATCGGAAAAAATTCAAAATTTACGACAAACTACAAGAAACAACAAGAACAACAACGTAAGTACAAATTATTTTTTAAAAAGTCAATTTATAGTGGAAAGGAAATTATCAATTACTTAAATAAAGTTTAAATAATATATTACCATTTTATTACAAAAAAAGATTGAAAATCAATAATGGATTGTCCAAAACGATTTTTTTATTTAAGTTTTGATTTAACAAGATTTTTTCTGACAATTTTTTCTAATTAAGCAAATTTTCTAATGTGTTATATGTCCTTGTTTGAAAATTGGCCTAATTTACTTAAAACTTATTACTCGATAATTGCTATAGTGCCTGATAAGTGAGTTGTAATATTTTATGTTTTAGAAAATAGAATAGAAAACATGTTTATTACCATTGATAAAAACCAGTGGTTATTTTTCGTTATCAATATACAGCTTTTTTTATCGAATTATTTATATTTTGTTTATTTTCAGACTTTCGATTTTCTTTGTTTGAATTTTTATCGCTTCGCCGGTGTACTTTACCTACTTTCGTCTATGTGAACAGTAAAATAACAGATATGACTAATAAGTATAGGAAACACCAAGTGCGTTTACGTGAAAATAACAAACACTTTTTACGAAGAGGAATTCCCACATTATACGATCAACAGTTAGTTGAGGCAATTGATGACGAGCCGAGTCATTGAGACACTTCAATCGGTCTGTAAGCCGACATGCAGATCCATTTATCATGTCGGGAAACGAGAATTTTTGTGTGTCGATCATTTATTTTTGGATCTGTAAATTACTAGATTGAGATGTGAACTTTCTCGAGGAAAAAGGGGGAAATTATTCGTCGTTTTGTTTTGAAGGCTAGGCGTCGCTTAATACATTTTCCAAATTGAACGTGTCTCTTAAACCTGTTTATGGGATTCTCAAATTCCTCAATGTGACTGCACATTTTTATATTAAATATTTAATGCGACGTTATTTCCTAATTGATATCTGAAAAATTTAATTATATCACCAGAATATTGAAAAATCATTTTGCGAAAAAAAATTAATTATGATAAAAAAGGTTGAAAAATGATGTAATCATGTTTCAAGTGATTTTTTTTAAATTTTTCATTCATTTTCATTTTTTTAGTTATGACGATAACGGAAAATAAAAAGAAATCCCTTTTTAAACCGTTTCGGATATTAAATATACATTTTTTTGTTTAATGTATAAAAATAATAATTTAAACGTATCTAAAAAGACTGTTTATACAAATTGAGCCATATTTCTACTAGGGTTTCTGCAGACCAAAACCTATTTTTGGGCATGTCTTGTTTTTTCGTCAAGACCAAGATTAAAACCAAGACGAAATTAAATTAAATTAAAATGTACCCTAAATCCAAAAAGTTTACTATAAAATTAAATGAACGGGTAGTAGATTGTTGATCAAACTTTTTTTAGGATGATATTTCATGTTAAATATATTTTATTGTTTATAAGTGCAATCACAGCTATTGAAAATTGTCTAAAAGTAACCATTTCCGTGTTTAAAATTTATTTTTACTGTTTCTGTAGAAAGGAAGGGTTTTGCTTACTCAACCCATTAACGTCCAAGATGACGAAATTTTTAGCTCATTTTCAAAGCTGTTTAGCAATTTGAAAAATGAAAATATCATAATGAAACCAACTTACGTTACTAATTTTGGATATGTTTTTTCGATTTATGGGGTCAAAATTACGATTCCTTGCTGCAGAAAAACAATATGGCGTATTTTATCTGAAAAAGTACCTAAAAAGGAAAAAATTTGTTTTTTTGATAATTTGTATAAATGGATAATGGACGGAGATCCATTCCAAACTATGGACAAATGTGGAGAGATAAGTTGCAGTTTAAAGGAAAATTTTTATTATTGAGTTCCATTCAGTTTATCCTTTTAAAAATGGCGGAAAAGTGTGAAAATTTCTAAAGATACGTGTTTTTCCTAAATATTTTTGAAATAAATCGACATTGTTCTAAATTTTTGTCTTAAGATGTAAAATGCAATTTATGTAATATTCTTGGTCCCTTTTTAATATATTTGACGATGTTAATAATGGCGGATTCATTCACAAAACGACCAAGAACACTTTTTAGCGAAAATTTGATAGAGAATATGATACGATCTCTTTTATCCGGAAATAATGTAATTTACAATATTCTATCAGCCATTTTGGATTTTGAAGATTCCTCATTTATATTTTGATTGGATATAATCCTAAACATAAAGAAAAGCAATAAAATAAAGCACCGAGACATTTACTGACGAGGCATGTGAAAAATTTCATTATTTTTTTCATTTCCAGAGTAACCACAATGAATCCGCCATTACTAACATCGTCAAATATATTAAAAAGTGACTATGAATTATTTTTGGGTAATTTTTCGACTTTCGGTTGGACATCTTGGATCCGCCGTTTTGAATTTTCAAAAATTCAAGAGAAAGAAAAAATTAGTGTTTCTTTGAAGAAAAATAAATTACTCTTTTTTCCCCATGATAATTAAATGAGAAACTTTAACCTTCCTGCTGGTCCATTTATCTTCATTTTAGCAACTTTTTGCAAGAGAGTTTCGTTTCTTAATTCGCAATTTTCATTTTTGAGCACCCTAATGAATATTTAATAAATCGAAATTTTACATTTTAAGATAAAAATTTAGAGTGGTGACGATTTATTTCAGAAATATTTAAGAGAAACACGCATTTTTAGACATTTTCACACTTTTCTGCCACTTTTAATAAAGTAAACTGAATGTAGTTCAATAAAAAAATGTTCTCCTTAAACTGCAACTTATTTGTCCACGTTGGTCTATAGTTTAAGATGGATCGTCATCCATCATCCATTTGTAAAAAATTGTCGAAAAGAAATTTGTTCAGATTTTTCGGTACTTTTTAATATAAAATCCGCCAGATTGTTTTTCTGCGGCAAGGAAATATAATTTTGACCCCATTAATCAATAAAGCATACCCAAAAATAGTAAAGTAAGTTGGTTTCATTATGATATTTTCATTTTTGAATTTGCTAGAGAACTTTGAAAATGAGCTAAAAATCTCGTCATCTTGGACGTTAATGGGTTAATATTACAGGAAATCATGGCGCAAATTACATACTACACAAATGACATTTACCAGTATAATTAATACTGATTTTTTAAGCATTCATAAACTGTCCATTGCATGCGAAGTGATGCAGACGAAAAATATAGTGTTTCAATTTACACAATCATTAGTCCTATCCCATGTGGAAAATTGTCACGTAACGCTAGATGTTGCATATTAACTAATTAGTTCTTTCAACGCTTGACTAGATTCTTAAACTATACCTTTGCTATCCCGAATCTTTAAAACTATGTTAAACTGTGACAAATCTGTACCGAGTTTGTATAAAGTTTCGATAGATTTAGTTGAGCTTGTTACCACCCGTCGCCACTATAGGGTCTCTATCATTGCTCTCGTTATAGAAGTGGATTTTCATTTGGTTATAAGCCAACTAGTCGCCACATACCGATATTGCATAAAATATGTCTTATGCGTACAGCTTCCTTAATGCTCGTTCAATAGAAAAAAATGTAAGAAAACAGAGGAATTCCTTACCGATAAAAAGTTTCTAACATCCAAGATGGCTAAAGCAGTATTTTTTCGGCTAGAAGACGTCATATGAACGACCAAGCTCAAAAACTACTATTTTAGCCATTTGGGATTTGCCAAACATTTTTGTTGATAAGGAATTTTCCGGCACTACATATTTTAGTTGGATTTATTATTTGAATAGTGGACCTGGCTACCTAATTGGTCGAAGTCACTATTTAGATAGTAAAATTAACTACAAGCGATGGCCGGTGTTTTATCCTACTATCTAGTTAGTAGTTCCAACTATTATATTTCTATTTATATTTAGTACTTATTTCGTTACTCATGAAGCAATTAACCGGAGATACATAGAAATTAAAAATATAATATTTTCACCATTATACAAAAACTAGTACTATTTTAGTCACGTTATGTTACTACAGTAGATTCCCGGCATAATTGCGTCTCACTATATTTACATCCTAGCATATTTGATGGGTTCCGTCTCGTTCTATTTACCTGTCGCCGCTCCCTTTTTCCCTCACTTTGCGGGCAGGGGTCTCAGGAAGGACACACATAACTAGCCAGAGGGGTGAAGGAAGAAAGCTCCCCTTCTTTTGGTAAATATAACGAGACAGGAATCGAAGGCGAGGAAACGAGCGGGTAAATATACCGGGACTCTACTGTGCAGAGTTACTTTTCTCACAAGTTGTCAGTGTAACTAACCATGGACAATTGAAATTTGATGGATTGTCCATGTACCAGCTACAAAAAATATGAGAGAAATTGTATTATGCACTCTACAGTCAATGACCGTAGGTAACACGCAAGTCATCGCGTTTAAATAGACAATATTCAGAAAAATCAACGATCCTTCGAAACGCGTTTGAAGAATAAAACTTACGAAACCAATTGAAAAGACACAATAGTAAATTATTCGCTGGCAATCAGTGAATAGAGATAAAATCGCCATTGAAATCACATAACGAACCGAAGATCATCAACCGAGTCACGATGCACCCAAAGGGAAGTCTTCCTTTCGAGCAGTGAACTGGTGAAAGTGTGACAAGCTCACCTAACTCGACAATTAAAGTTGGTCGAGTCAGAGCCTCGGAATTCCGATTCGCATTAAAGTTCGCAGGGTGACGATTTTGCTAAATGACGATTTCCAGCTCGAAAATGGAAGATGCACTTTATTAATTAAATTAAATGGCGCCAACGTTCTGAAAATTTATAATTAATTACGGAATCACTGTGGAACGGTAAAATTTTGCCTTATAAAGGCACATTTTTTTTCGCAAACAAGGATTCAACAATATACTTCTCTATATGTTGTCGATTATCGGGTCTATTATACCCATCTGTAATTTTTAGTTATATACGGGATTGTGTTTTACCACTTGCGAGAATGAGTGGATATTGTGCTATACGAGTAGCATGTATGCGACGCCTAGCGGCGGGCGCTTGATACATCAGTTATTCCAGGCTCTCCAGCGGAATCTGTCAGTGACGACTACTATCCGCCATCATTCAAAACGGTCGTAATCATTAAGTTGAGCATTGACGAAGGGTTTTTAATTTCGCTTTTATATTAGAAGTGAATAATTCCTGCAATTAAAACAGTCATAATTTCACTGTTACAACAGTGACTAGTCTATTGAAAATCCCATTATTGCTGAGAAATCTAGAAAAGGTCTGTAACTTTTCATAAAACGACATTTTTACTTTACGTGTATTTTACGCGTTCAAATTATGAATATATATTTAAGTTAAATGTCGAAATTCATTATGGCAGATTTTAAATCATAATGACGCAGAACAGAATTTCTAAATCCAATATGTCGCATTCAAAATGGCGGCTCGAAATAAGAAAAGTTACTTGATTTTGATGTAATAAAACCGAAATCAAGAATTCAGTCCTCCATATTGAATATAACATTTTTAAATTCTGATGAACTAACCTCTAATTCAATTTCGTTTTCCTCAAATCCTACGAATTTGCGTTCACTTCATTCAGTCACGACCTTTCTGGCGTTGGCGTTTTTTTAATTTGGTGCATATTGGTTTTTGAGGTTACTGATAATACCGGTGTCACATTTTCAAAATTCAAAATGCCGGATCCAATATTGCGGTCCAAAATATTTAAAAATAGTAATCTTATCTGAAGTTTGTTTTTAAAAACTAAAAATAGCAAATCTATTATTGCGTTCATTTTTAATTTTTCGTTTTCTTCTTGAAAATTTCTTTTAAAAATTTTGACACCGGTTTCATAACTAAGAAATCGAAAGACGATACAAAGGAATTATAAAAGAAATGTTGTTTGAGAGCATTGAATAAATAAGACTAAAAATATGTTAAAAATAAAGAGCGCTACCATATCGCTAAACAAATTTATTTTAAATTTAGGAAAATTATAAATAGTATACAAAAACCTGGGAAAAATTGTACGTGTTCCACAAAAATAATAAAAAATCATAGGAAAATTAGAAAATGTAATAAACAATAATTATAGCTTTAAATTAGTCGTGAGAAAATTTTAATGCTTAAAAAAATTTTAAAATTGTATGAATTGACAAGTTTTCGTCTCAATTCATAGTGATAATTGCAAAAGTAGCTTTGCATAGACGATCATTATAATGCACACTCCAGTTCATGCATTTCAGTAAAAGTAGAGATTCCACCTTCATAATTAAATTAAATGTTTTTTTCCAAGAGTAATTAATACGAAAGTGTTAAAGTAAGGGATATTTTATTTCAAAGGCGAGAGTTTATATTACACGTCGCCCTTTTTAAAGTTCTTTCGAGACTTTATAATGGATTTAAATGAAACGTGTAATTTAATCATCAAGACTTTTTTTAAATTTTCATTACAGAAATAATTGGTTGTATTTAATTGTTAATAGATTTTTCACGCATTGTTTATTGTTTAACTTTTGAAACGGATTTACTATCATAACAGAACAGAGATTTTATATACAAATACTTGTGTTGGAAATTTTGCAGCAACTGCAAAATTTAATGAGAAAATTTTCATTTTATACTATGGCAAAAATTGGTAATTTTATTTTTCACACTTTGAGCGCAAAATACTATTTTGCTCCCTGTATTGTGATAGTCCTTCAAAGACTTCTGCACTCGATATAACAAAGTTCAATTTAATCTAATTTTTCGTTATAACTTTGTTTTCGTTATTTTACTAATTTTGTGTTCTTTGTATCATTTTTGTAAATTGTAAAAACTGTATAATATTCGGCTACAACAATACTTCATTGTGCAACTAGTGAACAAAACAGGAGTAAAATAGAACATTCTATCCGTAGAGAGCAAAGTAAACATATCCGAGAGCAAAATAAGTTTCTCGCGGTCAGAACAAAATAGTATTTTGAGCTCAGAATGCAAGAAACTTATTTTGCTCCCGGAAATGTATATTTTGCTCTCTAGGGAAACAATGTGCTATTTTTCTTCCACAATATAGGGAGCAAAATAGCACTTTGCGCACCGAGTGTGGGAAAATACTACGCGCAAAATGGGAGAATAGATTTTTGTAGATTCGCTTCGCTCGGACGTCGAACCTACACTCGTCAGCAAACATCTGTTTTGCTACGTAGTTGCACAATGTACTATTGCTCCCGGATATATTTATTTTGCTCCTTAGGGAGAGAAAGCGCTATTTTGCTCTCGCAATATAGGAAACACAATAGCATTTTTCGCATCGAGTGCGAGAAAAAAATATTGTTATTTAACAAAAATATCCATCCTGTTTTCATACTATTTAGCAAGGTTAAAAAAATAATCACATAACATTTGCAGCACTCGTATGAGTAAGTGGTATGAATAATAGGATAGTAACTAGGAAGAATGGGATATTTTGCTCCCAAGTTGCACAATGTACTACTTTAAATAAAAAACCATTTGTGGCAATCAAACACTTTTCGTGAACGATCTATAATTTTTTACTCGCTCGATTGCAGGTGGAACATAACTATTACAAATAATTGACTAGACTTTAGCTGTTTTTTATTACATTCCGGTAAATTAAAAAAATGAAACAGACTTGAATTCCCAAGAGGATGCGAGACATATCCGGTAGTGCATTCGCCCGGCAGTCGAAAGGTCCCGGGTTCAAGTCTCGGTGCATCGAATCTCTAGAATTCGGTTTTCTTTTTTTTTTAATCCAAAAATTCTTCAAAAAAATAAAAAAAAATTATAATCATTTCCGATTGTCAGAATAAAGTATAATATGAGTAAAAAAAATAACCTTATCGTTCACAAATTTCATCTTAATAAATCATAAGTTCATTATATACTTTTGTGTTAAGTATTCATTGCAATTATGGACATATAAATATTCATTTAAATATACATTTTAAAAATTCCTTTAATTGCATTAATCAAGTTTGATGATTAAAATTGAAATATCTATTTAAATAGTTTAATATTTTATTTTAAACCTAAAATAAATATAAAATATATGTGAAAAATAGTGCAGTGTATTAAAAATAATGTCATGTTACTTTTTTCTATACTACAGTAATAATGCCCTCTTCTGTGTGAAGAATTAAGATATAATATAATGTGGTGTGAACAATTAATCAAGCACATTTTGGTGGCAAGAAGTGGAAGCAAAGTTTTCAAAGCACTTTTTCTCACGCTGTTGAGGTTTATGCGCCGTTAATTATACAAGTATTTCCCTGAGGTATTTGAACCATCCTCTGATATTATTTTATATATTTATCTTGCTAACTAAGTGTTGCTAAAAACTTTTTTGAGACAGGTTTGTATTGTTTTAATTTTTTTTTAAGTTTTCCTATTTATGTTAATGATTATCTGCATTTTTTCGTTTTATAATAAACATTCTTAACATCAAATCTGGATTTAAATCTTTTGCTGTTTACGTCGCCATAATAATCATGTAAATAATTATCGAACGTAATATTAAGGAAAAACATATAAAAAAGCAAATAATAAGAATTAAATTAAGAGTTCGAAGAATATGAATAAAATTAATTTCAGTAATTTATTGTTTATTAATATTTTTTTTTAGTATTAATGTAACTGAGTAAATGGAGTTTCAGGGCATTTTCCTTTATGGATTCAGCATTTTTTTATACTAAAAAATTGGGAATAGAATGGTAGAGTATTGTCAATTGTTTTAATCAACATTCCGAAAAAAAATAACTGAGAGAAACGAGTTTCTACTTCTATTTCATGACAAAAATCGATTATTTACACTGACACTAATAAATTTAAGAAGTTAACAAAGAAAAAGCAAATATTTGTAAAGAGTAAATTTTTTACTTAAAATAGATAAGATTACATTTCTTTCTTACTTAGTTATACTTAGTAAGTATAACTTACTACTACTTACTACTTACTAGTTATACTTAGATAACTTTCTTTAATTATGTAATTTTTTTTTCGTCTGTAAAGGATTTTGTCAGCAAATTTTGTACTTGCTACTCATTAAACTTTTTTTTTTAATACACCTTTTTTCAGTGTGCTGTTAAAACATTCTACCACAAATTTTTACTTAATTTGTATTAATTTGTCACTATTTTCGCTAACGTAAATAGCAAATTAATAGTTTCAGAATTATATCTGTGTAAGATATTTTATGTAATGTATTTCACGTGTACAAAAAATAGTGGAACAGCGAATAAATATTAGTTATATAATATTATACATTAATAAATATTATTTTCAAACGCGTCAAACTATTTAGTAAACATTCATTTTAAAAAATGTGTTATAAAAATATTACTTTTTAAGTAACAGGATAAAATCAAGAAAGTCAAGTAAGTTTTTAGTCATGTTTACAAATTTTTTGTTATCAAATCGATTGACACCAAGAAAGTTGATGCGAATATGTGAATATATTACTTCAGATTACGTAATACCCGTAGAGTTAACATGTTAAACATAATTTTTTTTATGATAACTTGTGACTTTCACTTGACCCAGTACAAAGTTCGGAATTCTCTTCTGTTGTCTAGGCTGAGTAATATGTAGACGTTTAGAAAATTGTTAACTTCGCACGATGTACATTCAATAATATTTTTAAAAAAGCTTCGAGATTTTAAAATTTTTCAAAAATTAAATTAAAAAGTGCACTAAACAAAAGTCTTCTTGCCTGTTAGCAGCAACATTAAGTAATATCAACTACATTTTAGTGGAATTAACTAAATGTTTAATCGTTATCATGTTTAAATTTGAATTAAATAAAAATTAAATAATAAAATAAAAATAAAAATTAAATAAATAACAAAAAATAAAAAACAAAAATGAAAAAGTAATGTGTAGTTGAATTGACTAAATATGTAGAATTTAGGCGGTAACCGATAACCAAATAATTAGTAAATTTTACTAAATTGTTTTTTAGTGTTTATGATATAACTGTAAAGATATTTTCAAATGGTTTTGCAAAATCCTTTGCATAAGTTTCAAAGGATAACGTTTTTTTAAAATAAACGTTACATATGAGAAGTAGTTACGATCCTACTAACTGAATCCTTTAACTGGATTCAATTCAGATTCTACGAAAATAATAACATTGTGTAACTATCGATTTGCTCTAAAACTAAAGTAAAATATAATACAACTGAAACCTACATAGTATCCCTATTGTCTAATTAGACTTCTTTACCACATAAATTTAGTTTAAAAGTACATTTTTAGTTTGCAACAACTTTTGTAATTGAATTACAATAAAATGTAGCTTTCCATTCAAGAGGCGCAAAATAGAAACTTTACGGCCCATACATTAGATTATACATTTTGCTAATTTATCAAGTTTTAATATCGCTATTGACACCCTCGAAATAACAAAATATTTGACCCTAAACGTAGGTGCTGTCGGAAAATGTCATTTTAAGCCCTTGTTGAAAAATGCACTATTGTTGCAATACCTAATGCATAGATAAATATTACTTTGCGCTCAAGAAATAGAAATTTTCCAATCGTTTAGATATTTTTTTATGTAATAGTGTACGTTATTTTACGTTTCATCTGATTTTTTATGACACATTTTTCTACATAATATTTAAAACTACAGAACAAACAGGCAAAAAAGGAACTACTTTTAATTAAAATTCAGTGTTAATAATGAATAGAATTCATTGTTATAAACGTTTGTGTAATAATAAAAAATTTTTGTATTTCCATAAACAATCACTTAATTTAAAATTTGAAAAAATACAATCAATTAATAGTGTTTTACTTACAGTAATTATTTTGTTTATACTCACGACATGCAAGTTTGAAATTTGTAATTTAAAAATATCTATAATTAAAGAACATTTGTTTTGTAGTAGCAGAATATTTATACAAGATATTTAAGGCTCTGTAAATTTTATTTTTATTTTCTAAATAATTCGAAAATATTACATTAAATCAAAATGTCCGTCTGACTGAGATTGATTGAAAAAAAATCTACAAATTTTGTTCAAAAAGTGACTTTATCGGATTTGTTTTTAGTGACCACAGAATAATTTTTATCACATGATGCAGATTTTGTAATGTAAATATTATTAATGCTATTAATAAAATTAATACAATAATGCATCTTATTCAAAACAAAAAGGAAATTAATAAACGTTTGAACATAAATTAAATCAATTAAAAATAAATATATGTATATTTATCCTATCCTTAGATTAATAAATATGTAGTTCAATTGCACAGAATCGTTCTTATTAATTTTAATTAGATAATATTTAATTGGATTAGAAGGTTACACTACATTGAAGATTCACATAAAAATTACAATTAATTTCACTTCTTAGTACTTCCTGAGTACTATTTTTGTAAGATCGTCTAGAAAGTAAAAATGTTATCAGTTATTAAACCCGCGTAAGACAACTATCTTTTCATCTGCAACTAAGTGTATTTCATGAAATGTCTCACAATATCTTAAATAATTAAAATAAATGAGTGTCATAAATATTTACAATTTTTGTATAGTGGCTAACTCATATTTAATTGCTTAATATTGTTGGAAGAATATATCAAGTATACAAGACTAAATATTTATTCATAATTATTAAAGAGATAATAAATGTTTAGTACTGAATTTTATGAAATAATTTTCCACTTTCTCAAGACAAACTTTCCCACGTACGAATTTTACAAAATTTATTTTCTGGGCTCAACCTAATGTAAATGATTACGCTTTTTCAATAGGATGCTTGTATTTAATTCTTTATGTATGTTTTTGTTTATTTTTTAATTCAGATCGAAAACAGACAGAATACAATCGACAGTAATCAATTTGTAAACATGTTTTTTATCAATTTTTTAAAGTTGATACCGTACTTTTCACACTATATTAATGTAAGCACATTGTATCCGATAATTTATTGCCATTTTCATTATTATGTTTTGTATTTTTGAGTAGCTAGAAAGTAGTTCAAATTATTAAAAATAGGTTAAGTGGATTAACATTACTAAAGATTTCCAAATTTATCTTCTAAACATTATGTTTAATAACAAACAGAAAAGTATAAAACAATATATAAAACAATATATCAATAAGACTTAAACAGTAACAAAATTTATTTTTTCATTTTGTATGGAGTATATTCAAAAGTCGATATTATAATTAAAATGTTTAAGCACTTTATAACAACCTACTCATACGTGGTTGTTTGATACTAACTTTAATTTTGAAATGACTTTAAACCCATCAATATTAAAAATTATCTTCATGTAATTACACCGTTTTAACAAAAAAAAAGTTGCCAAGAGAATATCATTTTTTTTATTTTAGATTTTTAGATCTCATTTTATGATATTTCAATTTAGTAAATACTTTGAATACTAAACTTTAAATATAGACTGGCCTGTGAGTAACTCATTACTTGAAAAAACATAATTTTCGAGTAGCATTTTTAATTGTCGTTTAACATTCGAAACTAGCAGTGTAGAAAATAAACGATTAACGACTAGTCAATATAGTCTGAACTAGTTTTCAATATAATTTGCAAATTTATTTTAATCATTTATTTGACTGTTTTCATAAAAGGTTTGTTGTTGACGGTAATCACTCACTCTACACTGTTTATTTGATGTAAACAAGACTTGTTGAAATTTGGCGATCTATTTAATTATATTTAAAGACAAGGATTTGTTAGTATTTTAGTTTAGTATTATTAACTCTCAAACTTTTACTTATTAAGACTTTCGCAAAATTTATTTATTTTTCAAAAACAATTTAATCGTTCATACCTAACCTAAACTATATAAAATAAAACATCACATAGAATAATTCTATTCATTATTTTGCTATTCTCTTGGAATTTTGAAAATATTACGAAAAGTGCAAATTCTTTGCAATGATAGAAATTTTTGTCAAAAGCGAAATTATGTAAAACGTTTTTTATTTTTCAACGATTCTAGAAACAAGAAAGAAAGTCCCATTACGATGCTACTAAAATAATTTTTGTGATTTTTAAAAATGAAAAGTCTAAAATATACAATAAATTAAGTATTCACGCGACAAATTCAATCGAGTTTTACTGTATACAGTTCATTTTCTGGCTAAATTACGCGATTTAAAGCTATATATGTAGCAGAAATGTCCACAAACTATGTAATAACTAGCCACGAATCACTAAATCAGTTTTTTATTATAAAACTGTCTAAATATTGGATAGAAATAAATGGATTCAAGCTTGCAAATCTGCAAAAACCTCCAAAAACTTGCAAAAACCCCCCCCCCCCCCCAAAAAAAAACAGAAAATTAAAAAAATGGCTCTGTTTGGCAATAAACATTATGAGAAATAGATTTTTCATCACTTTCTTACAAACGAAACTACCATTGATTGAAATCCATTATTTAATAATTAAAGGTCAATTTTTGCAAACAATGTTATTGAATAACAGTTATTAATTAAAATAGGTTTTGTCTTTTTAAAATATTTCGCTAGTTCCTTTATGGTACCTATTTCAACAATAAAGTAATAATAATTTAAATCTGACTTAATTCATATTTCTCATTTCTTATTTATTAATATACGAACCAAGTGGTCCATCATATGGAAAATGTTTAGAGATTTATTTTATTCACATTAAAATTTTCCATACTTTTAAAAAAATTGATATATCGATTTTCCCCACAGATTTATAACGTAAATGAGTACGTTATTAAACTTAAATATACTTTAAGTATCCCAGGTTCAAATCCTGGCGCAGGTAATTTTTTTATTTTTAAAAAATGTTAAAAAATATAGTAAAAAATGTTCATATTTGTGTTACTTCTAATTGGGCCATGGAGTTTCTGCCTTCAAAACAAAAACTTAAGAAAAAACATTTTATCTTTAATCATCTCAAAGAATTAATACCATATATTGTACCGATTTTAGATCCGTATTACTATTTTTTATATTAAAGACTTGATTTATAATCTTTAAATTGTAGAACAGACATAATTGAATATATCATGCGAATTTCAATATAGATCATTGATTTTTGCAGAAATAAACTACTAGTAGTCGTTTATAACTAACCGCCTGTTTCTGACGCTTTTCAGACAATAATCCATTACTGCCGCTTCATAAGTGCACTGTTGCATACATGAAATATCGCGAGGACGATGTCATCAGAGATAGCGACCTAGAAAATTTGACCATTTAAATTTACCGGATATTCGATATTTGCCCGGGAAATACAGACCGGAATAGGCAACCTATTCATTATGATATCAGGCTAATGAAATATTAGACGTTTAATCCTCAATACAGTAATTAACTATAACTGGACACGAACTTGCTTAGTAAGAACTCGGTTAGACCTTGAAACTAGAAGATTAATGTTTAGTAAATTTTTGTTCATTTATAAATAATTTTCGTTAATCAGAAATTACTAATTAATTTTCTATTCTAATTTTACCGCTTTACTAACTAAAATTGTACACGCAATTATCAGTACGCTTTGTCTATTTTGACTTTAGTTTTGACGGTTTTGACAGAATCATTCTCTTTGTTCAGCAGTCCAGACAAAACGATGAAAACTGACAAGGCATTTAATTATTTTGTAGAATATGTGGGTGGGTTGTTTCGAGGGATGGACATTTGGTCAAACCTTGAAGCGCCACTCCTAGTATAGAAAAAACGTCGCACGTAACAAGTGGCATTCTGGATCATAAAATAAATAGAAATCTGTTATGACTTTTCCGTTAACCATGCACTTGAGACACTTTCGAGAATACTATACTTTTTACACACTGTGTGTATATATATAAATTACTTCCTCATCCAGGGATAATTAGCAAGATTCAGAAATGTGAAACGGAAAAATCAATCATATTTAACGAAACCCAGACATTGATAAGTCGATGTATTTATTTTATTAAGATTATATTGCAGTTAAGTATTTTCATGTGTTCATTGTCTATGACAAACCTAGTTATTTTTATTGGTAGCTAATGTATAGTTAATTCGAAAATAAACAAATAAAAAATTTGATATGAATGGACCTAAAGTCTTTTAATATACCTTGACTAATTTCTGATAATTATTATAAAAATTTCATTTATTTAATGTAAATAGGTGCCCTAGCACGTTATAGTTATGGCAATTAATTATCCAAATAACTATTTTAATTTTGAAATATAACTAAATTAGTTAATTTTTTGTTTACTTATAAACATTTTTATACAATTTTATTTATTTTTTTTAAATCTAAAGTAGTAGAAAAACTAAAATAGTTGTTTCAGTGGTATTGTTATTACTATATTAAATAATATATATAGTTTACTACTATTTTTATGACACGATTGTAACTTAAATAGCAGTAAAATTCACCCAATTGTGTAATAATATCGTGTTAACTTATTTACTAGAATTCAATCGATAATAGTTACTAATTTAGAACAGCAACTAATATAGTGACAATGTAGTGACAGTTAGTTAAAAACTTTTTTCAGCGTAAGAAAATGTTACAATACTGTTATTTTCACTTAATTTTTTAAAATTGCATAAATTGTGTCATATTCTTGCTTATTGAAGTAGTGACATCAATAAATAAATTTTTGTAATACTTTTACATAACGGAGATAATTACAATTTATAATAGTAATGCTAAAGCTCAGGTTTCCTGTTATTTTAATTTAGTAATATGCCTATATGAATTCGATGTTACGATTAATTTTTAGGCGACAATTTTGTTGTATTAAATAGTCTGTTATAGTTAAAATAAGAGATTCGAAAGGCAATACGTCGAAAAGAATACCTGTGATCAATGGTAATTTATTAATTAATAAAAAAGTGAACGAAATCGTTTCGGACATACAACTTATTTACGAGACAATCACTTGCAAAAATGGAGAATGAACGTGTAGCCCTCTATCGGGAAAGAAAGCAAGCTGCGTAAAATCTGAAATGATAAAATTCGGGAATGTCACGAAATGACATCAATTTAATACATTAGAAGTGAATAAATAATGTTGAACAGTTGCGAACCTAACCTCCAAAATTAAAAAAGAAAAGCAGAAAATATTAAATACTTTTTTTATAAAAATGTCTTTCACGTTTTTACTATATGATTTAAAATTATTTATGTATTATATTGTATAAAATGTTACGAATAAAAAAGTTTTTCTTTTGCCTGTTAATGGTGTTATAAAAATGTATTTTATACACTAGTAATATAACATTAATTAATAAAGTAAACATAGTTGTGTTTTTTCTTTTTTTTTCAGTTGAATAGTGTTTTACTATCTAAAAATAATTAATTCTGACTTTAAAATGTACGAAAATAATTAAAAATGGTGGTAAACTTACTTATCTCATAGGTAGTGGTTCAACTAATGCAGAGCATTTGGGTTTACCATAGTTCACGCGACACTAAGGGAAGTTACTAAATACTCAATAAATTAGTTACTTGAATTTTATTTTATTAAAGATTTTTAAGATAGTTACATCAATAATTCATTTTTTACAATTACTACAATAAAAAGAAGTATATTTTAATTGCTTTTGTCAGAGTTTTAACAATTTTATGTGTTGCTATTTTATTTATTTGTGGTTATTCCTTTTTTTAGCATATGACAGGGAAAATATTGTCAATGTGCTTGAATGTACTGCTAAAATGATTACAGTAAAACTGATAATCGTAGGTAATGGCTTCAATTTTGTTAACTTTATAGTCTATTCAATGTCTCTTTTGCAATCAAGCGAATTGACGATAAACAGAAGAAAATTCGATATCGTCGTTTTTACGAGCTTATATTGTTAAAATGATTAGTTTATAATTAGTTAAATTAAAAATAAAATGTAATAGCTACTGATTAAAATGTCACATTTACGAAACTAAATACATGTTCCAGAATACGTATTAGGTTTCGTAAATATAATATTGATGTTTAAGTTAAACGTAGTTAGTGTAATTAATGCAGGCAGCAATGTAGTAGAAAAATTAAAAAATGAACTCGAAATAAACCCATGCACGTGTTTCAAAGCTGAATTATTAGTGAATTATTAATTTTATGGCACGAACTTTGTATATTTATTTAATTAGGTTTGTGAATTGTATTGATAATGAAGAAAGGTAAAATCAATTTTATGTATTGCATGCTACATTACATTAAGTTAAGGAAAATAATAATCATAAGATATTATGATTATTGTTCAAAGATGTTTAAAAATAATAAAAATATCATAAAATTTTACATTTGCTTCGAAAACCTTTTTTAAAATAAAGAAGGAATTTGAAGTTGTTGTAAATGTTGATGAAATTTAATGAGATGTCATTAAGTTCTTCAAAAATGTTCTGAAGGCAAATTTCATAAACGTATATTACATTTCATGCCATTTTAAACATTGTAGTAAATTGGAAATGAAGAAAATCCAAGTTACAACATTATTTTACACCTAAAATTAAAACAATTATTATACGTATAAAACGAGTATTTTACCAGAAAATAATTATTTGTGACAAAATAATTACTGTAAAAGTATTAAAGACAAGACATTTAGAAAAATTATTTTCTCTGTTTTTTGTATTAAGTAATTAATCGCGGTCATTAAATGTATTATTGTTATTTTTTATATTTATTATTTAACTATTTAATCATACTATAATAAATAACAATACTAATTTTAAGTAATATATTTTAGAATATTTTTAAATTAGTAAAGTTAATATTACCACTATTTTATTTAACTACATTAAAATGAAATAACACGCGATTAGTAAAATTTATTAACTTAATGTAGTTAACTTTCGTATAGAAGTTGCAAATGTAGTCTGTCCTACTTGAAATAAAAAACTCACTGCTTAACCACAAAACGCATATTAATAAATCTTTTCCATTTTGAATAGATTTTTACTGAAATTTATATTATAACATTTATTATATTGTCAAGATCAAGAATTTTTGGGTGTAGAATTTACTTAATGTAAACTATAGATGTTTTGTTAATTTTCAAAGATTATCTCGTTTATTAAAAAGAGTTTAGTACCTTTTCGAAGACAATTTCTAATTAAGATTATCCCCAATTGTTCATTTTGTTCCATGCCACATCAATTACAATTTCCTAAAAAGAAGTAACAAGAAATTTTTACGAAATAAATGATTTTTATAATAAATGTTTTTTTACCATAATTCCTAAAATATTGTAAGTGAATATCAAGTGTTTTATGACCTAAAACATCTTCAACCAGTGGAAAGTTATTATAATGCATTATAGGGGTCTTTACAATTGGCTCTTGCATTAAATATAATGACATTTCATCAAGGGGCCTTCTATTCTTCCTTCAAAGAATGTTTCCGGTTGATTTTATCAAATAAAAAATTTTAATTGTAAATATAGAACGTTGCACTCGTTTCTTTGGTTCTAAATTATGCTATTTTTAGACATTTTAGAGGGTTTAGAAAGGTTTCGTTCCTATGCAACAATTCTGTTTGTTATACTAACAAATCCAGATGATATCCATAAGATTCCATTTATCAGCATAAATTAATTTTAAAACTTTCACGCCGTTTAATAAATGGCTAAAAGGCATATTTTTAGATCAAAATATTTAAAATCCTACATTTTGTTTTGATTTATTTTCCCCGGCATTTTAATGTTCATTAAGTCCATTCTTTAAAAAATGTTGATGTTCGATTGGCATGTCCCTTATATGTAAGTGTAAAATGTATTATGTTTATTAGTATACACTTACGTATGCATAAGAGGAATATTTTGTTATGGGTATTTAAGATTTGTTATTTCAACAATGGGGATTGTTATTATTGAACCAAGAATCTAGGTTGCTATAACAAACAAACATTATTGATAAACAGCATGTTACGATACGACTTGGATTTATTAGCAATACAAGCTGCTAAAAAAAACGAAAAGTAAGTCACTAATTAATTAAGTAACGTTATTTACTAAAAAAAACTAATTTATTGCTCGATTCAAGTTATTTTCGTAACATGTTTTAAATCATTTCCTACCTAAAGATTAGTGGTATTTCACTAATGAATTAGTAGTCTGCTCTTTACTAAACTATACAATTGAATAATATTTACTAAATTTGTGGTTGCCGGTTATCACCATAATATTTTTAGTTAATTCAACTATACACACTAGTTCTTACAAACAAATCTTATACCGATTAAACAATTTTTAGTCAACTGAACTAAAATGTAGAAACAACTTATATGGCTGCTAGTAGGCAACCACCTATTTTATTAAATTTTTACTACAGTTACTAAGTTTAATAAATTTGTTATCAATGTAGTTAAAAATTCAGTAGTTTTATGTTAGTTGATTGTTATTCATTCTTATTTAGAGAGTATATTGTTATAAACATTGACTACAAAATAATATAATTATTTTTGTTAACTAATGCGTTAGAAATTACGACCGTTCTAATCTCCAGTAGTGATTTAAATGCTATACTACAGAATATAGCTTCCTATCATTTTCAGTTTCTTATTTGTCACATTTTCTCTGTAATAAACTGTTTTGTTTTGTATAGGACTACACGGAGAAAAAGAATTTCTTACACATCCCAACAAAAATTTAAGAATGTCATGGTACCCAATAAGTAAATGCCGATTCTGCTAGAATCTTTCCTCCGGAAACCAAATACGACCGTCAAAATAGCCAATTGACTCTAGTTTTTGAGATATTGAAGTCGAAGGTGTAAAAATCCGATTTCAGACATTCTGAGCATTCACAGCCTAAAAAAATGATGTTGTTCAACCAGTAAGAGTCAATTCTGATAGAATTTTCCCTCAAAATCTAAATATGCACACCAAAATAACCAATTAGACCTAGTTTTTTTATCAAACTGAAGGTCAAAGGAGTAAAAGTCATGTTTTTGCACATTTTTCACATCTATCCTACAGAATGTCTTCAAATGTCTTCTGTGCTCAAAACAGTTAAAATAATAAAATTGTCTCCATTCTAAAATGGTTGGAGTAACTTTCTCAGTCTCGTAAACTGGACTAAAGATATTGCAATCCTTTGGAGTGTATTTTGAATCCTGAATAAATCATTAACATCATCTTCAATCACGTGTAGATTATTTACTTTACAAGACTGAAAATTGACCCAGGGTTCAATCGTTCGAGTCTTTACTCCTTTGGAATTAAATTTGACTCTATAGTTTTAGTATGATAAAAACCGGTCTGATTTAAAAACGATCTGAATGAGGTCATTATTTTGAGACAATCCAAGACCAATGTTGGACGAGTTTATAACCAAAAATTGATATTTATCAAATTAAGAATTTATAATGTTTTATTGTATTACAAAACAATAAAAAAAATTCGCTACAAGGCGGAATCGAACCACAGATCGCTTGGTAACAATCCGCGTCTCTAACCACTCGGCCACGCTACTTGTTGATGTCAGTTGCAAAAAGTAATTACTATGTGCTACCATGATTCGATGTAGAATTGTACTTATTGTAATGTTTTAACAAATTACAGGTGAAAATAGATTAAAAATATGAGCAAAACTTCACGCAAAAAATGGATGGTGATATTTAGATTGTTTTTAGTATTAAAAATTACGCCTTTAGACGAGTTTCAGGCATTAATTTCGATGTGAAAATCGTGATGACTTATTTTGATCTAAAATGACTAAATTTTAACTTTTGTCAGATTTGCCTTAGGCGACTGGAGCTGATTATACTTTTTTTAAATGCAGCAAAAATTTGTGGGAACATCTACAGCATATAATATCCCCGATACAAGAATTACCAATGCGTAGAAATATTACGTAAACGACAAAAACAATGGAAAATCTATAACCGGAGGATTCGCGAAAAAAGCCGAATGGGCACGACTATTTGTTTGATGAAAATTAATCTACGCCGAGTTCGTGCTATTCAGCAAGAAACATTGAATGCATAGGCATTCACGAATATTACAAATTCTCGGGATTATTTATTTTACGCAAATGTATTTCTAACCACGCTTGATTGCGTTCCATATTAATGGCATGCAATACGTGCCACATAAAAATAGCATTGTAGTCACGGTACAATGTTTGCGCTTTGATATTTTGTATAATAGCCGAGTGTGTTATGAAGAAATTTCATAATTAATAGTGCTAGAAAAGAAAGAGAATTTTTGCACCAAAAATTAGGAAGAAAAGAAAATCGAGCCTTGTCCACTTTTGCAACAGTGGAAATGTAATAGACTAGAAGTGTCTAGAACTAATTTTATCGAATGAATTTAAATTGCATTAGACTGGGTTAAGAGGAGAAAGACGGAAAACTGTTTAAGTACGTATTTAAACCAAGAGTGAGCTGAAACGCTGAGAAACGTTGGTTGGAATGAAACGTTAAGTCTGACTGGAATGGCCTGCAATTATTCGGGAATTTTAGAGTCTTGATACTTGGCACGCGATTAAGACTGAGAAAATTTATTATGGTGCACAGGCATAATATTAAACGTTTGTTTATCTCGTGAATTTAAACATGTAATTGTTTTGAGCATACAATATTATTTTCTTGCGAAAAAAAGATGAAGAATTTTCTGAAAAATTAGATTGATGTGTTTTAGTAATTCGAGAATCATTGCTGTGATATCGACGACAATGAATTAGATAAGTTTTATTTAAATTTTTTAATTTGAATCCGCCATATTGGTTTGTCAATTTTAATTTCAGCGACTTCGGAAACCCCTAAATACAGAATTTCCTCTAATTCCATGTAAATTTAACATTTTTATCTGACGTATTTCATCCGCCATTTTGAATATCAAAATTCTGACTTCGGATTCGTAATCGGTAACCTCGAAAACCCCCAGAGTTTTGTCTAATTCGATGTAGATTTCAAAATTCTGATCAGCCATATTGGATCCGCCATTTTGAATTTCAAAAATTTTACTTCAGATTCGAAATCAGTGAACCCGAAAACATTTTGTATATTATTATATAGTTAGATTGAAATGTTAATATATGTCTTAGTTCATATTTATTTTCGAAATGTATTTCTTCGTTTTCATGTTTCTTTCTCGAAATCTAAAGTTTTATCTACTAATTATCCTAATTTTACCATAAAATACTAATGAAAGGAAAATGTATAAGCAAAAATGTTATAAGCTTTATATTTTATTCCTTTTTTGTTCGTGCAGTTGTCTAATTAGTGACGATAAAACTGCGACTATAATTCACCATACTAACATTAATACAGGTGGTAATTTTATATTTAAGACACCATATATAAAGGTGGTTCGAAAAATGTAATATCGTCACTCGTTAATCGTTATTCGATATGTGTACCAAAATTTACTCATTTCATCCCCCTTTTATTACCGTCATATAGGAAGCACGTGACTAAGTAACTGCGACGTAAATCTTTATTATGAACTGATAAATCGTCGTGCCTTAAAAATGTGTGATTTTGCAAACATGTATCGTAATAGAATAAACCAAATAGTATTCAAAACTTCTTGTTTTAAAAAAATCTAATTTTAATATTTCCAGGTAATCAAGTAATTTTTTGAAATTTGATGACAAAAAAGTATAAATAAGAATGGTATCTAAACCTCTGTCAGTTGTGACTCGTCAAGAAAATGAGTTGGCAACGACTAAGGGGACCAACTAAAAATAATTCACAATATCTAAACTCTTGATCGGATCAAATTTTGGTATTGGTTTACTTAAAATAAAGAATGCATATGTAGATTTTAGTATTCTTGGATACCAAGGACACAGCTTTATTTTGGTATAAAAATAATGATTCGTTCTGAAAACAATAAGGAACTTGTCAAAATTTCAATATTACTGAGTTTATCTATAAATATTGCTTAATAGACAAGAAATGGTTGTTTTGAAGAATTGTTTCGGTAATTTGTCACTACTAACTTTCTGCAAGGGTTCAGTAAAAACCTGATATGTTTGACATATTCTCGAATTTTCGGAAATGCAAAAAATGTGAAAATGTTGAAAATTGTCGTATAAATTAGTACATTTTAATCTAAAAAATAGTCTTAGGTTTTTAACGAGCATATATCTTGTAAATTTCTGGACGTTTCCGATCACTCAGATTCCATTTCCGAACTATGATGGATTTATTAATAAATAAAAATCTATACTAAACAAAAAGTTGAATGAAATGAAGAAAATTTTCAATAGTTGCAATACAATTGCCATGAAAGGTTGCAATTCATGCATGAAGCTTAAAATAGTAACAAAGTTTTTTTATAGATTTTATAGGTAAGTAAAAAAATTTGGTAGTAAAATTTAAAAAAAAATTAAAATCCGAAAAGATCCGTTTTTTATCCATTTTTTAGAAAAAAATATGTTTTTTAAACTTTTTTTTTGTAAAAATATGTATTCTGATAGAAACGAGTATCGATAAATGCCTAAAAGCTTAAAATATGGCTTCCATAAGGTCTAAAGATTGAATTTCCAATTCATACTTTTTAAAATTTCAAGATGGCGAACCTAGAAGGTGGGTGGAATCATTTTTTCTTTTAAACAAAGATAACGGAGTATCTGAAATCTTTATAATATCGTCAATTTTCATGACGCTTGGTAACTAGTTTTTGAGATTGCCAGATTTTAAAAATTCAAAATGGCGGATCCAACATGACGGACGGATTAAAAAGTTAAAAGAATATATGGCTGAAAATTGTTTAATTTGCATTTTTGGTGTGTATTAAAGGTGATTTCTTTTTAGGAAGTTCAAAATTTCATTAATGGGGCCGCATAATACGCATCAATTTTCATATTATATATAATAAAAAAAATATATGTATATAGTTAAAAATGGCTAACACAAACTGGCGGAAAACTTTTTCATAAATTTACCTAATTAGATTGAGTTTGTTTACTAGAGGATGTTCGGGGTGGCCGATTACGAATATGAAGTAGGGTTTAAAAAATTCAAAATGGCGGACACAAAATGGCGGACCACTTTTTCAGAAATTTTCCTAATTCGATTGAATTTGGTTAATTAAGGATTTTCGAGATCGCTGATTACGAATATGAAGTCGGGTTCCAAAAAATTCAAAATAATGGAGACAAAACGGGGGATTAAAAAATTTCATCGTATCGTACCTGCCATAGCTTACAATATTTTTTTTTAATTTAAAGAATTAACATTAGCCTTCAAATAGTCAAAGTTTCTCGAGCTCTCGAGAGGAAGACGTAGGACATTGAGAATCATTTTTATCAATTTTTATTTTTAATTTCTTTAATAAATTTATTATTTAATTTTTTTAAATTTAACATATAATAGACACTCTGAAACATTCTCAAGTTATGATGTATATTCCTTTTACTACAAGATTTCAATTTTTGAAAGTAATTTTTTTGGCAGATCATGTCTTACTTTTATGAATGTTCTCTTTCACACAATTTCGATCAAAATTTATTAAATTTAAAAAAAATGCATACGGTACTACCCTTATATTACTCATTGTTACACTTAAAAGTTCTCCATGAACGTCGCGAATCCAATAACATTTATTGTCGACCATCGACATTGACCCGATTGCTTACACCTCTTGGCAACGTGGCAAACGTACACGCATAGTCTTTGTACAATATATATAGTAAAATCCATACGCCCCCATAACAAACATCGCCGAGAATCCTTGAGCTCCACTTAACTATATATCCGTGTGCACGTGACCTAAATAAATCGACGTACCCGAGAAGACATTACGGAGTGAATCTTTTCGACGCCTAATTTAAGGGCCACGAAACCTGCGAAACCATCTGCTTACTTAATCCATTTTTTGAGGGTTAATTTAGGTTTCCTTTAATTAACATATCGAAAAATATTTTTTTTTTTAACAATGACCATTTTACAGAAGTATAGTTTTGTGTGCATTTTTTGGAGTTTTTTTAGTACAATTTCATATTTTTGAAGTAGACACTGCACTGGTAATGGTATTATTTATTTTATATCTAAAAACTCTGAAATAAGACCTCTTTTTTGAGACTATTTGAGAGGTCTTGGAGAGCTCTTAAAATCGACGCATAACTTTCAGACCTCTTTCTAACAAGTATCAGAAAGTTACAATTTTGACTTAAAGAGCTCTTCACGCTGTCTTTGCTGTTTTTTTCAGTGGCGCCCACCTCAGGAGTCTCAACTTCAATTGTAGTAAACTGTAATAAAAAGTACAGTAACTTTTTTGACGGCATTTTGCGCACTCAAAAAAAATGTTCTGGTTAAATATAACCGTACTATTTTTTTTTGTTATAATAGCCAGAATTCTAGATAGTTTAATTAGAAAAATAATTGTTTTAACAGTATTTCTAGTTACACCAACAATATTTGTGGTTAAACCAACCAGAATTTTGGTTATTTTAACCAGAAAAAATAACAAGGGCATTTTTTTTTAACAAGAGCCTATTTAATCATATTTTCTGGTTATTTTAACTATTTTTTCTGGGTGCGGGAGTAAAATTTGGATGGCTTTTAAAAAAAATCAACCACATTTTTGTTGACATCATATAAATTCAAATATTTTATGCTAATATTAGTTATAGTTAAACATTATGAACATTGATGGGCTACATTTAAGATATAACAAAAACTAGCCTAATTAGAATAGAACAAACTTATGCACTATACAGTGACTAATTTAAGCCACTTTAATTTGTAACAATTTTAAGACATTTTTTTCTGTGTATATATCTGCTGAATATATCAAATTCTACTAACTCATTAATCAGTGGCTAAATTTTTGTAATTTTGTCAGAAAGAATTTTAAGTAAATTAAATTATCATATCATTATTAATTAATAAATGTTTTGTAATAAGTAGTAACGTTTAATTGGTAATGAACAGCATTTCAAATTTTCCAATGTAATACTCTTTTTACTCAGCTATAATTCTAAAGTTAAGAGCACCATCGATAATTAACGTTTTAGTTGCGGTTTTATGGATCAACTCAGCCAACTCCGCGTCTAATTCCACTGGGTATTATTAGTCTCGTGACTAATCGATACTGATGAAATTGGTTAACAGTTGAAATTAATAAATTCGTTCCATATTAATTTGCAATGAACAGACAATTTTAATATTTTGTGTAAAAATGGCTAAATAATGGTGAAATTGTATTATGGTTGCTTAAATTGAACAAATGATTTTATAAGATAACAAGTTTATGATTATTTTATATTTATAACGTGTGATTCTGACGTAAGCGTACGTTTATGCAGAATTTTGTAAAATTTAGCAAAATTGCGATTAAAAAAATATAAAAACTGTTCAATAATAAAATTATAATAAAGATACATTTTTTCGAAATTGTTTAACACAAAAAGGTGACTGACGATTGTGGTTTTAGAAGTTTTAAAATCATTATTGTAAAGGGTTAATAATTTTAAAAAATTGCTGAAAATTGGCTATAAATTAAGAAAGTACTTTACAAAATGACATATCTTGAAGATAAATTAAGAATAACCGGAAATATTAAAACATATCTAGAATTGGAAAAAAATTATCTGGAAATTTGAAATAAAATTTATAAAACGGATTTTTCAATTTCACAAACGACACAAAAATAGAATCGGACCTAGGATGAAATTATGAAATAAATTAATTCCTGAACATTTTTGAAAATTGTTGGAAACGAAAGCAAATAAGGATAAGTATATGACCCAAGCACAAGATTATTATCCTACAAAAGTACAATGAATCTAAAGGTACAAGGTATCTAAATTGAAACTATATGAAGTTTATTTATGAGGACTTTCTAACGTGAACGTCAAAAAAAGTTATAATCCAATCGAACACAAAAAAATTGTTTGGAGGTAAAAAAAATAATTTCTCACACTTGGTGCGAAAAATTCTATTTTTCTTCCAATATTGCGGAAGCAAAACAGCACATTCTCTCCCTAGGGAGCAAAATAAATATATCAAGGAGCCAGGTAAGTTTCTCGCACTCGTCGGAAAACACCCATTTTGCTCCCTAGTTGCACAAACTACTATTATTTAATCATGAAAAAAATGTCTGCTGGCACAAGTGATTCCAGTTCTCTTAGTGATCTAAAACAAAAAAAGAAGAAAGATTTTAAATTCATATATCGACTCTATCTCCCGCACCTCAACTTCAGAAATTAAAAAAATGGCGGCATCTCGACAAAACGGAAGAAGAGTTAAATATCTTGCTCCATAAATCGTGTGAATTTATAGGTTAGAAATCAGTTATCAACAACTTAGAGCTATACAGGCGATGATTGTGGTGAATATTGTTTCAAAAGTCGATATCCCCGACCCGTTTTTAAGAAATCAACGCCCCTTAAATAAATATTCACCTTAATCCTCGAAATCTTTTGAGTGTTTATAAATGAACCCTAGCGATATCTGCCCTTGACGAGAATGTAACCAGAGATTGTTGGCCATCCTGCGACGACCATAGGAAGCATGCAACGTAGTTTAATGTTGTACGTTCAAAGAAACAATAATTTTCCCGTCATAGTGCACGCAAAATTATCATAAGTAAATTTTGTAAGGAGTTTTCTAATTCTTCGAACGGCAAATTCGGACTATAAATTGTAATTTTATACTCACCCTGACGAAAAATTGTGTTGGTATCTTGGGTGTAAATTTTTACACCCCAAAGACAATCACCAGATTCCCCTTGTGAGGGCTTCGCCTGCTGGCGTAAAAGTTGATTTTACGCCCTTGTAAGGAAAACGACTATTTTTAAATTAGCTTAATACAAAGTGTAATCATTTTTAGTATAGATTTTGATGTGGCATTTCAAGCATACTTGATAATTATTTTAATTGTGCATTATTTATGTTCATTAAGTGATAGTTAAATAGTTTTTATTCATGTTGTGTTTTAATTAATATTTTAGGTCTTGAGGCCCTGGAAAGAGCACTTTACTGCTGGGAAGACGCACTTACTGCCTTTAGCAGTGGATTTACCAGCGACCCAACTGCACCTCCTGCTTTGCCATCCAAAGCCGATGCTGCCTTCACACGCGATGTTCAAGAACTGCTCGACCTAGGTTATCAAATTCAAAGCAATGCAGAGCTTCTTTTTATCGACCAGGTTTGATAATATTCATATTTTATTCATTTATTACTATTCATTTATACTATGTGATGTTATATAGTATTTCACGTAACTTGTACACCAAATCGGCTAAATGTATGCAATGTTAAAATGTGTTGTTAGGGCATACATATTTTTTTTTGTTTTGCCCTCATTAGCGGGCGTAAAACGCCTATTTCATGCCTCCTGGGGCACACAATAAACTTTATGCCCACGAAGGCGTGAAATTGGCATTTTAGGACCGCAAATCGAGGCGTAAAATATTTTCCTCCTACTGCTTCAAAAAACAATGTTTGAATCTCAGGCGTAGAATTTTCACCCTCATGAACTTCGAGCCAGTTTCGCCGATTCTATTGTCGAGGCGTAAAACTCCATTTTATGCCCTTGATACAAAAATAACTATTTCAAACCTCTCTATTTTCCTTAAAAATTAACTTTGCTTTATCAGTTTTTAGAGTTTTATATGTTCTTACATTGAAATTTTTTCATTTATAAAAGTTTTAAATATTAACAAAATGGCGACTGTTTTTAAAAAATCATAAAACTTAATGTAAACGACTGGTGGAAGGGCTTAAAAACAAAACACCCAATTTGATCGGCCGCATAAAAATATATCTGTTTATTGGGATCAATCGGTGACGATCCGAAAGTAACTGAAAAAAACCCGTTGGTCACTTTTTCACATCTTAGTTCGACTTTTAATTTTCTAGAGCATTTAAATGGACTAAATAATCATATTATATGTATATAGACATTATAATATTCGAATTACAAATCATTTTATCAATATCGTCACCATTTTGAAGGGCCTTTTACATAATTTACCTAACAGGCCTCCTTTATTTTGAGAGGAACCTCCTTTCGAGTGTGCAGTGGCGTAGGGAAAACCACTTTTATGTGAAAAAACTACGCCCGGGAACCGCAGTCGTTAAAACATCGATTTTGTCCATAAAAATAAAAATTATTTGTCCTCCTCGGTCAGTTCAACCTAAAAAAAATACTTATGCCTCAAATTCTCTTTTTTCACGATGTTTCAGTAATGCTTTATGATTATTTTAAGGCTTCAAAGAAAAAATCGCTCGGGAGGAACTTAAATCAACCCAATTTTTCGATATTGTTGGCAGTTTATTATACACAGAAAAATAAAAAAATCAAGTTTTGTAATGTTTTAAAAAAGTTCCGTAAATAAGGATATAAACCAGTGTCTTGGAAGAATTACCGAATCAATTTAGTGGACATTAAGATACAAAAATTTGAAAATTGACATAATGGCGGCAATTTTGTTTAAAAACAAAAAAAAAACTTATTTTTCTCGAAAATATCGTTTTTTAATTTGTACCCAATTTTCCTAATATTTTACTACCTACTTTTTGTTATAATGGTTTTGGTCAGATTTTTTTCTGGTAAAAAATTGTGGATTTTTCAGATTTGAGCTATACTCTATTTCTGTTAGAAAAGTAAAACGAAAATTTTGAATAAGCAATTTGGAAATCAACACTTTGAAATATTGTCATCAATAAACAATTTTCTTGTATTTCAAGACCAAAAACAAGTTACCGCTAACAAAATTAATTTTTTCAGTACAATAAATTTCCAAAAATGTCTTTTTTTCAGTAAAAACATTCTTACCGATCTGATATCGTTTAAATGCAGTCCAAACACATTGGAAAAGTTTCCTTTACATTGCTTGTCTAAAAAATTAAATTTGTAAAAATATTGTTTTTGAGAAAATCAAGTTTTATTATTTAAAAAAAAACAGACGCCATTTTGTTAATTCAAAATTATGTAAAATTCAAAAATTGCAATGTAAGAATGTAGAAAACGCTACAAAACTGAAAAAAAAAACAGAATATTAAAATGTTGATTATATTAACGAAAATAGAAATGTTTCGTTATTATATTAATGTTTCATTAACGAACAATATATTTTAATATTTCATAAATTAGTGACTTTATTTGGCCTCCATGATTTCATATGGAATCAGTCACACGTTTTATAGCCGTTTTTAGTATGATCGTTCGATGAAATGTGTCTAAAACTGATGTTTATTTATTTTCCCATGTATGTGTTAAAAAATCTAAGAAAGTAACTAACGAAATATTTATATACAATCATTTAAGTTCTTTATCATGGCGCTAGGAGTCACTGGATACAATTCGTTATTTCTCGCTGAGATATTTCGGAGGTTCGCATACACTTGCATTATCGAGTATATTCTGAGATATTTAGAAGTGTGTTTTAAAAAAAAAGGTGTTTATATAAAAAAATTGACGATATTACTGGCGTCTACTAAAAATGAAGATATTTTCATATTTTAAACATTGCGACACTTACGGTAGACACGAAATGTGTTTTGTTCTCAGCCATTTTAGTTGATTCAAGACATTTAGAAAGACATATAGAATCTTAATTCATATAGAAAACGAAAACATAACGACAGTGCTCTAAGTTTGTGATCAAAACTAATCTTTTTTACGGTGCTACTATGTCGAGTTAAACATCAACCAAAGTTAATGTCTAATCACAATTCGAAATTTTCATCGCAGTCGATCTAGATAAGACACCAAGAAATGCTTGTAAAATGATCACGAAAGTCTTCCTTGAAGAGATACATTTCTACAGCGTAGATTTACTTGTGTATTAAACTCGTCATTATTATCAGTTCACGTAAACACAGCGTGACTTTACTTATGGATTGACGCGCCACCTAGTGTTCCTCAAAGAAAGCGGTATCCCAAAGTAGTGTTTTACATTTCTAGTAAAATGTCGATACTGTTTTTGTTTTATTTCCGAAAAATACCACATTTGTATGGTGTAATTTTAATTTAGATAATAAATTATTTTTCTTTTTGAAATGGAATTTTGAACTATTTGGTTTCATGTGCATACATTAGAATCTATGGAATAAACTTATGTATTGCATAAAACATGTTGACAATAGAATCATAGTTTAAAATAAGTAATCAAGTTAGAATTTTATATCATATTTAAAAGAAAAACAATACCGAAATCGAAGTTTTCTGATGGTGTGGAATATTATTAATCTAGGTAAGGCTGCTATCGTATCCGGAAAATAGCGTGATTGCTAATAGGAGCGCTAGGTGGTGTTCCGATCCAAAAATTAAATCGAAGAGCAAACACAGGAAGTGAAAGGTCGCTGAAAAATTTGTCAAAAGAGCAAAGAATATCAAACTTTTGAGATTATTCTTATTCTTGATATCAATGGGCGCTAATATCGGCATTTGATAGAAATATTCAAGGACTTTACTTTTGGATTTGAGCGCCATCTATCGTCTTAAAGAATGAATTTACATTTATTTAATATGTTGTTTTTATTTTATTTTAACGGGACTATATTTAATAGATATATGACGAAATAAACATAAAAATGTAACTAAGGCTTGGTCGGTATCAAATAATTCACCTCGATATATCATCATTCGATTTCCCTTAGAGATATTTCGTCATCAAAAGTTAAGGAGTGGAATTGCCAGTTACAGTTATAAGAATGCATCGTTTTCGAAATATTAAAAATAAATAGATAATATTAATGCCATAATAATAAGTTGATTTTATTTCATTTTTATCAGCAATCAGTATTATTTCGTAATGGTGGCGAAGGTGAGGGAAGCCGCAAAGCATCCACAACTACTGGTACACGATCGACAAAGGTCACCAAGGAAAAACAAGAACCTGCATCTTCCCCAGAATCCTACGCGTCGGCGAAAGATGGCGTAAGAATTATGAATACATTATATTTCGCAAATACAAGACATTCACATATCATATACCAATTCACTTTATGTAAACTCGATTTCGCATGTAATCAATTTAAGTTGTCGCAGCTGGATACAAATAAAAATATTGACGAATGTGGGCAGCTAAATTATACAAATTTTTAAAATGATCTCCTTTATTAGAAACAACAAAAAGTGAATTGGATATTAAGTATAACAGCAGGTGGATTAAATAATTCAAAACGCTTTTAGGTTGCGGATTTACGAGAATTCGAAGAATTTTCAGAATTCTTTCCACATTTTGAACAACAAAAGCTTTACCACGAGGCATTAAAACAATACGAAGACAAAGGAATACATTGCAGGTAAATATACCATTATTCACATTTAATAGTAGATTGTGCAACTAGGGAGCAAAGTAGATTTCGCTCATTGTGAGCAATTTATTTTTCTTCTGGATTAACTTATGTTGGTCCCTAGGAAGAGAAATTGATATTTTGCTCTCGCGATATAAGGAGTAAAATAGTATTTTGCGCCCAGAGTTTAAGAAAAATAATTTTAAACTTGATCCACTGTAAATATTCTATGATAAATGAAACAATTTGCGGTCTAACTATTATACCGTTAACTACTATTATTTCCCAAGAGTTAAAACAGTAGAAAACAAAAAAAGCTTTGAAAATTACATTTCCCTCGATAGACCTAAACATTCGTATAACAACATCATATTTCTGAAATAATTTTTGGTTATGTTCTCCAAAATGTATAAATTTTCTTCATAAATGACATATAGTTATGCAATATAATTGACAAAAATTCTTCAAAATAAAAAAAAAGCGTCGGATTTGCTCTGTTTTTGCTCGCTGATTATTACAATAACAGCATTCTATAATAAACGACAATACCAGCAGTTTGAAGGGTATTTCGCCGAAGGCCAGGGATCCTGGGAATGATTAAAAAATATGCTAGTCATTGAAGAGGATGAGTGAAAAGTATACTTCTCAAGGGCTTGCATACATTATTACGCCGCGGAAATGAGCCTTAAGCGGAGTGCATGCTCCAGCGCTTGAAGAATATTGTTCCAATTTTGCAATCATAAGACAATTTTTCATGACATGCAAATAGCTGGAAAAAAGAAAAGATCGGATATATAATAAAAAATGCACTTCAATTATTCGCAAATTTACCATTATTTCTGGTGAACAATACTGTACAGTTTTTGATTACTTCCAATGAAGATAGAAATTATTGTAAATTTTCAGATTATGAAAAAATGGTGGTGAATAGATGAAACTTTTATTAGGTTGTATTTGTTATATTCCTCAAAATTCAAGATGGAGATTTCTATGTGATTTTATCAACTTGAAAAATGTTATCTGCCATATTCGATCCGCCATTTTGAATAAAAAAGAATTTGACTATACATTCGCTGTCGGCTAACCCGAAAAGACACAAATAACAAATTTTAATCAAATTCTACAAAATTCTTCGACATATTGGATCCGCCATTTTGAATTGTCAAACTCTGATTCTAGATTCGTAATCTGTGATCCGAATAATCCCGAGTAACAAATTTTAATAGGATTGCAGCAAATTTTAAAAAATTCTTCGCCATATTAGATCCGCCATTTTGAAATTCAACAATCTGACTACAGATTCGTAATCAGTGACTCGAAAATCCTCAAGTAACAAATTCAAATCGACCACATGAAATTCTAAAAAATTCATTTGCCATATTGGATCCATCATTTTTAATTTTAAAAATCTGATTCTAGATTCATAATTAATGGCCAAAAAATTCACCAGTGACAATTTACAGCCTTTAAAAATACCTTTTATCGCACTCGAAACATTTTTTATTTATGATTCTAATTATTTAACAATTCCGTCCTTTTGAGTCCGCCATTTTGTATTTCGAAATTTTCCGTAGTGTAGTTTGATAGTACAACTAATTTATCCACCGATACAACTTATTAGCCCCTTTTAAAAAATTGTTATGCAATGGAAAATACTGGCTTCATTGTTATCCAAGTGAAAATACTGGTTTAAATAAAAGAAAATGTGTATTTTTGTTTCATTTTTTACATATCATCCACCATATTGATTTTTCTAATAATTGAAGCAGCTTTTCTGCCTCAGAAACTTAAAGATCGAATCACTAAACTTTAAGAATTGTTCCGAAATCAGCGACCCAAAAAACTACCAAGTACCAAGAATTAAGTGATTTCGTTTGATTTTAGTAAATATTTTTGCATACAGAATGTTCAGTTTTTATTGATGCAATTCTAAATAATGTATTGTCTCAAAAATGAAAAACTTTCTTTTTTAGTACTTCTTTCCACAAGATGAGATTTCTATGTGATTTTATCAATTTGAAAAATTCTATCTGCCATATTAGATCCGCCATTTTTAATTTTAAAAATCTGAATCGGGATTCGTAACTGGACATGAACAGATAACTGGACATTTACTAACTAATGTAACTTGGAATGTGTACCGCTAATGTTAATTTTTGAATGTATTGTTATGCGAATTTTAAAGGTGAATTTTAAAGGTTCCATTCTTTTATTCGCTTGTATACACATAAAAAACAAAAAATTCAAATTGTTGCTCGCAAGTATGAGTCAATTTTTCTCAAGTGGGCCACTAAAAATCGACTGAATGTTTTTTATGTTTATTTTTTGCAGATTGTTAGAGGCTTGTATGGTTAAAATTAATACCCGAAATATTTTTGCACAAAAATTTTCTGTTTGATGTAAATAACTGATGAAATTTCGAACAATGTACAAAAAAAGTTAAGTGACTTAAATTTTTAATTGTTTATTCCAAATTTAACATTTTATAAATAAATGTTGGTTTTCTCTCTTTTTTTTATTATGGTTAATTGGTTTTTACTACTTTAATTTGTTTTTATCTGTGACTATCTCTACCAAATTTCATTAATTTTTATCAATTAATTTATAACTTTATTATGATATTATGATACAACTATATTAAAATTGTTTAAATATATTTTAGGGTATTAATTTTAACATATAACCCACTAAAAATCTTAAAAAAGAACATAAAACGTCAGTAGACAATTTTTGGTGGCCCACTTGAGAAAAATTAACACATTAAAATAGCAAAAAACAAGACAAAACTCATGTAGACAGAATGGGAAACATTTCTTTAGATTAAAAAATCACTAAATGATGAAAAAAGCTTTTCTATTTAATATTTTCCTACAAAAATTCAATTGTGTCCATATGTTTTGCTATAACGGAACTTTTGAAACTTGGAATCTTATCCATGACCTTGACACTGATCTAAAGGTCATGCTCAAGGTTATATTTGGCGGTAAAATTTTACTCTCTTTATAAATTCGCCATAAAAAATAATGGCGTGCCATTTGAAAAAGAAGGCGTTGACCTTGAAAAAGTCTTCAGGTTATTTTCAGGTATCCTAAAATTGTGTATGACATTTTTTCCAAAAATGTAATCCCGCCGAAGTATTTTGCCATAACAGTACTTTTTGGTAACTCTGCAGTTGTAAAAAACACGTCGTTTCAAAAACGGAGAACACAATTTTTTGATGCTTTCTTATGCGTATAAAAGTCAAAAACCAACTTTAGTATGCGTGTCTTTGCTTTCAATTTTTTAATTTTCGTTTTAAATGAAACTTAAAATGCTTCGAGAATTTACTCTTATATGTTTTCTGGTAAATTTTATTGACCTAATGCTAAAAATTTAAAAAGCTATCGAAAGTTAAAATAAGTGATTTCTGCTACCCAAAGGTTTACAAGTTAATCAGAAATATTCACTTTGTTATTTCAATTTTTTATGTGATTTATAAATTTAAACGACATTTTGCTTTAGTTTCAGCTTAATTTCAGCTTCGTATATTTTTACATTTTGAATTGAATTGACCAATAAACACATTTTTATTGCTAAATTTGTATTGGTAATTAAATTTTAGTATTTTGTATTATGTGCAAAAAAAGATCATTGCAATTCGCGAAACTATGTATTCACGAACATTTGTCCTTTTTGTTACATATTTTGACTCTGTGTAAAATTAAAATTGTTCAAAAAAACATAATTGTAGAACAAAAAAACATGTTGCGTCTTTTTAAGAAACCGAATTTAAACGTCTTCATTGTAGTATTTATAAAAGAATTCTCAAAGTCGAGGAAAGTTTTGATAAACTTTTTGGCACCGTTAAACAAGAAAGGGAAAAAGTTGCAAAATAAAACATTTTGAAAATTTAACGTATAAGAAACAATACAGTTTGAAGTAAAAGTGAATACACATTTTTATTATTAAAAGTTGCCTTTTGAGTTTTTTTTAATCGTCAGAATATTCAGAAATCAATAGTATTTTTAAATCGACATAAAAATTCTCTTTTTGTTATATATTTTTACAATTGTTATTTTTTTTAAAGATAGTCAGAACGTTTTTTTTAATGGTCACTGAACTTCTTAATCTAAACTTAACTAATTCTCAACTGAAATTCTTGTTGTTGTTGTAATTAAGATTTCTAACGAATGTAATTGTAAATTCCATAGAGCGACAATTCAGCAGTTTTACACTAAAATAAATATTGCACTTTACATTTATTTCGTAGAAATAAGGAAAGAATTTATATACAAGTGACGTTAGCCAAAATAAAATGCAATTAATATTCTGCTTCATGAAGAAATATAAAATGAATCACTTTGTTATTAAATTGGCACATTCAAAACATAGTTGTTATTCTAAAAATAGTTTTCTCCCTCTGTAATTGTATAAAAGAGGTTAACGTCCTGGAATTAGTAATGTCGTTGACAGTGCATTCCGAGTGTTCCAAATCGGCAAATCGAAGCCGCATTAAGATCAATGTAGATTATAATCAAGTTGCGTAACAACATCGGAGTGGAACGTTAAATAAAGAGATTTAGTCTCTTACGAAGCAATCTTGAGAACAATGTTATATAACAGTTTAAAGAAACGATTTACTAAATTGTTAAATACTTATTAGCATTGTAATTCCTCATAGTGACTGAAACAGCTGATCAAAACACGAAATGCAAGAAGAAATGTGGAAGTAACTAAACGGGCCTTGTTTTTAGATTAAAAAATGTTAATAAAATGACAGTTATTTATAACTTTTACTACTTTTTTTCGAAATGTCTCTTAGAGACCGAATAATGTTGAAAAAACATTTTGCAATAAAAAAACTCATCGTCAGGTCTCCTAAATTAAATCTTGTATCATTTTCATGTTGGTCACATAAAATTGCTTCATCAGTGAAACTGTGGACTTCCCTATGCCATTTTAAAATATTTTGAACTTAAAATTATTCCTTCTATACGAAAAAAGAACGAAAAGTTATATTTTTTTAAAATAAATTAGGTTAGGTTAGGTTAGATCACTGAAGAATCAGAAGAATTGAAAAAAAGTTATCAAAATTAAAATACACACAAAAGTTTATTTATATTTTTCACAAATGTTTCTTTGAAGGATTTATAAAAAAATAAAATATTTAATTACTCGTAATTTATATGAAATACTCTTCATTATGTGGAATTTAGTATAGAACGGGTAATTAAACGATTTTCTAACTAGATTTTATTATTGCAATTCGTGAGAATTGTAGTGTATTACTTTTATAATTACCGGAAATTAAATGGTATAGTAATAAAATAAATAAACGCAAGATCGCTGTCTATGATATATGGAGTAAAGAAAAATAACACAGTAGAAATAGTTTCTAATAACAGCTACATTCAGTTAAATATGGGTCAAATACAGTCAAAAAGGTTTAAATAAAATAATAATCCCGTATATCCAAGAAGAAAAATACTGTAAATATTTGTAAAAAATAGAATCTATAAAAGGAATGGTGGAAATGAATTAAATAGAAGCAATGAAAGTGGAAAAACAAGTAAAAGTGGTGATTTGTAGATAATTATTAATTGCGTTGAATAAATCAAATCTCAAAGAAAGACAGGTTTTTCCCGTTGAATATTTTTATTTGAACTTTTAATTTGTCCACAAAGTTATGATTTATATATCATAAAATTATTAGAAATTCGTTATCTTAATAATCTATTGATGAAATCGCGCCCATCGGTCTCAAAAACCCGCAAATACTAACTTTAATCCAGTGAAATTTGGGGTTTTGACAAGTCATACTACATCCGCCATTTTGAATTTTGGAAAATTGAAATGGAATTCGAAAATGAGAAATATCCCGAGTAACACGTTTCAAGCGATTTTAGTTTTAATAATTTTGACGATTTTCGGAGCTTTGAAGCCAAGTTGTCGGTCGCCATCTTGAAATTTAAAAAAAAGGTCTGTAGAAGCGACATTTTGGATATTTAATTAAATAATTGTTTATAACTGTTTCTACGTGTAATATAAATAGATTTTGAGGTTAATCTCCAAATTCCTTGGAGTGAAATTTCCGTTATTGAGTAAGTGATAAGACCTAACCTAACTTTATTACTTAAAGAACAGGAATATAAAAATATGCATTTTTCATAGCATCTATAATTCTAGAGTGTAGAAACAATATTTTTTTAATTACGCTTGGGGTTTCGGTAAGAATCTGAAATAATAGTTGCATTCTTTTAAAGGAAATAAAAACAATTGTTTATTGAAACTAAAAATACATTAATTAAAGTTACAACAGTTTTCACGGCACATTATTGCTGGCTTTGTTTTGGTAAACATTACAACCAGTGCGTCGAAGAGTCTGTGACGAAACTATGATACTTGGCCTCCTTGTTTGAGCGCCTAAGATAAAGAGGGATTTTTTGAAGGTAAAATGAAAAAAAAAACAAAGATTGGTTGTCTCCAAATCACGAACCAAAACGACATAGAACAATGCGGCGTCCACGATCTTACAGCTTGATGTTTGTATAATAGAGGAAAAATAGGTAGAAAGTACAAAATGAAAAGTTTGTATATTTTGTGTTCAAAATAAGATAATGGACTAAAGTATTCGGGAAACTTGACCTAAATTCTTGCAGAATAATAAACAAATAAGGTCATTCTGTAAAACAACTCTGTGGCGCCTTTTAGCATTACTGTGTTAATTATCATTGTTTGTTCGTATCATTTTGTGTTTATATTTTGTATTGCTAATAAAGACGACTATTATTGACCATGTACCAATTCATGGACTACCATTTATTTACAACCAGATTCGTCCTCGGGGATTTTCTTATCAATCCGGTAGAACGCGCTTCAAGTGGATTTGCACCCCTGCATAATTGTTGCGCAAACCGCCATTTTCGCGTGTTGCGGGGTTGCCATTGTCAAAGGGGCCACAACAATACTTTATCATGTTGTTAATATAGCTATTACACTGCCCTACATGTCACCTTGTGTTTCCGAAGGGATTTTTTGTGCTAAAAATTTTCCAAAATGTGTCAAAATTGTGTAAAAATTTGCATTTTTGGCACCATATATTTTCGTTATACACATTTCGGACGATACAAGTAGGATTTTAAGTTAACCCTTTGAAGAACGATGGTCCTCTCAGGGACCACCTTTTCTGACAGATAATATCATTTATAAAAATTAAATTTTGAGGTATTTAAAAATATTTGTTGGTTTTTCTAGTAGCTAAGGTACTTGTGAACAATATTATACTATTAATATACAAATTTTATTTATTGTAAAAGTGTTATAAATAAACAAACACTAAAAAATGCATTTAAAAAAAAAAGACGTTTTCCACCTTATTTCAGTTTCGATTTTCATGGTAATTTTTACTAAGGGGGTTTTATGGTCACTGATGACAAAGATGGGGTCAGATTTCCAAAATTCAATATGGCAGTACAACAATTTTAAAAATAATTTCCTAGATTTTTGGGGCCCCGAAATACGCATATATAATATAATTTGAATTTTGAAACTCAAAATTTGCTAAAACTATTTTTGAAGATTTTTGAGATTAAGAAATACTGTAATTTAGATGAAAAAGTGTATATTAGATAATATTATTGCCGACTTTGATAGCTTACCCTTGGCATAACCCAGAGCTAACGACGATGGTGTAGTAAGCTTGTATCTCCACTTTTTTGTATACCTTTTTTGTTTTTTTAAATATTTTTTTATACCTTTTTTTGTTTCTTTCTGAATATTTTTTTATACTTTTCTTTTTTATGCTCCTTTTGTTTTTGATTCTTAGCCGTAAAATTTTATGGTCTCGTAACGATTGTGCAGCCTCGAACAGGCTTCAGGGGTCCAATCTTTACTCAGACTCTAAAATTATGAATATTGATCTGACATTATGAATATTGGAAATCCGACGCCACATTCGTAGTCAGCGACCCCGAAAACCCTCCCGAGTTCCCAATTTCATCTCGATCAAGCAACCTTTTCCCAATTTGGTCCGCACTGGTAGTATATTAGGTTAGGTTAGGTTAGATTAGATCTAATTTTTTTTATTATTATTCCGCAGTCTTGGCTCCGCCATCTTAGATCCGCCATTTTCGATATTAAACATTTGAGACCATATTCATAATCAGCGATTTCGACAACTCCCGTGTACCCAGTTTTATCTCGATCAAGTAACATTTTCCTAATTTGGTCCGCCATCTTGGATCCGCCATTTTGAATTTTGAAAATGTGAAGTCATATTCGTAATCAGCGAACCCGAAAACCCCCATGTAATAAATTCCAACCATTTTCCACGTATAGAAAAATGTGTGCTTCAAAGGGTTAATGACACTCTGTATGCTTTTTGCAAGTGGCCAGACACAAAAAATGAAAAATTACAAATTCTACGGCCATTTATAAGTTATAGTTTAAAAGACGAAAAAAATTAACAACGACGTAGAAAACGAGGAATAAAATTGATAAAATTTTGTTAGTTAATGTTTTCGAGGTTGCTGATTACGAATCCGACGTCAGCTTCTTGAAACTCAAAATGACGTGTCCAATATGGTGTAAGAATTTTTAAAAATCGCTGCAGATTAGTTAAACTGCACTTACTTTGAAATTTTCAGGGTTGAATATTACAAACGTTATGTCAGTTTTATTAAATTCAAAATGGCGGGACCAATTTGACGGACGAAATTTTAAATAATTGCGACCAAAAACACAAGGTTAAATGTGTCAATACTCTTTTACCACAACAAACTTGAAATATAGATATGTGGAAATATGGAAATAAGAAAAAGAAATATGAAAAAACGCACGTGTAACATATATAACTTTATTTTTACCGAGAATGCAACACGATAGGCAATTTCTGACAGCGCCATCATTTCCAGTACAAAAAAATACTTCGGAAATAATGTTGCGATAGAAGTAAATTCTTTTTTGCTAGAAAGACGAGGGAAGTAGTGTAAAAACGCATATTTTGACACACTTAACCTCACTTTTCTAGAAAATACGACGTGAAAGGAAAATTCTGCCAACGCCATCGTTTTCAGCACTAAAAATACTTTGGAAATGATGCTGAGATTGTCCAATGTAAATTCTCTTTTGCTACAAAGACAACGAAAATAGTGCCAAAATCGCACATTTTGATGCATTTAATCTTATTTTTCTCTGAAATGTGACGTGATAAGAAAATTCTGCAAATGCCAACTTTTTCATCACGAAAAATCCGTTTATAAACACTAGGTGGCATTTAATTCGCAGAAAAAAAATGGAATTTGCAGCGCAGTGATATAAGTTGTTTTTGTATGTTTCAATGTTTATTTAAGTTCTATATGTAATGTTAAAGATATTAGTATTTAGATAATTAGTATTAATAACTAATAACTGTGGCGCCATTATTAAAAAATTACTTTAACAATGATGAGGTCCTACAACTAATTTGGTTGGTGACTGTAGTCAAGATATTTAATAACTTTTAGAGAATTACAAAATTCAACTAAAATTTAACTGTTTCTGACGTTGTCGAAATACTTCTATATAGTACGGCTTATTAATTTTTTAACTTAACGGTCTACATTACTATATAAATAAAGGGTACAGGATGTTTGGCGCCGGATGTTTTGGCTCAACCATTTTGGCGCCGAATGTTTTGGTTCCGCCGTTGTGGCGTCAGACCTATTTGACCTTGATTTTTGTCGTCAGAATCATTTTAAATCAAAATTCGTATAGTAAAATGGAGGACGCCAAGTGGGGGAGAAATGGCAACGTCATGGAACTAACCTAACCTGTCAGAATTCTGCTTACCCCTAATAATGCCTAAAAGAATGTGACTGCTCAGGAAAATTCTGACGAGGAAATTACTTCCGGCAAATTATATCCTGGGAACCCAATGGGCACGAAGGACCCAAATGTTGCTAAAACGTTTTTTGAATGTTCCAGAAACGTTCCTAAAATGTTAAATGTCTGCAACATGGATGAAACGTTTATAAAACGTTCCGTAAAAGTTGCAGACATTTAACGTTTTAGGAACGTTTCTGGAACGTTCTAAAAACGTTTTAGAAACATTCGGGACTTTCGTACCCGTTGGGAAATAACTTCCGGTCACCGTAAATACTTAATGTCCCATCTGCTTTACTAAAATATTTTAAACTTTACATACATTTCAAATGTTTCGTAACATTCCAGGGGGGGGGGGGGCATATTGATGCCTGCATATTTTGTGTGGGGAGGTAGGGGCCAAAGTAGAAAAAGCGTTACGTGGTTTATTTATGGACAACCCTTTAGCTTCTTAAACACAGCAGTGGGGCCAAAACGGAGGGGCCAAAACGTTCAGTGGCAAAACGTCCAGTTACGATAAATTAACTACAATCCTGGTATAAACCAATAAAATCCATATATATTAGATTTAATTTTTTAGAATGGATGTGTATACATTAAAGTTTCACCATGAAACGTTACATTGAATTAATAAAAATTTGTCTGGAAGGCATCGTGTCTTTGCATTTAAAATAGTATTTAGTTGTTTTTTTTCTATTAATAGTACTGTTACGGTGCCAAATAATATTGTGAGCAACTTACCAAATGCAGCTTCAGACGTCGGTTTATATACTTAATGAATGATCTTCTTCCAGATGAAAATTAATGTCCGCGAATTAATGTTTTTTACAAACTACGGATAAAACGCTAAATGAAAGTAATATAATATTAACATACAGGAAAATATTTTGTAATAAAATCATTTTAAAAAATATTATGTCTTTCTCCTTTACATTTTATTAAAAATAATCTCGTGAATCGAAATTTCTAGGATCACAAGTGTATACGAGTTGCAGTACAAATTTTCAGATACATTCTGAAATACAAGAATATTTCAAAAAAGAAAAATATTCCAGATAATATTTACATAATAAATGTATAAGTATTGTCTAACAAACTGTCTAATGAATGCCCAAAAAAATTCTTGTACGTTTAACAAGAATATTGTACGATGTCTAATAAATATCGTCTAAAAATTTAGCCATAAAAAACATCACGAATATGAAAAATTACATCAGGAAAATGTAATTCAGGGAAAATGTTTGCCATGTCATTACACTTGTAGCAAATGTTTTTGGAATGTTTTCTCTTTGCGCGACTAAATGTTTTTCTTTTTCCCAGCCCATTGACTACAAATTGCATATTGCGGTTTCGAAGTACCAACTCTTCCCTTCGAACTCTGAATTGTTTTCGCATTCATTGTGTTTATCTTGCGGAAATGAACATTTCGATGAAATTCTGATAGAAATAACGTTCGAATGACAATTCGAAACACCACAAAACAAAAGTGGTCAATCTATCTTGATGTACGTGTCGTAGTTGCATTCATTTTTATTCGCCTACTTTTTAATTAATAATAAATGATGTTGAAATGAAATATGGAAAAAATATATCAGTTAATTGGTCTAAAAAATATATTTATGTTAATTAATTTCAAATAGATTTGATTTTACATGTTTACAACAGTTATTAGTCGTAATATTGATAAATTGTGTTATTAATTAATTATCTTTGTAACCCTGATTTTAGTACACAAAAGTTACAGTATTTACAGTACTATACTTATTTTTGGCTGTCAATTTCACTAACATTTTTTCACCGAATCTCTGCGTAAGATACCAAGATTACCTGTAATTTTTTATTACTCATTAACGCCTAAAACCTAAATTTTGCTTTCAATCCATGTTATGATTAATTAAAAATATGCAATTTTGTATTGGAGGTACCGCTTGTTTAGGTTCTTGTTCTCTCTTTTCAATTATGAACTAAAAAATAAATTATACCCTGACTAAAAATAAATATGGCGGTTTTAATCTCAAAAAAACTTAAAAAATTTATTTTTCATTCACATTTGATCGCTTTATCGTCTCGAAAAAGGGTACGTATATAAATGCTCTCAACCAAAAGTGCATAAAATTTGTGTATTTTCGAAATGTGTATGATGGAATTCAAAATTTCAACATGGCGAACCCATTATGGCGTCATATCAATTACAAAATCCTAAAGACAACTTCTATATCTTGCAAATTACCTTATTGTCGTTAGAATCGCTTGAATCTTGTTACTCGGAGGTTTTTGGCGCCCATGATTTCGAATTCGGAGTTAGATTTTCGAAATTCAAAATGGAGGATCTGATATGGTGAGCGCGGAGCTAAAAAAATTCATCGAATTTCTGTGTTTCTTATTACTCGGAGGTTTTCGGAGTCGCTGATTTCGAATTTGGAGTTAGATTTTTGAAATTCTACTAATTAAATATAACAATATGTCAACATAACTCAATTGCCTCTAATTATCGATTCATGATACTGCAGGAGCTAAAAACATCAACGATTTACCTATTTTTCGACGCTAACTTACTGTAGATATCAATACTATTTTTTTTATTCAAGATGAATCAAAGTTTATACATTTTTTTAAATGTAAAAGAAAAAAATGGCTTTTCATAAGCAAAAATTATTTTGCAGAATTTTATTGACAAAAAACTTTGTGTATAATAAAAATTTTGGATATTATGTATATAGAAATTGTATTTCAAGTTTAAGGAATTTAATAACCCTGAGCTGACTTTGGTTTCCTTGTAGGCGGATTCACACGGACTTGGTAAAGTGCGGATCTGATGTAGAATATATGGCTAAAGTCCACTGCCTTCGTCAAGCATATTCCAGATTGCTGAGTCTACCAATAGCGGCAAAATGGATTGCTGACGTTGGACGAGAACTCATAGGTGATCTAATCGCTTTTGCTGATCGGGTATGTATTATTTCATAGTTCATTTACACTAAGAAACGTGACAAGTTTCGTGACAAGATAAACGTTGCAAAGTTGCAATTCTCCGTCGTTGAATTTTAGTAAAATAAATGGAAATATAATATTCCTTGATCGTTATAGTGGTGAATTTATCACAAAACAAAGGATAACGTCTGTGATACGGAAAAATATTTTCTAATACACCAAACTTTTCTGAAATGAAAAATATCAGATAATAAAATGTTGCTTTCTTTGACGATTTACTATTAATTTAAGGATTAACGTCCTTATGAATATAATATAAAATAAACGTATAAATACATAAATAAAACATAAATATATATAACAGATCAGTAGATATTATTAAAGATAAATAAAACATCAACAAATATTAAGGAATTCATGATAAATTTAATCGAAAAGTATAAGAATATATAAATTTTATTCCATTCGATGAGCGCAAGGTGTACCATAATAAACGCGTCCCTGGTTCGTGTCCCGCCGGGGCGTTTTTTTTTTTTTTAAATATTTACAAGCGTTTAAAAATAGACTATGTAAATTAATAGAAAAATATAATGAAGAAGAAAAGTACATTGAGAGACATTATTTACTAATAGTTAATGTAAAAATTGCTAATTTGAAGGCTCTTGCATTAACTGTAAAGTTATAACAGTAATGTAAAGTCAAAAGCGACATGTAACTTTGATATGAAAATACCAGCACTTTCCTGCAATGTTATTGTATATTAACTCGTATATTTTAACATTCAATGAGCGTTCGTTAACTGTTAATAAATCCTACATTAAATATTGTAGTTTGAACTGCGCATGTCAACAATGCGTCGAAAAATTCGTAGAAATCGAATGACTTCGCGTGTGTTTGTTTGTTTATCTCTGTTTCGGCGAAACTGTAAGTACTACATATACTTACAATGTCATGTAATGATTCTAATATTAATATTTAACATTCTTATGTTAACTATTAACATAACAAATTTAACCGAATCTTAGATCACTTTAACTTCAGGAATAAAGAACGTTACCTTAAGATCAAAACCTAAATTCTGTTGGCTTTACTATGAGCTATTACATTAATTGTAAACAAACATTTCTCTCAGTGTATAATGAAAGTAACAACATATTTAGCATATTTAACCCTTTAAGGACGGGAGGGACATATTCCTCCGATTTGACTTTTGAACACCGATTTGAACTTCGATAATTTGTATATAAACGTCTTTGGAAAAATGTTATCTCCCTGGTTTCTAAAATAAAAGTTTATCCTCTTTCAAAATCTTTTAATAAAATTTTGATAAAATGAACCGCCAAAAAGTTACATAAGTTTTTTTTGTAAAAAAACATAGTTTTTTACATGTTCTTTGTTATTAAAACATCACTTTTACCACATATGGCGTTAGGAAACATGTCACGCCATTTCGTGGTGAAATAAAATATGGAGGTGTTTTAATAAAAAAGAAAATGTAAAAAAACATGTTTTTTACAAAAAAAAACGTCTATAACTTTTTTGCAGTTCATTTTATCAAAAGTTTATTAAAAGATTCTGAAAGAGGGTAAAATTTTACGTTAGAAACCGTGGAGATAAAATTTTTCCAAATGCGTTTATATGCAAATTATCGACGTTCAAACCGGTGTTGAAAATGTGATTCGTAAAACACTTTAAAATCAATTTTTTAATCGATGCAATACTGGGTTTACAAAAATCTACATTAAGAATGACAGTTAATGAAATAAGAGTTAACTTATTTGATACAAAAATCCAAACAATTAATAAATTTCAAAATAATGTATTGTTTATATCAACTAAATTTTTGTACCACTTAATTAAAAATAACCTTGAAAAATTGTTCATCAATCTTAAAAAAATAATAAAACGTTTTCGTTACTATAAAAAAAAACAATTTGAAATACATTATACATTTATTTAATTCGGAAATGATTTCAAAATTATCACATGTCAGCTAATTTTCTTTTTAAATATCACGCTCTCTTCAGAAGCCTTTATTACTTTTAAAATTGAAAGGATTTTCCTATTCATCGCCGGAGCTTTAATCGCTGTTGAAAGATGGTTCTCCATCATCGATATCATTTGATTAAAGGATTTCTTTCACGCTCCTTTCTACAAAAAAAGTTTCCTTCATCGCTGGCATTTTGTTGATTGGGTCTTTTATATTATTTATAGAACTTCATTCGGACCAAGAAAATAAAATTTAATTGACAAAATTGGTCAAATTAGAAATAAAAGTAATAATCTATACGCATTTTTGTTAACATCCGAATTTACCTGGTTTTGAACATCTTTACAAAAAAAGGGCAAAAAATGAAGTCAAATATAACTTCTATGTTACTTGATATTTATGTGTACTAAGCAACAAAACTGTACACCTTCCTATAAATAGACACTCCTCTGATTTTTACATATTTTTATTAATTATTTGAACATAAAGTCGGTATAAACTTTGGACATCAGCTGGCAACAAGACACTTGTACACTGAGAGAAAGGAAATAGTTATCGCAACCTTTTTGTAATAGTAAAACGCATAAATCCAAAAAATTGTTGCATTAACTATTTCCATGGTAAACGGTACAATAAAATTGATCCATTTACTACTTTCCGACTGTTAAATCGTTCGTACATAACCTCAAATATCAACTCTAACCGTACATATAGTTAGTTGTAGTACTTACAGAGGTTAAAATCAATTTTACTATTTTTTCGTGGTTCCATTAACACTTTTTTTCTCTCTGTGTTTGTCATATATTTCTGTGATTGAAAAAATTCTACATCACTCATTTCTGACGCGAAATTGATCGAACATTACGAATCTGCGTTTAGAATTTAAGAAAAATACAAATACAAATTACTGCATTCGATTATTTTTAAAAAAGTCGGGTATTTTTTACTGACATTTTTTCCCGCATGATTTTCTCATTGAAATTGGACAAAGAGTTCTCGGTAAAGTAAACAAAATTCGTCCTTGGACCTTAAACTTCAAAATGTACGTGCCAAAATTTTTAATTTCACGATATCTATATCCAAAATGGCGGCTTACTGTAAAAATATTGGTATTATTTCGTTATTTCCGAAAATAATGATTCCAGAACAAGATTTTCTTGCACAACGTGTAACCTTGAGGTAAAATAACATCCCGCATAACAAATTTATTAATCGAAATTATATATTTAAAATGGCGAACCCAAAATGGAGGAAAACATTCTAATTTCTTTTCAATTTCTGCTGTACTTGGTGTAGGTTCCTGCAGTTCCTACATTTCATACACAAATGTGAAGTATGGCGCCATCTACGAAGTCGATCTGCCGCTCTCGCAAATGTTACGAATTATATGGCAAAAACTTAGTAAAAGTGCGATTCTGCCCGTTAAATAAATAAATAAATAAAAAAAATAAAATGAAAAATGTTGATACCTAATAATGGTATATAAGTGCTGTTGGTCTGACGATCACGAATTTTGGGTCCGGTACTTTGAATTTATAAAGTTGAATAATAAATTTGTTATCAAGGACGTTGCATGTCTTAAGATGTCAAGTTATGCAAGAAAATCTTATTTTGAAATCGCCATTTAAAAAAAAAAAAACGAAACAATGTCAACATTTTTACTGCAAGCCTCCATATTGGATGTACATTTCATGAAATTAATAATTCTAGCCCATACATTTTAAAGTTTAAGGTCCGTGGACGCTTTTTCTTCACTTTACCGAGATCTCCTTACGGGATTTTAATTAAAAATTTTTGCTAAAAACAGAATGGTAGTAAAAAAATCCCAACTTTTTGTTCAAATAATTGAACGCAGCGATTTGGATTTGCATTTTTCTTAAATTTTAATTACAGATTCGTAATGTTCGATAAATTTCACGTTAGAAATGGGTGGTATAGAAATTTGTCAGTCCCGAAAATATATGACAAACTTTGAAAACTTCCATGAAAAAATGTCCGTTTGGTCATTAACCCGTTTCGTCCCAAAACGACCAAATTTGTCGCTGATTTTTATCCCCCATAAGTTTATGGGTATCTTCTAAATATTGTTATGAAATGTAAGTTTCTTATAGTTTTGTGGTACACTCTTTTCTCAAGAATCTCAAGTCCATTTTTCGATATCACTTTCTAATTTTTAAATACAGATACTTAAACGAAACCAAACGCAGAAAAAAGCGAAAACTTTTTCAGTAAAGGAAGGACTACTGCCCGTAGCTTTGTCATTAAATTTCTTTATCAATTAACGTCCAATTTGTATCGAAAGTCCTATGTAACATTACACTGTAAAAAGTGTTGATGTAAATTTACCACGAAAATCGTAGGACACAAAAATACCACTGATAATCGCAGGAAAGTTACCGATACCTGGTAAAGTATAAACTGTTCAATGTAAAATTTCTTTGAAAAGCGGTGTAAAATTTCCGTGGAGCTTGTAAATGTACAGTGATTTTCTAAGGAAAATTACACAAACAATGTAAAATTTTTTACAGTTTCTGATGGAAAATTACCATAATTATCACTGGTATTTTTGTGTCCTATATTCTTGTTGTAAAATTACAGTTTTATTGTAATATTACTTTATTTATGGTAAAACACCTTCAGAAATCGCTGGAGAACTACAACAAATGTGTAATTTGTCCACGAAAATCGTTGTAAATAATTACATTACTGAAATGTAATTTTACTTCCCACTTTTTTCAGTGTAGGTACCACCATTCAAATAACTCGGATGAAAGACAATCATTCGTGCTAAAGAAACCTTCATAAATTATACAAATAAATCAAGGAAGTAAATTACAAAAGATTGAAATCGAATTTACAATTGAAAATAATATAAAAACTAGTTTAGAACACATGTTACTGATCTGTTTATTATGAAACGTGTCTAGTTGACAATAAGTTCTCGTGATTATACCGAAACAAAAACCCGCCATTGCTTACTAATTGAGAGTCAAACAATAATTTCCAAGAAATAAACAGAAAAATGTTTTCATATTATTGTTGACATACGATAAATAAAAAATCCAAGTGTTTAATTGCAATTTTGTCACTGTATTTTGCGATTTTTTTGGGTTAAATGCATATGTTTAAGAAAAGCTGCAATATCTTTTTGTCGATACCGAAAAAATCATTAAATTATGAAAACAATCGAGTTAACGCTATTTGTTACGAATTAATAAGTATTGTTGATTAGCGGCCAATGATCTTTGTTTTAGCTTCGAAAATAAATATTTTGTTATTTCTGTGGTGTTTTCCTTTGAAGGGTGTCCAAAACACAATATATATTTTTTTAAAAATACCATCATTTTACTAAATGGCTGATAAAATATTTTTTGGTGAATGAATCAACTTAGTTTCTTTACTAACAGTTAGCAGAGACCTATACCATGTTATAGGTATGCGTATATTTGTATAATATGTGTTTAATAAAAAAAAAGCGGACAAAAAAATCTGCCTAAACACATGGTGTAACCATGCCTAAACATAAATGAATCTTTCTTTCTTTTCTGACTCTTTCGTAAGTGAAATGTTCTTTGATTTTGTAGAATTTATTTATTAATTTTGATTTGTGGTAACTTAATTTGAGATTGAACTGAGTATCTTCACTAAAAAAGTATTTTTCGTAAATAGAGGCTGGTAATTTTTGGATTATTGTTCTCCATATATGTAATTTTTGTGCTTTTAGAATCGTAATTTCTTCTATAATATCTTGTATCTCTAGTTTTAAAAGTTTGAATTTGTAATCTGTAATTAGGTCTTTATGTTTATTAATTTGTATGGGTGAGTGAAAACCGGTATTATGGGAAAATGCCTAAACATAGATAGAATTCTTTTACAACTTAGTTGTTGCTGATAATTGTTAGTATTTGTTGAATGAATTAGTCACTTTTGAAATTCATTTAATAAAACTGTGAGGTTGAGTTTTCTAATCATAACTAAATCATATTAAAATTTTTCCCAAATATGGTCGAAACGAACAAAAAAATCATTTCGAAAACTATTTAGATAGGTAAAAAAGTATATTTTTGAAGCATTGACTTCAGAAAAGTTTGGTATATTTATTAACCCCTTCAGTCGCAGGCGGACACCAGTGATCCACCATGATTTTTGAACATTCATGAGAAATTTTCGATTTTGTTGTTTTGGGCCTTCTTAAAATTCCAAAACGCGTTAAAAAAATAAGCATATTGCATAATTCTACTACACTGGTACTAAAAACCTTATTTTTCATAAGAAATTCGTGTAAGGACGAAGTATTATCATTTTTGACATTTGGAATAAATGTTTCGAGATTACTGTTTACGAATGAGATGTGATTTTATAATTCAGAATGGGGGATCCAATATGGCAGACAAAAATGTTGAAAAAGTAGTTTTTCCTGATATTAGTACATGGGGTTTCTTGACGTTGAGTTTGGTGACTGATTTTGAAAATTTAAAATGGCAATATTATATGTCATTATAACAAGTGCTATTGGATTAAGAAAATATGTCTCTTGAACGTCTTCATAAGCTCTGTGTTTCTTAGTGAGTATCAAAGAGTCACCTAAATAAACTTATACTATAAACACCTAACCGACATTTTGTTACGGCAGGATATTTAATGGTTTGTCTGCGATCGACTTGAATTCTTGTTAATTCCAAGAATTTGTTTAACGGATCATATACTCCAAAAGTACCAAAATCAAATCATGTAAAAAAGAAAATTTGACAACCTTGTATTTAAAAGAAACGCTATTTATAAAAAAGTTCTTTTATTTTTCAATATTTTTGTCGGCCATATTAGATGCGCCATTTTGAAATTTGAAAATCTGACACGGCATTCGTAGTCATCAACTTCAAAAGCATCGATATACTTAATGAAAAGAAAATACTATCGCTGGAAAAATGAGTGGCTGAAAGGGTTAAGAAAATATTTTTCTGTGTTATAAACGTATATTTTAGAAACGATAAAATATGTTGTGAATAGTAAACCAAAATATCTCTACCTGTCAATTTCAACGATTACAAATGACTTCGCGCAAGAAATTGAAATCTCAATTTTACGAGGATTTGGAGGCCCATAAAAATCCAATTAGGCGCCTTACAAACGGCTTTTATTTCTTTTTTGGTTTACAATTCACGGTTTTCTCATTTCCATCGACAATGGAGGTATTGAAAGAGTATTGTAGAAACGCTTGTCTCTGTGCCAGGACCCCAAAGACTACTTGACCCATTACGAGCGCATGCTAGACTTTTTGCACGAGGCCGGCAATCACGCCACGATGCAGGAGGAACTTCTCGCCCGGGGGGTGAAGTGCATTAATTTTTACGACGTACTCATCGACTTCATTCTCCTCGACGCTTTCGACGAGGTTGACAAACCACCCTCATCCATCAAGGCGATTCTCCAGAACAGGTGGATCTCGGCGAGCTTCCGCGAGACGGTAATTATTCATTAAAATCCTACAAATAACAATACAATTTTTCAAAATGTTATCTGCACTTTCGTCAGGCGACTTTCAGTCAACATTTTTGGTTCAAGAATGACTGAAAGATTGTCTCAGAGATGATTAAGAGTGCCATTGGGCCAAAAAGATACAAAAATAGAAGAAAATATAAAAATTGATTGAAAAAGATATTTTATAAAAGTACTAATTAGTTTCATGTAAGTGTCAAAATATTCACAGTAAACAAAAAGGGATTGAATTGTCAAAAAATATGCAGAGGAAACTAAATTGAATTCCTTTAAATTTCTTTTTTGACAGTTTTCAAATTGGTCCTTTCAATTCCTTTTCTTTTACTGGGTTTAGTCTTTATAACTTTCGTTTCATGTTATAAATTCAGATTTTTTTTTTATTGAACTGGATTCGCAGAGATTGGTATTCTACTTTTTGGAATTCGTAGCATTCACCGTTATTTCTATTTTCGATGGTATTTTTTTATTCAAGTGGGTAGTTTGGGATTAACATGAGTCCTATTTTCTGCATTCGGCAGAATTCAATATTTTCATAAATTATTTTTGGATTCCCAAGGATAAGATTTGGACAAATCACGATTTCCCTATTGGCCCGAGTCGACGGAAATTGGACCGACAATCGACGATCGATTTGTGCAAAGAATTGACTCAAAATTGACTGAGGGCCGGAGATATTTTTAGTTACCTTTCGGTCGACTTTTTCGATTGTCTACCAAAAATTGACCGAAAGGTACTTTTTGTTGTCGACGTCAAACTTTCATCAGTCGATTTTCAGTTGTCTTTTACAACGTTGATCGAATATCGAAAGTTTATCGAAAGGTATTTATTTTATTTAGTCGATAATCAGTAGATGTGGGAAAATTCCGTGAGTCGACGCTAAATTTTCATTGGTCGATTTTCAATAGACTTTTGACCGATTCAATTTCAAATCAGGCAGGGGTAAAATGTTGACTCCTGACAAATTGTTTTCCATGAAATATGTTGTTCTTTAGGGCAAATAAGGAGACCCGTACTTTTTGGTTTTAAGAAAACGAATTTTTTTCAGAGTTATACGCATTTTAAAATCAGGAACGAAAATCCAAAAAAATAGAGTATAAAACTTTTGAAAAATGGTGTATGTTCTAAAGTTTTTAATATTTTACTATTTTTCCTCGTGCATATGACTGTGTTGTTGGTACTTTATTGATATCTAATAATGAAATTGACAAAAATTGAAAAATAACAAAATGGCGTCCATTTTTCGAAAAAAACTATATAGTCAATTTTCTCAAAAACATCATCTTTTTTTTCTTATATTTTTGTTTATAGATTACTGGTAATATTAGTCACAATATCTGAGTAGTATCACGTGCGCTAAAAGACGCTACTCGGCTGCAGAATTTTTGTTTGTTTTTAAGGTAGTTAGACCCCAGAATATCATATGTTGACGAAAACTATTTAATAACGTTTCGAAGAATTTAATTTCCATTATGAAAGATATTGTTGAAAAGTTACAGCATTTTTCTTCTGGAACAAAAAATTTAAATGTGCAACAATAATTTGTTAAGCCACTTTTGTTATTTTTTCAAATTTTTTCTTCTCCGCTGTTAAGAATTTTTTAAAAAAGAACGGATTTTAACGTATGGCGGCTTATTTTTTAGAGTAAAAAATTCTCTACAACTTTTCCGTAGGTATTTTAAAATTTCTGAAGCCAACGATAAATTATGTTTATTTATTTCAAAAAAGAACTGCTACTTTTAACGAATTTTTAGTAATTTTCATGATCAGACAAAGAATCTTTAAAAACTTATGCGGTAAAGTTGTAGAGAATCTTTTACTCTAAAAAATAAGCCGTCATTCGTTAAAATCCGTTCATTTTTAAAAAATTTTCAACAGCGGAAAAGAAATAATTTGAATCAATTACAAAAGTGACTTAACAAATTATTTTTGTACAATTAAATTTTGTTTTCAACAAGAATAATGATTTCACTTTTCAACAATATTATTAATAATGCAAATTAAATTCTTGGAAACGTTATTAAATATTTTTCGTCAACATATGATATTCTGGGGTCTAAACACCTTAATTTAAAGTAGAAATTTTTTCAGGATAGGACATATTTCGTTTTATCTAAATTATTTCAAAAATGGAATACGTCAAAAACGTGACATGCAATAACCCGACATCTCAAAAATCCGACATTTTCATGACTTTTGACGTATCGGTTTCTTTCAAGTGATTTTTCATATACATATTGACGAGTTTTTGAATTGTCAGGTCGTTGAAGTATGAAATTTTTTAGGAGTCCGGTTTTTGAGCCAAATTAACTACACAAAGAAAAAGGTATGCCGTGAATTGCGTTAAATTTGAAATTAAAAAGTTACTAGTGTATTGAAAAATATTATATTAAGAACATATTTGAGACAAAGATAATAAGGCAGCATACCAAAAACCCGACACGCCAAAAACCCGGCACCTAAAAAACCCAACATGTTCACACAGAGAAAAGTGTTTTTTTTTACCCAGTATTAGAATTCTTATGCCCCGTAAAAGATGCCATCTTTCTATTACCTGTTAAAAGACGAAGATTTTAGATTATTCTAACCAATATGTCAGTTTATTTTAGCCTTTTCTCTTTAACTAAAAGCAATTTTTGTTTTTGGAAATTTATCTAGCAAATTAAAATATTAAAAATGCCTTCTTTTAGTCATAATAAAGCATTCTTTTAAAATAGGAGAGTTTAATACAGTTTCGTATAACCTGTCAAAAACAAATGCTGAAAGACGGAGGATTTTACTAGTTATAATATTCCTTTTAAGGGCTATAATACACTTTTTAAAAGCTAAGGGATAGTAACTGATAAAATACACTTTTCTCAGTGCAAACCTAGTACATCGAAAACTTGACAATATATAACAAAAAACTGAAAAGAAACTGATACGGCAATAGTCATAGAAATGTCGGTTTGTTGAAGTATCGGGTTTTTGAGATGTCGGGTTATTGCATGTCACGTATTTGACGTATTCCTTTTTTGAAATAATTTAGATAAACCGAAATATGTCCTATATTGAAAAAAATTCTACTTTAAATTTAAAAAAAAAATCTGTAGCCGAGTAGAGCCTTTTAGCGCACATAACACAACTCTGTAAAAAAAATGTAAGAAAAAAAAGATGATGTTTTTTAGAAAATTGACTTTTTAGTTTTTTCTAAAAATGGTCGCCATTTTGTTATTTTTCAATTTTTTTCAATTCCATTATTGGATATCGATAAAATACCAATAACACAATCATATGCATGAGAAATAGTAGTGAAATATTAAAAACTTTAGAAAATACAGCATTTTCAAAAAGTTTTATACCCTATTTTTTTTATTTTCGTTCCTGATTTTAAATTGCGCATAACTCTGAAAAATATTTTCTTGAAACAAAAAAATATGGGTGTCCTTATTGGCCCTAAGGACCAACATACAGTGGCCCTCCATTTTAACTTTTCGAGTCAAGGAAAATGGCTGCTTCTTCCCTTATTTTACCGCTTCCCCTCATCCTCACCACTGGCAGTATGAGAGAATAAAAACAGAGAGAGGAGATTTACTGGCGTCTTTTGAACACTTTCAAATGGCAAATGGTGGGGGAACTCACGAGGGGAAGAAGTTAAAATAAGGGACGAAAGAAAGTTAAAATAAAGGACGCAGTTAAAATAATAGGAGTTAAAATAAGGGGAGGGACACTGTATTGCATGGAAAACAATTTTCGAGATGTCAACATTTTACCCCTGCCCGATTTGAAATGGAATCGGTCTTTTAAATGTAATTGGTAGATTTTAGAAAATTGACCGAAGATTTATGCAAAAAATTGTCCGAATATTGACCGACAATTGACCGATCGGTTTTGTATAGGTCGACATTAATTCGACCCAATATTGACCGATTTCTGTTGAGTTGACTCTAAATCGACTTAAAAAACGGGTCAACCTGGGCTGATATCTTTTTGAATCCTTCTGAATCCCACTCTCAATCCATTTTCGATTACTTGGATATTACAAACACGAAACACAAGTTATAAAAACATTTAAATGCATGAATGAATCCAATTAGTACCTTTAATAATACATTTAATTAAGAAATTATCTTTGTTTTTTTTTTATCGTAAATAGATAATTTGTAATTTTAAAATACAAACCCTTTTTTTTTTTTATTAATTTGACTTTTTTTACCCTATTTTAGTATTATAACTCTTACTATTTTTTTGCATTATTGATGACGATCATAAAAACCACTAGTAATTTCTTTTTTTTCCCTATATCAAAAGCAACTAAAAATTGTATCGATGAGAAATAACAGATGTTTTTTATAATTTTATATGGTTGAATGTTTACGATTAAATTTTTATGTAAATTATGAATTTTAATGGTTTTATCTGACATGTTCCATCGTCCTGAACGCTATAAATTGAATACAGTAGCCCCCCAATATTTGCCTTCCTAATACAGTAGTCCTTCCCTTATTCTAATTTGTTCTCTTCTCCTATGCTAATATTTCCCCTCACGCATTCTCCCCACTGACATTTGGATTTTCTAAATACAAATAACGGCGCATGCGTAACAAAAGAAAAAGAGACAAAAGTGTGACAGCAAATCTAAGTAGTGGGGAGAGGGGAAAATAAAAATAAGGGTAAAAGCTTCTTGCCTGACTGGACAAATTAGGTAGAATAAGGGAAGGACTACTGTATTTACTACCCCCGATATTTGCCATTAGGTCCCTCCCAATATTTGCCTTACCCCTCGCTTGCTGTTCTTCACCACTTCTCACGGACCGGTACAGTAGGACCTCTCTTATTCTAATTAGTAAAGTTTTTCAAGATGGCGCCGACCTCTCTTATTCTAATTTTCCCCTCACCCCCACTTACTTTGCTTGCGAGCTTGTGATTCGTGGACAATATTTTTCGTTGACTTTTCGTGTGATAGTGGGGGAATGATTAAAATAAGAGAGGCTGGACAATTAGAATAAGAAAGGCAATTAGAATAAGAGAGGTCCTACTTTAATTCCGTGGCGACGTCACGCATGCGCGATGTAGGAAAGGTTTTGACGCGCATATGGGGGGAAAATGTCTTCCCCTCATTAGACAAATATTGGGAGGGTTTGAAAACGACATATAAGACGGACGAGGCCAATATTGGGAGGAGGGCACTGTAAATACACAAAAATTTAAATTTAAAAATTAAATACTTCAAGAACACACTTCAGAGAATTTTTAATAATTAATTCGGATTTTAAGTGCCAAAATTTAACATGGAACATTTTTAATAATTGTTTAATTTTATTATCGTTAAAACTATCAAATTTATTCCTATTCATAATTTATTTCATTCTTTCTTACAATATTTGTACATTTCGTGTTATTGCGATGACTAGAGTACAAAAGATAATTAAATTGTAAGAAGTTATTTATTAACCCTTAAAGCGCCATCCTATATAAAAATAACACAAAGTGCCATGTGGGGGGTCGTGCGAGACCCCAATCCGAAGATAATATCGTCCTGCGCAGACAGTTTTCGTTATTTCGTTTCAATAAAATTACTAAAAAATAAAATATAAAAGTGACGTTTTTTACAAAAAAAAATCATAACTCAGCCAATTTTCAATATTTTTTCCTAAAAATTTAACTTGTGCCTCTTGAAATGTAGCTCTTTAAGATAAAAAATGCTGTAAAAGTGCAGTTTTAGAAGGGAAAAAATGTAATATTTATGTGTGGGGTCTCCCAGTACCCCCAGGGCGCTTTAAGGGTTAATAATGAAATTTTCATGTTTATTTACACTCTATAAACCGACAAACGTAAAAGATGATACTATTCAAAATTTACTTAAAAGATTACAACTACAAGTAATTTTTTTTATATTAAAAAACTAATCTCGGTTAGAATTAGACTTAGCTCGAATTGAGTGTGGAGAAATCAAAAGTGATGGTTTTTAAAAATAAGGGAGGGAGGGAGAAGGAAAGATTTTAGTGGTGGGGAAGAGAACGAATAGAGGAAGTGAAGGAATACAAATATTTAGGGCATGTGGTAACTAGGCCTGGAGGGGAAAAAGAACATGTGAGAGAAAGGGTGAGAAAAGCTAGGGTGGCAATGGGATGGGTATGGAGCTACGGAGAGAGGAAATTTACAGGGGATGTAAGGTGGAGGTTAAAACTGTTTGACAGTATAGTGAAAGGGATTTTATTTTATGGAGTTGAGATATGGGGATACAAAGAATGGAAGGAGGTGGAAGGGCTGCAAGAAAAATACCTCAAGTGGATTTTAGGGCTGGAAAGAGTAACACCGGGGTATATAGTGAGAGAAGAATTGAAAAGAAATAAATTGAGGGTGGAAGTGGGATGGAGGGCGGGAAGGTTTGAGGAAAAACTGGAGAAAGGAGGAGGAGCTGGGTATGAAATGCATGTTGGAGAAAAGGAAGGATGAAAGAGAGAATAATAGGAGTGAATGGACAAGAGAGAGTGTTGAGAGGGGGAATTATTTATGGAGAGGAGGTATGAGTGAGGAAGCTTTGAGGAGAGAATAAATGGGAGGGTTTGAGGGAAAGAGATATAGAAGTGGATGAACAAGAGAGAGGGGAGAAAGTGAGAACGTCTAGGTCATGTGTGAGTTATGAAAGGGTGAGTTGGGTACCAACGTACAGTAGTCCTTCCCTTATTCTAATTTTCCCCTCTCCCCCACTACAGTAGTCCTCCCCTTAAGGTTACTCTCCTTAAGGTTTATTCTTCCCGTAAGGTTTAAAACTTTCTTCCCTTATGTTTTATTTTTCCCCTGACGGCCTCTCCCACCACCAGACATTTTGTTACCGCCTGTGAACCAAACGCAGGCGCGCAGCGTGCAGTCGAGCACGAAAAACTCTGGTAGTGGGAGTCAGGGGAAAGTAAACCTTAAGGGAAGAAGCCGCCATCTTGAAAGCTAAAATTTAAACCTTAAGGGGAGGACTACTGTACCTAGATTTGCTGTATCACTTTTGCCTCCTTTTCTTTTGTTGCGCATGCGCCGTTATTTGTGTTTATATTGTATTTATAAAATCCACATGTCAGTGGGGAGAACGCCTGAGGGGAAATATTAGAATAAGAGAAGAGAAAAAATTAGAATACGGGAAGACATTAGAATAAGGGAAGGACTACTGTAATAGATGCGGTGGAGAGAACGCGTGAGGGGAAATATTAGAATAGGAGAAGAGGAAAATTTAGAATAAGGGAAGACATTAGAATAAGAGAAATTAGAATAAGGGGAGGACTACTGTATGTACGAATCTGTAAGAGAAATGAGGGGAAAAGATTGGTGAGAATAGCGAGGTGGAGATGCGGGAACGAGGAGAGGGGGAATAGGTACTGGATGGAGGAGGACGAGAGAAAGTGCAGATTGTGCGAGAGGGAGAGAGAGAATGTCGAACATTTAAGAAACAACTGCGAATATGTGAGGGAGAAAGGAGAAAGGTATGGATGTATTAAATGAGGATGGTAGGGGAATTGGATGGATGGAGATGATAGAACTAGTAAGAAGAGAAAGAGAGAGAGAGAGAGAGAGAGAGAGAGAGAGAGAGAGAGAGAGAGTAAATGATTAAGTAATTGATATGTTATAAAAAACTAACTGTATTAAATAAAAAATGTAATACTATCTGTATTAAAAAACTAACACACAATTTAATACATTTTTCAAGGCTATCGGCACAGCAGTCTGGTCAGTTTTAATGGGCAAGCGACAAATGCTAAAGTACAACAAAGGATTCCTCGCACATTTTTACTCGATCTCCGAACAAGTGACACCAGTACTAGTTTGGGGCTTTTTGGGTCCAGAAGGTAGCCTTCAATCAACGTGCCATTATTTCCGCGACCAAGTAGTGGAATTTTTATGCGACATTTTCAACTTTTTTAAAGTTCGATACACGAATGTCGACAATCTCGCCGAAGACGTACTACGCGAAATGCAGATACGTGTCACAAATATCAATAAGAAAATGGATTTAGAAAATAATTGTTAGATAGGTAAGCAATGCCGATGAAAATGTATTCGTCGTAGCATCTCGCACAGCTTGGGACGAAGCTGAGTGTCCGATAGTCACTGCAGTACGTAGTCAAGGCTAAAATTTTACAAAGAAGTTGATCTTCGACAATGGACACAACAAATACTTTTCACAAGCGAAAGTATTTTTAAAAATATGGATTTGAACGTGGCCAAAATCGAATTAAATTGTTTACGATTGTAAACTTGTTCATGTTTTTTTGTCGTTAGCAAGAATATACAAACAAAATTCGATGTCTATAATGATTCAGGACAAATCGATATTTTTATTTATAACTTTCCTGTTTTTTTAATGGAAATCGTGTACATTTTAATTTTTAGATTTACATCACTTAGATTTATACGTACGTATTCTGCATGTAACGCAGCGCTATTTATTGAAATTTGTCTCGATGCACAAAGTTGGGATCGAAATGAAGATTTCGCAACATTCCGGTAAGAAATATTCTTGTTAATGCCAAACGACACCGAGTGTTTTTTATGGCAATTTTTAGAATATTTTTTAAAGATCGATTTTTATTCGAATTGCATGATTTTTACAATTTTTTCTTCCGTTGTGTAAAGTTACCTGTATATAATTAAGATTGTAATCGTCCACTTTTTTTGTACGCAATGTGTATAATTTCTATTCCTTCATTTTTAAAGAAATAAATTAACTTTATTAGCGAAATGGTGTTGTTTAATGACAGGTTAATAAAAATGTTTTATTAACAAATGTAAGTTTATTTAAAATTACATTTATTTACAGTAATACTTTTGTCAGCTTTCTAAAATTTCATAACCTTAAACTTAATTCTTGAAAAACTTATTCTAAATTGCACTTGCAATTCTCTTAAATAAATTATTTTAAAAAACTACACTATCTTTTAATAATCCTAATTACATGCTAGAATTTTTACAGATTAATCATAACCCATAATAGCTTCATCGTCCGACGATTCTGCAGACGTCGAACTTTCATCCGGCATGATGTTAGTGATGTTATTCCTCTTTTTGTATTCGGTGAAAGATTCTCTTTCTGTAAAGTAAAAAACATTAATCGAATGTAATCGTTTATAATCGTTTACAAAGAAATTACCTCTTAAATCGGTTAGGGGATCGTCCCATGGTTTTTTTACTATATGGTCCGGATCGATTGTTATCAACAAACTTTTTTCAGGAATAAACCTTAATCGAGGCCATTCTGTCCCTGCAATAGAGAAAGTTCTTATTAAAAATTAATTTTTTGGTAATTTAGTAACAATTTAACAAAGTCGTACATTTATGAGCTTTTATTAGGAAAATTTTTATTTCCCGAAATAAATTTGAATGTAACGATTCTTCTGCGATTACCGTCCCAAATAACCGGAAGGATAAACAATATTTTTCTTCGTCTAGTATTGTGCTGTAACAAATTAAAGATTTCGTTAACTTATAATAAAGTGAGAATTTGATTTACGAAATTGATTATTGACGAAAGAGAAATGAAATCGTAAAGTCTTTTTTATAATTTCTAAACACAGTTGAATCGTATGACGATTTCAAATGTTTTTACGACTGTGAATTTACTCGATTGATCGAATAAGTTGATTTATTAAATGCGAATACTTTAACTTACCTAAAATGTAAAGTGTCCATTCCAATTTCAAGAAAATATTTTTGGACATCCACCAACATTATACGAACAACAACAGTTCTGTCTGTTTGATACCACAACACTTTTGGTGTTCTAATTTTACTAATTAGACGCGGACAATCCTTTAGATCTGGTTCACTCTCTGGTTTTTCAGACATTTTTAAGGTTTTGAATGTTTTTGAGTTTAAACGAACACGTGCGTGTCCTTTGTACTAAATGTGAAGGTTTTAAAATGTAAGAAACTTTCTATTTTAGGGTTATACCGGCAAAAACTAAACATAACCTAACAAATCGTAAATATTTTCATTCTTTGATGAAATTCTTGGAATACGGATCATTTTACAGGGGAGGTTAAGTTTCTAGGAATTTTTAAAATATGTGTTGGTAAAACATGAATAGATATTGTAATATAAAAATAACTGGGAATCCTTCGATTGTTAAATTTTTGAAAGTTTTTTTTTTAATAATTGTAAAAGAAGTTATTAATTTTCTTCTTTTGGTTCTGATCATGTTTTTGTTATTATTAACTTTTTTACAAGTTTTAATTTAAACATTCAGAATTATTAAACATAAAGAAACCAATATTCAAAAAACCGATATTAAAAAAACCGACAATCAAGAAAACGATATTCAAAAAAAACGACAAGCAATAAGCCGATGGTAGAAAACGCGAATTGTCATAATAATGATATTAAAAAACCGACAATAAATAAACCGATATTCATGAAACCGACAATAAAAAAACTGATATTCATAAAACCGTCAATAAAGAAACCGATATTTAAAAAACCGACAGGCATAAAGCCAACGCGTCAAAAAACCGATGGAAAAAACCAATTGTCATAATTACAATATTAAAAAAACCGACAATCAAGAAATCGATATTTAAAAAAACCACAATCAATTCTTTGATAAACAATTCTTGGAATACGGATCATTTTAGAAGGGGAGGTTATGTTTCTAGGAATTTTTAAAATATGTGTTGGTAAAATATGAATTTTAAAAAAGTAACTGGGAATCCTTCGATTGTTAAATTTTTGATAGTTTTTTTTTATAATTGTAAAGGAATAACTTTCTTATTTTCTTATTTTGGTTCTGATCATGTTTTTGTTATTATTAACTTTTTTACAAGTTTTAATTTAAACATTCAGTTTTTAAATAAATTAATCAAAACGGTGAAGGATTTTATGTATTTTTCTAATGATCGTAAAATGAGTACATTTTTCAACGTTTGATTTTCATATCTTCTAGCAGGAACGTTATAAATGTTTCATTAAAAATTTAAGTGTTTATGCTATCGTTAACCTTCAACAAAGACGCAGGTTCTTACGCACATGATTTCTTTGTTTTCGCACCTCTTTGTCGGGGATGATTACTATATTTCCTCGGAAACTACTAGAAAATATGGTAGTTATCGAAGGAAATGTGCTCGTACTATGTAGCAAGTAGTTTTGTAATTATTATATATTATAATTAACTAATACCATTTCAATTCAATAATATTTGCAAAGTTTTGTTGTTGCAACCACAATTACGAAAGCAATTTCATTGCCATTAAGTCGATTTGCTATGAATCGCTGACTTAAGAACAATTAATAAAATAGTACAGTTAAATTAGAATTGCAAGATGTTTTTTGTTGTTACTTCGAATCGTGATTATTTTTAAATAAATCAAGAAATGTTTATTTGGACATTTTTTCGATTCCATTAATTTATTGGTTCCATTAATTAATTTTTTGGTTTAACTTTAATGAATATAGACAGAAGTCTATATATTTAGAAAAATTAATTTATCATCAGGCGATTGAAAGAGATTTCATGTGTAAGGGTCGAAAAACTGACAAATCAAAAAGCCGACAGATCGAAAAACCGACAGTCAAAATACCAACATTCAAAAAGCCGACAGGCAAAAAACCGACACGTCAAAATGCTGTCAGTAGAAAAACCGAATTATCATAATATCGACTGTCAAAAAACCGATATTAAAAAAAAAAACTACAATCAAGGAAACTGATATTAAAAAAAACGACAGGCAAAACGCCGACATGTCAAAAAGCCGATAGTAGAAAACACGAATTTTTATAATAGCGATAGTAAAAAAACCGACAGGCAAAAAGCCAAAGCGTTAAAAAACCGATAGTAGAAAAAGCGAATTGTCATAATAAGGATATTAAAAAAACCGATATTCAAAAAACCAACAATCAAGAAACCGATATTAAAAAAATCAACAGGCGAAAACCCGATAGTAGAAAAAGCGACTTTTCATAATAACGATATTCAAAAAACGGACAATCAGTAAGTACATGTCAAAAAACCGAATTACAAAAATTCTAAACATGGAAAAAGTCGGCATTTAAAAAGCTGACATTGCTGTTTTCATGAATATTACTGCTTTATGAGTCATTGGCTTTTTGTTTGTCATGGCAGTCATCGTTTTTGGAATCTCGGTTTTTTAAATGTCGATTTTTTAAATTCGGGTTTTCGACATGTGCCCCAATCAAGAAACCGACATAAAAAAAAAAAAAAACGACAGGCAAAACGCCGACATATCAAAAAGACGATAGTAGAAAAGGCCAATTTTCATAATAACGATAGTCAAAAAACCGACAATAAATAAACCAACCGGCAAAAAGCCAACTCGTCAAACAACCGATAGTAAAAAAAGCGAATTGTCATAATAACGATAGTAAAAAAACCGACAATCTCTTTCGACAATCAAGAAACCGATAATAACAAAAAAAACGACAGTAAAAAAGCTGACATATCAAAGAGTCGATGGTAGAAAACGCGAATTGTCATAATAACGATAGTCAAAAAACCGACAAGCAAAAAGCCAACGCGTCAAAAAACCGATGCAAAAAACCAATTGTCATAATAATGATATTTAAAAAACCGACAATAAAAAACCAACCGATATTAAAAAAACCGACCATCAATAAAACGATATTTAAAAAAACCACAATGAAGAAACCGATATGCAAAAAGTCGATAGTAGAAAACGCGAATTGTCGTAATAACGATAGTCAAAAAACCGACAAGCAAAAAATCGACATATCAAAAAGCCGATAGTAAAAAAGCCGACAATAAAGAAACCGATATTCAAAAAACCGACAGGCAAAAAGCCAACGCGTTAAAAACTCGATAGTAGAAAAAGCAAATTGTCATAATAACGACATTAAAAAACATAATCAAGAAACCGATATTCAAAAAACCGATAGGCAAAAAGCCAACGCGTTAAAAAACCAATAGTAGAAATAGCGAATTGTCATAATAACGATAGTAAAAAAACTGACAATCAAGAAACCGATATTCAAAAAGCGACAATTCAGAAACCGATATTAAAAAAACCGACAATAAAGAAACCGATATTCATAAAACCGATAGGCTAAAAGCCAACGCGTCAAAAAACCGATAGAAAAAGTCAAGTGTCATAATAACGAAATTAAAAAACCGAGAATCAAGAAAACGATATTAAAAAAAACGACAAGCAAAAAGCCGATGGTGGAAAACGCGAATCGTCGTAATAACGATAATAAAGAAACCGATATTCAAAAAACCTACAATAAAGAAATCGATATTCAAAAAACCGATAGGCTAAAAGCCAACGCGTCAAAAAACCGATAGAAAAAGCCAACTCTTATAATAACGAAATTTTAAAAACCGATATTAAAAAAACCGACAATCAAGAAAACGATATTCAAAAAAACCGACAAGCAAAAAGCCGATGGTAGAAAACGCGAATTGTCATAATAATGATATTTAAAAAACCGACAATAAAGAAACCGAGATTCATAAAATCGTCAATAAAGAAACCGATATTTAAAAACCGACAGGCTAAAAGCCAACGCGTCAAAAAACCGATGGCAAAACCCAATTGTCATAATTACGATATTAAAATCATCAACAATCAAGAAACCGATATTTAAAAAAACCACAATCAAGAAACCGATATTCAAAAAACCGACAGGCAAAAAGCCAACGCGTTAAAAAACCGATAGTAGAAATAGCGAATTGTCATAATAACGATAGTAAAAAAACTGACAATCAAGAAACCGATATTCAAAAAGCGACAATTCAGAAACCGATATTCATAAAACCGATAGGCTAAAAGCCAACGCGTCAAAAAACCGATAGAAAAAGTCAATTGTCATAATAACGAAATTAAAAAACCGAGAATCAAGAAAACGATATTAAAAAAAAACGACAAGCAAAAAGCCGATGGTGGAAAACGCGAATTGTCATCATAACGATAGTCAAAAAACCGACAGGCAAAAAGTCGACATTAAAAAGCCGATAGTAGAAAACGCGAATCGCCATAAGAACGATTGTAAAAAAGCCGACAATAAAGAAACCGACAGGCAAAAACCCAACGCGTTAAAAACCCGATAGTAGAAAAATCGAATTGTCATAATAACGATATTAAAAAAACCGACAGGCAAAAAGCCGATAACGGAAAACGCGAATCGTCGTAATAACGATAGTAAAAAGCCGATAATAAAGAAACCGATATTCAAAAAACCTACAATAAAGAAATCGATATTCAAAAAACCGACAGACGAAACGCCAACGCGTCAAAAAACCGATAGAAAAAGCCAATTGTCATAATAACGAAATTAAAAAAACCGACAATAAAGAAACCGACAGGCTAAAAGCCAACGCGTCAAAAAACCGATAGAAAAAGCCAACTCTTATAATAACGAAATTTTAAAAACCGATATTAAAAAAACCGACAATCAAGAAAACGATATTCAAAAAAACCGACAAGCAAAAAGCCGATGGTAGAAAACGCGAATTGTCATAATAATGATATTTAAAAAACCGACAATAAAGAAACCGAGATTCATAAAATCGTCAATAAAGAAACCGATATTTAAAAAACCGACAGGCTATAAGCCAACGCGTCAAAAAACCGATGGCAAAAACCAATTGTCATAATTACGATATTAAAATCATCAACAATCAAGAAACCGATATTTAAAAAAACCACAATCAAGAAACCGATATTCAAAAAACCGACAGGCCAAAAACTACCCTGTCAGAAAACCGACAATTAAAAAATTGAATTACCATGATACCAACCAAATAACTGACACTTCGAAGAACTAACTGCCAAAAAGCCAGCAGTAAAAAAACTAACACTTAAAAAATTGACTGGCTGCTTGTCAGTGTGTCCATTTTTTTGTCGGCTTTTTAGCAGTCGATTCTTCTAAGTGTCACTTATGTGACTATCGGTATTATGACAAATTTGGTTTTTCTAATGTCAGCTTTTTGACATGTTGGTTTTTTGTCTGTCAGCATTTTAATGTCTGTATTTTGACTGTCGGTTTTTTTTATCTGTCAGCTTTTTGATTTCTCGGTTTTTCGACCCGCACCCAATTTTATCTATTGAAAATACGAGGACAGAAAAATGTCCAAACATTTCTTGATTTATTTATAAAATAATACACTTACAAGTACAAATACTTGTCTTACTCAACGATATTGACAAAAACAAAAGTCATTAATCTTGGATGACATTTTTTATTTTGAAAGAGACATTTGTTTTTGCAAATATCTTTCAGTTGTATAAATCAAGAATAATTTTGTTAAATATAAGTTTTATTCTTTTTAGTACAAAAAATTTGGGGCAGAAATGTTTTCTAAAGTACTTTTCAAAGTTCTTGGTCAATGTCGCACTCTTCAGGAAAATCACCAACACACACATTTACAGGTTTAACAAATCCTCCATATTTCGGAGAACACTCAAAGTATTTATGTCCATCAACCGTGCCGTCATTTTTTCCCACAGGCTCATCATATTCCACTCCGATCCACATTCCTTTTTTGAATTTTGTCTCGCCAATGAACCGAACAGTACCTCTTTTACGACATTGATTCGGGACACGAACTTCGCATCTGTCACCGATTTTAAAAGAATTTGCTAATTCCATTTCAGCTTCTAATGCTGCAGCTTCTGATTTAGATTCGGCCTCATTGTTTTTATATTTTCCTAACTTATTTCGCTCTAGAAACGCCTTTACGGAGTCTGTTCGTTTGGAATATTCGGTATCGGACAGTTCAAATTTCTCAACCTTGGAAATATCTTCTTCTTGATAGTTGAAGTTATCCAGGACATGAACTCTCATTCCATCGTTGATGTGATACGATCCCAAAAGTCTATCTTCTTCGTTGAGTTGACAAACCAGTTTGTCATTTTTATCGTACAGCTCCAAGATCATAGTACCTGGATTTCCACCAGTTAGCAATTCTAATTTTCCCTTAAATTCCCTAATTGTAATTCCTTTTTGGAATTTCCTTTCTACGCATCGCAATTGATTGCGAGAATTTGTGATGTTTAAGGTTACAAAATCGGACGTTATGACGTAAAAGTCGGACATTATGAGGTTTACTGTGGTTTCCCAGTACAACTTGTAACAAATCAATTAACACGAAGTAAACACTTACAAGCGAGAATGTAACACAAACCAAAAGTTTTGGTGTATGACGTTTAAAAACCTTTATTTGTTGCTATGTACAATTCAACAATACAATAAATTCTCCATCACCTGTTTTGGTAATGAGCGATTGCGAATTGGCGATCGGAATTGATCGGAAGTAATCGTGCTGGTGCTATCTAGTAAATAAATGGCAGCGTTTTAAAAATAAAATCCCTAGATTCAAATTTGACTTATCCTAGTGGAATTTAAAAACTAGAATAATATAAAATAGTTTTATAAATTATTTCTTTAGTAGGTTTTAATGTTTTATCAATCAGTTTTGTACTTCGGACTCTTCAAGTCTTATTCCCTTTGTTTTTAGAATGCAACAAAAGAATTAATAAAAATTTAGGGTAAACCTTCGGATGACGCACCTGTTCGAAATCGAAAAATCGACAAGGTGCATTTGATGTATTTTGGCCTCCTGAAAACGAATAACATATCAAAATTTGGCGCTCGGCCGTATCTTAGCCGCTGTTTCGAATAAACAGCAAAAAAACGCGTTTTTTTTAGTTTGTTGCATATATCATAAAAAATACGAACCTTGCGAAAAAAATGTTTCAAACAAAAAATACAGAGCATGAAATTCTGCACAAAAAAGGTTTAATACATTTGTGTCCTAATCGCAACAGGAGGCCCGAAAAATAGTGATGAAAGTGAATAATTATTCGTCTGGGTGTCTTATGTTTGTAGTAAAGAGGGGGTCTGTGAGGCGGAGTCTAGTCTAACCTCCAACCATTCAGATAGCATATGGGTTTAATTATCATCCATACCTCTGTGGTTGGAGGTTAGGTTAGTATAAAAAGGGCGGTCTGGGGACGGAGCCCCCCAGCACGCAAGCATCCCTAAGTCCACGTATTGTTTGAGGCAAAGGTCATTTGACTAAAGGAAAGAATCAACTGCAAATGGCAATGGAACCACAGAGGTATGACTGATAATTAAACCCATGTGCTATCTGAATGGTTGGAGGTTAGTTTTAATCGATTAGGAAATTATTTCTACCTAGTACCAGGTAGAAACCCATCATGTCAATGTTCATCTCTCATTTACGGGCTTGCTGTCGCAATTACGAACAAAATATATATAACCTTTTTTATCAACAATTTTGTACTCTATAACTTTTGTTGGAAATATTTTTTGGTCCGATGCGTATTTTTCGACATAAATGCAAAAAACTAATAAAAAAACACGTTTTTTTTGCTGTTTTTTCAAGATAGCGGCTTTAATACACCCGACCGCCAATTTTTATTGCGATATTCGTTATCAGGAGGCCAAAATACATCGAAAACATGTGGCCAATTTTTTTATTTCAAACAGGTGCGTCATAAGAAGGTTTACCAAATTTTAGTGAATTATTTCATTACAAAAAATCTAGTTCTGACGAATTGTAATTTTCGACATAATAAAGAATTTAATTTGAATATATGTCAATATTGTTCATTTGTTTTTGGGATTACTCATTACTAAACTGTATTCGGAAATTCAAAATTCAAAATGGAGAATTCAAGATGGAGGACTAAAATTTAAAATAACTGACGAAATAACAACAGATCATTATATTAATAATACTTTTATCTGTCGAAACCGAATTCGAAGTCAGAATTGTCATATCGGCTTAATTTTTTGAGAAAAACTAAAAAAACAACTCAAAAACCATGATTGAAGGTAAAGAAGAAAATTATTTTTTGCCGAAACACTGCGATACTATATTCCCCCATATTTTCTCCCGTGGAATCAGAATTCGAAGTAGGAATTTCCAAATTGGTACAGATTTTTGAGAAAAACTAAAAAAACTGTTCAAAATCATTGATTAAAGGCAGAAAAAGGAAAAACTGTTTGCCAAGACACATCTTTCTATGAATTGGGTCAAAAATGGTAACAACTGTTTCAAGAAACACCTAGTGGAAGTAGGGGCAAAGTGGGATGGTTTTGGAAAAACTTGTATACAAAAAATATGGGGCATAAGAATGGTTAGGTGTGGTTTAGAAACCCTTATTTAGGTCCTCAACTAACTTATTATGAAACGCATTTAAAAAAGTATCTGTTTAATACTCCAAATTTCAATTTTACGAAAAAACTTTTTTTGAGAAATCTGAAAATCTAGGGGCAAAGTGGGACGGGTTGTTAAAATTACTTCTGGAAAGGTTTGACAGAGAGAGAGAAAGAGAGGGGGAGGGAGAGAGAGCGAGGGAGAGAGAGAGATTGATTAAAAATTTATTTATTAGCGTCCTGGCCACTACGAGCCGTGGACACAACTCAAGAGAGAGAGAGAGAGAGAGAGGGAAAGAGAGTTCTTACTTATCTCTGTGAACCTAAATCAAAACAGAATACATCCCACTTTGCCCCAAAATAGAATTTTTTTTAAACACGTCGTAAAAAATCATCCTCAACCCCAATTGAAACAGATAAAAAACGAAAATAGAGTGTAAGAGAAGACTATTAAGTCATGCAATTCAGATTTTAATTACGGTTAATTTATTGATACTTACTAATCGATTGAAAATATGTCTGAATTTACAAATTGACTTCGACTTCCTAGGTCATGTTCGAACGGTTGGTAAATTACTGAATGGAAACTGAAATATGTTTCAAAATTTGTATTACATTAACTCTTTTGTAATTATAAACAATGCAAACAAACACATAGGAAATGTTCTAATACAGCGAAACGCCAAAATCCTATTTTTTGATACACGTGTCCGTAAAGTAGACCGGCTTCGCCAGTCCTCGGATGCACAATCTCCACTCGGTCCGTAAAATTGAACTTTACGGCCTAGGACCGAAAAGTACTATTTCCGTATCCCACTTTGCCCCTACTTCCTTTACAAGGTTTCTATATTTACTTGAAGACTATTTTTCTTTCTAAATAGGGTTTGGAGTTATTTACCCTGGCTTTGTTCCACAAGAAACATTCACGAGGTTCGTCTGATTTCCAGAACTTCTCCAGGAAAAATGGTTACGGGGTTTAAGAGTAATGGTGTTACGGTTATGTGGTTTATGAGTTTATGGAATGAAGAATTGGCTTTGGAGATTATGATATTCTGGAATTTTGGAATTATAATGATACTTGTCTATGGTTATGTTCAACAAGAAAAACTCACGAAATTGTTCCTTCTTCCAAAACCGAATTTTTTACTAAATAAGTTTACTAAAGGAAATTTTAGGTTATGGGGTTATGGTATAAAAGTATAAAATTACAATTTCAATTCCTGGCAGTTCCAATCCAACGAATCCATATTATTTTAGGTTAGGTTGGGGAAATCAATGGAAATACATACGCGGAATTCACATGTCTCACGCGTGAATTCCTATAAAGGAATTGGAAAATTGCCAATTCCGAATGTTCAATAAAAGAATAAAAGATAAAAGCCCTTATATTTATCTCAGTTTGATATTGATTATGAAAGAAAATAGGATATTTTCCACCATTTTAAATTCCATATCATCTTGTATTCTTATTTTCATGCACAATATATATCAAAGTGAGATATACATAATATCTATATTATAATAAAAATATAATATTTTCAGCCATTTTGAATTCCACATCATATTGTATTGCTATTTTCTAGCATAATCGGTATCAGACTGAGATAAATATAACAAAACTATTCAAAAAGTAAACGTCAGGGACTAAAAACATGCAAAAAAATGAAAAAACATTAAAAATGCGTGTATAAACCGCCATATTGGATCGGCCATTTTGAATTTAGACATTCTGCGCCGTTTAAATTTTAGTTATGATGATTATTCCACAGGATCCAGACATTTGTACTGTCCGACAACGGGAACATTATTAGCCAGTACGTTAAATAAATAACAAAATATAAAAAATCACACTTTTTTGTGAAATATCCGCCATTTTGAAAAAATCAAGCGCCATAGAGCAAAATTAATAGCAGATTTGAAAAGTACGGACAAAAATACGTCAGAAAATATGGTTTTTAAATTTTTTTACTTATCTTTACACAGATAAATATTTACTTGAAAAACATGACAAAATTATGTCCGTTTGGCATGAAAAAGGTTAAATTGCTTAAAAATGTTATTTTAATATGTTTTAACAGATCCAAGTTATGAATAGGAATGGATTAAACATTTTAATCAAGTTTAATCCAATTCGTTTACTGCTAAAAACGTTTTCAATTCCGGGAGACGAATTGGCTGATAGTAGTTCTTCTTGTTGCCGCTAGGTGCAATCGTACTGTCGTTTCTCGGATCTTTCTCACAACCGTGAAAGATTTCCATTTTCTACCTTGCGAATCTTTATATTATTGGAGTATTCTAATCCAAAAAATCAAGAAAGTAATTGATGAACATTCCGTTTATTTATTTTAAAGTTGTTGGGTTTGTTATTATCATAGAATAATTTTTGTTTATTGTCTATGCGCATAACAAAATGGAGTTGCTGCCGCAGTAAACCATTTGCATTGTCGCATACGTACTTACACACACATACACATTTATATAAGTTTTCTCTTTGTGTTGGTACCTCTCCGCAGTAATTTTATCGTCGTGTGAGTGGAGAATTTCTGTCATCGCATGTAACCAGTGCTCTGTCGTGTCATTTTTATTTTTTTTTCACTTTTCACGCAAGTGAAGATATGAAGCTAAGCATAATTGAGGATAATAAACGTCGATGAAGACAATAAATAAATAACAGAATACTTCGATTCTTCGAAGAATTGCAAATGTTAGGTTACGTTAAGGATAGAAGAAGCAGTATGCTTTCTTCCATACAATAATTCTTCACAGTGTCTCAGTCCTCGAGGAGATCCAAAATGCAGTGTAAAATCGACGACTTACCCGATGAAATTTTGGAATATATTCTAAGTTTAATTCCTCCGTACAAGGATCTTCAAGAATGTATGTACGTTTGCAAAAGGTGGTCTCGAGCAACAAAGAGTAAGTCATTTTTAAATATATCTTGCTGTAATTTTTCATAAGTTATCCTTCAAGTCCCATCTAAATATCAAAAACTAAGTCTGGGATTTATGAAAACAAAATACTTATTGTTTCACAAACGTTCCTGTTATTCGGTACTTGTACATTACAATCGTTCGACCATCCCAGTAATCGAAAATGCATTTCATAAATTTTGAATCCATTTTCTGTCCCTGACGAATCCATATGAATACAAAAATAAACTTCCATAACATTTTTAATATGAATTTATTTAAATCCAAAAATAATATGTACAAAAAAGAACTTGAATTCAATTGAATGCATAAATATGTCATAATGACCATATTAATTTTGAATCAATGCAAATGCAAATATAATATTGATTTATTAGTGGTACAAATTATGAATCCGTGCGAATGCTAATATAATATTGGTTTATTAGTGTTGTCAGTGCCGGCGACTTCAGTATCGATGCTATATCATATAAAGTATTTGTAATATTTATATTGTAATCGAGCGAGATCGTAGTATGCGAATTTTTCTGAAAGATTAAATTTTACAATTATAGTGAAAATATCGTTACATAAAAAAACAGAGTCTATTTTGAGAAATACTTTCTCTTTCTACCCGCAGGACAGGAATGTTGCACATTTCTACTTACTTTGTAAAAAAAATTATTTCATTTGAAATCTCGGATTATAATAATTAAAATTGACTCAATTTTGGTGTACACTATTTTTACATAATAATAATACTACACAACTGTGATGCAGAGATAGTTTGAAATGGGGATTATTCAATGTTTTGCCGTTTCCCATCAAATCCGCTATATACAGTAGAACCTCTCACTAACGACACTCCCACTAACGACACCTCCCATCAACGACAAAAAATCACTCTCACTCTTCTACAGGGTGTCTGTCTATGTAAATACGACGCCTTCCCGCAGAGCGCATCTTATTGGTCAGAATCGTGATAGTGGTGGAAGAGTCTTTCTCTCTCGAGTAGTCGTTCGTAAGAGGTATAGAGGAGGGTTAGGAACCAAACCAGTCGTTAGTAAGAGGTCCTACTGTAATAAAAACTTAGCTTATCACTTATGACATTTTAAACTGATAATTTTATTAAATTGATTAAAATTATAAATTCGTGAAAGAAAGTTAGGAAATTGCGAAAGAACGATTTAAGTCGTCAACTATGGATCTGCTTGAAAATTTTGCAATTGGGAAGCATGATGTCGACGTTCAAAATGTAGTCAAATGTTATAACTGTGAACAATCTGTGCTGGACAAGATCAGATGATTTCAATGAAGAAAAACTAAAATTGCATCGGGATATGATAATTGAAATTGTATCTCGTAGAAGTGTTGCTTTTAACTGTTTAGGTGATGTCGTAAACTTTTTGCAGACGAACCCTGAAATTGGGCAGTTGGTACCCGAGTATAAAAAGTTTATACACATTCTTTTAACGATTCCTGCTACGTCGTGTAGAAATGAAAGATCTTTTTCCCACTTAAGATTGTTAAAGACTTACTTACGATCAACGATGCATCAAAAGCTGTTAAATAATTTGGCAATGTTGTACACACACAGCGATGTTGCAGACAATGTAAATATAGATAAGATAATGAATCAGTTAATTAAAAGAAATGAAATTAGGGTAGCAACGTTTGCAGTTTAAAAAATTAGTACTTACGGAAGCAAAATTCGATTACTGGGGGGTTTAGTGGCTTTGAATACGTACCCCTGCTTTGGGAATTACAGTTGGACCTCTCTTATTCTAATTAGTAAAGTTTTTCAAGATGGCTCCGACCTCTCTTATTCTAATTTTCCCCTTACCCCCACTTATTTTGTTTGCGAGCTTGTGATTCGTGGACAATATTTTTCGTTGACTTTTCGTGTGATAGTGGGAGAAGACTTGTGGGGGAACGATTAGAATAAGAGAGGCTGGACAATTAGAATAAGAGAGGTCCTGCTTTATGTCAAAATTTCGTCAAATTTCACATATCTCGTAACGTTTTAGAGATATTTCATAATTCAGAAAAAAAATTACATTATTTATTTTATCAAGAAAAATATGTACTATCTATTTGTTCTTTTCAAAAGTCGATAAGTAAATTATTACATAAATGTAGAAAATTGTAATAGATTTATGACATTATTTTTATTTACACAATTCATAAATACTCCATGTTTCAATTAATCGTTAGTTTTATAACAGCGAGTGTGGTTGAGTGGGTACGGTACGAAGTTGTTGTGCGGGAGTCTAGGGTTTGATTCTCTGTCGAAGCATTATTTTTTTTCATTAAATGTGTGCACTAGGATTATTTTTGGATATAAATGCATTTGAATTTTCAATGCTTCTGAATGCATTTTATTTATTTATTTATTAGTATATTAACGGACATAAATGCCCTTGTTACAAAAAAAAGAAAATAATAATAATGGTCACTTGATACAATCTTATATTCATTCATAATATTCACACTTATAAATCTTACATCTAAGTATAAAAAGTGATAAAGATCGAGCAGATTTTATTTCCTCAGGCAGATTATTCCACAGACGAGTGAGTCTATTTATCGTAGAGAAATAAAATCTGCTCGATTTACATTGAACCTCAGAAAGTGGACGATGTATCCGATGTGCATAACGTACTGTCTGAAGAGAGAATAAATTATAGACTAAAAGGGACTCCAAATTCATGAATTGATTGTATCGTGCGTAAATCAAACATTTTAGAAATAGGTCCATATTCGTGTGAGAACCGATGCATAGGAGTATCAGTTTTATGCGATAGAAATCTTAAAAACTTCCTCTGAATCGCTTCTAATCTACCAATGTTGTATTTCAAATAAGGGCACCAAATTTCTGATGCTACAATGGGGAAGAACTATAGTTTTGAAAATGTGAATTATAGCCTGACAGTCAGTGAAAAGCTTCATTGATCTAAAAAGAACACCTAAACTTCTGTTGGCTACTTTTATAACATATTCTAAATGATTCGAAAGTGACACCTAATCGTCACAGAACGAACTAAATCGCTCCCATCAATCTGATACTGAAATTGCACCGGATTATTAGATTTAGTAAAGTGCATAAATGTTGACTTTGAGGCATTTAATTGTAAATTAAATACAATTTTGTTATATATATATATATACAACATTAATTTTAATACAATTTTATGGACAGAAAATGGATTTGTATGAATTTATTTGCATTAAAAAATTCCCAATGCCTGCGAATCGTTTTTCGATTACTGGGATGTTTGACATATACCTCCTGTATTTGGTCTCCTTATTTTAATGCAGATGTAAATAGCCTTGAAATGATCCAGCATAAGTTTCTACGATACTTAACATTTAAAGCTGGAAAACCTATGTCGATTAGAGATCATGATTATACTGAAATTACCAAGTTCTCCTTGTCTTTGACTTCTATTCGCAGAGCAAACGTCATGATATTTCTATCAAAGATAGTTCGAAACTGTGAACAGTTCTACGCTTCAACAATATTTTTTATCTACTTGTGTATTAAGAAATTATATTTCTAATGCTCCGGTATACAGGTGCAACCCAACAACTGTTAAAGAATAGAACAAACAAATTTTCAATCTGGAATCTGTCCATTTTTTAATTGAAATTGTTTTATTTTAATTCTATATAATTCGTTTTAATTCCATTAATACGATACAATGCGGCATTTTAGAATAGAAGTACTTCCATTTAATTCGAATCAATTCGAAAATGAAATTGACTCATTTGTAATGTAATGTAATCTTTATTCAGGTGTATACATATGTCTGTGGGTTACCCACTACATAGGTTCGCAAAAGTAGCATTTCTACTTGTCCGCGGCCCGAATTAAGGTGTTTAAGCCTAAATTATAACTAATATTAAACGTAAATTGTAACTAATATTAAACCTAAATTATAACTAAATAATAATGACATACATGATTATTAGGATATACATACAATAAACTGAATAAATCATTAACGGGTATAAACTATGGAAAAAAAAAAAAGAAGAAAAACAGAAATAGTGAATAATATGCTAAATAATAAAAACAGATGATAGAAATACGCGTGTAGCAGATCGGTTCTATTCAGTCGGAACTAAAATCCTATTTAAGTCCTCGGAACGTTGTATCGCAAGCCACATAGATAACTTTTTCTTAAAATTTGCAATGCTTTTATCATTTTCACGCAACGAAGTCGATATTAAATTTAGACATTTACAGCCTATATAATCAAGAGCTCTCTGACCAATAGTTTTGTTCCTTTTTGGTAACGTTATTAGTTTCTTTATGTTTCCTCGGGTATTTAAAGAATGGTACGTGTTATTGCTGTTAATGTTCAGTCTACAATATATAGAAGCATTTAGATAAAATAATTTTCTGATCGTAAGTAGTGAATTTACTTTATACAGTTCCTGGAGCTCACTTGTTGGAAATAAACGAGGTTTGAAAAACATTACTTTTAATATCAAATTTTGAAAAGTTTGTAAGGGATTGATTACATTATTATATGCACCACCCCATGCAATGATACCATATCTTATAATTGATAGAAATAGCGAATGATAAATTATTAGAAGCTGTTTGATATTCAAAAACGATCTCAACTTGTAAAAAAAGTAAGGGATATGGCGCAATTTTTTTAGGATTCCTTGTACATGTATGTTCCATCTCAAATAGCTATCAATCATTACACCTAAGTATTTTGTGCTTGTTGCTCGAGCTATTTCAATATTTTTATCGTTAATTTGTATTGTTAAGTTTACTAAGTTTGGTATGCTATCCGTGTAGCAACCAAAAGGAATAAAAACCGTTTTTTTTATCGTTTACTGTTAATAAATTTGCTCTAAACCAATTAAAGACAATAGGTAATTCGAGTTTTATATTATTTGTAAGAGATGGCCATGTTAGATCCTTAAATATTATGACAGTGTCATCAGCCAAAGACAGTATTGATCCTTTAATTTTAATTTCAAATAGATCATTTATATATAAAATAAATAATATCGGTCCTAAGAATAGTACCTTGTGGAACTCCATATTTTACTATAAGTGAATCGCTGTTTATATTACCTAAACGTACACTTTGTTTGCGATTTTTTAAATAGCTTTCGAACAGTTTTAACGCTGTGCCTCTGATTCCATAATTATAGAGCTTATTTAGTTTTGATTTAATAATAATAATAATAATAATAAATTTATTCAGGAGGTTTACATGATGGGATTTACCCAATACATAGTAAATTCGCAAAAGTATTTACATACTTGTCCGCGCCCTGAAGCCTAAATTTAACTTAAAACTAACTTAAATCTAGGTAACTTAGTCCTTTATTGATTAGGGATTAAGTGATAGACTACAGATTGATATTTATGTATTCGTACAGTTATTGTGAAAATACTAAGTGGTATATACATAACACAATTAAAGCGTGCTGCGTAAGATTATTTAATTAAAGTGTATGTATCAAGTTCACGACTATTTTTATCTCTCAGCCACTTTTTTACTGCTAATTTCGATATATTTAGGTTAGATACAATTTTAGATTTAATTAACAAATTTATAATTTTGCTCGCGATAGATATATAACATCTTTGACCTATATTTCTTATACTAAATGGAATTACAACCTGGCTTAATTGTTGCGCTCTAGTATTTGCAGCCATTCTCTTACTTGTCACTAAATTTTTCTTAGTTACAAACATAACTATTATTAAATAGTATATTTTACGTATTTCGAGTAATCCGCTAGCATTGAATAACATATCGGATAGGTATAAACGATTTTTATAGAATATAATTTTGATAACATTTTTCTGTAAAATTTCAATGAACTTAAAAACATTATGTAAAGCATTTCCCCAGGCTACTATTCCATAACTTAATATTGCAAGAAAAAGAGTGTAGTAAATCGTTAGACATTGTGATCTTGTTAATAATTTCCTCAACTTGAGAAAGACGAAAGGAAAATGTCTCAACTTTTGTTTACCATATTATTAATATGGATGTTCCAGCGTAAGTGTGAGTCAAAAGTTATCCCCAGATATTTAATATTGTCAATTCTTTTCATTACAAAGCACTGCTTGTTTATTTTGAACTGAATTTGGTTAAAATCAGGAATACTGTCTCTATAGCAACCAAATGGTAAGATTTTGGATTTATCAAAATTTATTGAGAGTTTATTTATGCTTAACCATTTAATTATATTGGGGATATCATTTTGAATTTTCGATATTAAACAGTCCCAAGAGATGTCTTTATATATTATAGCAGTGTCGTCTGCAAAAGAAATAATTTCTCCCATGCAATGAATTTTATAAAGGTCGTTTATATAGATTAAGAATAAGATAGGTCTAGTATAGTTCCTTGTGGAACTCCTAAGTCAATAATCTTTATTTTACTCTTGCAAGTACCAATTCTTACTTCCTGTTTTCTATTTCTAAGGTAATTATACAACATATCAAACACATTTCCACGTATGCCAACATTATATAATTTTTTTAAAAGTAATTCATGGTTAATGGTATCAAATGCCTTTGCTATGTCTAAAAAGACACCTACAATTGGTTGCGCCTTATCTAAAGCTTCATGAACAGATTTAACTAATTTTGCAATGGGATCCGTAGTTGATTTTTCATTTCTAAAACCAAATTGAGCCTTATCTAGTACATTATGTTTGTTTAAAAAGTTGATTAATCTGACTTTTATGCAATGTTCAAAGATCTTAGCTATATTTGAGATGAGGGAAATCGGCCGATAATTATTTACATTTGTTTTCTCGCCGCCCTTAAAGATTGGTACTACTGAGGCAATCTTCAAAATATCCGGAAAGTAACCAGCTTGAACACAACTGTTTATTAGGTTTGATAATGAAGAACATATAAATGGAGCTAAGACCTTTAAAGCTTGCACACTTATACCATCCATACCCGAGGATTTTTTATTTTTCATTTTAAGAATTATTAAGCTAATTTCATTACAAGTTACCGCTTGAAAGAACAATGAGTCCCGAACATAAACATTATTAAGTTCTAAAATTTTATCATTTTCACATTTTTTATAATTAAGTTTACTAGCTAGCTCGTTGCCTATCGATATAAAATGGTTATTTAACTCGGTGATTATATCTTTCGGGTCTTCCGTATATGTTCCATTTTTCCTTTGGATTTTTTTTGGCGCTGCATCATCGTTATTACATTTCCTATGTAATAGTTGGTTTATCGTTGACCATGTATCTCGTGGATTTGAGTTGTTCATCATTATCATCTTCTGAATGTTCTGCGCTTTCGTAGTTGTGATGGTTTTGTTTATAAGATTTCGACATCTCCTAAATATTCTTCCCAGAGTTTAGGGTCCTTTTTCTTTGTTGCTTCCTTGTATAAAACATCTTTTCTTTGAATTAAATTTAAAATCTTTTTGGTAATCCAATTTTTCCTTGCACGTTTCTTTTTTCCCAGAATCTTTTTAGATTTCTCCAATATTTCTTGTATTTTTGATATTAAATGGATTTAACTAATAATATTAATTTGCCGCACAACGTCCGAATAAATTTCACTAAAACCATAATTGAAGCTGATAATTAATTTCAATACTTCGTCAAAATTTTAACCTGGTTCAATTTGATCCAATACGGCCGGTAGAATTTACCTAAAACCATAATAATTCTTTTCAATACTTCGTCTAAGTTTCGACTTAGTTCGACCATAATTCTTTTGAATATTTCGTACAAATTCCAACGCGTTTCAATTCGACACTATACTTTCTGACGAATTTCAATAAAGCAAGGATAATTCTTTTGAATACTTCGTCAAAATTTTGACGTATACATCCGGTCGAATTCCATTGGGCGCGAAAGTACTAAAAAGAGTTCTATCCTAGAGTAAAATCTATTATCTAAAGGACAGGGTTTTAATTCTATTATTTTTTCGTCCGTTGATTTGCAACACCACAGCAGTATATTAATTTAACTATGTTAGTTTAATGTAGTATTATTGTCGTAAATATAATGCAGATTTCAAACGGAAATGAAAACTGAATCTAAAAATGAACATTATAATGAAGCCTCTGTACACTTGAAATCATAATGTTACAATGATATTAGCGAATAATATATATGGAAGTCAGTACAGGATAGAATCTATATCCATTTCCCAAAAATGCATTTCCATATTATTTATAACTGCATTCACCAATTAGTGTTAGACGAGCGAATTAAATTTTGAAGCTGTACTTGATAAATAGTTTTCGTTTTTAAGTAATTATTTTATTTTTTAAATTTACACTAATATTTAAGAATTTGTGATCTACATGGTTATTAATAATATTATTACTAAAATTGTCAATAAATTGATCAGTCTGATAAATAATTAATTTACTTTGACCATACAATTTGTAGATAATTTTAAATGTAACGACACAATAACGTATCCACATATCTATTTTTTTGTTTCAAGTATTATCGAATAATGAAATAAAACTTCGATGCACTTTTTGTAAACCAAACTATGTATATATATCTAGAAAATACTCCCTGTTTCAACTATTCACTATTTTTACTTTATTTCACAACAATAGCTGTAGTTGAGTGGTTATGGCTCGGAAGTGGGGGACCGGGGTTCGATTCTCGGTTGAAACAGTTTTTTTTTTATTTATTTACTATAGGATTACAAAGAATTCAAACGTATTCAATACGAAAATGGACAGATTCCGGATTCAATTCTTTTTCAGTTGTTGGGAATCTTTTCAATGAAGTTTATAGCAGGAATTCTGATGAATGCGAGATATATTTCAATGCTAGTTTAAACTGTGCTATTACGCACATTAAAACTAAATTACATAGATTTAATTTAATAAAAATTACATAAGTTTATATCGTTGATTTTATATTGTTTTGTTACTATTGGCTGTTTCGTTATTGCTCTACTAATATAGAACGTTATATATATTTTATTATTTGCATTAATCCATAAATTTGTACTTTTTAACCCGTTGATTGAAATAAACAAATACCCTGGCGAAAGTTCCGGATAGGAATTTAATCTGTCCCCTGTTTAATCCGAATTTAATCCGGGTCACTTTGTCATTCCGTTCCAAGCCATGCTATACCGGAAAATTCTATCCGTTTTCATCCTCAGTCATTCCGACACACAAATGTAAACCGCTCCATTCTTCGATTTTGATCCGAACGAATCCTGAGTCATTCCGAATCATATTTGCAATCCGTTTCATTCCTCCATTTCAATCCAAACGAGTCTTCGGTTATTCTCACTCGATTTGCAGTCCGTTTCATTCCGTGAGTTCAATCCTAACGAATCCTGAGTCATTCGACAGGAATGGCCAGGATTGGACAGATTACGGCATGAAACGGACTAAGACGGAACGAAAGTCATTCCTTTTGAATCTGATTTTTTCGCCAGGGTAAATATTCTTAAGTAGTATACCACCTAACATCGATTCCATTCTGTAGATGTGATCGAACATAGCAAAGCTCATTTTCAAAAATCCGTGGCGTTCGGATCGTTATTTTGGAACTCTTGGAGGACCTGCCAAAACTGGACACAGACTATCGGTAAAAGGCACTCGCATTCAGCATGTACATACGAAAATTCCATGTACGTGTTCGGTGGTTGCACAGCCACTAGCACTACTTTCAACGATCTATGGCGGTTGGATCTAGATACGAGACGATGGGTGCGACCGATTACAATGGGAAGTTATCCGTCTCCGAAAGCGTGCGCTACAATGTTGTACTACAACAAAAGTTTCATTCTTTTCGGAGGATGGTCGCACCCTTCCCCATATCCAGTTCATCAGGTTTGTCGTTATTTTTTCTTTAATCGGAATAAGTCGTAATTGCGATACGTTTTTAGCAACGGAAGCTGTTTAATGAACTACATGTATATTCCATTGAATCGAATCGATGGAGCGTAGTTACTGCCCCGTTACAATCTCCACCACCGACATCGGCACATTCCGCTTCCATTCACAAGAACTTTATGGTTGTTTTCGGCGGTGTATCGAACGGTTACAGGTAAAAAGTACTCGGTAATTTTAATTAATCAGTTTGAAAGAATTAAATTTTTTGGAACAGTTCCAACGATATATGGTGCTTGAATCTCGATACGTATTGTTGGCGCAAACAAGCAACATCGACCTTGAAGCCTTTACCTCGTTATGGTCAATCACAAATTCCGTTGGGGGATAAACATCTTCTAATACTCGGTAAGTTTTTTCGTAACTTATTCCGTTCGTTTTAATTACGAATTTGAAAAACAGGAGGATGTACCGGTCCGAACGATGCGATGAATGACGCTTGGTTATTGACGATGGAGAGCCCAACGTGGCTCTGGAAAAAGGTTAATATACGTCATACCGAATGTGCACCGACCCAAATTTGGTGTCATCAAGCTTGTAAGGTATAACCGAACCTTTTTAAGAAATAGAAATGTAAATTTTCAAGAATATACATTTTACAGGTAGGAAATTACATCATTGTGTTGAGTAGACAAAAGCGACAGATGCAAACGAGTGAAATGAGTATTTCCTTAGCGAAAAACACCTATCAACAAAATACTCCGCCTCCAAACCCTCGAAATCCAGCGGTTCCAATTTTTGAAAGGTTCGTACTAACCTTACAGACATTTTTCTGTATGTTAATGTTCTAAATTTTGTAGACAAGGTGTTCGAGAGGTGGATAGAGATGAAAATATCAATGGCCGAAGAGGTTCGCTGCCGAGGTCAGTAGCAGCTCGAAATCCTTGTCCATTACCGCCGAATCCAGTGGTGGCTCGCTCGCTGCCAGTATGCCACCACGGAACACTCAGCATGGCAGCATTCCGGGACGAACCGATACGAGCCAGCTCGACTGCCAATCGACAAAAACAATTGGAGTCGCTACGACGAATGGAAGAGAAGTTACGGAGTAGAAAGTTTCGACAGAAAGCTCCGAAGAAGACGGAGAACACACTGGCCATATTTGTGTTGGATATAGGAAATTTATTAGGCGACGATTGTTCAGCTTCGTGGGTGTCGCTTAAACAGAACGATCAAGGCGGTCCCGACGAACGTATTCTGTATTCCCTGGTGCTCGGCAGGGGTGAACTTATTGTGTTCGGAGGCATACGAAAAGAACAGACTACTTTGTTCGGTCATACTGACATCGACGACTCGCAAGTGTACAATGATCTTCATTTTATCAACCCACCGCGCTACGTTATTTAAGTTTCCGATAAAACTTTTTCCGTTTATGTGAGTAAATATCAAAAGTGGCGGATTTTTAGTGTTCGTAAGCGAAGTGTAATTAAGTACGACTAAAAATCTTTTCGATCCTTTTTTTAAATGCTCGATTAGATATATATCGGACATGACTAATATAACGATTGTGTTCACGTCGTATTTTGGTACACATTTCTTAAAATGAAACTTCATGATGGACTAATACAGATACGATTGCTTTAATCTTTGGTTTTCTTTATTATGTACACATCGTATCGTATTTATCGTCATCGTCATGCTTTGTTCTTAAACTGCCAAAGACTTTCAATGGTCTGTTTTTGTAATTTAGCCGTCGTTATAATGCGATTATTTGTGTTTGTACAAAATTTAATTGAACCTATTTCGAAACGCTGTCCTATTCATATTCATTGTACATATCAGTGTCAATTTCATGCGAATCAGTTCGGGAATCTTCTTGTCTTTATTCGAAATTTTATTTTTCCTTTCGACGACTTGTTTCTGCAGCTAAATAAAAAGATAATGGACTGTTGTAACTGAATTTCAATATTTCATTTTTCCACAGCTTTATTATCCGCAACAATTGAAATGTTCGATGTACAGGAGTTTAGAGGTATGTAATTAAAGATTATTCTTGATGCGGCATCATATATACAGTAGAACCCCGCTGGATCGGCGCCGCGCTGGATTGGCACCCCGCTGGATTGGCACTTCTCGGAATCCCTTCCCCGGGATAATTTGTAGAGCGGGAAAAACCCGTTAAAATGAGCTATTATAAAAGTATTTTGCCTTATTAGAACCCGAGTTATCGCCAAAAAAACGATTTTTTTACGTTTTTTAGTCTAGCAAAAGAAGCACGCGCTCTCAGGTGCTGAAAAATGAGAGTTAAGCTTTTCTCGATGTCCCCTAAAACCTAAAAAAAAAAAAAATTGCTACTAGGAATTTTGTCTTTTTCAAATGTACATAGTGACTGGACTATATCGTTCCGGAGTGACGTATGTATTAACGCAGTGACGTCTTATCGAGTTTGTATTGTATTATTTCGATCGGAATGTTTTTACACGTGCTGGGTCGTTTATGGTACAGTGGCCCTCCCCTTATTTTAACTCCTATTATTTTAACTGCGTCCTTTATTTTAACTTTCTTTCGTCCGTTATGTTAACTTCTTCCCCTCGTGAGTTCCCCCACCATTCGCCATTTGAAAGTACAGTAGAACCCCGCTGGATTGTCACGGTCGGTGCCGAGTCTTCCCCGCAAACCCCACTGGACTGTCGGCAATAGGGAAAGCATCGCTACCACCTCTACGCCGTAATCACGTGACGTTCATGACCAATCACAGACAATATCTCTGCTTCATATTGTAACTCCAAACCGATGCGTATGACTAACTAGAGGCGTGAAGGGATTCCGAGAAGTGCCAAGCCAGCGGGACTGAATCCCGACAATCCAACGGAGTGCCAATCCAGCGGGGTCCTACTGTATTAAGAGTGCGGACTGCTGTTTGCGCTTGCGTATACAGGTGAAGAAAGACGCCACTATATCTCCTTTCTCTGTTTTTATTCTCTCATACTGCCAGTGGTGAGGATGAGGGGAAGCGGTAAAATAAGGGAAGAAGCCGCCATCTTCCTTGACTCGAAAAGTTAAAATAAGGGGAGGGCCACTGTAATTGTGAATTTTTGTTATGCAGTTGCATGAAATTCTTTGGTAGCGTTGTAAAATTACTACTTTGAGAGCAGTAAAATCCCTAGGCAATTTGTGAAATTACTACCGCGCTTGTAAATTTACATAGGCGGATAGTAATTTTACATAACTTGAAATACCAAGTTAAAATTTACAACAGCGTTGTAAAATTATAGTTTTCTGGTTGAATTAACAAGCGCTTGAGTAAAATTACAATTTGCCTTGTAATTTTACACATTTTATATTTTCGGACATTTCATGTGAGGAATTATCTAATCTTTTGTACATTTCAGTATTTTCATGGTTAACCTGTAAAACTTGAAAAATATTGTTGGGAAAAGGATAGCATGGTAAATAAAATTATATAGTGCATATGTGTAAGGATTGTATTAAATACTTTATTTTATTTCTCTTTCATGGCATGTTTTTCTTTTACTTTTTTCTATAAAGGCCGTTAGGCCGTTTATTAATAAGTAAATAAATAAATACATTACCATCAGTTTTAAATCTTGCAATTAAACTTTGCAACTTTAATTTTGTACAATTCTTTTCTTATTTGATTCAGTCTCTTTGCGCTTTGAGTCTCTCTATAGCACTTTTGCTACTGCGAGCGTCAATTTACAATCTCGAGTTGAATTTTACTTTATAAAATACAATTCTGAAAATAGTAAAATTATTGCTCTCAGAATAGGTAATTTTTACGACCAAGTGTGGGAATAGCAATTTTACAACTTTTGTGAAATGTTACTATTGCACTGGTAAAATACCTAGCCAAATTGGGATATTACATTTTCACGCTAGTAAAACCGTAGTTTAATTTTACAAATCCCTAGTAATTTTACAAAGGGATTTTTTAGTGTGGGAAAAACGCGTCGCGTTGTAAATTTACCACCTTCCCGGTAAACATGTTGTCACAGCGACGTTTATGTAACGTTACATTTTGAGTGAATGTCCCACATCAAAAACGTTTCAGATGTGACGTTATTTTTTTAAATTGTCAATTTAGAGGTTATAAATAAGAAAAAATGAAATTACTCTTCGTCCACTTTCCAGTATATATAATTGTATAAAATGTAAGATTACAATAATTTACTTGTTTCATATTTCTCTACTCTAAATTGAAAATTTTTAAAAATAATGTCGCATCCGACACGTTTTTGAAGTACGACATTCACCCTAAATATAACGTTACATAAACGTCGCGTTGACATGTTACCGGGTTCAGTGTAGGGAATTTACAAATCGTTCTGAAATTCCTAACCTCCCGTAGGAAATTTACAACGTTTAACGTGGGAATATCACAATATTTTTAGGCATGAAAATCACAACAAAATTGTAAATTTCAGTTACATTTTTTACAGTGTATACACTGTAAAAAAAGATTGTGTGAAATTACTACTCTAAGAGTAGGTAATCTGTATAACCTAGTCTGAGAGCAGTAAAATCCCTAGAAAGTTGTAAATATTACAGCAAATATGTAAATTTACAGCGATTGTCAACAGACTTGAAATTGCAGGTTAGAATTTACAATTAATGTAGTAAAATTACTGTGTTTATAGTAAAATCACACCATTATAGTGAAATTACAGTGCTGTGATAAAATTACAATATCGGTGAATTTTTCACATTTTTTAGGTTAAATACACATTTGGTGCGTGCAGTATATATGTATTAAATACTGAATTGTATTATATAATATAATATATGCATTGCAATGTTTTTTTTGTGAATGTAAAAAATATTGCAATTAGTTTAAGAATTAATTAAATAGTTTTTAGAAATGTTTTAATATTTATTATTTATCATACAATAGCATTTGTAATATAAAATTCAACCTGACAAACAATGATTCGTATATAGTTTTGCATTTAATGACAATAAACAATACATGTAAATAGTCACTTTACAATAAATTTGGTTCATAAAACTTCACTCGCTTTAACAGTTTGTAGTTTAGGAAGTAATGTGTACACTTTTACAAATAAATCCATCAAACTTAACCTCAATATACTTGTAAAGAAACTTCATGGTCAAATAAATATGTAGCATATGATATATGGGCATTGTTCTAGAATTTTTAAACTTTATGTTGTCGCTCATTATGATACCTTCAAAATTTTAAATATAACTTTACAACACTACAGATCAACAAATTTTTGTTTGTTTTACATGTAATAAGTGTTTATTACTAATTACAGATATGTAGAAAACAATGAGAGTAAATAAAAGCAGTGAATTTGCCTATTTTTGGTGCGCGACACTCGCTACATTTTTTCAGTTTTAACACTGAAACTTTTGGAACCTTTTTTTTTATGGTCTGTGGTTTTTTGTGGAAGTATTTGGGTATGTAAACAAATGAAAAATCCTTAACTTAATGATGTGCCTCACTGAGGAATAAAATTATATACCTTCAAACTTGCGAGATAACTTTTTTTTTCTAGTTGACAATTTAGCTTCTAAGTACTTTGGAATCATTGTGATCTTTTCTCCTATGTTATTAAAGTATTTATAACTTTTGTGTTTTTTTTTTAATACAACAAAAAACACACTTTTTGACAATAATAAAATGATTATTCTTTAAAAATCGTTTTAATTTTTTAGTATCCTTAATGTTAAATCATGTATTTGGATTTCAAATTTTAATGAAAACTGACTTTGGATTTGTAATCAGTGGCCTCAAAAACCCTAACATATCAAATTTTATAAAAATCAAAGAAATTTTGTAAAAATAGTCCGCCATATTTAATCCATTATTTTAAATTTGAATAACTATTAACTAGACGTTTAATTTTATTTACTAGCTTCTAAAAATTAGGCCATAAGCAAAAGAACTGAATTTTTTATGTATATTAAACGTTACAAAACTAAAAACTAATTTTACGAGTAACGTAACATGTTACATTAAACAAAAAAATACATTGTGTATAAATGAGTCACGCAAGGTTTTTCCTGTCATTTCATCAATTCTAAAGCCAATAAAATTAATTTCATGAATGTGCCTAAAAAAAAAATGCAATTTTCTTCAACCTCAAAGTTTAAAAGTTCTAGAATAATGCCCATTACCTCTGCACAAGTTTGATGAGATAAAAAATATCTTCACATAACAAATAACCGAAATCTTTACGAGAAATTCAAACAAGTATATAAACATCAATGATGGCTGCCCGGGTCACGCGCGGAATGGAAAATATTACTAGAGAAATTGTATTTTTAACATTGTCAGATGTAATTTAAAAAAGTGTAAAATTACTGCTCTCAGAAGTGGTAATTTATATAACCTACTCTCAGAGTGACAATTTCACAATATTTGTATTGCTATTACAGTTTTGGTGTAAAAATACTAGTGATTTTGTACTTTTACACCATTCAGAGTGGTAACTCGGGTGTGTAATTTTACACTTGTGCTGTGATTTTACGAAACCATTTTTTACAGTGTAAACTTTTGTCGCAACCGTCTCTCTTCCACTCATGCATGATATAGGAAACCGTACGTGGATATAAACACTCCGTAAAGATTATTCTTGTCAAATTATATCAAAGTCCAGGATTTTTTTATATCACCACTGAAACAAATCTCAAAAACAAATTTAAACGAATAGTATTTTTATTGGCAACACATGTCAGCCATCTTGCAACAAATTTAAATTTGGACCTGGGCGCCATCTAGTTATTTCGGCCGGAACTAAAAAAAGCTCCACTACCAATCAACCAAAATAATCATAACATCCAAAATCAAGAGAATTAAAATTTTGTACATCTTTTGGAACTTTTGTAGCTTGCATGATAAGTTGCATTCAACATCAGTGGACCAAAAAATATCAAGCTCATATCAATTTCTGAATAATCTTCACAGGTAGTAAGAAATTACTTAATCATGTATCAATACGAATAAATTTTCCCTTGCAAATGTCAGGGATAATAAATAAATATATGAAATGTCATTCAAAATGTTTACGTCATCCACAAAATTGTACCAATTTTTGTTAACATAAATTAAATAACTGACCTATTGACCTTTACTAATTGACCGATAAGATATTTTGTCTTCGTCATAATTGAAACAAAAAATTTATAGAAATGACACAAAGAACAAACTCTGAGGATATTCAAGGATTAGAAGATATCGAACCACCTTTCGGAGCATTTCTCTCCGGGAGGTACAAAAGGTTAGGTTATCATTCAAACCACAAATGTTTACAGTACAATAAAACTGCTTTTGTTTAAAGGAGTTTCGCTTATGCAACAATCAAAGACCGATTGCCAGTTATACTGACACGGATAGTAGATACCTTAAGTCGACACAAAGATGATATCGTTACAAAATACGGAACTGTAAGTTCAATATTTAAAATGTTTCGACAAAACTCGCAATGTAATTTAATTTTAGGAAGCAGTAGAAGAAATTAAACACGTAATCGGGGCCATTAGTAAATTAAAAAACGAATTAGTAACGAATAAACCAATACTTCCGTTAACTTCCGAACCTGACAGTCAAGACGTTGACATATGGAACAATTTCTTAGAAAAAGAAACAGAAATTGAATGTCAAGTTCCGTCATGGTTCAATTCCAGGTGGTTGTACGTCGAGTGTTACATGTACCGCAGAATAGCGCAAGAATTTTTATTAACGTAAGATTTAAATTTTAACTTGTACTCGAACATTTCTAAATTCAACTATTTGTAGGAAAACGTTAAAGTGTTACGATCCTTTCGAAAGTCAAAAACAAGAAAGTTTTTACGCAGCGGTAGATAGTATGACATGTATAATCGAAAAGATAGCGCAGTTACTAAAATCGAATAATCTTTCTGCGGTGGAGCAGCAAAAACATTTTATCGAACTGCTCAAACTCGATTTGTGGGGTAACAGGTAAAAACTTTATTATCGTCCCTTTCGTATTGCACTGAAATTAATTTTCTTTGAAGGTGCGACTTGTCGTTGAGCGCTGGTACCGTTTCGGAAAAAACTGATGATCCGCTACAAATATTAGAGTCGTTAGATAAAGAGATAATCATCGACCAATCTCAACTTGTTTGGGAACACATCAATCGGCAACACGAAGACAAAAGTTCTATCGATATCGTTTGTGATAACGCTGGTTACGAATTATTTACAGATTTATGTTTAGCAGTGTACATAATATCAAATAATTTAGCTAGTAAAATAAGGTTTTATGTCAAGCGATATCCCTGGTTCGTCAGCGATGTCACAGTACCAGATTTCCATTGGTTAATAGAAGCTTTGATGAATTCTAAGAAAGATTGTTTAAAAGACTTCGGAAGCTTATGTAAAAAGTATTTACACACCGGAGTTTGGACCTTAGAGGTAAAATATGTTCTAATTGTTAACATTTTAAATATTAATAATTTTGGTTTACAGGAAGAATCATTTTGGACCGAACCTTACGATTACTCCGAAATGAAAAGTAAATGTCCCACTCTCTTCTCGAAACTCTCCGATGCGCAGTTGGTGATCTTCAAAGGCGATTTAAATTATCGTAAATTACTGGGTGATATAAACTGGGAATATACTACAGATTTTCTTACAGCACTTCGTGAGTTTCGACCGATGAATATTGTAAGTTTACGGACGTTGAAGGCTGATTTGTGCGCTGGATTACCGGTGGGGAAAGCGGAGATACTGAAGAGCGAAGATCCACAGTGGATGATAACGGGTCGTTTGGGACTTATTCAAACTACTGTATAACTAATGAAAATGACTGATTCGTAATGAAAAATTAATGTGTACAATAATTTTTCCCTCTGTAATTTAATGATTTCCCATTTCCATCATTTGTTTGTTATTTACATGAATTTGCTAGTCAAAGTAAAGTTTTGTGCTCGCAAAACATAGATTGGAAACAGGACACGACTTTGATTATTCTAAAGTTAAAATCTTAGCATCAGAAAACAATCTTTTTAAACGTAGAGAAATCGAACATTTTTTTATTAACCACTTCAATGGTAGCTGTTTAAAAAAAAAAAGTGCCAGAAGTGGTAGAGCCCTGTACTTAAGATATCGAAAAACGGTGAAACACGGGTTCCATTTCTTCCTAAAATATATCATTTAACATTTAATTAATCATTTAAAAAATCAAGTAATATTTCACATTTATGTCGGCCATCTTGGATCCACCATTTTGAATTTACAAAATCTGACTTCAAATTCGTAATCGGCGACCCAAAAAATTCCCGAGTACCAACTTTCATTAAAATCAAGTAAATTTTGTACATTTATGTCGGCCATCTTGGAACCGACATTTTGAATTTTCAAAATCTAATTTCAGATTCGTAATCAGCGGCCCCGAGAACCCAGTTTCATAAAGTTTGGGTAATTTTTCGCATTTCGGTCGGCCATCTTGGATCCGCCATTTTGAATTTTCAAAATCTAACTTCAGATTCGTAATCAGCGACCCCGAAAACCCCCGAGTAACAATTTTCAGCTGTTTTCCGTATAAAGAAAAATGTGCGCCGCACATTTTAATAAATTTAGCAAATTACAGCCGCCATTTTGAATTTTCCCATTTTGACGACAGATTCGGATTCAGCGACCCAAAATATCTTGGTATACGAAGTTTCATGCAAATTCATTAAGAATTGTAAAAGTTATTGCAAAATTTACACATATGATCCATTACCACGTTTGTCAATAATTTTTTTTGTACATATATGATCCAGTAGTGGTAGTAGGTGAGAATACGCACCTTTACAATAACAGAACGTCATATACAGTAGGACCTTTCTTATTCTAATTAGTAAAGTTTTTCAAGATGGCGCCGACCTCTCTTATTCTAATTTTCCCCTTACCCCCACTTACTTTGCTTGCGAGCTTGTGATTCGTGGACAATATTTTTCGTTGACTTTTTGTGTGATAGTGGGGGAACGATTAGAATAAGAAAGGCAATTAGAATAAGAGAGGTCCTACTGTATACAGTGTGTAGTGGGTGTCAGTTTTGATTACAGAAATGACAAAACATCAGTCAATTCTACTCTTTTTGGTAAGTTTCGGTTTAACCCGTTTCGTCCCAAAAGTCCGGAATTTGGACACAACTTTCAACGATGTAACTTGTATTCCAAACATCGTTTAAAAAAATTGAAATAAGTCAAAATCGATAGATTTGGACCTCTTCTTTCAAATGCCGTGGTCAGAATCAGCCGGAAATTTCAGAGAAAAAAGTTATGATCATTTTTTCGAAAAAAATACTGATTTTTTCGACGTTTTTTCCCAATAATTGCGTTTTTTGACATTGAAAAGGGCAGTGCTGATCATTGCAAAACGTACTAATCGCGTCTTTTTGCTCAGACCATTTTTCTCCCGTCGGATTTTTTTCAAAAAACAAAATGGCGGCTTCAAGATGGCGTCTCCAAGTTGTAATTCTACATTTTCTCCCACAAATATTGATTATTTGACCGCGTAACGGTTCAAATCACGGAGAACTGGGATGAAAAAGTAATTATTATCATTTGTGAATACTTAGTCCTATCATGATTCATTCATAACCTCAAATTAGTCGTGTACAATGGGTTACTATCGATATTTTGTCTGATTTTCACTCAATTTGCAGGTCGCAGGTCAACCCACATCTTATAGTGCAATATAACTTTCAATATCTGCAATATTGATTTACAAAATACAAAACAAAACACAAAAATAAAAAACAAATATTTCCTCATTGCCTCCACGTGTTTTGAATACAAAAAAAATGAAAGTAATAAAATTAAAATAAAAAAAAAATGAAGAAAAGTATTTTAAAAATAAAAAAAGTCGAACTGTACTAAATTTTTAGGTTATAACCCGATAATTAATAGGCAATAAGGGTATATGGTCATTTTTAATTTCACACATAAGTAATGTTACGGAAACGTCGAAAATTTTGTGAAAATTATACAAATAATCGGTATAAACCCATTGTGTCTAATTAATTTGAGGTTATGAGATTATGAATGAATCATGATAGGTCTAAGTATTCACAAATGATAATAATTACTTTTTAATTGCAATTCTCCATGATTTGAGCCGTTACACGTTCAAATAATCGATATTTGTGCGAGAAAATTCAAACTTACAATTTCCAGACGCCATCTTGAAACCGCCATTTTGTTTTTTGAAAAAAATCCGACGGGAGAAGAATGGTCTGAGCAAAAAGACGCGATTAGTATGTTTTGCAACGATCAGCACTGCCTTTTTCAATGTCAAAAAACGCAATTATTGGGAAAAAATGTCGAAAAAACCAGTATTTTTTTCGAAAAAATGATCATAACTTTTTTCTCTGTAATTTCCGGCCGTTTCTGACCACGGCATTTGAAAGAGGGGGTCCAAATCTACCGATTTTGACTTATTTCAATTTTTGTTAACGCTGTTTAGAACAAAAGTTACATCGTTGAAAGTTGTGTCCAAATTCTGGACTTTTGGGACGAAAAGGGTTAATGTGATATCATACTTTTATCCTTTTTGATTTAAAGTCATGATATTTGCATTAATAGGGACTGTCAAAAATGCATCCTTTCTCTCGCTAAACGTCACCAATTACATAATTTCCCTTACTCTAATGTCTTCCCTTATTCTAATTTTTTCTCTTCTCCTATTCTAATATTTCCCCTCACGCGTTCTTCCCACTACCATGTGTGGACGTATGAATTTTCTATAAATACAGTGACCCTCCTCTTATTTTAACTTTTCGAGTCAAGGAAGATGGCGGCTTCTTCCCTTATTTTACCGATTCCCTTCATCCCCACACCACTAGCAGTTTGAGAGAATAAAAACAGAGAAAGGAGATATAGTGGTGTCCTTCTTCACCTGTATGCGCAAGCGCAAACAGCAGTCTGCGCTCTTTTTAATACTTTCAAATGGCGAATGGTGGGGGAACTCACGAGGGGAAGAAATTAACATAAAGGTCCGAATTCATGAAGCGAAAAATATCCGGATATTTCCCCCACTCTACATACCATCTTTTCACCCCCACCTGCACAAAATCGCCGGGATATAATATCTGACCAAAATCGCCTTTCCCTCGTTTTCATGGAGCGTAAAATATCTGGATATATATTTTGAAATTCTATTTAAAAAAATTAATGCATAAAAAGCCCTGTTTTCTGAATTTATGAATAATCGTTTTATATTTGCTTCTCTTTCTTGCCTGGAATCGTTAAAAAGAAAGACAAATTTAGTTTTACTTTGATTTTTGCAATTTTGAGGTCATGATGATGGCGCGAAAAATCAAAGCATGGAATTTTAAAAAAATGTCGAGAATAACGATAATGTCATTGATAAAAATGTAAATATTTATTATTTGAGTAGATTTAAGTAATTATACAAAATAAATATAAACTGCCCAAATTACCAATTACGAAATTCAATTTTAAAATCCCGCCAATATCTAATAATATCTAACAATATCTAATAGTTCGGCACAGTCCAACTATTTAAGCGCATATCTAGCTGCAATTACGCTAAGAGGGGGAAAAATATCTGGATATTTTCCGCTCCATGAAAACGTACCTTAAGGGAAGAACAAAAGTTTAAATAAAGGACGCAGTTAAAATAAGGGGAGGGCCACTGTACAAATAACGGCGCATGCGCAACAAAAAAAAAAGAGACAAAAGTCTAAGTAGTGGGGGCGAGGAGAAAATTAGAATAAGAGAAGAAGGTCGCCATCTTGCCTGACTGGACAAATTAGAATAAGAGAAGGACTACTGTAATTCTTTTACATTCTGTTGTCTCAAACCTAATATCTCTATTTGATTATCCTTTTATATTTTTATGAATATTTTTATTCATTTTTTTTTGTTATGAAATATTATTTTTGTAAATATAATTTTTAGAATAAACTGAAGATGGCACATATCGTGATGCCGAAACGTATTTAAAGAAGAAACTTTTAGTTATTTATTTTTAATCCTGAGACCGACTTAACCAAGAAAAAATTCTTGGAAGGAATTTTCAAACATTTTTTCCAACATTTATTTTATAACAAAAATTGTTTAAATAGCAAAGTGGAGTCGATTTATTTTAGATTTATTTTACAGTATGATTATTTTCTACGTAAAGTGTTAGTAAAAAGGTAAAAAAATATAAAAAGTGCAAATTGTTTAAAAACTAATTTTGTACAATATTAGTTTATGTTTACTTTTTATGTATAATTAAATCTAAGTGTATACGAATGTTATTTGGTTTTTAACAGACAAAATCCTTCGAGATGAAGTTCGTGTTTGGTTTGTAGTCGTGCTCAGGCCTATTGACATTTTTCATAACCTGAAACATTTAATTACAAAACTTGACGAGTGGAAAAACTACACATGACAAATGGGAATAATAAAAAACGTATTTATAACAACAATATTTTTATTTCTTCTATGTTTTTAAATCTAAAACACATTAAAAGGCAGTTTTCCTTTTGTTCTAAATAAGTAAACAATACAATTCATTGCAGCGTTACTTTTTGTGTTGTTTATTCAACATGCGTAATATATATGTTTATCAATCACAAAAAAAAATGCTGAATTTTGTTATAAGTATTTAAAACCCACATCATAAACATTCGTATAGTTTAATTTGCTTCGTTGACATTTTAATAAGCGAAGTTTCGTGTTTACACAGTCGTAATAACATAATGGATCAAGTAAATGCGTATAAAACCAGTAAAATATTATTTAATGGTTTATAAAATTTTACTTACTAATAAATTCATAAAGTTATATCGAGTTTTTGAGTACATTATCTCTTGAGCGTTTACGCAAATGATGAACTTTAAAATACTTAACCTTCATAACGAACATTTCAGCTTTCTGTACGTACAATCGGTTTTGTAAATGAACAATTTTTTATGAAAATCAGTGTAGGAGGTGTTTTAGAGCTCACAGATTACGAATACTTTGTTCGATTGTCAAAATCCAAAATAGCGGACTTAAATTGATAATTTTCATCGACTTTTATGACATTATGCACAAGAGGGTTTTTTGGATCACTTGTTACGAATCTGTTGTCCGATTTTCAAAATACAAAATGGTGGAACCACAATGGCAGACAGAAATTTAAAAATTACCATCGAATTTTACGACATGATGCACAAAAGGGTTTTTTAGATCGCATATTACGAATCTGTTATCCGATTTTCAAAATGCAAAATGGCGGATCCAAAATGGCAGACAGAAATTTGAAAATTTTCATTGGTTTTTATGAAATGTTGTATATGAGTGTTTTTGGGATCACAGATTACGAATCTGTTGTCCGATTTTCAAAATACAAAATGGCAGACAGAAATTTGTTCAGAATGTTATCGGGGATGTAATAATCCAAACGGCAAAGGTAAGATCGTAAAATCCAACCAACAAAGGCAAGATGTAATAATCCAACCGACAAAGGCAAGATGCAATACTCCAACCAAGGCAAGATGTAATAATCCATCCGGCAAAGGTAAAATCGTAAAATCCAACCAACAAAGGCAAGTTGTAATAATCCAACTGACAAAGGCAAGATGCAATACTCCAACCAAGGCAAGATACTTTTATTTTATCACATTCGCAAGAAAACGATTCAAATAAGATGTACAATGGAATGGAAATCAGTGAAATGCTGATCTGCTGATAGTTTTTTGTTTTTAGGGTTTTTGAATATAGGCTGAAATCTTTTATAAATTCGAGATTTTCAACACTAAAGATACATTTATTTTATCACTTTCGCAAGCCCACGATTCAAATAAGATGTCTTAAACGATGCATTAAAACTTTGATTGTTTTTAGATTGTCTTTTGTTTCCTATGCAGAGTCAAAACAGATTTAATGCAGCGATAAAGAAAGCTTAGTGCATTTTCAATATCAATTCAACGTTAGATTCAACTTCATCGACTACAAAAACCTTAAGCTGACGAGTTTCAAGCGAATTGCATTACATTTTTTAAAAGTCACCCGTTATATTGGACCTGCCATTTTGAATGTTGAAAAACTAACTGCCGAATTATAATCAGCGAACCCGAAAACTTCAGAATAACGTGTTTCAAGTGAATTGCATTTGATTTTTTTAAAGTCATGCGCCATTTTGGATTTGCCATTTTGAATTTTTAAAATATGACTTTAGATTCGTAATCAGCGACCCCAAAAACCCCCGAGTAATAATTTTCAGGCACATTAGATCGATTTAAAAAAAAGTCGTCCGCCATATTGGATCCGCCATTTTGAATTTTTAAAATCTGACTTCAGATTCGTATTCAGCAGCCAAAAATCTGTAAAGAACCATATCGTCTGATTTTTTTAACATTAATATTTGAGTATAAATGTGAAATTGATGTACATTTTTTATTGGTCAATTTTGACCTCTCATATTTCCGAAATGTGGAATATGCTCACTTTGAAATTTTGCAGGGATTATTGGGTCATCATATGTAACTAATTGGCATAAAAAAAGTTTCAATCTTCGAGGTACGAAAAAGGGGCATTTTTGGCATGGGGCTTACAGAGGCTCTTTCGTACTTGGGCTCAGTTTCGTGTCGCTGGTTGATTTACGAAGGCATATTAGTTTGCGCTCGATATTTTTAAAATGAACGAACATAAAGTGCCGAGAAACCAACAAACAAGTTTTACACATTCGACAAAAGATAGAAACAAAACAAGCAGAAAATAAAGCGTCCGTTATCAGTGCGTCATCAAAAAATTGAAAAGTAGTGGTAAAATAAAAATGCCGGAAAACACAAATGTACAATATGCAATTATAGACCTTTTATTAGTTTATTCGACGCTAACTAATTTTGTGAATTGTTCGAATAATACAGATGGAAAAGTGTGTGGTGGTAAAGTTACATTTGAACAATGTCTAAAGTGTCTTGGATTTAAAATTTCACTGAATTGTGAAAACTGTACGTATAGTAATTGAAGTCTCTGTGATCCTTTCAAAACATAATAATCTATTTTGTTTTATAATTCTTTCGTATTAACCAAAAGAATATCTCCTATTACTTATTATAGATTTTTATGGGCAAATTCGTCTACACTTGCGCATACGAGGACTCTTTGTGAGCTCATCATGAGAAGCATGATTTCACTATGAGGCTCAATACGCGTCGCATTACGCAGCGTTCATGAATTCACCCGTGATGGAATTTCTCACGCGTGAATTCATCGTGATATCATTGCGATATCATATTGTATTCTGGGTATATACTATCGAGGGAAAAAAATTGGACAGGCGTTCGTAATAAATCGCAGATTTGTGTTTGTCATGCGGAAAATAGGGTTAAGCCTTGCTGGATGCAATACATTTTTTGGCTTGATGGACATAAGTAGTAGCTTTTTAAAGCAGTCAACGTACGGTTTTTATATTGACAAAATATGTGAATCTGTAAAAACGGTAGCCGAGAAACTTTTCATCGCATCTGCAGAAGAAGAAAAAGATATATCATGTAAAGAAAATGAAATTGCGTATACGACAAATGCACCTACGCCAGGTGAAGGAACGTTGAAAAAGCGTGGGGTTTCGTCATAATATGGTGTGTCAACAATAATTGGTTATTATTCAGGAAAAGTTTTGGACGTATTCGTAAACAGTTGATATTGTAAATTATGCGAAACCTGGGAGAAAAAGCTGTCAACGTCAGAATTTAAAGAATGGCACGAAGAACATAAAAACGAAGGAAAATGCAAGTCCAACCATGACGGACCAGCCCGCAACATGGAAGCTTCAGCTATTGAGGCAATGTTTAAGGGGGGAAGGTCCTGAAAATTTTTGTTTTATGTTTTGAAAATTTTTGTACTTGTTCTAGAACGTCTCAAGGATGTCTCCTTAAAATTGTAAAACAAAATTTCCGCCTTCTCTTTTTCTTATTCTTTTTCTCTGATATAGATATAGTTTAGTTCGAGTAAGAGAAGAGGAAGACCTAATGCTCCCAAACGTGTGTCAACAGAAAAATAACCGTTAATTTTGGCTGCGCGTTAGTTTTGCTCCGACTTTTGAAACATGCGGATCGTCATTAGAGTTTTAAAATGTCACATCCACGTCAAAAAAGCACTCATGATAAACCTCTATTTGCTTGTAGATTAAGAAAAAGAAAATTTCATGGGAATCAATTTGTGCAAAATGAGGAAGAAGAAGTATCTGAGCAAAATGCAAGCGCCAGCGACCGAAAAAAATCTTCCGCTTTAAACGAAGCTGTAATACATCCAACAATATCGTATCGAATAATCGATTTTGTCACTGTTTTTTTTATACTCTCTCAGTTTTTAATTTGTTCAAAGTGCAAAGCTCAACCAAGATTTCAAGAAAGTGCTCCTTTAGGTCTCGGTTTTAACATTATTACGAGTTGTAGGTGTGACAATACTATAATTCCTTCCGGGCCAAAAATACACAGCGCTTTTGAAATAAATCGTAGAATTGTATTTGTACTGCGTCTCGTAGGTGTTGGCTTGGAAGGCATAAACACATTTTGTAATTACATGAACTTTTTTAAGGGTTATCGAAGACCGCTTACGAGAAGACTGTTAAAAAAGTGCACGAGGCGGGGAAAAAAGTTTTTTATGCTTCCTGTTCTGCTGTCATAGAAAGTGAAAAAACAGAAAATGAAAAAAAGAAAAGCCTGCAGACGAGCTTTATGTTTATGGGGATGGATCATGGAAACGAAGAGGACATCAGTAATTGATTGGTGTTGTAACATTAATCGCAAATTCGTGCGGTAAAGTAATAGATATGGTTGTAAAAAGTAGTTGTTGCAAAGCGTGTACAACTAAGATAAATGTAGATCGAGACTCTGAGGAATATGCTGAATGGTGGGCAGAACATGAAGAAGAGTGCTCGAAAAATCACCAAGGTTCCGCAGGAAGTATGGAAGTTGAGGGAGTAAAAGAAACGTTTCCGAGATCCATAGAAAAGTTCAATCTCAAATATATGAATTATATAGGGTACGGAGACTCTGCAATATTTAAAGGTTTGCTTCAATCAAATCCATACGGTGATAATTTTACTGTAAAAAAAGCGAATGCATCTCTCACGTTAAAAAAATAATGGGGTCGCGGCTTTCGCGTTTTAAAAAAAAAGCTTATCTCTTTGAAGCGCGGAGTGTTCACGATGGCGCTGATTAATGGTATTTCAGTGTACTACGGGCGGGCTATTAGACGTACTACTAATACATCTGTAAAAAAAATATAGGACTCGATAATGGCAACATACTATCATATGATTTCTACAGACCGGAAGCCGCAATACCACCTGTGTGATCCAGGCGCTGACAGCTGGTGCAAGTACCAGAGAGCACTTGCTAAAGATGATGCTGCTAATCGAAAACAGATTAATTATACGCACCCCACAGATTTGAAAAAAAAAAACAATTCATCCAGATTTAGCAAAAGAAATATTTCCGATTTTCGAAGATTTGTCTCGAGCTGAATTGATTGAAAGATGTGTGGGTGGATATATCCAGACTGCGAATGAATCGTTTAACTCAACTGTATGGAAGCTGGCCCCCAAGCACTTGCACTCTGGTCGAAAAATTGATGAAATATCTTTGGAGGCCCGCCCGGCAAGAATAGCCAAGCGTACGCCGAGTGAAGAAGCAGAACAAGGAAGAACATTGTTGGCCTCAAAAGAAGCTCGTACACTTGATAAACAAAAAAGAACAGCTGAAGATGAGTGGCACGAAGAGACAGAAAGATTAATGTACGCCCCTGGAATGGCTGATTAATCGGTAAGTCGAAAAAAATAAGATTTTTCTGCTCCGAAAACGTTAAAGGCGTTTTTCTCGAAACACTATTTTTTCATACTGCTTGCACGATAACTCAAAAAATAATTATTCGATTGCTTTGAAATTTTGTGGAGGTTTTCTTCAAACATCTGGCTATACTCCAAACCTATGGTTGGGATTTTTTAATGCAAATTACGGAATTTATTCAAACAAATTAAGTAACAAAAAACGTTCAATTTTAAAAAATTTCTCTCATTTTGGTAGAAATTACCTTTTTTTGTTTTACAGGTTTAGAGTATTAAAAATAAGGTTACTAACAAAACCTTTTTTGATTTTTTGTTACAGATAAAAAATAAAGCCGCCATCTTGCAAGCAAATTTCAAAAACACACGAGTTTGACGCAGTAACAAAAAAACAAAACAAAATCATATCGCATACTAAGGATGTATCTAACTCGCAATAAAAGATTTTCAACAAAAAAACAACACTTATTCACTTCAAAAAAAATTCTTGAAAATCTACCACGTTTCGGGACCTTCCATTCTAAACTGTACTTGAAATAACAAAGACATACATTCGTACCGAATAATACTCGAAATTTCTCTATGCGATTCAATTACATAATTAGTAATTTGATATGATGATTTTGCTATATTAACTAACAAATAATTTCGGATTGACCTCCTTATAATATAATAATCTTTTTGTATTTTCATAATATTATATACGCAATCACGTTAAAGAAATTGGTGTATTACTCGAATGAACGGTAGAGGCGTAATAAAACAAAGTTCGAACTCAACAATATTCTGATTTTAATACGCAATTGGCTAAAATAGTCAAGTTACAATTTGTCACCTAATGGTGGAATATTCTGCCACTGTATTTGCAAGAAAAAAATGCTTTAGTTGGACCAGGTGTATTATACAGAGCTAAGACAGCAATTGTATAGTTATGTCAATTCATAAATATAATTGAACCAACTACATTTTTCTTGAATGTAAAGTTATATACATAAGTCCTTTATTCTGTAATTTGTCACTGTTCAGATAGCAGAATAAAAAATAGTTCAGAATGATCTCATAATGTGTTCTAGAAGAGGTCAGATGCTCCAAATTATGAGCTTTTTCTGAGTTTGAAGTCATAGTGATCTTATAAATATTAACCCTGACGAAAATTTGAATGCAACATAAAGCGTACACATGGTGTGCTTTATTAGGCTTCTGCACACTTAAGCGCACAGTTATTAGGTTTCACTGTCCATCTTGTTTCGCTTTGTAAATGCTGGTAAAAATCAAACTTATGGGAAGTGTACAAAATTAGTGGTCAAAATAACCCAGCGATTTAAGAATGATTCAAAATTATGGAGATTTTCAATACTTTCGAATTCTATTTCTGTCTTGCAGAAGATTTGGGAAATAATTAATGATATCTTATGTTCAAATGAAAATGCATTTCTATCACGAGAACCATGGAAAGCAGTTAGCTACACGATAGCATCTGGCGGCTAAACGTCGAACTATAAATGGTCTTTCGCCACGATCCATTAGTGTAACAATATCATATATATTACGAGTACAGTGGCCCTCCCCTTATTTTAACTGCGTCCTTTATTTTAACTTTTTTTCGTCCCTTATGTTAACTTCTTCCCCTCGTGAGTTCCCCCATCATTCGCCATTTGAAAGTGTTCAAAAGAGTGTGGACTGCCGTTTGCGCTTGCTCATACAGGTGAAGAAGGACGCCACTATATCTCCTCTCTCTGTTTTTATTCTCTCATACTGCCAGTGGTGAGGATGAGGGGAAGTGGTAAAATAAGGGAAGAAGCCGCCATCTTCCTTGACTTGAAAAGTTAAAATAAGAGGAGGGCCACTGTCTTAAGAAAATTGGTAAAGATGAAAGCGTATAATACGCTTAAAATGTATAAATGACGACTTCTTTTGTCATTTCTTTAGTAATCTAAGCATTCTACAAACGCGAATTTAAACATTTTTATCGTACCGGACGCTTCCACTTTTATTATGAGCGGCATAACCTAAAATATACATTCGCTTCAACGGTGTCTTTAATACATTAAAACACTACATTCCAGTATTTTCCACAGGTGTAAATCACTAATGTAAATTCAGACCGCACACTTAAAATCTAAGTTGCACATTTAATGTAAACTTCCCACTTACTGTAATATTTTTGTATACTTTATGTACACTCATATTTTCATCAGGGAGTACAATTGGGCGCAGGGAACCATTGGATGTGCTTCAAGCACCATTGATTCCGATATGTAAAATAATGTCATCTTTGTTACGCTACTGTTTGACTGTATCTAGAACAGTTACGTACTGAACGTTATTATATAAGTTCATGCATCTACGTTCTGAAATATTAACGCCGCGGCGTTGAAATTCTTCTTACAAAACTTGATAAATCGTTAGAAACTTCTAATATACACGTTTACATGGCGAACGAAAAGCGCGGGCAAATTCGACGATTGCACAACTTTAATTGTTACATAAGAATTATCATTACACGTCGCGTTACTTATTGCTGTCGCTTTGATTATTTATCCTAACGCAGCGAAAGGCGGCGATGTACTCTAAAACGTTTACCCCGTTATTAAACGTTGCACGCTTAAAAGGAAATTCGAACTGGACGATAATCTACTTTTCGGTGACCTATGAATAAATATAGTCGATTTTTTACTTCCGTACAATATTTTTGTAATTTTCTTGTTTTCGTCTCTACTGAATTTTTTACTTTGTTACAGCCAATTACATGCGAACCACCGACACCAAAACGGCAGCTATCACAACTTTCAATTTCATTTTTCCTTCCTATTCCGTTTACTCGAAGATTTCACATGATTTCCTGGAAAAGAAGAAAATTTTGTTACGTTCACTGATAAGTCGACAGTTACATTGATGCGATGAAGGTACGTAATTCTCCCAATAAACAAATGACTCAAAACTGTTATTTCGTTTGTCGTCAAAATGCTGCTCAGTGGTTGTTATATGCGTTGATGTGGCGTGCAAACAAACGTGACTGTCGGCTTTGTACAAGTACAGTAGGACCTCTCTTATTCTAATTAATAAAGTTTTTCAAGATGGCGCCGTCCTCTCTTATTCTAATTTTCCCCTTACCCCCACTTACTTTGCTTGCGAGCTTGTGATTCGTGGACAATATTTTTCGTTGACTTTTCATGTGATAGTGGGAGAAGACTTGTGGGGGAGCGATTAGAATAAGAGAGGCTGGACAATTAAAATAAGAAAGGCAATTAGAATAAGAGAGGTCCTACTGTAATGAATTTCGAATGCGCTCGGAAAATAGTTATTTTTCACACACAATAAAATATGTACAGTTACCGTGAAAATGTGACGAAAAATTATAAGCGTTTTATGTACAATTGATTCTGTGGATACATCGAGATTTTCCTTACCGTACGCCGCACCGCTTACCAAGGTACAATACATAGTTCATGACCTAAAAAGTTGCAACCGCCCTCGCGAGAGGGAGTCTTGAGTCTAGTTACTAAATTGTCCCTATTTTTGCGAACCACAGATGCGTGGTTATGTATCTAGTTTTATCTATTTTTAGTGCACAAACTTCTCAAAAGTTTTATTCACTTTAGTAAATATCTTTTCTAACACTTTATATATATCGTATCATGTCTCTTTAACTCATGTAATTTTAGAACAGTTTTCATTAATAGGTGTCAACTTATGAAACTCAAATAATGTAGGAAGATGCATGATAAAATAAAAAATGGCTGCAACGTATAAACATTTTATTTTACAACAATGTGACTACATATAATTGAAAAATGGCCAAATCTACAATGATTTAATAGATTTCGGTGAATGATTCGCTGTCGATAAACGTAAAAAGAACCCTTGGGAAATGTTTGGATGTCGGTTCCCATGATTGAAGCACGATTGAGTATTAAAATAGATTAGAAGACGTCGAATGGATTCAGCTTGCCTAGATTTAAAATATCAGGGCGGCACCGAGAATCTGATTAACGAGAAGAAATGTGCAACAGAAAATGTTTCGGCATCGTTAAATGCAAGTTAAAAAATTAAATTACTTCGATAGGATGCGAAATAAATTCTTCTCTGCACATTTGTCTTCCTCGTCGTTCCCGGCCGGTATACGTAAACTAAATCTTACACTACAGTTATCTATACGTACGGATCAGTATCATTATTGTTTAAACTTAAACATGATTTTTTTTTCGAGGAGCCCACCATCGAATGTTCAGTATTGTATATACACTTTACGTGGCGCGCACGAGTGAGCAAATTTCTCGAAATATTGATATCCGATAGATCATTGCAGGTTGAACAAGCTCGTGCTCGAACTTTGTTGATGAAGATTATTGTAGAAGCTCATCTTCTTGCGCTTGTTCATCGCGTCTATGTTTTGAAATCTGAGCTGTTAACCTCTGCGAGGTGTCTTTTTCCTACGTGTCGTATAAACAGTATGATTTTAGTTAAATTACGCTTAGTTTCGCCTCGACAAACGAAAAAGAATCCAAAAGTATTTGCTGGTACTTATCAACTATTTCTTTTAATTTTTTATATATTTTTGTTGTTATTCTGTACGCAATGTCACTTCCATTTAAATGGAAGGACCAAGCAAATCCTTTATAAAAATATTACAGATTACTATTTACAATTTACTAATTTTAATTTTACACTTTCCACACGATAGAAGACGCTTTGATTCCTTTTCATTTGCTGAAACTCACATCGCGTATTTATTAATGGTATCGTTCATCTAATTGTCAGTTGTATCTACAATACACATGGAGACGTTTCAAGCTGCACTGAATCAGTCGTTAAACATTATTGCACTTTGTACCGATTGAAGGCCCCTTGTATTGGTAAGTTTCATTTTTTATACATTTTTACATAATCAATATTAATCTTAATATTATGTATGATTTATTTTGTACGTTACCATCTGCTTACGAATTATATTGTGTGACGTTTAATATCACCTAAAATTGTTTTGTACGACATCATTAAATTTAGAAACAACACCAGACATTTTTGAAAGCGTATTAAATTAAGACGCAACCCGCGTCAATTTATTCGTATTTTATAACCTACAATTTACTATCATTTACGTTCTATCGTCGAAAAGATACGTATTTGAGATCAAAGTGAAAGGAGAAAAGTGGCTAACCAGCAATGAATTAAGTTTGTCAAATTCTAAAGTAAATCGTATCTCAAAAATTGACATTCATTCGTGTTTTAGTAGTATCACTTTCACAGTCATTTGATTATGTAATTTATTTTATAACTAATACACTAGGGTGTCCGTTAATTGGGATTGGTCGGGAATTTTTTTGTTCGCATCTCTACAGTTCATTGCTAAAAAGTATCGTTTAATGTCGGTTTTGGATAAAAACTGAGTAATTTAAAATGTTCAGATCGCTTAAAAACTATCAGAGACATTAATTAAGAAGTGACACAGGATTATGATTAAAATCAGCTAATTCTCCATTATTATTTTTGTACAGACATAAAATTATAAACAAGACGATTCAGTTATACAGACGATTTTAAGGGTTATTTGGGGTTTAGTGTCCAAAATACTGTAAATAACGTGTATTTAATGTAAAGCTGCCCAGGTTTTTAAAATGTTGTTATTCTGTTATTTGTTTGCAATAAACTGAAGGGGAGAAAAAATGTCCGACCTAACTCTATCAACGGACGCCCTAGGGGTCGCTAATCAGCGATGAGTTGTCAGTTCTAAAATGAATTTAAATTCTGGATCAAGTCCAACACGTTCAAATTAACATTCATTCAAGTTTTATTATTAGTTAGGCAATCATTTGAATGTATGTATCTATACAAGAATTTTGGATTAGGCCTGTTTGAACTAATTGTAGGTGAATGGATAGTAATAAGGCATTGTCCATGTAAAACAATGTTCTTTCAAAAGATAATAAGTGCAATAACTGTCAATCAACTGTTCTCCAAGTGCGATTAAGCGTGAATGATAATGGGTTATGAATCCGTTTTATTATGACGAGCCGTGACGGCTGACATAAAACAGCGTGTGAAGAACATTAATGATGAAACGGAAGCCATGCGTGCTGTTTACAAGAAAATACAACGTTCCGCGTTAGTTAAAAATAAAAAGACATAAACAAACGGGTAGCGCGTGATGAGGTTTACGTATTGGTCGTTTTATTCACCGCTAATGCCAGGAGCAGTAGTAACCACCACCACCGCCACCAATTGCTATCAGCGAATATAAGAAGCCACGGAAACAATTCATTGAGTGGTGCGATGAGCGACCAGGGGCTACTTCGATTTGGAATGAAATTTCTTGTTCTTAGTGATTTCGTTACCCCAAATGAGATGATCCAGGGCTTCCCCAGCGAAGTAGAGGAGTCCCACGACCGCCAGTAACGAGACGAAGAAGACTATCCTCATTGGTAGTTGCAGGACATCCAGCACCGGGTATACCCAGATTCCGCTTTTCATGTAAATCACGTGCATCCTGGAACATAACGTTGATTGGTCTGATGTATATTCAGAAAAGATACGTCTACGTGTTTGGAATTGAAAGTATCATGATGGGAACCAAATCAGGAAATGATAGAACTATTTTCAAAGTCGCTCTCCTCAGTCAATATGATTAGGATGAGTTACAATTTAAAATATCTTACCAAACTAAATAAGACAGCATAAAAACAGCGAGGCACGCAGCACCGTTTTTCCTCTTGGGATATTGTCTCGGCGCAACAACCATTTCGATCAATGTACCAAACATGATCATGGTGTGCATTAAATGGTTCAGCCACCATGGAAAGTATGGGTCTAAGGCCTTAGGCAAGACCAACTCTCTATCCACGAACATCAGTCCCCAAAATGTTATGCCGACAAACTAGTAAACCGTAATAATTATATTAAAATCATGGAAACAACAAGGTTAATATTCAAGAATTGTAGATTTGTGAATTTATGTCAGCTTTATATCATATTTTTATTTAAAATCACAGTCAATAAAAAATGAAGAATATACATTTATCCCGCCAGGCGTTCTTGTTTCTTTTCATCATATTCAAATCTGCGTTGCATAATTCCGTACAAACACTTTTACGAGCGTTGAATCCCAAAGTTAAATATTTTATTTTGCAATAGGTTTGAATATACATGAACGTCGATTCGTTAATGCGTGGCGAAAATGACTTACAATGCTTCTTAAAATATTTAAGAACCTGGCATAAAAATTGAGCCTTCAAGAAGATATTTATCGCATACTGCTCGAAAATTTGCAATTGGATCCTGTATAATTGAATGTATTTATTATAATTAATTACCATTGCTACTGGAAATCCAAGCGATGCGTGGAAAAAGTCTTTAAACCTTCTCATGAATGGCCTTTTCTTTGGACTGATACTGTTAGATCCAAAAATGTCATTTAGAAGACACACGAAAAAGAATACAGCTTGCAAAATCTGCAACAGAACACAAAAGTAAAAATTTTAATAAGATCTCTTTTATAATTCATTACTTTTAATATTACATCATAAAATTTATAATATCCTAATTAGTTTCTAAGAGAGTAAATTAAATTATGAATAGTTTGAATTTATTTATAAGGTGAAAATTTATTGATTCAAATAATTGCCGCTATGCGCGCTCAAATCGCCGGTGGTTCGCAAGTGGGAACAAATACTGATTCTTGTGATTTGTTGATAAAATTATTTTAAATTGAAAATATCGTTTTCAATTTAATGTTAGCACCTCGTAATTGCGTGTAACGCACAATTCCATTACGCATTACATGCATTACATGCTTGGCGAGGTTGACGATATTATTGTCCCATTGTGAAGATTGCTTGGAATGTTTTCGTGATATGCAGAATTCGACTGCATGTCAGTACGATCGATCATCGTAAAGTGTATGCAACAAGCTCTTATTCACTGTTAATGCCCTTGACATGCTGCTCGAGAAGACAGGAGCCATCATTCGTTATCTGTGAGATTAAACCTTCCAGACATGAATTCGAATGATGCAACTATCTTGTAGTAAGAATATTTTCATAAAGTTCAACAGATTACTTACTAGATATGATCGTAGTATAAAAATAAAATTAAATCCTCGATTAAAACATTACAACAAAATATAACAAAACGCAAATTTCAAGTTAATTTTTTGTGTAATAGTCGCCGATTATCGAATCAAATTTTTGTTCAAACATTTATATTTTTAAAAATCTTTTTATTTAGAAAATCTCGTACCTAACCTCAATTTTTTATTGTGAGAATGGTGGTTATTACTAAATAACCCACGAGACAATATAAGATTTTTATAATAATAAGCGAGCATAACTTGTTCTCAAGCGTTCTAATTAAATTGATGCAATTCGCCAGTTATCAACCCACGGTTGATATACTTTTTCTCCGTACAACGGTTATGACACTCGGGTAATTTCACCCACTTTAGTTGTGAAACTGTTCTAGTTTAAACATGTATGACGTTATATTATAGAAAATAAAAAAAAATCAAATTTAATAGCTCAGTAATGTCTTTCATGTTTAGGTAGAACTAATTATAAAATTATATTAATTGTATTTTGTGGAGTTAAATTAGTACAAAAACTCTTTACGAATTGTTCAGAAGGAATAGAATAGTAAAGAAGTATTAAAAGTCATTCAAGCTATTGCGAAATTTCATGTCAATTTTTAATTCAGCAAAATTTGATTTTTTAATAAACAGCAAACAATTTTTTGTTTGAGCTGTATTTTAAAAGTTACAAACGAACGCATAGAAAAAATACTCTCTGTTGGGTTCTCCATTTCGAAAATTTCCAGACGTCTAGAGAATTTTTCAAAGATTATGGTAACATTTTGTTTAAGGTTGTCAACTCGGGGTTTTGACCTTCAAAATTACAATTTGGAATTGTTTTATTTGTAAAAAAATGAATTTTCTATTTTTCACAATTTTATGGGTTTTAAGTAAAAGTACACGTCCTGAGCTTTAAAATGAGCATCAACTCAAGTCTGTACGACAAAAACAATCATAGTTATGAGTGTTTGAAATTCAGAGTTTTTTCCCCGATTTCGCCTTTTTCTTTTTATCGTAGAGGCTTCAACCAGTGCTCATTTTAAAGCTCAGAACATGTACTTTCACAAAAAATACATAAACTTATGAAAAATAAAGAATTCCATTTTTTACGAATAAAACTAGTCTGAATTGTAATTTTGAAGGTTAATATCCCGAGTTGATAACCTTGAAGAAAATTTTACCACAATCTTTGACAAATTCTCGATAAGTGCAGAAATTTTCAAAATGGAGAAACGATGGACTCTACTTTGTATAAGCGTTTGTAACTTTTAATTTAGAGCTCAAACAAAAAATTATTTGCTGTTTATTTTGTCTAAAGAATGCATGGAAAAATTTCACTTATAATAAAAGATTATTTTCGAAGGGTTATTTTATAAACTAAATCCAACAATCAATGATAAGCTTTGTATTCAAGAACTTAAAAAACTGAGTATGCGGCTTCATTGTGACGTTTCTTTTTATAATTTCGTCTGCCATCTTGAGTTCGGCATTTTGAACTGTGAGAAAATAAGAAGAAATTCGTAATATGTTACATTGAAACTCCTTGGTAGAGTTTCATCTGGACCAATATGTTTGTACCATCTTAGATCCGCCATTTTTATTTTAAAATATCCAGATTATAACTGGAATGAACAGGATTTTTAATCATCCTTATTTCAATAATTTGTTTCTTGACCGCTAGTAATAATTAGTTTGAAATCTAGATTATAAAATAAAAACAAAAACGTTGAATAAGATATTTTTTAATATTTATTTCGGTTTGTTGTTTGTCACCTAGTTGAATAAATAAAAAATTCTTGAAATACTTAACAATACAAGCGTACTTGAGCAGCTTTGAAATCTACTTCAGCAAAGCGAGAATGGCACTTGCCATTCATTCACACAAAGTAGAGCCTTTTCGCGATACACAATTGACCATAAAATCACTACATCTCACTTACATTAGACTAGAAGGATAAATTAATTCTGCATGAGTGATCGATGCCGTTTAGACTAAAAGCTTTTCTGTTTCGTAAAAACATTGAAATGAAAATATAAAATAATCTTTTAAATTTGATGATTAAAAATTTTAAACATCACTATTTCATGTCTATTATTTGAAGGAACTTCATTTCTTGACAAAAACTGCAATAAAACATGATGTTATTAATTTACGCTTATTCTATTGTCTTGTAAGATGCACTTTCAAAACTGATTTATTTTTTCAATTCGAACATCACTTTTACCTCAGATCCGTAGTATCAAAACGTTCTATGCATACATTCATAATTCAAGATGGCGGCTTCCAAAATGTCAGAACGGCATTAAGAACTTCATATTTATATTCCCAGAATATGTAATAAATTGATTTTTGCTCCCTAGGGAGCGAAAGTACTATTTTGCGTCCGCTATATAGGGAGCAAAATCGCATTTTGCGCTCCGAGTGTGAGAAAGACTTTTAAGACATTTCAAAACTCTCTAATATCCCTATTTGAGATACTTTTTGAAGTTATATCTGCGAACTTTTCAACTTGTGTTTAGGTCTTTTAATTTGTCTTTCAAGATAATTTTTCGGTTTAAAATTGGTAATTAAATTTTGTTTCATTATTAGGGTATTTTGCTTTAAAATGGTTAAAATGACTCTTTTTGATTTTTTACAATGTGAGAATTTTTTAAATCAGTTTATGACAGCTTAACACACTTCACAGAAAAGTTTACTAAGTTACATTAACGATGATATGATTACAAAGGCAAAATCGAAAATCAAGCAAAGTAATTTGAAACATACGGTTTATTATCGATTAGTTTTCCTTCAATGTCATAATGTAATACATTATGCAATGAGTGTCGTTACATTCTGGACTTACGACATAAAACATGTCAGAATCGACTATAGACTTTCTTACCTTATTAATGTAGACGCCGTTAATTTTGTTTATTTTGTTGCGACTTAAACTTTCGCGGGTAGTTTTAGAAACTATTTTGCACTTAAAAATTATATTTTTTAATCAGTTCGTATGGATGAATGATTATTTAAAATAATTAACTGTTAAGGTGTGCTGATTAAAGCCCGGGATTCAAACATTATTTATTTAGGACAAACATTTAATACTTTTTATTTAATTTTAAAAATTAAAATTCATTGTGAGTGACGAATGATTTGAAAATACTAAATGTGTACCAAAAATAATACCAGCAAGCAATACAAGACTGGGGAAAAGTTTTGTTGAAGTTAGTTGAACAAAAGTGGAAAAATGCTAAAATTTAACAACATAATTAAATTTATCTACTAATTGTTAATTTTAATAAAAATTTTAAAGTTAAACCATATCAACAAGATTTATTCAAGTAAAAAAACAGTTGCTTTATGATTTTCAGGTCTACCACCCAAAGATAATTGAATTAGTACTAATTAATCGCTTATTAGTAGATTGACAGTACTTAAATGAAAATCTATCGATTAAACGCAAACTCCGACGATAAGTCTATCATCGGATTATGAGGACTTTAAATCAACGAGTTGCGTCGAATTAACGTAGTATCGATAATGAGAAGGCTATAGAATTGCTTATTAATGGATACTCAATCATTTTTAGTTTTTTGTTTGTAAACAATCATGATTTTGTCAACATCAATTGAAAATGACGTGAGCATACTTTGAACCTAATCGGACCTGGCATTAAAATTGTTTTTTTCATATTTTCAAATGTTGGTATCAAACATTAAAATACTTTTTGTCTAATAAATATAAATATACCGAAGCAGAAAAAGCATATAGATTTTTCCCGCAGAATTTAAATCTGTATGCCAAAATATTTAATTGGACCTACTTTTTGTCGAATTGAAGATCAAAGGGGTAAAACATGGTGTTTTAGGACATTTTTTTGTTTTTCTCGAAAACAGCCAAAACTATAACAAGTCTGAAGTGATTCGAATTTCAAAAACTTCATCGGACATATTGAATCCGCCATTTTGCATTGCTTGGTTTGCAGTATAGACGCAAAAAATGTCCAAAGATAAGATTTTTTTATCCTGAATCTTCAATTTGATAAAACACCATCCAATTACTTATTTGGATTCTGCAGGAAAAATCCTATCAGAATTGATTACTGGCGGAACAATAGCATTTTTTTAGGCTGTGAATGCTCAAAATGCTTCAAATTGGATTTTTTACACCTTTTCTGGTCAAAGAAAGGTCAAAACCTTCAATATCTCAAAAACTAGAGCCAATTGGATATTTTGGCGGTCGTATTTTGATTCTGGAGTAAAAATCCTACTAGACTATTACTTATAGGGCATAATAAAATCCTTAAACTTTTGTTGGATTGGGTTATAGGTTTTCGCGCGAGTTCATTTTTGGATTCCAAGGTCATTTAGTGTCTCAAGAATAAACTCAGATTTCAAAACATTGTTAGATTTGCCAAAATAAAAGATTATTTAAAATGAGATGAGTTTAAAATCACGCCAAGATTAGTTTTTTAAAACTCATTGTTAAAACTTATTTAAAACTCAAAGTTTGCTCACTTTAAGAGCTTATTTTTTAAATTTGATGACGACATCTTCAAGAGGTCTTTTTGAGGATATCTCTGGAAAGAATTCTGGAAGACCTCGTTGAAAGGAAGATGCTTTTTGGTGAGACCATTTAGTGTTTCATGTTCAATGCTGAAAGCTCAAAACAATTAAGGGGAAGAGTAGGAAAATTGTTACCATAGTTTAAATTAAAGAGATTCTTTTGCGTATATTGAGAGACGAAGTGCAATGTAGGGTATTTTAAGAAAGGAATTTTGTTTTATTAAAATACATTTTTTAACACTCCAGGAGTAGAACTCGATTTTGCACCCTGCAGTGAAATCTTCGGACGCAAATCACCGAGTTTTACGTCCGTCATATTTAAAAACATTCTATCTTCTCCTAAGTTCTCTTATCTAGATAACAAAACTAACTCCTTCACGACTATTAGTTAGAGCAAGGATATGCTATTGGACATTTTCACGAGGTATCCCATTCTGAATCCAACATGATGTCCCACATGGGCAATGGTAATCGACATTAAGTCTCCTGCGTGGAAATTGTCTGTGAGAATTAAGAAACCCCAAGCAAATTGGAATTTCGAATTAAGGAAATGGCCTTGAAAGTAATAGATGCCATTGAAGTTTTCTATACAGGAAATTATCAGGGAAATGCTAAACCACAAATTTAACTAACTCGCATGCAAGGTTCCTTTTTACTTCCCTAATCACAATTTGTTTTCGTAAGTCTGATTGTGGGAATTTCCATCCGGTAACCTTGACCTAACTTTTTGCATCCATGTGAGTTCAAGTAGATTCTGCCAAGGTCTTTGGCATTCATGTCAATACAAGGTCATTCTGCCAAGATAGAATCCAGGTGGCTTACAGATAGATTGCCAAGGGTAAAAACATTGGGAAGATCTAGATAATCATACTGACAATCCATGATTTAGGAAATCTCTTAATTTAAAAGACCCTAATTCACTGGAAACGAATATTGACAAATTTCCTTTGTTTCAACTCCACAGAGTCTGCGATATGCAGCATGGTTCTAGGCGCGTCTATGACCTCGCTAGATCAACATTACTTTAACCACGTCCACTATAACGTCACTCGTATGTAATTGGCTGATTTCATTGTGTGATCATGAGTGTACGGCGTGGTGGATATGTGAGAAGGAAGAAGTCTCCGCCAACTGTCGATCTAGCGAGGTCCGCCATAGTTGAACAAACGAAGTGTCGACTTAGCGAGGTCTTCCTGTCTGCTGATTTTCAAACCAAACATTATCTTTGACATAGTGTATTATAGAAAGATTGATTTTTCATGGATTTGGGCCACAACAAATAATCGCTACGAGAATAATGACTGCAACATTCGGCATTGAGTATGGTGAACCACGTGTGTGGTATTTATCAAATCTCACTCCAAGCAAGCCTCATTACTATTCAATCCTCAGATTCTTCATGCCCATTAAGCACGTCGTGATTTGTTTTCGTCGAATCATCAAGCTATTACTTGGCGTATCCCTATTCCAGAGAGTACTTCCGGTTACTGCCGATTTTTACCGGTGACACACGAAGGAATAAAACTAAGGTCTCTTCATGATACCATGTGCGTGGACTAATCAGCTGTATATAGTCAGTGCGGCTACATCGATGCTGGAAATTATGCGGTAACGCACGGGGACCGCTCTCCGCATAGAAATGGCGGCTTTCGTCGGCCGATCGTTCGCTTATGTCATGCGGTAATTACTCGACTATATCGTTGTTCCATTCTCGTTCGAAAGTTAAGAGACCTTTTATACGCGGTTTTCACTATTGCGTAATAAAAACGAAGCCGCTTCACGTAGGTTTACATAGAGAAGCGGCGAGATTCTATCGCGTCTTAGGAACTTGGAACAATATCATGTCGTTACGGTCACGGCGTCAATGCCGCTGCCAGAAACCAAACCGACGCACGTTTTTCAATAACTCGAAAAAAATAGCGTTTTTGATCCCAGAGAAATTCCCGTTCCGCATCGAAGCTACACATAGGCCGATTATTAATTTTTTAATGCCCACTTTTACGGGAATTTAACGCGTGATTTTTATCTAGCACTGCATTTTATGGCGAGGGGCGTTTGGCTGATCGGCTTTAAAAACTATTCGATGTTGAAAGACGATCGTTAATTATTTCACGATGTTCTATTAGAAACGTTACTGTTATTTGTTTTCCATGAAAATTGGGCAATGGTGAGCGCTTGCGATAATTGAAGTACATGACTTTAGGATGACGCAACCAGATGGCGGTTATTGTAGATAGGATTCCTGATGAGCCATTTCACGGTTGAAAGTGTCTATAGCTGCACTAGTTACCACTAGGTTTATTTCTAGTGTTATCTAACGTCCATGAAATTATAAGACTCGGATCCACAGCTGAGAGACTGGAATTTGATCTACGGACTGTATATTCATGCGGTTTATCTTTGATTTAATTATTCATGTTTGGTATTTCTTTATTATAGCTTTTAATTAATAGACTCCTTAACTGAATTATTTAATATATTAGTCGGTAGTAAGATGACATCTCATTTTGAAGAGACCTTTATGTCGTACTAATGGCATATCCAAAGCGGAACATTTATTTTGTTACTTTTGGTCTCATTAACGATGTTGTCATAAATTAGTCCGTCACTGTACTGACAATATTATATCAATAAAAGGACATGGTAAAATGCTGTTAATATTTTTTACGTTCATTCTGTAAGACCTATATACAGTAACCACTTGTGTGACGGGTCTTAAGGAACATCATTCCGTCCCCTACTAGGACCTGACCACGGCGTTATGAATCTGAGCAGGACCTCAATTTTCTGGTCGGTATGTTTCTCGCAAGTGGTAAGATTAAAAGTTGTCAGTACAATAAAAGTACCAACTTTTAGGGTTTCCTCTTTGCCACTGTTTCTATTACAAACTTATGGTGTCTTGGAATGTGTCAGCGAGTAACGTCAGTATAGCATGGAAAAGCGACGCCATTGCAAAAAGTGACCTTGAGTTATTGGCTGACTATAGGATGACACTTCGGACAAATCACACGATCCGGTCCAGCTTTGCAAAATCATAGAATAGACGTTCGAAATAGTACAGAATTTTGTTGAAATGGAAATTATGAAGGAGTAGATAAATCAATTAGGGAGTCATCTAATTTGTGACAATATTATTATATAATTAGCACAGGGGGTAAGATTAAAAGTTGTCAGTAGAGTAAAAGTACCAATTATTAGGGTTTCCTCTTAGGGTTACAATTACAAACGTGTGGTGTCTTGGAAGTGTCAGCGAGTAACGTCAGTATAACATGGAAAAGCGACGCCTTTGCAAAAAGTGGCCTTGAGTTATTGGCTGACTATAGGATAACACTTCGGAGAAATCACATGAACCGGTCCAGCTTTTTAAAATCATAGAATAGACGTACGAAATAGTTACAGAATTTTCTTGAAATCAGAATTATGATGGAGTAGATAAATCAATTAGGGAATCATCTAATTTGTGACAATACTATTATATAATTAGCACAAGGGTGTATCTGAACGATCGTCATGATATGTGTAAAGTGTTGCTGATGTCTCGGTGTTCATCCACGATACTATTACTAGATACTAGATACAAATAGATACTGCTAGATACTAGTACCGAAACATCGCAGATATGTTATAATGTAATGACTATCGTTAATAAAACGAATATTAGAGACACGGATTTTCCGTACGTCATGAATGTAGACGTCACGTCATAATTCAGACAAATGGACGCTTAGACTGAGCATTTTTTGTATAACTTGTAATGATACAAATGACTCTATTAATTAGCAATAGTCTTCAATATTTAAAATTAAGAAACGTTTCATTTATTAATGTAAAAAGTTAAGTTAAGGAATCTAAATAAAAGCAATTTATTCTGTAAAATTCGTGTCTGTGGATACGTCTATTTCCGACATGACGTCATTTTAATGTCTCACGAAATTCTGTACTAAGATGATGTTATAAAGATTTGATTAAAGGACGCTATAAACAGAAATCTGATTTGGACGTCACATAGTGTCTTTAAATATCCCAAAATCATATCCCTTAGATGACGTTGAGAAGTTGACTAAAAATGTATACATAAAGATAGGAACGTCTGGAATGCCAATGTCATGTTGCCGCCTTTCACGTGTTTTTGTCATTTCGCAAAGTTGCTGGGACATCCTTTTGTTGTCACACCGAGAAAATTAAAAAGTTGGTTTTATAAAATAATTTTATAAAATATTAAAATAGTAGGTCGAAAGGACCCAGAGTCGTATCTGCTGTCTATGGAAGTTTCTTCCAAGTTACCCGATGTCTTTAAATAAATAACCATTTTACGCCTACTGCATAAAAAAAAACTGCTTTTTTTTGCGAGTTACTTTGGGCAGCCTATAATATTCTCGTTTCAAGACTATGTGAAGCACGTACTTTTGTCACGTCTCAAAATTTTGTATTTCTTGTTAACTATACAAATATGTTTATAGTTTTGAATCTAAAAATACGCTGTTTTTAAAACTTTTAACTTTGAAACAATTTTAAAAATACAAAAATGCTATTACACATTTTGGCGGTACAGTAAAATCCTTCTGAAAAGTAGCACATGACTTTCTCAATAAAGAAAAGTCGTATAATTAAATAAAGAAGCTAATTTAATTGGATTTAGCTCGATAACGTGGCGTCCAAAAAAAACTTTTAAGAGCAGACATTTTTAAGCAATGTACAAATTCGTCAATTTACGTTCATTTGGCTTCTTAAAATCTCTTCAAAATCTCAGCTATCGGACTAATACTTCATAGGTACCAATATTTACTAATATTTTACTTACTTTCGAAATAAATATAAATTACCTTTCTCTCACACCTGAGTTTAAAAGTTCTGTGGATTTGCCTATATATAACTTTTGAAGATTTCCTGGTAATATATGCTCCACAAATTTTCATGGTAATGTTTGTCCTAAGAAGGTCAAATAGCAACAAACATTGAATGTTTATTTTGAAATAACGTGTATACTCGTAAAAGAAATAAAATGTACGTATGATTTGCATTTCTATTGAAGGCGGCTTAAAATATAAACATTAAAAGATATTTTGGGTGTCAGCTTTCGTCAGAGTTTAGCATTCCAATATAAGTAGGGTAGTCGGTAAAGTGCTTGGTCACTTAAACACTGCACAAATAGGATTCTTACATTGATTTAACGTTAAAGGGCTAGTAATATTAACAAAGAAATAGTTGGGTATTAATTTCTAAAACAATTAGAACGGGATTTAAAATCTTCAATGTTTGACCGGTGATTAGCAATAGTTAATGGTTGTGATGTCCGTCACAGAATAAAACATTGTGATAACGTTACAGAAAGATTACAAACTTAATATTTCAATGAAACATTGTTATAATATATAAATCAGATTTCTTGTAACGTATCTTAAAGTGTAAAGTTAATGACAGGTGACATATTTTACTATTCTGGTTTAGGAAACTCTATTATAGAACAAAATCAAATCAATTTAGGAACATTTAGAAGTACGAGAAAAAAACCGAAGCAATTTCATCATGTAGAATATTTTTTCCTTTGAAACATGACAACTGCGCTTGTAAAATGTCTCATATTAGAGGTTATTGAATTAATCAAGCTTAATTATTGTGTGTACGTTCCGAAATAAATTTCATTATTTCATGTTCAGCAGTTGGTACTTTAGTCAAGCTAGAGACGGGAAGCATTTGTATAATTCTGATTCATAACGATTAAAAGAATAATCCCATTTTGACTTAACAAACAGTTGTGTATAGATCTTGTTAATATTATTATTCATTAATCACATTTTTTTTATCTTTTGCAGACATTTTTATAAACTGACTTGGTTATTTTTATTGCCACCAGGGGTTATTGCAACTCTTACAGCTCTGTTCGGCTCCCGGTATCGAAATAGGTTTCGAAGTAGTATATATATATATTACGACGCGTAGATATTCTCATCTCAAAGTAAAAGAGAATACCGTGTTTTCTGAATTCCAGCAGGTTTTTGTGGTGGAACAACATTTTTGTTCTCATTTTGTTATTAATGTTATTCGTTAGCTCTTTTAGCAATTCCAATTTTTTTTCATCGAGTTATCGAAATTTTGGTTGAAGCACGTTTAAAGTTTTTCGCTTTTGGATTAGGAAATCTCAAAATCAAGATAGAGCAATTCAGCGACCATATATGGATTTAACACATAAAAAAATCTTCGGAAAAGTATACTCAGGTTCCTCATGAATGCATTTTAATTTGGTTTTTGCCAAATTGCGAACAAAAGTTTTGTTCCGTCACCAAAACCTACTGAAAAGGATAAAAACGGTCTTTTTGACACGTTTAGGTTAGGATATCTCAAAATCTTGACGTGATAAAACAATTCTGAACAAAAAGGTCGTCCTAATTTTGTGAATTATTTTTATATTCGTGATCAGAAGTCCAAAATATATCATCAAAACGTGTTGGGTAATTGAATTTTGGAATGAGGCACACTCCAATACAGTGGATATTCAGAAATCAATAGTTAAATCTTTACATTTTTCTCGTTACTTGAAAATAATTATCGTATGAAGGTCATTTCAGTTACGTCTTCAAATATGAGAACTGTAATTGCGTGATGGGAAAATCATATGTAATATTGTCCTTATGTTCAATTAAACATGTACAAGTATATCCAGCGAAAAACGGACAAATTGTATGATAAGTATAATTTATTAAATAACATTTTTTTCCATTATTGTTCATCTGTAGAGTTCTCAATATCAGATAGACTTTAATATTTTTCTAAGTTTAATTAATCGAACTTTTAAAAATATTTACTAACAATAAATCTGATAAAAAACATATTACTGAAATAAAATGCTCTGTGAAACTTACGTTAAAAATCTAGCATTGTTGAAGATAATAGTTAAAAAACTGTTATTTTTCAGTTTTTTGTTAGGAAATTTGCAATTTAATTCTTTAATCCTATGGTATGGCAAGAATTACTTTCAAAGTATTATATTTCCATATACCAAACATATTGTTATAGTCATTTGATCGTTGTAGCTATACTAACAGTACTTTATAGCAACTGTAAACGCTACGAAATCGTGACTAGTAAACGTGGTGATTTAGTACAACAATTACTATAATAAAATTGCCTTGCAGATTTAGTACCCGTACATTTTTACCGGAAAAGATTTTAATTGTGTCTTGCAAGTATTCTCGTAAAGACATTGTACTCAAGTGATTTATTCTTTTCGTGTGGAAAATAGAATTATATCGAAACTATATTCTTATGTTAGTATTTTAATTTTTTACGTAAATAGTGGGTTAAGAAACAAACGTTTTTCATTTCTACAACTTACTAATCGACAGATGGCGCTAAAGTCCCAGTACTTACTCGCAAGCAAGAGAGAAAGTAATTCAGTATAATTTTTCATTAAAAAAAATCCTGGAAATATTGACTTTGTAGCAATCACTATTATTTGAATAAAGAAAATACGTACAAAATAAAAATTTTTGTTTAAAAATCCTTAATTCAATACATTTCGACATTTTTAAAACGATTATCTAATATAGAAACTAATACTTCTTTACATTTCAGTATATGAACTGTTATTTACAAGATAAAAGAAATATTTTGCAATATTTACCTCCATATTAGCGAAACAAAGTTTATTTTCATTAGGTGTTCAATTGACCTCTAACATTCCGATCATACAGACCGGATGGATTTTTATTTCGCAAAAACGCCAAAGAATTGCAGAATTCAGCTTTCTCTTTCACATGTAAAAATATATAATTGATATAGGATAGTTGACAGATGTGCCGAGATTTTGAAATTCTATTCTTACATATTTGAAGATACATTAGTCTTGAATATTCAAATTTTTTGGTGTTTCATTCAAACTTTCGTCATGAAAATCTCCATTTCTGCTAAGAAAATATTATCTCTGGAGTCCCGAAGTGATTCTCATTACTGAACTTAAACGGAATTTAATCTGCAAATAAAAATGTTATGCATTTTCTTATTTAAATAATAGTAAATGATTGCTTCAAAATCAAGATTGCTATATTTCTTAATCAAAATACACTGAATTATTTTTATCTCTCCTGCTTGCGAGTACTGATTGGAACTTTAGCGCCATCTGTGGATTATCTTTTTCATAAAATACATTTCGACTTAAAAACTAGTTGTCATGTAACTAGCAATAGTTAAGTCATGAAATGTGCAGTATTTTAATCGAACAATTTGATAGTTGGTAATTAATTTTATTTATAAAATCCCAGCAGGGAATGAATGCATACCAGCTGCTAAATTTTAGAGTCTAGATCGACGTTATCGAGCCGCGAATAACATAGAAACTGGTTTATTTATGCCAACATAGAACTGGGTTAAAAAAATTTCGTCAAGAAGGTTAAAGGTCCGGGATATTAAACTCGAGAATGTGTCGCGTAATACGTTTCTGATTGAATTTGATTTGTTGATTGAAGCAATGTTATTTGTGGCATGCTCGATATAAAAATGATATTTATCAAAATTGATCACATTTTTATTGGTTTTCATAGTTGTTTAAGATAACTTGAGATTTAAATCCAATTCATATTTAACAATTTAAAAAGAAAGCATTTTCCTGGGAATCGCTACTAAAGTTAGAATACTTTCTTGTAGAATGTAAATGAGTGGGGAAAATATATTCCGGGAATATGATCTTTTTTATTCTTGCGTCTATGGCTTTATTTAATTTACTACGTTCTAAGTTAGGTAGTTTCCTCGTGGGTAATATTTGTTCCATTTCCTCCCGCACACTTTCTGCGTGTATTAAAAACAATTGACTTTCTAACAATTTATGTATATGTGCAGGGAAATTAAAAGAAAAGACGGAAAGATTAACGAAGTAAATATGTAGATTTCAATTATGAAAGTATCTTGAGAGTATTTTGTTATTGTAAATTTTTCTATATTTAATTTTTGTTACCTGGACCCTTTGGTCATAATGTTCTTTATTTCATTAGTTTTGTATGCAGGAATGAAAATCATTATTAGGAGGCGTAAGGAATTTTTCAAAATTCACATTTTTTGAAAATAACTATAAATTGCTGCGATTTTGCCATACATAACTGAATAGAATAGCTATCATAAATCATAAGATTAAACAAGCTCGTTTTCACAATTTTAATAACGAAAGGCAACTTCACATTTTGGGTCATTATGTTAAGCCGAGAAATAAGATTTTTGAGACTTCTGATTGTGAGAATAAGATTTTTGTGTATTTTGGCTAAACGAAGTTCGTCCAAAATGTGTTTTCAATAACGGATTATTTCTCGTGTATTTATTGGATTCTTTCTGATTATTAAAGAAGAGTTTCAATTATATTTGATATTTTCATCCTTCGAGACCTCCACAGGAGTTCCAAATGTACACGAAGGACAAAATTCAACAGGACTAAGAACACTTATTTTGACACTTTCGTCCTCACTTTTAAGACATTTTTGGGTGTCTTATAGAAAGATGTTATAAATGACTTCTTTTGAGATGCTAGAAGTATCTTCAATCGCAATTTGAATGTACTGCTCGACAGTTGATATATAACTTAAAAGTGTTTGATATTTATATGAAAATGGATCAACATTCGTGTTCTGTTTGCAATTTTCAGACTAATTGTTTTGATGTATTTGCAATAGCATTATTTTTAGTCGTTACTTGTACTAATCAATCTTTTTTAATTTTCTGATGTTTGTTCTTTCACTTTTAATTTGATTTTGTTGCATCTTTCATTTATGCAGTACAACAGAATTTGTTCACCTATATCGGATTTACGAACATTGGAATCACATCAACCGAACAACCATGTATCAACAGAATAGGTTATGTAGCTTTTATCAAGACGTCGCGTCGCTTCGAGTCGGCAGTTGCCGAATATTCACGAAGATACTCGAATCAGTAATGTGCCTTCGATTTGCAAGTGTCTCAACACATAAATGTCTTAAATTAGCTATAAAACGACTATGTAGGCACTTTTAATGTCTTCATTATATGTCTCAGAAACACAAAAATCTCTTATTTATACTGAGAGAAATGTTTGTTTACAGTTAATGTAATAGCTTCATAGTAAAGCTAACAGAATTTAGATTTGGATCTTAAGGTAAGGTACTTCCTCCTGAAGTTATCGTAATCTGATATTCGGTTTAATAGTTAATATAAGAATTTTAAATATTAATGTTGGGATCATAACGTGACATATTTACGCGCTTACAGTTTCACCGAAACAGAGATAAACAAACATACACTTTCGCAGTCATTCGATTGTCAGTCTGGGAATTTTTCGATGCATTGTTGACATGGGCAGTTCAAACGACAGAATTTAATCGAAGATTTATTAACAGTTAACGAACGCTCATTGAATGTTAAAATATATGAGTTAATATACAATAACATTGCTGACATGTAGGAAAGTGCTGGTATTTTAACTCAAAGTTACCTGTCGTTTTTAACTTTACAGTTACTGTTATAACTTTACAGTTAATGTAAGACCCTTGCTTACATTAACTATCAGTAAATAATTTCTCAGTGTACGGTCGATAGATGCAAATAATGTCTCAAATCTTGAGACACTTTGTAACGAAGATACATATTAAGACGTTTATTCTGAAAATACATTTTTGAAGTGTCTAATGTCTTCAAATAAGACGTTTAGAAGTTTTTGCAGTGTAGCATTTTAGTAGTGCACATAACCTTAAATAAAACTGCAGTTTTAAACTCTCACTTTAAATATGCCTCGGTAGTAAAATAGTTGTAATAACAGCGAACGAAAGTCACCTTTTATCATAGTAAATAATAAACATATACCATAGTTAAATTGTATATTTGACGATATTCTGAATTTGCAAAACTAACATACAAATAGTAACATTTTTCTATGGTTCTATTAAAATTTTTTTTTTGTACTCTTTGAAATTAAATTTGAAACAGTTTTATTGATAAAGATCGAAAAATATTGAAATCCATGCATACAATTTCCAAAACTCAGATATTCTGTGTACTATATGACGTGATAGTCACGAAAACTAAAGAAAGTCTATGATTTGTAACATTCATTCAAAAATGATGATTTCATATGGCAACAACATTGTATAGATATTGATGTAATGCAGTAGTTTTCAATCCGATTGTGAAAAACGGCTTTCATTTTATTGTGAAATACACTGAGGGAACGTTTGTAAGAAAAATTAAAACGAGAAATGATTTTAGATATATTAAAAGTAATTTTTCGTAAATCTTAAACAAATTTGAAATTTATTACTTTCTATACAGATGTTTCTAGTATTATAAGATACAAAAGAGTATAAAATAACTTAATTTTCTGTTTTCGGCAAATATTGGGAGGGACATAGTGGCAAATATTGGGGGGTAGCAAATATTGGGAAGGCAAATATTGGGGGGGGGGGGGTTATTGTACATGTACAAAGTATGCGTTTTCATTTATTTTGCTGTTATGTATCTATAAAGTTGATTCCTCGACAAACATCAATTTCTGCTAATTTCTTCGGTAATTTAGTAGGTATTTTTAGTAAACTTATTTAAAATTTAACCTAAAAATGAATTAGATAGCATGTCTATCTTTAGTTCAGCAGAACGCAATTTATATCTATGAACGTTACACTCAGAGAAATGTATAATCGCGAACGATATAAATTTGCCACCATTTTTTATAATTTTTTGACATTTGAAAAATTTGACGCGTCAGGGCTTGAACCCGGGACTTTTCGATTGTCGGTCGAATGTGCTCCCAATTGACGAGTTTCATCATACAGAGAAACGATAGAAAGAAATGAAAAATAGTACATTCAAATTTCTTTCATCATGTTTTCAAGAAAAAAGTGAATTAATATTAAATAAATATACTTTGAACTCATAATAATTAACCCTTAAATGCCACACGTCTGTAAAATCTCATATATGACACACGGGGTCTTCGAGACCCCATCGTGAAAAATGTCTGTTAACTTTTTTATTTTTTGATATTTATTTCTGTAGATTTTTTTCAATATCGTTCAAAGCTTTAGAAACTGTGTAAAATGCTTACATTGTTAAAAATTCAATTTCAATATTGTATACAAAATAAAGTGTGCGAAAAAAGTAAAAATATGGGTTTCCAGAAACAAATTAGTATAACATTTTTAATTTTTAATATTTTTACTTAAAAATTGAGTATAGTACTCTCGAGATATATCACTGTAAGGAAAAATTAAAATTATATTTAATTGTTTAAAAAAAGGTAATTATTTTGCAATGTGAAGTGTGATTTATTGTGAAAAAAAATACATCATAAATAAAGTTGCAGCTGTACATATTCTTATTAAATTTTATTGAAAAATCGTTTTAATTGCAGAAAATGTTTACAGTTAATATAAAATGTATTATAAAAAAAAAATAAAAAAAAAAAAATGTCACTCTGCACCTTTGCGATCTTTGGATATGCCATCTTAAAAGGTTATAAACAAACGCAATAACAGACAATAAAATTGTTACCACCTTACATGATTATATTTACCTTCAAAATTGGTAAAACAGTATTAAAAAACAACAAAAAATATCACTCCAATTAACACAAAAAAGCGCGTTGATGACACACGGGGGTTCTCCGGACCCCACTTTAATTTTGAATCGCCCGAAATAGTCCCTGCGACAGAACTGACTACTGATAAGTGTGAAGAAAGGTAGTTCAAACCCACAACTGTAATCAGAGAGAACAATGAGTTCCATTTTTGGCAGGAACATTTGACAATTTGTCATTGAAAAAGGTCTGGGGTCTCCCGGACCCCGTGTGGCATTTAAGGGTTAAAAAAAAATTATTTAAAGAACCGATTAAAAAATGTAAAATATCTTGTAGGTTTATTTATTATAAAAAGAAATAATATTCGTTAGCACATTTTAATATTGCTATTACATAATAAATTGAAAGTGATTTTTCACAATCGTACCGAAAACTACACGCCATAAGAATATCAATCCAATTAAACATAACAGTTATTTTTTAATTTGACATTTTAAATTATTATCTTTCTTCACCATGCATCAATATTGCCTCGTACATTCGACAAAAAAGGCATCGAGTACGGAGACAATAACTATTGCGGAACAAAAACAAATTCCAGCAATTGTGCTCATTAGTGCTCATCAATGTAATTGTTTTCTGCAAGCGCACATTGTATACGGGCTATTGACCGCATGTCGCTTCGCAATTCTAAAGGAATGCAGAAACAGAAAAAACCGCATTCGGATTAGTTGCCAATACCAATTGTAAACAAAAATTATACTAACCGCATCCCAGAAAGTGAGGAACTTGAACTTGCCACCGTAGGCGCTGTGCATCTTGGCGACATCTCGTGGTACGATTGTGTAAGTGTGGTCATAATAAACCGCAAACGCAAATTGCACGCAAGCAATCGCGTGGAATCCTAACAGCAGACTATCCCTCATTTTTATAAAAAACTTTTAGTTTTTTCACTCAGTCGCTGAAATCGAAGATTTTTCTTAGAATATCTTTTCAATTTTGTTCAGTCATCCAGCAAAAGTTTGACTTTTCAGTCACTTTTTTCGTGAATTAAGTCACTACTATTTAATTAATGTCATTTATAGTTATGACAGCTTCATTACATCATTCAATTTAGCAACTTCAATGATTGTCTCACTTTTAGATTTAAAATTACACCTTACAAAATAGTTTAAAGTAAGTAACGATGAGATAATTGCTTTTCAGGTTTAAAACAATGTTTCTAACGTAATTTACGTGATATAATATAGATTTAGTGGTTTGTCTATTGTCTGAATTAGATCCAACATCCGAAATGGAAATGTGATGAAATTTAGTCGCTATTTTAACGTCGTCATTTGGAATTTTGAAATTTCAACAAATTCGTAATTGGACTCCAAAATAATCTCGTTATGCTAAATTTCTTAAAAACCGATAAGAAATTTTAATTTTCGTCCGCCATATTGGATCCGTCATTTTGAATTATGAAAATCGTGTAAAAACGGCAGTTCCAACGTCTTCTTTCTCCAATTAGTAATTATAGTAAAATTAACCCATTAATGCCCAAATGCACAGAAAATTTACACCAACTTCGACGCTTATTTCCAATATGAAATAAATTTCGAAAAAAATCAAACTTACCAGATTCTACCATTTTCGGGGTCGCTCTTTCGAATGGCGAAGAGAAAATTTAAATAAAGTCAACATTTGTCTATGATTTTGACATATATATTAAACAAACATACTTTTTTCAGGGCGCATTTCTTACAAATATCAAGTTTTCGATACAATATCGTGCTTTGAATGAGCTAAAATATACTAGAAGAGTGCACTCGATAGTTATACTTAAAAGATACACTTGTATGCATTTGAAATTTTGCGATGTCAGATCCAAAATGGCCACCGCAGTAACGAATTTCTATTCAAAATTTAACAATTTTTTTTCTTGAAAACCATACACTTTAGAGAAAATGTTCCAAGGACAATTTTGTTTTAGTATGAGCCAAAAAATACCCTTGAATTTTTTGAGAATGTATTGTTACAATTTTCAATTTTTCAAAACTGCAGAAAATCCAAAATTTTCAAAAAGTTAGTTAAAAAATCCGAAAAAATTTGACAGTGTTCTTTAACCAATTCTAAGACATTTTTTATCTATAGCAATTTCCTCTAAAGACAGCAGTGTTCAAGAAAATAAATCATTTGTCTTGAAATCTAGAAAAGTTTAATATTTTTTTTCTGGAAAACTATAGTCTTTAGAGAAAATTTCTATAGATAAAAAATGTCTTAGAATTGGTTAGATAACACTGTCAAATTTTTTCAGATTTATTAAATAACTTTTTAAAAATTTTGGATTTTTTGCATTTTTGAAAAATAAAAAATTGTAGCAGTACATTCTGAAAAAATTCAAGGGTATTTTTTGGCTCATTCTAAAACAAAATTGTCCTTAGAACATTTTCTCTAAAGTGTATGGTTTTCAAGAAAAAAAATTGTTAAATTTTGAATAGAAATTCGTTACTGCGGTGGCCATTTTGGATCTGACATCGCAAAATTTCAAATGCATACCAGTGTATATTTGAAGTATAACTATCGAGTGCACTATTCTAGTATATTTTAGCTCATTCAAAGCACGATATTGTATCGAAAACTCGATATTTGTAAAAAATGCGCACTGAAAAAAGTATGTTTTTTTAATATATATGTCAAAATCATAGACAAATGTTGACTTTTTTTAAATTTTCTCATCTCCATTCGAAAGAGCGACCCCGAAAATGGTAGAATCTGGTAAGTTTGATTTTTTTCGAAATTTATTTCATATTGGAAATAAGCGTTGAAGTTGGTGTAAATTTTCTGTGCATTTGGGCATTAATGGGTTAATGAAAATCTGGCCAGGGTTAAGAATTCCGAATGAAAAATAAACCGAAAGTATATTAATCCGAAAATAAAATAAGCGAAGAATATAAATTCTGAAAATTAATAAAACGAAAAAGAAATTATACGGTGCGGTGCTGATTTTCACTTATTATCATTGGAATTACGGTCCTCCCTCCGTAATTGCTGTCCGGTTTGTGCCGATTTCCCCTTATACCCCCATAATTGTCTGCCCTTCCCGCTCCTATTTCCTCTTCTCAAGTATGCCTTTCTTCTCACGGTGCACCTGGAAGATGGAAGCCGGGCAACAATTACGCAATATTCTGGGGGTTACAATTACAGATGGAATTAGGAAGACAAGAACTATGAAGAGAAACAATTACGGAGGGAGGAGTGTACTTGTTTACAAATGGAGTCAGAAAGTCTCACAATTTAATGACTTATTTTAATTGATGATTCCTGGACCAACTTGTACTGTTTCAACGCTATAATTTACTTTTTTAGGAATATTACACCTTCGGATATTTTATTTTCAAAATTTTAGATGGATATGCACTTTCGGAATATTTTCCGTTCCCAATTTCGAAATGAAAATCTTTATTGCGGAATACAAACGGATTAAACAAGGATCTGGTAACACTAAAAAAAGATGAAATTCTTACTTATACGATAAGATTACTAATAAGATGAAGTTCATTTACATTGGAATGAAATGTGAATAGAACTTGATCAGACTTGGTGTATGTAACAAATAGATCAAAACAATTTGCTTGAGGTAACTTGGACTGATCCATATTGATTTAGATAATTCTATTGGTGTAGATAGTTAATCTGATTTGTTGATACTCCATATTAACTATAAAGATTCTGACTGGATTGAACTTAACCATATTAATTTAGAATATGATCTACTATAAGTAGAATAGTTAAAAGTATCAAATAACAAAATGTAAGATGAAATCATCAGCTGATAGGTTAGAGAACTGACTGACATTAGTGTATCTGAACTAGATCTATTTGCTGCAATGAATATGTAACTAAATAAGATTTAGATGGATAACAATCTAATCATGTAGTTTGAATCTAAAAGATATTAACGAATACTTCATAATGCTAAGTGAACTTAATCCGAATTATTCTGATTTCTCAGGCCTGATGATTGTGCTTACTTTTACCTTAATTCAGGTGTTTTGGGCAATATTTAGATGTCTTTCTTCTTTCAAAATTTGAAATAATTATTCTGTTTTTCTGATTCAGATCTAGTGACTGTAAATGTCCATTGATATGACTAAACGTTCAATTGATTTTATATGAAAAGCTGATTACAATCTTAAACCAAGACTAGTTTTTAATCAATCAAGAAATTTACGTCCAGCAATAACGATCACTTTTTTCTTTCACACGAATAAAAACTATCAAAATGAAAGTAATATTTTCTAGTCTTATCGACATACTTAGCTGCTATCGACAGTCAGCGAAGGGTGAATAATTATATTTCGTTTTCTATCTGCGATCTAATTATTCTACGGCTGGAAAAGCATTCTTGAAATCGAAGTTTCGATAAGTGGCAAAAAATGATGAGCTATTACTGATGTGAATTGAATAGACGTTATAATTAATCGTAAAAAGCATTAAAACATGAATTGAAATCTGTTATTTAAGTCCATGAAACAATAGTAAGATCTGATTTAGTTCTAAAATACTGAGAATGCAGATATAATCGTAAGAGCTAATCTGATTAGTTTGTTTTCAATTACATACAAATTTCAGATAATTTCAAAAAGTAAAAAAATCAAAAGTGATGCAGTAGAGTTGTATAAAACAATTGAAAATACTGGATTTTATTTGACAGGATGTGTCAACATGTTTTAGCCAGAAAGAGGTGTTTTACTAACATTTCTACTAAACTACTCAGATTCCATGGATTTATAGATAGTCTTAAAACAAAGCAAATTAACATTCATTATGATTATTTAGAACTGTATATCTGGCTAAAGCAGGTGATGAACTTCGAAATGTTTTTGGATGTTCAGATTCGTAGTTTGATATTGTACGAGGTCTAGTTACGTATTATCAAAACCAAGATCCACGCAGATGGAAATTAAAGCAGGGCAAAAGGTACTTGGCAGTAATTGGGCTTTAGGCAGATACTTTCCAGTTGCTGGGGTGGGGGTCGAAAAACCTTCATAGAAAAAAACCGTCTGATCAAAAAATTGACCTTCAAAAAACCCAAAGTCAAAATGCCAACATTAAAAAAACCGACAGATGAAAAAAACGTAAGTAGTTCATTTTATTTAGATTCAATAGAATTTAATTTATACAACTCAATAAAGCACATTTGTATTGATAGGAGCAAAATTAATGTATACTCTATATAATTTGAGAAATTTATTGGAATAGGAAATAGTCGATCCAATTCAGATATAATGATTTCGTAAACTAAAAATATTACTTTGTGCAACTAGGGAGCAAAAAAAATGTTTCCTGACTATGTCCATTTTGACGCCCGATTGAAGGTAGTTAAGCAAAAATTCCGTACTCGAAGTTCGTCGCAAAAGCAACTAAATAATAATACATTGTGCAACTAGGGAGCTAAATATCTCATTCGCATCAGTCTACAAACACCTATTCTCCCTTGTTACACGTATTTCTAGTTTAGTTAGAGAGCATGCTAGTTTGCTTCCAGGGAGCAAAAGAGTACTGTGCGCTCAGTGTGAGAATACTAGACTGTGCAACTAGGGAGCACAATAGGTGTTTGTCGACGCGTGCGAATTTGACGATAGAGCGAAGCGAGGACGGCATTTTGTATGAACTCAAAATACCGACTCTTCCTTTTTGCACATACTATTTTCTCATAAGAGAGAGTCTTATTTTAAACCTAGAATGTGAGAAACTTATCTTGTTCCCGGATATATTTACTTTGCTCCCTAGGATGTAAATGGAACTAAAATTACTCAACGAGGGAGGGAGGTAATATAAAGAATGTCTCAGACTGTGTGTAATTTTTAACCGAGGCGAAGCCGAGGGGGAGAAACATTACTTACATTAGGTTACAGCCTAACCTAACCTAACGTAACCCAACCTAACCTAACCTAACCTAACCTAACCTAACCTAATCTAACCTAACCTGACCTAACCAAACCTAAGTGTTGGATAGCATATCTTCGCAGCCAGTCCAACAATACAAGTTGAGTCCTCCATTTTTTATATTTATTTATATTTATTTTTACATATTGACAAATATAAAATACCAGATTATGACCGAATGAAATTGTATTCGGATTCCGACGGTTGTGTCCCATAACGATAATATCCTATGACGTAAGAAAACCGGTTTGTCAGTCCAGACGCGTGGCACGAAGCTGAACATATCCGCCGATGCTTCGTGGGAGTGTGCAACGTATGCTCTTATTATCACACGCTCAAGTCCTTCGTTTGCATTTTCCTTCCTTATGTGCCAGGGTCATTTTTACGTTCGTTATTTGACTGCTAATATATTGGTGCAAATATTTGTATCGAATTTACCATGTAGTTCGTTTTTTTAAATGTACAGCATATTTGATACAGGGAATTTTGTTATCTTAACTTGCAATTTAATTTAATCTTGTATTAAATAATGAAGCTGATCCATTTAAGATGGCGGAATTACGAGGACAGTATAATAAACACATATTTTAATTATCGAATTTCTTGTAAACTATGTAAGCCATTAAAGTCCAGGAGGGGCGCAAATTGCAACTTTACGGCTCTCACTTTTGTATGATTGAAATTTGTCCGAGGCCAGTTTTGACATAAAACCCCAAATTCTAACAAACTAAAATTGAATTCTTCTTAACTCAAAGGAAGCTGTGGCACGTTTTATGTAAGAAAAAGATATTTTTTAGGGAAAAAAAATTTGTAACCGCAATTTTCACACCGAGTTTAATTTACAATGAAAATAAAAAATTTCGCGTCCTCAATAGTCAGCTGTCAAAATCCATGGTTATTTATTGTGAATTTAAGATGATGGACAGCAAAATGGAGGCCAAGCGTAAAAAAGGAATGTATAAGGCGCTTTGACATTAAAAGCGTGTTAAAAATTCTAATTATCTTCACGAAAGTGGATACATAAAGATTTTTAAGAATATATAGATAATCATTTTTTGAAATTTAAATCAGATTCGCTTTTTGAAGCGATGAAATTATGTCCTCGACACTGGAACTTTAAGATGTGCATATTAACTTTTTGACAATGAAGGTAAAAGTGTCCAAAATAGCAGTTGAAACACGAAAATATCGCCGAAAGGTTTAGGAATTTTATTTGAAAATGATAGAAGTTTTATTTGAAAATGGTAGACTTTCGGAAAAAATGTTACGAAACAAAAAGTTCTTAGGATTGTTCAAAGAATACCTCATTTTTTCGAATTTTTCAAATTTCTGGGATTTTGAAAAGTGAACAACTTATTCGAAAAGTTACATCAAAATTACAGCGTATTCTTCGATCAATTCTAACAACTTTTAGACTTTAATTTTTTCCGACAATTTATCATTTTCAAATAAAAAATTCCTAAACCTTTTTCTGAGTTTTTCATGTTTTAGTTGCCATTTTGGATACTTTCACCTGTATTTTTTAAATATTAATATAAGCATTTTAAAGTTCCAGTCTCGAAGACACAATTTTTTGACTTCAAAAAGAAATTCTGGAATTATTTCAATGTGAAAAAACGATATGAAGAAAAAAAAACAATTTGAAAAATGTGCATTTGGAAATAATAGTATATAGTTTTCGACGGTTGAATTCTTGGAAAAATCTAAGAAAAGATTCCGAAAGTTCAGTTAATTTTATATTAGATATTCTTGGTACATTTTTCAGAACATTTTTTTACACAAAATACAATCGTTGGAAAGTGTAATAAAAAATGTCCATTCAGGACTTAATGGGTTAATGTGGTAATTAATTTAATTATTTACATTATTGTAATTAAGCTGAAACTAATAATTTTTAAAACGTCGTTTAAAACTTTTTTTAATCGTCATTCCTAAAAGAAAAAAAAACTAAATATCACAAATTAATTATTTAATGACATTGAATGACATTAATAATAGTGAAGACTTAAGATTGAAACGTTAATTAATATCTAATTTTATTAGAAATCTTGCTGTAAAGTGACGTTTTTTTTTGCTGGATGACTGAACATAATTTGTATTGTTTTTTTTTTAGTATGATATACGGCTATGCTTCTTAACAAAGTGGAAATTATTGTATCGCAGTTTGGATATTCATTTTTTCGTGCTGAATCTGTTGTGAATAAAATCAAATTTCTAGAGGAATGACTAGACATTTGGATACTTATTTTTATAGTTTGAACAAATCTAAATTAAATACTTATTTCCTCAAGATGATAATTTCGTCGCCATTTTATATTTTTTTTTATTTGATGGTTTCTTCCTTTAAAATCACCAGACAATTATTGTAACTTATTACTAGCAGTACAAAGTATTTGCAAAGATGTTATGTCAAGAAAATGAAAAATGCTAAAACAAAATCAATGATCACGATGGCGATAATAATTAATTATCCTATTACAATTTTTTAAAACAATTTTTAAAATAATTCTGGAGACGAGTTTTTCACTTCCTAAGAGAAATATTTGCAGATCTTTTATCGTAAGACATTAATGTATAATATTGTTACTGAAATAATAAAGAAGTTAATGATAATAACTATATTTAGAATTAAAAAAAATATATTTACATTTTACTAGGACAAAAAATTGGATTTAAAAAGTTTTTACATCGAATATGCTTTGTTTGAATTCATGAGGAATATTTAATTTCTAATACAAATTGGACTAAAGTATTGCTAATACTATTCTTAGATTCTATGATATTTCACAATCAAGTCACGAACAAGATTGTATTCGAATGTATATTTTTATCACACTTAAAGTACAATCATGAGAAACTAACATTCGTTATGAATTCCATTCTGAATTCGTTCTGTACCAACTTGGATTATGTTAATTTAATCTGCATAATTCATAGTGTTGTAGTAGATACATTTGATCAAAGTAATACAAAACGAAACATGTAAAAAAATATCGATTGAATTACCTACGAGGAATTCTGTTCCTGCTTTCATGGAATGTTTATGAAATACAATATTGAAATTACAACTAACAGAAGTATTTTGCTGATTTAAAATAAATTATCAATTTTTTGAAAGGAATCGTAAGTACCAAATAAGCCTCTCAAATTTTAGGTGTTTTTCTCCATCTCTTATTTTATAACGAAAAAAAACTTCAAAAAACCAGAAAATATATTCGGAAGAGATATGAAAAAAAGAGCAATTGTGTATCTTAAGTTTTACAAAATTGAAATTGATTTGGTCCAAAGGCATCTGAATTCATTGTTATATGATGTGAAAATATTTTGTTATGGTTGAGACAGTCGGGAAGACGGACATTCTTATTTGAAATTTGGTGTAGGGAGATTTGATCAGATTCTTTGTTATCGATTGCCGTAAAAGAATTGAAAAAAAAACTGTTATTTATTTAGGCCTTCATTGTTAGGTCTTTATTTAATATTTTATTATTTCCTCCACTAAACAGGCTTATAAACAATGAAATGAATACATAAAAAGTGATTCCTATGTCAAAAAATTAATAATTTCGAATAAATTTGTTTCCGTACGTGGCCATTTTGAATCGGTCATTGCTTAAAAAAATTTTACTACCATATTATTCATGTTCAATAATCGGTATCACTTTTTATGAATGTATTTCATTGATTATAATCCATTTTAGTAGAGAAAACCATGAAAACTTAACAAAAGACCTAAAAATCATACTATTTTTATTTTATATTGCAAAATTTTTGCAAAACTAATCGTTAATTTGCCATTTTTTCGACGGAAATCAACAGAACATACTTGGAAATAGTAGGAAAGGTATCTTTTAAACATTTTAACAACATTTTTTTATTGGAGAAACTTAGCTAAAGCTAACGTTCTTGTTTTTCTCATTTCGGTATGAAAAGGGTTCGACTTCTCTGTACTGTAATAAATCTGATGGAAATCATCAACCTGGTCATTCACGTTTTAATTTAATATCTGATTGAAAACGGGTAACTCAATGATTCAGATTTTTTTGGTCCAAATTGGCATAAATTCAAAGTAATAACAAGTGGTAACTGCTTTTCTTCAGATTATATCAGTTCAGATTTCCTCAATCCTTTGAGAGAAATATTTTGAAAGCTATTGTCAGAATAATCAACTTAATTATCAACCTAATCGATTAATGAATTTCGTAATATTTACATTTATACAGACAGAACCACAGGAATATAGTTGATTGATGAAATATTTTGCCTGAAGCCCAGATCGCTCCAACCTAATCGTTTTTTTTTTTGTATCAGCATTGAAAATACTGTGTGGTCTGTTGAATACGTGATGGATTGAATTGTCCTATTTCTCATTGATCATTAGGAACCATCTTGGTCCCCTTATGCAACAATAGAAATTATTAGATTGATATTTAGTTAAAGACTTAGTTGGAGCAACCAATAGCTTGGTGCTCTCGGATCCATATAAAACGAAACATTGGTTGGACCAATTATTTAGTCAGCGATTTTTGGTACCAATTAATTGGCTATTAAGCAGCGAAACTGTTGGTCCATCCGATTTCTCGTATGGATCTGAGAGCACTAAGCTTAGACAAAAAAAAACAGCTGTTTGATGCGAGGAATAAACAAACTATTCCTTGTCGTCAGAACGCGAATTGGTTCAGATAATTCAGTAACAGTTGTCTGAAAGAAAGATAGTTTCACCAACCAAATAGGTTTTTTATATGTATCCTTAAAAAATTTATCATAGTGGATCTGAAGTTTTCCGAAAAAAATTCACCACATGTTACTAGTGCTGAAGCAAGTGCTGAAGCAAGTACTAAAGCAAGTGCTGAAGCAAGTGCTAAAGCAAGTGCTGAAGTAAGTTCTAAAGCAAGTGCTAAAGCAATTGTAATAAACAGAAAATATTGTTTACACCTGATGATTCCACTTTAGGAATTATTTCTGAAGATGTCAGAGACTATGTGCATGAAGCGTACTTTGACAAATTGACAAATTGATCACTTCACCAAGGTACTCCTAGAACTCTTTCAGCACTTGTTCAGACTACGATTGATTCCTTGGAGCACTTTAATTTTCCCAAAATGGGAATACAATTCTAACACCAAGCACGTGACAAAACATTCCAAACTTTGGAAGAAGCATAGCACAGGGCATACTAGGAATATGAGTTGGAAATTGGGAACATTCAACCGCGGTTTTGCGGCGGTCATGCACCCGAATCGCGTTACCCACCCGCCTCTTTACCTCGGTTGGTCATAGGCGGGTGTATTTGTAGGTGTCATACGTGCACCGTAGGTATGCGCCTATACAATTACATTGGCCACAAGAAGATGTTCGCGAAATCCGTTTGGTACGTCACTCTGAAGAATTCCTCCGATGGTATTTTCTGGCACGAGCACATGCACGAGTATTTTTTTTTTTTTTGATAGGTCGCACGCGCGTTTTCTTCCCGACCACTAATCGCGCAACGACCGGCCGTTCACGTCGACGCTTCGTGGCCTACTGCGATCGTGCCAACCTGACCATCCTGACAGCAAGCAGAAGGGAGAAGAGGAAAGGCGCGCGGTTCGGGTGCGCGTTCTTCACAGAGTTGCTGATGCTGCAAGAAATAGACATCCGATATTCGCTGATGTTAGGATGATCGCAGAAAGATGATTTAGCGAAAACCACAGATGATGTCTATTGTTATTTATTGTTTGTTACTCTGGTGGTATGGATGTTTTGGTTGTATTTAGCACCGTGTGTTCTGACCACGTGGTCGTACCGCGTGGTACTCCACGTGGCTTTGTGGAATCCCCATTCATGGGGGTTCCATGTGTCTACGTAAGGTGGTACTCGATTGTATGCGCATGGGTGCTACTTTTTATGCTTTGGTCAGTAAAATAATCGTGTTCCAGTAAAAATGAAAAGACAAAAAAGATTTTCCTTGAAACGAAGAAACAATGTGCAGATTTTACTAAAACAACGAATCATGTGGTGGTGTTTCCGTGTATTGTTATCCACTTGGTCACGTTCAAAAGAACAATACTGCTCAATGCGATTTCTGCTGCAGCTTGTTTAGCCATTTTTGTTGACGGACCTTGTCTTTCATAGTTTTGGCCATCGATTTGAACAGCGGTAGTGAATATCGGAGCATGTGTAGACCTCGTTTGATTTAATTTGTAACACTAGTCTTCAATTCATTCAATACACACACCCAATTTTTTGTTGTGGGTGTTTATTATGTGTCGAGGTCATGTGGTACTCTAATGCGCATGTGTATTCCTTTGTTTGGGTCGGTAAAATATTCACATGTTTCGGGGGAATGAAAAGGCTGTAAAAGAATTTCTTTTAGACGAAGAAACATTCTGGAGAGTTAATTAAAATAGTCATGGGATATGGTTTGCGTATGTTTTTATCCACATGGTCGTACCAAATGGTACTCCACGTAATTGCTCATTTTCCTTTCATGTGAACATCAAGTGGTACGTCAATATACGCATGGCTATTTGCTTTTTATAAATAGAATAATCATGTGTTTAAATTATGTGGAAAAGTCATGTGCTTTCGGACGAATTAGCAGTGTGGAGATCTAGCTAGAACAAGCAATAATGCGGTCGCCCAAATTGTATACAAATAATTGTGAGAAACCAAGAGGTCTTATAAAGCGAAGTAATCATGTGGCGATGCTGCAAATTGTTTATTGTTGAAGATTTTGCATGGACATTTTGGTTGTACTGCTCATGGAGTGATTTTGTCTTAGAAAAAGTTTTATGTGGATTGGTCCACGTGGTACTGGAAGTGACTTTTCTGAATCCCAATATGGCGCATTTTAAATAGAAAATAAACAAAATTTGGTATGTTTCGTTTCTTGTGAATTTTTTGTTGGCCCCAATAAAGTTGTAGGATCGATGCCAAACCGAAACCAAAAGTGTACAAAATCTACGAACTTTTTTATGTTTTTATGCATTATATGTTTTTTCCAGACGGTTTCGAATTGACTCGTAATGCATTGACGGTACAACACTTAACAGTTATGGAAATTAGAGATAAGAGGAGATAAACGGAACTCGAGGCCAAAGTTCACTTATACTTTTGCTGATGTCGATAGTGAAATTGAAAGTAAAATGATTGGTTCAGATTGTTTTGTTATTCAGTAGAGAATTTGCTTTATTACACGTTATTTATTTTGTATTCTTTTATTTAATATATAACTCTTTTTATCTTAATTGTTATACATACAAATAAAGTTTGATATATTCTATTTTTGTTAGATTTTGTCTATTGTCATTCTCCACATATTTTCATTACTTTTCTTTTATATTTTTCAGAATATAATTTAAATGAATGCTACTTCTTTAACTTATACAACTAAATTATAACAAATCCTCTATTTAATTTTGAAAAGGATAACGATTATGATAGAAAGTAAATTTAAAACGGAAAACGTTTAAACGAAAAACGAACACTGACGTTTAATATCAAAATTAAAGAGTCTTCAATTACTCTTTAATTATCAAAAATTTCGCCAATCGTATTATGTCCATCATCTTAAATTTCGGAGACAGATTCAATTTCCGCGATCCTGACCTACATTTGAAAAGTCATTATCTTAGCGACGTGGTTTCAGAGGGTTTTAATTACGTTTATTTTCTAACATATTGGCGAATAAAAATGGCGATGACATAAAAATTACCCAGTAATGTGTAAAATAGAAAGATAAAATGAAATTGTTTTTTGCAGACTTCATTGCGCAAAAAGACTTCGAATTTCTTATAATTCCCAGAGAATACTTACGAAAAAATTATTCCCTAGTTAGGTAAAATTGTAGAAGATTACAAATCTTGCGCGATTTATTTAGTTGTGAAATAAAATAGAATCGGGATTAGTAGGTTGCGTGCAACAAAACCAAATACGAACTAAAGGTGTTCGCGAGTTAAACCGAAAAAGGAACACGAAAAGAGCTTAAAAGGACTCTTGATGCAGTAACTTTCAGGATACGAAATAATTTATTTAAAAAAGAGTGTTATTCAATTTTTAAAAAATTTAAGAATTTCGTAGAATATGAGGTATAAAATTATTGTACCAGTTCAATTGTGTAATTTTTAGGTCAGGGTTGTATTTTAGAGGGATCATTACAATAAATGTAGTAAATTAATATTATTTACTTTTATGTATAGTACATTTGTGTTATTTACATTTTACTGGTTTATGGATGTCGTTCACTGACCGATAGAGGGCTACATTTATATTTGCAATTATCGCAAGTGTTTGAAAATTGATTTCGTAATATACTAATAAAATTGGATAGTTTCTGTACTGAAAAAGAAACTAACTATCATTGGATAATAGACTTAAAAGTAGTGAAAATAACTACTTTTTTAGTTAGATTTGTCCTGTAGATATTATTAAATTTACAGTTATTAGACGAATTAATGGTTGATCACTTAAAGTTAAAAGTTATTTAAAAGTATTGACTTAAAATTTAATTTAAAAATGTTGTAATGTGTAATCCATTCCACTAACTACATTCGTACTACTACTATAAACAACTACTATAAACAAAAAACCTGTCAACCATTAGCTAATTCAACGGTTATATTCTAAAAGTAAATTACTATGAATTGAGATCGATGACCTATTGCATATCCCGAATATTTCTATAGATAACTAAATTCTTTCTAATTTCTAACTTTGTTGACTTCTAATATCGATCAAGTAGCCGACGTATTATATAACCACGTGTAGGATATAGGTTGCTAGGATATTGTTCTGACCTATGAACCAATCCATTACAAAATTTCAATACGTCAATAATTTCTCCGTTCGTAAGAAATTACAAAATATAAGTGATTGTACGGTTCAACAGAAGCCATTGCTCCAGAATAACTTTCAAAATAAACAGACATTAAAATTTAGTACGTGTTCCTCGTATATGTGAACGTAGCCATGGACCTAAAAATAACGCTGGATTGTAATGATCCGTTATAAACAACGGGAAATTCTAAAAAAATTCGCGGTTGAACATAAACAAATTTGTCAATTTTAGTTATTTAAGTAATTTGAATAGTTGTTAGATGATGGTTTTCAATAGATGTTTTTTGCCGTCATTCTTGACAAATTTTTTACAAATCTGAAAATTTTCAAAATGGAGAACTGTCGATTTCTTAAAGCATTAAAAATTTCTGATCAGTGACATTTTGTTTATTGATTTATTTATAAAAAAAAAAGTAATAACTTTCAATCACTGACTGATATAAGTTTATGATATATAGTACAAGATAATATCGTAAAAGAATCATATTTATGCACGTGAGGACATTAATAATTATAATTACGTCGTCAGTGTTGAATTCAAACGCTTTAAAAAAGTAGAGTCCATCATTTCTCCATTTTAAAAATTTCCAAATTCTTAGAGAATTTGATAAAGATTATGGCAAAATTTTGTTAAAGGTTTTCATTCGCGGAATGTGCCTTAAAAATTACACCTAAACATGGTTTTGTTCATAAAAACTTTAATTTTTTATTTTGTTAAATTTAATTTAGTTTTTGTGAAAGTACATTTTCTGAGCTTTAAAATGAACACCGGTTCAAGTCTGTACGACAAAAACAACCATTGTTATAGGAGTTTGAAACTGACAGTTTTTTTCAATTTTACCTTTCTGCAAATTTTCAGTTGGTTGTAACTTATACAGCTAAAAAAATGTATTGTAATTATTTTGTCCAACAAATGCATGGAAGAATTGATGACGAATTTCGGGACCTGGAGTCCGAAAAGTGCCAAAAAAATCGAATTTTGGTAAAGCGACATGTCCTTGTCAAACAGGTGTGATTTTTTTAATGCTACGGTTTTTTTACTCTTATTAAGCGTTGAAAATTGTTTTTACAACATTCGTACTAAATAAACGTTTTTTTAATAGTAAGTAATTTAAGACCTGTCTGGTTCGAAAATTGTTTAATTATTGCGAATTACTTCTGCATGGCTTTTAACAACGATTGTAATACAATAATTCCAAGTATCAGAAAAAAAAAACTTCGATATGTCATCGAAACTATTGGAAATCTTAAATTCTTGATCTAAAATATTGTTAATATCCACGGTAACCAAATTTGGACATGTGGCAAATACGCGAAAGAAGTTACGTCTGAATTCTCGGATAACCTATATGCAATATCGACACATTTCAATTTTACATATCGATATCTGCGTCCCCATGCATCATAAAAAAATTATTATTGCGGTTAACCCAGTTTCAATCGGATCAATATAGTGACATGACAATTTGAAATCGTTGCCTCTGCAAAATATATATTATCTCACGTTGAAAATTGATTTTAACGCTCTGAAATTCCATTTTTGCGGTATCGGTCGCAAAAAGTTTACTCGCGAAAATAGGTTGCGCTCTTATATCCTCGAAATATGGACGCGGAAAATACTCGACTAGTGGCCGGTACCATTACTAACTAGTAAGTAGATTAACTACTTTCACACATATCTGCACGCATCATCAAGATATTATATGAGAAACGGGATAGCGTTCAATTTGCGGTCAGTGATTTTTCCGGAAACTGAAAACGAAGCCGAAATGGCTTTCCATATTGTTGCAGATGTAATCTAGATTTCGTTACATCGTTTTAATAATTCCTTTCGATCAGATAGACATTTACAGGCACTGGAATTACTTTTTAGTACCGGCCATTTCCGTAAGCGCTAGTTGCTTTCCTTTTTCAGTTGCGTGAATTTTAACTAGTGCCCTAATAAGTTTAATCAACATGCAACCTAACAATAAACATCTTTGGATATGTAGGTGTAATTATAGCGAAAAGAACGTTTTATGTAAGAATTTCATAAATTAAGATGTACCTTTCCATTTATAAATTCTGAGCGAGAATGAAAACTAGGGGCTTCTTAATTTTCTGCATTTTTTCACTAGGTAACGTCTAAAATTGTTGAATTAACTGAATATATGTACAGTTTATTGTAAATGAAATAGTTCGAGTGGTATTAAAAATTTGGCAAAATATACTTTTCAAAAATACATCTTAAATTGAGCTGATTCGCATATTGTTTTATAATAAACGTAATTAATATATCATGTCTTATATTTTTAAATTTTTAACGTAAGATTCCTAAGAAAAAAAATGTTACCTACGCTGGGATCGAACCTGGAACGTTCGCTTCCTGCGCACTGACATCTAATCGCCGTTCTTATTTTAAATGCACATTGTTAGTTGGAATAATCTTGTCAAACAAAACATGATGTCCCTTCCTTTCAAATCGGATATCGTAAACAAATCATAAGTGACGAAGTAACGAATATTAATTTTTTTAACACAAAATGGTGACGGAAGTGAATATGCTTAAATTGTAAGCATATTCCCAATTTTTTTAAAAAGGTTGTAAATAATATTGACAGAAAAGATTCATTTTATTTGATTGGAAATCTAAACCCGGTGATTGTGAACAAAACTAACTTACATAACAGAAACTTTAATTGAGAATACCGAATATTTGACGAAATATTGATAGTTTGATAAAACCAATAACTGAGTGATTGAATGCTGGCAAAAAATAGAAATACGAAATGTTCAAAAAGAGAGTACGTGTCACTTCACATTGTTTATTACTTCCGAATTTGTATTTAAACGTTATCTAACATCATTTTTACATTTAAGCTTGACTTAACACTTCATTCATAATTCTCGTAAAAATAAGAAATTTGTATGCACAAAACTCTATTATGAAATACAGGATCGATGAAACGTAACCGTCGTTCCGTGACGCAACGTCATTTGGTTATGACATAATGCGTGTAATTTGTACATAAATTTGCATATATAAAACGTCTTTAAGAACGAGAATCACGGTTCTTAAATATTTCGAAATTGTATTAGATTACTTGATTCGGCACATTTCGAGAGGGAAAGGAAGCGTCCAAATTGTCAAGTGACTTATGTCGTGAAGAGGTCCTCTTCAGTACATTCACTTTCTATCTTTCCATTCCCTTTCATCGGAATTTCAGAGGCGAAAGCATATAGGTTATCAAAAAATTAGAAATTTCATTCTCAAGTAGTAAGCTAATGGCCTTGTATTTGCACTTTAAATTATTAATAAAATAAACATATCATTCGGAATAAATTGATGTTATGCACATTGCAATAATTTTATGCGAAATCATGGTGTAATTAAAATAGCATACATTTCTCTCATTATTTTGCAGAATCGTTTCTTACCACGTTTCTTATTAACCCTTTGAAACTCTCGGCGTCGCTGATTATCAATCCGGCTTTAGATTTTCAAAATTCAATGTGAAGTATATACATTTTTTTTATTGTGACAATATTGGGTACTAGAGGTTTTTAGTCGTAGATTATGAATCCGATCTTAGATTTCCGACATTTTCAATTTATGACATTATTTATCCTTTAATATTGTATTTTGTTTATTCAATTCAAAATATGAGGTCAAATTCGTAATCATCGACCTTTAAAACTCTCGAATAATCAATATTGCCGTAATTAAATAAATTTTTGACATCTTTTTCCGACATATTACTTCCGCCATTTTGAATGTTGAAAATCTAACACAAGATTTGTAATCAATGACTCCGAAAAGCCCCGAGTGACCAATGTCGTCCTCATTGAACACCAGTTTAGTTTCACCACATATATTTACTGAAAAAACACAATTTTTTTCCACTTATAAATTAATATAAACAATTAAACAGAAAAGGTTTTGACAAATTTAGCTTAATTTGCACTTTCTAATATTTTATTGTCTAACATTTGTCTGTTTATGAAAATTATCAATATTTCGATATTTCAATCCTCTTATAATATTGATATTATTGATAAATAAGGACACAATACAAAAATAAATACAGAAGTAAATAAACAAACGGGCTGTGATACCAGTTAAAAGATATTGGATTATTTTTTCCCCACTGAGATCCGAGTATGAAACGTTATAGATATGCAATAGGCACTTGATTCTCACATTCATCGATAGAGGGATGCTGAATCTAAAATAAAAATTACTCGTTTGTATTACTTATAATCCGCTTGTTAAATCTAGATTGTCGACGATGATATGCAAAATCTAATTCGTTCAACAATCACCCAATATCTTGCAATTCGTTTTTTTATTGACTTCTTTGTTTAATTTTCGTAATTTTTATAAGTAATTCTTGGTTTAGACGGTCACCATACTAAAATACAATTAAGAAGAATTCAAAAATGGTTTTCGATGGAAAACACTAATGTGAGATAAAAAACAAGTTGAAAAAAATTGGAATGTGTATAATCGTTTCCAAACGAACCTTTTCTACTTCTACGTATATTGGCTTTAAAGTTCTTAATTAATTATAGGTTCTACTTCCCTCTGGCTACGATTTAAACAAATATTATCTATTGTAAAATCCCACGTTTCGTCCCGGGCAACCGCGTGGACTCCTTAGTAAGGCGATCAGGGCCTTATACGTGTTGGTTATAGTAAAAAATATCGATATTTTAAATATCTGTAAGGTATATTAATAGATATCGATAAGTGTTACATATTTTTCAAAATTAACGTGATGTCGTTAAACAAAATATGTACATAGAATTAAATTATTACGATAGGTTTTGTTTAAAATGAAGAATTAAAGCGGATTTACACCGGGCTTCAGACCTACCAACGAAAAAAAACAGGAAGATGTTCAAACCTGGATGACCTCTTCCCCAAGCATGCAAGAAACTTAACGGAAGGGACATCAAAGTTCTCCTATAAGAGACCTCAACGTTTCGGATCTATTTCGATCCCTCTTCAGGAGGTAATGATTAACAAGAACAAATCGTTAATTGTACGTAAACAAAAATATGTACATAGATTTCACCAAAATAAATAACGTAAACAGTTGCATAAGCAACAAATATTATTTTTGATACACGTGTCCGTAAAGTAGACACTTTACGGACTCCTTTTAGTCCGTAAAGTATGATTTTATGGACTAATCCCTGAATTGAAAGAGATTGTTTGTTTTTAAATTTGAAAGAAGCAAATCATAAGAATTGTTTATTTTAAACCATCTTCTTTTATGTTAATAGAATTTGACAAAGAAGTTTCTTTATTCAAGATTTTTACATGTTTCCAATCAAAATCATGAACTAACTTTAATCGATGTTCAGAGATCCACGTTTTGTTCTTGATGTTTGGTTAATATCGTTCTTATGTTCGGTAATCCTCGTTTTACCTACATTCGAGGTTGTACAGTTTTTACACTGTATTTTGTAGAGGACATTGTTTTGTTCCATTAATGGGGTAACGTCTTTGCCACATTCTATAAAGTTATCAAGTTTGTTATTAACTTGTGGTAATACACGAAGATTATGGTGTTTTAGAGACGACGTTAGTGTTTCGTAGAAATCCGCTATATATGTATATGGCAATTTTATTGGGCCTTCAATTTTTTTGTTTTTTATTTCCGTGTCTTCATTTCTGTTGTTTTCGCAAAATAAAGTTGACAAACGTTTTTTAACATGCTTCTCTATACAATCTGGAATGTAATCATTATTTAATAAGTATTGCTTTACATCCAATATGTTTTGGTGGTGAAACTTTTTATGCGAATTTAAAATGGCTCTGTCTAGTAAATTATATAATGCAATCGCTAATATTGGATTATGCAAGTTAACATTTAAAAGCCTGCCTGTACTTTTTTTTGTACCAATAAAAAATAATTTTACAGTTATGTCTGATAAATATTAATTCCAAAACAGTTGATGGTGTCATTATGTTCTAATTCCCAAATAAATTGTAATCTTGGATGGTAGTTAGTATTAACCATATTTAAAATTTCTGATCTCTGATGAACTCCCGAAGTAATAACAGAATTCAACCTCAAGATCTTCCATAACTAAGTTGGACAATATAGGTGACAATGGTGAACCAATTTGAGATCCGAAAGTCTGTTTAAAATAAACGTAAAAATGTATTATTCATTATTAGTTCTATAGTCGACCAAAAGCGAAAATACATTTTTGTCACCGTAGTAAGTTCGCCATTTTGGTTTTGCCCTTTTTGGTTGGTGATAAACACGGATTTATGAAAGAGTATTCGGGGCAAAGTAGGAGTTATTTAGTACTTTGCAATACAACAAAAAACTCAACTTTTAGTGTACATTACAATATTTTGTTCGCCATTTTGGATTTGTAGGGTACACGGCGAGCTTTTTTCAAACATGACAGCACTGATAATACTTGTGACGTACCAGGAATTTAACTTGACCGTCACGTGACGATCACCGGAAAATGAAGTTACTTTTTCAAGACAAGTCTCCACAGATTAAAATGGTGTCTCAGTTTATAAAAGTGCTTGTCGATACTATACAAAGGGAAGTATTCCTGATAAACAGAAGGTGTCGTTACAAGTATATCGAAATGTTTGTTATAAAACTAATGCAAAATAAAAATAATGCAAACATCATGAACAATCTTGATTAATATGTGGTTAGCATTGGTATATATGTATATATTATTGGTATATAAATGTATTTTCGACAACTGACCAAAATTGCAAATTGTTGGCATTTTGGATTCGTCTCAAGTAAAAATTTTTTGAAATTTTGGATTCATGGAGAAAACAAATGCTATAAATCGATATTATAAAAAAAATGTAAAAAATCTATTGAAATACCCTTTTTAGAGACTTTCTAACATTTGCATAACTTATAAAATAGGTGTAACGGTAAACTAGGTGTTAATTGTTCAAATTAGGGACTTTTAATGGAAAAGAAAAACCCTATATAAAATAGTAGTTTTCGTACCAAGGGAGTAAAAGTTATACGCCCGCCGTGCGCGAACAAAATTTTTCTACTCCGGAGGTGTAATGGACATTTTTACAAATTATAGTAAAAGAATGGCGTGAAATTATTCGGAAAAGAGGCGTAAAATGGCTAATTTGAAACTTTGGTACTGCGATATTGGAAAGCAGGGAATTTGAATCAATCGATAAATTTCACAAAACTAGTGATTACAAATATGACATTAATTTGATTACTGAATTGAGTCAACAAAATATGTTATATTTTTAATTTGTTGTGGTATTTTAGTGTAGTGTGAATTCTTTATATTTTTCAGTATTTAAAATAACATTGATAGATTGTAATCAATATATTATTAAAGTGACTAGAAGCATTTTTTCGTATGGCTTTACCACCAGTCTGTTATTACAACTGCCAATAATCTCAGTAAAATACTCAAAGGGTTTTCTAGACAAGATGGTTTAGGAATTAAGTTTCTTCTTATTTCGATACTCCAAATTACCATTCTTTGTATAATGTTGTACTCGAAAGATATTTTTAAAAAATAATTCATGAATAAAATCGAAAACTAAAATTGAATGTGTCAATTATAAACCGGATAAACATCAAATAATCTTACGATTACCCTGAAAATACAAGTTCCCTGCCAATGTTGAATTTCAAGGCCAGAATGAAGCTGAACTTTATTCAGTAATGCTCTGAAATTTTATAGTACTTTTTGTTTGTTTCTTCATATGCGACGATGTTAATTACTTTGGCAATGAAATTATCTGGCTGCATACGTGAAGAAACGCGTGTTTTGCAAAAAGATACCCGGAGGACGAGGCTAACAAGTTTCTTCTTATACCATATCTTCTTATAAATTCAGTGGCCAAGAGTCTAAAAATAATGAAAGATATTTCCAGTAGATAGTTTTTTACATAATACTGTAATCTGTTCAAGTTTAATGTTTTTTATTTTTAATTCTATTTTTTTTATTTGCAAAGTTCTTTCATTGGGAATCCTTGAGAGCTATTGATGATTTAGGTACATTTACTTGATCGTTACTATCAATATAATATTTCTCAATAACACTTCCCTGTCAATAGTCGCTTGTTAATATGCAAGGTAAAATGTGACAAATGATGGTTGGTTAAAAATTATATATTAAATATTGACGTTCTACGATAATTTTCCGTCAATCATAATTGAAAATAATAAAAAATCCTTGCAATTCGTCAGAGAATATACTAGAATTTTGTTAGAATTTTTCGTGAAATTGTCGACAAATCAAATTATAAAATTTGTAAAAATATCAATATAAAAATCTCAAAAAATTGCAGTATATTTTTGTAATTCTCTGACGAATTCCAATAAGTGTACTTCCCGCCTCGCTCTCGGGAGTCTTATTGTATAGTTACACTAATTTCTATCAAATTGACACCATCTTCGGAGTAAAAAATTTGTATTCGCGCCTTCTCTGGTATCCAGGTAATCACCCCCAAACATGTAATTCATTATTTTGTGTTAAAATTGATCATACGTCAAGAGTTAATTCTGCGCATTTCAGTATTTTAATACTTTTTTATTGACCCCTTTAAAAGGGGAAAACATCGCAAACCTAGTTGCTCTCATGGTTATTCGGATTTACTCCAAGAAATAAAAAAGATGATGAAAAAGATTACGAAAAGTCGCAGGATTATTCTTTATCTAGTTGATTTGTATCTTTACAGAAGCCCTAGCTGCAGGATGGATTGATAAAGATGATATTATTCAGAAAAGCAGTGAAAATACCCTGTCGACCAATGTGAGGTTAAATGTTTTCGGAAAAGATTCCTCAACGTCTAACAATGGTCTGCCTTCAGAAGCAAAATAAATATAATCGGAATAGTAACTTGTTTTTAGATGGACCTCATGTTAATCCGGTTATACTCCTTTCTATGAGTGAGTTGTCAATCAAAAGGGACGAACATTTTCGAGACTTTCAGCGTTTGACTGGTTCAGCCTTGGCAACCCTAGGACAAGAAATTAACTTTTATTAGACAATATCGATGATGGTCTTGATGTCGTTAAGTTGTTGGAGCTACTGTCTGATGCCGGAAATTTGAAGGCAAATCTCCATAATGCCGAAATCGTTGCGGAAGGGCATTCATTACGCCTGGTTATAGTAAACCTGTTAAAAATATTCTCGATAATGAGGTTAATTCTCTAGAAAAATTTGTTAAGACAATTAAACCATCTTCGTCTAGTGCAACAACAAAGTCTCCAAGTCAATTTTCTGCGCTTTGTAAACTAGAGGAGCTTGTCCATGAGGTATCAGAGAGCTTCATGGACAAATATGAAAACAACAGTGACAGTACAAGAAAGCTTATTAGTCACGCAAATAACTGAATATCGTTCATCGACTCAACAAACAAGGAAATGGAGGAAAGTATAGCACGATAAGCTTTTTTACAAATTTGGAAAAATATTACTTCAGATTGTTTTGTCCTTCAATGTGTGGAAGGGTTCAAAATTCCTTTTGACTAAATGGGTGGAATTCAGTACCCTCATCTTTATTCATTACATAGAGAAATCTGGAAGTGATGTGAGGACAGAAATATTTGGATTTACGAGTCCTACATTGCGGACCAGCAATCTCGAATATCTAATGCTGATACTCAATGGGAACTAGCGGATTATGTTTTTCTAAAATTCCTAGAAACGTAATGCAACCATCGATTATTTGCAACAAAAGATAAATTCTAAGTGTCCCATTTTTTGCTTTTGGATTTCTGATTCTGATGCTTTGGCATTCGATGTCTTCATGATTTGTTGGCAACATAAAGAATTTTACGCTTTTCTTCCCCTTTCTATGATTTTAAGGACACTAAGAAAAATAATAAATGATAAGGCCAGTGGTATTGTTCCTCTTTGGAGTTAACAAACATGGCTTGCACTCTTCAAAAGTTTATTAGTAGCAAATCCATGAATTTTCACACCAAACTCCAAACTTTTTTTATTTCCTTGTAGATCTCGGCAACACCGTCTATCAGTAACATTTACGTTAGTTGTACGGAGGCTTTCAGGATTAATGTAGAAAGAAAGAGTTTATCAGATTCAACATTGAAAATCATGACAGTTTCCATAGCCGATTCCACACTAAAACAGTATGACTTCATAATGAAAAGGTGGAGGAATTTTGCAACAAGAAGAGTCTAAATCCACATGATCAAGAAAGTAATTCGATATTCGGTTCACTTAATAAAGACGCTTCTTTAAAGGAGTTTACAGAGTATGACTGTCTCGCCCTAAGTACTCAAAAACATGGGACATTGCGCCTGTTTGGTCTTCAAAAAGTGACAGAAAAATTAATCATTTTATTAGCTCTTGGTACTGGACACAGGATGCAAATCTTCTTCCTGATTAATATTGATTTTATTTCTTTTTCATAAAAAGGGGCTGAAATTAAAGTCGATTCGATAATCAAAACTTCGAATCAAGAATTAAGAACCGTTGTTAAAAATCTATTCGTAGCCATTAAAAAACGTCATGAAGCTGTAAGTTCCCAAATATTGGGACTAAATCTGTTTCGGAGCAATGTAGAATTCATAAAGCAACAAGTGTTGCTGTACTCAATTAAATTAATATCTGATAAAAGTAATTTCCGAAATGTAATGTAAGAAATATTTTGTTCTTGTCCACAAACGCAAACTGTAAATTTTGTCGAATCTTGGAAACTCATCACTTGATACTTAACGTCTACAGAAATATTTTCACTTTATGGAATTACAAAGAGTTCTGAAATGCCTGACTTTAAAACGACGTCTTTAAAGAGTACGTGGCTTGGGAAATAATTCCGAAGCACATTCGAAACGTGCTTGGAATTATGAATGTTTGGTAATGAAAATTTTAGTAGTAATGGTTTTGTGTTAATTATGTATATGGGCGAATCTCAGAAATATTTTATTTTCGTGTTTTCTCTGTATTTTTGGACATTTTATAAAACTTGTCAACATTGTTAATTATATTGTACACATATCGAACAATGTACATCATCTATCATTGGTTATATATAAGTATGAAATTCATATCTTCCATTTGAAAAGCATCGTGATTTTCTCGTTAAAGACGTCCATCGATTGTTTGTAACAAAAGTGAGGCCATTAGACGCCGCGACAGCTAATGCACGAAACCCATCAACCGATCATCAGGTGGCAGCCGTGACATCTTTATTCTAGAATCCTTCTAGGGACCCTACTTTACTCCTTTCTAATTTTTCATTATAAAACTGAACATTTTTGAAATTAAGCAAAGGTCAGTATAAAAAATTGAAAATGGAGATTATTTTTTTCTAATTGTTTATGTCAGTTGCAATTATTAAAATATTGCTTTTTTCCTTTTTTTACCACGTAAACTATTATTTCAACTGTGACCTCATTTCGTAACCTACATGTCAGAAGGCTCACAAATTGGCAGTGAAATTATGAATGGCAACAGAACTTGAAGCGAGCGTACGCTAATTTTTAAGTGAGTGAATGGAGATGCTATTATCTGGCACCGGCATACAGCGTTCATTTGCTCGTGCTCAGTTGTATACGTACGTAATCTACGTATTTTATGAGCACACGCGCTGCAAACAATGTTTTTAGTACACTTTCATCAAATGGGCACAATATCATCGTTATTACAATAGGTGCTACTCGCAACATCGCGTTACATATCATTTTTTTCCTCGGGCGATTTTTGAAATAGTTCTTAGTATACTTACGCAACTTTTCTTGTGGCGTACACATTCTTTTAACGAGTGTTGCATATTGTAGTTTTCATTTTTATCCTGTTTAATGGTTTCTTTTCGTGCACGCGAAAAATCGTATTTTAAGATTATTTACGAGCTTCAAGGATTCTGGAATGGTCATGCAATGTATTTTTTCATGAATAAAAATACGATATTGTCGGAGAATGTTACTGCCAATGTCATGTAAATATATTTCGAAATAATTAGAAGGGTTTGGGTTCTGTCACAACCTAACAAATTTTGTATCTTAATAATAATATAAAAATAATTTAGGTTGAAGTATTCAATTGATGAAAATTAAAATATCGGCAATCATGATCAAAATTTCTTAAGTAGTTAATGAATAGATTTTCTGTAAAAATTTGAATTTTTATCTAACTTCCACAATTGTAGGTCAAAAAAGAATTTGTAAGTATAAGTAACAATTGACCTGAAATTTGTTATTTTATTTTACAGCTTTTTTGTCAAACATTTCCAGGTTTTTTTGACGATTCTCGTTTCTAATTTTTTTGTTTGGGTTTCCGCTTTTATTATTTAGAAAATGTGATCCATACTTAACGAAATATATCATTTGAGCCAAGGAAAATAAATTATAGAACAATCGTTTATTGCAGTTTTGGATTTCTTATGAAAAAAGGTTAGGGATAAGCAAACGGAAAATTTGCGCGAAAATAATATAACAACTGAGTTGAAAAATTCGCGCAAAAATAATATAAGAACTGATTTGAAAAAACCGAGAAATTAATAAGAGTGTTACAGAAAATTTCTTAATATTGACGAAATTGAAAACAAATGAGTAGATTGCATGAATCAACAAATTTTTGGAAATATTATAACAAAAAGATATGACAATACTGTGTTACTATTTTTACAATTATTTGTTTTTTATTTTATACGTACCAATTGATACTTATGAATTAGTACAAATACAAAGAAATCATTAAAGTAACATTAATTTTGTCGTTGGTGGATTTTAGTAAACTTTTTTTTATTTATAATAATAAAAATTGATACATTTTGGGTATTTAAAGGCAATAAATGTAAAGAAAATGACTAAAAGTATTGTGACTAACTAAAGTAATGAAAAAAACAAATACAAGAAATATAAAAACAAAAATTAACTCATTAAATTTTTTGTAAAATATGATACAAAAATGGTGATCTAAAAAAATGTAATTTAAAATTTTATTTATTTATAAAACATTAACAATGGACATTGTCTGCATCGTCATAAAAAGCTAATAATAAAACCAGAAAATTAGTTTAAAATCGTGAATAATTGAAAAACTATATTTTCGTACTGGAAGATATGGAAAAATAATGTCACGAAGTACAATTTTAAAGCATATGAAATCAATTTTATCGAAACTAGATGCTCGGTACAATTTCAAACTCTAACTATGAATAGATTCCTCGTGAAAAATGTACGATATCCTAAAAATACACGTGGAATCGTTTACATTTAGCAAAATTCCCTGGAAATTGGAAGCTAAAAAAACTTTTTCATCAGAGAGCGAACTATAAAATATTATTTAAAATCTTTTTTCGAATTGTGTTGTAGACAATTTTTAATTAATTTATACTTACACTTGTATTTTGAATTTGAAATGTTTTGAAACAAAAAATACTCAAAATTTGATGTAGATTTTCAATCAATGAATATAATAATATGTTAATTAAATTATTCAAACATTTTTAGACACTTAGAAAAATCATATTTTATGAAACTTCATAATTTCAAAAGGTCGAATTTTAAGGAATAAAAATTATTATTATTATATCAAGTATGAAAATTGTGTTTTGAACAAAAAAATGAATTTTTAAGGTCAATGTAAAGTAAACAATCTGAAAGTCAGATTTATTTAAACTTAAATTTATAAAACAAAACAAAAAAAATGAGATTTTCTAAATTCGAAATGGCCGATCAAAGATGGCGGGCAAAATATATCGCGTCACTTGATCATGATAAAACGGGGTACTTCGATTGGTATTCAGTATTGCTGGTTACGAATCTGATACCAGAATTTCAGAAAGTCAAAATGAAAAATTTGAGATGGGGAGTCGAAATGCAAAAGGTTAGATGGAACCAATGAAAATTACCTTTTGATCCGCCATATTGGATCCGTCATTTTGAATTTTTGAAATCTATTTTGTAACCATCGACTACGAAAACTCCAGAGTAGTCAGTTCGATTGCAGGTTCAAGTAACTTATTACTTTTTGGTTCGCCATCTTGGATACGCCATTTTTATTTAAAAAAAATTCCCAGTTTCGGATTGCTTACATCACATTTTTAATGGAGCGCGATTTATTTTGCAAAAAAATACAATTTCTATACTTTGTTTATTACTATAATCAAATAAATCTCATGGTCAATGAAAAACATTATTTCATTTATATTCCCAATTACATCGAAGACCCCTATAAATCAAATCTAATCGAAAAATACTAACCAAGGTGTGAAGGATCGGACTAACTGAATTCGTAATGTTTTGTTTCTCTTTATTACATTAATTCACTAAAAAACGGTAAAAAATGAATTACAAAAAATTGTCCTTCCAGAACGGCAATGTGCTTGAAAGTATTACTAATGATTTTTACCCCTGTCATTTTGAATTCTAAGACATGGAAAAAGTATCAATTATTCTTTTCATAAATTTAACCCCATTGTTCCTATTTACAAAAGAAAAATTCCTTATTAACGGCCTATCATGAAACATTACAGTATTCCTTCTCAATATTGGCCACATCACAAAAAAGATCCCCCCCCCCCCCCAATATTGGCCTTTCCCTTCGATAGATATTGCCCCCACCATTGGAAATATCACGCATACGCAATGTGTCACTTGCATATTAAGTGTGAATTGCGCATTCGGTCGACGCATGCGCATTCTTTTATTATACGTTCTGACCGGTGGAAAAATGTCGTTTTTTTTCTTCATTCGGGTAATATTAGAATAGTGTAATTCGTTTAAATTATTTAAATGATAAAAACTTGCAAGCGTAAAGCACTTATGTTCATTTTTCAAAAACTGAAATTGTATATCGTTCAAATAGAATTCAAACTAAAGGAAATATTATGTTGAATGACAAGTTTTGATTTTGATGATATTTGTTTTACTTTCACTACTTTTCAATACGGAAATAATATTTTCTGCAAAAACTCCCTTCACCTTTCGAAGCATCCAGCTTACTACATATTCTGGTACGTAAGCATTGTTTACATGCCAAAGAATAAGAAATGTTGTCAAAACACATGATATGTCAAATCTCGTATACGAGAATGGACATCGTTTCGTAACATTTTATTCCGTGACGCCTCTTCACAACTCGTTACTTTTGTTTATTTATGATATCTCTATTTTTGTTTCATTATTGGTGTACTTTGCTGTTGGTATCCTATCTGTTTTTTTATCATCTCCCATGTTTTCTGTTTTCATTATTTACCGATTAATTTAAAATGTTATTTAAGGGTTCGATAAGAGTAACGGAAAAGTGAATGTAGACAATTTAAAGCTTACACTTTATATTTACAAGGGGACCATTTTATTACCTAGTAAAAAAAGTAGAGTTCTTCAAATTAATATGCTACTTAATATTTCCTATTTAACATAGTAAAGGGCGGCTACCTACTTGCTTTTTCAATCAAATTTGTTTTTATCAGTGATGCATTTTCATAAGAAAATATACGTTTCAAGGAGAATTTATAATCAATTACAATGTCAAAGCTATTTTACATATTTTTTAGGAATGTACGAGAAGTTTCAATGAAATCGATTCAGAAACGAGTGAGAATTTATAAGAATAATATTCGTATGTAACAACGTGAAATGTCTGACAACTATAGAGATTTATTCTTGTTAATTCTTGCTCGTTTCTGGACCGATTTCTCTGAAATTTATTGCACAATCGCAAACAGCACATAATATAGCTTTAAAATGGATAAGGATTTGAAAATATATCTAGTTTATGTTTAATTTGCACTTTTTAAGTTAGGAACTGTTCAAAGAAACCATATACTTTAATCAAGTAAAAGTTTATTAAAATCACGAAATTTTTCAGTTTAGTTTTAAAGGTAAATCAAAAGAAAACAAATTAATTACATTTGCATCCTTTAAAAATTATTAAAAATTCCTATTGGTATTACATAACTATTTACTCTACCCATTTAGTCCTAAAATCTAATTTTATTAAAAAACTTATTTCTAATTTACTGCTGTCAAAAATGATCACGAATCCATCATTGATTTTACGTATACGGCAAAATTTAAAATAAAATACCTTTTTCATTTTAGATTGAAATGTACTGTTTTTCATGACAGACGTATTCGTTTAAAGCAATGATGCTGCATTTATTTGTTTGGCGGTACTATTTACATCGATTAGTCTTGCAGATAATTCATAGTGTCAGAAAGAAATCCTGTGATGAGGCCTGAGTATAAAACAAGATTACATCCGATAATACTCTGTCTGTTTTGCCGAGTCATTGTTTGCAATATCACGGGACAAACTATCAAGAAATAATATTGCTCACCTCATTTCTGTTAGAGTTAAGCTGATTTAGAAGAATAATTGGGAATCGGAGCTATCGGCGATTATTAGGGTAGATTATTGTTTAATATGTCACTGTTGACCCCTATTGTTAATGGATGTGATGACGTAGTGGGGGCCAACTTAATATAATTTGTAGAATATCGATTAATCATAGGATCAAAGTGTCGTTCTGGATTTTTTTGCGTAAACAGAATAAATTATTGTGATGCGTCAACAGAAATGAGTAGCAAAATTTATCGAAACAAAAAATTTGTTGTAAAATACAAAATCGAATAGATTTAGTTTCTTCAAATGTCAAAAATGAATTGTTAAATTATAAAATATAAGGTTTAAACTATATTTTTTTATTTCTATCGTTCTCAAGCAGAAATTATACATTTAGAAAGAATTTAAAAAATCAAAAGAAATCAACAGAAACTTATAACATCCTTGACAAAAATTTAATAAATTGTCTGATCTAATCAAATTCAATGCAAATTGTTAAAAATATTAAAAAGTTGGAATATGAGAACTGAACTAACAATTAATCAACTGATGAAGTTAGAAAATAATCAGACAAAATAAAATAAATTTGACAATTTAAAACATGACAAATTTATCAATGATAACATTACATTTCAAAAATTAGTTTTCGTATACAATATTAAGAATAGAAAACTTTATTTAATGGTTTTAGGAAGACAATAGAGAACAGGAACATTGTTGATAAAATAAAACTGTAGGTGAATCAGACGATATCTTAATCGATCATCTTTACGTAGCTTCTCGAGTATTCGATAAAGATAATGAATTTCATCAATTAAGAACTGTGATCAAATACTAAGTCATTCACGAGAAAATTACGAGATCGGATTTATCAACTAAGTATTTCCTAAAATCAAACAGGATTTATTTATAAATATGTAGTACATCTTACAATTTTAGTTTTTTGTAAATTTATTTGAACTCAAATTTGAACTCATGGAGTAACACCATTATAAACTGAAATATTACACATAAATTTGAAACAAAATTTCCTTTGTCATCAAAAAGTAAGAAAGATTATGTATTAAAAATATGATTTTTGTTTAAATGTCTTCATTTTATGACGAAAAGATGGTTTTCAAATTTATTTATAACATATTTCCGACGTAAATATTTTGAGATATTTGAGGTTGTTTTGCGCGTTTTGTTATTATTTTTGCGGACACAACACATACGAAACAAACAACCCCCATTAACGAATACTTCCGGGACAAATAAGAGGCATTTAAATTTCCGGTAACGAATATTTGAGGAGGAAATATAATAGACTTCCCTCTTCTACCTTTCACTCCTTCTGCGTATGCCCAATATCCCCAAAAGGTCTAAAGGGGTTTGAAGTGGGGATATCGATGAATATTATTCGTTATCGGAAACGTCTGCATATTCGTAAATGGAAATATTCGAAAACGGAGTACTCGTTAAAGAAGGTTCGACTGCATGCGCGTTTAGTTAATTCTACGTAGTATTTCTTTGAAAATTAACGATTCTGCCTTTAGGCTTAGAAGTAGCATCTACTGTGCTCTTGTCTCCTATATTATTTTGCGTTTTGCTACTACAATAATAAGATAAAATCGGACTTAAAAATTCTCTTCATCCTTTTATTGCACCCGAAAAAGTTTTCCATAATATAATACACTCACAATGAATAATTTTATTTCTAATTTATCTTAAACAAAATCAGTTTTCAGAATATTTTTATCATGTCATTTGCATAAATTTTAACTCAAATTACTGTTTCGTATTGTAATTATTTAGCAAGTTACTCCTTCGATTGTTTTATTCTATAGATTCAATCAAAAGATTGGGAAATTAAATAAATTTTTTGGTACTTACGACATCCCACATGGTTAAGTACTTGAACTGCCCAGGATCGAATTTCGAAAATCTGTCCCTTAATATTGGTATGTCCATATTAAATCCGGCATATATAGTATACGTGAAGCATACGAAGAAAAAGGCATGATGTCCCAGTAGTAATGCGGTGGCCGACATCTTTATAGTTTCTGAAAAATGTTAAAGTTTACATAAATTTTCCGTATACAATAAAATATTATTCGTGTATTGTCATTGTCCTGAGACGTATTAACGTCCTAATGATTTTATGTTATTCGGATATGAAATGCTTTATACATTGAAGATAGACTATGGAATTCCTTATGACCAAATCAAAATCCAACTTCTACTACAGGAATCACAACTCTGGTAGAGATCCTAACGTCGCGTCTGCCCCTGGCGACGACCAATCAAACTAACTTCATCTTTGTTCATAAATCCATATTCACATTTCTTATACATTTTGTAATTTTCGAGTTCTGCTGTACAATTTGTCTATCTGTTACAGGTTTTAAAATGTTAAATTCTGTTACCGCGGTAACAGAAGTAGCTGAATTTTCCGAATATTTCTAACAGTGTTGGGTACATATTTAAAATGCAGTAGCTTAAAATTCTTTTTGTTACATTGCGTATGGTTAAATAAGAGACTAACCATTTTATTGTGCCAATTTAATAAAAAATAATTATAACCAAATAAGGGTTTCTCGAATTAATAAATTAATTATGGAATTTCTATGTCCAAAAATTTGACCAGAAAAGGTCTGTGGTTAATTTGTAACTAGGAACAAAACGAGTGATTTTATTTGTTTGCGGTACATCACAAACACAATCTAAAAAAATGATTTAAGAACGTAGGTGAAGAAAGTAGGTGTTCCTTTTTTTGGTTCTTCTTTTGAAATTTAAAAGAAAACACAAGGAACGACTAAAACTTATAAAAATCTTTGATTTTAAAAGATATTATAAATTGAAAGTAGTTTTTTTTCACCTTAGAAACAACAAAAAATATAAAATAAAATTTGTACGTATGCTTATCTATATATCCTTAAAATTTGCACATAAAAAAGTGGAGGTTATGAGAAACAAATATTTTTGTAATTATTATTATTGTTTATCAACATTTTTAATTTTGAATCAAGACGTATTTTTGATAACTTCAAGAAATGCAACACAATAAGTCCAAAATAATGAAAAATTTGCAAAAATCTTCAACAAATCATAAAAAATAAACAAATTATTCAAAAAAGTATTTTAAAAAATACTTGTTCCATTACTTTTCAAGCAGAATAATACATTTCGCATATAGCGAGATCACTCTTTAGGAGTAGATTTTCAGTCCATGCTTATTGAGTTTTGAAGTGTGAGATTTCATTCCGGAAAACTGAAACTTCATTACACCAGTCGAGTGGCTCAATTTTTACTGCATAAAGAGAAAATTATCACTCCAAGAAATGTGGCCATGAATGACACAAATAAATAAAGAACCGTAACAATTTTTCAAAATATTTATATGGACTAAAAAAATGTTCAGTATATAGATTTAATTGTTTCTTGCTAGTTAATAAGAATCATCTAGAAGAAATTTGTATTTTGAATATTCATCAAAATATACAAGAAGAGACAACCATAAAAAACGATGGTAAAATATAAAGTTCTTTGCGAGAGACTTTTAGTTAATACAAAACTTAGTGTTTTATAGTATTTTATATATAAAATATAAGTAAATTGAATGCTACTAAAATATAGTCAATACTTCGAATATTTCTTTTCTTCGTAAATTTCAATGTCGAAATATACATTGCGTTTATTAAATGGATTTACATGCAAATCAAAATAAAGAAATCAGAGAAAAATTACTTATGATAATGAACATAGTTAACGACTTTCTGAACCATTACACAGGCGAATTTTAATTCAAAATAATTTTTATCCAGAAACGCGATTATACTTTTCCGCAAGCTTTGGAGGCGCTGAATTCAAATGTGGCCACTGAATTTTGTCAAGATTTTAAGGTATTCTAACTTAAAAGTAGTTTTTCAAATTTTTGAGATTTCATATGCACGGCAGGTTTATTTTTCACAAAAAAGTGGAGTGCCGGTCGAAAAACCGACAAATCATAGATTCGAGAGGTTAAAAAATCAACAGTCATAAATCCGACACTCGAAAAGCCGAGAATAAAAAAGCCGACACAAAAAAATAGACACATCGACAAGCGGACTATCATTTTTTAAAGTGTCGGTTTTTGGCTGTCGGCTTTTCGATTGTCGGTTTTTTAACCTGTCGGCTATTTGATTTGTCAGTTTTTCGAGCTGCACCCAAAAAGTGTACTCTGAAAGTATAACTTCATTCAAATGGTGTTTAGCTTGCCGAAATTATTTTTTTTATGAGATAACATATTAGGTTAAAATTGTATAATTGTAGTGGAAAATTTGGAGAAATTAAACGCGGTTTGAAAGAGGAAATAAACCTGTCGTTAGCCTCCAAGATGGTAAAAAACATTATATTCTGCATTTTTAGGTTAGAATAGCTTAAAATGTGATTGAGCCATTCAGTGACATTTTTTTGCTTCGGTTATCGGTACAATTTATACATTATCAGAATAAATACAAAACTAAAAATAAACAAAAATTAATGAAAAACAATCAAGCTAAAAAAAGTGTCAGAATCAAACAAAAAATATCAATGGCCAAAAGTAGCTGTCGATTTCGAAAAAATGTTTTCCACATTCAAAGTAAAACTTTAAAAGTGCATTCACACAAAAAAAAAATTACGAAATCAATAATAGTTAAAAAAAAGTCTTACAAAATATTGTATACCTTAAAAAACTTGACAGTACATAAAAACTGTTGACATGAAAGAAAACTATTAAAATTAGAAAAGTAACGAAAATGACCTGACTGATAGTGATCGTGTTCAAAAATGTGAAATCATGAGAAATTGTTCGTTGACCCCGACCATTAGTGAAAAAAGTACTTATCGAAAAGTATCTATTTTGAAATATTTCTTTGATTTAATTTAAATTAGGAATATTTCGTTAGGAAACATCTGACATTTCTTTACACACACAAATTAACGTTTCTTATGTACATTTATCAAAATATTATAAAAAAGATGAAGAAAACTAACAAATGGTTAGATAATTTGAAACATAAAGAAAATCGGTTAATTTGCAAACATTTTGTGCAATAGAAACATAATATAATTTTTGTAGCTGTGAAGGATTTTTCGTATGTAAAAATCATCGTCTGAATGAAAATGAATGATTAATGTACATTTGCTACTACTTTAGCAGTCCCGGATACTATGTTTTGACTGGGTCGAATTTTTCTGAAGTTATAACTCGATAAGCAAATGATGAGGTCGTTATCATTTCAGTCTAAAAATAGCTACTTGCATAATCCAACGTCTGAATAGACAAAAATCTTGTTTTTCTTAAACTGCATAGTTTGTAAGTGAATTTTGTTTAACATCATGGAGAAAAATGGAAGAATTTGGTAAACAAACTAGGTGATCTTTTTGTGATTATTTAACTAGGAGTTTTACTGCTTCTAATGAGTATCTGCCACACTGACTATTGTGTTTCAAATCACGGAAAAATGGTTAATAAAATTAATAATTAAATTAGCAAGAGTCATTTTTTAATCGCGTTGGAATAGCTTGAATTGAAACATCAGCAAGAATTATTGACTAAATTTGATAGCAATCAAATATTGATCAACAGTAGCTTTCAAGTTATTATTTTAAAGATAGTGACAATAATAGATATTTTTTACAATTATTTTGAGACAATTTATTGATAAAAAACATCAATGCATCGGGACTTCAACCCGACGTAAAACAAATTTTTAAGAATTTTCAAAGAAAAATATCTGAATTTAAACGAAATGTGAAAGAAGTTTAAAAAAACCTCAAAGAAACGAAGTAATAAAAAAACGATTACATGTCGAGAGATACTACAAAAATATTGAGAAAAAATCAAATTCAAAAAGATGAAAGAACCATTTAGTATAATGAACAGTTAGTAAACTTGCAGTTAAAATTATCGAAAGTTTTTAAAAAATGAAAAAATTTATATAAAAAAATTACACGAAAACTTTTAAAAACTGTATACAATTTGTATTCAATTCAATTTTTTGTTCACATCGTTGGAGTCCAACAAACATTCAAAAATGTTTAGTTTATTTGAATTTTACTTATTTCTCACCGTGCCATTTATATTTTTGACACCATACATCAATATTAAATTATTTTTTTCAATAAAATTACTAAAAAACTAAAAATAATTCATGGGACTCCAACGATGCGAAATTTAAATAAGAATTTTGTTTTTTGAACTAAATCGTCAGGATTTACATTTTTTAACCGAAAATTTCAAACTTTTTATTATGAAAAGAAGGAGAAATGTGTAAGAAACAAAATTTGTTTAATAAAATTTTTTACGACGTCATAACAGTTCATTTTCGAAATCACAATCGAAAGTACACGAAAAATTATTGTTTTGAACATTGTACAACTCCAGTAATTTTGGCCTTGCAGAATAAGCAAAATTGCTATTGTTTCTGATAAAAATGACTTTTACTATTCAGACAGTAAAACTTACAATAACTATAGTACTTTTTACCAGAAATAATAGCAATTTTAATCACTTTGTTCCAAAATTATCGCCTGGAATGGTAAATTTTTCTTCGCGTAGGTACAAAATTTTTATACAAATTTTTTTTGTATACTTTATAAAATTTTGTTATTTCGATGAATAAGCACTTTATCACAATGACACAGAATTTTTTCACATTTCCGTAGACACGTGTTGTCTTATCAGCTCGGAAGTCTGCTGTAACTATGACACTTTCTTCATCGAAACAATAAAGCAGATGTATTATTAATTACGCACGTCGAACAATCCGGTTCTGAATTCACTTATCAACGAGAATAAACAATGATTGTCTGCGAAGGTCACGTGTTGAATTCGTTTAATCACAACTTACATAAACGCGAGCTCGAGAGAGAGCCTATCCCGTCTCCTCGAGGCTTAAACTTGGAATAACGCGCATCGCGCACACTTCTGCTTATATTGTTTCATGTAGCGCTATCTGGTACGTTTTTTTAAATGGCATATCTCAGTCTTGTAAGGATTGACTCGGATGCACTCTGATACAGGCGCCTGCGCCTACTCCTCGGAGGTTCACAAAAAATTGATTTTTTTGTATTACATTTTTTGAAATTTTTCAAAACTTAATAAATTCATGTCAAGGTAAGTAAAAACACAGTAATTAGTGTTTATTAACTTTTCGACCTCATAATATAGTTAGAAGAGTCCACAAAAATAATTGTTAAAAATTGGAATTAATATAATTATTGTAACAAATATTATTTAAAAATGTAGTTTACGACAATCTGACAAGTCTTTGGCAAAATGCTGTGCCTTACCTAGATTTGGGTCGGAAAACTATAATTCATAAAACCGTTAGTCATAAACCGGGCAGTTAAAAAAATGTTAATTGAAAAGCCGACAGTAAAAAAAATGATCGATCGAAAAACCGACAGTCATGAAACCGAAAGTCAAAACCGGCAGTCATAAAACCGACAATCCTAAAACTGACAGTCAAAAAACCGAGAGTCATGAAACCGCCAGTCATAAAACTGACAGTCATAAAACCGTTAGTCATAAAACGGACAGTTAAAAAACGTCAAACGAAAAGCCGACAGTAAAAAAAACGATCGATCGAAAAGCCGACAGTCAAAAAACCGTCAATCCAAAAGCCAACAATAAAAAAACCGTCGATACAAAACCCGACAGCCATGAAACCGAAAGTCATAAAACCGACAATCCTAAAACTGACAGTCAAAAAACCGACAGTCAAAAAATCGACAGTCATGAAACCGTCAGTCATAAATCTGACAGTCATAAAACCTTCAGTCATATAACCGACAGTCCTAAAGCCGAAAGTCATAAAACCAACAGTCATAAAACCGGCAGTCATAAAACCGACAGTCATAAAACCGATAGTCAAAAAACCGACAATACAAAAGCCGTAAGTCATATAACCGACAGTCTTAAAACTGACAGTCATAAAACCGGCAGTCAAAAAACCGACGGTCATAAAACCGACAGTCAAAAAACCGACAGTCATAAAACCTTCAGTCATATAACCGACAGTCCTAAAGCCGATAGTCAAAAAACCGACAGTCATAAAACCGATAGTGAAAAAAACCGACAGTCCTAAAACTGATAGACAAAAAACCGTGAATCGAAAAGACGACAGGAAAAACACCGAAAGTCATGTAACCGAAAGTCATAAAACCAACAGTCATAAAACCGGCAGTCATAAAACCGACAGTCATAAAACCGATAGTCAAAAAACCGACAATACAAAAGCCGTAAGTCATATAACCGACAGTCTTAAAACTGACAGTCATAAAACCGGCAGTCAAAAAACCGACGGTCATAAAACCGACAGTCAAAAAACCGAGAGTCATTAAACCGTCAGTCATAAAACTGACAGACATAAAACCGTCAGTCATAAAACTGATAGACAAAAAACCGGGAATCGAAAAGCCTACAGTAAAAACACCGAAAGTCATAAAACCGGCAGTCAAAAAACCGTCAATCCAAAAGCCGAAAGTCAAAAAACCGAGAGTTATATACCCGTAAGTCACAAAACCGACAGCCATAAACCCGTCAATCCAATAGCTGAAAGTCAAAAAACCGAGAGTCATAAACCGGTCTGTCACAACACCGTGACAGCAAAAAAACCGTCTTCGAAATTTCCGTATTTATGTTATTATGCTGCAGTATTTATGTTGTTATGTTATTATATTACAATGTTGTGAAACGGTGTTTTAAATACTCTGGACATATGTAAAATGCTATCTTCAAATTTACGTTATTAATTTTTTTATTTACTGATGCATTTCTACGTCATTTTTATTCCATTTTGAAAGAGGAAAGCCTTTTTAAATGTATCATCGCTTAAAAGAAATTTTTACTCATTTTGTCGTATTTGACTTAAATTTATCGATATTTTTATTTATTTACTTAGTTCTTTGCTAGAATGATAAAAATTACATCATCGTGAGTATAAAATTACTTTACACACGAATTTGCCCGAGTAAAATATAACATAAGTTTCCGAACCTTTCGAGTTGCAATTTTTAGTTATAAACTCAAATTTTATACTCACTGTAATGGAAAAAAAAAATGATTAGTTAAAAACGTATCATACAATATTAAGACGTAATTGCAAACATTTACTTTATGTAAAGTTCATATTAGTCCCACATATTTCTATTAAGAAGAAGAATATTTTTTCGAAATTAATAAACAATTTCTTATGGATTTGAAAAGAGGTGAATGTACTAGACCACTTTAATGTGTATATTAGTGATTCGTCGCATTGAATATTTTTTGTATTACATGGACTGAGTCATCATTAAATACACGAGTATAGATTGAGATATTTTTTTTATCTGCAGGTTACGTAATCCTATCTAAAGTCGCAAGGACATCGACACATATGCCATTTTCCTGACTAAAATTAGTAAGTAGAAAAATATTTTTTCTAATTCAATCTGCTTCGATTCATTCTTGCAACAAATGAAAATGAAATGTTAATAAAAAATAGCCTTTAGAATGCGAGTTGACCTTTTAGTCTGTTTTTAATTGCTAATAAATTAATACATTTATGTGTATCAATGCAAAATGATGGAAAGAATAATATTCTTAACTGTATATTAGTAAACGAAATAACGGAGTAATGTAACAAGGAAATGACTAAAATTTGAAAACTGATGACATGACACAAATGAACTTTTTAAATTCGTTAAAATCAGAATTAATTATATTACTGCAAAATTAAGTTACATAAAGCGAAATTACGAAATATTGGAGATTCCTTCAGAGAACTAAATTTATCAAATGAATAGACAAATAGTATAAATAATCCGTGGAACCGAACAATTTCAAGATAAAAATTTAAATTTTTTAAATTTGATGCACACCCTTTAAATATATTAGAAATACAGTAAGAAACAAAAATTTTTTGGCATGAATTGTCTTTCATTACAGCTGAAAGAATTATAATTAAATCAGGTAATTTGAATGCGACGAATTCACTTTGCAAACTGAAAAAGTCTACTGAAAGGCATCTAATAAATTGTATTCTTGCTGCTTTTTGTAGAGAATGAAATTATTCAGAACATTTTTTTAGTGATAGTTTACCATACCGTGCGTAAAATTCTATTTTAGGTATGTATTTATTTCATATTTATTTTACTAGTAAAAATTAAATTAATGACAGGGGCAAATAAACTAAATAAAATAAATTAATGAAGAGGATGTTTGAATAATAATGAGTTAAAGTCAGGAAAAGGTACAGAATTGTAAAAATGAAACAAATTCATAAGTCTAATTTCGGAATTGATAGTTTAACCCTGACTAAATTTATATAATAAATACGAAAATCAATCAATCTATGATGCAATTAATTAATAAAATACCTGAAAGCGTGAATGGAATGAAAAATTGAATGAATGGAATGAATGGAATGAATTGAATGAATCGAATGAATCGAATGAATCGAATGAATCGAATGAATCGAATGAATCGAATGAATCGAATGAATCGAATCAATCGAATCAATCGAATCAATCGAATCAATCGAATCAATCGAATCAATCGAATCAATCGAATCAATCGAATCAATCGAATCAATCGAATCAATCGAATCAATCGAATCAATCGAATCAATCGAATCAATCGAATGAATCGAATGAATCGAATGAATCGAATGAATCGAATGAATCGAATGAATCGAATGAATCGAATGAATCGAATGAATTGAACAAATTATGTATCGAAATGCATAGCTGAATTGAATCAAACAAATTGATGAATGAATTGAATAAATGAAATTCATGAATGAAACTAATAAATTGAATGCATGACTGAATGAAAGGAGTAATATGCATGAATTAGTCAAATTTATGAATAAAATGCATGAATGAAATGCTTTAATGAATTGAACAAATTGTGTATCGAAATACATGCATGAAATGGATCAATCAAATTGACGAAAGAATTGAACAAATGAAACGCACGAATGACTGGAAGGAGTAATATGCATGAATGGGCCAAATTTATGAATGAAATGCATTAATGAATTGAACAAATTGTGTATCGAAATACATGCATGAAATGAATCAATCAAATTGACGAAAGAATTGAATAAATGAAATGCACGAATGAAACTTGTAAACTAACTGCATGAATGAATGGATAGAGTAATGTGCACGAATCTGTCAAATTTATGAATGAAAATTATGAATGAAGAAAGTGGATAAATGAACTGCGTGAATGCAATGTATTAATCAAATTTATAAACCAAATTAATTTATGATGTACAGTAATGTATTAATTAAATGAAGTGAATTAATCTATTCAATGAATAAAATGAACAAATGAATTCAATTAATGTGATGCAGGAATGAATAATTCTTGAATGACAATTTAGATTGATTGAAATCACCAATGAAACAAATGAATCATGAACCAGTGTTTATTCCAAAGAATAGAGCATTCCTTAAGACTTTTTTTTTTGTTTAAAAGACTTGAATCCGTTGTATTCGAGTATTTAACTTGCCTTCAAATTTATTTCGTCATAATAGTCGTAACAACTGCATCGCAATCAGAAGCAAAAACTACAATTCTGACCGATAAAAGACTAAATGATTTTTTTTTTAAATATAGCTGATACCAGCATAATTAGGTTTTTGCGTTTAAAACATAATTATCATTCGCGATAAGTACTATCTAGTTCGCCTCTGACATCTCATAAACTGGTTCGCGCCATTTATCTGTTAACAATTTCAAATAAACGACAATTTAGTCAGGGTTCCATCTCCGGCCCATGACTTATCGTTACTTGGAAGCATAGCTTTGACCCTAATATCTGACGCAGACAGTTGTAAATCAACAAAAAACACACCGCAGGTTGTCAAATTTCGAAACGACGATACCTTTCGATACTGTAAAAATGCATTCTTTCGTCTCGCATTTTTATATGATTTCGCTTATTATCTAAATATTAGTCACATTATGGATTATATATGGACTTTTAAATAATTAAGATATTTCTGCTTAATCGCAGAATCATTTATTTTTTGCTACCAGTGTGTATGTTCAAAATGTGAGTCATGCTAAATATACCGGATGTGCATTATAGGGTCAAAGTTTGCTTTAAAGAACTAAAAAAAGTTTGATGTAATTGAACCGATCTCTACGGAAAGACCTTTTGTTGTTGATAGAAATGGTTCTATTTTGAGGTTAGAACCCTAATATACGTCACGCGCTCCAGATGACCCCTACACACAATTCTCTCGGTATCTGTCGTGTTGTATCGGCTACTTACGGTGCCCGCGGTTGTACGGGGGGGGGGGCAAAATGACTAGATATTGTGTTATATGAAACAAAGATTCAGTAGATTAATTCGACATTTTGTTGTAATACAAACCAATTTGTTTGTTTGTAATTACAACTATCTATTATTCAAAATATAGTAAATTCCGCAAATGCCTGCGGTAATATTTGCTGTTACAAAATGCATCAGAATTGGCTCTTGTGGTGTATTAAATATTTATATTTGTAATAATTAAAAAATAACCGAGTTTCTCAATACGAAGAGAAAATCGTTTTTTCGAATTAAATTAGTTAGAAGTCACATATTTACAACGTCATGCTGAACATTTTACCCTTTAATTATCTTAATCTAGCAAAAATACGCAAGCTAGAATAAAAAAACTTTTTCGGTATACGAGATTATATAATCCAATTTTACGCCCAAAATTTGTAGTAAAGTCTCAGGAATATTTCTATATATGTATCTCTCTACCTATCGGCATATTTGCAATTTGTAAATTATAACAAAATGGTGTTCTAAATTTTGACTTTAAATGTCAATTTATCCTTTGGAATTTGTTTAATTATTGAGCGTTTGTAACCATTAAAGTCTGGACGATACAAAATTGAACTGTCACTTTAAGCTCGCAATTTTTAATGGAGTCGATGCTCATTTTTTGCGAGACTGCATTATGTAGATGTTTTTGGGTATGCTCAACACGGTGCAACCATCAAAAAGAGCGAAAATCGATACCAAGAAATTTTACTTGTTTATTTATTTAAAACGAGCGGCAAAGAAATTTCCTATTGTTCTCTATATGAGAATTTATATATATATTTAACAAATTTAAATTGTTTAAATAACCGAATTTGCGGAAACGGCGAAATGTTTTTTTTTTAATTTGCAAAAAAAATCGTTTTTTACGATTTCAGCAATGTTACAACCATCTTAAAGAGCATAAAAACCGTACAATAAAAAAAAAAGTCCGATATCATATGTTGCACCAACGTTACAAGCTCGACAGTTTTCAAATTCAAACAAGGTTTACGTCCGTTCTAACAAATATTTATAATTCAAATTATGTACATTTATTTAAGACCAGCAGAAGTAACGTATCCTACAATATCATTAAAATTGACGAATTAGAAAAAAAATGAATATGAAAATTTACAATGTCAGGCGGATTTTATTTTGGGGGAGGGGGTTATGTTGCAACATTTCTGACTAGACTGTCTAAACTTTTTTGAAAGAAATTTCATGACAAACACAATGGTATCTTTTTTGTTGCGGTACGATGAGTAGAACCCGAGATATTCGCAAAAACTCGCTCTAGAAAACGTAAAAAACTTCATTTTTTTAAAAAAGCGTTGAAAAAAATGTTTCGGACCTCGGACGACCGGGAAACAGCACAATATCTTTATTTGCATTGTTTTTGACCTATTTCATAAATAAAATCACTCTTTCGTGACAGTTCCTATTTATTGTCAAATTTCCGAAAGAATTACTCCACTATGATGTACATCAGTAGAGATGTAAATATATATAAATAGTTAGGTATGAGCTTTAATAATGTATTTCAAAATAATAGTTTACCAATCTTTAGCACGACCCATTCGTACTAAATGCCATAATATTCTCATTGCTTTGTAGGATGTAAAATTACTTAATTTTTGTTTATTACAGTATTAATTTATAGATAGTTTCAAGGAATTTTATGTGCTAAGTAATAGTGAAAGTGAACCGGACAAAGGATTAAAAATTACCAGTCAGAATGATAAAAATATGCATAACTTTTTTCTAACAATATAATATATTATCAAAGACCTTGACTTTATCGAATTTTTTACGAAATTTATCTTTATTATTTCTTCATGGTTAGTAACAATGAATGTACAAATTCGTTTAATCCATGTTTACTTCGTAGTTACCATAATTAATCTATTTTTCAATCGTGTTTGAATCAATATTTTTATACTTAGACGTTGTGGAGTTTTATTCACGAAATTTGCCAAAGATAATTGAATTCAAATTAGAATGTATGTTAATATCAAATTCAGGAATGGTCTTAAGAAAATTTTACCATTCTCTGGTCCTCTTGCAATTATATTGATATTAAAAGAATTAACTATGTAAATTAAAGTTAATTTTCATGTAGTACAAGGAAATAAAATTTTAAGCTTTGTTTAAGATAAATTCAAGGCTTAAACCTTGACTATATAAGCACGAAGCCACACTGTTGGAGAATGGCTCCATGCTTTTGGGAATAATAATGACGTCGGAAAAAATCATCACATAAACCATGATGCAAACCCTCGACATATTTCCCGTATATTAGTGCAGAAAGTAATGAGTAAATTTTATTTAGTAAAATTGTTGTGCACAAAAATCTTTGTGCGGCAATAACTCAGTGTTTTTTTAGTAGTGAAACGCGTAACCATTTTTTCAAGCTCTATAATTCTTCTGTAGACCATAACCTAAAAGTAATATTTATATAGTTAGAGCAGAATAAAAATTGCATTTTTTCGAACTTTTTAAACGTTATTCTCTATGAATGGGCAAAAAAATGCCATATATAACGAAGTTGTGTGCCTTAGAAAATAATAAAACTGAAGGCCAATGGGGTACCCAATATCATATTCTCACAGATATAGTTATGGATAATCTGGAAAGGGAATGTCTTAGTCGATTAACCTTCAAGCTGTTATTATTTTTCAGGTATGTATGTAATCACTTGCATCCCAGCAATCGAGATTGGATAGGATTGGATTGAAAATTTCAATTCATTTTGACTGCATACTTTGATTCCGTAAATATGTATTCAAATGGATTGAATTCCGAAGAAAGAAATCCTTCCGTATTCAATTTTACGAATCCAATCGGAAGCGTAATTTGCCGGATTAAATTTCAGAAAAAGTAATCCATCTGTATTCAAAGTATATTTTTTGAAACACAACTTTTTTTGGATTGAAATGAATACACTTGGATAGTTTTGAATTCGTAATATTGAATACGGATGTATTCAAAGTATATTTTTTGAAACACAACTTTTTTTTGATTGAAATGAATACACTTGGCTACTTTTGAATCCGTAATGTTGAATACGGATGCATTCAATATTTCGTTTTTAAAAATGAAAATATTTTTGGATTGAAATGAATACACTTAGATAGTTTTAAATAAGTAATGTTGAATACGGATGTATTTAAGATTTAATTTTTAAAAAGAAACCTTTTTTTGGATTAATATGAATTCAGAAAGTAACCTTTTTATTCGTACGAACGAATAGCATTGTATTTACGTATTAAAATGGATTCACCGTTGACCAAAGTATGGATTCAGAATTTAATAATTGAATCCAATTCTATACAACTATATCCAAATTCGATTGCTGGGATCTCAAACAATGAAGTGGATGAGATGTTGATGGTTTTCTATTCAAACCATCTCAGTCTGCAATTCACCTAAAAAATTCAAAATAATTGATCCATAAGATTTAAAACTAATTACAGATGGTTTTAAGTTAATTACAGATTGGTAACAAATAGATACCTTCTCTGAATCAATCCTGAACTTATATTCTATACATCCCATATTACAAAAAAGAACCATGATGTATATAATTTAACAGAACTATAAAGTTGTCTCGCAAAAGAATTCATTATTCAAAATATGTATGAAATAAATGTGGATTGGAGAAGGACGCATATCAAATATAGCGAACTATATACAATCCTTAGCATATAATGTTTACGTTTCACGGTTGTTTTTCTTTTCATTTCCCGCAGTTCTTGGAAAAATTGTACCTTTCAGTTAAATTAGAAGTTAACGTATCAGTATATCGAGAATATTCGCCTGATGTAGATCGTCCGATTGCTTTGTACAAGTTTAGTAATCAGATCACTCTTTCCCGCTCATTTATAATTACATTGTTTTCTGCAGCTAGTGATCATAGAAGTAGATTCAATTATATTGTGCATTTCAGGAAAATTGTGAAGAAAACCTATGTGCTTGTACTGTGCATATAAATCCCTACGAAGTAACTGAGGAAAATGTTAACGAAAACAATGGCACTGATGATGATGATGATGCTGATAATGACGATGAGGATGATGGTGATGAGGATTATGCTCGTATTAAAAAATGTATTCTGAACGAGGTTCAATCTTTTTCCTAATAATAGTCACGCTCAAAAAACATTTATCACAAAACTCCAAAAAATGAATAAAAACTAAAAAGGAACTGCATAAAGTGTCCAAACATTTCTTAAGTTATCGTAAAAAAATCTACATAAGATTACCTAAATTATGGTCTAGAAATTAGACATAAAGGATTTAAGTTGTTAGTGTTCAATATTATTTTAAAGAGTATTTTTGTTGCTGAAACAGATCAGAAACTGTCCACAATTTATCTAAAAAATGTATCAAAAATCCATTTTGTATGGAAAACTGATCACATTTTATTACTCACGAACTCGCCAGTACACACATTAATTTGAAAAACTGGCTAATATTCAGATCGAATTTCTACCAGACATACTGTACATTAAAGGAACTTTTACAGTGAATTGACAATGATATTACATTTAAGGTACATACGTGGCAGTTTTTGTGTATATTAAAAAGGTCTGATATTAAAAGTCGTTTAATGACGGAATTGAAGCTTCCAGCACATGTACATTAAATTTAATCAGTTTTCTTTTAACAGGGTAATCAATCCGCCCGATAGCAATGCGGAATGAAACTGACATATGCCACACTTGCAGTTTCACGTCTTTAGTTCTCTTTCGTTAATTATTAATTAATTATTAATTATTTATATATTGATTAAAATTTTTATTTTTGTTGTAAAAATGGATCTGCAATAGTGAGTGTTTATAGATATCACCTTGTTTCATCAGTTTGTTTCATGTAATTGTTGGGGTTAATAAAGTGCTAACTTTGTGTTTTAGTGAGGACAACAAAGTTGTCCAAACCTCAAAATAACTTCGTTGTTATTTTTTAAAATACCTTTGACTCGAAGCATCGATAGATTCTTTATTCACTTAAGAGTGATAGATTTAAATTTGAATAAAACTTAGGGCGCTTGGAAATAGACGAGTTTTTATTTTGTCTTTTTCTATTGCTTGCAGTAAAAAACGGTTTTAATGAAACGGCTACATTATGAAAAAACCGTAGAAACTTCATTTACAACTGGATCCGATAGAAATTTGGAAATTAAATATGAAGGTGAAAAATAGTTATGTTCGTACGGTGGGCGTAAAGTTCCCATCCTAGTTCAGTATTTTACAGAAAGGAGATTTTTCAATCGAGGGTTTTCAAACGATTTTGAATTTTGTAGGTGCGGGTCGAAAAACTGGCAGTCAAAAAACCGGCAATCGAAAAACCGATACTTCAAAAAATCACATTCCATGAAAGAAATATAAGTCGAACAAAGTAACGTTTTATCTAGTAGAAACACTGCAAATACACAACTATTTGCATTTATCCATTATTGCAAAATCCAAATTACTAATAAATGATTTAAATAAATCATATATGGAAATTAAAGTTTACCGGCATAATCATACCTGGTGTTTTGACGCCAAAAACTTTCAACACCATACCCGGCTAGCCGAGAAACCACTTCCTACATCAAGTTCCGCGTTTGCGACACGTGTACCCAAGTGCACATTTTGCGACATCAATAATACTAGTTTTTGATTATATTTTTTTAATCCAAACTTGGCCAGGCTTTTGAGACAGCTATTTCCGTAAAAACTGATTACCCTAGTTTTCGTGTCAAAGTATCCGTTATTTGTTGATGACACGATAGAAATTGCCACTTTTTCGCAAACGCAATATCGGCCACGTTAATTTTAATTGACACAGATTGGAAACGATAATTAACGCTCACTCGCGCCGTATATTACCGAGTCCAGTCCTGTCGATGAGGAACGACGGATCACTAAACTTAGGGTGTGTGATATATAGAACGGGGTCAGGCAGTTAGACCCGTGTCACGGGTTGCAGAATGCGCAGCGTAATCGAGAATGCTTTTTAGAGAGCAGGCCGGAGTAAAAAGATTAATGCACTTCCTATTCTATGCGATTTTATCTCGACGAAGTAATGCATTTTCCATTTAGTGCACCTGTACACGAGGGCGCAAAAAATGCATTCAAAATAGATATGAAATTATTTACGTAATGGCCTGTTATGTGTCGAGCAGTTGTAATTATTACAGCATACTGGGACCAGGGGTTAAATTTTCCAAAATTTGTGATTATGAGATATTGAGTGATCGTATTAATAAAGAACATCAAAAACAGAGTCCAGATTCTATGATGGTCTGGAAATATGGATAATATTGATGTGGCTACGATCGGGGTGGCTAGTTAGTCATTGAGATGATATTGACTGATAATGTCAAATGAAAAAGATGGCAGATATCTTCAACTAGCGCATGTCATCATCCGCCATCAAACATGATCATCATCCTGATACGTTTCACTTTCCTGGGCATATTGTCGAGAGCATTCGATCAAAGGGTTTTATTAAGAATTTATTGTCAAATTAACTTTAAGATAGAAATATTGAACTTGTATTTGTATCAATTCCAATTTCTTTTTTTTTGTTATAAGATCATATTTCTTATTCTATTTATAGAATTCTAGAAATAACATCCTTTTTTCCACTTGAACTTCAAGACATATTAGGTTTATTTTGGGTTATTTGAATTGCAAGACATATTCACTAAAATGCGAATTGCGGCCAGCCAAAAACAAGTCCGGTGCTGAAATTTTCAGGGAAGTTTCTGGAATAAAGTATCGAATGCTAAAAAAAATTAACAGAAAATGATGATGTATAACTTTTTTTAGTCTAGAAATAAGATTCCAGTTCCGAAAGAAATTAACATGGTAAGAAAGAAACATGTAAAAATTCCAAACTGATGACAAGAGTTTTACGTGTCTAACGCAGAAAGAAACAATGAAAAATGTTCTTTGAAAAAGACAAAAAAAAATATGAATTTTTTTTTCTTTTTTGATTCTAACGCATTAATGATTTTTTGTTTACAGAAGCGTATTTTTTCTTTCATTTCTCTCCAGTTACATCGGACAGTAAAAACCATTTTACTAAATCTTTTTGAGACTTTTTAAAATAATGGTTTACAATTTTGTATTCCCAAAAAGGGGTCCTAAAAATTTAAATAAAAATTTTCAATAAATATTACTTAACAAATTGTGTTTAAAATTCACTGCATTCCTTGGTCATTTCTAAGAACTTTTTATTTCAATATTTTTTTTTAAACGTATAATTTTTTTGTTTCAGCGTCCAAAAATGTTTCCAAAAAATTTTCATTTTGACGCCATATTTAATTTTTGCGTTTTTAATCACCTCATATTTAGATTAAGTCAATATAGTAGCCGGTCCAGATCGTCAAAGTATTTAATCAACAGACATCTTCGATTATCCTTAATTTCTATTTACACGGAATAAATGAAATTATTGTGACTACTAACTAGATAGTTGGATAAGATACAGCTATCGTATTTTTGTTAGTTAATTTTACTACCTAAATAGTGACAAGTTAGGCCTACTATTTAAATGGTAAAATCAATTAAAATACCAAGTTCTGTCAGTTTCTACTATTTGGATAATAAATACAACTTTTTCTTTTTTCCGTACTAAGAACCGCAACATAGGGTTAGGGAAGACGAAGACCAAAAATCGTAGAATATAAATCAATATTTTTTTCTTCATTGATTATTTCTTATGTGTAAAAAATGGTGATTAACAACAGATGTAATGTATCATATGGTATTTTTGGCAGAAACAGGTGAAATGTTTGAAACAATATGAAACAAAATGATAATGTTTGTTGTTTTTCTTGGGGGTGTTATTTTCTCATTTAATTTATGTATAATGTAGTCTGTCCTTTAATTAGCATTAGTTACAAACTACTAATTAAAAAACCAAAAGTGGGTCGGTAATTCAATTAGCAATCTTTGGTACTAATAAATAATGAAAAATTACTAATTTCTTACTAAATTATAAACCACTAAACTAAAATATTCAATTTCTACTTTTAGATTACTAGAATTTTATTCCTAATTTGGGAGTATTTTATTGTTTTCTACTAAAAAATGACATACGATGGTAAATCATTTTTAATTGTAAATTAGTAGTTTTTAGCTATTTCAGATTCAGAAAGTGTAATTATTGCAAATAGTAATTAAAAATGAATTCACTTCAGTTCTAACTTAGTATGTTTAGAAAGTAAAGGATGATTGTGCGTAAATATGTTCAAAATTCCTGGCCATATGACTCATTTAAAAACATGTGACGATATTTCTCTGAAATAATCAATAGGAAATAAGTAGTTAGAAGATAGATTCGAAAAATAGAAGACCTCTAATGGTGTTTGATTTGACGCATATTTTTTAAAAAGTGCTGTATGTAATCTCTTACCTAATAATGTTGTAAGATGACAATTAAAAAAATTAACGTTTTAGCAGTATTAGTCGTTTAATAAGTAGGATAAGTTTCATTTCATAATTTTTTAATTTAAATGGCAAATGTCGTATGAGGATATGAATAAATAAATAAAAAGGAGCTCCTCAGGACGTCCAAATGTTCGCTTTTATCGTCCTATTAACGTCCTCAAGGCGTCCTGTGTCCTGAGGATGTCCTATGGACGTTAACAGGATGGTAAAAGCGGACATTTGGACGTCCTTAGGAGCTCTTGAGGACGTCCCCAGAACAGTGTGCTGTGTGGGATAAAATCACTGAATAAATTTAATAATCGATATAAATTTAAAAAAAAAATAAATTTACAGTTCTAGTTTTATTTTATTCTATCTTGTCCTAAATAAATTTACTTTTTTTGTTAGAACTGAGTAATTCTCCTACTATACTACCATATTGTAGGTTATATGTGTTTACGTTCTCTTTTGCAAGTTTAAATTTGATATATAAAATGATTTTGGTGAACAAATTAGATGACATTTTAGCAACATTCTTATTTCAACTTTTCCAGAAATCAGAAAATCGTTTTCCCAATTCAGTGTTACGAAGATCGGTGAAAAGTGAATTAACTGGACGATACACCATTTTACGATTATTTAATTATGTTTTTATTTGGAAAAAGATAAAAGACACCCTTGGTACATTCGATATTCCAGGAATTAAAAAATATGCGAAAGTTTCTGACTTGAGACGAGTAACCGCTGAAAAAAATGGAGAAAAGAAAAACATTTTCAATAAATTTACTGCACAGCATCCGACCGGTTCCGAGCAATTGAAAGGTTCTGGGTTCGATTCCTGGTGCGGCGCACGAAATTTTCCAAAAATTGTCCCTTTATTTAAAAAAAAAAATAAAAAAATAAAATTAAAAAAATTGGAAAAATATTTATTTTTCTTGATGCATATTAATTCGTTTTTTCAACACTTGAATTATAAAGGTGAGTTTCTGAATTCAGAAGGTAAATTACTGAAAAATTTGAAATACAAATATTCTAAACTAATTTGTTCACTACAAACGTTTTTAATATCATATTTATATAAATATAAAAAATATACTTATATAAAACTTCATTAATAAGCATCTAAATACTCAGTGCTATAAATAAATTAAATTATTTTGATTTATACTATCGATACAAAAGTATAAATTAAAGGATCTCCAGAATACATTCATTCAAAATCCGTGGCTACAGTTGCTGATAACTTAAAATACGATTTATTTTTGCAATTACATTTATAGTTTCGTAAAGTGCATTCCATGAAATAGTAATAAACTGGAATACTTCGATATTTCTAGAAATACGTTGGTTGGTTACTATTTTTGACGTTTAATGTTAGCATGACCCATTTCTTAATCCAACATTTGTAAAAATCATTATATGTGCAGTTATATTTAAAAAGAGCGTTAAATTTTTTAGTTGTCATTCTATAGGGGCAGAAAAATCTTTATTTATTATATTTTGAATGGTGATATCTATAACAAATGTATTATTTCGAAATTCGCAAAGGTTGCAAAAATGACAGTTTGTATAAATGCACTTTTTTCCTGAACCGATGTTATTTTTCATATATATTTAAACAACTTTTTTCAGTGAATGCGTATTTAAAAAATATTTCGGGTATTTTGATATTCAGATGATTGTGTAGAACTGTTTTACTTGATGCGTTAACTAAATCTCAAAATGAGAATTTTTTTAATAGTTTAAAATTTTGTATTGTTGATTCCGGAATTAAGTCTGTATCTATTTTTGCTGAATCAACTAAATGATTAAATTCACTAAAATATTATTAAAATGTTAGCAATAAAATATAAAAATGTTTTCATTCGAGATGCTACTGCTTTCCTAAGCAGAAATAGCGTAAACATGTCCTAATTATTACATATTGTTAATTTCTTAATTTTGAGATCAAATTCGTAACTAGCCCGAAAATATTCCAGCAACGAATTTCATTTGCTTCAAGTCATTATATCAAACTTTGCTCGACATCTTGTAGATCCGTCATTTTTAATTGTTAGAATTTGACCTATTTATTCCAATCTGCTACCTCGAAATATAAGATGAGTAGTATGGTTTAAATACACTCTAACTGGCAGATATCGAAAAAAACGGTTGAGTGAACTAATATGCCCGTGAAAGATTTACACATTTTTTTAACTTCTCGGAAGATACATTAAAACCTTTTAAGCAAAGTCTCTTCAAACGTCAGAATACATTTTGAGTACATCCGACAAGATATTCAATGAACTTAGAATCATTCGAAAGCCAAGTTGTTATAGGAAGTGCATCTGTCGATATGCACAAACGTCAGAAAGTGCATGAAAGAAAACCAAAATCCTCTTAAAGAAGACAGATCTATGCTGAATTCGCAAAAGAAAGGATATGAATAAAAAAATCTCGAGAAACCCGTTAAATTTTGAAAATTTAGGTTTAGGATTAGCACATAAGAGCATATCTGTAGCGAAAAATTGGTTTGAAAGAAAATATTTGTGAAATTTCTATTTCTAATTTACTCATGGCCATGTTTGTAAACATTGAAAAACCAGGTAAACCTATAATTAGTTTTAACTTCTTTCCGTTTCTACTGAGTTCCCCGTCTTAAGTTATACGAATAGTTCTTTCGGATTGTCCTAAGTTATGTCAGAAGCCCTGTCCTTTACCTCCTCCTCCGCGAGTGTAGGCGTAATCGAAGCATTCCAATCTTTGCCGATCCCGGCCGAATAACGTCGCAAAGCGCAGCTGGAGGATAGGGAAAAGAGACCAATATAACTTTGGCAATTGCTTAAAAAATGTATAACTTAGGAAGAGTTATAGCGTTGGGCGATATAGCTTAGGACGGGTACAACTGCAAATTTATTTGCAAAATTTTCGGACACTGTAACTCTAAAACTATGAGCTGTACCAAAAAAATAGTAAGAATGAAAAGTTCTTAGAATTCATCGAGAAATATAATGGCATTTTTTCAGATTTTTGTCATGGTGTTTTGAAAATTTTGTACCGAAATTTTTCTTACAAATTTTTGCACATTTCAAAAAATTCTAGTATATTCCGTGAAAAATCCAAGCAATTTTCGTTCTTAGCCATTTTTTCAGAAGTTAGTAGTTTTTGATAAAAAACCTCCTAAACTATAACAGTTGACTTTTTTCTCGATCAACTTTTCAAAAACAAAAAAAAAATTGCCTACATTTTATCACCAAATATACAAACATTTTTGACAATTTTTTTGTTTTTTTTTTAATTTTGAAGATACATTTAAGTATTAACATTTTACAAAATACCATAAAAAAAATCTTTATTTCTCGATTATATCTCTCGATGAATTCTAAGAACTTTTAATTCTTCCTATATTTTTGGAAAAGCGATTTTTTTTCTAATTTTCAAGTTACGGCATCCGAAAGTTTTTCAAATAAATTTTTATTGTAGACGCCATTTTGATGACATTAAAAAAACTTGACAAGAATATAATTTTCCAAAATTTTGCAATTTTTTTCAATATAGGCGCCATATTGGGATTCCTGCTATCTGAAAAAAAAAATAAAAGACGCATATCCTACTATTTTCTGCCATCAGAAATTCCAGTATAAAACCAGGGTGGGTCGGAACCAATTTCAACCCAAAGGTCGAGGCACTTTAAATTTTTTTGTTAATTTCTTTTCTGTTATGTCTCCTGAGTTATTTAAGACCAAACAGAAAAAAATCGTTAGGCAAATTTTTGCGAAAATTGAGTTTTTGCATTTTTTATGCTGAAAATCCTGCTGCTTTAGCTGTTATTCGATTAATAAATGAAAAGCGGGAATAACAATGATATTTTAATAACAGTTGTTTATTTTTTGTTTATTTGTTAAACTACAATTAAAACCCTAAACCGATTTGTGTTCTTCATGTGATATGTACTTTTGGAGTTACAGATACATCTAAAGCAACGTAACTTTCTTTATAGTTCGCGATTTTTCTCTTGTAATCTGGATGTAATTGATTTCCAAAACACGACGTGACAAGTGCTTTAATATCTTCAAATATTTTAACAAATGTCAAGCAAGCCAAATAATATCAATAAGCAAGCCATATAAAATAAATTCCGCGTAAAATATTTATTTTATCCAAACGAGTCTTGCAAGCATTACCTTTAAACGACGAACTACCATTTTTGCGTTGAAGGTGGCAACTTTTTGCCTAATCTAAACCTTCGTTCCCAAATTCAGACAGCATGTGGGTAAAAATACAGATAATGATACCCAATGTCACATGCAACTCAGGCAGTGGGATAATGTCAAGAATCAGTCCGTCAGAAAGTATTTTGGAAATCAATTACACTCAGATTTCAAGAGAAAAATCGCGAACTTCAAAGAAAGTTACGTTGCTTTAGATGCATCTATAACTCTAAAAGTACATGCTGTGTTTTTCCATTTAGAAGATTTCTGTGATCAAACACAAATGGTTTAGGATTCTTTAGGGGAACAGGCGATGAAGTCTGTCCAGCTCCGTGCTATATGTTAATATAACAGCCTTCATATTTTAAGAAACACTTTAATCAATGGGTATCTTAATTGTTTTCATTGTGCAAATATTTAATTGTAGTTTAACAAACAAACAATTAATAAAAAACTCTTATTAAAATATAATTGTTATTCCCGCTTTTCATTTATTAAAAATATCAGAAGTTCAAAAAATAAAATTAAGCTCGAATAACAAATCATATGGTTTTCAGCATTCAGAGGAAAAATCTGTTCCCTTGTAAGCATATTCAACTATTTTTTTCCCCTTTTCTTTTAATATCTTAAAACATATACTACAGATATGAAATTTATAAAAAATATTTAAGCATACAGGTCTTTGAATTGAACAACAGCTAAAGTAGCAGGATTTTCAACATAAAAAATGAAAAACTCAATTTTCGCAAAAATCTGCCTAACGATTTTTTTCTGTTTGGTCTTAAATAACTCAGGAGACATAACAGAAAAGAAATTAACAAAAAAAATTACAGTGCCTCGACTTTTGGGTTGAAATTGGTTGAGGTTTAAAAGAAACTCATAAAAAAGTTTTTTTTTTGTGAACTATCTTAATGTTGGGATTCTATTGAAACTATGAAAAAAAGTAGATAAAGTATTTTAATATGTAAAAAAAATTATTCGTAGTACCTCAAAATGGCGCGCTCCATGAACATTTTTTTTTAAACTATGAGCCCGTTCAAAAAAATGAAAAGTTCTTAGAATTCATCGAAAAGTAACGAGTAATTAAATCAAGAGTTCATCGATTTCAAGGAAAAAATTTAATTTCTTTGTATTTTTGTTGTGTGAAAACTAATAATTTTTTTGTTAAATTGCAAAAAAGAAATGATTAGAATTTAATACAAAATATATAATAATAAATTATACTATAATGTACTAAAAAATTATCAGAATTTTTCGTAAATATTTTTAACTTTTTTAAAAACTCAAAAAGAAAAATTTCAGTATAATCTTCGATGATTTATTAGAAACGTTTATTCTTATCATTTTTTTAAGATTCTCACAGTTTCTAAGTACAGAAATTTTTCAAACAAATTTTAATTGAAGTCCTTTCAATAATCATAAAAATGCAGTTTTATTCTTAAAATTCAAATATTATATTTACTTTAATAGCTCGACAAAAATTCATAAGAAGATAGATTTCTTAATTTTTTTCAGATACAGCGCTACATTGAAATTTCTGATGCCTGAAACTCAATTTTGACATCGGAATCTTGCGTATCTACCTCGAAAACAGTTAAATATATTTATTTTTCAATTTCGATTTTGATATGAAATACTGGATTGAAATTCTAGCAAAAAAATAGCATTTAAGGTTTTACTGAGTTAAAGTATTTACATTTACTAAAAAGAAGAAAGATTTTTTAAATACGTGAAAAAATGCTTAATTCAAATAAATCTCTTCTTTTGGACTATGCAAATAAATAACTCCTTGAATACAGACACATTTTTCAGTTCGGGCAGCCTAAAAAGTGTCTTTCAAGAGAAAGTAGTATTATGTTATTTCGATAACCTTGCTGGAACTATTACCTCCGGGCATAAAATACTTCTAATACCGAATAGTCACATAAAATTTTTTTAATGTAGAGATTTCGTAATTGATTATGATTAATATGAATTAGTCCAAAAGTACTAATGAAGAATATCAATGGATAAATCAATTATTTTTACTAATAAAGGGTAAAAAAGTATTAATTTATTAGTACAAACTACTAATTAATTATGAGCTTTTTAATTCTTTATTAGTAAAAGTGATTACAAAAAATTCAATTAGTCGCCGACAATTTAGTTCTTGATGACAAGTTTCACTGTCATCTATTGCCTCGTGTTCTTATGACACCCAAACCAAAATTTAGAACTGAAAAAGAGTTCTAAAATTTTCTCAAAAATGTTTATCTTGATAAAATACAACTTTTCACTCTCCAACTTTTTAAATTAACACAGAACGACTTTTTAAATGAGTGATTTCTGTATCTTCACTTTATCTCGATATGAAAGAATAAATTCTGAAAGAATCGCCAATCTAATAAAAATGTGTTAGGTACGTTCAAAAAATGGTACTTTACTCACTAGTTAGATAATACACTGCCAAAATTCGAATAATTTCACTATACACTTTAAAAAAATTGAATTTACCTATTAGTCCCTCAGCTTCTGTGGATCATGTAATAGTCCGACCGTGAGAATAGTTTTTTGGTCACTGTCTCATATTTTGATGACTACAATTTCTACTAATCAATAAAAAATTCGACACCCTTGGCCCTTTCAAACCTATGCGGTATTTCGATGGAAAGATTGCGCATGCGCATTGGCAGCTGCCGCATCGATAACCTAGGGTACTCACGTGGGTTGATGACGTACCTTCCTCGTGTATCTTCGAATCAGGAATTCCGTGCAGCTGGCGTGGCACGATAAAAAACAACCAGTTAGAACCCTAAGCAAGGATTTGTCCTGGATTAATACAACATACCAAAATTATTGGACGAGTCCTAGTGCTTAAAGTAACGAATTGTTCAACGAAACGTCTATCAATGTCAAACACGTATTTACACTATCGGGGATCTAGATTAATCGAGATTTTTTATATTATGATCGACGGGAACCTCGATAACACTACCGCCTTGATCGTCTGGTAAACAGACACTGTATTTCGCGCCGTCACGAGCCAGGGACGCCTCGGGATCGTTGTTGAAACTGTACATCGCCGGTCTGATCGATCGCCGTGGATGATGGGTTTTAGGCCAGTGTTCCGCGGTATGCCTAACCTTCCGTACGTACCAAGAGAATTTTCATTCAAAATCTTCAGAAGAGTGCAAACAATGGTGTTTGATGTCATTTTTTATGATTGCAACGTGATCGTATTGATCAATTTTGGAAAGGGAAAGTTTCGTGATCATTCACAATAGTTTGACGTGGAATGTTCTTTTTAATGAAGTTGATGTCATCCAAGATGTTTTATGATGATGTTGACATAATACATGGTTGATAAAAATCATTCATTTATGGAAATAATACTTCGAAATAAGGATAAATACCTGTGTTTCTTTGGAGATGATAATCGACACTTATGAACATCGCTAGTAAAAGTATTCTAAAGATGTTTCATGAAATTGAGATGTAAAAATCTGTCACAATAATGAAGAAACTATGAATTAAGAAGAGCGCAATTATAGAAATGCTGACGATTTTGAGATTATGGTGAATGCGATGTCAATAATGTAATTTAAGAATGATCTTATTTTAAGATGTATATTTGATGAAGGCTCTTTCATGGAAGTTCTAATCTTGGTACAGGAGCTGCAGTCTTCCCTGAAGATGTTGGCGTTGACAACATTGATTATGTGAATGGAATATGAAATAAAATAATTTACAGATATTAAGAATTGAGATGTTAAAGAGTAAAATATTTATATTACTTGATGTTGATATTTAAACACGACATTATCATACGAAGAAGTCGAGATATTGAGGCGTAATATAATATAGGTATTCAGGATTCAGTTATTAAAAAGTACCGAATGTGTATAAAAAATTATTATTTGATGTCTGTATTTTAATGAGGAGTAATACTTTACCGATACTAACAATTAAGATGTTAAAGAGCAAAACATTTATATTTTTATGATTTGATATGGGTATTTCAATACGATATTATCATGCAAAAAAATCCAGATATTGTGATCCATCAACTGATAAATATATATAGACCTTATCAACTTATTTATTTATTTGTTAATTAATGAAGTAATGTTCTTACAAATCTTATGATAAACTGAAAATCGCACGTATTGGATGAGCCTTTATTACGATCCAAGTACTGTGGCAATTAGTGATAAGTTGAAAACATTACAAAAATTACCGTTGGTTTACGGTAAATTGAAAGTGGTATAGAATGAAGAAAGTCTGTGGAATATTCTGTAAGGCATGGATTGAAACTTAAGATGAACAATTTTCCGCTTTGTTAGTCTTTAAAATTACAGAAATTTGAGCTACACTGGGGAGCGATTTTTAAAAGTTAGTACGAACGATTTCGGATGGTTCTTATTGTCATACAATAGTTTTTATTACCATTAAGAAACTGGCATTTTAAACACCAACATATTCATTCATTTTAGATATCGGAATGATTTCCGATGTATGTTTGGGGGCTAAATGCGATCCCGGGTTCTAAAATTGCGTATCGCGTCAGAATTTTAAGAAAAGTATAGGTAAAGACCCAAAAAACGGATTTTTTAGGGCTTTCAGTATTTCTTCTCTTTAAAATTAGGTGCTAGAAACCTCCAGATAGTCTTAAATTGAAGCTTAAATCGTAGACTATAAGACCCATATCCACAGGACTAAAAAAAATAATATTTTTTGTTACAAATGGGGACAACCTTTCAAAGTCCAACCTTTGAATCCTTTAAAACCCGACTTCTTAAGTACCGCATTTTTTATTATATTATGTGTCTAATGATTTTCGGGATCGCTGATTACGAATCCGATGTCAGATTTTCAAAATTCAAAATGGCGGATTCCATATGACTTAATATCATACGACAAATATAAGGACTAGGTCATGTCCAACCAGCTTAGACAAAAGTAACATCAAATTTGTAGTCAACGACCCCAAAAACCCTTAAGAGTTCAACTGGATGACCTTATATCAATTTTTTTATTTTGCGTCCGCCATTTTGGATCTGCCATTTTGGATCCTCCATATCATATAATTCTGTTTTTTCTTTGTAAAGTAAATATGATGGTAAGATTCCAGCTTGAATTTAAGAATAGGCTGAAGTCTACGGCACTTTATGATAACTTGATTCACATAGTGAACTTTTAATTGTTTCAAATTAAGCAGTTTTTACCTGGTTAAAATACCATATGCAGTATTTATTAGCTAAAACTATTGCGCTATTTGCAATAGGTTTGGTTTACTCTTTGTTAATAAATAATCATGTTGAGTATCATTTCTTTCTTTCTTATAGGATGGCCATGGTGGTTGTTGGTTGCCGAAAATCAGTTTTGACTTCATAATTGCTTTTCTATAAGTCGTTTTTACTAAATTCAAAAATCTCGTGTTAACTATTAATATATATTAAACATAAGTAATGACCGATTTATTAGCTATTAATAAACGCATGTTATACCAGGTAGAAGATTACCTAAACAAAATCAGTATTCTAATGGTTAACAAATATATTTTATCGCTTTTCTTAATAAACTGTTTTGTTGCGGTTATAAGGTTTCTTATACTGGTAATATAATAGAAGATTTATGTAGTCATTAACTAAAATACTCGAATATAAATTGAAATCAATCCCGTAATTCGGAACGATTAAAACTGGGTCAGGTTTGCTTACTTAAATGAGTATTAAAAATATACACATTTCCGTAATAATGACACTAACGCTAATGGAAAATTGTTTCTTACAAATTAAATAAAGCAATTTGTCAAACACCGAAGAAACTAAATTGAAAAAAATATACAGAAAAAATGCTAATTGCTTGCCGATCATCCTTGATGCCAGAATGAAATAAAATTAAGTTCTAATAGAAAACTGCCAAGAATGTGAATTGTTGTATAAACTTATTACGATAATATATCAAATACAGATATTTTACACTGAGAGAAATGTTTGTTTACTGTTAATGTAATAGCTTCATAGTAAAGCTAACAAAATTTAGATTTTGATCTTAAAGTAAGGCACTTTATCCTGAAGTTAGCGTAATCTGAGATAGCGTCAAATTTGTTATATTAATAGTTAATATAAGAATTTTATATATTAATGCCAGGATCATAACGTGCCACTTTTATGCGGTTACAGTTTCACCGAAACAGAGATAAACAAACACACGCGCAGTCGTTCGATTTTCTGCGAATTTTTCGACGCATTGTTGACATGCGCTGGCCAAATGACAGAATTTAATGTAAGATTTATAGTCCAGTCAAATCGTACATTGACCTTCCAAAAAATCACCCTATCCATTTTGTTTTCATTTTCCTGTAAGAGGTCGATAACTGAATCCAAGTTTAAGTTTGCGGGATAGATGGAGCCACCGTCGCGCCGCCATGTTGAAAAACGTCTGTTTATCATTTTTTTAAAATATCTCGCTTTAGATTAGTCCTACGCTAAAAATATGTTGTATAAATTTTGTTCAGAATTAAATTTTCTACAACTTTTGTTTCAAACTTTTGTTCGGAAATTAATATTTAAAAAAATTAGGAACTACAAAAGAAAAAATGCGTGTTTCTGAAATTGTTTTTGCGAATTATCTCACTCCGGCGTCATTTTCTGGTAAAAATAGTTAAGTTTCAAAGTTGTAGGCACAAAATTCTGTATCATTTAGAAAAAAAATTTATTGAAATCGGACAATATTTGACTGAGAAAAGCCAGGCAAAAGATGTCGTGTCCAGTAAAAGTGTCGGGAAAGGGCTCTATAACTTTCAAATAAAATTACCCGTCCCATTTCCTTTCCTTTTGATGTAAGAAATTATTAACTGATTAAAAATTTTTCGAGTTAGAGCGCGCCACCGTCATGCTGTCATTGTTTTTGCAAATAATCTCGCTTTGGTGCCGTTTTCTAGTAAAAACAGTTATTTTCAAAGTTGTAATTTTTTTGTTAAATTATACAGAATTTTGTGCTCTACAACTTTGAAAATAACTATTTTTACCAGAAAATGACGCCGGAGCGAGATAATTCGCGAAAACAATTTCAGAAACACGCATTTTTTACTTTTCAGCTCCTAATTTTTTTTAAATATTAATTTTACGAAAAAAAGTTTCAAATAAAATTTGTAGAGAATTTAATTCTGAACAAAATTTATAGAACATATTTTTAGCGTACGACTCATCTAAAGCGAGATATTTTAAAAAAATGATAAACATACGTTTTTCAACATGGCGGCGCGACGATGGCTCCATCTATCCCGCAAACTTAAACTTAGATTCAGTTATTGACCTTCTACAGGAAAATGAAGAAAAAATGGACAGGGTGATTTTTTGGAAGGTTAGTGCCCTTTTTACGACGATTTGACTGGACTATTATTAACAGTTAACGAACGCTCATTTTATGTTAAAATATACGATTTAATATACAATAACATTGCTGACCTGCAGGAAAGTGCTGGCATTTTCATCTCAAAGTTACCTGCCTTTTTTACTTTATAGTTACTGTTATAACTACAGTAAATGTAAGAGAAAAATCTTAAAATTAGCTTACATTAACTATTGGTAAATAATTTCCGACAGTGTAGATTATCTAGTTTTCTCTCTAGGTACTAAGCACGTGACCAACTTGAAATTGGTTGTTATGGGATATTACTGCATTCCGTACATCAAATTAAATCATACAAGACTCATAATAATTTATTTGTACGGTTTTACTACTAAGAAAACCTGGGGATCTGAAATAATATCAATTTCAAAAATTCTCAACGTTCAGCCCTCCATTCTGAACTGAAAAAATAAATAAATTAGAGTATGCGAACGATAGTTTAGCATTTCAGAAAAGCTTTTTTTTCTGTAAGAATTTGGAAAGAAATTGAGTAAAATATTAAAAGTTGTAGATTTTGTAGATTTTTTAAATGTCTTTGCGGACATCATAAAATCATTAGATTGCATTTACTGTTCAGCAAACGATATTAAGTTTTTCAGTTTATCATAACTCATTAAGCAAAAAAAAAATCTCCTATTTTTTTATTAAAAAATAACATATTTCAATATCACATCATTCAGTGACATGATCACTTTGCTATGCATGATTTCACCCGAAATCGCTCACATATTAAAATATACTACGGTAAGATTGTTTATCCCAATGTAATTATTTTGTCGTATAATCGAAGAAACATATTATTACTATAAATAACTGTTACGAAAGTTAAGCGGTTTCATTTTGAAGGAGGTACAGAATTTCTTGCAATAAATATCCATATGACCCTCAAAAGAATTTATTGACGTGATGTCAGTAAACTTCTGAATGACATAAAATTTTATATCAACTTTAACCTTACAGATTTGAATGAAATCGTAATCAGTTTTATATGAGATACACGCGATATTTTTGTGATTCAATAAGTACAGAAGAGTCCCGGTATACTTGCGTCCGGTATGTTTCCGTCCCAGCAGATTTTCCCTGTTCCGTCTCGTTATATTTGGCTGCCGCCCCTCTCTATTTCCCCCACCCTGCGCGCTGGGGCCTCAGGAAGGGCCTGCTGTAACGTCACGAATGTAACGCGACTGAGGAGAGTGGGAGAAGCGGTGCTCCCTTTATTTTGACAAATATAAGAAGACGGGAGCGGGCAAATATACCGGGACTCTACCGTATCTCGTTTGTTTTTTTTCTTCATATCATCAACTGTACCATTAAAAAGATAAATTTTATAAAATTTTGACCGCCATATTAGACCCCTCATTCTAAATTGTCATCTTGGACGATTTCTTCGTAGTCATTGCTCTAAGTATAAATAAAAAAATGTCTCAAAATAATTCGTCAAGCTCACGATTTAGATAGTTAAATTAATTAAAAACTGTTTCTTATTCTACTATCTAGTTAGTAGTTCTATACAATGCCTTATTTTTTTGTAGGTTAAATAAGTGATGATTGCTAAAATAGATTAGAAAATACATGGATTTAAAACCAAAGATAACACGAAACACGATCATAAATGAAGAGGACAGATCTTTTCCTGCATTAAAACAAGGGAATGACATAAAGATTTCTCAAATATTTGTAAAACTAATACAACGAAATTTTCAGCATTACATTTACCAAAATGGATCGTAATAAAATTTTACATAATTAATAGACTTGTTGAAACCAGTTTTCAAAATCATTTATCACGACGAAATTTCTCGCATAATGACACTTTCGCGTTTCCCGGTTCGGCACCCTAGGGCCTGGTCGATAATTACATCAGGTAATGCACACATTAATTTTAACTGAGTTGACGTAATTGGAATTGATTGATTAGCATACGAACGTTGATGGATAGAATGCAGTACACAAAATCCTGTGTAAATAATTTTTTTTTTTATTAAACAAATTCATCAATTTCTACTCGACATTATCAGGACGAAATCCAATTTCTATTTTACGATAAAACTAATTTATTTTCATATAAGGCAGCTCACACGAAATGGAATTTCACTTTTTCCCTTTAAATTCATTTTAGATGTTCCTGGTATGATATCACAAGAAAGATTCTTACGTTAATTTAAAAGCTGAGGATTTAAGAATAATCCCGTTTACAGAGCTATTAATGTATCGTTTAGAAAAATTATCAAATAGTTCATGATCTATGAATATACGTAATTAATTTGGTTAAATGAAATCTAAAAATAAATATCCTAGAACAGAATCCTAACGCCGCACTCAAATCAAATACTTCCGTTTTTCTCGGTACCACAAACACACATTAACCAACAATACATATATGTTTTCCGGCATTTTAATATAAATAGAAGCAAGTCAGACCAAATTTTCACATTCGATTACTGAAGAGGACCCACATCAGGGTCGAAACGTTTAATCTTGCCCTCCAATTTTACATTAATTCCTTAATTATTTTTGAATTTTTAACTGGCCTCTGCCCTCCATTTTTGACCTTCATATTATCTTAAATTTATTACCCTCCAATTTTTACCTTCACTTATATATTTATAAATTAATTTTCCTGTCGAAAATATTTATTTTTCATTTTATTTTTAAAGACCGAAACTCACCAAGACTATATTTATTTACATCCTAGAACAGTCCCGGTCCTTTTTAAATGTTTACAAAAAATGGAGTGACGCAATAAATTTTAGTAGCTGAAGAGATCGCCAAGTGCTACAAATTTCCTGCACTTTCGAAAAACGCGACATCTATTGAAAGGGACAACGTACTAACGCTCGAAAATAATAAAAAATTGCTAAAGATTAGAAACGAAAAATCTTGTATTTCGGAATTAGAATAATTTAAAAATAATTACATCATCGATTAGTATATTTAGTCGTTTGAAACTTTATTCGAACTGCTTTTTAAAGTTGAATATCAAAAAAGATTTTATGGTTTTTCACAAAAATTTAAGATAAATTTAAGAATGCTTTAAGAATAGATTTCTCAAAAATGTTATCAAATTTTGTATTCAGTCGAATCCGTTTTTGTGTTTATTCACTATAAACTGCGGATCTGCGCTAAAAAATAGTAAATACACCGAAAGAACAAAGAGATTTTGATAAAGTTGATATAATTGGATTTGATCGATAGAGAGATAGGCGGCGAATGGAAATAAATTGTACAGCAAAGGATCGTCTATAAACGCTGACTGTTGTGTCAGCTAAATGTAGAATTTAATTGAAAGGATTGATTTGGTCAATTTCAATACATCGAATTTAATTAAGCTGTTGACTTAATAAATATACCAATCACAGAATGGTCGTTGAATAACCAATGTACTTTACTATCGGTCAGCCATGATTAGGTAAATATTTGTTTTGAAGTGGTCCTTCGACATTTGACGAGTGGACGTATTCGAATTTGTTGAAATTAAACGATGAATAAATATAAAATATTGACAAATAAAAGGAATAAATGTGTGGATAATAAATAAAAGTGCAGTCATGTAGGTTAAAGTTGTTCCTAATTGTTAATTATCTGAAAATTGTATATACTAACTAACGACTTGATTTTCTAAACCACATTTAGAAAATTTAGGATTTTGAAAATCGATAATAAAAAAAAAATTATAATTGTTAATTTTCTATTAAATATAATCAAATGAAGTTCCGAAAACATTCTGTTACAAAGAAATAATTTTTAGGAATATGAAATTATAAAACGTAACATGATTATGTAGTTTATATTTTTGTAGAGGTGCTGATATTATTTCTCCAAAATTCAAAACGGAGGAACCAAATGGCGGTCAAATTTTTGTAAATTTATTAAATTCGCTTGAAACTCGTTACTCTGGAGGTTCTGGAGGTTTTCGAGGTCGCTGATGAAGAATTAGTGTTTGAAAATTAAAAATGACGGATCCAATATGGCGGACAAATCATTGCATGAACAATCGGCGAAGAATTCAAACTAATTATTTTCTTTAAATGAGTGACAGCATGAAAAATTACGAATAACATTAAAAAAAGACGAAGAAACAGAAATAATGATTACAAAAACAATTTGTAATAAAAACATCTAAATACTCCTGTTTATTATTTGCTTTTATTTTTTTATGTGGGTGTGTCTTTTTGGAAAGTATTTTCATCGTTGTCATTAATTGACCAGACCCATAGTTTGAAACAATTGTATTTTTGCATCATATTTATTATTCTGTTTGACCGAATTATCCAGTTTTCCATCCATATATAATATATATCTTTGAAGATCAGAGAGATTACATGAAGTTTTTGAAGGACTTCTTATAATGAAGTGCATTTCTTGCAATTTCTGTAAGTGTCATATTTTCTCCATTGTATTCATTGAAAGTGTCTTGATTATTACAAGAGCCGGTTTAAGACATGACACGTTTCTTGAACTTTGGTAATAATTTCCAGAAACAGTTTACAATACAAAATCAATACGATAATTTAAATTAAACATTTGTGTAATATTCTAAAAATTTATATTTTTTTCTTTGGTTTATTATTTGTATGTATTTTTTATCTGTTGAAATGTAGTTGCCATTAATATTTTAAAGATTTATGTTAAAAATTATCTCAACGTGAAAAAAGTTACATCCCAAAATATTCAAAATAAATTCCAAATTTGATAAATTTCAAATTTCATAAATCTAAATTTGTATAAATGTATAAAATAATATGGACTATTATATTTTGAAAATACCATTTCGAAAACTTGATACATTTTAAATTATGTCAATTTATTCATTCTGATTGTAACAATTTTAATTTCTAATTTAGTTTACTAAATTTTTAATAGCTTTCTTGTATACTTTTTTCGTTTTTATATGTCATCAATCTCATTTCATTTAATTAATGTTGGTTAATCAAGTATTTTCTTCAAAATATAGTTACTATATTATACCGTTTAACGCTACCAAAATTTTTATTTTATTTATTTATTTTTTAATAAACGGACCAAAAGTCCTTTACAAATAATAATACAAAAATGTAGAATACAAGAAATATAAAATTAGAAAATTCAACGCAGGAATGACAATAATAAAGATTAAAATATATATATATACACGCACACGCAAAAGCGACGATATATACGATATATATACAAAGTAAATTGCAAGTTACAAATTAGTCATAATACCGATACAGTAAATTAGAAACTGATTTTTTGACAATTTTGCTAATTTCCCGCGTAAAAATAAAAAAGACTAAAAGATCTAAAAAAGATCTTTAAGGAAAATTTGTATGCCTTTTCTTCTGGTCACTTTTAACTATTTAAGATTTTCTTTTCACTTTCAATTTTTTTTTTTAATTATCCATTTGTATCCCCCATTTTTTCCCTTTTATCAAACCTTCATACCCGAGGATCATTTTGTAGCTATGTGTCCGACTTAATCTAAAATCTAAATGTTTTTTTTTTTGTGGTAAAAAAACAGACAAATGGTTCTTATGGAGCTGCCTCACCAACTCATTTTTGAGACTTTTGCTTCACTGCAGTTTTTTACTGAATAGTCTAGAAAATGAATAAAAAATGTTTATATATTTTAAGATATTATTCAATAAACCAAACAACTTTTATATCAATATCCATTATAGTTTTGTCGAAAAGAAATCAGAAAAATAGCCTTTTTTCGAGTGTCTAAACCCCTTAAATCATGTTATGAAAATAGAATCTTAAATAGCAATTAAAAAAGACTGGAAAAAAGTCCTTAGAGATTTTTTGAAGATCTTAAAAAGATTTTGTGAAACTGGTTGAAAATCTTAAAATATAATCAAATACATCGTAAAAATATACTTTGTAAACAAAAATCTTATTCAGATCTTCCACAGGCTTACTCAAATTTCAATTAAGAAATTCACAACAAAATAGAAGTTGGAAAACATTGAAAGATTCATATCCTATTTTCAAAATCGCTCTTCAAGATTCTGAGGTCAAAATTAAAAAAAAAAATTGTCAACAAATTTGGAAATTATTTTTAACAATTTTTTTTTTAATGCCATAATATTAGGAGCCTATTTATTTGGCGACTTTTTAAGCTATATATTGAATAATTTTTATTCCAATTTGTAAACAAAATTCGAAATATTAAACTTCTGAAAATATAGTTGTACATTTTTTTATGAATACGACGCATTTTTTGTAATTTTCTCAATTGTTTTAGATGAAACAATTTCTAAAGTATAATTTTTCATTGACATTGCAAAAAATGCTTAGAATTCATCAAATAATAAATTTCTGAAAATAGCAATTAAAAAATCTGATAATATTTCAGTATTGTCGTCATCCTTCACATTACTGAATACGAATATTCAAATATTGATTACAACAGTATATTTGATGAATTCTAAGAATATTTCATCCTCATAAATTAAAAAAAAATGCTTATAGTCTTTTTAAGCTTGTATATTCAAGTTTTTAAAAGCTCAAAGAAATTTTCATTAGGAACACCATATTTTTTTCGTTAAAATGAATTGGGTAACAATGTAAAATTTGTTCTTAACATTGAAATATTGTCTTCACTTTTCTTTACAGTCTGAATAGAATCCCAATATTCTGACAGGTAAAAAATATTGATAACTATATGCATGTCCTAATTTTTAAAGAATTTTTTCATATTTATCGTCATTTTGGAATTCCTGACGACTGCAACTCAATTTTGACTTCGTAATCATGATGAGTGAGCATGAGAATTGAGTAGGATATGTATCTTTCGATTTTTTTGCACTTCCATTTTGATGCGAAATACTTGATTATAAATGAAGTGACAAAAATTCTCAAAAACGCCATTCCCGGCGCTATGCTTTAAATTACATTGGCCCCCACAATACTCAATTTTTTAAAATATTTTGATCAATATAAAGGGACAAAACATAGCACCGATTAACTTAGATACGATTCAACTTGATTTAATATAAAACATATGAGTAATTATAGATTACACAGGACCAAAAGAAAATGAGTTTCGAGATCATTTGAATCAGAAATAGTGGATGTTACAGATTTTTAGCCGCTGAAAACGAATCTGTTATTTAATTTGGACCCTCACGTCAGGATTTAAAGATATCTGATCCGAAAAATATTAAAAAATATACTTTTTGGCAATTTAAGTTCAGGATATGTGAAAAGTCTGAAACGATGAGTTAACTTGGACAAAGAATTAGTTTTCAGCTACCAAAAATCTATAAGATCTTCCACTTCTTAAGCTAACCTTAAATTGCCAAAAAGTATATTTTGAATTATTTTTCGGATCAGATATCTTAAAATCCTGACGTGATGGGCCAAATCGAATAACGGATTCGTTCACGGCGGCCAAAAATCTATAAGAACCACTATTTCTGATTCAAGTGATCTCGAAACGAATTTTTTTGTGATCCTGTGTTATCAATTATCATCGATAATAAACACGCAAATAAAATAAATACCTACACCGAAAAATTGCAATAAATGAGAAAATAAATAAAATAAGAATTTAGTTGTATATTTATCAATAAATATTATTCAATTATAAATTTATGGTTTATTCATTTATAAATTGCAAATTTGTGCTTTAAATATTTTGACACTATTTTTTTAGTCTTATTAATTTCGTCGATTGCATTTTGCCACGACCCCAATGAAAACAGCCAAAAAATCATCTCAAATGTTTCAATTCGTATGGATATAACATTCATTCATTCATTCATACACCAGAAAAATTCTTTCTTCATTATATTTTCTATTTTTAGTGTTTAACAAATCCTCCAAGTCAGCATTACTCGTTGATTGAAAATGGATGGACATTATCCGGTTAAAAAATAGACCAATTCTGCATGAAAACGATGCATTTTCGTATTTTGGCATTGCTATATATTAAGTTATGTACTTAGAAAAACAAAATTTATTAGAGAACACAAATTGTAAAAGTAAATGTATTCTACTGTACCTTTGTTTGAAAAAAAATCGAAGGTGATCGAATAAAAGCTCATTCTCAATAAGGTTAAAAGTAAGTACGAAAAGATACAAATAGTATAGAAGGCCAAAACACATCTTTGCATCCCGTACCCTAACCTCAAAAACACCAAAAAAAAAATAGTACTTTTCGGTCCTAGGCCGTAAAGTTCAATTTTACGGACAGAGTGGAGATTGTGCGGCCGAGGACTGGCGAAGCCAAGGTCGTAAACTATTTTTTTATATACTGTTCGCAAAAGTAGGCACTTTACCGACTGTTTTTAGTCCGTAAAGTGCAGAGATCAGTCCGTAAAATCACACTTTATGTGATAAAACGGACTAAGTGTGAAAATCACACTTATTTTTCGAGTAGAGAACCGCAAATATTTCAAAATAGTGACTTGATGGGACACTTCAATTTTTGAACTTCGCATTTGGATTTTACGCACAAAATTACATTAGAAATTACCCACAGCTTCTCAGCAAATAAACCATGTTGCATGTAAAATTGCAAAATATTTATTTATGTGATATTTTTTATTTCCAATTTTATTATAATATGTATTACGTTATTTAACTTTCATTTCACAAATCTGAAGGCATTTTTATGGATTTTCTCAATTTATTTAAGGATATTTTTATATGTAAATTCTCTATTTTGATACTAGATTATCAACGACTTAAGTAAAAGTTCACTATTCACCATAATAAATCTATTTTGACATTTTGGAATTTATAATTATTACATTTAATATTAATAGCATTTTTTTTTAAATCACCTTCAGTAATAATATATTTAAAAAAGAAAAGAAAAAATGCCATGATGTGTTCGCGTTGCACTGCAGGAATGTTGCTAGACCAGGGTTCCAAATAAACGAAAACATATTGAACCAGATTCAGTAGTTCCGATTACATAAAAAATTATATCTACTTCACTACTGTTCAATAGATTTAAATTATCAGTTTTTATAAAATAAATTTATTGAAATTATTTTCTAGGGGGTTTTTTGAACAGGAGTTCATAAAGATCTCATAATGACATGTTCAGAAAACCCCCAGAAAGTGAGACGTCTTTTGTGACTTCTTTTAGAGCACATTTCGAAATCAATCTGAACTCTTTTTTATGTTGCTGTCTGGGGATCAAAAATGTATTCAAAGATTTCCGATGTCTTTAGATCCATTAAGAATTATGTTTATAAAGATCTCATAATGGCATCACGTTCAGAAAGTGAGACATCTGACTTCTTTTAGAGCACATTTCACAATCAATCTGAACTCTTTTCTATTCTGCTGTCTGGGTCCTGTCCAAAATATGTAAGAATTCTTATTTGAATCCTATTGAATACTTTTGTATTTTTGGCTTTATCAGGTGTTATTATGTTTGGATTCAAGTGATTTAATCAGAAATTTCGCATTTTTGGATTGAAATACATTAGTTATTTCATCACTATACGTTTGAATTGAAAAAGGTTCGTGGCATTTACTAATTTTGTTTTCGTTTTGGTTTATTTATACGTTCAGAATAATGTTATCCAATTTTTATTTTATTTTTGTATGCATTCAAAATAGTTTTTTAGAATTTTGTTTTCGCATTAGAAACAAACATTGTAAGACGCGTTTAATTTTGTCCAAATTCGTTTTCGTTTACCGCGTTATTTAAATAATAATACTTTCTTAGAGGAAAATTAAATGCAATCGCTCTTTATAGTTTTATTATTGAAAATAATTGAATTATAAATAAAATATCCTATTTGGTGATATTTTTAAAAAACGATACCAATATTATCTATGGCGCCATCTAAGGTCAGGTAAGACACTTTCAACACGTGTGATCGACGTAAGGTAAGACACGCGTTACCCGAAACTAAACGAAAAATGAATATTGCATATAAAAAATTGCTTAAAAATTATCTATCTGTAGACGATTTTTTAATTTTATATTTGCAATTATAATTAATTGTGTCGCAACCATAAATTTATTAATGCAGTTAATGATACAATTACGCATTATGTTTATTTCTTAAAACAAAGATTATTTTTAAAGATAAAATTAAAATACTTGGATTCGTATATTATAGAAAATTAATTTTTAAACATTACAATCGCATCGAAAACCGAAGGATAGCAGAAATAACGAATTGTAAAGTGTTCATTATCTTGGTTCGGAATCATCAAATACCGACCGAGCTACAAATGGATATTTCATAAATTTAAATCAATGTAAAGAAAATATATATAACGGAAATATCAGGATTTTTCTGATTCTTAACAACAAAAATAAATAATTTTATATACATTATTTTTATGCGTTACTTGAATTTTAAAAACTGCCTAACAAAGTATCTAAACCATAATGTTAATGTACCCATTTTGATTTCTTTCAAGTTATTGAGAGTAAGATATCCTTTTTATTCAAGTAATATTTCAAAAATACTATTATACATTGATATGCCCATAAATACGACAAATATATGAGTATAATCCAGGCAACAGTCGATTAGAAAAAACGTAAATTAATAACGATGATGTCTGAAAAAATTGTATTTATTATCATTTTTTTTTTCATATCTTGAAAGAATATAATAATTGTGAATATAAAGGATTAAGAACATGGACATATGATACTAAAAAAAAAGTTTCATTCATTTCATTTAATTTATTTAGTTGTTTCATTCACTTCAATTATTATTTCACGTAAACATTTAATTCATTAGTTTATTCGTTTCATTAAATTCTTGTAGTGGTTCATTTCATTTCTTCCAATCATGTCCTGCATTTTTTTTCATTCATTTAATAAAGTTTTTTGACTCACTCCATTCACTTTGTCTAATTCATTTACTTCACTATACTTACGTCACTCGACCGTACTTCAGCCACTTCACTGTTCTTCATTCACTTCACTGTACTCCATTCCCTTCGCTGTACTTCACCCGCTGCATTGTACTTCATTCACGTCTTTCACTTCACTGTACTTCACCCGCTTTATTCACTTAGATGGAATTCATTCACATTATCCACTTAATTCTCGTTATTAACTTTCCTAAACTTTACCCGTGTCATTTACTTCATTGTTCTTCATGCACTACGCTGTACTTCAGTGATTTCACGACATACATTAATTTTACTGCACTTCAGTCATTTCATTGTACTTCGATTACTTCACTGTTCTTCAGTCACTTCATGGCATCCATTCCCTTCACTGCACTTCATTCCGCCATTCACTTCACTGTACTTCGCTCGCTTCATTCACTTCGTTGTACTTCATTTACATCACTATACTTTATTATTGTTATTCACTTCATTTACTTCACTCTATTTCATTCATTTCGCTGTAACGCAGTCTCTTCACTGGGCATCATTCACTTCGTTGTACTTCATGTACTTCACTGTGCTTCATTCACTTTACTGCACTTCACTGACTTCGCTGTACTTCATTCGCGTCATTCGCTTCACTGCACTTCACTATACTTCACCCGCTTCATTCAATTCACTATACTTCCCCCGCTTCATTCGCTTTGATGTACTGTATTCACTTCACTGTGCATCATTCAATTCATCTGCACTATATTCACTTCACTGTACTTCATCCGCTTCACTTTACTTCATTAACGCCATTCACTTCACTGTATTTCACGCACTTCATTTACTTCATTCTTTTCATTTTGCTTCAATCACTTCATTCATGAAATTATTTTGTTCATTCATTTAATTCGCTATATATCGTCATTTATTACTTAATGTCATCTTTTCAATCATCCCCTAGTTTTTTGTCATTTGTCCATTTACTTGATTAATTTCGTTGTTTTTCTTAAGTCATTTCATTTATTTCATTAGTTGTATCTCAAAATAAATGCATTTATTTTAATTATTTCATCCATGCGAGTTAGTAATTTCATTCAGTCATTTATTTCATTTCTTTCAATCGTTTCATTAATTCATTTTATTCGTCATTTCATTCATTGTATTCACTATATCATGAAATTATTTAATTCATTCATTTTACTTGAATCGTTTTACGAAGTCATTTCCTTTATTTCTTTCACGCAGTCGTTTCAATAATTTGTCAAGTTATTTATTTAGTTCGTTTGGTTCTCTAATTTTATTCAATCCTTTCATTCAGTCGTGTATTTAAGGTGTCGTCTTCATTTTAAGAACTATTATATACTATATTTAAATATTGAATTTATATTTTCTTAGTTTGACGGCTATATAGGAATAGTAAACGTGGAAAGTAAACATCATAAACAAGCGTCATTCTGTTCTGATATGAACAGACGCAAATGATATAATTTAAATGGAGATGCAGCAGGCCAGAAAAAGGAATTTTACTATTCGAAAAAAGGAACAAAAGAACCCCACCTGTTAATTTTCTTTTAACCTATTGCATTAAAAATCGTTTCGCACTAGGTTGATGGTTGTGCTGGACGCATCTATTTAATTACATCGAAAATTTATAAATGCGTTCACTATTTCGAGTTTTTGGGGAGAAGACCAATGATTTAAACAAAAAAATTTTTTAATCTTAAGAGACCTGTATAAATACATATTTTGAATTCTGAACCACGCTTGTGTATGTTTACAATTCGTATTTATGACGTTAAACCAATTTTAATTCAATATTTATTTAATGAAAGCGGCGAAAAAATTTTATTTGGTTCTCTATTGAGAATTCAAAATATGTATTATGTACTAAACTAATTTAAAATCCATAATTATGCCAAGTAAGGGAATTTAAAGTAAATATCTCTATTTCTTGTAATACATTTTTTCAATGCAACGACACAAATAGAAACTATTCTAAATTATTACTGAGATCGTTAATAGTTACAATTAGTTAACGGTAATATGCGTAGTACAATTGAAATCGTAAATAGTACAGCCTTATTCTTCTTAAAAATCATTTTAAGAATTCTCTCTCTCTCTCTCCCCCTCTCTCTCTCTCTCTCTCTCTCTCTCTCTGTTAAGTTTAAGACATTGTAAATTCAAGATATCTTACAGTTTTTAGGACTTCTTAAAAGCTCTTAAAGATGTCTTTTTGCTGTTCGGTATACCAATAATTATTATCAACATTTTATAAATGAGATACTAGAAAAAACAGTTTATTAAATGATAATATTATTTGCAGGTTTCCGTGCATTGAACTTAAAGGAAGCTGTTTTCTTCTATATTTTCTGCATCCAGTGCCTACGTTGAGAAAAACGAACTCTAGTCACCTTGAGCACCATATGGAAGTGCTTCATGTCGTAATTCATACAACACCTGGCGCGAGACCGCACGCATAGACGCATAAAAAACGAATGTGAAAAGTGTCGTGCACAAGGAAACAGATAGCTGCGGATGCATTTAGTAAACGCATCCTGCACGCGAATAATGCTGTAGTTTGCAGATTTATCTATGTATGCTGCAGTTACCATAAAAAAGGCGAGTGCATTTGAACAACTACTGATTGCAAACCTTGTACCCACGATGTATTTTGTTGGTTATGAAACAATTCCGATGTACCAATTCAGTGTTGTCTTTTGAATTCCCTCTGCTACATTTATTATATTTCCATTGTATTTCTGTATTTCATTCTATAGATAAGTTAAAATTATGTTATCAACTTTTGTACTGAAGTAATGTCGATTCTGTTGCTGGATTAATAATTAGATTAAATAGGTTTTATGATGGAGACCCTCAATTTTTCACCGTTAGTTATCTTCATTCCCATTATTACGCAACGAAAATTATTTATCAATAACTGTAAACTGTATTTGACTATTTATAAATCTCGTGCTCAGTAGTTAATATTCGTTTACTGTTATTAGAGGTAGTACCGAATAGTAAATATGGAAAGCTGACTAATAGTTTCTGAACACTGGATAGAAATATAAAAATCCTATAGAAGTTACACCTGCTTTGATAATACTTGTCAATTGCTGCATTCATTCTTTAATGATGTACTTAGTATTGTACTGATGTATTACGTTGTCAGTACGTATTCAATAGTAATGAATAGTTACTCAATAGCTACGCAATAGTACTGATTAGTCACTCAATACTCAATAGATTGCCAATAGTTGTCAATAGCCGCATTCATTCTCTAATTGTTAACTTAGCATTATACTGATGTATTAAGTGCTGAATAGTTTCTCAATAATTTGACAATAGTCATCAATAGCCGCATTCATTCTTTAATGATGTACTTGGTATTATCCTGATATATATTATGTGCTCAATAGTTACTCAATAGGAATTAATAGTTACTCAATAGTTAGTCAATAGTAATGAATAATCACTCAATAGTTACTCAACAGTTTGATAATAGTTGCCAATAGCCGCATTCATTCTTTAATGATGTACTTCTTCACTTCACCGTGATTCCTTCACTTCGTTGTACTTCATTTACTTCAATGTGCTTCATTCCCTTCCCTGTACTTCATTCACTTCATAAAGTTAATTTTATTATATTATTAAGTGATCAATAGTTACTCACTAGTTTGACAATAGTTGTCAATAGCCGCATTCATTCTCTAAAGATGTACTTGGCATTCAATAGTAATCAACAGGCGTTATTATATATTTTAAAATTAGACAATGAACTAGTCAGATTTCGTCAGAAGCTGTTAAATACTAGTTTATATAAATACTAAATAATAACATCGTATAGCATTGTCCAATAGTTTTCAATAGCGACTATTGAGTACTAACTAGATCGGTATATCCCAAATTGTATAATTCATATTGTTAACAAAACATTTTTTTCTAACTAAAAACCTCAACAAATTTCTGTTTTTAGAATTTCGTAATTAATTATAAGTCGTAAAAAGGTAGTCCTAATTGTTTCTATTGCCAAAAACTATGTGACACTAATAATTGACAATGACAAATAACTTACTATTGATATATTTCTTTTAATAGTGAAAGAGCAGTGCTCAATAGTCACTATTAATTTACTAATGATTAGAGTAGGACTGAGATTGCAAACTGACTAATTATTTCCGGGAAGGAAGTAACCAATCCATCTAATAGCTTCAATTGACAAAAACTATTTGACAATTATTGTCAATGACATAGTTTATATTAATGTTCTTAGTACTTAGTATTTGGTATTTAGTTTTTCATTACTAGGTACTATTGAATATTTTAAGATTTGACACACAACTAGTCAGTTTTCATTAGAGGCTGTTTTGTACTAATTTATATAAATAATTTTCATAACCAATAGAAATTAATAGTTACTCTACAGTTACTCAATAGTAATTAATAGTTGCTCAATACTCATTAGTTTGGAAATAGTTGTCAATAGCCTCATTCATTCTGTAATGATGTACTTAGTATTATACTGATGTATCAAGTGCTCAATAATTACCCAATAATAATGAATAGGTACTCAATAGTTTGGCAATAGTCGCCAATAGCCACACTCATTCTCTAATGATGCACTTTGTATTATACTGATATACTAGGTGCTCAATAGTTACTCAATAGCAATTAATGGTTAATCAATAGTTACCCAATAGTTTGAAAATAGTTGTCAATAGACGCATTCATTCTCTAATGATGTACTTAGAATTATACTGATGTATTATGTGATCAATAGTTACTCAATAGCAATGAATAATTGCTCGATAGTTACTCAATAGTCACTTGTTTGGCAATAGTTGTCAATAGCCGCATCATTAGAAACAATTACTATCATCTGTTATCAGAAATAATTATTCAGTTTCAGATAGTTACTATTCGGTGCTAATTATATTAACAGAAAATGAATACTGGCTATTGAATACTAACTTTATCAATGCTGAACGAGTCCTATTATTTACGTATAATTACTGACAAATAATATTAAGTTATGACAACAATTATTAACAATTATTATTGAGTTTTCAATAATTATTTATTAGTAATCAATAGTAACCAATAGTAATACACATCGTTTTCTAACGGTTGATAGTAGTCACCATTGATTACTACATATATCAACAGAGAACGAATGCTGTCTTTGAGAATTATTGTAAAATAGTATTTGTCATTAAAAACGATGAATAACTATAGGTACTGTAACAATTAGTCAGTTTTCTATAGTAACTAATTAGTACTACTTACTTCAATACAAGGCAGTACTAAATTCATCAGCAGTGAATTACAACTATCTTTAACAGTTATTAGTAGATAGTTTTTGTAATTTGATGTTATTGGAAACTAATAGTTACTATTCAATCCTGAGAAAAATCTCGTGATCATTAATAATTTCAATAATAACTGGGGAACTATTTATATGAATAGGACCTAATGGTAGTATACATCTTTTTTGAGTGGTCGGTAATTAAGTACTAATTATAAATATAAGAGTAGATCGTGCATGTATAATGTATTGATATAAAAATGTCACGTTTGTAACGGGTAACTGAGAAACCCACCCCAATAAGACTGAATTTAGTTAAATTCGGCCCTAAAAAGAGTGAAAAGTTTTTATGAGCAGCTTAGCTGCCGCGCCGCTAGGTGGGCTCGCGACTTTCGCGTTCTATTTTGCTCTCGTTATGGAAATGTTTTTTCCATTTTGTATATAAATTGACTTGAAGAATAGTTTTGACAATATATATCTTATTTGTTTTCTATGAGATATGTATGTGATACTCGTATATTGTAGCTAAGTGCTATTTAGCACTTTGCAACTTTTTATTAGAATGGATTATGAAAGTGATATTTTCTTTAAAAATACGAATCCGAAGAATTTTTATTCTTTGTAAAGAAAAAACTTGAAAAAAAATCTTATTCTTTTTTCTTTTAGGAATAATTATAAAGCAGATATTTTTGATATGTCCATAAGATATTAGATTTGTTATGATAAAAAATAAAATATTAAAAAACCACATTATAATATGAATCGATTTATTGCAACTAACTAACGAAATTTTAATACAAGATAATGTGCCATTCTATTAGACTCTTCCACGTCTGAGTTAAGCGATTGCAGAAAAAGTGTACAGACAATAGGATATGCGACGTATAATGAACACATACTCGTTATATAAGATACTACTATCAATTATAACTTTTATCCACACTATTAATAAGAATCCGTTAAAATGGACGATTTACATAAACTGGTACGTTTCCGCGTCGACCTAGTTACATTGTTTGGGAAGATTGCTGATGTTGCAAAATTACTTGTTAAGACATAATTTCTGCAATGCATAGTGAGAATTGAAAATTGTATACATTAATAGTCAATAAATCGAGCACAGGTCATTTGTACTTAATTGCTGATAGATGGCAGTCGATTACAATAAATTTGTGAAATATTCCTTATTAAAAAATCGGATTTGAAAAACTAAAATAATCCTGAGAGTTGACAATTTCTTGTAAAAAGTGTTGATGTTCAGTCCTCCTCCGTAATTGCAGGCCTGTCGGGAACGAAATTTCTCTCCTTCTACTTTCCTTCTGCGTGAAACGGTAAAACGTGCGCATGCGCCTAAGTGTATTTTCCTTCTTTCGATGTACTGGGAGGAGGAACCTAGGCAAACAATTACGGAGGGTATTAAGAAGACTATTTGTAGAAGGATGCAATTACAGGGGGAGGACTATGCTGCCGTACCCCGGAAGAAAAGTCGTATCTCCATTTTTTCGATTTTGACATATCGCCAATAAATCGATTCTAACCAAAAACTAAATTACTTAATTTAACGATTAATTTTAGAAAATATACAGGATATTTCATTATACAAAGAATCTTGGGATATGATTTTATAATAAAATACATTCATTTTTGAATTTGCGCCTCTTTTAGCCAAATTATACCAGAAATACTGTATTTCTAATAAAAGTATTTTTCTTTTTTTTGTAGCTAATAACAAATATTTCAGATATTTTCTTTCAGGAAATAATGCATTGCATTATAAGGAATATAAATATAATTTTATCCCAATTTCACCGAAAATGGAGATACGACTTTTCTTCCGGGGTACGGCAGTATGCTATCAATGTAAAAGAAAGTAAGCGATTTAATATATGATTTTTTACCTTAATATGCTAATAAATATAAATTAAATCACTTTAATGTATTTTTTAGAAATTAATATGCTAATAAATATAAATTAAATCACTTTAATGTATTTTTTAGAAATTAACGAGTCAATGTCTTAAAGAGTCTCAAGAGATTTGGACACCAAAGTGCCTCGTTTGGAGAGTATTTTTGGTATCTAATTGTCTTCAAAGGAGTCACTTCGGGACGTCTTTTTAAAGTGGGATCAGTGCTGTTCTTATTTTTCATTTTGCGATTCGTCTTTCAAATTTAGTTTTTCTTTTTTCATTCTCGCATGAAATGATGATTCCACTTGCATTGTTGGAAATCATTCTACTTTCCGCAAAATGTTTAGAATGAACATATAACATTGTCGTCACGGCTAAATAACTTTGCAAAAATGACTTTGCAATAATAACCTCCGAAAAATAACTTACAAAAACATAACTTTAACAAAAATAACTTTGACAAAAATAAATTTAGGTCAGAAGTCATAATTAATGACACTTTATTTCTTACAAACAGATTATAAACACCAGCCATAGCGAGAGAGTCCATATAACTTTAATAGCTGGCGTTAAAATCTAAGCCATAAGGAATAAAAAAGTCTTTCCATTTTTCTGCACACAAATAATCACTAATAAAGTTTCATGAAGTAGAAATTAATTCTACTGTCGTCAAATCATAATCGGGTGTGATAACCTTCTAAAAAAACAAGAAGAGTGTATATAAGTTATAACTAAGTTGTCAACATTATGGCAGCGTTCCAGTCACACTACCATCTATTTAGTAGTTTCTACTCACACCATAATTTGTACCGTAATCTTTAATGAAAAAGGGATGTACAGAATATGCATGAAAACGAAAAATAATGCCAAAACTCATTTCAAACGAAAAAGTTGTCCTTCATGAATCATGGTGCCCACTTTCATTAGCCGAAAGGCCTAAATTCTCAATGTCGGATTTAGAATGTAACCATTAAATATGGATGAACAGAGCAATATTATTTCTACTGTCCTCGGTCAATTTGAACAGAAAAATGACAGGGGTTCTAAATACTTTTTGAGTGTCATATGACGTTTTTAAGAAAGTAACGAGGTATGCCTAATAGTTTACCTTTATAAAACTATTATCCTCTGATTTAGTAATCTCAGCTTCAATTTAGATTTATTAATCACAATAAAATACTCGAAAAATCTGGAAATGAAACATATAAATGTGTGAACTGTTCGTTATTATTCATTATAAATTTGTTTTCAGTAATATTTTGACTCGTGAAAATGTATCGGTTACAAGACTGTTTACTCAAGTTTCAAGCATGTTTCTTTCATGTGCCAGAAATATTCTGAGCATAGAAAATAAGTATAAATACAAAATAGGTATAAAACAGTATAAAAAGTTATACATTTATTATTGAATGCAAATCATACTTTTACTAGTAACTTGTATTAAATAATAGTTTAATCAAATGTGTTAATGACAACAAATAATGAATAACCTTTTAAAAAAAATCAGTTAAATTTGATTTGTACCTAATTAGGCGTCATCTTGTTTCGTCAATAATGCGACAGAATTTGTTGGTATTGATTTTAAGATTATGTGAAAGTATAGCCTCATTCCGATATCAATCTAGATTTAGGTTTTTTAATGCGAGTCATCGCTTCTAGATGTTTTTTAATTTATCCAGATTATCGTGTCTAATCACCTTCAGGAGGGACGCCCTTGATGAAAATTAAAGTTGTCATCCCTTACTGTTTGAACTAGTAGCAATAGTGGAATGTCCTCGTATCAAATAGTATAATGATCGACCCAATAGAAATTGATTGAAATAAATGAATAGTTCCTTTCAATGCCAGAGCAGACAAAATAAATAATGATGAAACAATCAAAATTAATAACAAAATAATTTAATAATGTGCAGTTCAGGAGAGAAATACTTGCAAGATGCAGATACTATCAACTTTTTTTAAATAAATGTACTATAATTTTGGAAAATTGCGATTATAATTCGTCATGCGAATTAGGTTTTTTCGACATTTTATGAAGGTAGTCCGATTTTATTAGATGCCACAATCTGAAACAAATAAGAATCAATGTTAGTCATTCGCATTATTCTTCTAATGTTCAAATTCACTATCACCAACGAGATGTCATAAAGTTTACTAAAACTCTTGTTTTTTCGCTTTATTAACAAAATTACAGATACAATATGACGACTAAAATTTTTCAAAATTCGCGATTATTATTACTTTAGAAATAAAATCAATACATTTAGACATCCACTGAATGACATGCACTAAAATTAGTGTTTGTACTGCTGGGTAAGAAATTACTCTAATTTGATGCCCTAGTCTTTCACTGTTTCTAAAGGTTATAGCAGAATCAGAATAGGAAAATCGCCTACTCGTCCTACAGCATCCGAAGGTAACAAAAAAATATTCCTAAAGACAAACTTATAACTCCCAAACCTCTCCATAAAGGAAGTAAGGCTAAAAAACGTGTTTTTTTAATTTAGTTTTCTTCCAACGAGTCTTTCCATTAGAACGTCTTCTAAAAACCCATGACATTCAGGTTTTAGGTTACAAATAACCATGATTTTTTGCGAGGCACATAACCTCAAAATTAGGCCAGAACAAAATTAATGAAATATTTTAGACAATGTTTTTTCTCGAATTTCGGAAAAAACCGTATTTTTTGGACTTTTCTTGGTGTTCAATGGAGTATACTGCATTTCGGTGGCTCGAAATATCGTTGTTTGTCATATTTTTCCCGCTCTTTATGATAATAGTATTAGTTTTTGAAAAAAGAAACGATGCGCCACCATCATTTCGACCAATAACTGATTTTTTAGACTTCTCAATGGAAATATTATATTTAGGTGGCAAACATATAATTTCTTACATCTTTTTCGTAATCTTTATGAATCGCCAAAAGATTTGAAAAAAATGGTGAGCGTCACACGAATTCCGGCCAAAAACTTTGATGTGTTTATCCGTTTTGTAATGAAGTACTTTTTTTATTTATTATTCATTTGCGAGCGTCAAAAAGTTATAATTTAAGTATACATTTAAAAAACTTTTCAGAACACGTTTCGGCGTAACTATAAGAATAGAATTCGAAATAAAAATATCAACATTGTTTCCTCTTAATTTACCCCATTTTTTTATTATTTCTAATTATTTTTTGTCTACTCCGAGATTCGCCCACTATTTGTATACTAAGGTTTGTGCATTGTTTGTTCATTTTTGTCCAAAATTCGTCTGTTAATCACTGAAAATTCGTCTATAATGGGATGAGAATTGGACGTAATATGACTAAAAAATAGAAAAAAAAAGAAAAAGAAAATAGAAAAGAAAGAAAAAACTAAAAATTAGACATGGACACAGTCTGCGCATTAAAGAGAAAAAAAATAGTTTTTGCCACATTCAGGGTGGGGGAGAAAAAAATCTTATTTGCAGTTTTCACAGTATAAAATTAAGAAAATATAATTTCCTATATCTCATTCATTAAGCCTTCCACGATATAGCAATACACTAATAAAGGTTTCTCTTTCATCGCGAAAAGTGTTTTTGAGGTTTTCTTCTGTAAAATTCTCTCATGGTTTTTTATAGACAGTTTTGTTGTTTTACGAAAGAAGCTATATATTTCGTTTTATCCCTCGGTACATCGAAATCTCACACTTGATCATGTAGATCATTTAACTGTTCTTGATTTACAGTTTTAGGAGCCTTTTTTAATTACATGGTACGCAGTATTCACTACCTGTACTCGAACTGTTCGTCGACATTGAAATCTTTTCGCATTGATACATTTCAGTATCATCTATTAAACTTGACAGTTTATGTTCGACGTCTATTTTTCGACTGGTTTTGTGAGATTTGGATTCAACGACCGAAAAACATCATAGAGTAGACGACGCTCCGTTGACTTGACCTTGATCCTCACCTCATGGGGACGAACTGACCACAAATTCGTTTTCAGCGACCCCAAAAACATCTTAATGTAGTGTTTCAGGACGATTCTATGACTGTTTGCTATTTATGACCTTGATCTGACCTTGATCTTGACCTGATAGGGACAAATTGACTCTGGACTCAAAACATAAAGATATAGTGGTTTGTCATTTCAATTATTGTCTAATTTTGAATTTGTTAGTCACCCACAACATTTCATAATTATTATTGTCATTACACATCATCATCACCCAACAGATGAAGTATCACAAACAAAAGTTGATATAAAAAACATCTGAACGCCTCATCCTACATTATCATGACCCAATATTTACGTAATTTCAAAGTACCCCTGATATTTATCACTTAAAATTAAAAATTTAAATAAAAATTATCAGGTGTCATTAACACTATGTTATTTTTATTTTAAACACATAAAAATAGTGTTGTTGTGATTAATATATTGTGATATAATTTAAAAATTCTAATCGTCAAAAGAAGCAAATAAAATATATAACAATATGAAACTAAGTCCTTAGTGCGTAGTGAAGAAATGTCTAAAAATCTAAAATTCATTTTTTAAGGATACAAGCATCTATCATTGGTAAAATCTACATTATTTTTCACTGATATATAAGATTTTATTAGTGAAAATATTTCTTTTAATGACAACAAAACTTTTTTCTTTTTTTTGTAATTATTTATTATGATCTCTCTCTCTCTCTCTCCCTCTCTCTCTCTCTCTCTCTCTCTCTCTCTCTCTCTCTCTCTCTCTCTGTCTCTACCTCCATTTCTTTCTGTTCGTTTTTCTTTTCTATTTGTTTTTGTTATATTCCAAAATTATCTAAGAATCATAAACAGATTTGCCAAGGTGAGCAAAGAAAGGTTTTTCTCTTTCTTGTGCCTTTTGAATGCGACATTTTTTTGGAGGTTTTTACTTGTCATTCGGATCATATATATATAGATCTTTGGAAAGTATTATAATTAGTACTGAAGACGGCACACAAGAGTCCGAAAGATAGAACAATGAAATATTTTGTATTTATTTATTAACTGGCGATCACAACAGAGTAACTTTATAAGAACGACAAATTTATATGTTTCTTAAAGTACGTAGAATTTAATTTATAAATAAATCAAAATTTTGATTTAATTTTACACGTACATAAATCAACAAAGCTTCAGAAGAATGTCACAGGCAATTCAGCATCAGTGACATAAAAAAAAACTCGAAATTAAAACTTAACGACATTTAATTACGCTTGTATGCAAAACCTTGAAGGTACAAATTGGTTTTCAGAAAAATTAAAATTGATTTACGTTGAACGAAACGTGCAACTCCACATATGGGAGGTTTCGTTACAAATTGAAGAAATAATATTATAACCCACGTTTAGGTGCACGCGAAGTTCTGAAAGTGCTAAAAATTGATTATCTTGCTTGTTTGGTCGATGATGGCATTGAAAACTGATGTAAATAAAATTTCTTGGTTTTACAAGTTTTGACCTCAATATTATTCGTATATTTTTGGTGTAGATAAATAAGTTTTAATGAGCAGTAACTTTTGGTCGTTTGTGTATTTTTATTTGGACAGAAAACTCATTAAAGATTCAAATGTTAATTAATGCATTCGATGTGAATTATTAATTATTATCACGAACTCTAATTGCTTTTCTTCTTTTTTTTGTTTTTCATTTTGCTTTGTTTTGTCTGGAACTAATAATAACTAAAAGAAAACAGTTTTGAGGCTTTGACTAAAGTGAATCTTAATAATTAATTGTTGTGTTTTCTTATTTATAAAAACTGCATGATAATGTTGCATGAGGAGGTTTTTTCATTAAATGACATTTATTTATAATTCGAACGTTTTGTTACCGGAAGAGAAACGTAAATTTCAATTGAATAATTACATTAAAAAATCAGTAAAAACAAAATTCCAATTCTAATTTATATTGATTTATCAAAATCATTGGCTCAGTCGAATTGAAATATATCCTCGGATTCGTCATTGGTTACTCAAAAATAACAAATTATTTCAAACTTTTACCATTATTACATTTTCTTAAACTTTTTAATTTTGTAAAGCTGAGAAAGTGAAGTGTGTTAAAGTTCGTTGCTCATGTACTAATAGTTTGGTATTAATCGTGGAAATTTAAAAATTGTAATTTGTAGTTAATGTGTGTAGATTTTTTATCTTCATATTCATAGTAAAAAATTAAAAGTTGTTGAGTTAGAAAAGGAGTAATGCATTTTAATAACAAACATTTTTCTAAAATATTATAAATATTTAAAATTTAACATTTAATTTATCAGAAAATTTTAAATATGTTATTATAAATTTATTATTCACGACACTGCTTTAATTAACTTATTACATAAAAATAATACTATTTATTATTCACACAACATAATTAAAGTATATTAATTGAATTTTATGAATTTTATTATAAATGTTATTTTAGACTTTTTCATTTTGACATCAAAACATATGTTACTCTATCGTCGCACTTTAACTAATTGATTACACTAAGATAAATATATTTTATTAAATCAAATTTAATAATAAAGCAAATTTATAAATAGCCAAATGATTAATGTAGTATAAATAGTAAACGTTGATATTTGTAAATATGTTGGCATGTTTTGGAAGAAAGGTCTTCAAATATGAAATAGGTTAATTGTGGGTTAATTATTTCATATTATTATCAATTTTCACACTTTATAATCAGTATTGAATTGATTTATTCAATGTTATAGGACTATCTAGATATCGTGGTTTTAAATTTTGTTTTTATTTACGAGATCGTCTTTTTATGGTGATTTAGAAGACTTTCAATATTCATAATAATTTTTCTAACCTCTATTAAATTGCCTTGAAGATACGTTTTTTTGTCTTCTTTCAAATTTGAATTTGTATAATCCAACTGGACTTTCCAATATATGCATTATGGAATAATCGTCAGACTAGGCAAGAAAAAATCGAAAATCTAATAAACCATACAAATATGGAGTTCATGTTTTTTTTATTTAATTTCATACTATTTGTTATTATATTATTTTATTAAAATCTGCATCATTTCTTGACTTTTGCTCTCTTTCTACAACAATGTATATATATGGAATGCGATCATATGTAAATTTTATTATATATTTCTCTCTTTATCTTTTTCCATTATTTATATGTTACGATTGTTAGTTCTAAGGTTATTTTGTATTTATTTTTTAAGGTCAGTCTGTAAAACAACTTTCGCTGTGGCTCGCATTTTGATATTATCAATACAAACATAATTATTATTATGTAATTCATTTGCAGTTGCCTCTTTATTAATAAAAAATTTACCACTTTATAAAAATTCTAAATTTCTGAAACTGTGAATTTTTATAAACTGTAAATCAACTCAAATAAAAAATATTGCATTTTAAAACTTGCCGCGTCTTAATTGATAAATAACTGACGTTAAATTATTACTTCCATACTATCCACAATATTAGGTATAATTAGGTAAAACCAAAACGCTTCAAAAACAAGACATATCCCGGTAATCAAATGCCCTATAATAAAAATCCTGACATTAAAAAACCCTGCCCTTTAAAAACTGCAGATTTGTTTTGAACTCGTTTTTTCAATTTTCGGATTTTTTGGAGGTTTTTTAAGTATTTTAATGTCGAGTTTTTTAATGTCGATTTTTTTAATTGTCAGATTTTTTAATGTGTAGTTTTTTACATTTTTTTGAAGTACTGTACAGTTTTTCTATATTACAAAACCTCGATTTCCCAGATATCCGTTGAAAATTCTTAGATTATATAATGTAATTCAGCTACATCCTAAAAAAAATACTTCTCTTACAAACAGAGAAATAATTTGCATACAGGTAGTAAGTTATATTTCTTGAAAGAAGTAAACAAATCATTTAAACACAGTCTTTAAACAAATAATTTATTCGTCAAAGAAATGATATATTTAGATTTAGAAAATGGTAAGACTCGATATCAATCAATATCCTGACAACAATTTATTCATCAAAACAAAATCTACTTGATTCAAAGTAAATGGTGAATATTCTTTCGAATAAATATTTTGTTGCCACTATTAAAAAAATAAATTTACTTGAATTCAGTAAAATTTTATTAAAACAGCATTTTTTCAGTGTTATACCATTCAAATTCTTCTACAGTTTTTATTTTAAGAATATTTTCAGCAATTTTTTGTTTCTTTTTTTAAATATAGCGTTTGTCAAGTTTTGGTACACGATCTGTCATTTTATCATATACAATTTTTAAGGAGAGCTTGGATAAAATACAATCCAAAAAACAACCCTTTCCAGTTTATTTTTGCTATTATATATACTATAATTTTAAGATGAAGAGGAAAATAATTGGTGAAGGGGAACTAAAATTATATTGATTTTATGTTGTTTTTTTTTAGGTTAAAATAACGATTAATGAAATATTGTTTTAAAAGATATATTTTAACATAAAAATATTCTTTCTTTAATAGCCTACTTATTTTAATAAATAAAATTTTAAAAAATTTCGAAATATATCATAAATAATAAAAAGTAAGATTATCTATAACTATGTATGTATGTATATGTATGTATGTATGTCTTTATTATACCATGACTAATTAGTATTGTGGTAATATACAATGTTACAATGTTAACAAAATTACAATGTCTTGTCCTTTCATTACAATTATTTAATTATATTTCTGAATAATTATAATTCTTTAAATAAAAAAGTACCATATAATGTATCAAAAATAACCATATAAATTAAGATATTTTTTACAAGGATTAATGTATATTTACTAACACTTGCAATCGCTCACAGACTTTATTCTAAAATTATTACGATATAATTACTATCTTCTCTGAAAATTATATCCTTAGTCGATAATCGAACCAGTTTTAGATTACTTGTGAAAGCAGGCTTCTCGTATGTAACTGGATGAAATTCTTCGTGATAATGTGAACTTTTTTCATAAAACTTACTAATATTTCAACATTCTCTATAGTAAAAATTACCGTACTAACTATCTACAGATTAGCCTCTCTTAAACTATGGTATAATTCTAAAAAAAACTTTTCTAATAACATATAACGAGTTAAATAATTTTTATCTTAGTATTCATAGTTAAACTAAGGCTGTTTTAGAATCTGGAAGTTCAATTTTAATACATTTTGTACAATATGATTTTATTTTGTAAAACCACTCATTTAATTAAACTTCTCTTATTACAAAAAAACAAATGAAACCTTGGATGGTCGTACTAACTAATTTTAGTGATAATTTATAAAAAATTCAATCGCTGATTTTAGATTAGTCTACTTTTAGAATATTAAACAGTAGTAATTTAATAAATGTTAAAATTGGAACTAAACATTTTAAATAAACATTAAATATTCAGCATTTATGGAGCAAAAAAAAAGTATTGGTGTCCGACTAAGAAACGTTTTGATATACATGCAATTTGACGCGTTTTGAACGTTCATTCAAACAGATATGCAATCGTGTAAAAACGCTTAACTACGTATTATTGAATTTTTACGAAATTTATTAATTTAATTATCAATATAACGACCTTAAAATCCATTTAATCAATAGACCATTTTCGAGAGATTTTAAACGTCTTTTTTACGTCTGTCATCTTAAACTAATATGATTTTATGTATTAATGGAGCTTTTTTAAAAAAATTAAAAAATAATTAATTTTGTATTATTTACAAGTGCACAGTAATCATCATAATTTTTCATTCTATAACCTAAATAACAATTAAAATGTGAGTAAAATACACCTGAAAAAAGTGTGTATTTAACGTTTTATAAACGTATTTGTTGAACTTATATTAAATAAATTTGTAAATACATAAATAGAACTATTCGTTTAGCATATTTCATCGTCTATATTTATATAAAGTATTCGATTTTTTGTAATTGAAAAGTTCGCCGCTAGTTGTCGTCACTGCATATAAGAGATTCATTTTCTCTTTCGCAACAGAAATGGCATTTCGTTTGATATAAGCAAAACACTTGACATAGATCGGTTACTACGGGTTTTTCATAAATTATAAATGGTAGTTTATTGTTAATTTGAAATGAATAGTTTGAAAAGAAGAAAATATATTTTCTCTAGAAAATACTATGATCGTGCTACCATTAAACAAAGGTGCTTAATAGCTTAGTACATTCTTTACTTATTAATCATTTTTTTCAAGTTTGTAACGCATTTTTTGCATCATCATTTTGATTTCCTGATAGTCCGACTTAATTTGTACAATCGGAAGTAGAATTACAATTTAGTATGTAGCTGGGACTATACTACTGATGATCGGACTATCCTGCGCTAGTCGGTACAAGGCCTCGTCAAATGTCCTCCACCAATTCCGCATCTTTTTGGAACACCAATAGCAGACTTCGAAACAGCCAACGAATGACAATAGAGAACAGTGGAGGCGCGCAGTTTCGCGTTTCACGTCGAACAAACAAGACGTCTTTATTCGATACCGGTCTTCCATTGCGCAGGTTCAATTCACCTACTGCGCAGATACACGTGGGACAGTTATTTTTTTAATTCAATCATTTTTTGTGAACAATTTTTTGTTAATTCACCGAAAAATTTCTAAAATCCAAGGATTTTGAAGAAATTGATGGTGATATTTTTGTCGTGTTTGACAGTTTTTAGTGAACGTCAATTTGTGTCATTTTGTACGTGGAATATCGATCGTGCTATAAGTTACATTCGACAATCGATCGTCGTTTCCTGTGGAAAGCAAGTGGCAACGCCAGTCAGGGATCTTTTATGTGAGCCATTTGTATAAAACTACTTTTCCCTTCCAATTTTCAAAGAGAATTATTTTTATTTGTTAAATAATTGCGAAGTTTTTTTTAAAGTGGGTTAACGACGTCTTGGAGTCTATGTTTTCGTTTCGGTATTGATTTTACGTCGGAATCTCGCATTGTGCATGGAGGAAAATCTGAAAATAATTACGATGACAATGGGAAATATTTTGTCTTGATTTTCAAAGAATTTTGAAACAAATGTTTCTTACTGTCAGTTAACGATGAAATATTTATTTTATTGTAGTTTTATAGCATCAAATTTATTTGTATCCAGTAAGATTCATTTAAAAAGTTTTATTCTATCCCAAAAACTTTCAGGATTGTAAAACCTTGAACTACTTCTTCAACTTTCGATGTAACGAAAACGTCATGTTTAAAAATTGCTTTTTGTCACTCGAAATAGACATTAATCACGAATCTTTATGTAATTATGTTCTCGTTATGCTATTTTCGAAAAGTTGAATTTGAATAATTTGTGAGATTCAACATGCAAAAACATTTAAACTTATTTTTAAATAATTATTAATGAATGTAATTAGAAACTACCTTTAAAAAGTTTATTACAATCTAAATAAATAATTATACTATACTAGAGCTTTCAACCGGCAATAGAGAGGTCCCAGGTTCAAATCCCGGCGCATCGAATTTTTTTTCAGAAATAAAAATAATATAAAAAATCGTAAAAAAATTCTAACAAATGCAAACTATTCTGAATTGTAATAGTTCTTAAATACAAATTTATTATATAAAATAATTAATTAAAATAACAGGAAATACAAGTTTTTAGATTACTGGAGTAATTATTTCGTTCTATGTAGCAATTTTCGATTATGGTTTTTCTCTTACATTTATGTAATTTTTCCGGTCAGTTCATCAAAATATTTATGGAAATTATCCTGAAGCTGTATATCAATATGTCGGTGCTGATATATATTACGTTGCCTCTACTCCATGCGAAAGGAAATATGAATAATAAATAATGCGAAGATTTATGATCCACTCGTAAAACAAGTTTCGATATACTTTCACGTTTGGATTTAGACTTCTTTTCCGGGTGGAGTCTGCGTTTAAATTTAATCTTTGCAAACGAAAAAAAGGACGAATTGTTAAGGAGATTAAATTTCACCGTAATTTTTTCTTTCCTGTCACACTTTCATTTCTTTACACTATTGTCTTTTTAAAACTGGACCGCTTCGAAAAATTCAATGATTTAATGTTAAAATTGGAATTTTTCTGGTTCATCACTGAACAAATTGATGATTGCATGGGAATTCTTGTGTACGGAACAACCGTAAGTGATGCCGGCATTGACATTTATCGTGCAATAACACGTATTATAACATTTAATCGATATTTTTCATTGATTTCACTCCCATTTATAAGAAAACTTCTTTCCATGTATTTGAATTCCAAAAATGATTTTATCGTGTGTTTACAAAATTTGCGAATGATACTCTACAGTTTTGAGTCAAGTAAAATAGTCAAACAAAATGATAAGGGTTACGAAAAAAGAACTAAGCCTCCGAAGCAAAAGATATAAATATGAGATTACTTGCGATCACGCACAAAGGCATTTGTATTTTGGGAAAGCTTTTCTGAATCACTGTTAAAACGTTTATATATTTACTCTTTACAAACACAGGTGTTTTTAAAAGCATTACGCGTATTTAATGACTGTGTATTCGCATTACAAAAGAATCAATGTAAGAAATGAGAGTCAACAATAACATTACTGTTGTATTTTTAACAGATATTTTTATGTAAAACGTTTCATTTCCTTTGAAGTAGGATTTTGTTCCACAATAAACAAACATAATGACTCAAAATTCAACAATTACAGTTCTCAATATGACTATTTCAAAAACGAAACGCCATTGCAACGTCTCCTAAATATCCATTTTAAAATATTAAACACTTTAAAGTGTTTGTATTTAAAACGTTTCGGCTAATTCCAAAAGTTTCTTTGTTAATATCTCAATAAACCAGAAAGTAATACGGAATCTATATTTTTGCATTCTGTTTCTATCTAGTGGCGTTTTGGTTTTCCGAGATTCTTATTCGAATTCATACTATTTTGTACGACCTGTCATTCCAGAATTGAATTCATTCGATCTTGTATGATACCGTATTTAACGCATTCAGAAAATTTTTCACATTATTATTTGTTTTCAGATCATTCGATAAATCCAAGTAATCGTTTCTTTGAGGTTATGTGCGTTTATGTATCGCGTATAATATCGTATACACTCGCATTCCTATAACTGAAAGAGCAGGAAAGAAACAGACTTATTTCGTACTGCAAAAACAGCTGTCTTGTTTTGAGACACTTTCGTCTTCACTTTTAAGTCGTTTTTGGGTGTCTTACAGTAATACATTATAAATGACTTCTTTTGAGACGCTAGAAGTGTCTTTAATCGCAATCTGAATGTGTTGCTCGATAGTGGATACATAACCCAAAAGTGTTTGTTATTTATGCGATGTGTGTTCTTTCACTTTTAATATGATTTTTTTGCATCTTTTATTTATGCAACAGTGCATAATTTTTTCGCCCATATCAGATTTACGAACACAATGAAACACATCAACCGAAACACCACACATCAACGGAAAGGTCATGTAGCTTTTATCAAGACATCGCTTAGAGAATCGAGTCAGCAGTTGCCGAATATTCACAAAGATCCTGGAATCAGCAATGTATCTTCGATTTGCAAGTGTCTCAAAACACAAATGCCTTAAATTAACTAAAACGACTTAAATGTAGAAACTTTTACCGTCTTCATTATACGTCTTATTGTTAGTTAGAAGACACAAAAATGTCTAATTCACGATTGATAGACGCAAATAATGTCTCAAGTCTGGAGACACTTTGCAACGAAGACACATATATTAATGTGTCTAATGTCTTAGAAGTTAGGTTACTAAGACTTTTGGACGACACGGGTTTTTGCAGTGAGTACGGTCGAAATTTTATTTCTACAAGTCCTGCAGAGGACCCTTTAATGATTTATGAAATAGCTGCCCATACTTGCACCAAAAAATAATGCCGAAAATTGTTTCAATAGTCCAACTATTATTACAGATATTCCAAATGACGAAAAGTGAATTGTAATATTAGGGATTAATTGAATTTATGGTGTTTTTTCCATCATGTAATTTATATTTGACAAATCGGAAATCAAGTTCTAAAAATCCAATATAGCGGATTCAACACGCGTCGGAGAGACCATGTCTTACCCGATAAATTAAAAAGACTTTGATGATTTTAACGGAAATTTAGAATTGTTGTATTTTCAATATGATAAATCCCAAAGTAACATAAAATTTAAACTCAGTTGACAGCTGTCAAACCAATTCATTTTACTAAACAATGAAAAATTCTGTTCAAAAATTACATTTATTCGGTTTTGAGACTCAACAATCACGAATTTGATGTTGATTTTAACTATTATAGTTGACTGACACTTTGAGTGAAAATAACTGCCATTTTTTCCAAAAACAATAAATTCTCACCAAAGTGACACCTGGCTAGGTTTTGAGACTCGATGATTACGAATTTGAAGTCAAATTTTAACTTTGACCGTTAATATATCTATGTAATATATTAGCAGTATATGGCTATTTTTTGAAAAGTGACAGCTAGTTTGACTGCAATCAACCGTCAAAATTTAAATCTGACATCAAATTCGTGATGACCAAGTCTGAACCAAATGAACATCATTTTCTGGAAGAATATCTAATCTTGTAGGAAAATGACAGTTAGTTTGACAGCTGTCAACTGTCAAAATTTAAATTTAGCATCAAATTCGTGTTTAGCAAGTCTTAAAATTGAATTAGTGTCATTTTTTGGAAGAATGTCTACATTTTTAGGAATGTAGAAGCTAGTTTGACAGCTGTCAACAGTCAAAATTTAAATTTGATATCAAATTTGCATTTAGCAAGTCTAAAATCCTAATAATCTCACTTTTAGAAAGATTGTCTAATTTTTTTAGGAAAGTGACGGTTATTTTGACAGCTGTCAAGAGTCAATATTAAAATTTGACATCAAATTCGTGACTATAATGACAGCTTTTAGAGGTTAGGAAACCTTTAGATGGTAAAAAAAAATTCCTCTTGTAATCTTGAACAAACGTATGCACTTTGGTTGAAACGTAAAACCTGGAATAGCATCCATTACAATTTTAAAATAAAAAACATTCATAAAAAAAGGAAAGTTCAAATTTTCCTTCCTTAATATTTATAAGGTGTCATTTTGGATTCAGAAAATATTTAAATACCATTCTTACTACACCAATCGCAAGAGCGAACTAAAAAATGGCAAAGTAAGTTAATTATAATTCGCTAAAATAAAATTCTGTAAAAAAATAACAACAAATACAAATTATTCTAAATTGTACCTACGAGTTTTAAATCTACATTTATTTATTACATGTTTTAAAATAATTAATCGTCACAATTAAATAAAATAACAAGAAATATAAGTTTTTTTTATTGTTGGTATAATTATTTGGTTTTGATTTTTGATTTTGGTTCTTTTCTTATTACATTTTTGCAATTTTGTCGGCCAGTTCATCAAAATGGCTTCATTTTCCTCATGAGAATGAAGCTGGAAAATCAACAAAAAATCGTGTATCTGTAGGACTTACTGCGGTACAGCAAATTTCGACTACAATTAATTCTTGAATATTTTGGAATTGGTTTCATTTTTCGTTTGCCATTTATAATCAATTCAATAGCAATTATAATGAATAGATATTCCACAATAATAATAAAAAATGTGCTATAATTTATACTCCTAAACAGTGTTAATACCCTCATTATTTCATTATATGTATCGTTCTTCAGTTGGCATATGTCACGCGAGTAATTTTTTTCATTAGTGCTCCACCTAGTGTCTGCAGAAGAAAATTACTTCAAAAAATGTTCCTGATTAATATTTTAACCAGACATAACCCTCACAGGACATAACATTATGACAAGATAACAATATTTAAACGAAACATTTTTTATAAAAATTGTTCTTGTAACGTACCTTAACATGTAATTAATTTAATTTAAAAGTGTAATTAAGTAATAAACTATGAAACATACTTTAAGGCTAATGGAAAATGGTGAAAGAGGAGAGAACTTTTAATATTACAATCTCAGTCATATTAACTTTATGTTAACAGTACAATAACGTTATCATTTATATAAACTGACTTGGTTACTTTTATCGCCACCAGGTGTTATCGCAACTTTTGGAGCTCTGTTAGGTTCCCGGTATTGAAATGCCATATTTTTTCTATTGTAAGATAAGGTACACTTAAATATTGTATGATTTATACTTTGTTATTCTTTTTTTAATGGGCTGAGTTTATAATTTTATATATAAATGTATATAAACGCAAAATATTATTCTGTAACCTGCATATAATAAGTTTGGTCAATGATCTCGTGTTACCGTAACGTTTGCGTGAGGTTATGTGAAAGCTGGTAATTAATTAAATTAGTCATCACTTTTAAATAAAGAGTAAAAAACAAATTCATTAATCAAGTACAACTAATAAGAGACATTTTATATTTAAATAGCATATTACTAACATTAATTAGTAACAAATAAATCAATAAATTCTTTTTAGTAAAATTTTTTTAGTAATTGTTTACTCTTAGTAAAAACCTATTAGTAAAAATGATTACTTATTCAGTTAGTGGCCTACTTCCGGTTTATTTGAAATGTCCAAAACTTTTAGTAAAGTTTCTACTTTAGGAAAAAGTTTGATGTCACAACATCATAAATAAATATTTAAAATGTCCATTACAAAAACTTTCTATATTTCACAACATAAAAACGAAAAATCTCCAATTATAATGAAAAACATTTGCTAAAAATTGACTGATGAAAATCTCCATTTTTTTTAACTGCTAAAATGCATTGTTCTTGATACGAGAATGAAACAAAGGCTGAAAAAATTTATAGTTTTCGTTATGCAAACAAAACACCCACCTTTCCCTTCATTTAGCAAGAATTTCATTTCACAATGCGAATTTCCTTTTCTTTATACTCGTCAATTGCAATCGAGTTGATGTAATATCATTCAGTCAGTTACACGATCGAAGTTCGTGAACGAAACTCTTCAAGGCTTTATTCAACGAAGCCGGAAAAGGTGTGACAAATTGATGTTGATTTTTCTATCATTGTCTATTGTACGGGCCATTTACCAAACGATGATTAGTCGAACATTGGTCGCAAGATAATTCAGTTTTATGTAGGAAATACGAAACTGGACAAATTTAGGTGCGTATAAACAAACCATCCGGAAAATGAAAGTTTTTATGGTGACATTATGACATTTAAATGTCAGTAGAATTCAACATTAATCTTACAAATTAATTCACTTGTTACAAATCCTTTTCGTCGTACGAGGTTGTAAAATCCAATTGAGCGCCCTATTTTAGGGAGCAAAATCGCGTTTTGCTTCCTCGTAGATAACAAATTCTGGCAGCCAGTGGGCATAACATTTTTTTTCCCACCATGAGCGTAAAATACTAATGTTGCTCCCTATATTGATGGAGCAAAATAGTACTTTCTCTCCCTAGGGAGCAAAATGTTATAGAGGGAGCAAAATAGCTGTTTTGCTGCCGCAGTATAGGTAGCAAAAATAGTATTATTTTGCGCTTAGAGTGTGAAAAAATAGTATGCGCACCTATTTTACTCCCTGGTTTCAAAATATATAATTACGCTCTTGTAACAAAAATAAATATTTTTCGACCATGCATATTTATCTAGAATAAATTCCAGACAGCGGACATAAAAAAATAATTCAGAATGAACTCGCAGTGTACTCAGAAGCGTCATGTTATGAGGTTTTTCTAAACTTGATGAAGAGAAGACATGATGCGTCTGATTTCTTTTAGAACACATTCGGCGGTCATCCTGAACTCATTTTTATTTTGTTATAATATAATATAATTAACTCTCAAAATTCAGAGTTATTATATAATTATTTTTTTAATCGTTAGATGGAAATGACTATTATCTACTCAGAAATTTAGAAATGGTTTTTACTATTAATTTTCAAGTACTTTTTACTGTTTCTATACATTACGCGATAAAAGGAAAAATGTGTTTCTTAACTTTACAAATGACGCGACTAAGAATAAATCAATATTATTTCTACATAACACGAAATATTGTTTGGATTTTGAAGAACATCGAAAATTGCAATTTTATTGTTTCTGAATTTATTTTTAAAGATGATAAGATTATTGTGACTAACCTGACTAACTTTCCGTTGACTGATTTAATTTAATAGAATAAATTAAAAGTTTCCATCAATACAGCAATTGTACCTCTTGAAATGAAACATTTTGTTTATTGTTGTTAAATATTAAATTAGTGTTATTAAGGGTGTTAATCAGCCATTTATAATTTTGTCAAATAATTGATTTTTCTTTTAAATGTAATATTTATAAATATATTAATATGAATTAGCTTTATAACATTTCTCAAATTGTAATTTGTAATCACAGTCATGTTAAGATAATGAAATTGAAAAAGTAAAAATGGAATTCATACAAAATTTCAAGAAAATATGAAATGGTTTAGAAAATCCTCGGAAATGATATATCACAAAAAAAGAAACTTAAAAAATCTTATACTTTATGAGAAGTTCAAGGTATGGTATAACTTAAAATTACAAACATGTACTGGAAATCATACACTCTTAAAACGTCCTTTTGCATAACACTCTTTAAATTATCAATTGAAATCATGATGTAAAAAGTCGATCCGGATATCTCGAATCATCTCGAGCAAAATTTATATTTCAAAAACAATTAATTAATCGTCAAAGGTGAGATAAATCTTGATATAAGAAATTTGTGGTACTAGAAGTCATGACACGTTTTTAATAGAAGTATATCTTGTAAAGAATAGAGTAAATCATAAGACAGAATACAATCATACTGCAAAGTTCATAAATTGATACAAATCATTGTTACGAAAATCAAATATAAATGAAAATCCTGCATGTGAGAGTTCTTAGAATTCAATAAAGTTATAATTTATTGTAAACATACTTAATTAAATAAAATGAACTTAAAATGATAATTAAACTGCATAAGTGATCATAACAAAATCAACACAAAGATCAGTAGACAAGACGTGGTTTAGACCAAAATGACAGAGAAGTCATACTTGGACTTCTAATCATGAAATAGTACAAATAATTATTACGGAAATCAGTAATAAAAAGAAAAGTTGCATCGTACAGTTCATTGCATTCACTAAAGTCAGAAATCATTCCTAATAAAAGCGAAATCTTCTAAAGACTAGAATAATCATTAGTCGTTACAAAATCCTAAATTAATAAAAAAATAAAGTCCTTAGTAGTCCGTGCCATTAAAGTTCATTCAACACGTAATTAAGAAGTCATCAAAAATACAGTAGTCCCGGTATATTTGCCCGCTCGGTTCCTCACCCCCCCCCCCCCCCCCCCGTCTCGTTCTATTTACCAAAGGAAGGGGAGGATCTCTTCTCCCACTCCCCTCAGTCACTGTAGGGGCCGCAGCCCGCAAGGTGGGGGAGAAAAAGTGCGATGGCAGGTAAATATAACGAGATGGAACCAGGCAAATATGCTGCGACATAAATATAGCAACATGCAATTATACCGGGACTCTACTGTAGAATTTTACTCTATTTAAAAGAAATATAAATTTGCGCAACTCATTATTACAAAAATCAACAAAAACCATTACAGAGTTCTTAAACGTTCCAGAAAGTAATGAATCGTCCCCAACAAAATGCGAAACTTCTACAAAAACCATAAAGTTTTTAAATAAAAATCATTGCACTGTTGAAATCATAATTTATTGAAATCTATAAAAAGTTGTCAGAAACCCCGGAGGTGATGATCATCCCGAACATTCAAATCAATGGAATAAAAAAACTTCTAAATAATCTGGTAATCGTCAGACGTTACAAAACCCAAATAGACTCTTCAAAATAACCACAAAAAATTAACCAACGAAGTTATACAAATAATCATACACATGGGAAAAATCACTCAAAACTTTATTTACTTATGTTATTGTGAAGGAAATGAATGGAATTTTCTCGGATGCGGTGAATCATATGAAATGTGTCGAATTTTCTGGAATTTCATGAATCATGACTAGCAACATAAAAAAAAAACAAATCTTCGGATCGATGGAAAAAAATCACACAAATAACACAGGTCAACAAAATTTTTACCCAGAAATCAAATTATACTTTTCGGAAGGCTTTCGTTACGCCGGATTCAAATCTGACCACGGAATTGTTCTACCACGTCAATATTTTGAAATATTTTAACGTGAGTGTGCAAAGAAAATTTTTTACAATTTTCGGTAAGTTTTTGTGACGAAAAAAAATGTTTGTTCACAATTGGGCAAAAACAAGACCAAAGTGCATTCATCAGAAACCTGAGTACACTCATTCCGAAGGTTTCCAATGTGCTGGGTATAAATCTGGTTGCAGAATTGCGCTATCACGTCAAGATTTCGAGATATCCTAACCTAAAACTGCAAATAACAAAAGTCACAATTGTGTCCGGACAAAAATTTGAATAACACGATGAAAAAGAATGGTATAGGAATGTCTAAAAAGTTTTAAGCTGATAACTAGCTATTTAATCTAGTTTTTGTGAAATTGCGAACAAAAAATTTTGTTTCGACGCAAAAACTTACTGCAAATGCACAAAAACGGTGTTTCTTACGCATTTGGATTAGGATATCTCAGAATATTGAGGTGATAGAACAATTTTGTGGTTAGATTTAGGTGCAGCGCATCAAAAAACCTAGGACAAATATAGTCTAGTTTCTGAGTATGGAGGTAGGCCACATTTTGCAAATCATACACAATTTCATATACATGTTACTGCAAACAAAAATGTAAATAACGAAGACCAATATAAAATCATCAGTAACATGTTCGGCTTCACGTCTTTATTTCACGTGACAACTAATCACACGACAAAATAGAACACGACAATTGATCGCACGACAAAATATCACATGGACAAATAACCATAAACAAAAATATCTCTGCGACAAAAAACCAGTCCAAAAAAAATATAAACGGAAATTCATGTCAGTCTTTTGTCATTTTGGCGTTAGGAGATTTTGGCCCCCCTGGTTTGGCGCCGGATGTTTTGGCATCAGACTATTTGACTGTGGTTATTGTCGCGAGAATTATTATAGATACAAATTCGTATACTAAAATGGGAGAGACAAGGAAATGGCAACGTGATAAAACTAACCTAACCTAACAACTCAAAATTCTGTCCATCCCTAATAATGCCTAAAAGCATATGCGTGCCCCAAAACTAACCTAACCAAACCAGTCAGAACTCCGCAGATACACAGTTCTGACTGGTTAGGTTAGGTAACTATTGTGACGTTGACATTTCTTCGCTTACCCCACCCATTTCACTATGCGAATTTTGATCTACATAAAATAATTCTCTCCACAAAAACCAGGGTCAAATAGAGTAGCGCTAAAACGGAGGAGCCAAAACATCCGGCGCCAAAACAGCGGGGCCAAAAAGACCTGGCGCCAATACGGCGGCGATAAAAGACTAACATGAATTTCCGTTTGTAATGTTCAATTTTTTATTGGAGTGGATTTTTGTCGCAGTGATATTTTTCATTATGGTTATTTGTCCACGGGATATTTTATCGTGTGGGTAGTTGTCACGTGAAATAAAGACGTGGGGCCAAATAATCATGTCAAGAAACATGCACCGTTCCATTCTACTGCATACGACAGGAATAGATTTTTTATTCATGTTAGATCCCAAATAATGCAGTCCTGGAAATAATTGAGTATAAAACAAAAAAACCATAAAAATAATCATATATGTGGTCAAAATCATGCCCAACTTCACAACTGGTCAGTCTGTAAAGCAGCTCTAGCTGTGGCTCGCCTTTTGGTTAAAGAAGAAATTTATGTACCACTTTGTGCCAATAAAGACAAATTATTATTATTATTATATATGCTTCTGAATACTAAATTTGTCTTTCTTGATCATACAAATAATCATGTACATTGTACCAAACACAAAATGAATCGATTTTTCTTGAATTTGAAGAATCATAATGAACAACGTAAAATCTACGGATTAATGACGTTGGCATCCAACTAATCAACAAAATCATACAACTAATCGTGTAAATTGGAAAAATCAACTACAACTTCATATAATTTTTACTGCCAAACGTATGGAATTTTCATGACATGACTCATCACGAACAATGCAAAATCTTTGGAATATTCGAGTGCCTAAACCAAAAAAATCATAAAATAATCATAAATGCTGAATTTTTAGATGCTACTGCATAAGAATTGAATCGAATTTTCTGGAAGTTCCTTAAAATCTTGACTTTTACTGAACGGACTCTCATAAACCTGTACTGGCAAAATGCAAACCGCTTAATAATGATACTAAGCGACTAAGCGAAGCGTCGTAAAGTAAAAATGAAAGTAACATATTTTTACGCCACGTTTTCGCACAGGTTCGCGATCAAGAGCGATCGGCTAGTCGATGAGTCACCTCGGTTCTCCACGAATGTACCAATACCGCTATATAGTCTGACTCTTTCTTTTTTCTCCATCTGTCTTTTTCCCAGTCTGTTCCTGTCTCTGTCCTGCTCATTCTTACATCAGGTTTTTCTGTCCTTCAATAAGTCCGTGCACGGCTCTCACCATTCCCCTACCTCCAGAATTTTTGTTGCCGTTGCCTTGCTGGCGTCTTGGCGCCTAGTCTCGTGTTCTCCAGTTCGCCATTCGGTCGCAGGCGCATAACAATAGAAAATATTAACGTCATTACGCCGTGACAGCCTCATGATTTTTTCGACAATGACAAAGTGACAAAGTGCCTCTCCGGAAACTCAAAAGTCTCATTTCGATCTGATCAAAAATACACGGAAGTGCAACGATTGCGATCGAGACTTCAGTAAGAAATTATGTAATTTTAATGATTTTACTCGTAAGACACCTGAAAATCATGTTTCCGCGATGAGTGTACAGAAAATCCGGTGTCTGAGCTTTTCTTTATGTTTTAAAACGATTCACAAGTTACGGTTCCAGGTAGAGTCTTGAATAGATTGTGATGAAATTTACTGGTGATCTGGATTCTAGGAATTATAAATTGAAAACAAAAAAAAATTGTACGGGAAGTTTTAGAAGGTGACACATTAAATGCAGTTCAAAAATAACTTTATAAATAGTGTTCTCATGGATTGGTGGAAAAAAAAATCAGAATTTTCTAACGTCTTATTTATAATTTTTATATGGACCAATTTTCAAAAATTGTTTGAAACATTTCGGCAGCGATGTAAAACATCTACATCAAAATTTTTACAATTTTTGAGGTTACCTGCAGAATGCCCCTTTTTTTTACCCCTACAATTTGCACCATTTTTCTTCTCTCAATTTCCACGTGCTTCGCTGGAAAAACTTGAATCTCCTAAATTAATTGAAGATACTTGCAAAATATCGTTTCTTAACAGCTTCAAATATCCATCAATGAAGATGTTAAAAGTGACATTTTTTTATGGCGTTTATGGGTAACGATATTAGTAAAACAAGATACATTATAAGTTCGATTATCAACGGTAATATTCGGCCATTGTCGTTTGAGCTAACCTAACCTATTACTGTCCTGATTTCAAACGTTTCAAAATTCTGTTTAAAACCCATTAATTAGTCATTTACTAGTATTCACGAGTGAATGAAGATATTGAGTTAATTTAACATAATACAGTAGAGTCCCGGTATATTTTCCCGCTCGGTTCCTCGAATTCCCCTCCCGTCTCCTTATATTTGTCAAAATAAGGGGAGCCCGCTTCTCCCACTCTCCTCAGTCGCGTTAAGTTCGTGACGTCACAGCAGGCCCTTGTTGAGGCCCCAGCGCGCAAGATGGGGGAAAAAGAGAGCGGCGACAGACAAATATAACGAGACGGAACTGGTCAAATATTCTGGGACGTAAATATAGCGAAACGCAAATATACCGGTACTCTACGGTAGTGTATTATACACCTTTAAAAATAAATAAAGTGGTTTTCGCATATTTTGGCCCATGATTTTTTGGTCAGGATATTTTGGGCCAATGGCAATTGTCGTGACAATAAACAACTTATAATAATCCGAAGCTCCAAACATAATATGAAACAGGCAGTAGCAAACAATGTAGCAATAATGCACACCTCAGAATGACTGCAATATTTTTTCCTAAAGTCTTAAAATACAAGTGAAATCTTAGCTTTTACGAGTAGCGTGCAAAAGATATCGTCCTTCGGCTATACTGTTACGGGAAACGATTAATGTTTTTATAGACACGTTGAGGACATGTATTCGATTTCGATCTGGCATTATTTTCTAACGAAAGGATTTGTTGTATTACGTTCCAAATATTATTGTTTATGTAATATTAAAACACTTAATACCACGAATGCATAGGATGTCTTCCTAAGAATGTGAGATTAAATTATAACCTCTGTAAGAGCATTCAAAAACATTTATTAATTCATTTTCAATCTTTTTTAGAAATTATGAAAGTTGAGAGAAATCATTACATTTGATTTTTTGGACCCCGCGAGTAAAATGTTCGTTAAAAAAAAAAACACCGGTAAATAACAAAAAAATAGATAAAACAAGTAAATAAAAACTTAACAAAATTAAACATTTTATCCACCTCCACGTTGGAAAATATTGAGCTTTATTATGTACTAATGGCTGACAAATAATTTTATCTAAATTTGTAAGTGTTTGTGGTTGTCATAGAGCTCTTCCAAATATAGGGCCGTATTCAGCGGCCCTAAAAACTCAGGAATAACCGAGTCAATCAGGTTTATTTTTGGGCAAATATCCGACATATTCGGACCGCCATTAGGAATTTGGAAAATCTGACATTATATTTGTATTTAGCGACCTCAAAAAACCACGAGTAATAAATTTCTTGAAAATTCAAACATTATGCATACGCCATATTGGAAATGCCATTTTGAATTTTGAAAATCCGTAACTGAATTTTGATTTAATTTAGTAAAAACATGGAAATACGAGATAAAATAAATATTTTTGTGCATTTATTAATGATACTGATAAAATTCACTATTTTCAACTTTCCCAGTCGGCCATATTGAATCCGCCATTATTGAGACTATCAAATCCACCTGAAAATGACTAGAGATGTTTAATCAAACAAAATGTTACTCTTTGATGGAAAAAATTCAATTTTTAATATTGACATACATATAAGAATTACTCATAAAATACGTATTTTTCGAAATTGTCATATGTTTCCACCATTTTTAAAGGAGTAAACGACATTAACTTGAAAACAAACATTTTTCTCGTAAAGTTTGTTCACTTTTCTTCATAGTTTTGAAAAATTGACATCCCTTATGAAATTGGAAAAAATTGAAAAAAAAATGTTTGGGTACTTTTTCAAATTTATATGTTATGGAGAACCAATTTTAATGGAGTAATCAAAAGCGCACATCCGAAAATAGTAAGATCAGGTAGTACCGTTATGACCTTTTCCATTTTTCGAGGTTCCAATACGAGCTAAAAATTCCTGATTTTTGGCGTTAATACGTGAATATAACCAGAAAATATTGAACAGAATGATGCGAACTTTCGGGTAGTATACAATTTGGTTACAATTTTTAGGTTATATTCACTAGACGATCTAATAAAATAGCCAGCGGACCTTTCTCTCTTCTCCCATGATGCAGTGACATTCACCGCCGTGCCGCTAGGGGCAGTAACGATCATTCTGTAAATCGCTCGCCGCTCCCTATAGAAATGTATTTTCATTTAGTCATAAAGTGTGCAACAGCAGCAGTTTTTATAGCGTATAGATATGCACGGCATTAGTACGCTTTTTTTGTGTAGGAAAAAATATTTAGAATACATAAAACGGTACCGAGTACTAATTACTGAAATTGTATTATAAAAATTAGACATAGGAAGACCATGTTAATGTGTGTTTTAATATATATGACATGTCTTGCTGAAAGTGTATTCACGATGTCAGATTACACAATAGAAATCGGTTTCTAAAATGAAAGTAAAGTAAAGTCGCGAACGCCCCTATCGGTAACTAAGATAACTTAATCGCAAACTAAAAATTTTACTCTGCTGGCAGAATTTAATGTTATAAGTAATATAGTCGCTTGTACTGTATCCACTTTCTAATTCTGAATTAAAAACTGCTAAAATCGGAGATTAAGGTAATAAGTTATGATTTGTATTAATCATTGTTGTCTAAGACTACTAATTCGTTAGTAAAGTTCTGTTGATTTAAAATTAATCGTTTAGTAATTTATTAGTAATTTGATAATATCATCAAATTAAATTTTAGTAGTTCTCGTTCGAAAAATGAACATTTATATTGTTTATAATAATTCAAAATTAATTACATACGTTAAAAGTGATATGTAATATCTGAAATAATATTATAAATGTGTTAGTTTCCTATATTTAATAATATAAGATCTTGTACAGGCTTAGTTTTATTATTTAATCATTTTTATATACAAGACAGGGATATATGAAATGATGTGCGACCTCGTGTATGGATTTCGTCGCCATCTAGCGCTCGTCGCGAAACCTCATTAACGGGGTCCTAAAGTGGTTCGCCGGTAAGGTGGGAAATTTCAATAAAAAACATAAATTCGAGATGACCGAACAAAATTTTCAAAATTCTGCCTCTGTTCGTACAAATTACGTACATAACGGGTTGCACAAACGATCGCTAGGAGGCTATAAATCTCGATAATAAAGTACTGCAAGGTTTTGTACAAGTTTCAAGTTCTGCATTGAAGAAAGGTGAAGGTGCATCATGGGAGTTTAATGGCGTATTGAATACATAATGTCTCTTATAATTTCACTACATTTAAATTTCAAACCCTTAATGGCAACAAATTTAAGATTTGTTTTCCAATTAGTCGTGTTTTCTTACAATGTTCACGATATAATATAGAAATATAAAAGCTGTAATGTCAAATATTACAATATTATTTCTATAAATTGATAAAATTATGTGAAGGGTGCGGGTTGTAAAACCGACAGGTAAAAAATCGAAAGTTATAAAGCCGACAGTAAAAAAGCCGATAGTCAAAAAACCAACACTTCAAAAAATGACTTTCAGAGTGTCACCATGTCGATGTGTCCATTTTCTTCGAGTCGGTTTTTCGACTGTCGGCTTTATGATTTGTCGGTTATTCGACCCACACTGTTTTAATCGTAATATCAACCCTTATATTTTTGAGTAATGTAAGGTCTATGACCATAATTTCTGCAGCCACAGCAAAGATGAGAGTCTCTGAGAAATTTGTCACAATTTTTAAAACATTTTGGAATGTCTCATAAGCAGACATTATAAATGACTTTTTTTTGAGACGATGGAAACGTCTTCAGCCTGAATGTCTATGTATGCTGTCCAATACATAACCTCAAAATATATCGACTCAAATTGCTAATTAGACGCATAATTTCTGTAACTAATATTTTTCAATAGTATTATTCGGTTTGTTTATCAAATAGTTTACACCGGATATTTTTTCATAGTTTTTAATTTACTTTTGGACATCTTTTATTTGTAGAGGGAAAGCGGTTTCTTTATTACACATTATGATTTCAAAATAATTACAAGGTTTCTAATAACAATAAGCAGTGTTACACTGTTGAAACCTTTGAAACATGAATGGAATATTGTGTATGTTAGTTTAGAGATGACAGTTTTGGATGAGATGCTCGAATCGACATCTTTGATTTCATATGTCTCAACATGGAAACATCCCAAATTAATTGTAACTTCCTTTTACCGTCTCCGTTTTATGTCTGCCGTTATAAGACACAAAAATGTATTGTTTATAATCGAAAGGCACAAATAATGTTTCAAAGTTTCGGAGACTTTGCATCGAACACAAATACGGACGTAGATTTGTTCCAAACTATGGATAAATACAGTATAAAATAATTGTATATTACAGGAAAATATCTTTAGCTCATAATGTTTTTCATTTAAAAAATTTAAAAAGTCTCTCAATAATTCTGATATAAAACAAGATTGAAACAAAAATATTTCTTTCAATGTGTCAATGTTCAATCAGTTAAAATTTATCACTTTGAACAAAACATTTTATATCAGATTTATTCAGATAAAATAAGTATCTATTTTATTAATTTTTCACAATTTTCCCCGTTTTTAATAGGACAAAACTACATGAAACCAAAAACTAAAAATGTTTTCGTAATCTACAACTATTTTATTAACAATTCGTCGTTCTGGAAAGAATCGACAATTTAGTAGTAAGGCTCGAAAATAAGCTAAAAATGCCAAGTTTTTGGACGTTGATTAAAGAATGTAATAAAGTAATATGGAAATATTTCTTCCAATAAATGTAAAAAATTGATTAAAAAATAAACATACAATGATATTGGGATAAAATACAATTGTTAATTTCATAATATAAATATACTACCCCTGGAAGCAGTAATATAACATCTTCATTTAGTTTTCTGGACTTTCCTGAAAGTGTACACTCATCCTGAAGCTATTAACCGATACCATTTTTGGATCTGGTCATTTTTTACGCGTCTTTCTCATTACTAAAATATGCTTTCAACTTTTTTACGTGGGAATTTTCAGTTGTACTAATTTTGTCCTTACGATAGAAAATCATTATTTTTCGTAACCTCAAGATTAACCAACGTTAAACTGACAGTACTGGATGTAGAAATATGTTTAAAAAATGATTTTATCATAAAAAATATAAAGTTTACATTATTATTATAAAGAAAATCCATTTTAGGTTTTAGATAACCTTTAAACTTTTACTGCATTGTTTATTTTTAACACATATAGTTTTTTTGGACGAAGCAGTAAGTACTTACTCCCAGTAGTTGTTGCCAAGTTTATTAAATTATTGTCCGTTAGCTGCCATTGTAAAAGAGTACTTTTAGTATTAAGGGCGTAAAATAAAGTTTTTCGTCCGGGCGGGTGTAGAATTCGAATTTATGTCCCGAATGATAAATTAGGATCTGTGGAAAACTCCTATCTCAGTCACGTAATTTTTTGAGGACGTATAATGCGATCGGGGCGTAAAATCGGATTTTACGCACGGGAGGACGAACAAAATGTCATTTTTATATTCTAAATACCTTTTCTTTAGTTGGAAAATAAATAATTCGAATTTATTCCAAATATATTACATTTAAGAAGGTTCTAAAGTGGTCCGACGATAACGTAGGAATTTATGCAACAAAATGTAAATTAAAAAATGTCTGAATAAATTTTTCAAAATTTGGGCTTTGTAATCGTAATTTTACTTTCTATATATGGAGTCTTACAGAATATCAAGAAAGTTAATTAAGAATTGTCCGTGAGTTTTTAAAATCACCTATTTCCAACAATTATCATTCAATTACTAATTAATTTCGTTGGCATTAGTTAATTGGCTGTACACTGTAATTAGAATTACCCTTGTAGAATTTTAACAGTGATTCAAACAATCTTAATTTTCGATTTTCCTCAAATTAATTTGTTTTTTCTTGTTAAAAAGGTTCTACATTCCAAGATGTATTTTCTTAAATGGAAATATGAATTAAATTAAATATTTTTAATTCTAAATAAATTTCCATGAAGAATTCTTTTATTTACGTATCAGCAAAGGTAGTGCAATGTGGTGGAAGGAAAAACTTTTTAGGTTAAGTTTGTATTTACACAGTAAAGTCCAGTATACAAGGAGAAAGGTATAGCAATTTGGTCGTTGCGCAAAAGCAACCAATCGGCGTCGATCTAAATTGGTCGGTTGAGGCAGGATGGGAACATGTTATAATAAGAGAGGAATCGAAGCAACCAATCGGCGTTTATCTAAATTGGTCTTTCCCCTTCCCAACATGCGCCTTGCTATACTTTTATTATACCATGGTAAACTAGACCATTTAGAGTCCCTCTAGTTTTAGACCATTTAAGCAATAACGCCAACTACAAAAGTTATCTGTTCTACATCTTACTGGCTTCAAATAGCATCCTGGATACTTTATGTTCTACGTACAACTTCGACCTTGAATTTACATTATAGACTTTAAGCAATATTGATTCAAAACTGGAACAAATAAGCACTAAAAATCATCATGAGAAGAGAAATATTGAACCATAAAAAGAATTTTTGCACTGAAAAAAGTATACGTGATGATGTTATATTAGCTTTTGACATAGAATATTCAAAACTGGGTTTTATTTGAACAACAAATAAGAAATTTGTTATAAAAACTGAAATAATAAAATACTTGAATGCAGAAACTGTTTGTTCAGCGTAGAAATTTGGAATAACTTAAGAATTAAGATTAGTAAGGAACTAACGTAACTTTTCTTCGTTTTAAGGGTGATTTTAATAAAGCAATTTTGAAAAAGAAAGAAAAACAAAATCTAACTTTAATCTTAAAAAAAAAGTTCTACATATAATTAGAAAGAATAATAATAAAAAAAAGAAGTTGTTTTAAATATTAAAATATTAAAATCACCAACAAAACGAAGAAATGAGATTATTTTATTATTGCGGTAAAAATAATTATATAATAACTTATAGTTTAGTAGGAAATTGCTTGTAAAATCGAATACCAGATTACAAAGTTCCGTATACATTATTGGATTGCGAATATTCCTGCAGAAGAAGTGCGTCTTGTTTGTCTTGCAATGAAATATACAAATACAGCATACAAACAGTAGATAAGTGATTGGTTCGACAAGATAATAAAATTTTGTTTAAAATCGATTTCGTATACTTTTACCGCTTACACATATCCTTGAACGTTATAAAATGAAACATTCTAGTATTTAAAACCAAAATACCTTATAAATAATTAAGTTTATTTACTTTATCTCTTTTGAATAAATAATAGTAGAACATTTTTAAGAACAGATCGATGGGTCGTACAAAGAACCGAACTTTTCAAACGTGAGACGAAGAACCGGACATTTTAGAATTTGCAGCGAAGAACCGATCATTTCAGAACTTGCGACGAAGAACCGGACTTTTGGCAATCTTGTTGCGAAGAACCGGACAGTTAAGATCTTCTGCAGTGATTTATTATATAGTAGCAACTTTTGAATTGTCAGGTTCTTTGTCGCACAATTGCGAAATGTCCAGTTCTTCGTCGCACACCACGAAATGACCGGTTTTTCGTCTCAAATTTGAATGAGTCTGCGTTTTTTTATGTTTTGTTACTGTAAAATATTAGGCGAATATTTTATAGAAGTTTTTGAACTATCGGTTGACTTCCCGAAGGCCTTAAAATAAGAATTAAAACATTACAAATGAATTTGCACGAAGAGGGGCAACGTATAATTGCAAATAAACATGTAAACAAAACGTAAATTCGGCCAGACAAAATAATATTAACGAAAAATAAATAAAATAAATTGAAAATAAAAGCCCGATGGTTGAGGAACAGATAAACATTTTAATTGTATATTTTTTCTTTTTATATACATTCCTTTATATATTTTTTGTTTAGATTTTCTTTATTCACATTATCTGCTTGTATAGTACTAACCATTTTTTTAATTGCACGAATATTTTATACTTTCTTATCCAATACTTCTTTTATAAAATTTTGTTTCTTTGTTTTTGTTTACATTTGGTTTATATTTTCTTTTAATAATTAAAATATGTACTTGAATATTATGAAGTAAATTATTTCAATAAAAAAGATAATTCCTTCCCAAACAACACAATCCGTCCCAAGATGTCCTGAGGATCGTATGTCCGCTTTTGATCCTCGAGAGCACCTCAGGAGCTCCTGAGGATATCATGAGACGAACTTGTGTTGTTTGGGTAAAAGTAACGTTTATTATAATGATGAAGCAGTTATTAAATATAGCAAAATATTTCAATGATAAATTAAATGTCTTTTTGGACTGCAGTGAAAATATCTTCAATTGGACTTTCTTCATTTTGTCGGTCATTTATTTCGGAAAATGGTAAAATAAAAATTGTTAGTAAATTTCGTTACATATTTGTTCACGTTTCGACTACTTATGAGTCTTCTTCAGCATAGAGAATTATTTTTTCCTCTATGGGATCACCTACATATTTAAATTATCGTCATATTTGTGTTAATTATTACTTCAACGACAGGAAGAACAAACTTTTAAAGACAGTTCACTTTGCAGATTTCATAAACTATTCCGAAACATCACCTTTTAATAATAGACGTAGTAGCTTTATTTACAGCTTTAGTTTTAGATTGTAATGATCAAAATGTTTAAAATGTTGAAAAATTTTAAAAATTCCGAATGAAGAAATGATAATAGCAATCAGAACTGTATTAAACAACGGAGGGTAAACAATCGAAAATACAAACATAAATCCGTCTGTTCAATGCCTGGTAGATTCCATTCATTTTCTGACCAAACGAAGTGGTTTAAAACTGTCTGAAGCAAAAATGCCTCAAAACAGACAATAACTATACAGAAATCCCTAAATTATTATGTTGTCACAAAACTGTCTACATATGAATAATATTAAATGGATTGAAATTGACCTAGGAATTGTCTAAAAATACTGGCTAATAGCTGTTCACCAAAATTATTTATTTAAAATAAAGTGGATATGAGCGCATATGAAATGACAAATTCGGGGATTGGTTTATACAATCCTTAACCTATGCCAGAATATAATAAGAGAGGTATAGCAAAGCGTATTTTGGGGAAGAGAAAAGACCAATTTAGATCAACGCCGATTGATTGCTTCTTCGCAACCACCAAGTTGCTGTAACTTTCTTCTAGTACCAATAAACGTTGTTTACGTTTCCTGGTTGTTATTCTTTTTTATTTTCTGCGGTTCTTGGACAAATTGTAACATGGTATTAAATTTGTCCATAATCAGTTTGCGGCGAATATTCCCTTAGTAGAGATCGCTCATCCAACGTATTGTGGGCAAAGTTAACACTACTGTCGGTCTAGTTACAATTGATGTTTTATTTCGAGTGAGCCATAGGAGCTGATGATATTCTTATGCCCAATCCTGTTGCATGTAATGAAAATTATGAAGGAAACCGATTAGCCCGTGCAGGGCGTAGAAATTCTGACGAAATAATTGATGAAAATGTTAACGACATTAATAACAATAGCAGTGATGATGATGATGATGAGGATCGTGATTGTACTCGTAATAAAATTGATGAACGAAAAATATAAATATGTTTTTTTCTAATAATATTTATGCTGAAAAAAGATCTACTAAAAAATAAGATAATATTACTTAAATTATGCGCTGGAAACTAGATAAAATACGATTAGGTTATTCTTGTTAAATGTTAGTTAAATCTTAAAGTAATTCTATGCAGAAATAGAGGCGAAAATGTTCACAAATTGTCTATCTACAAATACACATATCTAAATATTATTCAAGAAATTGTTACATTTTCCATGGAAAAATGGCCACATTGACAAATATTTAGACGGAATTGCTTGCGTGGATGAGATCATTATTTCCTCTTATAGCGAATCTAGTTTTAGAAACAATAAAACGAATTGCACTCAGCAAGTTAACTTTTATACTTCCATTTTTATAAAATTTGTCAATGATATATTATCCCTGATCCCAAAAGATGAAGTAGATTCGACATCACAGGTTTTTAATCCAAACCACTCAAGAATTCAATTCATGACTGTAATAGAAAAACACTCAAAAACTGAATTTTTAAACATAACAGTTGACAATAATAACAATAATAACCTGGTCCAGAAGATAACTAAATCACTACTGACATTATATATTTTTATACAAAATTAGTTTAAGCAAAAGGCTGGTCGAAAGAGCAGTTAAATCATCCTATCAAAAGTGTAAAAAGAAAAATATCCTTAAGATATAACGACTGGCCCACTGTAATTATTGACCAAACAATATTAAAGCATCTACTCACAATAAATAATCTTACCACTGCAAAAACCTTTTCATGCTCGAAAATGTAAAAGACATCCCAATATTAAAGTTTATTTAAAAAATAAAAACAACCTTTTGTAAATTTTCACTAAAATATAAGACAGAAACGGAAATACAGATGAAGTTAATTGTCTGTACAAAATTTCATGTAAAATGTGCAACGGACTTTACGATGGCCAAATTGAAAGACTAGTTGCAGGATCAATATCGCAAATTAATGTTTTGTTTTATAATTTTTTATTTTGGAAACTGATAAGAGATTCTGCAGAATAAGATTCAAGTTTTCCCTCTTGTTCTGCTTTAAAAGGAGTTTTTTTTTCAATTTTCTTTTGATCGTGTAAATAGATGCTGATAACCAAATTGTCATCAGTCATGAAGAAGACATATGATCGAAATGTATACAAATATACGACATTTACTAAAAATCGGAATTTATTTTACAATAAATAAATAATAAATACAGCCTTTTTCGTCTCTTTATTTTTTAATCCATTTATTTCCATTTATTTACTAATGGAATTCATTGAAGGTGAACTGCAATGTGTTCGATTTATCACCATTTTTGACATAATTTTCAGTCCGTGTAATGGAAATGAATCATTTTTTACGATTTTCATGAACACTTGAATCAAAATTTGGAAAGAAAAAGAACGAATTAATTCCATTAAGGAGTACCTATTCAAATTTTGAATAAATTTTAAACCATTTTAAGAAAACTATTCCTATATCCAAATGACAATCAAACTGGAAAAAAAAGACACAAAAGGATTAAAACAAATATATTGTTGTACATTTTATCTTAATTTTATGCATTTCTCAATTGCTGGGAACAAAGTTCGTCCTGTAAATCGAAAAAAGTTTCTATATATCCAAATATTTTTCCCTCAGAAATATTCTTAAAAAATTCGAACACAATATAAAGTTACCTGCGTTTCATTTTGTCATATGGCTTACTCATTCAGTGAAACATCGGTTGTACGTGCTGAAAAATGTCTTTTTTGTAATATAATTACAGGTGGTTACGTCGAAGCGGAAATAACAGAAAGAAAAAACTTTTTTACAAAAACGCCAATAGAGACAAAAGGGAGTGGTACAATATAAAAAAAAGTATGTTAATGTATTAACTATGGCCAATACAATTTTTATCATTTCAAACCAGACAAATCTTTATATCTGACATAAATTAATATTATTAATTAAGAAATGCAAAATGAAAAAGAAAGGGACAAGCTGTAAAAAAAATTTATAAAATAAAAAATTAAAAAAAAACAAGTTCAATTTGGTAAAATATAAGCAATCAACTCCTAAAATGCCAAACTCTGTCTCTTGTCAATAATATTTTCTACCATACTTTAGTTTATGAGAACTGATGGTCTTGAAATAAAACAGTTAAATTCCGCTTTTTTATAAATTTCACGACTTTTTCAGTTATAAGCAACATCCAAAATAGAAATTTTCAATAGAAATTTTATGTCTCAGATTTATTATTGTTCTAGAAACGACTAGAAACTACAATTTTATTGCATTTTACGGTTATAATCATATTGTCATGCTCAAATGCACTTAACTTATAGATATTTTATGGGAACGCTTAAATTGCTCCTTTTAATAGCTTAATGATATCACAAAGCGGAAAAAGTGATAAAAAGTCAATATTCGTTAAAAGAATACATTTTACTGTTTTCCTAGTAATTCAGTATTATACTCTTCTTCTGACGAAAAATTGCAATTACTCCGGTTCTTTAAACAATCTTTAAAGGACCTTCTTTCATTTTAATGGGATATGGTTACGAATTATTTTAACTCCAAACATTACACGGAATAAAATTATAACTCATAATAAACGAATAAACAAACAAATGATAAAACTTTAAATTATAAACATTCAACAAGCATATAAAAAATAAAGAAATTACAAGACTGATATATTTAAAAAATATCGATATTAATTATTTCAAAAATGTCGAAAGAAAATTCATTCAAATTCCTTGAAACACTAGCATAACTTTTCTGAACTCATAAATAAACCAGATCCGCTATATTGACTAACATTTTGAAACATTAAGTAGCATTTGATTGTCCAAGTCTTTCATTATTTGAATTCTTAACTATTTTTATCCTGTTATCTCGAAGGACATTAACTTTGCATTATATTTACGTAACGTGTTATGTAAATTTGTCTTATAGTTGTATGAATCGAAAATGCTATTGTTTTGGCCTCGTGTTTTTATCACGCACTCGAAATAATTTAAAAGAAGAAGCTTACAATTTAAACTGTTTTCGTATACAAATAAGACAAATATTGAACAACTATTGTTTCTATTCATTTTCGACAGTAATTTCAATAGTCACTACCGTATACAATACAGATGTAAAAATAACATCTACGTATAACTCATTTCTATAATGGGAAGCACAACGGAGTACAACAAACCTACGAGCGTCGCGTACGCGCCTGGCGGCGACAAACGCAACTAGGTTGTAGGATCTTTTAGGGCAAGTGCCGTTTATGAAATTTACAACGCTCTTGTACCAAATTTTACTTGTCTGAATAGTAAAAATGTTCGTGATAACCATATATATGTTTTTGTAGTAAAGTCATGAAATGTTTTGTTACGGTTTCCAAGTAACTGACGTGTATCACAATTAAATTTTCACCATAACAATAAAAACTTTACCACTTCAGTTACTTTAAAAAAAATAGAAACTTTCCATTAATTTTCAATATTTTCCAAAAGATTGTCCCTTTCACGCAGCACGACGATATTAAACTAGTTTTTTTCTGCCTGTACGGTTTTAAATGCATTTTTGTCTGACAATGGCACTTTCCTAAACTCGACTTTTTCTTTTTGTCTACAGAAATCGAAGAAGGATCCCCGGCCGGAAGGAGTAACAGAGAAAGAACTATAGAGGATCCCGACGTCCATAACGGTATACGACTACGAGGCAACGACCCGCCTTATTCTTCTTCCTTTATTTTCTGCTGTTAGTATAAGTCTGTGTGACTCACTAGTCGAAAGCCATATACATATTATATATCGACGATCGAAGCCGACAAACTGGAATATGTGACGTGCATCCTTAAATTACCAACGCCACACTATAAACTCACGCTCTTCAAGTGAGTCGACATTGGGACTACAAAATGGCAGAATATTGTGAGTACATGTGGGACCCCACCAGGGCAAGAAATTTGCAAGTGATGAAAAATATCTACGAGAACCGAGCGAGGTACGACATCCGGGACAAAAAACTGGCCATTAAGACCGTCCGATGCATACTCAGGGACATGCCGGGTGTTGGTAAGTTAAAACCACTTGAATAAAATTCTTAAAACAGCAGAGCGGGCGGAAATATGACGGTTTGTTTATATTATTTATCCATCCAGCAAACCAAGAATGAAAAACATTAAAAATATTTTTGAGGGTAGACCTTCGGAAAGACTGGGTCACCTGGAACAAATTTTATTCTCATGTTTTCCGACGTATTTTGGGTCGCTGAACACGAATCTGAAGTCAAAATTTGTCGCTCGGCTATAACTCGGCCGCTATATTGAAAAAATATCGAAAAAACGTCATTTTTTTTACTTTTTTCAGTTTATCTTGAAAATTCAAACTCGCACGAAAAAAATTTTGCAACAAAAAATGTAGAGCTTGAATTTTTCTACAAAAAAGGTTGAATACAATTTCTTCCTAAAATTGAAAGTAACGCCGTAAATGAAGGTTGAATATGAGATGTAGGCAGTGAATTTCAGAAGAGTAGGAACTAGCCGGATTCTCCGCTAGATGGCGAATCGTGATTCCGCGGTCGATACGTGTTCTCATCTCAACAATGGGCTACTGTTTTGTGGATTAGGCTGCTTGTTAGTCACAGCAATATACAGCAAAGATTGAATTTGCTCTTGAAACTCTTTTTCCTGCGACTGCGAGTTTTCAAGATAAATGCAAAAAACTAAAAAAAATGACATTTTTTCGATGTTTTTTCAATACAGCGGCCAAGATATGTCCGAGCGAAAAATTTTGACTTCAGATTCGTGTTCAGCGACCCAAAATACGTCGGAAAACATGTCAATAAAATTGTTTCCAGGTGACCCAGTCTTTCCGAAGGTTTACCTTTTTGAGTTATACTTCTGTATTCTTCTGGTTCTTGAAAATGGAACATTGCCTAGATTATTAGAATGATTTGTTTATTCCCTAGTTCCAAATGTTAATAATGCTCCATAGTAATATAAATAATCATAACCTCTCCGGGTTTTTAGTATTGTCCATGGTATAAGAAGAAAGGTGTAGCAAATCGGTGGTTGCGCAGAAGCAACCAATCAGCGTTGATCTAAATTGTTCTTTCCCCTTCTCCAACATGCGCCTTGCTAACCTCTCTTATTTTACATGGAACATATTACCGTGACATAACTCTTGATTTCATCGACGGCATGTAAATAACTAAGGAGATACTTAGGTTCTGTTCCAATAATTCTTGTCTTTGTCAATCTTAAAATCAATGCTACCGACAGAATTCCTTTTATTCGAATGACAATCCATTTCTACTATGGGTGCTACGAATGTCATAACAGCACCTGGTGGCCGAAAACCTAACTGTTTTTCAAAAATACTGGATTCGGAATAGTAAAGTAACTGGTTTATAAAGTTTATAGAGAGGTATTCAAAAATAATATAATTTCTCATTGACTTGCGCTTTCTACTGATGGAATCAAAACGAAGGTCTTCATGGTGGATGAAATGTTACATTGTTTACCTAGGGCAGAAATGTACATGATAACTTATGGAGATATTAATAGGTTATGTGAAAAATGTGACATTTCGGATTTATTACAGTAGGTTTTGTTTCGGCTGCAGATAAAGATGATTGGACCATTTAAACGAAAGTAAAAATGTTACATTTCAGAATAAAAAATAGAAGCAATAATAAAAGAAGAGTCTGACTGCATTTTTTACCAATTCGCGTATTGAGATCGACTCATCAGCCTCTTTTCGCTCTGTTTATTTTACGATCGTTACAATCGTCGGTCAGTGAACCTACTCGGATCCGGGCCCTGTAATTATCATATTCGAACGGGTGTTTCCAACGTTTAACTTTTACACAATGGTAACAATGTTGAACATTTCACTTAGTTCCCAATTTTTTTTAAATTTTAATTTTGAGACCATTTATGTAGAAGTTAATTTTATTAGAACATCTACACAATTTAGACCTGTCAAAATAAAAAGATTTTAATCATTTTTGAAAAATTTGAGTTTAAAAAATTACTAAATTGACCAGCGTTATATATATTAAATAATTTTCGACGCGTTCGTTAACCCGAGAACTGAGAATTACGAAAGCGGAATAAGCAATTATTGTTGCACCTAAACGGACATTTTGTAGAAAAGAAATGTAATTTTATGACTCTTGCACCCGTGTATTCCATACATTTGCAAATATTAGTACTCTTATCGTAAAGTAATCAATGTTTGAATTTGAAATGGCATCTGTTTAATTATGGATGAGATATTATACGATCTCTTATATACATAAAATCGCGTTTGTTCAACTTTACGAGAACAGTAAATCTTGAAGAAAGTCTCTGGGTGCTGTTATTTAATTGTTAAGTTATTTCTGTTAATAGTTTAATCGAATTTATGGCATAACGTTCGTGTCGTGTTTACACGGAACTGAAATTAAGTAGGGCGTTTATTTTAGTTGTTTATCATCGCATACAAAGACTTTACTCATCATATTTTATATTGTAATCAATTTTTAAGTAAAGTGATCGTAAAACAGATGTTAAAATTTATCCGATTGAAGAAATAAGAATAATTTTATCGAGAATAAATGTATAATATTATTGGTTTCTTTGTTACCTTTATATAATTAAAAATATCTTCATTGATTTATATTTTGTTTAATTGTCACGATGTTTTACGATTTTTTAGGATTTTTAAAAAATTTTTTAGGATTTTTTAACATTTTTTAATTAAAAAAAAATATGAGTAGGCCAGTACTTGAACGCGGGACGTTTCGGTTCACGGTCGAATACTCTTTTTTGTAATCTCTCTCAATATTTTATATTGTACATTTTATTATCCGCAATTTTTGGGTTGTTATCCTTTCATATTTTAAAATTGTTTGTATATTTTTTGTTCATTTTAAATTCCATCGTCAGATATTTTGCATCAATTTCTGACATATTTTCGTAGTTTTTCATTATATTTCGTAGTCATTGCCACGAATATCCATTAAGCTCGGAATTAAGACATTTAAAAAATGCGAAAGAGGTATTGTACTTTAAAAAATTAACATTTTCTAGATCTGAAAGACTGCACGGATGAATACATCACACGTTTCCTGTTGGCTCGAAAGTACCGGACGGAACAAACGGCGGCGTTGATCGCTGCTTACCAAGCACAAATCGCCCATCGCCAGGACATATTTGGGAACCTCACTGCGCGGGATCCTGCCTTACAAAGAGCACTTAGAGCCGGAATACCTGGGGTACTTCCTGCACGTGATAAGTACGCTTCCTGTTTATTATGTTTATGCACTTAGAAGAACGATGTGGGCGCGTTTCCAACGAGGAATACTGTTTAGCACCAGGAATAATCGAGGTTTAAAAAAAGTTAATTAGTAACTGCATCTGAAAAACTGAAAAAAGAAAGTGCAACAAAGAGTATGCTTTGAAAACCTTTAGAAGATGTCGAAATTTATTATTTGAAACCACCACTATTTCAAAATAAGTGTGCCTAATGTGTACTGTTAAGTCACGTTATAAATTTTACTGTACATGGTGTAAACATTCAAATGCATGTTGTAAATATTACGCTACACATTGTAAACATTACAGAATACAATGCAAATTTTACAATACATATTGTTTACAATACGATTTCTAAAAATAGGGCATTAGACGACAAAAGTAATTGGAACTACTTCCAATGTTTTTATTGTTTTCGTCAAATTTTCAGGGTCAATTGAACACTGACTCTGTTTCTCTTGTATTCGTTTGTAGTTTCTCGACATCCCCACAGAAAAAAACACAGCAGAAAACATGTAATTGACATTCAAATTCGCAGTAAAAACATAAACAAAACTTCTCAGCTAGTAGGATGAAAATTAGTGAAGTGGACCTCGGATTTTCCAAGGGTCGTAATTTTTTTAACTAAACTTTATAAATATAAAGTACCAATATAGAAACAAGCAACCACCAAGTTTTATTGAAAAATATTGAACGGTTTATTATTTATGAACCATTGAATTTTAAGGTCACATATTTTTCAAAAATTTATTTCTCAGCAATGAATTGTCGGATCTTGAGGAATTTTTTACACACAATAATTTTCCATAGTAAACATTGTTTTTCAACAATTCTAAAAATATGTTTTTAAAGGTCAAACCTTCCTTTATCATTTGTAAACAATTCATCAACATCTGACAATTCATTGCTGAGAAATAAATTTTTGATAAATATGCGCCCTTAAAATTCAATTGTGCATAAATAATAAACCGTTAAACATTTTTCAAGAAAATTTTATGGTTGTTTGTTTCTATATTGGTATTTTATATTTATAAAGTTTAGTTAAAAAATTACGACCCTTGAAAAATCCGAGGTCCATTTCACGAATTTTCACCCAAACTACGCCATTACAATGGCTCGTTGTTTTTCTCGAACAAAGCAACAAAACCAACAATACGATCATTACAAAACCGACCACATTCGATTCATAAGAAAATTTCTTATAACCCGTGTGAATATCAGATTCGCAATCTGATTACTTACATTTCCAGCCTAAAGCTTCATAAGCTAAGCTACTAAAATACATTCATTTTCACTAACAAAAAACGCATACAAATATTCTCGCTAAATATATAATAGATTTCATGCCAAAAGCCACCTTTAATAAATCATTAGTGTCAAATATCTAATAGACATCGCTCCAAAAAACACCATCAATAAATAAATCATCAGTGCTGCCATCTATGAATCGCGCCATCCTCCGAGGGAATCGAATAACACCAGTGTCGGTATTGATGATTTATCGTACATATAACAAAATTGTGTCGCTTAGGTTTTGTAATTCTCTTTCCGTTCATACAGTTTATTTTTCGAAATTCTCAAAATTGTATCTTGATTTTACTAAATTCAATGTGCTTCTTTCTTAAACCAACGTTTTTTGTTAAAAAAATAATTATTATACAGCAGTCCCTGCCCTAAGTTATATCGTCCAAAGTTATAGATTTAGCTTGTCCAAAGTTATATCACTCTCTTCCTCTCCTTCCCCCACTACATTGTTTCGCTGAGCCACACTCGCTTCGCGACACTCATTGCACGTATATAAACAAAGATGCGGAAGTGGGGATAGTGAGGGGCCATTTTGAAAGAACCGACTGTATAACTTAGGACATGGGCATACTGTACTGAAAATCTCTTCTACATCAGCGGAAAGCACTTGAGTGGGACATTTATTACTTTTTTAAGATATTAAACCATGAACTTTGATGGTAGGACAAAATGTTGACTTAATACATTTTTTTGTTAAAAATATGTTTTTTAAATACCGGTACAGTAAAAAAAAAAGAAAAGTATCATTATGTTAGTCGCCCTTCGGAATGCCAAAAATGTATAAGAATTTCAATTCGTGTGACCTATTTCACGAAAATATGTAAAACACGCGATATTCAGGAGTAACTTATGCCTCTTTTTATCATCTTACGTTTTTTTGAATACATTCATTTTTGAGCAAACCGTACAATTTTGTTACTATAGACTTATTAGGGTTCTTAAAGTCGCTGAATCTGACGTTAGTTTTACCAAATTCAAAATGGCGGATCCAATACGACGGACAAAAAATGTAAAAAATACACTCATTTGAACAAAATGTGTTAGTTGGGAGTTTTCGGGATCGATGATTACAAATACGACATTAATTTTGCCAAATTCAAAATGACGGATCCAATATGGCGAACCTCAATTCTAACAGTACGTCCATTTGAATACAATTTGTTACTCTGAAGTATGCTTGCTGTTTATGAATTCGATGTTATTTACGCAAAATTTATATTGAGTCCGCAATATTATATTTGAGAACATTAGCCTCGAATTCGTTATCGGCATCCATGAAAAATCCTCGAATAAGCAATTTTCTTCAATAGTCATTCGTAAAATGTTTGTACCTTATATTGCATCACAATTTTTAATGTAGTAAAACAAACATCTGATTCGTAATCAAAAACCCGAAAAACGCCCGATTAACCCATTACGTACCAAACGGACGAAAAATTGTCGTTGACTTTTATGTTATTTTTTTGTATGAAAAAGAGAATTAAAAAAATCGGCATAACCCATTTCTGATGTAAAATTTATCGCTCTTTCAGAATCTGTGGTCAAAATGTATTAATAATAAATATTGAAAAAGTTATAAACAATTAAAACAAAAAAAAACACATGATTTTTCGAGAAAATATTGCTTTATAACCCTTGACTTCGCATGGAAAATGTCATTGAATTGCCTTAAACGCATAAAATTTTGCGTCCATGGACCCTCAGCTATAAGCTCATACAGTTACTTTTTCTAAATTTCAAAATGGCGCGCGACAACATGGCGTGGAAGCCTAAAACAATGATCCATAAAATCACTATGGTGCCTGAAATTTTAAAAATAATTTAAATCGCTTCAAACTTGTTACTCGGAGATTTTTGGGGTCGCTGATTACGAATTTGAAATCAGTTTTCGAATATTCAAGATGGCGAAGCCAATATGGCGGACTAATTTTTTGAAATTCGATGAAATAGTTTGAAATTTGTTACTCGGGGGTTTTTGGGGTCACTGATTATAAATTCGAAGTCAGTTTTAGACAATTCAAAATGGCGGAGCCAATATGGTGGACTAACTTTTTGAAATTTGATGAAATCGTTTGAAATTTGTTACTCGGGGTTTTTTGGGGTCATTGATTACGAATTCGATGTCAGTTTTAGAAAATTCAAAATGGCGGAGCCAATATGGCGGACTAACGCATCAAAGATTATCATCTTTTTTTAAAAACCACAAAATTGTAAAAAGTAAAAAAACAAAATATAAGATGTAAAAAATAAAAATAATATAAAATGTAACAAGTAAAAAAAAATATAAAAATTAAACAATTGTAAAACAAAGTAAAAAAAAGTAATAAAAAGTTTTAAAAAAGTGAAAAAGGCTCCCTTTTATACGTTTACCGCCAAGTGATGGGGGTCGGGCAACGGACAAATTTTTTGACGGCTAAGAAACGTATTCTGTATAGAAAAATATTGAAAATATTTGACCGTCATACCGCATCCGCCAGTTTGAATTCCGAATTCAAAATTGTATTCTCGAAAACTGACATCAAATTTGTAATCAGTGACCCCAAAAACCCCCGAGTAACAAATTTCAAAGGATTTCATCATATTTCAAAAAATTAGTCCGCCATTTTGAATTTTCTAAAACTGACATCGAGTTCGTAATCAATGACACCAAAAACCCCCGAGTAACAAAGTTCAAACGATTTCATCAAATATCAAAAAGTTAGTCCGCCACGTTGGCTCCGCCATTTTGAATTTTCTAAAACTGACTTCGTATTCGTAATCAATGACCCCAAAAACCCCCGAGTTGACAAAAATAAATTCGTAATTAGCAACCCCGAAAAACCTCGTGTAATCATTCTAAAACTATTTCCAACATGTCTAAAACTATTGGAGTCTATTTTCTGTTTATAGGTGTCGAAAATCTGGTAGGTTAGACTCGGCTATATTTTAAGTTCTTTGGAGTAAAACGCACTCTCTAACATGTTATTATTTTTCACCAATAGGGTCAATGAAATAGAATAATGAAAACGGAACAGACTGGAAAACGACCTGGTTAAATTTTGAGATTAAGATAAACACTGAAATAGCTTGTTTATGTATTGCTCTTTCTACGATTCGCATTGTGTAATATGCGTATATTCCGAAGGTTCCAACCTGCAATCTTTTTTCTGTTGGCAACCATATATTTCACTAGAAATAAAATTGTACAAATCCGAAACTACCCACCACATCTCTCCCTTGTGGAAAAATATTGCTGAAAAAATAATGAAATTTGCTGAAACGATCAATTAAGCTAAATTTTGCTGAAATTGAATCTGAATTAATATCGAAATTGGGACTCCATTTCAGCATGTAAGTTTAGATATTTTCAGACAAATTCAGAATAAATTTCAGTAAAATGTTATTGAAAATTGCTGAAATTACATTGACATGTTAAAAACATACTGAAAGTTAATGGAAGAACCTACATTTTACTGAAATAGATAGAAGCCACAATACAAATTTAGAGCCTATTTTTTTGTAACTTTCAGATATTTTCAGCAAATGTTAACAAATTGTTTTTCGTACAAATACTGAAAGTTACTGAATTTTTCTAAATTTCTCTAAAAATATTCTATAACAATTAGTAATTTGTTATTACATTGTTTTAGATAATTTCATGTATTTTTAGCATTATTGAGAAACTTTGTATAATGTTGTTAAGAAATGATTAATAATTACCTACAAATTTACCCCTCATATGTTTCCAAAAAAACTGTTAATAATACAGTTTTCATATTCCAAATTGGAATTTGTATAAAATAATGCTCTGGTATTTATACCGAGTAAAATAATACAGCAATATGTACCTTGCTGAAATGAACTCGATATTTATCGAAATTTTACTAAATAACAATGTGAAATATTTCTCTAGAAAATATTAAGATTGTATTAAATTTCCGAATGCCAATAAATTACTATGAAAATTGGTGTTATAGAAGGTTTTTAAAGTCTCAGTCAATTTTAACCAACTTTATTAACTTTATTGAAAGACATTCATAATGTTTTGTATGAAAATTGTATGAAGAATTCGGATCAATTTCTTAATAATTGTTTCAGATAACATTTCATTAGAATTTACAGAAATATTAGTCAAATTTAAGAAATGTACAAAATTCTATTAAAATCGACTAAGCTCCTGAATGTTCTAAAATATCAATTTCGATATTAATTTAACGGAATTCAGACAAATTCAGTACAATTCCAGAATTTTTAAATGAAGTAGCTCAGAATATACTTAGAAAAAATTAGATAAATATTGAGTTCATTTCAGCAATGTCACTTCATTTTGTCGAATGACATTGTCCTGAAAAGAATAGTTCCAATGTCAATATTAAATCAGTAATATTAAGAGATTTTCAGTATTTTTCAATGAAAGACGCATTAGAATTTTCAGTAGAATTCAGGAAAATATCAGCTAATTTCAAAAAACTTACTGCATTTTGATAAAATACGCTGAAATGTCCTAACATTTCTAATGCAGTGATTTTGATAGTAATTCAGGAAAATTCAGAATAAAATTTAGTATTTTTCAGAGAAATATTTTAGTAACATTCAGATAAATATTTCAGTAAAATTCAGATAAATATTCAGTATATTTCAGCAATATTACTACAATTTGCTGAAAGTCTCTGAGATTTCTAAATGTACTCGTCCCAATTTCGATATTAAATCAGTATTTTTTAGAGATTTTCAGGAACACATTTTCAGTACTTTTCGGCAATTTTTATCCACAAGGGCTGTTACTGCGTAACGCATGACTGAGTTTTTACCGTCTTTTTCGATTCTGCGTTCCGTGTTCCATTACGTCGATGCTGCGTGCCTCTCGCGTTGGCGTGGAATAAATACAACAAAGCAAAATTGTATCAAAAAAACACTGTTGAAAATTTCAATTTTGAAAACCTATTCTGCATGCTACTAGAATGAGAAATGCTGAAAATGGCAGTCAAAAATAGTGCAAAACTCGTACACAAATAATGCAAAAACAATTTATAGTTAGAAATTGACTGTAACATCATCAAATAAAAGATTTATGTTTAAACTTTACATAATACACGACGAAACCCGTGCTGGGTCATTTACAATAAAGACGAACGAACGTTTTATCGTTAAAAATGAGGTGGCTTATTAGGCCATTAACGCCCACAGCTGATTTAGCGAAATAAATGATAAAAGTTCTGGTGCAATTTATATGTGGAAATAAAATTAACTTTCCATTTAATCCTACTCTTGTTATATATTGCGAAATTAATAAAACAATTTTAAACCTTCAAAATTACGTTAAAGCCATTACAAACCACGCAATCGATACTCGAATACATTTTTGGCGCTTTAGGAATATAAAATGTTATGAAATAAAAAATAAAGTAGGACGTGCGTGGTCGTACCCTAAAAAGTTGGCTGACGTTATCGATGTTACTACAAAATAAAACATCGTATAAAATCTCCAATCTCTTTCGAAGACGAACTACGATTTTTTCTTATTGTCCACATTTCACCAATTAATATATTTATATTTAAAATTTTGCAGAAAGGGGCGATGTATCCTGATCATCATTGCATCTCAGTGGGATCCTATTGCAGTTCCAGCATTAGCAGTCCAAAGAGCAATATTCCTAGTTTTGGAAACACTCATCCAAGATCCCCGAAATCAAGTACGACTTTGTTAATTCCAACAATAATTTATTCCATTTTATTTCTCATCTATACTTATAACTATTTTCCGTTGACAAAGTAATTAATACCAACTACAGTAGGACCTCTCTTATTCGAACCTTTCTTATTCTAATTGTCCAGCCTCTCTTATTCTAATCGTTCCCCCACAAGTCGTTCCCCTTCTCCCACTATCTCACGAAAAGTCAACGAAAAATATTGTCCACGAATCACAAGCTTGCAAGCAAAGTAAGTGGGGGTAAGGGGAAAATTAGAATAAGAGAGGTCGGCGCCATCTTGAAAAACGTTACTAATTAGAATAAGAGAGGTCCTACTGTATATTTCTAATCTACTTCCGATTGGGGGAATACATTAAAAATATAAAATTTACATTTTTAAGGTTAAGAAATTATGAATCGGCGTATTTTAACCTGAAAAATATACGCTAAAAAATGTTATTGACTTGATATTTTCTTCCCAGCAATCGGGTTTCGTAGCAGTGGTGGATTGGAGTGACTTTTCCTTGAGACAAGGTGGAGCTTTAGGTGCAGGTGCTCTTCGAAATTTGATCTCAGCACTTCGCGGTCGATTTCCAGCACGATTTAAGGCGATTCATTTCCTTTCGGCGCCGCTTTACGTACAAGCAACATTGACCCTTGTTAAACCCTTTCTCGATGAAAAAACTCGAAATAAGGTAACATCTCGAAACACAAGGAATTTTGCTAGAGACCAGCCGATCATCAGTATTAAACATCAATTTTATTTTAGATCTACCTCCATGGAAACAATTTAAGTTCGCTCCACAAACATTTTCCACTGGACATTTTACCAGCTGAACTGGGCGGTACTGGGCCACCCTTCAACCCTTGCCTGTGGGCCGAGCCAGTAATACATTCAGCGATAAAAGAAGCTGAGATAAACGCTAACAAAGCTCTAGAAGAAAGTATCACCAATAGGACAATTCAAAACACTAAACCCGACATCTTAGGAGATGTTGACAAATCAGACAACAACGGTAACAGGAATTCTGAGGACATAAACATCTCGGAAATGAGAAACATGATGATAAATGATGACGAAGAGACAAGAACCGCTGGTGATGGAAATGTGAGTGAAGACTCTGTCGAAGCCAGTTGCAAATCAGACTCAACTTCTAGTAGGACAGCAATGATTGCTAGTACTCCCGATGGCGAAGATGGCTCGGACGAAACTCGAAATCTCATTACTTAAGTTTATAATAGTTCAGTATTGAAAATTCTTCTCGACCTCCAATCGAAATCTCTTAAAATTAAGATTCTTCTGTACGTATTTTACAGTGAGATGCTGTCATACGATTCAGATATTGTGTGCAAGAATCATTGCAGCGGCACAATTTCTTGAATGTAAACTTGCAATGATTTGCGGGATCTATGTGAATGATCTATGTAGATCATCGATGCCTACTGGCCCTAAAAATATGTGAAAGTGTCGTGATTTTAATCCATGATGTTTTTATGTCGAGCGTTGCTACCTCATTTCAAATGACGCGTGCTTATATAAGAGTCATCAAAGAAAATTCATGATTATTCAACAAACCACAACGTATTCACATGTGCATACTATTTAGTACGAGATAAATCTGTTTTTTTTTTCATTTTTTATTTAGAGTTTAGACATTTTGAGCGCATAAAATACTCCATTTTTTCCGGAGATATGAAGTTTGCATAACCTCAAAGATTACATCAAATTCTCGGACAATTGGAAAAAATAATACATTTTTAAAAACTAGTACTTCAAGTTAAAAAAATGAATGGGAATGCAGATTATGGATACTTTGTGATTTGTTGAGTATGGTTCTAATGTTTATACATTTTAAAATAAGCTGCCTTTCGTTTTGTACTTATCAACTCCTTGAGACGTTTTCGAAAAATTATTTATTTCTTTTCCAGTTCGAAAATAGATTATTTATACAAATATGTGATTGTTGATGTAATTTACTTAAATGTTTCCGAAATATTTCTGCTATCTGTTTCCACAAATGGAACATGTCTCGAAAATAGGTGGTCCACAAAATTAAAAACCAAATTTTCAACTTGAATTTGTTAACAATTATAAGAAATTAGGAATTTCGGTTTTAAACAGAAAACAGTATTTCCAAAATTGATAAAACCACCGAAAGAATATTGAGAAATCAAGAGTATTACATTTTTCTCGCGCCCCATTTACAGGCAACGATGAAATTCCAAACGAATGTGATCTGAAAAATCTTATTTTTTGAAACTAAACTGCGTATGTCATTAAGAAATGTACATTGAGCAAAGCTGGTTTCCTCTTTGCAGGATCTCTATTGTGTCAGATGTTTAGTAAATGCTTCACAGAGATGATGCAAATATTTATTGAATAAAGTATTTTGCACAACTAAAATAGTTGTAATGTAACATTGCTTATGTACTTTCTATCCTTTCCCACAATTTACTAGACACAGCCTTATTGGCGATTCAAACAGCTAAATTAGCGCACCTGGTGTTCGAGTTTGAACTAATATGTACACAACTCACTGTATGGTGCTCAATGTAAATATATAGGTTTTGAGAGGTTTTCAAGTTTAGTTTACTATTAAATCGAGGTTATTAATACTTTCCATATTATTTAAATATCAACTAATAATCATGGAAGAAAATATGTATTTTCAGACCGAGGAGAAAAAATGGGAACGAAATAACTACAAGATTCCAGTCGAAAAAAAAATGCACGCCAACGTTCCCCATTCTTCATCGTACCTGAAGAATTATATATTAAATAAAATGATTTGCATACTCTATAATCTAAATTAGTTCATAAATCCTAGAATAATGGTGAAAGTCAGTTACTAATTGAGTAAGTAAATTTTTAACAATAATAAAAATAACGAAATATGAGTCAAATTGATTTTTGGTTATGTTCATTTTATTTAATGTTAAGAGAATTGATACATTAACATATTATTATATTATTATTTGTTAAAAATATATACTTCAATATATATTTTGTTATATTTTAGTAAAATTAACAAAATATTATGCTTATATAACTTCTATTCAAGGTAAGTAAGCGTAACCATTGCATGTTTACAGCAGTGTTTCTTTGAAGCACCTGCTGGACAGGAATATGAAATTGATTTTATTTTTTCTTCCAATTTTTCATTTTTTTATTAATCTGGATTTGTACTCCGTCGTCAAGGTGAGTTACGATTGAGATCAACCCAAAAGTCACCCCACTTCTCGAATCTTTTCAGATATCATTTCAGCAATGTCCCATGGTTATTTTAAGCCATAAATAAAAAAATCGTCGGAGGGAAACGAAAAATATCCCAAATTTTCGATTTTTTTGTAGGTTATTTCCAATAATTTCCTTGGAATACTTCTTTTACATAATTATATTTAATTTTAATTCGATATTTTGTATTAGGAAAGTAATTCCACAATGATTAGTACATTTTCAATGTTGAAATACGAAGCAATATTCGAAAACAGCTCGAAACGAGCCGTTTTTACTTTTTTTTTTATTGGCTCATTTACTACAGTTTCCTCGTTAAAATGGCTCAGGAATTAATTAAAGCGAAGAAAATTATTTACAAAACTAGTGTAATAACTTTCCATTATTTAATGTATTTCCAAAAATATGGCCATTTAAAGTTACCTAAAAGGGGAAAAAATGGTCGTTGTTGTTTATGGTTGATTAACTTTTTTCCTGTGCATTTCTGAGAAAAGTTATATGGAAGTAAGTTAAAGTGAATGTAATTACGAACAATTTAAAAAAATCGGAATCATTTTTATCCTCTACATCAAAAGTTGCAGAGCTTTGAAGATACCTACTTTTTCTGCCTAGATTTGACATCATGCCAGTTGCTTTAAAATAGTTTTTTTACGACTTTTAAAGTAATTTTCAATGGCTATTAAAATGATACTTAATTGTTTTTAACTTCTTCAATTATTATATAAAAGTGTAGTATACATATACATACATATCCTAGGGAATCCAAAATATTGAGTCGTAAAAACAACTTTCGAGGAATGCACTTTACGAAAAAAAAGTTTCAGACAAAAGTTTTAGGATATTCTCTTACCTATGCTACCGTGATCTTATATTTGACCTTGACCGTGATCTAAAAGGTCATTTCGGGATCACAACGACTTTGATAAATAGTAACCAATATGTTTGACCATGGCTCGTAAAAACGTTGTAAAAACGGCTCGTTTCGAGCTATGTTCGAATATTGCTTCGTATTTCAACATTGAAAATGTACTAATCGTTACGGGATTACTTTCCTAATACAAAATATCGATTTCAAATGAAATATAATTATGTAAAAGAAGTATTGCAAGGAAATTATTTGAAATAACCTAAAAAAAAAAATTGAAAATTTGGGATATTTATCGTTTCCCTCCGACGATTTTTTTTTTATGGCTTAAAATAATCATGGGACCTTGCTGAAATGATATCTGAAAAGATCCGAGAGGTGGAGGAACTTTTGGGTTGAACTCAATCACAGCTCACCGTGTCGTACTTCGTGGAGGATCTTCGTGAATTTTTGTCTTCTCGAATACCCACAAAAACTATATTTTTCACAACCTCTTTATTCCATGAATATGTCTAAGAAACCCTCTAAGTGCTTCATATAAATGATCCAATTCTATTAGAAGGGACATTTTAAATTTCACAAGAAAACGACAAAATAAACTTTATAAACTTTGAAATTCTACGTGTACATTGAACACCATACAGTGAGTCGTGTGTACATATTAGTTCAAACTCGACTGCCAGGTGCGCCACTTTAGCTGTTTGAATCGCCAATATCGAGTTGTTGTTGAGCGTCCAAACCAATCCTTATTCAAAACAATAATAAAAATAAAAATCGTCGATTTTAACCTCAAAAAATGTGAAGAGATGGATTGGTATGTGCGTTTTGTTCATCGCCAGGACGGAATTAATCTTATTGAGTGAACGCACGGGTTTTTGAATTCGTCAAATAATGTTGCATATCTGGCCGAGGAACAAAGTTCCGAAAATCAACACACCGAGAGTCCAAAATTTCAATATAGCATGGCTCCAGCGTGATTTTCTTCACTTTGTCTTTGAAAATTTGGAAAAACGAAACATATTAAACTATCTTGGACTCACGCAATATCGTATTTTTAGCCTTTCGGGATTTTGATTTTCGGAACTTTTTTCCCTGGCCCCACATCTTCCTTTTTAAGAAAAATCGAGTTGAATACGTTTTATTTCGGTTTCTTAACCATTTTCTTTGAAATTCTTTACATTCTAATCCGATATAATACTTGAATAGCACCTAACCTAACTTAAAGAACATTGAAGCAGTTTTTACATGAAAACACGAATTAAAATGTCGTTTTTTAAATAAACGCAGAAAATTTTGTAAAATAACGTTTTTTACGGGTTTTTCATGGTTTTCACCATGATAATAGCATTTGCGCCAATTTTCATCATGATATTCGAATTCAGCACATCAAAATACGTCAGAAAACATATGCCCGCTAAAGATTGCAGGAACGTCCTTTTCGGAAGTATATCCAAAAATTAGATGTTTAATAAAAATATAAACCTGCAACTAAGTACAGTTACTAGGTTTAATTAAAATTGAACGTTTCGTCCTTGGGGGCGCATAGGACTTGTCAATAAGGTTCTGCGCCTCCATCCTTAGACGTTCAAAAAGTTGCTAAATTTTTAATTCAACAATGTGTTGAATATCAAAACTTAGAAAAAGTCTCAAAATGCATCCGGATTTAGATGACATGTAGAAAAGAAGCAAAAAAAAAATATGAATGTTTCATCATATGAAGAACATACAACGTCGGGCAAATTTTGAACGATATAAATTTCGTTCAAAACCAACCAGAAGTCAATAACGTCCATCATATGTATAAACAATAACATATTTCACTTGCGAAAATACAATTTTGAAAAAAATGAAAATACACAAGCTGTGGAATTATGTGTATACATATAATGAATTTTCTAAACTTTAGATTTGTTTTCTATATTTGCAAAATTATTTAGTAAATGATAGTAAAAAGCACGTCTGTTCACAAAAATATGAAGATCCACTTGCCTTTCATAGGAAAAACCAGAATAAATTAATAAAATGTCGTAAATATTTCTTGACCGTAGTTAAATACATTAAATTCATTAAATTGCTTGTGTCAAGTAAATTGATCTACATGTCATCCAAATCCGGATGCATTTTGAGACTTTTTCTAAGTTTTGATATTCAACACATTGTTGAATTCAAAATTTAGCAACTTTTTGAACGTCGAAGGATGGAGGCGCAGAACCTTATTGCCAAGTCCTATGCGCACCCAAGGGCGAAACGTTCAATTTTAATTAAACCTAGTAACTGTACTTAGTTGCAGGTTTATATTTTTATTAAAGATCTAATTGTATGGTGACCGATAAAAACCAAGAAACTCAATCATTTTAATGAATTTAATGTATTTAACTACGGTCAAGAAATATTTACGACATTTTATTAATATATCCAAAAATACTTTTTTTAGAATTTTTGTTGTTGAAACTGTTAAAGCTATTTAAATTATTTTATTTACATGTTGTTATGATACTTGAAGACAATCAGTCATTTTTTGTCGAGAAATGTAAAGACGTAAGAAGTTATTGCGAATTGACAGGGGCCATGGCTTACGAGACCCAGCAATCGAATTTGGATAGAGTTGTATAGAATTAGATTCAATTATTAAATTCTGAATCCATACTTTGGTCAACGGTGAATACATTTTAATACGTAAATACAATTCTATTCGTTTATACGAATAAAAAGGTTACTTTCTGAATTCATATTAATCCAAAAAAAGTTTTCTTTTTAAAAATTAAATATTGAATGCATCCGCATTCAACATTACGGATTCAAAACTACCCAAGTGTATTAATTTCAATAAAAAAAAAGTTGTATTTCAAAAACGAAACTTTGAATAACTCTGTATTCAATATTACGGATTCAAAATTATCCAAGGGTATTCATTTCAATACAAATAAAGTTTCGTATTTAAAAACGAAACATTGAATGCATCCGTATTCAAAAGTAGCCAACCCAGCAAACGAAAATGGATTAAAATAAATTGAAAATTTGAATTTTTTTGAATCCGGATTCTTAATTCCGTGTAAAGAATTTAAATAAATTAGAATGTTCAGGGTTAAATAATTTTCTATTCATACTGGGTAATTGAAGCGTATAATCATTTTGCATTGAAAAAGATTCAAAATAGCAATTAATCTCTATCAATGAAATGAACATAACCTTAAAATGGCAGCAAACGAATATGGATTGGAACCCAGCAAACGAAAAAGTATTCAGAAGCATTGAAATTTTCAATACTTCTGAATGCTATTTCTTAATCCTTGTAAAAGTATTGGGATGGATAGAATTGTTCCTACCGAATCCTATGAAATTCAAAAGTGATAGGAATTTTGTATAATTCTTTTCATTCTTTCTCTTTTTATTATAAAATGTTATTAAAAAATTAAATTGAAAAATTAATATTGTTTATTTAACTTATTTTTTATTTTTATTTTAATAACTTAATTATTTCTGAAGAAAATCTGTTCTCGGGCGGTCACTATCCACCTACTGTTCTCCAAGTAAATTGCTTAACTTGTGTAACGAGCTAGCGCGACGCCGACCACGGGTCCACTGCTGACGATCGCTGTTGATATTTACGGATACATAATATATTGTTTTGACGCTTTCTAGTTTTAATTATATATTCGCTTTTTTCGGAATTATACAACACGTACAAAAGGATAATTAAAATGACCAAGCTCAAATGATTAAATATTAAAAGAATTGTCGTGAATAGATTCTCGTATCGAGGAATTCCCTTCCACACATTTATTTCATTCGATATTGATTTCAATACATAAAAAAATCGGCAATTCCACACACTAAACTGAAATGAATTCATTTACAATATTTCTGCTAATAATTGGATTATATACAGGAGAAGGTCGCCTATTCTGTTAAAAGAATAAAAAGTAATCTGATTTTGAAAGAAATACACAATTATTGAAAGATTGTCTTTCCAATTCTACGTCCTGAATTCAAATAAATTGACATAACCTCTCATTTTACGAAGGATTCAATTGAATATCAAATAACATTGGCGAATTCTATTTATTGGAATTGAAATCAATAGACTACAACTTCCATCTTGTAATTGATTTCACTGAATACAAATCGAAGCAGGGCAATCCATGTACAGGAATACAAATGAATTCAGAATTGAAATAGATTTGCTAAAATCAACAATCCGGATTGGCGAGTAAAAATTTCAATTAATTTCAATAAATTTCTATCCATTTTCGTTTACTGGGAAGTGTATTCATTACAATCCAAAAAGTTTCCTATTTAAAAACGAAATATTGAATGCATCCGTATTCAACATTACGGATTCAAAACTATCTAAGCGTATTCATTTCAATGCAAAAAAAAGTTTTCTTTCAAAAAATAAACTTTGAATAACTCTGTATTCAATATTACGGATTCAAAACTATCTAATTGTGTAGATTACTTTTTCTGAAATTTAATCCGGCAAATTACGCTTCCGATTGTATTCGTAAAATTGAATACAGATGGATTCCTTTCTTCGGAATTCAATCCATTTAAATACATATTTACGGAATCAAAGTATGAATTCAAAATGAATTGAAATTTTCAATCCTATCCTATCCAATCTCGATTGCTGGGAAGTCATGATCCTGTGTCCCGGATAACTCCTCGTGGAATCAGCTGTAGCAGTTGCGGTTGGAAAAATAAGTTATTTAGAAGTATAGTGATGCAATGTCAGTGTCCTTTTATTTTCACAAATTTTTTTCATTTTTTTACGCTGGTTGAAGTCATAAATCCGATTTTTGGCCTAAAAACGGCATCATTTTGCCGCTGTAAAATCAGAAGCAAAAGGGGGCCGAGATTCCCTGCAAACACAAAAGTAATAGTTATGTAACGTGTTTGCAGGGTTGCACTCATTTCGAGAAAAACGCATTTAAAGTTTAAAGTAAGTTGTTCACACTTACATTGAATTGTCAATGCCATCACCATAAAGCAAGTTTCCTGCTGTATTTGCAAGGTCTAAGGCGTTTTTTTGATCCATTCTTCGAAACTTCCTTTCCTTTGTCGTGTGAAGTGTCGCTTTTTCTTCCGCTTTCAATATTCGCGTTTTGCTTTAGGACAAGATTTCTAAGTAGTTGTACTTTCATATAACCCCCCCCCCCCAGTTTTAAATATCTTTTGTTTTTTTAATAAAAAATTTAAATAATATGGACATTAAAAAAAAATTGTAAAATTCAACTTTAAGAACATTCAAACCCTATATATTTACATCAAGCACCTTACAGTGAGTGATATACAAATTAGTTCAAACTCGACCACCAGATGGGCTACTTTACCTGTTAAAATCACCAATACAAAAAACCTTGAAGAATGAATTTGGGCATTCACAGGAAATGAAGCAGATTCGAAATGTACACGTCTGAAAATAAGCGTTAAGAAGGAACAAAGCTTTCCTGTATGCTCCAACGAGTATAAAATAAGTATAATCTACATATAAATTCGAAAACTTTGTGACTTTTTTGTTGTAAACTTGCAGGTTTTAAGTGTACATTTCGAATAACCACATTTATGGGAATCAAAAGGACTTAGGACGGAAGTAGAATAAAAGACTACAAAATACAAATTTTATTTCCTTCGGGTCATACATAAAAAATAGTCTCGTTTACAAAATTCGATTCTCTTGAAATAAGAATCGAATGCTAAAACATAAGTCTGTGTTACGTATAATGCGAAACATTTTATTATATTCATCAATACTTTTCATTAAAACGTCTATGAACAGTTCTGCGGTACTCGATATCGCAAAGATAATTGAACGATAACGGTTCGTAGAAAACTCGACCGTCTATACAATTTGAATTGAACCCTTCAGTAAAACACGTCGTGCAACTGCAAACAAAGTGACCTAGTATAGTTAACGTTACTATATAAAAATACATACATTCCCTCGCTTTTCCACGTAATAACAGTCATAAATTCTGTTTCAGCGAATAAGAAACCCCCAAATAACACATACAATACTAGTCTATCGGCGCTTAGTTAATTTCGTCTATCGATGGCGTTGGACCTGTTGTACTAAAAATGTTATCAAGGCACGACTGTTGAAACCAGAGTTTTATCGTTTATAAATCATCGTTTTGTTCCTGAATCGTAGAGAATAATTTATGAAAAGATGACGATTTCACACATCGCACCAGTCAGTTTCTCCTAACCTCAAAATCGAATGAAAAAATGTTAGCCTACATATAAATCGTGTCTATAAATGCACTCAACATTTACGGTTTCGTTGGAAGTCTATGATATCCTGAGTCTTCCGACTGTATTCAGACGTTCGACGCATCCTTGAATAGTCATTGTGTTTATTGACATTTACGTAGAAAAATTAAATCGAAGGCATTAATCGAACGAATTTACGTCTTATCCCTAGTTTTGAACGCGACATTAGGCGGTTATCGCTGGCGGAACCCAACCTCCAAAACCTTTCTGTAATTCTTCGGCAACTGCCAATGTTATATGATCCTGATAAAGACCTCCGACGACCTGAAATACAATCACATTGTAATTAATCATTATTTGTTTTGTTTAAAGTGATCTTACTTGTATTCCTATAGGAAGCCCTTCTTTGTTTAGCCCCAATGGGCAAGCGGTGGTTGGTAGACCAAGAACATTAACAATGGCGGTGTATGAAAAATTGAACGGTTTAATCAGCGGTTCGTTGTGCATGGGCGCAGCAGTCGGATGAGTCGGGTATAAAAAGATCCCATCGTCACCAAGTAAAGTCTAATCAAAAATACAAACAGATTAATGTAAACAAGATTGAACAACTTTTGGATTTACCCAAATTACTTACTTCAACTTCCTGACGTAGATGTGTACATTCTTCTTTAAGTTTCGCGTGAGGTTCGGTGCCGTTCTTGACCCCAAATCTTTCGAAAATGGCCGTGAAGAGTGCGATTAATGTGTGTTTAGAAGAGAACATTGCATACTTGAGACATTCCAGCCATATATTAATCCTACCCTGTCGATTTGCTAATTCGTAAGAAAAGTCTTTTCCTTCAGAAGTAGACATACACGCGAACCACAATGGTAAAGTTTTCTTAAATTCCCGGAAGTTAACTTTTTTCGCTTTTATATTATGTGCCTTTTTAAAGTAAAGAATCACTCTCCTCATGGCTTCTTTTATCTCTTGGTCAACTGCTGAGACTAAAAGTTCACCTCCGTTGTCTTCCATATAATAAATCTATACAACAAATAATATTAAAATTTTCACCTAAATTAAGTTAACCACCGTAGCTAACTTACTAACCTTTAATTTCGAAATATCTACGTGCGTTCCCAACTTAAGCAAATCGTTGTTTTTATCCGCAATTACACGTAAGATTGGTGCCAAGTCTTCGGCGTATCTACTCATGGGTCCTAAACCGAGCAGCCGATTTTGGTCTTCGCTTTCAGCTCGTGGATATTGTCCTTCGTTTGAAACAACACCTAAAATTTTACTCGTTTCATAAATTCATCGACATTTTTGTATATGTTTTAAATTGCGGGCAGCTTAGTATCAACGTCGGAAGTGTTTACTGTATTCAAAATTACCTCTAGAAGGTTTGTGCCCAAAGATGCCATTGAAGAAACACGGCATGCGAATAGACCCCCCGATATCCGATCCTATTCCACAAGGTGCGCCAGCTGCAGATTGGAGGCAAGCTTCGCCACCGGATGATCCACCCACAATATGCCTGATTAAGAAATCAGTATCAATTACTAAAGAAACTTGAATTACAGTGTACTTCCTAACGTTACCGATTTCTTACAAAATTGTTTATGAATTCGAAATTATATTAGCCATCATACAATATTTATATTTTAAACTATGAACGCTCAAATATCCTAAATTTCTGTGTCTTTCTCAAACATATTGCTAATGTACATCGTGATTGATTTTAAAGCAATTACACAGCCCAACAAAATTTTGTTGTCCTATAAGTAAGATTCGATTCTGATAGGATTTTTGCACCAGAATCTAAATATGACCACCCAAATAGCCAATTGGCTCTAATTTTTGAGATATTGAAAGTCAAAGGGGTAAAAAATTCGATTCTAGGCATTTTTGAGCATCTATTCACAGCACAATAAAATGCTGTTGTCCCGCCATTAAGAATCAATTCTGACAGGATTTTGACCGCAGAATCTAAATATGTATGACAAAATATTGAATTGGACCTAATTTTTGCGTAAATTGAAGGTCAAAGTTGTAAACACGATTGTTTTAGTACCTTTCTTTCGTTTTTTCCGAAAAATAGTTAAGAACCATAAATAATTTGAAGTCATTCGAATTTCAAAAAGTTCGTTGGGCACATTGGTTCCGCCATTTTGTATTTTCTGATTTTTTGAGTCACATCCTAGAGTAAAGATGTAACATATACCCAAAAAACATGGTTTTTGACCCGTTTGACCTTCAATTTAGTCAATAACTAGGTCCACATCAATATTTTGGCGCACATATTTAAATTCTGCAGGAAAAATCCTATCAGAATCGACTCTTACTGGTAGGACAACATCATTCTTTTAGGCTGTGAATAAATGCTCAAAAATGCCTAGAATCAAATTTTTTACCCCTTAGACCTTCAATATATCAAAAACTAGAGCCAATTGGATACTTTGGCGGTCATATTTGGATTCTAGAGCAAAAATTCCATCAGAATCGACTCTTACTTATAGGGCAACATGAAATTCTCACATTTTTGTTGGGTTGAGTTATGTTTCCCTTTAGTTTGCTTTTTTTGATCATTGAATTGGAGCTTTCCCAATCAGGAAACTAAATATGGCGAAAAATGTACAAATAAACTGAGAAAATCGGCTGGTTTAAAGTTATTTTAAAGAATAAAGGCTCATTTTAAAGATTTTGTCAAGTCTTACAATTGATCTTTGAGTCAATTTAACCTGCGATGAATATGTCTCTTATCATAGCCTCAAAAATTCGGGAAATGCCGATTTGTGTTAATAATTGCTAAATACCTGCACGAAACTCACGTAGAAAGAAGTTGTGGATCTTGAATAAACAAAGAATTTGACCCTTTATGCGTTATGTTTCGACGAAAAATGAGCACACAAACTTTAATGACACAGAAATAGTAATTTCGACCATTTTTAACAATTTAGAATAAATTTATTTTGTGTTTAATGTTTTTTTATCATTAAATAATATCAGAATTATAAGACATTTTTAGGGATCTAAGATTACGAACACGATATTTTTGGTTCTTTTATGTATTACTTCTTAAAAATGCAAAGCAAAGAATTTTTTAATTTTTAAGCTGCAGTTCGCAAAAAAACAAGAGACATTTGAAATAGAAATGATAGAAGCATCAATTTACAGGTAATTTCTGAAAATTTACTGGTATTTCAATAGATACTACTCGACAAATATATTTCCTCACATTCTTTGGCAACATTGTAAGTCAAATTGTATATTGGTTTTGCAAACATAAATAGTCTCATATTTTGACGGCAAGAAAAAGTCCTGCACGTAAACAATAATTAAAAGCAAAAATTATAATGTAAATGAAAAATGTGTTCCTTCCTTTTCCGTATTGCCGTGCTTGTTTCTTTTATTTTTCTTCCTGACCACTTTAGTCTTTGTTACTCTCTAAATTCCTTGGCGTGGAAATTAAGCCACTCTCTATAGAGAATGATATTTCACTCCACCATGAGTGTCTTGTTTCTTTCACCCTTGATGGAATTAAATATCACCCTTCATGAAAGAGTGGCTCAATTCACTCCAAGGAATTAAGAGAGTACACTCAGAAAATATTGCCATCAAAATTTTAGAACCTAGGGTTGTAATTTAAAAATAGATTAGAGAGTATTTTGATAAAAAATATTAATTTTTTAATATTTACAATACTAATAGTATCCATTTTAAAAAGATTTGTAAGGAACATTTCTTAAGCTATCATATACTTAAGAAAATTCAGTTATTCCAGTTAAAAAAGAAAATGTAAACAATTTTATAAATATTTTCATAGTTTAATATCAATTGTTTAAAAAGTAATGCAATTTGGTTATTCTAAAATTAAGGCACAATAACATTTACAAGTTAGTACAGGAGAATGAAAATAATTCTGGAGGAAACTAACTAAAACTGTCGTGTACTAGAAAGTAATTCTACAAAATCTCCAACAAATTTTTTTATTTTTAGCTTCAACTAAATTTGAATTTATAACAAAAAAATAAAAATAGTTTAAATAATATATTGGTAAAATGTACAAAAATAATGATTTTCGTTATATATAGATCACAGGATATTATCAGTTATGCCAAGTCTATTATCTTCAAATGCATATTCTTTTTGTACATATTCTAGTAAAACAATATTTTTTCAGATATTTTTATCTGCTTAATTTAAATATTACATTTTCAATATCATTACAAGAATACCGTAATTATTCCAAACAATATTTAACAGTTAAAGCATTGTAATTAAAAAAAGTTAAGAATTCTTAAGAAAATAAAAAACTTATACAAGCAAAAATATTCAAATTTTTATTAAAAACCGGATTAACACGAAAATGAGAAAAACTAAAGTTTATTTATTAGTGTTTTAAGAAGTTCATTATTTTTTTATTTAAAATAAAAAAATTGTAACAAACGATCATTTTAGTAATTCAACATTTTTGGTAAATTTTGTTTGCAGTTTTTGACCAAAAAGGGGTCCATAGTTATAAAAATTCTAAATATGGATATTGAACAAAATTATTTCATCTACCTCTTTTGTGGATAATGATAAAATACAATTTTTTTAAATAATTTACTTTTTTAATTCATTTTTTAGACTGAAAAGTAGTAAATAACATATCTCTGATAACTTGTAACTGATTAATTATATAACACTAATAAATATACACATTGTTTGCTTGCAATCTAAGAGCAATTAAACGGCAACGAAAATAAATCAATTTGATGGCTTTTACAACAATTTTTCGTTAAAAGTCTCTTCTTATCGTCGCCAACGACATGGTAGGTTATTAGTTACAGTTGTAAACCTAATGGAAACAATGCAGTAATACATCCAACTGTGACTTCACAGACTTGTTTATAAAGGAATACTGCAAGAAACCCTCAATTTAGTGAATGAAAACTTATATTATTCGGAAGTTTCTTGTTTAGTTGAATATAAGTATATTTCAAAATATTTTTGTGTTAATTTGAAGAATATTAACTATTTTTCTGAGATATCATTGACCGTTTACAAAGCCCTACTAAATCTGGTTGCCCTGTAAGTAAGAATCGATTCTGATAGGATTTTTGCTCCAGCATCCAAATGTAACCTCCAAAATAGCCAATTGGCTCCAGTTTTTGAGATATTGAAGGGCAAAAGGGTAAAAAATCGCGTTTTAGGACAATTTTTTGGTTTTCTCGAAAATTAGCCAAGACGGTAACGAATTTCAGATAGTTCGTCGGACATTTTGGATTCGACATTTTGCATTTCTGGTTTATTTTGCGCCGCATACTATAGTATAGATGTGAAATATATCCAAAAACGTTTACATGATATTTTATCCCTTTGACCTTCAATTTGGTCAACTATAGGTCCAATTGGTTACTTTGGTGTTCACATTTCGATTCTGGGAGGAAAATCTTATCAAAATTGGCTCTTACTGGTCAATTTTTGAAAATTGGATTTATCTATTACCAGTGATGTAAGCAAATGCATTTTCATTTATCAGCATTAATTTCATTTGCACTCGGGCTTTCTACGTTCTTTCCTTTTTTTTTCTTGTACAGATTTGTGGTATATCTTATCTTATAGTCTAGGAACAATTTTATAATGTCTGACTCGTATTCTTCATAAATAAATCTTCCTCCAGAAACTTTGCTTTGTCCTTTCAATATTTCCCTCTGATATTCTCTTCCCATCTTCAATTTTTCAGGAAACTTATTTTGCATTTTCTTTTATTTCTTAAATGTTATTCCTTTTGAGTTTTTCTGTCGCTGTGTACTTACAGCACTTTTTATTTTCCATGCCTCTACCCACAGTTCATCACTCATTCCATTTGATATTTCCATGAATCGACTTTAATGACTCCGTTATTTTCACAAAATGTTTCTTACTTTCGAAACAGTTTGGCCTTCTCCCCTGTGATCCATCATTTATCATTAAGACCTTTTTTGTTTCTTCATCCATTCTTAGATACCATGTTCAAGATTTTAAAGAACAAGAATAATTTTGACAATTTAGCCATTTAAATCTTCTCATGACAACCTCAAACATCATGGTTTGTTATCATGTTTGAGTCCACCAGTTCTTTTGAAAATTATACATTTCTTTGATTATATCACCTTAATTCATCTTTTCACCTTTAGATCTTTCGCGATCGTGTAACAACATTATTATTGCGCATTCACGGAAAATAATAATTCTGGAAATAGTATCGAATTTATTTGGTTGTTAAGGATTTGAGAAAAAAATCGATGAAATTCACTGATTTTCCAGTAGCTCTTGTCGAAATGTATCGTAAGATTTTATAAACGGGACTAGTACCTTATTTACCATAGAAAATAGTTTAGCCATTGGCCGAGCGTATTAAGGCATGCAAAGTTTGGCTGCAGCGCGGTTCTGGGTTCGAATCACCGTCGAGGTTGAAACATTTTTTGTTTATCATTTACTTCCAAGCGCCGGACAATTCAAAGAAAATCGAATGACTGAGAATGTATGTTTGTTTACCTCGTTTTCCGCAAAACTGTACGAATAAAAACACTTTTCTTTAATTTCTTTAATTTTCTTAAATTAAATTTGTTTGAAAAAATTACGAAAATGATTCGGTACTTATTTATGTAATTTCATAATATCTACCAAATTATTTTTCATGTCCTTAAAAAGTTAGTAAGTAATAATAACATTTTACTCCGATACTTAGGTATTAAAAATGGCTGTCTTTCCAATCAAATTGACTGCCGCTATTTGTGTTCTTTGTTCGCTACAGAATATTTTCCCGGTACACGCCCTAGAAGGTACGTATTCACTTATAAATTATGTAAACGTTAAATTAGAATTTTAGAATGCGCCAAATTTGAGATATTTTAGAAGTATACATTTCGATTGAATTATTGATGAAACTAGTCACAAGCAATTAACTCTGGAGTTTTTAAAATGAAATTAAAAATGGCGTTCAAAGAGGCCGTTTGGTCGTATGCATATCGCCATCTAGAAAAATACGCTATAATCGCATTCATCTTCGAAAATAAGAATCTGCCCGAATTTGATTTGTCATTTTTTGGTGGTGACATTTTTTGTCACACTTTTTTTATGGTAAATCCAAAAAAGACTAAAGTTGTCTATTGGTAATACGAGACGGTCCGTAGTTCAAAAGTACATAGTAAATAATAGTTACTTATGTTTTGCAAATCGTTATATAAAAAAGGATTGATTCAACATACATATTGATTTTTACCTAGCTATTGGCAATATTCGATGAATCAATATCAAAATACATGAGATACATAACATTTCAGTGCTGCCAAATTTTGCTGAAATCCTTCCACTTCTTTACGTTTCTATTTGGATAAGAAATCTTAAGAAGATAACAACATGCATTGACGTGTTTCTTGTGCTTATCGCTGCGCATTTCCGTTTGTGGATTAAAGCTCCACCTGGCGGTCATGAAAGTTACTGATTTCTCAAGAAACAAATATCTCTTCATATCTTATTCATAAACAAGTTTTCTATCAACAGATTCTTAGTATTTATGTTAACTCTCATAGCATTTTCGAAATATTATCATTCAACATTTTTATATTATTTTTTACTTTGTATTTTCAATGATATCGTTTATTTCAAGTAAAATCAAGATTTTTTTTTCACTTGTCATTTTGTTATCACTTCCCGTATTAGAATACCTCAGATATTTATAAATATCACGTCAGAAATGTTTCGGCCAGAAGATAGAACTAGCGCGAAAAATTAAATTTCAAAATGATGGCTCAAATATGGCTACTAAATTAAAAGGAAATTAAAATCAAACGAAACCACTTTATTCTTGGTACTTGTTGGTTTTTGGGCTCGCTGATTCTGGATGGTCGATCCGCCATTATGCATTTCTGAAAACTAACATCAGATTTGGACTCAACAACCCTAAAAACCGCCGGGTACTAAAGTTGAAGTAATTTCATTCGAGTCAATCAATGGAATACATGCGTCTATGATTTGGAAAAAAAATCCACATTGGTAGGCATTTTTGAGCCGCCATTTTGGAATTTCATTTTTTACAGTAGTTCTATCTTGATATTTAGAAACAGCTGAGTTATTCTAACGTGAGGAAATACTAAAAAATAAGGATAAGTGAAAACAAAATTCCTGATTTTTGTTAAATAAATGCTTGTAATTTGTTTAATTTTAAATTTGCGGCATATTTTGATGCACCATTCGTAAGAACAGGGTTTAGACAATAAAAAACGTAAATCTCAAATTTTTTTTCACTGGTTATACTACTAAAAAGTACTGTTAAACTTCAAATTCAATTTATGTACATTTAGTCCTTCAAAGGTTAATCAGAATTGTGATTTCAAAAAAACATTTCAGGTATTGATTTTGACTACAACCATCCTGAAGATTGGCCAAATATTGTACCAGAATGTGGCGGGCAGAAACAGTCGCCAATTAATGTAGACGAAAGGAATGCTACAATGGGGCATTTTCCTCCTTTAATAATTACAGGAGTTCACACCATCCCGAAAAAAATGACTTTTGGACAAAAAGACAATGATGGTACGTAACAATGTTATTACATGTTTGTTCATTTTTCACTTCATTTTTATTATTTTAATGAATCTTTTTTACTTTAAAATTGTTTATTTATTTATTGTTTTAACGGGCGGAGCCAACCTTTTTACGTGTATATTATTCACATTTTTGGCGAAAGCTACAGGTCATCTTCTGAGATGGCGCTATACACATCATATTTCTCGAGAATGTAGAAAACTGCAGGAACCTACATTACAGTACATCAGTCGATTTCCGCCAGATAAACAATTTTCGAAGCGTAAACAAATAACGTGGCTTGTCTTACCAAGAGCGAGCTGCTTGAAAACGAAATCGAAAAATTGTTCACCGGACGGGGATCGAACTCGACCAATACGTTACCGCCGGAGCAACGAAGCCGAAAATATCAAATATTCTTCGCAAAACTTCCATTCTGTTCTGACATTTCCAATAATGTTTACAAATAAGTTATTTAGAAATGCACGCCAATTAAATTGTTTTGAAATTTGTTGCAGTTCAATTACGTTTCGAATATGATGAGAATCCGTTCCTAATTAAAGGAGGTCCTTTAATAGGCGAGTACAAATTATTTCTGATAATTTTCTATTGGGGTCCGACAAATGGAATTGGAAGCCAACATGCAATAAATGGAAAAACGTAAGCATTTCTTAGTCAAATTAATCTTTTAATATCAAATAAGACAAGAACAAAAGAAATTGTACCAAGAATTCAAAAATAGTATTGTTATTGAACGAAAATTCAAACAATTTGAAATAAACCAATATCAAAATTTGTTGTTAATCCCTTCAATGCGGCGGGAATTTCACAGAAATTGCCCAAAATGCGGGAAAACCAAATTGTTAGAATGAACTATAACTTAGTGTATAAAGGGTTTTTGGGTCGATAAACATTAATCTGAGGTCAAATTTTTAAAATGCAAACGGGGGTTTAATATGGCCACCAATTTTCCAATTTCAAACTATTTTGCTTGACACTTGTTACCCCAGGGTTTTCGGGGACACTGATTAACAATTTAAAATCAGATTTTGAAAATTTAAAATAGCTGATTCAATATGGCGGACAACTTTATTGTGTTTGCATGTTCAAAATGGCGTCAATTTACTGTGGAGCTGAGAACAGTTTACTTTGTTTTCTGAGAACAATGTTACTCGTGGCTGGTCATTAGAGCAATAAAAAACTCTTGGTTCTTTATACAATAACTTTACCGCATAAATTCTGTATGCACCTAAAATTTCTTCGATTCTTCACCTACAAATATTTATCCTTATTTTTTCTAATACGAGAACTGCCCAACACCCCAAGCTCTTCAGATTTGCAATCAGCAACTCCAAAAATTCCAAATGGTTCCATTTTTGAGAAATTTTGTCCACTACATTGGATTCGTCATTTTGAATTTTCTTAATATATTGTTAGATTGCAACCTCAAAAACCTCCGAGTAATTACTTTCAAACAAAAAGATTCTATTTTTGACAAATTTGACCACCATATTGTATCTGCCAATTACAATTATCAAAATATATCATTAGATTTATATTGAATGACCTTGAAAACTCTTGACTAACAAGTTTCAAACAAAATGGTTCGATTTTTGCAAAATTTGTCTGTCATATTGGATTCGCCATTTTGAATTTTCGAAATATATCGTCAGATTTGCAATTAGCGACCTCGAAAACCACCGATTAACAAGTTTCAAGCAAATGATTCAATTTTTTAAAAATGTTTCTGCTGAATTGAAAGGTTAGACTTTTCAAATGTGTCAAAATGGTGTTTGTCAAGGGGTTAATAAACACGTTATACACACTTATATACAAAAAGACACCTTTTTTTAACAACATTTTCAATTAATTTTTTCATGTTGAATATTCAATGTCAGTGGAGTTAAGTTCCTAGTTACTAACATTCATTATAACATATACAAAAATTCAACATGGCAGCTCCAAAATGGCGAGTAAAATAAATTTTGTGTGTGTAATATTAACCTAATCCATCAAATTAAACAAAAATTAATAAAACTTGATACCCATAATTTGTTCCCGAGTATGAACCTCAAGTTATTTTTCAAAATTTAACATGGAGGTTTAATATGGTAGTAAAAAATTTGATATTTTTAAAAATTGTTATGAAATTTCATATATCAAGGTTCTTGGTGCCCCTAGAAAAGAATTTACTTTTTTTTTTATTGTTTTTCGAAAATTAAAAATATCTTCTTTCAATATGGCCGAGACGAATCTAATTTTTTTTTTAAACTGTGAGGAAACACAGAGGATTTTGGAGTGTCTGATTACGAATCTGAAGTCATTTTTTCAATATTCAATGTGTCGAATTCAATATTGCCTTTCATTGATTCATTTTAACTTTTTCAAAACATTTAAATTTTATATAAAAAAGCTGCACGATGCACAGGTTTTATTTAATTTTTATTTTTTTTTAGAAATATTATCTTAACATGCTTGACTAACAAAAATTGCAAACAAAATTATTTCTCCACTACTCTTCTCGGCTGGAAGCAAAATGGTGAATGGGCGACCATATTGATTCCGCCATTTTTAATTTTTACGAAATAACTTCAGGTTTGTACTCAAGGATCTTATGAATTTTTATCAAGAAAGTTTTATCAAGATCGAACACGTTTGTAAACATTTCGTAGATTAGGCTAATATTAAAAAAAAAGATTTCACTCGCCATTTTGGAGCCGCCATCTTGAATTTTTGTAGAAGTTACAATTCACATTTGTTGCTTCACGATTCTTTGAACCTTCGTAACCGTCGTAATCTCTTAGAAAAGATTCTTACTCAAAATAAAAATATTAAATAAAAAATCATCTTTCAGACAAAAATCATGTTGTAAATAATTGTTTATAATTGTTTACGTGTTTATTATAGGTAAATTTTGACAATAGCTTGTAAACGAGCAATCAATTTTACATCGAAAATTGTTTATTTAAATTCTTATGAATTGATCAATGCCAATAAATATTCTTGAAATCTTAGTCAAATTGTGTCTTCTTGAGCTTTAATGACAAGTAACGAAAATAAACCAAAAATCATTTTTGTAGTGGATCAATGGGTATTGTTTTTTACGCATATAATACAGAATATGGAAACTCCACTGCGGCGTCTAAAAAGCCAAAAGGTTTGGTAGGATTTGGCAAAGTAATAGATGTAAGTAACTATATAAATTACTCGAATGGACATCGAAATTTTTTCTGATTTTAGTATTCAAACAAAGAAAACATATAAATATAGGGAATTCTTTATCCCAAAAAAAAATATGGATTTAAATCTTTTTATCAGATCGACGACGACGAGAGTAAATTTAATGTTGGACTGATGCGTCTATTTCCAAAATTGGACGAACTTCAAGACCCAAATGCCGTCATAGATATCGAACCCTTTCCTTTGGCCAATTTCATGTCGGGACATGATCAAGACACAAACACCATAACGTTTTTGACTTATGATGGTTCGATGCTGCAACCGCCTTGTCGAGAAAATATGCCATGGTTCATAGATATGGAAGAAACAGCACGTGTTCCTCAAAAATACGTAAGTATAAAAAAGAATTTCGAAAATAAAATGAAAAATTATTTTTCGTTTTTTTAAATGATTTTATTTACAGATTCTTTCCTAGACAACTTTTCTTTTTGGATACTGATAGCCTGATTTTTTTTTCAGCTGGATGCTCTGCGTAAAATCAAAAAACAAGAATACCGTCCGTTGCAACCACAAAATGGAAGAAAAATTTACAAAATCGTTGCTACCGCGGTGTAGCATTGACATTAAAAACATTTTGCAGTTTATTTCTGTCGATAATAGTTTTGTTTTAAGTAATATATTTCTTCTAGAAGAGTGACAATATTTATGTAGTAAACGGTTGTTATGTTGCCATTCTTTGTTGTTATATAGAACCGAAACTACTTTTTGACTTCAAAATAAATGAAGGAAATTTTCGTTGTTATTGGTAGATAAAACGACAATATCATGTGATATATTCTCTAATAAATATTTAACTATAAATCTCAAAGACAATTTACAATGAAAGAAAATAACGAGTATTATGACATTAGAAAAAATAAATACCAATACTAATAATTTAAATAATCAACCTTGTTTGGGAACTAGTAAATTCTTAGTATATGTAGACTAATTTAATCTTGTTTCGTAATCATGAACGTTGCAATTACTTTTGTTTTTCGATGTTGCCTTTCGAATCGATATTTTTAGAAATGTTTCCTAATCTTAATAACTGCTTGCAAATTTTTGTTTCTTTATTTTTCTTTACTCACTATTTTCCGTTTAAATCAACTGATTATTTGTTATCATTTTTCTTAAAAGCGTTTTTATAGATTTTTGTCAATTAACTGCCTGACCTTAATCGAGTTCCTATTTTTCTCTCTTATTGGCAGTTTCAGCATTATTCTTTTTAGACAGTGTAAAAAGTTGTCGTCAATATTTTTATTGTTGTACTTCATCATCGACAATTTAAACTGCTTTATTTATCGAGGAAGTAAAAAAGTTTATAAATCTTACTGTGTTCGATTTTTAAACCCTAAATAAAAATTCATAAAATAAATAATTCAAACATTTATAATTTACTAACTACACTAAATAATTTTAACTATCTAAAAAACATTAACCCTTTTCGTCCCAAAACGACAAAATTTGTCGCCGGTTTTCATCCTCCGTAAGTTTATGGATATCTTTGAGATATTGTTGTAAAATGTAGGTTTTCTATCGTTTTTGTGTGTTTTTATCGTGTTTTTAAATATGACCACTTAAATGGAAACAATCATGGAAAAAAGCGAAAACTTTTTCAGAAAACTGCAATTTTTCTTGCGAAGGAGTTCAGGAATCGTGTCAGGTCTCAGAATCCTGTGGCATAATGAGTTTTACTAAAAATTGGTCAATATTAAGATTTAAGTTACAAAATGGCGCTGCTCATACGGAATTTTGTTGTTATTTGGGTTTTATTAAAATATTTCCAGTATCTTGAAGTGAACTTTGATGAATATGTAGATTGCTTTTGAGGTGACTGAATACTAATTCGTTATTAAATTTTGCAAATTCAAAATGGCGGATCCAATGTGATTTCGGAACCTTCTATATACCAAATACCAGACAATTTTTTTTAAATGGCGGCCAGCCATATTGGATTCCCTATTTTGCATTTCCAAATTGTAATAATGGATTTGTATTCGCAATCCTCAAACATAATCCACAAGAACATATTTATCAAAATACACGAAAAAATACCAGAAATATTTTATTAAAACGCAAATAACAAAAAAATTACGTATGAGCAGCGCCATTTTGTAATTTAAATCTTAATATTGACCAACTTTTAGTAAAACTCATTATGCCACAGGATTCTGAGGCCTGACACGATTCCGGAACTCCTTCGCAAGAAAAATTGCAGTTTTCTGAAAAAGTTTTCACTTTTTTCCACGATTTTTTCCGTTTAAGTGGTCATATTTAAAAAATGGAATGTGATATCGTAAAATGGGCTTCAGATTCGAAAATAGCATACCCAAAAACTATAGAAAACCTACATTTTACAACAATATCTCAAAGATATCCATAAACTTACGGAGGATGAAAACCGGCGACAAATTTTGTCGTTTTGGGACGAAACGGGTTAATATCAAACTGTCCATAAATTATGTTCTATTTTAACGATAATCCTACGGTGAAATAACCTTCCATTATGTCGACGAAACGATTCAGTTTCATCCAGTAACAGAAAAAATTGAAAAACACCGATTTGTTACCAATGGCTAAAAATCCCAACCAATGGGTCAAAAATTTTGAATTTAATTTCACGCTAAAATTCAAAAAAGAAATCCTGTTTTGATTTTGGTAACATTTTTTAACAGATATTTAAAATAAAAAACCGTGACCTTATGAACATTTATAATAATGAATATACGTAATTTTGAATAAAATTTTCCAAATTCTCCTAAGAAATCAGAAAGTCATTGAAGGATTTTGATACTCAAGGATTAGCCAATAGAAGAATTGTTAAAAAAATTAAATTTACTAGCATAACAGAAAATGCCACTAAACTAATTTGTATTTGATTCGAGATGTATCATTGATTTTAAAACGTAGAAGTATGATTTCATATCAAATGTATAATAATTTTTTAATTTAACTATAAAATGTGTGTATACTTAACATTTACAGTGATTTTTTTGTATCTATTAAAGTAAAACATGAATCGGTACAAAAAAAGAGCGTATTCCATAGATAGATTATCTTTTAGAACGCTAGATGGCGCTCTTATCCGCAAACGAAAGCGCTCAGAGATATTTTAAATGTCGCTGCGAAAAACTTACAATAGTCATAAATTACAATAACATCCAAAAAAAATTATTCTGTATTTGTACCTAAATTTTCCAATTAATTTTGGAATTTATAGAAAATCTTTAAGGAACGAATAATCTTATTGTAACCTCGTTATTTTTCACTTGTGAAAACGAAGGTCAAATATGTTTTACTTCTGCTTTCTTAATTTTATTTAAGTTAATTTTAACTAGGAAGGGAAATAAATATAAATCTTTCGTAAATAGAATAATTTTGATTACTCGGCAACCAGTAAAATTAAGTTACGTGTTGTTATGATTACACGGAAAAAAGAACAAATTATAAATATTGTTTTAACTTATTAACCACCAAGCCCATCAATTTTTTTAGACATTTTCGACCGCAAAATTCATGGGTATAATGGAAGAATAAATAGATCAAAGACACCCACTCCTTACGGTTTTGCCTATACTAAATGTAAATCAGTGTTCAGAATTCAAAAAAATTGACGACAAAATTAAATATGGCAGTTTGCTTATACAAAAATAGTGCAAAATTTTTTTTTCAAACGTAAAATCGTCGTTAATATCTCAAACTTTCTTCAACCATCGGTGCACAAAATTATTGCAAGAAATTTTATTACGATTTATTTAAATTTTGAAATTATTTCGGCAAAGGCGCTTGAAAATATTTCAACCATCTTGAAACGTTTAATTAATGGAATTACCACCAATTGCTATTGCAGGTCATAAACGGCCAAATTCAAATTTGCAATTATTATTTGAATTTTTAAAATGTTTTTTTTTCTTACTACAAATGGGCAAGCGCTTTATTAATTTTTTCAAGAAAGAACGGTAAAAAAAGAGAAAGTAATTTCATAGATTTCTCTCTAGTTCTTCGGTTTTCTCTACATTTTGAGACATTATAAAACTCTTTGAAATGAATTTTAATAGAAAACTCGATTAGTTCAAGAAAATAATATTCAGACATTTTTTTAAAATATTAATTAACGGGAGGAATCGCCCTTCTACACAGATTTTTTGCATATAATCAATTGTAATATTTGCAAGAGCTGCAGATAGTCTTAACAGATGGCGCCATACTTCACATTTGTGTATGAAATGTAGAAACTGCAGAAACTTACACCAATTACAGCAGCTATCATGAGTCAATTATCACCAGACAAATAATATTTTGGAAAGATTTGTTAAAAAATCCTTTTTTTAAACTACTATTGTTCTTTATCTATTCTAAATCTTACCTGGTATTATACGGATTCTTCGATGTCCCATATATATAGTTTGAACTTTCCCACCACATCGACAACTCTGATACATTTGTCGTAGCTATCATGATTGCACCTGATAACTTCATTAGCTCAATTGCTTTTCCATCCTTATCAGCTCGAATGTCTTTTCTTATGTACAAACCACAAGTTTGTTTCATTCCTTCTACTGCAATGCAATCCTAAATAAAAAATAATTTTTTTTTTTCTAAATTCGCAATCATTATTGCAAAATATGATCCTGAAGTTCAATTTCAAAGATTGATCGATTTAAAACATTGAGTTATAACCTAGGAAAATATTACGTGCAAATTTCTTGCATCGACTGTGATTCATTTAGTCACGTGACAAAAAATTGATTACGTAATTCGTTACACGTTTCCTTCTCTTTTTTAAACCAGATAATTCAACTACCAACGTCATTTGAAAAGATTCAAATGGAGCATCATAGAAATTAAAAGAAATTTCATCTACAAGTCATTTTAAATGCAAAATTACATAAAAATATATCTAATAACGTCCTTGAAATTAGTCTCTTGAAAGAAAATGATAAAAAGTCGACTTTAATATTTGCAATTACGTCAGCTTTACCTTCGTCGTAAATGGAACTCCAAAGAAAGGTTTCTCGGATGCAAGAATCTCAGCAGACGGACCGTCTGCTGATTGCAAGATTTCGTCACATTTTTTTGCTTCTTCCAAAGCATCTTTGAATCGCGTTTCAGTCACGCAATTTAAAATTGGTTGAATTTCCTTGATCCTTTCGATATATGCTTTAACTACTGCTTCTGAGGTTAACTGAAATAAATGTTCCGTTGATTTGTTATTAAATTTTCCGATAGATGGCGTGACTGCGGTATTTATTTGTCTTTCTCGTTAGCGATAAGATTTAAGAATTATTAGATTAACAGATAGATATTCTATCAGTTAGTTAATTAAGAAACAAGTCAATTTAATTTAGATGAAAGTTAGTTAGTGCAGCAACCATTAGTGGCGCAACTATCGATGCTAACAGTGCCATTAGGGAATTTAAACTGATGTTTAATTTTAATCACAATTCTTATAATTCATATTATGCCATAAAAAAATTACGTAATTGAAAAGGTGTTAGATTCCAAAATTGAAAACTATTAAATTACAAAACAGAAAAATTATATAATAATAACAAAAAAATTGTGCTATATATTCTCTTCAAAATAAAATGATTATGACAAAATAATTTAAAACAAAAATTATAATGTAAAGAAACTGAAAAAACTAAAATATCATCATTGATATTAAAATGGATCATATGAGATATTAGGAGTCACAAAAAAGTAAGGTTATGAAAAATACACGAATGACCAAGCACAATTGCCATAAATTTGCATAATTTACGATATACTACATTGCGGTCGAATGTTGACTGGTCCAACAAAGATGACGTAATCTTATGAAAATACTAACTTGTCTGTTTCTAATTTTCAATGCCAGTGTGGTCGCACTGTGCAAAAGAGTGAGATCGTTAATGGGAGGCTGTGATTCTGGTGGTCCAGCAAAATATGCAGCCAGAAGGAACAATTGTCTGGCCAGGATCTCCACCAACCTGTGGATTAGGTTGGCGACTTTTATGAGGTTGCTCTTCATCTTCATTTTCTGGTTCCGTTTCTTTGTTCTCCTACCGCAAAATTTGAAGAATGCATATATCTGTAATGAAAAAATAGTTTTTATTTCTAAATGTAGCTACTAAAAATTTTGCATTTATTAACCCATTAACGCCCAACGGCCACTTCTTCTTGCGTCAATTTCAGTCCAGTATTTTGTAGTATCAAAATCGAAGTTAACAAAAATTGAGAGGTACATATCCTGCTATTTTCGAGGTCGCTCTTCAATATTCCTAAATCAAAATTGATTTTCGGCAAATAGGAATTCCAATATGGCGTCGAATTTGAAAAAAATGTAAAAAAAAATGGGGAAATATTTATTCTTACCAATTTTTGTCGAGCCCTTAGAATATTGGGATTCTATTGAAATCAGAATAAAGGTGAATAAAATACTTCAATTTTAAGGAAAAATTTTACTTTTATACACTTCATCATTGTAACGACCTCAAAATGGCCGCAACAATGAAAATTTCTTTAAAATTTTCTGGACCCCTAACTCAAAACTACCAGTTTTATTTAAAAAATGATAAAAATGAAAAGTTCTTAGAATTTACCCAGAAATATCACGAAATTTTTTTAGATTTTTTTTATAACATTTAGGGATTTTTTAAAAATTTGTTTTCCAAATTGTAATTTGTTAACGAAAAATTATGAAAAAATTTACTGTATTCTCAAATGAATTCTTGAAATTTTTTGTTGTCTGCAATTTTTTCCAAATGTTGACAGTTTTCGAGAAAAAAAAAATCCTAAGCCATAATATTTAAAATTCATTTTCTCAAAAACTATAAAATTTCGTAAAAAATACAAAGGAGAACAAACTCTTAGAATCCATGAAAGAATACTGTAAATTTTTTTTTGAATTTTTCGAAAATAAATTACAATTTTGAAAAAATTTAAACAAAAATACATTACAAAAATCTAAAAAAATTCCGTGATATTTCTAGATGAATTCTGAGAACTTTTCATTCTTACAATTGTATTAAAAAAGATCGTTGTTTTTGAGTTAGAACGACCAGAAAATTTCAAAGAAATTTTCATTTTTGCAGCCATTTTGAGGTCGTTAGAATGATGAAGTGTATAAAAGTACAATTTTTCCTTAAAATTAAAGTATTTTATTTACCTTTATCAGAGTTTCAATAGAATCCCAATATTCTAAGGACTCCAAAAAAATTGGTAAGAATAAATATTTCCCAATTTTTTTGGCATTTTTTTCAAATTCGACGCCATATTGGAATTCCTAATGGCCGAAACTTAATTTTTACCTCGGAATCTTGAAGAGCGACGTCGAAAACAATAGCGTATGTATCTCTTAATTTTTGTTAACTTCCATTTTGATACAATATACTCGATTGAAATAGAAGGAAGAAAAAGTGTCCTTTGGGCGTTAATGGGTTAATCCAGAATGAAAAATAAATTAAAAGCAAATTTGAAAAAATTACTAAATATACAATAAATGAACGTGTAAGACATTACAATTTATCCAAGTCAACAATTCAAATAAAAATATTTAGAGTTGCAAAGTGAGATGTCCATCGCTTGCGAAATTGTAGACGACGATGATTAAAAGCAGTGACTAGCGGCGGAAGAAGTAACTACACTGCGTGCATATGGCAACAGTCTTTATTTGTTTACAAAATAGTAAAATCGATATTCCATACGATCAATACACACGATTTGGTTAATTTATTAATCATATTTAGGATTGTTACTTACTAAGTAATAGTCTTCTACTAACAGAAATAGGAACAATTCTACTAATTCAAGTTTTATTAATTAATGTTGATAGAAACCATTAAATAGGTTTCATATTGAACTATTCAGAATTGACAGTATATCTATTTTTCTTTAGTATAACAAAAGACGGTAAGTCAGTGGTTTCCAACTTATATCCCGTCGTAAAGTGTACGTAACTGCAAACGTAATAAGACGCAAATATTATATCATCGACACTGATTTGCACAAATTGACTTTAAAAAGTCGCAAAAAATTATACACGAATTAGCTATTCATCGTCAACATTTGCAAGATTTTTCAGAATATAAAATGTCTATTGTGTATTTTGTTAATATTTGCGAATATTTTGACTTTTTGATGATTTTGACATATATTAGTAGGTTTTGTATCAGTTTTTTATAATAAAATTCTTGGGTTTTTCTTTGTAAATTTTTATTATTCAAAAACTTATGATGACGGAATAGTTGGCAAATGTTTGAATTAAAAATCATTTTTATTAATAAAGAGTAAAAATTACTAATTAAATAGTACAAATGACTATTTATTTAGGAAAAATAACGTAACTTATTTTAGTAACAAGGTATTAAAAAATCCAATGACTAATTTGAAATTAGTAGAACTTAATTGATGGATTAGTTATTTTTACTCTGTATTAGTAAAAATCATTACTAATTTCAGTTAGTCATCGACTTTTTACTCCCTGATTTGTAGTTTTTGAATAGAATTAAAGAGCAAATTTATCATTAGGCAATTGTACTTAGTTCCTTTAATTCTAACAGACTTTCTTCCTTTTTTGTATTTTTTTCTATTAAAAATGGCGTAAAAGTGTGAAAATGTCTAAAAATGAATATTTTTGGATTTGGATTTGTTAAATATTCATGGTGACTTTTTAATAAATTTGACGATGTTAGTAATTCTACTGTATCGTGTAATTTGCTAATTATTAATAGATTTAATAGTCATCAGTCATTGTCGGAGTCCATTTATGCTATAAATATTCGCTAATTATGATATTTCAGTTATTATCTAATTTTTAGAATGTTTAAAAATTCAGAGAACTTTTGTCAAAAATTACAATTTGAAATTTTTTACAAAAAACAAATTTTTGTGTACTAAAAAAACTAAACCATTTATTATCTACACTTTCGTTTTTGTAGAACGCAGGCACGAACTGTACAATGTGGCTGCACTTCATACAATTTATCGACCGTAATTAGACTAGAAAAGTTCTGAATAGACTAATAACTTTAATTCAACGAGTGCGAAAGCATAATGTAATATTCTCGACTTAATTGTTATTAAAGCACAACTGTTACTCAATAACGAAAGCGTGCAGCCCAAAGTAATATAATACCCCTGATATTCTGTCGAAGTAGTTCTTCTTTAAGAATCGTTCTTAAATTCAAGAGCACTTGACGATAATCGTCTCGCATTTCTTATAAAAAGATTGCATGTAATTTAGTCTCGTTGATCGATTTCCACGGAAAGGCATTTCTGTTTTTACTCCTTTTTTCAAATTGAATATTTGAAAAATTAGCATAACTCATTTTATTTGTGCAAATAAATTTTCTTAAATTATTTGTTTCATAACTGGATGTTGCATTGAAAATAGTACAACTGCATTGCAAAAGCTGATTTGAAATGATTGTGTACTAGAAAGACGTCACGCAACGGTTTGTTGATTAACCGATGCTTCAAACATTTGAACTGTTATTATTTGGATTCTTCATTATTGCAGATTTAATAAGTTTTGTAACGAACTCTTCATTAATTGCTTCTGTAGTACCAACATCAAAGATGAGACCGAGTTTCCTGTATACACAGGCTGACAACTGCAAACAGTCTCTATATAGAACTTCAGGATGGAGTACTAAAGATATTCCCGGCTCAGAAGGCGATACTCGTTTCAAGATGGGTTAATTTGTTCAATGAGGAAACCTGGGTTTATTTTAACATCTTTTTGATGTTGTCAAACCAATGTAAATAGCACTATGTCTAAATTAAAAAAGTTTTGAGTTAATATCGGCTTCAGGAAATGCTCTTTTCAAAAAAGGTCAATATTTTGGAAACGTTAAAAGAATAAAAACTGTCGTTACGAATGTCATATGTTTTTTATTCCATTGTGATTCTCGATGCTATATCCTTTAAAAAATGTTGACGTTCAACATGAGTATCAACATCATCGATACCTCCATGCACAATTGATTGTTTTATTCAGCGTTAGTATTCGGCAACTCAATGGTTTATGAACAAATGAAACCCCATTTCAACAGCGAGAGCAGCAGATTGAAAAAGTAGGCGTGGCCGCCCCTGGTGTTGACAAATGGAACTATATCGGCGTCGGTAAACAGCGAAATTTACGTAAATTAAATGATTATTTAATTTCATATATACTCTAATTTTGTAAGTTGCATATAAATTTCATAAATATGTATATCAATGGTATATTAATTTACCAAATTATTTACATTTACTAATGTAAATTAAATGTTCATTACATTTAAGAAAATTTTTAACAGTGAAGGTTAATGCTTTTTACGTTCTAAGTAACAAAATGAAGTTATACAATTGAGTTTTTTGTATGTCACGATTTCCAGTAATATGTCCAGTAGTTTTTCAGACGATATCAGTCATAATTTAGAGGCCATTTTGAATTTTAGACTAACAACCTCATATTACTAATAATTGACCCATAAAACGCTGAAATACTCCGTTTCGTACGTTTTTATATACACCGAATGCATTAGTCAAAATGAGTCAGCCATATTTCAGAGGCCATTTTGAATTATGTAAAAAATTGTAAAAATTGATTCATGATACAGAGGCACCCTTAAGTCATTATTTCTAGTTAATTTACAAAGGTAAACATTCATAAGACTCATATGTTATAAATTTTTTAAAATGAAGCTGATATTCTCAATCCGCCATTTTGAATTTCGAATTTACGATTGCAGATTAAACTGCAACTCATTATTCCACTCTATCGATGGTTTCAAGAAGATTGAATATCATTTTCGTAAAAAATCTAATAATATTGAAATAAAAGTTAAAAACTTTTGGTGTCTTTTGCGTTTCGGCGGCCATATTAAAAATTTAGTTGGGCCTAAACGACAGATTTGAAAAGTACACGATTGAAAATTTGTAGAATGAAATACAATCTTTTTATAATACAATATTTTTCTTAAAAAAATTATATTTTTCTAAAAACAATATGGCAGCTGAAAATTTTTCAGAAACTGGTATATATTGTTTTGATATTCATTATTCATTAAAATTCGAAACAATACATAATAATCAGAAATTCCTGAGATGATAAATATTATTTTCATTAAAACCAATTCAAAATGGCCGATTTAATATGGCAGAATTATTTGAATTCACTATATTCTCTTTTTAAAATTGTCATGTTGAATTTCTTTGCGATAGTGGACTAAACAAGGTACTTAAGGTACTCAAGAACATCGAAAAATTTAGAAATCCCAAGAATTTGAACCTAACCTAAAAGTAGACTTTGAATAATTCTTTAAAAATGGACTTTTTCAAAGAAGGAACCCCTCTTTTTTGGCAGATTGACTCAATTTAAACAGTAAAATATTTCCGGAACATGTCACAAAAACATGGAAATCACTTTTCGTCCTTATCACATTGTCTAATTATGTATTTAAGAAATAAAATTCGTAGAATACGATACTATTCCAATGACCTCGAATTTACCTACCTTTCAACGAGTACTGACGCATTTTCAGTACATTACGTATGCTAGTAACTTAATTAATAATTCCTCGGGTTGTACAAAAATTTTTCAAAAGTCACGCAGATGCAATTAATCGAAATATGATGACTGCTAATAGGAAACTAAAATTTCCTTACGACATTTTTACACAAAAAGTCGATACATATTCATTACAGTAATGTCAATTCAGAAAATCGATGCAAATCGCTTGACATGCACAATCTTATCACGAAGTAGCACAATCGACTCTTCGTGGTCGTAATTTTATACGTATCATAAATATATAAAATATCCGATGTCAATATTTTACTCGTCACTATCTTGAGTATCAAATACTTACTTGTTTGATATATTTACAGAGTTTAATTTGAGAACTAGTTTTTTGCAGCTTAACTAAAATAATTTGAATTTGCTTTTTAGTCACAATAAGTTCTTTTAAATGTTAGAAAATCCAATGTGGCGGTTGCAAATCGTAGTAATTTTGGTTTTAAATTTTCAAAATCGAGGTTGAAATAATCCCCCTATTTAGCAATTTCGTTAACTTTAGGAACCTGATTTCTGATGATGGAAAAAACTATTGGATCAACAAAAAATAATAAAAGCAAAATAACTATTTGTTTTTTTTTTTACTTTAAGCGTCCTTTTGAATTTTTCGAAATTCAATCATATTCACTTTAATCTATTTCCAAAATCATCACCGAAAGTAATAGGGGGCTGTACTTAAATTACGTAACGCAATTTTTTGATATTCTGGACCCCCCCCCCCCGGCGTTACGTAATTTAAGTACAGCCCAATAAAAAATGCTGTTTTTCTTGCTGGTTTCAGAGATAACCTCAAGAAACTGTTAAAAAATCCTGTAAAAGCTTTAAAAGTGAAGAATATGACTTTTCTCGTTGTCAGACCATATTATTCTTAAGTATTTTGACACTCTGCACACGAATATGCAATAAAAAATGGTGGTTTCCTTGCTAGTTTCAGAAGTAACCTCAAAAACCCTTTTTATAAACATTATATAACAAAAAATCAATTTTTATAATGTTACAGGGTTAACAAATGAAAAATATGACGCCGCTGAGTCTGAGATTACATTTTTCCTATGTACTTTGACACTCTGAATTATTTTATGAAAATGATCATTCAAAAAAATAAATAACAAAATTTAATAGTAGTAAAAATTTTTTAAATTCTGCAGTTCGAACAAAAAGTTGAGAACCTCTAAACCAACAAGCAATGATTTTCAAAAATCATAATAAAGATTTCTAATTTTTGTCGGTCACATTAAATTCAGCATTTTTAAATTGAAAAAAAATTGAATTTGTAGTTTGTGGTTCATTGTTTTACCTAAGTGAATTAGTTAGTATTTTAGTTGTTTGTAATCCACTAGGGGCTGTACTTAAATTACGTAACGCCAAGGGGGGGGGGGGTGGCGGTCCAGAATATCAAAAAATTGCGTTACGTAATTTAAGTACAGCCCCTAGTGGATTACAAACAACTAAAATACTAACTAATTCACTTAGGTAAAACAATAATATGGTCTGACAACGAGAAAAGTCATATTCTTCACTTTCAAAGCTTTTACAGTTATAAAAACTGATTTTTAACGGTTTTTTGAGGTTACCTCTGAAACCAGCAAGAAAACCATAATTTTGTATTGCATATTCGTGTGCAGAGTGTCAAAATACTTAAGAATAATATGGTCTGACAACGAGAAAAGTCATATTCTTCACTTTTACAGCTTTTACAGTTATAAAAACGGATTTTTTAACGAATTTTGAGGTTATCTCTGAAACCAGCAAGAAAATCAGCATTTTTTATTGGAGATTCGCATTCAGGGAGACAAAATACATACGAATAGTGAGGTCTGTCCATGATTAAAGTCATATTCTTCACTTTTGAAGCGTTTATAATTATAAAAACTTATTTTTAACGGTTTTTTTGAGGTTATCTCTGAAACCAGCAAGAAAATGAGCATTTTTTATTGGAGATTCGCATTCAGGGAGACAAAATGCATAAGAATAATGAGGTCTGTCCATGAGAAAAGTCATATTCTTCACTTTTGAAGCGTTTATAGTTATAAAAACTGATTTTTTTAAGGTTTTTTCGAGGTTATGTCCAAAACCATCAAGGAAACCACAATTTTTTATTACATATTCGTGTGCAGGGTATCATATACTTAAGAATAATATGGTCTGACCACGAGAAAAGTCATATTCTTTACTTTTGAAGCGTTTATAGCTATAAAAACTGATTTTTAAACGTTTTTTTTTGAGGTTACCTCTGAAACCAGCTGGAAACCATAATTTTTTATTGCAGATTCGGGTTTAGGGCGTCAAAATATATAAGAATGACATAGCATAATATTCTTTTACCGGATGGATTGGAAACAATCCAATGTGAAATCGAAATTTTAATATTTTTTTTATCTAAATAACTTAGATGAACAATAAAAATATAGCAAAAATAGAGAAAATACTATAAGCTATAAAACAAATAAAAAAAATACGAATAAATCAAAATAAAAATTAAAACAAAATCATATTATTATGATAAAAATATTACATTTATTATTCTATATATCAATATTTTCCTCCTATATCTGAAATTTTCGTGTAATGAGAAAAATTCTTATTCTGGAATGCAGAAAATTAAATTACAAAACATATCTGCAAGTCTGTTCTCAAATCTCTATCGGAGAATGGTAATTTTTCCTATTTTTTAATGTTATCTTCCTATAAAATTGCTCTTAGTTTATTGAAACATTTTAAACATTAAACAAAACGTATAATGATATTTCAAAATTATACATATTCACAACACGAAAAAATAAAATAATAACCACGCTTTTCATAAAGAATGTTTTTATTTACATATAACAATGAAATAAACACGAATTTCTTAATTCGCAAAGATTGATTATATACATGATTATTATCTTTGTTCTAAGTTATTTATGCGGTCTCGATTGGTTTTGCATTGTCGATTAATGGTTTAAAAGGATTTGTATTATTATCTTACTGGAACGAACTGTCTGTTGACGAGTTAGAATTGGTCGATCAAAGATAAATGGCCGCATAAACTACATTTCAGACAGCCGAGTACCGTGTGATGGATCTATATAAAAATTTTATTCCAAAAGACCAAAAATAAATATAACTGAGATTTTATTTTTATAATACATAAAATATTAGTCAATTGAATATAAATTTAGAAATGCTCACGTGATGTATAAAAAAATTAATAATAATGAAAGGAAAAGCCTTGTAACTAGATAGTTATGAAATTTTAACAAAGATTTCGTAAAATTAGAGCATTTTTCAATAAGAAATCTTCATTGTTTGAAATACTCCAGAAGTGCCATTGATTTTTATAATTTTATTTGAAATATTCACAAAAATGTTCAAATAAATCGATGAAACAATCTTTATTACTAGTATTTTATGAATACAAATGAAGAACGATAATCCGACATGAAATTTATTTGATGTAATGCCGACATAACTGTCAAACTAACGGAATGCGAAATTCCCATTTTTAATCGCGTAAACATGCTTTAAGTCGTCACATTTTTGCTATACTAACTATAGCCTGATAAATGAAATCCAGAATAAATATATAAAAAAGTAGTATATATAGTTAAGCTAGAATCTTTATGGATTACTTAAAATGGACAAATTAAACAAAATTAGTGATACGTTATTTAAATTAGTAATTAAATCAATCAGTCATAATAGGTGCGATTAAAAGTATAGAACTACTACTTCATTAGTCAATTTAATTTTCTATCCCAATATACTATTAAACATTTATGGCAGATTGTTGACAAAAAAGGAATAGTTGATTTAACTATCTCATAAGTAGTTAATAAAAAATATAAAAATAATATTATAGAACGAAACAGTTAGTCAAATTAGTTTAACAGCGATTGAACCGAAATTTATCTAGTTAAACTATCAACTATAAAAAATAGTAAATTTTTAAACATTTTTATCTTACTAATTTTATAAACATAGACTAATGAGACGTATTACTATATGTTTTCAACTCCTAAAAAATTCGCCAAAGGCATAGTACTATTTTCGAGGTCGCTCTATCGATTTATGCCATTTAGAAACCAGAAAAACAATGTCCTACCCCTCATTTTCTTCAATTAAAAAAAATGAAGCGTATTTATAAGCCTATTTTTTTCAAAAAAGTGCAATTTTCAATGCGAAATACACCATAAAATTCAGTGAAATGGTCAAAAACAGGGCGGACGAGGTTCAATATAAAAAGTTATGTCATGGGCTTATTTTATTTTACATCTAAGGGTTGAAAATTCACCCTTAACCCATAAGAGTCAAATGGAAACAAATCTGATGAATATTGTCGTAAAATGGTAGACTTTTTGAAAACTTGTTGTTGAACAAAAAGTTCTTAGAATCGATCAGAGAATACACTGAATTTTTTTCAGCATTTTTTTGAACAATTTTTGAAAAATTCCAAAATTCAATTCAGCAAATTAATATTGTAATAAAAATTCACCAAACATTTCATTAATTATAATAAAAAACGTTTTGTTTCGTGTTTTCGAAAAAAAGTACAATCACATTTATCCCTATAAAGAAAATTATTCACTTTTACAGCACTTGAAGTCAAGTGATATTCTAGTGCATTCGAACGTTAATGGGTTAATACTCGCAATTTCGTACTATTATAACTGAATTCCTTGATCGTATCAAAATGAAAACAGTTCGCGCCTGAATTGTTTTTTTCTTCTATTTCAATTGTGCTTAATTATGATGCCCTATTAAGATTTCCGAAACGTGCAAATTTTAAAATTATTCTAAAATTAACACTTTCAAGATCTGCATTAACCGTGTGTAATAAAAATATAATTTTGTTTTAAAAACAATTTTTTATTATGAGGTTTCGCGAACTAAAAAAATATCGATTTACGTACTCCAAGAAATTTGCAAACGACATATTTTAAGCATATTGCTAAAAAATATTTCACTCGGTGCGTAAAATCATACTTTCTGCACCAGTTCTTAAATATACTATTCTTTTATAATAATAAACTGAGTAAAGAGTTATTTTTAAAAAATACAGCAATCCATTACGTACTCATCAGTTTACTTCATACAACTCATGGAAACATTTGGCATCTGCTTTACGGCATTTCAGTTAGCACGTGGATACTATAAAACCGTCTAATGCCCACCAAAAATAGTATTTACGATTAGTAAATAATCCAGGGTTACGAAATATTCAGAAAATCTCATTCTGCGTCATTAAAAAGTCATTCGTGTATTAAAAATTGTTGATGATTTTAATTTAACTATTGGCGAGATTAAATGAAATGAAATAGTTTAATCGACTTATATGAAATTATCCCACAATGACCAAGTTTAAACAATTTCGAATAAAATATAAATTAAATAGTACTACCGATATCCAAATAGGATTAATTTCGGATTTTTTATCATTATTATTTCTTTAGAAAAACAGATATATTATTAAAGTTATTTATAACTTTATTTGGACTTTGGGACAATTTAAAAATAGTACATTGTGCAACTAGGGAGCAAAATAGCACCTTCTCTCCCTAGGAAGCAAAATAAGTTTCTCACACCTATCTCTTCGTTTGTCGGCAGACACAATGTATTACTTTTAAATTGTCTCGACCAGAGTTTACTATCATGCTTCCGTTAATAGGGTACAAAATAATATTTTACGCCTAGAGTGTGAGAAACTTATTTCGCCCCTAAGGAAGATAAGTTGCTATTTTGATCCCTAGGGAGATAAGGTGCTATTTTGCTCCTGTGGTAGAATGTATGTAAATCTCGGCTTTTTAGTAAATTTGACGAAAATGTAAACAATAATAATTAGATCGGGCTGACGATTTCAGACACCGAAAATGTGTGATATTACCACGAAGTAAATTGTATTTTCACTGCAGCTTGTAGAATATGCTAGATATAAAATCGTATTTTAATATCCAAAATGTCTAGTTAATATATTTCAATAAACAAATGCATATTGTGTTAAAAATATACGTTCCGTCCTTAAAATAGTATATATTCACTTCAAGCCAACATCGGAGTACTTTACTTATGGATTCGTGTGCCGCCTAGCGCTTCTCCAAGAAACTAATTTGAAAATTATACTTTCTTCACTTAAAACAACTGCGGGAATGGGATTTTTTCATCCGAACAATCGATTTGGTAGAAAAATTCGGTACTTCTATTGGAAATTTGAGTTTCTTGCTGATATTTTATTTCGTATTATTGTAATTGAAATTATTTTTATTTAGAGCGTAATGTATAATACAAAAGTCGGATTTTTTTTTCAAAAATGATCGAAATGATTTCATTGTATGAATGAGTATAATTTTTTAAATTACTTTGTTAGAGTAAGCGAGAAGATTTTCGTTAGTACATTCGCTATAAAAAGGCTCACTTGACATACAACGTACTAGTAAGCGAAAACAAGAAAGAAGTTGATAAACAGGATTACAAAAGTAGTTGGATTTAAATTTAATTAATGCTCGCAACGCTCTAAAGAGTACCATTTACATTTTTTTTGTGTTCAAAAAGATCAATTACAAAAATAACTATTTACAAAATGAGTCTAGAAATTCATATTATTTTTATTCAAGGAAATTTTATTTTAAAGGAAATAACAATTGATTTGTGTGTATTTTGATAAACTGGTATTATTAAATTTGTGTAGTGGTAGTATATAGGGATGTCATTTTTCATGAATGAAATAATAATTATAATTAAATTAAATAATTAAAGCAACAACACTGAAAACGGAAGTAGGTGTAGTTAATTCGACAATATCAAATTTGATATTCTGATGAAATTACATGGGAATAAAGCAATTAATTCGCGAATGACCTAAATATCTCATAATCGTTCAATTAGAAAATGCGACGACACAATTGTAATGAGCGGTTCGCCAGTTTCGTGTTATTGTATCATTTGACTCCTTCATACGTGTCTAATTCTCATCTTTTTTTAATTCGTTAAATTATTAAATAGTAGAATTTCCCAGTAGCTTTTAATATAATAGATTAGGTTAGAAACTATCAACAAAAATACAATATTTCTTCGGGTTGAATTAATTTAATAACGCTCAGTAAACAATTTTCTGTTTGTAAATAAATTAAAATTAAAAATAACATTAGAAACTAAAAATATTGTTTAAAGAATTTGCAATAGCTACTATAGTTTGTTATAAAAGTCTAAAAAACTAAAAATAAATAAATCTTATCGAATTTTCATTGGACTCCATTCAAGGACATTCTGAATGCATAGAACATTTTATCATCTCTGAGAACGAGATAAGGTACAACTCGTATTATAATAATTCAATACTTCCTAAGTAGCCACCGCGATAACAGTTTAAACAACCAAACAAAGAAGTTCACGGAAATCTTGTATAAGCATTGTTTGGGGTTCTTATAAATGAATAACACAACTTATCGATTGGAGTAATCAAGAATTACTCTGACTCCACATTGATCTATTGAATCTGCAATGATAACGAATCCATTTCAACGCATAGTGTACACTTTATTCCTCGTAACACAGATTACTGATTGATATCTCGATTTTATTGAACATTTTCTAATATGCTTTTTAGAATCCAATCATTTTTCAGAAAAGTTTAGTACATCAAGCATATTTACCGTTCTCGACCACTAAATTCATATAGCTGATGAAATAAACTCCATGGAACGATCGTGGGACGGTAAGCGTCCCACCGGTGTGGTAAACAGTGTTCCACCGTGGAGTGCCGTGCCCTTTTTCGGGACAACGTCATTCCTTAACCCTAGGACGGGACGGACACTTTTTGAACGCCAACTTCAGCGCGATATTGGATAATGTTATGGGAAAGAAAAAAAATCTCCACCCAATGTTTCATACGTAAAAAAGGCTGCTCTTTTAGATTCTGCAAAAAGAATTGGTCCAAAACTCTTTCCACAAAAGATACAGCTGTTTTTATCCAAAAAACGCAAAATTTTTAAATATTTTTTTCATAAATCGTCAATTTACACTGGGAAACTGCAACGCAGAGAACTCGGAAATGCAAAATATCGCGTCCAAAATGTTTCAGCTTCAAAATGGTACCTTCGATTTTTCAAAATTTCAAATTGGCGGTTTAAAAATGGCGCCCAAAGTGCAAAATTTGTACATTGTTTCGTTTTTAGCCAACCGATTGAAGTTTCGAAATCGGCACTTGCTCAATAACTGCAAATTTATGTTTTTGGAGTCGCTGATTATAAATATAAGGTCAGATTTTCAAAATTCAAAATGGCGGATGACATTTTTTAAATATTAATGGATTTCCTTAAAAATGGTCACTGAAGGGTGTTCGGGTTCTCTGATTACAAATATGGAGTCTGATTTTCAAAATTCAAAATTGCGGACCCAAAATGGCGGATAACATTTCTAAAATGTTAACGGATTTTCGTAAAAATGGTCACTGAAAGTCGTTAGTTGGGGTCGCTGGTTGCAGATATGAACGTCTTTTGCCATCAAGAAAAATGGACGTTGCCCGACTCTTGGTTGCGTTGGCGTTGTAGTTTCCCGGTGTAAATTGACGATTTATGAAACAAAAATTTAAAAATTTTGCGTTTTTTGGATAAAAACAGCTGTATCTTTTTTGGAAAGAGTTTTGGACCAATTCTTTTTGCAGAATCTAAAAGAGCAGCCTTTTTTACGTAAGAAACAGTGGGTGCAGATTTTTTTCTTGGACATAACATTATCCAATATCACTCTGAAGTTGGCGTGCAAAAAGTGTCCGTCCCGTTCTTAAAAGGTTAATGGGATACCGCACGAACCATCGTGGTAAAAACGTTTCTTTAATGTCTTTTTTCAAAATAAACACTTCAGGACAATGCCTACTCTTCATAAATTAAAAATTTGATAATTTAAGAAATACTTTAAACAGCGTAATTCACGATTTGTCAAGTTTTTGCTTCTGGGCAAAAATGACATCACGCTGCACCTTATTTTTTTAATATTATGTACTGAATTTTAGAAAAAGGGTATATTAACCGGTTCAATAAAGAAAATTAACGTTTTCTATATCTTTGTATCTACACAAAAGGAATAATGGATGAATTCATGAATATATTTGTCAAATAATAAAAGTTATAAAGCCGAGGTGATGATCTGCTACCACTTGCGCGAAAAAACAGCATTCAGAGACCTCTGTTGCAAATGTCCGAATTATAGTACGAAATAAATAGTCCCCAAGATGTACAACGAGTGCGTAGTAAACAAATATTAATTCAGACGTCATGAAATGTTTCGTTTACTGCCTGCTCGAAATAGCGACTAAAATCATTGTATTTTTTTTTTGTAAAATCATCGGCCCTGACCGATATACCCACAAAAGACAACATTGACATTATAAAGTCCAAAACCTATGGGTACACCCTTAATCCAACAAAAATGATTGAAAACATCCGACTTCGAAACCAAGAATAAATATATTGTATGGAACATAACATTATGTGTCAAACGATAATGTGCGAAGCATGCAACTAGTGTGCTCATAATTTTCAAATCCTTACGTACAACAATACATCCTGGCGGACACACCGGAAACTAGGACGGAGACGTCCCGTAATTATACGTCATTTCCCGACGAACCGAGGTATTAATCGCAATATAGCACAAACCTTGTCATAAACCGATGCACAAATCGCTGTCATGCGACTATTCCCCGATCGCGTATAAACTTTAGTTTTGGACGGAACGTCTCGTGCGACTTTGCTTTCGATTAGTGTCCGACAGTCGTCCACAGGTTGGTGGGAGGACGACTTCACACTCCGCCACGAGGCGGCGCGCGCATGCGCAACTTTGCCTGTGTAATATTTGAACAATCTCATCACCGTCCTCTTCCGGATCTCGTGTATATTTCAGAACAAATAGGTTACTTTTGACAAGCGAGAAATGACTACCGGAATACTGGCGCCAGTATCTAATCGTCTTTTTTTCCTTGTTTCACTATTATGTCTGGTCGTGACAAAAGGTAAATGACCGAGCGCTTATAGGAGAAACCACGATTTTTCACTCTTTAAGTGGAGAACGAAGGTCGAACTTTCTTTCACTGGTTACCGTAGAGGTCGTCACTGATACATCATGATGTAATCGATTGCTCGATGTATGCACACTCCGGCGTTGCCTACACTACATGTGCCTCTTATTCTGATACCATGTGCAAAAGAGCCTCGTTGGTAAATTTATATCATTTCTGTATATTCTTCATGTACAATTGATAACAATGACTCATACGGTTGGAATTTTCAACGTATCGTTTATTAAAATAACTTTTATTTAACTCAACGCAACATAACCTGACTTATGACATAAAAATAGTTGATATTACATATTTCGAAAAATAAAAATAACCGCAAACTAGGATTTAAGAAAAAAAAAGTAATGTTATGATCTGCCCCAGATCCATATTCAAATACTTCATATATTCCGTTTTCTCTTTCCTTGTTTACATAGTTTAGATTCTATTATCAGATAATTTTCATTACACCCCTAAAGCGCCCTCTCACGCACTATAATCATACTTGGATATAGATTACTGATCTGCAGATATCTTCGCGCATTTCATAGCAGTAAAGTTTTAACGGGTTTTATAAGGACAAAAATTCAATAACAAATTTGTTAATTTGTTTGATATAGTTATGTAAGTAAATAAAAAAAAAAGTATTTTAAATTGATTCATTGTCAGTTACTTGTATCAATTATATTCAAAATATCTAACGAACCAATACGCGCATATTAATTTTCATCAGATGAACAAATTTTATTCATATATTGTTATTGTATTCAGACGTATCAACGTCATAATGATTTTATACTATTCGGATATGATATGATTTATATACGGAAGCAATTTGGAACCCCTTATGACCGAATTCCAGAGACAACTTCTACAACAGGATTGACGAACGCGTCTTGTAGGAATGGTAGCGTGGCGAATGCGCCTGGCGGCGATGACCTCAACTACCAACTTTGTTCGATGATACATACAGTAGAACCTCACACTAGTGGCACTGTCGGGACCAGCGGTTTTTTGTTTTTCTCACACTAGTGAGATGCGGAGGGGTGGAATGTTTACCCCCTCTCTAGGGACGTATCGTATTTGCGAGCGCATGCGCATCGGCAGATGTGCAAACATGTGCATACATATGTCTACACACTTTCATAACGTTCATAACCAAAAATACTTGTATTTTTCTCGCTTTCTCAAAACAGTATGTAAACATTGTTGAAAACTGCATGCTCCTTGTCACTATTATATGTCATCTGCAATAAGTTGCTACATGCTGGTCTAGGCGAATGTAATGTAACGTTACAAGTTACTGTAAAAATAAAAACTACCATTACCTTGAATCTTTTTTAAAAGTTTATTTACTTTAATCAGACGTGTAAAATTTATTTACCATGGCAGTTAATTCTTCGACTTTGTAAGTAAAAAAGGATAAAACTTGTTAATAATAAATGAGTTGATCCACATAACACTTCTATTTAACCTCTTTTGCCAGTAATTTTACATTTGTGTCCGCATTTAGGTTCTTAAGCGTAGAATTATTTTCACATGATATTCCAAGCCACCGATACTAAATTAATTACAATAAATAGTACACAAATCGTAATGTGTTACAGCTTGAGTATGTAAATACATGCGTAATATCCATATGTATACATACAGCTTTTCGAGTATGTTTGTGTACATACATACACATGCATAAGAAAGTGGCAGAGTGGGGGTACGAGGAGAAGTTGATGTTTCACTAGTGATAGAGACAAATGTTCACTAGTGCGAGAATTTCACTAGTGTGAGTTTCACTAGTGTGAGGTTCCACTGTATTCAGGTTTCTCTTACAAGTTTCGTAATTTTGTATACTGTTGCATAATATTTGTCTGTTACACGTTTTAGTAAGATTGTGCTATTCCGGCAGTAAAAAGGTGTAATAATTTTCCATTTCTAATAGTGTACAGTGCATGTATATAAGCGGAGAAGAACATCGCAACCACACCTGGCGGCAGAAAAGCTAAGTATGTCTGAAAGTAGTATAGATTTTCCGTTCCTATTTATATTACAATTTAGTACTTTTAAGAAACATGAAAGATTTTATGAAAATGTCTAATAATCGTTTTGTAAAATTCTGTTACATTACTAATATAACAGTGTCGGAAAACTACACGTAAGTTTAACGGGTAAATGAAGAATGAATTAGACCTGCAGGGTACACCACTACCAACAGTAAACGTTTATTTTTTGTAAACAATACTTTTTTCGGCATTATTCATGACGACGCTCCAAATATAATCAACTTTCAACATCGTAATAGGAAGCCTTTGGAAAATACAGTTACGTTTGACGTTTTTTTTACTTATCGTCTCATATAAAACCTCTTAAGTTACAACAAACGAACCACTGCACTTTTATCTCAAAATATCGTAACAGCAAGAAATGATAAGAAAGGCGAAACTGAAGGCTGTAGTGTAAACTTTTTTCAATTCCGTCGGCTTAATTTATTGTCAATTGTATTTTACAATTATACCACAAAACCCACAAAAAATAGATCGTTTTAAACTTCAGTCTATAGGAACAGAAAACGAAATAGGTTGGGTTAATAATTACATTTACAGTTCTTTTCTAGAATTCCATAATTTACTCCAATTCTTTATGTTTGGCATTTACTTATTTTAAATTGTCGACTAATTGTTAAGTAGGTATTTACCCTCTTATTTTCCCCTTGTTTATATGCACGATCAATCGAGTGTTAAGAGAACAAGAGAAGACAAAGATTAAAATTGAGAAAGGCAAAAGGTCTTTAATAGGGATAGTTAAAATAAGGGAAAGGTCTAATGTAGCTCGTGAAATAAACAAAAAAATGACTTTCCGCTTGTCGATGTGCCTATTTTTATGTGTCGGCTTTTCGATTGTCGGCGTTTTGACTATCGGTTTTTTTACCTGTAAAGTACTACTTTTGTACTTTAATTATTAATTTATATACTTTTTACCTGAGTTCCCATTTACCGGTTCTATACTTATATACGGGATAGTGATTACCTTCAATAGAATGAGATCATGCAATAATAATACAAAACTGTGATAATACTGGCCAAATATCGTAAAAGCACTTATTTGCTCAGGGCAGCTTATAATCTATTAGTCTGCATATGAACTAAATATCGCGCGATTTCATTTTTGGATTCAATAGCCACCAAGTGTCTCTGGAAGAAACTCAGATAGATTCAAGACCTAAAACATAAGACCTCTTCGAGATTACGATTTTAAGAAGTCCTAAGTAAGACATCTTTAAGAGCTCGTTTTATAGATTATCATAATTAAGACCTGTTCAGGGGGTCTTTTTCGAGATATCTTAGGACTGAGCTCTCGTGGACCACTTTAACCCGTTTCCGCCCAAAATGCCGTAAATTTCCCTACATTTTAATCGTCACTTTTCTTATAGAAACGAACGATGAATAATTCTGAATATTTAGATTCTATAGTTTTCAACCCTCCTCTTTCCGAATCCGTAGTCCGTTTTTCGCTAGGAGCAGCCATTTTTTAAATATGGCGACGAAGAGGCAAAAAAATAGAGAAAATTTCGATTTTTGGATCGGTTGTTCATGTTTTTCAATAGGTTCGCGCTGACCGATCATTCCAAAGACCTGGATCTGGTGGCATAATAAGTTTGACTAAAAGTTGACATGATCAGATATGCAAAATATAAGATAGCGGATCCAAGATGGCGGATTTTTCGCCGAATTTTGTGTTTTTATAGCATATAAAATATAGTTCACAATTATAGAAGTCTTATAAAATTATTTTATTTTATTTTATTGTGTTTTTATCATTTGTTAGCCATGGTTTTTCAAGTTTCCAACTCTCACCACGTGGAGGTCAATGATTGTAGAGTATCTTTTTTTTTTTATTTTTTTTTTATTTTTTTATTTTATTTGTTTTTTTTTTGTATTTTATAAATTCCATTTTATAAATTTGTCTACTTACATTTTGTATTCTACCATAAATTATTAATTTGTATGTTTTATTGCAAAACAGTTTTTGAAGTAATATAATTTACAATTAAGACTTCTATAATTGCGAACTATATAATATAAAACCCTCGAGTAACCATTTTCATTTCGGACACGCAACGTTTTGTATTTTCGTCCGCCATTTTTGGTCCGCCATTTTTAATTATGAAAATCAAATGTCATATTCGTAATGTGCGACCCCGAAAACCACCGAGTAGTCAGTTTCATCTGGATCAAAAAATTTTTTTGCATTTCAGTCGGCCATCTTGGAACCGCCATTTTGAATTTCGAGTATTGGATGGAAGATACTGTTACAAATGATTGCATAAATCAATAATAAGTGTACCAAAATATTTATAAATAGCTAATAATATCGGAAATGCTATAAAAACATCAAATTCGGCGAAAAATCCGCCATCTTGGATCCGCCATCTTATATTTTGCATATCTGATCATGTCAACTTTTAGTCAAACTCATTATGCCACCAGATCCAGGTCTTTGGATTGATCGGTAAGCGCGAACCTATCGAAAAACATGAAAAACCGATCCAAAAATCAAAATTTTCTCCATTTATTTGCCTTTTCGCCGCCATATTTAAAAAATGGCTGCTCCCTGAAAGAGGAGGGTTGAAAACTATAGAATCTAAATATTCAGAATTATTCATCGTTAGTTTCTACAAGAAAAGTGACGATTAAAATGGAGGGAAATTTACGGCATTTTGGGCGGAAACGGGTTAAGAGGTATGTGCTGTATGGGTACCCAACAAACGAAAAAGTATACGAAAAATCTGTGTACGATTTAATACCAAATAAGTCTGTTTCTTTTCCACTCTTTCAGAGTCTATGTCAAAATCATATATAAATTTCAATTTTTTTTAAATTTTCTTACTACCATTCGAAAGAGTCGCCTTGAAAATGGTAGAATCTGATAGTTTTTCTTTTTTTTTTTTTTATTTATTTCATATTGATAATAAGCGTTGAAGTTGCAGTAAAGTTTCTGTGCATTTCTTTGTTAATGGGTTAATATAGTTATTGCGCTGAGTTTATAACTATATTTGATGTACTGTACTTTTGCTATGTATTCCGAATCTTTCTATTTTATATTATTGTATTTTTTCTGCATGGGTCAGCTCAAGGGTTACCCCCTCCTGCTAATAATAATAAATAATAATAAAATTATTATTATTATTTTATACGCCTTAAAATGTCCATTTTATTGTCGTTAATATATTTTTTCAATGTTTCGGAAAGTCAATTTAATTCAATTTTTATTTTATTTAATAAACTCTGATGTAAACGTAACATTTAAATTTAGTAAACATGTATGTAGAATTTAGCTGTTTAAAACCCACATTAAATCTCATATTTTAAACATTTTTCAATAAATACTTCGTTGCTTCTGAAATGTATATGTTATAAAATGTATTTTTCTTTAAAAAGAAAAGAAATAAAATCCATGAAATCTTTTAATTATTATTATCGTTTCAATACCCATTATTCCCATTATTTCTTAGAAAATCAGGTCTAAAACTTCAAATACAGTAGAACCCCTCTTATTTCAATTGCCCCCCGTATTTGAATTGTCCAACCCCTCTTATTTGAATCGTTTCCCGTCAGGCCTTCCCCCACCACCGCTCGAACATCTCGATACAGCTTAGTGTTTACACCATCAAAGTTGTACAGTGTAAATACCGTTTAACCTAAATTTGCAAACATGTATAGTCGGTAGACTGATATGTAATGAAATTTCAAATTAATTTAAAATTTTGCATCAAACTCATGAACTACATCATACAAATTATTCGAGAAGCTGCTAATTTTGTAAAATAAAAGTGCATATTTGAAGGTTAGGATATTGGCAATTTTTAATGATGTGTATTTCAAGACCTCTACAAAAATTTAAAAGTTTTTCATTTGCAAAATAACAAACAAATCCATTATCAGCAGCTTAGTACTGAATTTGAAGTGATTTGAAGCTTTCATTAATCATATTTGCAAATTTGGGTTAAATATTGTCTCCTATATTCATTTCGGTCTTAATCACAGTGTATTTGTTTGTGAAACAACAAATTATTGATACATAATTATATGTAATAAAGTGCATAATGTAAATTTAAAATGTTTATTTCTACACTCAAAGCAGATATAAATGACCATAAATAAATGCAAAAGGTTGCAGTCTTTATTTATCACATAAAGGCACGAGTTGTGATCTCGTTACATTTTTATCCAAATTTAAAATTCTCTACACATTTTTCAGATATATTATATATATATTTTATATAATTCAACTCTAAAATATACACAATGTCTAACAAAAATAAAAAGATATCAGATATTATCCACTATTAAAGCGTTAAGTAGAGTAAGGGGGTAAGGGGAAATTTCAAATAAGAGGGGTCTGCGCCATCTTGAAAACCATGACCAGTTAAAATAAGAGGGGTACTACTGTATGTTCTGAAGTAATGATATGTGTTATGTTTCGCAATTAACCACTTTCTGAATACTTACAGTAGGACCTCTCTTATTCTAATTAGTAAAGTTTTTCAAGATGGCGCCGACCTCTCTTATTCTAATTTTCCCCTTACCCCCTTTTACTTTGCTTGAGAGCTTGTGATTCATGGACAATATTTTTCGTTGACTTTTCGTGTGATAGTGGGAGAAAACTTGTGGGGGAACGATTAGAATAAGAGAGGCTGGACAATTAGAATAAGAAAGGCAATTAGAATAAGAGAGGTTCGAATAAGAGAGGTCCTACTGTACTTGAAGTTTGCATTGTTAAAGTCGAACATTAATACTGAATATAAAAATGACAAATTCAGAAAGAAATAAACTCAAATAAATTGAAATTAAACACATTTTTTTTTCCAAATTTTGTTAAGACTCCAACGATGCAAACTTCAAGTAGATTTCAATTACACATTATTCATAACATAGTATTAGCTGAAGAACTTTACATCATTATTAGGTACGACTTTATGTCATACTGACAAAAGTTCTGCAATTTATTATTGACGTTACTGGAAAAAACTTTTTAACTAGAACGATCATTGCATAGTAGATAAAACAATTAAATTTGATCATCCATAACTTGACAAGAACTCGAGTGTAATAATGCCTTAATAAAAATCAACTGTTTAAAAATGTTCAGATATTAAATAATCAGAAAAGTACCCAATTTAAACAAACATTTTAATTACTCATATTAGTCAACATTATGAAATAAAATAAAATCATAATTACAAATGAATCATTTCTATCGATACGATTATCACTGATAACTTCATATACGAGTAATTAAAATGATTTTATCTCATTAACATAAAATAATCTTTAACGATAAGAATTTTTGTACGTTACGCAGAGTTAAAAATAAAAATTGTAGTGTAAAATTGCTCGACAATTACATCCTACCAGGATATAATAATTTTGTATTGTTAAATAATAAGTAGAAAATGTAATTTCTTGGTAAATACGGTCCTTTTACATAAATAAATAATAACATTAAATACATGGATTGTCGATTTCAACCACTAAATATAACTTAAAGTGTGCATTGTCGGGATTTGTAGTATAATTTTGTGTTGTTACGTACATCAATTTAAAATCTGTGCTGGGTACTCGTTATTTATCTAAGTCAAGACGACCTTGGAGGCACAAGTGGTCGAAAAGGTCAAAATTGCTGTCCTTTTCCGCTACACGACTTTAGGTCAACACGCTCGCGACGACACAGATCGAGTGTAACTCGCGTTAGTGTGGTGTGACTGTGTAAGTTCGCGCCAGAGATTCGGGTTCTGTAACGTGAATGTCTTCAGTAAATCGTTAACATCACCGACTAGCTGTACATCAAAACATCAGCTGCCTAACGAAAGCGCACTCCCTCTCGAAGTCGACGAAACAACAACGAATCAATCATTCCAATGCTGAAAGACGTTCCACGCTCTCAGGTAAAGTGAGGTTAGGTTACCGACTACGCGCGTTCCGTTTTTTTTCTCGCGAACATTGATCGACGGCTGCGAGAAAATTTTTTGTCTCCTACACTCCATTGTTTCTGTTACCATCCGATATCGTTTTAATTCTTTTTTATTGTTATTTATCTCGAATTTTGCGACGAATGACAGTCAATATTTTCCCCAAGTCGGCAATCATAATTCAACCAATCAAAATTTTCACGGGATTTTCAATAGACCAATGGAAATTGAGGGTTTTTCGAACGCAATTGTGTGCTTATTACCCGATGCTTTAAAGGGATACAAACCTCAACAAAAAATTAAATCCTCTCAACTTTTTGTCAGTCGACAGGAAATTGAATTTTTTTGGAAATCCGTAAACTTGGTTTTATAATTTGTTTTTTTGACACGCTTTTCAATTTGGAACTTGAAACACCTTTAGGCACCTGTCGACGTGAGTTTTCGAACACGCGATGTGATTACTCGGCATTTTTTTAATGTAACATTTTCAATCAAACTTACGGGTTTTTAATTATTTCCGGATACTTTTCGATGCTTTATTTCCGTGAACGACTTGAGGAATCGACTTGATATGATGCGCGGTGGCGCGACATTGCCGAGAACGAGCGGTCGAGTACCGTTCGGTGAATTTGCGGTATCCCCTCCACTTTGTTGCGGTGAACATCGCGGACTATCTATTAATTCATAGTTCGTGGTTATGAAAATTATATTGCATAAACGCATAGAAATAAATTAAAAACTTTACAATGAATTGTCGTACTCAGAGAAGTATTGAAATGAATTCAAGGCTAATAAGATTTATTAAATATTCAGATATAAAATAACTCGGAATATAGAAAGATTGGAAAACTTTCAGATATGGAATTCAGACTTCAATCACTCATTTATTACAATTTCAATCGATTTTCATATAATAGGCTGCTCATTGTCAAGAATTATATAAACCAGAGAATTTAATATGAAAAAATGTTCTTTATTGCAAAGAGATCAATGTACATAACCTTAAAATGGTATTATTTTAGTCATTGACAATGCAACAAACTATGATAGCTGACTCTACATATATAATAAATAGACATTTTGTTATTTAATTTATTTTTCTAAGTTTTTTTTTTTGAAACAAAATTATATTAAGGATCCCAACAAACGAAAATTCATTGAATTGGTTTTCTCAATCACTAAATATCAATAGAAATCTCTTCAACAGAGCTGTAACCAATGATTTTCTATTGTTTTAAAATCATTGATTTCAGTATGTGCTTATTATATTATTGAAATTCATTCAGTTTCATTGGCTGTCGCATTTTTTAATGATTTTGTATTAATAAAAGGTTGTACAGTTTATATATTAATTTTTCTAATTATTTATTATTATATTATGGTACATATTGCCACATAGGAAGGAAATATTATTGTTAACACTTAAATTTATAGTAATTTTCTAGTACCATGGTGTTTTTCAAGGTATTAATCTGGCAGAATACCTGGAAAAGTTGGAATAATTTATATTTATTAATTAAAATCTTTTAGAGTAGATTAGATTATCTTATAGGGTACCAACCCGTTTCCGCCCAAAATGCCGTAAATTTGACTACATTTTAATCGTCACTTTTCTTATAGAAACTAACGATGAATAATTCTGAATATTTAGATTCTATAGTTTTCAACCCTCCTCTTTCCGAATCCGAAGTCCGTTTTTCGCTAGGAGCAGCCATTTTTTAAATATGACGGCGAAAAGGCAAAAAAATAGAGAAAATTTCGATTTTTGGATCGGTTTTTCATGTTTTTCAATAGGTTCGCGATGACCGATCATTCCAAAGACCTGGATCTGGTGGCATAATGAGTTTGACTAAAAGTTGACATGATCAGATATGCAAAATATAAGATGGCGGATCCAAGATGGCTGATTTTCCGCAGAATTTTGTGTTTTTATAGCATTTCCGACATTATTATTAGCTATTAATAAATATTGTTGTACGCACTTATTATTGATTTACACAATCATTTGTAACAGTATCTTCTATCCGATACTCGAAATTCCAAATGGCGGTTCCAAGATGGCCGACTGAAATGCAACAAAATTTCTTGATCCATATGAAACTGACTACTCGGTGGTTTTCGGGGTCGCAGATTACGAATATGACATTTGATTTTCATCATTCAAAATGGCGGACCCAAAATGGCGGAGGAAAATACAAAACGTTGCATGTCCGAAATGAAAATGGTTACTCGCGGGTTTTATATTATATAGTCGGAAATGCTATAAAAACACAAAATTCGGCGAAAAATCCGCCATCTTGGATCCGCCATCTTATATTTTGCATATCTGATCATGTCAACTTTTAGTCAAACTCATTATGCCACCAGATCCAGGTCTTTGGAATGATCGGTCATCGCGAACCTATTGAAAAACATGAAAAACCGATCCAAAAATCGAAATTTTCTCTATTTTTTTGCCTTTTCGCCGTCATATTTAAAAAATGGCTGCTCCTAGCGAAAAACGGACTTCGGATTCGGAAAGAGGAGGGTTGAAAACTATAGAATCTAAATATTCAGAATTATTCATCGTTAGTTTCTATAAGAAAAGTGACGATTAAAATGTAGTGAAATTTACGGCATTTTGGGCGGAAACGGGGTAAGTAGTAATAAAAAAATGTAAATTAAAAAGATTTGCCACATTTTTTTAATTTGGGCTTCATAAAGACAATTCTAACCATTGTTTACTGTCTTCTAAAAAGAATCAAAATCAATTGAAGAGAATTGGCCGAGAATTTTCTGCGATACATGATTTTTCAATGTTCGAGCAAATTCTCAGTCAAATCTCTACAAATTTCTTTGATTTTTTTTTAAGAGAGCATAAAAATTTTTAGAATTGTCTTTATCCACTCAAATTTATTCACGGCAAATATAACTATTTTTCCGTTGAAATTCAATCAACGAAATCATTTCTTCATTCCACTATGTTCCCATTCAAAATCATTAAATCGAACAACTTTTTATGAGCTATTAACCATTCAAAATCATTGAAACACATTTTCTCATTGAAATTCATTGCAGAAGCTAAGAAGGCCGGGGAGCAAAATTCCGAAAACCAACACACCGAAAGGCCAAAATTTCGATACAGCATGGCTCTAGCGTGATTTTCTTCACTTTGTCTTTGAAAATTTGGCAAAAAGAAAGCAAATTAAAATACCTTGGACTTACGCAATATCGAAATTTTAGACTTTCGGGGTTTTGATTTTCGGAACTTTGTTCCCCGGCCGCTAAGAAATATAATATTTGAAATTAATTTACTCAAAAACTCTAAATTTTTGGAAAAAATTGCAAACAATAATATGCGCTTGGAATTCACCATAGAATATGCTAACGTTTTAACAGAATTTTAGAAATTTCTCAAAATAATCTGAAAAAATGCTAAAAAGTATGTAGGTTCCGTACAATATAAATATTTTAATTTAGAAATCAACATGATCGACGAATACACTTTAACAATAACTTAAACAATTGTTCTATAAAAGACTAATGTTAATAAATTGGCTTAAACAATGATTTAGAATTCCAGCTCCGCTAGATGGCGCTGAAGCCGAAAGATGAAATGGACCGGTGTTTACTTAAGTGAGTTCTCTGCCTATGTTGCTAGTCAAAAGCAGAAACACATTTAAATTTTAATTTGATTAATTCGGTACTAAGTAATTCTGGCAACCTTCTACACCCAATTGAAGTTGTTTTAACCACTTCGGTAACTTCCACTATATTGCAACTTAGCTACAAAATACAACGTTGCCAGTTGCTGCGAGTAATGACAGCTGATCGCAAAGAAATTACGAAATACAGTGACTATTTTTGAAGAATGATTTTTTTAGACTAAAGGTGTTAGGTACATATTTAACTTTTATTTAAATTAATTTTCCATAATATCTGTTCGTCATGAGTCTCACAACATTTTTGTTAACACTCTGGGAATAGAATTCGCTTCGCTCGTTCGATAAACTTCGCATTCGTTGAAGAGCGATAATTACGCCCTTGTTACATAATGTACTCATTAAAGTCCTTCTTGTAAATACCATACCCTCTAAAATATCAACTGCTTATTTCGAATAATATGAAGATGTATACCAAATTTTATAAAAAATATTTATTGCTTAAAATTAATTATTTAACTGCTTAATTTTATTGTCATTTTTAAACAATTTACAGTTCAAAAAGTAAAAATTCCTTTATTGCACGTTGTACTACAACTCTTAACGAGCAAAAGGAAACGTGAAAGAATTCTGTTCGAGATCTGGAAAAACTGGAAATTAGATTTTTGTAAGACATCTTTTTAGAAAAATGGAATTAAACGAGAAGTTATTAATACTACTTCAAGCCGAAATTCTTAACACGTAGTACACAACGACCTTCATAAAACGGGTGCGGGTCGAAAAACCGACAAATCAAAAAGCCGACAGGTCAAAAAACCGGCATTCATAAAGCTGACAGTCGAAAAGCCGACAGTCAAAAAGCCGATTCATAAAAATATAGACGCATGGACAAGCGGACTATCATTTTTTGAATTGTCGGTTTTTGGACTGTCGGCTTTTCGATTGTCGGTATTTTGACTGTCGGTTTTGTGACCTGTCGGCTTTTTGATTTGTCGGTTTTTTGACCCGCACCCCATAAAACTTGTATAGCGATTATTTAGAAGCATAAATAACTGAATTGTGTAAAATATAAAAACAAGGCCGAAATTGGCCGTTTTTTGTTTATTACAAATAAACTAATAAACGAAATTTAATCCACCATGGCTCATTTTGTAAGTATTTTAAATACCTGTAAATTTATATTTTGGCAATTTTCGTTAGCAACAACGATTCTAAAGTTATACGCAGAAAACCGATTTTTCGTATTTTCTTCCGTTGCTTAAACGATGACCTCGGCAAAATTGTGGCCAGACTTATATAACAGAATATCCTGGTACCCAAACACTTTCTGCCGAGAAACTTCCTCTTAATGATTTTTTTTTTCAAACAGTACATTGTTAGTCTAATACGACTGGACTATATACCAAAAATCCCATCGAGTCATATTTTGGAGAGCAATGAAGGTCACGATGTCCTTTTCGGAGTGCGTTACATCTATTCTCGTAATAACAATAGCAACTCAAAGCATTCTAAAACACTATAAAAACAAAATAAATTACGTAATTTTTATAAAATGGATGCTAAAGATGTATTACTGTATTTCCTCCCGTAATTTTCAATAATTTTCAAATAAATTCACATAACCTATCATTTAGTACAACAGATGCAATATTTACAGTAGAACCTACGATATCGCAAACTCGGATATCGCCAAACCCATGATATCGCAAATGAAGAACCTCTTATATCGCCAAAAGAGGGAAAGTGTCTTCCCCCACCCTCGTCTGTACATTACATACGTACACACATACACACTAGAGAAGCGCATGCGCGTCTCTCAAATAGGGGCGCGAGGTACAAGGAGAAGGGGTTTCTTTTGGTGATATCGTAGGTAGGCTGGAACCAACCATTTGCGATATCGTAGGTTCTACTGTAAGTCTATAATAAATTCGATGAATTAGAACTTATTTTTTAATAGTGATAATCAACTTTAATTGTATAATTTTTTGCAAGTCATGCAGGAAAATTTACATTTAGGGATAACATGAATTCAGAATTAAATAAGATTTATAGAAATAAAGAATGTCGAAAAAATTACTGTGATTTAAACAAATTTCCATCGAATTTGAAGTATTTATGAGGATATTTTATGAAAAACAAGAGTCTGTATATTCGAAGATGAAATGTTGAGACAATGAAAATCAAAATTTATTTAAAATGGTATTTTGTAAACAAGAAACTACTATTACCGACGCGACGAAACATTTCCCGAACGGGCGGTGCTGTCACCAAACGAGCTTGACTGCAAGTTTATCTTATCTTGGCGCGAAATTCAAAGAATCAATATTTCGTTTTATTAATTTTTACTAATATTGTGAAGATTAATGCTCCAAAAATTGGTACCCCTAAAATTTGATATTTACCAAAAAAAAACAACCAATAAAAATCTGTAGCTTATTCTCCATTTTTTTGTTAGTTAAATTTTGTTGTAAATCTACATATTTTTTAAATAATTGATTATTACGAATTCAGACGTTAACAGAAAGATGTGTGTTTCTTTAATTTGATTAAATTGTAATTTGAGAAGGAAGCCATAATACTATTAAAGGATTAGAAAACAATTAACAATAAATGGGCCGCATTAATAATGAGAAGAATCTTTTTAATTCGATAAAAATCATTTTCTTGTGAACATATCTTTCATAATAAATTTTTGCATCATACGAAATATTATTCATTAGTTTATAACAATAAATATAAAAATTTAGTTAAGAAATTTAGACAATATTTACATTTATTAGAAATTTAGGATACAATTAATCAAATTTAATTTTTAAGATAAAAAATTCACATTTATGGTATTTGATTGCAAAAAGATTTCCTAGTAATATTTATGAAGATTGTTTGCAAAAAAAGAAAAATTATAACAAATTAATTAATATTAAAAAAACTTGGTTCATAAATGTAACTAACAATACAATTCCTAACAATATTGGGAATATATTAGGTTTAGGTCAAAAACATGGACAAAATAATGATGTAAAATAATATGAAATGTTAAACAAATTACTGAAAAAAATGTACCATTAGGATATAAGGGCAGTTTTATTTTACTAAAATATCGTCGAATTTTCGGCGAAATTAATATTATGGTATTTTTATAAAACTTTAACAACTATTTTATACCAAATTTTAAAACAATGCTCTACTTATTAATAAATTAAACGCCAATATTTGTATTTGTTTTTATGCTCGTAATTATAGCTTGGGATTTGCTAAGAAAGACGTTTTACACAAATCATATTAGTTAATATCTATACTGGATGATTTTAATCTACATTTGTTTTCATAATATTCCGTATTACAGATTAAATCTACCCTATAATGACAATTTTTGACCCTTCATACGAGCATGTATCTTATAGATGTAAATGATAGCCAATCGATCTTTAAATCTTTATGACAAATTTCTTTGATACGATCTTAGGGACAGATAAACGGTCATTTTACGTATTTTCGACCAATTAAACATTAGTTTCGGGATTCGAAATTAATTTTTTTTTTTATTTGAGACCTTTTTTCCTTTGGTCATTTCCTACGTGATGATTTAAATTTCGGTCATGCTTTTTATTTATACAAGCATTGGTTAATTTATTGTTAGTATTGATATTTTTATTAATATATAAAGTGGAATGTGCCGTTAATATCTTCAAGCTCTATGATATACATTACGTAATCAAAAAATAAGGTGCAACTGCTAATTCGAGTTCGCTACAACTACCCGATAAACAAAAAGACGGCTTAAAGACGTCTTAAAGATGTCTAAAAGATATCTTTCAATCCGTTAAAGATATCTTGAAAATGTCGAAAATATCTCTGAAAGATATCATTTAGATATCTTTTGCAAAATAACCCAGATGAAGATGCTCAAAAGATATCTTTTAGACATGAATTCATGAAAATGTTTATTGGGTAGTGTTGTCGTACCTAAAATGCTAACGATGGAAACGAATAGTTCTCTAAAACTACTATGAAACTTTTGATAATGCGAGTCTTGGAGATACGGTAGACATTAAAAGACGTTACTTGACGTTTCTGCCATAATGTTGGCGCTCTTCAGAATTTACAATAATAATAGTAAATATAAACTAAAAAAAAAAAAATTTCTAAATTTTACATCTGAACACCCAATTAGTTAAGATCGGTGTAATATAGAACTAAAAAAAAAATTGCAAATTGTTAAAAAAGTTCCTATAGAAAATGGTTATCCGAACGATTTGGGTTTTAATTGCATCAATACACGAGTTCGTCAGATTTGTAACCATAACCCAAAGGAAATCAGTAGTAATACAAAACCGCAGCAATAACAATATTACAAAAATTCTAAGAAAAGTTATCAAAAAGTTTAATCCTTATTTACGGCACACATTTTTCTGACGAACCATTTTTCATCAAACTGGGTACTCGGGGGTTTTTGACGTTGCTGATTACGAATCTGAACTCAGATTTTGGAAATTCAAATTCTGAAAACTAAAATTTCTATATCTGAGCTCAGATTCGTAATCTGCGACCCCAAAAACCCACGAGTACCAAGTTTCATCTGAATCAAGTAACTATTTACATTTTTGACGGCCAACTTGATTCCGTCATTTTGTATTTTCAAAATTCTACATCAGATTAGTAATCAGCGACCCAAAAGCCCCAATTTAATCTCGATTCAGTACGTTTTTTCATTTTGGTTGGCCATATTGGATCCGACATTTTGAATTTGCTAAATTTGAGTTTAAATTTGTAATCAACAACCTCAAAAACCCCCAAGTACCCAGTTTCGTATTGATCCAACTGAACATTTGCTAGCGTCTGAATTATTTCTAAAAAAATGACGATTTTTGGTCGTTTATTTTTTTATAAAACATAATATTAAATACATATTGACATAAATTCAATGTTAAACACTCAAACTTAAATTGAAGTTTCTGAAAAACGGGCGAAAATGCATTATTTCGTCTTTAAAACTCAAATTTGAATGAATTCCACTACAGTGGCCACCATGCCGCAAAGAGTTAAGAAAAGAAAATATCCGGATTGTTCACAAAACTATAAATGCAAACATCGGGGGAATAATACCGTTAAGGGACAAGCTTGAACTAGAAAAAATGAGCAACTTCGTCTATGAAATTCCACGCAAAATTTGTATTTTCAAAAAAAAGCTACAATGGCGAAACCAGATGACTTCTAGGAACAAGATTGAAACAACACCAAACGATCATTTATGGACCGGAAGAGTAACATTATCTGCACGGGATTAACATTACATCGGATTAACACCTCACATAACTTCGACTACAAACATGTAACAATTTTAGCAAGTGGAAGAAATGGAAAAAAACGCAATGAAATCGAAAACTATTTCATTAAGAAATAAAAGAGAACTGTAAATATTAGATTTGAGCAATCAAATCTATCTCGAGTATACGAAGCCATTGTATAATGTAAATATTATGAATTTAACTGGCATTTAAACCCATAAATTTACATTCTTTACATTTATGCATTGCATTGAATCACGGTATTTTTCTTATCAACAAAATACTGATTTAATTGTGGTACATAATTGTAAATGTATAATCTTAAATTTCGTAATTTCACTCATTTCTAATCGATTATACGATACATTGTTAACAAAATACAGAATATTATGTAATTAAGATTGACATCGAAATGTGAGTAGTGCATTTATTAACGTACGTATGTAATTTTCACTAAGTTTTCATACCACGTACCTAAGTTTAAATTTTATTATAATATAGAATTTTCGTCGATGTATCCCAAATCCATCGGGATAACATCTTGTTTTTTTAATGCAACTGTAAATTTTCCAACTATATATAATGTGGTTTCTTCGACCATTGATTAAAATATATAATGTAATTTATGTCGTTGTGTCGGTCTTTTTTAAAAAAAAATGTGTTTATTCTCTATGTTTCGACCTCTTCTGAGACATCTTCAAGACTCTTTTGATAAAATCGGAGAGTTCCTGCATATTATAAGAAATATAAGTAGTTCTCCCAGGAAGACGCTTCTTTTAGAGATGTTCATCCAGTTGAACAGGTTCTTCTTGGTGGTCCATCCGAATCGGTTGGAAATAGATGACAGGAAACTCATGATGTGGAATCTCGTTCTTGAAAATATATGATGTGTATCATAATTTATGTCGTTGTGTCCGTCTTCTTGAAAAATAAAAAAAACAACACTTTTCTTTAAAAAAAATGTGTTCATTCTCTACATTTCGGCCTCTGGGACATCTTCAAGACATAACATTATTGTCCTGAAGGTATTCGATCTCTAAAAAGGTCCGCATCAAGAGTTGATTTGTATTCATCACAATATTTTCCCGACGAAGAAAAACGCACCTTTAAATTCAGTTGAAATAAGTTAATATTTTTTCACTAATGAACAACTTCACTGAGTGAATGTCCATTAGCTTGGAAAAAATAACTGATCTTACTACGCAAACATGAAGCTAAAAATGAAAAGTTTAGGAAAGTACTTCCATTTGGAATAAATCCTCCAGATTTTTCGCCAAATATAATTGGTGACACTAAATAACGGAAAAAACAAATTAAGTGTAACTTAAAATCGTAAGACGAAACCATATATCAAACAAGAAATACAAATTTGTTTTCAACCGTGTTTATATTTATACATTTTTGGAAATCTCATAATAAAAATTGCTGATGCTCATTGTCAAATTATTGTTAGAAATAAATGAATCTTTCTTTCTTTTCTGACTCTTTCTTAAGTGAAATGTTCTTTGATAGTTTTTGTATTGTATGTCAGATTTACTTGGTATTAAATAAATTAGACTGTTGACTTTTCGGTCATTTGTTTTGACCCTCTTCAGAATATATTTCTATATATAAAAAATTACAAAATAATATAGTAAAAAGTTACAATAATAAAAAGATTACAATAATAAAGAAAAGAAATTTCTGGAAAAATTTTGCAATCTTTGTTTAGAAGGTTTTAATGGGATTTGATTTTGTTTCTGCTTACCTGTAGGAAATTGTTGTGTTTCTATTGTTTTTCTATTGTTGTGAGCCGGTTTTGAATTTTAGCACTGTAAAAAAAATTGAATTGTTGAGTTTTCACTCAGTAAGCAGAACAAAATTTTTTGAAAAAAATTGAATGGAGGAGTAGTAAAAATGATCACTGTATTAAGACAAAAAGAACTTTGTGTGAATATTCACGTACTTATTCCTGTGCTGTATGAAAAGAGACTGAAAAGTTTTTCAAATTACATAATATTCTGTGTATATTTAGTTGTCGTTCTATTTCTATTGTTTTGATTTTTGAACTTGAAGTAAAGGTATATATGTGTCCGGTGAGTTTGATTTTTCAAAGCGGATGTTTACTGATTTATTATTATTTTTGATAAAAAAGTTTTCTATATGTTTTCTTTTGTATTTGTTTCTTTCTATTGCTAAAATTTTGACGTTTGAAAAATCAAAATTATGTCCTGTATTAATTCTATGTGTTGTAAGTCCTGTATATTTGTCTTCGTTTAAGTAGATGTTATGTTTATGTTCGGTTATTCTGTTTTTTAGAAGTCTGCCCGTTTCACCTATATAGACTCCATCGCAGTTGTTACATTTAATTTCGTATACTACGTCTTTTTGATGTAATTTATCTGTTTTATCTTTGAACGGTTTAATACCACCAATATTAGTATTCGTTGGTTTCAATACTACTCTGATATCTTTATTTCTGAAATTACTTCTTATATTCTCTGAGATATTTTTGAAATATGGAATGCTAATGGTTTTGATATATTTTTTGTCGTTTGATTTTGTATCGAGGGTGTTGTATATTTTGTAGACTCTTTTTCTGAAACATTCGTTGATTATGTATGTGGGGTATCCGTTTTCTGTTAATATTTGTTTAACTAGTTTTAGATTTTTTTCTCTAAATTTAATATGTGCTAATCTTAATGCTCTGTCTATTAATCCGAAAGTTACTCCTGTTTTGTAATGTAATGGATGGTTTGAATGGAAGTATTGTTAGAAACTTTGGAGACTTTTATATTTACTAATAAAATGTGTAGTTCATGCCAAAATAATATAAAATCTCTCTAATAACTATGTTGGGCGCTAGGGTAACAACAGGTATTTGTCCCGTGTACAAAGTAAGGCCTGGATACTATACAAAAATAATAGACTTCAACCGCAATTCAAAACAGTTGATAGATGCAAAATACTCCTATTAGTCAAATATTCATTAAATTGAATCATAACTTTTATAAATTATAATACAGCTCGTCAGCATAAATTAGTGTGTAACTACAGTAGTCTCTGTCCTATTTTAATATTTGGTTTTAAGAAAATGGCGGCGCGCTGTCCTATTCTAAGTGGCTACCGTGCCCCCACTAAAGACGCATTTTGCTCTTCCCCTACATTTTCGCGCATGCGCATGCTGTGTTATACGCACTTTGAAAGTTGTAGGTTTTGCTACTCGAAGTTGGAGATACATTTGAGGTTCCGTAACTTTACCGCGATGTATATATGTATATACATGCATGTGCACAAAGCCATCTATGTGTATATGTAAACACACGCATATTCCGCATGCACTTCGGTGGGGAGATAGAAACAAGGGGAAAGTTAGAATAGGGCAGCAAATTCCAGTTAGAATAGGACAGCGATTAGAATTGGACAGGTTAGATTAGGACAGAGACTACTGTAGTTATAGTAAACTCATAATTACCCTATTAAATTACATAGCATTTTAATAAGTCATATCTAATGTTATGTTTATTATTTTAACCTCTTTTAAATGGCTTTTAATTTACTTATTCTTTTAAAAATTGTTGCGTTCAACAATTTACTTTGTTATTTATATTTATAGGTATTATTACTAACTTTTACTTTTCGACTAAATTAAATTTGTGTTTATTAATTCCAACCATTCCAAACCATTTAATTCTGTATTTTGGCTCTGATCCCTTAGAAAACGTATAATAAATACCATTATTATTTTTCAATGTAAATATATATTGCACACGGCCATTATATTTGGTTACACACAATGTCCATGTACAAATACACTTAGAGCCACGCTGATCCCCCCTTAAACCCTTAATACGGGTGCTGAGCGTCGAAGTAACACGGATTATATTATCATTATCGACAAAATATTTGTCCATTTTGCACGTATTGCTAAAAGGTCTTACTAAAATTCTGTAAAAACAGACAGAATTTCATAATGCGAACAATTCTTATAAATTTATACAGAACCTTCAACATTTAGTACACTACAGTTTTTAATTCACATTAAATTTCTGATTAGACAATTGCGAATCCAAGAAACACACATTTTTACTGTTGACTACAAAATATCTTTCATTTAAGTTCCACCATTTTTAATTTCTTACGCTGAAATTTGCAAATGCTGTAGTACATTTCTTACCATATGTGTCTCACATTTTACCTTTTTTATCTAAAGAAAAACAAGTTTTTCTTTGTTTCTTCTGCCATATTTTATCAGCCATTTTTAATTTCGGCATGCATTATTAACTACCATTCTGTAAATACCAATCATTCTCAAAGAATTCTTACTAATCAAATAAGTTCTACGAAAAGAATTCGTTTCCCTCGTGAGTTACCATTTTGAAATGAAGAAAAATGTCTCATACCCTTTTTTTACATATTTATTATATTTAATCCTATATAAACCCATTGACGCCCACCACTTGAGCCATTAGAACCTAATTTCAAATTCCAATGTAATAATTCAATTCTTGTTGTCCGGCATTTTGAATTTTGCAATTCTAACTTCAGATTCGTAATCAGCATCCTCAAAATCTTACGTATATCAATTTTCATGAAATTTCGATTTACAGTGTATTTTATCTTGTTGTTCGCCATTTTTAATAGGCCATTTTGAATGTAATTCTGTCTTCAGATTCGTATTAAGCGAACTCAAAAACCTACGAACACCTTTTTACGTTTATATCGAGTGCCCGGAAGGTTTGCTTGTCCAACTGGTTGGTTGAATAACATTTTTTTTACGCTTGTGCCGCCATATTGGATCAGTTGTTTTATATTTCTGTTTCGTGTATAGCTATACCTCTAAAACTACGGGGTACACAGTTTCCATAAAGAAACACTTTCTCCTATTGGTTAAAATAGTGTGTGCCCAAAATACTAATTCATTAAAACTTAGAAATCCAAAATGTCGAAATAATACTTTCATCTATTTCGTTTTAATTTCGTTGAATTAATTTCGTTGAATTAATTTCGTAAAAAGAATATAGAGGGGTTCGATGTCGTTGAATATAAATCTGTAGTCCATTTTTAAAAATTCAAAATGGCCTATCCAATATGGCGGATGAAATAAATAAAATTCAAACAAATTTTACCATACTCAGTATTTAGCGGTTTTTCAGATTACCGAATAAGAATCCGTTAACGTTTTTTAAAAATTAAAAATGGCGGAACCAATATGGCGGACGAAATAAATCAACTTTAAACAAAACATAGTATTTAGGGGTATTCGAGGTTGCTGATTACGAATCCAAGAACGTTTTTTTAAATTTTCGGTATTCAATACATTTTGTATTTAATAAGTTATTCTAATTATTGCAATGACACGTTTGAAATCTTGCAGTTGACATGCACAACAAAAAAGCAAACCAATCCATATATGGTATAATATTTATCAGCGGGTGATTATGTTTGAACAACGTATTCATTAAATTGTAACGGACTGTTGGGTACATACTCACTAAAAGGTCTGTCTACAGTTATCGTCCTTTCTCTGGGCAAATAATATCTGAATAAAGCGAATATGTATACAATATATATACAAACAATTTCTCGCTTTTTGGAGTCACTAATACAAACCATATATTGTCAGTTTAGGAAACAAAGGAAAGCTCTGAAGTGCACAGTGAATTTAATTGAATAACGAGAGGTTAAAGGAAAATTCATTCTCGAGGGAAAATATCGATGCCGAAATATGCTTGAGAAAACCAACAGCCCGTCGGCTTTAATGTGTTTTAAGTTCGCACATTTTAAAGAAGAAAATATTATTTTCAACGTAAAATTGATTACATCCAAATTCAAAATACCACACTCTTTTTGATATAAATTTTTAAAAAGCAATTTAATCATCCTTCGTAATAAAACATTTATTTTGTGTCTGTATTATGGCAAGATACTTAATATTACGTGCTAAACATACGTTTACATGAATTAAACTTTTGCGTGTTCTTCTGTAATTGTCCGTGAAACCATCGTCATACAGGCGTGGAGAACAAATATAGGGGATTCGGCGTGTGAACTGTAGTTCACCAGCAACCGAAGAAAGTAACACTAGAAGAAGAAAAATTATGAAATCTTGAGGATTTATCATTAGGTCATGATGAAAATTACGGAGGATATGCAATGTATGGAACAATTACAGAGGTTCGTAAGAATATTCGCAAAGAAGAAGTGAAAAGTCATAATAAAGGTCGTTTATGAATAGAGTTATGGTAAAGTGGAAAACGGTCATTAGGATTCATAAAAAAGTAATTACAAAACAAACGGCAATTTCAGAAGTTCATAAAGATTACTACGTTGGAGTTCAAATGAATATTACAAAAGCTTTTTGATGAGTATGGATAAGAGGAAATATCGCTGCGGGACAATTACGGAGGTCCATGGTGATAATAAATGTGGTTCATACCAATAATTGCGGAGAATAATGATCGAGTCGATATAATTTTGAAAAGCGACGAGTACAGGGGTACCAAAAACAATTATTTCATTTTTTAAAGTCATAAAGTATTTCACAAGTCCATAGTAAATAAATTACTTCACCAGTGTAAGAATATTTATTTATACTTTATAGTATTAAATTATGAATAATCCGTAACAATAAATGGGGACGAATGAAGCGAACAAAGCGTTATTACAACTCTATAAACGGTGAAAAGTATTGTTAGACTGAAATAAGTAAAAAGTTTATTCGCATGTCACGTAATCAACAAACGCGACAATAGTCGACTACCTGTTGTTCGTGTCGCATTCAACTTGAGCAGTAAATTAATTGCCCTTTTTAATTGCCGGAGTAAAAGGCAACGATATATTTTCCGGGGTGCATAAAATAAATCTTCATATGTGAATTTTGACGGCGCAAAGACTTTTTAATAAAAATGTTTGTTCATTAAACTTTAATTGTCAAGTCGACTACTGAAATATTTTTTAAATTACGAATAAACAATTTCCATATGTGATATCAGATACTTTATTTGCTTGTTTGTAGATGGCGCGTCACCTCAGCCTTTCTCGCAAAAGAAAAAGTAATTGTAATTCATATTTGAATTCACTTTTGTTAAAATTTGATTAGTTGTTACATTGATTTTATTGGTTTCGTGTATTATCAATTTATACTTTCTTTATGAATATCATTATAATAAGTTCACCATCAGAACTCAGGTGATTAAACATTTATTTCTAGATGGCGCGCAACACCGGTGTTTCTCGCTCTTATAAATGATGTATCTATATTTCCAACAGCCTCGATATTATATTTAACCACCAGATTCAAATTAAATTATTATAAACTTTATGTAAGCCTCAAAAGTAATCGCTAATATTTAATTTTTAGTCTGTAAATTTCCATGATTTACCTGATCGTATTTTCACGGTTGCATTGGTTTAAATTATAAATTAGCTTTAAAACCATCAAATGTGTTTTTAGCCGCCGTTATTCTCAGCGTTAAATTGGAATCGATTTAATCGCAGCAATGAGATTTGAACTGCTGAAAGTACTCGTATTCATTGGGTCTTTACCAAAGTTAATGACGGATTATTCTCTATCTCGTTTGATGAGTTTGCAGATTTTACTCCCAGTCATAATTATACATATTCACTGAAGAATTCTATTATAATGAAAAAGCTCCATGACGAGGTTTTTCTCTGTCAAACTAGAAGCATACGATCAATAACAAATGAATTGGGATGGTAATTGGACTCCAGAATTAATACAATTTATTATCGCCAATTATGAGTTTATTGTCAGAATCAAAGCGCAATTAGTCGTACAGTTTCATAACCATTTAGCTACTTTATAGGCTATTATTTCCTTTAAAATATAAGTGATACTGTATTTCCTTTCCCGTTTCAAAATATTGATTGTATTACTATTTACAAATATACATAAGGTACAAAAAAATGTAACTTTTTCTCCTAAATAAAATTACTTGTTTCTCGGTAATTGTTTGTATTATACCAACATTGTATTCAGTGATTTGAAACGTTTGTTACAATAAAGTGAAGAAATTAATGGATTATTTTTTTTCAGGATGGAACGGTCTCGCAGCCCTCGTCGAAACGACGGTGATGCCTCCTTGAACAAGCCCATTAAAGAAGATGTTGACTCTGATACATCTAAAGGGCTTGTGGAAAGAGTGAAAAAAATGGAAATGAAACCTCCATCAGCTCCAATGAGCATGTTGGCAAAAAGCACTGTTCTTTTACCAACAGGGATTGCCAGGGTTCAGCAACCTAGTCCAAATCTAGTTGCCACTTCATCTGGTTCAGCAACTGGTAAGTAAATATTTTGTATATTGCATAAATACCAAACTGTTATTAGTCTTGAAGAAAACCCACTAGAGGTCGAAAGGTAAAAAAATAGACGATATTTAATAAAATCGACAAAACGAAGAAAGTGCAATTGAAGATAAATTCTTCTTATTCGGTCTATTAATGTTCTCTTCTTCTTAAAAAGTACTTAAAAAGAAAACTATTCTAAATAACAGGTAATATGGCTACATAAAATAATATAACGCTGTACTTTTCCTCATCATTACACGCAGTGGCACAAAAGTACATAAGTACACAAGAGCCATTTGAATACAGAATAGGGTCGTTAGAATGTCGACCTCTCCTAGCAACGTCAACACTCATCTCGGACTCTCCCCATATTTTATGTCCCCGTTTTGAACGATTTCAGCTTCTATGTAGATAAGATGCACCTTATATAAGGGAGGAGAAAAAATATTGCTGAATTATACAAATAGTAAAATATATCCCTAACTTTTTTTTGGAAATAGACAAAAATAACCTTCAAATCACGTATGTTTACGTTGTTTTGCAGAAACTGTTGATGAAATTGAGGCAATAATGTACACTTGACCTCTTGAAGGATCAAATGTACAAATTAGCATGAGATTTGAAAGTTCTAAAATAAAAAAGCAACGGCAAAAGAAGACAAACCTTCGAGTTTAGAAAATAATTATGAATAGTTTCTTTCCTTTTTTATACTGTTCTTAAAGACTGTAATTAAACGTTTCAATTAACTGAGACCAAATTGGTTGAGCTCTTGGCGAGTTTTATTTCGATTACCCAGAAACACCCATTTCACAGGAAAAAATAGAAGCTCGTTTGAGGAAACAACTGAGAACAAATAACAACAAAAATAATGGTCACAGAGGTCATAGGGAATTGAGGACCGACGCGATACAGTACTATGCTAGTTTTCTTAAGAAAAAAGGCAAATATTTATTTAAGAATCTAGCTTTTAAAAATATTTTCTAATGAACTCATGGAACATTCACCATAAAATTTGGTATAATAACACTATCTTTGCACTCTTATTTTTGTATACTTTTTTTTCCAACATCTTGCAAATGTGCGCTTTCAGGTAAACCTATTGAAACACGGGTTTCGTTACGGAAAGCCGGGATTTATTTTCCGTTGCTCTATTCCAATAACTATTTCTGGCGCGAAATATCCATCAGGATATTTTCGGAACTTTAAAATGGAACTTTCATTTCTCGCGTATACTACGACTCATGCTGACCTGGTATGAAGACAAGAAAAAAGACATATAAAATTCATAAAGTATTCTTTATAAATAGATTTATGAAGTTTCAGTTTGATGCTTCAATGAATGGATCCTTAAAAATTAAAATAAAGTATAAATAAGAAGTATGTTTGACAAAAATGTTTCCTGATGGTATATTGAATTATCTGTTATTTATTAAGAAAATGTTATTATTAATATACTGCATTACTGCATCTGTTTACATAAATATATTCTTCACCAACTATGACATAAGAACATTACATTAAAAATATGATACGACATTTTTGTACACACGTACATGGTAAATAAACACCACGAACAATGCCGCCTAGCTTTGGACGTTGTAATTAAATTCAATACCTAAGGCATAGAATACTCCGTTATCTAACGTATGCGTGGCCATTGTAAGCTATTCATTGACAACCCCGGACGTTTCGAAATCGCACCGCTACGTGACGCATAAAGTGATACAACTAACAGCCATTGTGCAATCATTCTCGAAAGTGGTAAAGACACGACTGGCAATGTAGATAACAAGTATCGTATAAATGTCATTTAATACATACTTGATCATAAGCTCACTATTTTACTAGGTGTGTATAATGAAATAATAGTCTTCGTAACTGATACTTGACGATTACTGCATCGAATTTCTTTCCAACAGTGAAAATGTTGATATTTCGAATATTTCTACCATCAAACGCGGACATTTGTTCTTTCATAAAGCTATCAAAACATTCTGCTAAATTAATATCAGACCATAATCCATTTTATAAGCAACATAAATATTTATCAATCATTATCAATTGGCAGCACAATTACTTCAGACAAATTTATGTCAAACTATATCGTCATAAACCTATATAAAATAAAGTGGTAAGAAATTGATTTCCCGTGAACGGCGGCGTTTTGAAGGAAAGACGTTAAGCGTCATTATAATTCCATCTATTCACCGTAAAGCCGTTACCGTTCTGAGTGCTCCGAGCTGAAAACGAAATTGCTACTTAAGGATTATATGTAGGTCATCGAACGATAAACCCACTTCGAATTGTTCAATTTGAAAATGGTCTCGGCATAATCAATACTGACCCATTTTCCATCGCTAATCGGAACTCAATTTTCTGTACCTAGTCGTAACTGCTTTTACATTAATGCGAGAGACTTATGCGAAGAGTCGGGGAAGATAATCGATATCAAAGAGAACATCCATGAAAAATGCGGAAAACATGAGGCGTATTGACAACTAAATTAAACGGGTTGCGGAGGGTTTGTTGAGTTGAAAATTTAAAAATAAATGACATGGTCATTTGATGGCCAACGACAAGAAAGCATTGAAATTTAAACCAAATTGGTCAGGTCAAATTTTAAGTCAAATGCGTGTGAAGGTGATGAATAGACAACTAACGAGAGCCCATTGTTGGAAATTCCAATGTGATATTATGAACGCGCAAGGGAGTATATTTTCCAACGAAGGAAACTCGAAGGGCAAATATCAAACGTATAGAATCAAAATATTGTATGGTCAGAATAGTTTGGGTCGAAATTAATTTTAGTTTATATCTCGTGAGAGAAGATTATTAAATTCCATCGAGGACTTATACGTTCGAATACTAAACAACGATCAAAATCAAAACATATATTATAATACCGCTTCAATGATAACAAAACGAAAACATTGTATGCATGAAGGTGAGAACACGTGTGGAATATTTTGGATCTTGGGCTGTCTTGGAAGAAAGCACACTTCTAATTTTATTCAAAGGGATAAGTAACTTTAAGTTATCTTAAAGTAATTTAACCCCAAAACTGAAATAATACTTGAAAACGCGATATCTTCTAAATAATCTCGGAAATGCACGCGGAAAGAAATTTCTAGGTTTGATATCATGTTTTTGCATCATGCTTTTGTTTCGCGGCTTTTTTATCCTCTAAAAGCGTGGACCGTGACTAAAAAGTGCGAAACTGACCTGTGGGAGAATGACTCCATGTTTTTAGAAGATAGAAAAAGCTTAAAACAAAAGTATCATACAAAGCGTGATACAAAACCTGTAAGTTTTCCTATATTCAGGTCATTGTATTTTGTTCTTCTAAAAAGGGACCAGGTGCTCAGAAAGCATCAGAAGACTAATGAACCAATTGGTTTGATCACCTTCAAACTGATGCGCGTTAACAATTGTACTTCATATTTCCCAGACGGTAGGATTATTTCTAAAGCGAAATAGATCGTCATCTTGTTAGGGAAATTAAAACATAATTTATTATAATTTAGACGCAGAGACCGTTTCGTAGATTTGCTGGTGCTCTTATAAAACAATGTGTTACTGATGTGTTTTGGGCCGCTGAATCCGAATTACGGTTGAATGCTTACAAACAAGTTTTTTATAACAATTAAGCAATTTTGAATGGTTTAGTCTAGACAAAATTTTGTTCAATGCAAAAAATAAACAATTGATTAACTGAAGAATATTATCAGAGAAATTATTTGCCTAAAGAGAAAAACTAGAGACGAGGACATATCAAGGAACTGTTTCGGTACCAGACCCCAGAGTCGTGAAGATCAAATAATGAATAACATCTTCACTTTACTCAAATGTATGAAATAAAAATGGAGATGTCTGTTTCTGTATTTCCAGTATTTTCAACGGTTTAAGGTCGAAATTATATTTTTGTCTCGTGGTAGAAAATCAACAAACTCCACCGAGGATTGATACATTCAAATGTTGACTAAAGATCAACATCTAATTATCGATTATACCGCCGTTGCCATCATAACGAAACGTTAAACATTGCTTAGTGTTTGGGCTTATTGCGAAACTAGGAAACTGTCAAATCAAGAATGATGTTCCGCAACGAATTGTGCTATTGAATATCTTTTTTTAACAATATTGATGCGAAGTCTCCAACATGATTCGTCATTTAGCTACAGCATTCCTTTTATTTACTTCACGTATGTGATTAAACATTGCCAGTTGTTATAACCTACTAATACCTGTACATGGTGTCATGATATGTACAGTATATCTTATTTGATTTTAAAAAGAAAAATTGAAATGTGATTCCAATTTGAAATTTCAGAAATCGCAGTCTTAGGGCTAAAATGCTACAAATGTGATGAAGACGAGAGATTTATAAAGATTTGTAATAATGGAACCTTAATTCCAGTCGAGGAGTGCACACCAGATGCCAGATTTTGCTCGACAGTGAAAATACAGACCACTGGTAATGAACTGACGTATAATTAATTTTCATTGGTTCTATTTCCTTTTCAAAGACAGTTTTTACACACTCAGAAACGACCGCGACGTCATGTTTAAAAGTATATTTTTCACTCTTGTTAAATTGTGTACCATTAAAACAAACATAAAGCAATACGGGCGGTAAAAGTTTTTAGTATGCCTTGTGGTTTGTGGGGCGCTAGGTAATAAAAGATGTCAATATTCAATGGTAATTTAGAAATAAATCCTATATATTTATTTTATAGATAACTCTCTTAAGAGTACGAATCTATTTCGAGGATGCAGCAATTACGCGGCTTGTCCCTCTCGTATTACAGAGTTCCGAGCGAACAAAGCACCGATTACGCGGTCATATCAGAATTGTAATTATTGCAATACATCATTATGTAATAGAGTGGGAATAATAGGACTCAAAAGTGGAGTTACAGAAACAATCAGTCCCCTGTCACTTATATTTTCAACAATTTGTTTATTATTATTTTGGGTATTATAATGCGTTGTTGTTCAACACCAAAATGAAACCTAAAATTTTCCTGCATTATTTCTGCGAGTATTTCATCTGTTTAAAATATTACATTATTACGTGTACAGTGTTTTTGAAATGCTTTGTCTTGTTTGAATAAAGGAATGTAAGAACTTACCGTACCTTGATGTATTATGAAGTTCCTTTCCACATCCTAATACCTTTTGTTATATTAGGTCTTTTGTGTAAAGAGTATTAGGATTACACCATATTGGAGGCAAATATCAATTATCATTATTCATTTACAAACATAAGCAGTTGTATACAAACATTCATCAAATTAATAGATCATGTTAAGCTTTTAATCTCGATCTGGAGAACTCAACTCGCCATTAAGTTGCGGTGTGGCTTTTGGACGTCAATCGATAGCAATCAGTACTTAATGTTTGTCGATAACATAATAGATATCTAGTCCACATCCACGTTATTATATCAGGTTATTGAATGCGACAATTATTTCTAACGAGGATTTCCAACTATTTCTTCAATAAATACATTAATGTACCCCAGGTAGGGTGATCGAATTGGATCGTATGCCATCAATTGTTTATGGATAAAAATTAAAAAAATATTTTGCTGTAAAATGAATACGTTTGATTTGAGTGAATCACTAACGTTGAAATGCCATGAAAATGCCATTATTCCACCTGAGCCTTCACTTCAATTGGTTGTTTTACTTTTCGAGCAGTGCTAAATGCAGCATCATGATACTACTCATCCTGAATGCTGACATAATTGGACGTTCTGAAGAGACCATGAGGATGTCCTCAGTAGGAAGTGGTGTCAGAGGCACTGCATGATAACGTAAATGCCATCGTTGTGTTGTTACAAAATCGCGGTTTTACACTATGTACGGTTACAAAATTTTAGAAATAGATTCGGTTTTCGAAAAATTTTCGTATATGGCAATTTATTACCTGGAGACATAGACGGCAGTAAAAAAAAGCTAGGACAACACTGTATATCCTAAAGCGAATGCGCACCAACATATCTGTTGGCCATGAGAGTTCACTGGATCCAGCACTTTTTTTATATTGAGTTTTGGTGTCAGGTTGCATTTGAGTAGTTTTTGTTTCACTGGAAGGAGTTTCAGTTTTATGAAGACTCCAAACCTCTTTTACACCATTATTGATACTGAGCCTTCCCAGGAAGTTCCATGTCTACAAGGCGTAATTACCTCGTAAATGGAAAGTTTGTTCTTGTCGAGATGTTGTATTGGATCCACGGATTTAGAATAACCACCACATATTTCTTGAATATTGGATAACTTTTGTCTGACACAAGTTTCATTAGTTCTAATCTCTCACTTCCCTGTACTCCTAATGTTTTTTTTAAATCATTCCTCTGTCATTCCAAACAGGAAAGTAGTCTCAGGTCTACGTATTTAGGACAGACATTTAGCATATGCTCGGAAGTAACTCCTCCTCTGCAACTGCAAGTGTGTGGCCTATCTTCCTACAGTCAGTTGCCTTCAATGTTAGAAATAAAATTTATCCTTTATGGATAGAAGTATTTCGCAGTCTATCGCAGTACCAAGCGATTGCACTGCAGCGGTATCCATTACTTTGATATGACTGAATATGAATCCAGCACTTTCTTGTGGCTGAGTTCTTTGTGTCAGGATACTTGTATTTGCATTATTTTTCTTGTTTTGTTTAACCTTGAATGGACCTACAGTTTTATGAGGACTCAGAACCTCATCTATTTCATTACTGGCATAGTCTTCCCAGGACGGTTCCACTTCTACTAGCCGTATTTATATTTCTATAGTAGAATTTTCCTATTCTATTTCCTAGCTAAGCCTATTCTTTATTGAAGGAAATATTTCATGCATTGCTCGTCCTTTCAATGAGGTAGTCCATCTGTCCTGCCATTTTTAGTTCAAACTATTCTTTATCTGGTTTCGAATTTTATTCCTGTCCTCGTTGGTCTGTACATCATGGTGGATGATTTCCAAACCTTTTTGTCTTCAAAGATTCATTAGTTCCGAGGATTGACCATTAATAAAATTTACAATGTTAATAAAAATAGTTTTCAATTGATGGAGCTTCCGCGAAAAATACTTACTTTAACTAACAGGTTAAAAAAAGGAAAAAGAAAATAAAGTGGTAACAGCTAGAGTAACGGTCATGATATGTGCTTCTGGAAAACTCAAAATTCCCTCTTTGAAAATCTGAAAATGCCTCGACGCTTTGATGGCATTGATGTGCTGGAAGTATACTCATCACAGATATGTTTTCTTATTTGGTTCACCAATATTTTTTCATTTCTTTCCAAACGTAAAGAAGCATCAAAACCAAGAAAACGTGCTGCTACTTTTGGACAATGCTTTTCCACACCAAAGTCCAGAAGAGTTGAGCGTTATTGATTTTTTCTGAACGCTCGTCTAGCTATTGTCATCGCTCAACATAACAGCACCAATTGATGTAATTGAAGAGTGATTGCAAAAAACCTATCTTCGAACATTCGTTCTCTATAAGGATTCCCGTTTGGAAGGAAAATAGATCAAAACAAAAAAGATTACAGATTTCTAAAAAATAGGAATGTGGCTAAAAACAGTATCTTCTTTTTGGCGAAATATTCAAGAAAGTACATCGTTGACAAAGAAATTTTCTAACAAAAATTTGCACAAATCAAACGAGGGCAAAAGGTTAGGGGAACGGATCACAATTTTAGTCATTAAAACTGAACAACTCTAAGAAGAAGATGAAAGTGAAGGAGAAAATACCAGTCCACCAGAACCGACTATTTCTTTTGTTTTGAAGGGATATTTTTCAGGGTTTTTTGCCCATGGTCATTATTTCACTGTCTTTTTTACTGATCCGGTTTTTCCCCTGTTATTTTGTTCGGTGGAAAAGAATAGAAAACCAGGCACATAATAAAATAATACTGATTTATAATACATAACACTGTTAGTGGTTTTGTTTGTTTTCACTTTACACACAGTCTTTATTTTATCCATTACTTTACACACATTGAGTGAAAAAGTTTTACGCTTCGAAACTTCATAAAATGGAAGTTTACACACAAAATTATAGATATAAATATTTTATACGTAGAATATTATATTAATATACATCTGAAATATACGACACGTAATGATTACGAACATTCAAGGATTGCCGTGCAGTAAACATTGTACCAACGTTTAATAGTGAATAATATTCCTCATAAATAACTGAAATTTGCTAGATAGCAAATGTATGTTCGGCATATACCAAACATGCATGCCTCAAAGTTATGCGAACCGGAATTAGTAATCGCATTAGGCAAACATCGAACATATATATTGATCATGCCTGTAAAATAGGTAACCGTTAGCGTCCAGCTTTATTTACTTTTATATTTTGTACTGGAATATGTACATGATGTAGCAATAACTTAAAAATATAAAGTAATAGGAATTACTTAATAAGAACGCGTCAACAATAAGTAAGACAAAAGTAAAATTGTTTTTTCGATAAATAAGAGAAACCATGAACTGCTTGAGTCTATCACTCCTCCTTTGGCTCCTATTATTCCTTTTTTATTACAGAAAGATGTGTTGCAAAAATGACAATTTTCGTATGAAGATTTAATTGGTTGATCGTCCACAAAGGTTGTCATACTTCTGTAACAGACGGTTTGATTGGTACATCCACGAATTAGTGTAGCAATCGGTCGGCTACCAACTGTAATATAATGGTAATTGTAACTTGTAACAAAATTCTAAAATGAAGGTGAAAATGTAAAATTAAAAATTAATGTATTATATACTCATTCTTTTCCATGTTATCATTTTACAGTATATTTTACTTTCGCACTCTTCAACTTCTATTAAGGATCCGTTATTGCAAGCACGTAAAAATGTGGTATCTTCATTACATTTGTAACATTTTAATCCCAAAGCAGAGCATTCTGAAATTTGAAGTTAGAACCTCAAAAATTAATTTCTTGGAATTGTTCTGCACGTTTCTTTATTTGTTGTATGAACATAGCTCATACAGTTAAAATTTTGGACGTGCAATACACATTGCACGAACATAGATAGATAAAAACATTGCCTAATTACATACGCAAAGTGAAAAACAGGAATACTGAAACCAGATGATGATCCATATTCTAGAAAGTATTTAGAATCGGTCAGGAAAATCTCGGTATGTCCTTTATATTTTTTGGTTTAATTCCTCAATTTTTATTAAGACTTTTTCATAACATAAAAATTAATTTTCTGTGAAGATTTTTTTTGTCTTTCCTCGACAATAAGTTCAAGTCCAGTTCACCGTTTTCCATTTTGTTTTCATAGCAACGGATTCGTAACCAATAATTAAATTTTAATCTCGTTTTAAGATCAGCGTGTGTAAAGCCTCGGAGGAATTTGGCCATTTTCTCTCGCATGATATATGTACATAGAAAAACTAAGGTCACACTTGTTGACCTTGACAGTAATTCGAAAGTGGCAAGTGAAATAAACACAACCACAATATGAAAATAAAATAATTCTTTCTCTTATCGATTTTACAACTTGTAGTTTAGAATTTAAATTATTCTTATTGATATGTTATTTATAGTAGTCCTATTTGCCCTTGAGCGCCCTTCATGGACAATTTATTTTCGCCAAACATAACGGTGTAACTACATCATTATGAAATAACTTGAGTCTTCGTAATCCACTTGATCTTTAGCTTCGTGGCCCCTACCCCCACCCTTCAGATCATTGTAGCTTATGGTTAAACCACCCCTTCCTTATTTTTAAACATTGCACATATGTATCTTTTATCAGAATTAAAGACGTATTTTCAGGATGTTGAAAGACTACTCTAAATTACCATACCAGATTAAAAGTTAGAAGACAATTTGTTCCATTTATCTTATTTCTTGAACTGTGAACTGGTTTTTAAGACATTGTGTATTATATTTCGCAACAACAATGAGATGAAAGCTTGCATGAAGGAAAACTTAGGGAAGGTAATAAGAGTTAATGAAAACCCCTCCGCTCCTCATATCTTGAATGAGGTAATTTACGTTGAAAATTATACGCTTGTTGCGTGCAGCATACCTAATTACTCCTTAATCATGCTTCAATATTATAAAATTAGGAAACAATATCTAAAAAAATGTATGAGTTTGATATGGTTTTACATTTCATTTTTAATAGAATTTTTGGAAATTATTACCGTAGTACATAGAAATGCTTAACGGCTTTATTAACAAACACCATCATTGCCCAACTATTGATCGTTGAAACAGCTAAAATGTACGGGGATAACGCGATATGCAAATGAGGTTAACCTCAAACTACGAGCTGAACACGGGCGAGAAAATAGACATAACTGTAACAATAACCTTTAATGTATACGCACGACGTGCAATGCAATGCTAACAAGTATGAAAGTATTATGTACAATTCAGAATCTTTCTGTCCGAATATCTTACAATATGTAAAGTTCTTCCAGGAATGCTGGTTATTACCCGCAACCCAACGATTCTTTCTTAACTAGAAGATGAAGAAATCATGTTCCCACTAGCGAAGTATCTAACCCGGTTGCAATTTTCCATCCGGCTCGAAGGACCATGGTTATAATCAAATTGTATTCCTTCCCTTCTTCCGGATGTTGCTCCCAAAGATGGTACTGATCGAATTTTCTTTTCAAATCAACGGAATATTGTAAAACGAACCTTCTGAGTTCCTTAAAGCACTTCAGGGGGCCAAAAAGTCACGTATTATCTATTTGAGCAATGCAAATAAGACAATACGGATAATTGAAATCATACATTGTTTATGGTTTTTCTGGTCACTACATCTGGTGTCAGATTGTCAAAGTTTAAAATGGCGGATCCAAAATGGCAGATGGCGTGGCTAATAGATGGCGCTCAAGTAAAAATTTATTTTAATTGCCGAATTATGGGATATGCATATTAAAAACTAATTTTAGCTAGGATATTAGAAGAGAAATACTCAGAAAGAAAATTTGTATGAATATAGAGAAATCGCGAATCAAATTATAGTTATTCGTAAAACATTAGAATAATCTGGGATTCACAGAAATAAACCAAATATACTATAAATATTAATATCTTGCGATATTACTATTGATGTCAGTGGTTAAACTTCACACAAATTTCTGTAATAATTAATTCCTTAAATATCCAAATTTGGTAAATATTGCTATATAAAAAGTATAAACAAAAACGAAATACATAAGTTGATACACGTCGGGGCGATAATAGAGGTCTCTGATGGTTTTTCCTTTTATGCAAGCTAATGCAAATTTAGAAAATTCTTTTATCTGGTTACGTCACAAGATGGGGGCAAGAAGACCAGGACATATACACATCGTACAATAAATATATTAGATACGTTCCGCTGCGGGAGAGAACAAATATAAGCTGAAAAGACGTGTGTGTTTGTTTACATCTTGAGCGTCGGAATTCACAGAATATCGACCTCCAATGTTGGCTGAATAGTTCGCGAAAGTATTTATTCTCAAAACATCAAACGACCGCGATCATTATAAATAAAAATAAATGAAAATCAGTATTTTTGTATTAATAGGCTTATAATAGAGTAAAGGTGTAATTTATTTCCTTTATTTATAAAAAAAAAACATTTCTAGAATAGTTTGTATTTTTTAAAACTCTAATTAAATGAAGCATACGAATTGTAAAACTGCTGTCTACTGTTAGGTAATTCATTTTATGATTAAGCATTCTACTGTGAAACTGTAAACTCTCGAGTAAGTGCACTTTCTTGCGACCTCTTGTTTAAGACTCTTATAGACAACTTCGGCGTATAAGTCCTCTTAAAGATCGCTTTAAGAGCGTTTTCTGCCCAGTAGTTGAGAAGTAATAAAATATTTAAGACATCGTAAAAACGTCTGTTTGATGTTTGGGTATCTGCAGCTCGATTGTCATTGGCTATCCATTATTATATGGAATCCATTATTTCCGGCAAACAAAAGATTCGCAGTTCAGTGGCTGGAATGAATATAACCAACATCGTGTTTTATCTCTGACAGCATTAAATAGACTACCCAGACATCCCTTTGAGGTGATCTCAGATGTAGTTGATTACGATACTCACCGCCAACAACATTTAGTGATGTTCTTTTGCGCTAACAAACATTTTTAATTTTATACTTCATTATTAATTTGATTCCAAATAATAAAGTTTTTTTATCTCCGATTAATTCCTTTTCTTTTAATTTCATTTTTCAGTTATAAATGAAGAATAATTTAAAAAATAATAAATCTCTTTCTCTAATTGATCACCCGGTAAATTCTCTGTAAGTTCACACCAATTATTTGGTAATAAATCTCTTTTCAAAATCACCGAATGTTCAATTGTCAAAACTTTTGAGTACTGGAATTTCATATTTGTGTAAAAGCTCACTCTTATAAGAGTGTGCCAATTACTATAATAAAAAATGATGCCATCTTTCTGTATTTCTCGGAATGGCAATTCATTCCCCACAAATTAAAAATTTAGGTATTCTTATAAAACAGTGAATATCGAATCATCAGGAATTTCATTCAAATTACATGAAAGCTCACTCTGAAAGGAGTGAAATAATATTCAAAAATAACAAACTGTTTATTTTTATAATAAATGTTTTTTTTTAAATAAAGTTTTCATAGGGTTCAATTGATAAAACTTTCTAGAACTAGAATTTTATTTTCCATTGAAAGCTCACTCTTATGCAAAACAGCCAATTATAGTCATGGAAATTATCGCATAATTTTTCTACATTTCTTGGCTAGCAATTCATTCTCTACAGTTATTTTCATACCAAAGTAAATTGTCCCTCTTTATGCGTTTCCCTCAAATTATGTCTGAAAGCTCACTCGAAAAGGTTGCATAATTTTTGTTGGAATTTTTTGGAAGTTCAAACGACTTTCTTGGATTAGTTATTCATTATTTACAGATAAAAATTCCGCTATTCCTATAAGAAACTGAATTGTCGATCTTCATGAGTGTCACTCACTCATAAAAGCTCACTCGAGAAGGAATGAAATGGCATTTTAACAAAGCTAATTTTTCTGTAATAAACGTTCAGGACCAGATGTTCATCTGATAAAACTCAATTGTCAAAACTTTCGAGAACTGAAATGTCATATTCGTATCAAAGCTCACTCTTAGCCAAAGAGTGGGTGAATTACAGGAATCGGAAATTACAGTACAATCTATGTAATTTTCTTGGAGTGAGAATTAATTCATTATAGAAAGCAGCTGGTATTGTAAAAGAAAGGTCGAAATTTTCACTCGAATTATGTTTAAAAGCTCACTCGTAAAGATGATATGATTGTTCTAACTTTCCTGGAGCAGCAATTCATTCCCTAGAGATAAACATTCCGCTATTCTTATAAGACTTGAATTATTATTCTTCATGACTTTCCCTCAAATTATTTGTGAAAGCTCACTCGTACAGGAGTGAAATAACATTTTATAATAACAAATTTAAAATAAGCATTCTTTTCGTATTAAATGTGCTTGTCCAAATGAACGCCGCATAAATTTCAATTGTCAAAATAGTCAAGTAATGGAATTCATTCTTATAAAAGCTCACTCTTATCAAAAGTGTATGTCAACGTCAGTAATATAAAACGTTTCTATTATCTCTCTACATTTCTAAGAGAATGAAACTGTATTGTTTGTGGAATAAAGAATTACTCATGAGAGATACTGAATGTGCAAGCGATGAAAAAGCTCACTCTAAGAAATTTGTAGAGATAATAGTTAACAGAAAAATACTTTCGATTGACTTTCGGCTGTCGAAAATGTTTGGAGAAAAATGAAAGAAAAGTATTTTTATAAAATCATCGATTTTCCTGTAGATTACTTAATAATAATTAAATCGTAAATAGATGTCAAGCCAAACTTGGTTATGCAATAATACAAAGAGAGACTTGCTGAGTGTGAAATGGTTTTCTAGGGCTTTTCCGGTTGTTATGAAAATAACATCGAATCGAAGCGAATTCGCAGCGTTACATCTGCAGTGTGAAATACCACCCCTATAAATTTAGCGACCTCGCGTTTCCTGAAATACTGCCGCAATTTTAGACTGGGCTTTAACAAAGGGTTAACCTCGTCCCATTTCGATGTAGTTTCTTCGAGTGTGGGAATTTTGAAAAATCCAGGAGCTGCTGCACCTTCGTGATGCTATAGCGCTCGTGGCCTAGTTTGAAGTGGCCAATCGATAGATAGCTCGAGATTATTAGCAACATCCGACTTAGCGCGTCCCGCTCGACGATGTGGAAGTCGGACGATCCTCCGGGTGTCGTCCAGGGGGTGGTGGTCGAGGACGGTCATCACCAGGAGGCTGCCGACTAGGTCCTCGGTGTCAGGCACCGCGTATATTGATCGATGAACCTGTCTCGAGGCTCGCCGTCCCACCTCTTAGCATCGTCGGGAAGTTTCGTCACCCTCCGGAATCGTCCACCCCCGAGGTGCCGCGGCATCCGCTCCGGTTGCCACCTGTCAGTCGGTGACGGCCGACGGTTAGGATGCCGTCGTCGCCGTGAAACGTCGCGATGTCGTCCCCGGGTTCACGATGTTGCAGCTGCTGCGACCCGTTTCGGCCGGTACCCCGGGATGTGCGGCGGCCCGAATCCGGTTCACCACGAGGTCGCGGTTCCCTAAGGGTGCGGGATGCCACAGGTCAGTAATTGATCCTACCAATTTCCGGTTAAACACGAAAACGCCGATTACCGAACCTTTGTTTAGATTAAAACACAATTGGAATTGTACTAAACTTTATTGTGGTATGGGAATTCATTTATTCTGATTGGGTTTATCCAAAAAATAACACAGGATTTATGAACGAGAAGTTAGATGGATTTTCTTATTCCTTTTCATCCGGGTGATTGATGGATGGGGTTAAGCGAGGAGTTTAAATGCAAAGTTGTTGAAATTTTCTTAAGTGATGTTTTCTTGAAATCTCTTCAGAAGTTGAGTGGCGGAAGCTTTGAATTTGCTTGGAAACTTTTAGTGATTTATAGACAATTGGTTTGGTTGATTGTTTGGTTCCAAGTGTAGAAAATCTGTTTATTTCTTAGATTATATTTGGTACAATCAATTGGGACGATCTAAAGAGTTGCATTGCGCTAAGGTAGCTATTTATCAACATCAAAAGTTAGGCACTTAGGAATTCATTACTTGATAGTTCGGGCTAAGATTGTCAATTGGTCTCATTCCAACTATCTTTATTTGTATATTATATTTATTTTGTATGTGAACTTATTTTATATCTGCCCTTCATTTCTATAAACATTGATACAATAGTTTACTGAATTGGACTTCAATTTTGGAGTAAACAAAAAAATACGTTTGGAATTCCGGTCAGTCATTTCAATAAATAAAAAACTTGGAATGTGTGAATACAGATTCTTAATCAGGTTGATTCGGTTCCATATATTCAAATGTAAATAACGCTTCGATATCGTCGCATTGGAAAACTAGAAGCTTATTTAAATATATTTTTTTTAAATGGTTACCACAGCTCAAAATAATATATAGATGTGTGTGACTAGGATTAACTGTTTATCAACAAATTCTGCATGAATGTTATTATTACATGACTCAATTTTCACTGTTGCACTAGAGTAGCTGAATGTTCACTCAAGAAGGTGAGCATTCTCACTTCAAGAAATTCAATTATTTGTCAATATATTGCACAGCTGTTTGTATATACTCCGAAATGATATTTAAAATTTTTAAACTTTTCTCGTAATCTGAAATTAATCGTGTACCCAAGTAAGTCCGGAATTAACATGTAGTGCAAACATGAACTCTAATTTCGTCGGAATTTAAGATGTCTCTGTGACAAGATCAAGTGTAATAAATAAAAAAGTATAACAGAGTAAAATCTATGTATTATTATATTTTGACAAATATTCTACATGAAATAGAGGCAAATAATTCTTTCAAAATACGACTAAAAAGTTTACATGGTCTTAGTTAACGTAGTTTCTGGTCGAATGAGCTTAACTTAAAGCCGCGTGTAATCCTCAAGCAGTGCTTTTAATTTAATGGAAAGGCGAAAAATAATGTTCGTTCCGAAAGATTTTTTAAAAGTAATTTAAAAACATTTTAGATTCAGTTAAATTTCAGTCAGATTAGAATTTATGATGCACTGTTAATAACCTTTAGTTATTTAATTAGAAATAGCAACTACTTTTGGAGGAAGGTAGATCCCATTGATGTAGTGAATTTTAGACTATTATTATTTCAGTTAGTAATTAGTAGTTATATTTACTAAATATGTACTTAAATTACATTAATTCTCTAAGTCAAAGTAATTTGTAAATTGCATAACACGAAGTAGATTGTTAGTTCATTGATGAAATGTAGTTGAGGACCTTTTGAACAATGTCATGTTTTAAGATTCCTAAGAATTCTTTTTTATGTGAGAAGTTTGAAGTGTTTTATTTTATTATTATCTTGCATAAATTATAGATAAGTGATTGGGATACTGAAGAAAAATTAGGTTCAATTATTTCACTGTATTACTCAGCTAAATTAAAGTAAGCCCGAAGGATGTATTTTTATCAGAACACAGATGTAGCTTGGTATAAGATGATCTTATCGGAAGGAAAGATATCAGAATCCTACAAATAAGTTTCAGGAAACATTTTCTTAGTCACTTAAAGACTAAAAGGTTTTACGATATTTAAGATCAGTTACAATTTATACGAATTTTACGACCTTGTTATCGTCTGTGATACGCTAATTCAATATCAATTTTATAAACAATTTTTAAGGTAATTTTTTCCGCGTGTATATGATTCTGTGTACGATAATTAACATGCTTTGGTTATTTATGCAACTATAGTATTGTATAAGATGTTAAAAGGAAACTCATTAAAATGAATGAACATGTACTGGAAGCAGACTTCAATTCCGACATTAAACGACTTTTAATGTCAGACCTTAAATTTAATGTACACAATAAATATCATGTACCTTAAATTTAATGTCATTCACCATAGAGTTTCATGTAAAAAATGAATTCATACCACCGAGTGAAAAACTTTCTGTAGAAATTCATTTAATGTACAGTGGCCCTGGAGAATCTCGGGATAATTACCGGTCAGTTTTTTGCAAATAAACTTGTGTACTATCCAGTTTGTGAGTAATAAAATGTGTCCAGTTTTCCTTACAAAATGTAACAAAATCATGGATCGTTTTTTGATGCATTTTCTGCGAAAAACAACCCAAAGACTTTTTTGTCTACTTTCTAGACGATAATTTAGGTAATATTTTGTAGATTTTTACGGTGCTAAAAAATTGTCTGTTTATACAGTTTCCGCTCAGTTTTTATCCATTTTTTGTAATTTGGAATAGACGTTTTTTGAGCGTGACTATTATTAGAAAATAGATTGAACTTCGTTCAACAGCTTTAATATGAGTATAAACGTTGTCATCATCGTCATCATCATCGTCGTCATCATCATCATCGTCATCATCATCGTCATCATCATCATCCCCATCGTCTTCATCCTCATCGTCATCATCGTCATCACTACTGTTATTATTTTCGCTAATATTTTCAACAGTTACTTCGCAGGAATTTATATACTCGGCACAGGCACATAGGTTTTCTTCATAATTTTCCTGAAATACTTAATATAATTTAATCTGATTCTACGGTCACTAGCGGCAGAAAACAATATAATTATAAACGGGCTGGAAAGAGTGATCTTATTACCAAACTTACACAATGCAAACGGGCGATCCACAACTGACGAATATTCGCGAGATACTGATTATTGTCCTCTAATTTAATAGCAAGGTACAATTTTTCCAAGAACCGCGGGAACTGAAAATAATAATACTCGAGAAATGTAAACAGTATAAGTTCTGTATTGTAATATTGCTGAATAATTAGGTAGACGTTTTGGACAAATCAACGAACAGTTTTAACTCATTTAATGTTATCCACTGTGTAGAGCATTTTGTAACAAATTACTTATTTTAAGATTTGTGTGTTGTTGCCTAGTTTATAAAATAAGGAGGTCCTCCTGTACATACATCTGGCGATTACTGGTCAAAAGGTCCAAACCGAAAAGTCCACACCGAAAAGTCCAATGAATAAAGTCCACGATCCAAAATGTCCAAGAAAAAAAGTCCAAGATTTCAAATTATGTATTTAATGTATGTAGGACAGGAATATATTTATTACATGCAATTTTACATATGAAGATTGAAGCCAAGTGTTTTTATGTAGTCCAATTCATCTTCATTGTCTGCATACTCTTGATAATTTTTAACGATGCTGGCAATGCGATCCTCAACGTGTAAGAGATTGCTTTTCGGCAAATTTGTAATCTTTTTCCCCAAAGTAAGTTCTCGGAGCTTATATTCAACATCAGCTTGCTCTTTTTGGAGTTCTGTGAGAAAGCTGTAAAAGCTTGGATGATGTCGACCGACTAAAATTTGAAAGCGGTTATGCCAACCTTCAGAAGCATTATTCGTTCGCGCTTGCCCTTGCAGAACAGAATTATGGTGATTCCAAATATTGGGATCATAACGGACCTTAACTGCCCTCCTTCTTCCGACAGCTCGTATACCGCGAACGTAATTGATCTCAAAATAATTGGCAATGGGTATAAAATCTTCTGGAATTTCATTATACAAAAGGTCGAACACATCGGGCACATCTTCCGGAGGCACAAATGCTAACGCGCACATGCTGTGTGCAGTTTGGCGAATGCTGGAGTCGTTTTCGTCGCCATACCGTTGTTGAAGACCCTCAGCTTGAATTTTTCTATAAACGCTTTGGCATAGATGAAAATGACATAGCCGTATTATATCGGCGTTACAATGACATTTTATCGCGTTTATAATCGCCATCTCAAAATCCGACATAATTGTCGTGGGATGTATCACTGGAATATTGGAATTTTGAGCATGTGACATTGTAACCTCGAAAACTTTTGAGTAAGCCTCTTCTTTTTTCGTTTCTAGTAGCGCGTATACAAAAGGAAGAGCAACCTTACGCTCCGAACCCTGATAACGTTGCACTACTGACCCAGAATGGTAAACAATTGAAAAAAAATTGACGGAACAGTTTGAAAAGTACCGTCTACGAACCAAATTTCTGATTTGAAAAGCACTCTTAAATTTTGTAGCGTAGAAAATACTAAAATTCGCCCACAGTTCAAATTGTAAGTTGGTGTTCGTTCAGTACACGTAAGTGAAGGTGGACGTTCAGGGTGTTCGCGACCTTTAGTTATAATCTCGAGTTGCATCAAAGCCATAGTAGCAAAAAAGTGTAAAGAAAAATACGAAAAATTAAATTACACAAAATTTTGAGGTTTTTTGGACTTTGGATTTTAAATACTGTGGACTTTTATTGTTGTGGACTTTTCGGTTTGGACTTTTTGTCCAGATACCACATCGATTGGCAAATACTGGCAAATATATTTCTTTATGCTGATTCAAATTTCGAGCACATGTAATTGAATATTAGCAAAAGCACATTAAAAATCATGTACATGCACTTTAAATGTTCATAATAATGTACATTTCAAGTGCATGTACATGATTTTTAATGAGCTTTTACTAATATTTTGTAATAAACTATATTGAAATTTAACGAACACGTGCACTAATTTTCATTTGCTTGTACATGAAATATCATGCAAAATTATTCTAAGACTTATGTTCCTGCGCAATCATTAAATGTAATGTATTAGTGGGCATTAACCTTATATTAAAATGTCATTTTTAACAGTGTACCATTAGGTTGTAGGGAATTAAAAAATGAATTTTGCAGACAGAAGACATATCGATACTATTATCATATTCTATTTCAGTATTCGAAAAGAGAATATCATGTAGCAACTCTGTAGAGGATTTTGTGAGATCTGTTTCACTCAATGCTATACCTACTTTAAGTACTTTCGACCCCTTAGCAGTTGTAGTCCTCCCAAAATAGCATCAGTATCAAAAGAAAAGGAAAAATAATAACTTTATTAACCGCTAATAAAGAAAGAATGCAATTTGGTCTTGTAAACTTAAGGTTTAGTTTTTTTAATTCAGGAAAGAAATCATTTAATAAAATAAAGAATAATGTGTTTACTACATAAAAGAATACAGTGGCACGTACTACTTTGATAGCCTAATAAGTAAAGACAAAGATAACCGTTATTATCCTCTTCTTATCATTCAGTTTTTCCGTGAATTTTGAATAACTTTTACATATAGTTATAATTCCACGTTCATGAATACTTAAACTGACAATATTGTAAAATACACTTTCTACTGTCTTAAAATGTATTAGTATAATTTTAATAATTCTTATAGTCAAATTCTGCTAATTGAATTAGTGATAACCCTGCAAACACAAAAGTATCAGTTATGTAATATTTACGTAATGGTTATATTGTTACATAAATGTTACATAGTTATTACATAATTGTTACTTTTGTGTTTTCAGGGAAGTAGAATACTAGTATTTGAAAGAGTAGTTATTTAATTAGTGAAATATAATTGTGAAAGAAGTTGGCATTTATAACGAATCATTTTCTTTTATTTATAACTATTTATAACGCACTATGTGTAACTAGTTACAATGTTTACCGTACTATTAACAGTAATAAAATTGTAGCATTTTTATGAGAAATGTTATTTACAAATTCAATGAATTTCCTATCACGTGTCCGGAATTGATTCTAAAATATTAACTTTTACAGTTTTTAAATAAATTTGATTGGACGGGATTTATAAACTAGTTATTAGATCTCGATATAAATAAAAAAGATGTAAAAATACGTTACAGAGTATACAATTTCAACAATAAATACATAGTGTAATTTGATATTAAATTCCTGTAAAGGAATAGCACATTTAGGAAGATTTAATACTAAAGACTAAAATATGTCGGTTTTTCATGGTAATTGACACAATGTATGGCCAAATATTTTTGTCTTCTTCCCAGAAACAACGGATTCTATTATTTTAGCTTCTCCCCGAAGTCAAGAAATACAATAACAAAGTCTCAATTTTAGACAGTCAATGTACAAATAAGGAAGTAAATAAAGGAGGAATCTGAAAATAAACACCACTATATTGCGAACCCTGCAAACACAAAAGTAACAGTTATGTAACAACTATGTAACATTTATGTAACAAGGTAACCGCATTACGTAAATATTACACAACTTTTGAATTGATTATAAATGTTGTGTAGCTTTTGATCTCTCGCCGTGCAAATGCTACAGATTTTTAGGTTAGGAAAAGTGACTTGTTTGTATACTAAAAAGTGCCAGCTGAAAAGAATACAACAGCTTTCAAAAATACAAAAACACCGTTTAGTTGCACTATTGTTGTATTTTTCGCCTTGACTTGGAAAACATCGAAAAAAATTTTACATACTACGTAACATCTGCAAGCAAAATAAAAATGTTATAATATTGCAATTGTTAGTGTCGTAAATCATTTGGAGTACTTAAAACATAATTAACAAGACAAATTTTACCTTTTTATGTGTGAATCGAATTTTTTTATATGTAGCAAATAAGATATCGAGTTAAAACATAAAGGATTTTAAAAAGGAAATTTCTTCATATTTCGTCTAGTGGCCATTGCCCGAACCAACGTAAAAATTCAGAATGGGACTTACCATACGTCGGTAATAAAATCGCCTTCCGCTTTCTCAGTTGGGTTTTGTTACGTTCTTGTTCTTATGGCTTTTCACATAAAAGTTAGTTCTTCTTGTTCAAGGATCGCCGATCACTTCACTCGAATAAAACACGTAAAACTTATTACTTTATCGTAAAACCTGTAGATAAAAGTGTCTCGTTTTCGTTTGAGGTTATGTTCAGCGCAAATCTGAACTCAACTCAATCTGCCGCAAACCACTTGATTCGATAAAAAACAGTGGGACATAAACAATTTGTCATAAAAACATTTTTTATAACAAACTATAACATATTTTTTCTTTGATTTTTTGGTCGAAAAATATAAATCTTTATATATTTACTAATAACAATTAAGGGAGTTTAAAAACAAACGAAACATAGCGTGCAGAAACAAAAAATTTAAAAAATGCAAAAATAAATAATTATTATAGTTTGTCATAAAAATGTTACTATAAACGAAAAAATTTTAAGAATGAAGGTCTCCTTTTTTAACTAATTTTTTGTTCGAAAAATGCGGCAAAACGAGTCCAGATGATACTAAAAAGCATAAAAATGGAGAAAATACCGAGGTTTTGAATACAACATTTGAAAAATCATATTATGTTGACAAAATCTTCAGTAATTCGTAAAAAATGTTTATGACAATTTAAAATAACAACGTCTTTCTTTATTTTTCAATTTAAAACTTATAGTAAGTAAATTTTTACTTATTTAAATTGAGAGAACAGAATTATCAAGATCTAACATTAGATTGATTTCTAACGCCACTGGAGGAGAAAAACGAGTTGTTTAGTTTGGCAAACTCCTCGTGTTCGTGACCTGACTATTCAACACATAACTTTTCAAAACTAGTTTGACCTTTCATCACAAGACAATTTCATCACGCACATTTCAACACCCAAGCATTTCATCATAACATTTTTCAACGTGAAGATATCAACACGGTATATTAAAATTATAATTATATAATACAATATTTAATAAAATATAGTCATGTTGATGAAATAATCATGTGATTCAAATAACTTTTCGTTGGATTAAGAAAAGATTTATATCCTTCAAGTAAATCATTTCCTTGGTATATTACATCCTATATCAAGAAAATATTGTCTTGAAGCAAGATAGTATTCTCTTAACCCTTTGCGGTACACATTTTTCTGATGAACCATTTTTCATGAAACTGGGTACTCGGGGGTTTTTGGGGTCGCTGATTACGAATCTGAACTCAGATTTTGGAAATGCAAAATGGCGGATCCAATATGGCCGACCCAAATGTAAAAAGTTGCTTGATCCAGATGAAACTGGGTACTCTGGGGTTTTTGGGGTCGCTGATTACGAATCTGAACTCAGATTTTGAAAATTCAAAATCTGAAAAACTAAAATTTTTATATCTGAATTCATATTCGTAATCAGCGACCCCAAAAACTCAAGTATCCACTTTCATCAGGTAATTTTTATATTTTTGACGGCTATCTTAATTCCGCCATTTTGAATTTCCAAAATCTTATCTCAGATACGTAATCTGCGACCTCACAAAACCCCGAGTACCCAGTTTCCTCTCGCTCCAGGATGTTTTTGCATTTTGGTCGGCCATATTGGATCCACCATTTTGAATTTCCAAAATCTGAGCTCAGATTCGTAATCAGCGACCTCAAAAATCCCCGAGTACCCAGTTTCATCTCGATCCAGTATGTTTTGCATTTTGGTCGGCCATGTTGGATCCACCATTTTGAATTTCCAAAATCTGAGCTCAGATTCGTAATCAGCGACCTCAAAAATCCCCGAGTACCCAGTTTCATCTCGATCCAATATGTTTTTGCATTTTGGTCGGCCATATTGGATCCACCATTTTGAATTTCCAAAATCTGAGCTCAGATTCGTAATCAGCGACCCCAAAAACCTTTATATATCATATTTCATAAAATGTGGAAATCTGTAGTGCGTGTACGATTACGCTACTGACATTACCTGTACTCTGAATTTCGTTTCTCGCAAGCGAAATGAGTCGAGCGAAACTATGAATAGAGCGACCTCGAACAGTTCGATCTTTCTGGTTTTGCCTGTGCAAATTACGTCTTTCACGATAGAGATCACGTTTGAGTGGCGGGCTAGTGGATTCGTAAATAGGAACGCTTCTTTGTGTTCATCGCATAATTCTCCGCCTTTTGTTTTTATGAGTATTAGTCAATATTATTTATTATATTTTATATATTTATAGAATTTAAAAAAGAACTTGTAATATCTGTCAAGTATGGTTGAAATCGCTGAAATCCCTAGCGACTCTGAATCTGTTGATGGATTATGTGATTCTGACCTTGAAGTTGATTCAGAAAGTGAATCGGATGATTCAAATTATTGTGATTCGGCATGTTCTGATGATAATTCTACAGATTTTAGAGATAATGATAAGTGGACTAAGGATGGAAAAACCAGAGATGATCTTCCATTCGCTGAACCATTCGGTCCAAATATTCCAGACAATGCAACCACACCTTTGGATATATTTTTATGTTTGTTTCCTAATGATCTATTAGATTTAATTGTTGATGAAACGAACCTATATATAAGACAATCGAAAAGTAAAGGTAAACCGATAACCAAAGAGGAACTATTAATATTTTTTGCAATTAATATTTTGATGGGTGTTAAAAAATCCCCCTCTTATCGTCATTTTTGGTCGACAGATCCGAAATTGAATGATTCGTACGTAAGCAAATTGATGACAGTACATCGATTCGGTTTTTTCCTGACCCATTTACACTTATCCGACAACAGTCAGGAACCAAAGAAAGGAGATCATAACTATGATAAATTATACAAGATTAGACCGTTATTAGATAAACTAACGGAAACTTACAAAAACTGTTGGAACCCAAGTGAAAATCAATCTGTTGACGAGTCTATGATCAAGTTCAAAGGCCGCAGTAGTATGAAACAATTCATGCCAAACAAGCCCGTAAAACGCGGATATAAACTTTGGGTGCGCGCAGACTCATCACGATACGTATGCGAATTTCAAATGTATACAGGTAAAGCTGAAAGTGCTGAAAAACTACTAGGTGCACGTGTTGTCAAAGATTTGACGCGTAACTTAGTTGGGAAAAATCATCATGTATTTTTTGACAATTACTTTACTGGTTTTGATCTGATGAAAGATTTGAAAAAAGATAAAATTTTCGCATGTGGTACAGTTCGTAGTAATAGAAAAGGTTTACCAAAAAGTGAGATTCCTGATAAAAAAATGGATCGTGGGCAATATGAATACCGTACTTGTGGTAATGGAATTAGTTGGATCAAATGGATGGACAAAAAAGCTGTCTTCTTTTTATCAAACTATCATGATCCTAACGAAGTTACCGAAACAAAAAGGACACAAAAAGATGGATCAGCAAAAACTATAAATTGCCCAGTTATGTGCTCGGATTACCAAAAAAATATGGGATATGTTGATAGATCCGACCATCTTGTATCAACTTATAAAATTGATAGAAAATCAAAGAAATGGTGGCACCGCATATTCTGGCATTTTGTAGATTTATCTGTAATAAATGCGTTCATTATTCACAAACAAATAAATGTGAAACATGCTTTGCAATCGTTATGCTTCAGATTAAATTTGATTGATCAACTAGTTGCTGATCATTCTCCGACAAAAAAAGGTAGAAAATGCACAGGAAAATCTATTGCTAAAGTAACCAGCAAGCCTCAGGTATCTATTGAAATAAGGCGCACTCAATCTGCTCACATGCCTTTAGTGTCAAAGACATTGAGACGTTGCTGTCTGTGCAGTACTAAAACAACACGTCAAAGAACTAAATTTTATTGCAGTACTTGCGATGTGCCTCTCTGCATAAGGGAAGACAGAAATTGTTTCTTCGAGTATCATACATAATTTTTTAGAATATAAGTTAGAAAAAACCAACAAAAAAAAACAATAAAATTAAAAAAAAAACAATAAAATAAAAAAAAACAATAAAATGAAAAAAGAAAAAAAAACAAATAAAAAAATGCAGACAATAACCGCCACGTCCACGTTCGTGTCTCTGGAGTCAACTGAGCGCGGTTCGTAGTACAAAATCCAGTAATATTTCAATTTGTAAGCGCCTCGTGGATCTGACAGTTAGAATTTTCAATATCTGAGTTCAGATACGTAATCAGCGACCTCGAAAACCCCCGAGTACCCAGTTTCATCTCGATCCATTAAATTTTTATTTTGGTCGGCCATATTGAATCCACCATTTTGAATTTCCAAAATCTGAACTCAGATTTGTAATCAGCGACCTCAAAAACCCCTGAGTACCCAATTTCATCTGGATCATATAACTTTTTACATTTCTGAAGGCCATCTTGATTCCGCCATTTTGAATTTTCAAAATTTGAGTTCAGATTCGTAATCAGCGACCCCAAAAATCCTCCGAGTACCCAGTTTCATCTGGATCAAGCAACTTTTTGCATTTTGGTCAGTCATATTGGATCCGCCATTTTGAATTTCCAAAATCTAATGACAGATTCGTAATCAGCGACCTCAAAAACCCCCATGTACCGAGTTTCATCTCGATCCAATTGAACATGTGCCAGCGACTGAATTTTTTCTATAAAAATGACGATTTTTAGTCGTTTATTTGTTTATAAAACATAATATTAAATAAATATTGACGTAAATACAATGTTAAACACTTCTTTAACTCAAACTTACATTGGATTTAAAAAAAAACCTGGCGAAAATGCATTATTTCGTCTTTAAAATCTCAAATTTTCAAATGAATTCCGGTGGCCACTATAGTGGCCACCGTACCGCAAAGGGTTAAAACAAAGAAATAATTTACTTAAAGGTAGTGAATCATATTTATTGAAAGCAGTAAATCATTTTAAACAAATATTTTACTCCGCCAAAGAAATTACATGTTTAGATTTAGAAAATTGTAAGACTTGATGTCAAGATGTTCCTGAAAACGATATACTCATATCAAAAGAAATTTACTTCATTCAAGTTAACTTAACTAGTCGCAACATAATATTTATTTGAAAGAAAATCACGATTTACTTTAAACAATTAAATATTTACTTAAAATAAATAAATGTTCTCTTAAAATTGAGTATATATTTACTAGGTTCCAGTATTTCCTTGATCTAAGAAATGTGTTTCTTCCTTTAAGTAACTTTTTTTTTCTTCGAATATATATTTATTTGAGCCCAATAATCATTTACTTGGTAGTATCAATTTATTTCGTTCAACAGCTTGAAAAAAATCAAATATGTATTTAATTTCAAGAAATATCTCTTTGATTCAAGAAATTTAATTCTTGTTCATGCAAGTAGCTCATTTCGAATTTAACGGTTCGTTTGGCTTCGGTGTCTCCATGCTCGTTTCCCGTTAAGGTCAACAGGTGGCGAATAAATTATTCTGTATATTCACAATCCGAGAAATCGATTCTCAGTTGACATAAGCCTGCATTTCACTTATGCCAGTGCGCGTAATATAAGCAAAATAGTAAATAAGTGATGCGTTTGGGATCGTTTATCGGTATTTAGAAAAACTTGCGTTTAAGTACAAACGAATACGTTTAGCTACAATAAATAAATATATTTCTGAAATAAATATGTACAAATGTAGGGAAAACTACAGAACAAGTAGTAACATCCCTAATCTGATAAAATCATTCTTTTAGCTCTCAATTTTCCCAAATAAATATTTTACTTTTTTAAGTAATTATTTACTTGAAGCAATGCAATATTTTCTATAGTTATATAAATATTTATTTACTATGAAGTTGGAGCAAGAAATTATTTAGTATGATGAAATAAACAATTATTTGTTTGAAGTAAATATTTACTTAATATCCAGTCAGTAGAAGAAATTATTTGTAGAGTAAATTAGAATGATAGAGTAGATTAGTATAAGTTAGATTAGGTTAGTTTAGATTAAGTTACTGTTTGTATGTTAAGAAATTTGTTTGTCGTTTTGTGATAAAGAGTTTGGGTTGGAATTGTATGAGTACGTTAGATGAGGTTAGGTTCGACTAGTTTGGGTTGGAATTACATGGTTAGGTTAGATGAGGTTAGGCTAGGTCAGTGTAATACATTCACATTGTTGGATTAAGTTAGGCTAATGTTTACATGCAGGAACTCGATTTTTATTGTGTGATGAAAAGTTTCTGTTGGAATGGTGAGGTTAGGTTAGGCTAGTTCGGATTGGAATTTTATGGTTAGGTTAGTTTAGGTTAAATTAGGTTAATGTAACACCTGTACAATGTTAAATTAAGTTAAGCTAATGTTTACATTTAGAGGAACTCGAGTTTTGTTGTATGATAAAAAGTTTCTTTTGGAATGGTATGGTTAGGTTAGGTTAGGTTAGGTTAGGTTAGATTTGATGAGATGAGGTTAGTTTTGAGAAAGTCAGGTAAATTTTTAATTAAACGCAATCGTTTTTTTTTTGCTTTCAGATAAAACGATCATGTGATAAAACGTCATCTGTTGAATAGTGGTCCCGCTCATTTTATGCTATATTTAATTAAGTTAATAACTCATATTTGATTTTAATCTAGTCTAGTAAGTAATGAAATTACTGTAAGATTTTAAAGTTAGTCGAGAAACAATTAATTTTTTATGCTCTTCAAATTTCTCTCTGCATATTCAAATATATCCTTGGCCCATGTATTTTCTGTAAGAAAGTTAATAGAACTGATGAGCCTATTAAATCATGTACATAGTTATTGAAAAACAGAAAGAATTATTTAAAAACGCTTTCAGAGTTGTTATAAGTGTGAACTGTAGTAAACTATACAATAATTGCGAACTATTACAATTGCCGTCAAATTTAATCTCAGTAACATCGTAGGACGAAAATGTTCTATCTTAATTAAACGTTTGATTTTAACTACTGATTTGAGAAACTGTATTACTAAGTAAACTTGCAGTAAACTTGAATATCTAATAATAAGCTCGAATTGTTAGAGTTGTGCTTCGACTAGTTTATCCAGATTCAACGTCGCTTTCGTTATTACGTTTACTAAAGGTTGACAAACGAACATTTTTAGTTCTTATACGAAAGTTATAATTAACAGAAAATTATAAAGTGAACAATGAAATACAAATTTGTTAATTAAAATATAAGAACAATTTATAGTAGTTTTTATCTGTCAGTCTTATCCAGAAAGTTAAATACGAAATAGTTTCAATTTATATTGTTAGAACCAGTTTTTATTAAATAAATCACTCGTTTATTTTTTATCGTAATCCTACATCAAATATCGATTTTGTTTTAAACCCGACAATATTTTTCTATTTCGTTGATGAAAAAAGGAATCTTATCAAAATTTATCACATATGGCATTAGTTGACATGAAAAAACTATTTGTATTTAATAAGTCCTTCTACTTTTGTCTGCAAATCACGGTGTTTTATTTAATAACTTTTATTCCTGAATTAACAAGAAAAAATGTTATTTTCAACGCTGTAGCCACATCGAATCAGTAAAATTTCTTTTTCTTTAAACATAAAATGTAACGTAAAAGTAGTTTTTTCCATTTTTATTCTTTTCCGCTTTTCTTATCAGTGATACTCGAGAGTGAAACAAATCACATTAAATATTTCTCTTGAGAGACATATTTTGAGAGGTTCTTTCCAAATAGCGAATCTTTATATTAAGGTAATGCTGATGTGTGACCTAATATCTATTTTCATATTGCAAAACTGTAGGAAATTAACGATCGTTAAACGCAACATATTAGTTGACTAAATCGAACATTTGGGATTAATCAATTAACGACCAGAATTCTGTGACAAATTTGCGGAATCCAATGGGGAAGAGATTTTTTAAATTGAATTTCCAGGAAAGACGAGGGTCATTAATACTATTTTTGGGCTCTCTTCAAATCAAGTGATACTATGAAAAAATTGGTCCACCCAAAGCCGTTCTTGTTTTTTCAACAGAACATGGGAACAAATCAACATACAAAATGGCAAAATATATGGGATTTTGTGCTTCTCGGCGAAGATTAGTCATTTTTAAAGGTTTACTAAATATCCCTGGTCACCATATTTTTCCAAAAACTTTGGACCTATGTGAGGATGAAAATATGTCAGATTAGGCGTTCTTTAATATGGGCCTCTATAACGAAAATTCAAAAAGGCGGATCCAAAATGGCGAATAATTTTTTAAATTCAATCCGATTACTTTTAAACTGCTCCCTATGGGTTTTCGGGTCCGCAGATAAAAAATTTGAAGCCTTGGCAGATCCAATATGGCGAACGAATTTAAAAAAATTGTAAGATATTCGTGGAACTTAGTGTCTTGGAATTTAATTTTACTGTAAAGTAATGGACAGAAAATACATAAGGTTATACCAAAATTTACAACTAGATAGCTATTCTATATCTCTCGTTCATCGTCCAAAAAAAAACACCCAATCTGACATATTTTTATCCTTACATATGTCCAAAGTTTTTGGAAAAGTATGGTAACCCGGGCTATATAGTAATCCATTAAAAATTACCAATCTTCGCTGAGAAGAAAGAAGTACAAAATCTCACGCAGTCTTAAACGAAATCCTCTTGCCGCAAGCGGAAGTCCTCTTGTTATATGTTCAAGCTGATTATTCCACTTTCGGTAAGCTGATTTCCACTTGCCGCAAATTGATTCCGCTTGCGGCAAGAGGACCCACGAGGACTGTTTTAAGAGTCTAGTGTGAAGTTTGCCGTTTTGTATGTTGATTTTTTTTCGTTTTCAGTATAAAAATTTTCTAAAAATCCATTTTTTATACAATGAAACATTAGTTAAGGAAGGAGAATTAAATATTTAGTTATTTTTCCAAAAGAATTAATTTTCACATTTTTATAGTCAAATTTTATTTTCCGAGATTAAAACGTCGCAACGAAAGCTTCGCTATTTATACTAGATGCTCATTTTTCAGTCTAAAAGATTATTTTTTCACAAGAAAAATTAAAAAAAACATTTAGAGAAAATATTTTCTTCTTCATCTCTAACTAATCTTAAGGTATCAAAGCAATTTTAGTATTTTTACTGAGCTGCTACAGACGTGTGGCCTAACTGTAATTGCAACTTTTATGGCAGTTTAGATGCATTTTTATAATTTACTTAATCGAAAGGAAATCACCCCTCCTACCATTAAACATTTTTGAAAACATTTGAGAATATTAATCGACATCAATAGTGACATTTTGAAGAAAAGAGAGAGTGGCCTAACCATAATTGCAACTTTTATGACAGTTTGTGCATATTTTTCAACTTTTACTCCTTCTATAACGGTGCCTTTCTGCCGTTAAAAATGTTTTTAAATATTTGAGGTTATTATTCGCCGTTATTAGTGACATTTTGAAAAAAAAAACAGAGGCTTAACCGCAATTGCAACTTTGATGGCACTTTTTTTTTACATGAAACATTTTTTTGGTCATTAATAAGGTTTATATATAATACATGAAGTGACAAAAAATTAATTCAACTAAACAAAAAATTTTTTTGTTGGACTCCAACGTTGCAAACGTCAACATCATTGCTGCAGAATATTAAATGTTACTGAAATAGACAAGAAATAGACAGAAACTCGTACCTTTTCACGAAATCGATTTTTGTGCAGAAGTTGAATAAAATACCTGAAATTGGTAGAATTTAATAATTTTGATCAAAAATATTTCCGGAATATGGTGAGGAAATTTATCACTTGGGTATATTGTAATCGTACACTTTAGTAAATTGGTACAGTGAAATCTACAACTAGAGTTATATTCGAAGTCTGCTGTTTTAGTAACGTATGCTCTTAATAAAATTCTGGTAATATATTGGCCATAAAAGTGTCCATACATTTTCTTTTCGGGAGAAATTTCGAAATTTATTAACCGAATCTCCTGATCAGGATGGAATAAATAGGCAAATGTCGAGAAAAATGTCAAATTTTTGGCATCTTAAATCATCATTTCAAGACAGATATTTATCAATACAGAAAATACAATAATTGCAGCGAATATTAACAGAAATAATGATAAACTTTCGAGTAAAAACAAGCTGTTCTTCGATAGCATCTAAGATAGTGAAGTTTCGTCGGTAGTTTTGGTCTATAATATGCAATTTCGAGTTCAGTAGGTTAATTTTATAATATTTAATTTAAAATTCGAAGATACTTTCGTAGCTCAATATATGGTCTTCGAGACTAAGTCGAGGTCGTAACCATATACAAATATCGTCTTGACGATACAATCCTTAATCAGTCTCGGTATTGTGACTCGGATTTTTTCCCTTAAATGTTATGTTATTATCGGTAGTAAGTATAAATACAAACATTTTTAATAATTCAGACATTTTGTAAAAGTAACACAGAAAACAAAAAAATTATCTTTAAAAATTACTGTTGTGAATTAACTATACAATTATTCTATTATAATTCGATACATAAAACAATTTTAAATGCCACTGTCTGCACTATTAGTATTATCAATCATTCTGCTTACTAAGAATATTTATCTTGGAAAATTGACCGCGTTGAGGGAGGGGGGGTCCTAAAAATCATTTTAAACCTACAACAAAATATTGTAAAATTTCAACAATATTGTGTGATACTGTGACGAGAATCGCTCGGATTAACTCTATTCCACCCTGAATATAAATATGGTAACCCAATCGAATTTCTCTCAAGGATTTGTCGAAATTTTCTAGGGGTAGTTCTCGTAGTAACCGCTAGGAGTATACATGGCACTCTTTGCTCTTATTATAAAAACGTGTTTTTATTTGGTATTTAATAGTAATGTTTTGACGCGATAATTTATCACCTGCAAACTACGATATTCGAAAAGTGATTTATACAATTCGCACAATTCACTAGAAGCGTGTTTTATGATTAAAAAACGTAAAAAAAATGGGATTCGGTCGAGTTACCCCAGAAATCCAGTTATTGTTTAGATGTTTACTAATTAGGACAACAAAAATACTAACAAGTTTCATTAACGGTTAAAACAAACCATGGAATTAAATTTGAATTCATTAGACCAAAGCAGACTGTGTAACCTAACCTAAGATTCTGCACGATTAATATTAAAAACTAATTAAACCGAGATGTCTATCTGCAATGATATTGTATAATAAAAACTAAAATTAATTCGTGTTTATAACACGAACAATTATTATACAGTACGTTTTAAAGTATAAATTTTCATGTTGTTAATCGTATTAGTTTAAATTACAATACTTTTCACCATTTATTTCTTTCGGAGTGGATTATTAAACTATCCTTTATTCGTGCCTAATATACGTCTAATATCAGTAACTAATATTCGTCTCCTACTTACTGAAGTACAGAAAAAATTTAAAATATCAGGCAATTATTTACTAAAATTTAGTTTATTAGTCCCCACCCTAAGCTATACGTTTGCCTTCTCCAAAATAATATTAGCCCCATCTCCTATATCGTTTCGCTCCGCTTCTCTGTATTCGTAAACGAATCCCTCCGTAATTGCTGTCCAGTCGAGGCCAAATTTCCCCTGATGCCCCCATAATTGCTTGTCTGTCATTCCCGCCCCAATTTCCCTTTCTCCATGTAACAAACAGTTAAGAGAACTCGTGCGCATGCGCGAATGTGCCATTCTTCTACCGATGCACCTGGAAGGGGAACCTGGACAACAATTACGGAATATTTCGGAACTAGAATTATGGATGGAATTAGGAAAACAACAATTATGGGAGGATACAATTAGGGAGGGAGGATTGTATGCCGTATTTTCCTAAAAAATGAGTCTTACGATATAAAATCTGAAATACAGAGAATGACTCACAGCCAGATGGAAAGTCCGTATCGAAAGGACGTAAATTAAAAGAACATTATTCCAAATTTTAGTCCTTTAAATATTGTCGAAATTAAGAAAAAATAATACAAAAATTTGTCTTGATATCGAAAAGAATCATTTGGTAAATTAGTACCAACATTTTGCAAACTATTAATTTACAACACATTTTTTATGAAATGTTTCCTTTGAATGCATTTTGTAGATACCTATCTTACAGAAACGTCAATATTTGAATAAAATTATGAAAATGTAGCAGAAAAGCTTCTGTACACCGGCTCGGAAAATCGCACACAATATGATGCTGATACAACAAAGGCGACGTGTTTTCAAATAAATGAACTCAAAATGTTGCCTGCCTCAAAATCATAACAATATCAATATCTGGAGAAGACAGCTAGGTCATCTAAACGTTGATACATACGCCATCGTTGTGTCAAAAGTGATCGGAATCAAAAACCGAAAATTAATAAGGGTTCAAAATTTATCCGAGCATCGAATTTCACATGTTCAAAATTGTTTGAAACATTTTATAATGAGGTTTTCTACCGACCCGAGAGAAATGGGTCACGTGGTACACGTTACAGTAGAACCTTTTATAATACACTTCACGTCATTGGAAAGTTTATGAAAGAAGGCATTCAGTCAATGAAGTCGAGCGAAGTCTTGACGTAACAATGGTTTCTGAAAATAGACACGGAACGGAGGCGGCACTTTTTCAGAGAGTTTTCCGTTTAGAGTAGGCAAAATGATTTATATCTGGATCAAATGACCACTATTGTGCTTATCACGTGCAACGATCCGCTATTAATTGCAGAAATCAATATCATAATTTCAACAGACAATAATATTTTTCAAGACGATTGTGACCGAATAAAATAGGATTTTGAATCTATTAATTACTAGTAGACTATATTTTTACTTAATTTTGGAATAATGCTACACGGATAACTATTTTGCGTATGGAGTCGTTCAGAAATTACGTGAAGCTAACTTTATACCTTTTGGCCCCCTCACATGCCCTCGAGCAACGGTAAATATTGGTCATCTCTACTTAGGTGGGGCAAGTCCCCCCTCCACTTCAATCGAGAATAATTTAGAGAAAACAATTGTAACGATCACTGCATTTCAGAAAGTTCTCGGATTCATATAAAGAAATGAAAGAATACCAAAGATTTTGAAGTCTACCATTACACGACCATCAAATAAATATTCAAGGTCGAATTAATGACACCATCTTAAGCAGTCCTTAAATTCCTTAATGTTACACAATAGCCTAAATAATATTTACAGTAAAATTCTCTACTCAGTAGGGTCAATTCCCCTCTCCACTTCGATCGAGAATAATTTTGAGAAAACAATTGTAACGATCACTACATTTCAGAAAGTTCTCGGTTTCATATAAAGAAATGAAACAATACCAAAGATTTTGAAGCTGACCATTACACGACCGTCAAGTAACTATTCAAGGTCGAATTAATGACACCATCTTAAACATTCTTTAAATTCTTTAAGGTTACACAATAATTTAATAAATTTTTACAGTGAAACAAATTTAGTCGTATCAAGAGAACCTTTGCTACAAAGAGAGTTTGGTTATGCAATTTTCAGGTTATGACTAATCTACCTCAATCAAGAATAATGCATCCCGATCATTTTAAAATATAAAAAACCATCCTCAGATTTTTTACATCTTTTTTAATTTAACGTCAAACTTTTGGAAAAAAAATGTATTTTAATGTTACTTTTAGGGGATTTTGGGTACGCGTATTGCGAACCTGACATTAAATTTTGAAAATTCAAAATGTCGTATCCAATATGGCGGACATTTTATTGTATTACGGATTGTATCGAAACTTGATATCTAGGGGTTTTTGAGGGCATTGATTACGAATCAGATAACAGATTTTCAAAATGAGAAATTCAAAATGGCGGATCCAAATTTTTGATCATCCAAAATCAGTGATGATCTTGATTCTTGAAACTTTTCTAGAGTAATACAGTAAAGTCCCGCTGTATTGACATAGCCTGTTCCGAACCCTCCTTTAAGTCCCGCTGAATTGGCGAAAGTAGGAAAAACATCGCTTTCCTATCTACGGAATTGCCCTGGGTCGTAGTTTACTAGGTACGTCTCTGACGCGCCAATCTAGCGCGACGCCAATGCAGCGAGATGCCAATATAGAGAGACTCTATTTCATTGTCTCAATTTCTTATAGTCATTTTTATTGCATTTTGAAGAAACTAAGTGCAAAGATAGTCGCAAGGTTCATAGTATGATTTTCGCGAGGAATAGTAATTAGTTCTACAATTAAACACTTGGGTGAAATAAGTGGTTCGAGTTAATTTGAGATTTTCACAGTATTTTGAAATTTTTAATTATTTTATTTCTTAGTAGTCTTTCACATTTATTTTTTGTTTCTTATTTTTCATATAAAATAAAGAACCTTATTTGACGTAATACATTGTCGTGTATCATTGTGCGTTGTTTCAATATAAAGTCAAATACAAAAAATTTTAGGAAAAAATAGGACGGGAAATTTGAAAATAACAAGGAAAACATATGTAAAGTAAACTATTTTTATAGCTACATATTAATATAATCTATGTTAAAAATAGAAAATGAACCTTTACATTTATCGATCAAAGATAGAAATTCCACATTAAATATAGTATGTATTCTATAATAAAGTGCTTCAGTAAATTATAAATAAATCATCTAACGCTCCTTGAAATTTTAATTTAAAATAGATTCGGATATTTTTTAAGTATAATCTTAGAGATTGCAAATTTCAATAGTCGAATGTTATACTACGGCTTGAATTTTATTTTTTATTTATGCAAAACGTTTTCATTTTAGTTTCTCATTTTGAAAGAATGTGATTAAACTCAACGTCGATTAATTTTCTATGGAGCATATAATAAGGTAAAGTGCAGATTGAAATATGGCAAGCATCGTCCTTAATTGAACATTCTTCCGTCTGTACTAAACACGTAAAAATCGAAGAGATACACGTATCGTTTTTATTAATGATCCACACCCCATGATATACGTGATCGTCATTTATATATATCGAATCCGATATCATTTCGTGTTTGTTCCGGTAAACACATAACGAGAAATTTGACAAATGGGAAGAAAAGCATCGATCAATTACATTTGCCCTAATAACGACATCTACTTACATTAATGACAATCAATCTTCTCGGTAATGAATTTGCTAATATGAACCTATTGAAAAAGAGCAATGAAAAAATTAATGTCTAACTTTGATGGGGAAGATGATGTATCTACTGAATAAATTGGAAAAATTAAAATAAATGGTTGATGAATAATTTAGAAAAATTATTGTTCTGGCCTAAAAAATAATCAATAATGGTTTATGTATAGTTGATGAAAAATATTAAAGATGAGTGATCGTAGAGAAAAGAGACGATGAAAATTAATGTTGCAATTTAAATTTCCGAACAAGAATAAACAATAAATTGACAAATGACAATCACCTAGAATTTATTGAAAATTACTCAAGAACAATGCGACAGAAATGTGAATTGGAAAGTATTCAAGCATTTTGAAAAATGTTTCATTATTTAATGAAATATATCAAATTATAGAGAAATTAGGCAGAATTGATAATTGATTAACGTCCACAGGACACGTTTCTTTGCTTTAATTTCAAGTATTTCATATCAAAATCGAAGTTAAAAAAATTAGCTTAGAATTCATCAGAGAAAATACTACAATTTTCTTAGAATTTTCCATAAATAATTTAAAATTTTGAAAAAAATTTTGATAAAAAATTCCTCAAAATATAATAAAAAAACTCGTAAAAAATTGCACTATATTTCTCAGTAAATTTTAAGAATTTTTCATTCTTAGCCTTTTTTAAAAAAATTCCTAGTTTTTGAGACAGAACGTTCGGACATTTTATTGAGGACGCCACTTTGAGGTCGTTACAATGATGTGGGGTATAACATTTGTTCTTGAAATTCAAATATTTTGTTCACCTGTATGTTTAGTTTCAATACAATCCCAATATTCTAATAGAAGATTAAATATTTCCCAATTTTTTGGCAACTTTTTTTAAGTTTGGCGCCTCGAATTCCTAATGACTAAAACTCAAATTTGGCCTCAGAATCTTGAAGAGCGACCTTGAAAATAGTAGGATTCCATGTAAAAAGAAATACGTTAGGATTTATGTACTAATCGAATGAAAATTTAAATATTTAAACTTCTTCTAATTTGCAGGAAATCCAAGGAATAAGACTGCCCTGGCACCTGGGCACAGTCTTATGGACTGGATCCGTTTGGGATCATCAGGAGTGGATTTAACTGGCGTTGGAGGTGCTCTGCTAAGTGTCACACCAGCTGAATTGGCAAGGCATAACAAAGAAAACGATGCGTGGATCGCAATTCGAGGTTAGTTTTACTCCTCATAATATTTATTGTATATATTAATCTCGGTCTGCACTAAAACACAGAACTTGGGAAGTTGTGATAATTTGTCAATAGAATCTCTTACTACTTGTGAGAATCGTTAGGCTACCGTAGCGCCCCTATTGAGTACTTCGCCAATCACATCGTACTTTGGATGAATTCGGCTCCTTACGGAATGTAACGAATGAAAAATTAACCACTTTTCTGTCTTCAAAAGGGAAAGGCAAAAAAATTAAAAATAAATGTAGAAAAATTCCATCTACATTGTTTAAAAAGCATTCAATATCGTTTTTACACGCTTTTACAAACTATTATTAACGGTATGGCAGAAAATGTTCAATACACTAAATTATTGGAATAATCGTGGGACGATGTAATGTAAATTGAGGATTTCATTTCAAATCGTTTGAATTCTTGTTAAAATCCTGCAAATCGATAGAACTGTGCAGGAAATGAGTTTAGTTCACTGGAACATTTGAAATATGATGTGATGTTACCACACGATTTACGGGGTTGACACCTTATTTAATTAAATATCGATTTTAGAGACTGTTCAACGGAATGCATTCAAAACCTGTGCTGAAAAATTGTACGGCAATAAACATAATTCTGTCATAAAAACATCAGATTTGTCTGTACAAATTAAAATAAATTTTTATTTGTTATTTTTAACTTTTTATTATTCTGAAGTTCACTGATAAAAATTCAACTTAATCGGACAGTAAAGACATTTTTCCTTCCGAGGAAGCAAAAACAATCATTTGATCCCTAGGCTGGAAAATGTTTAGTTAAATCGAAAATAATGATTCCTTTTATCACGCGATTTATTTCTTTTAGTATAATATTTTTTCTAATAAAATTTTCAATTTCAGTGGAGTCTTCAATCGTATTTATTTTCTAATTAAAAGTCTGTTTTTACGTTTAATAAAAGATCTTAAGAGACTTTTTAATATGACGTAAATGTAAAAGGAAGAAGAAAGGGTAAACAATTCTGTAGTCAAGAAATACTAATTTCCTTTATATAAAGGGCTCCACGCGGTTCGCAACGTTCTCTTTTAGAATTAATCCGTTAAGTACGTTTAAGAATATCATCATTGCGAAAGTGCTTTTCACGCTAGTGTGAATCAGTCTGGCGATTATCTCATGCTTTTTACTTTAAATGCTAAAAAAGTTAATGCAGCGAATAAAAATGTAATTGTCTCGAATTTAAAGAAAAAAAGATATTTTAATATTCGTATGAAGCTTTTCAAAATTAACTTCTACAGGTGGAATTATCAAAGAAATATTTTTCTTGAAAGGTGTTTTGCAGACATTAACTGAAATGTTAGAAAGTATTAAATACATAAAATTGTCCCTTTAAATACATTCAAAATTCCCTACCACTTGCGAGAAACTCGATGCTACCGCAGCGCACTTATTGAGTACTTACTTGTAGAATTATATATTTGAATAATTTTTGAACTAACAAAAATTATAGGAAATTTGACTATTCTATAGTATTAAAAAATAGGATTATAAATCACTTTAATAATTGTCGACTCCATAAACTAATAAAAAGGCTTCCTTATAAGTAATTTCTTTTTTAATTTAAAGAAAATATATAACAACATTTCTCCACTGCAATTTTTAAGGAATTCAGTCAATTTAATAATGGCGTTATCAAATTTTCTTTGCATTATAATTTAAGCACCTTTCATTCCTTTTAAATTTAATGGATTCCATTATAATCCCTTGCTTTAAAGGATTATTTTCAATTACACGATTCAAAATTAAAGAGTTTCAGTTTCATTTAAGAAATCAACTTAACTTTCCCACCTACCTTAACCTAATCTAACCATTACTTAGTAACATTTTTTACGGTAACTAACAAAACAAACATCAAGATGTTTTAAACGTTTTTAAATGTCTTCAATACAGAAAGTACTCTGAAAGGAATCTTCAGGAAAAATAAAACAAATAATTTAATTCAAAATTACATTCCTCTGAATTATTGGTTAAATTTTGTAATAATAATTGTTAGTATTATTCTTTAATTAAAAGTACCTTCATGTCGCGCCACTTCGTTTTGTGTTTCGAACACCACCTAGTGTCTCTCAGCGAAACTAAGATATGGAAACAGTGGATCATTTTACGAAATAAAAAATGATTTGAAATTAGATAAATAACGTCTGCTCAAGATTGATATTTGAAACAGGTATAAATGAGACTTCTTTAAGAGTTCTTTTAAATGTGTCCCATCTCAACTAAACCTCTTCAAGGAGTTTTTTGGAGATATCTTTTTTATTTACGGAAGTAAACAAAAATGGGGAATTCAGCAATGCAACCATTTGCTTCCTAAAAAGCACACAACAAAGAACTCCCTAATACATATCATCGACGGGTTTTTATGTATTGATGATCAATGGTATTTAATATATTGTTATACAAGTTTTCCTGAACAAAAGTCTGGATGTTTTATGCGCACAATTAATTTATCGGCTCAATGTAATTAAACGCCGTTCGCTTTTATGACTTTCTTTGTTCGTCACTCTTTGTTGTCTTGACATGTTTTACCGCCTGTCGGGAGAAATTATATAATTCATATGAGAAATAATGGACGAAGTAATACGTATAAAACATTTTACTGCCACTGCTAATATTCGAAAAACAATATAAAGAACATAAAAGGATCGTACATAATGAAATGTTTTTACCCTTTAAATGCACCTTTATTGAAATCCGCTTCGTATCATCACACAACAAAAACCCCTATCGCTTGCGAGAATCGTTGTGCTATTGCAGCACACCTATTGAGTATTTTTAAAACTCTTTCAGTTCCCGCAAGATGTCACTTAAATTCGGCTAACTTTGGAGTGTAACCAATCAACTGAAATGTTTTAAGTAAGAAATTTACACAGTTTTCAAAAGTTCCTTTTCATTTTTCAAGTCATTTTTGAATTTTGAACCCCCAAATTCTAACGTTTATTAAAAATATCGAAGATACTAAGAGTATTCATAAATATACGTAAAATCGTCTAGGAAAATGTACAGAAATTGTCTCGAAAATTTTTCTCCGCCGTCTTGCAAATTACTGTTTACCAGCGATAATAAAATTCCGAAATATGGCGCCATTACTCTATAAAGACATCGTCTCCAAGTATATTAAATAACTCTATAAAAATCCCTATGAGTATTAAATTCCACTATAAAGCTCCCTGATGCGAATATTAAATTCGTCGCCTCCATTCTCGCAGAAGTTCGAACGGCAGAAATGGCCAGCAACAGTTCATTTATTCCGTACACGAGTTTGACATTCGTCGCAGGATACAATTTATTTTAAGTTGATGAGGTACCGTATAAATAGGCAAGGTTAACGAGTTTCAGTTGAGGAAATTGAATGTCCGGATGGATAAATGAAAATGGATGAGAAAGAGAGAGATGAAATTGCAGGTTGTTATGCGACTGATACGTGCTACTACCTGTTGCTGTTCTAGCCAATAAAGCCGTCTTAAATTCACTGATTCTTCCAGAATGCTATTATACGGTACAATGCCGGTAAGGAAAATTAAGTTAAGAGAATGAAAGGACTCAAAAGCACGTACCAAAGAATTTTATTAACGGAATGACTATCGGTGTCGCATCAACCAGGAAAAATTTCAATTAAATTCCTATCTCATCGATTGCAAACATAAAGGATCAGAATGTATATTGTTGGCTCTTAACTTCACGTAGCCTAACTAGTTAAAACGAGACTATCGATCGCTAAGAGAGTTCTGCCTTTGTTTTAAACGAATTAAACTCTGCCGTTTGTTCTCGATGCGGGCTCCGCACGAAAGTTCTTAACTACTTGCATTTATTTCATTAGTTTTTGAATAGCTTCCTCTAGTTCCAGTCATATTTAGTACTTTATACGAATTTTTTACAACTTTCTGTTATACGTGTTATTTAAGGAGGAAGGCGAGTAATGAACATTTTTAGTACGGGTGCAATATCTTACTATAAAGTTTTTACTACTGGTATAAATTTGTACGGAAATTTTCAAGGTTTTTAAGTTTTAAAAGGTTGATATAATAGTTTCATTCAGGAACACAAGGTGGCGTTTCAACCCATAAATAAAGTCCGCCAGCGTTAATAGTTAGCATTGTAATGTTTCAATAATCCATAATGGTAATATTGACACATTGACAGTTTAATGTTGATTCGCAGCTATCACTGAGAGAAATGTTTGTTTACAGTTAAATAGCTTTAATATAAAGCTAACATAATTTAAAATTGTAACTTAAGGCAACTTACCGCATCCTAAAGGTACCATCATCTTAGATTCGGTTATGTTAATTTTAAATATTAATGTTAAGATAAGTAACCTGTATATTTACGCGTTTACAATTTCGCCGAAACAGAAATAAACAAACATACGCGCTCGATTTTCTGAGAATTTTTCGAAGCTTGGCTAAAGAAAAAAGCGCGGGGAACTGGAAACCGTTGCGCATTACGGACATGCGCAGATGAATCAACAGTGTACCTTACCTTACCTTACCTAACCTTACCTTACCTTGCTAGTTAACGAACACAATTTTGCCACGCAGTGTAACTAGAGATATAGTGTAAGATTTATTAATAATTAACGAATGCTCCATGAATGTTAAAATATATGAGTTAATATACAATAACATTGCAAAAAAGAACTGGTATCGTCATATCAAACTTACCTTTCGTTTTGCGACTGCGTGACGTTTAACGGCCGTTGCGTTGTCGGCCATTTTGTCGTGCGACAGCTTCGTGCTCCCAAATGGCTGCAATTTACGCTGATTAACGTCCAACAGTGCACGATTTTCTAAAAGAAAATTTATTTAGGTCGGATGAAAATTTGTGGAGATGAAAATGTGTAAAATAAAGAAAACGAATGATAAACAAGACGTACAAAATGGTGGACCCCATTATCAAAAATGGCCATTAGAAAAATCTAAAATACAATTACAAATGTTATACTATACAACCAAATGAAGGACGAACAATCAAGACATAAACAGAATTTAAAAATGCATTCACCGGTATTAAAAGTCAAGTTTTATTAACATTTAATGAACGTTGAATAACGTATACAAATTATACATTACATATAAATATTTGTCAGTAAGGCATCAGATGTTAAATTTAACAACTTATTTCGGTCGTGGTGAACACTGAATAATTTACTGCATACATTTTTACCAGAATAAATCCACGAAGCAACGAACTATGTCTCATATATTATTTAGTTGGGACGGGATTTCCGTCAACGTCGTATTGCAGAGATTTGCGACGAATTTGAAACTAATTCGATTTAAACTGGAATCACTTAGCGAATGATTGATAACTACACAGTGGTGTATTTGAACTAGAGAATATTGACATTCGATCTCGGGAACGAAAGTCGTAATTGTTTGTAGATGACGAGAATCAATACTAATACACTAAACGAACGTTTATAAAATAAAGTAAATATTTTAGTTATGTAATATTTATTAAACAGAAGAACAAATTATTGAATATAACAAATGTTTTGTTTGAAAGTATTCAAATTAATAACGACCTGAAGTCAGAAATTCATCTTTACAATTCGGAACAATTACCAATTGTTGGACAAAATTTCAATCTTTATGACGGTTATGATAACAATTTTTACAATTTTTAGAGCATTTTTTATTTAAAAAAAAGTGAGGACTGAGCGACACGTCGTGACTTGAACCCGGAACCGTTCGATTTCGAGAGCAGACAAACGTTTCTCTGGTTTTACTTCATTTATTTTTCATATTTAGCAGTTTTTTCAAAGGTTTATTTTAAATGTGTTAATTCACACTTTTTTATTTCAGTTTTTTATTTGACTGATTCTAAATTGTTGAATATTTCTTACAAGAAATATAGATATTGTTAATTCAAGAAAAACCGTATATTAACAAGATTATTCAGTTGCGTCCATCTAAGAGATACGATTGCAGTTTAAGAAACTTTTGATATTCTGTAATGACGACCTTTGATACTACGTGGCAGAGTGCTTTAATCCAGTACACTTGCACTCAGTGTCTTTGTGCTTTAGACGAACCTGATTGCATACAGAGTGCAGCTCAAATTAATGCCTATTACATTACGATTCATGAAAGTTTCTGAAAGCAAGAGATACGTTCTGTAAGGAATAAATCTCTCATTGGTAACATTTCGTGCGAATATATTTGCTAGTGAATTGTCTTATAACTTTTGATAACTTCACGTATTTATTTGTACTATGTTATAGTGTTGCGACGAAGTCGGGATGTGTATATTAAGTTTAGTTTGATGATTTGGTGTACAGGACAATGTTGTAGTTGATAAAATTCTGAACAATTTCCTGCTTTTTAAATTACTCTAGGTGCAAAATTTTCGTCGTTTTTACATATATTTGTACACGCTACCGTTTTTATTTAACCACACGGAGAAAAATGACTCCGCTGGATTAGCTGATTCATATCAGCTAAAATTTTCGGCTGGAATTGCCGAAAATATATGCAATTTTAGCTGTTTTGATTCCGCTAATGTAGCCTTAACCCTACTGAATTCGCGCTTAGCTCTAAATTTCCGCTACATTAGCAGATTTGTTCCGTTAAATTTGCGGACTTTTTCAGTAAATTTAGCTGAAATTATCGGCTATCCTTAACGGAATTCCAACAGCTGTCCCTATAGGATAAAATTGGTAGAATCTGTGGATTTTTCGGCTGATTTTGCTGATTATTTTTCTCCGTGCAATAAATTTTACATCTAAACAATAATTATAAAATCGCTGTTAAAATAAGTCCTATGACACTATACGGGAATGCCACATGGGTTGCATAATGACATCCTCTAAATGCATATTTTCTAAAAAAAGATTTAAACTGATCAATTTAACGACTCACTTTACTCGTACACTACGAGACATAAATTTCACAGCAATGTGTACTTCTTTGAACGCTCCTTGTGAACCACAAATTTTGCAAGTTTTTTTTTTATGAGAAATTTTATAAGCTACAAATTTGTTCGAACATTTTTGACGTGTAATCGATAGAAACCGAGAAAAAGGCGGAAGTCATAGGTAACTCCTGCATTTCTGTCGAAATACCGTAAAGACGGTATATTTCAAACGTGAATATTTCATAATAGAAATTTTTTTTAGAAACTACCACTTGTGGACAGCTTTAATATACAGGTAAACAACTGAAAGAATGATGATTCCAACTTTTCTTACATCATTATATGCATTTGTTCATCAAAATACTCCAAATTACCTTGAAAATTCATAAAATTGAACGTTTTGAACGACCATATTTCGAAAAATACTTATCGCAACGCATATTTATCAAACCGGGACCATTTTCTAGGGCATTTCATTAGCTTCAAAAACCATGGTTACACGGTCTATTTATTGAATATTTTAACGGGATAACATGCACAAAAATATGTAAAAAATATGAATGTTGGTTTATAGTCGTTTTCTGAGAAGCCCACTGACAATTTTATAAATTTACAATATATAAGGAATAATAAGTAAAAGGAATTTCAACTACTTATCTTTTTGTCTGATACGATTTTCTACGTAGATGTCTTGTTTCCGTGTTATACGTGAAAATATAAAGACATTGGCCTTAAAATTGATAACCAAAATCCACATCAATTCGTAATATTTCGGTCAATTTTGCATGTACGAGAATTTCTATAAAATGGAAATAGTTCAAAATTTAGCAAGCTGTGATGTCTTCCTATATCTCAATGGCCGAATAGTTTTTGAGTTACAAAAAAACGCGCGAAAAGTAAACATTTTCAAAACCAAAAAAAAAAAAATTATATTCGCTAAAAATCTCCGTTAATTTTGCACCTAGAAAAAAAAGGATATTTTATCAGTCACAACTTTGTCCAGTACACCAAATCCGTCCAAGGTGTACTTTTCATATCATTTGCAAATTAATTATTTTTCGGTACTATAGCCGTAAAATTCGATTTTACGACCTACTTATAGTCCGTAAAATGAAATTTTACGGATCACGTGTAATATGAATCTGCGCTGTCAAAAACATAACCCATGCGGACTAAATGCAGTCCGCTAAATCGAATTTTTACAGCTTTCAGTACCAAAAAATAATGTTCGACGCAAGGCAAGGTAAGATGTTACGGCCTTGTATCGAAAAATACTATTTTGGACCTTATCCTGAAGGTAGCTCAGCTAGCACAAGATAATATATCGATGGAGACTTTTGGTACGTTATTCTGGACCCCAAAATACACCTTCCCTGAAAAATTCCCTTTGTTCCAAAACTTTCCACGTTTTCAAGTTAATTCGACTGGATTACTATTGGATTTAAATACTCGAAACGCCAAACGGAGAAATTGATATGCCAGTATTGATTATCTAGGTGACCAGTATCGATTACTGCCTACTATTGAACATCTAGATATCAATACTGGTTACTGTAGTGGTAAATTTGTAAGCCGAAACCATTTATCTATCGTTTTTATTACTAGTTCGCCTATAAATAAATTCCATCACATCAATGAATGATTTTTTTTTTGTTTTCAGACTATTTGATATACAAATAAGTAAACGAAAACTGTTCTTAGTTGATAATTGTTAAAAACAAAGTCAATGAATATTAAAAAATTCTATTAACCGTTCAATGAAAATAAGGCCGTGAATTTTGATTGTACTCAGAAATGTCTAATACTATTTTAAACTTTTTAAATTTTAAACTTTTTAAACAAATACACTTTTATTTTATCAAATTGCAAAACATGAATATTTGAATTATTAAAAATACAACAGATTACACCGAGTAACGAGTTTAACGAAATTCAAAATAGCGGATTCAATAAGTTAGATGACATTTCTAAAATATTAACGGATGCTCTTTAAAATGAACCCTAAAAGGTTTTTGGGCTTGCTGATACAAATATGAGATCTCGTATTCAATAAATTTAGAAAATATCAGCAATCCGAAAAACATAAATTTGGAATCATGCAAACGATGTTATTGCCGCTTAAGACATTTCTACCGGTTGCCTAACAAAGGAATAATATACAAAATCCGCTCTTTTAGATTAGCTATTTTCAAGTCGTCATTTTGAAAGTTTGAACAATTTGACAAACGAAGCTGAAACATTTTGGACGCGATATTTTGGGTTTCCGTGTACTCAGAGTTGCTTTTTCCGGGTGTAAAATGCGGATTTACGAAAAATTTATTTTAAGAATTCACGAGTTTAAAAAAAAAATCACATGCATCTTCCTGGAACGAGTTTTGGGCCAATTCGTTTGAACCGACTTTTCCACGTAAGAGACATTGCGCGCAAATTTTCGTTTTTGTCCATAAGATTATCGAATAAAGCGATGAAGTTTACGTTTAAAAGTGAGCACAAAATTTTGGCCCCCATGTTGGATCAGACATTCTGAATTTTCACCATATTCGTAATCAGCGTCTGCACGAATGTGGAAATGGTATATGACTATAAATTGTTGCGATCATTAATTCGTAACTTAAATCGTGAATGTTTATAATGCGTCAACAAACACTTAACAAATACTTGAGATTGCGTTTATTTAGTTTAAAAAGTTTAAAAACCAGTATATTTCAATTCTGTACATAAAAAATTATGTCAAGTTATTTTTAAATCTAATAAACTTAGTAAATGTGACCGTAAAGAGTTCTAGTAACATGTAAACTTAAAAAAAAAGACGGTCCAAAAATGGACAACATGAAAAATGTATAATCAAACAAAAAAGAAAAGAATAACTTTTGGTATTCTAATTTTTAACAATTCTCAACAATTTAGTTGGAATTCTAAGTCTTTTAACACTAATTTTTATAGGCTATTTTTATTTATGAAACTTACATGTCAAAGTACGTGTTTCCAATATTAAACATCTAATATTTCAATTTTAATTCATTGCAAATTTGGTACAAATTAACACAACCAAAAAAGTCTTTGTCAGCTTATTTTAGATTTGACTTTCATGACAATGTTTAGTAATTAATTTTTATGATCTCTAATTACACAAAAAACTTTTAAAAATAATATAGTTCGATCCAAAGGTTTTTTGGGCTGCTGAGTCTGAATATGCAATCAGTTATCAATTTATATGCGTCCAATCTGGGGAATTCAAAATGGCGTGATAGGAATTTTAAAAACAATAAATTTTTGGCCGCCAAATGTTTTCTGTAGAGCTACTGAGGGCGCTGACGACTGTGAACATGCAATCAGTTTTCAGTATTTCTGACTTTAAGACAGCGGATTCAAAATGGCGGATCAAAAATTGTAAAAATAATATATTTTAGTCTGAAAATGTTTACGAGTTATCGTTTGCCACTGGATATGTATTCGTATTCAATTTTCAATTTTTCTGTGTTCAAGATAGGGAATTCAACATGGCATAACAGATACTTTAAAAATAATGTGTATTTTGGCCTGGAAATATTTTTTCAAGTATTTATGCAATCGAGGAATTAAAAATTTTAAAGGTTAAGGTTTTGATTTTAAAAAAAGTTGAAATGGTAGACTAAAAATCGTTCAGAAACTCACGAGTACAGTTTGATCTCGATCAAGTAACTTTCTGGTCCGCCATCTTGGATTCGCCATTTTTAATTTTGTAAATCTTAGATCATATTCCAAATCAAGAACTACTCAAACCTCTATGTAATAAAGACTGTTCCAAAGGAAGAAAAAGGCGTATTTTTCAGGGTTAACAATAAAAATTGTATCTAAAGAAAAGGAGCAAGGATTTTTAAATTAAGTCCTAGATTTATATTTTTTACAGTTGTAAAAAAAGAAGTCTTTTGGATTAATTGTAGCATTTGTCGTAAATTTTTATCATTTACTAATTCTGAATTTATAACTACTACAGAATAATTCATTATTAATAACAAAGAAAAATACATTAAAAGCAAAAAATTATTATCACTGAAATGTTGAATATATTACGAAGAAACTGATTTGTCTAAAAGTCTGAAATGGATGACGTATAAAAAAGATCGTAAAATAAAATATATATGGAGAAAATTGACATAGAAGCTGGAGATAAAACGTGTCGAGTGTAGAAAATGTAATTCGAACAAAAAAAATACGAAATGACTGAAGTAAAATTAACTTTAAAAATAGTATAAAATTCCATATAACAAACACAATTAAATCTCCATTAATGAAAATATAAACGTAGAATAATTTTTATTCAATCAAAACTATATTTTTAAATACTCTAGAGATAACCAAGAAACCCTTGAAATAATATTCTGAAAATAACAATAAATTTTCAATTAATATCGAGCTTTTTGGTGCAAACATTTGTTTTTATAAAATTTTAATTTATTGTTGATAAAATATTTTCGGACGTTCAACAGTGTTTCTAAAAGAAGAAATTTCTTTTTTGACAGTGCCACAAACAATTCAATTTTCAAAAATATTATTATATATACATCTTGAAAATCTTTCAAGATTAAAAATTGGATTAATAATTCTCAAATAGACGCAAATTTATTTTGAAATTCTACAAATTCTCTGCCTTTCCCTGAAATAAAAAATAAACCTCTCTGTCGTTTCAGTTTCACTAAAGCAAATCGTTTTCACTTAAAGCCAACGTTCCGAGAGAATATCAATCCAAAGAGGTTTGTGTTTAAGTTCCTGTTTTATAGCGGAACTGGAAATCGTTTCAAACGAAATTACACTTCAATTTAAAAACTGAAAATAATATTTTAAACTCCCTTGATTTCTATGACGAATATGAAGAAGTATTCGAAATTAAACAACATTTCCTTCAACACATTTTGCAAAGGTTCGATATTCATAATAAATGCAAAAAATACCTTATACAAGCAAATTTTGAGAGAATTTTTGAAAATATCTGTAATTTGGTTCGATTATTTGAAGGTAGCGAAATGAATTATATGAATGGCAATCGAACGGTCCCGGTTTCAATTCCCGGCGTATCGAATCTCTGGAGCCCCACTTTTTTCAATTTTAAAATATAAAAAAAAATTGCAAAAAATTCTTTAGAAGATAACAATGTTTGAAAAAAATTAATGAATTTGTTAAAAATATTAATCGAACATTACTACAGTTATAGATTTTTATTTTGTAGTTTCTGTAAATTCAAATGTTATCTCTTGTTTCAGGGATAGTTTTCAATGTTTCTCGGTATATGAATTTCCACCCGGGAGGTATTCCAGAACTCATGAAGGGAGTTGGAAAAGATGCCACAAAATTGTTCGACGATGTAAGCCATGATATACAACGCTATTTTATTTTTCAAAAGTAAGGAAGGAATTTCAAGCATTCTTCTAATCGAATAATTCTGCTTACCTCTTTAGGTGCACGCTTGGGTGAACTACCAAAGCATCCTCCAGAAATGCGTTGTCGGTAAACTCGAGCGTACTTCAAGCTCGGCCGCGGAACTTACTTCGCTCTTCGAGCCGGAAAATTCAAGTAAATAATTTGAAAAGTTTTTGTAATAATGCCATGCTGAGAAATTCTGCTTAGTTCTTCGCGTTTGAATATTTTACACATTGATAATGATTAAATATGATAAATGTTAGGTATAATTAATAACATAACAACCTTTGGTTCTGTCACAGAATCTAAAGCGAGGAGCGATAGTAGAAAAGAAAGTATAAAACAGGAAACCGTCCAAGAACCTGCCAATGTTGAAATGGATTGGAGGCAAACAAGCAAAACGATCACGTTCTTTTATTCGATACCAACCGAGAATTTGGCCACCGAGTACAGACTTCAAAGGACCAGCGATTCTCAATATCGCGTGCAATTCTGTCTGGAAAATGATGGTATAATAGTAACACATGATTTAAAATTAAGTCAAGATACCGAATGGCCTCCAACGTGGAAAAAGGATGGAAAACCTTCCGAGGTACGAATCACAAACATTGTACAAATATAAGATATTTGAAAATCAATATTAATAGTTCTTATTCAAATATGTGATGGTCCATTGCTTGACAAACATAAAACTTCTTTACCAAAATTTAATCCGATGCACAGTTTTTTTAATAATGAGCGTTTAAAGTTGGCCAATGAGAGCACGCGAGATACACGCTGCGCCGAAATCAGCTCCCGCGGAACTACAGTTATGTGCCGTGGGACTCCTGCCGGCCATCACATATTTTCGAGTATATTTTCGAGTTTGAGTCTTATTAAAAGATTCTATTAAAGAATATCCCCTATTCTTTAATTAAATTTACTAACAATGTCATTTAACATCGTATTTTTACTTGTAACAAAGGCTTTTTTGCACTAGCTTTTGAACTACTGTAATGTTAATTCTCAATTAACCCTTTGCGACATGCGTTTCTCAAATGAACGCGTTTTTGAAAACACTAATTAAGAATTCGAATTTAGATTATAAAAGTTTAAAATGGCGGATTCAGGATTACCGCCAAAAGTAAAAATTTGAATGTTGATCATCTTTAAACGTTGAAAAGAGGATCACTAATTAGGTACAACAGATAAAAATTAATTTTTGATTTCTCAATTTGTGAAATGTATACCAATTTCATAATTGTTCATCAATTTTATTTAACAAATCCAGGTAGAGTTTACTTTTACGAAAAAACAAACGGGATTGTGGAAATCGTACGGGATGTACGAATCGTCAGAGGAGCCTATTCAGATGAAAGAACGACGTTACAGAGAGTACACAGTGCTTGAAAATATTCCCATGTGTAAAACTGTCAATCTTCTGACATTACGTGCCGAGAATTATTTGCAAGTGGTTCCAGTCGGTAGACACGTCGAAGTGAAAATGGATGTAATGGGTGAGATATTTTGAACTACTAATAAATATATCGTTATTATTTCTATTATATTTCAATTGATTAAATATTAAGGTGTTATAATGCATTGAATATTTAAATGTTTTTTTTAAGTTGAAAATGCGAGAAAATTTTTTAATTATGGTATGTAATAATAACACAGATCGAAATTTCATTTTTATCAATTTAAAGTGAGCCCGGGGGGTGATTCTTGTAGATCTTGAAAAATTCTTTGAATTCATTTGTTTAAAATGATAAAAAATATATATAACTTAAATATAAATCGTATTATTAATAACTTTTCTTTTAATATTTCTGCAATAAATGTAGCAATAATCATTTTGCAATTAAATTTGTGCAAAATTATGTGACATTTTAATACTGTTTTATTTCTATCAAACAGTACAGTGACCCCTCCCCCCTTGGTTTATATATTTGGTTTAGGCAAGACAGCGGCTCCACGCACTATTCTGTGTCCCCTCCCCAGCTTTCGTTTCCCCTTCCCTGTCGTGTCGCGCATGCGCAGCACATAAGAGAGAGAGAGGGGCGGATGCGACTGCGCACTTTTGTTTAATAGTGGGGGAACGGGGAAACCGTAAAACATAGGCATAGCGGAAGGAACAGAACAGCGGGAGTACCGTAGTTTCAATATTATTTGTAATATTTCCGTAAAAATTGTACTATTTTAGGTATTTTGTAATGCAACTACCTATGAAAGAAATTAAAAATCACATGTGATCTAATTACATCTATACCGAAATTCAACACAATCGCACGGTTGTATTGTGTTTGAAATCAATAATAGATTAGTATTACCACTTATTTACAAAATACACTATATTATCATTTTCAGTTTAATTATTTTTGTCAATTTACGTCGGTAGTTACCGACTAATATGCCAAAATCCACGTTTTCGTAATTACTTCAGAAGAAATATTTCATGTAGCCTGTTGCGCGTTCTTTCAAAGTTTCTGTTTCCCAGCTGTACTAACTTCGTCGTACCTGCACCCGGTTCTTAGATTAATTATAGTATCAGGAAATTGCACCAACTTATTGAAATTGACACTTACGGAATTTCGTATACCAAAGTTTGTCAGTTTAACTGCTTCCATGCTGCATATTCTCCCTTTCATGGTTCGCGAATTCCATTTTGTTCCTCTCGTAGCTTATTTGTTTTATAACCGTATACAACTTTTTAGAAGATTGTTCTTTCTTTTGATGTTCGTAAATTAAATTCGCCCTAAATTCATTAATCTTATTATTGATTACTTTTTATTAACAATCAACATTTTTCGGTCCAGTCCGCCATTTTTAATGACCAGAAATTACAGGAACGGAGGTTTCAAGAAGTTACACACCAGTCCCAATGTGCCTTCGACCCGAAGATAAACCAACAATTAGTACCGACGACTGCCTGTATCTTATGGTAAAACGATACCCAGATGGCGCACTAAGTCCGTCCATAACCTCCTTACAACCGGGGCAAACGTTGACGCTGAGCAACGCTTTAGGAACTTTTGCAGTGGAGACTTTCGATACCTTCAGGAAGATGCATATGCTAGCTGCAGGCACAGGCTTGACTGCCATGCTTGGCAATATCCACCGAGCGATTAGAAAACGCAATGCGTGAGTATTACCACCATGACAATAAAATAAATATGAAACGCAGTACTTAACCTAAAAAAGTATGTCTCCAGGAATACATTTCTTTATTTCGACGTCACATTTTGAGATGTGACGAAAAATGTCAATACGAGCCATTAAATCTTTGACAAAAAATACTCGAATGAATAAAAACCGAAATGGTTAGTTTTTTAAGTTAGGAAATGACTCTTATGTGTCTCGCTTCAGTAAAGCATTTACTTATTGAATATCGGAATTTCTAAATAATAAACGTACTATCTTATTGAAACATTTTCTGAAAATTCCTTTCATTAATTGGCAAACATTTTCGTACTTTGAGAGAAAAATCGATTGCGTTTTAAATCAAAATTGTCCCTTTTTGCGCAGGCCGACGATAAACTTGATTAGCTTCAACCGAAATCAAGATAACGTCTTTTATGCGGAACAACTCGACCGAGTTTGCCAGGAGCGTGCGTGAGTATTTCATATTTTATATAAATTCCATTATGAGTTTCTTTGGCAGTATAGTTCATTCAAAATGTTTCTTCTGGTTTTCATTCGACAGATTAACAGTTGTCAACGTGATATCTCAACCGGAGGAGCCTTGGGAAGGAAGGCGGGGTACGGTGTCCGATGACCTCCTCAAGGAACTAATTGGCACGTGTTGTCCAACTGCGTGCGTATTTACCTGCGGACCACCAGCTTTCATGGAGGCTGCTTCCAGGTACAGTAATAAATAATTTTGCATAAAATAATGTACAGTAGAGTCCCGATATATTTGCCCAGTTCCGTCTCGTTATATTTATATCTCGTCGCTCTGTTTTTCCTTACGAGCTGGGGCCTCAAGAAGAGCAAGGGAAGGCAAGGTAGCGAGTGGGTAAATATACTAGGACTCTACTGTACACGATATTCTATAACATTAGTATATCAGACATCGGTAGCCATATTGGTGACGCCATTTTAATTAACGAATTCCCCTAATTTCAAATATCTTGCCCACGATTGAAATGTCAATTAAAAAACAACAGGAAATATTTTATCTTTTCTTAACTTCGGTTTTGTACTCAAATACTCGAAATTCAGACAGAAATATTTCTTTGTTATTAAACAACAAAATTTTACAAAATAACGACACGTAGTTAAATGCATCGATATTATTTATCACTTACTTTTTCATCTCTGACAAACGAAACGATTTCGTTTAGCATACGTCCCAATTACTCACTGAACTGTGCTTTTAGGTCGCTCCAACATTTGGGGTGGAAGCCGTCACAGATACACGAATTCAACGATTAGTAGAGCAAATGCTGGCAGATGCTAAATGTCTTACCAATGACCACGAAGTCTCTGACATCACTCTAAGAGACAGAGCACAAAGTATCTCATCGTACAATGCGAATTACTATTTTTCAATTTATAAAATGACGCCATGTATAAAAACACCACTTATTGTAAATAGAAAATGCACAAAATAAAGAATAGACCACTTTTGCAGCTGTTGTATTTGAATGGGTTTTATTTACGATCCTATTTCAATTTCAAAAAAATATTCATTGGATTTTAATGTACCATAACATTTGTGGTGCGGGGTTTTCAAAAAATCATGATTGCCCACGACCATTTTACTGTTTTGGAGTAGGAAAATTTAAAAAAGGAGGTGTTATCTCGTTTTTGTTTTCATGCCAAGACCTTCCTAAATCAAAATATCGCCAGTCCCCGTCCTAAGTTATACAGTCGGTTCTTTCGAAATGGCTGGCGATTCTCCAAAGTTATAGCCCTTCACTATCCACTTTCGCATCGTTGTTTATGTCCGTACAATGAGCGCTTCTGTGTGAGAGTGTCGTGAAGTCTTTGTTTATGTCGTGGCTAAGCGCAACAATGTGGTGGGGGAAGAAGAGAAAGAAACTGGTATAACTTTGGAGAAGACGACTGTATAGCTTAGGACATATATATATATATATATATGGGGCATTCTTTGTGAAAAAAGCCACCCCACCTGTCTAAAAATCAGAAACACCTACTTAGGTCTATTTGGGCTCAAATTGTAGCTTAGAGTGTGTAGTTTCAAAAAATCACCGGTACTTTCCGAAAAACAAAATGGCATGTTGCAATATGGCGCCCGAAATGCGTGAAGCACGAACCGACATTATGTATTTCGGTAAAAATTCATTCACAAGAACAAAGAAAACATTTTTTTTTATGCATATCGTACATTATTGTGTGCACTTTGCATACGTATATTACACATTCAGAAATTCAATATGTCCGATTCAATATGGCGGACGGAATTTAAAATTTATCATTTTAATTAGAAAAATACTCGGTCTTATAGTAAATTAAATTAGAAAAAGAAAACCTCTACTGCAATTTCTCGAAATTATGCATGTTTCTCGTGACAATAATTTATGAACAGATACAATTTCACTGTTACCGCATCTTTTCTAATTAAAATGATAAATTTTAAATTCCGTCCGCCATATTGAATCGGACATATTGAATTTCTAAATGTGTAATATACGTATGCAAAGTGCACACAATAATGTACGATATGCATAAAAAAAAATGTTTTCTTTGTTCTTGTGAATGAATTTTTACCGAAATACATAATGTCGGTTCGTGCTTCACGCATTCCGGGCGCCATATTGCAACATGCCATTTTGTTTTTCGGAAAGTACCGGTGATTTTTTGAAACTACACACTCTAAGCTACAATTTGAGCCCAAATAGACCTAAGTAGGTGTTTCTGATTTTTAGACAGGTGGGGTGGCTTTTTTCACAAAGAATGCCCCATATATATATATATATATATATATATAACTTTGGACGGTCTTATTTAGGTGGGGACTACTGTAACACTTTCTTTCTGCAACACCGCAGAAATGTATTGTTACCAACCTAAATTGCCGTAAAATAAAAATGTCATGTTCCCACCCGACAATATTATGCAGTAGAACCTACGAAAGCGACCTCTTCGCTAACGCCCGACCTCCTGTAGCATTTCCATTCGGCCTTTGCTAGCGTACTTTTGTAGAGGGTAAGCTTTTCCTACTCTTCCCTGGTGAACTCGCGATTCTTCTCCTCTGTGAAAGAACGCTATCGGAAGTCACCGCAACGAACGCCAAACGCTACCGTGGGTTCTACTGTAAAAGAAATCCATTAACCACTTTGGCGGCACGACGCGCCTTTTCGGCGTTTCGTTTTACGACAAAAAAAGCTACGTGCCGACCAAGTGGATAATGAGGATGAAATAAAGACTGAGAAAAAACGACACCTTCCGGCGGAAAATGTTACTATTAGACTTTCAGTCTACACCCCCTTACCTGCAGTGTTCAATGTCAAAGTTAGCGTCATTAATTTTACACAAAAAATCCCCATTTTTTAGACATTTTATTATAATTTTTTTAAAAGTTGTAGACTGAACTTGATTTTAGTTCAAATTAGTCAACCAGTTGGCGCTGCAGTCTGCTTAACACTAGAAGGACTCTACTTAACACCTCGAATTTATGTACATACAGTATGGTCCCGATATATTTACCATTTCTGTTCCCCGTCTTCACCTCACGTTTTTATATTTACCAAAAAAGGGAAGGCCGCCACTCCCACTCTCGTCAGTCGCGTTATGTTCGGGACGTCACAGCAGCCCTTTCCTGAGGCCGCAGCAAACAAGGTGGGGGGAAAAGATAGAGGAGACAGGTAAATATAACGAGACGAATCAGGTTATTTTATATGCTGAGACATAAATACAGTGGTCCTTCCGCAATCTGAACACAGCCGGTTTCAACACGCCATCTTTATTCTATAATCTGAACACCCTCACCGCTTCAAGGTGTCCTTCTGCAGAATTTCTCCTCCGTAGAATGCGTATGCAAATGACGCAATTCCGCGTTCCTTGTTTCGCGTACACCCAGCTAGAAAATGCGTGTCCACGTGGAGGGGTAGAAAAGCTGTGGAGGGGATAGCGAGACAAGCGGAATGTACAAATTGCAGAATATCGACGCCATGTTTTTTGTTCAGATTGAAGAGTGTACAGTTTGCAGACCCAGGAAAAAATGAAGCGTTACGCGAGCGTAAAAATGTCCAAATTCACGCTTATGATACGCTTAACACACTCCTTATCTCTCTGGCAAAAAATCGACTAGTCATTAAGCGTACGTTAACCGTTTTCTTGTCCAAATTCACTCTTTGTTAACTCTTTTGGCACACTTTTCTAACGCTTTTCACACTCCTTTGACACTCTTACAGTCATTCTTAAGTAACGCCCCATTTTTACCAGAGGAGGGACCATTGTATAACTCCTCAAAAACCCGGCATTCAAAATTCCGACATTCAAAAACCTGTGAAACCAAATATTTTGTTTGAATTTTGTCGGAATTCCAGAAATAAGAAAAAATTGTTATGGTTTTTATTGTTGTATTAACAAAGATTGCTACATATATATATATATACAGCTATGCCGAAAAAAGGGTACTAAAAGCTGGCCGAGAATCTATGGCCAAACCGACCCAAACTAATGCAAACATTTGTTGCTCAATTGTTGCTCAAAAGTTGCCCTAATCCCGTATTTGTTGCTCCCATATTTTTAAAAAAAAAGCAGGTTTAGCCAGCTTGTTTAAAAGCTAGCCAAACATAGCTCAAAACATGAAAAAGACCTATCCTATAGAAAAAACAAGTACACAGCTAATTGTTGCTCATTTGTTGCTAAAAGATTACTAAAAGAATATAGGGTTTCGTCAAATGGATTCCCATATTTAAAAAAAATAAGTAGGTTTAGGTAGGGGGGACTACTAAATGACTCGTTCAGAAGCTGGCAACTATTATCCAGCAATTGTTGCTCGATTCCTACTGTTTTTAGGGACATAAACAAATAATTCTGTCAAGGTCCCGTCCGGTTTGGCTGGTTAAATAAAAAGTTATACGATTTTGAATAATATAAAATTCGTAAAATCAGCTCTCTATACTAAGTGGATTAATGGCTCCATTAGAAGGTGGCAACTATTATCCAGCAATTGTTGCTCGATTCCTACTGTTTTTAGGGATATAAATAAATCATTCTGACCCGAATAATTCCTGTCCTGCCATTAGTCCACCCTGCTTAGTGAGCTGATTTGACGAATTTTCGTTATTCAAAATCGCATAACTTTTTATTCAACCAGCCAAACCGGACGGGACTGGGTCAGAATTAATTATTTATATCCCTAAAAAGAGTAGGAATCGAGCAACAATTGCTGGATAATTGTTGCCACCTTTTAATGGAGCCATTAATCCACTTAGTATAGAGAGCTGATTTTACGAATTTTATATTATTCAAAATTGCATAACTTTTTATTTAACCAGTCAAACCGGACGGGACCTTGACAGAATTATTTATTTATGTCCCTAAAAACAGTCGGAATCGAGCAACAATTGCTGGATAATAGTTGCCACCTTCTAATGGAGCCATTAATCCACTTAGTACAGAGAGCTGATTTTACAAATTTTATGTTATTTGAAATTCGCATAACTTTTTATTTAACCAGCCAAACCGGACCGGACCTTGACAGAATTATTTTTTTATGTCCCTAAAAACAGTAGGAATCGAGCAGCAATTGCTGGATAATAGTTGCCAGCTTCTGAACGAGTCATTCAGTAGTCCCCCTACCTAAACCTACTTATTTTTTTTAAATATGGGAATCCATTTGACGAAACCCTATATTCTTTGAGTAATCTTTTAGCAACAAATGAGCAACAATTAGCTGTGTACTTGTTTTTTCTATAGGATAGGATTTTTTCATGTTTTGAGCTATGTTTGGCTAGCTTTTATACAAGCTGGCCAAACCTGCTTTTTTTTTTTAAATATGGGAGCAACAAATACGGGATTAGGGCAACTTTTGAGCAACAATTGAGCAACAAATGTTTGCATTAGTTTGGGTCGGTTTGGCCATAGATGCTCGGCCAGCTTTTAGTACCTCGAAAAAAATACAAAATTCTTAAATTAGAGGAATTCTTGGAAGTCTTATCATTTTCTAATTTTTAGAAAATGTCTTTAAAACAAAATGGCGGCTATTTTGGAAAAAAACTTTTTACCGTATTTTTTTGTTTATTTTTATCGTCCTTTAAAAATTATTCGCATTATACATACTGAAAATGGTATTTAATGTTTGATTTTGACAACTCGAGCTCAGTCAGCTATTCCAGCATTGTACATTATGTCTTCCTCCTCATCGAACTTTGTTGTTGAACTTGATGGGCTGTTGGACTGTTGTAGTTGGAGATGTTGTTGAACTTAGGCGGAATACTTCCAGAATTATGTAATATAATGTCATTATTAATTCTTTTCCCATTTAAGCGCTTTCGAAGCGTTCTATCAGCGTCCTAAGCACAAATTTGAACATTTTCAAAGAATTATATCCGTTCACTAAATAAGACTAAATGAAATTTAGAAAACACTAAAATTTACTTTATAAACGTATTTACTTTACTATACAAATACTTTATCAATCCTCACACGTATTATTCCCCAGGATATAGGGTATATATCCGAAGGCAAAAGACTTAAGAAGAAAGTCCGGAAAGTCACAACTTCTGGGCTTACACGTGATAAGGGATCCAAGTGAACCGCTATTATGTGCAAATTTCATTTGATATTTCCAGGATAAGACAAAGCATTTATATCGTTATAATTTAAAATTTATAATCTTTAATTTTTTAAATATCTTAATTAGGTGCATTCATCATGGATTCTAGGTGAGTATGTTATTGTTAGTTTACAAAATGTTTTAGATCTTGAAGAATCAGATGAAATGTCCACGGACGTAGACAAAAGATTGGTTGTTTTATTCTTTTGATTGTTTATATCAATAATGATACAAGCAATTTATTATAAACTCTAAGAGAACAAGGGTTAATTTTTCTTTCTAATATTTACAAAAATATTTGAGAAATCAAATACAAAAACGAAAATACAATAGAAAATGTTTGTTTTATATACTACAGTTTAAAATTAGTTGAACGAATAAAAATTTGTTTCATTGAGTTCACATAAAATGTTTTTCAGGGGACTAACCGATCGAAACTGACAATAAAAATAATATACGTTATAGTCTGTACGTAGAAAAGAGTGGTCCCATGCCGACCGTCCAAAGGGCTATGCGGATGCGAAAAATCAATATTTTTGCTGAGTTTTGCAATATTCAGGGATGTCGTCTCTATATTCCTCGCAGGTAGATGAGGGGTTTATGGTCGTATTTCTGGATCATTCAGAAAGTATTTTACTTTTTAGACAATTTCAAAAAAAGATGGTTCGAAGCCGACTTCCTTATCTTCCATAAACAAAAATGCCTATTTTTTTATCGTATAACAAAAAGCAGTGAAATTTCAAATTCCCATGGTAATTTGTAATTAAAACAAAGTGATTTTGGGTTGATTGAAATATATGTCACTTTCTATCAAACGCATTCAATGCGAATCAAAAATTAATTCATGGGTTAATGAAATTATAATTTTCTGTAGTTTAATTGGGTTTTATGTTGTCCTCTATTCCTTTTGTTTTTCAGTTTGCTCCTCATCTGTTACATTTGCTTTTCTTTTTTTCCTAATTCACGTGCTGTAAAAATTACGATTATCCCAAATGCATTGGTGCAACTGCTTTCCGTAGAATTGCAGCATCTCTTTCTCGGATTTTCTCGGAACGGTTGTCAAAAGTAATTATTAATAATAATTTATATCATAAAAACACATTATAAACAATTATGATGCAAAAAAAATTGTGGCCGTTTTCGTACTACCATTAGAAGGTCTATTATAGATCGCTCTAATATTTTTCATACGACGGGTCATCCTTCAATGATATTAACCAAGGCGATGTAAATTGAAAACAAATAACCACTACTAACAAAGAAGCCTACAGAAGTGTAAATCTCCGATTTATATGAAATTTGGATATGCTGTAAAATATGAAAAACTATGAGATAATTTATTTAGCCCTCCCAAACCCTTAAATCATTTCGGGGTAGTTTCCCTTCTAATTTTCATCCCCCTTTCAAGGTGTCTAGACGGATATTATTCTTCTATTGAAAGATATATACTTTCCTACCAAAAATCACTAAAATCGCATAATAATCTGAAAAAATATCGTCATTTTTCTATTTATGCCTCAATTTTGAATGAACTGTTTCACCTCCTAAATATGTTGTTCTGTGGCTAAAGAAAATACGTGTGCTTTATTTTTTTATTTTTACAACATATCCAAATTTCATAAAAATCGGAGATTTACACTTCGGTAGGTTTACTTGGAAGTGAAATCTCGTGTAGCACGAAACTGATTTCTATGGTTGCGTCGTCAAAATACAATTGGGCGCAATAATCTTTGAATAAAATGAGATAGATGAAACCTTTGCCCAATTTGTCAACATTATGGAATACGTTTCAGTCACACAACTAACACGACGAAAATACGTCAGAAAACATATGTCCGTTAAGGATTTCCGGACCGTCCTTTTCGGAAGTACACGCGTTTTTTTTTTAAAGGAAAATTAAACCTCCATTGTATCAGCAATCAATATGTAACCCAGCAAACATTAAGGGATTGACATTTTAAATTCCATTGAATGGAATAGAATTCACTGTGATAGAAAGTAAAATTTGCTCTCCAATTGAATTCCCGTGATTCCCTGAGAATATTAATATATACATTATAGGTTATGTTATAGAATTGAGCAGAACTGTGAGGAATAAAAGCACACTGTTACATCCTAACAATTCAAACCAATGCCTATATTTTAGGTTAAGTTATGGAAATGAATGAAATTGCGCGGAATGAAAGTTTCACTTACAATTTTGATAAGTTCCATATCAGAATTCAATGGAATTCAACGGAATTCTCATGCAAGACATGTGATTTCCGAAAAAGGAATTGCAAATTGCCAATTCCGAATGTTCAATAAAAGGATTGAAAATAATATAGGGAATTTATAATCTAAAAGTTTTTATAATATCTGTACACTGTAAAAAATTTCGATGTAATTTTACTACGTATCACGTTGGAAATAAATCGATTCACGTGTAACGTAGTAAAAGTACAAGCCGCATGTAACATAACATGGTGTTATATTGTGGATATCAATTAGTATGTAAACAGCAATTATAAAAATTCGGCCATTTTTTACTGTTTTTACGTTTATTTAAGAAAGCCATGTATTTTCTTGCTCTGCATGATTTGAACTTTGAAAATTTAGTTGTCGATTACACATCGATTATAAATTTGCAATATATCACCACGTAATTGTACATACGGCTTGTATTTTTACTGCATTACACGTGAATCGATTTATTTCCACCGTGAGACGTAGTAAAATTACATCGACTTTTTTTACAGTGTAGAAATAAGTATATTTTTACCATGTGAATCATTACTTTTGAAAATTGACTACAACCCTCATCTCGATCGTTAACGAATACACATTGACGATGCCCTGAAATTTACGATGAATAACTGTAACAAATAGATATTTATGTTACAGTGTGAATAAAATGCTATTTTACACATTTTTCAGTTTTTTCTGGCCCATTTTACACACACTTGCAACAAAAATATTGTTCGACGCATGTGCGAATAGTATATTACCTAACAAGGGTGTAAAGTGTACTTTTACGCACCGGGCGGGAACTATACATACGAGGCGCCGAGTGATGTCAAAAATTCCCGACCGATGCGTAACAGTTATACTTTACACCCATGTTAGGTATCCTAGTTTTTGTAATTGGGTGCGTAAAGAGAGTGCGTAAAGTTTTGATGCCTGGTTGAGTGAGTAAAGTACAACTTTACGCACGACCGATCACTTTACGAATTTTGTCGTCAGGAGTGCGTAAATGTGAACTTTACGCACGAAAAACAGACATCAAAAGTACTTTACGCACTAATTTTACGCACATAATTACAAAAAATGTTTTTTGTACATACTAATGTGAATGCGAACCTTGTTTTCGGCTCGACCCGCAACCCTCACATTCGTAGAAAAAACTTTTACGCACTTGTATCGAAAACTACTATTTCGCATCTGGGGCGTAAAATCATGTACACCAGGAGGTGAATCCGTTCCCAAGGGACTCGGCAATCGCCTCCGTATGCACGAGTAGCTTACGCCCATGATACGAATATAATTTATCGTCGTAGGGGGTATAAAATTCGATTTTATACCTAGAATTGGTTACTTGAAAGGTTAGGAAACGCCTGTCATACTTTACTCTCGCAATTTCGGGTGTAAAATGGAACTGTTCCCCTGCTATGACGAAAATGTATGTTTTTCGCGCGTTTTCGGTAAGAGCAAATCATTACGCAAGCTTCATCTAATCCTGAAGGTGTACAGTAGTCCTTCCCTTAAGTTATACAATCGAGACAGGCAAGATGGCCGCTTCTTCCCTTAAGTTGTACTTTTTTCTTTGAAGTGTATAACGCATTTTAAACGAATATACAATTAAATATCATCGAAAACTGATTACTAATAAAGAAAAATAAACCATGGAAGCACCTGATACTTCAGGTTCATCAGACGCGGGCAAATTCGTAACCTAACCTCACTTGTGATTTACACATGACAACATTGACTAGGGGAAAATATAATATAGAGGAAGGAAAACCTACAACATAAGAGAAGTATACAACATAAAACAACTTAAGGGAAGGACTACTGTATTCTAGTTCGCTTATTTTTCTGCGTCGGATATTTTTTGTTTTTACTTACCGTAAACTAATCCTGAGTGAAGTAATTACTTATCTTAAATATTGTTGGTTATTATTTTTGGTTTTATACTAGCCACAGTTTGCTTCTATCCCATTCCTCCCGCCATTTTACTTTCCCTACGGACCTAGAGAATAATGAAACCGAAATGCGCACGCGTGTATAACAGTTCGGACAAAATCGGTTACTTTCGCCTTGCGTTGCGCGGTGCGGTGATTGCGGAATACGATCGTTCTGACTGATTCTGACGCAATTTAAAACAAAAATATATTTAGACAATCTTCTCAAATTTTATAATTTTGTCAATTCCAAAAAAATTTTGGTCAAATATTAGAGGATTAATATTGTTTACAGGAACGAATGAATTAAAAGAATTAAAAGAATTATTTTCTTTACTCTACTGTTTAGCTATTGAAAATCGGGGTTTCAAATGTTCTTTCTATAGTTTGTTTTCATTTTGAGAGTAAAAACGAAGTTGCATACTTTTTATTTTCTATGTATCTCAAACGTAAAATTCATTTGGATTCTTTAATATTTATACATATACAATTTTGGCTCTTCTCGTACAACGTCAAATCCAGTGAATTTTATGAAAAATTGATCGCAACAGAATAAACGTGAAAATTTTTAATAAATAATAATTTCTTACTTTTTTTGCATCCGTAAGGAATTTAGGTCATTTTTTACGGTTTCGCGCGTATACATTTTTTCTCTGAAATATAATTTTTTGGATACAGATATTTTAAAAGTATATTTACTTTAATTTTTGTCGTCTATATTTTTATCAATAGCTTTTGAACTAATTAATATTTTGTACTCTAATAATCGGAAAATGTATTATCTATGAACATACCAAATAAGACTATACTAAAATTTAGGACAAAATTATTCTGCGTTGTTATTGTTTATTTAAGCAATTATAGTGATTCCTGTTTATAAATTGCTGCAATAAGCTCAGAAGTAAATAAATAAGCAGATTACGAAATAATATCAGTTTCCCAAATTTTATATTGGAATAATTTATTTTGGAATCAATTAGACAACATTGTCATTAAACGTTTAAAAGTTAAAATATAATTCTCTTAATATATAATTATAAACATAAAGAAAAGTAACAAAATTGATAATAGATATTCCTACTATTTATTTTCCTGTGGATAATAACTATAAATAGAAATTCTTCGAATAACTGATAATAATAAATTTTAAATAAAAAATATTAATGTTATTAGTGAAAAGATTGTTTCGGCACTATTTACATTCAACAATTTTGCTACGTAAACAAAAAAACATAAAAATTTTAGAAAAAAAAACTGAGGGGGCACCCGGGTTTGAACCGGGGACCTCTCGATCTGCAGTCGAATGCTCTACCACTGAGCTATACCCCCTTGGTGATATATAGTCAAGTAATGTATTTCATATACTGATAAAATGTCTAAATTTATTATAAGATAACGTACTGATTAACGAAACAATGCTATCATGTTTTCCGGATTCGATTCACACCTGGCTGTCTGTATATTTTATTATCTTTTTTATTTTTTGTTAATTAAAGTAATTATATAAGTTACATGATATACAAAATTTAAAAATAAAGTTGGTGTGTTTCTATTATAATTTTAATTATTATTTTTTCCAAGGTATAAATAGAAAAATATTTCAGACTCCAATTATTTATATAAATAAAAATTTGAAATAAAAATATTTAATATTAAAATTTTCATTTACAAAATTAATATTTTGGGATGCGAAAAAATCAAAATCACTACTACAAATGTTATTTTTTTTAATGGGAGTTGTATTGAATTATTTGAACATAAATATTAATATACGACATTTTAATTAATAACAAAATGCATAACTACTGCAACGCAATAAATGCAAATAAACCTTTGTTATTCGCTGCAATAAATAAATTGTTTAATACTCAATTATTTTAACAATAAATCAACATTTTTCATGGTGAAAATTTACGTTTGTCCAAAGAACATTTCGTTACCCCTGAAAACGACTTTTCTCGAAAATGTCGAATATTTTTATGACCGACCGGAAATATTGGTATTGTGCCAAATGGCACAACGAAAAGTCTAGCATTCACATTGACCTCAATTCGATTTCAGTCTTTACCTCGCACTTCACATTGCCTTTGAAAATTTAAAATTTATCGTTCAAGACGTAAAAGTTAGTTAAACACTAAAAACTCCGTAAAACTCCATTTTCACCATGAGAAGCGACGAATTGGAAAACCAAATTATTTCATTGAGCAATGAAAACAAGTGGCTACAAGTAATCGATTTGATAAGGGAGAACGATAATGAGAAGCTTCGAAGATTTTTATGGGTTTCGCCTTGTTTGTCGGACATAGAATGGATTCGAGATATTTTATTGAAATATCAATTGAAGGGCATGGTCAGCATCGGGTGTGGTTGCGGTCTGTTGGAATGGCTTATCCAACAATATACTGGTAAGAATTTCTAATCATTCCAAAAGACGGTACGTTTTAAAAAATCTTATATTATTGTATTAAATTATTTTCAAATATTTTTGAATGCATTGCCCTTTCTAACAATTATTATTTTGATTTTAATTGCAATTGGAAAATGTGTAACTAATAGCCATTAACTCATATAATTTGTTGGCCTTTCATTAGCACTTATCAGTTTCATTTAATCCAATTAATCAATTAATCAATCCCGAACCTAAAATATTCAAATTAAGACCGGATCAAAAACTTACAAAATCGGATTTCTCATATCCAGACTTGTCCACACCTATTCGAATTTTTAAGCAAAGATGGCTTCTTACACTATTAAACATTTCTTTAAGAATTATCCGAAACATGTAATGGACACTTTTACGGTTAGTGTTTTATAATTTTCTGAAATAAAATTTAGTGATGTTTAGTTACAGTAATAGAAAAAGGAAAGGTGAAAAAAAAATCCCGGATTTTTCTCCAACAGTACGTGTTCCGAAAGCGCTCAGAGATTTTCTTTGTTATGTTTACCTACTGTTTTTTGTTACAAAAGGTATGAAGAATTGTACACATACAAATGTAACATAAAACAGTAGGTAAACTATAACAAAGAACCTCTGTCTACGCATTTTCAGAACGCATACTGACGGAGAAAAATCCAGGATTTTTCAATCGCGGATTTATCCTAGTCTATTACTTCGGACCTAAATAATTTATCTACATGATTGATATAGTTATGTACGTAAATTCTTAGTAATTTAAGTTGATTTGTTGTTAATTACATAAATAAATGATATAAAACATATCAAATTTATTGAATCAACACTGGCATGTAAATTTCCAACATACAGTAAAATTATATTGTCGTTGTACTTAGACGTATCAACGTCCTAATGATTTTATGCTATTCGGATATGGCATGCTTTATGCACTGAAGCGAAGCAATGGAATCCCTTGTAATCGAATCAAAATCCAACTTCTACAACAGGTTACGCGGGCGTCTCTTGTAGGGAGGCTAACGTCGCGTCTACCCCGGGCGACAACAAACCAAACCAACTTCACCTTCGCACTGTATATTCATTCCGTTATAAGTGTCGTAATTTCTAACTGTTTCATAATTTGTCTGCCTGTTACAGGTTTTAGTAAAATTCTGTTACTTCGGTAACATAAAAGTACCCCCATTTTCTGAACATTTCTAGGAGTGCACATAACGTGAGAGGAAACATCTACTTTCTTTTGCATATTCGTCTGCAGCGGATCGCAATATCCAAGAATCATGTGATCTGAAACAAAAAGTCATATTCTTAATTTTTTTAAACTGCATCGACTGATTTTTTGAGGTTATCGACTAGGAAAGGAGCGAGGAAACGCTATATTTTTATTACATTTCCGCGTGTTCAGCTGGTCAAAATAAATAAAAATAATGTAGCCTTAAACGAAAACCAATACATTTTTTTTAACTAGTGTTATCTTTATGAATATAAATGTAACCCACATAAAAAATTGAATTAAAACATCGCCACTAACAAATCGGATACAAAGGATTTTTCGCTACTCTAACCGTAAAATCCGATTTTACATCCTACTTTTAGTTGGTAAAATGAAATTTCACGAATCACGTGAAACATGAATCTGCGCTGTCACAAACATAACCCATATACGGACTAAGCCGCGAAATCGATTTTTACAGCTTTCAGTACCGAAAAATAATGTTGGACACCGCCGTAAGATTTTACGGATTAAAGTAGGCGGTAAAATCGAATTTCACGGTTACAGTACCGAAAAATACTATTGTATATGATCTGGGATTCGGGCTGAACCGTTTTGAAATGGTTTAAAAATGTATAGGGAGTAATTGAGGATTGATTTATATTAATTCGACGGTAAAACAGATTGCTAAAAACTGTAACAGATTAACCCGTTAAAGCTCAAGAGTCCATATAAGATTTTCTTGTTTTTGAACACGGAAAGAAATATGGTTAGTCTGTAGCACGATTGGTTAGATTCAAACTATCGTCATTTTACGAGATGCCGCACAGCTCGGCATAGTTGGGTCCTTGTTCTGTGGTTGGGTCCTAGCAACCCAAAACAGAGTTTTCATGTTATAGAACCTGACATTTCAAAAATCAAGCACTTCGAATTGGGTTCTTAGAGCCCAACTGCCGTTGAATTTGAAAATAACAAAAATTGAACTGTCAAAACCCGAATAATCAGAAGTCACAGGCTACTTATGCGTCTGTGCTGTAGGATAACCATATTTTTTCCCGTGAAAGATTACGTTAGTTATGAAAGCTTTGGATAATTTCAATGTAATTTAGTATCTAATGATTTCTAGGCCACTTTGCAATTATCCGAGGTCAAAATGGAGTTGCAGCCAACAGGAATTCCAATATGGCGTCAATATTGAAAAAAAAATGCAAAAGACGTATGGAGATTCGATTAAAACTACCCACGGAATACTTGAATTAAAAAAAATGTACTCTTTTGTGCCACTTCATTTTAACACCCCTAAAATGGCGTCCGCGATTAAAAATTATTTCCAAAAATTCCGGACGCTATAAATCGAAAACTGATGAGCTTCTAAAAAAAATAGTAACATAATGAAAAGTTCTTAGAATTCATCTAGAAATATAATGGAATCTTTTCAGACTTTTGAGATGGTATTTTGAGGAATTTTATACTTAAATTTTTCTTAAAACATTGACAAAAATTCAAATAATGGTGGTATATTCCGCGATAAATTCTAAGGAATTTATGTTTCTTAGCAATTTTCTCCAGAAGTAGATTCTTTTGTCGAAAAATATCAACTTTTGGGAAAAATGATAAGAACAAAAATTGCCTACAATTTATCGCGAAATACACTAGAATTTTTTGAAAATTTTGTTGAATATTTTCTTAATTTGTAAGAGAAATTTACGTATAAAAGTTTTAAAAATATGTATCATAAAAAAATCTGAATCTTAGTATTTTCATTATGATATGCGAGTTCAGCACATCAAAATACGTCAAAATAGTAGTTTTCGATACAAGTGCGTAAAAGTTTTTTCTACGAATGTGAGGGTTGTGGGCCGAGCTGAAAGCGACCATAGGAAAAAAGGTAGTGAAAAAAAGTATGCTCGTATCTGTTGTAATATCGTGGCATTTTTTCAATTCGAGTTAAAATGGATAATCCAAATTTTGATTGCCTATACTTGATTTTAGTTGAAAAACATGTTTTCATTCAAAATGCGTTAACTGCGCTAAAAATTTTTAACTCATCCAGTGGTCATTTCAATCGGAAAGCTATCAGGAATTCGTCATTTCATCAAACCTGATTTTAGAATCCATTCCAAAGGAGATATTGCGAATTAATTGACATATTTTAGGATTTTAGCATTTTTTAAGTGAAAATTATCAAAGTTTAACCCTCTTGCCCCGAGTCCCGATAAATTTCCCGGTAAATTCTAAATTTCAATTGTTGCTTTCATAAACGAGGATGAAGTTGACTTCTTACATATAGTTGCCAAAATAATTCCGGCATTTGAAGGCGTTTTAGGCCGGGATAATTCCGGCGCAAGAGGGTTAAAGTGGAATAACTTGGCCAAAAATTGATCTTTTTTATCAGACCGGATTTATTGCATTCGGAAATCATTCCAGAAAAGATTTCCGGATTCCAAATTAGTGTGGGATTTTTTAAAAAATGATTATCGGGAGAAAACAGAAATCGCTGTTTTTTCCGTAAGAAAACAATGTTACAGTAGGACCTCTCTTATTCTAATTAGTAAAGTTTTTCAAGATGGCGCCGACCTCTCTTATTCTAATTTCCCCTTACCCCCACTTACTTTGCTTGCGAGGTTGTGATTCGTGGACAATATTTTTCCTTGACTTTTCGTGTGATAGTGGGAGAAGACTTGTGGGGGAACGATTAGAATAAGAGAGGCTGGACAATTAGAATAAAAAAGGCAATTAGAATACGAGAGGTTCAAATAAGAGAGGTCCTACTGTAATTTGAAACCGTTTTTGGAGGTATAAGATATTATCGGATCGGATGCAGCTTGATGTCAGTTATTCTTGGTACCATTACAAAGCTTTTCCCACCCCAACGATTCCAATTCGATGATTTTTACAAAAATCGGCCCACCCAAAAGTACACCCACAAATAAGAATACAAATTTCCAAATTTTTGTTGGCATTTTTCAATATCGAAAACATTAAAATATGGAGTTGCATTGGAACTGTATAAAACTTTATTTAATAAAGTACTCTTGCAACCCAGTAAACGAAAAGGGATTAAGGGCTTTTATCTTTTTTTCTTTTATTGAACATTCGGAATTGGCAATTTTTCAATTCCTTTATAGGAATTCACGCGTGAGACATGTGAATTCCGTTGAATTCTGATACGCAACTTTTTATTCCGCGCATTTCCATTGAATTCCCTAACCTAACCTAAAATAATATGGATTCTTTGGAACTGTCGGGAATTAAAATTGTAATTTTTTATTCCGCGCAATTCCATTCAATTCCCTAACCTAACCTATAATGTTTACATCAATATTCTCAGGGATTCCTTGGAATTCGTGGGAATTGCAAATTTAACTTTTCTATTCCAGTGAATTCCATCCAATACCTTCAATAAAGGAATTCAACGGAATTCAAAATTCCAATCCCTTTTGCTGGGAAAAAAAACAAAACCTTATGGACTTTTGGACGTTAATGAGTTAAAAGATACAAAAAATGTAAATTGTACATAAAAACAAATTTAAAAATCGGAATTAAATTTCTCTTAGACACTTTGAACCGGGACCCTGATAGCCAGATTAAAGTTTCTCTCAAAATGATGTCATAATGCCAAAATTCATTACAGTGGTCCCCATCCTAAGTTATACTATCCAAAGTTATGTGTTCGTCCTAAGCTATACTTTCATCTCATCCAAAGTTATATTTGCCTCTTCCCCTCTATCCCCACCATATCGTTTCGCGCTTCGTGAAGCGTGATTCGAATTACAGGTTATGTTATATGTTTATATGTATAACAAGCATTGTTACAGTGGTGCGAAAAGAATTATTATCTTTAAAAATTTTAATTTTAAACTTTCAATATAATTCCAACTGAATATTTCGTTTAATAGAAAAATGGGGAAAAAGAAAATAGAATACACGGAGAGTCCAGAAGTTCGATTATTTGAACTTTTTCGGCGAATGTGAGCCTTTTCACCTCTGTTTCTCTCTGTCTTTTCTAAAATATACAAAGAATGTTAAATTATTAAATATTTAAAGAAAACGAAAATAAAAAGTCCTGTAAAAAGTTAGGTTATGCCGGTTTACTCGGCTTTTCGGGTTGGATGCGGTTGATGCAGTCGCTTGTTGTTGATTTTCGTCGTTTTCCATTGCTCCTTATCACAATGCTCCTAATCACAGTGCTTCTAATCACTCTTAATTATTGTTTGTGCAGTATGTAATGCCGATTTTCTCCAATTTCTTTTTACACACGTGTTCAGAATTTCAGATGGACACAATATTCGGCAAGGATCGTCAAACCTCGGAACGCTTCGCTGCACATGCACTCGCAACCACTGATATTGTATATATATCAGTGCTCGCAACGGACATAAACGAAAATATGAAAGTGGGGGTAGTGAGGGGATATAACTTAGGATAAACCTCCGCCATTTTGAAATAACGGACTGTATAACTTAGGATGGGGACCACTGTAGCTTGTTTTCAGCATACTAAGAGTAATGTGAGTGAGCTATTTGCCCTTAGAAATACGAAAACAGATTTCAACACGTTATGCTCTCATAATGCTGTAAAAATGCTGAAATTCCTTTGTACTTTTTTCATTGTTAGAGTATGTACGGAAGAGATACAAACAAATTTCAGCATTTTTACAGCATTATAAGAACATAACGTGTTGAAATCTGTTTTCGTGTTTCTAAAGGCAAATAACTCACTCACATTACTCTTAATATGCTGAAAACAAGTTAACGAATTTCGGCATTATGACATCATTTTGAAAAAAACTTTAATCTGGTTATCAGGGTACCTTCAATAAAGGGATTCTACGGAATTCAAAATTCCAATCCCTTTCCGTTTGCTGGGAAATAAAACAAAAACTTATGGACTTTTAGACGTTAATGAGTTAAAAGATACAGAAATATAAATTCTAGATAAAAACAAATTTAAAAATCGGAATTAAATTTCTTTCAGATACTTTGAACCGGTACACGTAAGGATTGTCAGAATTCAGCGATTTTTCTGAATTATACGTTAAATTTCAGGGAAATAGTTCAGAAATCGACAATAATTCTAAAGAATAACATTTAAATAAGTTTCTTTAGTTGTCATTTTTTTAATGATTAATTTTGTTACCTGTCGTGACGAAAAAACACTTTACGGAAACACAAAAAATGTTCTAGCAATTTCTTTGAGTTTTGCCGAACCCGCCATAAACTACAAAACAATTAGATTGACTGACATTGAATAGGGTAAAATGTATCAACTATTTATGCACATGTACATAATTTCTCGTTAACCTCCAAAAGGGAAATTCAATATGGCGTGCAAATGGTTCAAAGTTTGAAATGTAGATAAAGAAAATATTTTCACGAATCCATAAAATACCGCGAAAAAGTGTTTCCTGGACAAGTGTTACTTTCCCGCAATAACAATTGACCGAAATTCTATTAAATTCTTTTCAGAAATAACATTTTAAGATTTTAAACTTTTGAATTTCTTTTGTGCAGTGAAATTTCATGTTGTTCAAAGTCTTTGTTTATCCAAACCGTTTTTTCTAAATAAACACTTGATCTAATAAAAGTTTGAAGTTGTTTCGTTGTAACCAAATTTGGAATCCAGTCAAAGAAAATTGTAAGAAATTTTTATACTTTTTTTTTTAATTATTGAAAAAATGCAAGAAAACTTTCTGTTACAGGTCTGGACGTGATTGGAATAGAAGCAGATCGAACCTGGTGGAAAAGTTCCTACTCGCCTCCATTGTTCTTGGCTCAAGTATTCTTCGTCGGTGCAACCGAAAAATACAACTTTGGTCCCTATCCGCATCACGCTCTTCTCTTTTGTTACTTCAACAACGGCCCAGCATTTCTAGATTATCTGAAGAAATATCAAGGTAATTTTTTATTTGTAATCGGTCCAAACAAAGGAGAAGATCGCGTCACGAATCCCTTGCCCTTCGACGATCAGTTTAAAACACTCGGATGGCAATTGATCGATACGAAAAAAATGACAATTACAAAAGATTGTATAACTGCGTATATTAGATGTACAAATAACATTTAATATATAAAAATATAAATACATTTTTATCTATTTACATGCGCTACGAATAATCGTCAGACTCCAAACGCATCGTTGAACTCGTCTTCCGTAATTTTCTTCTTCTTAAATTTTTTTATCAACGCTATGTCTTTTGCAAGTTCGTCGATATCTTCCTGACTCGTTTGCTTTCGTTTCCTCTTAAACGAAACGCCAGGATTATTTTCTTCTCTTCGCTGTTTTTTTTCTTTACGTAATTTCTTTATTTCTTTACGTTCCAATTTGTTCTTTTTAGCTTCTGACCACGGTAGTGTATTTTTTTGTTTTCTTCTTTTCATTCCGGGCCAATTTCCTGTTTTTTTGTATTCCTTCAAGTTTTCGAGTCGTTTCTTCTCTCGCTGCGCATCAAGGTAAGCGATTGTATTAAAATCGATCTTAACCTCCTCAAACGCTGACACGTCTTGTCCCTTAATTTCTGGCATTAACGGCATTTTTAATAAACCGTAACTCATCGCTACTTTTCCCAAATTAAGATCCTTAAGATTGAGTATTAAACTGCACTCGTGTTTGGCATACGCTTGAATGTGCGACACAAACGCTCGGTTCGCTTTATCCATTAACAATCTATCCTTTAGCTGTATTTTTCTCATCGCTTCTGTACATTTAACAACATCTTCGTTAGATACCGGTAGCGTAATTTCGTCAAGTTCGACTTTTTGGTTTCGTTTTATAAAATCTACATAAGCATCTTCCGATTCCAACAACAGTAACAAAGCGTTGCCGTCATTACCGCTTCTTGCAGTTCTGCCACACCTGAATTTCATAAAATTATTAAAATTGTTCAAACAAAAAAGAATTTTGGAACTTACCGATGAACAAAACTGCTGACGGTTGACGGCGGATCGTATTGGATTACCCAATGTACTTCGGGAATGTCAATACCTCGCGCCATGACGTCGGTACAAACTAAAATTCCACTTTCGGTTTTTTGAAATTCCTCGAATACTTTCGATCTCTTATTCTTCATTTTCCCATGTAGCGCAAAAATTTTTGATTTAATTATACTGAAAAAAATAATCGTATGTAATATTTGTTTAACCCTTTAACGCCCGACTTTACGAACCCGGAATCAGTTTTTCAAAATTCAAAATTCAAAATTTGAAAAAATTTGTCCGCCATATTGGATTTGCCATTTTGAATTTTGAAAAACTGATTCCAGATTCGTAATCAGCGACCCCAAAAACCCCGAGTAACAAGTTTCAAACGAATCCGACCAATTTGAAAAAATTTGTCCGCCATATTGGATCCGCCATTTTGAATTTTGAAAAACTGATTCCAGATTCGTAATCAGCGACCCCAAAAACCCCCGAGTAACAACTTTCAAACGAATCCGACAAGTTTGAAAAATTTGTCCGCCATATTGCAGTTAGTTTTTCAAAATTCAAAATGGCGGATCCAATATGGCGGACAAATTTTTTCAAATTGGTCGGATTCGTTTGAAACTTGTTACTCGGGGGTTTTTGGGGTCGCTGATTACGAATCTGCAGTTAGTTTTTCAAGATTCAAAATGGCGGACAAATTTTTTCAAATTGGTCGGATTCGTTTGAAACTTGTTACTCGGGGGTTTTTGGGGTCGCTGATTACGAATCTGGAATCAGTTTTTCAAAATTCGTAATCAGCGACCCCAAAAACCCCCGAGTAGTCATTTTCATTAGCTTAACTTTATTCAATTTTTGATTTTCTGGTTTTTTTGTAAATCTTGCCATAAAATTTTTTTTTTTATTAGTGTAATGACTAAAAAAATGTTCATTTAACCCTTTAACGCCCGACTTTAGGAATCTGGAATCAGTTTTTCAAAATTCAAAATGGCCGATCCAATATGGCGGACTAATTTTTCAAACGAATCCGACCAATTTGAAAAAATTTTTATTTTGTAACAAAATGTTAATTTTGTATTGCAATATAAATTTTTTTCACAAAGTAAGATAAATTTGTAGGTGTTGGGTATTTGGAAACCGAAAATATTCCAATTTTTGTGAAAGTTATGAAGGTTTGAAGTCAAAAGTGGTTTCGATCGAAACCGCCGGGCGTTAAAGGGTTAATTTTGGAAAATTTGTACTTACGTTTTCATGGCACAACTGAAATAATCGACACAGGCGCAAGTGGAGAAAAAGACGATGTATTTTAAATCGGTTCCTTTGTTTTTTATGAACGAAATCATTGCAGCAAATTTTTGGTCTGTTTCGACGATTGTGTAATTGTTGGTTAGTGTTAAAGGCGTAGAGACGCTGGCCTTTTCTTTGACGGAAACTATTGCAGGGTTTCGTAAACCTGCTCGGATTAATTGTTGTAATTCTTTGGTTTGTGTGGCAGAAAATAATCCTGTTCTTCGTAATCGTGGTAAATAGCTTAGAATTGTGTTGATTGTTACAGAAAAACCAAGATCTAACAATCTGTCAGCTTCGTCCAAAACTAATAATTCCTAAATTATAAAATTGCATGAATTAAAAACTAATTTTTTTGTAATATTGTGAGAATTTACTTACAACGGACTTGACAGCTGCGGCCAAGTTTATTTGTTTACAATTTGTTAATAGATCTTCTAATCGTCCAGGTGTAGCAATTATAATGTTTGCGCCTTTCTTTAAACTTATAACATCTTCCGTTACGGTCGAACCACCGACTAATAGAATTTGTTTTAAACTGGGAATTTTAGGTAGAAATTGGGATAAAACTCTGCTGATTTGACCTGCTAATTCTCTCGTTGGAGAAATTATTATCGCTCCGATTTCAAATTTCTTCCATTTTTCTTCTCGTTTCTAATAATTGCATGACAATAAGTATTAAAAAATAGTAAATATATTACATGTTTTATTAATGTCAGTACCTGTAATATTTCTAACATCGGAATCAAAAATGCTAAAGTTTTTCCACTACCCGTCACAGCTTCAGCGGCTACATCCTTGGATTTTAGAAGTAACGGAATGCAGATAGTCTAAAAATATTTTTATTATGTTACTAAAATTTTAATTGTGATTAACTAACCTAAAAATAATATAATTTTGTGAAAAATCACTTTAAATTTCTTGACCGCTTTCTTGAAATTAATAAATTATTATTTTAAATTTACTCTTCGGTAATTACGGTCCTTGGACTTAATACCATGATAGAATGGTAATTAAAATATATTAATTAACCTAAAAATGCTTATTTTTAAAAAAAGAACTTACTTGAACTGCTGTCATATTGTGAAACTTCATTTCTTGAAGCGTTTTGAGGACAGGATCACTTAATTTCACGTCTAAATCTTTCCATTTTGTCGATTTCATTTTGAATAATTTTATTTGATAGTGGGTGTGTGCGGGAACCCAAGAAAAAACGTCAACAAATACACCACCGATCAAAACACGTGTTGTAAAACCAAAATCCAACAGAACTGCGGTGATTGGTTGGAATTTAAAGCATGAAACTTGTTCATACAAGATAACCAACCTAATAAAAATATCCCTAGAAATAAAACTAGAGTGACCGGGAGCGTTTAAAGGTATGTTCTCATGATAGTTCGATGACGCGGAAGGTTGCGCTTTTTTTTTTATTAACCCATTAACGCCTGAAATGGCATTTTTTATACTTCATTTTCAATCAACTATTTCGTAACAAAATCGAAGTTGAAAACAACTGAAAGGTACATATCCTATTGTTTTCAAGGTCGCTCTTTAAGATTCCGAGTCCAGAAATTTTTCAAAGAAATTTTCATTGTTGACGCCATTTTGAGGTCGTTAGAATGAGGTGGGGTATAAAAGTAACATTTTTTCTTAAAAATCAACTATTTTATGCATCATTATGCAAGGTTTCAATAAAATTATAATATTCTAATAGCTCGAAAAAAATGGATAGGAATAAAAAATTCCTAATTTTTTTTATTTTTTTTTTTAAATTCGGCCCCATATTGGAATTCCTTATCGCTGAAACTCATTTTTGAAGATTTCCTTAGAATTTCAGAAAATTTTGCATAATTTCGAATGTATCCTTAGAAAACTGAAGATTTCCTTAGAATTTCAAAAGATTTTGCATAATTTCGAATATTTCCCTGGAATTTTGAACAATTCTTGAGAAATTTGAAGATTTCAAAGATTTCTACATAATTTCAAATAATTCCTTAGGACATTGAAGATATCCTTGAAATTTCAAAGGATTTTGCATCTAATTTCGAATATATCTAGTTAGAATTTCTTAGAAATTTGAAAAATTCTTTAGAAATGTGAAGATTTTCTTACAATTTCAAAGATTTCTTAGAAATTTCAAATAATTCCTTAGGAAGTTTAAGATTTCCTTACAATTTCAAAGTTTCCATATAATTTCAAAAAATTCCTTAGTAAGTTGAAGATTTCTTTAGAATTCCTAGAAATTTGAAGATTTCAAAGATTTCTACATAATTTCAAATAATTCCTTAGGACATTGAAGATTTCGTTAGAATTTCAAAAAGATTTTGCATAATTTCGAATATTTTCTTAGAATTTTGAAATATTTTACATATTTCCAGATTCCCTTACAATTTTAAATAGTTCCTTAGAAACTTGATGATTTCTTTAGAATTTCTTAAAAATTTGAAGATTTCAAATATTTCTACATAATTTCAAATAATTCCTTAGAAAATTGAAGCTTTCCTTATAATTTCAAAAGATTTTGCATATAATTTAAAATATTTCTCTTGAATTTTGAAAAATTCTTTAGAAATTTGAAGATTTCTACATAATTTCAAACAATTCCTTAGGACATTAAAGATTTCCTTACAATTTCAAGATTTTGCATATAATTTCGAATAATTCCTTAGAAATTTGAAATTTGTTTACCAATTTCAAGATTCCTTAGAAAATTAAAGATTGCCTTCGAATATCTTAGAAATTTTAAGATTTCCTTACAATTTTAAAGATTTCTTCAAATAAGAAATTTCAAATAATTCCTTAGGAAGTTGAGAGGTCTAAGTATATTGCGGAACACCCCATTAAAAATTTCGGCGCAATATTGGAATTTCTGATGGCTGAAACTCAATTTTGACCTCGTAATCTTTAAGAGCGACCTCGAAAACAATCGGATGCGTACCTCTCAATTGTTTTCAACTTCGATTTTTATACTAAATACTCGATTGAAAATCAAGTATAAAAATTGTCATTTCAGGCGTTAATTACCTTAAATATTAAGTTACAATAATCAAACGAAACTTTCAACAAAACTTACCGATGAACCCAATGGAAATTCCTCGTGCCCAGAAACATGACGCAGAACTCTCCGGGTTTGTGCGGTGTCGCAGAGACATTACGTGGTATTTCATGCGGATAACAGATAATCGAAGGCCACCATCGATAATTCCCCAACTTCACCCAAACAATTTCGCCGTACAACGGCAACCGTCCAGTTTCGCAGTCTTCGCAAATGAAACCTCCTTCTGGAGCATCGATTCCTACATAAATTTGCCATTAAATATCTTTATCAATCTTCAAAACTAACTTAAAAAAACTGTTACAAACCTAGACAGGTTATGTGAAACGAAGTGGGACAAGTGTCGCAGCAGATCAAACTGCCTCCTTCGGTACATAGAAAACACCAAGTTGCATTCAGCGGTGGATGAGACGCTTTGTAATGTTTCGGGCAAATCAATTGACTTCCGGTCAAAATTACAGAACCTGCCGGGATGCACGAGACCGATGCATGATACGCCGAAGGGCACCGAACGCATCTCGCGGTCTTCTCGTTGGAGGTTCTCGAGTGCTGATTCTGCGGATTGTCGGAGCTGCAGGTATGGCAGGTGTGATACGGACAGGTCAGACGTCCACCTTGCCAGTGAGACTGGGGCCAGGTTTTCAGGCAGGTCATGTGATAATGTTTGTCGCATCCAATAACCGCACACTTTTGTCTCTCGCCTTCGCGTTCGTTGCACACAAAACATGCGGGTGCCACACCTGACAGACAGTCGATGCACTTGAAGTTTTCATCCTTTTCGTTCGTTTCCAGGTTCGGTATCTTTTTGACGTCGACCTCGTCCAAGTCACCTGCTTCGCTGGGCTCCGGACTGGATTCGCCAACGGATTGTAAGGTCGATTTTTCAGAATTTTTTGTAAATAAATTACAATTTTGAAAAAAATGTTGAAAAAAATGTCTCAAAATGTCATCAAAAAATTTTGAAAAATTTCCACCATATCGCTTGATGAATTTTAAGAACTTTTCATTCTAGGCATTTTTTTGTTTAAAGTTCGTAGTTTTTGAGTTAGAGCGTCCAGAAATGTCTCAAAGAAATTTTCATTGTTGACGCCATTTTGAGGTCGTTAGAATGATGTAGGGTATAAAAGTAAAATTTTTTCTTAAAATTCAACTATTTTATGCACCATTATGCAAGGTTTTAATAAAATTCCAACTTTCTAATAGCTCGACAAAAAATTGAGAGGAATAAAAAATTCCCAATTTCTTGGAAATTTTGTTAAAATTCGGCGCCATATTGGAATTCCTGATGGCTGAAACACAATTTTGACTTCGGAATCATGAAGAGCGACCTCGAAAACAATAGGATATGTACCTTTCAATTGTTTTCAACTTCGATTTTGATACGAAATACTTGATTGAAAATGAAGTATAAAGAATGCCGATGGGTTAAGTTAAGCTCGAGGCAAGCAAGATGGCGGACCAAATGTTAAGTTATATTTCATAACAATTTCAATAGTTTTACGACATCGTTTTCTGGTATTTTTGACAAATTTGTAAGCTACATTCATTAAATAACAGCTTCTTGAGCTGTCATGAAACAGAGGGCGCGATAGAGAAATGCGCCAGGGATTATAACCTAAAAAACGTAACTTGAAGGGATATACAGTATAAGGGGTTATAACTTAACCCATTAACGCCCAACGGCCACTTCTTGCGTCAATTTCAGTCTAGTATTTCGTATCAAAATCGAAGTTAACAAAAATTGAGAGGTACATATCCTACTATTTTCGAGGTCGCTCTTCAAGATTCCGAGGTCAAAATTGAGTTTCGGCCATTAGGAATTCTAATATGGCGCCTTATTTGAAAAAAATGTCAAAAAAATTGGGAAATATTTATTCTTACCAATTTTTTTCGAGCCCTTAGAATATTGGGATTCTATTGAAACTCTGAATAAAGGTGAATAAAATACTTCAATTTTAAGGAAAAATTTTACTTGTATACACTTCATCATTCTAACGACCTCAAAATGGCCGCAACAATGAAAATTTCTTTACAATTTTCTGGACGTTCTAACTCAAAACTACGAGCTTTATTTAAAAAATGATAAGAATGAAAAGTTCTTAGAATTTACCCAGAAATATCACGAAATTGGGGATTTTTTTTTAAATTTTTTTTCCCAATTGTAATTTGTTAACGAAAAATTTTGAAAAAAATTTACTGTATTCTATAATGAATTCTTAGAATTTGTTGTGCTTTGCAATTTTTTCCAAATGTTGACAGTTTTCGAGAAAAAAAAAATCTTAAGCCATAATATTTAAAATTCATTTTCTCAAAAACTATCAATTTTCGGAAAAAATACAAAGGAGAACAAACTCTTAGAATTCATGAGAGAATTTTTTCAGAATTTTTCGAAAAGGCGGTTAACGCACTGGACTACGAAGTCATAGGTCGTGAGTTCGATCCCCGTCTGGTGAACAATTTTTCGATTTCGTTTTCAAGCAGCAGCTCGCTGTTGGTAAGACGAGCCACGTTGTTTGTGTTTACGTTTCGAAAGTATTGTTTATCTGGCGGATATCGACTCATGACCGCTGCTGTACTTGGTATAGGTTTCTGCAGTCCTACATTTCATACACAAATGTGAAGTATGGCGCCATCTGTCTAAGTCGATCTGCAGCTCTCGCAAAATCATAGTAAATAATACGGCAACAATTGAGTAAAAAGGGCGATTCCGCATCACAAAGGCACTAGGGTGAAGTAATTTTGCAAAGATTTGCCGCTTAGAAGTAGAAAAAAACAAACCTGAAAATTTCACATGATGGGAATGTCATTAGGTCAAACGGAGATAATCGCGAGGCGTACAATTTTAAGGTGGATTTTCTCCTACTTCTAAGCGACAATTCTTTACAAAAATACTTCATGCCCTTGTGATGCGGAATCAATTTCTGCAAAGAAATTGCGAAAACGTTGTAAAGGAATAAATCTTAACAGTGCAAAGTTTTCTCGCCTTTTTAACCTCAGATGGTTCGAAGGCCCTTAAGGGTGATTACTGTTAGTTCAAAAAACGGGTTACAGCCCTCTCTCTTGCTGTCCAGTCGGGGCCGAATTACCTCTCATGCCCTCATAATTGCTCGCCTGTCGTTCCTGCTCCCTCTTCCCCTTCTCTATGTATAAATCAGTTAATAAAATATATGTGCGCATGCGGGAGTGCGCCTTTCTTCTTACGGTGCACCTGGAAGGGGGAACCTGGACAACAATTACCGAGTAATTTGGGAATACAATTACGGATGGAATTAGGAAGACAACAATTGAGTGCCCGGATGCAAAAACGCTTTAGCCGCTCGGTCTGACTCATCGTAAGTAGTAACAGCAAGTTTTTTGCATTTATTTTGTTTTGCTGGATAGATATAGCAATGTGCCGCCACTGACAAAGTTGTAGGTATTGAAAATATCTTTAATTTGTGCCATCACTCGTTCCGATTCGATGAAAATTATGCCCAGGGGAGCTTCGGATGTCACTTTTTTCGCCAGCTGACGGTCGCCACAGCTCGCCGGTGGAACGTATAGGACAAATGCGATTTTCGACACGTTTTTCCTGGACACAATTTTCATCTAATCGGAATGAGTGCCTGCTCAAATTAAAGATATCTTCAATACCTACAACTTTGACACTGGCGGCACAAAACGAGATAAATGCAAAAAACTGCCAAACTGGCTGTTACTACTTACGATGAGTCAGACGAGAGCGACTATGGCGTTGTTACATCGGGGCACTCAATTATGGAGTGAAATAATTACGGAGGGAGGAATGTGTTCCCGATTTTTTGGCACCAAAAAAAAGCATTTATTTTATATTGTTGGAGCGGAATGACGATCCTATACTATTGCCGATGAGGTTGCTGACATTCAGTAAATACTAGCAACCAATAACGCATTTAATAAACTTAGTAATGATATTGTGTGCTTAAGAAAGTTACGACCTTTGAATTTGGTGTATCCAGCTTCCAAAAGAAAACAGTATATGTGAAGCAGGAGGCTCGTTCTGAAATTAAAAAAATAGAAGAAGTCATTATTCTTCAAGAATAAATGAATCGCGTAATAGGGAATTATTTTCTTTCGATAATCTTTCAGGCGCTAGTGCCCTGATTCTTATGGGATATTCTGCAAAAATTAAAAATGATATTGACCAACGAATTAATAATCTGGTAATTTATAAAATGCCTGATAACAGAGAATTGGTAGAAGACGTTATCCCATGAGTGATCTCATAAAGAAAGTTGAATTAGCTCCTCTAAAGGGTAAGCGATTCGATGTTTAAGAAAGTAGGACAAAATAAACCAATTTTAGTCATACAGTGCGCAGATAACGGGAAAACCAACAAGTGGACAGCTAATGATTTTACATTTTCTTACCAAAATGTGAACGGGTTAAGGACCAAAATGGATATTGTTACCAGTAATCTGAGGCATTTAGTGCCCCGACATACTCCAGTGAACCGAAACTTACCTGAGTTATAATGTGTTTCAACACTACAGAAAGTCTGTTTGTGGTGTTAGTGGGTAGGGAGGAGGGTTTGCGGATAATTTACCGCGCACAATTTGCCGATGGACTATTTACCGCCGGACAATTTACCGTCCACAATTTACCGCCGGAGAGTTTACTGTTCACAAATTGTACAAAAATTGTCTAGTAAATAAATAGGCAAAAAATGTCTAGAAAATGCTCGAAAAATGTATATTTCTTATACATTACATAAGAATATTGTACAATAAATGTCTAATACATTAGATACATACATTGGTCAGATTTACTTGCCAAATTTATGCCATCTATGGCTAATCGGGCAAGGCTTAGTCATCATCCCATACAGGAAGATACAAACAAGTAACCAATCACAAATACTACACATAATCGACACCGACAACAGTTAGTCGGCGGCCTGTGCCGTAGCAGGCGCATCTCAAACATTATCTTATTTTCATTGAAGACAATATTCACGAAGCGTCGACCACGGAAAAACCATTCACGGTGTCGATAACTACCGACTGATGTCGGTAGCAGTCCCAAATTCGTACCTTCGCCCAGCAAGGTTCCCTGAATTATCCGCAATGGAAATAATCAGAAAAAGTTGCCAGACGGGGATTCGAACTTATGACCTAAGGAACGTTCAGTTTACGAGGCGAGCATGCTAACCACTTAACCATCGCGTTCCCCTCATAATAAATGTTTTTAACATAAATGTCTAATAAATGGCTGGATTTCTACCGGGGAAGGCTCAGCAACAATCATAAACTTCACTCCCGTCAATAGAACAATCGAGTTTAAATTTCAGGGGTACTCTTTTCTGGCCCAAGACACACGAAAAGTTAAAGAAGCGTCACGGCTTGAAAGGTTACTAGGTACTCTTTTTTCTCCCCATCTACACAGACCTCCCCAACCCCATTCGTGTATATCCCGGATGCCTACTGGGGGGGGGGGGGGGGGGCAGACTCTCCCCCTAAAAACTAACCTAACCCAACCACTGCAAACCCTGTTTGCAGCTTCGTTTTTGCATGATTTTAGGAGTTTGTCCCTAGTCCTTCAACTATAATTGGGAATATTGGTAAATTGTTCGGCGGCAAATTGTGGTCGGTAAATTGTCCAACCCAAATTGTCCGTCGGCAAATTGTGCACGGTAAATTAGTGTGGCGGAGAGCGTGTTACAACGAACACGAGTTATTTCTATTTGATGATTATAATTTATCGTCGGCAATTAGGAATATTCCGCAGACAGAATTTAGCTGCAACCTATATGCAAACATATTCCATCATCGGATTTTCTTGCTCCTGAAGACGTTTATCACTCTGCAATATTTTGTAAGTTGGAAAAACAAGTTTGTGATCCCTTACGATTTTAGTATGTTAAGTGAGACTTTCGAAATTCTAATTATGATGCAATTAGTGTACCTTTATCCGGTTTAGATTCTACTATCTAATAAGTCTTTAACCAATATCACTTTTGTTGTTATAATGAAATTTATTCAGTATTAAATTATATCGTTGTAGCACCTTAGTACATCCTATAAAGATAATTTTTCGTTTTTTCCCTAATATCAATAGTAATCCCGGAAAAGAAGGATAATTATAGGGATAATCCACTTGGCGTTTCAGCTTGCAAATTGGTGTTGTGAATAGGACATTTATGTCAATGGCGGTAAGTAAAGGGATTCGAATTTGATAAGCGTTTTTCTCATATCTCGATGATAGATATCTTACAACCGAATGGAAATCCACCTTTTCAATGGCAACCGTTGAAATGTAGTATAACACTGTTACCACCGTTGCTACTGCGCCTGGCGACGACAAACGTAACTGCACTATGCAAAGAAGTATGAGACTTGTCTGTTGTACCTAACCTAACAGCCTACCTGATTTAGAATTATTTGGAAGTGGCTAATAGACGTAGTTGTTCAGCCTTTTTTGAACATTCCGTAGATGATGTAGATTACTTTATAAGTAAATGAGTAATTCCGGGAATTTGTACACGGAGAGAAGTTTGTTGTGCACCATGGTATGGCATCATCCTTTTGTTTTGCGGGTTTTTATCCTTTAAAAGCCCAGATAATGATTAAAAAGCACGAAATCCCGCTGTTGCAGGATGCTCCCATGTTTTTAGAATGTAACTCCATGCTCTTAGCGAATAGGAAATTCTATGAAACAAAAACATCACGATTAGCGTGATTGAAATTCTTCGAATTTCTCTCCATGAAGGTATTAGGTAATATAGCTAAAGCTTGCTGGTGACAATAGACGGAATCGCAATAAATAACAACTCACCGGTTTTTTCAACCACAACTAAAACTATTTTTCAACATTTTCCCTGTTCCCAAAAATCGCCGTTCATAAAAGTTTTTCACATTTCACCTAATTCAAATATACCATTCGGTTGTGCAATGGCATGGGCAAAAAACATTTTTCCCCCTGTGCGGAGTCCAAGTTCCGCATTCGACACTAGAATCAACGTTTCCGTAATCCTTTCAACAGACTACTCACAAGGTTCTTCAGTCGCTGTAATCCAGTAACAGAAGAATTTTCAAGTTTAACATATCAATAGAGTAAGTAAATTATTTGAGCATGCATGCTCGCACTTATACTGCAACCATAATACGATATTATAGCAATCACAATAGCCGATTTTCAAATATTGCTACTCGGCATAATTTGTATTACAAATCCCTTTAACAAAGAATATACGTTTAGTCGTCCTTAAAAATAAGCCACATTACTTATGCAGTGTTCTTGTATCGGAAAATCAACATAGTCGAGGAAACGAAGTACTAAAAACGGTCCAACCTCGGAGAATTTGCGCAGTAAGACGGATCGGAATGGGGTTTTTTACATTCGATTCGTGAAACTGTTTATAAAATTTGTGAACTAAACTGATTAGAGGCAAATGCGAAATTGCATTTGTGCATTCAAAAAATGCATTTTATAATTGCATTTAAAATAGCCAATAATTAAAAATTTTGTTACTGCGTAGATATTGATAGAAAGTCTTCTCGCCTCCTGGAGTTTCATGACAATTTTTAACCTTTAGACTGCCGGAAAATCTAAATATAGACGTTAATAAGTTATTCAATAAATTCGCATGAAACTTGTTACTCGGTGATTTTTGGGGCCGCTGATAACGAATCTGTCATTAGTATTTGAAAAGTGAAAAAAAATTTATATTACTAACTTTTAGTATTTATTGTAAAAGGATGAAATTATATATTGGAATTATGGCCAGATCTGAGATTATCTAGCGAATCAATGTTGTACTTCTGCCATCTAGATAACTACCGTTACATCATTCTATCCACTTTCAGTAAATACTAAATTTTGGTAATATGAAACTAATGACAGATTCATCATCAGTGATTCTCAAGCAAATTCAATTAATTTTTAGAATTTCGACTGCCATTTTGGATTCGACATTTTGATTTCTGAAATTTATCGATACCAGATTTGTAATTAGCGACCCCAAAAACCCCCCCAGCGACAAGACTCAAAACTATTTCGTTGCATTTTTACACAAGAAAACAGTTTTTTATTTTTTTAACCATTAACTGCCGGAAATTCTATATATATATATATATATATACAGGGTAATCGAAAAGTATCGGACCCCCCTAATATCTTCAGTTAGAATGCACTTAGGAGAAAATGTCCAATAGCAAAGTTGTATGGTTTCAAGCGGGGAGTAAGATGATGACCTTGACTTTGACCTTGACCATGTCCTTCAAGGTCATTTCAAGGTCAATCTTATTTTTTTAAATAGAACCCCCCTACATTTGATTGCATATTCTTATAGCTTATCTCGAGAGTTTTCCAAAACACTATAATAAAATATTTTTTTATTAAGTACTTCTAAAGGGTTCCCTGTCCACTCAGAAGCGCTTAGCCAACGACGACGATGACGACAACTGGAAATTCTAGCCTGCTCTCTCGATCGACTTTTTATAACGAATACACGAGTAGTTTCTGAGATCCTTCCCAGTCGGAAGCTAAATTCAGTCTGAGGCCTTAGTAACCACCAATGACCAAACATAGAATTTTCCCGTCGTCAAGGAACACGAACCGTCATTTTCCTTTAGAAACAAATCAAGAAGTCGATGATAACTGAATCCCGGATTACGATAACGATTTTAAATTATTCGAGTTTTCGAATTATTTGAACTTTGCCTTTTCGCACGGCTGCGGCCGATTTATACATAGTTACCCCATTCGGTGCGCAATGGTGTAGGAAAACCGCAGAAAACCTACACCTAGTACCCTTCGCCAATGATTACAAACATTTTGTCGATAATGTATTTACGTTTGCGACAATTATTATAATCGAATTAGATATCAACAGTTGCTTTTTTTTCATTTTTTAACCTATTTTGACACTATCAGTTGATTTTCTTTGTATTTTTAAATAAAATGAAATGTAAATAGACATCAATTAAATTGCATTTTTCTACATTTCTGATTAACGAGTTTTAACTCAATATATTAAAAACTGACAAGAAACTCCAGGAAATGAGGTAGGTATCGACCGCCCTGGGCACCAGGTACCGCAGAATCGTGTTCAGACACGATAGAATCGTGTTCAGCGACCCCGAAAACCCCCGGATAGAGAAATTGAACTTTTTTCTATCAATATTTACGCAGTAACAAAATTTTTAATTATTGGCTATTTTAAATGCAATTCTAATAGTATTTTTCGATACTAGTGCGTAAAATACGATTTTACGCACCGGTTTTAACATGCGATTAGATAGGCCGGTGCGTAAAATAGAATTCTTACGCAAGCGTGTCGAACGATATTTTTCGATATACTATGCGTAAAATTTGTGCGCCGTTTTTTGTGGGTCAAATATGATGTTACGCACTAAAAACGGTGCGTAAAATCAAATTTTACGCATAGTATATCGAAAAATGTATTTTTTTACATACTATGCGTAAAATTTGATTTTATGGGTACATTATTCAACAAGGGAGGTAAAATAACATGAAGTCTGGGGCATTCTTTTTTACTTTCCAAGGGAAGTATACGATTTGTCTTTATGGCCGAGAAAATAAGCGGCATCTTTCCTCCCGCTTCAGGAAAGTTGCTGCTTTCCTCTCGGTGTGAAGAAAAACACCGTTCGACACACGGGGGTAAGAATTCGATTTTACGCCCTTGTATAGAAAAATACTATTTTAATGCATAAATGCAATTTCGCAACAGTCTCACGAATCGAATGCAAAAAACCCCATTCCGGTCTCACTACGCAAATTTTTGGAAGTTCAGTGCTTCGTTTCCTCGACGAACAGGGCAAAACAACAAATAATCAAGTTGCGCGAAATGGATATCTTATCTCACATTTGTTTTATAACATTTTTAAGGTTGACAGTACTGGAGTTAAAAAATCATTAATGTTTACCAATCCGTCATTTCGGACACCAAATTGAATTCCATACATCGAAATTAATTTTTACAGGCCCGTAATTGCACGATTTGAGAAGGTTTTATGTAAAAAGAAAAGATGTGTTGAGGTATTTTTCTTCATTTTTACATGTTGCGGTTGAATTGTAGGGTATTTTGAGGTTACGTAACAAACCAGACGTGCTGGGTCGGTAAGGTAAGAATTTACACTAAAAACTGTAAATAAAAAATTACTGATGCTATTTTTCAAAATTGGAGCTCTATAAGGGCAATTCTAATTAATATAGACGATATCTTTGAAAATAACAAGGAAATTAACTGAGAAGTGACCGAGAATTTTCGGAAATAAGTGATTTTTATTTATTTCCGAAAATTCTTTGTCAGTTCTCAATTGAAGTCTTTGGTATTTTCTAGAAAACCTTTAATTTATAAAAATAAAGGCTCTCTATTCGTCCACCTCCACGCGGTGAGAGCCGGGAAACGTATACGACGGCTGACGGACGATTTCAAATCACATCCCGTTTATAAATTTGAGATACGCCAGGTTCCTCAAGAACTTACATACACCCACTTTTGCGAATTAGATATCGGTAATTTAAGAATTACCCTATTGATGTCCGCCATTGTAAATCAGCCATTTTGGTTTTTGTATTCTGACTTCAGATTCGCAATCAGCGACCTCGAAAACTTATATACATCGATTTTTGTGAAATTCCGATTGTCGGTGTATCAGTTAGCTTCTTTATGTCCGCCATTTTGAGTCAGCCATTTTGTATTTTGTAATTCTGACATCAAATTCATATTCAGCGACCCCAAAAACATACGGAAACCAACAGTCGTTTATATCGAACGTTCGGAAGATTGATTTGTCCAACTGGTTTTTTGAAAAACAATATTCCTATGTTTGAATCGCCATATTGGATCAGCTGTTTAAAATTTTGCAATTCTGACTTCGGATTCGTGATCAGCGACCCTTAAAACCATAGGGTACATAGTTTCCAGAAAGAAAAAGTTTGATACTAACGGTTACAATGTCGTGTATCCAAAATCTCACCACTGGTTGCCGTATGCGCTAATGGGTTAAATAGACTTCGAATTGGAATTCAGCCCCCCAAATAACACATTACAGTAGTCCCCATCCTAAGTTATATCGTCGGTTCTTTCAAAATGGGGGACGATTCTCCAAAGTTATAGCCCCTCACTATCCCCACTCCCGTATCTTTGTTTATATCCATGCAATGGGTGCTTCTGTGTGCGAGTGTCGCGAAGCGAGTGTGGCTCAACAAAACAATGTGGTGGGGGAGGAGAGGAAGAAACTGGTATAACTTTGGAGAAGGCCAATCTATAATTTAGGATAGACATATAATTTTGGATGGTATAACTTAGGGTGGGGACTACTGTATAGGCATAGTCTGACCGCTATGTCCAGACTTTCATTTTTGGGGGGCTGTGTTTTTTGAACGGAGGCCGAATTTGGAAAATTAGATTCAGCCATTTTTAATAATTGCTTTAGAATACTATTTTAACTGCTTACAACATTAGAACCTCGTTAAACTTAAAGTCTTTGTCGTCTTTGTCTACTGTAACGGGTTAGTACCTTTATTACATTTAGAAGTTTTATAAATAGTTACTATGAATACTTAAAAATGTTTTGGATTCCCTGGAATTCGTAGTATTTTTCGTTGTTTTTTATTGCCTTCGCTTTAAGAAATGAAGTTGTAATCACAATTATGTAGTAACCATTTTCTTTGAAAAATTAATATTTTAAGATATATCCATCTTGATTTTAGAAATCTTGAATTAGTTGTAGTAAATCTTCTTTTCCGTTTTTTGAGATTTTGTAAGTGAAAAAGATTTTTCTTACAAAATTATTTTTGGATAACGGAAATCTTGGGAACAGGGTAAAATTAAAAAAAAAAGAACAGGAAAAGTTTACGTTTCCACCGAAATTTGGTCCTCTTCAGAATATATTTAGTGTAACATTATATATAATAAGGTAAACAAATATAAAATGGTACAAATTATATGGAAAAATGGTACAAAAGTTTTTTATGAAAAAATAAATAAAATGAAAAATTAATTCGTGCAATAAAGTCAAAATAATACAAAGAAAAGAAAGGAACCAAAGACGGAATAAATAAAATATAGTTTTTTTTTTTTTAAATATTATATAATATAGAAATGTTAAAACAGGTAGTTTAAAAGAAAAATCATTAAGATTAAAAAATTATTTATAAAGTAAAATTTCCAAAAATGCCTAAAAAATTTGTTTAAATATTAAAAATCTTCAATTAGTATCTTATAATACCAACTTATAATAATAATGCTAAATAAGTCTTAACCCTTTGCGGCATAGTGGTTCCGATCGGGACCACCTTTTTCCAAACAATTTTTTATGAATGTGGGTGATTTTTTGAATTTTGGCAGGCCATCTCGGATCCACCATTTTGAATTTTCAAAATCTGACTTCAAATTCGTAACGGATAAACTTCCGAAAGCCACACACCTCCAATTTTTTCGAAAATACGTATACTTACTTAATTTGATACGCTGATTACGAATTTCGTAATGAAAATTGCCGACAAGGTCATCTTCAAGGTCAAAATGAGAAAAAAACGTGTTTTTTTTGCATTTCTTCGCATTTATTTCCGAAAATACAAATCAGACCGAAAAAAGTTTCAAACAAAAGAGTTTCAAAGAGAATCAAATTCTCTACAAAAAAAGTTGTTTTTTTTCGAAATATCAAAAATAATGCCATAATCGGATGAGGAACATGACAATAATCTAGTTAACATTCCCTGCCCAATGTAGTTAGGCTTGTCGCCACTAGATGAAATTGAGGTGTGTGAGTAGGTAGGACGATTCAGACTGCTGAAACCAATGTAGAGCGGCACTTTGACAGGATCAGGGCAATTTTTGCCCTTTTTTATACTAACTTTTATACCCCCCCCCCCTTCCCGTTCAGATTTATGATTATTTACGGTTACCTCCTACAGTTTAAAAAGCAATGCTTAAATCTAGGGAGTGCCTACGTTCTGGGGGGATCCGCCCCCAGACCCCTCTTTTTTTACTACCTTAACCTCCAACCATCAGATACAAAAGGAACACGTTGACCAAATTATTCTCATGTTCCTCCTTCGATTACGGCGTTACCTTTGATGTTTCAATAAAAATGCATATAACCTTTTTTGCAGAGAATTTGATTCTCTTTGAATCTTTTTTTTTTTTGGAAACTTTTTTTCCGTCTGATTTGTATTTTCGGAAATAAATGCGAAAAAATGCAACAAGACGCGTTTTTTTTTTCATTTTGACCTAGAAGATGACTTTGTCGGCAATTTTCACTATGAAATTCGTAATCAGCGCATCCGATTACGTAAGTATACGTAGTTTCAAATAAATTGGAGGTGTGTGGCTTTCGGAAGTACACCCTAAAAACCTCCGAGTAACAAACCTTATGGAAAGTGGCCCTCGGTTAAATTTGTTCAAACTGATGTATGTTATAGCTTTTGATGTTCCGATGAAAAGTCCCCATTGCCACAAGGCCTGAAAATGAATAGTTTTTTCTGTACGTGCATCCAAATTACTAGTATTTTGCTATAAAAAATAACTATTTTTGCTATATGTAGCTCGATTTGTGTTTATCGCGTAAGGGCTCATTTTAAAGCTTTTTTCAAGCCCTGTCATTCGTCTTTATGACATTTTGGCCTACAATGAAGATTTCTTTAGTTATAACGGCATAAACGGGAAAAAATTCTAATTTTTGAGATTTTCCGCTTTTAATTCATTTCACTAAGTAGTTAACGTAATATCACCAAAAAAGTTGTAGAGCTCAAAAAGATTAACAAATTGGCCCCTTATATGTTCCGTTTTGATAAAAACTGAGCCCGTGAAGTGCGTCCTAATGTCGTGGAATCAGCAATAAATGCGCATCACCGTTACAAAACCCGATTTTCGTGAATTCTCTCACATTAACGGATTCCTTATGGGCTTAATTTTTATCAAAACGTAATGTATAAGACTCCATTTTTTTCGTCTTCAATTTCTATAACTTTTACCAGTGTGATATTACGCTAACTACTTTACGACACGTTACGCGAAATGAGCTAAAAGCGGAAAACCGCAAAAATCGGGATATTCCCCCTTTATGCCGTTATAACTAAAGACATTTTCATCGTAGGTCAAAATATCACTTAGACGAATTGCAGGGCTTGAAAAAAGCTTTAAAACGAGCCCTCACTCGATGGCATATCTTTAAAAGGAACTGAGTCATAGCCAAAATAGCGATTTTTTTATATCAAAATATTAGTACTTTGGATACGTGTGCAGAAAATACTATTCATTTTCAAGCCTTGTGGCCAGGGAGACTTTTCATTGGAACATCAAGAACTATAACATACATCAGTTTCAGAGAATTTAACCGAGGGCCACTTTCCATAAGGTTTGTGCGGGGGTTCTTTCAAGCGAATCGGATTAATTTTGAAAAATTCGTCCGCCATTTAAAATTTTCAAAATCTGACTTCAAATTCGTAATCAGCGGCCCCAAAAACCCACGAGTAACAAATTTCAGCTATTTTCCATGTAAAGAAAAATGTACAGTAGCCCTTCCCTTACTCTAATGTCTTCCCTTATTCTAATATTTCCCCTCACGCGTTCTTCCCACTGCCATGCGTGGACGTATGGATTTTCTATAAATACAAATAACGGCGCATGCGCAACAAAAGAAATAGACAAAAGTCTAAGTAGCGGGGACGAGGAGAAAATTAGAATAAGAGAAGAAGGCCGTCATCTTGCCTGACTGGACAAATTAGAATAAGGGAAGGACTATACTGCATGTCGCAAAGGGTTGATTTATAAAACTGAGAGTCGCTCATTCGTATCCGCCATATCTTGCACGCTGAATCTGTATACCGGTGATTATAACTAGCAACCGCGAATTCCCTAGATCTATATTGTCGCTTCATGAAAATAAGGCTTAAAGATTGTAGCTTTGACATTAGTTTCCATGAATTTTTTTCTATGGCGCCAAAAGTGCGGCTGCTCGGCTTTAAAGACCATATCGCGTCACCGGCCGCTACACAAACGTCGCGACCAATAAAACAAACGCATTTCTCCGACGATACACGCACACAACTCGAGATACATTTCTTCGAACAATTCGTATTAAATTTCCAAATAATAATGCCGGAACGTTGCAATGCCGTTTATTCTCTAAAATGAACACGGTCTCCGATCGCGAAATCAAATATATCACAGGTTATCGTAGAACGTTCGCAACAAAATCGTCGTATTTCCATCTTTCAAAGTGTAACATTGCAGCATGTCGCAGATTCATAGTAGACGTTATTATACACGGACGTAAAGAAAATCGCGGGAAATAAGACGCCGTCTTCTCCTAACAATCTTTTCAACGCACCAAAGTTCTTGTAGAATTTCAAAAGTATTCAATGTTGAAAATTTTGTGAACACTTTGATAGATTTCGATTATACGTGTTGGAAACGGTCAGTGTAATTAGGATTGAGAAACCGCTGCAAGAAAATGAGTAGTCCGTCACACATTCAGGAAGACGATGAGCTGCGTCAGCCAAAATCTCCGCTGGACGAAGAAACCGACAAACCTAAAATGGATAGCATCGAAAGTCCTCCGGCTAAGAGTACACCAAAGTCTCGACAAAGTACGACTAGATCGGGTAGGACCATCAAGATCAAGTCACCTGCGGATGCCATGGCAGATTTGAAGGTAAAATTCTTACAAATTGTTTCCGAAGAAACGTTTCGTAACGGTTTTTGTTATCTATTAAATATCGAAGGTATTTTATTAGTTGTAATGACATTTTTGTTACACTTTACTATTAACGGTTTTCAATTCGTTAAGACAGAATTACCATAACCAAAAATATTATGTAAGGCACTAGTTTATAAAATTCTATTTCTTTTGAATACACAAAAAATTGCAGGAATTTGAAAAACTTTTGTCGTAACCTTTCGACGCTTTATTTTGATCGTTAATTGTTTATATTACAACATATTTACATTTTCGTCAATATTTGTTATTTTACGATTGAATACATTCAAAATGGCGCTAACTTCTCTCTCCTTTGTAGTCGAGTAAGAATTCCTCGCTTCGTTTAACGAAACATTTCCTAATTTTTGTATTATTGTAAAAAACTTTCAGAAAACACCAAAGATTAATAAGGACGAGAGTGTAGGAAGTTGTGATTTAGAAAGAACGTTGGAAAGTGCAAACGATAGTGAATTAAGTGTAGATAATGTAAATAATAGTTTTATTAACGAAATGGACGCTGCGAAGCACGAGGATAAGACAGCCATAGTGGAAGTACCACGTTTGGTCTGTCCGTGGGTTTTGGGTCAGATGGTATGGTCGAGAATCGGAAATTTTCCATTCTGGCCGAGCGTAATAACGTTGGATCCCGACAAGATGGTGTATTATATCGGACGAGGTATGAAAAAAAGTCAAATCGTAAATATTATCATTGTACGAAAGGTTATGGAAGGTTACGATTGTTATTGTTTATCGAATTAGGATCTGGACGATTGGTAAGCGTTCACGTTCGCTACTGCGCAGACCGAGGTCGACACAGTTGGGTACCGACGAACAACATAATGCCGTTCTGCGGCCTGGAAGAATTTAAGAAACGAGCCGATTCCATAACGCCCGACATGAAGAAGAAAGAGGCGAAATTCGCGGCAGCTTTCTTCATCAAATCGAATCTGAAACTGAAATGGGACGAAGCGGTGGCGGAAGCGATGAGTCTGATGAGAGAACCCATCGAGAAAAGAGTCGAGCGTTTTCAGCCGGAAAAGCAGAACGGTAAAGAAAATAAAACACCGAAGGCTGAAAATTTGGACGACGCAGCGATGAAGAAAAGAAAACGGAAATCTCAGGGCGGTGAGACTTCGCCGAAGAAAATCAAACAAGAGGTTAGTTTTTTACTTTGACCCATTTCGTCCTGAAATGCCCTAAATTTGGATTTCTTTTCGTAAGGGGTTTTCTCAGGGAGAAAGTCACTCAATCGTTTTGATATAACTACATCTATTGTATTTTTTCTCGAACTTTCTAAATCCGGTTTCAGATTGATCATATCTGCCGCCATTTTGTTACTATGGCGGTTTAAACATAAAAAAATTGTGAATTTTGAAAAAATTTGGTCAAATAATGGTATTTTTGAACAGGAAACCGTGTTCGGAATAAGCTAAGTCTCTGTATCTGGTGGAGTAATTAGTTAAACTAAAAGATAGGATGGTTATTAATTCACCATTTAAAATGGCGGTTCTCAATCAAAATTTTATTGAAAATTTTCTGGACGATCTAAAAAGCTTTTTAAAAAAAATGTTGAAAATGAAAAGTTCTTAGAATTCATTGAGAAATATAATGGAATTTTTTCAGATTTGTTAAATGAAGTTTTGAGAAATTTTTTTTCAACATTTTTTTCAAAATTGTAATTTATTGCATTCTCTGATAAATTCTGAGAGTTTTTTGTTCTTTGCAATTCTTTCCAAAAGTTGATAGTTTTTGAAAAAGAAAAAGATTTTTTAGAAATTTCAAATAATTCCTTCGGAAGTTGAAGATTTCTTTAGAATTTCTTAACAATTTGAAGATTTCAAAGATTTCTACATAATTTCAAATAATTTCTTAGAAAATTGATGATTTCCTTAGAATTTCAAAAGATTTTGCATATAATTTAGAATATTTCCTTATAATTTCTTAGAAATTTGAGGATTTCTACATAATTTCAAATAATTCCTTAGGACATTGAAGATTTCCTTAGAATTTCAAAGGATTTTGCATATAATTTCAAATATTTCCTTATAATTTCTTAGAAATTTGAAATTTTTTAAGAAATGTGAAGATTTCCTTACAATTTCAAAGATTTCTTAGACATTTCAAATAATTCCTATGGAAGTTGAAGATTTCTTTAAAATTTCTTAACAATTTGAAAATTTTTATATACTTTCGAATAATTCCTTAGGAAGTTAAAGATTTCTTTACAATTTCAAAGTTTCCATATAATTTCAGACACTTCCTTAAGAGGTTGAAGATTTCAAAGATTTCTACATAATTTCAAATAATTCCTTAGGACATTGAAGATTTCATTAGAATTTCAAAAGAATTTGCATAATTTCGAATATTTCCTTAGAATTTTGAAATTTTTATAAATTTCCAGATTCCCTTACAATTTCAAATAGTTCCTTAGAAATTTGATGATTTCTTCAGAATTTCTTAAAAATTTGACGATTTCAAAGATTTCTACATAATTTCAAATAATTCCTTAGGACATGGAAGATTTCATTAGAATTTCAAAAGATTTTGCATATAATTCAGAATATTTCCTTTGAATTTTGAAATTTTTTACAAATTTCCAGATTCCCTTACAATTTTAAATAGTTCCTTAGAAACTTGATGATTTCTTTAGAATTTCTTAAAAATTTGAAGATTTCAAAGATTTCTACATAATTTCAAATAATTCCTTAGAAAATTGAAGATTTCCTTACAATTTCAAAAGATTTTGCATATAATTTAGAATATTTCCCTTGAATTTTGAAAAATTCTTTAGAAATTTGAAGTTTACAAAGATTTCTACATAATTTCAAATAATTCATTAGGACATTGAAGATATCCTTGAAACTTCAAAGGATTTTGCATATAATTTCGAATATTTCTTTAGAATTTTTTAGAAATTTGAAAAATTCTTTAGAAATGTGAAGATTTCCATACAATTTCAAAGATTTCTTAAAAATTTCAAATAATTCCTTCGGTAGTTGAAGATTTCTTTAGAATTTCTCAACAATTTGAAAATTTCAAAGATTTCTACATAATTTCAAATAATTCCTTCGAAAATTGAAGATTTCCTTACAATTTCAAAAGATTTTGCCTATAATTAAGAATATTTCCCTTGAATTTTGAAAAATTTGAAGATTCCAAAGATTTCTAAATAATTTCAAATAATTCCTTAGGACATTGAAGATTTCCTTAGAATTTGTAAAGCTTTTGCATATAATTTCGAATATGTCGTTAGAATTTCTTAGAAATTTGAAAATTTTTTTTAGAAATGTGAAGATTTTCTTACAATTTCAAGGAAGTTGAAGATTTCTTTAGAAACTCTTCGAAATTTGAACATTTTTATATAATTTCGAATAGAAGATTAAGATTTCATTACAATTTCAAAGATGTCCATATAATTTCAAACAATTTCTTAGAAAGTTGAAAATTTTAAAGATTTGTTTAAGATAGAGAAAAAATTTCTTTAAATAATGGTATTTTTGAACAGGAAACCGTTCGAATCAAGCTAAATCTCTGTTTCTGGTGGAGTAAATAGTCATACTAAAAGATAGGGTGGTTATTAATTCACCATTCCAAATGGCGGCTTCAAAATGGCGGTTCTCGGTGAACATTTTGTTGAAAAATTTCTGGACGCTCCAACTGAAGTATTATGAGCTTGTTTTAAAAAATGCTAACAATAAAAAATTCTTAGAATTCGCCGAGAAATTTAGTGGATTTTTTTCAGATTTGTTAAATGAATTTTTGAAAAATTTGTTTCAAAATTCTTTCCAAAATTGTAATTTTTTTTTCGAAAAATTCTGAACAAAATGTAGTGCATTCTCCGATGAATTCTAAGAGTTTTTTATTCTATGCATTTTTTGCCAAAAGTTGATAGTTTTTGAAAAAGAAAAATCTTAAACTATAATATTTGAAATTAATTTCCTCGAAAACTAAAGAAAATGAGAAACTTTAAAATTGCAAGGAAATCTTAAAATTTCTAAGATATTCGAAGGCAATCTTTAATTTTCTAAGGAATTATTTGAAATTGTATGGGAATCTTGAAATTGATAAAAAAAATTTCAAAATTCTAAGGAAATATTCGAAATTATATGCAAAAGCTTTACAAATTCTAAGGAAATCTTCAATGTCTTAAGGAATTATTTGAAATTAGATGCAAAATCTTTTGAAATTCTAAGGAAATCCGCAATTTTCAAAAAAAAAAAAAAAAATATTTGAAGTTATGTAGAAATCTTCAAATTTCTAAGGAATTGTTTGAAATTATATGGAAACTTTGAAATTGTAAGGAAATTTTAAACTTCCTAAGGAATTATTCGAAAGTATATAATAATTTTCAAATTGCTAAGAAATTCTAAAGAAATCTTCACATTTCTAAAGAATTATTCAAATTTCTACGGTAATATTCGAAATTATATGCAAAAGCTTTCGAAATTCTAAGGAAATCTGCAATTTTCTGAGGAATTATTTGAAATTGTAAGAAAATCTTGAAATTTGTATACCAATTTTTTAAAATTCTGAAAAGAAATTATTTGAAATTATGTAGAAATCTTCAAATTTCTAAAGAATTTTTCAAAATTCAAGGGAAATATTCGAAATTAAATGCAAAATCTTTTGAAATTCTAAGGAAATCTTCAAATTTCTAAGGAATTATTTGAAATTATGTAGAAATCTTTGAAATCTTCACATTTCTAGAAAATTCTAAAGAAATCTTCAACTTCCTAAGGAATTATTCGAAATTAGATAAAAATTTTCAAATTTAATTTCTAAGAAATTCTTCGTAATTCTAACGAAATATTCGAAATGATATGCAACATCTTTTGAAATTCTAAGGAAATCTTCAACTTCCTAGGGAATTATTTGAAATTATATGGAAATCTTTGAAATTCCAAGGAAATCTTCAAAGTCCTAAGGAATTTGAAATTATGTAGAAATCTTCAAATTTCTAAAGAATTTTTCAAAATTCAAGGGAAATATTCTAAATTATATGCAAAATCTTTGGAAATTGTAAGGAAATCTTTGAAATTTTCAAATTGTTAAGAAATTCTAAAGAAATCTTCAACTTCCGAAGGAATTATTTGAAATTTCTAAGAAATCTTTTTCTTTTTTAAAAACTGAACTTTTGGAAAGAATTGCAAAGAACAAAAGCTCTCAGAATTTATGAGAGAATGCATTAAATTTTGTTCAGAATTTTTCGTAAATAAATTACAATTTTGAAAAAATTTTTTTTTTAAATTTCTCAAAACTTCATTTAACAAATCTGAAAAAATTCCACTATATTTCTCAATGAATTCTAAGAACTTCACATTTTCAAAAATTTTTTTAAAAAGCTCGTAGCTTTTGAGTTAGATCGAGAAAATTTTCAATAAAATTTTGACTGAGAACCGCCATTTTGAATCGAGAATTAGTAACCATCCTATCTTTTAGTTTAACTAATTACTCCACCAGATACAGAGACTTAGCTTGTTCCGAAAACGGTTTCCTGTTCAAAAATACGATTATTTGAAGAAATTTTTTCAAAATTCACAATTTTTGTATGTTTAAACCGCCATAGTAACAAAATGGCGACAGATATAGTCAATCTGAAACCGGATTTAGAAAGTTCGAGAAAAAATACAACAGGTATGTTATATCAAAACGGTTGAGTGATTTTTTTTTCTCTAAGAAAGCACTTGGTGAAAAGAAGTTAAAATTTACGGCATTTCAGGACGAAACGGGTTAACGTTTTAAGGTGTTTGTTTTGTTAACTAATTGATTTGCAGGGCGAAGCTTCCGACGACGAAATCGACGAAGAAAGTCCCGACGTAGTCAGTAGTCTTAGAATTGACGGTCCTCCGACGCCCCCTTCCAGCCACAAAGATTCCAGCGACGAAGCTCCGCGCGCCCGGGTCTACAAGAAACGAAAACCCGCCAATCGCGAGGAAGGAGACTTCGAGATTTATTTCGATCGAAATCGTCACATTGCCGAGTTTGAGGACCCGGACGCGACGGAGCAAGACATTCGGAAATTCCTGAAAAAGTTGTGGAGGGAACTAAGTCAGGAACAACGGCGGAGGTACCGTCAAGACTACACCGTCGAGGATGTGAAATCCATCGCGTCAGATGTCGAGTCGGAACAGTCCGCCGAATCCGAAGTCGTCGAGAAGCCGCCAAGGAGGCGCAGATCCAAAGTGGAGAAGGAAGATTCGCCGGCACGACCGTCGGTGCCTCTAAGTCCGATAGTGGAGAACGGCAAGAAAGGTCGACCTTACAATCCGTTCAAAGGAATGAAACAGGAACGAGTCTGTCAGATCTGCGAAGAGACCGGAAAGCTCACTCGCTGCAAAGGCCCCTGCTATTCGTACTTTCATCTGTCTTGCGTTCGTCCCGGCGAATCCAGTCCGGAGCCCAGCGAAGCAGGTGACTTGGACGAGGTCGACGTCAAGAAGATACCGAACCTGGAAACGAACGAAAAGGACGAAGAGTCGACGGAGGACGAAAACTTCAAGTGCATCGACTGTCTGTCAGGTGTGGCACCCGCATGTTTTGTGTGCAACGAACGCGAAGGCGAGAGACAGAAGTGTGCGGTTATTGCATGCGGCAAACATTATCACATGACCTGCCTGAAAACCTGGCCCCAGTCTCACTGGCAAGGTGGACGTCTGACCTGTCCGTATCACACCTGCCATACCTGCAGCTCCGACAATCCGCAGAATCAGCACTCGAGAACCTCCAACGAGAAGACCGCGAGATGCGTTCGGTGCCCTTCGGCGTATCATGCATCGGTCTCGTGCATCCCGGCAGGTTCTGTAATTTTGACCGGAAGTCAATTGATTTGCCCGAAACATTACAAAGCGTCTCATCCACCGCTGAATGCAACTTGGTGTTTTCTCTGTACCGAAGGAGGAAGCTTGATCTGCTGCGACACTTGTCCCACTTCGTTTCACATAACCTGTCTAGGTTTGTAAAAGTTTTTTTAAGTTAGTTTTGAAGATGTTTAACGATGTTTAATGGCAAATTTATGTAGGAATCGATGCTCCGGAAGGAGGTTTCATTTGCGAAGACTGCGAAACTGGACGGTTGCCGTTGTACGGCGAAATTGTTTGGGTCAAGTTGGGAAATTATCGATGGTGGCCTTCGATTATCTGTTATCCGCATGAAATACCACGTAATGTCTCTGCGACACCGCACAAACCCGGAGAGTTCTGCGTCATGTTTCTGGGCACGAGGAATTTCCATTGGGTTCATCGGTAAGTTTTGTTGAAAGTTTCGTTTGATTATTGTAACTTAATATTTAAGGTAATTAACGCCTGAAATGACAATTTTTATACTTGATTTTCAATCGAGTATTTAGTATAAAAATCGAAGTTGAAAACAATTGAGAGGTACGTATCCGATTGTTTTCGAGGTCGCTCTTAAAGATTACGAGGTCGAAATTGAGTTTCAGCCATCAGAAATTCCAATATGGCGCCGAAATTTTTAATGGGGTGTTCCTCAATATACTTGGACCTCTCAACTTCCTAAGGAATTATTTGAAATTTCTGAGAAATCTTTACAATTGTAATGAAATCTTAAAATTTCTACGAAATTCGAAGGAAATCTTTAATTTTCTAAGGAATTATTTGAAATTCCAAGGGAATCTTGAAATTGGTAAAAAAATTTCAAAATTATAAGGAAATATTCGAAATTATATGCAAAATCTTTACAAATTCTAAGGAAACCTTCAATTTTCTAAGGAATTATGTAGAAATCTTCAAATTTCTAAAGAATTTTTCAAAATTCAATGGAAATATTCTAAATTATATGCGAAATCTTTTGAAATTGTAAGGAAATCGTCAATTTTCTAAGGAATTATTTTAAATTATGTAGAAATCTTCACATTTCTAGAAAATTCTAAAGAAATCTTCAACTTCCTAAGGAATTATTCGAAATTAGATAAAAATTTTCAAATTTGTAAGAAATTCTAAAGAAATTTTCAACTTCCGAAGGAATTATTTGAAATTTCTAAGAAATCTTTGAAATTGTAAGGAAATCTTCACATTTCTAAAGAATTTTTCAAATTTCTAAGAAATTCTTCGTAATTCTAATGAAATATTCGAAATGATATGCAACATCTTTTGAAATTCTAAGGAAATCTTCAACTTCCTAGGGAAATATTCGAAATTATATGCAAAATCCTTTGAAGTTTCAGGGATATCTTCAATGTCCTAATGAATTATTTGAAATTATGTAGAAATCTTTGTAAACTTCAAATTTCTAAAGAATTTTTCAAAATTCAAGGGAAATATTCTAAATTATATGCAAAATCTTTTGAAATTGTAAGGAAATCTTCAATTTTCTAAGGAATTATTTGAAATTATGTAGAAATCTTTGAAATCTTCAAATTTTTAAGAAATTCTAAAGAAATCATCAAGTTTCTAAGGAACTATTTAAAATTGTAAGGGAATCTGGAAATTTGTAACAAATTTCAAAATTCTAACGAAATGTTCGAAATTATGCAAAATCTTTCGAAATTCTAATGAAATCTTCAATGTCCTAAGGAATTATTTGAAATTATGTAGAAATCTTCAAATTTCTAGGAATTTTAAAGAAATCTTCAACTTTCTAAGGAATCATTTGAAATTATATGGAAACTTTGAAATTGTAAGGAAATCTTAAACTTCCTAAGGAATTATTCGAAAGTATATAAAAATTTTCAAATTGTTAAGAAAATCTAAAGAAATCTTCAACTTCCGAAGGAATTATTTGAAATTTCTAAGAAATCTTTGAAATTGTTAGGAAATCTTCACATTTCTAAAGAATTCTTCAAATTTCTAAGAAATTCTAACTAAATATTTGAAATTATATGCAAAATCTTTTGAAATTGCAAGGATATATTCAATGCCCTAAGGAATTATTTGAAATTATGTAGAAATCTTTGAAATCTTCAAATTTCTCAAGAATTGTTCAAAATTCCAGGGAAATATTCGAAATTATGCAAAATCTGTTGAAATTCTAAGGAAATCTTCAATTTTCTAAGTAATTATTTAAAATTATGTAGAAATCTTTGAAATCTTCAAATTTTTAAGAAATTCTAAAGAAATCATCAAGTTTCTAAGGAACTATTTGAAATTTTGAGTTAGAACGATCAGAAAGTTTTCAAAGAAATTTTCATTATTGACGCCATTTTGATGTCGTTACAATGAATGATGTGCGGAATAAAAGTAAAATTTTTTCTTAAAATTCAACTGTTTTATGCACAATTATGCACGGTTCCAATAGAATTCCAATATTCTAATAGCTCGAAAAAAAAATGGATAGGAATAAATAATTCCCAATTTTTTTGATTTTTTTAAAAAATTCGGCGCCATATTGGAATTCCTGATGGCTGAGACTAATTTCGACCGTGGAATCTTGAAGAGCGACCTTGAAAACAGTAGGATACGTACCTCTCTATTGTTTTCAACTTCGATTTTGATACAAAATACTTGATTGAAAATCAAGTATGAAAAATGCCATTTCAGGCGTTAATGGGATAATTAAATTAAGTAAATTACTTAACTTAAGTAAATTAGACTAGTTAGTAGATTAATGGTTTATTTATATTAAATTAGATTAGTTATTTATTTATTAAAGTATTTAATAAAAAGAGGTAACAAAATTATTGAATTGTGCAACAGAAATAAAGGTAATATCAGACAATATAAAAAAGAAAGAATAATAGTAATATAACAAAAAGATAATAAATTTAGATTGAAATTTGTGATAGCGTTAGGCAATTGTGTTTTAAATACGGTGATTTCATTTAAAGAAATGAGAGAATTTTCGATGCTGTTGCTTCATTAGTTAACTTGTTTTTTTAAAAGGATAATTACTGCCCGACAGCATTTATAACTGCAGTGGTTATATTTATAAAAGTGGTGATAAAACAGTGTGCACGAGTAATTATAGAGCTATTTTGTTCATGTTGACTGTTGCTAAAGTGTTTGAATGGTGTTTAAGAATGAGATTTGTTTCAAGAATACGCTTTACGAGAAAGTAAATCTACGTCGGATCCATAAGCCATTTTAAATTACATGAAACTGCTTTAGATAAAAGTACCAAAACTATTGGTTTTCTTTATTGATCTGGCAAAGGCACTTGATACATTAGATAAAAATATAATGGTGGGAAAGCTTTGGGATTTAGAGGAATTATTGTGAAACTAATAAGAAGTTAACTGACGGGAAATGAAGAAAGGGTCAAAAGTGGTTCCGATGAGAGTAATTTACTAAATATAGAATATGGTATTCTCTAGGGAACTATGCTTGGACCTCTCAACTTCCTAAGGAATTATTTGAAATTTCTGAGAAATCTTTAAAGTTGTAAGGAAATCTTCAAATTTCGAAGAAATTCTAAGGAAATCTTCCATTTCCTAAAGAATTATTTGAAATTGTAAGGGAATCTTGAAATTGGTAAAAAAAAATTCAAAATTCTAAGGAAATATTCGAAATTATATGCAACATCTTCTGAAATTCTAAGGAAATCTTCAATTTTTTAAGGAATTATTTCAAATTGTAAGGAAATTTTAAAACTTGTAAACAATTTTTCAAATTCTAAGGAAATATTTGAAATTATATGCAAAATCCTTTGAAATTCCAAGGAAATCTTCAATGTCCTATGGAATTATTTGAAATTATGTAGAAATCTTCAAATTTCTAAAGAATTTTTCAAAATTCAATGGAAATATTCTAAATTATATGCAAAATCTTTTGAAATTGTAAGGAAATCTTTAATTTTCTAAGGAATGATTTGAAATTATGTAGAAATGTTTGAAATCTTCAAATTTCTAGGAAATTCTAAAGAAATCTTCAACTTTCTAAGGAATTGTTTGAAATTGTATGGAAACTTTGAAATTGTAAGATCTTCACTTTGCTAATGAATTTTTCAAATTTCTACGGTAATATTCGAAATCATGAAAAATCTTTTGAAATTCTAAGGGAATCTTCAATTTTCTAAGGAATTATTTGAAATTATATACAAAATCTTTTGAAACTCTAAGGAAAACTTCAATTTTCTAAGAAAATATTCGAAATTATATGCAAAATCTTTTGAAATTCTAGGGAAATCTTCAACGCCTTAAGGAATTATTTGAAATTATGTAAAAAGAAACCTTGAAATCTTCAAATCACTAAAGAATTTTTCAAAATTCAAGGGAAATATTCGAAATTATATGCAAAATCTTTTGAAATTTTACTAAGTAAATCTTCAACGTCCTAAGGAATTATTTGAAATTGTGTAGAAATCTTTGAAATCTTCAAATTTCTCAAGAATTTTTCAAAATTCAGGGAAATATTCGAAATTATATGCAAAATCTTTTGAAATACTAAGGAAATCTTCAAATTTCTAAGGAATTATTTGAAATTATGTAGAAATCTTTGAAATCTTCAAATTGTTAAGAAATTCTAAAGAAATCTTCAACTTCCTAAGGAATTATTCGAAATTATATAAAAATTTTCCTAATTTCTAAAAAATTCTAAAGAAATCTTCAACTTCCAAAGGAATTATTTGAAATTTCTAAGAAATCTTTGAAATTATGAGGAAATCTTCACATTTCTAAAGAATTTTTCAAATTTCTAAGAAATTCTTCGTAATTCTAACGAAATATTCGAAATTATATGCAACATCTTTTGAAATTCCAAGGAAATCTTCAATGTCCTAAGGAAATATTTGAAATTATGTAGAAATCTTCCAATTTCTAAAGAATTTTTCAAAATTCAATGGAAATATTCTAAATTATATGCAAAATCTTTTGAAATGGTAAGGAAATCTTTAATTTTCTAAGGAATGATTTGAAATTATGTAGAAATGTTTGAAATCTTCAAATTTCTAGGAAATTCTAAAGAAATCTTCAACTTTCTAAGGAATTGTTTGAAATTGTATGGAAACTTTGAAATTGTAAGATCTTCACTTTGCTAATGAATTTTTCAAATTTCTACGGTAATATTCGAAATCATGAAAAATCTTTTGAAATTCTAAGGGAATCTTCAATTTTCTAAGGAATTATTTGAAATTATATACAAAATCTTTTGAAACTCTAAGGAAAACTTCAATTTTCTAAGAAAATATTCGAAATTATATGCAAAATCTTTTGAAATTCTAAGGAAATCTTCAACGCCTTAAGGAATTATTTGAAATTATGTAAAAAGAAACCTTGAAATCTTCAAATCACTAAAGAATTTTTCAAAATTCAAGGGAAATATTCGAAATTATATGCAAAATCTTTTGAAATTTTACTAAGTAAATCTTCAACGTCCTAAGGAATTATTTGAAATTGTGTAGAAATCTTTGAAATCTTCAAATTTCTCAAGAATTTTTCAAAATTCAGGGAAATATTCGAAATTATATGCAAAATCTTTTGAAATACTAAGGAAATCTTCAAATTTCTAAGGAATTATTTGAAATTATGTAGAAATCTTTGAAATCTTCAAATTGTTAAGAAATTCTAAAGAAATCTTCAACTTCCTAAGGAATTATTCGAAATTATATAAAAATTTTCCTAATTTCTAAAAAATTCTAAAGAAATCTTCAACTTCCAAAGGAATTATTTGAAATTTCTAAGAAATCTTTGAAATTATGAGGAAATCTTCACATTTCTAAAGAATTTTTCAAATTTCTAAGAAATTCTTCGTAATTCTAACGAAATATTCGAAATTATATGCAACATCTTTTGAAATTCCAAGGAAATCTTCAATGTCCTAAGGAAATATTTGAAATTATGTAGAAATCTTCCAATTTCTAAAGAATTTTTCAAAATTCAATGGAAATATTCTAAATTATATGCAAAATCTTTTGAAATGGTAAGGAAATCTTTAATTTTCTAAGGAATGATTTGAAATTATGTAGAAATGTTTGAAATCTTCAAATTTCTAGGAAATTCTAAAGAAATCTTCAACTTTCTAAGGAATTGTTTGAAATTGTATGGAAACTTTGAAATTGTAAGATCTTCACTTTGCTAATGAATTTTTCAAATTTCTACGGTAATATTCGAAATCATGAAAAATCTTGAAATTCTAAGGGAATCTTCAATTTTCTAAGAAAATATTCGAAATTATATGCAAAATCTTTTGAAATTCTAAGGAAATCTTCAACGCCTTAAGGAATTATTTGAAATTATGTAAAAAGAAATCTTCAAATCACTAAAGAATTTTTCAAAATTCAAGGGAAATATTCGATATTATATGCAAAATCTTTTGAAATTTTACTAAGTAAATCTTCAACGTCCTAAGGAATTATTTGAAATTATGTAGAAATCTTTGAAATCTTCAAATTTCTCAAGAATTTTTCAAAGTTCAGGGGAAATATTCGAAATTATATGCAAAATCTTTTGATATTCTAAGGAAATCTTCAAATTTCTAAGGAATTATTTGAAATTATGTAGAAATCTTTGAAATCTTCACATTTCTAGAAAATTCTAAAGAAATCTTCAACTTCCAAAGGAATTATTTGAAATTTCTAAGAAATCTTTGAAATTGTAAGGAAATCTTCACATTTCTAAAGAATTTTTCAAATTTCTAAGAAATTCTTCGTAATTCTAACGAAATATTCGAAATTATATGCAACATCTTTTGAAATTCTAAGGAAATCTTCAACTTTCTAAGGAATTATTTGAAATTATATGGAAATCTTTGAAATTTTAAGGCAATCTTTTTCTTTATCTAACTCTAATTTAACTTGTGGAAAAAAATGTTGGAGAAAAATTCGTGGACAAGTATGCTCCAGATTTTGTAATACTATACCTGAATAAATTTATTATTATTATATAGATAACATAACAAAATTTGTTGCAGTGGACGAGCATTTCTATTTCAAGAAGGCGACACCAGCGCAAAAGTATCGAGCGGCAAGAAAGTCGAAGAGTCGTACAAGAAAGCAATCGAGGAAGCTCAGATCTTGTACGAAAGAAACAAAATTGAGAAAGCAGCAGCGAAAGACAATGGTTCGCGACTGATGAAGCCTCCGCCGTACGTCAGAATTAAGGTAATTCAATATCGATAGCGCATTTTTCTTACGAACTAACGAACAAAATGTTTAGGTTAATAAACCGGTGGGTAACGTCAAGATGCCGGAAGGCGAGAGCATGTTGGCTTGCAATTGTAATCCGAAAGACGACGAACCCTGCGGAATGGACTCGGACTGCCTGAATCGAGCACTCTCCAACGAGTGTAGTCCAGACATTTGCCCCGCTGGTTCAAAATGCAAAAATCAAGATTTTGTGCACCGAAACTATCCGGCAATGAAACCTTTCTACGCAGACGATCGAGGCTGGGGATTACAAAGCTTAGAACCGATTCAGTCCGGACAATTTATTATCGAATACGTCGGAGAGGTAATCGACGAAGCAGAATACAAATCAAGAGTGCAACAGAAAAAGGAGTGTAAGAATGAAAATTATTACTTCCTGACAATCGACAACTGTAGAATGATCGATGCAGAACCCAAAGGAAATCTCAGCCGTTTTATGAGTAAGTTTTTAGTAATGAGAGGTTAGGTTTTGCAAATTAATCATGACGGTGTTTGCTTAGATCATTCGTGTCAACCCAACTGCAAGACGGAGAAGTGGACGGTCAACGGCGACACCAGAATAGGACTTTTCGCACTTCAGGACATCGAACCTGGCGAAGAACTAACCTTCAATTACAATCTGGCCGTAGATGGAGAAACTCATAAGCCTTGCTTGTGCGGTGCACCAAATTGCAGCGGTTTTATCGGTTTGAAAGTCCAAAAGACCAACGGAGTGCAAGAAACTAAACCGGAAAAAGTTAAACGTCAGCGCAGGTACAAACCGTAAAATATATAAATGTTTTATAAATTTTATATTTAAAAATTTGTATTTCAGAGGTCGAAAAGCAATGTGTTGGAACTGTCGAGAGAAAATAAATAACCCTCAAGAAGTGATTCGATGCGAACAAAAATCTTGCTGTAAATTATACCATCCGCATTGTATCTCCATCGACGAAGGACCAACGAATCTGAAATTCAATTGTCCATGGCATTTTTGTGCGGAATGTGAAAAGAGAACAACGTTGCACTGTTCGTTCTGTTGTAATGCATTTTGTCAAGGTTCGTATAACTTTTATTTTAGGTTAAAAGTTCTAGAAATTTAATGTGAATTCCTTTAGCCCACATCGAATCGAATTTGTGGGACGTTGGAAAAGGAAACTTTGCCTGCTACAGTCACGTGAACGATCCAACATTGGTAAGTCCATCGGACATCAAAGACTTTGATTCCTCAGCGATCGAGACACAGGCAGACGAGGAAGAGGAAGAGAGCCAGGAGACGTCGGCAGGTAGCGAGGACTCGTCGAATACAGACACAGCGAAGGAATCTAATTTGAACGAATCCGTATCGTCTAGAGGGTGCATCGTCGAGGTAAGCGAATCGAATCAACGACTCGCCAGCTGAAAAAGTGTAGCGATTAGTTCATTCCTACCTTGAAGCGCGATATATCCATCCATCGTGTACTTTATCAGCGAGTACAGACATAGAAAGAATAGACAGCATACTAGCCGCAGCACAAAATGTATTAACTATTTTTTACAATATTTATCGAACATGCTTTCGGGTTTTCGATGAGTGTAGATATAAAGCATCTTTTTTTTAATCATCTATTCCTTCAATAAAATCCCTGATAACTTGTCGCAGAAAAGAGTAAGCAATGTTTCGATAGGTTAGAAAGCCATCGTCGGCAGATTTTAAAGTTTTAGAATATTTTTTAATAAGAAATCTTTTTCTAAGTAAATATGTAAATATTCTAGAAAATGAGATGTCAAATTAGGAGTATTCGAGATTGTGATATTTGATAAAAAAAAGAATTATCAAGAAGGAAGTTAAAATTATTAAGATTTGTACAAGTCATTTTGATAGCGATTATTAAAACCCGAAAGATTTTGGGAAAAACTTAGAAATTAAGCAAAATTGTATTACGATAATTTAAACTTGTATCTTTTTCACGGAGTTATTAAGTAATAACATTCAGTAATAAATAGTACAAACATATTCAATGTCTTTAAGGTTTAAATAAATGTTTAATATTTAAGTATGTAACTTTAAAGTAAGTTAGCGTCGAAGCGATACTTTTTAAACCGATACGGTTAAGTGTCAGGTCGACGCGCAGGGATATTTAAGTATCGCACTGTTCATCGAATAAATTCTGACATTTTATGTGTAAGTATAAGATTTTATTTCATTATAATTTAAAATAGTTAGCGATAATAGGAATAGAGTTTTAAATCGACAAAGAAAAAATGGAAATTTGACTAAGTTATTAATAAATTATTATTTTAAATTTACTCTTGAGCAATTACGATCCTTCGACTTAATACCAGGATGGAATGGTAATTAAAATACGTTGATTAACGTTTCAGCCACTCTTGAGAACAAAATGTATTCATAATTAAAAGTGTAAAATCATAATTCCATTAGTTTGGATTAAAATTTCTTTTTGTACAATAATCCATCAGATCATGGATGAAGTAGTCGAGTTATTGTTAATTAACGTATTTTAATTACCATTCCATCCTGGTATTAAGTCGAAGGACCGTAATTACCCAAAAGTAAATTTAAAATAATAATTTATTAATTTCAAGAAAGCGCTCAAGAAATTTAAAGTGATTTTTCACAAAATTACATAAGGAAATTAGACTAAGGTTTGATTACATCGTACTGTTTTTAATCGGTAAGATTTTATCATAGTCGATGGTTAAATTCTTTCGAACAGTTGAATAATCAACAGTTATTAAAAAGTAAAGACATTAGTTTAATAAAGTTCGGTCTATCAACATAACCTACACTGCCATCGTTCATATTTTCTTCACTGCGTTAACTTTAATACACAATATATATATATATCAAATTAGTCTAGCAGTATTAAATTAGTATACGTCCTCGCTTGAGATGATGTTTTTTCGGTGTATTTTGGGTCAATGAATACAAATTGGGTGGAATTCTCGAAAGTGGTTGGTTAATTGTTTATTTATTTAGTGGATAAACTGTTATAAAGCCTTTTACAAAGAATTAACAATAATAAATATGGATAACAAAAACGAAAATATCAAAGTAATTTCTTGGTGCGTAAGGAATTTTAATACACTTTAGTATAATCTCTTACTTTACGAGAGAAACTCGAATACAAAGGCGAGTTCATAATATTTGACGGTAGATAATTTTAAGATCTTATTTAACCCATTAACGTCAAGAAGGACACTTTTTTCGCTTCAATTTCAATAAAGAATTTCATATGAAAATCCAAGTTCAAATAAATTGAAAGGTACATGTCTTACTATTTTCGAGGTCCCTCTTTTCAATTAGAAAATTAAATATGTCGATTTAAATGTCAAAATAACGCGAAAAATCGAGTGTGCTTTTTTATAAAACATTTTTTCGAAAGAATATTTGTCGTCAGAAAATTTCTTCATTAAACGTGGACCCAACACTTACAGTATCAAGATAAATTGTTTTTAATATTCAAAAACTAACATGGTGATCACAAAATGGCGACTCCAATTTCTAATTAAAACTTAACAATAGTTTTTCTTGAAAACTATAGACTTCAGACAAAATTTTCTAAGAATAAATACGTTTTAGAATGAGTCAAAAAATCCTCTCAAATTTTTTCAGAATGTATTGTTAAAATTTTGTATTTTTAAAAAAGTCGTCCAAAAAATCTGAAAAAATTTGAGAGCATTCTTTGACCAATTCGAAGACATTTTTGGTCTAAGGAAATTTTGTCCGAAGCCTATAGTTTTCAAGAAAAACAATTGTTAAGTTTTAATTAGAAATTTGTCATTGGAGTCGCCATTTTGTGATCACCATCTTTGTTTTTAAATATTTAAAAAATTTGTTTTGATACTGTAACTATCGGGTCCACATTTAATGAAAAAATTTTCTGACGACAATTATTCTTTCGATGAGAAAAAAATGTTTTATAAAAAAGAAGACTCGATTTTTCGCGTTATTTTGACATTTAAATCGCCATATTTAATTATCTAATTAAGATAGCTCAATTTCGACAAAACCATTGAAAAGAACGACCTAGAAAATTGTAAGGCATGTACCTTTCAATTTATTTGAACTTGGATTTTCATATGAAATTCTTTATTGAAATTGAAGCGAAAAAAGTGTCCTACTTGACGTTTAATGGGTTAACGTGGAATTCATGAAAAAAAAAAGTATAGTTTGTAATAAATCTACGCTCTTGAATAGTTTTATAAAGATAAATTAGAGTTTCAATATTTCTAAAACCTGATGTAGAAAATCGTAAGAACCAAAGAGATGTTTGTCTTCGATACACATACTTGCAAATGATCATAAAAAGAAAGGGTTTGGTAGAACAAAATATCTAAATCCTTGATAATCGAACAAGATTCTAAAGACTCGTTGTTCATCTGAAAAAGGACACTAAAGTTTCTCCCTTTTCTTAAATTTTTGACAAATAATACATAATTTACTATTTATAAAATCATTCATTTTATATTAAATAAATTATCAAGCTTTGCATAATTGTTCGTTACGAAAGAGAATGCGACTAACAATGTTAACGCAGCATTCAGCTTAGCGACTCTGTTCGATTTAGTTTTACAATTAAACATGTTGAAAAATGATTGTTAAACAAGTAAAAGCATACGCGAGACAGAGATTTAAAATTTAAATCGAGTACCAAGAATTGTATGAATTAATGTTTAATACAAAACATCCTACGTTATACAAGAAACCAAAAACATAGTTGGATTAAAAATAGACTACATTTAACCTTGTAGCGTGTAAAGAATTGCAGATTTCGAAAATTGCAAAATAAATTTGAGATATTTTTAAAATAAAAGTTAAAAAACAAGTTTACGATAAAATCACTCTAATTCAATTATATTAACTCATTAGCACTGAAAGTTTACTGTAATTTCAACGCTTATTTTCTGTATGAAATAAATTTCAAAAAATGTAAAAACTATCAGATTTTACCATTTTCAAGGCCGCTCTTTCGAATGGTAGTAAGAAAATTTAAAAAAAAAATTGAAATTTATATATGATTTTGACATATATAGTAGAAAAACGTGATTTTTTTTTAGGACACACTTTTTTACAAATATCGAGTTTTCGATACAATATCTTACGTTGAGTGAGCAAAATGTATTGCAAGGGTGCACTCGATAGTTGTATTTAAAAGATACACTGGTATATATTTGAAATTTTCCATATCAGATTCAAAATGGCCACTGCATTTACAAATTCCTTTTCAAAATTTAACCTTTTATGAATTTCAAGACTAATAATTAATTTTCTTGAAAACTCCAGAGTTTATAGAAATTTCCTTAAAGCAAAAAGTCTTAGAATTAGTTAAGAATACTGTCAAATTTTTTCAGATTTTTTAAATAAGAAATTTCGATTTTTCGAATTTTTTAAAAATAAAAAATTGCTGCAATACATTTTGAAAAAATTCGAGGTTATTCTTCGACTTATTCTAGAAAATAATTGCAATATATTTTAGCTCACTCAAACTAAGATATTATATCGAAAACTCAATATTTGTAAAAGAAATGTGTCCTAAAAAATTATGTTTCTTTACTATATACGTCAAAATTATATATAAATTGCAATTTTTAAAAAATTTTCTTACTACCATTCGAAAGAGGGGCCTTAAAAATGGTAGAATATGATAGTTTATTTTATTTTTTTGGATATTTATTTTATATTGAAAATAAACGTTAAATAATAACTTAATAAATGGTTAGATTTAAAATAAAAGTTGATAAGAATCTTTTTGTTTCAAATTACACAAAACATGATTTTTTTTTCAGAAAATAAAAAAATTACTACATTATTAAAAAAAACAAATGTTATAAACAATCGGCCTCTTCATTTCATCCTGGAATGTCAGAGATTATAATCACTGAAAAACATGAAAATTTTTCAGAAAAAAACAAAAATTATTTCATTTTTTAAAAAACAAATGTTGTAAACAAATTGTTATGAACAATCGGCGGCTTTATTTCATCGTAAAATGTCAGAGATTATAATCACATAAAAACGTGATTTTCAGTAAAAAAAAAAAGATTACAACATTATTTACAAAACAAATGTTATAAACAAATTGTTGTGAACAATTGTTATAAGCAATTGATATAAACAATCGGCCGCTTTATAAAATGTCATCCTAGAATGTAAGAGATTATAATCGCAGAAAAACGTGAAAATTTTTCAGAAAAACAAAAATTACTACATTATTTAAAAAACAAATGTTATAAACAAATTATTATGAACAATTGTTATAAACAATTGTTATAAGCAATTGACCACTTTGTAATAGAGGGAAACGTGAATCCATTATTAAAGCATAAATTTATAATAATAAACACTGAACTGGAAAAATCAAAGGTTCCGGCCTGTTAATAGCAGAAATACCGGCATATAATTAATCATTTTTTGTTGCTTTAAATCCAAAGCACGTATACTATAACATCTTTGTTTATTGAAAAGACCGATTATACCAAGAAAGAAATTCAATTAGAATATTTAAATTTATATTTACAGTCGAGAAGAAGACAAATTTATTGATTTATTTGACAACTTTATAAGATTCTAACCTACAACGTTAGATTCGGAGGCTAAAAGCACTGCAAAACTGAAGTTATCGCTTCAACAATTATGAAAACGTTTAAAAAATGTCAAAATCGAATCTTTTACTTAATCCTTTAACCCATTCAGTAACGCATTGATCTTTTCACTGAATTTGGTTGAAACTCGTTACTCGGGGGTTTTCGGGGTCGCTGAATACGAATCTGCAGTCAGATTTCATAAATTCAAAATGGCGGACAAAAGTTGAAAATCGACTGGATGAGCATGAAAACTGTTACTCGAGGGTTTTCGAATCCTCAAAATTTATTTTCAGTTTCGTATTCAGTGACTTCGTAAACCCCCCCAGTAGCTTTTTTTTCCAAGGGTATTTAGTCGATTTTCAATTTTTCTCCGCCATTTTGAATTTTTGAAAACCTACATCAAATTCGTATTCAGCGACCCCAAAAACATACAAATAATGAGTTTCCTGTATATATTTGCACGGAAATATCTGTCACAAACGATTTAAAAAGGAAAATGGTCATTTTTTGGGATATTTATTTATAATTAATTAAACTATAGTATTTTAATATCTGTGATATCTTACATTCAATTAATAAACGTAAAAAAACATGAGAAACTGATTTTTAAATGTAAAAAAAAAATAGCGGATAGAAGGAGGGTCTCTGAGAGAGCAGCGTTTTATTTATACAATAAACATTTTAAAAAAAGGGAAACATCTATATCCGACTAGTTTTAAGGTACCTATTTCGATTGGCGCTACTGAAATTTTCGAGAAAAGACGTTTACCACATTTTTTTACACAAATATTGAAAAAAAAACGCGATTTTTTAGCCACAATGTTTTTTTAAATGCATTTTTAACTATGATACCCGTTTCAGACCACTTTCTAAACTATCAGAAACATGTTCCTGAGTTTTTTACTTCAAAATTATACATTTATTTGGTTTTTCATTTTAACATGGCGTCTGAACATTGAAAAGTTGTTGAAATTGTTATTATTTCGGATCTGTTAGGTTATCTTTGTAGTTAAATCGTACAAATAAGTTATTACGAGTTTTGTATGATCTGTTTTGATTTACGGAAGGAGTAATATCCCGTAAAATCCATTTTCAAGATGGCGACAGCCATTTGCTTAGTAGAAATGTATATTTCGAGTTTTGTTACAACTAAAATTGGTGTGAACTTTGCCACTTAACAATCTGTGGGATTTTACTGCTTCCGTAAATCAAAATACGTCACACAAAAATTGTAATAACTTATTTGTTTGATTTTACTACAAAGAAAATCGAAATAATAGCAATTTCGACAATTTTCGACGTTCAGACGCCATTTTGAAATGAAAAATAAAATAAATGTATAATTTTGAAGTAAAAAAATCGGGAACACATTTCTGAAAAAAAAAAATGAATTTAAAAAAATATTGTGGCTAAAAATTCGAGTTTTTTTTTTTTCATATTTTTGTAAAAAAAATGTGGTAAACGTCATTTCTCGAAAATTTCAGTAGCGCCTATCGAAATAGGGACCTTAAAACTAATCGAATATAGATGTTTCCATTTTTAAAAAATGTTTATTATATAAATAAAACGACGCTGAAATCCGTGTGCAAATTATGCACATTTGGACGCAAAGGATAAAAGTATAACAATAGAAAAAAAGTTTAAGCCTAGGTGGACTTAAAAAAAAAAACATTGGTATTGGTGTGGTAGTCAAAAATCGACGTTTTTTAAAGTTCGGGAATTTTCGTCTCGAAAAGTTGTCCTAAATTTTTGAAAAATATATTTCCGACTATTTTGAAGTGTGCCCTATTCGATTCCCGTCGAAAAAATGGCCGAAAATCGACTATTTCTGTAATAATTTTTCAAAATAAAAAAATGCCATGTTTTTTACTTCGTTTTTGTTTATTTTTCACGATTTTCACCACCTAAATGGACTTTAATCAATTAAATGCATATGTAAAAAGGGTTACGTGTCTAATCAACACAAAACAAACTCAACATTTTCGAACTTAATATTTAACTAAATCAACAAATACAAATAATATAAAAAATAAAATTATCAAACATTACATTACAACAAGGGTAAATATAAATACAGTTCGACCCTAACCTAGCCTAACCTAATCTTAACCTATTGTAACCTAACCTAACCATTAACAGAGTGTCACCTCTCCTTAGTAATGTTTTGATCCGATACACATAATTATCGTATAGTTAGTTCGAACTAACCTAACCAAACCTAACCTAACTTAATTTAGTTCGAGCCGAACCTAACGTAACCAAACATAACCTAATTTTATGAAATATGTCCGTGGTCGAGCGCACAATACTCGTTAAATTCTTTAATACAAAATGTTATCATTCATTTAAATTATTGACAATTATTAACACATATTTCAGATTTAATTTATGTTACGCTTAATGTTATTACACTTGATTTTTAAAATACAATATAATTAAATAACCTGAAAATAATGTTGAAATTGTAAATGTTGAGTTTCTCAGTTTGTCGAATGTTGAAATTGCAAATGTTGAAGAAAATTTGTTCAAAATTATTAATTCTTTGAAATAGAGATCATAGAAAGTTTCTTTTTTTAGTTTTATAATAATTATATAAATATTGACTGGTTATGAACGAAAATTAGAATTTTCAGTTGATAAATCCAAATTATTTAACAGTGTTCAACTTTGAAACAGATTTATGAAACAACTTTGCATACAAAAAATACAATTTACATACGGTGGCCATTGTGGATCCGCCATTTTGGATTTATCAACTCAAAATTATTATAATTTTCGTCTATAAGCAGTCAATATTTATATCATCAATATAAAAAGTAATAAAAAACTTTCTATGATCTTTATTTCAAGGAATTAATAATTTTGAAAAAATTTGATTCGTTCCGCGGCCATTTTGAATCGGCCATTGCTTCTAAAAAATATTCTTCATGTTCAACAATCGGGATCACTTTTTATATAAACATTTCATTGATTACAATCCATTTCCAGGGAGAAAATCGTGAAAAAATAAAAAAAAAAAACTAAAATCGTGGAATTTTTTTGTATTTTGCAAAATTTTTGCAGAAAAAATTTTTATTTTAATTTGGGAATTTTCATCTCGAAAAGTTGTCTTCCATGAAAGTTACCTTTTTTGTTCAAAATTACCCAAAATAAATTTTTTTTTGTTTTTTCCGAAAATAAAAAAAATTGCTAAATTATTTAAAAACCAATTGATTTGTTACGATGAATTATTATGAATACTAAAAGAAGAAAAGTTTAAACCTTAGATGGATTTTTAAAAAATCATTGTTTTAGTAATGTGTAAAAATGACAAAAATCAACATTTTTTAAATTTTGGGAATTTTTATTTCGAAAAGTTGCCCTCCATGAAAGTTACCTTTTTTTGTTCAAAATTTACCCAAAACAAATTTTTTTTTTCGTTTTTTTGTTTAAAAAAACGTGAACAGTTTTTTCCAAAAATAAAAAAATTGCTAAATTTTGGTCCATGAAAGTTACCTTTTTTTTGTTCAAAATTTACCCAAAACAAATTTTTTTTTTCGTTTTTTTGTTTAACAAAACGTGAACAGTTTTTTCCAAAAATAAAAAAAATTGCTAATTTATTTAAAAACCAATTGATTTGTTACGATTAATTATTACGAATAGTAAAAGAAGAAAAGTTTAATCCTAGATGGATTAAAAAAAAAAAAAACATTGTTTTAGTAATGTGTAAAAAATGACAAAAATCTACATTTTTAAATTTTGTGAATTTTTATTTCGAAAAGTTGTCCTCCATGAAAGTTACCTTTTTATTTTGTTCAAAATTACCCTAAACAAATTTTTTTTCGTTTTTTTGTTTAAAAAAACGTGAACAGTTTTTTCCAAAAATTAAAAAATTGCTACATTATTCAACAACCAATTGATTTGTTACGATTAATTATTACGTAAAAAAAACATTGATATTAGTAATATGTAAAAAATGACAAAAATCTACATTTTTAAAATTTTGTGAATTTTTATCTCGAAAATTTGTCCTCCATGAAAGTTACCTTTTTTTTGTTCAAAATTTACCCAAAACAAATTTTTTTTTTCGTTTTTTTGTTTCAAAAAACGTGAACAGTTTTTTCCAAAAATAAAAAAATTGCTAAATTATTTAAAAACCAATTGATTTGTTACGATTAATTATTACGAATAGTAAAAGAAGAAAAATTTAAACCTAGATGGATTTTTAAAAAAACACTGGTATTAGTAATGTGTAAAAAATGACAAAAATCTACATTTGTAAAATTTTGGGATTTTTTATCTTCCGTGAAATTTACTAAGGATCTTTTTTGTTCAAAATTACCCAAACAATTTTTTTACAGAACAAAAGGAACAAAATTATTAAATTGTTTTAAAAAATTGTTATAAACAATTAACCGACCACTTTTGAGAATTCCACCCAAAAAATTTGTGTTCAGCGACCCAAAATACATTAAAAAAACATTTCGTAGCTCTTAAATTAAATTTCTTCATCGTAATTTTACTTTTTGTGTCAAATTTCTCTAAATTTTGACACACAACCTCAATTTCCACAACGGTTGAAAAGTTTCACAACTTTCTCCTAATCCTTTCCTCGATTCAAGAAAAATGATACAATATCGTATCGTTTGATACACAAAGCAGTCTATTCTTTTTATATCTGCGGTTTGATCGTACTTGTCAAAAAGCACATGCTTATATCGCGCTTAGGACATGTGAAAAAACAAAATGTTTATCGCAGACAAGCATTGATCATCGACGAATTAATTTTTCATCCTAGGAAAAGTTTACGGTTTGAAATGCATCGTTTTGGTGACGGAGAAGCATGTGGACATTTTTTACCGATTCTTGTAATCGGTTTTTGATTTCGACAGCGACGATTGGATTTTATGTTACCGTATACGATTTTGTCTGCATGATTTATTGCGGTTACATCCTTTTTTGTGTACCATTTTATACCGGTCGACGAAATGTTCAGTTGTATTCGGTACCTTTTGTTTAGCATGTAAGCGATTTGATCCTCCTAAGGTGGCGGGAAGTTACGGTGAGAAGAGTCATCGTAATGTCACTACCTTGTGTTTCCAACCGTAGTTAGTATGTGCAGCTTGTCCGCTAATAAAACTCATCGATGAAAGCGGCTTGAATGCCCGATAGGTTCGAATGAGCAGCGAAGAAGACTCTTTCAGAGAGGACGAAGGTGACAACGCCGATACATCCACGGAGACTCTCAAGTCGAGTACGCCGAAGAAAGAATCTCAAACAAAGCGGCAGGATTCGAAATCATTCACCTTCGATCAGATCGAAGATATTATCGGCGGCAGTTTGTGACGGGGCCAAAGTTTTTATTTACTGCCGAACAAAACTTTGAGACTTGGAAATATCTTTTTTAACGCTTCGATGCTGGACTGAACCAGACTTTTGGTTTTATTTAATTCCTATTTATTAAACGTAGAAAAGAAATGTACATATGAAATTTTTGAACGCTTTTAAAGTCGAGGGGAGTTTTGATAATAGCAATAAAGACGAGTACCAGGCAAAGCGTTTTATTTAAATCCTTATGAGTGTAAGTCAATGTACATGTGCGATAGGCCTGTGAATGCCTGAGATTTGTATAATTTTCATTGTGTAATACCATATTATATAAAAATATACACATTTTCAAACTGATAAGTTACCTCATTTTACATTCGTCTACAAGAAAAGTAGAAATATTATCATGCTTTTTCCTTCATCCCTAAAAATATCTATTACAAACGAGGACGGCGAAACATCTACGTAATTACAAAAAGAGTTTCTCGTAAAATATTTAAAAAATTATGCACATTTCAATAATTGCTGAAGACAAAACATTAGCTGATAAAATACATATAAGAGATTCTTGAAATACTCTCGTAATAAAAAAAAAAAATGTTCCTCGAAACAAGTCTGTGACGTTAAGATAAAAGAATAACCTGGATTAAATATGTGCGAATGTTAACGTAAAGCATCGGTGAAATTTGGAAAACTACTCTGCGGAGATGTCACAATTTTTCAGCATTTCGCACCGGTAATCCGAAAGCGTTTTTTAAAAAAAATTTAAGTATTCCGGTGTGAAATGCTAGAAACCTTAAGTCAGTAAAGAATCTTAAATCTAGGATCCTGCGTCGGTTGCAGTCATCGCGTCAATCAAGAAAAAAACTCATCGATCGACATCGGAAAACATAAAAAAATAAATAATCCGTAAAAATAATTAATACAGCTGGAACGATGTCGAAAGCGTCGTAAAGTAGTGCAAACGCAAAATGTTCTTTCCCCCCGACGGTCACAAATTTTTGTCACGAATAAAAACTACCAGAGAATTGCAAAAGAAATAAACGAGGACAAAGACAACTGCGTAAGATACAACTTATGCGAAGTACAATTAATATATCACAATAAAAAAATGATTGCTGAATTATGCAATTGTCTTTGCGGCGATTAAATGCTGAAATGACTGTAGAAAATGTTGCGGTCGCACTGCTGTACGCCGGAGTATAAAACGTCCAGAAAAATATTGATCCTGAAAATTTCTAACCTAAATGTCACTCGTAACATCTTTTGGTGTTTGTTACCGTTCGAGACCAACGAGCTACCTTCGATTGATACAATCGTTTTCGAGGCAAGGAGCCCTTCTGTTTTTTTTTTTTTTGCGTTACGGAAGATTCAAACCAGAGCTTGGCGACCGTAGTCTTGATAGAGTTTCGGGCTGTCCTGAATGGATGAGCTGGCGACGGAACTGATGCATCTGGGTGACTCCGGCTCCGAAGCTGAGGTGCCCGAGACATTCTCTTCTAAAATACTAGTGTTCAGTTCGCCTCGTCTCAGCACTGCTGCTACGAAGCTTTGACCCGATGAGAAATCTCTCTTTTGACTTGTACTCTGGAATAATAAATTTATTCAGGAATTATTTACACAGGTTGTCAACCATTACATAATCGCAAAACTAATCTTGTCTGCGCACCTGATATTGTTACACTAAAATCTTATAAACTAACTTAAAACTCTAGAACTTTTAAATTTGTAGGTATTGTAAACTACATTTCTTTAAGGCACATTGTTGAAACTAGTTTTATTGTCTTCGGTATTGTCCAGGTAATAGGAAATAACTCATTTTTGCACCTCATTAACACACCTGCGCACTAATTTCTTACCTTAAAAGTGGTTACTAAAGGCATACAATTTTTAAGTTAAGTATAAGGTGGTATATTACGGTTTCTGTGATCGCTGAACATTATGGAAATTTCATAAAAATTCATATTTGGAGGTTTCTGGAGGTCGCTGATAACGAATCTCATGTTAAAATTTCAAAATTCAAAATGGCGGATCCAATATGGCAGACTAATTTTTAAAACATTATTGCAATTTCATAAAAATTCATATCTGGGGGTTTCTGGGGTAGTTGAGAACGAATTTGCTGTTAAATTTTCAAAATTCAAAATGGCGGATCCAATATGGCAGACTAATTTTTAAAACATTATTGCAATTTCATAAAAATTCATATCTGGGGGTTTCTGGGGTAGTTGAGAACGAATTTGCTGTTAAATTTTCAAAATTCAACATGGCGGATCCAATATGGCAGACTATTTTTTTAAAAATTATTGCAATTTCATAAAAATTCATATCTGGGGGTTTCTGGGGTAGTTGAGAACGAATTTGCTGTTAAATTTTCAAAATTCAAAATGGCGGATCCAATATGGCAGACTAATTTTTTAAACATTATTGAGATTTATTTATTTATTTTATTAACCAAAAAACGGGCATTACTGCCCAAGAAATACATCAAATGCAAAGAAAAATAAACTTACAGAAATTAACAATTAGTAATATGTAAAGTATTAACCTGAGGTTCCGGTGTGCATTGATATATAAAGATAACAAGGATCTACTTGCAATATTATTATAAAAGACTTGATGTTTACGATAATTTTGTAAAAATGTAGTTAAGTAGTTAAAAATGTAGAAATTTCATAAAAATTTGTATCTAGGAGTTTTTGAGGTCGCTGATAAAGAATCTCATGTTAAAATTTCAAAATTCAAAATGGCGGATCCAATATGGCAGACTATTTTTAAAAAAAATTATTGCAATTTCATAAAAATTCATATCTGGGGGTTTCTGGAGCCGTTAAGAACGAATCTGATGTTAAAATTTCATAAAAATTTGTATCTGGGGATTTTCGAGGTTGCTGATAACGAATCTGATGTTGAAATTTCAAAATTCAAAATGGCGGATCCAATATGACAGACTAATTTTTTAAACATTGAAATTTCATAAAAATGAAATGACATCTGAGGGTTTCTGGGGTCGTTGAAAACGAATTTGATGTTAAAATTTCATAAAAATTTGTACCTGGGGGTTTTTGAGGTCGCTGCTAACGAAGCTGATGTTTCATTTGAACATGATTGCATAACGAAGCAATCATTTGACTATTGTTAAAATCATTGTAATTCATTTTCCTTATCCGTAATTAATTATTTACTTAAAACATAACGGAATTCACGTTTAAATTCTCAAAATGTTTCGACTATTTTTTACACACTAGGAGTAATATATTACCATGGAAACACGTAGAAACAAAAGAAGTTAACTGATTAATTTTGTCACTTTTTAAAAATCTTTAATAATACAACTGTGAACCTTTTATGTCCCATTATCCATACAAATACTTCATAGCAAATTTTATAACAGTTCTTTAATTTTTAAAAATTTTGAAGGAATAATATCCCACAATATCACATAATATTCTAATTTCAATTGTTACTTTATGCATTAAGTACTTATTGTAAAATTAGTAGTTACAGATCCCAAAAACTCTTACATATAAACGTATATTAAAATCTAAAGATTTTTAAATTATTTCGTTCGTCATATTGGATTCATTATTTCAAATTTATAAAACTGTCTTCAAATTCGTAATCCGCCATATTTGATCCGCCATTTTGAATTCATAACCGACGACACCAGATTCATAATAGGCGACTCCAAAATTCCCTAAATAATAAATTTCAAGACAACAAAATCAATTTTTAAAAATTTCTTCCGCCATATTAGATACGCCATTTTGAATTTTTCAAAACTGACACTAGATTACTGATCAGTGATTCCAAAAACCTGTGTCACGAACAGTATCTCGTACATTTCATTATGTATACACATTTTGTGGATAGTGTAGAAGTTAACGATTTCTCTGTAGATTTTGATAAGGTTTTTAGTAATGAGTTACGCTTGGAAACTTTTGAAGTCACCGTACTCCCTACGTATAGGTGGCACACATCAGTATAAAGGTTAAAATTACTTCATATTATGGATAATGTAACCTCGTTACATGATTGTGTAAACATTTTTGTTAAAAAAGTTATTTCAGGTCGAGTGCTAATTTGTAACATTGTAAAAAATGTTGTCCTCCGAGTTTCAAGGTGTATAATTTAATTTCTACGTGGCACATCCTTGTATCAAGGCTTTTTTATTTACTCATATATCCAACTATTTATGTTATAAGCTACAAGGCATGAAATTCTTCGTTAAAAAAAATGATGATGTTAACCCTTTCAGTCCCAGCGGGACACCTACATGCTATTAACTTTTCAACGTTTATGAGCAATTCCCTATCGATTTCATTGAGGATTTTTGTTCCTGGCCTTCCTAAGACTCCAATAAATATTAACAAAATAATAATATTGCACAATTATTTAAAATAATTATTAATATAAACAAATTACTTTTAAAAAAAGCATAAATTTCAGAAGAAATTCATGCTAGGATGAAGTAATAGATTTCATTTTGCGATATTTGGTATATAGGGATTTTCGAGGCTGCTGATTATGAATCCGGTGTTAGATTTTCAAAATTCAAAATGGCGGATCCAATATGGCCGACCAGACATTTGGAAAGTGGTAATTTTGTCTGATATTTGGTAAATAGGGGTTTTCGAGGATACTGATTACGAATCCGGTGTTAGATTTAAAAATTGAAAATGACGGATCCAATATGGCCGACTAAAAATTTGAAAAACGGTCATGTTGTATCATATTTGGTATATATATAGAGGGTTTGAAGTAGTTGATGATGTATCTGATGTTAAGTTTTCGAAATTTAAAATGGCCGAGCTGATGTGGTAGATGAAAAATAAAACAAAATATATTTTATCAGAAATTTGATCTTTGAAGGTTTTGGAGTATTTGATCACATATAATTGAAATAATCTAGATTTCTATGAATCATTTTAATTATTTTAGCTGCGTTATTAAACTGTTAATGTGATAAATATATACAAACGTATCATACAGGGGGTAGTTTTTACCCCCTAAAACGATTTAAGGGCCCAACAAAAAAATTACGTGTCCAATATTTTTCGATACTCTACACGTATGCAAAGTTTCATTCACACTTGGGTAGGGTTACTTGTAAGTTACTCATTCTTTTTAACTTCAAATGGATAACTTTCTGGAACAATTTATAGATAACAAAATAAAAACCCTTTCAACCACTCTACAAGGAATCAAAACAAAATTCATTAAACAATATCAAATACCAAAATCATGCAAAGTATTTTTCACATCAATATCAGAAGTCTATGCAAAAATTTTAATGAACTCGAGACTATACTTAAATCATACCTATAGGTATACCTATAGCCTTTTATAAAAGGCATTGATGATTACATTTGGACAAAATATTACGCAGTAAAAATATTATGCCGAAAAAACAGTATGTATAAATTTTTTAATCATGAAATAAATGTATTATTAGTACCTGTAAATTATGATATTGTGAAAGGTTAGTTTAGGTTAGGTTAGGTTAGGTTAGGTTAGGTTACACCCTGCAAACACGGGAAGTAACAGTTATGTAATATTTACGTAATGGTTACATTGTTACATAAATGTTACATAGTTGTTACATAACTCTTACTTTTGTGTTTGTAGGGCACTGTAAAAAGTGGCAACAAATTTTACAAATCTGTTGTAATTTTCATTTGTAAAAATTTGGTAATATGTCCACGTTCGACGTTGTAAAGTTCTCACGTGAAGTTCGGAACTTTAGTTAGTTAGTTTTAATTTATTACGCCATGGGATAATATTCCCCTGTGGACTTTACAAGGTTTTGCATGCATATTTACGTAGAAGATGATAAAATTACAACGGGTTGTAATATTACCGAAAGTAACGTTGGGTTTTTATCTTTGGAGGTTAGGAATTTTACAACGCGTTGTAACTTTACCACGTAATACGTTCGTCGAAATCGAGCCCGCGTTAAACGTGGTAAATTTACCATTCGAGGGGAAAACGCATAAAAATTCGTGAAATTATAACTCCCAAACATTAAACGTAGGCTTAATTTCGACCAACGCTGAACGTGGTAAATTTCATTGTAATTTTTTACAGTATAGGTTAGGTTAGGTTAGGTTAAATAAATGTATTGTTTGTACCTGTAAATTATGATATTGTGAAAGGTTAGGTTAGGTTACACTGTAAAAAGTGGCAACGAATTTTACAAATCTGTTGTTATTTTCATTTGTAAAAATTTGGTAATATGTCCACGTTCAACGTTGTAAAGTTCCCACATGAAGTTCGGAACTTTAGTTAGTTAGTTTTAATTTATTATGCCGTGGGATAACATTCCCCTGTGGACTTTACAAGGTTTTGCATGCATCTTTACGTAGAAGATGATAAAATTACAAAGGGTTGTAATATTACGGAAGATAACTTTGGGTTTTTATCTTTGGAGGTTAGGAATTTTACCACGTACAGTAAAACCCCTCTTACTTGAACACTCGCTTTCTTGAACACCCCGTCTACTTGAACAAAATAACCTCGTTTATTTGAACGATTTCTACTTCCCCTTACCCCGACAACTCGCTCTTACGCGGATGCAAATTCCAATGCGCGTGCGCTACTCACGCCGGACGGGTATATTGCGCGGGGAGTGGGGACAACTGTAAGTGTTCAAATAAACAGGGTTGGAGGGGAAATGCTGGCTCGACCCTGTTCAAGTATGAGGGGTTTTACTGTAATACGTTCGTCAAAATCGAGCCCGCGCTAAACGTGGTAAATTTACCATTCGAGAGGAAAACGCATAAAAATTCGTGAAATTATAACTCGCAAACAAAAAACGCGGGCTCAATTTCGACCAACGCTGATCGTGGTAAATTAGGTTAGGTTAGGTCAGGTTAGGTTAGGTTAGGTGAAATAAATGTACAGTAGAACCTCTCTTCTTTCAACTGGTTATGGTTTTCAAGATGGCGCAGACCCCTCTTATTTGAAATTTCCCCTTACCCCCTTACTTTACTTAACGCTTTAATAGTGGATGATAATAGCTGATATCTTTTTATTTTTGTTAGACATCGTATATATTTTAGAGTTGAATTATGTAAAATATATATATAATTTATCTGAAAAATGTGTAGAGAATTTTGAATTTCGATAAAAATATAACGAGATCACAACTCGTGCCTTTATGTGATAAAAAAGACTGCAACCTTTCGCATTTATATCTGCATTCGTGTGTAGAAACAATCATTTTAAATTTACATTATGCACTTTATTACATATAATTATGTATCAATAATTTTTTGTTTCACAAACAAATACACTGTGATTAAGACCGAAATGAATATAGGAGACAATATTTAACACAAATTTGCAAATATGATTAATGAAAGCTTCAAATCACTTCAAATTTAGTACTAAGCTGCTGATATTGGATTTGTTTGTTATTCAATTCGACATCCTAACCTTCAAATGTGCACTTTTATTTTACGAAATTAGTAGCTTCTCGAATAATTTGTATGATGTAAATCATGAGTTTGATGCAAAATTTTAAATTAATTTGAAATTTCGTTACATATTAGTCTACTGACTATAAATGTTTGCAAATTTAGGTTAAACGGCACTTACACTGTACAACTTTGATGGTGTTAACCATGGTGTAAACACTGTAAACTGTATCGAGATGTTCGAGCGGTGGTGGGAGAAGGCCCGAGGGGAAACGATTCAAATAAGAGGGGTTCTACTGTACCTGGAAATTATGATATTGTGAAAGGTTAGGTTAGGTCAGGTTAGGTTAGGATTTTAGGTTTTATTTCTATTTGGTTTAAATTGGTTTAAATCTTTGGTTTTCATCGCAGCAATTTATCCTTTTCTTAACCTTATTTATACAGTCAGATGGTTTTGGCACATTTTCCATATGTTTTGTACACTTATTAGTGGAAGAATCATACCCACAACAATTAAAACATTTATATTAAAGTCACTGAACACTCTTGATTTGTAAAAAAATGTCTTATTTTCTTTACTTAGATTAAAAAAACTTACTTTCGGTCTCGATGCGGGCAACGTGACACCGGTAACAAGTCCCAAAATACTGGCAGCGAGTCCGCTCAATTGCACAGCAGCCAGCGGAGTCAAACCTCTTCTAACGAGTCCCAAAAACATTAGGGCCAACTGGGCTAGAATTGGTGCTGCGCCAGTAGCCGATGCTGCCGCGTCAGCCAGTTGGCCCCCGCCGACACTTGGGCCGTAAGCGAAACACAAGTTGTGCCTGTCAACCTGTCACCAACGGATTATTTACATTTTGTTTAAATTCCATGTGATAAATTACTTACCACGTGTTTAATTAATAAATATAGTAGTCCGAACGGAGTGATTAATGGACACGCTAAGCTGTACACGGTTGTCATCGTAAAGACCAGCAGCAACCAAGCATAGTGCGAACCCAACGGATATTCCCACAGAACTGCTTTCCTAACGTAAATTCTTTCTGCGCGACTTCTTGCCATACAGAGTCGAAAAGTGTAAAGTATCAGCTCTGGAAATCTAACGAGTTCTAAAGCACATCCGAGCAGTGCTGAAGTTGTTATGTAATTGACGAACAATGCACCCTGACAAAATAAATTCCATTAGACTAAATTCACAGGTTATGTTGCATTTTCTCTTACCTGATCCGGGAGAAAAACACATTCCCATCGCTCGGTATTGTTTCCGATATTGACGGTCCAATATATGAAAGCTTGCGCACTAGTTAAACCCAAACTTGGCAAGATTAGAACCATAAGTAACAAAAGAGTTAAAGTTTTTCTCATTATGGCTCGATTCAATCCACTTCGAGTCCAGTGACGAATTAAATTTTCCCCTCGACCAACCAACACTGGCATCAACGTTGCGACAGTTACCAACATTACCGTTGGCAAAAATGACGACAACACAGGACTAAGATTCTTGATGTCTCCGGTTATCGGTAGTCTGTTAACGGCTGACACTATAACCTAAAATATTTAATAAATAAACAGGAACTTTAAATGATTGTTTTTAAAACTTACAGCTGGTGTAGTGAGGAAGAACAAAATGATGCACAAGAAAATGTTGATCAGTGTTGCATTTAGGTACCAACATGATACCGGAATGCTCATATTCTGCCAAAAGATATCGGACGGTGCTGGGGCATAATTGACGACCCATTTTATCGACGGAGAGGACCGAAGTTGCCTTCGCATCATTCTCGCAGCACCGGGTGTACCTAAAGTAACAAACGCTATTCCCAAAGGTTTACTAAGGGCAACTTTCTTTTCCTCTTCGACAAGTGCAGATAAACGAATTTCCTCTTCGCTGTAGAATGTGAGCGCATCGACGTGTTTCTGAAATTTTCATGTTTCGTTCAGTCATGTTCCTCCGATTGTTGCTTTAAAAACTTACCGATTTGCAACAACATCCGATGGTTTGTCCGCACCAATGTGGGTACATGTATAACGGACCTTTTCTCCTTTGATAATTCTCGCAGTAGAGTCTAGCTTGCTCGACGCAATCTCTGTCGGCATCTAGTACCGTCAAGCGTCGAATGTCATGTGCAAGTGTTATATCTTCCACCGTTAAAGTTGGAAAAGCTTCTTTGAAATATTCCGTAAGCGTCTCAACGTTGCACTGATGTTTCGGAACTTCCGTTATTAATAAAGTTCTCGCTGCTAATTCCCCACCTGGCTTTGCATCTCGCACCTTCGAAAAAATATATTTTAAACTCTGCCCTGTTAATATTTGCTTTCGATGCTAACCTGTTTTAAAAATCTTCGCATAACGTAAGCCCCAACCGGCAAGTAGCACATCAGCAGTATACTGTGCACCCAGATTAGAGACGATTCCGACTGCAAGTTTGAAAGCGTCGTATGGCTAAAGGTAGCCGAGTCACCTTCCATGAGATTCCCAGAAAGGTTTATTGGTAGCGCAATGCAAACCGATACCAACGCCATCAAAAAAGTTAAAAAAATCAAATGACGCTGGAACGACACGTACAAAAGACCGTCCGGACCTGCACGAGTCAACAATTCTTCGTCCCTAAAAATCGTATCGATTAGAATCTTCCATTATGTTTTTTTATGTTTGAAACTTACGAGACTCTTATGGACTTTACGATCCATGCGAAGAAGCCTCTGTCGACGTTGGATAATTGAGAATTGACAGACGCTTCCAAACATGTGAGATCTGCTTCTCGTGCCTCGTTTTGGCCGTAAAATAACTCCATCCATCTGGACTCCGTTTTTTGTAACAGCGCCAGACGTCCGTAATTCCATGCTTTTTTTCGGAGCAGACAAAACAACGCTACCAAAATCTGCGCAAGGAATGAAAACATATGTTTCTCTGTTGTGACCAAAGTACACTACAGGGCAAAAGTCTTTGGACACCAGATTATTTAAGGTTTTCGTCGCCATATTCTTTTTTGAACGAATGAATATTTCCCAAAAATGCAGTTTTGAACTTGTTTATTACAGTAAGACCTCTCTTATTCTAATTGTTCAGCCTCTCTTATTCTAATCGTTCCCCCACAAGTCTTCTCCCACTATCACACGAAAAGTCAACGAAAAATATTGTCCACCAATCACAAGCTCGCAAGCAAAGTAAATGAGGGTAAGTGTAAAATTAGAATAAGAGAGGGCTGCGCCATTTTGAAAAACTTTACTAATTAGAATAAGAGAGGTCCTACTGTACAGTATCCCTATTGAAAAAATCCATGTGGATTCCATATGGATTCCATGGATTTTTGGTGTGGATTCCATATGGATTTTTGATGTGGATTCCATATGGATTTTTGATGTGAATTCCATATGAATTTTTGACATGGATTTTCATGTCGATTTCCATATGGAGTCTACGTGAATTGATGTGAATTCAAAATGGTTTTCTACATAGATACTACGTAGATTCCATATGGATATGTAAGTGGAATATGAATTGCATGTTGATTTCTGGTATGGATTCGTTATGGATTATTTTATGTACATTCCGTATTGTTTTTTGATGTGGATTCATTATGGATTTTTTATGTGGATTCCACATGGATTTTTGATGTGGATTCCACGTAAACAATCCATATGGAATCCACATAAAAAATCCATATGGAATCCATAATGAATCCACATCAAAAAACAATACGGAATGTACATAAAATAATCCATAACAAATCCATACCAGAAATCAACATGCAATTCATATTCCACTTACATATTCATATGGAATCCACGTTATGGATTTTTTATGTGGATTCCATATGGATTTTTGATGTGGATTCCACGTAAACAATCCATATGGAATCCACATAAAAAATCCATATGGAATCCATATAAAAAATCCATAATGAATCCACATCAAAAAACAATACGGAATGTACATAAAATAATCCATAACAAATCCATACCAGAAATCAACATGCAATTCATATTACACTTACATATCCATATGGAATCCACGTAGTATCTATGTAGAAAACCATTTTGAATTCACATCAATCTACGTAGACTCCATATGGAAATCCACATGAAAATCCATGTCAAAAATTCATATGGAATTCACATAAAAAATCCATATGGAATCAACATAAAAAAATAAGTGGAATATGAATTCCATGTTGATTTTTAGTATGGATTCGTTATGGATTATTTTATGTACATTCCGTATAGTTATTTTAATGTGGATTCCATATGGATTTTTTATGTGAATTCCATATGAATTTTTGACATGGATCTTCATGTGGATTTCCATATGGATTTCCCACATGGAGTCTACGTGGATTGATGTGGATTAAAAATGGTTTTTTACATAGATACTACGTGGATTCCATATGGATTTTTTATGTGGATTCCACGTAAACAATCCATATGGAATCCACATAAAAGATCCATATGGAATCCACATAAAAAATCCATATGGAATCCACGTAGTATTTATGTAAAAAACCATTTTGAATCCACATCAATCCACGTAGACTCCATGTGGGAAATCCATATGGAAATCCACATGAAGATCCATGTCAAAAATTCATATGGAATTCACATAAAAAATCCATATGGAATCCACATTAAAATAACTATACGGAATGTACATAAAATAATCCATAACGAATCCATACTAAAAATCAACATGGAATTCATATTCCACTTACATATCCATATGGAATCCAGTCGAATCCACATGGAATCCACATCAATCCATGTGGAATCCATATGGAAATCCACATTGAAAATCCATATGGAATCCATATGGAATCCACATGAATTTTTTCAATAGAGTAGTCCTTCTCATATTCTAATTCCTCTTATTTTAATTTTTTCACATCTAATCTAATTGCATGCATACAACATAACCTAAAAAAACTCTTTTTAAAAACAAAAACATTTAACAATAAGTCAGTTCGGTTATCGGTCTAATAAATATTGTGTAAATTAACATTGATGTAAAAACCCCTCACAAGATCCTAGAAAAATGCAAACGGTTTTGGCGGCAAATTAGAATACGAGAAGGAGACGCCATCTTGCCTGTCTGGACAAATTACAGTAGGACCTCTCTTATTCTAATTGCCTTTCTTATTCTAATTGTTCAGCCTCTCTTATTCTAATCGTTCCCCCACAAGTCTTCTCCCACTATCGCACGAATAGTAAACGAAAAATATTGCCAACGAATCACAAGCTCGCAAGCAAAGTAAGTGGGGGTAAGGGGAAAGTTAGAATAAGAGAGGTCGGCGCCATCTTGAAAAACTTTACTAATTAGAATAAGAGAGGTCCTACTGTATTATTGTTTTCACGTTCACAAGTAAATTTCAATCTTGGATGATAGTTATTAAATACATTCAAGATTTCATTAACACCAGAAATAGGAACAGCTGTTATGATGTCATCAACATAGCGATGATAAAAACGAGGTTTATAGAAAGTTTACTTAAACACTCTAATTCAAGATCTTCCATAACTAGATTGGACAATATGGGTGATAAGGATGAGCCCATCGGAGTTCCATAGATCTGTTTGAAATATTTATTGTAAAAAGTAAATTTTGTGTTTTTCATTAAAAGTTCCGTAGCTTTAATTATTTCTTGTATTGGTATAAATGTATGTTGGTTAATATACATACATCGACGTTCTAAGCTCTGTGTAACAAGTTCAATCGGAATATTGCTAAACAATGAGATTACATCTAATGATATTAATGTGTAATCGTCATGTATCTCGATGTTTTCTAGTTTTTTAACGAACTGTAGACTACAGTAGGGCCTCTCTTAGTCTAATTAGTAAAGTTTTTCAAGATGGAACTGACCTCTCTTATTCTAATTTTGTCCTTACCCCCACTTACTTTGCTTGCGAGCTTGTGATTCGTGGACAATATTTTTCGTTGACTTTTCGTGTGATAGTGGGAGAAGACTTGTGGAGGAACGATTAGAATAAGAGAGGCTGGACTATTAGAATAAGAGAGGTCCTACTGTATAGAAGACACACATTCAACACCAATATATAGCAATTACATGGGACAGTAAATTACATCAAACTTTCTTTTCATCAAAAAATCCATCTTTCGCTTTCAGTACGGCTTTCACGATGCATTCTGTTGATGAAATTTTCGAGTTTTTGCTTGTCGAGTTGGTTCCATTCTTCTTTAAGTATATTTTGTATCAATATTGTCATACTCAGTAAACCCAATCTTTGAGACATATAAGTCTAAAACGACATTTAACATAGCGCATTGTTACTGCTGTAGTCAACTTCCGTTAATATTCAGAGCTTTAAATCAAATATTTCTTACGTTTTTTGCTCATTATATACGAAAAATTAAGTGTCCAAAGATTTTTGCACTTTTGTACTCGACGTTACTTACAAAAAAGGCAATGAGATTTAACACCAAGTTCTCCGGAATCCCAGCATATGCCGAAGTGATGATGTTGGTATTATTCCGTCGAAAGATAATACAAGTATCTCGGGACGGAGGTTTGTGCCAACTCGTACTAAGAATACATAAGGAATTATAACCATGATTTCGGGTCTGTTTAATATTTTTATATTAATTGGAGTTTGGAAATTTTAATATGATCGAAGCATTAAAAAAGGATCGCACTTAAATCTACATACTGGGTACTACCCGAAAACATTTAAAACAGTGAATTAAACTAAAATTTTGTAGATTGATTATTTCGTCACATAATTTGTTGTCTAAATCACATGATGTCATTTTTTAAATTAAGGGGAGATTATATCTCCTAACTAATAAAAACAATGTAATTTTGGTCGATGAATAAAGGAACGTCTACATTGTTTAGAAAAACAATTGAACAATGAAAAGAAGGTCCCGTTATTAAATCAGAGACTAATATGTCAGATGACGAATCACACGAAAATGGATACGAAAAAAAAAAAAAATGTCTTCCTACTTACTTCCAGGAGTCGTTCCCTTCTTGACGATTCATTCTCGTGTTTAAAAATACTGTGTTCTTAAACGGACATTAAAATACATGTTAGCGAACTAGTGTCAAATTGACACATCGCGCGAATTAACTTTCGTTCTTTGACAAACGCATTAACGGTGCGCAATCGTTTTCCATTGTACAACTACTGCGGTTGCTGTCGATTATTCGATTCGATTCTAACATAACCTAACCTTACGTTTTCACTTCATTGTCGCGCGCGCGGGAGGTGACTTCTTGGTTATTGTACAACGTGGAAGAAAAGTCCCTTGAAACGGTTCTGTATTACGCGGTTTCCCTCATCGAGGGGACTTTAAAGTATTGAAAAAGCAACGAACGGTAGTCACTTGAGTTTTCTATAATTGGTGCAAGAGTTTTATGCGTTTCGCGGTATGCAAAAAGTGAAAGTGGATGATTGTGTTGTTCAATTTTACGACATTTTCCTTCCAATGATTTCACGACGATTAAGTTTAATGTAACACTTTTCGAAAAGACTGTATACGTGTTATTCGGAGGAACAATTTTGTGGGTAGATAACGAATTGATGACGATAAAAAGAAATTCCTTAATTAACTAGGTTTAATAGACACGTGATTGTTGAGTCAGTTAATGACGAGGTATACTTAGAAAGTATTGAAAATGTGATTAGGATCGCCGCTGGAAAAAAAACATCTTGAAGAACTCTTTAAGAAGTCTTAAAAATTGTAGGATGTCTTAAATACTTATCAGAAAGAGATCCGAAAGTGATCTTTAAGAAGAATTATGCGCTCTCAAATATGAGGTCTTAGAAAAGAGGTGTTTTTGAGAGCTTTGACATTTAAAATAAATAATATAAATGAAAAGAAAATTAAATGAAGAGGGCCCTCATAAACGGCCGAAACGTAAAATTAACGTAGTATTTTCTAAGAAAAATACCAACCTTTGTCCAAGAACCGTTATAACCAATTAAAATATATATAAATATATTAAAATTATAGATTCTTTGTAGAGGAATGTATTCATGAGTGGACCACGTTTTTAATTTAGTGTAAAAAGTTAATTAAATTAAGGAATTTTTAAGTCTTCTATACACTGTTAGGTAGATATAGTCCCTAAGTCTAAATTAAATGCATTTGGGTTACTTTCTGCAGTTAAATAAAATTGATTAAACCTTTTTTACGAAGGGCCGTTTTTTGGTTAAAAAAAAAATTTGTATCCATGAGTGGACCACTCGTTCAAATCCCCTTAGAATGGCTGCAAACAGCAAACAAAAAAGACGAAATTCTAATTTTCATATAATAATTTATTTATTTTGAACACTTTTACTCTGTACAATACGTGACGAAAATGTAAATAAAGGTAAGGGGGCATTCCATGTGACATCGCCAACGTTTCGTAGTCAAGTTTCAGAACTTATTCAAAATTGAACTACGTTTAGAATGCGTAAAGATAAGCCTATCCTGTAAATTTCAGCTCAAAATATTAATTTGTTCAAAAGTTATTGATAAAAATGTAAACGACAAAAATGAAATTTACCATTTTTTAAACGGCGATATCTCGAAAACCATCATTCCGAGAAAAAAATGTGCAGAAATGTCTAAATTTTGCACTGGTGTGAATGATATAAACAAAATATTATTGTTTATAACAAATTTTCAAGATTATTTTGTTGTAACTCAACCTTAAGGTCAACGTAGAAAAGAAACTGTTAAAAAACCATCGAATCAATCATTCTAATATGTATTCCGGTTTAATACAACACTTAAACGCTACTTTAATGACTTATTACTTCGACCCAGACTAAGTCTGGACGAAGTATTGAATTTGGTCACTTCGGGCAAAAAAATTACCCTATAGTTTTTCATCAAATGTCGACGTTTCAGACCCTAAGGAACCCAAATCAACAATAAAAAAATTTGTGTCCGTGATCTTGTACGTACGTCCCGCTTTTTTGTCTCGCGATAACTCGGTAACGGATAAGCGTATTGACATAAATTTTTTTTGTAAAATACGTGTCTTGGCATAACTTAGATCTGATTAGATTTTGGTGCAGATCCATCCGTCCATTACTAAAAAAAATTAGCCCCAATTAAGTTTCTTCGTAGTTTTTTGCATTTATTTTGAAAAATACAAATATTATTAAAAAATGTTTCAAACAAAAAAGATAGAGCATGAAATTCTCTACAAAAAAGGTTATATGCATTTTCTTCCTAAAGTCAACGATAATGCTATAAAAATGACTATTGTCTGAAAAAATATTGATTTTAGTCACCTCGGCAAAACAATTACCCTATACTTTTTCATCAAATTTCGAGGTTTCGATCCCCTACCCCCCAGGGATAGTCCTCGCCAGCCCCTCGGGAGCGCTGATCACCTACGGGCGCATAAGTTCTTTGACGCCCTTGACCCGAAAATAACTATTTCGATATATCTAAAAGATGTCTTACAGTATCTAAAAGATATCCGTCAGAGATCTTTTCGACACTTTCAAGATATCTTTGACGAATTATATGTGTATATATTGTATATATAAGATCATAATGATACAGACAGTAATTAGTAAAACACTGTAAACATGTAATATGCATCGAATAGTCTATTACAATACAAGTGCTTGAAGTAAGTATTTTGCAACTTTTATTTATTAATACTTCGGCTGGCCTTTTGTCGCGGTCGAAGTTTTGAAAATGCTCATTTTCAATTTTCATACATATAAGAAACACTATATTGTTGTAACATATCTATCGAGGCCACTTGGACCTAAATATGATTGGACCCCCAAATATCAATATAATTTTATAATATAATTGAAAGCTGTTAGTAAACAAACGAGTATTAAGGAATAGCCGACTTCTCTACTGGGTCGAAGTTTCTGAGCGAGCGAGGCACCACGCCAACACTAGTTTATATTTAAAAACAAAATGTTAAATTACACTACGCTTCCGCACCATAACCTTTACACTGATAAAAACAAGTGAACCGCTTATGGATACGAAAAGTGGTCCACTCATGGAAATGGAAGCCGAAATTAAAATGCATGAAATTTTTTCCTAGTATTGAAATATTTGTAAACCCTTCAGATATGATGAATTTAAATGTTTAATTTACAAGAAAAAAATAAAACTTACCTTAAAAACGTAATAACTCTGTTTTTTACTACTCAATTGAAATGAAATCTAAACTTTGACAACGTTTTTCAACATTACATTTCTACGAGCAGCTGTACTGAACGCGAAAATGCATGTATTGACTTAGGGATCTTCTTAAAAATGGTTTCGCGATAATACGCATCTGTTTCAACCAAAAATTTGATATTTCGTTTTTAGTTTAATAAAAATCAGAAGGGTGTGCCACTCATGGAGCCGGGCCGCCCATGGTTACATTCCCCTACTTTAAATTGTTAATTTATAGAATTTTTACCTGAGTTCCGTTTTACCGTAGTTATATATTGTAAAAGTACTTATTTTGTCATTGAAGCTGGGAAGACAGCAAGTTGATCTCTCAAAGAGCCCAGAAAGATATCAGAAAAATTCCTGACCTCGTTAAGAAAACTCAAAATAATATCAGAATTATATCATGACGTGATCAGATGAGCCACTTAAAGGTGTCATTTTGGTAATGGCACAAAGACCCCTTAAAGAGGTCATATTTTGAAGACATTGATCTATCTAGAAACCAAAATGATATCATAATTGTATCATAAAGTGGTCAAATGATTAACTTAAGGATATCATTTTTTTATTGGTTTAAAAATCCCTTAAAGAGATCAAATTTCTGAGAATTTAAGCAGCCTGAGCTAATGTAGGCAATACTTGTAGGCTATATCGCAGTCAGCCTGAAACCGACCTGTTGCGATATCGCAGTCTCAATTGTAATTAGTAAATATTATTCATTTCAAAATTTATGACTAAATTATGACTTCTTTATGATGAAAATGCGGTGTCATAAATATGATGTATTTAAGATACCTTCATAATGCACCTATATATACCTTTTAAGGCCATAATCACGAATTTATCGCATTCTGACCACATTATGATATCATATTAACAAACCATAAAGACATCAAAATTAGGACCTCATTTTGAGGACTTTCTGAAAAATCTGCTGTCTGGGTTATAATCTATCAGTCTGCGTATGAAGTAAATATCACGCGATCTCATGTTTGGATTCAGAAGCCACCTAGTGTCTCTGTAAGAAACACAAGTCTAAATTCTGGGAATCCCTTTACTGAACGAAAGATGGTCCAAAACGAGATAGGCTTAAGACCTCTGCAAAATGACGATATTAAGAAGTCCTTAGTAAAACACCTTTACGAGCTCGTTTTATAGATTATCATAAATCAGATCTCTTCAGGAGGTCTTTTTGGAAATATCTTTCGACCACCTCTTTGAGGAGGTTAGAGTAAATCGACTTTTTGTAGATTTACTTGAAATTTTTGCAGTAAATACCTAAGCATATTAACTACATTCTTTTAATATTAAAGCGGTCCTAGACACACGGAACTTGAGAAATGAATTTTTACATGTGAACCCTATTCAATGTTTTCACGTAAGGGTCGTTTTAATAAACTGACGAAAAACTACTTTGCAGATCTTTACGAAAAACTGCTGCAACGTAGACAATAGCGCTAGAAACATTGTAAAAAAATTGATGAGGTCTAGCCATACCGTTTGTTAGATATTCGATGATATACTTTGCAATTTTACATAAATGTCAAATTGACAACACAAAATATAACCCTGAGGCGCAAGTTAAATAATCAAATTAGAAATTTATTGTTGCCTTAAACATTATTACAGCAATTTCATAAACAATTATTTTTGCCGAAACAAATTTTTCTTATAATTAATATCCTCATTTATTTTATGCGCTTGACTTTGTTAGTGGGTAATGAACTACCTTAAGAGGTATATGCAGTATCTAATGTAAAAACTTGTATCTTATTTGAAGACATTAGATACTTAAAAAATGTCCTTTCAGAATAAAGTTTTAATATATGTCTTCGTTGCAAAGGGTCTCACAATTTGAGACGTTATTTGCGTCTATCGATCGTAAATAAGACATTTTTGTGTCTTATAATCTGACACATATAGTGAAGACTGTAAAAGGGTCAACATTTAAGTCGTTTTAGCTAATCTAAGACATTTATGAGTTGAGACTCTTGCAAGTCGAAGAAACATTGCCGATTCGAGTATCTTCGTGAATATTCGGCAACTGCCGACTGGAAGTAACATCTTGATAAAAGATGCATTACTCTGTTGATGCGCGGTGGTTCGGTTCATGTGATTACAACGGTTCATTATTGTATTCGTAAATTCAATATGGGTGAAACAAATAATGTACTGTTGGTATATAATCACTTGGTTAATTAAGACTTCAAAGTAATTAGCCCGAAAATTGCCAACAGAACGTGAATGTTGATCCATTTTCACATAAATATCAAATACTTTTAGGTTACATATCAATTACCGAGCAGTACATTCAGATTGTGATTGAAGACACTTCTGGCGCACCAAAAAAAGTAATTTATCACGTATTACTATAAGACACCCAAAAACGACTTAAAAGTGAGGACGAAAGGGTCTCAAATTAAGACACTCGTTTTCGCAGTGTGGGTACCAAGTAATCGGAAATGTATAAAAAAGTATTGAAATGCATTCCTTCACAACTAGTAAAACAACTTTAAGAGCTCTTTAAGAAGTATTAAGTACTGTAAAATCGTTAACATTAATCAGAAATAACTCTTGCAGTTTATCTTTAAGAAGACTTAGTCATTGATTTTAAGAACTCTATAAGACCTCTTATGTATGAGGCCTCAAAAAAGTACTCTTATTTGAGAGCTTTTCCAGATAGCAGAATAAAAAATACTTTAGAATGATCTGATAATGTGTTCTATACCAGATGAGTCAAATTGTGAGGTTGTTTTGAACTCGAGGCCGTAATTATCTCATAATGATATCAAGTTCAGAAAAAACTCGTAATTAGACTATCTGACCTATGTTGAACATATTATGAGATCATTCTGGACTATTTTTGTATTCTGCTATCTGGATTGATACTCAATATAAAACTAGTATTGGTGTGGTGCCTCGCTCGCTTCGCTCGCTCAGAAATTTTGACCCAGTGGAGAGTCGGCTATTCCTTGATACTCGTTAGTTTACTAACAGCTTTCAATTATATTATAAAATTATATTGATATTTGGGGGTCCAGTCATATTTAGGTCCAAGTGGCTTCGATAGATATTACAACAATATCGTGTTTCTTATATGTATGAAAATTGAAAATGATTTACAACTATGACCTATGGCCTGACTCGACGTAAAATTGAAAATGAGCATTTTCAAAACTTCGACCCCGACGACAGGCCAGCCGAAGTATTAATAAATAAAAGTTGCAAAACACTTACTTCATGCCCTTGTATTGCAATAGACTATTCGATGCATATACCATGTTTACTATGTTTTATTAATTACGAAATTTAAAAAACGAACCGAAAAATAATAAACATCAAAAACACTAAAGAAGCGTATAACCAAATTAAGTCCTTTAGTATTTCATTAAGACGTGCATTTTTTGTTTTCTAAAAATGATTCAAATGTATTTGATAGCAAAATAAAAAATATATCAATGAATTAGAAATCACCTTGTTTAGGGACATTGCCGTGAGAGCTTGATATTTCACTACTTTTTGCAATTCACTAACTAAGACAGGGGTCGGTTATGGACCACGAGTAGGTCGGTTTAGGACCACCTTTCTGGAAATTGTCGAAAACCTTAACCTTATTTCTTTGCTTTCTTAATCTCCGACAATCAAGTCAATGAACTTCATCAACCAGCGAGGGATATCAAGGAAGGATTCCTGTTTGTTGAAAAACTTTGCCCGTAACGAAAAAATTATTTTTAGCATTCGCATAGCCGTTACTATTATGGCGGTCGGCAAGGGGACCCTCCTGGGGACTCTCCTACCTAAGTGTCTTTATAAGAACTAACTAACTATATGAAGAAAAGCGCATGTCAAATTGGACTCTTAAAAACTTGACTATTTAAAAAAATGGGGAAACCCGATAATTGAAAAGTCACCAAGCTGTCGGGGTTTTTAAATTGTTGGTATATAAAAGTGTCGGTTTTTTAAGTGGTCGTGTTATTCAATGCCAGGTTTTGGATTTGTTTCCGTCACTGAATACTTTTGATAAAATAAAATACGCTCAGAAGTGATTGTACCTCGCGTGCATATCAAGAATCTCCGTGTTACGTAATTTTAGTTTATATGTTCGTGACCTACCAACTGGAAAAGAAAAACAGTACGAATGGTCATGCCTTTGTTTTCAGCGTAGGTCATAAACCTCAGTTGCAACAAAATAGTGGTTGAAACAGGGTGCAAATTGATGAAAATCATTTCTCCGTGATCAGAATTTGTTAATTAGTCTCTCCAATTTATTTTGGGTACTATGAATTTAAAATGTCGGACTAAATTTTAAATACTAAGCGGATACGACCACATGTAAAACATTTGTTTACTTCAATGTTGAAATAAACAAATTTACAGTAGTATATTGTTATATATCCCATTTTTTCGCGATTGCAGATATGCATTCATAATTTTAAATTGCTTATGACAAAGAAAAAAAATATTTTCTTTAATTTTTTAGATGGCGTGATATATATTATGATACATCACATAATAATTTTCAGCAGAAAATAAGTTATCGTTAATAGAATGATTTGGGGAAACTTTCGGAAAACACACGTCCTCGTAAAAAAGATTTAATATTCCAGTGTTTTATGTATTTTTGCTTCCTGGTGACGAATACGACAATAACAAATTGTCAGTTGGACGGATGACATGCTCTATCTATTTGGTTTGAAACAAATATTAATTCCGTTCTAGCTATATTAAAAAATATGTAAATACAAATGTAACGAATTAAATAAGATTACATTCATAAAATCATAAAATTATTTTTTTTTTTTAAATCACTATTTTAATGAATTCTAATTCGTAAATCGTCATACGGCTTTCGTATCTGTGTAGTTTATATCATAAATTAAATTTGAATTGATTTTTGTTCATTTTTGTGTTACTATTATTTTCTGATACAAATTACGAGGGCCAATGTCCTTACGTGGTATTTATACCAATTCCTTAGGCGAAAATTATAGTTGTAATTAAATTGACATGTACATGCTTGTATGTATATATAATGTCGAGGACAGTCATGATCTAATTTAATTAGATTAACCCATTAACACTTAAGAGTACAAAAGTTTTATTTTTGTTTAAACGATTACTTTAGTAACGAAAGCTTCGGACAATTTCAAACTCCATAACCTAAAGTTTTCAAGGTCGCTCTTCAATATTGCGAGGTTAAAATATAGTTCCAGTCAACAGGAATTTCAATATGACGCCAAATTTGAAAACAAATAATTTTTTGTTTACAAATTTGTTTCTAACTTTGAGGGTCCAGAAGTTTTTAAAATAATTTTTGGTTGAGGATGCCATTTTGAATAACACTATAAAAATCACGTCAACAATAACATTTTCAAAATCAGAGAAATAAGGGGATTAACTACTTTTGCTGTTATTTATAAGTAGATAATATTAAAACGATTAATCAACATTTCTGCTTAAAAAGAATTACAAGAACAGATAAAAACGCATGCTAAAGTAGGAAACTAAAATAAAAGCAGGTCAATATAATACAAAGATTATGAAGTAAATTAAAATACGCTGATTTATTCTCGTTTTCATTGAAATAAAATTCTATTAAACGGTAAAACTGGACTTATTTGGTTCTTGGTGATATTAATTTTATATACAAATTATTTTCTTTTCGGATATAATTAGACGGGAAATAACTTTAGAATAATTACAGATTCATTTAACAAACTTTCATTGTAAATAAGTAATTTCTGAATTATGAAAGATAAGAAATAAGGAAAAAATTATAATTTATTGTGTATCATCAACAAGAAGATATTAATTTATGCTTATAATCCTTGATTCAATATGTATTTGAGCTGTTAACTGCCGAGTTACATTTCGAAAAAGTCTTTAGGTCTGCGATTGTCAATTATTTTACATCAAATGCAAAGCAAAATATGTACGTTATTTGATGACATATTTCGTAAATTTAAACCCACGCAACTCAACTATAATTATTTTTATAATCAATTTGTTTATTATTTTTAATTGCCGCTAGGTGTGTTCGCAACACCTGCAGCTACGTTTGGCTCCTGGAATCCAAATAGGTTTCGAATTAATATATATTACTCTTTGTAGGGAAAGATTAACAAATGAAATCCTTTTCTCATTATTTTATTTTTTCTTATACTTTACTAATGTGTCACTGATCGTCGTTTATTCTCTTCGTCTGCTAATAGCGATATTTTGTGTTTCAAGCAGGTTTTTAATAATGCGATTGTATCATCAATGCCCAGTACGTCAGTCAAAATGCAAATGCTATTATGACCGCACGTGTTCCGCGTAATCAATATGTTGCAGAGAATATCGTGATTATTTAGACAGAAATAATATTTTAGAACATGTTTTTAAACGACACCTCTTTTACGCTGCGTAAAAACGCAATCAAGTTATTTTTTAATTTTTTAATGATTATTTTATTATATAAGTTTGAAAATAACATAATCATTTTTCCGTATAATTAAAATAATGTCCAAACCGATAGGCACACTTTTTCGAAGTAAAATTCGATTTTACCTTAGTTTTTTAGAATAAAAATACATAGATACTTCTCTTATGAAAGGAAAAATCTATTCAACTAAAATATACTTATATTGCTCATAGTGACACCCAGATTAAAAAATATACGTTTCTAAAAAGAATAAAACAGATATTTCTTACTCCGATTTAATGATTTTTCAGTCAGTTAGGAACAGAATAAGCTAAACAAACGCCGAATTCTTCTTATCGGATATTATTTAGACAAGGTATCACTGAAAAGATACCCATTACATGTTTCTAAGGATAGATTTAAATTTAGACTCTTCGTATCAAATTACAATAGTCGGGGGACTTCCATTCACAATGATACAGAAGTTATAGTATATCAATGGCCAAAATTTTGTTAATTAAAACCGAAAAAATATATTAATCGAAATGAGCTCATACGGTTTAAATTCTAGATTTTAGGATAGATTTCGTTGGGTTAGAAAAATGAAAATTTATTGTACTTTTTCGTACCCAAACTGTCTGTATGTCATGATATATATATATATATATAGGTGTAGTGGTTACGTTGACAGTTTCCTGATCAAAGTGCAATATAGAAATGTTATCCGATGTATAACACCGCGGAATTTGTTGGCGGTATATTTAAAGTCATTAAACTCTATTCAATCCGAACGAATCTTCAATCCAAATTAATTTTATCTAATTTTGTTTGAAATTGCAGTCAATTGCATTCTGCTATTTCAAAAGCCGAAAACAAAGTCAAGGTCCAACCGAATCCTTCATCATTCCTAAAGTGCTTTGACTCAGATTCATTAGAAATTGCACTGACTGGATTGGGGACAAATTCCGTCTTAAGTAATTTGACTTTCTATTTCAAACTGATTGTGTAGACAAGAATTACTATTTTTATTAACAATATGGAACTTATCATCCCCTACGGAACAGTTCAGACTAAGCTACGCTAGTTCAGACTACTTTCACTATCGCGATAACATGTCCATGGCCGTATATGGCTGTGTTGTTTTGTACATTCTCCATGCGATTACTCATAATAATCTCCACATGGTATCTATCAGGATGTGGTTTTGTTACATTTCGATAGGAGGCGTCATGATTCAATATGCTTTCGCTAACTGTACTAGTGATTTGTAATAAATATGACACAATGCCTAGTACGTCGCGAATCTCACTTAGTACGAAATAGAGTATGCGCTTATGCTTTCGAGTTACGGTGCCATCTGTCGTCATGTGACAGTAACCGAATGCTGAGGCTCCGTATATGATGTATGTATATTATGCTGTTGTATAAAATCGAATTCATTCCATTTTCGAATGACAAGAACGTATAAGATCGGACTAAATCGAATAAGATTTTCTAATACGCAATTTCAACCGGAAAACAATCAGAATCCGAAATGCCGATTCTGTATAATTCCTGGTTAATTGGGCCAACAAACCACAAACTATTCATAGTCGGAATTTTGCATTGTGCAAAAAAAAATTGTGCTTCTTTTCCGTTGATGTTCCGGTACCTGACCTCTTAGGAGGCTTAAGCATTATTAAGCGCAATATAATTCACGTAAACGTTTGTTTACGACAGAAAATAAGTATACATTTCTATTATGCATGAAAATATTAAAAAATATTAATTTTCATTAAGAAAATTAAATATGAATAAAAATGTAAGCACACGTGATGCACTACCCAGGCCGAAAATGAATTGGGCCAGTAAGTGAACATTCATGTTCCTATTGATAGCCATCATTAGTTTAAAGCTTTTATAATAATTAAAATTATTAAAATGCAATTTCAGTGAAATAAGACGTGCAAATTTATAGTGTTTACTGAAATATCACGGAAATATTACTGTAAATACAAAAATTAAATGATTGCAGCAAGAGGTTAGGAGACGAAACGGTTATGAGTTCTCCATGATGTTTGATTTGTCGTTACAGCTTGCTTCAGAAATTCGAGGTTCGTAAAGAAAACTGAGAGAAAAGAAGCGAAGAAAATTAAAAGACATTCATCCAAAAAGTGCTAAAAAATAAAAGAAATAGTCACGATTTTCAATCGCAAATCATCGAACATGCTCAAAAACTTCCAGAGCCGCCGGTGGGGTTGCTTATGTGCCGAGGGCGAATTGTACATATCAATATATAGCTACATACTTTTTAATAATAAAATGAATTTAAATACAAATTTTCCATATTATATATTATTTATTTCACCCCTAAACCGTCGGCTTAACCAATATTGAACTTATCTTGGGAATATTATAAGAAATGAACTGAACATGGCGCTATGTTTGACAGTTCCCAGACTGCAGAATAAAAAAAGCTCACAATGAACTCTAAATGTTATCTAAAAGAGGTCAGATGACCCACTTTCTTTTTACTGACACGATTATGACATCATTACGAGCTCATGTTCAGGAAAACCTCAGAAAGTGGGTCATCTGACCTCTTTTAGATAACATTTAGAGTTCATTGTGAGCTTTTTTTTTATTTTGGTGTCTGGGCTAACATTCAAACGCATTTATTATTAAAAATAATACATCAATTGAAATGATCTTTTCACGTAGTGAACTGTAATTAACGGAAGAAAATTGCTACATAAAAATGTATTTTATATATACTTTACATATCGTAATAAACAAGAAACCTGCTTGAGTGGTCAGGTACCGGTCACTGGGTCAATAACTTTACTCGTTTATGTTACCCCCTTAAAGGGGTTCTAAAGTCTTCGGCCGAAAAGGTAGGAATTTTCACTAAAAACCTCAAATAAATAATGACTGAATCGATTTTTCCAAATTTGGGCTTTGTAAGGACAATTGTAATTACTGTAAACGGTATCCTAGAAACTACCCAACAAAATAAGTGATTTTTATTTATTTCCGAAAATTTTCGGTCAGTTTTCAATTAATTTCTCTGGCATTTTCTAGGATCCATAAATTATTTTTTCATAATTTTGGAATTAGTGAACCCTTTTCAATTCCTTTTCGTTTATTGTGAGTATACACCGTGTAACGCCACCTATGACACCCTGATAACTGAGCCAGAAGTTCCTCTTCCAAAATTGGATCTGAGGCTTAGAATTTGATTTGCAAGCCATCGAAGTTTCGAAAAAAAATCACTATTTTTGCTATAACTCGATTCTTTTTGAAGTTATGTTAACCAGTCGAAGTTCATATTAAAGTTATTTTTTAGCTCTACAATTCACCTCTGAGGCTCTTTGATCTACCAATATTTTTATTTTGCCTTCCCTGGCAAAAATGTGGCGTTACTTAAGAGTGACTGTAAGAGTGTCAAAGGAGTGTGAAAAGCGTTAACAAAGACTGAATTTGGACAAAAAAACGCTTAACGACTCTTCGATTTTTGCCAGAGAGCTAAGGAGTGTGTTCAGGGTATTATAACCGCGAATTTTAACATTTTTACGCTCGCATAACGCTTCATTAACTTTTCAGGTTTTCCAGGGTTGTTAAATCCATGAAAAGGGTGAAAAACCCCCATTTTTGTGATTTTTCTTGTCCAATTTTTTTCGTTAAACAGCTAACGAAATATCACAATAAAGAAGTTGTAGGCAAAAAAAAAAAGAACAATTTGATCCATAATCGAAAGCGATTCAATAAAATTTAAACCCACAGGGAGTGTTTTAAAGTCGCAGAATTGACGAAAAACGTCTTAAATTCGCAAAACTCGTTTTTTCGCCAATTCTATGACTTTGAAAGGCTCCTCGTGGTTTCAATTTTTATCGAATCACATTGTATTAAGGGTTAAATTGTTCGTTTTTTCAAGGCCTACATGTTCTTTCTGTGTGTTATTTCGTTAGCTGTTTAGCGAAAAAAGTTAGACGCGGAAAAACGCAAAAATCGTCATTTCCCCCTTTTTTTGGCTATAACAAGAGAAATATTTGTAGAGCTTGAAAATGTCTTCAATATGGATTTTCACTAGTTAACATAACTTCAAAAAGAACCGAGTTATTGCAAAAATGGTGATTTTTTTTCGAAACTTCGATGGCTCGCCAATCAAATTTGCCTCAAATCCAATTTTAGAAAAGAAACTTCCGGTTTAGTTTTTCATAATTTTTCTCCTAGTAAACGCGGTGTTATAGGTGGCGTTACACGGCGTATAATGTCAACATGATATGATATACAGTTGCCTCCCCTTATTTTAACTTTTCGAGTCAAGGAAGATGACGGCTTCTTCCCTTATTTTACCGCTTCCCCTCATTCTCTCCACTGGCAGTATGAGAGAATAAAAGCAGAGAGAGGAGATATAGTGGCGTCTTTCTTTACCTGAAAGTTAAAATAAAGGACGCAGTTAAAATAAGGGGAGGGCCACTGTATTGTCTACACCATTCATCGACTACCAAAAATTACTATTTTTGTACGTTTTTTTCTTCCGAAATCTCAACAATGTAACTGTTGTCTTTGTCTATTTAGTGTCCTTTTCCATTAAAGACAAAGCAGAATTCAAATCACACGTCTTTGCGGCGCCATGTGCAAAAAAAAATAATGGCCTTGGCCTACTATGCAATATCTTTTAATCTCTGATATTATGAGGTACAGAGGGCTGCAAGTGTGTCAGCGTCATCTGGTGGTTACTGCTCGAACCACAGAACGGAACCGATTTGTTTGTCAACAAAAGCAGCGAGTATACCTACCTTCTCTAACAATTATGAAGCAATTGCAAGTTGTGGATTCAGAATGATTGACAATTTCTCACATATATCTAGAAAAATCAGAATGCAATCGTCTGGTTTATCGTAAGAGCAAGTATTCAGAAGGATTCAAAACATTCACATCAATGCTTCATTCAGAATAGTGAATTATTCACAAAGTTCAACAAATAGAATTCAAAACTCGAAAATAAATCATTTTCAATAATTTTAAATCCTTTTTCGTTTGCTGGGATAAGTAATAAATAATGTAAATAGTAAAGAAGACAAAAGAATTACATCCTGTACCTAACCTCAAAAATATTGCACAGCTTCCCAATAACAAAACCTATTAAAACCTAACCTCAAATTCTTAACTCTGGCAATATTTAAATAATTGGCATAAAATGTACTAAAAACCAACGTTAAATCCTCAAAATTTTTATAAATCTAACCTCAAATTTATAATAAACGACACAAAAAGTCCTTTACATCCCAAGCAATGCTAAAATTAATAGTTTCAACCCTTAAATCTTCTCGGATAATAAATTAATGTTTATGTGGTTCAATAAAATTTAAATACTCGCATTCGTATTTCATATTTTTACTTACATCGATTGGTCCCTGTCGATCCAGTTCGGTTAGGTATTTTGTGATCGTCGCTTTCAAACTTTATTAGATAAAGACGAAATAAATTTGACATTCTCAATGTTTTATTTACACTTGTGGTTTCCATACAATACTCTGTACAACACGCAGATTGCCACAGATTAATAAACATCTTCGAAATAAATATTGTTACATACTGACATACAAAAATATAACTTCCTTTAATAAATCTTAAACAAAAATACTCGATATGTAAAGTTTCGTTTTTATATGTATCGACAAGCATACATTTAATAATTATTTACAAGTAATTACAAAGTAAACGCTTCAGTTTCTGTAAATCTCAGCATTTTTTCGACTTCCATTTATACTGCTCGATCGACTGTAATTCCCCGGTTGTGATTGAATCGAGCACCCAAAGTTCTTTGAATCCATCGGGACCAACGATTATTTTCGCCTTATATGGATTTTCTGTAGTTTGACCTCCTGCAGTTTTAATCAATTCCTTCAGTATCGCAGGCGGCGGGGAAGTTCCATTTTCGACAAATACAAGTCCACACGTTGCGAAAAGCTCAGGAACGTACGCTTTGCCAAATAATTGTCGATCTCTTCGATTCTCCTATTATTCATGTTTTATTATTAATTAATTAAATATACTTAATAAAGTATTATTAGGGCAGCTAAAAATAGATTTGAAATGAATTATATAACTAAAACAAATTCTAAATCAATGTGGAATTTTGTCCGTAAAAAACTTGATTTAAAATCTAAAAATAAGACTGTACAGAAGATAATAGTAGATAATGTAACAACAAATATTTTAGCAAAATAGGTAGTAAGTTAAACAATACCCGTCAACAACCAATAGAACCACAGGACATTCCTGAAATACCATATACAGTAGAACCTCCGTTATCGAATACGGCCGGGACAACGCGGGGCATTTAAATTTCCGTTAACGAATATTTGAGGAGAAAAAATCGACCCCCCACCTATACCTATATCTTTAGGAGTTACATTACTCCTTTCCTTATTCTAATTTCCATTATTCTAATTTTTTCTCTTCTCCTATTCTAATATTTCCCCTCACGCGTTCTCCCCACTGACGTGCGTTGACGTGCGGATTTTCTAAATACAAATAACGGCGCATGCGCAACAAAAGAAAAAGAGACAAAAATGAGACTACCAATCTAAGTAGTGGGGGAGAGGGGAAAATTAGAATAACGGAAGAAGGCCGCCATCTTGCCTGACTGGACAAATTAGAATAAGGGAAGGACTACTGTACATACATAGGCGATATTGTATAGATATGAGAATCGAATCAACGCGACGTATCGATACTTCATGGCGGCCATCTACAGTAGTCCTTCCCTTATTCTAATTTGTCCAGTCAGGCAAGATGGCGGCCTTCTTCCCTTATTCTAATTTTACCCTCTCCCCCACTACTTAGATTTGTACCGTAGTTCTCCCCTTAAGTTTTACCTTTCAGCTATCAAGATGGCGGCTTCTTCCCTTAAGTATCTTTCCCCTTACCCCCACTACCATAGTTTTCTGTGGTTCTCTGCACGCTACGCTCATGTGCTTATTTACTGGCGACATTAAAATACCTGGTGGTGGGAGAGGCTGTGAGGGGAAAAATAAAACATACGGGAAGTATAAAACTTAAAGGAAGTAAACTTAAGGGGAGGACCACTGTAGTCTCACTTTTGTCTCTTTTTCTTTTATTGCGCATGCGCCGTTATTTGTATTTAGAAAATCCACCCGTCAGTGGGGAGAACGTGTGAGGGGAAATATGAGAATAGGAGAAGAGAAAAAATTAGAATAAGGGAAGGAATACTGTACAACGTGTTGTCTAGAGTGGGGAGACTAACTGAGGGGAAATTATTCGTTAACGGAGGCGTCTGAATATTTGATAAGCGAAATATTCGATAACGGAGGTTCTACTGTAATATATAAGTAACCTCCTATGTACGGACATTTTAATATCCCCTATAGGTCCTCAATTATATTTATTGTAGGAAAAGGAATAAATTTGATTTTAATTAAAAGATAACCTTACTTGAACAGCCTTTGAAAAATGTAACATCTCGAAGGGAGCTGGATCCAGCCACGTCTCACTTTCGAGCGACCTTTGTATCCATTCCAAGGAAACTAGCCAACAGCCTCGAATAATCCCTCGAAGAAGATTTATCGTACGAACTCCAGTACTCACAACGTGAGTTGTCCGTGACGTTACAATGTTCTCGATAACAACTTTTCCAAGTGTTTTCGCAGCATTTTTCACAAGCTCTTTATCCCTACATTACATTTAAATGAAAATTTATATAATCTTAGAGAAAAAATTAAAATTTCATACCCGTTAGATAATCCGGTTGTAGCAATAACAGTTTTAGAATTTTTCCTCGGAACATTTTCTTTTGTCGTTTTCTTCAAAACAAATTCATTAATAGAACTTCTTTCGCTGAGTCTTTCCGGTTCTTTATCCATCTCTTCGCACAACTTCTGCATTGCGTTCACGGTCTTTTTCACAACGATTTTCTTACTCACAATTTTTCTCGGCTTTTTCTTCGGTGTTTCCAATTCCAACGCTAACATCGACACATCGTTTGAAGATGCTTCCAATTGTGGATCGACGTCTATCGTTGGTTCCGGTTCCTTTTGCGTCTTTTTTTCTTTAACCGACTTCTTAGTCTTTGGTTTTATAGGTTTAGTTTTCGTTGGCGACGAAGGAGGCTCTTCCACTGGTGTCATAGAAAATAACTCAGAATCTTGTCCTACTACAAACAGTTTTCGTTTATTTACTTTCTGCGTCTTTCTCTCGGAAATTGATTTCCTCGTATCGTTTAAAGATTCGTTGATAATTATCGGGTCAGTGCTTTTCAGACCTACGGAAGTAGTGTCCAATGACGATTCTACAATTATCGTATCGCTCAAATCAGATTGTTGAACACTGCTCGAAGTAGCGACTTCACTATCGTCGTTAAACAACTTCTTCGATGTACAATGAGTATTATTTTTAATAATTTGGGTTTTGTACAACACTGATCGACTTGTGGGATAAGGCGTAGGGTCAACGATTCCAGGTGTCCCGGTCGACTCTTTGGACATTCGGTTCGTATCCGATTTTTGATGATTTTCTAAATTAATTCTTACACGTTCCATCAAGGATACGTTCTCGAGTTCAACGCTTTCAATAGAGGTCTCATTCTTCTCAGTCTCTTCGATCATTGTACAAAGTTTTTTGTAATCAATGGTATTCTTGACAGGAGAACGTCGAAGAGAGTCTAAAGACGTATTCATTTGTAAGGAAGATCGAACCGTTGAAACGCTAGTTCGTTTCGGTGACTTTCGCACAGAATCTAACGACGTATTTACTCGGAGGGACGATCGTACTGTTGTTGCGATACTTACTCGAAAATTCGACGTCTTAGGAACTTCTAAATTATCGACTGGATCGAGGGATGTGTTGACAGCTAACGAACTTCGAACTGTACTTGGACTACATCGAAACGGACTGGAGTCATCGAGTTGCTTTTCCTCGTTCATGTTTTCTGCTCTTGATTTCTTTAAATCAGATCTTGACATAATCGGCACAGTATTTATAACGGTTGTGATCTCCATGCAGGAACGACTCGAGCTACCTCCGGTATCTTCCAAGTTTATTGTACTGCCGCTCCCGTCAACGTCGATAGTTTTATTTTTATCAGGTGATTCGAGAAACGTCGAACATGTAATCGGAACACCTGAGATATTGACCCCAGTTTCATTTAACGAAGATTCTTTATCTTCGACACTTGAGGAATTGGATCGTCGTAAAGAAAGTCTCGAAAGTTTAGACCTTGATCCTTGACTGATTATTGGACTATCAGAAAGTTCGAGTTGAATCTCTTCACCCATGGAATTATCGAGAAATAATCGTCTTTGCGACAGGTGGCTTTTATCCAACGATCCCCTTCGCCTTATCCTTCGAGATGATTTCGGCGTGACAACTATATTTTTTTCATTCGGGCTTACATGTGACTCTGTACCGCTTTGATTATTTCCACTGCGTATGTCGATTTCTTGTCTTAATACTTCTGACATTTTTTTCGTGATGTCATTCGGTTCGTTAAAAATTTCTTTGGTTTTATTAATAATGGCATCTTTTAACTTTGTACAGCTATGATTTAAATCAGTTTCTTTTCTTATAAAGTTAATTACTGTTCCATTTTGTTCGGAAGTTTCAGCTTCTGTACTTTCATGTGCCTTGGAAGAAACTCCAGAGTCTGAAACGTTTGACAAAAAACTTAAATTGACTCGCAGTGAACTTCGTCGTTTTTTCTCGAAACTTTCATCGTCCCATTCATCATCGAGTTCATTCAGTTGCTTGCCCATGATCGGAAGTTTAACTAGGTATCCAAATGTTTAATCTAACTAAATCTTCTCACGTCATGTTAACAATATAGTCGTTCTGTCGTATGTAACGTAGTAATCAATCACAAGTTAGAATTCGGTAATTGAACTTAATATACTCATTAACTGCACAAATTTACCAAACTTAATCAATTTAATATGTTAAATTTGTTTTAAATTGTTTTGTATTCACATTTTATGTAAATTGACACTTTTTAAAGTAATTTAATACATAGTTTTACACGACTTTATGCGTTTTTTAAGTTATAACCGAACAAAATGGTTTTACGTCTATGTCACATTTTATTTCGATGAAATCAGTTTTAAAAAATAATTTACAGACAGCCGGTATGAAATGTTTGTTTTCGTTTTATTGTCGCCATTGAAGCAAACAAGTCAAAACATGCATCTTCGCGCAGCTCTATATAACGGGTGAGTTCGTGGTTAAACTGAACCAGTTTTTAGTACACTTTCACCCGGTACCCGGTGCATAACATACATACGCGAAAACTGCACATAGGGAATCCCATGTTACCGTCAGCGCGCTTGTGATTGGTCAATTCCGGTCACCTGGATTCTTAAGATCTATCGCCATTGGTTGCAACGGGAGCAGGACGTTTTGGCTCCGCCGTTTTGGCACCGGGATGTTTTGGCGTCGCCGTTTTGGCGCCATTTCCTCTTTCAACTACAGTAGTCCTTCCCTTAAGTTGTTTTCCCTTATGTTGTATACTTCTCTTATGTTGTAGGTTTTCCTTTCCTCTATATTATATTTTCCCCTAGTCAATGTTGTCATGTGTAAATCACAAGTGAGGTTAGGTTACGAATTTGCCCGCGTCTGATGAACCTGAAGTATCAGGTGCTTCCATGGTTTATTTTTCTTTATTAGTAATCAGTTTTCGATGATATTTAATTGTATATTCGTTTAAAATGCGTTATACACTTACAAGAAAAAAGTACAACTTAAGGGAAGAAGCGGCCATCTTGCCTGTCTCGATTGTATAACTTAAGGGAAGGACTACTCTAACTACACTGTAAAAAATGAAAATGAAATTTACAATGCAATGGTAATTTTCAATCATGAAAATTTGGTAATAACACTACGTTGAGCATTGAAATTTTACCGAAGTGAGGTTAGAGGTTTACCGCCGCATTGTAAATTTACGACGTCGAGCATAGGGAAACTACTAGACTGTTGTACTTTTACTACGTCAAACGTAGGTAATTTTTCGAGCCTACGTTGAACGTGGTAATTTTACAAACGAGTAATATATTACAAGATTTGTTACTGTGTTCCACATAGTAAATTCACTGCGTTGAAAGTGGGTAATTTTCGAGCCCATTCTCAACTGTAATTTTACACGATTTTTTTTAAAGTGTAGGTTTACTGTGACATTTTTTTTTGTATTGTTGTACACTGTAAAAAAAGATTGTGTGAAATTACTACTTTGAGAGTAGGTAATCTGTATACACTGTAAAAAATACGAATGAATTTTACAAGCTCATTGTAATTTTCATTTTATATAAATTTGGTAATATTCCTACGTGTGAATTAGTGTTATTACTATTTGAGGTTAGGTTAGGGTTAGGTTTACTGTGACGACATTTTTTGTATTGTTGTGATATTTTTGTTAATTACGGTGATATTTTCTTTGATCTTTTCGTTATTAAATTCGGAGTGTATATTTATTTACTGGGAAATAATGAGGTCCGAGCACTATGCGGTCTACGTCGGTTAAGTTTTTTTTGCGGGGGGTGTGGGAGGGAGGGGCGCAGGCCCCTCACGCACACATTTACTGTGAACATAATGGGAGCCTAGCACTTGGAAATTTATGTGTCAGATACAACTCGGAATGTTTCACCTTGCATTCTTTACACCACGGATTAGCGAGTATCGTCGAATTTTTTCCAACACCAGTCCTATGATTTTTATGATTCTTGACCCTCTCCCCCCTCCCGGGAACAATTGCGCCAAAACGTCCCTGGCGTCAAAACGTCCTGTACCCGATTGCAACAGATTGCTAGTGAATTCCAATGCCGTTGCTCTACACGTGTTCCCGACTTGTAATTGGATAAATTTTATCATGAAAAATGTTAATTAATCTTATTTAAACATAATTGGAAAAGGCTTTCAACCATTTTGTGGGTAAGAATTAGAAAAAAAAATGGTAATTTAGGTTATTTTTATGTCATGTTTCTCAATGCAGCTGCTTCAATCCCACGTCATTCATTTTCAATTAAGTCGTCAATTTACTGCAGTAAATAAGAAAATTAAGAATCAAGAAGCAATTTTGAAACAATATCCTTACGAAAATCATCAGTGACATCGATCAATAATATCACCTTAAGAAGTGTTGACATATATTGACAAAAAGAAAGGCGGGAAATATGTATCGAGTGTGCTTGTAATCTGTAGTGAACATCAAGAAGGCGACATAACCTAAAAGATGCCACGTGCTTTGGTGGAAAAAACTAAGGAAGAGCTAGAAAATACCAAAAAATATATGCAACTTCTAGAGGATAAATATGATAAATTAAAATCAGTTTACAGTGGAACCTCACACTAGTGAAACTCAGACTAGTGAAATTCTCGCACTAGTGAACATTTGTCTCTATCACTAGTGAAACATCAACTTCCCCTCGTACCCCCACTTTGCCACTTTCTTATGCATGTGTATGTGTGTACACAAACATACTCGAAAAGCTGTATACATATGGGTATTACGTATGTATTTACATACTCAAGCTGTAACACATTACGATTTGTGTATTATTTATTGTAATTAATTTAGTATCGGTGGCTTGGAATATCATGTGAAAATAATTCTACGCTAAGAACCTAAATGCGGACACAAATGTAAAATTACTGGCAAAAGAGGTTAAATAGAAGTGTTATGTGGATCAACTCATTTATTATTAACAAGTTTTATCCTTTAACCGTTAACATTCTCCTTGTTCTCCATATTATTTTAAAATTGGCATAACCTCTTTTGAGAAAGCGAGAAAAATACAAGTATTTTTGGTTATGAACGTTATGAAAGTGTGTAGACATATGTATGCACATGTTTGCACATCTGCCGATGCGCATGCGCTCGCAAATACGATACGTCCCTAGAGAGGGGGTAAACATTCCACCCCTCCGCATCTCACTAGTGTGAGAAAAACAAAAAACCGCTGGTCCCGACAGTGCCACTAGTCTGAGGTTCTACTGTATTCATCTATACTGCTGTACTGAATGGAAAAAGCCATAACTGCATTCGGTAGAATTCACGAAAAATAGCAAAACATTTTTTCGATTATTCCACACAAAATTTTCTTATTAACACGATTTTACTGGGAAACTTATTGCTAAACATTATGTAACAGTGAATTCACGATAAGCAATAAACAATAAATCAAAATTATTGAAAATTGACAGTTGCAGTGTTCTGTAAGATCGGTCATAACCTTTTCTCGATTTAAAAGATTTAAAAAACCATATCTTGCAAATCAATCGTTATGCGATTTAACATTCATTTGTTTTGTAAAGCTTTTATCGCAAAAATTCAATTTATTCTTGTTTTCTATCATGTTTATACAAATAAATAAGTGTATAGATATTTAAATTCACCGCTTATTTTCTTAACCCTTTGCGGTACACATTTTTCTGACGAACCATTTTTCATAAAACTGGGTACTCCTGGGTTTTTGGGTCGCTGATTATGAATCTGAACTCAGATTTTGGAAATTCAAAATGGTGGATTCAATATGGCCGACCAAAATTCAATAAGTGACTTGTTTCAAATGAAACTATAAGGTATTCGGGAGTTTTCCACTATAGAGGCCACCGTACCGCAAAGGGTCAATTTGTTACTGAATTTTAATTGATAAATTAAATATTTATAAACAATATTAATCAAAAGCGTCAGTTCATTTAAGAAAAGTTTAAATTCGTATGCATTTTAAATATATCAACTAACACGATGCATGTTATGAGAGTATACGACAATGATTTAGAAAAATAAATGGAATAAACATAAAATAAGTGCTATTTTTATTTACCGTATGTTTTAACGTATCCTGTGATTACAACTTTGTAATGAATGAATAAATTATCAAAAATTTCTTGCAATTTTAAAATTGTTGCTACTAAACGTTAAAAACCATAAGTGAGCACGTCATTTGAAAATGCTGATAGAAACGAAACGATTTAAAAAGGCGTAACTTGTAATCATTTGTACTGCTAAGTTCACGTCTGTAGGTATTGGGTCCGTTGCGCATACATGACTTAGTTTGAATATTGTTTTTGACAAATCATGAAATATGTAATTGCATGTTATGGTATATGCATGTAGCATTGTTAAAAATTGATCGTAAAAAATTTATGAACTAAGTTTATTTATTACACAGGTATGAAAATCTCAAATTCGAAAAAATGCAGTTACGGCTTTTTCCATTCAGTACGGCAGTATAAAAGACCCTGAAGTTAGCGGCCAATTACCCGGTGAGCAGACTGCCGCTGAAATTTACGTTGATCGGTCGAGGCGTTAGAAGTCGATCGTCGGGGCCTGATGCCTCGATATGCTATCGACGCGGTGCGCCTCGAATATCAACCGCTTTTGCCTCGTTCATCCACCCAGATAGCAGGATCCTCATAAATATGTAACAAGACCTCAAAAAGAGCTCATTTTAATGACATCTTTATGATTAACTGATATGATAAAAAAAAGTGATCTAAATCGGGTTTTTTTTTTTAGCTTATTCGCAGTTCATCAAATTGAGCACACTATGATTTCATTTGGAACCGTAAATTGTGCTCATAAGGAAGTCATTACAATATCATAAATACTTGTTATACGGTGGCGCCACTGAAAGGCAAGGATGTATTCTGATTGGCCAATAAAACTCTTCAAACAAACATCACAAAATGAACATTATTCCCGCGAAAGTCTATGCAGCAGACAATTATTTTCTTGAAAAGAACTGTGTTGTTTTCTTGCGAGATCTTTTTACGTCAAAAGTGTTAAGAAGGTACAGATTTTAAAATATTTGTATTATTTAAAATGTTTTATTAACTTAATTTTCAATTTTGTTAGACATTATTGCTTCTTTACGCTTGTATAGGTTATAAAACAATTCTGAATAATTTTTTGTTATCTGTTCAATAATTTTCTGAATAATCTACTCAGAAAATATATACATACGCATGTTATTTACTGCATAGAAGTAATGATTTGGAAGCCATTTCACAAATTGTCCAGAAGCCAACAAAATCGTAGAATAAGAATAATTAAACAAAAATTAATTCCAAGACATGATGTGGTGGGAGATGATAACGTTGGCCACTTAATAAATATTCAAAATGAAATAAATGCCCAGGAGGTGGACCTCGCTGAAATAATTGTTCAACCTGGTCCATCTCAATTTCAACCCCAGTTACCACCGGAATGTAATAATAAGACAGAATCAGATCCAGTCTCTGAAACTGATGACAATTCATCTGAGGCAGAACTGCGAGAAAAACTGGCAAACTGGGCTGTAAAGTTTAATATTACACACACGTCTTTAAATGCGTTATTATTAATTTTGAACAATGAAGGATTACCCAATATACCACTTGACGCTAGAAGTTTATTGTCTACTCCAGTTAAGACTAATATTGTTCAGTTGCCTTCATCAGGATCATACTTTCATTACGGACTGGAGAATGCTCTAAATGATCAGCTAAAATCTTTGGGAAAAAAATATACAAATGACAATATTCAAATACAGCTAAATATTGATGGCTTACCACTGTCTAAAAGTTCGAATAGTCAGTTGTGGCCCATATTAGGAGAAATTTTTCCACGTGTTACTGAACCATTTGTCATTGGTGCTTATCACGGTAATAAAAAACCTGCTTCCATTGATGAATTTCTAGAACCATTTACAGAAGAATTCGAAAAACTTAAAAACGATGGATTCACATTTCATAATCATGTATACTCATTAACAATTCGGCTTATAACATGTGACACTCCAGCAAAATCACTTATAACTGCAACGAAAGGGCACACTGGTTTCTTCGGATGTAATAAGTGTACAGCAGAAGGTGAGTATTGTAACCACCGAATGTTGTTTTTAGAAATGGATGCACCACTGCGAACCGATCAAGATTTTCTTAATCGTACCAATGAAGAACATCACACAGGAAATTCACCATTCGAAAGGCTTGGAATAGGAATGGTCACACAGTTTCCATTGGATTACATGCATCTTGCTTGCTTAGGTGTCACCAAAAAGTTAATTAAATCGTGGATGCACGATCGTCATTCTGCTAGATTAAGTTCAGCAAAAATGACACAATTATCGCATGATTTGCAAGCACTTGCAGAATGGATTCCATTAGAATTTTCACGAAAGCATAGAGGAATCGATGAAGTAGATAGGTGGAAAGCCACAGAATTTCGTCTGTTTATGATTTATACGAGTGTAGTTTTATTGGCAAAATATATTCCTCGAGCATATGTGGTTCATTTTTACGCACTTAACTGCGCTATGAGAATCTTGTGCCATGCCGAAGACTGTATTCAGAATAATAAATATGCAGAGGATTTATTAATTTATTTTGTCCAATGCTGTAAAGATTTATACGGCCAAGAATTTGTGATATTTAATATTCACAGTTTGATACATCTTCCCCGTGATGTAGCAAAGTTTGGACCGTTAGATTCTTTTAGTGCATTTTCTTTTGAAAATCATATGCAAAAATTAAAAAAATGTGTACGAAAAGGAGACAACCCTTTGTCACAACTACACCGAAGAATCGTAGAAATAAATAATTGCTCTTCCTCTCCAATATTTGCCACAGTGAAAAACATTACTTTGCTGCAAAAAAATAGTAAAGAATTATTAATGGACTGCACGTCTTTGTATGATAAATTACTTTTTCCCAAATTTGTTGTATCAATTTTACAAAAGGCTGATTCATATTGCTTTTTAAGCAACAGGACTATTATGTTAGTAATATTTATAGGAGAAAAGAATGATAATCCAGTTGTCATTGGACATGTTTTGTGCAATCCTTCGCAGTTAGAAGATTACCCTTGTGAATCTAGCAATGTAGGAATTATAATAGGAAATGAATGGTCAAATTTACAAATGGTTGAAGCAACAAGCATAATATCAAAGGCAATGGCTCTTCCATTCAATAATTCTTTTTGTTTTCTATCCATACTACATTCATCTCAGTAGTATGTTGTACACGCCAACATCACCTTCGTTAAAATTAATATACTAGTAACAGCTCTTATAAGTAATATTCAAACTGTATTTGCACATGATGTTAATTTTTTATTCTTTTCTAGATGTACCACGTTGTATTGATTGAAGACTGGACATCGGTCATACCCAGTTGCTGGCTTGATGAAAAAAATAAAAAATGTAGATGGCCGCTTAAAAAAATAAACACAGCAACTGCTATAATAAAATGTCTTCGACCATCCGATGATTGGCCAAGTTTATATTACAAAAAATTGCTTGGACCGTACGGTAAATAGCAATGTCAATAATTATATATATATGTTAAACGGTACAGTTGTCAGCCACTTTACTTATATAATTATGATACACAAAATTTTACAAACCAGTGATAATAGTATATAAAATAATACAAAATGTAATCTTACAACTAAATTGACACATAACAATTATTAAAATGATTTATCTATATAATATTTCAATATATATAGTGTGCAGTACACGATTTCTTTTCTCCATTCAGTTAAAGTATGTAGCGATATTAAAAAAACAAAAAAAAAATGGAATGAAACCGTTAAATGACAAAATATCAATATTGTTTATTTTTTTATTACTTATTGAAATTTTAAAGAGTCGATAGAGTTCAAAGTGGCTGATCAATGGTTATATTTTTATTTTATTGTATTTAATTTTTCATTGTATCTCTGATTATTTATTTTTGCTAGATTCTTATGTAACAGCTAAATCTGCCGAGAAAGCTGTCACGTGTGTTTCATTTTCTGATGATACATTATTAAATCATTTTTCTACTGCCGATCACTTGAAGTTACCAAAAAAAAGACCGATAGTAAAAAAACAATTCTACGGGGACTCAGAAAGTGATACAAACAATGAAATACAAGAAGGTATACAACTATAATGCTCTTTATTATCAATTATGTAAAATATTTGATAACATGTAACTTTCTTATAATTTAATCAATTATTACCAGAACCTTTCGCAAAAATTAAAAGAAATATGCCAAACTCATACCAAGTTAATGTAAATAAAGATAGAGAAAGCTTACTTGAGAGTCAATTCCAATGGGCTAGTTGCATCAAAAATTTAAAAATCCACAAAAAATATGTAGACTTTCTATAAACCCCCATAAACCTGAAAAAAATATTGAAAAATTTTTTTGATAATGAGAAGTTCAAAAAAAAAATTAATAAAATTTGAAAAAAATGCGATCTTCAGAAACGTTTGTGATTGGTCGCGACGGTCGTGACGTAGATATTCATCGTCGGTTTGAATGAGATTTCGAACTTTTTTCCCGGGTAAACAGAAAGTTGCAAATATTGAAACAATACGTTTGTCAAGGAGAAAATTATATTTTTGAGCATGTCAGGAAACAAATTTTTTGTACGTGCTCAGTCCGACAATTTGCCGACGATTAATATATTCATGGTGACTGATTTTTTTAAAAATAATGAGTTCTTTAATGTTGCTGAAAGCAGAGGAGTCAAGACTGACAGGTAATTTTCTTTACATTTAAAACAATTTAATTAAATTTAAAATAGAAAATATACTTAATTCTTCTAATTTTACAAATTATTTTAATGTATTTACATCAACTTATCATTGAAGCAGAGTGACATAACCTCAATCATCAGTCACATCCAATACTGATATGTTCTGATAATGTATATATCTAATTATAATATCGTTATAAGATAATGTGAATATTAAAAATGATTTTATTGTAGGTCAAAACGCGAGAATTATGGAGATTCGGCTGTTGGATACGTAGAACTATGCAGGGAAAACAAATATTGCTATATACGTGAAAGGGTTTGCCCGGAGCACAGTGTTAGGCAGAAACCGTATTTTGTGTTGACATTTTCAATATTGGAGTTCAACTGATTTCGGAGTTTTGTATTGTTTGTATATATGGGACAGAAAGGTTAGGTTACAGAGTGAACAGTGACGTCACGCCTCAATAGCGCGCAAAACAGGTCGTTTCAAAAGTAGTCGAACTTTAAGTGTTCAAAAAATATATAAAAACTCACAAAAAACACAGGAATGTATTTTTGTATGTAATAATCTAACCCATACTTTATAATGATCCAATAAAAACCAACAAAAAATTTTGATGCAAGTAGCCCATTGTCTGAAACCCCCTTAATGAATAAGAAGGATATACCAAAATCATATAAAACTGCTGTCAATCAAGATGTATTTCAAGAAAGCTCACTTGAATCTCAAGATGTGGAATCAAATCGCTATTCACAAATTAATAACATAAATAAACGATTTCAATCATCTGTAGTACCATTGTCTTCGACTAAGAAAGATATACAACAATCTTATAAAAATGTTGAAGAATCAGTACCACAAGATGCCTGTCTGGAATCATATGAAATAGAATCAAACCACAGCTCACCGATTAATAATAATAATCAAGTCCATACAATTCCTCCTATACTTAAGGAATGTAATAATAATTGTAGGGAGTATAAACACATATATATTTAATTATATTCGTGAATGTAAGGTGCCTGATTGACCAACGATAATTTTCATACACTTGTACAGCTACATGGACTATATAAGGAAACGTATTGAAAATAACAATTCTAATTATTTTATTTGAAACAAAACTCAGAACTATACATTTCTAAATTATATTTAAACTAAATTAAATTTGTATTTCAAATTATAATAATTCAATTTAAAGTTTATATTTCTGTAGATTGTAATAAATATAAACAAATCATGGATAGAAGATAAAGTTGGTTTTACTATTGCGGTATACTGTGTATTAAAAATTTGTTTTTATACTTAAAAAATAAAATTTAACATGTATTTAATGTTTTTTTAGAAGCAATTCATGATATGATAGTCAGCACACATAAAATGGTTGCAGTAATATATGCCCGGATAGATAGTGGTGCAGCTGGTTTCGAGTCACGCAGAAGGAAAATGATAATAACGAATCATTATTACCACCCATGCCACTGGCTTCAGTAAAGGATTTCGACGAATTCGAAGCTCTGATATCACAAGATGTTGACACACGCCGACAATTGGTAAACATATAATGCATACATACGATACATAGGTATACGAAACAATATACAGGGTGAGTCTGGTAACAGTGCGTGTAGGGCAGTCCATCATGCGTAACATGAAATTGAAATAAAATTAGAAATTTAAAGAAAAATAAAACAATTTAGATCTCTGTATATGGACAAATTTTTTTGTCCAGCTGTAGTCTTTTTAAACCTAAATGAAATAATAGGAAATAAATACACTTCAGTGATCTGTATTATTTTATGTAATTCAATGCTAATACCTATTGCTAATTTTATAACTTAATTCGCCCTGTTAAGTTACTGTGGTGGCGAAAATGGAACTGCTGAGATTGGGTTTTACACACAATACACTATTAGCGAATTCTAGGCCTTGCACCGGTGTTTGCCGGTGTTGCACCCACACTGAAAAACCATAGACACTATATTCGTATGGGCCTGTAGGAACATTAAACGTATGGAAGGTAGCGCCACGATAATCGCAGCGCCGCTCTACGGGAAACGCCCAAAGTCCATACGGAATTCATCCCTTCTCCGTCATATGAAATTCGTCCCAGCTACATACATACTATTTTTGTGTATAAGGTGAGACGAATTTTATTCTTCACTGGTGCAGAGGTGAAATACGTGCACCGTAATTCTTGCACGTTATGACATGCTATGGCATCTATGGCATGCAAGAACTACGGTGCACGTATTCCACCCCTGCACCGGTGCAACTGGGTGCAACACCGATGCAAGGCCTAGAATTCGCTAGACGTTTTTTGTCATAGTGTATTGTACGCCCAACGCCATTGATTCTCGAGGGGAACCCCCACTTTTGTCCTTGTTTCTCACATAAGATGTATGTACATATAGGCGAAAACAAGGACAAAAGTGGGGGTTCCCCACGAGAATCAATGGTGCTGGATGTACATATATGAAACCCATCTCAGTAGTTCCATTTTCGCTACCAGAGTAACTTAACATGGTGAATAGCATAAGATATTAACCAGCGCCGTTACATTGAAACCATTGGAATCAGGCAATGACATGCCGTTCAGACTTAACACAGATTTCCCTATACGCACTTTGACTAGATACCGAACCGAACATATGGAGGGTGTACTGTAAAACATGTGATGTAAATCACTAGTGAATTGTAAAATTACACGAAGTTTTTAGTAGCACATGGGAAAAATCACTACTTTGGGAATGGTAAAATTACACTGATGGTTCAAAGGAAAACACATAAATCAAAAATATTTCCGAATTAATGCTAAAAACCCTCAAACCTTTGTTAGAAAACCTACAATGAGAAAACATTGTACTGAAATTCGGAATATTATATATCTAAATTGGAGAGAAACTAAGACAATTCGTTTCTTGTCGAAGAATGGGGAATAAGATATGTGTAAAATCAGTACATAGATGTAAATTTATAAAACTGGTGTAATTTTACAATGTCCTAGGAATTTTTCTACCCTCAGAGTGGGTATATAATTCTGATTACCAACTCTCTTAGCATGGTAATTTTACGTCAACATTTTTTACAGTATATGTAGGTACCGTCAAATGGGGCCGTTTTTCACTGACTGCACTAGTTAACATCCAGTATACATTTGTGTTTTTTTCTAAATATATGCCTTATTTCATTTAAGAATTCTATAGTTACATTTTTTCGAGCACTTTTGTCGCTTCTACACGTAACTAGATATTTTTATACAATACTACAATACAATACAGTATTTTTATAAAATGTGCTCGAAACATAGATCTTTAAATAAAATTTTTTTTCACTTAATACCCCATTTGACAATATATAAATGCTCTAAGGTTTCATTGAGTATTTATTTCTTAATGAAAACTAAATTTTCATATTTACGTTTCTGTTTTAAGCGCAACAAATTTATTCGCATTGGAGGAAAAAGTGCGGAAAAACATACACGGAATATTTTGTGTGCATCTATACAAAATTCCTTAGCCTACAATATATCTTGGACGGGCCAAAAAAATACTAAGGCTATATGCAAAACTAATTTTGCCGACATCATTATAGGTGAGTGTATAAATAAATAAACTAACATAAACACACATGCGTGCACGTGCGCGTGTATATTTTCATGAAATTAATAATACGATCTTGTAAAATGTTTATACAGTAAAATGATGTTATAATTATTTTCAGAAAGCGTGATGTACGCTACTGAAGGAACGTCGATTGCCCAGATTCAAGCGACAATGAAAACGTGGCTACAACATGCAGGAGATCGCATTAAACGAGGAAACCCATAAAATAAATAATAAATATCATGATTAATTTGTATGTTTAATATTATATGTTCTATTTTAAAAATAAAAGCAATCTTTTTTTTAATTATATTTGCCCTGTAAAAAATACTCGTACTACCTAAAATCACAGAAATTTCTGTATCATATTATAAATATATATATATATATATATATATATATATATATTTTTTTTTAACACTGTTAAAATTAAACATTTGCAATTTTTAATTTTTCTTCATGGTGTTCTAAAGTCGTGAGTCGATAAGGTAGTAATCGACATTTAAAAAGTGTGAATTAAAAATGATTGAACCAATTTTTCAAAATTCGGGCTCAAACAAAGTAATTCTAACCACTGTGCACCATCTTCTAAGAAAATAATAAAGAAATTAATGGAGAATTGAATAAGAATTTTCTGAAATAAGTAAAAATTATATATTTCAACAAATTCGGAATTAATTCTCAATTAATTTCTTTAATATTTTTTAGAAAATCTGGTACACAATAATTAGATTTACTTTGTACGAACCAGAATGAGTAACTTAATGAGATCTTCCTGCTGGCTGGGTAGTTGACGTAAAATCATTCAAATATTCTTTCCGTGTACCATCACTTATGGCGTACCGCAAGGCACAACATTAGGCCCTATCCTATATATAAATGATATATTTGACATAAAATCAAATGGGAACGTGACAGCTTTTGCAGATGATACCCGGAATCCGGATAACATTTGAGGCTAATGATTGGAACTCTTTACTTTTTGAAATAAAAAGAGTTCCGAGTAAATACTTAACTTCCCAGTCAGCAGGAAGATCTCATTAAGTTCTCTTAAAGATCTCCTAAAATTTTTCTGACCTCTTAATTTTGAATCAGAATGTGGTGATAATGTTCTCATAATGTAGTCCAATGCGTCAATTTATGAGTTTATTCTGATCTCACCATAATGAGGTCTTTATGATTTCTTCGTAAAGATATCACTATGAGTTCTTCTTAAAGGTCTCATTATGACAGCATTTAAGACCTTTTAAGCGGTTAGCCGATAAGGTAGTACTCTGCGCTAAAAAAATGTAAAATAAAAGTTATTGAATCGATTTTTCTAAATTCGGGTTCGTACAAAGTAAATCTAATTATTGTATACCTGATTTTCTAAAAAATATTAAAGAAATTAATTCCGAATTTGTTGAAATATATAATTTTTACTTATTTCAGAAAATTCTTATTCAATTCTCCATTAATTTCTTTATTATTTTCTTAGAAGATGGTGCACAGTGGTTGGAATTACTTTGTTTGAGCCCGAATTTTGAAAAATTGGTTCAATCATTTTTAATTCACATTTTTTTAATGTAGATTACTACCTTATCGACTCACGACTTTAGAACCCCATGAAGGAAAATTAAAAATTATATTTATAATATGATACAGAAATTTCTGTGATTATAGGTAGTATTTTTTACAGGGCAAATATAATTAAAAAAAAGATTGCTTTTATTTTTAAACTAGAACTTATAAGTATAACATTAAACATACAAATTAAAAATTCTTTATATTTCAATCTAGTATATCATTTATATCTCTTTTATCATTCATGAGATTTATTATTTATTTTATTGTTTTCCTTGTTTAATGCGATCTCCTGCATGTTGTAACCATGTTTTCATTGTCGCTTGAATCTGGGCAATCGACGTTCCTTGAGTAGCGTACATCACGCTTTCTGTAAATAATTATAACATCATTTTACTGTATAAACATTTTACAAGATCGTATTATTAATTTCATGAAAATATACACACATGCATATGTCGCGCGCGCACGTGCACGCATGTGTGTTTATGTGAGTTTATTTATTTATACACTCACCTATAATGATGTCGGCAAAGTTGGTTTTGCATATAGCCTTAGTATTTTTTTGGCCCGTCCAAGATAGATTGTAGGCTAAGGAATTTCCTGTGCATGGTACAAATATTACAGTGTACACAATGAAAGTATGATATATAATAATCAACACGTATTTTAAATATACTTACTTAAAATTTTTAGTTTCAAAGCCACTGTATTCTGTAATGATAATATGACACACTGTAGTCTGTACCGCACAGAATACTTGTATATAACCTCTATAACGCACTTATGTAAATGAGGTTATGTTTATATTTAGGTGGGAAAGTTTCTGGTCGGTGAGGAGAAGCACTATCGAGGTACAGGTGGCGCGCTCAAATCGCTCGGAAGACCGGGAAGTATTTTCTGACCACATTATGAGCTCATTATGATTAAATTCTGATCTCATAAATATGATGTTTTGAAGGCATCTTTACGAGGACGATCCTTAAAATAGATATCTTTCTGATCACATTATGATATCATAAATTAAAAAATCTTAAAGATATCAAGATTAGGACCTCATTTTGAGGACTTTCTGAAAAATCTGCTGGCTGGGTTGGTTCCGAAACAACTCGCTTACCCTCAACGTTGACAAAACAAAAGCAATGTTGTTTGAATGCTATGCGGACAGTATTCCGTAATGGCCTGACATCCAAATAACACAGCAATACGATGATCAAGTGGGAAATGTGCAAATTTTTACGATACAAGTGGTAAAGGCAACTAAATAATTAAGAATCGCAGTAGACTCGCATCTGAAATGGAAATACCAGTTAGAAGATTGTACGAAAAAACTGATGCACTTCCCCTTTATTTTTAGAACACTTCAATCCATTTTAAATCCTAAACTAACAAAACATTAAAAGCACTTTTTGGTATGCCCCGGTTATATCCAACTGAAACCATTTATAAAGAATTGAATCTAATGAACGTCAGAGAAACGTATTATTTAATTGCTATAAGCTACATAGTGCGTAAAAATGATTTAATGACACATCAATATTCGAGAAAAAGATCGGCTATGACAATATGTCTTAACATCCGTCCCAGGAAAAAGCAAACTGGACGTCGATGTTTCGACTATATTGTCCCATCTACCTATATTCAACAGATTACCCGGACCAATGAAGAATACCCTAAACCAAATAGCCGCGTCAACTACAACAACTGTACTTCAACAACATCGAAAGGAAGAAATTCATGGGCTGAATTACGATTTTTTTCCGTTTCTTCTCTCTTTTTTCTCTGTCCTCTTCATTGTTATTCTTTACCTAATATTAAATATATCTTTATATATCGTTATCTTTTTTATTTATATTATATTACTTTTTATTATGCGCGTCCAGGTCTGCCTACCGGCAAATCAAATTGCCTATTGTAAGGCCTGCCGCGAAAGATTTCTCATATTTATTTTTAATAAAATACATACATACTTAATAAAGGTTGTTTGCTCATTTTGTTTTAATTTCAGGACTATTAATGACACCCTTTAACGCCGGGAAGGAGACTTTTTTCTAACTATTTTCAACGTTAATTGTCTCTACTACTATGTATGTAACAAAAAATCTATGATCCATTGCTTACGTATTTGGGATCGCTCTTTCAGAATCTGCGAATAAAATTCCACAAAAATGAATTTTCAAAAAGTTGCGGCCATTTTTCTAAAAAAAATAAGACTTTTTGACAATTTTGTTTCAAAAATCACTTTTTTTAATACGGCAAATAACCAGAACACTGTTTCACACCAAAATATCGCGTCCGCAATGTCTAAGCTTCCAAATGGTGAACGTACTTTTGAAAATTTCAAAATGGCGACGAAAGAATTTTTTCACAAATAGTAGTATTCAGTACTCGTTTCATTAAAAAAAAAATTTCCTTTAATGACACCGCGTATCTAAATATTTTTTTGGTCGCCGATCACGAATCTGAAGTCAAATTTAAAAAATTCAAAATGACGGATCCAATATGGCAGACGATATTTCAAAAATTGGTCGGATTGTTTTCAGTATCACCCTGGGTGACATGAATTAGACGAGGATAAAGACGAAACTTTTTCCTTGGTTAATTTCTGAAATGTGGCGTCATCTGGTGACTGGTCGCGGTACTACAAATTATATCTTCGAACCAGCGACACGAAGTATAAGTCCACCTGTTGCCAGCCCACAGATTCGCGATATTTTCTGATTGGTCAAATTTCTCCCCTCTCTCCGTCGTGCCGTGTACAAAAAGTAAAAATCACCATTTGTACATTGTTTGATTTCTTTTAAAATTTTCATGGAAGCGAGCAAGCAGTTTCATTTTAGCCGAATTGCCTTTTTTACTTGCTACTTCAACGTAAAAAATATTTTTAACTGTTACGGAAATTAGGAGGAATATCAGAAGAAGCGAAGAGAAAAATTTACTACAGGTAAAATGCACTTTACAAACTTCCTATATGGATACTTATTCTTTTCTTTGCATTCTGATTAAACTTTCAACTCGTGAGATGTTCCTTAAATTCCATAATTTATTTATTGATACTCTTTGAAACACACTCTACTTATGTACAGCTTCAGTGTATAATAAGTCTTAAAATTGTTGCATGGTAAATTCATCATTAGGTGAGGCTTAATTTAAGCCCGAAATTTCGTTAATTTTCTTAAATTCAGTCAGTTTTTTGACTTAAAGTCTTACTTTCAGTGAGCAATATTGACTTTTAGACGATATTTTGGCTTAAAATAAGATTTATCGAACTTATGGCATCTAAGTTAGACGAATCTTATTTCGAACCAAAATATCGGCTGAAAGTCAGTTTTATTGTCTAAAAGTAAGACTTCAAGCCTAAATATTGACTGAATTTAAGAAAATTAACGCAATTTTAGGTTGTAATTAAGCCTCACCTATTTTAAGATGTAACAATTTTAAGACATTTTTTTCTGTGTATAATTTAAATTTTTTTATATTTTCGTCTCAGGTCTAAGAATTTTTTTCATGTGTAAGAGGAAAAATCTCGTTTTAAAGCTTGCATTAATTTAAATCATTTTGTGAAACATTGTAAAAAATCCCTATGTAATTTTACCAAGTTGAACACTGGCACAAATGTAACCCACAATGACCGCGCTAAATTTCACACGTTTAACATCAAACCATTTTGTTGGATGTTGCATTTTTACAAATTCATTTTTCTTCCATCAAAAGATAAGGTTACCAAGTTCAATTGTAACCAATGTGTAACGTGTTAAATTACGAGTTGTTTCCTTATTCTTGATAAGTAAATTCACAAGTTTGATCAATTTACAAAAATATTGTGAAATCTCAAACTTTGAGCTTGTAAAACTTCAACACGGCATGATATTATCAAATTTTCAACATACTATCTCTAAAATCGTTGGTTTTAAAATTAAACGGATTTTTTAGTATAGCAGAATTACTGCAGAACCACTATATTTACACCTTGTAATTTTATTGAAGAATAATTCAGATAGATATTAAAGTTTTATTGTCCATTTAAAAAGAATAATAAAATTGAATGTGCTTAGTGGCATTTGTTAAATTAAATTAAATTGTGTAAAAGGTAGAAATGTTTTATGCACTGATTTTTTAAATAAAAATGATCTGTAGACAATAGAGTTTAATAACACGAAAGCAGCTGATATAATTAAAATACGTGTGCAGATTACATAAAAGTACATTTTTCTGATTCATTATACAATAAGCTGATATTCCCAGTGGTTGATTCGTCGGGGAGCAGACCAGCAGCGAATCAGCCGCTGAAATTTTTATTAACAAATCCGGGATACTTATTAACTGAAAATGATTTTATCTCTTTTATGTGAGATCCTAGCGAATTTCCTGCAAATTTCACGCCATGAACATTTGTCCGGAACAAAGATTATTTCTAACAATTTTACATATCTGACCAATAAAATGGCAATAATAAAGGAATATTTCCGGAATGTTCATGACATGAAATTTGTAGGAAGTTTGCTATGATCCTACCTAAATAAGATAAAATCACTTTCAGTTAATTAATTTCCAAATTTGTTAATACAAATTTCAGCTGCAGATTCGCAGCTAGTCTGCTCACCGGGTAATCGGCCGCTAACTTCAGGGTCTTTTATACTGCCGTACTGAATGGAAAAAGCCGTAATTGCATTTTTTTCGAATTTGAGATTTTCATACCTGTGTACTAAATAAACTTAGTTCTTTAATTTTTTACGATCAATTTTAACAATGCTACATGCATGTATCATAACATGCAATTACATATTTCATGATCTGTCAAAAACAATATTCAAACTAAGTCATGCATGTGCAACGGAACCAATACCTGATAGACGTGAACTTAGCAGTACAAATGATTACAAGTTACGCCTTTTTGAATCGTTTCTATCAGCATTTTCAAATGACGTGCTCACTTATGGTTTTTAACGTTTAGTAGCAACAATTTTAAAATTGCAAGAAATTTTTGATAATTTATTCATTCATAACAAAGTTGTAATCACAGGATATATTAAAATATGCGTTAAGTAAAAATAGCACTTATTTTATGTTTATTCCATTTATTTTTCTAAATCACGTCGTATACTCTCATAACATGAATCGTTTCATTTTAAAATAATATATTTAAAGAATACCCTTTTTTACATATCTCAATAAGTAATCGATTAAAAAGGCTCAAATTTGTCAACAATAATATTACAAGATTCTTACAGTATAAAAGTGGGGTGAAATATTATTCTAAATTGTGTATTTTTGTATTTTTAGTAAAGCATCCCCTCAAATTATTCTGCAAATATCCGAATTTTATGTGTTTTAAAAAAGTGTAATTTATTTTTAATTTTTCCAAAGTTTCTTTTAATATTCAGCATTACCAAAACAGTAAACATTACATGGTTTTATGTTAAATCATGAAAATAAATATAGAATTATTAATTGATTTATTAAAAATTATATATTTTAGTTTTTTTTATTCATTTGACATAAACTGTTTAATTGCAAGAATAACTCTGAAATTCTATAAGAAATATTTGGCTTGCATATATATGAACTCATTATTATATTTACTAGCAAGTAACTTTATAAAAATAACGGGATAAAAATATTAAAATTATTTTTGTAATTTATAGTGTTCCTCTTTAAGTAATATATTTAAAATGCATACGAATTTAAACTTTTCTTAAATGAACTGACGCTTTTGATTAATATTGTTTATAAATATTTAATTTATCAATTAAAATTCAGTAACAAATTGACCCTTTGCGGTACGGTGGCCTCTATAGTGGAAAACTCCCGAATACCTTATAGTTTCGTTTGAAACAAGTCACTTATTGAATTTTGGTCGGCCATATTGAATCCACCATTTTGAATTTCCAAAATCTGAGTTCAGATTCATAATCAGCGACCCAAAAACCCAGGAGTACCCAGTTTTATGAAAAATGGTTCGTCAGAAAAATGTGTGCCGCAAAGGGTTAAGAAAATAAGCGGTGAATTTAAATATCTATACACTTATTTATTTGTATAAACATGATAGAAAACAAGAATAAATTGAATTTTTGCGATAAAAGCTTTACAAAACAAATGAATGTTAAATCGCATAACGATTGATTCGCAAGATATGGTTTTTTAAATCTTTTAAATCGAGAAAAGGTTATGACCGATCTGACAGAACACTGCAACTGTCAATTTTCAATAAATTTGATTTATTGTTTATTGTTTATCGTGAATTCACTGTTACATAATGTTTAGCAATAAGTTTCCCAGTAAAATCATGTTAATAAGAAAATTTTGCATGGAATAATCGAAAAAATGTTTTGCTGTTCTTCGTGAATTCTACCTAATGAATTTATCTCTTTTTCCATTCAGTACAGCAGTATAGATGAATATATAAATTACTGTAAATATATAATTCATATTTGTAAAAAAATTAGAAAAGGCAGTGGTACATATTATTTAATTAATTTGATTCTTAGCGCTAAGTTTAATTAAAATGGCTAAATCTAAACGATTTTACTGCAAAGTATTCGAAAAGTTGACAATATTTCTATTTATTATCTTGTAATTGATTGATATAAAATACTAAATTTCTTGTTATATATTTATCTTTCCTAATTTTAGGTAGTTGGCCAATTGTCTTCAACTATGCCTATGTCAGTTGAAAACTATACTTTTTATTCTGTTGTTATTGATGTGGCAGACTTACTGTCTAAAACTTATACAGAACGGTTTGAAATAAACCATTGCTATGAAAATATCAAATACGAATTTGAAATGATAGTATCGACATATACTGGCGCAAATGAAACATGCTTAAAAATAGTGGATTGCAGTGATGAATTTCTGATAAGAAATATGCATCGAATAACATACAGTATAGATGATCCTAGCTCTTTGATCGAATATACAAATAAATATTCATCCAACTTAAAAAAATTGCAAGCGGAGCAATTTTTTAGCTTTGCGTCGTTGCAAAAGGCAAAAGCTAGGAAATTCCGTATTGACATTTTGATATTACCATTTCAGCAATGTGAGGAATATTCAGGGGAGTTAAGAAATTTTAAATTTGATTTGAGAAACATGTTGGAATCGGAACTATATACTGATATAACTGTCAACATTAAAGATGTGACTCTAAAAGTTCACAAAGCTGTTCTAGCAGCTCGTAGTGAGTTCTTTGCTAAAATGTTGGATTTCAATGGGAAAGAATGCCAAACAAACAAAATTGTTGTATCGGATGATTATTCTCCAGAAGCAATCAAAGAATTACTGGTATATATTTATACGAATGAAATTCCAAATTTACCCAAATTTCCACATGAATTATATAGACTGGCCCATCTGTATGAAATTGATGAGCTTAAATCAAAGTGTTGCATGTTTTTATCACGAAACATAAATTCTTCAAATTTTGTAGAATCTATAAAATTAGCATCAATTTATGGCCTAAAAGATTTAACAATATTATTAGATGAATATTGTAAAAATCATATAGATAGTCTCGTCAATAATGGAGACTATGTCAACTACTTAATAGAGGAGATGTCTATTACTAATGCCGTATCCAACCTTTTTTTGGCAGAAAAATATAATCTGTCAAACTTGAAAGAATCTGCTCTCAAAAGCATTGCACATAATATTAAGGATCTTTTAGACCATCCCAGTTACAAAGAATTACATAAAAATCCAACTTTATCAGTCGATGTTAATGCGTATGTAATAGAATATTTGCTTGAGAAAAATGAAAATGACAAAATTAATTGCAACGAATGAGAACATTTTCAAAAAGATATTTACAATATCTTCATTATGTTATTGAATAGTCTTTAATGTCAAACACATTAGTTGCGTATTAAAGTTTGAAAAAATATTAATATTAAAGTTTAATGTACTGTGTTATGGAAATGTGGTAATACCCAGAAACTTACCAGGAACTTCATGTCCAAAAATAAGAAAAACACTCCACCAATCCTGAGACCAGAGTGTTGGGGACTTTTCAATCTCAGAACCAATCACAGTGCGTAATTTTTTAGTCGAAGCCGATATGAAACCAGAAATTTCATCTCTTGACAGACAGTACATTCTCGATTGAAATATAATTTAGCATTATTTTATTAAAAACATTATGTTTCAATATATGCGACAGTAAATTTCCATAATCGTAACTCTATGAAGTTTTTTCAATTGATTTATTTGGTTAGAATTCACTTGTTAATACAGAAGAAATCATTTCCATAATTTAGATCTTTAAATAATAAAGATTTAATTACGAAACGTGTAAAATTAACCATTATTCTTTCAATTGAAAGGTACATGTATTTAAAATTAAATTAAACGAAAATAAAATGAATGTAAACAAAATTTTGCGTTTTTTACCGTGAAATGTTTGAAAAGAATAAAAGAAATGAAAGAGTATAATTACTGTAGCACACGTCCTTCTTCGCCATTCCAATCGATTGTTCCGGGATGCGTCACTTTGTACACGAGCAAGCTGTCTAACTTTTCATGCAATTTCTAGAAAGACCAATATACAAGTTAATTACATTTTATATTTGCTTATGCCAGGGAAGATTGCATTTTTTTACAGTCCTGTAACAAAATCTTATCGATTTCATCATTCAGCTTCCTTTGTGGTTGTAAAATCGGCATTTGGAGATTATCTTCAACGTTTCCAGTATCTTTAAAAATTTTCTTTTAAATTGAGAATCGTCGACACGGTGGTACATCGATTGAAAATCAGTATGATCACCGATAGGACGCTCGGATCTATCGTTTCAAAGTATTACTGCGAGTGTTTAGTAATTCTCTGGATGTCGCTAATCTTTTAGCTGCCTCTTTATTGGCTTTATTTCGATAATATAATCCAATTTCTCGTCCTTTCAAACCAGGTGGATGACTTTCCCTCGTTTATGCGATGTATTTTTGTTATCGTTTGACATATTGGAATATCCACTGCGTCCTCCAAAATCATTGGAAGAATCTTTAAAAAAAGGTAACAAAATTGGAAATAATCGCAGAAAGTCAAACACTTTTTCAACCTATTTTTAAATTGTTCAACAATTTGTTTAACACTTCGAAGCATAAAAAATGAGTGAACATTTGGCAATTTTTAATTTAATTACACAAATTTAAAAAAATGTTTGAACGGGCACTTCTGCAATGAAATCAAACGTCTGTCGGAACTTAATTATATACATAAACTAAACGTGCCAATCAATTATTTGATATAATACAGTGTTTATCAAACGTAACTAATTATATGAATGTTTTATCAACATGAACTGGAAACACTTGTCATTCGACTATTTAGTCAATTTAATTCTACATTCGAACGTTCAGGAAACGTGAAATCATGGAAGATAATGAACTTTATGAAAATCAGTTTTTAATGTGCATAATGTAATGTTTTGACGACCAATTTTGAAAATATCATCCGCCATTTTGAATTTTTGAAATTTGACTTGAGATTCGTGATCGGTGACCCAAAAAATATTTAGATACACGGTGTTATTAAAAGGAAATTTTGTTTTTAATGAAATGGGCACTGAATACTACTATTTGCGAAACAAAATTCTTTCGACGCCATTTTGAAATTCTTAAAAGTACGTTTCATCATTTTGAAGCTTCGATATTGCGGACGCGATATTTTGTTGTGAAACAGGTTTTTGGTTACTTCCCGTATGAAACAGTCATTTTTTAAACAAAATCTTCAAAAATTTTTATTTTTTTTTTCTGAAAAATGGCCGTAACTTTTTGAAAATTCATTTTTGTGCAATTTTATTGGCAGATTCTGAAAGAGCGATTTTTGCCGTATTTTTGTACGCTGAACACGAATCTGAAGACGAAAAATGTCTATCACGTCATGATTTTGAGAAAAGTGGGGACAAAAACACTATAAAACGTGTTTTTGGGTGTCTTTACCCCTAATTTTCTCAGAAGCCTGACGTGCAACAGATCTGAATTTGTGCTCAAATTAAAGCTTGATTCTTCCCCTACAAAAATCATAGACGATAGTTTCAAAAAAAATTTCATAGTTTTGAAAAAAAAAATGGTTTTAACCTTGCTATTCCTAGTGACTATGATGAAAAAGCAAATTATTTAACTACATTGAGCAGAGCTCATACAAACCACTACTTGACTGTTTTCGGGGTTGGTGTTTAAGAATCCAGTGTCGCTTTTATAAAATTCAAAATGGCGGATCCAAGATGACGGACGTAAAAATATAAAATTTAAATTAACCTCATGAAAATCAGTACTCGGGGTTTTTTCGAGTCGCTGATGACGAATCCAATGTTAGTTTGACAAAATTTAAAATAGCGAATCCAAAATGGCGGCCGCAAAATGAAAAAATATACTTAGGATCTTAAAATCACCACTTCATGGTTTTTTTTCGTTCGCCATTAGTAATACCAGCGGTTATTCGATTTTGTTTGCATTTTCATCATAATCATGAGAAATAGCAAGGTTAAAACAATTTTTTTCAAAACTGAAAATTTTTTTAAAGCTATCTTATGATTTTTGTAGGGGAAGAACAAAGCTTTAATTTAAGGACAAATTCAAGCCTGTAGCACGTCAGGTTTCAGAGAAAATTAGGGGTAAAAACACCCAAAAACGCGTTTTTTGGTGTCTTTACCCCCACTTTTCTCTAAATCATGACGTGATGGGCATTTTTCGACTTCAGATTCGTGTTCAGCACACTAAAATACATCGAAAATCACTCTGATATTTAAAAAAAAAAATCCGTGCAGACCTGTGTAATGAATCTTAGATTTATAGTAGTAGAGAAAATTAACGTTGAAAATAGTTGGAAAAAAGTGTCCTTCTCGGCGTTAAAGGGTTAAGGAGAGTTTCTTGGTGTCATTAATAGTCCTGAAATAAAGAAAAGAGCAAATAAATTAATAAACAGTATTAATAGGATAGATTTAAATGTAACTGATTTTACCTGTCTTTAAACATCTACAAATTATATCTTCGAACAAGCGACACGAAGTATAATTGATGGTTAAACGAACTTTTACCTGTATGTGAAGTTCGACCACAATAATACGAGAAGCTTGTTCGAAAATATAGTATCCCACCGCACTGTAAAGATTTCTTTTTATATCGCATTTATTTATTTATTTATTATAAACCCACCCTTCAGGAACATTGGCTCTAAACTAGAATGAAGAGAAGAAGATGACTATCGAGGGTCACTACATACAGGTAAGTTCGTTTAACCATCAATTTTACCGTAAAGATTGAAGATTAACCGCAAATGTAACACATATTTCACGCAATATTTAATCTTATTCCCAGTATAAATACGTAATGTTATGTTAATATTTAAAATAGCACGTTTATTCCAAATATTCAATATAGGATAGTGTGGTATCGTAGACACTATACAGGTCTCTCAGTGTACCTGAAAAAGTTGGAATAATTTATATTTAATAATTAAAATCTTTTAAAGTAGATTAGATTATCTTAGGGGGTACCATTAAGTAGTAATCAAAGCTAAAAAAATGTAACTTAAAAAGTTCTGACTCATTTTTTTTGTAATTCCCCTAGTAGAGTCATCTTCATGACCAGAGGAAAGAAGATTCTGTAATGACAATCTGAGATTAAAATTATTGCAGTTTGATGGATGATTCTTCGCACAAGATTCTTCACGTCAACTCAATGCAGTCGTATAGAAGATCTTCAGCAGAAGCTTTTTTTTATAAATACTCTGCATAGTCGTATCTGAATGCAGATTCTTATGTCTGGTAAAATGGTACGTGATTCTCATTCATATGACTGGAAGAATCTATTAGCAGAATGTTAGTTTAGCCAGACTAGAATATTAAGGGAAATTCAGTCGATTGCTATTTCATAAGTTACTTAGAAATTTGTTTGAAAGCTGAAATTTATAATATTGACATACATACACGTATACACTAGGGTGTCCGTAAAAAAATTGTTTTTTGGCTTACCGTTGGAAAAGTTTCTAAATGATGCCTAAGTAAAGAAATTTCACTTTATTTGATATATAAATGAAGGTAAACGGTGCCAAAATCGCGATAAAGGGACAAAAATCGCTATTTTTTCCATTTTTTTGTTATTTTTCCAATCTAACTCAGTCCTCTCTATACATAGCGTAAAATTACCTCGAAATTAGCTTGAAAAAGCCTACAATTTACTCCAATAACATTTTGCGATTCGATAAAATTTAAACCTAAGAAATCGTCAAACTGAAAGAAATTTTGTCATCCCTCCTTGTGACAACCTCTGAAATTTTGTTAGATTTCGGGTATCACTTACCGTTTTCAAAATATTTCAGAATTTTGAAAATTCACAAATTTTCAAAATCAGTTTGCATGTAAAGTATATTATAAAGTATATTATACACTAGAATACCTGGAATGAAGATTCGGTATACAATTCATTTAAATTAATGATTAATAAATAACTTGAATGCCTAAGTTTAAGATACAGATTTTCAGATTCTCTTTTTTAAAATAATCGACATAATTAATTTTTTTATTCGTTTTAAGAAACATTCTTTTGAGTATAATATTCCAAAATGTGATATTGCAAAATTACATTTTAAACACTCCATGATCGCACAAAAATTGTGCAAATAATTTGTGAAAAAAAACGTGAATTAAAAATTATTAATCGATTTTTCAAAATTCCGGCTATTTTCTACGCTATATATGTATATGATCTCCTAGAATATTTTAAAGCAATTTGCCGATAATTTACCGTACTAAATGATTTTGTCTTATCTTTTAAGTTCTGGTATTTTTTGTAAAAAAAAATCGAATCTTCATGATTTTGTACTGAAAAGTCCATGGTGACGCAGTAAAGCAGACTGCATTCAATAAGAGTTTCAATTGGTTATAGCGAAGATTCTTATTGTAGGTTTTGACATATACCGTCGTATTAAGTTAGAGTTCATAACGATGAAGATTCTTCCCACAGACTGCGATTTATTTTATAAAAGAAACCAAAGTTTTCCTTCAGAAAACAAAGCAAAGAAGATTCTGCAGTTAGTTAACACTTTCGATTGGTTAGGAAGGATCTGACGCACTGATATATAATATATATAATATATATCAGTGATCTGACGGCAGATCATCGCGCAAATTCGGACATACTCCATTTACAGTCTTCAGCAGATCTTCTCTCAGTCTGCTTGCAGAATTCGATCATTTCTCTACGGGCTTCATCAAGACAATTCTAACCATTGTTTACTATCTCCAACAAAAGAATAAAAAACAATTAAAGAGAATTGGCCGAAAATTTTCTGCAATACATAATGTTTCAATATATTGGAGAAAATTCTCGGTCAATTCTCGACAAAGAGCCTCTGTAAACCCCATGCAAAAAATGCCCGTTATTCGTACCTCGAATATTGAAACTTTTTTTATGCCAATTGGTTACATATGATGACCCAATATTCCCTGCAAAATTTCAAAGTGAGCATATGCTCCGTTTCGGAAATATGAGGGGTCAAAGTTGACCATGTCCAATAAAAAGTGTACATCAATTTCACATTTATACTCGAATAATAATATTAAAAAACAATCAGACGATATGGTTCTTTACAGATTTTCGGCTGCTGATACAAGATTAAAAATTATTACTCGGGGGTTTTTGGGGTCGCTGATTACGAATCTGAAGTCAGATTTTAAAAATCCAAAATGGCGGACGACTTTTTTGAAAATCGATGTAATTTGCCTAAAAATTATTACTCTGGGGGTTTTTGGGGTCGCTGATTACGAATCGGATGTTAGTTTATCAAAATTGAAAACGGCAGGTCCAATATAACGGATGACTTTTGAAAAATTTAATGTAATTCGCTTGAAACTCGTCAGCTTAAGGTTTTTGTAGTCGATGAAGTCTAATCTAACGTTGAATTGATATTGAAAAGTCACTCAGCTTTCTTTGTCGCTGCATTAAATCTGTTTGGACCCTGCATAGGAAACAAAAGAAAATCTTAAAAAATTTTAGTTCATCTTTTAAGACATCTTATTTGAATCGTGGGCTTGCGAATGTGATAAAATAAAAGTATCTTTAGTGTTGAAAATCTTGAATTTATAAAAGATTTCAGCCTATATTCAAAAACCCTAGAAACAAAAGACTATCAGCAGATTAGCATTTCATTTATTTCCATTCCATTGTACATCTTATTTGAATCGGTTGCTTGCGAATGTGATAAAATAAAAGTATCTCGCCTTAGTTGGTTGGATTATACGATCTTACCTTTGCCGGTTGGATTATTGCATCTTGCCTTAGTTGGCTGGATTATACGATCTTACCTTTGCCAGTTGGATCATTGCACCTTGCCTTAGTTGGTTGAATTATACGATCTTACCTTTGCCGGATGGAGTATTACATCTTGCCTTAGTTGGTTGGATTATTGCATCTTGCCTTAGTTGACTGGATTATACGATCTTACCTTTGCCGGTTGGAGTATTACATCTTGCCTTGGTTGGATTATTGCATCTTGCCTTTGTTAACATTTTTTTTAATCTGACTTCAGATTCGTAATCAGCGACCTCAAAAACCCCCGAGTAATAATTTTTACGAAAATTACATCGATTTTCAAAAAAGTCGTCCGCCATATGGGATCCGACATTTTGAATTTTTAAAATCTGACTTCAGATTCGTAATCAGCGACCCCAAAAACCCCCGAGTAATAATTTTTAGGCAAATTACATCGATTTTCAAAAAAGTCGTCCGCCATTTTGAATTTTTAAAATCTGACTTCAGATTCGTAATCAGCGACCCCAAAAACCCCCGAGTAATAATTTTTAGGCAAATTACATCGATTTTCAAAAAAGTCGTCCGCCATATTGGATCCGCCATTTTGAATTTTTAAAATCTGACTTCAGATTTGTAATCAGCAGCCGAAAATCTGTAAAGAACCATATCGTCTGATTGTTTTTTAATATTATTATTCGAGTATAAATGTGAAATTGATGTACACTTTTTTTGGACATGGTCAACTTTGACCCCTCATATTTCCGAAATGGGGCATATGCTCACTTTGAAATTTTGCAGGGAATATTGTGTCATCATATGTAACCAATTGGCATAAAAAAAGTTTCAATATTCGAGGTACGAAAAACGGGCATATTTTACAGAGGCTCTTTCTTTGATTTTTTTAAAGAGAGCATACAAAATTGTTAGAATTGCTTTTGGGGCATTCCATGTGAAATCGCCAACGTTTCGGAGTCAAGTTTCAGAACTTATTCAAAATTGAACTACGTATAGAATGCGTAAAGATAAGCTATCCTGTAAATTTCAGCTCAATTTGTTCAAAAGTGTAAACGACAAAAATGGAATTTACCATTTTTTAAACGGCGATATCTCGAAAACTATCGTTCAGAGAAAAAAAATGTTTAATTCGAAAATGTGCAGAAATGCCTAAATTTTACACTGGTGTGAATGATATAAACAAAATATTATTGTTTATAACAAATTGTCAAGATTATTTTGTTGTAACTCAATTTTCGCTCGATATGCCATCTTTTTTCTTCTTGTGACATAAACAAAAGTTGTTCGCAAAAGTGTTTTCTTTAACTTGGGAAAGTTAGATAGATAGATAGATACTAAATGGGGGATAGCGTGCACGTTGACCTAGAAGATCTATTGTGCCCCCCTTTTCCTACTCTGGGTGTTCTTGCCCTCTTCAGAGTATCTCCTCCAGTCTCGCTTTCCTAGTGAATTCGAGTATCTGTTGGAGTTTCACTGATGCAACCTCATCTGAACTTACAACGAAGGATCCAAAATCCTCTTTGTAGCTAATACCGGGGAGTTCCTCAGTATGTGGGCTGATGTTTCATCCTCCTCCTGACAGAATTTGCAAAGTTTCATTTCTTCCAATCCTATGTTTTGTAGGTGATACCTCAGTTTGTTATGTCCTGTAAGTAGTCCTGCCATAATCCTCAGTGTATTCCTCTTACATAGGATAATTTTTCTGAACCTCCTCTGACATGCATTACCAAGGAGTTCTTTCGCTTGTCTACACTTTGGTATAGTTCTCCAAAGTGCTTCTCTTTTCTTCTGTATTTGCTCTTTGGCCATTTCCCGGATCGTGTTATCTTCGACCCCGCAGAATCGCTCTGGTCCTATAAACGGCGTCCCTGCGCCTTTCCTGGCGAGTTTATCAGCTTCTTCGTTACCTTTTATACCCCTGTACCCAGGCGCCCAGAGTACGGTAACGGTATTGTCTCTTCCCAGTTCATTTAGCTTGGCAATACATTCGCGAACCAGTCCTGACCTGATTTCATGCGAGTTTATTGCTTTAATCGTTGCCTGGCTATCTGACAGAATTACAATTTTACATTTCTTGCATCTTCTGTTTAGATTTACTAGCGCACATTTCATTATAGCATATACTTCTGTTTGGAAAATACTTGCATATTTCCTCATTGAGCCGGTGTGCTTGGCTTGTGGGCCATACACCCAAAATCCCGTTCCTTCTCTTGTTCTGGATCCATCGGTATACCATATAATGGTGCAGTCTCCCTTCAGATATTTTTCCGTATTCCTGGTCCATTCCTCCCTTGGACTAATCTCCACTAGAAAATTCCTCTCAGAGCAGTACGTTTTTGTTACCGCATCGCTTGGAGCTGCTATTAAAGGTATCATTTCCGAAAGATGTTGGCGATCTTTCATCTTAATGATCACCTTATTTATCCTGATCAGGGCTTCTATCGCCGTCTCTTCAATGACCAGCTGCAGAGGTTTCAGCTCTTTCCAGCTACCTTCTCACCCTCTCCACTTGCGTCCTTTTATACCAGGCCACTGACCCGTAAGTGATAATTGGTCTCACTCACCATTATGATGTACTGCCATTTCAGGATCTTGAGGGAACATCCCCATGTTTTTCCTGCCATGCCTCTACACACCATCAGCGCCCTGATGCCCTTCTTAGTTGTTGCTTCTATGTGTTCTTTCCATAGGAGCTTGCTGTCCAGTATTACGCCTAGATACTTTATCTCTTTCTTAACCTCTGCTGGTTTTTCTCCTATGCCAATAGGTTTCATTTCCAGCAGTCTTCTTTTCTTTGTAAATGGTACCACCATAGCCTTGCTAATATTGAGCCTCAAGCCCACTCCGTCGCACCATTTCTTGATGACATTCAAGTCCTCCTGAATCAGGTCACACAGGACCTCCTCAAACTTTCATCTAGCTATAATTACGATGTCATTGGCATAGCGCTGGTTCTTAATTCCTAGAGCGTTCAGTGTCTCTAGGAGTTCATCTACCACCAGGCTCTATAGCAGGGGTGACATAACCCCCCCTTGCGGGCATCCTCTGGTTGTTTGCACCCTGATAGTTTCCTGCTCTCCTATCTGGGTTTCAGCTTTCCTGGTATTAAGCATCTCACTTACCCAGTTTGCCAGCAACCTGTCCACCTTCTTTCTTTTTTGCGCTTTTTCAACCGTCCGATGTGACGTGTTGTCAAAAGCACCTTCAATGTCCAGGAAGGCTCCGATGGCAATTTCCTTGTCATCCAGGACCTTTCTTATTTCTTCCACTAACTGGTATATAGCGGTCTCCGTTGATCTACCCGCTCTATATACATGCTGTGTGTGCTGGAGGGGGTTAGCCTCCAGCACCGTAGTCCTAAAGTGATTATCTATCACTTTCTCCATCGTCTTCAGCAGAAACGATGTCAGACTAATGGGTCTGTAAGCCTTGGGGTGAGTAGTGTTCGTTTTCCCCAATTTTGGGATGAACACTACTTTAGCCCCTCTCCATGCCCTCGGTATGTACCCTAGGGCAAGGTTGCTTTTAAATATTCTTACTAAGAGTATCTTTAGTTCCTCCAAACCCTTCTGAAGTAGGATAGGAGTTATTCCATCGTTTCCTGGCGACTAGTACGGCTGAAATTAGTTTATGGCCCATCTTATCCGATGTTCTGTAAAGATGCTGTTGGCCATATTCCAGTCGCGAGGGTTTCTCGGCCTCCCCCGTGCATTGTCGCTTCCCTACTTCCTGGAAAATGCGTCTCTAGAAGTAGGAGTGCTTTCTGCCTCTCGCCTTCCGTATATTCTCCATCTGGCTTTCTTAAGGATACTTTGTTTACTACCCCTTTGTTCTTAGCTAGAGCCCGGTGTAGTCTAGCTGCCTTCGGGGTATTCCTTATTTACTCGCAAAATTTTTTGTAGTTGTTGCGTTTCGCTTTGCGGATTTCCGTACTATACTCCTTAAGTATCGTTCTATACTCTTGCCATTCTCCTGCGGTTTTAGCTCTGTTGAAGCTTTTCCGCACTCTGGCTCTTAAGTCTTCTAGTTTCTTACTCCACCAGGGAGTATCCTTATCTTCCTTCACCGTCTACTCTGGGCAGCTTGACTCGAATGCGGCTTCTACCACTCCGGTCACTTCTTCTACTAGTAATTCCAGTTCTAAGAAGTGTTGAGGCCTTCTTTTCACTGTAATTCTCTCTAGGTTCTGCTTAAGATTGGTGCCATACTTAACCCAGTCTGTTTTGCTAATATTTCTACTTGGAGGAGTCCTATCCTTCAGTCCCTCAATTTCCCACATGATTATTCTATGGTCCAACATCGAGGGCTCCTTAGAGACTCTCCATTTACTTACTATATCCGCGGAAAGGGTTCTGTTCTCTTCTCTACCGTTATATCTAGTACTTCTCGTCTATTCTTTGTAATAAATGTCGGTTCAGTCCCTACATTATAAACTACTAAATCGTCCTTAACTAAGTATTCTTAAAGTTGCTTACCTTTTTCATTGGTGTCGGTGCTTCCCCACATCTCATTGTGCGCGTTGGCATCGCATCCAAATACTAGTGGTAGCCTCCGTTTTTTGCAGTACTCTACTAGATCTTGTACTTCCTTCGGTGTTATGATGTTTATATCTCCCGGGAAGTACGCTGATGCTACCACTATATTCCTGGTTTGCCCCCGATGTTGATGAGGGTTCTGATTGGTACCAGGTCTCTTGACATATGCTCTGAAATACAGGTGTAATTAATCCCTTTCCTTATCATTATACAAGCACGAGGAGTCTCCTGTCTTGTATTCCAGATGATATGTGCATACTTACAGGTTATTCCCTTGATTTGTCCCATGTACGTCCAGGGTTCCTGCAGCAATGCTAGCCCAAGATGTTGTTAACCATTTCATGAGCTTCTTCTCTCGATCTGAACCGATTACAGACGTAAACCGTTTTCGGGCCAGCGATATTTTCTCCTCAACTAAAATAACTTTGTTTTGTAATATGTTCTCTTTATGGGACTTTATGTAAGTAACGGATGACGGTTTTATGCTGAACATTTTAGCAACGTCAATTTGTTTCATTCCAGAATCTAACAATTCTAAAATTTGTACTTTGTCCTTGTAGGACAGCCTTTCCTTTTGCTTTTGCTATATTCAAAATATGTATATTGTATTATTATTAATTAATAAAAGTTAGATTTTATTTAAAAATACGAAAATATTATTTTGAGGTCGTCTTACGGTTTTCGCGACTACCTCAGATGAAGGACCATCTCGTTTGGAGACATGGTGACGGCGTTCATCGACGAACGAACAAGCGAATGAATGTGAATAAATGTAGGGAAGCGAAATTTGGCGACAACGTGCCGATGAGATTTATTCGAGGTGCACATGTGGATTGAGGACCCGCTGATCAAACCGTGGGAAATTTAAGGTTCATGGTGAGTGTGCAGAATATCGGTGATCTCGATCACAGCTGAGCTCCGCCGCCAGTTAGCAACGACATCGAGGATCATCAAACAAATCGAAATGGTAAGTGTTGGAAGTTTGAAAATGATCGCGAGGTTAAATTGTCAGTTTGTCACGAAAGGGGTCGCATGATCGCATTTTGTTTTTAGTTTCGTTTTGACCTCTGATTTGAGTCTGATATAGACTTCAGAATATTTCACGACTTCTTGCTGCATTTGTTCGTTTATCTTTTAATCTAACACATTCGAGCGTACTAAAATTGATAGCTTTCGATGTCGCTGATTCGTGCGAGAGGTCAATCAATTGATGCACTTCGCCTCGTATGCGCGTATAAATATTTGACGTCATCTGATTCGCCTTTTGTACGTGGAAAGAAATTTCTTGGTTTTCGTCATGGTTTTGCGTCAAGCTTTTGTTTCGCGGCTTCCCTTTCCTCTAAAAACGGAGGGTTCTAAAGTTAAATAGTTACCACTATTTTCCGAACGGCTTTTTGAAATTAGTTTGAAGTAAATTTTACTTGATTTGGAAATTCAAAATAAATAAAAGAAATATTACTCTTTTGATCGATACCGTTAATTGCCCATTGCCGAGACACGAGTATGGCGTTGATGTCTCATATAAAAATAAAATTTTATCAAATTTGATAATATGTGCGGCACGATAAATGTGATTCTGGATAAATATCACATGTTACTGAATTTCACAAACAATATGTTACCAATATAAATAGTGGTCGTTTTTTAATTGAAACTTTAAAATATACAGTACCCACATTCGTACATAAACGTGAAATTATTGACTTATCGTTCGTCTTCTCTACGATACTTTTTGCCAAAGTTTTTATTCAACGTTGCAATTCAGCAATTTAAGTCGAAATGATGATATTTTCGACTTTATTGAATATCAAGTACCAGTTAGCGCATTCGACAGGTGTTCTGACGAACCTCGTCTTTCATTAGATGTCCGTAAGAACATCGCGCCTTTATAAATGTTCAAACAAAACTATTGTGAACATAATCGATGTTTGAAATTTGATATGTTATTGTGGCGTGGAAATAAGTACCGATAGGCCTCGAGGAGACATAACAGTTGAGAATCTTAATTTGGTTTGATATTGAGCCTCCTTTTCGAATTTGCAAGATATAACTTTTGGATATCTCCCTTTGAACCTCTCGCGATATTTGTATTGCAAACGGAGCCATTGCTAAAGGTGGATTTTCGGTTTTCGGAGCGGAACAGCTGCCTGCTTCGTAAACAGCGAAATTCTATTTGGACTCAGTTTGTAATGCGAAATATTTTGAGAGCAGGTATTGCTTTCGATATTGATCTTTGATGTCGCACTCCTTCGGATGGAAAATAACTTGTGTGGTTCCGAGCACGAGGAATCGGAGTTAAACTTCGATTTTTGATCTGGGCTGGCCTCCCGAGAAGTTCGGGGATTCGGAGCGCGACATGTTTTGGTTCGCATAAAGCTCACTCTCTCAGTAACCTGATACGTGCGGGTGACCTCTGGCGAATGAGAAGTCTAGAGAAGTTTGATAGAAGATAATAGTTTTTGGTACATATTCTAAACAGGGACCCGGAACGAAAAAGAACGAAATAAGACTATACTAAAAATGCATGGGAAAACGAAAGAAGAACGAAATATTCTGTTCCGTACTCCTATGTTCACAATGTATAAGCGTAATAACGTTCCGGGTCCCTGATTCTAAAGAATGTCATATTTTTATCGGTGTTTTCAAAGTTCACTATGGAAATTGATATTTGAAGAAAATATATGTATAATAACTGATTATTGACTTTATCATGTAGATTAAAGAAATTTGATTTGTTTGTAAATATGGAAACAAAGTAGCTCGATGGATGCATAACGGGAATATGATTCTAATTACAAATAAAATAAAACATAAATTCGACCTTTGCGTGAAAGGTTTGGTATCGATTTCAATTCAAATTTTGTGCGCGAATGACAATTTGAATGGTAATAACTTAATATAAATCATAATACATGTAAGGATTGTTCAAGTTTGTGAAGGTCATAATCAATTGTGCAAAAGTTCCGATTTGGACACTGGAGTGCGGGCCTGACGACTTTATAGTTGACCTTGCCTTTGATTAATATGCCCCATTATTTGGGTGATGATCATGACATGATGAATCGAAACGGTATTGATTAAAATTCCATTACATATTTTGGACCAATATCATCCTTTGGTCAAAATATGAGCCTTTGAATTATTAATATTCTAATTATTAATATTTGTTTTTTACGCAATTTTCATGAAAACTCGAGACGATCGCAAGAGTCGATGGTCAAGAGCTAGTCGCCTACCTACTTTACGAGACGGTCGTATTCTATGAATCATTCACTTATGGCTATTTTTTAAATGAAGCATTTTTAATGCATACTGAACTCACTTAGTCGCGAGTCGGCTGTAATCTGACAAGATGAAAAATTTAATGAAATTGATACCAAACTTGAGCTGTTTTTAATACCTGACAGTCGTTCGGTACGTGAGTAAGGAGATCGATTATATAGTTTCTTGTTTATTAAATGTCCTACCTAAAGTGACAATTCTACTATGGCAATACAATATAAACAGAGCTTGCCGATCTATGACATGTTCTATTTTAAGAAACATAATTTGGTAGACGTCGAAAACGATTCACAAACGTAATCGGATAAGTTGAGGCAGTAAGGAACAACAATTGTTACGGCCATAATTGTCATAAACATATGTAAATGTACTTGGCACATTTGTAAAGGTCCTAAACTGGCGACGTTATGAATTGTTGAGCTGGGTAAACTATTTTAAAAATAGTTTAAAGGCAATTCGCGAAATGTGAAGGATAAATATAATGCATGTTAATTATGAGGTGTGGAATGAAGCTTTATGTATGAAATTGAAACTGGCCGCAGATTCGAAAAAAAAGAATGGTTCGCAATTAAAAATATTAAGTTTTCGAAAAACCACCAACTCTGATATATCAATTCATTCATAAGTAACAATAATTAAATAGTTGCAATGAAATAAATAACAATTTTTACTACTATGATGTAGTGGGGACGGTGAAATAAATAATAATAATACTTTAAAATGCCAAAATTACAATGAGTAGCTTTGTTTTTTATTCTAGCAAACCAATCATTAATTGTTTCGAAATCCTTTTGATTCAAACGATAAAATTAAATTCTTTCTTTGTAAATAGAAACACGAGGTACCAACTGCTTTTTCAAAATTTCGCAAAGTTCGGTAAAAGTTTTAGTAACGGGTAAACTCGGATCACATAAATCCTTTAAAATTTTATAGACGTCTTGACCCACTAAAGTAATCAAAACGGCAACTTTCCGATTTTCAGACACATTATTTGCAACAACATATTGATTTAATCGTTCTTCATAAATATTCCAATCATCACCCATGCGAAATTCGGATAATGAACCAATAGTTGAAAAAAAAACTTACAATTGGTATCTGTTGCTGTTGTTGTTTATCTGTTTGAACTTGCAAGGTCGCCGCGGACCGATCCAATTCAAATTGAGCACGTTGATTTTCAAATTGATGTTTCAAATTGATTATTCGAAAGTTCTTCTTGTTGGTTACGTAATAACATTTTCTAATTATGCAAATCATTTTGCATAGCTAATAATTCCTTCTTTTTGGTTTCAAGATCAGCATACCTCATTTCTAATATCTTTTGTTACTCGATCCAAAACTGCTCTCTTTCAGCTGAGGTCGTTTGCTTTTGGTCTTTCGACATTTATGTTGCACAAAATCACTTCTTTTTTGTTTAATCCTCGTCGCCAATATGATGTTGTGGGAACGGTGAAATAAATAATAATAATACTTTAGGATGGCACTCGATTATATTTAACTTAGTGGTAACGATCTTCTAACTCTGGTATTCGAAGGATAAAGTGATCAGGTGCGGAAGCGTGCGATTGTATGGCAGCATTATATAGGGACTTTCTAGATTTTAAGCGTTGACAACTTCGTAATACAAAATATATACATTACTAGGCTTAACCTCGATACTCGAATACATTACAACTACTATTCCGAATCTGCGGCTGCGAGTATGCGGTTAGTTTCAGTTTTATGTTTTTGAAATTCCTTTATGTTGCCATTGTCTCACTTCTAAATGGACAGTAGCTCTTTGGTTTCGAGCACGTGGATTCGAAGTCGCGCTTCGAATATTGGTCAGTGCTGGCCTTTGAGTGAACAAGAAGTTTAGAGGTTCGTAGCATGGCATTTTGATTTGATTTGAACTTATTATGAGAGCTCGCTGTGAAAACGAAGTTCATATATGCATGAATGTGGGACAGAGTCGCGCTCTGTTTTTGGCCAGTGCTGGCCCTCCGGTGAACAAGTTTGTAGGTTCGTAAGGTGGGACTTTTTATGTGAACCAAAAATCAAATATCCGTCGATAAAGCGAATTCCTATCATTCGAAATGGAGTCTTCCTGACGACAAAACTTGGGTTAGCAACGGTGATCGCCCTTTTTGTTTTGGGCAGACTCTTGCGAGCCGAGAGAAAAACGGCAGCTCAAAAACTCTCGCATCCGCTGAAAAGGTTCTTATTGTCGCCAGTCGCGTCGTAAATAGTTTTGGGGAAATTAATTTCCAGTTTTTTTGAAAATCCAACACGCCAGAGTTTTTATTTCGTCTCGTGTTGTTACAACAATTATTCTCCAAAAGGAAAAATAACATTATCTCGACAACTTGAAGTGAAAGGTTGTCGCTATTTCTGGACACTTGAACAGAGCCGTAATCTGAAATATTATTCAAGTGAATTTATTTAATCCCGGGACGGGTTTTCACCAGATTTTCCCCAGATTTCAGAAAAGGTCATACGGCGACTATATCGGGGAGAAATCATTTTAAAAGATGCCAAAAAATATATTTCGGTGACAATTGAAATGTTTGCATTCCTAGCTGCCTTAACTTTCGTTTTGTGATTTTTATAAACGCCGTGTCTGACATGGAATGATTCCGTCGAAAATCCTGATGATCACGCAACTTGTAAATAAATAATTGTTATAGTTGGATGCTTCAGATGTGGTGACTTACACATTGTCATGGCGCAATGCGTCCATACTGATTGTGAAGCTATGCGGTTACTGATTGCGAATTTGTCGATGATGTTCCCTAAGCAGGGGGAGCAGTAACACAGTTTGCAGTACGAGGTCTTGTGAGAATGTACATCTTCTTTATAAGACTGACTTGAATAATCTACATCGTTACTACGAAAGTCTCGACTTGTTTATCGTAGTGTAGTTTCATAAAATGTGAGTAGTATTACAGACATCTGTAAGCCTCTTACATCGGTGGCGAACATTCTTTGGCATGGTATATGCCCTCTTCTGACTTTGCTTTATGATCACTAAGTTTGCCTTTGTTTTTGATGTTATTGAAGTAATATGATAGTAGTTAGTGGATCTTTCTGCTTTGTATTTTTTACTGTCTTTGGAAACATGTACAGATGACCCCGACAGAACTGTGATGAGAAGTATCACGTGACATTGTTGTGAGTTTGAATTTAAGGAAATGTGAAATGGAAGCTGTATTGACGAAATCATATGTAACGATACTAACGAGTCTGAAAGGAGTGAGTATGAGATTGTATTCGGTTGTTGAGTTATGACGATGGTACCATGTGATAGTGCCTTGCGAGTCTCAAAATTTATTAATGTGAAGTGCACGACATATGAAGATGATGAATTGAATGGGTTATGAAAACATCGATTCTAGTGAAATATACGAGTCCGTAGACTTCGTACAGGGGGGAGAATGTTTCGGTCAGAATCGAAGTTTTATCGACTGCGGTACCCGGCGTAGGTTTTTACCCACAAAGGTGGTTTTCCCTACACCATTGCACACCCGAATGGGGGTACCTTTCAAAATGAAGCAGGCCTGTTAGGTAAATTATGTAAAAGGCCTTTCGAAATGGTGACGATCTCGATAAAACTATTAGCAATTTGAATATTATAATATCGATGTAATACGATGAATTTGTCCATTTAAATGCTTGATAAATTGATATGTCAAACTAAGGAGTGAAAAAGTGACTATTGTGTTTTTTCAGAACAAATTGGAATAAATTTGATTTTTAGTTTGTGGCCGATAATATTGCGCGTTTTATTTACAAGCCCTTCCACCAGTCGTTAACAAAGGCTATCTTTATTATTATTTCCATGTGTCAAAGTCATATTGATATATAATTCTTCAGCTTAATAGGCTTAATATATGTAATTACATATCAAAATTACTTCTTTGGCTCCAAATGGTAAAATATCTTTTAAGGATAAACATTATAAGTGATTATAATAGATTTCTTTTAACCTTAAATTATTAAATGAAGCTATCACTCGTTGATGTATTCAAATATAGTAAATGAATTTATTGGCATACTAGACAATTTTAGCGTTATGTTAATTCATTTTCGTATCCGTCAAAGAACCAAATAACATTAATAAATATCAGATATAATTCTTTTACCAGTTATCTATCATCGGACAATGAAGCACTTTGTATATATGACTTCTGATATAAAATCTTAATGTAGACGTATAAGGCAGGTCTGTACCACACAGCCTTACTGATGATTTCAGATGGTACAGACCGGGATGAAACGTCACAGAGTTTCCATATAATTTTCAATAGATGAAACCTCTTTCATTTGCCCGATGATAGATAACTGTTAAAAGACCTATATTTGATATTTATTAACATTATTAGGTTCTTTGGTGGACACGAAAGTGTGGCTGGGTGTAATAACATGACTTTAAAATTTACTCGTATGCCGATAAATTCATTTACTATATTTCTTTTAACCATTTCAGATAGAAGTGAATAGCTTTATGTCATTTGATAATCAGTGCGAAGAACAGAGCGACTCAATGCCCCCAAGAGAATCTCAGGATCATGGACATGCTGTCGAATTTGTACAATCTGAGTTATCTAAAAATGTTGAGGTCGAGATTACACAATCAGCTGAGGTTGTGAAAATTCTGCAATACGCCACAATTCCTGACCAGCCAATTCAACCTGCACTTGATGACGAGTGTCTCCAATAACATATCACATCATCACAATCAGTATATATTTTAATTATATTTATTCAGTCCATAACGCAAATTATGTATGCATCTTATTTTTGTAATATTAATTTTAAAAAAAGCTTTAACATTCAGTGACTCGACTATAGAAAACAAAAACTAGTTATTTATTCTTAATTGAAAAGATTAAAATGTAAAAATAAAACCTTGAAATTATCTTAAAATGCTGACTGGCTAGACGTTTATCTAGCGTGTAGCCCGCATATACACTAGCGCCATCTAGGGAATGAAAATCACGGGGGTCACAACGAGAACTTGACTAACGCGTCAGTTTCACTCCCCCCGACCCCATGTAATAATTAATAAATAAGATCTAGTGCCATTAAAAATCGTTTCGCTCTTGGCGACCAGATGTGTTCATCAGCAGGGATCTGGTAGCCGCACCCTGGACGCGTGTATATTTAATTACACATCAATATTTCGATTTTAAGAAGGAAACTTTTTTTGGATAGCCATGATTACACTTGGCTACTTTTGAATCCATAATGTTAAATACGGATGCAATCAATGTTTCGTTTTTAAATAGGAAACTTTTTTGGATTGAAATGGATACACTTGGATAGTTTTGAATCCGTAATGTTGAATATGGATGTATTCAAAGTTTTGTTTCTGAAAAACAACTTTTTTTGGATTGAAATAGATATACTTGAATAGTTTTGAATACGTAATGTTGAATACGGATGCATTCAATATTTCGTTTTTAAAAAGGATACTATTTTTGGATTGAAATGAATACACTTATTAGATAATTTTGAATCCGTAATGTTGAATAGGGATGTATTTAAGATTTAATTTTTAAAAAGGAAACTTTTTCTGGATTAATATGAATTCAGAAAGTAACCTTTTTATTCGTATGAACGAAAAGGATTGTATTTACGTATTAAAATGGATTCACCGTTGACCAAAGTATGGATTCAGAATTTAATAATTGAATCCAATTCTAAACAACTCTATCCAAATTCGATTGCTAGGTAGCAGAAATTCTTGAATACACTGTGAAGTACACTGAGGTGGAAGATATACTGCACATAAAATGATATGAGTGGTATACGAGTCAATTTTTAAAAATAATGCTTCACTATTGATACACGATGACAACTCTGTCACAATTAGATTATTTTTGGTAACATATACTTCAAATTTCTCTCCGTGTAATTGTTTATTTTAACAGTAATAATTACGGCTAAATGCGTCTAAAAGTCCATTCTGTATATGCCAGTATCTTCGAAGCTTCAGTTATTCACCGGTAGGCGCGGAACATTCTGTATTTAAAATGCATTTCTGTATTATATAATCGTGCGGGCAAGATTAAATTTATCTTTCAAATCAAATTATGTTAACGATTATATATACTTTACAAAAAAAAAAAACAGAATAATAAGACTTGTTTTGACCAACATTTTATTAAGTTGTAAATTTCCAAGCCATTATCTGAAAAATGGCGGCAGATAGAGAAAATATCGTTACCTTTTTTATAGATTTTTTAATTTCCTAAAACTTTTGTTTGACATAATTTGCGCTGTAATGCGTCATTAAAAAGTTACAGCCATTTTAAAATAAAATTAGGCCTATACTGAAAAAAATGTAAATGAAATTTACAATTTTGTTGTAATTTTCATGCCTAAAAATATGGTGATATTCCTACGTTAAAAGTTGTAAATTTCCTACGAGAGGTTAGGAATTTCAGAACGAATTGTAAATTCCCTACACTGAAGGTGGTAAATTTAAAATCAAGCCCATGCTGTACGTGGTAAATTTACAATATGAGGGGAAAAACCATTGGTGTAGTAAAATCAATTTTTACATTAAAATTCCACATATTTTACTTTTATTTTGTTTTTAAATGTAAAACAGAGGAATATATTGTAAAATTCATTAAAAGATGTATTTTAATATTTTAGAGATTTTTAGAGCTATAATCTTTTGTCGAAAGAAAACATTAAATCTAAAATCGGTAAACCTTCGGATGACGCACCTGTTTGGAATAAAAAAATCGGCCACATGTTTCGATGTATTTTGGCCTCCTGATAACGAATATCGCAATTAAAAATTGACGGTTGGGTGTATTAAAGCCGCTATCTTAAAAAAATAGCAAAAAACGTGTTTTTTTTTTAGTTTTTTGCATTTATGTCGAAAAATACGCATCGGACCAAAAAATATTTCCAACAAAAGTTGTAGAGCATAACATTGTCGATAAAAAAGGTCATATATATTTTGTTCGTAATTGCGACAGCAAGCCCGTAAATGAGGGATGGACATTGACATGATGGGTTTCTGCCTGGTACTAGGTAGAAATAATTTCCTAATCGATTAAAACTAACCTCCAACTATTCAGATAGCACATGGGTTTAATTATCAGTCATACCTCTGTGGTTGGAGGTTAGGTTAGTATAAAAAGGGGGGTCTGAGGGGCGGAGCCCTCCAGCACGCAAACTTCCCTAGGTCCACGCATTATCATTGCCATTTGCAGTTGATTCTTTCCTTTAGTCAAATTACCTTTGTCTCAAACAATACGTGAATGGTTGGAGGTTAGACTAGACTCCGCCTCCCAGACCCCCTCTTTACTACAAACATAAGACACCTAGACGAATAATTATTCACTTTCATCACTATTTTTCGGGCTTCCTGTTGCGATTAGGACACAAATGTATTAAACCTTTTTTGTACAAAATTTCATGGTCTACATTTTTTGTTTGAAACATTTTTTCGCAAGGTTCGTACTTTTTATGATATATGCAAAAAACTAAAAAAAAACGCGTTTTTTGGCTGTTGTTTCGAAACAGTGGCCAAGATACGGCCGAGCGCCAAATTTTGATATGATATTCGTTTTCAGGAGGCCAAAATACATGAAATGCACCTTGTCGATTTTTCGATTTCGAACAGGTGCGTCATCCGAAGGTTTACTCTAAAGGTAAATATGTAGAAGAACTGCCTCACCCCAAAAATGAAATGTTCCAGATGTTTTCGATGTATTTTGGGCTGCTGATAACGAATATCACAATAAAATATGGCGCTCGGACGTATTGAAGCCGCTATCTAAAAAAAAAACGCTAAAAACGTGATTTTTTGTATTTTTTTGCATTTATTTTGAAAAGTACGAGCCCGACAAAAAAATGTGTCAAACAAAAAATGTAGAGCACGCAATTCTCTACAAAAAATGTTTCATACATTTTCTTCCTAATATGAAAAGTAAGCTCGTAAATGAGCGACGAAAGTGAACATAATGGATCTTTTCAATGTACGTGCGTAATTTTCTCAATGTAATTTTTATCATTCGGTTAAAACTAATATTTCTAGGAGGCAAAATCGAGATGGAAGGCATATTGTGATGGATGTGGGTTAGGTTTTTTTTTTAGGGAGGGGGGGGGGGGGTCTGGGGGGCCGCAGGGCCCCCAGTATGCAGAATTCTGTAGCCATATATGGGACATTCCACGCGAAACGGGCCACTTTTTTAAACTTATTTTTTTATTCCACTTTTACCTATTTACACTTGAAGGGACTTGCAAATGTAACATATTTGATCAATGAAAACTTAAAAATTCAGAATTTTTAAAATGTTATAGCACATTTAATTTTTTAAATTTTATATTTTAATTTTTTTAATTTTAAATTTTAAATTTTTTAATTTTTTAATATTTAGCCATTGTTTATCATTATTTTTACACAAAAGTAAATGCATAAAAAAATTAATACGCCACATGATTTTTATAGCTTTTTTCACAAGCTTTCTATTAAAAATATTTATTTTCATTTATATGAACAAATGAAGGGGGTAAAATGCAATTAAAGTTTTAAAATCACTTTTTATATTTGTATGTGTCCTTAAAAAAATCACCAAAAAATCTAGAAAATTACCCCTTTCAAATACGAAACCACCTGTAAGTGCGAAATTATGGTATGAGCACTTATTATATGCGCAAAAGTTATAAAAGTTGTTATCGTCATAATATGCACACGTTTCCACGCCACCTATGAGGTAGTGTACTTAGCGCGTTTTTGTTAACTTTTAGAATCGTTATATCTCAGAAACGGTGGCTCGTAAGAAAAAAAGTATTCATACATTTTTTATAGATAATTTTATGATCTACAATTTTTGTCTGAGGTACTTTTGTGATAAAACTTACCGTTTTGCTGAAAATCGCAAAAAACTCATTTTTTTGACCTTTGACCTTGAATTAAATTTTTTCCTAACAGGGGAATGATGGGGAACTTCCAGACATTGTTTATAATTATGTTTTGAACAACTTCACAAAAATTCAGCTTGTTGGGACTTTATGTAACTTCACTCTCATTTTTTGGTCTAAATTGTCCGGACTATAACGCTTTCTCTCCATTTGCTGTAGTTATTGGAATGAAACTGTGGCATTTCTGCGTCGCCGGTACTGTTGTAGCTGTAGCAAATCTCATCTGCAAACATTGTTTAGCTACATCGTATTCGCTTTGGGTCACAAAAAACACGTCCGTTCGTTTAAGATTTCTTTTGGTCCATTGAAAGAGAGCATGAGGTGTGAGAATTGGTTCACCAGATGTTATTTGCAAACTCGCACGACGAGCTCCTCTTTTTAATACGGCACCAATGCCATCACAAGCACCCTTTCCATGCGCTGTGGCAAAAAAATGCCATTCCGCTTCAAGTCCGAAGTCTTCTTCATGATGCATCAAATTCATAAACTGAAATCAATTTTTGTACTGCTGTGCCGCTCCATCAGTTACATAAATCACTTTTTCTACAAAACAAGTAGACTTTATATCATTAATTATGATTTTTTGCGCAAGATACACTGCTGTTGTATCATGATGAAGACAATCAGACAATACTACCAGGCTTTTGTGCTTCAACTGCATTTGTTCATCACGGTAGTAATATACAACCGGATGAACACTGCACTGATTATTATTGAAGTGAAATGACTGAGCAGCGTCTTGGGCGACAAACGCGTAATTTTCAGAGAAGTCCATATGAACAGGGACTTTACCTCTTTGCAACGTTTCCTTTTTGCTTGACACGTAAACACCTTGTTGCTTGGCAATAAAATGGTGCAATTTCAGAATTGACAGGCACTTAGAGAATTCGTCTATGAATTCATATACATCCATTGTTTGCATCAGCAATGTGGATCTATCAACTGTCTGCCACTTCTAAAACTGAACAGTCTCGATTTCGGCCTTCTCAAATAAATCTGTGAGCCGGGCAGTAAGCAGCTCCACACCAGGACACGACTTACATTCATCGAAGTAACATTTCTTCGTGGAATTGGAGCAAACAATGCTAGCAATACAATCTTTGTATGTTCGCAAAGGTTCATCAGAATCCGATGTCAGCTCCGATAAGTCCGCAGCATCTACCATTAACTTAAAATTCTGGTAATACGTACAAACGCATACGCTGTGCGTACTGCTTGCGCCGCGCCGGCGAGAACACAGTTCGGAGGTCGAAGCGTAGCAAACTTACTAAAACCAATGCGCGATTATCTGGATATTTTTCAACATATAAACGATGTAGTTCTCGTAAGTACACAGAACCAAAAGTTTTTGTAGCTTTACTTTCTCGCCAGTAACGTCTCTAATGACAACAGTATCTTTCATACCAGGCATCATACGACTATTTTCGTCGTCTTCGTAGAAACTTCGTACAGCCTGTGCCGTTTTATCTGATATTTGATGACCCGGGCGAGGTATTGGAAATGAAAATACGCCTCGTGTAGATGCAAGTATTTTAGCTGCTTTCGCCATTCGCCTAGATGTATTGAATTCCTTACCGAGTTGACGTTCACTCCATGGCTTTGGAGCGGTTGTCAAGATACAAATTCGATCAGCATGGGTGGTATTACTGTCTGCGAATTTAAGTTTAAAATTCTCCAACATATCTTCTAATTGTGTTTCTCTCGAAAGCGGCTTAGTTGACAAGGATTGGTCATTTGGAGGTACGAAATCGATATCGTCGGAAATGTCGTTATCTTCATAATTGTCACATAAAACATCTTTCATTTCAACATCATCATCATCTATTTGCAACAACCGAGAAGACGAGTTAGGTATTGTAGGTTGAGAGGAAGTATGCTGATTAAATGCCATTAGCCGACATATATAGACCAAATCTTACAATTGTCAGGCAATGAAGGAATAATTAAACGTAACTTTTCAGAAGGATACCGAAGATCTCCTCCTCTGTGCCTCTCAACGCCTAAATCCTTAAAGGGATTGCATTCATTATAACGCGGTATAACGAACAAATTTAATTAAGAAAAATATTTTTCCGTACTTTATGAGCGACACAAATACAGAAAATATAGCCATAGTCATGTAGTTTCTTTAAAAAAAAACTATTCAACACACCAAATGCGGCTAGCCACAGTGGGCAATCGTACAGTGCAGAGAAACGTGGGTTAAGAGTAAGCGGGTTAAGGAAAAATTAATAACTCAAGCAATTTACAGACGACATAGTCCAACAAAATGAAAAGCAGAATAGAACGTAAAATAGTGTTAACATTGATCACATCCGATACAAGACATACGATTGAGTAAAACGGAGTCATAGAGCGTCTTATACGTAGTTCTCGTGGCGCAACTTCTTTTGCGAGAAACGGTACGCAGTGGTCGGAAATCGAGAAAAACCTAACGAAAGTGAGAAAGAGCTTCTGTAATTGCATAATAATGAGTTTCTATAAGCTTTTAAAGTCGTTGATTACGAATTTGATATTAAATTACAGATATGACAGCTGTCAATAACTACATTGACAATTGTTATTAATTTATTTTTATATATAAATTTCCGTTTAATGTAGATGCACTTCATGTTAAGTGCCTCATTATTATTGTTTATGATTATTACGATCATGTTTTTCAGGTGCGCCATATTAGGACAGTTGGCATTTTTTATAAACCAATTTTATACATTATATTCTGTATAATAAATAATGTATGCTATTAAATTAAACAAAATGCTTAATAACAACGCAAGAAGTACATAATGCCATACATTATGCCGAAAACTGGCGGAAAATTGGTGTATAAGGTTTTTATATTTTTTGGCACAGTTCGACACCGTTAATCACAATTTACTCAATTTTGCATAAAAAACACAGAAATTCTGTTTAAAATGAAAAAAAAAAAATTATGGTACGATCATATGGAAGGAAGATGCACGCAGTTAATTATCCGAGGTACATGGCCCCTGCGTTGTATGCCTTCACGTGTAATCCAGGGGCATTCTCGTTTTGCCGTTAGTTTGAAATAGATTTTTCGCATATAATAAGTGCTCATACCATAATTTCGCACTTACGGGTGGTTTCGTATTTGAAAGGGGTAATTTTCTAGATTTTTTGGTGATTTTTTTAAGGATATAAAACGTGATTTAAACAAATATAAAAAGTGATTTTAAAACTTTAATTGCATTTTACCCCCTTAATTTGTTCATATAAATGAAAATAAATATTTTTAATAGAAAGCTTGTGCAAAAAGCTATAAAAAGCATGTGGCGTATTAATTTTTTTATGCATTTACTTTTGTGTAAAAATAATGATAAACAATGGCTAAATATTAAAAAATTAAAAAATTAAAAATTTAAAATTAAAAAAATTAAAATATAAAATTTAAAAAATTAAATGTGCTATAACATTTTAAAAATTCTGAATTTTTAAGTTTTCATTGATCAAATATGTTACATTTGCAAGTCCCTTCAAGTGTAAATAGGTAAAATTGGAATAAAAAAATAAGTTTAAAAAATCTCGATTTTGCCTCCCACAGATATTAGTTTTAACTGAATGATAAAAATTACATTGAGAAAATTACGCACGTACATTGAAAAAATCCATTATGTTCACATTCGTCGCTCATTTACGAGCTTACTTTTCATATTAGGAAGAAAATGTATCAACCATTTTCGTTATCAGCAGCCCAAAATACATCGAAAACATCTGGCACTTTTCATTTTTGGAATGAGGCAGTTTTTCTACACTTTTACCGAAAATACAGCTTTCCCCCACTCCGATTTTCGATATTGGATATATTTTTTAACTCATTTTTTTGTGAATTATCACGTAAAAATCGGCCCTGTTGCAATTTTCTCCGGGTAAAGGAATATTTGGTAAATTTCATTCGAAACGAATCGATTGTAGGTTAGAAAATCACTGAAAATTTTTCTCACTCTCGGTAAATAGTTAAATACCTGTTTTTCTCCCCAGTTGCACAACGTTTCGTATCAAGGGCGTAAAATGCGTATAAAATTAGGTTAAGAAATTCCTGGGGAATTGCATTCGTCTTATTTTTCAGCCGTTGGGATCGTTTATTATGAATGCACTGTATCCGAAGGTATATAAGGGAAAAAAAAGGGGACCCCTGCAGGGGTCACGACTGACCCCACCTGGACGTGTCCCCTCAACCCCCGATGGTTAAAACCCGTTCTGCCTTCTGCCCGCTCCATCCCCACTTATCGCCCTGTTTGGGGAAGCTTCGTTTGTGTAAGTCGCAGTTTCGTGTATGTGTGAGGAAAACACAAGCAAACTAAAATCGGGAAAAACAGACAACAGAGGCAGGTATACGGATTCAAGGTTTTCCGTTTTCACCGCGTGGGATGGGTGTCAACGACAATTGCTACGAAGAAGTCCGATAAATAAAGTTTTCTAGCTCGTAAAATTTCCACTCCTTTGAGTTGGGCAAGCATAAAATCGCGAGTCATAACTTATTTTCCACTACGCACTGTCACGATTCCTGACGGCATCCTGGAGTAAAGAAAGTTTTGGACTCAAAAATGTCAGAATCTCCAGTGACTCCGTATCGTAGAAACATAAGAGTGTCAGTTGTCAAATGTCAAAAAATTTGAGTCTTGCGAGTCTAAAACTCTTCTGTCAAGGGGTCCAAAAGGTTTCATCGGTGGGAAGGTGATCTAGGATGATATTTGCTTTGCCGAGTGATGAATTTGCGCTGTGATGGGTTTCGTAACGATTGCCACAGTATGGGTGATCGCCTGGAGTACATTGTTACGGGGCTACGACCTTGCCATGCAGGGTTCGGCCAAACAAGTTCCTTGCGACAAAACGAGGAAAATCTTCGAAGACTCCTGGGGCGTCATAAGCGACGGTCCGACAGGATCGAATTATACGCAAGATTCCCACTGCGAATGGTTAATTAAGGGTTAGTAAAGCTAAAACTTTTGGTCGTTAGAATTTATTATAAAGGCTTTTCTTTACAGCTAATAACAGCCAACAATTTATTACTCTAAGTTTTCGAACTATGGGTACAGAATGTAGTTACGACTATGTTTTCGTTTACGACGGAGATTCTTTCAAATCTCCGCTCTTGGGAAGTTTTAGCGGGAAGACCGAACCGCAGCAAGTTACTTCGTCGTCAGGATATGTTAGTATTAATTTCCAAAGTGCTCTATAAGTCGAATAATTCTGTTTCTCTTTCGCAGATGTTAATTTTATTGTACAGCGATACAAATTATGTCCTTGACGGTTTTCACGCTGAATTTTCAGTATCCAATTGTCCCAATAATTGTACGAATCATGGCACTTGTATCAATAACACTTGCTTCTGCGAAAATGATTGGGGAGGAAAAGATTGTTCGAAACTCCTCTGTCCAAACAACTGCGGAATTGGTGGGAAATGTGGTTTGAAACAATGCCAATGTTTTCCTGAATATTCGGGACAGTCGTGTTCGTTGCACCGTACCCGTCCGGAAGGAAATAAGTAAGTTTAAATATTCTTTACTTAAGACTTGGATTTTATTACTTCATGTCCTCCAGGTGGCATTGGCTTTCCCACTCCGAAGGTGGAATGACGTCAAGAGCAGCGCACACAGCAGTGTACATAAGCGAAACAGATTCGCTCTACGTTTTTGGAGGTTACGATCTAAATTACGTCCTCGGTAATTTAGAAGTTTATCGATTTAGTACCAGCCAGTGGGAGGATGAATACGGAACAATTATAGGTAAATAATCAACTTTAATTACGTAAGTACTTTAGTTACCTAACTTTAATTTACAGAGGCATCTGCGTCTGCCGAATATTTGGATCCTTCGCTGATTGCGAAAGAACTTAATCGTATGGAAAACGGAGCGCAAGAACAGTACGGATTGCATACGGGTTCAATATTTTGGAAACTACTTTCCAGTATTAAAGAAAACGGTACTTTACATTTGAAAGACAGAACCGACCATCATTATCAGCCCAGAGTCCAAGATTTAGAAAACGATAGAATTGTCGAGTCGAATGAAAATCAAGAACGGAAGAAACATACTAGGAGAATTAAACCACGTTATACAAGGTTAGTTTTTAAATGCTGGATCTTAAATGTAACAAGAAATTTATCGACGGAATTCACAGGTACAGACGAAGCGACAGATATCAGGAACGCTACGTTTTAAATCTGCAAGATGATAAACCGAACTGGGAAGAAAAGGTAATTGAGAATAACGCATTCCTCCAAGACATTTTACAGCCGGAATTTACGACTGAATTCAATTACGAAGCGCCAGAACCAAACATTAAGGAACTTCCCAAACCGAGTCCAAGATATGGCCACGGAGCGTGTAAATACGAAGGTAATTTTGATGTTTAAATTCTGTCTGTCTGTCTGTCTGTCTGTCTGTCTGTCTGTCTGTCTGTCTGTCTGTCTGTCTGTCTGTCTGTCTGTCTGTCTGTCTGTCTGTCTGTCTGTCTGTCTGTCTGTCTGTCTGTCTGTCTGTCTGTCTGTCTGTCTGTCTGTCTGTCTGTCTGTCTGTCTGTCTGTCTGTCTGTCTGTCTGTCTGTCTGTCTGTCTGTCTGTCTGTCTGTCTGGCAACTCTTGTAATCGATTTTAAACTAACTTACCGATGAGCTAGAGACTTGAAACTTTTATGTTAGCCCAAAATTGGATGACAATGCATTCCTTTACCGTTTATTACAAGTTTCAATCAGTTTTAAGAACATTTTCAAGCAAATTTAAATTTTAGACGAAAAAAAATAAGTTTCAAAAAAAAAAATGCGCTTATTTTCCGTTCTTGATGGAATCTATACATTCCTTTATACAGTGACCCTATAATCATTATAACTTTTCGAGTCAAGGAAGATGGCGGCTTCTTCCCTTATCTTACCGCTTCCCCTCATCCTCACCACTGGCAGTATGAGAGAATAAAAACAGAGAGAGGAGATATGTCAGCAGTCCGCACTCTTTTGAACACTTTCAAATGGCGAATGGTGGGGGAACTCACGAGGGGAAGAAGTTAACACAAGGGACGAAAGAAAGTTAAAATAAAGGACGCAGTTAAAATAATAGGAGTTAAAATAAGAGGAGGGCCACTGTACTCGTTTTTCTTTCGTTGTTTCGTCCTTTAACATTTGGGGGGGGGGGCCCGGCATTTTCCCCCCTTCCTCCGTCGCGTTTGTCCTTTGTTTTCTTTTCGCAATCGGGAAAAATCCTTTACTGACGTCATTGATTCCCTTGCCTATATATACAGTGGCCCTCCCCTTATTTTAACTTTTCGAGTCGAGGAAGATGGCGGCTTCTTCTCTTATTTTACCGCTTCCCCTCATCCTCACAACTGGCGGTATGAGAGAATAGAAACAGAGAGAGGAGATATAGTGGCGTCTTTCTTCACCTGTACAGTAGTCCCCATCCTAAGTTATACCGTCGGTTCTTTCAAAATGGCGGAAATTTATCCAAAGTTATAGCCCCTCACTATCCCCAATTCTGTAACTCTGTTTATATCCGTGCAATGACTGCTTCTGTGTCTGTGTATCGTGAGCAAGTGTGGCTCGGCGAAACAATGTGGTGGGGGAAGGAGAGGAAGAGAGCGGTATAACTTTGGACGAGCCAAATCTATAATTTAGGATAAACATATAACTTTGGGCGGTATAACTTAGAGCGAGGACTACTCCCAACGGGCACGAAAGTCCCGAATGTTTCTAAAACGTTTTTAGAACGTTCCAGAAACGTTCCTAAAACGTTAAATGTCTATAACTTTTACGGAACGTTTTATAAACGTTTCATCCATGTTGCAGACATTTAAGGGGAGGCACCACCTTTAAATCAGCTGTATGATATACAGCTTTAAAAAATTTGAAAAAATTATTTCTTTAGTAATATTTGACGTGGAATTCAGTGGTGCTAGAATAAAAAGTGTAAAAAATTTGTTTGACCCAAAAAAAAATTTCTTTTTCGAAAAAATCGGAATTTTTTAAAATCCATACGAGAGGCTGTAGAAAATGTGTTTCCATGTTCACCCTAATTTTCTTGAATTTTTACATTAATTAAAAAAAAATGTAGAAGCATTTTTTCGAAAAAACAAATTTTTTTCGCGCTAAAATTTAGAGGTCAAAATAATTATTTCTAGAGTAATTTTTAACGTGGAATTTAGTGGTGTTAGAATAAAAAAGGTAAAACTTCTTTTTACGCTTAAAAAAATTGTGTTGTTCTCTACAAAAAATGTTTGTTCGAAAAAATCGGAATTTTTTAAAATCCATACGAGAGGTTGTAGAAAACATGTTTTTATGTTCACCCTAATTTTTTTGAATTTTTAGATTAAGTTAGAAAAATGTAGTTGCATTATTTCAAAACAACAAATTTTTGTTTAAACTACAATTTATGGGTCAACAAAATTTCTTACGCTTTTTATTCTAGTACCATTGAATTCCTTGTCAAAAATGACAAAAGAAACAATAGTTTCAAATTTTTTAAAGGTGTATTTAATAGAGTTGATTTTGAAGGTGGTGCCTCCCCTTAACGTTTTAGGAACGTTTCTGGAACATTCTAAAAACGGTTTAGCAACATTTGGGTCCTTCGTGCCCGTTGGGCTGTATGCGCAAGCGCAAACAGCAGTCCGAACTCTTTTGAACATTTTCAAATGGCGAATGGTGGGGGAACTCACGAGGGGATGCAGTTAACATAAGGGACGAGAGAAAGTTAAAATAAAGGAAGCAGTTAAAAAAATAGAAGTTAAAATAAGAGAAGGGTCACTGTACTCATCCACGACGGCAAGTGGAGCAGTAGTGAATTAGTGTCATATATATAAGTGCCGCAACAGCTCACGGATTCTGGCGTAAGAAAACCTCATCAAGATTCTCAACAATTCTAGACGGTGTAAACCACCAGAGGAGCCTGTCATCTAAAACCAATTGCATATTCTTCTCATTTTGAAACTGCTCTTTTCAGATTGTTTATAAATGTAATAGTTTAAAATCGATTGTAAAATTTGACCTATTAAAACTAAAAAGCAGCAAATAATTAATAAATAAAAAATTCTTTTTAAAAAACCACGTTTTTATAAATGGACTAAAAAGGATAAAATAATTTTTCCCATCCACACAGGTCACTAATACCATGCCGAAATAAATACGCAATAATTTTTCATTTTATTAGGAAATAAAATATTTCTAAGACTTAAAATGGAAATTGTGGGGCGCAATGGAGGTAACAGAAATGACTCCCTCCCTCCCTCCTCGACGAACAATAACAAATGAGAAACTTATGCTTAACCCCTTCGCTGCGGCGAGAATTTCACAAAAAGTGCCCAAAATGGGGGAAAAAAAATTTGGTTCGATTTTACTGTAACTTGGTGTATCGGGGTTTCTTGGAACGCTGATTACGAATTTGAAGTCAGATTTCGAAAATTTAAAATGGCGGATTCAATATTGCGGGTAAATTTTTTAAATACCAATCATTTCGCCTGACACTTGTTACTCAGAGGTTTTCGGGGTTGCTGATTACGAATCTGAAGTTAGATTTTTGGAAAATTCAAAATGGCGGATTCATTATGGCGGACGCATGAATCAAAATTCGAACTGATTACGAATCTTGTATCAGTTTTTGCATGTACAATATTACGGCAATTTGTTATTCATACGTCAATAATGAAACACTCTCGTGATTATTTATAGAATATTTATACCCAATTTTGTATTTTTATCAAAAACTTCTTCGATTCTGCAGCTACAAATCTATATTTTTAGTTTTTATAGATATTTTACAGAGTTTATTATCTATCCAGATTATTCCGTGTAAATTTCAAAATGTGGTTATGTACTCCTGAGTTATCGTGTTACATGTGGGGGAAAAAACACTGATTTCTAGAGTTCAATATGTTACAGTTTTTATTTTAAAAACAATTTTAAACAAAAATATATAGGTAAAAACAGAAAAAAATTGCACTTTGAAGACCTTTCTCGAACCTCCTCGTAGCAAAGTATGTAAGTACATATTGTATATCGAAGCTAACGGGGGAAGACTAACATTAATCCGCGGTATTGGATCCGCCATTTTGAATTTTCAAAATATATAATCAGATTTGTAATCGGCGTCCTCGAAAACCCCTGAGTAGCAAGTTTCAAACGATTTCATTAATACTTAATGCAGAAATTGACATAATGCGGCGACATAGCTCATGACAAAGATTTTTATAAAATCGTAAAAACAACATTTTAAGAACTTGTATATTTTTCTTTTGACAACATGTTTTTGAAAAAGGACAACGGCATGTTGTTTGGTATACCTTAGGCCGGCTATAAATGGTCAAGTTTTTAAATTGGATATATTTCATTAGACTAATTTATGTCATGACAAAGATTCGCGTTTTTGCCGCTGTCAGAGAAAAGTCCTAAATGACAAAGATCTTTGTCATCCGCTGCGAAGGGGTTAAATGAACAATATGACACGCTAGTTTAGACATGTTAGTAAGTCTTACAAATAATTTATTTCCTAATAAAATGAAAAATTATTGCGTATTTATTTCGGCATGGTACTAGTGACCGATGGGAAAAATTATTTTATCCTTTTTAGTCCATTTATAAAAACGTGGTTTTTAAAAAGAATTTTTTATTTATTAATTTTTATTAACGTTTTAGGCGGATTCGTAATTTATGGTGGGAAAGTAAAAGACGGCTCTCTATCGAACGAACTTTGGCATTACAACGTAGAGAAACGTATGTGGACATTGCGTGCAAAAAATTCACCGTTTTATCCGCCAAGACTGACGAGGCATACGGTTACCCTGGCAAATGATTATATTTACCTCTTCGGCGGTAGTACAGTAGACGGCGAGTTTTCTTCAAGTTTATACAAGATTAAATTGAATTTGTGTAAGTATATTCAGCGTTTGGTACGGTTCAAAACTAATTTGAATACTTTTAGCGGATGTAACAGCGAGCACTGAAAAATGGCAAGAAGTTCGACCACGAGGTGGAAAAGAATTGGACGTTCGAGTCGTAGCACATTCGACAGTTTTTCACGAAGCTACAAACTCGTTACTAGTTTATGGCGGAGTAGTGGCGAGTGTTGCTCGTTTCAGTAAATTGTCTGATCGGATGTTTGTTTTTCAAATCGATCGTAAGGTTTGGTCCGAGATTCATTATCCACGAGCGCATCTTCCAGAAACTTATGTTCCTCGGGAACGAGCTTTTCATACTTGTAATATCATAGGAAACTATTTAATAGTATTCGGAGGTTATTCGCACAGACACAACAAGGAAGAAATTTGTTACGATAATCAAATGTATCTTTATCATTTGGGTTGTCATGCTTGGGTCAGCCACGAAGTTTTAGGAGTCATCGATAAAGGTATAAAACTAACATGACGGTTTAGAATTCGAATACATGAAATATTCTGACGATAGATTCGAGATACCCGAAACAACAAGGCGTATTTGCTCATGCCGCTGATGTTCGAAATGGAAATACGTTACTGTTGGTTGGCGGCTACCACGGAAATGTAAATTCGGATCTTCTGGCTTATACGTTACCTCAAATGTTGGCTCCTGGAGATGGGGATTTCATCGAACCGGAGCAAGTGTGTTCCCGCCATAAAAGTCTGATGGAGTGCGCAGCGAATCCAGAATGTGGATGGTGTTCGGCAGACGAGGTAAGCCGAATGACATATTTGCAATTCTTCTAATGAATCCAAGCAAGTTTCTGGCTTTAGAAACAAACGTTAGAGAAAATTTAAAAAAATTAGTAGTGCAAAAAAAATACCATCTGATTGGTTCATCTACAGCCTTAAATCTTCATATTTAGTAATAATTACTACGAAGTGAACCAAAAAACTTTAATGAATCATTTGAATTTAGCACCTGGCCTAGTATGGCGCCACGTGTCATCTAAATTATAATTATGATTAGATTTCGAAATTAATGATGCGACAGGTCCCGGGTTCGTTTCCTGGCCTGTCGAATTTCTCGAGTTCGGCCCTCCATTTTTTTTTCGAAAATCGAGAACAATCCAAAAAACAGTTTCGTATAAAATTCCATCCTTTCCATCTTTACGAATTGAAATTTTCTCTGACATATTTGCAATTCTTCTAATGAATCCAGGAGAGTTTCTGGCTTTAGAAGCAAACAAAAATTAGTAGTGCAAAAAATACCATCTGATTGGTTCATCTACAGCCTTAAATCTTCATATTTAGTAATAATTACTACGAAGTGAAACAAAAACCTTTAACCCGTAAATTCCCAAAACGGCATAAATTCCACACGTTTTTCAACATCTACAGATCCAATTCGCAGATGAATCTTAATTGAATTATATTTCCTGAAGTATTTTTTCGAGTCTTTTCAAATCCGTCGTTATTTTTGCTCCACCTCTCTTAGATTGTTCAATATGGCGGCTTTTTCCTGGAAAAACGTGTTGATTTTAAATTTTTATTTTGTTCAATCGCGATTTACATTTAAACAGCTAAGTTTTGCTTCAAATTCTGTATCGGAATTTTTCGTTGTACTTTAAGGTTTTATTGGTATTTTTGAAAAATTCAAGATGGCGGTTGATTGACATGTCAAGATGTAACGAAATTTATTATTATTTTCTCAAAAATGATTGGCTTACAACAGAAGTTGGCATATTACAGTTTTTGAGTTCGCTGAATCCGAATTTAAAATCAGATTTGCGAAATTCAAAATGGCGGTCCAATACGACTGACCAAACTTCGCTAAAATGTTTGGATTGCAACAAAAATTGAGATATTACCGTTCAAGAGGACCCTAAACCCGAAACTGATTAAAAAATTATAAAAAATTTTTTCATAAAAATGGAACTCTGTCCAGAGGAAAATCCTCGTTTGAAGGTTGTTCTCATAGACCACACGGAAAATCTCTTGAAAGATGAACCCCACCTAACGGAGTTACGGAGCCTCCCCTCCCCTTTGGCTGGTCATTTCGCCCGAGTTTGGGAGCGTGGCATTCCCAAAACTCTGGAAAGTCGGCAAAGCTAAAACGCGGGAAACTTACTGCACCGAGAAAAAAAGCCATGACCACATCGAGAATGGATATATGAAACCCTAAGACTTCTAACGTCGTATAAAGAATGCGAAGGTCGAGATATTCGACTCAAATTATATTTTAATGGCTAATCATTAGAACTTTTGTTATATTTCATGGTTATGAGAACAAATTATACAGAGACAGTATTCAGAATCTTTCTATAGTCTGATGTTTTTCACATCTTAGGTTAGAATTAAATAGGTAGATTCGATTCGAGAGAAACTGAACAAATATACTCAAAAAGAAAATTAGAATAGTATTCACATATACGTCATATATTACAATATATTCCAGTAGCGTATAATGTTATAACAATTGCACGCAACCATTATAAACATGTATATCTTTCAGTGCAATGTATTTGTGTGATACACAATATTTTAATGCACGAATTTCTCTCGCAGAACAAGATAATTATTTCAGCACATATAAAAGGAGTTCGTTGATTTCAAATTGATTTCAAATCTGATGTTAGTTTTTCAAAATTCAAAATGGCGGATATAATATAGTAGATGAATATTTCAAAATTTATTGAATTCGCTTAAGGGGCGGCTAAACTGACTCCGTCGGTAACATCATGTTCCTAACCTCGAATATTCAAATTAAACGGAAAGCAAATACATTTTCAAGCCGAAATCGATTTTAGGACGCTTTTACGCATTATTTCTGAGTGTAAGTAAAATTTTAGCGAAATCGGTTTAGCAACGGGGGAGAATTCGCAAGAATATATTTTTCTAGTAGTCAAACTTATTCCTGCGAAATCTCGCTCGTTTCTGAATTGATTTCACTGAAATTTGATACACACTCAGAAAAAATGGATAAAAGCGCCCTAAAATAGTAATTCATTATGAATTCCTATTATTTTTTATTATTCACTCGTGAGTCGTGACGGAAATTACCTCGCTTTCTGATTGCACTGAACTGAACATGTGAATATGATTCCTACAGAGCGGGAATACTACCGACATGTATCTAGAGGGCGCTAGATTCCTAACGCACGAAATTGCTGCCGTCAGAATTTGGGAGCGCAGTCTTCCCAAATTCAGAAAGCAGGCGTCAACATCGAAGTTGCAAGTTTGAATCTCCCAATACATTTCCCGTGCACTGAGAACTTTTATAGAATGCAATGCATATCTTTGTTTTACATGTTTTGGAAAGTATCGTGGGAAATAATAGAATAATCGAGAGGAGTTTCAAGATTGAGCTCCATGAATCGGGAGAGGAACTCACGAAAATTAAGAACCCCAAAGAGATCATATCTTCGTTACGTCCACGTCGTTGATCGCGGGTGTTCCTAAAAACGGAAATAGACAAAAAGATAATTTTTTGTTGAAAGATTTCTGCCTCTTTAAAAAAAACAGTAAATAGAAAATGGTTTATTTGTATTTTTCAAAGAAGTTAGCGACCTTAAAAACTGTAATATACCAATATTTACTGTAATCCAAACATTTTAGAAATAATTTGATCCGCCATTTTGAATTTCGAAAATCTGATTTCAGTCTCGGACTTAGCGACCTCAAAAACAGTGATATGGGCAAATCTCTAGAACTTTTAAACTGTGGAGTCCTGTGACACTACTTGAACGTCATTGCTTTCACACAAATGCTATATTTTTTTTTATACATCAAGATATCATAAATAAAAAGCTTGATGAATTTCGAAGTCGCCCGACGTTACAGAGACGCTCTATAATTATTTATAGATAAAAAAATAATGAAATTTCATGCGTCTCTTGCATGTTTTTTTTTAACTCTTATGAGTATTGTATTTGCGCCGCATGAGTTAACCTTGTGTTTTTAGCGCGAAATGGAGGCAAACATCTCATAAAGCAATATATTCATATGAATTATATGTGCCACACATTCAATTGTATAGAGTGAGCCTACAGTACCCGTCCCTTGAATTTCGTAAATTCTAAACTTATTTAAACTTGTTTATTTATTATCCGCGCCGTCTTAGAAATCGAATATTTATTGTTTTTGGTTATTAAAGGACACAATAATAAAGTGTTTGACACTTTACTCATTTGTGTGCGCCTTAAACTGTTGATGTTATACAAGTGTAAACATACATTCCAAAAACGTGCCAATTTCAGAAAATTGACTATTTTTCGTGGCACATTAAAAATATCGCCAATATCAAGTTGTTGTTCGGTGTGCTGGTAAGTAAATACCTTATATAAGTATGTAAAGTGCGCGGCATTCTTATATTTTTCATATTTTCAAAGTTATTGAACGAACTATTTATAAAGTCGAATCTGAGCTCAGATTTTGAAATTTCAATGTGGCAGATCCAATTTTAACGAAATCTACTAATAACTTCATTTTTCACCGCCATCTTGGATCCGCCATTTTGAATTTCGAAAATCTGAACTCAGATTTATAATCGGCGACCTCGGAAACCCTATTATACACAATCTTAGGGCGATCCAATTAAGTATTTACCTGTAATCCTATTTTTTTTTATAAAAATGATAATTTTTATTCGTTTATTTAATTATAAAACAAAATATTAAATAAATATTGCTTAAAATGCAATGTTATATACATCTTCAACTCTCACATAAGTGATATTTTAAAAAAATTGGGCGGAAATGCGTTATTTAATTATTAACCTTTCAAAAAATCAAAATTTCAAGCTCATCCCGGTGGTCAATATTTTGGACATTGTACCGCAAAGTTTTAATGCCGTTGAGTAAAAAGGATGCACGAGCGTACATTTTTACTTCTTATGTAGATATGAATACATATACCCAACGCCAATGTTGTGCTTGAAGTTTAAAAAAAAAATTTATTGAGAGGCTGAAATTTAAAAGTTCCAGAGATTTGCCCATATACCAATGTTTGATGCAATGCAAACGTTTTACCGAAATTTAGACCGCCATATTGGATCCGCCATTTTGAATTTTGAAAATCTGATTCCAGTTTCGGATTTAGCGACCTCTTAAACAGTAATATCTCAATTTTTGTTGCAATGCAAAACTTTTAGCGAAGTTTGGTCCGCCAATCATTTTTGAGAAAATAATAATAATTTTCGTTACAACTCGACATGCCAATCAATCGCCATTTTGAATTTTTCAAAAGTACCAATAAAATCTTAAAGTACAACAAAAAATTCCACCCGATACAGACGTTGGAGCAAAACTGAGCTGTTTAACTGAATGTAAATCGCGATTGATCAAAATAAAAACTGAAAATTCTAAAAACATATTGAAAAATTAAGAGAGATGGAGCAAAAATAACGACGGATTTGAAAAGAGCACGAAAAAATAGTTCAGGAGATATAATTCGTTTATGAGTCATCTGCGAATGTGATCTGTAGTCGTATGTTGAAAAACGGATGGAATTTATACCGTTTTGGGACTTTACGGGTTAAAGTTACACAAATATTTTCTTTTTGGGACGGCCGGGAAATAAAGTTCCGAAAATCAAAACGCCGAAAGGATAAAATTTCGATATTGCAAGAGTCCAAGGTATTTTAATTTGCTTTCTGTTAGCCAAATTTTCCAAAATAAACTGAAGAAAATCACGCTGGAACCATGCTATATCGAAATTTTGGCCTTTTAGTATGTTGATTTTCGGAACTTTGTTCCCCGGCTTTTGGGACAGGTTTGAAAACTATTCTTCTATTTCAGCATTGTTACGGACGAACTGTTGGCAGCAATTGTACGACGAATTTGCAAACGACTCGATGTCCAGGTGTTTGTCCAGCTCTTGGCGACTGTCATTCTTGCTTGATTCATGGCCAACCCGGAGGTGGTTGGGGAACAAACTCCAGGGGAAAGAGCTCGGTTTCGAATAAGCTGAATCTTGGTACGTGCACCTGGTGCGTACAAAACGCTCGGTGTCATCACAAAGACGACAATTACGGCGTGTGCGGATTGCGTGATGATACTCCGTCTCAGATTCCTGGATGGTGGGGGAACAAAGGGACGGAAATCGCCAAGGTCGAAGAGTGTCGGGAATTGGACAAGAGGCCGGGACTTACCTTTCTGAAATATAAGCCACCGGTGAACTTTTCACAACCGGACTCGGTGACAATTGTTAATGCCACTACGGTGGATTTCAATGTACCCACCATGCAAGGTGCCAAAACCGAATCCGCACTGGGAGGCGAAATGATCGCAAGACTGATTGGATTTTTGAGGCCACCGCAGAATATCTGGGACAGCTCCGGAGAACAGTTGAAGATCTGCATCAGTTACAATAGTGCTACGCTCCACGTCTCGCGCACTGGTGACCCTGAAAAATTGGTAAGTTTACAATTTGTTTTTGTCTCTTTAACCCTTTGGTAATGTTGCAGAAGAGCTACCTCAAAAATTAATTGTACAACATGTTTCTGACGTATTCTAGGGCGCCGATTACGAATCTGATAATAAAATTTGGCGGTCGGACGTATTTCGTCCGGTATCTTGAAAAAATAGTTAAAAAACACAATTTTATTAGTTTTTTTACATTTATTACAGGGACTCAAATGTCAGGTTGGATTGAAATATATATTTCTTGGTAGGAGGTTAGGGTAGTATTAAAAAAAGGGGGTCTGGGGGGCGGGACTAATTAACTTTAGTAATTATAATTCATTGCTTTCCGAATTTGAAGGGAATAAGGGCCCCCAGACCTCTCTTTTTTAATACTAACCTAACCTCCAACCAAGAAATATACATTTCATTCCAACCAGAAATTTGAGTCCAAGTAATAAACGTTAAAACCTAATAAAATTGTGTTTTTTCGTTATTTTTTCAAGATGGCGGACGAGTACGTCCGACCGCCAAATCTATCATCCGACTGGTAATCAGGGTCTCAAAATACGTCAGAAACATGTTGTACAATCAATTATTAGACGAGAGTCGCTTTAATAAACACAAAAAAAAAAACAAATCGTCTTTTTGGGCGCATACCCTGCAGAAACCAATTACGGGCATTTTTGTCGCTCATTTGCGGACTTTTCGTTAGGAAGTCGAAAGAAATGTATCCCACCTTTTTTGTAGAGAATTTTCCGCTCTACAACTTTTGTTGGAAACATTTTTTCGTCCGATTCATACTTTTTCATATAAATACAAAAAAAAAACGCATTTTTTGGCTGTTTTTTGAAGATGGCGAAATACGTCCGACCGCCAAATTTTATTAGCAGATTCGTATTCAGCGCCATAAAATACGTCAGAAACATGTCGTACAATTAATTTTTGAGGTGAGGTAGCTCTTCTGCAACTTTACCACCCTTTCCGAAGTCTGGAATTTGGACACGACTTTCAACGCTGTATCTTTCGTTCGAATGGGTAGAAAAACTTGAAATTAGTCATAATCGATATATTTGGACCTCCTATTTTAAATGCTGTAGTCATAATTAGCCGGCGACTTCAAAGAAAAATGTTATGATAAAAAAATACTGTTTTTTCGTAGTTTCTACGCAAAAATCGCTTTTTTTTTGCGTTGAAAAGAGCAATTCTGAGTCTTTTTGCTCATCCCTTTCTTGTCCCGTCAGATTGTTTTCAAAAAACAAAATGACCGCTTCAATATGGCGTCTGCAATTTGTCATTTTGCGTTTTGTGGCATAAATATTGAGTATTTGACCACAGTTGAAATCCCTTGTGGAAAAATATTGCTGAAAAGTACTGAAAATGTGTTCCTGAAAATCTCTAAAAAATACTGATTTAATATCGAAATTGGGACTAGTATATTCAGGATATTTCAGAGACTTTCAGCAGATTGTAGTAATATTGCTGAAATATACTGAATATTTATCTGTATTTTACTGAAATATTTATCTCAATGTTACTAAAATATTTATCTGAAAAATACTAAAATTGTTCTGAATTTTCCTGAATTACACTCAATTACTATAAAAATCACTGCATTAGAAACGTTTTTAGCGTGTTTTATCAAAATGTAGTAAGTTTTCTGAAATAAGCTGATATTTTCCTGAATTCTACTGAAAATTCTAATATTTTATTGAAAAATACTGAAAATCTCTTAATAATACTGATTTAACCCGTTTCCGCCCAAAATGCCGTAAATTTCACTACATTTTAATCGTCACTTTTCTTATAGAAACTAACGATGAATAATTCTGAATATTTAGATTCTATAGTTTTCAACCCTGCTCTTTCCGAATCCGAAATCCGTTTTTCGCTAGGAGCAGCCATTTTTTAAATATGGCGGCGAAAAGGCAAAAAAATAGAGAAAATTTCGATTTTTGGATCGGTTTTTCATGTTTTTCAATAGGTTCGCGATGACCGATCATTCCAAAGACCTGGATCTGGTGGCATAATGAGTTTGACTAAAAGTTGACATGATCAGATATGCAAAATATAAGATGGCGGATCCAAGATGGCGGATTTTTCGCCGAATTTTGTGTTTTTATAGCATTTCCGACTATATAATATAAAACCCGCGAGTAACCATTTTCATTTCGGACATGCAACGTTTTGTATTTTCCTCCGCCATTTTGGGTCCGCCATTTTGAATGATGAAAATCAAATGTCATATTCGTAATCTGCGATTCCGAAAACCACCGAGTAGTCAGTTTCATATGGATCAAGAAATTTTGTTGCATTTCAGTCGGCCATCTTGTAGCCGCCATTTGGAATTTCGGGTATCGGATACAAGATACTGTTACAAATGATTGTGTAAATCAATAATAAGTGCGTACAACAATATTTATTAATAGCTAATAATAATGTCGGAAATGCTATAAAAACACAAAATTCTGCGAAAAATCAGCCATCTTGGATCCGCCATCTTATATTTTGCATATCTGAGTATGTCAACTTTTTGTCAAACTCATTACTCCACCAGATCCAGGTCTCTGGAATGATCGGTCAGCGCGAACCTTTTGAAAAACATGAATAACCGATCCAAAAATCGAAATTTTCTCGATTTTTTTGACTTTTCGCCGCCATATTTAAAAAATGGCTGCTTCTAGCGAAAACCGGGCTTCGGATTCGGAAAGAGGAGGGTTGAAAACTATAGAATCTAAATATTCAGAATTATTCATCGTTAGTTTCTATAAGAAATGTATTTCATTTAAAAATTCTGGAATGGTACTAAATTTGTCTGAATTCCGCTAAACTAATATCGAAATTGGTATTTTAAAACATTCATGAACTTAGTCGATTTTAATAGAATTTAGTACATTTCTTAAATTTGACTAATATTTCTGTAAATTCTAATGAAATTTTATGTGGAACAATTATTAAGAAATTGATCCGAATTCTTCATACAATTTTCATACAGAGAATTATGAATGTCTTTCAATAAAGTTAATAAATTTGGTTAAAATTGACTGAGACTTTAAAAACCTTCTGCAACACCAATTTTTATATTAATTTAATGGCATTCAGGAAATTTAATACAATCTTAATATTTTCTAGAGAATTACTTCACATTGTTATTTAGCAAAATTTCGAGTTCATTTCAGCTGTATTATTTTACTCGGTATAAATACCCGAGTATTATTTTATACAAGTTTCAATTTCGAATATGAAAGCGGTATTATTTACAGTTTTTTGGAAACATATGAGGGATAAATTTGTAATTATTAATCATTTCCTTAGAACGTTATACAAAGTTTCAGAATATTGCTAAAAATACATGAAATTTTCTGAAAAAATGTAATGACAAATTACTAATTGTTATAGAATATTTTTAGAGAAATTTAGAAAAATTGAGTAACTTTCAGTATTTGTGCGAAAAACGATTTTCAGTGTGTTTTTAACATGTCAATGTAATTTTAGCAATTTTCAATAACATTTTACTGAAACTTATTCTGAATTTGTCTGAAAATATCTGAACTAACATGCTGAAATGGAGTCAGAATTTCAATATTAATTCAGATTGAATTTCAGCAAAATTTAGCTTAATTGATCGTTTCAGCAAATTTCATTATTTTTTCGGCAATACTTTTTCACAAGGGATCATATTAATTATTATTAATTATTATCGTGAATATCTAATCTCATCATGATTCATTCATAACCTCAAATTAGCTATAAACAATGGGTTTTTTTCTATTTTTTCTGATTTTAACTCAATTTTCGCTCAATTACTTACGCGTGAAATTGAAAATACCCAGGTATGTATGTGTAAAATTGAAAATTAATATATACGATTGTGACCTATCAGTCATTGGTTTATAACCTAAAAATGGAGTGCAGCATGTAATCTTGTGCGCATTGCTACCCGGTACTATGACGTTTGTAGATTTAATAAACTTGAATATCGGAGTAAATACATGGATCCTGCAATGCCTAATTTCAAAGTTGTTTATTCCTGAAGATAAATATAAAACATTACCTACACCACTAATTCACAACGATTTAAATCATGTTGTTTAGTCGTCAATACATATTTAACCGTTGTCCGACTCTTACCAAGGGAAGTAAACACTATTCGGAGAATTTATTTATTAATTTTTAGTACTTTTTAAATTTTGTTTGTATTTTTTTCATTTTTTAACAATTTTTTTTATTCTTTCATTTTGATAACATTTTCTATATTGGATTTTTCCAAGAAATAACAACCGTGAATCAAGTCAATAGTAATACGGTAAATCTATGTAACTTTACGAAATGATTTGAAGAGTAACTTGCAAACATTTTTATTACATTCTGAACAATAAGATGTTCGTCTTTCACACTTGTCACCAGAACAATTCGTTTTGACTCTTGATTTTTGATAATTTGGATCTCCAAAGTTTTTTTAGACTTTCTTTGTATATAACACAGGATCACAAACAACTTTTTTCGGTTCCCAGCAAACGGAAAGGGATTGGAATTTTGAATTCCGTTGAATCCCTTTATTGAAGGTATTGGATGGAATTCACAGGAATAGAAACGTTAAATTGGCAATTCCTACGAATTCCAAGGAATCTCTGAAAATATTGATGTAAACATTATAGGTTAGGTTAGGGAATTGAATGGAATTGCGCGGAATAAAAAATTACAATTTTAATTCCTGACAGTTCCAACGAATCCATATTATTTTAGGTTAGGTTAGGGAATTCAATGGAAATGCGCGGAATAAAAAGTTGCGGATCAGAATTCAACGGAATTCGCATGTCTCACGCGTGAATTCCTAAAAAGGAATTGGAAAATTGCCAATTCCGAATGTTCAATAAAAGATAAAAGCCCTAAATCCCTTTTTGTTTACTGGGTTTGACATTGAAACGCGACTAGGCGATTCTTATAGATTTTGGGCTCCTGAATTCGAATCCGTGGACATAATTTGTCCTATAAGTCAGGGTTTTTTATATTCTAGATTTTAAGTGTAAAAAAAATGCTTTTTTATTCATATTTGCTAAATAACTGCATAAAACAACGATTCGACCACAGAATGAAGCCGGATTAGACGATTCTTATAGATTTTGGGCTCCTGAATTCGAATCCGTGGACATAATTTGTCCTATATGTCAGGGTTTTTTTATATTCTAGGTTTTATTTATATAAATTGCTTTGTTCGGTCTTTAAACCCTCCTTACGATCGACACGGGCGTGGTGTAAGCCCAAAATCTATAAGAATCGTCTAATCCGGCTTCATTCTGTGCTCGAATCGTTGTTTTATACAGTTATGTAGCAAATATGCATAAAAACGCATTTTTTTACACTTAAAACATAGAATTTAAAAAAACCCTGACTTATAGAATAAATTCTGTCCACGGATTCGAATTCAGGAGCCCAAAATCTATAAGAATCGCCTAGTCGCGTTTCAATGTCAAATCGAACAAATTTTTTTATGGTCCTGTTTAATCTGTGGTATCACTTACGGCGAAGTTTACTCTGAAATTCGCTTTTATTAAACCTGCAAACATCATAATACCAGGTAAGAATACGGATTGTCATCATGCACTCAATTTTTAGGTTATAAACCGATTATTGCGAAGTCACAATCGTATCTGGGCATTTTCAATTTCACGCGTAAGTAATACGGAAACGTCGAAAATTGAGTGAAAATTATAAAAAAAAAAAAGGTAAAAGTCCATTGTATATAACTAATTTGAGGTTATGAATGAATAATAATGAGATTAGGGATTCATAAATGATTATAATTATACTTTCTTAGCCCAATTCTCCATAATTTCAACCGTTACGTGGTCAAATAATCGATAATTAGTCGAGAATATGCAAAATTATAACTTGAAGTCGCCATCTTGAAGCCGCCATTTTGTTTTTTGAAAAAATCCCACGGGAGAAGGAAGGAATGAGCAAAAAGACGCGATTTGTATCTTTTGAAATGGTCCGCATTGCACTTTTCAATGTCAAAAAACGCGATTCCTGCGAAGAAACGTCAAAAAAACAGGATTTTTTTTCAAAAAAATTATCATAACTTTTTTCTTTGAAATTGCCGGCTAATTCTGAAAAAGAAGGCCCAAATCTGTCGATTTTGACTTATTTCAATGTTTTCTAACGACGTTTGGAACAAAAATTACAGCGTTGAAAGTTCTGTCCAAATTGCGGACTTTTGGGACGAAAATGCCTTTCAATTATAACCCCCGTGGAAAAAATATTGGGATACATATTCTTGTGTGAACAAGTCTCATCTTTCGAATGGCATAGCCAAATTTGTCAATAAATCACTGCAAATTATTTCTTTTCAACAATAAACAAATAAAAACGCTGATTTTTTATTTGTTGTTTTTTTTTTAAGGAATTATTTTAACAGCGTTGTCGGTCGGTACATAAGAACATTCTAACCCATCAGGATGCGGGACCCGAATATTGTAATTCCAAAATATATTTTTAGATACTTTGATTTTTATTATTAACCGATCCAAAATGGCGTCGGAATGCCCAAAATTATTGAAAAATCACAGTATTGTGCACTTTTGAAGTCTAATCTAAGTTTTAGAGGGAAAAATAACTTTTGACAGTTTCGCGGCAACAGATTGGATGCACTTTAGTAAAATTAGCTCATACAATTGATTTTCAAGATGGCGGCCGTGATGAGACAGCTAAAATAACGTATTTACACAGCTTTACAGCCACTGTATAATGTTTAAACCTTTTTGCTCAATAGTTTTTCGAATTCTCCGGATCATTAGATCTAAATTCATTATTAACTTATCAAAATTCAAAATGGCGGATCCAATATGGCGGGCCGCAAACTAAAAAATAGCGATTCAGGAAAAATAAAAAATACTACCGTATTCTTCGTGAAATTTTTGAATCAAAATACTTTTATTCATTTTCTCGCTCAGAGTAGCCGTTCTCGAGTGAAGCCGTGTCGGTTTGAACATTGTACAGTGGCTATAAAGCTGTGTTAATACATTATTTAAGCTGACTCATCACGGCCGCGATCTTGAAAATCAATGGTATGAGCTAATTTTGCTAATGTGCATCCAATTTGTTGCCACGAAACTGTCAAAAGTTATTTTTCCCGCTAAAAGTTAGTTTAGACTTCAAAAGTGCACATTACTGTGATTTTTCAATAATTTCGGACATTCCGACGTCATTTTGGATCGGTTAACAATGAAAATCAAAGTATTTAAAAATATATTTTGGAAGTACAATATTCGGGTCCCGCATCCTGATGGGTTAGAATATTCTTATGTACCGACACCGTTGTTAAAAAAATTCCTTTAAAAAAAAAACAAATCGAAAATCAGCATTTTTATTGTTAAAAAGAAACAATTTCAGTCATTTATTGACAAATTCGGCTATGTCATTCGAAAGATGAGACTTTTTTGCACAAGAATATGTATCCTAATATTTTTTCCACGCGGGATTAGAATTGAAAGGAATGTGCTTGAATTTGACTTTTGACAAATTCATTAAAATATTTATACTTTTACAGGAAATGGTGGCCAATTTAACAGCCGAAACATCCCAGTGCATTCCAACCATGTGGACTCTGAATACTCCGTACGGTTCGAACACATGTCCGGTGACGTTGCTTCCGGGTCGTTATTTGTTGGACTTTGAATCGAAAAGAATGGTCACTGCCAGTTACGCATACGCCAGCAAAATGGAGATAACACACAATAGAAAATCGGAAAATCCAAAAGTGTTTACGTTCGAATACTTGGAGCCTTATCAGAGCGGGACGTGTCATCAGTACGGGAATTGTCTGCATTGTTTGACAGATTCCTCGTGCGGTTGGTGCGACTTAAACAATAAATGTTTGTCCAGGTCACTGAACGAGACCGAGAACTGCGTGGCTGAGGTTGACGGGGACGACGTCGATAATCGAATTCGGGAATGGCATTACCTAACCATCACCCCGTCCACATGCGCGAACTGTTCCAATTACATATCTTGCGAGTCCTGCGTGGGCAGTAACCTTTGCGAATGGTGGACCGAGGAGGCGCGATGCGCCAGGTTGGGGAGACTCCCGAACGCCGTGATAACCTTAGGGCAGTGTCCCATTCCCTGCAGGCAACGTTCGAATTGCACGCAGTGCCTCGACGAACGAGGTCGCTGCGTCTGGTGCGAGGCTACCCAGGAATGTTTCTCGTTTTCCGTGTACACCTCCGAATACCAGTTCGGATTGTGCAGAGAGTGGACGGATCAGGCGGGTCTGATGGGAGTCACGACTAGGACGGGATCGTCCTTGACTGGAACCGACCAATGCAAAAGTTGCAGCAGACATACCAACTGCTCCAACTGTTTGCATTCCCTGAGTTGCGGCTGGTGTTACAGCCTCGACAATCCGATATCGGGGATGTGTGTCCAGGGTGACTTCAATCAAGCTCACGTCAATTGTAGCCAGATCATTAACGCGTACCAGAATTCGTCGTTGGATGCTGGGGAGGCCGGTTGGGCCTACGCTCAGTGTCCGGACGTTGACGAGTGCGATTTGGGCCTTCACGACTGCCATCCGAATGCCGTTTGTACCAACACTCATGGGAGTTACAGTTGCCAATGTAAAAGGGGATTTAACGGGGATGGAAAGGAAAATTGCACGATGACGTGTTACGAGAAATGCGTGAACGGGTATTGCAGCGAGGCACCGAATTATCAGTGCGAATGTCACCTTGGGTGGACGGGACCCGCCTGTCGTACCAACTGCGGATGTTACAATCATTCGACGTGCGTCCAAGGACCCGGGATTTGCGACGAGTGTCAGGATTGGTCGGAGGGAATTTATTGCGAACAGTGTAAGGCAGGAAGCTACGGGAACGCAACGACGAGTCTGGGATGTCTCAAGTGCAATTGCAACGGTCACGGGGATACGAAGCTAGGGACGTGCGATCGAGATACCGGCATTTGCTTCTGCCGCGACAATACCGAAGGAGACAATTGCGAGAGGTGCAAGAAGGGATACTACGGAGATCCGAGGGATGGTGGCATGTGTTATTACGGATGCATGTCCCGTGGGATGCTGGAAGGCGAGGGCAATGGAAAACAAGGACTGGGTAGTCGACACTCGCAAATGTCGTTGTGGGAAACCCATCTGGGGGGATCCCCGACGAGGGAATGTCTATGGATCGTTAGCTCGAAACCCGGATTATCGCTGATGCAAGAAGAACCGAATCAGCCGGTGCAAAGCGTCATCCAGTTTACAATTCACGAGGACATTAATGTCAGTTGTCAAGAAAACAGTGTTTACGTTTACGACGGCCTCCCGGCATTCGTGTCCTCGATGACTGGTCAACATAGCCAATTACTGGGCGTTTACTGCACCGAAAGTACGGATTATCCTGTGACCGTCGAAGCCAAGTCCGGCTTTCTTACCGTTCATTACAAGCACCTGGATGAAGTCGAAGGGTTCAACGCTAGTTACATAGTGATGACGGGAAACAATTGTCCAGGAAATCGACAATATCGAAACGAAAATTGCTTGTGCAAGCCCGGATTCGTAGGAATTAATTGCGATATAGAATTGTGCCCTAACAATTGTTCATCCGCTAGGAAACAAGGAGTGTGCGACAAGAGCTACGGCCATTGTGTCTGCTCTAGCGGTTTCGGTGGTCGAGATTGCTCCATCGCGATCGTGGATAGCCAATTGGTCTTCACGGAACTTTTCAACTCGGAATATCTGGCCGATCAGCTCGATCACTTGAGGAAAACATTACCAAGGTTTGGCCATAGTTTGGTAGCCGATCGAAGGGGGAGTTTGTGGATGTTCGGTGGGTATTCCCTTAGCCACGGGGCATTGAACGATATTCGCCTCTTCGATACGAAAAACAGCACCTGGATGCCGGTCACCGTGGAGTCTACTTCGGAAGCGTCGATGCCGCAAGGAAGATACTTTCACGCGGCCGAGATTGTCCACAGCAGACAACAAATATACGTCTACGGCGGTCTCTCCACGAAGGAAGAAAAGGTCGTCGGAGTGTCCAACACTACCCTCAGCGATTTTTGGAAATTCAGTCTTCAAAATCAAAAGTGGACGCAGATCCTCCAGGAAGGTACCAAAAGAGAGCCTCCGGCACTAGCGGGTCACACTATGACGTTGCGAAGAGTCGAGGACTCTGAAACGTTAATTCTCATCGGTGGTTTCAGTCCGAATTATGGATACCTGGAGACAGTGTGGGAATTCAACTTGGAAAATAAATCCTGGAACACTATCGTTGCGTTCGGCAATGGTCCGTTGGGTGTTTACGGACATTCCACGGTTTACCATGCCAAGTCTGATAGCTTTTACATTTTTGGAGGTTATACTTACGCGATCAACAGGACGTTCATTTCCAACAAACTGTACGCATTTAATTATAAAATACGCACGTGGTCGTTGCTGCCGCCGTTTGACGATGAGCTGTCGGATCGAAATCCACTGGTAAGTTGACAATTTGTTATAGAAATTATATTTTGTATATGATTTTCTGCGTGAAGTGAATGAAAAAATAGAAAAAGGCCTATCGGTTCCTGGACTTCTCTGGCCGTAACTCAGCCAATTTACGAAATGTTGTATTGATGTTTACATCAGACAATTTTTCGTCGTGGCTTTACTAACGAGTTCAGAAATCCTGTCCATAATTATAAGCAGCATTAGTGATTGTTCAACATGAAAGTTATACGTTTTTTATGTGTTACCGAAGAACTTTAGTTACTTTAATAATTATTCATTTTTAAATACTAGTTTGTGCTTCAAACACTTGAAAAACTGTCAACTGTGCTAATAAACACTGAAACTAGTATTTTCGAGATTGATTGTACGACTATTTTATAATATTCGACCGCCATATTGACCGGCAATTTTTTAAATGTTGACAATCACACCTGATATCTAAATATATTATAAATTATTGACCGTAAAAAATGCAAATCTTTATAATAATATAAAGAAGGCAAAACAATTACACAGATCTACAAAAAAGAGGGTCTGGGATGTTGTCCGAAAGCTGTGGGTCATTTCCGACGTAATTGTATACGTAGAATCCAAACTCGAAATCAGAATAGGTCCATCACGTCAGGTTTTTGAGATATTTGAGGTCATGTACTCGAAAAACGCGTTATTTTGCTATGTTTGAGGTTACGTACAGGGCGCAACAATTTCTTTTGGCCTTCTGTACTATTTGCATCTTTTAGTACTACCTTTACCCTTCAAAATGAGGTTTTATTCGACCACCTACGATTTTTTCTTACAAAGTTACGACCATTTTGAAATTACGAGATATATTCCATTAACGTTATCAAAAAAACATTCACGATACTGAAACGTGATTTTAGTTAATAGTATCCATATTTTATATAATTGTTCATGTTTATATAGGTTTCAGTGCATTGAATTTGACCTTGAGCTTGTTCTCCAAGAGCATTTCAAGGTAAATTTGTTTACATGTATATCGTATTTTCAAATTGGCGTATGTTGGTGAATAAAAGTCGTAATGGAATTCTGCGCATCCCAACGAAAGGAAAAACTCGTAAAAATGTTGTGTCTTCTGAACATGACCTCAAAAATAGCAAAAAACGCGTTTTTCGAGTAAATAACCTCAAATATCTCAAAAGTGGCCCATCCTGAAGGGTTTGGACCTACAGTTTCCCAACAACAAAACCATGTTGACCTGTGTAATTGATCAGTTTACTAAAATGTAGCCGAAAAATAATCCCCTTTTTATTTTAAGTTATAATTATAAATAGTTCTTCAGTATAGTAGAAAAAAAAGAAAATTGATTCTTTTTCTACTTTATCTAGTTTTTCATTATGTAAGTAATGCTGCCCCATCTCCCCTCTACCACGACCCTCATCAATGTGGAAAATTCCGACATTGATTTTTGCAAGATTTAATATTGAAACGAATTTCACGGATAAAATATTCCTTGCATGATGATTATCGTAAAAAAAGGACACTTCACGCACAAGATTCATAATATACTATTCTATATTTTTTATTCTAGTTAAACGCAAGTACTTATTTTAATCGTGTGTAATTAAATCACTATTTCAGCCGCAAGCGCGTTTCTTACATTCCGCCGTGACGACGGACGAATACATGGTAATTTTTGGTGGGAGACAAAATCCCCACAAAACCCGCGACTCACTGATCGCTTATAAATATTCTTGCAATTTGTGGATCCGTTTGATCACGAGAGACATGACAATAATTGGAAATTCACCACCGCCTGCCTATGCTCACGCGATGACCCATGCCGATACCGAAAGCAACGCCATCTACGTCGTCGGTGGGTTTGACGGTGGTATCAAAAGTCACGTGACGCTAATACATTTACCGGAAGATCTGTGCAATTTGTGGTCGTACAATATCACCTGCAGGAAGTATTACGGATGTTCTTTCTGTTCGGTAACCACCACCGACGGTAATAACGCGTCTTATTGTTTTTCCAATGACGAAAATTCGAACAGAGATGAACAGTGAGTAATAATTTATTATTTCGTATTTATAATTGGCGTAGAAAAAGATTCAACTTTATGTATTTGTCATCAGATGCGACGTGAACGTAGTGAAAGCCAATCGTTCCAGCGGGATTTCCTGCGATGCTCAGTGGATGGCCAGTCGTAAATGCGAAAGCTTCAAGACGTGTACAGAATGTTTAGCCGAGTGGCCGTTTTACAAAGAAACCAAGCCCGTCTGCAAATGGTGCAAAAATTGTAACTCGAAGTGCATACCAGCGGAACGGGATTGCCGCGAATACGACAAATGCACTAATCCAAGGCTGATCACGGATGTCAGTCAGTGCAGTGAATGGCATTGTTCTGCCAGCGACTGCGAAAAATGCAAAAATCTTGGAAATTGCGTTTGGACCAGACAAGTCCTAGTAACACGTAAGTATTTATCAAATAAAGTATGCGATGGATGAGTTCTAATGGATTGCGACCTTGTTGTATTTTCAGCTAACCTGGTATTAACGGTAACGGGGGAACAAGTGTACGACTGGAGCTGCGTGCAGGATTACGTTTTTGATAGGTCTAGTATAAAGATGGTGAGCAGTCAATGTGAAAAACGATGCTCCGAACACAAAGATTGCAGCAGTTGCTTGAAGGGCACTGGAGCTGAAGCAGGTTGGAGGGAATGCAGATGGTCGACACAACTGAATGAGGTAACATCAATTATTCATTTTGAAGTGCTATTCATTTTTGTCCTTTTATTGAACATTCGGTCCGCGATCCCGCGAAGTAATAGGGATAGTAGCCGATAGGCGGCGTCGAGGCACGCGTGTTGAAACACTAGTAATTATTTTGTCAATCGAAACTTTTGCAGTGCATTTCCCCATCATATCAGCCGTTGTATTGTGCCGGTGGTGTATGCGGCCTGGTTTTGCGTAATTCAGACGTTGAACATTGCCCCGAACCGTGTAAAGTTTTTAAACAATGTAGTACATGCCTGAAACATTCGCATTGTGGTTGGTGTTCCTTGGATTCGTCCAATACTACTGGCCAAGGAGTCTGTACCGAAGGATCATCCGATTATCCCGTAGGAGGAATGTGCGAAATGATTTATCGTCAACAGTACCCAAATTTGCTGCCCGAAACAGGTTAGAAATTATCCTTTGAATGTATTAATACATAAAGAATTGATGGGGATGTTCCTCTAACCTAAAATATTAAAATTACGATTTTCAATGGGGAATGCAGCAGTTACAACAACGACAGCCTTATCATTAGAAGAAGAGACAAATAACGAAACATTGTCGATGACTAATGCAGTACCGACGCTTCAATTTTCGTGGCATTACGTAAGATGTCCCCCGGAAAACGAATGTATCAATGGTCACCACACTTGTTCGCCAAAAAGCGAACAATGCTACGACCTCGACGAAGGTTTCGAATGCGTCTGTGGTGGCGGTTATAAAACTGAAACGTAAGAAAACCGAAACCATCTTTCATTCTTCTTTTTATTGATTGACTCGTTATTTTAGCGTCATTTTTGAAGTTTTTATACGTTGTTAAAACACTTATAACTGTAACTAATTTAATATAAGTAATAACCTTCAATTTTAGCACTCGTTCGTTCAACGAATATGGAAGGTACGTATAAAAAAATTGTGATAATTGTAAAACTTTGGAATTTACAATTTTTTTTTTAATTTCTAGGACCACGTGCGTTCCTGTGTGTGATCAGGGATGCGTGCGAGGAAAGTGCGTGGAACCGAACGATTGTCGATGTGATTTTGGTTACGTCGGTGCGAATTGTTCCATACAGTGCCAATGCAACGGACACAGCAACTGTGCCGGTCCTGATAAACTTGACGAGTGTATAAAATGTCACAACAATACTAAGGGGGCTCAATGCGATAAGTGCGAGCCGCTTTACGTTGGCGATCCTGCCAATAACGGGGAGTGCGTGCCCTGCTTGGATTACTGCAACGGACACACTCGGATCTGCATCAACGAAAGCATGACGGTGCCCGTAAGTTTCTCAAATCATACATTGTTTTCGAAATAATCATCGTTTAACCCTTTCCGTCACCGGAATCCGCCATTTTGAATGTTGAAATTCTGAGTGCAGTTATTGATTTCATTGCAGGATCCGAATTCCGTAGATAAAATGTCGATTGAATTATTGAAAAAACAACTCGTGGAAGGACCCATATCGAAAGCGAAGTGTGTAAAATGCGGGAATAATACGAAAGGAGACAAGTGCGGCGAATGCGTGCCAGGATACTTTCGGGGAACTGATGATCTTCGCAATGTTTGTCGACCGTAAGTAATATACTCCCAAATACAGTGTAATAATTATTATTAGTAACGAAATTTCTTATTAACGATTGTATGAAGCGTATGAACTCTAATATTAAGCGTTTCTTTTTGTATACACGACTTTTTACGCTTAATGTACGTTTAATGTACGATTAATGAACTCACGAAAGAGCGTACAGCAAGCGTTAAAGTTTGTCCAACTTCACGCTGAACGATAAGCGTTACGAAAGGATGCGAAGCGGGTAAAGTCGACGTCATTGAAGCGTTTAGACTTTCTCTGACGGGTTTCAAGCATTTTAACCTGGAAAGCCATGTTACTTTATTACACCGCGTTGTGTGGTTGCAGATGCGAGTGTCACGGACATGGATTTTCTTGCGATCCGGTGACGGGCGAAAAATGTAATTGCGGAAACAACACCGAGAGCGAGCCATCGTGCAAAAGCGGTCCATCCAATGGAAATCTTGGCGGTACTCCGTGTTGGATGGTGCAGTGCAGCAAATGCCGGGAAAATTATGCTGGCACGCCTACGATGGGTCATCAATGTTACAAGACGGTCACAGTCGACAATAAAATGTGCTTCGATTCGAAGTTAATAGGTATGATCTTTTAACTTTTATAATACTATTAAAATTAATCCATAACAGAATACTGAGAAGATCAAGGCACGAATTGATGCATGTGATGATTTTTAAGTTTAAAATGGGACACCTCTTTCGAAATTTACATAATTCATAATTCGTTGGAATGATGGATGCTTTAAAGCTTTCAGTCACGCAATTAGGATAATTCACAAAACATTATAATCGCTATTAAAAATAGGGTTTTTTGGGTCGCTGAATACGAATCCAATTAAGTGAATCCGTTACATTTTTAAACATTCATCCGCCATATGGGATCCGCTATTTTGAATTTTTCAAAACTGATATCGGATTCGTAATCAGCGTCCCCAAAAAACCCTGAGTAACAAGTTTCAAGTGATTTAGATAATTTTTTTTTAAAAGTCGTCCGCCATATTGACTCCGCCATTTTGAATTTATGAAAACTAATAGCAGATTCGTAATCAGCGACCCCAAAAACCCCAGAGTATCTAGTTTCAAGTGATTTGAATCATTTATTTGAAAAAGTCGTCCGCCATCAATATGACGATAAAAATGTCGGATCAAAATGGCGGATTTAATGATCCGCTATTTTGAATTTTTGAACACCAATATCGTATTTGTAATCAGCGTCCCCAAAAACCCGATTATCAATTTCCAAGCAAATCTGATGGGTTTTTATACGTTTTTCATCGACCTCAAATTGTTCTTTTATTAATTTTTTATTGATCTAGCAACAATTCCAAAAAATCCATACGTGCAATTTGTGAGCGAGGTTCGTTTTCAGCATAAAACAATCTAGAAGCATCATATTGTAGCATATTAGTTCTTCGTTTACGTTCTAAAAAAAAATTATTCTCATGTACAATGTTCGGTATTATATTTTCGAATTTCAAAATTGCCAATCCAATACGGGGATAAAATACCAAGAAACGGTAGGATTTTCGTTTTTATTTTTTGCAACATATGGAAAATATAATAACGAACATTGTACACGAGAATAATTATTTTTTAGAACGTAAACGAAGAACTAATATTCTATAATACGATGCTTCTAGGTTGTTTTATGCTAAAAACGAACCTCGCTCACAAATTTCACGTATGGATTTTTTGGAATTGTTGCTAGATCAATAAAAAATTAATAAAGGAACAATTTTGAGAATTGTGTCGTGTAGAGCTATCTGATTAAATTTTTTTTCTCGAAAAGGGCACGCTACACCAAGATGAAATTTAGAGGATGTGTAAAACACATTTTTGGCAAGTTTTGGTGAAAAAATGAAAAATATTGAGGTCAGAACTTGTTTAGATAGTTATTTTAAACCATTTTTTTCTTCGTTTATTTTTCAAATTAAGAAATATTTCATTACAAACAAATGGGCACATCCTCTGGACCGGTCGATTTTCACGTCTAAAAAAAACAATTATCTTCTTGCATGATTCATTTTATTTCAATAACAATAAAAATGAAAAACATAACCAAAATTTGATTATCCTTGAAAAAAACTACATGCTCGAAGTTAAAAAAAAATAGTAAGCGTTTTCTATGTATTTTTGCCTCCTGATTATTAATATAATGATAGAATTTTGCGTTAGATCATAAATTTCTATTTCATGGATTATCGTCGGCATTTCTTGAGTTCTTGGAATTTTTTTTCAAATACAATGAAAATTATTATATAAATGTAGGAACATCGATAGCAATAACATTTGATTTTCTGCTAATGTCATGGAAACTTGTTGAATATTTTGGAGCATCTACGAATCTTTCCGAATATTCGTTGTGCTTTCTTGGGTTCCTCGGAAATTCGTAAATAAATGATTTTAAGAAAATCAACGAAATTCGCACAAATTCTAAGAAATATATAAAGTTATTGGAAATTGAACGTCAAATTCAAAGAAATTATATGAAATTCTAAGAAATTTGTCAAGAAATCCGTAAAATACTGCGATATTCAACGAAATTCGTAAAAATACCGAGAGATTCTTAAAAATTCAATGGATTGTGATGAAACGACAAGAAAATAAGAAACAATGGTATGTAAATCGAAGATTTATTTCGAATTATTCGCGAAACAACTTAATTCTTCGAAATGTAACTAAATCCAATGAGAATATTTTAGAAAATTCTAGTAAATTTATTTTCTAGGAACATTATTGTCGAATTTTGACATTTTTCTTAGAATTTTCTAGGAGTTTTTATTTATATTATTTTAATTTCTCGGAATTGAATTAAATTATCCAGCATGTACACTTTTTTATATTTTTCATTAATTTCTTCGATTTTATAAACGAAAATAAATAATTTAATATAAATCTAATATTTAATTTCATGGAATGTTTGTTTCAATGTTCAATGAATGTTTTTGTTGTCACATGCGTCGATTTTTTTAGAATTTCGTCAATTCCTATAACTAGATTTCAATTTCGTAGAATCATTCGAGTTTATGGAAATCTTCGATTTTTCTTAGAAAAAAAGAAATATTTCTATATATTTCTATATTTTTATAAATCTTCGACCATCGAAAGCATTAATATTCGATTATCTACTATGGTCAATTCCTAGAAACTTTTTGAATATTTAGGAACTTCTACAAATCTTTTCGAATTTTCCTTGAACTTCTTCCGCTACTTCATTGCATTTCTTTGAATATATCGTCCAATTTCCAATAATTGAATATTTCTTCGAATTTCGTCGGTTTCGCCAATTAAATAAGTAACTTGATATAAGTTATTACATTTCATTTTCCGGAAATTGAATTTCCAAGAATTCCTTGCGACAACCAAACTTTCATGAAGTTTTTATTTACATTTATTTGAATTTCTCGACATTTATTTACAGAATGTAGAATTCTTTGATTACATTTTGATACACTTATATCGACTTTTTATTCATTTCTTCGATTTCCTTGGAAATTACCCATTTTTTAAACAATTTTACCAACGAATTTCTTAAAATTCTTCATTATTTAAGCTTTACACTTTATTAATATGACGAATTACGAATGCATTATAAATAATTTTATTTAAATATTTGTCGATTTTTATCAACAATTCTTTTAATTTCTCGTAATCACATGGAATTTCCTTGAAATCTTCGAATAATTCGATTTTGTACAAGTTCGTGGAATCGTAACTCTCGAACGTATTGTTTTTCTTAATAGAATCTTGAAATTTATATAAATTTTCTGTTCTACGAATCTTCCTTTTCTTTTAATTTCTTAGAATTTAATCAATTTACATCGAATATTCTAATTAATTTGATACATATCTAATCAAACAACATTTAATTCACTGGAGCTTCTATGATTCTTTACGAATTTCAAATAATTTCTTTATTTTTTTTTATTTCAATAAGCTTATTTACACTTTGGAAAATTTCCATAGAAGCTCCAGTGAATTAAATGTTGTTTGATTAGATATGTATCATATTAATTAAAATATTCGATGTAAATTGATTAAATTCTAAGAAATTAAAAGAAAAGGAAGATTCGTAGAACAGAAAATTTATATCAATTTCAAGAATTTCAAAAATTCCAAGAACTCAAGAAATGCCGACGATAATCCATGAAATAGAAATTTATGATCTAACGCAAAATTCTATCATTATATTAATAATCAGGAGGCAAAAATACATGGAAAATGCTTACTATTTTTTTTTAACTTCGAGCATGTAGTTTTTTTCAAGGATAATCAAATTTTGGTTATGTTTTTCGTTTTTATTGTTATTGAAATAAAATGAATCATGCAAGAAGATAATTGTTTTTTTTTTAGACGTGAAAATCGACCGGTCCAGTGGATGTGCCCATTTGTTTGTAATGAAATATTTCTTAATTTGAAAAATAAACGAAGAAGAAAATGGTTTAAAATAACTATCTAAACAAGTTCTGACTTCAATATTTTTCATTTTTTCACCAAAACTTGCCAAAAGTGTGTTTTACACATCCTCTAAATTTCATCTTGGTGTAGCGTGCCCTTTTCGAGAAAAAAAATTTAATCAGATAGCTCTACACGACACAATTCTCAAAATTGTTCCTTTATTAATTTTTTATTGATCTAGCAACAATTCCAAAAAATCCATACGTGCAATTTGTGAGCGAGGTTCGTTTTTAGCATAAAACAACCTAGAAGCATCGTATTATAGAATATTAGTTCTTCGTTTACGTTCTAAAAAATAATGAAATGAATATGTGAGACTTACATCATTCATATTGTCCTTCCCTGACATTTCCCACAAAATTCTACAAATTCTATGTAGCAGTCTGTATTGACCAATTATCATTTATCAATGTTGTTCCATATACGCTATTTTTCTTTTCATTTCACTGTATTTTCATGAAATGTTCGATGAATTGCGGTTTCATTTATATTTTTACGAATCTCTTTTATTTCTTGGAATTTCATAAATTTGCATTCATCGTCTGCGGATTTCATGATTAGATACGAATTTTAAAAATTATTTTGAATTTCATTGAATTTCGTAAAATTCCATTGAATTCATTCATTTTTCATTGAATTATACCTTGTTGTTTCGCGAGAACTCAATAAATTTAGAAATCTACCGATTTCTAAATAGTTCTGCAAGTACAAAAGTCGACTCAAATTCTCGAATTGTCCCGAATCTCAACACTTAAAATTCCTCTCGAACTTATTTATCGCCGACAACTTAGCCGGACTAACCGCACTTACTTCGCGACAGTTCTTTTAGTGACTGCAAATTTCAGTTTCTTAGTTAAGTAACACTATTTTGTTATTTATATAAGGCGTGTACGTAAACACTCATTGAATTTTCTTAGTTCAATAAGTTTTCAGAGGAATCCTAAAGTAGTAGAAATATGTAAAAGTTTATAGGATATTTTTAAAAAGGTTAAATGTGTCGGTAACACAAATTCGACCGGTTCTGTGAATTTGTCCAAATAAGTTTGAAAATTAAAATCGCTCCAGTAAAATTTCCATTTTATTTGTATAAATTCATCCGCCACATTGGATCCGCCATTTTGGCCTTTTTGAATAAAAAGGAATCTCATACCGTAAATTGGGGTAAAGTCGGCTATTTTTCGTGGTTTTTTGGTTAAATCCTCATGAGAAAACTTAAAATAATTATTGGTATTTTTAATATGTAATCTCTAGCTCCTCTGTTTTAAGATCCATGTAATAGAAAAGAAAATTACTTCTTAGAATTAACGGTATATACTTACCTCAAATGCGGGGAAAAGTCGGCTATCGTCATACATCGAAAAAGTAAGCTATTGTAATAAAACAAAACAATTTTCTAACACCATCGGAAATAAAATATGGCCATCTCATAAATAATTTTCTTCATGTAGGTAAATCAATATCTATTTCAATGATGGATTGAAATTTTGTACTCGCGGGTTTTCGAGGCCGCTAATTACGAATATGTTGTCAAAATCACAAAATTCAAAACCGCTGATCCAATATGGCAGACGAAAATCCGAAGCTTAATTCGATGTCGATGAAACTCTGTACTTGGGGGTTTTCGGGCCGTTGATTAAGAATATGTCGTCAGATTTTCGTAATTCAAAATGGCGGATGAAATATGGCCGAGCCAAAATCTGAAATTTGATTAGATTTACATGAAAATTGGTACTGGGTGGTTTTCAATGACGCTGATTATGTTGATTACATTGATTATTGACGTTTCACTGCTTCTCATATTGCATTCTGTAATTGTTCCGTTGAACATTTGAACAACCTAGAAGAATCCGCCTTTGTTTTATAAATTCGCCCATGGCCGACTTTTCCCTACAAATGTTACAGAGAAACCGATATTTTGCGATATCTAATGATCTTATTGAGGTCATTTTTGATCGTAAATTAGGTTAGAGATATAGGCTATGCGATGCACAGTTTGATTTTACATAACAAAATTTGTACAATTATTTACAAGTGCTTTTTTCACACTACTTACTTTAGAGGTTAAATATACAGTCACACATAAACGACGTTTTTATTAAAACTGATCGTTGAATTTCAGTCAAATAAACTTTAAATGACAGTTTAACATTCCTACTAACTAAAACAATTGCGCATCTTCGACTTTTCTCTCTAGAAAAAGGATAATTAATTTTTACGTGATTTAACAGAAATCTTATTAAAAAATGTTTAGACGAGTGTAAAATGAAGCCAAAGCCATTAAATCCAGGACAAACGGTATTTTACATGGTTCAACCGAGATTCATGAACGTTGACATCAGAATCATGGTGGATGTCACGCAAGGGGCTTTGGATTTGTTCCTTAGTCCTCGGGATGATACGTTCGTGGTCAACTTGAATTCCACCACCGGATATCAAGATGTAAGTTTTTCCGCACACTGCCATAATTTAGAAACGTTCCAAGTTTCATTTTTTAGGTTATAAAACAATCTAATTTGTAAGCTTCTTTAAACTTTGATTCCTTCTGTTAGGTGGAGCTGGATGAAAGATTCAAGTGGAGGAAAGAGAGGCACGACAATTGGTTCGAAGAACATCGACGCAACAGAATCCGCATGGTAGACTTTTATCCTTACGGCTTGTACCATTTCGTACCGAACGGTACCCGTTTTGAAGAGATTGTACGGAGGAAGTATTACGTCATGGAGCGGAACACCGACGGTCTGACAACCTACGTAACCATTGAACATAGTAATACGTTTCTGGTGGTGCGAAATTTGACCAACAGATTGGTGCTAACTCTGCCCCAGGATAGGCACGAGTTGGGCAGCACGAAGTTTCACATCGCCCTGAGGGCAATCGATACGAGGAGGCCCGAGATCAACGGTCGAGCTGCATACGGCATGATTTTCTTCCGTCAAGATCAGCTGCACATCGATCTGTTCGTGTTCTTTTCGGTATTTTTCTCATGTTTCTTTTTGTTTCTCGCGGCGTGCGTCGTGGCGTGGAAAACGAAGCAAGCAGCCGACATACGGCGCGCGCGTCGCAGGCACGTCGTCGAGATGTTGCATATGGCGAAGAGGCCCTTCGCCTCGGCGACGATCCTCTATGACCGGGATGGCGGCGAGTACAGTCCGAATTCGCCGTTGCGCAAGGGTCGGCGTAACAACAAGCTGGTGAACTTTCACAGTAACGTAAGACCCGTGGCTGTCGAGCCGACGGACGACGGTGTCGCCGCGGTGGCGACGGTGTTCATAAGGTTACCAGGCGGCAGTCAGGCCCCCGTTAAGCTAGCGCTGGGTAGCTCGCTCATCCTCCTGACGCGCATATATCCGGTGAATAGCAGAGTATTTCTCAGGCGACGAAACAGCCACGCTTTGAATTAGGCCCGCGAGATGGCGTCTCATTTTCTTTCTCGCAAAAGGAATCGGCTAGGTAGGAATGTTATTTTCAGAAATACGAATCGTGTACAGAATTTGTAAATAATTAGCGAAATTGCACGGGTGGTGCGCGTTAACGTCGCTGATGCCGACGGCGCGACCTACTCGAACGTCCATGATGATCGTTGCGTTGGGCGAGAACATTCCATGACAAGACTGCACTTCGAAAATCACCGCGATTCTTTCTTAGGCGCTCTCGAAATTCGTATCTTTCCTCTCGCTAACGTTAATTGTGCATGAATGGTGATTTAACGCTAAGCGACGTTGTGGCAACATCTTTTAACGCTGGCGTCAACAATTGGTGCTGGGCAGCAAGTTTTTTTTTTGGCGCTGACATTTCAACGAAATGCAATATATTTTTAAACATTACGCGGTACTTTTGACGGTGGGAGGCAAAGCTTGATACGGAATGATATTTTAACGCTAAGCATTAACTTTTTGCGCTAAGCGACACGCGCTTGGCGAACAGGGTTTGACAGAAAATTTACTTACGTGCTAACGTACGTACTCGTCCGACACCATTTCTCAACTAACAGTATTAATAAGGTATTCTCGTTTACGCATCGAGGGCTTTTATCGACGGCAGAAAGTAGAGGTTAGGCCACGTGCCATTTTATTTATCAGCGGCACCTTGCATCGTACAGACTTTGAATTACATAACGCGTATGTATTACGACAATGTGCAATAGTAAATACGATTTTTAACGATACCCTTTTCATCGGCTTAATTACATCATTTGAGGTTACGTTCGTAAGCTCGAACGTAAGGTATCGGGAAAATTTCCAGCCATGGCGGCGCGGTGCCATAATTTTTAATCGACTTTACACTAGTTAAACGTAGCACTGACATTACCGAACGTTTATCGTTAGCCAAATCACGTTGGTGCACAAATTAGTGGGAAATAATGGTGGGATAAAACGCGTGTTACGATTTCAATGCGGGAGAGTCGATTTTTTTTACGTTTGGAAACGTATAATTTCTGCAGTTGGAGTCGCTTAAAGTTAGTAACATCTTGCGATTGATGTCGGTCGATTTCTCGTGGTGATTTTTTCTAGGAATTGAATGCAAACGTACCGGTTACTTTGCGAAAATTAGGAGGGATATAATAGAGATTGTAAATAGAAAACTTCACTTTTTTTTAATTAAACGACATTTAACACGCGGGATTTATTCTATCGAGAATAGTTGGTTTGAACGCGCCATCTATCGGTCGTTTCAAATAAACATTCGATTTTTTTGCCATTTAAAATGTCGTTACGTAAAGATTAAATAATTTTCAAATTATGTTTTTTATTTTCATTATTTTTCTACGTACGATTTTTCTCGATTAACATCAATTCAAGATTGAATTAAAGTTTTGTATTTTGCAAAGACAGCCATTCTCAGTGCCCAAACGAAAAATTTCCTTTAGATGCCAATGTTAAGCGGGAAGGTACGTAGTCTGATTAATGGTTTGCATAGAATAAGCGTTTTTGCTATTATGATATATTTAGAAAGAAAGGCAAGCAGCCTCGAAGAGAAGCTTAGATCTGAAAAGTGATCCGATTTGTGGTCTAGTAAGACAGAATATTCTCGACGCTCTCATCTTTTTGTAATTAGTAGACTGTTTAAGATCTGTAAGTGTATATACTTGGAATTTAAATAGGTTAAGGTAACTTTAAAAATTGGAAAATGTCAACAGACCATTTGACATTTTCCGTAAATCACGAATCTCTTTAGATTATTTTTCGTCGTTAATGAGGTAAGATTTTTTAATTATATATTTCGAATGTAGAATATATACATACATTTCGTGAAAGAAATCCAAAATGGAGATTTGAATAATAAAATTTTTGTATTTTCATCGGTTATAAACGGTTGGTGGCTGTTCGGAATTATCATGTGGCTCCATCTATTTGTTTGTTATTTTTAGCCATTATCTGTCAATTTTCAGATGCTTTTATCTTTTTAATTAATTTTCTAATAGTTCGTTATATTTGGTCCACGTAGTATAAACATTCATTCGATAGTTGTACATAAAAGATACATCGGCCCGAGTCCGCCATATTTACTCTGCCATTTCTAATTTTAATAAATTTCAGCTCATTTAAAATACGAAAATTCAACGTTTATAAAAAAATATATGCCAAAATATACATAGATTTCAATTTTTTTTTGAAATTATGTCATCACCATTCGAAAAAGTGTCATTGAAAATGGTGTCACGTTTTATTTTTTTGAAATTTGTTTCATATTGGAAATAAATAATCAATTAAAAAGTCCGAAGTTTGGACGCAACTTTCGCTGTAACTTTTAATTCACACGTAAGACAATTTTAAATAAGCCATGATCGATGGTTATTCACCTCCTCTTTCAAATCCCGTGATCAGAATTGATTGATGATTTCAAAGAAAAAAGTTATGATTATTTTTTCGAAATTTATTTCATATTGGAAATAAATAATCAATTAAAAAGTCCGAAATTTGGACGCAACTTTCGCTGTAACTTTTAATTCACACGTAAGAAAAATTTAAATAAGCTGATCGATGGTTATTCACCCCCTCTTTCAAATCCCGTGCTCAGAATTGACTGATGATTTCAAAGAAAAAAGTTATGATCATTTTTTCGAAAAATACTGATTTTTGATCATGAAAATGGTCTAATAATTGCGGACTGTACTAATCGCTTCGTTTTGCTCGGCCTCTTCTTCCCCCGTCGATAAAAAAAAAAAAAAAGAAAATGGCGGCTTCAAGATGGTGTCTGCAATTTACAATTTTGTTATATACAATGGATTTTTACTGATTTTTCGTTTGATTTTCATCCAATTTCCAGTTTTCTGTTATCAGAAGTCTGCGAAATTAAAACTGACCTTATAACTTTTATTCCACATTAGTTTTTTATCTTATTTTTCGAATCACGAGGTCAGAATCAGCGAGCGATTTCAAAGAAAAAAGTTATAATCATTTTTTCGAGAATTTTTCGTAAGAATCGTGTTTTTTTATTTTGGGAATGTGCTGCACTTAATTTCTAGGTTATAAAATGATTATTAATTACAACTTGAAGCCGCCATATTGTTTTTTAAAAAATTCTACGTGAGAAGAAAGTGTTAAGTAAAAAGACGCCATTGTTACCTTTGCGGTTAATAAACAAAGTCACGCTTCATGTGGAGTAAACATTCGAGAGTTTAACAGTAAATTGCAAAAAGTTATAATCATTTTTCGAGAATTTTTCGTAAGAATCGTGTTTTTTTATGTTGGGAATGTGCTGCACTTAATTTTTAGGTTATAAAGTGATTATTGATTACAACTTGAAGCCGCCATATTGTTTTTGAAAAAATCCTACGTGAGAAGACAGTGATAAGTAAAAAGACGCCATTATTCCCTTATGCAGTGGTCAGTTGTCAATCTAAAAGATCGGGAAGATAGCTCAACAAAATTTTGTTTGAAATCATTGAAATCGATAAAGCAAGAACCAAGATTACAGCGCTGACAGTTCAAATTTCAGACTTTTGAAACGAAAAGGATTAAGAAACAAAATATGATATAAATAACAATTTTCTTTTCTTTTTTATTACAAAATCGTACAATTTATATATCCAAGTTTATGAATAATAAACCAAACCTTTACGTAAATCAACAATAAATAAACAAAACAGAATGTAAATAATGCAGCAGAAAAATTAGTAAAACTCAAGATATCTATATATTTTTAAAATCAAATCAGGAAATGGACTTCCTCATGATAAAATCCGAAAAATACAGAAAAGGATTAAATATTAAAAACTATTAAACCGCCAACAATAATAGCAGCCTTCTAAGCTTCTCTTTAAATTAAAAAAAAACTGATAAATCAAGGGGAATTACACAGCCACACAAAGAAACATTAGAATTTCAAAATGTCTGATATACTATGAATTCAAAATTGCTTATGGAATATTGCTGCCAAACTTTTTGAAAATATTTGTTGGTTACTTCGTCCTCCATATTGAATCCGTCATTTTAAAATGTTTACACGTAAGAACCGTCATGTTTTTCGAGGTTAGGTTTTCTGCGGCTGTGTAACAAAACCAAAATTTGCAGTGTTAACAATCTTTAGTGCAATAGAAAAATGAAACATATTACATCAATTTTTCCTTAGATTAATTCGTTTATTAACTAATATAGCGTAATTACATACGTAACCGGAATATGTTACAGTTTTGCCTGCGAGGCGTCTCTCAAATTGAATCTCGAGCATTTTTTAATCGTCGGATTGATGCGCGTTAAAGTATAAGGTATTTTTTAAGACTAGAACTAAGGTCGTTATATTGATCGTCAATATTTCGATACGTCGACGTAATTGTGTGTTTTTTTTAACGTAGATTATCGATTTATCAAAATTACTCTTTGGCTTTTCCATATTGATATTATGATATCTAACGGATACAGAGAGAGGTTTCGTAAGCTACAAATCGTCCATTGTTACATAAAAAGGGAAAACAGTTGGAGACAATATGACATAATTAACAGTACGAGGGTACGCATTGTAAAAACTATTGGGCGGGAAATAATAAAGTTTGATTTATTTCTATGTGGCGAACTTAGATTTCCGTCTACTGTGTAAAAATGTCGAGTAGAATATTCCAAAGCGCTGCATTTTTATTCGCAATAGTAGATCTTTCGAAAAGTAAGTTGGTAAGAATTGTTACTAATAATACGTTGTAATTAGTAGCAATTCTAGTAGTTCTTACTAATTTAAACACAAATGGTGAAGATATCTTTAAAAGTAGTTGGCACAATTATTTTAGTGTAATTTTTGGTTGCGGAATGATTATGCCGATTATTTTTGTCTCAGTGTGGAAATAGATTTCTGATCAATGTTTATTTTATGCCACGTTAGTAACTAATCGTAACGATGCAGAAGTTCACTGATTTAACGCCCGTTACTAATTCTTTGGTGCTGTTAATAGGCTCGTGTACATACGATAACAATTGTCATTCACAGGAGTAAGGATAAGCATTAGGTTAAAATGTGATATACATATACATACACATATATTTAATTTGTCGATTGTACAGATTCTAACATTATTTTATAAATATTGTATTTTATATGTATCTGTTGTAACGCGTAAAGGCTTTCGTTATCAGCGAAATCTTCCATATTGTAGACGGCGATTCGGGCGATAAAAGAGCGCCCTGTTTCAGATCTGTTATAAAGGTTGTGAAGTAGCCTGCGAGAATTTTCAAAAGGCATTTGGGCAAATGGCGTGGTGCGAGATTTATACGGATGCAAGGATTAAATGTGCAAATTAAAGTGTTTGACATGAGATGTGTCCTTTTGTTTTATTTTCCTAGTAGGGGCAAAGTGGGATTTTGGCGTTTCGCCGTATTAGAACATTTCCTGTGTTTTTCTTTGAATTGTTTATTTACAAATGAGTTATTGTAATACACATTTTGAAATATATTTCAGTTTCCATTCAGTATTTACCAACCGTTCGAACATAACCTAGGAGTTCGAAGTCAATTTGTAAATTTATACATATTTTCAATCAACTAGTAAGTATCGATAAATTAAGCGTAATTAAAATCTGAATTGCATGACTTAATAGTCTTCTCTTACAATCTATTTTCGCTTTTTATTTGTTTCATTTGAGGTTGAGGATGATTTTTTACGACGTGTTTAACAAAATTTATTTTGGGGCAAAGTGGGATGTGTTTTGTTTTGCTTTAGGTTCACAGATATAAGGAAAAACTCTCTCTCGATCCCTTCTCTCTCTCTCTCTCTCTCTCTCTCTCTCTCTCTTTATGTCAAACCTTTCTAGAAGTAAAATCTTTTCGTAAAATTTGGAGTATTAAACAGATACTTTTTTTGTAAATGAGTTTCATAATAGGTTAGTTGAGGAGCTAAATAAGGGTTTCTAAACCACACCTAACTATTCTTTTGCCCCATATTCTTTGTATACGAGTTTTCCCAAAACCATCCCACTTTGCCCCTACTTCCCCCAGTTCCTTTAAAAATTTACTTTGTGACAATAATTGTCACTTCAATTTCAGGTATGCTACATGAAATGTCGTCGAATCCTGCAACTCTATTGGTAACTATTTATAATTCATACTGTTGACTAATTTTTTTAGGAATTTTCGAAGCAAAATGCAAAAAGATGAATAAAATTGTAAAAAATTGTTTGATCGCGACTATATTATTCATGTTTTTGCGTTTTTCCCGAAAGTGAAGAAATCTCAGAAAGGAAAAAGATGCGGTACATAATTTCCAATGCGGAAGTGAGGATTAAAAGTGATTTTTTGAACATCATTTTTTAAGGCAACTGAAATGCTTAAAAAAATTGTATGTGCTGTTTTACTTTCCGACGGCTAGATAAAAACTTACAAAAAACTGAAATTTTGTAATAAATACAGAAAAAATAGAATAGGGTCATTAGTTGTGAAATCGTTTTCTTTCCTCTTCCTCAGCCCTCCACCTTCCCCGACTTATCGATACCAACCAATATATTACGTAATGCAATGATGATAGAGAAGGGGTAATTTTGGATCCGAAGTACGGACGTCAACGAACTTTAAACACTCCAATTTTGTGTCCCTTCGTTTGAGTTTCATTTGCGATTTGCGTTTTAATTTCGAGATTTCTTTTGCGTTTTATTATTATTTTAACTTCCGTTCGCGTTTATATTTAATTTCATTTAGTTACCTTTTTTTAGAAAATGTGTGTGTTTTGTTTTAGTGCGTATGGAGGATTAGATTTAGTATGTCGATTTAAGTTGAGTTCCCCGTAATTTCCCTTTTCCTTAACCTTTTATTACTTCGGTAATTTCAAAAGAAATTTCACCTTAGAGTCGAATCCCGAACCCCATCCCTTTTATTCCCTTTGCGCGTCCATGTATTTTTATTGTTATATTATTGTTAATTATTTAATCATTTTCTTCAAATTTTTAATATATTTATTATTTCTATTATTTTGTGTTTTAAATAATTTTTAATAGCCCGACCAACATCGCGGCTATAATATTTATTATTCTAAATTATTATTGTAAATATTTTTTGTCAAAAAGTTCACACTTTTTTACTATAGTGTACCAAATTTCATGTGACCGCCATTTTGAAAATTTACAGAATATCGGAAAATCATTTTACCACATTCATATGTATCCTAAGTACTAACTTTTCCCACATTTTCAACCAAATCGGAAATGTCATGTCAAATCTTGATCGATTTCACAACGAATGACTCAATACCCAATCAGCACATGTACATCCATTGGACGTCCAATGTACGTACGCTATGTCCAGAACGCACTTCCACTGGACGTCCATATTGCACATTTGGGACGTCCATTGTACATCCATGGTACGTCCAGAGGAGAGAGAGGTGTACATCCAATGGACGCCCAGGCGTGTACGTACTCTGGGTGGAATTTGGACGTACTATGGACGAAGTGTGACCATTAAATGGACGAAATAAATGGTATACGGACGTCCAAAAGGCCTATGGCTGTGTACGGAATGTGGACTAAACATGGACGTACTGTCGATAAAATATGGTCCAGTGGACGTCCACTGAACGTCCATCATTATCCCACGGAATACGGAAAGTCCAAAATGTACACACATTGGACCAAGAGTGGACGTTCGATGGACCATAACGGACGAAATACGTAACATATCAAGTCCATTCGACGTCCAATATACGTTCAGTATTCTATGGACTAATAACGTCCAAATTATTTTACGTTCAATATTGTAACATTCCGCACGAAATATGGCCGTTCAGTGGTCCGAAAATGGACTTAAAGCGAACAAAATATACGTAATATAATATATCCAACGTATGTCCACTTCTGCGCTACGGGCCTCCAACGATACACGTCAACAAATGCGACCGAAATTATCCAATTTCATTAATTTACTTAAAAACGTAAGGAGTACCGCGTGTAAAGGAGCCCTAAAAGACAAAGGAGTTATTCACACCAGCGCGTCGCGTCGTCGTGGCGGCCATCTTGTGCGCGCAGCGCCGCATCTTCTTGGAAAAATGGAGGTGCCGCGGACGTCCACTTATGTACGTACACTGGACTTCCACGTATGTATGTACATTGGACGTCCATTATTCGTCCATAAAAATGCAAGCCCGAATGGTCGAAAAATGGAAGCACGGTTGACGTCCACGTAAGTGCGTACACTGGACGTCCAAGTATGTACGTACACTGGGCGTCCATTATTCGTCCATAAAAATGCAGGTCCGAATGGTCGAAAAATGGACATACCGTGGACGTCCACATAAGTATGTACACTGGACGTCCAAGTGTGTACGTACATAGGACATACGATATACGTCCATACATTTATGTACCTAATTTGGACGTAATATGGACGTCCGTTGGATGTTCAGAGATGGACGTACATATAACGTCCGGAGATGTACCTACATTGGGCGCCCATTTAAGTCCTTTTTTTGTCCTGGACGTATGGACGTAACATGGACGAAATATGTACGTCCAATGGACGTCCAGTGCTGACTGGGTAGTTGATTTAACTATCTGAAAAATAGTTGATCGAAAAATAGCTAACGCAACAACCCAGCTAGCATTTACGGTAGCGTCTTTTTTTTATGTCAAACCGATGTGACTGTGCCATCACCAAGACGTCATAACTCCGTCATAAATGACATGTCTTTTTTCAGACGTCCTAACCATGTCTTAGACGTTTTTAAGACGTCTGCAAAAAGACATGTCAGTTATGACGGACTTATGACGTCTTGGTGACAGGACAGCAACATCGGTTTGACATAAAAAAAAGACGCTACCATAAATGCTAGCTGGGAAACTAGTTTATAAAGGTGACAAACAAATTATGGTTAAATGAACTATTTTTAATTTGTTAAATTTTTAACTATAAAAAATGGTAAATTTGACAATATTTTTTGCCATTTTAGCAATGCCATCTAGTCAGTACAACTATTTTTAAATGGTTACAAAATCCAACTAAAAAAACAGTAATGTCAGTTATTTCTGATGTTGAACGAACTATTTCCCTAAATATTAACTATTTTTTAGTGGTTGACTAACTGTATTGTGTAATAAAAAGACGAATACATCCTTCGTGCGATATCTCGAAATGGGATGCGGAATTTGGAAGAATATATGTCGAACAATTTATTGTATACCGATCTGTAAATGCAAAGCGACCTTTGTGGTTAATAAACAAAGTCACACTTCATGTGGAGTAGACATTCGAGAGTTTAACAGTAAATTGCATTAAATTAGAAATCAGTGTTCGTGAAATTTTAGAAACCTGGGACTGGGAAAATATGCTGAAATATTTGAAGGTCAGTATAAATTTAAGAATCGAAAATTCGTCGTCAAATCTTTGACAGACAGAAAAATGTTATTTGATGTCGCAAAATATTATTTGCACTATTAAAATACTGATATTCTCGCTGTTGTGACGGCCAGTTATTTGAAATCGTCGTGATTACTATTTTTATATAGTTAAAAGGGAACCAATCTGTTACCATTTAACTAATTGAAATAGTTAAGTTTACTACTTTTATAGTTATTTCAATCATCTGAAATAGGCGTGATTACTATTTTAATTAATTAAAAGGGAACAAATCTGTTACTATTTAACTAACTGAAATAGTTGATTTACACAATCCTAATAGTTGTTCCAACTATTTCTGTTTGCTATAGAATAACAAACTGAAAATAGTCACAGCAACTAAAAAAAGTTCTGAGGCATATACACCCAAAATTTTTGGCTGAATTTACTATTTTTTTTAGGTGATTCAACCATTTATTTTTTTTCGTGTATATAAAAATAAAAACTAGAGTTACAGTGGGATGGGATAGGATCAAACAAAAATTTATCAGCAAAGAAAAAACTACGTAGAGAAGTTTTCTTGACAATTTTACCTTCAGATGGTTACTCAACGAGAAAAGTTTCTTTCTGATCAAAATACCGATAAGTTCTTGGAATGTTTACTATACAGACAGTAAAAGCTATAAAAAATCTTTTTTTATATTTTCAACGAGCGGTACCGGTGTTTTGTACTCTGGGACCATGCCCTCGATTAAATAGAAAAATTAAACGTTGTAAATTTCTTCATCGGCTAAAAACCTACATATTTTTGTAACAATATATTGATTTTTGGATTCGCCATTTTGACTTTATAAAAATTGATATCAGGTTCTTAAACAATTTAGTTAGAATAACATTTATTATAAAAAACGTTATGTTTTGGAATTTAATTATTTATACTTGTCAATAAACTTTTTTTATTCATTTATTATTATATAGAATATAATTACAGAAAACACGAAAAAATGGAGGAAAAATGTGTTCAATTAATAAAGAAAGGGTTGAAAACTACGTAAAGTATTAATGCACATTATATTTAATAGATGTCGTCCTGAAACGTTCGAAAATCACTTGGAGCAATGGCTGTTCTCGTTGCCATAGTAGTAAGTAAGCACAACAAACACCTAGATGGCCTTAGTATAGTGACGTGTAAATCGCCGAACTTGGTTCACGTGATTAGTGGTTATGTGATTTACTTACTGTCATTCCGATTTTGAAAAATAATCGCAAATGAGATTAAAAATTTCTCAACAAGGCGTTAATCGCCATACTAAACTGGTAACTTGCGTGGCTTGGAGTGGAACAGATGAAATTTATTCTTGCGGGTAAGTTTTTAAAATTCAATAGTATTAAAAGGTCGTCTTATTTTAAATAGTGATTTAACTTATAAAACAATACAGTTAATTCCAAATAAAATGTTACAACTGTAGTCGGTGAACTGTACATATTTTTTATACCTTTTATCTATATTTAATTCTAAATATTTCGCACACGATACGCTTTTTAATAGTTGAGGAAATGTAGGGGATGTACATGAGATTGGTTATCGATTTTTTAAATACATTTTGTGTTTTTCTAAAATCCTTCAAATAAATAAAGAATTTCATAATCGGATAATTTTAAAAGTCAAGTCTTTTTATTTAATATCTTCTATGTACACCATAAGAAAATTTGGATCCATGCTTGGAAAAAGTTTTTAAAAACTACGACAAAGTTTGTTTGAAAAGGTTTTGACAAGTCAGAATTTTTCTAGAAACGTTATCTTAATTAGAACCGGGTACTCAATTTTAATCTAAACGTACCGCGTATAAGATGTCAAATTCTTTGGTTTTTCAAACACTACAACTTCTTTTGACGTGATTTTTTGTATCTCTTGAGCGAAACGAGTCAGACGTGAAAACCCGATTAAATTGGTATTATCCGACTTTTTTGGGATATAACAATTTCATCGCAGGTCAAAATAAACTAGATTAATTGCAAGGCTTAAAAAATCTATAAAATAATCCTTTAAATAACTTTAAAACTAACATAGTTGTTGCAAGAAAGTGATTTTTTTCTCAATCTCAAAGGCTCGTCATTCAAATTCTAGACGTCGCATCGAATTTTGTTTTTTGCTCAAAATGTTATTAAGATTCGTACGTAATTGATAAAATGTATTTAATTGCAGAGAAGATCACTTATTGGTCTGTTGGCATTTGGAGGGAGGATCTGTGAATTCGAGTGTCATTGCTGAATTTCCACAGGATTTTTATCCCACAGATCTGCAATGGCATCCGCGACCATCGCAAACTGCTCTTGCGTCGATGATGAAGCAATCCCTGGATGTTTTATTAATCACTGCATCCGATGGTATAAAATGTCAAATTTAATAGCAATAACAAAAAATAGAATAGAATTATATTAATTAATAGTTTGTTCAAGACATTGTACAATTTAAATATTTGATGCAATGTTTTAAAGAAGCAAAATGGTATTGCATAAACTCGGCTATTTTGAGACTCCGGAATAGCCTTCTAGGAGTCGCGTCATCCTAACCTCTAAACAATTTTTTTTTACACGTAAGAATTTTTCTTTTGTTTTTGAAATCTAATCAATATTATTCGCTCTGCCTGGAAGATGGCGCGGAAGTGACAATAAATGTATTGTATTGACGTGAAACGTCAATAAATGTATAGAGATTTACATACAATATGGCTTATAATAATCTTTGAATAACTTTTTGCGACATTTTAAAACATGTTGGAGAAAGTGTGCGGTGTTATGAGGAAGGTGAACAAGTTTTAAATGCCAATCATATACCCAAGCAGCAAAATAGGTCGAAAATAGGTAAATTCGACTTCAGAATGGTCCAAATGCCCAAACGGCTTCGACTTATTTTACTTCCAATCGACTTTATTTGGAAGTAAGTAGGGATAAAAAGGACTTAATTTTTAAGTAAAATTTAAGTAACGGAAATCATTTTTACCTGTAAGTCACAGGCCAATGTAGTCAAATAGACCAATAGTAAGTCGAATATTGGTAATATATTGGTAATTTCGACCTAATTACGCCCCATTAGTCGTTCTTGGATGTAATATATATATAAACGATCCACGTAAACTGATCTGCATAGATGGCGACTAATATAAATATACATATGTATATTCATATAATGCGCATCATGCCGTATGGGAACTGAAATGTATGTAAGTCGAAAAAAATGGATATGCATACATATATAACTAATTAATTCCATCTCACACTTTCTTTTTGAAAAGTTAAATATTGCGAGAAACATGATGTAAATTTCACAACGAATTAAAATTTTCTGTCTAGATTTTAATTCTACATCATTAAAAATTAACGGGCTCAATGAAATATACACTTAACAATTATTAATTTTATAAATTATTCGGTAAAAGAAATTTTTTTCATTGGATCGTTTAAAAAAGTTATTTTTCAATAATTTGATGTCCAATAGTTAGAAATCTTACTTATTTTGTTAATTAAAATCAATAAAACACAACAAAATAAATTATTTTTAATATACAAATCTATGTAGGTTATAAATTGACTTTCTATGGCGGATGGATAATTTATGACTTATAGGTTTTTTCGACTTATTTGTCAGAAATACTTAAAATTTTAACTTATACGTCGAATTTCTTCGAAGTTAAGTCGAAATGCCCATATTTTTCCTTCTTTTTTTCCTTTTTATTTACCTATTTGAGACATTTCGACTTCTAAGGCTTAGAGAATGTCAAGTAATTCATATCATAGTCAGGTAATTTCGACCAATATATGTCGAAATTGACTTTAAAGTTAAAGACATATAGTCAGTATAGACATATGTACATTGTACATCTACATGTAACTCTGTTCACTGTTGCATTCGTCACGTCTCGTTTTTAGTTAAAAAATATTCATTTTTTCAATGGATGGAAGCTCTTTTAAAATTGTCGCTCTAATTAAAAAACGTGGATCCCTTACAGTGTTGGAGTATTGCTATGTACCCCATTTACGGGTGACGAACAATATTTTAAAATGGCCAAAACGTAATTGTTTAACTTTACGTAATGATGCTTCAAGTGTCCCTCAAAACGAATGGGAGACATATCGATGTAAAGTAAAAAAAGACTTCATAGAACGTTCGCTGAAGTGTGTTTAAGGTACGAGTAGTCCGATTTACTATGAGATCTAGTTTATTGGTCTTTTTGACCATACATTCTACATATTTAACTTTATGGGCAATTTCGACTTTGAAGTAATAACATAAAACGTCATCATAGTGGCAGAAGTAAACTATAGCATCATTCTAAGTTTTTGGTAACTCTGTCTTTTAAGTAAAAATTCGGGAAATTCACGAGGTCAAATTTACCAAAAACACGACCTATTTCCGCTTTCAAAGTCTGTTGTTTATCAAGTCAGAACAGAGGTCGAAATTTAGCAAGATTTGACTTCAAAAAGTACCTGAAGTACAATTTTTCTATGAAGTAATTTTTAAGTCGTAATTTGGTAATATTGTCCCAAGACAAAGACTTTACATACATTTTTACTTATAAGGCATATTTGAGGGTCGAAATTTGGTTATTTTTAACCGAAATAAGATAATCTGATCTAATGCTGGTCAAAATTTCTTCCTTTGCTGATTGGGTAATGTACTGTGGTATATTGAAGAATGAGAGGCCTGAAGTTACCGTAATTGCACTATGTCTTCAAACTATACATCTCTTCGACAAACCGCATGAAATTAGTTTAAAGTAATCACTGACAATGATATAGATGAAAAAATAATACACTGCACATGTTCATGTAAAGCTGGCACATCGGGTAGATGCAAACATTGTGTTGCTTTACTAATGTATTTCAATACGTAAGTAAAGTGATGCACTTGTTTCCCTTTCGATCCATCTAAAAGCGATGTAAATTTAATTTACTTATTAAAGTAAGCATAATAACTTTAAAAATATTACGAATAAAACACCCATTTCTTAAATCAAAAAGTCAACTTCTTATCTCAGGAGTGGGGAAAATTAAAGAACGATACAAAAGCAACGTATGAAGCTGTTGACATAAGTAAATTTTGTTATTTAAAAAACGGAATTCAGGACGGATTATAACGAAAAACGACCGAATTTTTTGAAAAATGTTTTGTTACGTGGTAACTGTAATAGAAACACAATCAATATATAAATAAATATGTTGCAATGTATATTTATGTACAATTGTATTTATATATTCTTGAAGGCATGGAAGATAAAAATGTTGAAATTGTTAAAATGATCGCTAGTAATAGAAGTAGTACTATTTTATTAGAAAATTTAGAACAAGAGGCTGAGATATTAAATCTGAGAATTTGTGACCCTCTTGAGTCTGATATAATTTTGTATCATTCAAAGGATACTTACTCTGACAATGCAATGGTATTTGGTTAATTACCATTGGAATAAAAAAATTATTACGAGTCTCAGGTAGCACTCGATACTGCCAGTGCTGTTGATATATATGTGTAAAAACAAAAAATCATGACTAATTTAGTGGTACCGAAGCTACTCCATATAGAGTAGAAATGGAATCGAAAGCAAACGCTTGATATGCAGAAGTAACGGGTAATACAATTATCAATTTTGGAATTATTATAAATCTTTTTATTCCATGGATAGGATATAGTTGAGATGGAATCGTCGAACAATAGTGCATAATTGAAATTAAATGCCCAAAGGTTGGTCGACCCATGACTGCAAGCCAATCTTCAAATTCCATATATTGACAGAATAGGTGAGAATTTGAGATTAAAAAAAAGCACAAATATTACTTCCTTGAGTCTTTGATAATGAAGTCATTATGAAATCTTTATGAACTCATCATCAGATAACCCTCAGAAAGGGGGTCATCTGTCTTCTTTTAGAGCAGATTTCGAAACACACATCCTTCTGAGGATGTTCCCTTTTAGCATCCAGCCATTAGCTTCAGGATATCCTGAGAATATATATATATATATATATATAACTTCGTGAGGGAGTAAACAAAACGATAAAAGTGGACATTTGGACGTCCTCAAGAGCTCCTGTGGGTGTTCTGAGGAGCTCTTGTGGACGTTCTTATGAGCTCCCGTGGTCGTCCTGAAGAGCTCCCATGGAAGTCCTTAAGAGGATTCGCTGTACATGATATAGGAGTATATTGCTCACTGTGCAGATATGTTATCTCATTTTCTCTAGATTACTAAAATGGTGTTCATCTACGAACAAATCCTCGAATAAGCTAGATTTCATTCTTAAAAGAGAGCGACAGCTCTTCATCTTCGATACACCAAGAATTTATTATTTTTCATAATGCGAAATCTATATGCGCATACCTGCCCATGCAACACCGCCTCTTGAGGATTTCCTCCGGAGCTCCTCATAAAGTCCAAATGTCCGCTCTTATTTTTCCGTTTCAATCCTATGGACGTAGGACTATGAGGATATTAATAGGACGATAGATTCTGACATTTAATATCCTCATGACATTTCCAAGACGTAGGTTACCTTGGTGTTAACAAGATGATGAAAATGGATATTTGGTCATCCTGAGGAGCTCCTAAGGATCTCCGTAGAAGGGTGTATCGCAGGGCTATACCCAAACAACACAAACCATCCCGGGATGTTCTGAGAAGGTCCTGAGGACATCCTGAGGTGGGCTTGTGTTGTTTGGGTAGTTAAATGTTAAATTTCAAAAGGGTGGTTTTATTTTTTAGGAAAGTTCCACCTGGTCAGCAGAAATGGAAGAATAGAAAAGAGTGTAGCAGCTCATACCGGTGCTGCATTAGTTGGTAGATGGAGTTATGACGGTTCCGCGTTACTTACCGGTAAATTAATGCCTAAGCTAATTACAGTGTAAAAAAATTTTCTATGTTGTAATCAACAAATTTTGTTTGACAGCTGGTGAAGATGGGCTTGTAAAAATTTGGTCTCGAAGTGGTATGCTTCGAACAACCGTCGTTAGGGGTACCCAGCCGGTTCTTACAGCCGCTTGGAGCCCTAATAGCTCGGCTATACTTTACTCACAAGGGTCTTTTCTTTTTATACAATCAATGAATTCTAGTGCGAAACCACAGAAGGTAAGGTTGATTAATGTTACCATTTATATTATATCACTGCTTTTTTCGATACGTAACCGAATCATACTGAAATAGTTCTTTACATTAGTAGTATACAGTTACTATTAAAAAATCTCTTGAAATCTTAATGAACTTTGTAATGGTTAGTAGGTATGGACGTAATATTATCTAAAAAATTGTTTAAGTGGGTAGCTCACGATGGTTTGATACTAGTTACTGCCTGGAATCAATGTCACGGAATGATAGTTTCCGGTGGCGAAGACTACCGTTATAAAGTTTGGGACGCTAATGGCAATCTATTGTACAACAGCGGTGTCGGGGATCATCCAATCACAGCTGTTGGCTGGTGTTATTCCGGCAGTTACTTCGCAGTTGGATCTTTCAACACTGTGAAACTTTGCGACAAGACTGGTGTAAGTAAATATTTCAATTACAAAGTTTATTTACAATTATTCGGATGAATTGGAGTTATGCACTACTCATTTGTCAGTATCAACGATTAGTTGCCAAGTGACGTAAATAGTTATGTAACATTCATTTAGTCGAGGAGTAAGATTATGTTTTTCAACTATTCCAAAAATAAGATTTCAACCAAGTAGTAAAAATCTCTTATCGATATTTGTTGGAATTTGAGTGAAGCGTTCGCAGACGTATATATTTTTTTAAATATTCTAGTGAAAAAGTACTATGTTAAACTAAAACAAAAAATATACTATCAAATTTAAGGGATTCTGGGCACCGATTGAAGAAAGTATGAAGTTTTCTTGTTTAAATCACGAAAAATGTGAAAAAAATGTTTTCTCCAAATTTTCTGACATAAAAGCCGCTATATTTAATTTTCTAGAAGTGATATTTTAATTTTAAGCTCTATTTTTACGGAGCATACTCGACATATTAGAAAATTAAGTATTTGTTCAAAATTTCCTTTATTATATTAATAAGGTTCGAATATCATAGGAGTTCTTCATTGGTTTTAACTTCTTGGGTAAGGGAGGTCTAAGGACTTTAAAAAGAAATTAAAATAATAAAAAAAATAGCAACCAAAAGCTTTTTGTTTAATTTGAAACAAATTTAGCTACTGTTACTAAAAGCATATTTTCACATTTCACAGTGGTCACATTCGTTGGAAAAAATACATTCTGGAAGCATATACAGTATAGCATGGTCTAGTGACGGAACACAAGTTGCACTTGCTTGTGGCAGTGGAGATGTATTAACTGCACATACTATCGAAAGGTAAATGTTTAATATTTTTTTTTTTTTTTTTTTTTTTTAATATTATTTTACGTCGACTTTTGTGAACCCAAATGGGACTAAATCGCGACGGGACCTACCGTTTATGAAGGTGGAATCCGAACCACCCGAGCTTTGGCGTTATTAGACACTTATAAACAAATATAGAGGTGTCCCGATGACAGATTGCAGAGTTTAATATTTTAATACCTTCAATTAAATTAAACACGAAAAAATTTACTATAAGTTTAAGGCAGTTCGAAAGTGTTTCAAGGACGCCGGTAAAGTTTGGAAAATTATTAAATTTTTAGGCGTCTGGAGTGGCGAGGATACGAAGCAACATTAGTAAAACGAAAAACCATAAAAATCGTGGAAGTTAGTAGCAATGCACATGAACTGCTGGACATTTCCGACAGAGTCGTTCAGTTAGAGTTTGGATTTGATCATTTAGTCGTTATTACTCCCACACAATGCCACGTTTATTCCGTCACGAATTGGAACACACCAGTCATATTCGAATTAAAAAACCTCACAGTTTCAGCTGTTATTCTTGCAGAAAAGTAAGATTTTTTAATTGTAAATAAATCTTGTAAAATTAAAATGATTACAGATAAAGCAGTTGGTACATGCGGTAGCAGCGATTTGTGAGATTCATTAATCAATTTTTTTAGGCATTTTCTGTTAGTGGAGTGGAGTGTTTTAACATTATACAATTACCAAGGAAGGTCTTTAGGCACTCCAAAGTGGAAAGGAATGTCTCAGGAGCCATTGTATCCGCCGTGTATATCAATATGCTCCGACACTCTTGTAGTTAGGAACCAAGCTAACGAGAAACGTAAGTTTTAATCTGTAATTAATCAGTCTAATACTTTATAAATCTAAATTTAAATAACTCGTATTTAGCGTTCATTATATTTTTTCAAATAACAAATGATAGATATACGTCGTCTTATGATAAACAAAGATGGAAATTGCAGACTAATTTTTATTTTTACGTCAGAAACAATTCAGAATATATCAGTCACCCTCTTAAGTAATACTTTTTTGTTAATAACGTCAGGCATTTATTATAATTTTTTAAATGGCACGGGGATTTAAATATTGTAATTAACTACATTTAATTTCCCAATAGTGTCATTGATGAAATGGCGCCCAATCGAGGACCAGTTCTTACCATTGAATTGGAATTTCTTTATTTTTTGTTACAGTAAGGCACTTAAGGCAATCTGCTACGATATAACTAAACAAATAATGAAATAACAAAAAAATATTATTAGATCTATAAGAAAAATTTTTAAATATTTTGAAGAGCTATTGATATACTACCTTTTAATTAGTAGGCTTAGAAATTGTTTTCTTTCTATGGTATTAAACGTCTGCTATTTACGTTTCATCTCATTTTTAAAATTTATTTTTTCTTGTCAATATTTATTTTCTTTTATTTTCAGTTCTGCACGTTCTGGAAGTATCGCATAAAAAACCCATAACGGAAACGCAGTCCTTTACTCATAATCAACCGATATTGCAATTGGCTGTAAATCACGTGGGCGGAATGAGGGATCGGCAACTAGCTTTAATCGACGCAAACAGAGATTTGTACTTGATCTCCATTCGAAACAATGGTTTTGGACGACTTTGTAAAATAGGTAATCATTTTAAAACATCTTATTGTCAGTAAACTTTTTCCTCTAATTGTCACTAATTCAATAACATTTACCTTTAAAGAACTACTTGACTACTTTTAAGCAAGTAAAGATCTCGTTTTTCTAGAAGAAAATTTATAAAAAACATTAAAGTTATATTAGTAAATTTGATTGCATAACGATCAACGATTACATGTTAGATATTTGTTGCTAAGAATATAGATAATAATTAGTAATATACAGGATGATTCAAAGGTATGGAAATGGCGAAATGACTTTGGATGTCTTAGGCAATGTTTGTTTCTTGGCCATTTAATCGTAATCTGAGGTTTGACCTAGACCGTGAGCTTGAATGTCATTTCGAGATCGAATTCATTTTTTAAAATAGGAATAGAGTACTCCTTCCCTTATTCTAATGTCTTTCCTTATTCTAATTTTTTCTCTTCTCCCATTCTAATATTTCCCCTCACGCGTTCTCCCTACTGACGTGTGTTGACGTGTGGATTTTCTAAATACAAATAACGGCGCATGCACAACAAAAGAAAAAGAGACAAAAGTGAGACTACAAATCTAAGTAATGGGGGAGAGGGAAAAATTAGAATAAGGGAAGAAGGCTGCCATCTTGCCTGACTGGACAAATTAGAATAAGGGAAGGACTACTGTACACGGCTATACGTATATTTCATGCTATATAGTGTTATTATTATATATTTCTGTTTTGATTAAGATGATCAATGTTGTAATCAATAAAATAATAATAAATATAAAAAAAAAATATAATAGCTGTAATGAATTTGTCAGGGATAGTTGGCAAAAACAAATAAATTTGTTCTGTTTAAAAGTATCGACTTGTCGTATACTTGATCGCCTAATAAACCTCTACAAATAACTAAAATATATAGAATCAACTTATTTTGTTCCATGTCTATCGTAAAATCCATACTTTTTAAATAAATATTAATAAATTTCATGAATTGAGTTAAGGTTTTCCTTATATCTGGGGAAATCCAAAAAGTATCGCGCACGTGTTCATACTCGAGCTAGTAATTTTTTTTATATCGTTGAATATTTTGAACTGATAGATTTCATGCGTTTTTAGCTGTAATGGCCCAATGCATTTGTTGGGCTTCTGACGCCAACGTTTTGGCAGCGATGCTGGATGCTACGTTATCTGTTTGGTTGTGCCCAAATTGCGTGCACTACAGTGACCGGAAGATGATTCGCAAAACTCGAGTGGACAGAGAAAACAGGTATTTTCTGATTATGTACATATTTGTCTTTATTATAATTGAAAGTATCTTTATGACTTTATGCATGGAGTTCTCCAAATTCTTGTAAAACAATTGTGGAAGTTTTGGGGGAGTTCGTAAGAACAATTTTTATACACGCAAAAAAAGTGTTGATTCCATAAGTGTCTCTGGCAATTTCCGCCAAAGTTCCTTAAGTAAAGGTTAGGATACAGAAACTACAATGAACCAAAGCAATTTTTGCCCCCTAGCGGAAATGAAATTCGTACAAAAATGTACAGAAACGTACAGAAATGTAAGATATCGTATAAAAATGTTTTTTTTTTGGCAAATTCGGACATTGTGTACACTTTTGTACGTTTCTGTACGATTTGGTACGCTTATGTACATTTTTGGCGTTGTATACTTGACTTGACTTTTAACACGAATTATTTTCTGCTGGAATCTGAGCTGCGATCAACGAGGATATGCCAAGCAGCGTTGCCAGTTTAGGGAGATTTCTGACAAACGTGGGAGAAACTTATAAATGCATTAGAACATGAAAATTGTCCACCACAATCGTCCAAAATCCCCTTAAACTGGGAACACTGATGCCAAGACATGTGAAAAAGTACAAAAATGTATGAATACGTACAGAAATGTATGAAAACGTACAAAAACGTTTCAAAACGTACAGGAATGTCTGAAAACGTACAGAAATGTGAGAAAACGTACAAAAATGTTTGAAAACGTACAGAAACGTAAGTAAGTGTAAGCAATCGTACAAAAATGTGAGAACGTAACGAAAAAAAATATTAAATGAAATAAAATGCGAGATAGAAAAAGTACTAAAATGTATAGAAACATAAGAAACCATACATAGATGTACATAAACGTACCAAATCGTACGGAAACGTACGAAATTGTACAAAATATCCGAAAATAGAAAAAAAAAATTTTGTACAATATTTTACATTACTGTACGTTTCTGTACATTTTTGCAGGTTTTCCTACGTTTTCGTACCTTTCTTATTTACGCTGGGGCCGGACTAAGTATACAAATCAAATTTTGTAAGGTGCAAGTAATGTTTAATGTACATATATTTTTACTGAACTGATATGAATGTTTGAATAAATAACAAATCTTTGTGCAGTACAGAGAATTATTTAATTCGCGTAAATGATACTTTAGGTTATGTATCTTTTATTAATAATTTATATCAAATTTTATGTTAAATAATATGTAATAAAATAGTTATAAATAGTATTTTTCAATACTTTTATAGAAAAGCTTTTTTGCAAATGTGTGGATTGTTACAGGAAGAGCCGAATGCGAGATCCTTATACACATTAGTTCAAAAAAATATGTTCGTAAATACGCCTAAATGTAATCTGATATCAATATATGAAGATAAAGTTGTGAAATTAAATTATTATTCATAAACAAAACAAGTCTACTTTAAACTATTTACTTTATGACGCTATTACCGTGGCAATATGGAGCTGTTGGTGGAAACCATTGTGTAATAAGACGTAGAAACTGCCTTGTTTTAAGAGAAATGCAACCGCATAGCGCTTGGGTCAAATTTAGGGGAGTCAAGCAAGTGATTGTTACCAAACTTTTTTCCGTGTACAAACCACATGTAGAAATTCATGTCCTGAATGTGACAGGACCGGAAACAGTTGTGAGAATATGTGCGATTAGGTCACATAAAAATGATCATAATGACCCGTTTAAGGGCCCTCGAGCGCGGAGGCGGGCAAGAGAACAAAGCGAGGAAATTATTGCTCCAAATTCCAGGTTTTAAAAAGAGTTTTTTTACTGATTGTTTTTTCAGAAAACTATTTTTTATCGTCTTGGCTACCGGATGAGTCATTTTGAAAGAATTTTGCCTCTATGAAGTATTTAAAAGTAAATAAAAAAAGTTAGATCCCAAAATTCTTGGTCAGTTGTTAATTAATGTCTGGTATTTTTTATGAAATCGTCTTTAGTAATCAGAATTGCCTTTACAGAGCCCGAATTTTGAGAAATCGACTTGTTTTCTGTTTTTCTTTTCTTCCTCCTTATTGTTACTTTTTCCATCTTTTTCTTTTTCGCCTTCGTTTTTTTCTTTTCCCCTTTCTATTCCTTTTTCATCTTCTTCTTTGTTTCCTTTTCTTCTTCTTTTTCTCGCCTTCTCTCCTTTTCTTGTTCTTTTCTTCTTTATTTTTCGTATTGTTTCTTCTATTTTTTATGAAATCGTCTTTAGTAATTAGAATTGCCTTTACACAGCCCGAATTTTGAAAAATCGACTGAGTCATTTTTATCAACGTTTTTGAGTGAAAAATCCTACATTTTCGGCCAACTATTTTAGTACATCTGTTGGGGGAATAATATCAAAATAAAATTATGCTTTAAATGATAACCTGTAACAATTGTTTCAAATAGTGAATACGGAAATCATCCAAGCATAGTGAGTGTACACAATGGCGCAGTGACAGTTCGTCGAGGAGATGGAGCTTTGGTAGTTACGTCGTTTTACACGTTTTTTAAGAATATACACAATCACGTCTTAAATAATCGATGGGAAGACGCAGTTTCGATTTGCCGAATTTTACAGGTACGTAATAATTCTGCAATTATTTTAAATTCACATTAACTTTACTATTACCAATGAGCATCAGTTGATTTATTAAGTATGTACTAAACTACGGTCGTCTTTTTAAGAAAGTCTGTTTTCTTGAAGATGAATAAAATGACTAATAACTAATAACTCGTTAATATCCCAAATATTTCACAGACCTGTTGCAGAAATGTTTAAGAACTTTTTCCAAAGATATGCCTAAAACGATCTATTGAAGAGCTCTACGAGTTTAAAAAATGAGCTCTTAAAGAACTCTTATCTATCTATGTCTTCTTAAAAGATTAGATCTTATGCTTATGCTCTTAAATTTATATAATTTCTGTTAATATTTTCTTTGCATAACGATTAGAATACAAATCGAATCGAATTCTACAAGTAAATGCATAAGTCTTCTTAAAGATTACATGCAGTCGTTCTGAGCAGTATTTAGGAAACCTTATAAGTATCAATATCAGTATAACAATCGTAAACTATTTTTTGGTATTTGTTGATAATAATAAATAATGAGATAACTGTAGACATATATAATGTTCGTTTAAATGGTTTCTTCGATCTCTTATTTCAAGTTGCTAAAAAATGACATAAGATTCGTATTTAGCGACCCCCAAACCTGCTAAATAACTTAAAATGGTTTAAAATGTTTTTCTTAAAAAACGTCTCTTTTAACTAAAGTGAATATGAAATATATGAAAAAAGTAAGTCAATTTTTTATTTTAATTTCAGAATGAAATACTTTGGACATGTATGGCTGTGATGGCTATTGATGGTAAAGAACTCACTATTGCCGAAGAGGCTTGTGCTGCAATTTGGAGATACGATAAAGTGGATTACATCCGATACATACAGGTTAGAAACAAATTTCTTTGAAGACAAATATTATCTAAAAAGTTTATTAATGGGGCGAAGAAAAAAAACATAAAATAATGAAAATTTTCTTTCGCTGTTTTCAAATGAGACTACAGTAGAAAAACAAAGATTTTTCAAATGCAACAAATTAAAAAAACAATCCGCATTCTTTCAGTGGATATTAAAAAAATAACATTATTTTAACATGAATATCGTATTTGTTTAGAAATTAACCAATCAAATGGAGAAGTTAGCAGAAATGGCATTACTAGCTGGCGACTTGCTAGGAGCTGAGAGCATCCTTCTACAAAATGGCCTTTCTGCAGAAGCTATTCGAATCAATATCGAAGCTTACAACTGGAATAGAGCACTGGAACTTGCACTGAAGCATAAAAAGCTGCTGGATACTGTAATGTTGGCACGAAGTAAATATTTGGAAGGGCTAGACAAAAAAGAAACTAATCAAAGCTTCCTCAATGCTCAAGTCAATATGGCAAAATTACAACCAAAGGTTAGTTACAATATTTCAAAATAATACTTGGGTTGTCAAAAAGTAATAATAATAATAATCTCGTCTCTTCACGTTTCTTTTTCTCGTCTTCTTCACGTTTCTTGTTCTTTGCTTCCTTCTTGTTTGTCTTGTTTTTTCTATTTTTTCTTTTTCTCCTTTTTTTTCCTTTTCGTTTGGTTCTTCTTTGTCTTTTTTCTTTATCTTTTTGTTTTCTGTTTTTCTTTCTTTTCTCCTTCTTTTCCCCTTTTCCATCCATTTCTTTTTCTTCTGCGTCTTCTTTTCTTTCCCTTTTCCTTCTGGTTCTCTCTTTTGCGTTCTTTTCTTCCATCTTGCCTTTTTCTCTTTCCTTTTCTTTTTCTCCTTCTTTCGTTTTTTGGTCCATCTTTTTCTTTTTTGCCCATTTTTTTACTCCTTCTTTTTCTCCATCTGTTTCATTTTCTTCTTCTCTTTCCCTTTTTATTTTTCTTCTTTTTTTTCCTTTCCTTTGTTTTTCTTTAACTTCTCGTTTTCTCATTTTCTTTTTTCTTCTTGTTTTCTGTTTTTTTTCTCCTTATTGTTTCTTTTTCGCCTTCATTTTTTTCTTTTCCCCTTTCTATTCCTTTTTCATCTTGTTTCTTCTATTTTTTCATTTTACACTTCTTTTTCTCCTTTTTTCTTTTCCTTTGGTTCTTCTTTGTCTTTTTTCTTGAACTTCTTGTTTTCTGTTTTTCTTTCTTTTCTCTTTACTGTTTCTTTTTCCATCTTTTTCTTTTTCGCCTTCGTTTTTTTTCTTTTCCCCTTTCTGTTCTTTTTTTATCTCCTTTGTTTCCTTTTCTTATTCTTTTTCTCATCTTCTCTCTTTTTCTTGTTCTTTCCTTCTTTCTTTTTCATCTTGTTTCTTACATTTTTTCTTTTTCCGCTTGTTTTTCTCTTTTTCTTTTTCTCCTCCTTTTCCTTTCCGTTGGTTCTCTTTGTTTTTTCTTTATCTTCTCGTTTTATCGTTTTCTTTTTTCTTTTTGTTTCTTTTCCATTTTATCTTTTTCGCCTTCATTTATTTCTTTTCCCCTTTCTGTTCCATTTTTATCTTCTTCTTTGTTTCCTTTTCTCATTCCTTTTCTTCTTTTTTCTACATGTTTTCCTTTGTTTTTATTTTTCGCTTTCGGCTTCTTGTTCATTTTCTTCTTCTTTATCTCTTTCTCTCATTCTTCTTTTTCGTCTGGTTTTCTCTTATTGCCTTTACTTTCCTTTTTCTCTTTCCTTTTCTTTTTCTGCCTCCTTCAGTAGTATTTCGAATATTAAAAAAGTGTTTATTATTTATAAGGACTTCGCAGGAATCAAGATGACTATTAAAAATACAAGTTATATTACTAGCTTATTTACTGTCAATCGGTACGCCTTATTGTATACCTCGATGCACAAATTTATTTGACCCTTTGTGTAAATAACTAATGATCGTTTAATTTAAGTAGATAATTAAATCAAATAAATTACATTATTGAATAAACTTTTGTAATAAAAGTTAGATTATATTGTTTCTTTCTATTGCAATATGAATCATTTTCTATTTTTCTTCAATAGAATTCTGTGGAAAAAGAAACGATACACAAACAAGTCACAATTGAAGACGAAATTGAAGCTCCAAATCCAACTGCAGATGTATAGTGTATAAAGTCGAAATTTTATTACGGTATAATTAATATTTTACTAAGTAATGAATGTTGCTAAAATGTAATTTGTATAAAAAGATTGTTTACATACGTAGAAGTGGTGTACATATTGTGAAAAATAAATAGATATTTTGAAATGCATGTGGATGTTTTTGTAATCCAGAATAAAATGGAATTGTGAAATATGTAAACATTTGAGTTAAATAATAAACTACAGAATGTCTTCACCTTTATTGACAAGTACATATTTACTTTCACCCTTACGAAAAATGATTTTTTGGTCACTTGCAACCTACACACGGGGAGTCATTCGATTTTCTTAGAATTTTTCGTCTCTGGAAAATAAATGATAAAGAAAAAAAGTTTCGATCTCGATGAAGATTCTAATCGGGGACCGCCCGGTGACCGCTTCAAATTTGCACGCGTTGACACCCTCGGTCAATAGCACTGTACTATTTACCATTATAAATATAGTAGATAATGCGTGGTGCGTTTCTGTACCTTTGTTCACTGCGTCAGGAGAAAGTTTTCCTCAATTTGTACGATTTCGATTAGTGCAACTAAACATATTTGTAGTAATTAACAAATTCTGTTTCGCGGGTTGGAACTTGAGAACTTACCTGTCTTGTTCAGTACTTCTTATAACGCGTAGTTCCACAAAAGTCAATTTCATCCATTTCTTACAAACCCTCAACAAGCAAATAACTTCGGCAATGATTCCAGAGTTATTTTGTTCCGTGTAGAAACCCTACTAATGTAGTTTCTCTTTTTCGAAGACGAAATAAAAATTATGCCATTTGATATCTTATTGACTACGTAAAATATAAGTTACAATTTGGTCATAACCTTTTTACAGTAGTTTTATAAAAAAATAGATGACTTTATTTGATAAAATGTGTATGTACAGAAAAGGCACTTAATGATAACACTCATAACAAACATTTAACACTTTTTACCGGAGTAATAAGATCCTAATCGTAATTGCTAAGACAGAAATAAAGATGGTTGCAGCAGCAACAAGGAATACTATTTCGGTAATTTGCCATCCTGATGTTTGAGGTATTGGTCGGTAACGGGCCCCCAGGGCGCTCTGAAAACATATAAATATATCACGATCAACATTAACTACCATTTCATTATCAGTACAGTCAGTAATATTGTCATTGTCATTTCCATATTAATAACTAGTTAATAGGTAATCATTATCGATGTCTATGACATCGCCAAAGAAAATAAATTTGGGCTTTTTACAAGCCAGGTTTGTGTTCAACCCAATCTTCAAATTTGTACTCAATATATAACTCTGGTTTGTGTGCGATGCCAACTCACTTTGGACTGCTCATAAATTGCCCGATTCATCGTTGATATTATCGTCATCATATTAAAATTAACGCCGATGTTATAGTCACCACAGTCAAACTAGTCGTTGTAATACGGCTCCTTCCAATCTCTTTAGCAGTTATTCTATGTCATTTATTTATCAGCATCTCCACTCATCAAAACAATTTAAACCATTATATCGCTGGTGAATGTCAACCTCATAGTCATGATTTAAAAGTTCTGATGTTCTTAGTCATCGCCAACAACCATTCCTGTGTTCTTGTCAACATAATTGTATATCAAGTATTCAAAAATTCACTCACCCAACCGCCATTAGCCTGAATCCATACAGCTATATCCTCCTCTAAAATTTCTGCCATCGTTCTTTGTATTGCTGGTATAAACTCAGGTTTTCCTTGTCTGACACAATCGACTGCTATACCACCAGCAACAGCATAAAGAGCTATGACTTTGCTCCATGTGCATTCACCACTGCGAAGCATTTCTCGAGAAATGTCAATTAAAGCCTCCGTTACTTGTTGTTCTGACCCAAATGTACCGCATCCTATTTGTCTGCCAATTCTGACAAATAGATTTGGGTGCATTTTTTCCAGTTCAGCCCCGACACCAGTTAATTGGGGATAAACGTCAAAGATGGTGGCGTCCCTTTGGAGTAATTTCGAACTCCCCATCCTCTTCAAACCAAGTTTCCGATGGAAGATGCCCGACCTCTTTAATCGATTTCTGATGTATTGGGCGCATAGTGAAGAACCCTTCGAAAATTAACATTAATATTAATAGCTTGAAACATATATTGAATTTTGTTTTGGTATTATATATGCGTATTCACTAACGTGAAGCAAATTTTAAATACTAGTTGTGTATTATTTGACATATAAAAAAAAGTATAATATAACCTCAACATGTGGTTAAAAGATGAATTCAAAAACTATTTTTCAATAAATATAAATTGTAAAAAAATTCTGTTTGTCTATATCAAGTATATATCTCCAAGTTCTAAATCCATTCAATTTTCAAATGCTATTTTCCCAAATATAAGAACATCCATGGCCTTATCAGCCATACCAAAGGTTGATTATATACGAAAGGTTGGTTTATTATCCTATTGCTAACTAAGTATGATGGATGAGTACAATCTCCCTTTTTCTCCTTCTTTTCTCTTGTATGATTTCATTTAAATGATAAAGCCAATAATTCCAGTACGAGATTTATGTCAGTAATTTTGATGGTTAGAAATTCCACAAAAAAGTTCATTTTGTTCATAATCTTTTTAGTGTGTAATAGTCAAGATTCCAATTTTGCAGCGCAAACATTTTTATTTGGCACAAGGTTTGTACATTATTTTTCCGTGCAGATGTAAGGTTATGGTTTTGTTGATTTTGCCACAAATTAAAATAAGGGAATAATTATTGTAGATGTCAATTTACTGGAAAATTAGAAAAAATGAGTGTGTTGAACTATTCCTAAGAAAATATCATCGTATTGGGGTTGGAAGCGAATAATAAAGTTGCTCCAATTAAGCACTAGATACTGCGAAAAAGTAAAGCAATGTGAGGCATCTGTTGTAAAGTACCAGTACATTATTCAAAACAGAAAAGTTTCTGAAAGGAATAAACAAAAAGGTTTGAATAGTTGAAACAGCACTTTAACGAAATGTTCCCCGCGATATCATGTATTTCGGATATATTGAGGAACAATATTTTTTGATACCCGTAGCCGTAGAGTGCGATTTTACGGACTTGTGTCCGCACATTCCGTACTAAAAAGAGACCCTAAAGTACCTACTTTAGGAACAGTGTATCAAAAACCAGGGTTCGTTCCACTGCCGTAAATTTTACGAGATCCTCGGTCGCACAATCTCCACTCTATCTGTTAATTTCAACTTTACGGCCTAGGACCGAAAAGTACTCTTGTAGCATTTCTTCGAACTTAATTTTTATTATATATATATACGTTTGAAGATAAATTAATATAAATAAATTTGATTATTTTCTTTAATCTGATTACTTGGTTTTGTAGTACTTTGGATACGTAGTATTAGCTACGTATTTTTATTGCAAAATTAAAAAAAAAATGGTTTCAGTTAAGCGTAATGTGGCAATAAAAAAAAAAGAATAGGTTTGTGTCAAATCAAAACATGTTAATTAAACTACAGCACAAACTAGATAACACGTCGTGATCGGTTCAAGATTCCCCTCTCGCCTCTCGATAATACGTCGTTTGAGAGTCAAAGTAAGCCCAAATCTGCGCAGAAGCATGCGCAGTTACGATCGTGCACTGTACTTTGCGTAAGGTTAGGTTTCCATCTGTTGAGAGCGCTGAGAAAAAGGCAATGGTGGGGATGAGGGGAGGACATGAAACGACATCTTAACGAGGGATAGTTCCGACGTCATATCGAGATGACGTATTAACGCGGTGACATCTTATCGAGTTTGCACTGTATTGTAATTAATCACTCACAATTAATAACATTTTTATTTATGTAATAGAATTTTTGTTCATTTTTACACATGTAATTATGTTAATTGGGTACAGGACGTTTTGGCTCGGCCGTTTTAGCGTTAGTACCAAATTCCCTAGAAAAAACGGCGGCGTCACAATGGTTGCTAAAAAGGCGCGCCAAAACGCCATATTAATTACCTGAGAAACTGTGAGTTCCACAGATACTGACAATGGTCGCCAACCTATCGTTCTAGAAATTTTTCTGGACACGACATCACTGACATTGCTGAATCTTCGACGAGCATCTTGAAATGCATCAGGACTCGGACCCAATCCTATAATATTAGCATGTAGGGTCGCTGCCAAACTATTTCGTCGATAGTTACGCCCGTTTTTGGACAGTTCTTCAGTAAATTTTGAAGACGGCATTTTATTAAACGCTATTATTTCAGTTTTCAATAGATTTTGTAAGAATGCAAACTATTATAAAGACTAAGTATGTCCTTACACACAATAATTAATTTAATTTATATACAAGTTATAAAAATTATACGATTTTCAACAATAATCTTTAGATTGGTGCTTAATTTATATACAGACATATGTTTTTATTACATTTGTAAAATAAAGTTAAATAAAAAATGAAAGGTTGGCATTTTAAACAGGAAGAAAACGATATCGATATTTGCATCTTTTTTAAGACTGATGAAAGTGTAATTCGTGGTTTTGGTATTTTGCAACAGTGGACTCTTGCTTTTAAAGGACACCTAAAAATAAATAATTTAAGTAGTAATATAAGTTGTTAGAAATATTTTGTTAGTATTATTAGTTAATAATAATTATGTCGACATGGTTATTAACGGTTAAGGATTAAAAATGTTAGATTAGAAGTCAAATTTATAAGAACACTATAAGATTATAAAGTAAAATTAATTTGTAAACTTTTACCACACCACTAAAAATCTTTTCGCCCTCTTGGACGTAAAATTCTGTTTTACGCCCCGAATAGGGGGCATAAAATCGCATTTTACGCCCTCAAAAATTACATGGTTGAAAAGTACTATTTCTTGTTTTTGAAGTACTCTTGAAGTAACGATTTCTGAGATCCTTAAATCAACGTTACATTTTTTTTAGTAACATAACCTCTATTATGGTTCAGGGATAGTTTTGATTAATTTCTCATTTTCTCTTGCGTATTTCTTTCTTTATCTTTTTCAGAACTTAAATGAAAAAAGATTTCAAAATTGTAATTATAACAAGGATTTGAAAATCGAAATTTAATGTCGTGAATATAACAAAGATTAATCTGTTTTTAATTTAATAAGTAATATATAGTTTTGTATTTTCAAAAAAGTCGCAATAAAATCAAATATTTATAAAACTGGACATTGAAATTCAATGACTTTATCTTTTTGTGATACGGAGACGTATGCACGTGCATGAATTCATAATGAATCTGATAATTCAGGTGAGCTGGAAACATTGAACAAAAGATTTCCATGTAGGATGAAGAAATAAATAACAAGTATTAATAGCACATGAAATTCTTTTTATTATTATACCTTCCACTGACATTCCTCATCGCAATTCCTACGCTGACTTCTTTACTCGCGAGAATTTTCATTTATATCAATGGACTATTTCTTGTAATGAGTAAAAACACTAACTAGTCACGAGCACTAATGTTTTTTCCTTATTTTAATATATTTCTGTAATTTTCGCGTTTATAGAATTTTTAATATCGACATCTGGGTTTAAAAAATAGATAAATACTAAGTATTTTTGGAGTAAACAAGACAATATAATAATATTAGTCCGTTTATTATTTTATAATCTTTAAATATGCGGCACAGTATAATATAACCTCAAATCTAGTATAATTTAATCCTTTGAGGAATTTTGCTTTACAAGGAAAACGGCTGAAATTTGTTACTCGGTGGTTTTTGGGATCGTTGATTACGAATCTGTCCTCAGATTTTGAAGATTCAAAACGGCGGATCCAAGATGGCCGACCCAAATATAGAAAGTTACTTCCTCGAACTAAAACTGGGCACTGGGAGGTTTTCGGGAACGTTGATTACAAATCTGACCTTAGGTTTTGATAATTTAAAATGGTGGCTCCAATATGGCTGACCAAAATTTAAAAACTAATCTGATCAGTTTGAAACTGAGTAATCTAAGATTTCGCAGAGTAATCTTTATGAAAAATTGTATGAATTAAAAAATATCAGCCAATCCATGTTCCGCCATCTTGAACTGTAATTCTACAACAATGGGCGGTTTGAGCACCCGCCGCATAGTAGTACTTCTACTAAAATATTACAAAATAACGTACAAAAAAGGATTCCAACAAGTACATTCTACACTAAAGTAGTTTAGAATAATTGCAAAGACACCCATGTGCGAAATGCCGATGCTGACCATACGGCCCAGTATTGGCCCAGCATTGACAGCCGACTTTCGGCTACCAATGCTGGCCCAACGTCGGCAACTTCACTGTGCCAGAATCGGGCCAGCATTGGTAGCCGATACTGGCTATAACAAATTGCCAAACTTCGGCTGAAAACTGGCCAACGCATCGGGCCAAGCCTGGCAAATTGATCTCATAGGTATTTCTCCCGATCGTCGTCCCAGCGTCGGCCCAATATTGGGCCCGAGTATCGGACCAAGTCTGGCAAAGTCATAGTGCCAAATCACGGCCCAGCGATGGAAACATTCGCGACCGAACATCGGTCCAAGCCTAGCAAATTTATTTCATACAAGGTACTGCCGATCGTTGGTCCACAGTTGGTCCAAAACCGACCCGAGCATCGGACCAACCCCGTCGAATTAATAGTGCCAAATCTCGGCCCAGCGTTGACAGCCGACTTTTGGCTACCGATGCTGGCCCAACGTTGCAACTTCACTGTGCCAGAAATACTGGCTTTGATGCCGGGCCAGTGCTGGCTGTCGATGCTGTGACAGTGCTGGCAGCCATTACTGGACCAAGACCGGTTGCCGAGTCTAGGCCGTAGTGTCGCACCAAGACTCATGCCAGTGTTGGCCCAATGTCGCAGCCGAGCCTCGGCACCGCCGTTGCCAGGACTGGACCAGGGCTGGGCCGTTACGAATTTCGCACATGGGCAGTTTCTACTATTAAATTATGAGAGTTAATTCTAAAGTAGTAAATATTTTAAAACATCGGTTACACGTCTAATCAACACAAAACTCAAACAAACAACTCAACATACAAATTCAATATTATTAAACTCAACATTTTCAGTCTCAACATTTAAATAAATCAACAAAGAATACAAATAATATAAAAAATAAAATTATCAAAGATTACATTGCAACAAGAATAAATATAAATAGTTCGAACCTAACCTAGCATAACCTAACCTAAACCTAACCTAACCTAACCTAATCATTAACAGATTAATATCACCCCTCCTTAGTAATGCTTTGATTCGATACAAATAAATATCGTATACTTAGTTCGAACCTAACCTAACCTAACTAAACCTAACGTAACCTAACATAACCTGATTTAATGGAATACCTGCGTGGACAAGCGCATAATACTCATTAAATTCTTTGATACGAATCGTTATCATTCGTTTGTATTATTGACAATTATTAAGACAGATTTAAGATTTAATTTATGTCACGATCAATATTATTACACTTGATTTTAAAAATACAATATAATTCAATAACATAAAAATAATGTTGCAATTACAAATGTTGAGTTTCCTAAATGTTAAGTTTGCAAAAATTGAGCTTGAGTGTTGAAATTGCAAATGTCTACATTTCGCAATGTTGAATGAACCTGTTAGCAAAACATTACGTTTACAACTAAATAAATATTTACGTTTACGAACTACGGCTTGATACCTGCATAGAAATAGTAAACTCTACTGAATAAACGACATGGAGTAATTATGAAAGTCGTTCCATTTAGTACAGGAATCATTTTTTAAAACTTACATGTGTAAATTATACTAAAAATTAGATAATTCCACTAAATTTATAGTTGAACAGTGTTTAATATGAATATTTACTAGTTTTATTAATATAATTAGTTGAATTAACTAAAAGTTAATTAATCCAACAATAACTAATTCTCTTGAACTAAATGTGGCTATAAAACTACGAAATATTTAGTCATTCCACTTGTATAATTTAATCCCCCTATAATATAGTGTATAAGCTGTTTCTCTGCAACGACAGATTTATGTAAATCGGATTATAATTTAACAATAAATATCACATTATTAAATAAGTAATGAATTAAATTGTAGTTAAAACTATTTAAAACGTCGATTAAGATATAATTCACGAAATTTTTTACAAATTTAAATACAAAGTTATTTAAACAATAACATTTCAGAATGCATTGTACCGTGTTCAGGAAATATGAATCCTACAAATTTAATTACAAAATTAGTTTCGAAACTGATTTCGCGATAGAAAAACAATTAAAATTTGTTTAAAAAGATAATTTTTTTATATTGCCGTTTTTAAGCGAAGAAATATTCGATCCACAAACCTTTATAATATAAATATTTATGCATAATTTGTTAATACACGAAATTAGCACAATGTTAAGGATAAAATTTAAAGATAAATTATAAACATTGTATTTACTAATTACACATCAGTTAGTGAACACCGAAAACTTAAACTTGAACGACTTTGCAAGGTGTTAATTGCACCTGTATTAGCATAAGATTAGTTTACAATTTAACAGCCTTACAAAAGAATCGTCGGTGTTACGTGATCTTTCATATCAGCATAAAATTACTAAAAGAAACTCGCAGGTGTCAGACATTTTAATTCCGTTCTTCATTTCTGATGTTTCCAAAATACTTTAAAATTATTGGAAAACTTTCCAGAAAAAGGGCTAATCAAGTTAAAAACACTACATCAGTTAAAAAATTGGAATTGTTTTGGTTTAAGTGATGGAACTCCGAAATTATTATATGCGAAATTGAGATAAGAAAATGTTAAATTGGTTTTGGAAAGATAAGAATAATGATTTTTTAAGAAGTTATATAATTCTTTAGATATTAGTCGGCCACAGTGGGCTTGAACCACAGGTGAATAACAAAAAACACCTAATGCGATTTGTTTTTTCGAAAATTAAAAGAATCGTAATTGTGACTTTGCGAGGTTCTCCTAGACTCAAATTTTACTGACATAAAATAGATAACCAATGGAAATTGTAGGTTTTTTCAAGCTTTACAACTTTGTCCTGAATGTAATTTCGCTAACTATTAAGAAAAAAAGTTAGAGAAGAGAAAACACAACAATCTACATTTTTTCTGCTTTTATCGGTTCTAACTTGTTGCAACACCGTAGAAATACTATGTTACAATTAACTACAATCTTTATTTACATTTTTATACATTTTTCATTGTTTACATTTAAATATGAAAACCGTCAAACTCAGAAACAGCGTTTAATAAGTGAAGTTTGTATTCCGCATGCTTTATACTAACTTTGTTTAGACCAAATGGTTATAAATTCAAAACGAATTCAAAGGCTTGTTCGCTGATAGTCCTGTGTGATGTTCACAAAATTCTCTAATATATACAAAAATACAATGTACTTTAAAAGTAACTGCAATTTCTAGATCCTGGTGTTTAAATTATCTATGTATTTGCAATAATTGGGATCTAATCATTTACTAAAGGAAGCTTTAACAGGATTGACAAATTTGCTACTTCTAACTTTTTTTCTCAATAGCGAGAGGAATTTCAATTTTTGAATAACAGAAACTTAGAACCAAGGTCAATAAACAAATTAAAACACCCCATAATGACATTTCGACCAAAATGATTAGGTCTTCTTCAAAATATATTTAGTACACCCAAAAAAATGTTCTGGTTAAATACGACCGTACTATTATTTCTTGTTATAATAATCAGAATTCTGGTTATTTTAACGAGAAAAAATAATAAGGGCCTTTATTTTCAATCATCTTTTCTGGTTATATTATTTTTTTTTTCTGAGTGCAGACAATACAAAATATATATAAAAATAATAAATGTAAGATGCTAGTTAATTCTATCTTTCAAAAGTCTCCCAGTTTCACCCAAATTAAATTTCATTGATTATCTTCAATTATTACCGCAGTGTTTTAAATCTAATTTATCTCCATATGCTTTAATTCTACGGATGTTAGTATATAAAGTAGTTTCCTATATTTTGATCTTTCATTGTTTTTTCTGAAACACCTTTAAAGCGTCAGCTGATTATAGCTTTTTAAATACGTAAAATCGACTTCCATGGTGGGCTTGAATCATGAGTAAATAAACAGTTCACCTAAATAGGATTTTCTTTTTTAGTTGAATACTGCAGACATTCTTGAGTATTTTGCACCTTTTGCATGTTTTTTTTATTCGACGGGCGTTGGGCTCCATAATTTGCGCTTGAAGATTTCACCGCAGGGCCCAAAGTTGAGTTATAAATATTAAAAATAAACATATATGTATTTCTCTTACTAAGTTTAAATTATAAACTTAAATACTATTTTGTTTTAAAGTTTTAGATCCAAATAGCCATGTCATATCCACAATAATCGGCAAGATGAATTTTTAGTTTTTATATATAACAACAATTTTTAAGGAATTATTATTCTCCATTATTTTCGCTTTTAAAATACTGTTGAATTTTTGTGAGGTTTGATTTCACTTTTGTAAAAAATATGTATTAACACACCTATACATTATGTACTAATTTTTTCTATTTTTTTGCTGTAATCATTATTTTATTAATTTTGTTGGGAGTCTGATAAATTAAGGGCTTATCCGGGTCTTGACACTTAAAAAAATTCATTTTTTTCATAATTTTTTATATAATAGTACAAAGTGTCAGGAATGTTGGACCCTTTATGGACCTGGAATCGATGATTCGATGTACGTTAAAAAAAAATTGTTTTTTCTCTTTTATTACTCTTTAAAACTTTAAACGCGTTTTTCTCAAAACCACTTTGACTCGGTAGTTTGATTTTCTCGAAATCTATTCCACCGATTGGCTTCCGCTTTTGCACACTTCTTTCACACATGTTTTTGTTGTCGTTGATCGAAGGATTTTTGATATCTTCAATTACAACTCATTTTATAAGCCAAAATAGGGTTAAGATTTATGCAAAAAATGACATGTTTTATAAAAAACGCTACAAAAAATTCAGTTTTTAATGAAACAAAAAATCCTTCGATCAAAGATAAGTCATAAACTAACAAAAAACTTTGGCTTTTTTATTTCAGATGAATATTGACGGAGAAAAACTACCGCACAGACACTGTTTTTGACGCGGGCAAAATCAAACTGCTCTCAACAGCTGATTTTTAAATATTTTTCATTGAAATTTTGACAGATTGTTATTCTGACTTTATATTTTACTACGCAATAAGCGGAAAGTGTAAAATTATTATATATTCTTTGAAAAAAATTCAGATTATTCGGACAGATTATTCTTCATCTTTTTTTCAAAATTTTTATTATATTGTAATTTTTAATTTCTTTCAGTAATTTGTTCATGATGCCGTTATTATTCACTATATTGTAGCACTTAATATTTTTGCATATGTTTTGTGTGGACTATACATATATTCTGCAGAGGACCTAATCATTTTGGTAGAAAAGTCATTAAGGGGTTTTAATTTACATTAGTTCTAATATTCCGTTATAAAAAAATGAAATTCCTCTCACTATTAAGAAAAAAAGTTAGAAAAGTCGAAAGTTAGAAGTAATAAAGTTGTCAATCCTGTCAAAGCTTGCTAAATGATCAGGAATAGCTTCAATTACTCCTAATGTGCATTGTATTTTTGTACATATTAGAGAATTTTATGATCACATAGGACTAGGTTTACTCAGCGATAAAAGAATAAAAAATGCCTATTATTGTGTTTTCTCTGCTCTAACCATTTTCCTCGAAATTACATCCAGAACAAAGTAGTAGAGCTTGAAAACACCTACAATTTCCATCCGTTATTTGTTTTGTTTCGACAAAATGTGTGACCAGGAGAGTCTTGAAAAGTCACAACTACGATGGACTTCAAAAAAATTGATTTTTTGAAAAAGCTTTCATGATTATTTTTATCTCTAGTGCAAAAATACTCACAAATGTTCATAGTATTGAAAAAGAAAATCCCACCGTGGTTCAAGCCCACTGTGACTTACTAATATCTAAGTATTATATGATTTCTTCATAGAAAATCAATATTCTTATCTGCCAAAAACGATTTCAAAATTTTCTTGACTCAATTTTTTATGTAACAATTTAAGAGTTGTAGCACATAAACCAAAATAATTCAAGTTTTGTAACTGTTGAATAAGTAAATAACTGTGTGTTGTGTAATTTCAATTTTGCGCGGTTACTCTGTAATTAAAGTTAGAAGCTTTTGTAAATTTATAAATACGAATCTAATATGTATGTAGATATAAAAAAACACGGCAGAATAGTTTTAATCAGCAGAATTTATTTCAAGGTCAATTCAATAATTCACAATGGCAAAACGAAAATGGCGTAACGATTTTAAATTTATTTACTTATGTTCTTTTTCTGTAAAGTTTTCCAATAATTTAAAAATACCGAGTTTTATATTAAAAACATCAGAAATGAAGAACGGAATTAAAATTTACTTTTCAACCGACACCTAAGAATTTCTTTTAGTAATTTTATTCTGATATGAAGGATCTCGTAACATTGACAATTCTTTAAGGCTGCTGAATTATAAACTAATTTTATGCTAATACAGGTACAATTAACACCTTGAAAAGTCGTTCAAGTTTAAGTTTTCGGTGTTCACCGACTGATCTGTAATTAGTCAACACAAATTTAGTGAAAACTATGCGGAATACAAACTTTACTTATTAAAAGTTGTTTGTTAGTTTGAGGATCTTCATATTTAAATGTAAATAATCACAAATTTGTAAAAACCAAAATAAAGATTATATTTAATTCTACCGTAGTGTTATTAATTCCATGATGTTGCAGCAAGTTAGATCCGATAACTGAAAAATAAAATCTCAGTTAGGCTGACTAATTATTTACTCAAGGTTCAAGCCCACAATGAAGGACGATTTTAAGTATTTAAAAAGCTATAAGCATCTGACACTTTAAAGGTGTTTCAAAAAAAACAATGAAAGATCAAAATATAGGAACTATTTATAAACTACTTTATATACTAATAACGGTAGAATTAAAGCTTATGAAGATAAATTAAATTTTGTACACTACGATAGTAAGCAAAGATAATCAATGCAATTTAATTAGGGTAAAACTGGTAGACTTTTGAAACATAAAATTAACTAGCATAAACTCAATATTTCGTATTATGACAATAAATCAATGTCTTGTCATAAATAGAATAGAAACTGGAAACAATTTTTCTTTAAAAAATGTTTAAATTTTAACTATAACAAGAATAAAAATTCGTGGAAAAATAAAACGCTGAAATTTTTCTTTCGTCAATACAGAAAAAATTTCGAAATTGAAAAAAAAACATACATATTTTTCATTAGTGCGTATGAATGAATACTTTTTATTCCTTGCTGTCGAAAATCTAATGACATTTTTCGTTGCATTGTATAGAAACTACTAAAAAATCATATTTTTTAATTTTTTATTATAACAAATTTTAGGATTTTTCAAAAAATGGTATTGTTGTTTATCATTAAAATCGTTTAAATGGAGACTACTCAATTTACTTAATACGTAATAATTCTTGTTTTTTGTTTTTTATAAAAAATCTTTTCTCATAGTTTATTAGTGCTTTCCCCGTTATTTACTGTTATTAAAAATTCAATTTAAAATAATTATTTTTGCATTCAAATTTTTCAAAATTTCAGTAATTGAAAACTTTTTGGTGAAGTCGCGATTACATTAGCGAAGAGTCATTTTTCGATATTGCTTTATATTCAGTTATACTTAATTAAAGGGACCCGTACCTAAAGTTCCAGATGTATTAAAAAAATTTTAAATATTGTTATTTCGATAATATTTTCATGAGAATTAATGTGAAAAAGAAAACAACAAATTTAACTATCTTTTCTGCATTTTTGACATAGTAATTTTTATCAAAAAATAAATTATTGAAAAATGTTGTACTTTTTAAAAATATTTTTTTCTGGACCCTTCAATTTTTCTCAAAATTAAAATTTTGCAAGATGTATACCCTTGATTCTTGATGAGAGTATGATAAATAAAACAAAAAAAAAGAATTATAAAAAAATATTGAAATTTGTAGATGAAGAAAGATATTTCCTACTTTAAAAAATATTTTTCATTTTGGGAATCAACAAAAACAGTAAAAAGTTCTTTTTTCATGTAGATTTTTGTAATCATTCCTATACATTTCTGAAAATTCAGAATTTGGCCCCCTTACAAGAGGTTCAAAATTGGTACCTCTAAAAAAGGTACAAAATTTCTTTTTATACTAAAATGGAAAAATTAACAAATAAATTATCCTCATTCACTATACACTATTTTTCTTGAAAAAACCACGAATTTTTTCGAAAAATGTTTAACAAACTTTTTTTAAAAGACACTTTTGCAAAGAATGGCTCGTTGACACTTGTTCACTTCAGCACTTTTTTAGCAACAATTGTAAATATGTACCTTTGTTTTCTCGCTGCAACCGGCAGGAAATTATTCAGTTATCAACGACTTCAGCCTTCATGCGTTCCGCTCGCTGCTCGTTTGTGTTATCGACTGCCGAGCTCGGTTTTGTCAAGTTCCTTTCGAACTTACACGTCCTCCAACTAACACGCCGCATGCCCCATACTAATTTACAAAATTGCCACGCGTTTCGGAATAAAAACAATCAACAGGTCAGAAGGAGACACTTCGTACACGTGCAAGTAGTACTCACAAAAAAATGTAACTCTTAAAATTTTTAAATTTATTTTAAGAAAATTTAACGTCGTTTTATAGTCCAATAAAATATAAAATGTAATGTGATGATCCCGAATTTCTCGTAAAAATTCCAAAATTCATAATGGCCGATCCTATGGCGGACAAAAATTGAAACTATTGGATTTTGATGAAACTCAACAATTGGTGTTTGTCGGGGTCTCTGATTAGGAATATGTCGTTAGATTTTCGAAATCTAAAATGTCGGATTCAATATGGCGGACAAAATTCCGAAACTATTTTGTTTACATGCAATTTAATATTTGGGACTTTTGAGACTTTTTGGATTTTGACGAAACTCAACAATTGGTGTTTTTCGGGGTCTCTGAATATGTCGTTAGATTTTCGAAATCTAAAATGTCGGATTCAATATGGCCAACAAAATTCCGAAACTATTTTGTTTCCATGTAACTTAATATTTGGGACTTTTGAGGCCGTTGGCAATGAATCCATTGTTAGATTTTCAACATTTTAAATGGCGGATCCATAATCAAGTATTGGACCCGCCATTTTGAAATTTTAAAGTTTGACAAACGATTTCACAGGGATTGAATAGCAACAAAACTTGGTATATTTCCTAACATTTTACAAATTTACCAATTTAGAAACCTTAATGTTTAAAGTAAAATTGAAAACCCTAATTGAAAGACTTATTTGTTTATTTAATTGTCTACGATAAACGACTATTATTTGAGTTTTTTAATATTGTTAAAGGGTTTTGAGATACGACATATTATATGAAGAATTCAAAAATCTAAAGCGTTTATGGAATAAACTGGGATCAACATTTAACGTTTTTACGTTGTCTGGAAATAGTGTGTTGAGGTCCTAAAAAATGCCAATTGTGTACTTAAGTTTTAAAGGATTATTTCAATAGACACGTTTAATAATCATTTAATTCGCGGTAAATTTATTCAGAGAGATGGGGGTACATTTTTTTCAATATATGTATTGATTTTTATAATCTATCTTTTATAGATCTTAGATACGGTTATATGCAATGACTTGAGAAAGAAGATCGAATTTCGAGTAATTGAGCACAATTTATAAGAAAATTACTACTATAGAAAATGTAATTTTCATTGACTTTATGCAAACAACTTGTTAGTTTAAATGTAAAATCTGAAGATTTCTTAAATCAAAATTCCAAATAAATCGCACGTTTTAAACGGAATCATTTTTGGGTAAATTTTGTTTTTTCCTTTGTAAACGTTTAGTTAAGGAAGATATTACATGTGTTTTTATGGTGTTTCAAAAACGATTTTTGAACGTTTAAAACATGCGTCATGTTACATACAATACACTTACTATTACACTGAAAGAAAATTTCTTTAATCTAAAGGAGGTTTATTTATAATTAACAAATCTTTATTTCAGACAAACAAATTTAGTTAATAAATCTTGTTGGCATTAAAGAAACCTTTTTCTCAATTTGCACATTTTTAAAACTATGTCATTAACGTATATTATTTGACTGTTTAATACACTTATTAACATAAAACGTCCACATTGTACACATTTACTAGTTTTAAACCAGACTTACGTTCAATAAACGTATATAAAACGATATTATCTTTATTGGGATTAATTAACGGTTCACATTACTGTTTGAAATATATTTGGTTTAAATGTGGTATAGGTTAACCGTTTTATCAACGTACATAATTCTCGAATATTAAACAGAATTATGCACATGTCTCATAACCAGAGTATCTTTGAGATTGAAACCTCTTTCATACATATCTATATACAGTATTACACCTTTATTAAACGCATTTTAAACGTATAATATTGATGGTACTTCGTAAACGATTTTCTTACATTTAAAATACGTTGCAACTAATTTGCACATTATAAATTACATATATCCAAACTATTTTTAAACGAAATTTACGTATAATAAACGTATATTAAACGATAGTATTATTTTTTTCAGTTTTTTGAACCATTAACTTGAATCATAAACTTTTTCTGTCCGCTATTTTGTCAGAAATTATTATTTTCAACCCATGGATTAAACGCTACTTAGTCTTACTAATCCTTCAATATTTCTTGGTTCTGATCTAGTCTGCCAAACTATTGGTCAATGCAAAACAAAGGAATAAAAATATAATTTTTATATGGCTAATTGCAACAATAATATACATGTTTTAACAAACAATGCAATGCGGAAATACTAATTCTATATTTATATGTTCCAGTACAAATAATAAAGTTGCTATTGTTGGTATTTTTTGTAAGATTATGTCCACAGTATGGTTAAAGTATTAAGTAAAATACTTCTAGTTATTAACATTTCCGAATACACTTCTATCGGTGTGAAGCAGTGATATGTTATGATTGTCGGTGTTGATATTAAAAATATTACTCGAAAATAACAGTGTATAAACTGTAAACAAACGAATAAATGGATAATAGAGGTCAATTTGATGTTGAAGTATGTAATCAAAACATTGTTTACAAAATTACTTGTATACGAGACACGATTTATGTATTTACCTCAGGGTGAGGCGTTAAATATGATATCGATATGATTTAATTCCGCACTTTCAATAAGATTGTTTACATATCCAATTATACTTTTTGCCACAGTAGACCGCAAAATTGAGATTTTGCGCCTTCCCGAAGGCGTTATAAAAAAAGAATTCACGCTGTAAAGTTATTATTGAATGTTCTAAGACTTTATATGTTGTAATTTGAAACCAAAACTCTTAATCGTTTTATGCCCAATGTCATCAAAGAATGTTCGTATCACGGGGGCAACATTGTGCACCATCAGATAATCATGTTACCCTCAAGCTCGATTCGTTAATTGACATTTTGCGCCCTAGGTACGAAAAAAACTATTGTTTAGAATTAAACTCTATCAGTGTTTAAAAGGCCGATTTTCAATTGCATGTATGTAATTAATAAAATTACATTTTATTGTCTAATTCATCAAGACTGAAATCGACATAGAGAAGAATAATTTGTAGATTCGAAAGTATGAAGGTCAGATGCTTGTATACAAAAAGTGTTGAAATATTTGTTAAATTTAAATTAAATTAAATATCGATTTTTTGTTGACTTCAAACTAGCAATTTTATGTGTAGAATTTACAAATTTCTGTTTCTAAGTGTAGATATTCAGTAAGCATGTCGATTTTTAAATAAAATAGGTTAATGTCAAGAAAATAATGGAATTTACAGGATATGAACAAAAAACACTAGTTAATTTCTGTCTCTTCGCATCAGAAAGAGGTTACGTGCTCGCAATTATTTCTGAAGTCGTAAAGTGTTATAATCAACTGTCATGAAAAGGCCTATCGGCAGACGTGTGATTATTTGTTTTTTTGATTTGCTGTCCTTTACCATGCAGTTTATTATGAAGTAATTATCTTGAAGGAGGTATATATACCTAGTAGTAAAATTAATCTAGTTACGTAATCGTATAAATATCATTATATTTCAAACTTGTAGTGAATAAAACCTAGAGAAATGAATTGTGCTCGATAATAAAATACATTAGAAATAATTACACAGTATATCCAAATTCAGATATTTTTTTTACTCTATAAATATTCAGATAATTTGTACCAATCCTAATATTGAAGTTTGTTTATAATATAGTGATCAGGAAAATGTCTAAAATTTGGCTATATTTTATAAAATTGATTAAAAAATCACCAGTTTAACAATATAGTACTATAGTAAGTCAGTTGGGTAAAATTTACATGATTTTTCGGATACCATGATCATTTTTAAAAAATGCAATACGTTACACTTTTTCATATTTTTAATTATAAATAAAAATGACGGCGAAAACAATTTATACAATTACGAAATGTTACACTAACGCTTTTGAAATGAAACCCGATCCGCTTAAGTAATAAAATATTCATAAATTCCGAAAAAACGTCAACATTGTCTTTTCCTTTAGGTCGAGGCCTTCGAGCAATTCAAGTTCTAATGTTACACCAATCGGATGAGTATTAATCGCCGATGATGTTTCTCTAAGCAATGTTAAAATTTGTAATTTAATTGACGGTATAGAAATTTCAAGGTGATTCCTTGAAAGTTACGTACCTATTTAAAAATGCTTGCACTTTTTTTGTAACTCATGAGTAGCTGTAAATGTTCGTATTTTATGTGGAAATTTTGAAATGGAAAAAATTTAATAAAATAAATTTTGTTATGCTTTTGTTTAGTTTTGGACGTTAATTTTTGGGTTTTATAACATTTTTATTTTTTTTAGTAGACTTATTTGCAGATATGTAATAGAAAAGTACAATTTCGAAGATCTTCGACGACACAAATCTTAACATACAACCAAAAAGGTATAGAAATTAAAAAGAAGGGAATACTGTGAACCTTGATGAGAATACCTTAAGAGAGTGACCAACTCAAATTAGTTATATGCCTTGTCAAATGATTAATGTTCTTAGCAATTAGTATAAAAAAGAATAAGCTAGATAGAGTTCTAACTATTCAGTTTATATTATTTTGTTTCAGTTTAGTCATGTGAAAAATATCATCTAATAGTTTTTTATGACGGAGAATACTTATTAGTTGCTGAAAAGAAACCGTCATTGAAATACGACAAAACTGGGTACTCGGCGGTTTTCGGGTCCGCAGATTACGGCTCTAGCCTGAAACTTTGAAATTTCAAAATGGCGGACCGAAATGTACACATTTCTTTGATCGAGGTGAAACTGCGCGATTCGAAGTTTCTCGAGCAAATTTATATTTCATAGTTCGAAATTTCATACTTCGGCTCTTGGGACTCCTAAAACCCCGTGTACCCATCTTCATCTCGGGCAAGTAATTGCTTTGTCGTTATATTGAATCCGCCATTTTGAACATTGAAAATCTGAGGCAAGGTTCGTAATGAGCAATCCCGGAAACCAAATTTAGCTATTTTCCGCTTAAAGAAAAATGTATATGCTTCAAAGGGTTAATGATATAAATATATATTAATTCTTAGAAATTATTTAATTCTTAGAAATTATTACTTGGACGAAGTATTGAATTTGGTCAACTCGGGCAAAAAACTTACCCTACAGTTTTTCATCAAATATCGACGTTTCAGACCTTAAGGAGTCCAAATCAACAGTACAAAAATTTGTGAGTGTGATCTTGCGCGTACTTACGTACGTTCGTATGTGACAAAATTTTGGGTGCGCAATATCTCAGTTCCGGATAAGCATATCGCCATACATTTTTTTAAAAAATACGTGTCTTGGCATAACTTAGATCTGATTAGATTTTGGCGCAGATCTATCTATCCATTACTAAAAAACATTAGCCTCAGTTAAATTTTTTTTTGCATTTATTTTGTAAAAATACAAATTTTATTCAAAAACATTTCAAACAAAAAAGATAAAGTATTAAATTCTCTACAAAAGAAGCTTGTATACATTTTCATCCTATAGTCAACGATATTACCGTAAAAACTGTTTAAAAATGCGTATGACTATTGTCTGACTTACGTCCTTGATACGAAAATAACTATTTCGACGCATCTAAAAGATGTCTTATAGATATCTAAAAGATAATCATTAGATATCTTTTCGACACTTTCAAGATATCTTTGATGAATTATATGTATATATATTGTATATGTAGGATCATAATAATACAGACAGTAATTAGCAAAACATAGTAAACATGTAATATGCATCGAATAGTCTATTACAATACAAGTGCATGAAGAAGACTTCGGCCAACCGAAGTTTGTAAAACACTTACCTTTCACAAGGCCGAAGTTCCTGAGCGAGCGAAGCGAGCGAGGCACCACGCCAACACTAGTTTAATTATTTATATTTCGTTTTGTAATGAAGTGTACAGTTCAATTCGCATGTTTACAAGTAGGTTCAGTTGCGTTAGTTAAGGGGCTCTTTAATTTCTACCAAGTTATATTTTTTCAGTGACCTTAAAATAAATTGAGCAAAATCCGATGTGTTACAGAAATTTATTTTCATTGTAAAATTAACTTATTTTTTTTCTATAATCTTGAATTTGAATACTAATAATATACATTAATTGGTGTGAATCTAATGATAGCATTATTCGGTCTAATAATCTGTACTACAGCCTGGCAGTTTTTATATTTAAAATTGATCCATATAATGATACACAATGAAAACAAAATTTATAGGTTATGGTGAATCTGTCAATGTTATTACTTAACTTATTAGAAAAGGACCTGCTTGTAAGTCGCTCACGTTGGAGGAATAAATTGGCATTAAAAAGTGTGTTTTTCACGGTTAATAGATATGTTTACGTCGATGTCACAATAGGCCTCTTCGTATACAGCACTTATAGACATGAGAGCCCGTTCTCTGTTTCCGGTTTTGCACCCAAGATGCCGTCAATCAATCAAAAATAGGCATAGTATTTTCCGGTCTCTTACTATAGACGTTTATTATAGTTCGTATGGCTAGTTAGTAGATACTTACTTATAGTACCGCGACCTGTGGCTAGATGACGACACATTTTACGGACAAAAAAGAACCCTTCGATTTGGGGTTCTCTATTCGTACCCAGTTCAGTTCCTCTAATTACGTTTCTTTGCTCCATGGTTAGTACAAGACCCTAAGAGATAATAGAAGAAATTAAAAGTCAAAGAGAAGCGCATTTGAAAGAGCTAAAAGGTCAAATGAATGAGCTACAATTTAAAGATAAATATATCTCAATAAAATTTAATTATTTTGGTTTTTTATTGACGAATGATAACTTAATAAGTTAAAAACGAGCTTATGACCACCATCGTGTTTTTCTTCCTCCTCAATACAAGAGAACAACAATTTTTTCAAATATGAGAGCGAAGAATGTTAAAGGAAGAAACCAAAATCCCTTCCTAGACAAGAGATAAAAACTTCGGAAAGCAAAAGGACCAAGATTCTATGGTCGACCTAAAGGTTTCGGATCTTATCGATCCTTCTTTAGGAGGACAATGATCAACGAGGAAATCGTTAATGCCCTACGGTGGAAACGGGCATCCTTCTTATATTCAGTTTTCCGGTGGAAAACAAAAACACGATTTCATCTTCTGCAACAAAAGGTCTTCCTAAACTATATTTAAATTATGTGTATCCTCATTTTTATTGAGCGGATTGCAACATCTGGAATTTTATGATTTCTCGAACTCTGCGATTGGTTATATTCAAATGAAGTGATCTCGACGGATATCCCCACCCCCGAGCGCAGGCAAAAGATAATCATTTCCTGGAATGCTAGGATGTGACACGAGCGGTCCTCTCTGGATCCATAGTATTGGGTCTAATTTTAAACGACTCTGAGGTGCCACTTGAACGTGATATGATTTTATTAAATCTATCAAACTCGGTCAAATGATTAGCGGATTTATTCGGGTCTCTAACCCGAGCGAGGAAATCTTTCTTCCTGGGCGTTAGAAGAAGAATATTCAAAAACTGCTGACCAACGCTGAACCTACATATTGGCTCTTCGGAGACAACCTGAAAACGCTGATCGAAAACACCAAATCAGTAGAAATGGTCTCGAAGGATATGTGCACCGGGCCTAGTATATTTAAAACTCCGTTCAGATCGAGGGGTTTAATAGTACATTACTCAACGAGGGAGGTAAAATAAAGAATGTCTCAGACTGCGTGTAATTTGGCCTCGCCTCTGGTAAAAATTACACGCAGTCTGAGACATTCTTTATTTTACCTCCCTCGTTGAGTAATATACTATTTCTCACACTCTGTCCGCAAAATGCTATTTTGCGCCCTATATTGTGGGATCTTTTTATCTGAAATCTTCCCAAAAACCTTCTTTCAACTATGGGTAACAAATCTCTCACCTGAAGTTTTGCACTCTTCGTTGAACGTAAACTGGCCAGCACATTGAAGTAGGGCAATCGTGTATCCGACGTTCTTCACTTTGAAATTGATAAGGTATACTGTGTATGTATACCAAATTTCAAAAAGTTTCATTCATAATTGACTAATTTATGGCAATTAATATTTTAAAATACAATTAAATTCACAAACTTTTTGTTTTAATTTTATTTTTATTATTATAAGATGCCTTTTGGTCTATCCCTATAGCCGAGAGCTATAAAAATTTCTTAAATTCATTTACAATAGTCAATTATACCAATTCAATGTCCTACCCTTTGGACTGACAACGGCATCCTGCATTTTTACGCAAATAATGAGACCGGTCGTACACTTGTTAAGAAGTGCGGAGTGTCAAATTGGTGCTCTACTTGGACGATTTTCTGCTTTTCAGTAACACCAGAGAGGAGTGTCAAGAGAACGTTCAAATCACAGTGTCATTATTAACATTTTTGGAATTACAAATAAACTAGGTCTAATAAGTCGTAAAAAGTTTTAATTTCAATTCATCAGATCTTAAGTTAGAACTGACTTCAGTAAAGCGATTCTCAATACACAAAATGTTAACAATTTTATTACTTTCAAAGGAATTCAGACTAAAACATTAGGCAAGTGCGTAGGGATACTGCATGGTATCAGCATACCCGGCCATAGGATATGGTTGGCTCTACTGCAATGAGTTAGAAAAATTAGTCACAAATGACAGTAAAGTATAAAAATTATCATTGTGGACCTGTGGAATGCATCGAAGAGACTCATGTTCATTAATTGCTTAGAAATGAAGGAAGCTTTTTTAGGCATAAAGCGCTTTGCTAACGACATCCTGAACAAACAGATCTTATTAGGTATTGCCAATTTAACAGAATTAGCCTACATAAATAAAATAGGACGTACAAAATGTAGCCCCCTTCATATACAATTACTCAGAACTTTGGGAACGGTGTATTGATAAGAAGATCAGGGTGTTCTCAGAACATACAGCTGAAGAAGGCTCTAGATTATCGAATTTAGATACAGACTGGAAACCCTGAGACTATGCCTTCCAGAAAATATACAAAGAGTTTGGAAATCCTCAAGTTGACCTCTTTGCTAGTAGAATAAATACGAAACGGTAACCTTACTGCTCTTGGGAAAAAGATCCAGCGGCACTTTTTCATTCGAATTATAAATTTGGTCATTGACAAACCTCCGAGAAGTCGGTTAAAACTTTATGGCACGATCAGAATTAGCCGACTATCTCAAACTTTGCCTTTTCTTAAATTTATGAAGAAACCCACTTTCCGTTTTAAAATTATTAGGCTCATTGGATGCATCATTAAAAACAATAACTGGCTCCTGGATGCATTTTGCTGTTTCCCTTCTGAACGTGAAGAGCGGCGAAAACCATACTTTAGAACGAAGGACATTTTTAAACTTTTTTGAGAAATATAAATTATTGTTCAGTTATCAATGTGGATTTAGAGAAGGTCTTGGTACTATAGACGCTTCGGCTCCTGTGAACATTCATGAAAATCTAGATAAAAGTAAATGTCTTTAGGCAGTTGTTCTCGATTTAGCGAAGACATTTGATACAGTTAATCAAACAATTTTGAGACAAAATTAAATCATTTAGGTCTTTCCATCATTTGAATTAACAGTTATTTATCGAATAGAAAACAATTTGTCAAAATTGGGATCACCAAACATTTGCTTCTAATGGATAAAACTGGTGCCCCACACTGCATACAATTTTGGGCCTTTTATTATTTATTATTTACATTAATGATTTATTTAATATAAGATAAAATTATTATATTATCATAACGTATGCAGGTGGTACAGTTATATGATCTGGTGATAGCTTGCGTGATGCCGAAATTAAACTAGACAACTGAAGTTGGTTAAGGACCAGTTAAAAATATATTGACATTAACATGTTGACATGTTGATAAGTCCGATTGTTTAACTTTTGAAAATTATTATGTCAGTACACCTGATAATTTTGAGCTAATGGTTGATAACGAAGTTAACGGGTTCATAGATATCTGGAAATTATGTTAGCCCGTCATTTACGATGGGATTACCGTATAACATCTATTTTATACAAAACAAAATGTCATGTTTATGTGTTGGCAAAATTAAGCAATCTGAAAATTCTATAAACTTATTGAGAAAATTTAAGAATTTCATGTTGCTCTCTAAGTAAGAGACGATTTTGGTAGAATTTTTGTTCCAGAATCCAACTATGACCCATTGCCTCTATTATTGAGAGGAAAAGTCCCATTTCCTCTATTATTGAGGTCAATGGGGTACAAAATCCAATTGCAGGCAGTTTCAGCATTTACCAACAGCCCAAAAATGCTATTGTCTCGACAGTAAGAGTCAATTCTGTTAGGAATTTTTCTACTCAATCCAAATATGCACGCAAAACATCGTTATCGTCTGGGCTGATTTTCGAGAAGAAAATAAAACAATTTACTAAAATATCTTTTACACCTTTGCACTTCAATCTTTGTGTACATATTTGGATTCTACGGGAAAATTTCCCCGGAAAATCCTATCTAGCTTGGAACAGATGCTCAAAAATGTCTAGAATCGAATTTTTTACCTTCGATATCTCAAAAAACTAGAACAAATTGGCCATTTTTGCGATCATATTTGGATTCTGGATTCTTCTAACAAATAATAGAAACTGTATTACCACTTTTTTGTAGTTTTAGAATATATATACAGTTTTGAAGCATGGCTGTTATTATAGGAAAAAGATTGAACTTCAGCAACTTTAATACGAGTATAATCCTCATCATCAGCATCCACTATCATCATCAGCACTGCTATTGTTGTTATGTTCATTAACATTTTCACTTACTTCCGAGGAGTTTATATACTCAGCGCAGGCACATAGATTTTCTTCCTCAATTTCCTGAAATGCTCAATATAATTTAATCTGACTCTGTGGCCACTAGCAGAAAACAATATAATTATAAACGGATGGAAAAGAGTGATATTTTTACCAAACTTACACAATGCAAGCGGCCATCCACACCATTCTAATATTCGCGAGATACTGATTATTGACTTCTAAATTAATAGCAAGGTACACTTTTCTCAAGAACCGCTGGAAATGAAAAGCATAACAATCGTGAAACGTAAACAACATACCTTGAGTCCATACATCTTTTGAATAATTTCCCAGAATATTTAAGGATTTTTGGACAGATCTGTGAACAGTTTTAATCCATTTAATTATATCCACTAATGTAGAGAGTTTTATAACAAAATACTGATTTTATGATTTGTGTCTAGTTATTACCTAGTTTATAAAAGAAGGATCGCCTCGTGCACATACATTTGGCAATTATATTTTTTGTCACAAATATGTTTCTTGAAATTTCATGTTCATGTAATTGAATATTCGAGAATTCTTCTTATATTTGTTCCATGCGACATTTTAATTTTGCAGGAAAGTTTAAAGAAAAAAATACAAAAATTGGTTTTAATATGTCAAAACCTTCCCAAAAATACTCTTCTTGATATCTTTACTCCGAAGAAACACTTCGTAGTTAAGAGAAATGGTGGAGACAAAGAGAAGAGAGAAGGGATATAAAACTCATAACAACATGTTATGATGATATAAAATAATTGTTTACTAAAGAAGACAATGAATTAGAAGAAGAATACCTCAAATAGTAGATATTTAGAACAATACAAATGACGAATTGAATGACTCGAGAACGAATTTCATTAAAAACTTTGGGATTTCTTGATTCGTCATATGGAACACTGTAGTGCACCGATCTGGAATTCACATTGAATACGTGGAAACTACGAAGGTTATTCCAATGCGCAGCGAATACACTTTATTTCCTTTCAAAAACCCATTGGAAAAAAAGTTACTATGGTTTACAATCATTTTTGCAGGGTATGAAATTTTATATTTAAAAAATCCAGTTTATTTTTGTCATTAAAGGGATTATTTTTTAACGCCATATAAAATACGAGTGTCAAGGTCAAACCACCGCGTTTGTAACAAGTATAAAGTTGCCCGAATGAAACGAGTCTATCTTCGATTTCTTCGTTTTCTTCTTCGATAAAAGTCATTATGACACTGAAGACTGTCAAGGCAAAGAATTAAACATATAGAAACAGTATTTACACTTACTTTTTCGGTGGAATTTAAGACCTTTCTGGGTTTTCGAAAGAGGAATTAATTTAATGTTTCAGCGTAGGTGTAGCAGCATCTCAGATTTTCTGTTAAATTGCGGAGGTCCAAGTTTTAAAAATCAGTTAAGTGCTGCAAAAACACATATTTATAGAGTGTATAAATTTAAACATTACTAGTAATCACAAGACAAACTAAAATAAACGGTAGAACTTGATAGGTAGACTATTCGGAGGCGCCTCCACCTGGTGGAGTTGATGTTCATTTTTTTCGCGTGAACGAAGTTACTTCTGCTGCCGCTAGTCATCGTGATCCCGATATTGTATTCAAATAGTGGAAACGATAGTAGTATATTTCTACTATTTCACATTTATGGAGTAATGATGAATTTATAATGCTTAAAACGTAAACCCATGTGCAACGATTCTTTCTTACATCGCTGAGCACTAGAAGTTGCTATCGCCATTGCTAAAATTCATATCTAAAGCCAGATCAGGATAACAGCGATAGTCAACGGCAGGTCTAGCGGCAAGAATGCGAACTACACGGCGTGGATTTCTTTTTGTTAACTGATGTAAATGTATGTAAATATCATTAAAATTTTCAACACTTATAGTAAAATAATGCCTCAAAAACATGTTTATGTAAATTTTGAAAAAATGTAAGGAGGAATATGTATACAGCGAGTATTTCCTCTTCTTTCGAGGATTTTTTTTTAATTTCTTTAACGACATAACTCAATGTGTGTAAAAGTAGACTTCACCCACCATCTTAGTCTAAGATTACCTATTTTTTAAGGGTCCTACGGAGTGATGTAAAACTTACTGGATTCATTTTGAATTCAGTCAGTGTTTATCATCAAGCTCAAGGCTGATAATCAATGAAATATGCACTTCCGAATGCACTTTTTTAATTTTTATCTGAAAATCGAAAGGAATGAAAAAAAAAACTGACAAGCTGAAGTATCTTTGACATGCAATCCAGATCTCATCGATGGAATGAATTCGTTTATCACGCAAATTGGCCAGCTATATACCTGGAACTTCGCACGTTGCACTCGCAAAAAAGTCAGACGTCGACTTGGCCTCGCTGAAAACGCGAGTGAGACTTAGACATCTCTTTTTAAATAAAAGCACGTAATGCATACTTTAGTGTGCGAGAGGTTTGATAGTGGGAGCTCGCCCAGGGTGAAGGTATAAGAGTTTTAGCGGTCCAACATTTCGCAGTGACCAGTCGGCTAAAAAACGTGCGCGTTTGAAGATGGCTAAGGGCACGTCGAATGCGTTTTATGTCAGTTTTATAGGTATAAAACTCGCCTAAATTGATCACTAAAATTCTTCGAGTGTGTGTTTTATGATGTTTGAACGTTGGGGGCCAAGGATATTAATCGTCGGTTCGTCAAAGGAGTGAGAACACGAATCAGAAATCAAAATTTACGATTGTTTCATTACAGAAGTCAGCTTTTAATGTTTTGTTTATGTTTATTTTGTTTATCAAATTCTGATAAATGAACACCAAAAATTAAATAATTGGTACTAATGTTTTTGGGTTACGCTCCTGTCCCTTAAAAATACTTTTTTCCCTTTTATTAAGGACATTTTCGGACGGTTCGTTCATTTTCAAGTAGATGATCTTAAAATTCGGTTTTATTGGGCTTGAAGAAAATTCATAACAAGTCGTAGGTCGACAAGATTGTAATATTTCTTTAGCAATTATTTAATGATTTATCCGGTAACATCTAAAAACACGATAAAAGCCGAATAATAATTAGTACAATTTATTTAATACGATCGTCACAAGAAATTATAAAAAAAATAATAAAAAGACTATTTAAATAGTAAATATGAATGGCTAAATAAATAATTTATTTCTATTCTATATTTTTACACCTTTGATTTTTATCCTTTTAATATTTTTTAACTTTCGTCAAGATTTGAATAAATGTGGTAATTTTCAATTAAAACATTAAACAATACTCTGGAATTGTTGAAATGGCGATTTAATTTAAAAAAGAAAATGAAAGTAAGTTTAAAATTCAAAATAATGTTACACGTTTTTCATTATTGCATCACTTACATATATAAACACATTTTTTTGAAAAATATTTTGTTTTTCAAAGATAGGAGGAAATTTTCGAAAGATGTACGAATTTTGAGCTAAACAATTATAATTTATTTTCCAAAAATTTCCATTATTTGAAAAAACAATACTTCTAAGTTTACTTTTGGATTTTTCTTTTATTGCAGTTATGGTATTTTTAAAAATTCTGAAACTCAAAAGAAATTTTTTTTTCTCAATAACGTTTTTTATATTTTATATCGTTCTTTTGTCAATAAAAATATTTTCTAATATATTTGAGGTATTTTAAAATACTGAGTGGTCCGTAAGATTACTTTTTTTTTAGAAAGAATACGATAAAAATATAAAAGTTTCTATTTCTGGCCGTGAGATGGCGCTATGTGAATAACGCAAGCTTTATTATTTTATAAAAATCGTAGCAATTTTAATAATTTTCAAAATTTTGCAAAATACAAAGATTATGTTGAAAAAAACTAATAACTCCACGCGTTCAATCTACTAAAATGAAAAAGTAAAAGCATTGATTTTTAACGACAGAATTCATAAAATTTGTCAAATTTTGCACGTAACATAACGGAAAAAATGTTGTTCGAAATACAAAGATAAACGTATCTCTGCATTTCAGCTATTAAACGTTAAAAAAAAAGTATAAAATATCCTTTCAAATTTCAAAAATATTTTTGTATGTTTGATTTGACATGAAAATGGTCTACAAATTTAAATTTTCGACTTTTGTTTAAATTAAGTAAATTTTTGTACGTTTCATATTCAATTGTTTTGAACTTTTTTTCAATTGCAGATGACAGCAGTTAAGATTCCTAACATTTCTAGTCAAATTTATTGTACTTTTAATATTGAAAATTTAGAGAATGTCGGTAATATTTGGTTTAAATTATCACAGTTTTATGAAAACTGTTGTAATCACTACCACAAGTCGATCATTATTGTTGCGCGAGTCGTATTTCAGTTATTAAAGCACGACTGCGCATGCTCTAATTTTTAATACAATTTATTATTTTTTTTTATTTTTTTTTATTTTATTTTATAAACGGGTGTTTATCCATAATTTCCATGCTATAACAATAAAAGTATTTATAACATATGTAACTCCATAATTCTAATTGACAATAGTATTTCACAACATACAATTAAAGAACATAAAAAAAAAGAAAAAAATAATTTATGGTAAATAGTAAGAAATACACTATATTAGTATTCTCGCACTACATATTTTAATTTCAGTTTCGCTGTCGATGGTTGAAGTTATTAGTATATTATGTAATAAAACATACTTCCATTATTAACATTTTAATTAATTATAGTTTCAGTCTCACTTTTAAAAGTTTTTAGTACAATAAATTTCCTCTTAATTAGTGGAGTTCATCCAAATCATGTTCTTTGATTAATATTCCCATCAATACTGTTTACCAAGCAGCGTATGAATGATAAACGGTTGTAATTTATCAAAAAAGGTGATTATTTATTATTTATCATTGAAGCCAATAAATCGCAATGTGTTCTTTCGTGAATTTTTTGCCTACCTTCGGGCATGCAGCCCCTGCACAAGTAGTCTGACGAGAATTTCTCCAACAGTCAGAAAAAGAGAATACATACGTTAACGTCGCACATTCAAAGACGTCGTAGAAAAAAGGACAGGAAAAAACAAAATACGTATCCTAAATATTTCAGATAATACTGGTTTTTCGGAGAGGTGCACGAGTATTTTTTTACTGATCATTATTACGTCGTTTAGATTACCTTAAAACCTTTCTTACATCATTTTTAAATATGTGCAAAGTAATTCAACTTTTTTTTTTATTTTTGGAGCATTCGATTATTTAGTTTAGGAATTACTTGAATTTTTTTTATGTATACATAGTTGTTAGGAAAAGTGAGACATTTTTAATTAATGTGCTTCTTATTATTGGGTACAGCATTCAAAAAAGAGATTTTTTAAAAAAATACAAGATTGATGAATGAAATTATTTATTAATTTATTGGAATCATTTTTTGGAAAGCTTATAAATAGCTATAAAAATATTTTGTATATCTTTATTTATCAATAGTTAGGTGTTGATACTAATGAATATTAACAAAATTTGTGAACTAAAAATCCTTATTTGTGAATATTCTTGGTCAGTTCTGTATTGATTTCTTTAGTATTTTCTACGTTGTCGTCTATAGTAATTAGAATCATCCATATAGAGCCCGATTTTTAAAATGACATTTTTTTGGTGTCTTTTAGTAAAAATTTGTACTTTATCACCGGATCACTTTAGAATCTCCTTAACAAACTTTATACTGGTCATTCCATGTCAAAAATGTTACATTAAAATACATTTTAAATTAAAATTGTGGTATAAATGTGGAAAAATTGCTGTCAGACAAATTGAAACCGCCATTTTGAAAAAAGTAGGAAAATAGTACATTACTCAACGAGGGAGGTAAAATAAAAAATGTCTCATGCAGTCTGAGGTATTATTTTTTATTTCCCGAGGGAAGTATACGATTTTTCTTTATGGCCGAGAGGATAAGCGTTCCTCCCGGTGTGAAGAAAATAGTACATTACTCAACGAGGGAGGTAAAATAAAGAATGTCTCAGACTGCGTGCAATTTTTACCTGGGGAAGCAAAACAGACAAGCACTCTCCACGTGCTTCCCAGCCTCATCTTCGGCTCGCGTGGCACTCACGTAAGGAGGACTTGTGTATCCCCCCCCCCCCCCATAGTGAAAAATGTACTATTTCAACTTTTTGACGTTCTAAAAAAAAATGTTTCGAGGAGAAATCTCCATTAATAAAAAAGTATCTTTTGTAAATTTTAGTTAGTCAATCCCACGATTGATATTGAAAAACAATGCTATTTTTTTCTTTATAACATACAACAATGTTGAAGTATTGGCATGAAATTGGTGAAACAAGAGTTTAATTAAATAAAAGTTTTAAAAGAAACCACCAAAATTTACCGAAAAAAAATTATGATTCCTGCAATAAGGAATTCTTTAATTAATTATTTTTTACTTCCTAGTATTTTATTAGCACCATTACATACTCATACAATGTATTTACTTTGTATTAAAACAAAATTAATTAATTTCAAAAATGCAATTTACAACAAGAGCATATGACCTCACATTCTCAGTGCAAAATACGGTTTTGTTCCCTATATGGCGGCCCGAAAATAGGACTTTTGTCACTAGCGAGCAGAATAAGATATCCGGAACTAATAATAGAATGCGAGCTTTTGCTCTGTAGTTGCACAATGTACTATTTACATTTTTATTTCTTATTTAAAAAAAAATAGAAATTTATAACGTGGTATTTACGTTTCCATTAGTTAAATATTGATGTTATCAATTCTTGAAATTACCAAAATTCTAGGCGCAAAGTAAAAGTTCCATAACAAAAATTGTTTTCGTCGCAGTACACATTAAAACATTGAAAATTGCTGTAATGAGGTTATTTTTATTATTAATTTACTAATTTTTGGTAATTAATTGCAGACATCTGTGGTGTTATCTTGACAACTATCAGCGGCGCTTTTTTAACGAGATTTTTCGTAAAATTATGGCGCTTCCTCGAACTGGCTATGAAACTACCTGGACCGTGTCCTTATCCAATCGTTGGGAACGCGTTGAGATTTGCATGCAAATCAGAAGGTAAGCATTCTCTTCTTACTTTTTTCCCCTCTTCATGAAACGTGTCACTTTTATATGCGTGATCTGGGACCAAATACAGATTCTACTAATTCTATCAAATCAATTGACAGGTAAAGGAGATGTTCTGACACAGATTTATTTCAAATTCGTTAGGAATTCCTAGCAACATTGTTTAGAAGTATTGATTGTTTTTTATTGCTCCGTCCACATCTGCTGGTCAGTCTGTAAAGCAGATGTAGCTATGGCTTAAAGGGGCCATTATGTAACCCTTTGTGCCAATAAAGACAAATTATTATTATCATTAATGCCAAAATAATGACGAATGATGTCAGGTGCAAAATCTTATTTGCGGTCTAAATTAATTAATAAGGATAGGTTCCTTGTAGAAACGTTCACGATAATCTATCCAGAACTCTCTCAAATTTTTATGATTTGGCTAGAAACTAGATTCATGATATGGGTAGAAATCCTACTAAAAATTAATTCTGTTATAAATTTACCAAAACAAGATTAATTGAAATAGATAATGTCATTTAATATGATTTCAATGCAAGATTCTCGAATATATCGATTTTTCAAAATGACGTCCTACACGCAGCTGTGTTTTTTCTGCTCTTTTCCGCTTTCCGAATAACTTTCCATCTGTTTTATGGTCCGCGTTCTCTTTAAATATATTTAAGTGGTTTTTGAGAAAACATTCAATAATAATGCTTATAAATACTTTAACAACAAGAGCAAAACTGCAAAATTAACCTGATAAAAGTGGGAGTGTTGTAAGAGTAACTGTAAGAGTTCCAAATGAGTTTGAAAAGCATTAAATCCACTTCAAGAATCGTGCCAGAAGAGTGAAAGAGTGAAATTTTATCAAAAATGGTTAACGTATCCTTCGATTTCTACCAGGGAATATAGTTAATCGAACCATAAGTGTGAATTTGGACATTTTGTACCGTGTCGCAACATTTCATTTTTTATCCATCAAATTTTAACAAGTGATTACGGAACATATTAGATTCCTAAACATTTCATTACACTATACTGAAAAATGTTCAAAAACAACAAATGGTACACTTTAAATCGGTTAGACGTAAATTTCAGTCCAAGAGACTGAAGTTTGAGTCCAAAGGACTGGAATTTCTCTACGTTTTATTCCAACAGATTTAGAGCCTACAATAATATAAAATTAAAGTATTATGATAGGTTTGTTTTGTAAATTAACAAATAACAATTAAATTGGTTTTAAACGCTTCTGACCTGCCAGGATGTACCTTTCCCCTCGGTACAAGAAAAAAAAGGTATATCCTGGTAGGTCAGAAGTCCGGTTCAAAACTAATTCAATTAGAGTCTACAATATTTCTGAAATGTACTTTTTAATCTTGCTCCCTCTGTAATATTATTTAATTAATTTTAATCAACCCTTTTTTTTTATAATATGTCTTTTTTAAACATTTACGAATAACACAAATAACCCAAACTTGATAAGTAAGTGAAGTTTTCTCAGAATTGTTTGTTATTTTAAATGCGCAAGACGGAAATCTCATGAATCTCGTGCATGAATCATATTTTATCTTCTCTGGTCATATAAATCGTGTAAAATGCTATCTTGCAAAAATGAAGCTATATTAAATTTCAGGTGAAATTGTATACAGTTTAAGGTTCAATTTAGTAACTACAAGTTTGTCTCGACGTAGATTTGTTGCAACGCATTGTCGAGGTGATCCAACCATACGCTGACATGACCCCCATGAGAGTGTGGATGGGACCAAGGTTGCACGTGATCATTACCGAACCTCGTGACATTGAGGTGAATATAAATTCATTCCATTTTAACAACCAGAATTTCCAAAATTGAATAAAATAATGCTAAATATTAGATATTTTCTGTAATTTTTGGCAAATCGAAGAACTTAACATTTTTCATTTATGTCTTTAAAATTACTTTGTTTCGTCTGAAAGAAGAAAGTTTCAATATATCTTTAAGGCACAATTGTAATGCTTAATGCGGAACGATTCATGAAAACAATATGTTTCCAATTTTGGATTCGTATCAACGCTTCTGTTAAGTATTTGATTTCCACTCACGTTTTAAGAATTTCTTTCCTTTTCTTTGTATGAAAGTAAATCGCTGATGTTCATGCGTAAGATGAATCAACTTTTTAATACTAAAGTTCAGTATGTAGGAATAACACTAACATAGATTTTATCTTATACCTTTTTAATTATAATTACTTTCATAACTTATACTACATTACACTAAGTACAGGAATAAAAAGTTTTATATACATTTGTATATTTTCTGTTTAAAAATTAATATGTTAAATTCTTGTTACTTGCGAGAAAGCTACAACATTGAACGCCATCTGCTAATGAATATATCAATGACAGATAACAGAAAGTGGTCCAACAAAATCTAAATATTTTCACTGTCTTTAGTTCTTTGACAATTTTATATTTAAATGATATTTTTTAAAAACATTTATAACATTTTGGAATGTTATAGGCTTCGATAAAACAGTTAAAAAAACATTGCTTGAAGCTAAACGTCTATGAATATTTTTTGTTGGTTATGTAAATTATAATATAATTATATTTTAAATTTATCCTTATAATTATTAAATAAAAATGTTTGTCTACGATGCCGTTAAATCAACAACGAGGATACTAGTCATCTAAATATAGCCATTGGAGTTAAAAAAAACTGAAACCCAAAGAAGTAGCAATAGCAAATATAAGATTTATCAATGTAAATATTAATAATTTGGAATCTATTTATACCCACTAACTGTCATGTTCAACTGCTATCTGTGAATATCTTCAATATCGAAACAGGTTACTATATGAGATCTCATTCATTAAGACAGTCTAAAGCCGCTTTGAAAGGAATATTCACAATTTAAACGAGCTGCTAAGAGGTATAATGGCATTTCACTAATTTGATGTTATTTATTTTCGCTTTTAAAAGCTTCTTATGAAGCCAATTTTTACGTACGTTTCTACTGTTTTATAGTATTTATAAACAAATGCGAACAATACTGAAAATGATACGATAAATTTTCTTTAAAGCAAAATCATATGTCAAAAATGATTTGTAAGTAAAAAAATCGCAGGCGGAATTGAAACAAGAAGGTTAAGAGATTTAAGGAGCTCTTTAAACAAACTTTTATCCTCCTTTCTTGGATGGATTTACGATTAGTCTAGTCCATGAAGTAAGAGATAGTCTAGTCACAAAGGGCTTAGAGGTTGCAAAATAGAAGAGGGAAATAAAAATAAGAGACTTGAAATCGCCTGGATATCTAATCAATAATTAACACTAAAAAATGTATTAATTTCCCATCTACCTATATTACTCCACTAAATTTAATCTTGTGTTTACTTAAGGTTATATTAAATAGTCAACAAGGATGCAATAAAGGAGCCGTTTACAAATTTCTGTACCCATTTATAGGAGATGGACTAATCGCTGGATCAGGTCTGTACTGTAGTAATTATGATTGTTACATGTACTATACATAATTGTTTAATAATCAAGTATTACATTTCGAAGGAAGTCTATGGCGAATACATAGGAAATTAATTTTACACATTCTAAACCAACGAGTCTTGGATGCCTTTGTGGAGTCGTTTGATTATCACAGTCGGGAATTAGTACAAAGATTCAAGTCTTTAGCAGATGGAAGAATATTTGATACTTTTGCTATGTACGAATCGTGTACAATTAATATGTGTTGTGGTATGTATACGAAGTTTTAACAAGATTCTATTCCAAAACATGTAGGTTTTTATATATAATTTTGTATATGTCAAAAATAAGTACAAACAGTTTATAGGTTTATTCAGTTATATGAACAACTTATATCTTATATGTATCCCTTTTTATCACATTATCGTTGTCGGTTTTTTGGAATTCAAAATGGCGAATTCCAAATGCTGACAAAAAGTTAAAAACAAAATTCATGAGCGTAAAGTAACAGATTATGAATAAATTATATAGTTAATTTTAAATTTCTTCATTCGGCCATCTTGTACTTGTAACTTTAGAGTTGAAAATCGTAAATAACGAAATATATTTAAGAGAAAGATAGGTGTTCATTTTCTTTAAATAATGTAATTATATTTAGTAGAATAACTTTTTGAACGAAACAGTTTTCGACAATTAATTAATATAGTTAACAAATATATTCTTTACATATTTGACTTTAATTGATTAATTACTTTAATGCAGAAACTATAATGGGTTGTTCGAACGTAAATGCTCTGGAGGATAAAGATAAAGAATTTTCACATTATACTGGTTTGTAAGTATACGGATTTTTTATATTTAAAATAATGTCCAGTCAAATGAAATGTAATGAAATATCAGCTAAAATCAAGGTAAATAAATTAGAAACAAAATATTTTTAATTTACCAAAAGTATAAGTAGATAAGAAAAATTAACAATATAAAATTATTATAATGTGTTGTTGCGTATTCAAGATAATTACTAAAAAAACTCATCAGTTTTTTACTTCGAAATATCCTTTGGATGAAAATCAAAATGTTGGAAAAATTTATATAAAATATTTGTTTGAGCATGTGGTGTTGACAAATTTTTCTGTAGACTTATCATGATTGACCTCCAAAAAGTGTGAACGAAAAATTGTGTTACAATAATTCCCAAAAATTATGAACAGCTTATTTTTCTAATATGAACACTATCGTTTAATATACGGTTGTTATCCGTTTATTACAGATAAGTTTGGTTTAAATATGGTTTAGGTGTATGCTATACAAGTTTATTGATAGTAGCTTTATTAAACTATCTTATATATAAAAAGCATAAGTTTAAAGAACCTTTAAGGTAGTTAGACCCCGGGAAATAGCATGTTAGGAACAAATGTATAATGTTTCCAAGAATTTAATTTTTAGTAATAAAATTATTGTTGAAAAGCAAAAAGATTATTGTCATAAAAAAATTGGAATATGCAAAAACAATTTGTCAAAAAGAATTGGCTATTGACTCTAATTTTTTGCTTTTCGCCTGCCAACAAATTTTTAAAAATTGATAGATTTTTTTCAACGTATGATGCGTTATTTTTTTGAGAAAACGATTCTCTACAACTTTGCTGTAGGATTTTTCCAAATTTATTGTCTGTCTTCTATAATTATTAAAAGATTGGAAAAAGTATCAGTTTCTTTTTTAAACAAATAGAGATATTTGACGTTCGCTTCAGAAATTTGGAAAATCCTATGGTAAAGTTGTAGAGACTCATTTTTTCGAAAAAAATAAGTCATTATACGTTGAAATCCATTCATTTTTAAAAATGTTTTGACAGGCGAGAAGAAGAAAACTTGAGTCATTAATAAAATTTATTACAAATTGCTTTTGCACCTTCCAATTTTTGTTCGGGAACAAGAATGTTTCCTCTCTTTAAAAGTATTTTTATTCATGAAAATTAAATTCGTGGAAGTATTATTAAATATTTATCCACAACACACTATATCCTAGGGTATAACTACCTTAAGAAAGTGTAATGTTGAAAATAAACGTACATCAAAGACTTTAAAATATGCTAAAAAATACACCAGTTGAAAAACGTGTACATAATTCAGTTTAATATTTTATTATGATTACGTTAATTAAACATATACAACTTTTAAATCGAAATTTTTTGAACTTTTAATATCCGTCCACGAACAGAATCAAACAAACCTAATTGAGAAGAGTTTAATTAGTCGTAGTAAAGACGCTGTGGTTTAATATACGTTTATCACACGTAGATGTGATTTGACAATAATATAGGTGTAAACTTTTTTTGGTAACACGTGTATTAAACAGTATTATAATTTACGTTTATGATATACATTTATAATATGTTATATAACACGATACGTGATTGGAACGTTAAAAAATCGTTGTTGTAATACTATAAAATAACAGGCGTTTAATATGTGTAAAATAAATGTTAAATAGCACACATAAATCAACATATATGAAAACCGCAAAAATTTTCTCAAAAAAACTGCACAGTATTAAGAAATCCATTTAATATACCTTTAACAAATACGTAAATAAAACGTTGAACACACACTTTATTTCACATGTCTTTGACACGTGTTTTTTTAGTTTGATAGAATCATATTAAAAATTATATTGATGACAGTTATACTTTTAAATAATCATTTAGCTCCTGGACTTTCGAATTGCGAAAACTTCAATGAAATTATTAGTATAATATCCATGAAAAAATGAGTTTAATATTTTATGTAAATATACAGGGTGTCTCAATTAAACTTGGAATTCGACATTTATAAATTATTCAGAATACAGAACAAAAATTATTCAGTATGAAGGGTTGAACTACGACTTTGGCAATGTCCCTGACCCTTTGTTTTTAAGATTATTTGAAGGTTGAAGTTTTTTTTTAAATAGGAACCACTACTTTTTTCATCGCATTCAGAGAATTCTCAATCCGAAATGAATATTTATAATTTTCTAAAGTGGCCTTCAAAAGGTCAAATATGGAAAGTCCCAATATTTTGAAAAAAAAAAATGTTTTAAGAAAAGCGTGTGGGATTAATGTTGTTCAGGAAAAAATGAGACTTTTCCTGAATTATTGGTTTTAAGCAATAAGAAAAATTCCTGTTCAGGAATAGTAAATATTATTATTGAATTATGAAACATTCCTATTCTACAAGTGTGTTCTCAAATCCCTATCGGAGAATAGTAATTTTTCCTATATTTAATAACATTTTCTCTCAGTATATTATCCACAAAAAAGCAAGTACAGTATTTACAAAGTTTAATTAATCCCCACGAGATTCGGTTATAATAATTACATTAACAAATCTATAACTTATAAATCTAAATTAACAAGATATTTTCATCAAGTAAAATAAAATAAAATTTGTTATTAAAATAGTATTTTTTTTATAATTTGTGTGCAGCGACTTTAAATGTAATCGTATTTCATAAATAATTGTATTCTCTCCGTGCAAATGTGTTGGCGCCACTTAGTGCCCAAAGGGAGTTTATATTCATATAATTAATGTAATAAGTAAATAAAATTAAAAAGACAGGAAACTTTAAATAAAAATATTTATTATTTCATATCTTATTTAACTAATTTGATTAAGAGTCATTTTCACCTTAAGTTATAACTACTTGCGTTTGTATTGAAATATTTGAAAATACAAGTAATTAATAATAATAATAATAATAATAACGTATGCATAATTAGATTTGGTATTCTAAAATGGATATTATTATAAGAACTGGGTTCGAACAAAAATTACCCACCATATAAACTTTCAACCCGCAACATTTACAAAAGAAAAATTTGTTATGATAGTAGGTCACGAACAAACCATAATAGTAGTTTTCCATATAAGGGCGTAAAGTTGAATTTCTTAGGTTAGGTTCTTACTTTGTACTCCCAGGTCCCGGGTTCAAATCTCTGCCGGAACATTTTTTCTACGATTTCTTTTATTTATTTCGATAAACATAATACTCGCAATTATACGCGTAAAAGAAATAGTATATCAAAACGTTTTGTAGATGGACATCGACCTGTTTTATAAACGTTAAATGCGCCAAATTTAAACGTGTATTAAATTTATAGGGGAATATTTTCGGTCGTTTTTTTCGAAATAAAAGGTCCATACTTTTGCTTTCCTTTATAGTAAGATTTTTGGAAAATTTTATTTCAAAAATGTAACAAAATTGATTGTAGTTTTTAGGTAAAAATTTGTATTTGTATCAACAATTCAATTGAAAAATTGTTTCAGATTTATTTTTCCAGTGTTTTAATTTTCAAGTTAGTAAATCGAATATGGTGACTCAATTAGTATGGAATGCTCTGAACATTAACTGTTTTTACACTTTTCATACAACGAAAGAAAAGAAAACAATTATTAATGTTATTGATTAAATTTTATCCTGTTAAATTAGTCCACCATGTATATTTTCAGAATGTACAAAATATCTCATGATAGAATGCTAAAAGTTTGGTTGTATCCCGACTGGATTTATCGACATACGGAGAATTATCGACTTCAGTGCAAAGCACGAGATATAATTCATAGATTCACCGAAAAAGTACATGAGATAACTTTAATAAAATTTCCAAAAAATATTTTCATGTAATTAATTTATATTATTGTTATTAGTGTATATCGATACAAAGGAAGAGGTTAGCAGAAAATTCAACTGAAAGATTTTCTGTTCTGGAACGACTAATAGTTGCTAATGACGTGCTAAAAGAAATGACTAATGAAGAATTACGAGATGAAATTTTTACTGTTTATATTGCGGTATTCATTTTATACTTTTAGACTCAATTGTATATAATTTATAATAACGATTAAAAAATGTAGAGACATACATTTTTTAGGAGTTATTCGCACCTAAAACTTACGACGATACACGAATAAAAATGATTGTTACTTCTACAAAATTATTTTACAGGCACAAGACACGATAGCACTGACTAGTGCTTTTGCAACGCTAATGCTTGGTATGCACAAGGATGTGCAAGACAAAGCTCGGATTGAAGTGGACGACATATTTGATGAAGCCAACATAACAGTTGATTCATTGTCAAAATTTAAGTATTTGGAAATGGTGATTAAAGAGACTCTTCGATTATGTAGCTTCGCCTGTAGCGTCGTTGATGGTTAGGAGATTAAGCGGTGAAATTAAACTTGGTAATTATTTAATATCTTTAGTAAAATAAAAATCTTATCATTTCATACATTTTTTCTACAAATAAATGTTTTTTTCAGAAAAACATACGTTACCTGAAGACTGCCAGGTTGTGATCGCCACAATTGTTACCCAGAGAAGCGCAAAATATTGGCTAAATCCACAAAAATTTATTCCTGAACGGTTTTCATCCGAACATAGCTCAGAAAGGCATGCGTACTCTTTTCTACCTTTCAGTGGTGGTCCTATGGGATGTATAGGTAATTTTTATTTTTTACAATTTTATATGATTGCTTAGTGAATATCTTTCTTGGCAACAACAAAGGAACAAATTTATTGTTAAGTTTCGCGTTGTTTTCGTTGACTTCTGGGTACGCTGCTCGCTGGCGGGCGATAAAGTTTATTTTGTGGCCTTGTAAGAAAAATGACTATTCCAGTCAATATTATGGTTGTATTGCAATGTTTGTGTACCCGTATGAACGCGTCCAGTAAATTAAATTATTCGCCAAAATACAATGCTACATTTAAAAAAAATGTAGAATTAATTCGCTATTTCACAAGTTGCAAGTTTTATAGATCATTTTATAAATTATTCGAATTATTCGGTGTGATTTATTCTAGAGATCTTCTTCACTGCTGATACTGACCTCGGCTAGATTCTCCTTCCTTGCTTTACTTTCATCCAATTCTACGATCCAACAAGTATGGCCTGTCTGTCCATGTATGTCTGTGGTTGTTCCATTATCCCTTTAAGGACAGGAAGGCCATTATTTTCTTTCAACTTTCGCAGCTATGTCTTTTAACCGTAAGTGGCCTGGAAAAAATTCTGCAAATACCATTTCCTAGAATTTGATACTTCCTTCTCCCGATAACGCTGTTAAAAGTATGGTCTAAAACGATTTAAAAAGGAGATAACCTATTTAAAAAAACAGGTGGTTTTTCGGTTCTTCAATTCTAAAATTTTGTAGTAAATATTATTTCATTATTAATTAACTTACAAAACCTGACAATCACTTGCAATTAGCCCCAAAAACGAAAAGGAAAATGGTATAGCTTCGGAAACAGAATTTTCCTTTAGTTCAACATTCTTGGATAGATTTTTTTTAGTTAGCTACCATAAAAATGTAATGGAAACGTGATTCGCCATCCATGGTAGAATATTTGTTTATTTTAATGTTTTCTGGTCGCTTTCTGGGGTTTTCTTGAGGTTGTGTCAAGAACTAATTTGATGAGTTTCGGATATGCTTTTAGTGAATCCACAAACACACTTTATTTTTTTTTCATTTAGGATTAGATACTATCGTTTAGAATTGATTTAGAATTTTCAGCAGACACTAATCAACGGCTAATTGACAATCGAAACCAAAGTGGTCGTTTCATTGTTTTGACTTTTACAAATTATTTTTAGCGTTTTTTATTTTTTGCATGTTCATAATCTGAAACGCAATCTTGTCTTTTTTTTTCGTTTTAATAAAAATTATTTTTTTCTTACAACAAACATCTAATAGGAATCTCCCCGCGGTGCATCCTGGATCTGATTGTACAACCACAGATCTTAGACGTTTTATTATTTTCCTATTTACAAACTAAATTCTGAAATGTTATCTGCCTATATTGGATATATCATTTTGAATGTTTGAAAACTGACTTTAGATTCATAATAACCCCTCAAGTAAAGGTTTTCGTAAGTTGACTTTATAAACTTTCTGATCAAATGCACATTATTGATCTGATAAAAAACTCACTTTATAACTAACTTTCAAAGTTTTGTAACTGTATTACAAAATATTTTTATCACTGCTACAATATATTTCTGAAACGCCTAGAAGATGACCTTCAATTTCCATTTTGGATTATGTAAATTCCTTGTTTTGTTGACATTCCTTGATTTGTATATTTCGGCTTCGTTAACCAACCAGCAGAAGTTTCTAAATCAGCAATTGCTCCACAAATTTATGTTTTCGGGGTGGTTAAATATAAATATGGGGTCACATTTTCAAAATTCAAAATGGCGGATACAATATGGTGGATATTTCTAAAATATTAATGGAGTTTCTTCAAAATCATTAAGAACTAAATGCATTTCAACATAAAAAATACAATAAAGAAGACAACTCGCTTCACTATTTCATGTATGTTTTTTCTGTTATTTTACAGGTCAAAAGTACGCCATGATGTCAATAAAAATAATTATGGCACACGTTCTTCGGAACTACATTATCGACACGGACGTAAAGCTGAGTGACGTCAAATTGAAAACCGATATTTCTATTCGATCAATCAATGGTTATAAAGTTTCTATGAAACCTCGAGAAGACATTGAACGAAGTATGCTAACTTCGTAAGACATTTTTCCATCCTGATATATAAAAACTTTAAATTATATATTTGGTATAATTTATAATATATATTATATTTTGTTTATGAACAAAATAGTTGTAATGTTGTAGGATCGGTTATTCGGATTAAATTCGGTCGTCCTGTATTATTTCAAAAGTATTAATATATATTTTATATATTATGCTCCTCCTCCAGATAAATACATTTATTTCACTATAAAATGAAAAATAAGAAAATATTGATTTCTTCGATTAAATGCCTTCAAGAATCACTGATGTTCATTCTTCTCCTGAACAGTGTAAATAAACATCACGACGAAGACAAAGATTCTGAGATCATGCAAGAAATTGAAAGTTTAAATAAACATATGAAGCGCCGATTAAGCAAAGAAAATTGTATAAATAAAACGTTCCTAAAATACACGTGCATTTACTCCGTTTATATCAAGCTCGCTACGCCGACAATTCTGCTCATGCGCAACCCCCTACCGCGCACTCGTATCGTACGATATTTTTTTAAAAGAGGGGGTGGTTCTTTTCGCGTACTATTTTCAATGCGCGGAATCAGTGCGCTAATGGCATATGTCGCACACTGAAATGAGTGCGCGAAAGTGAATTCGATATATATAAAAGATGTCTCATAGATATCTAAAAGATATCCGTTAAAAAAAAATAAGTTGGCCTCAGAGGGCAGAAAGGGCCGGAATATTTAAATAAAAAAAACAAAAACAATATCGGTTAGAGATCTTTTCGACACTTTCAAAATATCTTTGACGAATTATATGTATATATTGTATATATAAGATCATAATAATACAGACAGTAATTAGGTCATAGTTGTAAAACTTTAATAATATATATATATATATATCTCACAAAACATACAGATAAAATACGAATTATGAGTAATCAAACGCATTAACTAAAGAAAAAATTATAACAAAAAATACTATAATTGGTAGCCTAACATATTATACAAAAAAGAATATACGATGTCTAGCGTAGGTACTCGATCGCTACCTTTGGTCTGCCGCCGCTAAGAAATTAAAGAGAAGTGCACGAAAAGAAGCTGTACAGAGAGAGAGAGAGAGAGATTTATTGATTGATTGAAAACTTATTTATTAGTGTCCTGGCCACTACGAGCCGTGGACACATCAACTCAATATCCTGCCGTTACAATGTTTCGGTCAGGATATAACGATACATAATATAACTTGATAAAATCTTTGCTGTAAAGCGGTAAACTCATTATACATCATTATACAAATCATATTGTAAATAAAAAATAACGAAATTGCACTCGAGCTACACGTAGAGTAGTTTAAGTCGATTTGAAAACGCTCGCATAGTTTAAAACATTAAAAATAAAAAACGTAACAAACTTACGGTGTGTTATTAGGTTAGTACGAAATGCTGCGAGAGATGTAAATGTGTGAATGACGGCGTAGCAGGGAGTTTCAAAACTGTATGGCTGTGATCTAGAAAGAGTGAGCAAAGATGTTTGTACGAGGAATTGGAAGCTTATATTCAGATGATTGTGAGCGAAAAGATCGGCGTATGGAATGGTCTAGATGAATGAATCTGTCAACAAGGTAGGAAGGTTGGGAGGTATGGATGATTTGATGAGTGAGGCTACCGAGAAAGTACTGTCGCCTAGATGTTATGCAAGTCTTTCATCCCGGCGTAGGCGATACACATATCTCAAGGCGATGTTTTGAAGGCGTTGTTATTTTAGTGCTAAGATATGCAGTTGAATCGGCTATAACTGAAGATGCGTAATCGAGGTGTGAGATGACTAATGCGTTGACGAGCGTGAGTTTGATCTGCAGTGGAAGAAAAGCACCACGAAATTTAAGCCTGTAAAGAACATTATGTACTTTAGATGATATGGTACTAACATGGCGATTCCATGTTAGGTCGGATGTTATTATAACAGCAAGATCTTTTACTTCATGTGAATAAGGTATTACATCCGATCCAACAATAATTTGTGGTATGGTGAGATTTTTCATAACGGCTAAATTCTCCACACGACAAAATATCACATAGACAAATAACCATCATCAAAAATATCACTACGAAAAAAACAAGCCCACACTGTAAAAAATACAAATGAATTTTACCACGTTGAACGCGGGCTCAAATATTACCCATGCTCAACATGGTAAATTTCACTGTTAACGTTGTAAATTTTCTTGTTGGGCATTGTATTTTTAAAAATTTTGTCGCTTTTTCCCATTGAACGGTAAAATTACCACGGTTGACGTGGGCTCAAATATTACCAATGTGTAGCATTGTCAAATTACAACGCGTTGTACTTTCCCTATGCTTGATGTAGTAAATCCACAGTGCCGTCTGGTAAATTTACAAAAATATTGTAAAAATCCTAACCTCAAATAGTAAAAACACTATTTCACACGTAGGAATATTACCAAATTTATATAAAATGAAAATTACAATGAGTTTTTAAAATTCATTCGCAGGGGCTACAAGGCATTGTCAACGTAAATGAACAAATACAACTTCAAATAATATTAATTGTATTATATTTATAGATAAAACTTAATGAATGAGTCGGCTATGATACAGATTATGTATGCCTATTAAACATTATATCGCGTTGTGTCACCTTTATAGGTTATTCGATCGAAGTAGACTAAAAACGTGTGTTATGCTTTAATCACGTCGTTATTTACACATGTTACAGTTCGGTATAGTTTTGTAATATGAATATTACCGATAAACATGAAAATGTATAAGAATTATTGTTAGTTTATTAGGTGGACAGTTGGCCCCATAAGCGTAAACAAATGACTCCGTTATTGGGGCTATTTGTCCACGCTATAACCGTTGCCTATAGACACTTATTTCTCCGAAACACTACGTGTCTAGTGTTTGAAACTGCTCTCCTTTTAAATAGGAGGTTTAAAGTTTCAATTTTGAGCTAATTATCTTAGACAGTTTACGAGAAATCAACCAAAATGTGAAAAGCGTGGATACATATCCCCGGTCTCCCCTACACCTTTAGCCCACGCGGGGTAGGGTGGTTGTCGCTTTTCCGGCAATCCGAACTTGAGTTTTTCCGGTTTTAGATAGATACAACGGGGTTGTCTCGTGCAAAACATACGGTTTAACACGCTCCTAAATTTCGAAAATCTCCGCGAATTTACCCGATCTCCCGTAAATTCTACTTCGCAACGCTCGCTTTCGATATCGCCACATCGCGATTTAAATTATTTTTGCTAATTGCCAAATTGCAATTATTAATCCGTAATCAATCGCGCTTGCGGAAAAATTGTTTTTAAATGTGTAAGATTAGTATGTTAGTAAAGAAATTTAAGTGCACTTTCGTGAAACATTATTTGCACCAGTACGTCACTCCTGGACCACGCACCCGCGGCAAACGATTTGGAAGCTGTACTTGTGCGCTTCATTCTTTACACAGTGAATGAAGAATATGTAAATAATAGTAAAATACTGAAATACAAACCTGTATCTGTAGATAGCCCAAAATCTTTAGAAAAAAAATTGAGAATTAAGAAAGAAAACGACTGATAATTATTTACATTTAGCTCTTTAAAGTGAGATCTTAGTAGTGAGAAAATCGAACATTCGCCGTCCGCTGGTGAAATATGACATTCGTTTTTTTTTTGGTGACAACTTATTGCTAATATTCAAAACTGTTAAATACTTAGATATGATTGATAACATGAAATAAGTTACGTCATTTTAGAATGTTAGCCAAATGGTCTTTTATCCGTACTTTATCCTAAATTTATAATGTCCTGATAATATTCAATTAGAAATACAAGTATTTGCAAAACAGAAATAGATATTGATAATTTTCAAATAAAAACTAGTGTTGGCGTGGTGCCTCGCTCGCTTCGCTCGCTGAGAAACTTCGACCCAGTAGAAAGTCGGCTATTCCTTAATACTCGTTTGGTTACTAACAGCTTTCAATTATATTATAAAATTATATCGATATTTGGGCGTCCAATCATATTTAGGTCCAACCCGCTAAACAATATTCCGTTACAGCAACATCTTTGAAGCGTCGCATTATAACCATGCGACCAAACTTGTTTCATTGCAAAAACATTTTTGGGACGTCCTTGGAACCAGAAATGTCCTGCCACATTTACGGTTTTTAAATAACGTTTCATTCGTAACGTACCTGCGACGTTTCAAAACTATACATCCAACGTTGTAAAAACGTTACATTAAACGGTCATAAATAAAAATTATAAGAAATTCGACGAATTATTTTATTCAATTCGAATTTTATTATTATTTATGTATCGTTAGATATGTTATGAAAGAATGTAGTTTTATAATTTTACTCGCAAATAAATCTATGAATCTAAGAAAAATCCGTCCCGACCGAGGATCGAACCCGGGTCTACCGGTTACAACGCTGACGTCTTAACCACTACGCTACGCTCGCATACGTATTACCATGCGAACGAGAGCTCTTATACTCAATCGTAGAAGGCTTTTTGATAAATGCGGGTTTAGTTTAAACAAGATATGTTTAATTAATTTTGTCATTTCTATATTGGGAATAATAATATTTTAATATTATTTGACTATTTTGTAGTAATTTATTGTAATTTAAATAAATATTTTTAGATATCCGTATAATATTTTTTTTAAACGAAATGGATTAATAGACAATGTTTAAAAAAATGTAAAGTTAATTGACACACGTATATTTTACAAATGCACTACTTGGAAATAAGTTATGAAATTACGCGGATATTAAAATTAACACAAGTGAACCACTTTTTAAATTATGAATTAAATTTAATACAATTTACATTAAAAATAATAAGGTGCGAGTTATTTTTCCGGACAAGTGACGGAAATTTACAAATTTTGTACATAAATATATTAAAAGCGAACGAGTTTTTTAAAATAAATACACTGTATATATAAAATGCATATTCTCTAAATATTACAAAACCCGTTTCAATTTCAAATGTGAAGTATAACAATAGTTAAATTTCACTTCATTGCAGTTTCAGCCTCAAATTACTCTATATTTTAAATTAATTTTTGTAGTAATATTACAAAAAAAATATTGAATTTAATGGACATCAATGTATTTAAGTTACACACGTATAAGAAATAAAAAGAACAAAATTAATAATAGCAAATAATATTATGCACCAGAAAAAAGAATAACTATAAGAAGAAAAAGATTGCATGTAAATCATGCTAATATACGAAAATAAATGCTGCATTCGAAAGCTTCCGAATCTTGATGGCGAAGTCTGAGATGGAACCGGCCGAAACGATAGAAGATATGCAACAAATCATGTCTACGAAACGTTGCATTCGTAACATTACATGAATGTTACGTTAGTAACCTGAATGCGACGTTTTAAATTTCCTTGGTGATTTTGTGACGTTGCAGAAACGATTCCATAAAACGTTTTTAAAACTGTTATAAAGTGACATTCTGGTAATGTTACGCATTACCTTTACGTATTTAGATATCGTGCAACGTCGTGTAAACGGCATCAAGAAGTTGTTACGAAACGTTACGTTTTTGCCATAAATGGGATAACATGTAACGTTTCATTTACGTTACATGTTTAGCGGGAAGTGGCTTCGATAGATATGTTACAACAATATAGTGTTTTTTATATGTATGAAAATTGAAAATGAACAATTTCAAAACTTCGACTCCGACAACAGGCCAGCTGAAGTATTAATATATATAAGTTGCAAAACACTTACTTCAAGCACTTGTATTGTAATAGACTATTCGATGCATGTTACATGTTTACTGTGTTTTAGTAATTACTGCCTGTATCATTATGATGTTATATATATGGGGAAATCTTTTGAGGTGTACCCAAATTGCGTACTAGCATATTGCTCTTATAAAAAACAGTCTTTAATGACAATCTTCGTTCCTATATATTTATTAACACTACGCGCAAATATGCAACGTCAGTAAACAATGTTTATAATGAAATAATAGGTTTAAATAACAAATTTATTCACTGAAATCGAGGAAATTGGAAAATTTACGGTGTAACTCGCTGAAAATGGTATTTTTGTAATTGCGGGCGTAAAGTTCGTGCGTAAAGTACTTTTGATGCCTATCTTTCGCTCGTAAAGTAAACTTTTATGCACTCCCGACGACGAAATTCGTAAAATGACCGGTCGTGCGTAAAGTTATACTTTATATACAATATAAAAGTATAACTTTACGCACTCAAACAGGCATCAAAACTTTACGCACAGGATACCTAACACGTGTGTAAAGTATAACTGTTACGCACGGGTCGGGAACTTTACACATCACTCGGCGCCTCGTATGTATGGTTCCCGTCCCGTGCGTAAAAGTATACTTTACACCCTTGTTAGGTAATGTACTATTTTATCAAGTCATAACTATTTAAGCGTTCTGTTTGAAAGCTTGAACTTTTCAGACGTTCAATTGGCGGGTTTAAACGATACAAAATGATGTATGAAATAAGTGTGCCAGTTATTAAATGCGAGATACCAGACTATTCACAACTGTAACTGCATTTTCACTTAACTCACAAAAGTCGTAAGTTTTGATGCGATACTCTTTGAGCGTTCATTATTTCGGAGTTTCGGACAAAAAATTAACATTTTTAGATCTCGAGGAAACGAATGGTAGGTGGTAGAATATTGTGCCTCTTAATATACTTGCGGAATCGACCTAGGAATATGAAAAAAGTGTGCGTGACTTGTTACCAAAAAATTGATTTTTCATTAAGCACAACCAATCAGAGGCAAATAAATACATCTATTGTTGTGTGATTTTGTCCTTAGCTGTAGATGAATGTGTGAGAGAAGTGCTAACCTCTAAAAATAGTATTAGGGGTTCAAAGTGGGTAATTTTAGAGGGAAAAATATGATAATCCTTTAACGTTTTAAAGTATACATTTTTCATTACACGGAAAACATCTGAAATTTGTTACTCTGGGATTTCATCTGGGGCCGCTGATCACGAATGTGATCTGAAAATTGAGAAATTCGAAATGGCGGATCCAATATGGCGGACCAACTTCGTAAAAACCTATGAAATTTTGCGTTTAAATTATTTATCATGTTCGTATAGCATACAAAATCGCTTAGAAAATTTTCGTTGTATACGTTTTTCTCTGACACCCGATGTCTGGTATCCTGATGGAAAAATAATACGAGAAGAAAACGATACCGAAAAGTTTCCAGTAGGAATAAAAAAAATCAGAAAAGGTACGAAAATATCGGAAGTGAAACAAAAAAAATTGAAAACAAAAAAGTGATTGTACAGGCAAATCAGTCTCATTTGTTGTTGTTGTTTAATGTTTTTTTCGTTTACATTCTAATGAATTTCAATAAATTTTTAAATTTGATTTTTCTTATGTTTAGTTGCATTGAACCTTCTCCCACACACACACCCAAATCAATCTTTTTTGAAAATATCTGTCATATTGGATCCGCAATTTTGAATTTTGTAAATTCGAGGTCGGATTCGTGATCAGCGACCCCGAAAACCCTCGAGTAACAAATTTCAGCTGTTTTCCGTGCAATGAAAAATGTTGTTCTCTTCAGGAGTACTAGTTTCTAGTCTAAGTTTCTATCGGGCAGCTATTAAGAAATATGAGTCACGTGGGTTGAAATGTACTTGTATTATGCTAACAAATGATAATTGACGGTAAAAAAGAGTGTGCCACAAACTTTCAAAAATAAATTATTTCAATGAAAAGTTCACGTCTCAAAAGATTTCCCCATATACAATATATATATACATATAATTCGTCAAAGATATCTTGAAAGTGTCGAAAAGATCTATGACGGATATCTTATAGATATATATATATATATATATCTATGATGTCATATGACATCTTTTAGATATATCGAAATAGTTATTTTCGTATCAAAGGCGTAAAAGAACTTTGCGCCCGTAGGTGGTCACCGCGCCCAAAGGGCTGGCAAAGACTACCCCTGGGGGGTAGGGAGTTGAAACGTCGAAATTTGATGAAAAACAATAGGGTAATTATTTGCCGCGATGACCAAATTCAATACTTTTTCAGACAATAGTCATAAACATTTTAAACCAGTTTTTATGGCATCATCGTTGAATTTAGGAAGAAAATGCATACAACCTTTTTTGTAGAGAATTTCATCCTGTATCTTTTTTAGTTGAAACATTTTTTAATAAAATTTGTATTTTTCAAAATAAATGTAAAAAACTACAAAGAAACTTAATTGGGGCTAATTTTTGTTAGTAATGGACGGGTGGATCTGCCCCAAAATCTAATCAGATCTAAGTTATGCCAAGACGCGTATTTTAAAAAAAATGTATGTCAATACGCTTATCCGTTCGCGAGTTATCGCGAGACAAAAAAAAACTGAAACGACAAATGTCTGAAACGTCGATATTTGATGAAAAACTATATGGTAATTTTTTCGTCCAGACTTAGTGTGGGTCGAAGTAATTTTAGGTACTTCAAAATGTTCACTAAACGATAAACAACTCCATTATTTTTAATTCAACAACTGGTTTTTGGTCAAGATATAGGGTGTTCTGGCCCATAGTGCGCTGGATAATGTACCATCTAGTCATTAATCCTTCTTTAATCAGAAGTAAATTTCAGCCTCCTGATGAGGAGCCCTAGTAGGTTCGAAACGTAGAGGAAAATAATTAAAAAACAACACCTTTTTTTGTATATATTCCTTCGCAAGTAACACGCGCTTACAGGATTTTTTCCTGCATTCGGTTGTTACTTGCACTTTGAAGGTTAAAAGCCCTCCTTTTTTCATTCGAATTGTTATTTTATTTTTATTTTTTTTTATTATTCAACAGGCGGAATCGCCACTTTTACAGAATTTTTGCATTATGAGTCATTACACATTTTTGCGAGAGCTGTAGATGAACTTGAGAAGATGACGCCATCCTTCACATTTGTGTATGAAATGTAGGACTGCAGAAACCTACACCAAATACAGCAGCGGTTATGAGTCGATTTCCACGAGATAAACAATATTTTCAAAACGTAAACAAACAACGTGGCTCGTCTTAACAACAGCTAACTGCTGCTTGAAAATGAAATCGAAAAATTGTTCACCGGACGGAGATCGAACTCACGACCTACGACTTCGTAGTCCAGTGCGTTACCGCCTGAGCGACGAAGCCGATCGTACATGGCCCAGAACCACTTTTTGGGCTCTACTTTTTTCCTATTGTGAGATTATATCGTGGACTTTATTAATGAACTCCAATCATAGTTACACGCGACTAGCAAGTAATTGTTATTAATAAATTACTCCCAAAAATCATTTCTACATGGCACAGAACCACTTTTTGAGCTCCAATTTTTTCCTATTACGAGATCATATCATGGGCTTTAATAATCCACTCGAATTATAGTTGCAAGCAACTAGCAAGTAATTGTTATTAACAAATTATTCTAATTTTTCTAAATGTATGACGTCTGGGAATACGAAGAAATTACGATTCAAACAAGAAATAGAGTCACTGATAAGGAATCAGTTGCAGATAATTAAAGCGAAAATAACTGTTACGACCCGGCAAACATCTCAAAAGAATAAGATGCCTGTTGGATCGTAAAAGGACTAAGTAACTAAAGGTTACTCAGGTTCTGGCGAGCGGGGGTCGGCTGCGTGTGTCCCTGAAATTGTAAGAGGGAAAGGTCGAATAATAAAAGAAACAAGAATGGTTTAAGAGTTAAAACAAATTTATTTCGGTAATTCTGGAGGTGGAATTAATGGTATTTTTGCGATAAGGAGGAGGTATTCGTCCAGAACTCGTCGCTCGTGTTGTTGTTTGAGCTCGCGGATTTCCCGTTCCGCGCGCTCCGCCTGGACCTTGCGTCCGGCCCTTCGTCGCCGTTGTTTCACTGAAAGGAGAAACAAGCGATTAGACGAGGAATTTATAATATTGGGAAAAGGGTTAATTGGATATCCTACTTGACAAAAAACGAATAATAAGTAAAAGAAAATAATAACAAAGAAAATTGGATTATGTCGTGGGAGGCCTCTTCCCAGCAGGGCCTCCTACGAGCAAGGAATTAATATTCCAGTAGTCAGCAGGTCAATTCCCGCGACACCCAGAATTTTAATCCGGTCGCTCCTAAATAAAAAAAAATTGGTCCCTAATGTTGCCTATTTTGGCAACTCGTCTCAGGGTAACAATTGGGATTTAAATAAAAAAACAAAAATATCTCGGGTAGGTACGCTTGCTCGTCTCACATATGCAAACGTACCTGTAATCTTGGGAGCGAAAATATTGTTAAAATGAGGAGAGGACAAATAAAAAGGGGAAATCAAAATGGGTCTTACTCTTTTCCTTTGGAGAGTCCTTGGTAGCAGGCAGTAGCACACCCTGGGAAGGCCTCGTGGCGTAGATCGCCGCGATGATGGCAGCGTCTGGTCGTTTTAAGAAAAACGAGGTTGGCGCCCGTTGCTCCTTTAAAAGAAAACTTGGTTCCAGGCAGAACTAAAACTGAATAGTCAATTGGTCAGTCAGTGGTCCAAGTGATGCGCGGGTCCTTTTTTATATGGATTTTCCAGGTGGAAAGGGCAATTAACGGTGATCGAGCCACTGATATATACTATATGGATAGAGCATACGGTCGAAAAGCTGATACGATTAGAAGCCCCGATGGACAGAATTTTTTCAGGGCCGGAAATATCCGAAGGGGTTCGCGAACATAACCGAATCATTCACTACCGGCGGTGCGTATATGTAAGGTGTATCGTGTATATTAATTTAACAATCACTTCTGTTTTAAACGCTCACTTTCTCGCGCCATATCCTGCTGAATCGAGACGATTTTGTTGTAAACCGGTATTGTTAATATTGATAAATGAATCTTATGAACACTGTAGATAATATAAAATCTTGTTTCGTTGATGAAGTTCTCAGTGAAAGACAGTTTTAGATCTAAACTCTTGGCTTCGTTGGTGAAATTTTTCGCGGAACAGAATTTTAAATCTAAATTCATATATCGATGATAAAAATCCTAGCAAAAGAGAGATTTAGACTTAACATCTTGTTTCGTTGGCGGAATTCTCGACGAAAGAGTGTTTGAGATCTAAAATCTTCTTTCATTGATACATTCTTAGCGAAAGATGATTTTAGATCAAAAATAACTTCAGGCGTATAACAAAAATGTAACTGAATGTTTCAAACACCTTCTGTTTGTTACACAACGTTCTGATCAGGTGGTAAGATGTTTCATTGAAAAAAGTAAAATCTTCACTTAAAGAAATAAAATCTTCATTTAAAAGAGTAAAATCATCATTTAAAAAAGTAGAAAACAACAAGATTGTTCGAAAAACATCGATTTTCGAAATGTGTCGCTGTACAAATGACTGATCTGCACTATAAATAATTTTCTTCAATTTCTATTCACTTCAGTTCACGAAAGTTTTCAGTATCATTTGAATATCCCGCCACCGTTGCAGCTCGGAGTTCGGGCTATGGCTTAGGGCGTATTCGAGTGTACTCGGGCTCTCTCCGTCATACTGGAAAATTTTCGGTCGCGTATAATTTTTTCGCTAGGCCAAACCCATGCGTGCCCTATCCTTGTAGATCAGTGGATGGAGCGAGAGACGGAAAACTGTCGAGCGAGAGATGGAAACTTGTAGAGCGAGGGGAAGTAATTTTCCTCCAATTTGTTGCTATAAAGTGTTTTTAATAATGTTCCTTTTTACTATCAATTGTTTGTTACAGGTTAGCTAAATTGGAGATTAAACAAAAATGAATGGAAGTTGTATCGTTGTTTGGTGCGAAGTTACTAATAATTATTACAACTTCCATTCACCTTGTTCAATCTCTTACAATTGTTGTTTGCAAAAGAGAATTGTCGATGATATTTTAAAAGAGAACTCACTGTTTGTAGAATATAATTGTTATATTTGGTTGATAATAAATTGTTTGTTTTTTTTTACTTAGGCGAACCATTAGGATTATTATGATTGAGGCTGAAAGTTTAACAGGATAAGGAAAAATATGAAATAAAAAGAATATTGTTTAAAGGTCGGGAATTCATGAGTAGCAACATTCAGATCGGGTTGAGATTCGCAGGTTTTGCGTGCGAGTTTGGAGTTAAAAAATGACCGTGCAGTTATCGAGATTTCGTAAATGTTGCTATTAATGAATGCGTTTAAGAATTGTCTAAGAAAAATAAAACTGGTTAAATGATTTCCACGAATTTCGGGTGGCATCTTTTATTTGTTCCATTAAAAGTTGCGTAGGAGGATACGGACAACTTTCAGCACCGTTACATGCGTTACACCAGTAATTGTCTAAAAAGAATTTCGGTGGCATTGAAGATTACTCAGAATAGAAATCTACGCTACGTGCTTAATTTTTTGTGAGCGTTAAGAAAAGGGTCATAAAGTTAAATGTATTTCTGGGTGCACTGCATGTATCGGCTTCTAGTCTTTAATCCTATCGGTTTTCCTAAAAAGATATTCCGTTGTGGGTGGTCGCGGTGACATGACATAACGAAACGCGAGCAGCAAATCGATGTCTACAAAATGTTCCATGGAAAAATAATGATAATATTTATTACGTAGAACTAGAGACAATTATCATTCTACAACTCTGATTTATGGATCAACGAGTGTACGCTCAAGACCTTACTTCCAGATACATATGTAGATGATAGTGTAATTCATAGTTTCTTCAATATCAGCAAATCAAAAAGTATGGACAAAGAACCATTAATTTTTGATCCTCAATTTTTGGCTTCACACTACCTTGAAATGGTCACTAATTTGAAACTGACACTTAATAAAACCGACAGTACCTACCGAGACAAAATGAAAACCGGCTCTATACTGAAAACGTTCACTTTTAAATAAACGAAACTACTGGGAAATTGACACCTTTGATGTGCTCACTAATTTGAAACTAGCAATTTTTGTGAACCAAAACTCTATTGAAACTGACAGTTTCGAAACGGACACTTATAAAATTGACATTACTTTGAATAAGGAATTCTTAAAAAGCGAGGCTTTTTTAACGTGACACTTCATTTTTCAGACACTGGCTTGAAACAGACTCTACTTAGAAATCGGCACTTAGTAGTACCGATACTTCTTCAAAACTGACATTTTTTCAAAACAGGCACTACAATGAATTGGTTACTAATTAGACAAAGACTTAATAAAACTGTGAATACTTACGGACATGAAGATGAAAACCAAGACTCCATTGAAACTGACGATAACGGATCGGACACTACTTTGGAACTGACACTTTTAAAACAGATACTTTTTCAAAACCTACACTACTTTGAAAAGGTCACTAATTTGAATATGGCACTCTGCAAATTGACTTCGCTCTGAATGTGGCACATTCTGAATACACTACTTTGAAGTTGACACTGGTTTGAAACAGACACTACTAAGAAATCTGCACTTTTTAATACAGACACTTCCTTGAATCTGGCACTTTCCAAACCGACACTGCTCTGAATCTAGCACTTTTTGAATACACTACTTTGATGTGGACACTAGTTTGAAACAGACATGACTTAGAAATCGGCACTTAGTAGTACCGATACTTCTTCAAAACTGACATTTTTTCAAAACAGGCACTACAATGAATTGGTTACTGATTAGACAAAGACTTAATAAAACTGTGAATACTTACGGACATGAAGATGAAAACCAAGACTCAATGGAAACTGACGATACCGGAACGGACACTACTTTGGAACTGACACTTTAAAAACAGATACTTGTTCAAAACCTACACTACTTTGAAAAGGTCACTAATTTGAATATGGCACTCTGCAAATTGACTTCGCTCTGAATGTGGCACATTCTGAATACACTACTTTGAAGTTGACACTGGTTTGAAACAGACACTACTAAGAAATCTGCACTTTTTAATACAGATACTTCCTTGAATCTGGCACTTTCCAAACCGACACTGCTCTGAATCTAGCACTTTTTGAATACACTACTTTGATGTGGACACTAGTTTGAAACAGACATGACTTAGAAATCGGCACTTAGTAGTACCGATACTTCTTCAAAACTGACATTTTTTCAAAACAGGCACTACAATGAATTGGTTACTGATTAGACAAAGACTTAATAAAACTGTGAATACTTACGGACATGAAGATGAAAACCAAGACTCCATGGAAACTGACGATACCGGAACGGACACTACTTTGGAACTGACTCTTTTAAAACAGATACATTTTAAAACCTACACTACTTTGAAAAGGTCACTAATTTGAATATGGCACTCTGCAAATTGACTTCGCTCTGAATGTGGCACATTCTGAATACACTACTTTGAAGTTGACACTGGTTTGAAACAGACACTACTAAGAAATCTGCACTTTTTAATACAGACACTTCCTTGAATCTGGCACTTTCCAAACCGACACTGCTCTGAATCTAGCACTTTTTGAATACACTACTTTGATGTGGACACTAGTTTGAAACAGACATTACTTAGAAATCGGCACTTAATAGTACCGATACTTCTTCAAAACTGACATTTTTTCAAAACAGGCACTACAATGAATTGGTTACTAATTAGACAAAGACTTAATAAAACTGTGAATACTTACGGACATGAAGATGAAAACCAAGACTCAATGGAAACTGACGATACCGGAACGGACACTACTTTGGAACTGACACTTTTAAAACAGATACTTTTTCAAAACCTACACTACTTTGAAAAGGTCACTAATTTGAATATGGCACTCTGCAAATTGACTTCGCTCTGAATGTGGCACATTCTGAATACACTACTTTGAAGTTGACACTGGTTTGAAACAGACACTACTAAGAAATCTGCACTTTTTAATACAGATACTTCCTTGAATCTGGCACTTTCCAAACCGACACTGCTCTGAATCTAGCACTTTTTGAATACACTACTTTGATGTGGACACTAGTTTGAAACAGACATGACTTAGAAATCGGCACTTAGTAGTACCGATACTTCTTCAAAACTGACATTTTTTCAAAACAGGCACTACAATGAATTGGTTACTGATTAGACAAAGACTTAATAAAACTGTGAATACTTACGGACATGAAGATGAAAACCAAGACTCCATGGAAACTGACGATACCGGAACGGACACTACTTTGGAACTGACTCTTTTAAAACAGATACATTTTAAAACCTACACTACTTTGAAAAGGTCACTAATTTGAATATGGCACTCTGCAAATTGACTTCGCTCTGAATGTGGCACATTCTGAATACACTACTTTGAAGTTGACACTGGTTTGAAACAGACACTACTAAGAAATCTGCACTTTTTAATACAGACACTTCCTTGAATCTGGCACTTTCCAAACCGACACTGCTCTGAATCTAGCACTTTTTGAATACACTACTTTGATGTGGACACTAGTTTGAAACAGACATTACTTAGAAATCGGCACTTAATAGTACCGATACTTCTTCAAAACTGACATTTTTTCAAAACAGGCACTACAATGAATTGGTTACTAATTAGACAAAGACTTAATAAAACTGTGAATACTTACGGACATGAAGATGAAAACCAAGACTCCATTGAAACTGACGATACCGGAACGGACACGACTTTGGAACTGACACTTTTAAAACAGATACTTTTTCAAAACCTACACTACTTTGAAAAGGTCACTAATTTGAATATGGCACTTTGCAAATTGACTTCGCTCTGAATGTGGCACATTCTGAATACACTACTTTGAAGTTGACACTGGTTTGAAACAGACACTACTAAGAAATCTGCACTTTTTAATACAGATACTTCCTTGAATCTGGCACTTTCCAAACCGACACTGCTCTGAATCTAGCACTTTTTGAATACACTACTTTGATGTGGACACTAGTTTGAAACAGACATGACTTAGAAATCGGCACTTAGTAGTACCGATACTTGTTCAAAACTGACATTTTTTCAAAACAGGCACTACAATGAATTGGTTACTAATTAGACAAAGACTTAATAAAACTGTGAATACTTACGGACATGAAGATGAAAACCAAGACTCCATTGAAACTGACGATACCGGAACGGACACGACTTTGGAACTGACACTTTTAAAACAGATACTTTTTCAAAACCTACACTACTTTGAAAAGGTCACTAATTTGAATATGGCACTCTGCAAATTGACTTCGCTCTGAATGTGGCACATTCTGAATACACTACTTTGAAGTTGACACTGGTTTGAAACAGACACTACTAAGAAATCTGCACTTTTTAATACAGATACTTCCTTGAATCTGGCACTTTCCAAACCGACACTGCTCTGAATCTAGCACTTTTTGAATACACTACTTTGATGTGGACACTAGTTTGAAACAGACATGACTTAGAAATCGGCACTTAGTAGTACCGATACTTGTTCAAAACTGACATTTTTTCAAAACAGGCACTACAATGAATTGGTTACTAATTAGACAAAGACTTAATAAAACTGTGAATACTTACGGACATGAAGATGAAAACCAAGACTCCATTGAAACTGACGATACCGGAACGGACACTACTTTGGAACTGACACTTTTAAAACAGATACTTTTTCAAAACCTACACTACTTTGAAAAGGTCACTAATTTGAATATGGCACTCTGCAAATTGACTTCGCTCTGAATGTGGCACATTCTGAATACACTACTTTGAAGTTGACACTGGTTTGAAACAGACACTACTAAGAAATCTGCACTTTTTAATACAGACACTTCCTTGAATCTGGCACTTTCCAAACCGACACTGCTCTGAATCTAGCACTTTTTGAATACACTACTTTGATGTGGTCACTAGTTTGAAACAGACATGACTTAGAAATCGGCACTTAGTAGTACCGATACTTCTTCAAAACTGACATTTTTTCAAAACAGGCACTACAATGAATTGGTTACTGATTAGACAAAGACTTAATAAAACTGTGAATACTTACGGACATGAAGATGAAAACCAAGACTCCATGGAAACTGACGATACCGGAACGGACACTACTTTGGAACTGACACTTTAAAAACAGATACTTTTTCAAAACCTACACTACTTTGAAAAGGTCACTAATTTGAATATGGCACTCTGCAAATTGACTTCGCTCTGAATGTGGCACATTCTGAATACACTACTTTGAAGTTGACACTGGTTTGAAACAGACACTACTAAGAATTCTGCACTTTTTAATACAGATACTTCCTTGAATCTGGCACTTTCCAAACCGACACTGCTCTGAATCTAGCACTTTTTGAATACACTACTTTGATGTGGACACTAGTTTGAAACAGACATGACTTAGAAATCGGCACTTAGTAGTACCGATACTTCTTCAAAACTGACATTTTTTCAAAACAGGCACTACAATGAATTGGTTACTGATTAGACAAAGACTTAATAAAACTGTGAATACTTACGGACATGAAGATGAAAACCAAGACTCCATGGAAACTGACGATACCGGAACGGACACTACTTTGGAACTGACACTTTTAAAACAGATACATTTTAAAACCTACACTACTTTGAAAAGGTCACTAATTTGAATATGGCACTCTGCAAATTGACTTCGCTCTGAATGTGGCACATTCTGAATACACTACTTTGAAGTTGACACTGGTTTGAAACAGACACTACTAAGAAATCTGCACTTTTTAATACAGACACTTCCTTGAATCTGGCACTTTCCAAACCGACACTGCTCTGAATCTAGCACTTTTTGAATACACTACTTTGATGTGGTCACTAGTTTGAAACAGACATGACTTAGAAATCGGCACTTAGTAGTTCCGATACTTCTTCAAAACTGACATTTTTTCAAAACAGGCACTACAATGAATTGGTTACTGATTAGACAAAGACTTAATAAAACTGTGAATACTTACGGACATGATGATGAAAACCAAGACTCCATGGAAACTGACGATACCGGAACGGACACTACTTTGGAACTGACACTTTTAAAACAGATACTTTTTCAAAACCTACACTACTTTGAAAAGGTCACTAATTTGAATATGGCACTCTGCAAATTGACTTCGCTCTGAATGTGGCACATTCTGAATACACTACTTTGAAGTTGACACTGGTTTGAAACAGACACTACTAAGAAATCTGCACTTTTTAATACAGACACTTCCTTGAATCTGGCACTTTCCAAACCGACACTGCTCTGAATCTAGCACTTTTTGAATACACTACTTTGATGTGGACACTAGTTTGAAACAGACATTACTTAGAAATCGGCACTTAGTAGTACCGATACTTCTTCAAAACTGACATTTTTTCAAAACAGGCACTACAATGAATTGGTTACTAATTAGACAAAGACTTAATAAAACTGTGAATACTTACGGACATGAAGATGAAAACCAAGACTCCATGGAAACTGACGATACCGGAACGGACACTACTTTGGAACTGACACTTTTAAAACAGATACTTTTTCAAAACCTACACTACTTTGAAAAGGTCACTAATTTGAATATGGCACTCTGCAAATTGACTTCGCTCTGAATGTGGCACATTCTGAATACACTACTTTGAAGTTGACACTGGTTTGAAACAGACACTACTAAGAAATCTGCACTTTTTAATACAGATACTTCCTTGAATCTGGCACTTTCCAAACCGACACTGCTCTGAATCTAGCACTTTTTGAATACACTACTTTGATGTGGACACTAGTTTGAAACAGACATGACTTAGAAATCGGCACTTAGTAGTACCGATACTTCTTCAAAACTGACATTTTTTCAAAACAGGCACTACAATGAATTGGTTACTGATTAGACAAAGACTTAATAAAACTGTGAATACTTACGGACATGAAGATGAAAACCAAGACTCCATGGAAACTGACGATACCGGAACGGACACTACTTTGGAACTGACACTTTTAAAACAGATACTTTTTCAAAACCTACACTACTTTGAAAAGGTCACTAATTTGAATATGGCACTCTGCAAATTGACTTCGCTCTGAATGTGGCACATTCTGAATACACTACTTTGAAGTTGACACTGGTTTGAAACAGACACTACTAAGAAATCTGCACTTTTTAATACAGACACTTCCTTGAATCTGGCACTTTCCAAACCGACACTGCTCTGAATCTAGCACTTTTTGAATACACTACTTTGATGTGGTCACTAGTTTGAAACAGACATGACTTAGAAATCGGCACTTAGTAGTTCCGATACTTCTTCAAAACTGACATTTTTTCAAAACAGGCACTACAATGAATTGGTTACTGATTAGACAAAGACTTAATAAAACTGTGAATACTTACGGACATGATGATGAAAACCAAGACTCCATGGAAACTGACGATACCGGAACGGACACTACTTTGGAACTGACACTTTTAAAACAGATACTTTTTCAAAACCTACACTACTTTGAAAAGGTCACTAATTTGAATATGGCACTCTGCAAATTGACTTCGCTCTGAATGTGGCACATTCTGAATACACTACTTTGAAGTTGACACTGGTTTGAAACAGACACTACTAAGAAATCTGCACTTTTTAATACAGATACTTCCTTGAATCTGGCACTTTCCAAACCGACACTGCTCTGAATCTAGCACTTTTTGAATACACTACTTTGATGTGGACACTAGTTTGAAACAGACATGACTTAGAAATCGGCACTTAGTAGTACCGATACTTCTTCAAAACTGACATTTTTTCAAAACAGGCACTACAATGAATTGGTTACTGATTAGACAAAGACTTAATAAAACTGTGAATACTTACGGACATGAAGATGAAAACCAAGACTCCATGGAAACTGACGATACCGGAACGGACACTACTTTGGAACTGACACTTTTAAAACAGATACTTTTTCAAAACCTACACTACTTTGAAAAGGTCACTAATTTGAATATGGCACTCTGCAAATTGACTTCGCTCTGAATGTGGCACATTCTGAATACACTACTTTGAAGTTGACACTGGTTTGAAACAGACACTACTAAGAAATCTGCACTTTTTAATACAGACACTTCCTTGAATCTGGCACTTTCCAAACCGACACTGCTCTGAATCTAGCACTTTTTGAATACACTACTTTGATGTGGTCACTAGTTTGAAACAGACATGACTTAGAAATCGGCACTTAGTAGTTCCGATACTTCTTCAAAACTGACATTTTTTCAAAACAGGCACTACAATGAATTGGTTACTGATTAGACAAAGACTTAATAAAACTGTGAATACTTACGGACATGAAGATGAAAACCAAGACTCCATGGAAACTGACGATACCGGAACGGACACTACTTTGGAACTGACACTTTTAAAACAGATACTTTTTCAAAACCTACACTACTTTGAAAAGGTCACTAATTTGAATATGGCACTCTGCAAATTGACTTCGCTCTGAATGTGGCACATTCTGAATACACTACTTTGAAGTTGACACTGGTTTGAAACAGACACTACTAAGAAATCTGCACTTTTTAATACAGACACTTCCTTGAATCTGGCACTTTCCAAACCGACACTGCTCTGAATCTAGCACTTTTTGAATACACTACTTTGATGTGGTCACTAGTTTGAAACAGACATGACTTAGAAATCGGCACTTAGTAGTTCCGATACTTCTTCAAAACTGACATTTTTTCAAAACAGGCACTACAATGAATTGGTTACTGATTAGACAAAGACTTAATAAAACTGTGAATACTTACGGACATGATGATGAAAACCAAGACTCCATGGAAACTGACGATACCGGAACGGACACTACTTTGGAACTGACACTTTTAAAACAGATACTTTTTCAAAACCTACACTACTTTGAAAAGGTCACTAATTTGAATATGGCACTCTGCAAATTGACTTCGCTCTGAATGTGGCACATTCTGAATACACTACTTTGAAGTTGACACTGGTTTGAAACAGACACTACTAAGAAATCTGCACTTTTTAATACAGACACTTCCTTGAATCTGGCACTTTCCAAACCGACACTGCTCTGAATCTAGCACTTTTTGAATACACTACTTTGATGTGGTCACTAGTTTGAAACAGACATGACTTAGAAATCGGCACTTAGTAGTTCCGATACTTCTTCAAAACTGACATTTTTTCAAAACAGGCACTACAATGAATTGGTTACTGATTAGACAAAGACTTAATAAAACTGTGAATACTTACGGACATGATGATGAAAACCAAGACTCCATGGAAACTGACGATACCGGAACGGACACTACTTTGGAACTGACACTTTTAAAACAGATACTTTTTCAAAACCTACACTACTTTGAAAAGGTCACTAATTTGAATATGGCACTCTGCAAATTGACTTCGCTCTGAATGTGGCACATTCTGAATACACTACTTTGAAGTTGACACTGGTTTGAAACAGACACTACTAAGAAATCTGCACTTTTTAATACAGATACTTCCTTGAATCTGGCACTTTCCAAACCGACACTGCTCTGAATCTAGCACTTTTTGAATACACTACTTTGATGTGGACACTAGTTTGAAACAGACATGACTTAGAAATCGGCACTTAGTAGTACCGATACTTCTTCAAAACTGACATTTTTTCAAAACAGGCACTACAATGAATTGGTTACTGATTAGACAAAGACTTAATAAAACTGTGAATACTTACGGACATGAAGATGAAAACCAAGACTCCATGGAAACTGACGATACCGGAACGGACACTACTTTGGAACTGACACTTTTAAAACAGATACTTTTTCAAAACCTACACTACTTTGAAAAGGTCACTAATTTGAATATGGCACTCTGCAAATTGACTTCGCTCTGAATGTGGCACATTCTGAATACACTACTTTGAAGTTGACACTGGTTTGAAACAGACACTACTAAGAAATCTGCACTTTTTAATACAGATACTTCCTTGAATCTGGCACTTTCCAAACCGACACTGCTCTGAATCTAGCACTTTTTGAATACACTACTTTGATGTGGACACTAGTTTGAAACAGACATGACTTAGAAATCGGCACTTAGTAGTACCGATACTTGTTCAAAACTGACATTTTTTCAAAACAGGCACTACAATGAATTGGTTACTAATTAGACAAAGACTTAATAAAACTGTGAATACTTACGGACATGAAGATGAAAACCAAGACTCCATTGAAACTGACGATACCGGAACGGACACTACTTTGGAACTGACACTTTTAAAACAGATACTTTTTCAAAACCTACACTACTTTGAAAAGGTCACTAATTTGAATATGGCACTCTGCAAATTGACTTCGCTCTGAATGTGGCACATTCTGAATACACTACTTTGAAGTTGACACTGGTTTGAAACAGACACTACTAAGAAATCTGCACTTTTTAATACAGATACTTCCTTGAATCTGGCACTTTCCAAACCGACACTGCTCTGAATCTAGCACTTTTTGAATACACTACTTTGATGTGGACACTAGTTTGAAACAGACATGACTTAGAAATCGGCACTTAGTAGTACCGATACTTCTTCAAAACTGACATTTTTTCAAAACAGGCACTACAATGAATTGGTTACTGATTAGACAAAGACTTAATAAAACTGTGAATACTTACGGACATGAAGATGAAAACCAAGACTCCATGGAAACTGACGATACCGGAACGGACACTACTTTGGAACTGACACTTTTAAAACAGATACTTTTTCAAAACCTACACTACTTTGAAAAGGTCACTAATTTGAATATGGCACTCTGCAAATTGACTTCGCTCTGAATGTGGCACATTCTGAATACACTACTTTGAAGTTGACACTGGTTTGAAACAGACACTACTAAGAAATCTGCACTTTTTAATACAGACACTTCCTTGAATCTGGCACTTTCCAAACCGACACTGCTCTGAATCTAGCACTTTTTGAATACACTACTTTGATGTGGTCACTAGTTTGAAACAGACATGACTTAGAAATCGGCACTTAGTAGTTCCGATACTTCTTCAAAACTGACATTTTTTCAAAACAGGCACTACAATGAATTGGTTACTGATTAGACAAAGACTTAATAAAACTGTGAATACTTACGGACATGATGATGAAAACCAAGACTCCATGGAAACTGACGATACCGGAACGGACACTACTTTGGAACTGACACTTTTAAAACAGATACTTTTTCAAAACCTACACTACTTTGAAAAGGTCACTAATTTGAATATGGCACTCTGCAAATTGACTTCGCTCTGAATGTGGCACATTCTGAATACACTACTTTGAAGTTGACACTGGTTTGAAACAGACACTACTAAGAAATCTGCACTTTTTAATACAGATACTTCCTTGAATCTGGCACTTTCCAAACCGACACTGCTCTGAATCTAGCACTTTTTGAATACACTACTTTGATGTGGACACTAGTTTGAAACAGACATGACTTAGAAATCGGCACTTAGTAGTACCGATACTTCTTCAAAACTGACATTTTTTCAAAACAGGCACTACAATGAATTGGTTACTGATTAGACAAAGACTTAATAAAACTGTGAATACTTACGGACATGAAGATGAAAACCAAGACTCCATGGAAACTGACGATACCGGAACGGACACTACTTTGGAACTGACACTTTTAAAACAGATACTTTTTTAAAACCTACACTACTTTGAAAAGGTCACTAATTTGAATATGGCACTCTGCAAATTGTCTTCGCTCTGAATGTGGCACATTCTGAATACACTACTTTGAAGTTGACACTGGTTTGAAACAGACACTACTAAGAAATCTGCACTTTTTAAAACAGACACTTCCTTGAATCTGGCACATTCCAAACCGACACTGCTCTGAATCTAGCACTTTTTGAATACACTACTTTGATGTGGACACTAGTTTGAAACAGACATTACTTAGAAATCGGCACTTAGTAGTACCGATACTTCTTCAAAACTGACATTTTTTCAAAACAGGCACTACAATGAATTGGTTACTAATTAGACAAAGACTTAATAAAACTGTGAATACTTACGGACATGAAGATGAAAACCAAGACTCCATGGAAACTGACGATACCGGAACGGACACTACTTTGGAACTGACACTTTTAAAACAGATACTTTTTCAAAACCTACACTACTTTGAAAAGGTCACTAATTTGAATATGGCACTCTGCAAATTGACTTCGCTCTGAATGTGGCACATTCTGAATACACTACTTTGAAGTTGACACTGGTTTGAAACAGACACTACTAAGAAATCTGCACTTTTTAATACAGATACTTCCTTGAATCTGGCACTTTCCAAACCGACACTGCTCTGAATCTAGCACTTTTTGAATACACTACTTTGATGTGGACACTAGTTTGAAACAGACATGACTTAGAAATCGGCACTTAGTAGTACCGATACTTCTTCAAAACTGACATTTTTTCAAAACAGGCACTACAATGAATTGGTTACTGATTAGACAAAGACTTAATAAAACTGTGAATACTTACGGACATGAAGATGAAAACCAAGACTCCATGGAAACTGACGATACCGGAACGGACACTACTTTGGAACTGACTCTTTTAAAACAGATACATTTTAAAACCTACACTACTTTGAAAAGGTCACTAATTTGAATATGGCACTCTGCAAATTGACTTCGCTCTGAATGTGGCACATTCTGAATACACTACTTTGAAGTTGACACTGGTTTGAAACAGACACTACTAAGAAATCTGCACTTTTTAATACAGACACTTCCTTGAATCTGGCACTTTCCAAACCGACACTGCTCTGAATCTAGCACTTTTTGAATACACTACTTTGATGTGGTCACTAGTTTGAAACAGACATGACTTAGAAATCGGCACTTAGTAGTTCCGATACTTCTTCAAAACTGACATTTTTTCAAAACAGGCACTACAATGAATTGGTTACTGATTAGACAAAGACTTAATAAAACTGTGAATACTTACGGACATGATGATGAAAACCAAGACTCCATGGAAACTGACGATACCGGAACGGACACTACTTTGGAACTGACACTTTTAAAACAGATACTTTTTCAAAACCTACACTACTTTGAAAAGGTCACTAATTTGAATATGGCACTCTGCAAATTGACTTCGCTCTGAATGTGGCACATTCTGAATACACTACTTTGAAGTTGACACTGGTTTGAAACAGACACTACTAAGAAATCTGCACTTTTTAATACAGATACTTCCTTGAATCTGGCACTTTCCAAACCGACACTGCTCTGAATCTAGCACTTTTTGAATACACTACTTTGATGTGGACACTAGTTTGAAACAGACATGACTTAGAAATCGGCACTTAGTAGTACCGATACTTCTTCAAAACTGACATTTTTTCAAAACAGGCACTACAATGAATTGGTTACTGATTAGACAAAGACTTAATAAAACTGTGAATACTTACGGACATGAAGATGAAAACCAAGACTCCATGGAAACTGACGATACCGGAACGGACACTACTTTGGAACTGACACTTTTAAAACAGATACTTTTTCAAAACCTACACTACTTTGAAAAGGTCACTAATTTGAATATGGCACTCTGCAAATTGACTTCGCTCTGAATGTGGCACATTCTGAATACACTACTTTGAAGTTGACACTGGTTTGAAACAGACACTACTAAGAAATCTGCACTTTTTAATACAGATACTTCCTTGAATCTGGCACTTTCCAAACCGACACTGCTCTGAATCTAGCACTTTTTGAATACACTACTTTGATGTGGACACTAGTTTGAAACAGACATGACTTAGAAATCGGCACTTAGTAGTACCGATACTTCTTCAAAACTGACATTTTTTCAAAACAGGCACTACAATGAATTGGTTACTGATTAGACAAAGACTTAATAAAACTGTGAATACTTACGGACATGAAGATGAAAACCAAGACTCCATGGAAACTGACGATACCGGAACGGACACTACTTTGGAACTGACACTTTTAAAACAGATACTTTTTCAAAACCTACACTACTTTGAAAAGGTCACTAATTTGAATATGGCACTCTGCAAATTGACTTCGCTCTGAATGTGGCACATTCTGAATACACTACTTTGAAGTTGACACTGGTTTGAAACAGACACTACTAAGAAATCTGCACTTTTTAATACAGACACTTCCTTGAATCTGGCACTTTCCAAACCGACACTGCTCTGAATCTAGCACTTTTTGAATACACTACTTTGATGTGGTCACTAGTTTGAAACAGACATGACTTAGAAATCGGCACTTAGTAGTTCCGATACTTCTTCAAAACTGACATTTTTTCAAAACAGGCACTACAATGAATTGGTTACTGATTAGACAAAGACTTAATAAAACTGTGAATACTTACGGACATGATGATGAAAACCAAGACTCCATGGAAACTGACGATACCGGAACGGACACTACTTTGGAACTGACACTTTTAAAACAGATACTTTTTCAAAACCTACACTACTTTGAAAAGGTCACTAATTTGAATATGGCACTCTGCAAATTGACTTCGCTCTGAATGTGGCACATTCTGAATACACTACTTTGAAGTTGACACTGGTTTGAAACAGACACTACTAAGAAATCTGCACTTTTTAATACAGATACTTCCTTGAATCTGGCACTTTCCAAACCGACACTGCTCTGAATCTAGCACTTTTTGAATACACTACTTTGATGTGGACACTAGTTTGAAACAGACATGACTTAGAAATCGGCACTTAGTAGTACCGATACTTCTTCAAAACTGACATTTTTTCAAAACAGGCACTACAATGAATTGGTTACTGATTAGACAAAGACTTAATAAAACTGTGAATACTTACGGACATGAAGATGAAAACCAAGACTCCATGGAAACTGACGATACCGGAACGGACACTACTTTGGAACTGACACTTTTAAAACAGATACTTTTTCAAAACCTACACTACTTTGAAAAGGTCACTAATTTGAATATGGCACTCTGCAAATTGACTTCGCTCTGAATGTGGCACATTCTGAATACACTACTTTGAAGTTGACACTGGTTTGAAACAGACACTACTAAGAAATCTGCACTTTTTAATACAGACACTTCCTTGAATCTGGCACTTTCCAAACCGACACTGCTCTGAATCTAGCACTTTTTGAATACACTACTTTGATGTGGTCACTAGTTTGAAACAGACATGACTTAGAAATCGGCACTTAGTAGTTCCGATACTTCTTCAAAACTGACATTTTTTCAAAACAGGCACTACAATGAATTGGTTACTGATTAGACAAAGACTTAATAAAACTGTGAATACTTACGGACATGATGATGAAAACCAAGACTCCATGGAAACTGACGATACCGGAACGGACACTACTTTGGAACTGACACTTTTAAAACAGATACTTTTTTAAAACCTACACTACTTTGAAAAGGTCACTAATTTGAATATGGCACTCTGCAAATTGACTTCGCTCTGAATGTGGCACATTCTGAATACACTACTTTGAAGTTGACACTGGTTTGAAACAGACACTACTAAGAAATCTGCACTTTTTAATACAGATACTTCCTTGAATCTGGCACTTTCCAAACCGACACTGCTCTGAATCTAGCACTTTTTGAATACACTACTTTGATGTGGTCACTAGTTTGAAACAGACATGACTTAGAAATCGGCACTTAGTAGTTCCGATACTTCTTCAAAACTGACATTTTTTCAAAACAGGCACTACAATGAATTGGTTACTGATTAGACAAAGACTTAATAAAACTGTGAATACTTACGGACATGATGATGAAAACCAAGACTCCATGGAAACTGACGATACCGGAACGGACACTACTTTGGAACTGACACTTTTAAAACAGATACTTTTTTAAAACCTACACTACTTTGAAAAGGTCACTAATTTGAATATGGCACTCTGCAAATTGACTTCGCTCTGAATGTGGCACATTCTGAATACACTACTTTGAAGTTGACACTGGTTTGAAACAGACACTACTAAGAAATCTGCACTTTTTAATACAGACACTTCCTTGAATCTGGCACTTTCCAAACCGACACTGCTCTGAATCTAGCACTTTTTGAATACACTACTTTGATGTGGACACTAGTATGAAACAGACATTACTTAGAAATCGGCACTTGGTAGTACCGATACTTCTTCAAAACTGACATTTTTTCAAAACAGGCACTACAATGAATTGGTTACTAATTAGACAAAGACTTAATAAAACTGTGAATACTTACGGACATGAAGATGAAAACCAAGACTCCATGGAAACTGACGATACCGGAACGGACACTACTTTGGAACTGACACTTTAAAAACAGATACTTTTTCAAAACCTACACTACTTTGAAAAGGTCACTAATTTGAATATGGCACTTTGCAAATTGACTTCGCTCTGAATGTGGCACATTCTGAATACACTACTTTGAAGTTGACACTGGTTTGAAACAGACACTACTAAGAAATCTGCACTTTTTAATACAGATACTTCCTTGAATCTGGCACTTTCCAAACCGACACTGCTCTGAATCTAGCACTTTTTGAATACACTACTTTGATGTGGACACTAGTTTGAAACAGACATGACTTAGAAATCGGCACTTAGTAGTACCGATACTTCTTCAAAACTGACATTTTTTCAAAACAGGCACTACAATGAATTGGTTACTGATTAGACAAAGACTTAATAAAACTGTGAATACTTACGGACATGAAGATGAAAACCAAGACTCCATGGAAACTGACGATACCGGAACGGACACTACTTTGGAACTGACACTTTTAAAACAGATACTTTTTCAAAACCTACACTACTTTGAAAAGGTCACTAATTTGAATATGGCACTCTGCAAATTGACTTCGCTCTGAATGTGGCACATTCTGAATACACTACTTTGAAGTTGACACTGGTTTGAAACAGACACTACTAAGAAATCTGCACTTTTTAATACAGATACTTCCTTGAATCTGGCACTTTCCAAACCGACACTGCTCTGAATCTAGCACTTTTTGAATACACTACTTTGATGTGGACACTAGTTTGAAACAGACATGACTTAGAAATCGGCACTTAGTAGTACCGATACTTCTTCAAAACTGACATTTTTTCAAAACAGGCACTACAATGAATTGGTTACTGATTAGACAAAGACTTAATAAAACTGTGAATACTTACGGACATGAAGATGAAAACCAAGACTCCATGGAAACTGACGATACCGGAACGGACACTACTTTGGAACTGACACTTTTAAAACAGATACTTTTTCAAAACCTACACTACTTTGAAAAGGTCACTAATTTGAATATGGCACTTTGCAAATTGACTTCGCTCTGAATGTGGCACATTCTGAATACACTACTTTGAAGTTGACACTGGTTTGAAACAGACACTACTAAGAAATCTGCACTTTTTAATACAGATACTTCCTTGAATCTGGCACTTTCCAAACCGACACTGCTCTGAATCTAGCACTTTTTGAATACACTACTTTGATGTGGACACTAGTTTGAAACAGACATGACTTAGAAATCGGCACTTAGTAGTACCGATACTTCTTCAAAACTGACATTTTTTCAAAACAGGCACTACAATGAATTGGTTACTGATTAGACAAAGACTTAATAAAACTGTGAATACTTACGGACATGAAGATGAAAACCAAGACTCCATGGAAACTGACGATACCGGAACGGACACTACTTTGGAACTGACACTTTTAAAACAGATACTTTTTCAAAACCTACACTACTTTGAAAAGGTCACTAATTTGAATATGGCACTCTGCAAATTGACTTCGCTCTGAATGTGGCACATTCTGAATACACTACTTTGAAGTTGACACTGGTTTGAAACAGACACTACTAAGAAATCTGCACTTTTTAATACAGATACTTCCTTGAATCTGGCACTTTCCAAACCGACACTGCTCTGAATCTAGCACTTTTTGAATACACTACTTTGATGTGGACACTAGTTTGAAACAGACATGACTTAGAAATCGGCACTTAGTAGTACCGATACTTCTTCAAAACTGACATTTTTTCAAAACAGGCACTACAATGAATTGGTTACTGATTAGACAAAGACTTAATAAAACTGTGAATACTTACGGACATGAAGATGAAAACCAAGACTCCATGGAAACTGACGATACCGGAACGGACACTACTTTGGAACTGACACTTTTAAAACAGATACTTTTTCAAAACCTACACTACTTTGAAAAGGTCACTAATTTGAATATGGCACTCTGCAAATTGACTTCGCTCTGAATGTGGCACATTCTGAATACACTACTTTGAAGTTGACACTGGTTTGAAACAGACACTACTAAGAAATCTGCACTTTTTAATACAGATACTTCCTTGAATCTGGCACTTTCCAAACCGACACTGCTCTGAATCTAGCACTTTTTGAATACACTACTTTGATGTGGACACTAGTTTGAAACAGACATGACTTAGAAATCGGCACTTAGTAGTACCGATACTTCTTCAAAACTGACATTTTTTCAAAACAGGCACTACAATGAATTGGTTACTGATTAGACAAAGACTTAATAAAACTGTGAATACTTACGGACATGAAGATGAAAACCAAGACTCCATGGAAACTGACGATACCGGAACGGACACTACTTTGGAACTGACACTTTTAAAACAGATACTTTTTCAAAACCTACACTACTTTGAAAAGGTCACTAATTTGAATATGGCACTCTGCAAATTGACTTCGCTCTGAATGTGGCACATTCTGAATACACTACTTTGAAGTTGACACTGGTTTGAAACAGACACTACTAAGAAATCTGCACTTTTTAATACAGATACTTCCTTGAATCTGGCACTTTCCAAACCGACACTGCTCTGAATCTAGCACTTTTTGAATACACTACTTTGATGTGGACACTAGTTTGAAACAGACATTACTTAGAAATCGGCACTTGGTAGTACCGATACTTCTTCAAAACTGACATTTTTTCAAAACAGGCACTACAATGAATTGGTTACTGATTAGACAAAGACTTAATAAAACTGTGAATACTTACGGACATGAAGATGAAAACCAAGACTCCATGGAAACTGACGATACCGGAACGGACACTACTTTGGAACTGACACTTTTAAAACAGATACTTTTTCAAAACCTACACTACTTTGAAAAGGTCACTAATTTGAATATGGCACTCTGCAAATTGACTTCGCTCTGAATGTGGCACATTCTGAATACACTACTTTGAAGTTGACACTGGTTTGAAACAGACACTACTAAGAAATCTGCACTTTTTAATACAGACACTTCCTTGAATCTGGCACTTTCCAAACCGACACTGCTCTGAATCTAGCACTTTTTGAATACACTACTTTGATGTGGTCACTAGTTTGAAACAGACATTACTTAGAAATCGGCACTTAGTAGTTCCGATACTTCTTCAAAACTGACATTTTTTCAAAACAGGCACTACAATGAATTGGTTACTGATTAGACAAAGACTTAATAAAACTGTGAATACTTACGGACATGAAGATGAAAACCAAGACTCCATGGAAACTGACGATACCGGAACGGACACTACTTTGGAACTGACACTTTTAAAACAGATACTTTTTCAAAACCTACACTACTTTGAAAAGGTCACTAATTTGAATATGGCACTCTGCAAATTGACTTCGCTCTGAATGTGGCACATTCTGAATACACTACTTTGAAGTTGACACTGGTTTGAAACAGACACTACTAAGAAATCTGCACTTTTTAATACAGACACTTCCTTGAATCTGGCACTTTCCAAACCGACACTGCTCTGAATCTAGCACTTTTTGAATACACTACTTTGATGTGGTCACTAGTTTGAAACAGACATGACTTAGAAATCGGCACTTAGTAGTTCCGATACTTCTTCAAAACTGACATTTTTTCAAAACAGGCACTACAATGAATTGGTTACTGATTAGACAAAGACTTAATAAAACTGTGAATACTTACGGACATGATGATGAAAACCAAGACTCCATGGAAACTGACGATACCGGAACGGACACTACTTTGGAACTGACACTTTTAAAACAGATACTTTTTCAAAACCTACACTACTTTGAAAAGGTCACTAATTTGAATATGGCACTCTGCAAATTGACTTCGCTCTGAATGTGGCACATTCTGAATACACTACTTTGAAGTTGACACTGGTTTGAAACAGACACTACTAAGAAATCTGCACTTTTTAATACAGATACATCCTTGAATCTGGCACTTTCCAAACCGACACTGCTCTGAATCTAGAACTTTTTGAATACACTACTTTGATGTGGACACTAGTTTGAAACAGACATTACTTAGAAATCGGCACTTGGTAGTACCGATACTTCTTCAAAACTGACATTTTTTCAAAACAGGCACTACAATGAATTGGTTACTGATTAGACAAAGACTTAATAAAACTGTGAATACTTACGGACATGAAGATGAAAACCAAGACTCCATGGAAACTGACGATACCGGAACGGACACTACTTTGGAACTGACACTTTTAAAACAGATACTTTTTCAAAACCTACACTACTTTGAAAAGGTCACTAATTTGAATATGGCACTTTGCAAATTGACTTCGCTCTGAATGTGGCACATTCTGAATACACTACTTTGAAGTTGACACTGGTTTGAAACAGACACTACTAAGAAATCTGCACTTTTTAATACAGATACTTCCTTGAATCTGGCACTTTCCAAACCGACACTGCTCTGAATCTAGCACTTTTTGAATACACTACTTTGATGTGGACACTAGTTTGAAACAGACATTACTTAGAAATCGGCACTTAGTAGTACCGATACTTCTTCAAAACTGACATTTTTTCAAAACAGGCACTACAATGAATTGGTTACTGATTAGACAAAGACTTAATAAAACTGTGAATACTTACGGACATGAAGATGAAAACCAAGACTCCATGGAAACTGACGATACCGGAACGGACACTACTTTGGAACTGACACTTTTAAAACAGATACTTTTTCAAAACCTACACTACTTTGAAAAGGTCACTAATTTGAATATGGCACTCTGCAAATTGACTTCGCTCTGAATGTGGCACATTCTGAATACACTACTTTGAAGTTGACACTGGTTTGAAACAGACACTACTAAGAAATCTGCACTTTTTAATACAGACACTTCCTTGAATCTGGCACTTTCCAAACCGACACTGCTCTGAATCTAGCACTTTTTGAATACACTACTTTGATGTGGTCACTAGTTTGAAACAGACATGACTTAGAAATCGGCACTTAGTAGTTCCGATACTTCTTCAAAACTGACATTTTTTCAAAACAGGCACTACAATGAATTGGTTACTGATTAGACAAAGACTTAATAAAACTGTGAATACTTACGGACATGAAGATGAAAACCAAGACTCCATGGAAACTGACGATACCGGAACGGACACTACTTTGGAACTGACACTTTTAAAACAGATACTTTTTTAAAACCTACACTACTTTGAAAAGGTCACTAATTTGAATATGGCACTCTGCAAATTGACTTCGCTCTGAATGTGGCACATTCTGAATACACTACTTTGAAGTTGACACTGGTTTGAAACAGACACTACTAAGAAATCTGCACTTTTTAATACAGATACTTCCTTGAATCTGGCACTTTCCAAACCGACACTGCTCTGAATCTAGCACTTTTTGAATACACTACTTTGATGTGGACACTAGTTTGAAACAGACATTACTTAGAAATCGGCACTTGGTAGTACCGATACTTCTTCAAAACTGACATTTTTTCAAAACAGGCACTACAATGAATTGGTTACTGATTAGACAAAGACTTAATAAAACTGTGAATACTTACGGACATGAAGATGAAAACCAAGACTCCATGGAAACTGACGATACCGGAACGGACACTACTTTGGAACTGACACTTTTAAAACAGATACTTTTTCAAAACCTACACTACTTTGAAAAGGTCACTAATTTGAATATGGCACTTTGCAAATTGACTTCGCTCTGAATGTGGCACATTCTGAATACACTACTTTGAAGTTGACACTGGTTTGAAACAGACACTACTAAGAAATCTGCACTTTTTAATACAGATACTTCCTTGAATCTGGCACTTTCCAAACCGACACTGCTCTGAATCTAGCACTTTTTGAATACACTACTTTGATGTGGACACTAGTTTGAAACAGACATTACTTAGAAATCGGCACTTGGTAGTACCGATACTTCTTCAAAACTGACATTTTTTCAAAACAGGCACTACAATGAATTGGTTACTGATTAGACAAAGACTTAATAAAACTGTGAATACTTACGGACATGAAGATGAAAACCAAGACTCCATGGAAACTGACGATACCGGAACGGACACTACTTTGGAACTGACACTTTTAAAACAGATACTTTTTTAAAACCTACACTACTTTGAAAAGGTCACTAATTTGAATATGGCACTCTGCAAATTGACTTCGCTCTGAATGTGGCACATTCTGAATACACTACTTTGAAGTTGACACTGGTTTGAAACAGACACTACTAAGAAATCTGCACTTTTTAATACAGATACTTCCTTGAATCTGGCACTTTCCAAACCGACACTGCTCTGAATCTAGCACTTTTTGAATACACTACTTTGATGTGGACACTAGTTTGAAACAGACATTACTTAGAAATCGGCACTTGGTAGTACCGATACTTCTTCAAAACTGACATTTTTTCAAAACAGGCACTACAATGAATTGGTTACTGATTAGACAAAGACTTAATAAAACTGTGAATACTTACGGACATGAAGATGAAAACCAAGACTCCATGGAAACTGACGATACCGGAACGGACACTACTTTGGAACTGACACTTTTAAAACAGATACTTTTTTAAAACCTACACTACTTTGAAAAGGTCACTAATTTGAATATGGCACTCTGCAAATTGACTTCGCTCTGAATGTGGCACATTCTGAATACACTACTTTGAAGTTGACACTGGTTTGAAACAGACACTACTAAGAAATCTGCACTTTTTAATACAGATACTTCCTTGAATCTGGCACTTTCCAAACCGACACTGCTCTGAATCTAGCATTTTTGAATACACTACTTTGATGTGGACACTAGTTTGAAACAGACATTACTTAGAAATCGGCACTTAGTAGTACCGATACTTCTTCAAAACTGACATTTTTTCAAAACAGGCACTACAATGAATTGGTTACTGATTAGACAAAGACTTAATAAAACTGTGAATACTTACGGACATGAAGATGAAAACCAAGACTCCATGGAAACTGACGATACCGGAACGGACACTACTTTGGAACTGACACTTTTAAAACAGATACTTTTTTAAAACCTACACTACTTTGAAAAGGTCACTAATTTGAATATGGCACTCTGCAAATTGACTTCGCTCTGAATGTGGCACATTCTGAATACACTACTTTGAAGTTGACACTGGTTTGAAACAGACACTACTAAGAAATCTGCACTTTTTAATACAGATACTTCCTTGAATCTGGCACTTTCCAAACCGACACTGCTCTGAATCTAGCACTTTTTGAATACACTACTTTGATGTGGACACTAGTTTGAAACAGACATTACTTAGAAATCGGCACTTAGTAGTACCGATACTTCTTCAAAACTGACATTTTTTCAAAACAGGCACTACAATGAATTGGTTACTGATTAGACAAAGACTTAATAAAACTGTGAATACTTACGGACATGAAGATGAAAACCAAGACTCCATGGAAACTGACGATACCGGAACGGACACTACTTTGGAACTGACACTTTTAAAACAGATACTTTTTTAAAACCTACACTACTTTGAAAAGGTCACTAATTTGAATATGGCACTTTGCAAATTGACTTCGCTCTGAATGTGGCACATTCTGAATACACTACTTTGAAGTTGACACTGTTTTGAAACAGACACTACTAAGAAATCTGCACTTTTTAATACAGATACTTCCTTGAATCTGGCACTTTCCAAACCGACACTGCTCTGAATCTAGCACTTTTTGAATACACTACTTTGATGTGGACACTAGTTTGAAACAGACATTACTTAGAAATCGGCACTTGGTAGTACCGATACTTCTTCAAAACTGACATTTTTTCAAAACAGGCACTACAATGAATTGGTTACTGATTAGACAAAGACTTAATAAAACTGTGAATACTTACGGACATGAAGATGAAAACCAAGACTCCATGGAAACTGACGATACCGGAACGGACACTACTTTGGAACTGACACTTTTAAAACAGATACTTTTTTAAAACCTACACTACTTTGAAAAGGTCACTAATTTGAATATGGCACTCTGCAAATTGACTTCGCTCTGAATGTGGCACATTCTGAATACACTACTTTGAAGTTGACACTGGTTTGAAACAGACACTACTAAGAAATCTGCACTTTTTAATACAGACACTTCCTTGAATCTGGCACTTTCCAAACCGACACTGCTCTGAATCTAGCACTTTTTGAATACACTACTTTGATGTGGACACTAGTTTGAAACAGACATTACTTAGAAATCGGCACTTAGTAGTACCGATACTTCTTCAAAACTGACATTTTTTCAAAACAGGCACTACAATGAATTGGTTACTGATTAGACAAAGACTTAATAAAACTGTGAATACTTACGGACATGAAGATGAAAACCAAGACTCCATGGAAACTGACGATACCGGAACGGACACTACTTTGGAACTGACACTTTTAAAACAGATACTTTTTTAAAACCTACACTACTTTGAAAAGGTCACTAATTTGAATATGGCACTCTGCAAATTGACTTCGCTCTGAATGTGGCACATTCTGAATACACTACTTTGAAGTTGACACTGGTTTGAAACAGACACTACTAAGAAATCTGCACTTTTTAATACAGACACTTCCTTGAATCTGGCACTTTCCAAACCGACACTGCTCTGAATCTAGCACTTTTTGAATACACTACTTTGATGTGGACACTAGTATGAAACAGACATTACTTAGAAATCGGCACTTGGTAGTACCGATACTTCTTCAAAACTGACATTTTTTCAAAACAGGCACTACAATGAATTGGTTACTAATTAGACAAAGACTTAATAAAACTGTGAATACTTACGGACATGAAGATGAAAACCAAGACTCCATGGAAACTGACGATACCGGAACGGACACTACTTTGGAACTGACACTTTTAAAACAGATACTTTTTTAAAACCTACACTACTTTGAAAAGGTCACTAATTTGAATATGGCACTCTGCAAATTGACTTCGCTCTGAATGTGGCACATTCTGAATACACTACTTTGAAGTTGACACTGGTTTGAAACAGACACTACTAAGAAATCTGCACTTTTTAATACAGACACTTCCTTGAATCTGGCACTTTCCAAACCGACACTGCTCTGAATCTAGCACTTTTTGAATACACTACTTTGATGTGGACACTAGTATGAAACAGACATTACTTAGAAATCGGCACTTGGTAGTACCGATACTTCTTCAAAACTGACATTTTTTCAAAACAGGCACTACAATGAATTGGTTACTGATTATACAAAGACTTAATAAAACTGTGAATACTTACGGACATGAAGATGAAAACCAAGACTCCATTGAAACTGACGATACCGGAACGGACACTACTTTGGAACTGACACTTTTAAAACAGATACTTTTTCAAAACCTACACTACTTTGAAAAGGTCACTAATTTGAATATGGCACTTTGCAAATTGACTTCGCTCTGAATGTGGCACATTCTGAATACACTACTTTGAAGTTGACACTGGTTTGAAAAAGACACTACTAAGAAATTTGCACTTTTTAATACCGATACTTCCTTGAATCTGGCACTTTCCAAACCGACACTGCTCTGAATCTAGCACTTTTTGAATACACTACTTTGATGTGGACACTAGTTTGAAACAGACATGACTTAGAAATCGGCACTTAGTAGTACCGATACTTCTTCAAAACTGACATTTTTTCAAAACAGGCACTACAATGAATTGGTTACTGATTAGACAAAGACTTAATAAAACTGTGAATACTTACGGACATGAAGATGAAAACCAAGACTCCATGGAAACTGACGATACCGGAACGGACACTACTTTGGAACTGACACTTTTAAAACAGATACTTTTTTAAAACCTACACTACTTTGAAAAGGTCACTAATTTGAATATGGCACTCTGCAAATTGACTTCGCTCTGAATGTGGCACATTCTGAATACACTACTTTGAAGTTGACACTGGTTTGAAACAGACACTACTAAGAAATCTGCACTTTTTAATACAGATACTTCCTTGAATCTGGCACTTTCCAAACCGACACTGCTCTGAATCTAGCACTTTTTGAATACACTATTTTGATGTGGACACTAGTTTGAAACAGACATGAATTAGAAATCGGCACTTAGTAGTACCGATACTTCTTCAAAACTGACATTTTTTCAAAACAGGCACTACAATGAATTGGTTACTGATTAGACAAAGACTTAATAAAACTGTGAATACTTACGGACATGAAGATGAAAACCAAGACTCCATGGAAACTGACGATACCGGAACGGACACTACTTTGGAACTGACACTTTTAAAACAGATACTTTTTTAAAACCTACACTACTTTGAAAAGGTCACTAATTTGAATATGGCACTCTGCAAATTGACTTCGCTCTGAATGTGGCACATTCTGAATACACTACTTTGAAGTTGACACTGGTTTGAAACAGACACTACTAAGAAATCTGCACTTTTTAATACAGATACATCCTTGAATCTGGCACTTTCCAAACCGACACTGCTCTGAATCTAGAACTTTTTGAATACACTACTTTGATGTGGACACTAGTTTGAAACAGACATTACTTAGAAATCGGCACTTGGTAGTACCGATACTTCTTCAAAACTGACATTTTTTCAAAACAGGCACTACAATGAATTGGTTACTGATTAGACAAAGACTTAATAAAACTGTGAATACTTACGGACATGAAGATGAAAACCAAGACTCCATGGAAACTGACGATACCGGAACGGACACTACTTTGGAACTGACACTTTTAAAACAGATACTTTTTTAAAACCTACACTACTTTGAAAAGGTCACTAATTTGAATATGGCACTCTGCAAATTGACTTCGCTCTGAATGTGGCACATTCTGAATACACTACTTTGAAGTTGACACTGGTTTGAAACAGACACTACTAAGAAATCTGCACTTTTTAATACAGATACTTCCTTGAATCTGGCACTTTCCAAACCGACACTGCTCTGAATCTAGCACTTTTTGAATACACTACTTTGATGTGGACACTAGTTTGAAACAGACATTACTTAGAAATGGGCACTTGGTAGTACCGATACTTCTTCAAAACTGACATTTTTTCAAATCAGGCACTACAATGAATTGGTTACTAATTAGACAAAGACTTAATAAAACTGTGAATACTTACGGACATGAAGATGAAAACCAAGACTCCATGGAAACTGACGATACCGGAACGGACACTACTTTGGAACTGACACTTTTAAAACAGATACTTTTTCAAAACCTACACTACTTTGAAAAGGTCACTAATTTGAATATGGCACTTTGCAAATTGACTTCGCTCTGAATGTGGCACATTCTGAATACACTACTTTGAAGTTGACACTGGTTTGAAACAGACACTACTAAGAAATCTGCACTTTTTAATACAGATACTTCCTTGAATCTGGCACTTTCCAAACCGACACTGCTCTGAATCTAGCATTTTTGAATACACTACTTTGATGTGGACACTAGTTTGAAACAGACATTACTTAGAAATGGGCACTTGGTAGTACCGATACTTCTTCAAAACTGACATTTTTTCAAATCAGGCACTACAATGAATTGGTTACTAATTAGACAAAGACTTAATAAAACTGTGAATACTTACGGACATGAAGATGAAAACCAAGACTCCATGGAAACTGACGATACCGGAACGGACACTACTTTGGAACTGACACTTTTAAAACAGATACTTTTTCAAAACCTACACTACTTTGAAAAGGTCACTAATTTGAATATGGCACTTTGCAAATTGACTTCGCTCTGAATGTGGCACATTCTGAATACACTACTTTGAAGTTGACACTGGTTTGAAACAGACACTACTAAGAAATCTGCACTTTTTAATACAGATACTTCCTTGAATCTGGCACTTTCCAAACCGACACTGTTCTGAATCTAGCATTTTTGAATACACTACTTTGATGTGGACACTAGTTTGAAACAGACATGAATTAGAAATCGGCACTTAGTAGTACCGATACTTCTTCAAAACTGACATTTTTTCAAAACAGGCACTACAATGAATTGGTTACTGATTAGACAAAGACTTAATAAAACTGTGAATACTTACGGACATGAAGATGAAAACCAAGACTCCATGGAAACTGACGATACCGGAACGGACACTACTTTGGAACTGACACTTTTAAAACAGATGCTTTTTCAAAACCTACACTACTTTGAAAAGGTCACTAATTTGAATATGGCACTTTGCAAATTGACTTCGCTCTGAATGTGGCACATTCTGAATACACTACTTTGAAGTTGACACTGGTTTGAAACAGACACTACTAATAAATCTGCACTTTTTAATACAGATACTTCCTTGAATCTGGCACTTTCCAAACCTACACTGCTCTGAATCTAGCACTTTTTGAATACACTACTTTGATGTGGACACTAGTTTGAAACAGACATTACTTAGAAATCGGCACTTGGTAGTACCGATACTTCTTCAAAACTGACATTTTTTCAAAACAGGCACTACAATGAATTGGTTACTGATTATACAAAGACTTAATAAAACTGTGAATACTTACGGACATGAAGATGAAAACCAAGACTCCATGGAAACTGACGATACCGGAACGGGCACTACTTTGGAACTGACACTTTTAAAACAGATACTTTTTTAAAACCTACACTACTTTGAAAAGGTCACTAATTTGAATATGGCACTTTGCAAATTGACTTCGCTCTGAATGTGGCACATTCTGAATACACTACTTTGAAGTTGACACTGTTTTGAAACAGACACTACTAAGAAATCTGCACTTTTTAATACAGATACTTCCTTGAATCTGGCACTTTCCAAACTGACACTGCTCTGAATCTAGCACTTTTTGAATACACTACTTTGATGTGGACACTAGTTTGAAACAGACATTACTTAGAAATCGGCACTTGGTAGTACCGATACTTCTTCAAAACTGACATTTTTTCAAAACAGGCACTACAATGAATTGGTTACTGATTAGACAAAGACTTAATAAAACTGTGAATACTTACGGACATGAAGATGAAAACCAAGACTCCATGGAAACTGACGATACCGGAACGGACACTACTTTGGAACTGACACTTTTAAAACAGATACTTTTTTAAAATCTACACTACTTTGAAAAGGTCACTAATTTGAATATGGCACTCTGCAAATTGACTTCGCTCCGAATGTGGCACATTCTGAATACACTACTTTGAAGTTGACACTGGTTTGAAACAGACACTACTAAGAAATCTGCACTTTTTAATACAGATACATCCTTGAATCTGGCACTTTCCAAACCGACACTGCTCTGAATCTAGAACTTTTTGAATACACTACTTTGATGTGGACACTAGTTTGAAACAGACATTACTTAGAAATCGGCACTTGGTAGTACCGATACTTCTCCAAAACGGACATTTTTTCAAAACAGGCACTACAATGAATTGGTTACTGATTAGACAAAGACTTAATAAAACTGTGAATACTTACGGACATGAAGATGAAAACCAAGACTCCATGGAAACTGACGATACCGGAACGGACACTACTTTGGAACTGACACTTTTAAAACAGATACTTTTTCAAAACCTACACTACTTTGAAAAGGTCACTAATTTGAATATGGCACTTTGCAAATTTACTTCGCTCTGAATGTGGCACATTCTGAATACACTACTTTGAAGTTGACACTGGTTTGAAACAGACACTACTAAGAAATCTGCACTTTTTAATACAGATACTTCCTTGAATCTGGCACTTTCCAAACCGACACTGCTCTGAATCTAGCACTTTTTGAATACACTACTTTGATGTGGACACTAGTTTGAAACAGACATGAATTAGAAATCGGCACTTAGTAGTACCGATACTTCTTCAAAACTGACATTTTTTCAAAACCGGCACTACAATGAATTGGTTACTGATTAGACAAAGACTTAATAAAACTGTGAATACTTACGGACATGAAGATGAAAACCAAGACTCCATGGAAACTGACGGTACCGGAACGGACACTACTTTGGAACTGACACTTTTAAAACAGATACTTTTTCAAAACCTACACTACTTTGAAAAGGTCACTAATTTGAATATGGCACTTTGCAAATTGACTTCGCTCTGAATGTGGCACATTCTGAATACACTACTTTGAAGTTGACACTGGTTTGAAACAGACACTACTAATAAATCTGCACTTTTTAATACAGATACTTCCTTGAATCTGGCACTTTCCAAACCTACACTGCTCTGAATCTAGCACTTTTTGAATACACTACTTTGATGTGGACACTAGTTTGAAACAGACATGACTTAGAAATCGGCACTTAGTAGTACCGATACTTCTTAAAAACTGACATTTTTTCAAAACAGGGACTACAATGAATTGGTTACTAATTAGACAAAGACTTAATAAAACTGTGAATACTTACGGACATGAAGATGAAAACCAAGACTCCATGGAAACTGACGATACCGGAACGGACACTACTTTGGAACTGACACTTTTAAAACGGATACATTTTCACAACCTACACCACTTTGAAAAGGTCACTAATTTGAATATGGGACTTTGCAAATTCACTTTGCTCTGAATGTGGCACATTCTGAATACACTACTTTGAAGATGACACTGGTTTGAAACAGACACTACTAAGAAATCTGTATTTTTTAATACAGATACTTCCTTGAATCTGGCACTTTCCAAACCGACACTGCTCTGAATCTAGCACTTTTTGAATACACTACTTTGATGTGGACACTAGTTTGAAACAGACATGACTTAGAAATCTTCACTTAGTAGTGCCGATACTTCTTCAAAACTGACATTTTTTCAAAACTGGCACTACAATGAATTGGTTACTAATTAGACAAAGACTTAATAAAACTGTGAATACTTACGGACATGAAGATGAAAACCAAGACTCCATGGAAACTGACGATACCGGAACGGACACTACTTTGGAACTGACACTTTTAAAACAGATACTTTTTCAAAACCTACGCTACTTTGAAATGGTCACTAATTTGAATCTGGCACTTTGCAAACCGACTTTGCTCTGAATGTGGCACATTTTGAATACACTACTTTGAATTTGACACTGGTTGAAACAGACTCTACTTAGAAATCGACACTTTTTAATACACATTACACAATCCTTTTATTAAGGACTTCTTAAAAGGCGAGGCGTTTTTCAACTGACGCTACATTGGCAAGGACTCTTATTTACAACCGATACTACTTTTAAAACAGGCACTATTTTGAAATGGACTCTAATTTGAAATTAGAACTTTCTGAAACCGACATTACTTTCAACCGACAATACTTCTGATATTATATTCATAACCAACAATATATATGGATAATAGATGCTACTTTGATAACGTACACTACTTTGACAACGGACAACATTTAGAACGTACACTTTTAAATAAAGGACACTACTTAAAAACCGACAATACTTTGAAACTGACACTTTTAAAATGATCATTAGTTTGGAAAAGGACTTGGTACTGACACTTTTTGTAAACTGACTTTCGAAACTGGCACTTGAAATGCAGACAGTTCTTTGAGCTGGACACTACTTTGAAACTGACATTTTTTTTTAGAACATACACTACTTTGAAACGGACACTTTTGGAAAACCGATACTACTTTGAAATTGACTCGGTTTTCAAACCGCCACTACATGAAAGGGACACTACTTTGAAAATGGATTTCTTAAAAACCGAGACATTTTGGAACTGATACTTTTTTTAAAGTCACATTACTCTGAAAAGGTACTTTTTAAAAACCGAGACTTTTTGAACTGATACTTTTAAAGAACAGACACTACTTTGAAATATGAAAATCTGATACAAGTGGGCAAAATAAATGAATATATCGATGAAAATATAACAACGGACATGATGCATCAACAACTGAGAATTATTAGCGTATAATTCACCTCCATCTGTTCGTAACCACTGCTTTTTCGAATCTTATGCTACCTCCCGCGTCATAAAAAAATGATACCTTTAAAAAACAGGCACTTTTATAAAATTGACCCTTCTTTGCAACCGCTACTACTTGTCAAGCAACACTGATTTCAAACTGACAGTTCGACAAAACTGACAAATACTGACACTTTTTTAAACCGACATTTTTTAAAACCGTCAGTGTAAAATGCCGATACTAATTAGGAACAAAAAAACCGACAGAATTTCGAAATGGACTTTATAAAACCGACAATACTTTGAAACTGACACTTTTAAAATTGCCATTAGTTTGAAAAAGGATTTTATAAAAACCGAGGCTTTTTTGAACTGACTTCTTAAAAACCGAGGTTTTGAAAATCGATAGTTCGTAAAAACTAACATTTTTTTAAACCGATTGGATACTGGACTTTCTGGATATCGATGTAATTGTAAATCATTTTTAATATTTAATATGCCTTTCATCAGCTTATCTAATTTCATGCGTGTAATAGCTGATTAGTCTTTTTTTATCTCCATCGTAAGTATGAAGTGTGAAAATACTGTTAAAAAAAGGTATTGATTAGGTTGCTTTCAAAACATTTAAATAATCGTAATTATGAAAACTATAATTAGTATAATACAGGATACTACCGACAGCAATTGCCCTGTGGTCGGCGCGACGTGCAGTCGCTCTTTCAAGTAAAGCATCCTGATTGGGGATCGTAACTTGGAAGGTGACTGTTAAAATAAAAAAAACGAGCGTTGCGCCCGCTACGGTAAAGATAGCAGGCCGATTGCTGAGTGGGAGACAAAGCTGCTTTACCATCAGAGGGTATACTCTGATGATAAGGTAGTTCGTCGACTGTATCTGTCTGGGTTTTCCGTAGTTTACCCAGACCCCGTGCGAATGCGATACAGAGGGGTCAAGTCGCTCTACAGGGCGCAGTAATGGGGGGACTGGCTCTGGGTGGGTGATCCTTGTGTATGTCTAAAAGTATTGTCTTGTAATGTTTTCGAATGTCTGTCCGACCAATCCAACCGAGAGCCGACTCGCGAATAGGCTAAAAATGTCATTAAAGCGGGGGATAATTCCTTTCCTTTATCCTTTATAATACAAGATACTTATTTAATTAACCATAGGTTAAATAATCTCTCAGAAATTTAGTATAAAGTTGTATATAATTCGAGTACTGCTGCATAATGCGGTAAGACAAATACAACAACTTACGTACTATTTCTCTCATAGATTAAAACAAAAATTTTGCAAAATATTTTGGACGATTTATTTTAACAAAGCGTTTGTAGACATAGAAATAAAATAAAAAGAAAGAAAGTTCTAGTCATGATCATTAACATTGAATTTAATTATGCTCATTAATCAATGGAATCGTTTTATTTTTCAACGAGTTTCTGTACCGCCCGACCACGACAGATAACTTTGGACGATGATGACGTATGACCCACTGACTCAACTAAAGCCGTGGTACGTCGTTTCATCACAGTGCTTTTCATCACATATATAGTTTCATCAAAATTACAATTTTATCAAAAAAATGTCACCATATGTACATTTCATCACAATTTATTTAATTAATTACAATAAAATATTCACTGCATCTCCATTGCACTTTTTCTTCGCTCTTTAATAATTGTCTTTTACCACGTTTACTTATAACAAAATGAAGCGGCATGTTGACTAGCGTGTAGTCACTCCTGTTGTTTGTATTAGACTAATTACGTTACGTAATAATGTCATGCATTCAATCAATGTTAATATATGTGAAATATTGAAAATCTGAAAACTAGTATTTATAAATAAGTATACTTATTAATATAAATATATATATAATAATTAATATAATTTCATTTTTAAAACATATAATTAATATTAAATTATATTTTTGTATGAACATTTTATAATAATAAATTATTTTACTGTAATGAAGTAAATTATATATCAAATAATGCAATATCAAATAAAATTATTATCCTGATTGATATTTTTATATATAGAAATTTTATAGAAAAATTATAATGACGAAAATACTTTGTAGGCAGTAGATGATAGTAGGTTGTCGGTTGTTAATTTTTAGCGGGGAGTTTGGCATTATATAAATTGTTATTTCTGTTATTTTTGTGATGAAAATGACCATGTGATGATACGTTTGTGTTGAAATTGTCATATGTTGAAAAGTCGCGAGTTGAACTGTCGTTTGTTGAAATGTTGTGATGAACCATCGTTTGTTGAAAAGCACTGTGATGAAATGACGGTGTACCAACTAAAGCACGAGAGCGTTCTCGCCCAAGGCGCATCGAGCACTGCAACTGTCGGAAGTGGCGTCGTCTTGCGGAGACGTCGGGAGCCGAGCGAAACTTTGGAAAGCTATTATTAATTACGGCTATTACTATCTTATTGTTATTCTATTATACTATATAATAGCAATAGACTCCTTTGCTTCCTATTACGCGTTGACAGAATGTTTTTTCCACTATAATTAATAAATGCTTTCGAATTATACACCTGCCAACTTCTGTGACAACAGTTTTTTATTGTGTATGGACTTTATGAGATAAAATTCAATGTGCGTGCAATATTTATTACTTGCATGTATAATAAGACAACTTTTTAATTAATCCTTTCATTGAGTTCAAATTACTTATTTATGCTAATAAATAGGGAAAATATGAAATTCCACAAAACATTTTTTATTTCGAAATTCTGATTACAGATTCAGAATTAAAGACCGTAATAATTAAGTACCAAATTTCAAGTTTATTGGGGATAAGTCAAAATTTCTATTCAAGATTATTGAGTAATTATTGAAATACATTGTAATTACAAACATTGTCTTTCATAACCAATCGTCTGGACTCTAAATATTATACAATATACGACTTTGAATAAATCGCTAAAATAAATTTTCTTTATAATAACGGTAATATTTGTTCGAAAGACTATAACATACGAGCTAAAGGGGCGATTATTTTAATAATAGAAGCTAAGTTAATGAAAAGGGACGCCAGGCTTATTGAAAAGATACGGTTTAAGTGAAGCAAGACAGCTTAAAATTTTTGTCAGTTGAAGTAGTTGAAACTATAAAAACTTTTTCTACGTATAATGTGATGTAGTATTTAGTGATGGCTAATGAGTTTTAACCTATAAGAGAAAATATGTACCTGTTGTTATTAATTGATATTTAATGTTAATTTTCGAATCCAGACAATTAAATAACATAAAGAATTTTATGTCCTTTTTTTTCGTCCTTTATTTTAACTTTTTCCCCTCGTGAGTTCCCCAACCAATCGTCATGAATCTGTAGCAGCAGTCCACATAAGTACACCATGCGAAAAATTTTAGGTAGGATTCTCATGAGAATTTGAAACAGGATTCTTATGAGAATCTGATGAGAATCTTGTGAGATTGTAGAATCGGCTGTGAAAAATGGTACACTAGGATTCTGATGAGAATCGTATGAAAATCTAGTGTGGCTCTCGTGAAAATCCTTCCTAAATTTTTTCGCAGGGTTAGCAGTGTTAATTAAAGACATTTCATTAATTTATTTGTCTCAAAATAAATATACATGTAGTATAAAGAGAACTTTTAACAAGAATCAACGAATATGCTTGGATGCATGTATAAACTGCGTTACTCGCCGCCGCCATCACCGATCTCAATTGACGTGCCCGTAACGTGGTATCGAAATCGCATATGTACCAAATAGAAACACATCGCTATAACGAGAAAGAAAAATGAGCCGTGCGAGCCACGATTACTGTCATGTCTTCCTATAGACAGAAAAGAGAACTACGCCGCTCTCGCAGCGCAAAGAGACCTAGGGAGGGAAGTAATTTCTCTTCCCACCAATTGGTGGCCAAGTCGTGGCTCGCCGGCTTTTGTTTCGTTCTCGTTATAGCGATGCGTTTCTATTTGTTACATATGCGATCTTGAGAAGGCCCTCACCTCATTCGAGATTGGTTCAGATCGGCGACGGCAGCGGGTACCGATGTTTATACATGTGCCCAGGCATATTCGTTGATTCTTGTTAAAAATACTGTTCTTTGTACTACATATATATTTATTTTGAGACAAATAAATTAAAGAACTTTCTTTAGTTAACACTGCTAACGTTGCGAAAAAATTTAGGAAAGATTCTCACTAGATACTCATACGATTCTCATAAGATTCTCATCAGAATCCTAACTGCCATTTTTCACAGCCGATTCTAGAATCTCATAAGATTCTCATAAGAATCCTGTTTCAAATTCTCATGAGAAAATTTCTTATATGATGCTTATGAGAATCCTACCTAAAATTTTTTGCAGGGCATACATGTGTTCAAAATTGTGCGGATTGCCGTTAGCGCTTGCGCAACGACACCACTATATGACTTCTCTCTGTTTAAACTCTCTCTTACTGCCAGTCGTGGGGATGAGGGAAAGCGTTAAATTAAGGGAAGCAACGACCATCTTCCTTGACTCGAAAGATTAAAATACGAGGAGGACCACTGTACACTCATATATATGACCGATTACTTTCGATGATGATGACAGACTGAACTCACCAAAACACTAGAGAGCTCTCGCCCGACATTGTAACTGGTGGAAGTGGCGCCATCTTGCGGAGTCGAGCGAGACTTTGGAGTTTGGAAAGCTATCGCTTTCACTTACTCCCTTTCCAAAGCTTCTAACGATTCTAGTTGATACTTCGGTTTTTGGAGTGATCTGTAACCATAGAAATGAATAAATTATTTTACATATCCTAAAATGCTGGACATTGGTTTATTACAAATTTTTGTGCCTTAAACAATATATAAGACTTTCTGTGTGGATGTGTATGTCATGTATGTGTGTGTGTGGCGGGGAGGAGGGGAGTGAGTAAACATTAAACGGATGTAAATCTTTATAAAATCAAAGTTTTCATGGTTTAAATCGCCATGTCATAACAAAAAAAGTATCATTTTTTCGGAGTCGACTTTCTTATGCTTTTGGCTGAGAAACTGATTTTGAATGACTACATATAGAATTAAATCAAAATAAGATCTTAAAAAGGTTTCGTCATCAGCGAAATACATCACAAATTTTTTAACAATATGGGAAGAATAAAGTTCAAAATCGAAAAATGCAGACATCGACAACAAAGACGTTAAAAAGAAAAAGCAAATAACAAGTGTTCGGTCATTTTTCTGTTATTTATATTAAAATAGTTACCTACAATTTTAAGAAACTCCAAAAAATAAAAAAAAATATAAAAAAGTAAGAAAAATAAAAAAAAAACTCTTTCTTATGAAGTAAGAATAATTTTAATTATAATATCATTTTTTTTTTTTTATTGAAAGTTTTAGATTTAATATAATAAATTTATTTCAAATATATTTATGAAATATTATATTTATATTTCCATTAAGATTAATATTTTATATTAGAATTTTAGCAGAATTAAATCGTACTCCATTTGATTTATCTGAAGGAGAATCAGAATTAATTTCTGGATTTAATATTGAATATATAAGAAGATTATTTGCAATAATTTTTTTATCTGAATATGGAAATATTATATTTATAATATATTTATTTAATAATATATTTTTTGGTAAAAATAATATTATTTTATTTTATTATATATATATATTTATAATTTTTTTAAGGCTTGCATTTTGATTTAATTCTATATGTAGTCAACCAAAATCAGTTTCGCAGCCACAAGCATAAGAAAGTCGTCTCAGAAAAAATGATACTTTTGGTTATGAAATGGCGACTTGAAACCATGAAAACTTTTGTTTTTATAAAGATTTACATTCGTGTAATGTTTACTCACTCCCCTCATCCCCGCCACACACACACACACACACACGCACACACACACACACACACACACACACACACACACACACACACACACACACACACACGCACGCACGCACGCACGCACGCACGCACACATACACACACGCACGCACGCACACACACACACACACACACACACACACACGCACACGCACACGCGCACACGCACACATACACACACACACACACACACACACACACACACACACACACATAGAAAGTCTTATATATTGTATAATAGGCAGGGTATTCGGGCGAACTGCACCCCTGCACCGTCACAGTGCACGTGTTCGGGCGGTGAACAACTCACACTCAAACGCTATATGTTTAGCATTATTCCGTGGAATCTCCCCAAGCGGTGCAAAAACATTGCAAAAACGGTGCAGGCGGTGCAGTCCGCCCGAATACGCTATAAGACACAAAAATTTGTAATAAACCAATTTGTGTGAAACGACACTCGAATTTGTTCAAACCTGCACGTTTCTCGTAAAATGTGACACGGCGAGGCTGTTAGTTATTGACGTTTTGTTTAATTTCTCGAGAACAACAAAAAACGCCTATTTGAAACTTGGTGGTCTTTTAGGAAAAGTTCTCAGCTTTCTTTCTAGACTACTTAAAAAAAATACCCCATCTTTGAAATAAAATCGTTTTTATTTTTCATTTATGAAAATTTTGATGAAATTTTGATTTTGCTAAAAATTGATTAAATCTACATGAAAGTACGTTTCAAGACGAAGAAATCGCATTTTTTATTTTTCCAATCCGATTAGTATAAAAAAAGGATACCCACTTAAAAATTAGCATTTTTTCATATCGTGAAATTTTTTTAAAAATTCTACAACGTTTAACTGTGGTTTTAAAAATTTGAAAAAATTTGAGAATGTTTGTTTGATTGGCATCTATCTGGTAAAAAAATGGAGACGATTCGAAGTTATCGGATTTTTAGTTAGGAAACTTGAGGAATTTTACCCCAGATACAGTCTCGAACCCTGAATATTAAATAGACACAAATAAAATAAAATCGGTAAATTATCAGCATATCATAAAGTGAAAATGAATTCTGTAGCAAAATAAAGAAGTTGGTCTATACATTTCATTTTAAAATTCATTCTTTGGTTAATTTTATCCAAATCACAAAGTTGAGAATTGGCCTAATATTTTATTGGCAACTTCATTTTTGAATACATTATCAATGCATATAATACAGTACTCTTACTTGAACACTCGCTTTTTTGAACGCCCCGTCTATTTGAACAAAATAACCTCGTTTATTTGAACGATTTCTGCTTCCCCTTACCCCCACTACTCGCTCTTACGCGGATACAAATTCCAATGCGCGTGCGCTACTCACGACGGACGGGTATATTGTGCGAGGAGTGGGGACAACTGTAAGCGTTCAAATATACGGGGTCGGAGCGGAAATGCTGGCTCGACCCTGTTCAAGTAAGAAGGGTTTTACCGTAGATTATATACACACTCTATAACTCTAGTTAGTTTCTTCAAATATTAATGTTAATTAACGCAATGTTGCAGTGCCCCAAGTGAACTTATGTGCGCAAATACCGTGGCAACGGAGAAAAGCGCGCAGGAAAGACAACGCGTGTCGGAATCGGAAAGCTATTGGGAACTCAACAGATACATAACGTGATCCCAATATGGAGATTCAGTAAAAAATTTGAATTATGGCACTCCAAGAGCAAAATATAATCGAGTACGAAGGTAAAAATTGTTACCAGGGTAATTAAGGTGAACGAGTTCTTGTTAGAAAAAAATGTATATTTCATGGAATCTCTCGAAACGCGCATTTGTTAAGTTTTGAATTTGGCGCGGACGGCCATCTTGTATTACTACGTCTAACCGAGGTACCCGAGTATGCAAATTGATATCGAAAAGTTCGACAAGTTGTACGCGACCTAGCCTAGATTATAGCATATTCATGATTCTGCACCGTTTCTGCACGAAGGGCACGTGTGTACATGTTCGCCTCCGTGTAGTTAACCGGCCATTGTAATGAAATCGATCGAAAATAGCGCGAATCGTTTGCGATTCGTTTGCGAATGATTGTGATTACCGATTTTTCGTTTGCGACTTCGTCGTTTTTGAGTTATTTGCAAAAAACGACATGGCCGGCTAACTTCACGTTATCATTTTTGAAAACGCAATTACTCGGCAACCAATCGACCAATTTCGCCCAAATTAGGCTTGATCGTTTGCGAATTATGAATTAAAAGTGCTTTTTCCGATAACTTGTAAAATAAAAAAAAATAAATTATCCTATATGTCCCATTATATACAAAATTCTTTAAAAGGTTTGCGATTTTTTTGCAATCGGTCTCAAACGTTTGCGATTCGTTTGCGAATTGAGAAAATATAGCAATCTCCCGAATATCATAATAAATAATGCGAAAATAAACGAATTATCGAAAGTTACTAGATCCATCCGGCCTCGATATACAAAATCCTTTAAAAGGTTTGCGATTTTTTTGCAATCTTTCTCAAACGTTTGCGATTCTTTTGCGAATTGAGAAAATATAACAATCTCTCGAATATCATAATAAATAATGCGAAAATCAACGAATTACCGAAAGTTACTAGACCTATCCGGCCTCGATATACAAAATCCTTTAAAAGGTTTGCGATTTTTTTGCAATCTTTCTCAAACGTTTGCGATTCTTTTGCGAATTGAGAAAATATAGCAATCTTCCGAATATCATAATAAATAATGCGAAAATAAACGAATTATCGAAAGTTACTCGACATGGCTGGTTAACTTCACGTTCGCTTCAAAATCCCTTAAAAGGTTTGCGATTCTTTTGCAATCCGTCTCAAACGTTTGCGATTCGTTTGCGAATTGAGAAAATATAGCAATCTCCCGAATATCATAATAAATAATGCGAAAATAAACGAATTATCGAAAGTTACTAGATCCATCCGGCCTCGATATACAAAATCCTTTAAAAGGTTTGCGATTTTTTTGCAATCTTTCTCAAACGTTTGCGATTCTTTTGCGAATTGAGAAAATATAACAATCTCTCGAATATCATAATAAATAAGGCGATAATAAACGAATTATTGAAAGTTACTAGATCCAGCCCGCCTCGATATACAAAATCGTTTAAAAGGTTTGCGATTTTTCTGCAATCGGTCACAAACGTTTGCGATTCGTTTGCGAATTGAGAAAATATAGCAATCTCCCAAATATCATAATAAATAATGGGGAAATAAACGAATTATCGAAAGTTACTCGACATGGCCGGCTATCTTCACGTTCGCTTCAAAATCCCTTAAAAGGTTTGCGATTTTTTTGCAATCGGTCTCAAACGTTTGCGATTCGTTTGCGAATTGAGAAAATATAACAATCTCTCGAATATCATAATAAATAAGGCGACAATAAACGAATTATTGAAAGTTACTAGATCCAGCCCGCCTCGATATACAAAATCGTTTAAAAGGTTTGCGATTTTTCTGCAATCGGTCACAAACGTTTGCGATTCGTTTGCGAATTGAGAAAATATAGCAATCTCCCAAATATCATAATAAATAATGGGGAAATAAACGAATTATCGAAAGTTACTCGACATGGCCGGCTATCTTCACGTTCGCTTCAAAATCCCTTAAAAGGTTTGCGATTTTCCTGCAATCGGTCACAAACGTTTGCGATTCGTTTGCGAATTGAGAAAATATAGCAATCTCCCAAATATCATAATAAATAATGGGGAAATAAACGAATTATCGAAAGTTACTCGACATGGCCGGCTATCTTCACGTTCGCTTCAAAATCCCTTAAAAGGTTTGCGATTTTTTTGCAATCGGTCTCAAACGTTTGCGATTCGTTTGCGAATTGAGAAAATATAACAATCTCTCGAATATCATAATAAATAAGGGTAAAATAGCGAATTATCGAAAGTGACTAGATCCAGCCGGACTCGATATACAAAAACCTTTAAAAGGTTTGCGATTTTTCTGCAATCGGTCTCAAACGTTTGCGAATTAAGGTAATATGCGAATTTTCCAAATATAATTAGAAATAATGCGAAAATAAACGAATTATCAAAAATTACTAGATCCAGCCCACCTCTATATACAAAATCCTTTAAAAGGTTTGCGATTTTTCTGTAATCGATCTCAAACGTTTGCGATTCGTTTGTGAATGGTTGCGATTACCTATTTTTCGTTTGCGACTTTATTTGCGAAAACCGAAATAGCCGGCTAACTTCACGTTCGCATTTTTCAAAACGCGTTTACTCAGTAACCAATCGATAAATTTATGAATTAAATGTGCATTTTCCGCTCAATGGCAAAATAAAAAAAAATTTTCCTAAATATCCTTTATTTACAAAATCCTTTAATTCGTTTATTTTCGCATTATTTATGATATTCGGGAGATTGCTATATTTTCTCAATTCGCAAACGAATCGCAAATGTTTGAGAAAGATTACCAAAAAAATCGCAAACCTTTTAAAGGATTTTGTATATCGAGGCGGGCTGGATCTAGTAACTTTCGATAATTCGTTTATTTCCGCATTATTTATTATGATATTCGGGAGATTGCTATATTTTCTCAATTCGCAAACGAATCGCAAACGTTTGAGACCGATTGCAAAAAAATCGCAAACCTTTTAAAGAATTTTGTATTTAATGGGACATATAGGATAATTTATTTTTTTTTATTTTACAAGTTATCGGAAAAAGCACTTTTAATTCATAATTCGCAAACGATCATGCCTAATTTGGGCGAAATTGGTCGATTGGTTGCCGAGTAATTGCGTTTTCAAAAATGCTAACGTGAAGTTAGCCGGCCATGTCGTCTTTTGCAAATAACTCAAAAAACGACGAAGTCGCAAACGAAAAATCGGGAATCGCAATCATTCGCAAACGATTCGCGCTATTTCCGATCGATTTCGTTACAATGGCCGGTTAACTTCACGGAGGTCACATGTTCATCAAGAGGTGCACTGAGGCCAAGCAACACTCTCACCGTACACATGTTTGTTTTTCACACGCGGAGAGTACAGAACTCGACCGGTGCAAGTGTTCAACTTGTGTATATACATATACACCGTGATTGCATATATACACACAAGTTAGGTTATGTTGCACCGTTCAAGTTCTGTACAGTGTACTCTCCGCGTGAGAAAAACAAACATGTGCACGGTGAAAGTGTTGCTTGGCCTCAGTGCACCTCTTGATGAACATGTGCACGCGGGCAGAGTGCTCTCCGTGCAGATTCATGAATATGCTATTAGATCCGATAAGATTAATAAGAGCGCCCGCCGGTACACGCGATAAGGTTTTACTCACACGTTTTCAACCCTTTTTCTTTCATATCAATAAAGTATTTTGCAATCTCAACCTGTGCACGTTTTATTTAGACATTTTCAACAGTTCTTTTGGCTGGACATATTATTCAATTAAAAAACTTTAATTGTCCACATGTAAACATTCAATCTAACCTCAATTTTTTGTGCTCATCAAATAAATGGTAACATTCATTACCATCTACGATGTTGCATTTGTTACATGGACAATAGTTTTTAAACACTTTTATTGATCGCAGTAGTAATAGAATTCATTACCGTCAACGATCTCGTCTTTTTTATATTGGCAATAATTTTTCAATGTTTGTATTGTTCAAACTAATGGTAACATTCATTACCGTCAAACAAATTTACAATTTTTATGTCAATGAACACTTTTTGACATTTTTATGAGCAATCAACAGCATCATTTATTACCTTTGACGACTCAGCTTTAACTTAATTATTATTGTACTACATTATAGTACACTAATATTTTTGTAACCTGGTTCCAAGTAACAGGAATATTTTCTTATATTTTACACCAAGCATGGAACTTTTTTCTGATCGAAGTATTGGTAACATTCATTACCATCAACGATCTTATCCTGTTTACATCGAAAATACTTGGTCAACATTTGTATCGATCATTAAAGCAATGGTAACATTCATTACCGGCGAACAAATTTACAATTTTCACGTCGCTCAGCACTTTTTTACATTTTTATGAATCCAGCAAAAATAACATCCATTACATTCAATGACTTCTCAGCCTAATTATTCCCAGAACTGTCAAATGAATTTATACGAGTCTGGTAAGAAGCGAATAAACTTTTTGTAGAGGATTATTTCCATCTATAGACATTTCATATATCGTATTTTGTTTAATCGATACCACAGCTGTCAGCTTTATTTATACGATTCTGATAAGAAGCGAATAAACTTATTATAGAGGATTATTTCCATCTATAGACATTTCATATATCGTATTTTGTTTAATCGATACCACAGCTGACAGCTTTATTTATACGATACTGATAAAAAGCGAATAAACTTTTGATACAATATTATTTGCACCTAAAGGCGTTTCATATCCTTTTTTGTTTAATTGATACCAGATCTGTCGACTCTATTTATATAAGTCTGGTTCAAGACTAGAAACAGTGCAAGATACACTAAAAATGGACTCGACCTTTTTTATAGAGCACAAAATTTCCTAAAAATAGTCAGCGAGAGCCCTAGTCTAAAGTTAATAGATTATCCATTAATAATGCTGCAATTTTGTCTTACAAGTTAATTATGAATATTTTAGAATTTTTGTAAAATATAAGGCATATTCTATCGTTGCTTGTGGCTAAGCTATTAACTTTAGTCTAGAGCCCTCGCTTACTTTTTTCTAGGAAATTTTGTGCTCTACAAAAAAGATTCAGTGCATTTTTAGTGTATCTTGCACTGTTTTCGATACGGAAGCTTTAGAATGAAAAGAGTACCAAGTTTTTCCGTTTCAACGTTTATAGATCATTAAAATTAATTATTAATAACTAAATAGCCGGAAAATTATGAATAACTGTTCAAAAAGGTGTAATAAAAGCGTATCTACTTATAAAAATGTTCTTTTTAACGATTTTGAATGTTAACTGCCATTTGAAATTCGTCATAAATCGTGCGGTAGCTGTTACTTCCCTGAGCAGTGGCATTTACTTAAAATTTCTTTCCGTGTATGCAATCCCAACCTCGTTTCTATGATCCTTGATCTTTTGAATCTTAAATCTAGTCTTTGCCAATGATTAGTATTATAATATTATAATGTAAGTTGTTTAACACTACGTTTCTTTACATTATTTAGTTTTGTAAGTTTATTCATTAAGTTTTTCTATTAAAATTCTTCGATTCGTTTATGCGACAATATTTTGTTTTCATTGTATAAGGGCAATAATGCCCGCGTAAACATTAATAAATAAATAAATAAATATATCATATTTCGAGTCCGGTAAGAAGCGAATAAACTTATCGTAGATGATTATTTGCATCTAATGACATTTCATATTTCGCATTTTTTTTAATTATTTCCAGAGCTCTCAGTAGGTGGAGTCTGATAAGGTGCAAATAAATTATTATTATTAACAAAATACCTAGAACAATTGGTTGGTGGATTCATTGGTGAATCTGCAGGCTGCTTCCTCCACGTGGTCGTTGTGCCGTTGTGTTGTTTTCCTCCTCGTCTCTTTCATCATGGAGAGACCGATCGCGATGCACGATATCTACACGATATCGTCATGAATTGACAAAAAAATGTTGCACGGCTCGCGCGGAGTACAACATTTTTAAACTTTGGATTTCGGAGTCGAATGCCGAAGCCATATAACTGACGAACAGCTGCGTGTCAGGCCGCCATATTGGTTATATTTCCTCTTGATTTTGTGACGTCATTGAAAACAAATCGGTAAAACTTAGAACTTTACATGTTCAAATAAATATTTATTTAGAAAATTCAGTGATGCTATTCAAAATTTTATTATAAAATTAGTAGTGTAGTTGGTTTATCGAATAAAGCGATATCTTTCGAATATAAACGTTCATTTCATAGAAGCACAAAGGACTTTATTCACAGAGCAAGAATGTCGTTTCGCATTCACATGACGACAATATTCGTCGCATGGCTTCGTACAACAGAATATCGTGGTTCAGATTAACGGACACGTTGTCCACGGCGCTAACGCCAACACACGCTCGACACGTTTCTTCCAAAATGATCGTCGCTAACGGCTAACGACAGTAGTTTCGAATCAACCCACACGCCAGTGTTGCCAGATGCTTTCAGCGCATTCTCCCTAAACTAGCGTGAAATTCTCCCTTCCGGGTAAGCCGCGGCCACGGGGGTGACTCTGCCCTATGCTTCCGATGCATTCTTATGACGCTCCTAATGTCGCCAATCCGCGCTCACCCATACCTGCCCTGCGTCACGTGACCAATGATGGCGACGTTCGCGAAATTCAATTCAGTTTAAATTTAAACATTTGACGGTTGACAAAAATGTTTATTTAGCTCATTTTCGGTAAGATGTACGATATTTTTAAGATTTTGTTTTTAATATTATACATTTTTAAATAAATAAATGAATTTATATAATAACTAATTGTATAAACATTTTGGAGTTTGAAGTATGTGAATATAACTGAATACATCTAATGTATGCATGTGAGTTTTTTCATTTAAATAATAATAGTATTTGCAGAATTTGCAAAAATCTAAAAATGCCACGATGCATAGCTCTCGGTTGTACATCTGGATATGATTCCAATCACCAGAAGGTACATTTTTTCAGTGTCCCAAAAGATGAGACAATACGTAAAAAATGGCAAGATGCTATTCGAAGGGGAGATATTGAACTAAAATCTAGCCATGTACTTGGTGAGAAACACTTTTTACAGGATAGTATATTATGGGGATCATATGGATCTTCGAAAAGAAAAAAGAAAAATAACCCAATTAGAGTACATAGAATTTTTATGTTCTATTTACTTCACATACTGAACTTTAAAATTGTCTTTCGCCTTTATTATTACTTTTAACTGTTATTATTAAATTAATGTGTTCTACTAATTTTACTTTCTTTTTTTTTTATTGTTTATCTTATTTAAACAAAACGGTTTAAAATTTAATTTAAAGTATGAACCATACAAAATTCCTCGACTAAAACCGGGCACAATCCCAATATTATTTCCTTGGACCGAGTTAATGAACACAAATCCTGGAGGTCAAAGTTATGTTCAAGTGCGACTAGGACTCGCCGAAACGACCTGTCTTCCAGCAGAACGAGTAGGACTAAGACCGACTGAATTGCAACCGCAAGTAGAGGCTACAATTTCGCCTCCGATGGAGATTGACCAAATTGGATTTAAACAATCTGTACAAACCACAGGAACATATTTAATGGATTTATTTTCTGAATTTTCAAGATTGTCAACTATGTACATTGTATTATATTTCAAATATGTTGTAGACTTTGTTAACATTTTATTTTTGACATTTCTTTATATTTTCTATAACAAATACAGGATGTACAGGATCAGGAGTCAAATATAAATCTAAAATTTTTAACAGAAAACGTTCAACTACCAAATTCATGGCTAATGACGGAAAACAAATTTTAAAATAAAATTATGGTAGAATTTTTTATAAGTACGTTTGTAAATGATAGTAATAAAAATACCATTTCACTGCGCTGTGAAAAAGAGATAATTCTTTTTGAAGACAAAGACAACATTTGTTACCATGTCAACATTCTTGGTTGTAAAGTCGATGACGATAATCTGAAAATCATATACCAGATGTGCCCAACCAGTCAAATCGTCCAAATACATTGAAAAGCCTTCAAAACCTTCAAGATTTGTTGAAGTACATAGATAATGTCAAAATTTGTGCAAACGACTCGTACCAAATTAATGCAAGATCATCTGCTTACAAAGACAATAAAAATATATGGCGACACAATAAGTGTCTTTTATTACTGCAAAGTAATAAAAAAAGATGTCAATATTGTACACGTTTAAAAAAGACAATTGAGAAAAGTAAGCAGCGAAATAAAAAATGTCAAGAAAACCCTGCAAAAAAAAGAATCCGGTTAAATGTATCACCTAAAACTCTGAAGCAGGTTAAATATCTTAAACAAAAACAAAAAGCTGTCAAAAGAACGCATTATCGAACATTGTTAAAACTAAATATACTTAAAATACTAAAAAAAATAAGCAAATGAATACATTACTGTTTTCTTCAAGACATGTTGACCAGCAAACTTCTTATAGTGGCTATTTTCAAAAGGTTCTTCCTTCAGTTAATGAAGAATTCCACCCTGAAAATTGTTTACCTCGGAACATAAAAAAAATTTTGAAAATGACATACACATACAAGGCACGTGCGATGGAAGGAAGCTCGCATGCGCGTTGCCGCCGTGCATCGGCAAGTCGGGGGCCGGGCAGGTGTGTCCCATGCTACCTAGCGACATTAAGTGGTACCGTTTAAGTAACTAGTGTCACCCCCGTGGCCGCGGCGTATGTCCGACGCGCCATCTGTCCGACTCAACCGCTATCCGACACGTCATTTGTCCGACTCCGCAAATGTAACTATGAAAATTACGGATCCGCAGCTAGAGATAAAGAGACACCTGGGATTTCGTACGAGTTATTTTTGAAAAATATATTGAACATGTACACATTGAAGATGGAATCAAGTTGCATATATTTTAATTTCCCAGTCGTTTGAAATGTTTGCTTATTATTTGTATACTATTATTCGTTTTGATGTTGAGATTTATAAGCATTCATCCAACGTAAATGCATAACCCAACAAGATTTTATAATTTGTTATGTCCAAAAATATTTGTTGTGAATACATTGAACTGAAATTATTTGTAATTGATAATAATTGTACTAAAATGTAAAAAATTGTCTTAATAAATAGCGAAAATGAAACATTTATAAAGAAATTACATTTATTCTACGAATTTGATGAATTTTCGTTCGCATTAGTATGTTTGAAACATAATATACAACCATTAAAATCACAAATACCTTTACTATTTGCAACTTTTTATTTAAAACAAACTTATACCAAGACTATTTCCTACAATTTTTCTTCATCGATGGAAGCTAAAAAAAGGACGAAGGATGCGCTAGTCATTATTAACATTAAGATGTAATAAACAACGATACTTCAATTTCAAAAGTAACACATATTATTATAAATCTTCAAGAATTTCTTCTCATTAATAGCAATACTGTTATACCTCGGAAGAAAAACCGTATCTACATTTTAATGATTTTGACATATTGATGACAAGCAGCTGACGGAATGTTATCTGGGTGCTTATAAATCTCAACATCAAAACGAATAATAGTATAAAAATAATAAGCAAACGTTTCAAACGACTGGGAAATTAAAATATATGCAACTTGATTCCATCTTCAATGCGTACATGTTCAATATATTTTTCAAAAATAACTCGTATGAAATCCCAGGTGTCTCTTTATCTCTAGCTGCGGATCCGTAATTTTCATAGTTACATTTGCGGAGTCGGACAAATGACGTGTCGGACAGCGGTCGAGTCGGACAGATGGCGCGTCGGACATACGCGGCTTACCCAAATTTCCCTGTCTCAATGACGAAAACCCCTAGATTTATCCCCAACTAATATTTTGTTGTTTTTGTTGGAGGCAAGGAAAAACAAAACAATAAGAATAAAAATTCATGATAAATGTTTTAACATTACATACGAATTGTTACATATTTACACTTTATTTGTGAATTATATAATATTGTATTATAAATTAAAAATATAACACTTTATGAATACATCTAGTAATGTATTAGTAATTATTCTGCTTGAGATTTATTAATGTTGACAAAGTAATCTAAAACATTTAAAGCTTCAACATCGAATTGACCTCTATAAACTGATTCGTTTACAAATTTATCTAACTTTTGATGGTTAAAAAATTACACATGTATTAGGCAGTAAAAACCGAACTCTCATAATTGCGTCTACTGTTTTTACGATTAATTTATTACGTAATTTATCCTTGACAATTATTATTGAAAAAACATTCGAAAATGGAAGACTGAGAAGCGCAAGAGCCAATTTCGAAACGTGCCCGAAACGTTTTTCAACTGCTGCTTCTACATCTTCATTTACTTGAATCCAAAAATCATCAGAATTGTTCGTTTTATTATCCAATCGATGCAAAATATTCCACTCTTGAATTGTAGATTCAACATCTAAACACATTTCTTTAAAATTAACAGCTATATTAGTAATGTTTCCTTTGGTTCTGTTCATTGCGTGATCTGGCGTAAAAAAGTTCAGATTTTCTAAAATTTGCATGTTATGTGGAATTCTTCCTTGCAACTTTTTAATTAGTTCGACATAAAACTCTTTGCATCGTTCTTTTATAACACTTAAATTCTCATAAGTGAATTTTGCTGAAAATTCATTAAAATAATATCCAAAATGCATGCAGTTAATTGCCATTAGATGATTTTCAAATTTGAAGTTCGTCAGATCTTGGTTTTTAACCATTTCTAATTGTCTGGGCAGAACAACTCGTTGTAAGAGCAAATAGAGAAGATTATTTAAATCTTTAAAAAGTTTCAATGGTTCTGCATCAGAAGATTGAAAGAGCTTATTCACAGCGATAACATCTTTTAAAACATCTCGAAGAAATAATAAATATATTTTATTTTCGTTATTATTGTACATGTTATACAATTCTTCTGCAATATAGCCTTCGCTGCATCGATAGCTGGTTTTTGCCGTTATAAAATGTAATTTAAGTTCTTCCCACTGATCCAAAATAGTTTTTATTGCTTCTATCCGAGCAAGCCATCGTGTTCCGGACAATTTAGCAATTTTTTTTGGTTTACTTTGATTAATAGTCTGATAAACGGCGTTATATTGTATATTTCTTTTCGTACTCTGTGAAAACCACGAATGGCTTTTCTTAACTAAATAATCTAAATTTCTAGGTAATAAATCACATGCCTTCTCAGCAGCTAAGTGTAGTGAATGGCAAAACGCATTTCATAATTACTAAATGGGGAATTATAGTCTGCAACCGGGATGCTACTGAATTGTATTCACCTATCATAGCATTGGTCCCATCGACTCCTATCCCAATCAACTGTTTAAACTTTAAGCCATCTTTTTCCAGCTGATCTTTTAAAGCATCAGTAATACTTTCAGCAGTTATCCTGATTCCAGTTGGATTAGCCTGTAAAATGTAGTACGAATTTTTTTTAACGATGGACTATAATACCTTATCATATTACACAGCACCTTCGATGTATCTATTGCTGTACTTTCATCAATTATTAATGAATAATAAGAATCTCCCACATCTTCAAGTAATTCTTGAAACAAGCATGAGGAAATTACGTTTACAATTAGCCCTGTGCATTTCGTGCGATGAATTTTGATATTCGAAAGTATTCGAGAGGTTGGATCTAAATTTTTGATAATTTCAGATAAATGGTCAATCGCATTTATGGAACAATGCTCACATATAAAAACAGCAAGTCTTAACTCAACAATTTTTCCTTCCACGTCAATTTTTGGCACAACAAAATTGTCAATTTTTTTAATTTGTAAGAAACCTCTTTCATTATTAACATTTTGAGTATGTTTTTTGGTTTCACTATGAATTTTTATCGACTTCTTATGTGCTATAATGTCTGTTTTACAATATGCACAATGTGCTTTTGTACTGTCGCCCAGTCTTGGTCTCAACCAACCTAAAATGATTATTAAGCATATTATATTTACAACCGAATATCATTTATATTATAATTAATTGTATAATTTCCAATAAATTATTTTCTCATGATAGTTGTACTTTATGATATATACTAAAAAGAAATTCAGGAAGAGACTATTTTTAGGTAATGTTTTTGTGAACGTTTATGTTGAAAAGTCAATTTATGAAATATTTCATAAAATTACGTTCAAGTCTTTCAACGGTTTTTAACAAATGTTAACACTGTGCAGCATTCTGGAATCGAAAAAGTAACAATATTTACTTAAAAAAGGAAACTAAGTTATAATCCAAGAGATAACCTCTTGTTATCGAAAGATATTTAATTTTATTTAAATTTCTGTCCAAAGATTAGACGAGTTTTAACTTTTTTTAATATTTTTGAATAATAGTACATTATGCTACTACAGTACACCCACACACGAGACAATAAATGACAACGAAAATTAGTAGTAGTAGCAGTCCCGTGCCCACGGCCATAGCTTCTCGACGGAAATCCCCGCTTCTGTTTTTGTTTTTCATATCATCCCTAAGTGAAAAACAAATACAGAAGCGGGGAATCCCGTCGAGAATCTATGACCGTGGGTGTACGCCCTGTCCAAATACATAGTCCCGTCCAAATGCATGAGTTTGCCCTGTCCAAACACATATCTTCTCCTCCGCGACTTTCCCCACTCCAAGATCCCGTTGTTTGTGCAGTGTCCAAAGTGCAGTTTAATGTACGGAGTTACATAACTATTTTTATAATAACCTGAACAACAACTAGACATTAATCTTTAATGACCAGAGAATTTGTAACATCACGTTACCATATACAGGCATGCAAAATGTTGATTATAATATAAAAAAAAAAGATTATTACCTTTAAATTTAACTTCATTTTCCCAAGCTTGCACATATTTTTGCACATACTTGTTTTCAGAATTTACTGGCGGCATAGTGCTCGTTTTACAGTATCCTCGAAGTTATCGTCAATTTCTTGATGACAGGAATAGTGTGTTGATATATATACCTTTTATATATGTGACAAAAAAAGGATATAATGTCATCTATTTCGTATTACACATCGATCAGTGCATTTACTGTGTATATCCAGGCCAATTATTGTCAGATAAGAATGCAGCCATCTCAATGTTGATTCCTCAAAGCCTACGTCTCGAAGGGAGGTTAGAATTGAAACATGATTTAAGGAGTCAAAAGCTTTTGAGAAATCGAACAGTACCAAAATAGTAACTGCCCCACCATCTACACCCAAACATACATCATCCATAGGGTGTAATAGAGCAGTTTGGGTGCTGTGAAATTGACGGAATCCACATTGTTTGGGATGCAGTATACGATCTATCTCTAAATATTTTGTGATCTGCTGGGTGACAAGGGAATCAATGACCTTAGAGAGGTGGGGAGGATTTGTGATTGGACGGGTGTCAGAAGGTCCACCGAATAGCGCGGTGCAAAATAGGTTTGTAATAAATGGAGCATGTAAATCTAAAACTTCAGTAATACATTCGTAAAAATTATTTACGCAGCTTATCAGACGGTGCTGTTGCGAATTTGTTTGAAATTGTGTGTGGCAGGAAGCCAAGAGATGAGGAAACTTAAGTTGAAGTAATGTTGAAAGATCTTTATTTAAAGCAGAATAGTCCGAAAATGCGATTATCTGGGGATATAATCTCGCTCCGCACAGGTTGTTATTGGAAAAGGAATAGTTTGCATAATAAATTAGTACGGGCCAATAGAACACATATCGAGTATTTCGTAAATCTACTCATTCGCTCCTCCCAGGCTTTTTTTGTGTTTACGTAAATATCCAAAACATACGCTCTTCAAGCATGGTAACTTAACGGACATAATGCGATTATCAGGGGATATAGTCTCGCTCCGCATAGGTTGCTATTGGAAAAGGAAGAGATTATATAATTAGTACGAGCCAATAGAACGCATATCCAGTATTTTGTGAATCTACTCATTAGCTCTACCCAGGCTTCTATTGTGTTTATGTAAATATCGAAAACATACGCTCTTCAAGCATCCTAACTTAACGGACATACAGTAGATCCCCGTTATCCGGTCTCCCCTTATCCGTATCCCCCGGTATCCGTATGATGCCAACCCCCGTTAACGGTAGAAATAACCTCCGTGAAGTTAACCGACCATTGTAACGAAATCGATCGAAAATAGCGCGAATCGTTTGCGATTCGTTTGCGAATGATTGCGAATTATGAATTAAAAGTGCTTTTTCCGATAACAGGTAAGATAAAAAAAAATAAATTATCCTATATGTCCTTTATATACAAAATTTATTAAAAGGATTGCGATTTTTTTGTAATTGGTCTCAAACGTTTGCGATTCGTTTGCGAATTGAGAAAATATAGGAATCTCCCGAATATCATAATAAATAATGCGAAAATAAACGAATTATCGAAAGTTACTAAATCCAGCCCGCCTCGATATACAAAACCCTTTAAAAGGTTTGCGATTTTTTTGCAAACGGTCTCATACGTTTGCGATTCGTTTGCAAATGATGGCGATTACCAATTTTTCGTTGGCGACTTGGAATACATTCCCCGGCAGCAGCGAGTTTCTCAAAGCATCGCACTAAACTCCAACTCTTCAGGAATTCCTCTACTTTCTTATCAGCTTCTATGTCGCTAAGTAGGACTTCTCGTAGGAAGGATCTCTTATACAGCCTTTTTTAAACTAATAATGACTCCTTGATCCATGGGCTATAAGTCACGTTCAGTGGCAAATATTTGACCCGGAAGTTCTGGTCAATTAGATTCAATTCGGCATCTTGTGGGTGAGACGGCGCATTGTCCAAAATTAACAATAACTTAAAATTGTCATTGGTCTGTTTCGCACGAACATCAGGCACAAATACTTCACTGTACTACTGCACGAATAAATTTCTGTCCATCCAGGCACTTTTTTGGTTGATGTAAACCAAAGGCAGAACATCAACATTGAGAAAGCACCGAGGCTGCTTAGCTTTCCCAATTGCTAACAGTGGAAGTCTGTGGGTTCCGGTCGAGTTAGCACATACCCTGATGGTGATACGGTCTTTGGCACTTTTCCTCCCCCAAGCTAGCTGCTCATTTCTTACTGCCAGTGTTTTGCATTGTCATGCAGGTACCCTTCTTTTTCAATAAACTCGCGGATATCTTGACAAAAGTCGTCACTAGCCTGATGATTTGCCGATAACTGCTCCCCTTGCATACTTAATTATCTAATTCCATGCCTGCGGTTAAACTTGTATAGCCATCCGTTACTCGCTTTAAAATCTGACGATCCTCCTAATTTTTCATTTATTAATCGAGCACATTCTTGTACACAGGAGCTTGTTATTGGAGATCCTTCTGCACGTTTCTTTTCTTGACCAGCGAACCCTGCTCTGTTTTTAAAGCCTCTTCGTGCCTCATTATTTCACTGCAATTTTGCTTTATTCTGCTAATGGTAGTTGCTGGGATACCCAGATCAGCAGCCACATCGCACTGCTTTCCCCATCGTCCAACCTTTTCAAAATATTTAATTTTTCGGAAATGGTTAAGGATTTCTTTCGACTTTTACATTTATTACCTGTAAAATGAAAATATTACACGTAGATTATGTTAATTTTTGGATATTAAATACTATAAAAAATAGATATGAATTTGACAGTTAGGATTATATTTAAAAAATAAATTTTTTGTGATACTTCCACATTCGTTTGTTGCTTTGACAAAAACAAAAAAATTTGTAAAAATACAATGACCAACAAGAAAATTTATAACATTAAATGCGTAACAGTTATCACATAAACTGTGGATAACATCCGTGCCTGCATTCAATGTGTTAAAATTCATTTACTACTTTTTCAGTATAATTTTTAAATTTACATTTTGAAATTTGAGTTCTATTACTTACCATTCTGTGCGTTTTCTATCCTATTTTCCTGATTTTCCATTTTAATATATATATTAAATGCACCCAGATAGCAAAATCTGCAGCTGTCTGCAGCAGTCTGCAGGAATGCCGGAAGATTTGCATCATTTGCAGCAGACCGTGCAGGCCTCAGTTGAGTTTACTATCTAGGGATTCTAGGGGTCTAAATGCACACTAATACGAAGAGGTCTGTTGGTGAGACGCATACAAACAACGAGGAGGCAGTGTGCATGTGGAGAAGGGGAACCTCTCTCCGCCAGCTAACAGGGATGAAAGCTTCGTTTTCAAGAAAGGCAACAAAAAAGGCGCTGCAAGCGCCATCTTACGAATCCCCCTCACACCCACAAGCTGAACTAAAGCCGGTGGCGTGGCGGCGACAGTCTTTGACGCGATCGTAACTTATTGTATTTTCAAAAATGTTAATGTTTTTCTTCCCCGGTTGGATAAATTTACCTCGCTCGATGCAGTTTCAATTTTTAACAATATTTGGAATTGCAAAACTACAGAAAGGATTGTAAAAGAAATTAATGTTGAGATTAACTATTATTTTTCTCTTTTGTTAATTTTGTTCAGGTTATGTTGCTTCGACCAATCGATTTTGCCAGAATTTTCGCCCCCCACGGAGAGATTCCCCGTTCTTCACATGTACGCTGGGTCTCCGGTGTTTGTGTGCGTCACACCACAGACCTCATCGTATTTGTGTACATTACTCCCCTATAATCCCTAGGTAATAAACTCGACTCAGGCCTGCACGGCCTGCTGCAGATCTGCAGCAGACTTTGCAAAGATTTTACAAGGCGCAAAGTTTGCTGCAAAATCGCTGCATTCTGATGATGCAGAAAGCGTAAATTTTCATGCATTCCTGCAGCAAGATTTTGCAGCAGCTGATGCAAATCTGCTTCTCTTTTGCTATCTGGGCATGTATATTAACGTACGATGTACCTCGTGGCTGGATGTTATACGTTATAAACAATTATAAAGAGTTATTTATACGTTAGATCCAACTCAACGTGCATATTTTGTTTGTAAAGTTTAAATAGCAGTGCAAACAATATGTATATATGTATTTGTGCAGTGTAACGAACGCGAAAGTATGCATGTATGCGTGTGCGATCGTCCAGGTTCCGATAAACAGCGCTCATTGCTCAAATGCATCACGTGATCATAATGTGGCAAGTCGCTTGGAAGGAGAAGAATTTCCTCTCCTCTCCTCCACGGATAACGGGGGATGAGCATCGGCGGCTTGAACAGACGACTACGAATAACGGGGGATCTACTGTAATGCGATTATCTGGGGATATAGTCTCGCTCCGCACAGGTTGCTATTGGAAAAGCAAGAGATTGTATAATTAGTACGAGTCAATAGAACGCATATCGAGTATTTCGAAAATCTACTCATTCGCTCCTCCCAGGCTTTTATTGTGTTTACGTAAATATACAAAACATACGCTCTTCAAGCATCATAAAATAATGGACATAATGCGATTATCTGGGGATATAGTCTCGCTCCGCCCAGGTTGCTATTGGAAAAGGAAGAAATTGTATAATTAGTACGAGCCAATAGAACGCATATCGAGTATTTCGTAAATCTACTAATTCGCTCCTTCCAGGCTTCTATTGTGTTTACGTAAACATCCAAAACATACGCTCTTCAAGCATCATAACTTAAAGGACTTAATGCGATTATCTGGATATATAATCTCGCTCTGCTCAGGTTGCTATTGTAAAAGGAAGAGATTGTATAATTAGTACGGGCCAATAAAACGCATATAGAGTATTTTGTGAATCTACTCATTAGCACCACCCAGGCTTCTATTGTGTTTACGTAAATATCGAAAACATACGCTCAAGCATCCTAACTTAACGGACATAATGTGATTATCTGGGGATATAGTCTCGCTCCGCACAGGTTTCTATTGCAAAAGGTTTTTATTGTGTTTACGTAAATATCCAAAACATACGCTTTTCAAGCATCGTAACTTAACCGACATAATGCGATTATCTGAGGTTATAATATCGCTCCGCCCAGCTTGCTATTGGAAAAGGATGACTTTGTATAATTAGTACGAGCCAATAGGAGGCATATCGAGTATTTCGTAAATCTACTCATTGGCTCCTCCCAGGCTTTTGTTGTGTTTACGAAAATATGGAAACGTCTTCAGGCCTCGCAACTTAACCGACATAATGCGATTATCTGGGGCTATAATCTCGCTCCGCCCAGGTTGCTTTGGAAAAGGAAGAGATTGTATAATTAGTACGAGCCAATAGAACGCATATCGAGTATTTCGTAAATCTACTCATTCGCTCCTCCCAGGCTTCTATTGCAAAACGAAGAGATTGTATAATTAGTACGAGCCAATAGAACGCATATCGAGTATTTCGTAAATCTACTCATTCGCTCCTCCCAGGCTTCTGTTGTGTTTACGTAAATATCCAAAACATATGCTCTTCAAGTATCGTAACATAACGGACTTAATGCGATTATCTGGGGCTATAATCTTGCTCCGCACAGGTTGCTATTGGAAAAGCAAGATATTGTATAATTAGTACGAGTCAATAGAACGCATATCGAGTATTTCGTAACTCTACTCATTCGCTCCTCCGAGGCCTTTATTGCAAAAGGACGAGATTGTATAATTAGTACGAGCCAATAGGAGGCATATCGAGTATTTTGTAAATATACTCATTCGCTCCTCCCAGGCTTCTATTGTGTTTACGTAAATATCCAAAACATACGCTCTTCAAGTATCGTAACTTAACCGACATAAGGCGATTATCTGGGGCTATAATCTTGCGCTCCGCACAGGTTGCCATTGGAAAAGCAAGAGATTGTATAATTAGTACGAGCCAATAGGAGGCATATCGAGTATTTCGTAAATCTACTCATTGGCTCCTCCCAGGCTTTTATTGTGTTTACATAAACATCCAAAACATACGCTCTTCAAGCATCATAACTTAATGGACATAATGCGATTATCTGGGGATATAGTCTCGCTCCGCCCAGGTTGCTATTGGAAAAGGAAGAGATGGTATAATTAGTACGAGTCAATAGAAGGCATATCGAGTATTTCGTAAATCTACTCATTCGCTCCTCCCAGGCTTCTATTGTGTTTACGTAAATATCCAAAACATACGCTCTTCAAGTATCGTAACTTAACCGACATAAGGCGATTATCTGGGGCTATAATCTTGCTCCGCACAGGTTGCCATTGGAAAAGCAAGAGATTGTATAATTAGTACGAGTCAATAGAACGCATATCGAGTATTTCGTAAATCTACTCATTCGCTCCACCCAGGCTTCTATTGTGTTTACGTAAATATCGAAACATCTTCAGGCCTCGTAACTTAACCGACATAATGCGATTATCTGGGGATATAGTCTCGCTCCGCACAGGTTGTTATTGGAAAAGTAAGAGCTTGTATAATTTGTACGAGTTAATAGAACGCATATCGACCATTTCGTAAATCTACTCATTCGCTCCTCCCAGGCTTTTATTGTGTTTACGTAAACATCCAAAACATACGCTCTTCAAGCATCATAACTTAATGGACATAATGCGATTATCTGGGGATATAGTCTCGCTCCGACCAGGTTGCTATTGGAAAAGGAAGAGATTGTATAATTAGTACGAGCCAATAGAACGCATATCGAGTATTTCGTAAATCTACTCATTCGCTCCCCCCCAGGCTTCTATTGTGTTTACGTAAATATCCAAAACATACGCTCTTCAAGTATCGTAACTTAACCGACATAAGGCGATTATCTGGGGCTATAATCTTGCTCCGCACAGGTTGCCATTGGAAAAGCAAGAGATTGTATAATTAGTACGAGTCAATAGAACGCATATCGAGTATTTCGTAAATCTACTCATTCGCTCCTCCCAGGCTTTTATTGTGTTTACGTAAACATCCAAAACATACGCTCTTCAAGCATCATAAATTAATGGACATAATGCGATTATCTGGGGATATAGTCTCGCTCCGACCAGGTTGCTATTGGAAAAGGAAGAGATTGTATAATTAGTACGAGCCAATAGAACGCATATCGAATATTTCGTAAATCTACTCATTCGCTCCCCCCCAGGCTTCTATTGTGTTTACGTAAATATCGAAACATCTTCAGGCCTCGTAACTTAACCGACATAATGCGATTATCTGGGGATATAGTCTCGCTCCGCACAGGTTGTTATTGGAAAAGTAAGAGCTTGTATAATTAGTACGAGTTAATAGAACGCATATCGACCATTTCGTAAATCTACTCATTCGCTCCTCCCAGGCTTCTATTGCAAAACGAAGAGATTGTTTAATTAGTACGAGCCAATAGAACGCATATCGAGTATTTCGTAAATCTACTAATTCGCTCCTCCTAGGCTTCTGTTATGTTTACGTCACTATCGAAAACATACGCTCTTCAAGCATCGTAACTTAACGGACATAATGTGATTATCTGGGGATATAGTCTCGCTCCGCACAGGCTTCTATTACAAAAGGAAGAGATTGTATAATTAGTACGAGCCAATAGAACGCATATCGAGTATTTTGTAAATCTACTCATTAGCTCCACCCAGGCTTCTATTATGTTTACGTAAATACCGAAACATCTTCAAGCCTCGTAACTTAACGACATAATTCGATTATCTGGGGATATCGTCTCGCTCCGCCCAGGTTTCTATTGCAAAAGAAAGAGATTATATAATTAGTACGAGCTAATAGAACGCATATCGAGTATTTTGTGAATCTACTCATTAACTCCACCCAGGCTTCTATTGTGTTTACGTAAATATCCAAAACATACGCTCTTCAAGCATCGTAACTTGGAGAAAACATCTTTCCATTAAGATGGCGTTGAACGTAGGTAGATATCATGATTCTTACACAGCTGAACCCTAATACTGTCTTTTTTCATATACATGTACGATTAAAATATTGAACTAGGTTGAATAAATTTTAAATGAGATACAGTAAATTTCGTAATACAAGAAATAGTATATTTCGTAACAAGTGCGGAAAATGCGATTTCCCGCACGCGTAATGATCACACTGACACGAGTGCCTGACGAAGCCAGACACGAGTCCTGTGTGAATCATACGAGTGGAGGAAACGTCCGCACGTGTAACGAACGATTTTTTTTGTAATAAGTGGCGGAGCCCCCCCGATATAAACATATTTATGATTTTACAGATACAAAAACTATCTTATATTTTTTTATAATATCATATCGTTTTCCTATATCAGTGTACAGTGTGATTTCCCAAACTGGGATGTGGAAAATTTAATTTTTATATTTTCCACATCCCGGTTTGGGAAATCGCATTTTCCACACTAAAATCTGTTCGGAAAACACACATTTTCCGAACCCGTATTACAAAGAATATGTTTATGTAAATTCTGTAAACTTCCTGCATTTCCCTTCAAGCCTCGTAACTTAACCAACATAATGCGATTATCTGGGGATATAATCTCGCTCCGCGCAGGTTGCTATTCGTACAATTTTCTGCATTAATCGCAGACACGGTTGCTCGAACCTGTTTGTCGGTATATCCTCCACATAACGCTTACTATGGATGTTGTAGATGCATTCAACGTGGAATTCACTTCAATCGTCGATTACTTTTTCCTGAATTAAATGCACCGTTAAGGACGGACGAAAATTTTCGTGATCAGTTGTCTCAAAAGTACGCAAACCAAACAAGTCCTTTAGAAGGAGTAGGGGTTGGTATGGTGTCTCAAGTCTCTTTCGACTACATGCACCTATTCCTATTAGGAATTATTAAAAAAATTTTAATAGCGGTTTTGGATGAACTTGGCAATTCACGAAATGCATTGGATATATTGGCAGCATTAAGTTAATCCCATTGTCAGTTATCAAAATCTGTTCCTTTAGAGATGGCAAGAAAGCCACGTGGGTTTGATGAAATACGTCGATGGAAAGCAACTGAATTTAGAATATTCGCATTGTACATAAGCCCAGTTATTCTACGCAACTTTTTATGTAATGAGCGATATATATTTTTTTTATCAATGAATTGTGCACTTGGAATCCTTTGCGAGCCAGAAGAATGCATACGCAATAATGCCTTTGTCAACAGTTTATTGCATTACATTGTAGAGCATATGCCAACATTATATGGTGTAGAAACTTTTATTATGTACATAATGCATATCATATTGCTGCTGATGTCCTCAAGTTTGGCCCTCTTGATACTTCTCAGTGCATTTCTATTCGAAATTATCTTCAATCTTTAAAAAATTATGTCTGAAAAGGAGTGCAACCCTTGATACAAATTAGCAGAAGGCCAGAGGATAAACATGAATGTAGTGCACCAAAAATTAAAAATTTGAACAAAGCCTATTCCGTAATTGGTAAAAAAAGATTTGGCAATCTAATAATGAAAGGATTTTGTAGTTTCCCTTCTTTTTAAAGAGAGGAGTATTTCCTATAATCGAATATTGGAGGGAATTCAATTGCTGAACTTTTTTCAAGTTTCAATGCCATTTTTAGGGTGTAAAAACAGTAGACCTTTGTAACGTCCAAAAGCCGTCTTTTTGTTAATAATTTGCGCGACTTTAGGCCGTCATGTAGATGACAAAACGTGTTTTACAGCAATTCATTCGACCTTCGGTGTGGATGATTTTATGACAACTTTTAGGCAACCCCTGAGAGACGACTTACTTCGTAACTAACAACGATGGTTAGTACATTCGAAGTTAGTACGTTAGCACACATACGCATTTGGGCCACATTGAAAGTACGCACACAAGCGTGCCCCCACTTGCCTATAAAGAGGGGGCCTCACTGACGAGTCAGTATCCAGTCATCGTAGCAATCTGGCAAGCAGTCAAATACGCTATGGGTAATTAAACGTTATGGGGAATTAAAGAATTTAGTTATTCTATCCGATTGTACGGAAGCTCTGGAGTTAATCCATAAAAAAATCTATAAGAGATCGAACATAAATCATATAGTGTATGATATTAAGGGTGTACTTCCGAAAGCCACACACCTCCAATTTATTTGAAACTACGTATACTTATGTAATTTAATGCGCTGATTACGAATTACATAGTGAAAATTGCCGACAAGGTCATCTTCAAGGTCAAAATGAATTTTTTCATTTCCAGTTTATCCCACTAGAAGATCAATAGTACTGTAAATAGTGTTTTGAATGTTCAAAGAACATAAAAATATGTATTTTGTTGCATGTTGTGCATCATACATTCATAAGAAATAGAAATATGTAGAAAATCGTCCATTCATTGGTAGTCGTCCATTCATTGGCATATTCACCCTATATTAAAATTGAAAATGAGCATTTTCAATACTTCGACCCCGACCGCAGATCAATCGAAGGACTGATAAATGAGCACGTCTTGTTCACACTGATGCTTTAAAAAACAAAAATTAATCAAATTTTTATACTAAAATAAAATTTAATCAAATTTTTAAAGTTTCCCCCCCCCCCTGATACCCGCCTCACTCCCCTGCTTCCTCTGTGTCTCTGTTTTTCATGTAATGTATATAATATACATACATATGCATTGTATATGTGTATGTACAATTTATGTTAATTTCATGTTAATTTGCTTTTTACGGCATTATCGTTGATTTTACGAAGAAATGGATAAAATCTTTTTTGTAGAGAATTCGATGTTCTATATTTATTGTTGGAAACATTTTTTTGTACGATTTGTATCTTTTGTTAAAAAATGGAAAAAACGTGTTTTTTGAGCGTTTTTTTGTTAAACCTCCCCATAATCTAGTATGCATTGACTCCAAAAACTAATCGGATATAAGTTTGGCCAAGAGAAACCCAAATCTGTTTGTACTTTTTAAATTCGCCCTGCCAGTCGCGAGATATCGCGTATTCAAAATTTTGCCCACGGACGGACGGACGGACGTACAACCTAACGGACACCAATTTTTTTTATTGTTGCTTTGGGTTCCTTAGGGTCTGAAACGTCGACATTTGATGAAAAACTATAGGGTAATTTTTTTGCCCGAAGTGACCAAATTCAATACTTCGTCCAGACTTAGTCTGGGTCGAAGTAAAATAGGTAAATATTTCCTACTTTCAAGCAACTTTTCCAAATCTAAAAAGCCATGGTACTGGAACATTAATTTAGAGAATATAGCAATTAAAATAATAAATCAACTCAAATCGGGACTCTGGTTTTATCCTGTCCACTTATTTTGGATTAAAATTATAAAAACAAACCTGTGCATCTGTGGGTCAAAGGAATCGGATGCGAATCACATCATATTCAGTTGCCCAAATTTTGACGATATAAGACTCCCTTTTTTAGGAAAGCTGCAAATGGAACGAATATATACCCCATACGAAATAAAAAATTTACTAATGACAGACAACTTGGATATCTTTAAGAGTCTAGCTGAATTCATATCACTAGTAAAGCCAATTATGAACGACCACATAGAAGCTGTGAATTAATCGCCAAATTCATAATAGTCCCGAAGCAGAGTTATATGTACCTAAGAAAAAGATAGGATAACAAATTTTGTAATTGTACGAGTATCTTCCCTCCCAAAACAACATAATTAGCCCCTTAATTTTATTGAATCCATGATAAGCTGGCTTAAGGTTCGAAGGAACTAGAACCGTGGTATTGGAGGTTAGGCTGGTTTACCCTCACTTCATATAAAACCACGAAGTAAAGAAGAAGAAGATGAAGTATCCAGTCGTCGCACTGCGCTTGAACAATAAGCATCACTACGATCGACGTTTGTTCAGCAACTTGTGTTATTACGCTAAGCTACCGTAACAATCAAATTCTAGTGCCCACAGATTCAAATTAAAATCTGTGGAGTCATTGTAGCCTTGAGATATCACCAAATAATGAAGCAAATGGATTGAGTGCTTTGTGTGGTAAAAATTAAACATTAAATTACCGAAATATTAATTAGAATAGTAATGTAGTAGTAGGTGAAACGAACGTTTAGTTCCGCGCGGCATGCGCCTTCCGAATAGGTTACCATGCTTACACACTCGCGCGCATGGGAAGGGATAGGGATCCGAGGCACGAGCGTAAGTGGGGCGTCCCGCGGTGGGAGTCGCTCCCACCACCTCGCCGAGATCGCGTATAAATTCCACGACGCTGGGCCATATAGGGATATCGGCAGCCCAAGCAGTCGCGCAAGGGACCAAGGGACTCCCGGTCCCCGGAGCGTTCTCCGGAGCAGCTTGAAAGGCTGCTAGAGCACCGTCCTCCTCGGTCGTTACCGACCAGGACACCTCTCCTTGCTATTTTTTTCTCTCGTGTTCTTCCGGATTAGCCGAAACAAGTAGATAAGATTCGCGATTACTCAACCGTCAGTATTTTATTTAGTCTCAAAGCTTCTAATTGGTTACCGTTAGATCTAAGTTTCGTTTTCATGCAGTATTAAGGATAATAAATCGTAAAGTTATATTATAATGGTCTCTTCCATTTTATTTTTGATTCTTAAAACCCTTCTCAAGTCTCTTCTTCTCGCTTTTTCGACCCAGGCATACCAGAGCTGATCCGGCAGCGAGAAGACGCAGGGTGCACAACGAGTATTACAGATAGTATAGTTCAGTCGTGACGATCACGTCACCGGTCCTACTTAATCGCTAGTAGGCAAATTGCGGTTATTCAGGCACAGTCGGCCTTATAATAGATATACATATACCGTAGGGTCTCCCTTATTGAATCCTCCCTTATTCTCTAGACATCTCTTATTCTCTGGATGTAGGATCTCGTATTGCATATATTCCCCTTCGGTCGGCTTCCCTCCTCCATTGCGTCCTATCCTTTGCAGCTGAGCGAATGTCGACCCGTTGTCGACCGTTGACCACTAAGAGTGGGGGTAAAGGGGAAGTAGAGAATAAGGGAGACCGCGTCCATTTTGAAAAATCTGCAGTATGCAATAAGACCCTACTGTATATCCATTTACGAGTAATCTAGAATAACTTCTACGACAGAAGTGTTATTTATATGAGATATTTGTAATTAACAGATTATATTCTACCTACCTACCTCTCGAGTCATCATTATTACTTACTTTGTAAGTTACAACTTGCGTCCTGTACCACCGTCTTTAGAGGGTGAATATCACGACTTTAAGGCATTCTAGAACAGTCTTGAAGACTCAAAAGTAAGCCTGTCTCGAAATAGTCGGGACGGCTTTACGTCCGACGTTGAGACGTCTCTGTGTTAACTGGTTTCTTTGCCTTGTCTTCAAGTACAACTCAATGGGCACGTTCGGCTTAGCGCTACTGGAAGTAAACGGATTCAAACCCTATCCGTATTAATACTTCGGCTATCCGTTTATATACGTTTGATAACGTTTCAATACATTTGTAACCTCTTGTATCCGAAGGCTATCCGTGACTAATCCGTCCTATTTCGATGTTCGCTGAATGCAATCGTCGCAACAATCAAGCAACTCCTGTTCCTATTGGCCGACTTTAATGCTAAATAATTTGAAAGCTATACATCGCACAAATTTGTTTCAAAGGAAAAACGTTCTTAAAATTTATCACAGAATCTACTGTTAACCGGAAGTCATTCAATGGAGAATCACCCTGTATATCGATTTGGAGTTTGACAACATCCTGGTCTGAACATATTGTGCGAAATATTTCATTATATATTTTAATAATGAAAATTAAACAAAAAGTTAGTTTGATATTAAAATATTTATTACTTTAGTATAACTGTTATGGTAAGTATAATTTAACAGATTTTGATATAAAATTGTTTTCAACGACTCTATAACAATTTTTTTATAATTTTAAATGAAGTGTAATATAAAAGAAACATACAAGACAAATAAAATATATGTAATAAATTAGTGATTTATTAAATCGCGTTTAATGCGATCATTAGAATGGCTATTCCCCGAATACTTTTTCCATGTTGTCTATGGTAGTTGGGTACTCCTCCATCACAGTAGCTGAAAAATAGATACCATTAAATACATACAAAATTTAACATTTTTTATTTTATCGCAATGAGCAAAATAAAGCATAGATACAAACATATGTTTTAAAAAGTTACGACTAGGAAATGAATATAAGAATTTCATTGTCAGAAAGAAAAATACATCTGTTTAACCATGTCTATCTGTTAAATATGTATTCTGTTAAATATTATATTTATTTCTGTCAAATTTATTAATGAAAAGGAAATATATTCAAATACTCAGGGAATCTGTTTAAGAAAACTGTATATATACAGGCCTTGATGTCTTAAAAGCCTTTCTGGAAATGTTTCTTTATTCCGTCAATAGGATAAACAAATTTTGAATTAAAATCATCATACCTATAATTATACTTGCATATTCTGTTTCTGACATCTTTCGACTCTTGCCATGATTACCTGTCCATGAATAGGACACACAAATGTCATTTGTAATTGAAAATTGAAAGGCAAGTCGTAAGGCCTTTTCAGCGTCTTTTCCACCATAAGTTTTGATTTTTCTTTTCTGTAAATATAAAGTTTAAAATATTAGTTACAAATTGGGACATATTAAACAATGATATATGTAACAAAGATAGAGTTTGTTAAACATTTACTTACAAATTGAAGTCTCGTAGTAGCATCGTTATGCAACTGCACATTGAAACGCAGAAAATCTTGAACGGATGTTATTGGAAATTCTCGCAGTAAATTGTCATTTCCTAGTATTACTTCACCAGAAGCTCTGTCATTTTCCTTTTCATTAAGATATAATAAATGTTTCAATATTTGCTGAATTGAGTTACATGCAGCTAAAAAAGAATACGTAATAGATATAATAGATATTTTTTATTTATTTTTATTTTATTTATTTATTTTATTTCAGGTCAATGTACATAGAATTTTTAATTATAACACTTAAAAGTAGGATGTAAAATATAAACACCCCACAAGGCTAGGCCAAATTGATTTTTGTTTAGTCCTCCAATACTCGAGAGGAAAGAACAAATCCGATTTGTTAAACAAACTTAAAAAATTTTTGAAACGATCGGAAGGAGTGATATGGGTCTGTAATTTTCAACCAGATCTTTATCGCTTTGTTTGTGTATTGGAATCACTATAGCATGTTTGAAATGAGAGGGGCATTTCCTAGATGCGAAGGCTAAGTTTATGATAAATGATAGTGGTGGAGCCAGGAAAGTGGGAAAGATTTTAAGGATGTCCGATGGAAGGTTGTCATGCCTTGGAGTGGTTCCATTAATTTTAAGTTTTTTAGGTAACCTTCTATATCAACAATTTTTTTTTTACCCCTCAACCTTCCACCTCGATCAAGGAGTCCCAAAAGCTCTCAGGGAGCTTGTCCGGGTACAGGTGAGTACCACTGCGAGAGCTGCAGGTCGTCTTAGATGGCGTCATACTCACATTTGTCGAGAATGTAGGAAACTGCAGAAACCCACATTAAGTACAGCATCGGCCATGGCTCGATTTCCGCCTGAAGACAATACCTCGAAAATGCCAAACAGACAGCGTGGTTCGTCTTACACATAGCGAATTGCTGCCTGAAAACAATTTCGAAAAATTGCCCAGCCGGGGATCGAACTCACGACCTACGACTTCGTAGTCCAGCACGCTACCGCCTGAGCTACGAAGCCGAATTGTCGTGTCAGAGAGTGCCATTGATTATCTATGCGCTTTGCAGTCTGCAAATTATGTTTTGGTCCCTTGATGTTGTTGGCTAATTTTATACCGATTTCTGAGTAGTGGTTGTTAAACATGTTGGCGATCTCCCATTTGTTAGTGGTAAGTGAACCTTCCTTAGTACTCAAGGACTGAGGGACACGTTTTTTTTCAGCTCCTCCTATGCAAGATTTAATTTCCTTCCATAAGCATTTGGGGTCGCCGATGGCTTTTTCTAGACGATGCTTAAAGTAGTTCTGCTTGGCAAGTCGAATCTGCTCTAGTAAATGGTTTCTAAAAGATTTGTAATCTTTAAGTGCAGAAATGTTTGTTTTATTGTTTTTCCATTTACGATATAAATTGTCTCGAGCTTTTATCAGTTTGAGAATTTTGGAAGTGATCCACGGTTTTTTCTTTGGAGTTGAGGCAGAGAAAGTAGTGTGAGAAAAAAGATTAATAGCATTTCTTAGTGCGAGCTCAAATATATCGGTGGCAATATGAACATCTGATTGAGCATAGATTTCATGCCAGTCTAGTTTCTGCAGGTGTCAGGAGAGGTGCTTATAGTCTGTGAAGTGTTTCTCAGTAAAATATTGTTTAGTAGGAACATGTGGATTTCCCCAGGGTAATTGCAAAATGGTCGGATAGTGGTCAGTTACCTCAACTTCCAAGATTATTGGTGGGAGAGATTAAAGATTTAACGAATAAGTGGTCAATACAGGTCTGTGAAAAATCAGTAACTCTTGCAAACTTGTTGACCAAAGAGATGAAGCCGTTAGAACTCATGCAGGTCTTGTAAGATTCGCTGAAGGAGGCGTTGTTCATCAAATCAATATTCATGTCACCAACCACAATACACTCCTCAGTATTAAATTCTTCCAATGTGCGCTCAAAATCAGATACAAGCGTGTTAATGTTAACCATGTGGCGCCTATATATTGCTAAAATAGACTTTTGTTTCCCTGTATTGTCAGTAATTGACAATTTGATGGCTTTGACAATACTGATCTGTATTATGCTGAAGGTGTGCTGAATACTATTTTTAATGTAGATAACCACTCCATCATTTTGATTTAGAGTACTTTGATTGTAGATTGCTGCAAGTGTATAATATTCGATGTCGTTGATGTTCCAGGTAATGATATCGAAAATACCATTGCAGTATTCGAGACATGATTCCAGCTGCTCAAAGTTTTTCTTAAGGCTTCTAATATTTAAATGGATTAATGTAAGGCAGGATGTACCCATTAAGGGTTTTGAAGCACATTGTTCATGGGAGCTAATTACTATTGTGTTGTGAGATCTTTAAGGTCGGTTGTAATTACCATAATTAGTTTTCTTAATGATGTTAAGTTTTAAGTTTTTGTAAACACTACAGTGATCAAAGTCGATAGCTCTGTGCTCCATTGGATAGTTACATTTCCATTGTAAGTTCGCCTTCTCACAATTTGAGCCCTTTTCGAACGCACTGGTACAGATGTTAAGTGAGTGTCCTTCGGCACCACATTTTGCACAAATGGTGTTTTTTATTGTACATTTTTTAGGACTGTGCTTGAACCCATTACAGTTAAAGCATCTACCTATATTAAAATCTTCAAATACTTGGCAATACTGCCATCGTAGGCCTACTTTCTTTCTACTAATCAATGTAGAAAATATTGAAGGAGCAACTTCTAGGTATGCCGTTGACTTTTTGGAGGCATGATTATAATATATGTAGTTTACCTTAATTTTGTCCGAATCGCCTTCTTCAAGATTTAAATTCACCAAATCGTTTAATAAATCCTCAGGTTGGTACTTAGAATTTATTCCAACTATTTTAATGGTGGGGTTCTTAAGTTCTGCTACTCTCGCTTCATAATCACCTTGCAAAACTTTGTTGATCTCTTGTTGTAGGTTTAATGTGTCATCTTGGGTTGCACAACGGATTAAGAGTTCACTATCTCTTCTTTCTCGAACATATTTGACTGTGATTTTGGATTTTTCGGGTCGAACATTCTTGAACACATCATTTTTTGTTGCGTATGAGTCTTGATGTTTCTTCTGTCGTACAATTAAGTCAGGGATATTTACAGGCATAGTTGGTTGATTATTGTTGTTTAATATATTCGCATAAGTAGGCTTATTTAAATTTAAGGTATTTAAAGTAATGTCATTGGAAGCATTTTTTTCTTTCAAGGTTTTATTTTCATCGGTTATCTAAGCATTTTTCTCTTCTAATAATTTGATGTGATCATATAACGGTTTGTTTTTATCCTTTACTTCTGTGTTTAAAGTACGTAGTAATTCAATTTCTGTTTTGGATTCTATTATTTGTGTTTTGTTTACATTCTCGTCAATAATAATACTGGTCTCTGTGTTGGTTGTACCTTCTTCAATAAAACTTTCTTCTAATGTAGCATCGTAGGATTTAATTTTTGCTTTTAAAACTTCATTTTCTTTTCTTATTAATTCGACTTCAAAATCTCTTTGACTAATTGTTTTTTTTTTAGATGTTCAATCTGGTCGTTTAATAGTAAATCTTGTTTGTTCGTGGAGTTTATTAGTTGTCTTTTCAGTTTTGTCACTAATATCTTGTAAAAAATGAGATCTGTGCCATTATTACCTTCTATCCAAGTGTCGGCTAAATCGCTATCGCAACATATTATATGTACACCCAACTCCATTAATTCGCGCAGGGAATCCCCGTGGTTTTCTTTGTTTCTCACATAAAGACGTATAGGCAAGAACAAGGACAAAAGTGGGGATTCCCTGGGCGAATTAATGGAGTTGGGTGTACAGGATCTAATTGTATCCAATTTTTTAATCACTCCGAGCAGCTGTCGTAGAATACACTGTTACACAATAAACAAACTAGCGACCCCACCTTTTTTTTACACAACATTTGTAATATTTATCAAACCAACCTGTATGCACGTCTACATCGTCTGCCATCTTCGAACAATATAATTAGACATTTTTTTTTCACTTATGTGAAATATTTTTTTCTTATGTTGGCGTTTGTATTTACAATTATTAATTAAAATAACATACCAAAACAAGTATGAGAGTGTGCTTCGGTTTCTACATTATTTTCGATAGTGTTTTCATTGACGCTATTGCATTCACTGCTATCTCCACATACTTCTTGTTCATTTGAATAATTTTGAGACCCTTTAATTTTGGTATTATTAGATGCAGCTGGCAACTTTTGGTATTTTCCTTGTGGTTGAATATTATTATTTCTTGACGGATCAGATTCAGCATTATTATTATAAATTTGGTTAACATCGACAAAGTTGATTTTATAATTTGATTTTTTTTCATTGACAAACAAGTTTTGAACATCTTTGTAATTCAGGACCACTGATGAGTCATCTTCCTGATCATCTAAATATTCATAACTCCAATCGACTATAAATCAATCTTAAGTTGCATTCATTTTGCAAATACATAAAAAAATAAACATAATTTAACATGCCAGTATTTTCTTTGTTATACATTGAATTTGAATTTTTGATGGTCTGCGCTGATTTTGGCTGCTTTAGATTATTTGGTGAACTTTCTATTGAATTTTTGAAGCAATTGTCATATTTCCTTTTAAGAGGGATATTACTAACAAAACTTTGTTCATTATTGGATCCATTCAGAGGCTTAGAAATGTTTATCTTATTGTAAATGAGTTTTTCCATTCCTCTCATCATGATCTTAAAAATAAAAAATATATAAAACTGAATGTACATTGAAATATGATAAAAATAAATTGTATAAAAAATCAATTAATTATTATGGAGAATTGGAAAAATATAATTTTTACCACCAATCGGAACTTGAAAACCTTTTTTCGTAATTTCATCTACTCTGAAGGGACGTATTTCGAGAGAGCACAGTAAGATTTTCTTATAGCATCATTTTTAACTTTCGATCTCTGAGAACGACAGGTTTCGTTTACCCATAGAGTTAGAAGTTTTTTCATTCCTAATAAAACAAGGTACATATAATCCAGAGGCACCTGTGACACCATGCCAATTCCAATACCTTCCAAAGGATTTTTTTAAATTTGGTATGTTTGTGACAAATGTTCTCTGAAATTTTCATCAGTTTGATAAATGATATTTGTATGATCAAATGAAGCTTCACAAGAATTACCTAAGGGATTTGCATTGTCACAATTATCAATATTTGAAGTTCGGTAAGAAATGTTAAACGAATGACTCATTTCAGCATTATTCGATGATGTGGAAGGTACAACATTAGTTTCATAATTGTTAGTCGGGTTTATTGGGGTGTTCACAGACGCAGAAGTAGTATGTAATAAATACTTCACGCGAGTGGCTTTTTGATGATCTGAAAGTCTGGAGAATTTTTTCCTGCGTAACATATCTTGCCAACTGTGTAATGATTAAATGATTATACAGGGTGTACGAAAAGTCCCGGGACGGTTGAATAACTTTCGAAAGAATAAAAATTTCAAAAATTGCCGAAACACGTGATTCGATTTTTCAAACAAGCTATCTTTTGAGGGGGGGGTTTCGGCCCCCAACCTCAAGGGGGGCGGGGGGCACGAGGAGGGCCAAAAATCTTAAATGGCAACATGGTTTGAGTGGGGGCTCATTTGAAAGGTATTTTCGAGACGAATTCAGATCACTGGTCATAGAGGGCGCTGCGATCATTTTTCGGAGAGATTTAAGGCGATCTTACATACAAGTAAAAGAGCTTTTCAATGTAACGTTCAGAAACGGGTTGACACCCGTTTAAGAATATTGTTTTACACGATTTTAAGTTTTTTAAGTTTTTTAAGAATATTGAATTACACGATTCGGCGACTTCGAAATTTTCATTTTTTCAAACGTTAGTACGTCTAAGATCTGAAAAAGTAAAAAATCTCTGCGAAAAATGATCGCAGCGCCCTCTATGACCAGTGATCTGAATTCATCTCGAAAATACCTTTCAAATGAGCCCCCACTCAAACCATGTTGCCATTTAAGATTTTTGGCCCCCCTCGTGCCCCCCGCCCCCTTGAGGTTGGGGGGCCGAAACACCCCCTCAAAAGATAGCTTGTTTGAAAAATCGAATCACGTGTTTCGGCGATTTTTGAAATTTTTATTCTTTCGAAAGTTATTCAACCGTCCCGGGACTTTTCGTACACCCTGTATAATTTAATTTAAGGCAACTTATTAAAATTAAAGGAATTATGTGAAAAAAAAACAAAGTACTACACTTTAAAACTTTTAGTTTTATGAATATATTATCATTATTCTTCGGAGTTCGAAGCTTTTAAAACATAATATAGGTACATACGTATAAATCAGGGGGGGGGGGGGTGAAACTGTTTCGTTTATAACGTTCTCGTTGTGACCCCCGGGATTTGAGATCACTAGATGGCGCTAGTATACATGTGCTTGGCAACCAACGCACAGATGTTTTCCTGATTACGGTCTCGAGATATGACGATCCGCAGTTTTGAATCGGATTGGCAAAATACATACTTGCTCCAGGTCTTTAGGGTGACCGATTAAGGGGACTAGGTATCGCTCTCAGTAGTTTTTCCCCCTTTTAACTAAAATACGTGCACCAGATGTTTAAGTTCGCTGATTACGGGGTCTAGGTATCGCGCTTATAGTTTTTCACGATTCTAGCTGAAATACGTGCACCCGGTGTTCCGGGTCGCCGATCAAGGGGTCTAGGTATCGACCACCATAGTGTTTCATGATTCTAACTGAAATACGTGCACCTGGTATTCAAGGTCGGCGATTACGGTGCCTAGGAATCGCGCTCTGTAGTTTTTCATCTTTTTAACTAAAAAATAACCACACCAGGAGTTTGGGGTCGACGATCAAGTGGTCTAGGTATTGACTTCGAGTTAACCAACGATGACCTTGAGGTCAAAGTTGAAGGTCATTTCAAGGTCAAATCAATTTTGCTTATTTTTCTTCAAATTTGAACATATTTTGATTTGACTTTGAAATGACCTTCAAATTATTTCAAATTTGGCCCAAGGTTACCGTTGTTTATTAGATAACATTGATTTGATCTTGAAATGACCTTCAACCTTGACCTCAAGGTCGTCGTTCGTTAACACCAAGTGGATACCTAGACTACATGATCGGCAACTCCAAACACCGGGTGCACGTTTTTTAGTTATAAAGATGAAAATCTACGGAACGCGACACCTAGACCCCGTAATCAACGACCCTAAAAACCTGGTGCACGTATTTTAGTCGCAGAGTTGAAAAACTACGGTGCGCGATATCTAGACCCCGTAATCGGTGACCCTAAACACCTGGTGGACGTATTTTAGTTAAAGTGATGAAGAACTACGGCGTTCGATACCTAGACCCCGTATCGGCGATCTTAAGCATCTAGTGACTAGTGCACATATACACCGAGCGAATTGAATTCGCACGGGGAATTACCTCGGATTTCTGTGTTTCTCACATTAAGATATATGTATAGGTATACACTGAGGGACTGTTCGGCGCGTAGCGGTACGAAATTGGTCGACAGCAATCCGAACGTTAGGCTGTGTATGCTTCGAATTGTCGGACCGCTGCCAGACGAAAATTGTCCGAACGCCATCCGAAATTGGTTCGGGGCTATCCGATAGTTGGCGCGCTTCTAACCCTACGCGTAGTCCGAACGAGTTGCGACATTTCGGTCCGACCCAGTATATCTTATACACCCAGCGAATTTAATTCACACGGGGAACTCCCGTGTCTTACGACCTTAAATTCTCCGAGTAGGACGATATCTGCATTCTGAGTTGTTCATGGTTGAAACGATAAACACCCACAGTAACTCACACACTTAAAACCTACTCAACACGTCGATTATTTATAAAAACGGAGTTGTGATCAATTTTTGGAACCGAAGTTGTTTTGGAGTCACGAATAAACGATCAGAATGTTTTACGTGTGTGAGTTACTGTGGGTGTTTATCGTTTCAACCATGAACAACTCAGAACGCAGATATCGTCCCACTTGGAGATTTTAAGGTCGTAAGTCGTAAGCATGGGGATTCCCCGTGCGAATTAAATTCGCTGGGTGTACATTCATGTTAGCAGCCGGACTGGGTTGCGTATTAAAGAATTTTGTCGGATGGAGCACATATCTTATGTCTGCTTGTTACAGATATGAATGTTACACATATACCTATTTTTTAATTCTTAACACAGTACCAATAAAATATGAAAAGATTTAAATATACAGTGAATGATCTGAAAAAAAATTAAGACTGTGAAACGCATTAATGAATTTTGTCTTCGTCGACAAAATTCATTAATGCGTTTCACAGTCTTTAATTTTTTTTCAGATCATTCACTGTATATTTAAATCTTTTCATATTTTATTTGTACTGTGTTAAGAATTAAAAAATAGGTATATGTGTACTACTAACATGAATGTGTAAGATCTTGTGATATGCGTTATTACATAAAATACAGATCACAACCGAACAAACTACACGACTATGACATTTTAAATAAATATCAGGAGGAATTGCTTCGGGCAGCAATCCCTCTCCCGCCATATTGCCTACTTGTAAATACATATATATATATATATATATTATATATTTGTGAAGCATGAATGTCGCCTCTTTTTCCCGCGCGCCTGCGACATTTGTTGGCTGGCAGCGGTCCGACAAAATCGGACGTCCCCCGTCAGAAAAATCGGTCGACACCTGTGGGAAAACTATCGTCGCGCTGCTGTACTCTGAGTAGTTCGGGTGCGGTCCGAAGAGCCTCTCAGTGTAAAAACAAGGACGACTGCGGGTTTCCCCGTGCGAATTAAATTCGTTTGGTGTATATTAGTTAAAAGGGCGTTACGATTATCACGCCAAAGCTCGCCGAGCACATGACTGCAAGCGCCATCTGGATACATGAAGTTTTGAGATAAGTGGGAGGTCACGAAGAGAACCGGCATACCATAGGGAATATAGCATCAGTGTCACCCCCCTGGTATAAACGAAGTTGAGGCTACAACCTTCACTGAAAAAAGCGGTCGAGTGTGAAGAAGTCGTATTAGACATGTCATTTCAGGTACAAATAAGACATGTATTTAAGACATCAAAAAGTAATAAATTTATGCTGTCAATATTACAACAGCAGATTTGCAAATCCGATTTATGGAGTCTCTTCAAAGACGTACAAAATTCAACAATAACATGATATCATAAAGATATCATTGAAGAGACGTCATATAGAGGAACGTAATAATGACGTTGTAAGTTTCGTGTTTTTCGGTTGTCTAAAAAATGACGTCACTTTGTCATCACTTTGGCGACGTTGGAAAATTGTATCAAAAACAGTGGCATAAACTCGTCCCTTTCGGGACGTCTCACTTGCGAACGCCTTTTTGTCAGCCTTATGACACGACGTAAAGCCGTCTCGGAAATGACGTCATTTTTACGTAAATTTGCAACTTGTTCTAACTGTATGTGACAAGAAGTCAAGAGACGCAAACGTTCGACAACAAAATTTCATAATTATATAAAGTTTCGGTATTTCTTTTTCTTTTTTTTTCACATAATTCCTTTAATTTTAATAAGTAGCCTTAAATTATGTATCATTTAATCATTACATAGGTAGTAAGATATGTTACGCAGGAAAAAATTCTCCAGACTTTCAGATCGTCAAAAAGACACTCGCGTGAAGTATTTATTACATACTACTTCTGCATCTGTGAACACCCCAATAAACCCGACTAACAATTATGAAATTAATGTTGTACCTTCAACATCATCGAATAATGCTGAAATGAGTCATTCGTTTAACATTTCTTACCGAACTTTAAATATTGATAATTGTGACAATGCAAATCCCTTAGGTATTTCTTGTGAAGCTTCATTTGATTATACAAATAGCATTGATCGAACTGCTGTAGTTGACTCATATGATAGTCCTGACCCTACAAATGAAGTAATTGATCCTGCGACAGATTCAGCGGTATGGGCTTGTCAGTTTGGGATTAAGCATACTGCTTTAACAAGTTTGTTGAAGCGTATGAAAAAATGGCATATAGGAGTAATTCCGTGGAACTTTTAAAATTCGAGTTCGAGAAAATTCACAAATTAAAATTTAAGGCACACATGCAAAATTTGGTTTTTCTACTTCTATACATATAAGAAAGGACTAAAAAAGGCCCGTTTTCCATTTTTAACACAATGCATTTTTTATAAATGCAAATATATATATACAGGGTGAGGAAAAAGTATGGAAACCCCAGAAAATCTAAGTGGGTAGGTAATGAAAAAAAAATATTAAGGTCAAGTCTTATGTAACATTCAACGAGGAATCCAGTGATGACCTTGGATTTGACCTTGGACCTAACCTTCAAGGTCATTTGAAGGTCAACTTCTTTTTTTAAATACGAACCCATACTTTTGATGTCGGGAATCGAAAGAGCGTAAAATTTTACGTTAAAATATGTCTCGAGGTTCAAGGTCAACGTGACCTCTAAAGGTCAAATAACGCTAAAATTACGTTTGCAAGAAAATCTTGCAGAACAAGTGGCTATTAGAAAAAGGATTAATGACAGGTCTGAAATATCATTTAAGTAGTACTTCGAAAATTATCTTTTACTCGACTTTGGACCCCTCCTTCAAGGTTATTTGAAGGTCAAACTGTTTTTTTTTAATGCGAACCGATACTTTTGAGGTCGGGATTCGAAATAGCGTAAAATTTTACATTAAAATAAGCTTCGAGGTTCAAGGTCAACGTGACCTCTAGAAGTCAAATAAGGCTAAAATTACATTTGCAAGAAAATCTTGCAGAATAAGTGGCTATTGGAAAAAGGATTAATGACAGATCTGAATTATCATTCAAGTAGTACTCCGAAAATGACCTTTTCCTCGACCTTGGACCTTCCCTTTAAGGTCATTTAAAGGTCAACTTTTTTTTTAAATGCGAACCCATACTACGCAAGCAATTACAAAATATTATTTTATGCACGACGTTAAACGACAGAACTATATTTTGTCTTTGAATCTGCATTACCGACAATTGTTATTCTGTTTCCCTGAGGGATTGCGAATTTGAAAACTGGCAACGTTGACTATTAATGACAATGACGTTTGGCGCATTTTAACAACGTCATTTGTTGTCTTTGATACCACTGACGTTTAATACCCCGTTATTGCCATTTAATACACCATTTTACGATATATTTTACATAGTCAAGAAAATATTTTTTATTTTCTACAATATAAAATTAAACAAATTAACCTTTATTAGTACATTATTGTTTCTATAAACAAAATAAATTAATTATAATCAAACTATGAAATCTAGTTGATAAATTTTCAAAATAATGGACATGAATTTTTTTTATGATGAGCTTTGAATTCAAAGTTGACATATTTTTTTTATATCATTTCATAACTGAGATGTAAGGAACATAGTAAAAAAAGTGATTATTTCTCTACCTTTTGAGTGTGACAAGCAAAAATGTAGTTTTTAAAACTAAAATACGCTAGAGATAGTGATATTTAAAGCAGCCAATCAATAATTAGCATGAGTCGCACACTTATGGGACCGGGACTATTTCATTCGTTAAACTGTCCTAAGTAATATTCGGTTTTCACATATTGCGGATCATGAAAGTCATTTTTTTAAAATTGTTTTTCCAAAAATTAACCATTTTCATGAAAATCGAGTTACTCCCACATATTTGTTTATAGTACGTCGTGCATGGTAGACACATGCATATAACCTTCAGTTTTTGAAAATATAGAGTAAGAGGAACAATTTACTCCATTTTCGAATCCTTTGGACAATATGCATTTTTTTTATTACATTAAACAGAAAAAATTTCTCTTGGTACCACCTGAGAATTTAGTTCATTTCGAATGTTTTCGTAATCACGCATGACTCTAACGACTTATAGTCGATTTCTGGTAATAGAATATTGTTCTTTTAACTCAATTTAACCGTATTAAACAATTTTTAAATCATTGCATCCCTTAAATTGAAACGTTACAACACGGTACCTCGAATTTTAAAAGTTTCGCGGAATTACTCATAGATGTAAATTTGAGGAATCTACCAAATGATGCTAGCACTCTGTTGAAAACACCAAGGTCCACATCAATTGAAAAATTAGAACCAGGTTTATATACATATTGTGGATTAGAACATGGTTTAGCAGAGCAATTATAACATGCTAACTTAATCGGTATTGAATATATCATAAAAATCGATATCAATATCGATGGTATAAGTCTGTATGAATCTTCAAAAAGTGAGCTGATACCAATTTTGTGTCAAATCGTCGACAGCCAATTTAAAGATCCATTTATTGTCGCTGCTTATTATGGAGTTAAATAACCTAATGTTGAACAATTTCTACTCCCCTTCATCATTGAATTTAAGAAATTAAATACAAATGGCTTTCAATTTAAAAATCGGCACTTCACCCTCGAATTTAATGCTTTCCTCGCAGATACAGTTGCTCGTAATTGCGTTTTGAAATTTCCTACCCATAATGCATACCATGGTTGTGCCAAATGTATTCATCAAGGAATATATTTCCAAAAACGAGTGATTTTTCCCGAATGTAATGCAACTTTACGCACTGATGAAAACTTCAGAGAACATTTGCCACAAACGTACCAAATTTTAGAAAGTCCTTTGGAAGGTATTGGAATTGGCATGGTGTCACAGGTGCCTATGGATTATATGTACCTTGTTTTATTAGGAATAAAAAAACTTCTAACTCTATGGGTAAACGAAACCTGTCGTTCTCAGAGATCGAAAGTTAAAAATGATGCTATAAGAAAATCTTACTGTGCTCTCTCGAAATACGTCCCTTCAGAGTTTGTAAGAAAGCCAAGAGCATTCGATGAAGTGAGCCGGTGGAAAGCTACTGAATTCTGTCTTTTCTTGCTTTATTTGGGACCTGTTATTTTAGAGTACTGTTTATCAGCAGATCGGTTTAACAACTTTCTTCGACTACATTTGGCTATTGGAATACTCTGTGATCCAGAAGAATGTTTTCGTAATAATGAGTATGCTAATAGAGTCATTCCATGTCAACAATATCAAAGTTGTGGCCGATGTCGCGGAATTCAACGAAAATGAAATAATTGATAGGTATAGGCGTAAAAATTAACGTGGTAAAATATTTTTCCAAAATTTTCAAAATGGCGGCCGTGAGTTCATATTCACTGAATTTCTTTAAATTACCAGACTACCATAGACAAAATGGAAACAGTATTCGGGGAATGACTGCGCCATGCCAATGCTCGCATTAAACGCGATTTAATGAATCACTAATTTATTACATATATTTTATTTGCCTTGTATGTTTCTTTTATATTACACTTCAGTTACACTAAAGTAATAAATATTTTAATATCATACGAATTTCTTGTTTAATTTGCATTATTAAAATATATTATATTTCGCTAGCTTGTTCGAAGATATAATACGTAGTATCGCGACTTGTCGCCAGATGACGCCACATTTCAGAGTCCAATCGAAGAGAACATTTAATTTCTGTCGGACTCTCTCTTGTGTATGTGTCCCTTCCCTCCCCTTGCTTGTCATTCGTTTCTTGGCGCCGATGATCGCCGCATGTGTGCAAGATGAATCGTCAACAGAAACGGGAACAATTGAGGCAACTCATGATGCAGGTGAACGCGATTAACGCTGATTTAGCAGGGACGGAGGACGCTAATCAGTCGGAAACACAACAAGACGAAAATCCGGAATCCCCGTTGCATTATGAAGGTATATGTCCTTAATTCCTTATCTGTTGCAGGATAGGACACACGGAGAAAAATTGCCTCGGTGTTACACTGGGCAGCGCTGGCGAATCGGTGCTACTTGACTTGAACGTGGAATAGCGCGTAGGAGCATCCACGAAAAGTTTACAGAGAGAGTCGAAACTCTGCGATCACTAGTGCTCCCATGGAATTTCGTGCATCGATATGCTGAATCGGTGGTACCCTACTTCCCCGCGTAATGGCGTGCGAAGCGTCGAAAGAAGCTTTACAGCGCGAGTCGAAACTCTCGGCATATACATGTGTAAACTTTTTCGCTGCTGGGTCTGCAGAGTGCATGCAGTCAGTGCATAGACTTTTTCCGTGCAGCCCCCAAGCAAACGGGTGTGCATATGTATGCCCAGAGTTTCAACACACGTTGTAAACGGTTTACCGGCGCTTCGCACGCCATTCCGTGGACAAATCAAGAACCACCTATTCCCCACTACCGCTGCACAGATTTTCACGTGAAAGTTGTTCCAACAAAGTCGCGACACTTTCTGCAAAGCTTTCTCCGGTGTTGTGCCGCTCCATCCCTCGGGCAAATCAAGTACCACCGACTCGAATCATGTGCTGCACGGAGTTATAACGAGACAATTTTTCTCCGTGCAAGCAGTCCGCCATCTTCTTTCGCGTTTTCGGTTGAACTCGAACGCATTAATTTCAATGAAAGTCGCTATTGAACCTTTCATATTTATATGACCGCTATTCATGAGCTGTAATCAGAGTTACAGTCATTGAACTAAAAATCCTGAGCTACAATCAAAGTTGTAGTCGTGGATCAAAATTTTCCTCAGCTACAATCAGAGTTGTAGTCGTGGAAACAATATATGAACAGTTGAAGCCATGTATATATATATGCGAATATACATGTTAATCTTCATCAACTGTTTGAGATCTAAGACTCTCGTGTATTTTTAGATATTGAATTCTTGGAGGACGAGGATCAAAGCTGTGAGCCCATGGAAGAAGACATCAGTGATGACATAAGAAAAAGGCAACGTAGATGAAGAAGCTGAAACAGACCTGTTGGGTAAAAATCCTAAAGATGATTCTCCAAATACGATAATAATGAGACCCGGTGTGGCCGATCGTATCAACACCTGGATTAAGAAGGGTCTGCAGGATAAAGATGAGAGACAAACAATTCTTGCACCCATTCCACGGAAAGGACCCTGTGATCTGGAGGCACCTACCTTAAATGAGGAAGCCATGGTAGGCCTCTTGCCTAGAGCAAAGACCACGGACGATTCTTTTAGGGAATTGCAGAATACCACTGGTGCAGTGATATCAGCTGTAGCATCAACCTTGAGTATGGTCCTAGACGACAACAAAGAATCTGTAGACAGACAAGTCATTTTGCAAAACCTCTCTTAATCGTTAAAGTTATCGTGTGATTTGTTCTATAATCTCACCGAGACAAGAAAAGTGTTCTTGATGGGTAACTTTGATGAAAAACTTCAGAAAATACTAAGAAACAGAGAGCCAACAAGTCAATTATTCGGAGATGATTTAAAAGCGATGGTGGATAATACCAGAGCCGTAGAAAAGGTGTCAAAAGACATAAAACCCAAACTGTACAGACCACCATTGCGACAACAAAATTATCCTTTAAACTGGAAGCGCTCGCCCTACCGAGAGGTGAGCAGGACGAGCTACAAGGCCACGCAGTCAAGAACAAACACCTCAAAGAAGAATTTTCCCCGCAGAACACATCCAGCCAAGAAGCATTATCCTCAAACGCAGCCTCAGCAGTACAAGAGATAAATAAGGTAAAAATTGAAGCAGGAAGATTACGTTTTTTTTATCATCGTTGGAATCAGATTACAGAGGACAAGTTTGTCTTGCAAGCAATAGAGGATTATGAAATTGATTTCAAATATCAACCTTTTCAATCTTGAAAACCTCGTAGTTTGGTTAGAAGCAAAGATGAAGGGTTGAAAATGGACCTGGCAATATAAAAATTGCTTCAGTTTAAAGCCATCGAAAGATGTAGAGCCATTAAAAATCAATTCCTGTTATCGTATTTTTTAGTACCTAAATCAGACGGGTCTGATCGATTTATTTTAAATCTTAAGGGGTTAAACGAGTTTGTCAGAGACGAACATTTTAAAATGGAGAACTTAAAAACGGCCATCAATCTACTAAACAGAAATGACTATATGTGCCGATTAGACTTGATGGATGCTTATCTGCTAATTCCGATAGGGATAAATAGTCGAAAATATCTACGTTTTGAATACAAGGATCAAATCTATCAATTCAGGGCACTACCTTTTGGTTTATCGTCTGCCCCCTTTGTTTTTACCAAGATAATGAAGGCAGTTGCTAATAGGTTAAGAACAGAGGGGGTTAGAATAGTAGTTTATTTAGATGATTTTCTGATTATTGAACAAGTTCTGAATGCGAAAAGTTTCTAAAATTAACAAGTTCCTTATTAAGTCATCTAGGCTTTTTAATAAATAATAAAAAGTGGAAACTCCAACAACCTTCTGTAAATTTTTGGGAATGAACATCAACTCTTATAATATGACAATAGAATTACCTACCGAAAAAGGAGTCAAAATTAAAGCTATGTTAGATAAATTGTCAAAAACAGAAACGATCAAATTTCATTATTTGATGGAGTATGTTGGAACTTTGGTAGTAGCTTGTCCCGCAATCGCATATGGGTGGCTTCGCTATAAAGAACTCGAAAGAATTAAACAAGAAGCCCTTTTATTTTATAATGGAGATGCAAACAAAACCTGTACCTTAATAATAGAAGCAAAAACCGAAATAAAATGGTGGCAATCAGAAATTCAAACTAAAGTTAATAAAATTAGGTCTGGTCAATTTTACTTAGAAATATATTCTGATGCTTCAAGGCATATCAACTTTCTCGAGATCAAAGCAGCTTTCTTAGCAATTAAATGTTTTGCCAGGTTCTGTCACAACAAACAGATTTTGTTAAGAATTGATAACCTTATAGCTCTTGCATTCATAAACAAAATGGGAGGTTCCAAATCAGAGGATTTACATTCCATAACGAAAGAATTATGGGAATGGTGTATCCAGAGAAACATTTGGCTTTTTGCCGAATATGTAGCAACAAAGGAGAACTTAGCGGATGAGGGATCTCGAGTATCAAATCTAGACACAGAATGGGAGTTGGCAGAACATGCATTCTGGGAAATTTGTCAAAAATTTGGCATGCCAACGATCGATTTGTTTGCCATACGAGTAAATGCAAAATGCCAAAGATATTGTGCTTGGGAAAGAGATCCTGAGGCCATCTTAATAAATGCTTTTACATTCTCCTGGGAAAATGAATTCTGGTACGGCTTCCCACCATTTTCACTGATCCCAAAGGTCTTGAAGAAGGTTAGGGAAGAAAAATCTACTGGAATCTTGGTTATTCCATTTTGGACCGGACAACCATGGTTTCCGGATTTTGAAAGGCAGCTTATCACAAGCAAAATCATTTTCGCTCCATCGTCTAAATTGCTTCTCTCTCCCTGTAGGGAGATCCACCATCCACTATCAAACAACCTTACCCTGGTTGCAGGGGTTGTTGCCAGCAGGCACTGAAGGCAAAACATTTAGAAGAAGAGACTTATGGCTTCCATGGCAGAGAATACCTTCAAGCAGCCCTCAAAATCTGGTGGAACTTCTGTATGTCACGAGCACTGAATCCTTTCACAAGCAAGGAGCGACTTATAGTACCCTGAATGCCCTGAGATGTGCCATCTCCTTAATTAATAACGGTGAGTTCTCAAACAGTCCTTTATTAAATCGGTTCTTTAAAGGAATATACCGGTTACGACCCACAACGCCCAAATACAAGTCTACTTGGGACGTAGACGTGGTTTTCAAGATGATAGAATCATGGGGCCCTGTGTCAGATTTGGACCTGAAGAAGTTAACCTATAAATTAACAACTCTTTTGGCAATAGGAACCGCTTTCAGGGTACAATCACTGTCGCTGATCAAACTTGAGAATATCAAGGAACTGGAGACTGGAATTGAAATCAGGATTAGGGACTTGATCAAGACATCGAAACATGGAACGGCCCCTCAATATGCATTTTTCCCTCTGTTTGATTCCCGGAAGGATTTGTGCATAGCAAGAACTCTGAAACAATACATGGAAGCCACCAGGGACATAAGAGGAAACATTGCGGAGCTCCTTATTTCCTTTCGACAACCACATCAGGCTGTTGGTACTCAAACTATTAGTCGTTGGATCAACCATACATGGATCAGGTATAAGCACAGAATTTGGAGCACACAGTACTAGGCATGCATCGACCTCAAAAGCCTGGTTAAACGGCATGGATATAAATACCATAAAGACAGCTGCAGGGTGGTCGGAGAATAGGGTTGCCACCTTTTCTTCTCCCTTCGACCGGCCTTTCTCGATCTTAAAAGCCCGGGGGGGGGGGGGGGGGGAGGACCCTAAATACACTAAACGCTTGAATGAAAAGAACCTTTTGCGTTCGTTTTTTATATGGGTCTTGCAGTTCCGAAATTACATTAAGATAAATTAACTTACAGCATAAGTTTTACTTTATTAATAAAATATTTGATTTTCATACACAGTATTGATAAATAACGATTTTTCAAACAAATAATAAATAAGTAAATTTAACATCTTAGTTTGTCTATATTTTTGAAACCATATTTTTTATTGGATTTCGCCGCTTTCAATAGAGACTTGTTTGTTTTAATCTCTGAATGAAATTGACAACATGTTAAATTAATATTTTGACGAATAAGAATTTCAGCTTTAATCAACTCTACGCTCATACGGTTTCTTTTATCGGTCCATAAATCATTCATTATGCTGAATGTCCTTTCAACATAAGCATTACTGGCTGGTATTGCAAAAACCATTTCTACGACTTTTTTAAATTTAAAGCTTCTGCTTTTTGAAGAAACAGTGACCACTTTTGTGAAGCAGAGTGCTCAATTTCAGTTTTAATAATTGGGAAGACTTTTCTTAGCAAAATAATTTCATTATAGGTTGCGTCGCCATCAATCTAAACACAAATGACTTGTTTTAAAGGTTCATTATGAAAATTTTACAATATTAAAATACTGACATTTTTTATGAAACCTTATTTCTGATAATTTTTTTTGTGTCCACGCTGATTTGACACTGTAAGGGCCCTCGAGCGACATGAAAGAGGAGAAGGGGGCAAGAAAATCGTGAAAACTGAATAGTCTTTATGAAAAATTAAAATGATTTTTATGAAATGTTGTATTGTAAATAAATTCTATTTATTTACAAAAAGTATAATTCTAAATTTCGTTGTGTGTGAATTATAATTCAATGGTCTCGTATAGCCAATAGTACAGAAACTGTCTTGAGACATAAATCAATATTATGTGATTGTTATAAGTCGTTGTTTAATTTATCATATCAATATTATCACCGAAATTTTGCTACCTCTCCTGACTAGGTAGGCATAACTGAATAGAATTTATTTATAATAAAAATGTAAGTTGAAATAATCTTAATGTTCGGGTTACTCGAGGACTCTTAAATGAAAAGATCCTTTTCGATTCAGTTAAAAATCAGAAATTTAGGAAAGAAAGTGTATTAAATTTACCTCAATATCTAATTTTTCAGCAATTGCTAGGATTTCGATCAATTCAGGATCCCGTTCTTTAAGTTGCAAACTCAGGAAATCTTTAAAAATTGAGTTTTCGAAATCGAATCTTTCCTCAATGTAAGTAAGTGCTCGTTCATAAGCAGTTAAAGCTTCTTTACAGAATTTATTGCGTTCAGACATCTCTAGTTCCGGCAATGCTTGATTTACCATTACACCAAAGAACTTGTCATCTTTTCTTACTTTCAGAGCATCTCTGATTTGACACATTACACTGTAGACTTCAGTTGCCCCACAAGATTTCTTTTCTAGTAACTCTATACAGGGATCGAAAATCTGAAGATAATGGTGCACGAAGTAAAGGTAGCATTCTGGAAGAGTCAGCGTTTCGCTCAAACCGTCCGCTTGATCCTTTATGAAAGACCAAATAGTTTTGTCGCAGTCTTCTTCTCCTGAAAATTATATTCTTATTTATTTATTATCTACTTTAAGAGACTTTTGTAATTTTAAAATTGTACAATTATTATTTAAGAAAAAAAATTGCATCGTTTAGCACCTTATTACCCAATAATAAAATCTACAAAAAATATATTTTGCTATAAATTTATAAAAAAAAAATAATAATGATATAATTGCCCACTAATTATTGTTGTTACATTTAAGGTAGCTATACCCCAAAACTCAACTCCTTCTATTAGAAATTTATTGAACCTTTCATCAGAGATAAATTTGATAATAATGTATACGTCTCTTAAATATGAACATTTTTTACTATCTGATACTATGCATATTTTCGACAAAACGGTATGGTAGCCATAATGACAATTGATGGAAAATCATTAACTCAACGTGAAATCTCTTATAATGTCAAACCTATCGTTAAGATGTTAATGAAATGCGAAACGAAAGTAATTAAAGCAATGAGAAATTGTATATATATCAAACTCGTCAACATCGCATGTTAAATTTTTAAGGTTGACGTACTACGCAATTCATAGGTTAACTTCTTCTTCCCATTAGATTATTTTATAATTATAGGGTAAATTCGGGTGAGATGGGACACTTTTTGGAAAATCATTTCTCATACCGCACATGCTATACTAAACTATCCTAGGTATATAGTGTATATTATGTTTATTTGATATCTAAACCATAGGACTACACGATTTATGAAACATTTTTCGCTGTTTTTCATCCGTAAAAGTACAATTGAAAAAAAATGAAAAATTGTCGGGTGAGATGGGACACGGCGGATTAGATGGGACATCATCAAAAAATGAAATAAAAGCAGTGTTTTGTTGAACTAATTTGTTAATAATAACCATAACAAGAAAAATAAACAATTTTATTCAATTTTGTATCACTTTAACGCAAAATATATGAAATAAAGTAACAATAAAAAATTGAAACTACAAATCGATACGATTTTCGACAATCTAGCTGATTTCGTGGGCGCAGCTTCTGTTTATCGTTTTTGACCTTATTCACTTTCAAATAGGGTTAAAATATACAAGTTGATGATACAATCATTATAAATAGTCGAAAAAATCGTTTCCAATGAACTTGACACTGTCCCAACTCACCCGCCAAAAAATGTCCCATCTCACCTTAATATGGCGGGTAAGATGGGACATCAACTTCTGCATAACCTGAGTATGAATTGAGCGCAATAGTCATATACCTAGCTTCTCCGAGGTCCAAATGCTTCGATCCTTTTTTATAGAAACGAGATGTATTAACCACTTGGCTTGAAAAACTTGTCAAAAAATGATTACAAAAATTTATGGCTGTCCCATCTCACCCGACCAAAAAAATAACTAGAAAATTGACGACGGGAGTGAATGAATTTTCATTAATGTATAAAACTTTAATATACTATGCAGTTCTTAGCGCAAATGCGCACGTTAAAGCAGCTGAAAATTGAAGTGTCTCATCTCACCCGAACTTACCCTATATTATTTATTATTATATTTTTTAAAATGTCATGTGGTGTCAAATATGACATTTATTATTTAATCGATATTTTATTTACGCAGTTAGGGCCTAACTACCTTAAAAAATGAATTCTAAATTTATTTACCTTGTTCAAGAAAAAATGTTTTGATAGACGTCCAACTTAACAATAATCGTTCAAGTGCTTTGAGAAGTGAAAGCCACCGGATCGGTATATGCCTTAGAATATTATGATATTCTTCTCGAAACACTTTTTCAGCTTTTCGACTTTCTTTGCGCTGCAAGAAAATTCGCTGAACACTTTTAGGACTAGTATTTCAGCATCATAAGTCAACAGCTTAATTCCAAATTTACCACAATTATGTAAAAGGTGGCATTTACAATTGGCTTTTACTAATTTATCATTTAATAATTGCAATTTTTGGAAAACTGAGCAGTTTTTTCCGTAGTTAACTGAAGCACCGTCTCCTCCATATGCTACCATTTTAGCTGGATTTAAACCAACGGTTTCCAGAGACTTTACTATTGAATTCTTGATTGACTCAGACGTCTCATTTGCTTCTTCATAGACATCGATCACAAAGTCTTCTACGCCACTATTTACATCAAAAATTCTAATAGTCAAAGGGAAAAACTTTCTGTTCCCTTTATTAGAAGCATCATTTGAAACAGAGTAGGGTAATTTTTCTTTTATTATTTTATTTACAATATTTTCAAGTGAATACGGAGCCAATACATTCTTTGCAATACATTCCATTTTTGTTCTCCCTAATTGCAATTTCATTGCAATTTCAGAATCGGCAAGTAGTTGCTTATCTAATTTACAACCTGAAGCAAGATAAAGTTGCATTAAATTACATTTAAATATTTCAATTAAATTACATTCAAATATTTCAATAAATATTCCAAATTATATTACCACAATCAGCAGATAAATAACTTAACCCATGTTTCACGTTATGGTATACTTTCGATACTTCCACTGCAACAACTTTATCTTCTAATGCACTCTCTTTTACAGGAAAAAAATTTGTCATAGTTTTTGATTGTTTTTGGTCTCGCAATACTCTTAAATGTCCTGTTGTTTCTGAATGTTTGGTTAACGCTTTTTTGCCATCATATTTGACATTAATACGCGCATTATTGCATACAGTGCATTTTGCTACATTTTTGTCATTGGTTCGTGCTAGCCAATCTTTAAAATCTTTTTCATACAGCCACTCTTCCTTGAAAACGCAATCTCTCTTTCGGCAATTATCCTTTGGCATTGTAAATCACAAAAATATAAATTTTACAGCAAATATCACAAATCTACAAACGAAGTTCTGAAATTCAGTTTAACCTAAAAATGTTTAAGCAAAAAATTATTATGAGATTTCGTCGAATCATTTCGATTCTATTATACATCATTGTACCAGGTTAGAAAGCCTGTCATTTCAAAATCATAGTTTTTGCTAAATACTTTTTAGTAACAGAATTGACAAAAAAAAATCACGTATTCGGTAGAAAGTAAAATAAGAGGTAGTTTTGAAAAAAAATCACTGAAAAATGATTCAGAAAAACGGCGAAAGATGATAATAAAAACACTCCCAAAATACATCGTTTCCGACATCGATTTTTTTGATGGGGTAAGCTATGAATTAATCAAAAATGGTGTTTATTTAATCCTACCTTAATTACCTTAATTATACATGTAGTAACATATATTGAAAAGTACGCTGATGCCGCTGTATTTTGAACTTTCTGCACTGACGCTTTTAAATGATTTCACAGTGGAGGACTCGACGACTGGAGGTCTTTTATGCGGAGCGAAGAATTAGATTGCGTTCTTTTTTCTTTGTTGACAGTCTGGTAGATCGTAGAATGTAGGTGCGAAAATTCTCTAGGTATTCCCATAGTCATAGATATGGCCGATCCCGTGGGACGACGCGATATGAGCTTCAACACAATCAACGAATCAACGTACACCCAAGAGCATCGATTGTTTCCCTTCCGGTCTCTTGTTGTCTTTGTCACTCCCGTGAAAATGCATATGTGAAAACAAGGACAACAGGAGACCGGAAGGGAAACAATCGATGCTCTTGGGTGTATGTACGTTTGTTCGCTGTCATGAACCATAAAATACTAGATGGGCATTTTGACCCGTTCCCCGTTTGTTTAGATTTATGATACACATGTGCATACTGAAATCCGTCCCGGCAAAAACGGAATGCCCGCAATTCTTTTCAGTATGTAAATACATATAGAGCGGAAACGCTTTAGTCTCACGAAAACCGGCCAAAATCGTACCTTAACCGGCAACCGGCAGAGGAACTGAAAAACCGGCCAGGCCGGTCGAAACCGGCCAAGGTGGCAACTCTATCGGAGAATTCCAAAACATTTGGACGATTTTATAATCGACCGATCGAACCACCAAAATCGTTTTCAAGATCAGCATTCTCTTTATAGTTTAATAAGTTACGGTTAAACGAGACTGTCAAACTAGTCGATTAAACATGTTGAATGTGATATAAACAAGATTTATAATACGCGTTGAGGGTTAACCTCTATGTTCTTTAAAATTGTAAACACGTTAATAACTTGTAAATCATACTTACTCTAGAATAGGTGTTCTCACGTTATTGAGTTTAATTTGTGTTTAAGCAATTATCGTATAAGCGTTTTGCAGTTTCCTAGTGATGTTTCTTAATAAAGTTTCAAACAAATTTGAAGGCTCTAAACATCTACGTGTTATATCTTCGAACAAGCTAGTGAAATATAATTGATGGTTAAACGAACTTACAGTAGAACACCCTTTTAACGCCACCTCCGTTTATCGACATACTCTTTTCTATGACACTAGTGACACCCCTTTTAACGACATACCAGCGATTCCCGACAGAGGGTTCAGAGTAATCATATGTTTGACATTTACAGGTTATGTAGGTATCTACAGGGATGGGACTATTATGAATGATACGCTTAATAAATAATATTGGGTGGGATATTATTACATATCTTCAAACAAGCTATTCATATAATTATGGTCGAACTTCACTTACAGGTAAGTTCGTTTAACCATCAATTATATTTCATTCCGCTTGTTTGAAGATATTACTTGCAGATGTTTAGAGTCGAAGTTTATTCTTATTTACCTGAATTTGTTTATACTCATAGCTTGGTAAGTATATACATGACATGTTTTCTTTTTTTGAACAATTTATTCTGAATGAACATTTTCGAACATTAGTCCTCACGTAATATAAAGGTAAGATAAACATCGACTTAATCTAGATTGTGCTTGCATCTTTTCTGTTTACGTAGTAATTAATATCTATTAATATTTTATAAATATATCCAGCTAGATTGAAAATACAGTTTTTGCAAAAGTACGCTGTTGAGATTCTATGTTTTAAATTTAAGATGAACCTAGAAGAACCATCTGGTTTGGGCACCAAAAAGTAGGTAGGACGATAAAAACTGATCTTTGTTTACATTACATTTTTCTATAGCTTTAAAAAGAATTAATTTTTTAATTATTATTTTCAGATTTACTGACAATTGTCGGTTTGTTATAAAAATAGGAGGTTTTTTTGTTTGATGTACCGAGTATTGAAATTTAAAATTGTAGCCCTTAATAGCATTTAAAACGAAAGCGTCTTGGGTAATTTGTTCCCATCTATTATAATATAAACGCAGTCTTCCTGCTACATGTACCTGCTTTTCACTCAATGCTCGTTCTGCCGATGAGGCTGCGACTGAGGGTAGAATTTCTTTGCAGGTCTCTGACGGAAGGTCCTGCCGGGTGTTCTCGAGGTGCTTGGCTTCGACTGTGAAGGGCTGTAACTCATCCGACCCACCTCTCTTCTGATGGATGAGTTCCTCCAGTTTAAAGGCCGGTTGGATTTAAACGTTATTCTGGGTTTGGGCCTTAGATCCTGCGATACCTTTTCTAAAGCCTTCGCATTTTCGATAGTAGCTTTCAAACTGTCTCCAACAACCACTTTGTAGGTTCCACTTTTTTCAGCACTTTCTGGATTCGTTATTCATATCGTACCAGCAGAAATAATTTCCTTGTCTGCGAAAGACTAAAGAAAAGCTCCCTTAACACCTTGACGGAACTAGACAATTTCGTTAACAAATCTTCTCTAAATACTGCCTCTTCTTCGTCATTCAATAAGTCCAACACTGAAGCTTTAGAGGATAAAGCTGCACCCGTAAGGTTCTGGAACTCTGAAGTGTTCGTCTCTCGATATTCCATTCGGCTGTAGATCTACTACGGTCTCTTCGTTTAACATAGGAGCTCCCAGACTAACTAATTGCCCCTGTCGTGGAATTGTTGCTAGCAGTGTTTCATTTTCTTTGTTATCCCCGAGACCTTTTTTGGTCCAGACATTTATTCTGTCACTTACTTCTTTACTGCTATTAAACTCAGTTGAGGTTTGTTCTACAGGATTCACCCCTAGAAATAATTCCGTCTCATCCTCGATATCCGCTCCTTCCGCTTCGTCCGCACTCATATGCCCGTTGTCCAAATCCTCATCCTTGACCAAGTTTTGAACGTCTGTAAAGATTTTCTTTCGTTAATATGAATTCGTAGGATATTCGACTTTTGCATATATTGGCACTCGTTGTCTTAAAATTCGAAAATCGGCCTAGCTTTAATTTCGCATTTTGCCCTCGTCTTTGATTGAGGAGTAAAAATTCGGTATTTTACTGTCTTCGACTTAGAAATCGAAAATCAATATTGTTAACTCATACGTTTTCAACTTTAGGTTGAAAATCAAATATCTAACGACATTTATGTTTAGACGGATTATGAAGGAACACCGAGAATGTTCCAGATATTTACATTACGGGTCACCTCCAACGGGAAGACCTGTAACAAAGGAAAATGAAGGAATTGAGGGAAAATGCATACCTTCGTAGTTTAAGGCCTCATCTGGTATATTCCCTGCTTCTTCTTCATCCATTGCCGCTATTTCTGCGAACACGGCATTCATTTCCATTTCCAATTTTCTTAACTTTTCCTCCTTCCTTTGTCTATCCATTTTGAACGCTTCGTCGTCGGGCGCCAAGAACGTAATGAGAACCATATACCATGAGTATCATATAGTTGGGGGGTTACAGGTCTAAATATTACGGTATAATAATATTACCGCCCAAAATATTACAGTAAAAAATATTACGCCAAAATATTACGGCAAAAAATATTACGGGTAAAAAATATTACGGTAAAAAATATTATGATAAAAAAAATAAGGTAACAGATGTTACAATAAACTTTCAAGTTATATCTTACTACACTAATGTATGAACTTAATATGATATGCGTCAGAGAATAATAAATACTGAAAAGTATAATAATAACAACAACAATTCATTCACGAATAACGTGTTGCAATTGTAGAAATACTTAGTTCGTCAATAAGAAAACATAGTATAACAATGCCGCTACAATTTATCCTAAGTCAAAAAGGCTCAAAATTATTAGTTCACAAAGGATATTTGTTTAATAAATTACGAATTTGTGGTGCAGACGAACATGTAAAATGGAGGTGTATCGAATACAACAATCCGCAAATAAAATGTAATTGCATTGCCAACATTGCATCGATAGAAAAAAATTGTAATATATTATATTTCTAAACGTAATTCACAGCTATAAAATGTTATTATTGGTTTAATTAAGAATATTATTGACTTCTAGGAAATATACTGTCAGTTCAAGAACATGTGCACTTGGCTGACACAGCAAAACTCAACGCCAGAAAAGTTATAAATAAAATTAAGAAAAAATCAACACAAACATCAACCCTTCCAAATGTAATAGTAACTTATGAAACCTCACACGCATCGCGAAGTGCCATAGCCGAATTACCCGGAAATGATTTACTGAAAAAAACTGTACGTCGACAACGTGAACGGAATAATCCGCAGTTACAAACTCCGAGATCACTCGAAGAATTAAATATTCCTGAGCATTTTCAGAAGACATTGGATGGTAAACAATTCTTGTTTCACAATAATAATGTTAAAAAGAACCACTTCTTAATATTCGCAACAATAAACGATTTAAAGCGTTTGTCAACATGTCGTGTTTGGTTTGCTGAAAGTACGTTTACCATTGTGCCGACACTGTATAAATAATTATATACTATACACGGTATGTTACATACAAACAAAAATGAATATAAAGTTGTACCATTTGTATATATTTTAACACAAAAAAAAACTGAGAAAGTATACACGACTATTTTGCAAAAACTGATTAATAGTAATATAGAATGTAAGCCAGAAATCCTTATAACAGATTTTGAAAAAGTATTTATAAACAGCGCACAAGTTTTGTTACCAAACACCGCACTACATGGTTGTTACTTTCATTTTTGTCAGTGTATAATTCGAGAAATTAAAATGCATGGATTACAAACAAAATACAATGAAAATGATGAATTTGCTCTACACATAAAAATGCTTATGGCATTAGCATTTGTTCCCCCTAAAAAGGTTACAAAAGCTTTTAGAACATTAATATCAACAGAATTTTTTTTAAACAACACTGTGCCCGTATTCTATAAGTCGGTATTAACAATAACGTTAACGTTACAGTCGATAACGACAATATCCTGGACCGTGGTTGGTTGGAATTGTCATAACGTCGTCGTTATTCGTAATAACGAGTTACAGAATGAAGGCACTGATGTCTTAAAGGATTTCCTTCAATACTTCAAGTCGACATGGATCGCTAAGCGATGTCGAAATGAAAAGGAGAACACAAAATTTAATGTCAATTTGTGGAATTGTTATTCAAGTGTATTAAACGGTGATCCAAGAACTAGTAATAACGTTGAAGGTTGGCATTCCGGTCTGAAACAAAGAATTGAACGAAAACACGAACAATTGGGAAAATTCATTGACGCCTTAAAAGTAGAGCAGGGTAATTCAAATGCTATATACGAACAATTTAATTGCGGTCGTGATATGGCACCGCCAAAACGTAAAAAATATGCAGATTATAATTTGCGACTACTTACACTTGTAAAAAATTGGCAAGATGATCACGATATTTACGAATATTTACGAGGAATCGCACACAGTGTAAAATGATATATTTTTTCTATTATAAACTGATTATCTTTGTATTATTTTTTAATAAAGTTATTAATGACACTTAAAGAAAATTTACCCGTAATATTTTTTACCCGTAATATATTTTACCGTAACATTTTTTACCCGTAATATTTTTTACCGTAATATTTTTTACCGTAATATTTTGGCGTAATATTTTCTGCCGTAATATTTAGACCGGTCACCAGTTGGGGATACAGAGGCGGAAACAGTTTTTAAAAAAACTAGCGCTGAAAACGTGGCGTCGTCTGGTGGCAAGTAGCGGTACTACAAGTAATATCTTCAAACAAACGGAATGAAATATAATCTCTAAACCCTCTAAACTAAATGACAAGCAAGGGAAGGGAAGGGAAACATACACAAGAGAGAGTACGACAGAAATAAAATTTTCTCTTCGATTGGACTCTGAAATGTGGCGTCATCTGGCGACACATTTTCACTTACAAGTAAGTTCGTTTAACCATCAATAATGATTGTCAGGCTTGAAAGCAGTCGAAATGGAGAACATTCACGCGCATGGGTTTCGCGCACCTTACGCTAATTGGCCGGAGGTACGAGCGTTGTTCCGCTCAATTCAAACGCCGCGGCCTGCATAAGTATCTTACGGAACTTGTGAAGAATTTGTGTTATTTCAGGAAACAAAACACGTGCATAATTAAAATTTTCGCATCAATCATTTGTAAATATATTTCTGGAAATAATTATAAATAAACAAATATAAAATTTAAAAAGAATGTGTATTTTATATGAACTAAAGAAATTCGCGATTCGAAGTTCCCGTTGTCAAATTCAATTCATAATGTATGGATGAGGTATACATCAATTAATACTAATGAAATGTAGCTTAAATTAATAGATCTATAAAGTTACTGTAAATAATTTCATTTGCCATCGAAAACATGAGATGCCGACATTCGATAGGCCATTTGAAATACATTCTTGGTTAATGAAGTATTTTTTTCTTTATAATTATATGAGGAAATTTAGGTATAGAATTGATTTATGCGAAGACTCAAATGTTTCACGTGTACTATTTCATGAAACGGCATATATTTACTCCAGTCATTTCGGAAATCCATATTGAAATTTTCATTTTTTGAAAACTTTAATCAGTAAACTGACTTGTAAATTAAATTAAATGTTCTGTACGTCTAGATAGCGGACGTTATAGCCCTTAATGTAATGGTTAACCTTATGGTTAATTCATTTTTCACAACACATCAGGTTAACTAATTTGAGGATATTTTTCCTTAATATGTAATATATTCTCAATGTGCTTATATACATATTGAGAATATATTACCCGATGGCTTGTCATAAGAAATTATTGCAACGCTAAAGTATTTATTCGCCTTAACATGAGTACTTTCATCGACGAGAATTGCAAACGGAGTTCATTTTAATATTTCGATTAATTTTGCCGATAGTTCCCGTGCCATTACGTTTTTTATAATTATTATACGTGTACAGGGTCATCGAAAAGTATCGGACCCCCCTAATATCTTCAGTTAGAATGCACTTAGGAGAAAATGTCCAATAGCAAAGTTGTATGGTTTCAAGCGGGGAGTAAGATGATGACCTTGACTTTGACCTTGACCATGTCCTTCAAGGTCATTTCAAGGTCTATCTTATTTTTTTAAATAGAACTCCCTACATTTTATTGCATATTCTTATAGCTTATCTCGAGAGCTTTCCAAAACACTATAATAACATATTTTTTTATTAAGTACTTTATGAGTTATAAAGGTTTGAAGTTAACAATTTTTTGACACAAAATGTAGAATATCTTGTAAAATATTATTTAGTTTTCAGTAATCATAACCTTAATACTTTTGTGCGCGGAATAATGAGACCAATTAATTGGTTTAAAGAAAATACATTAATCGGATCCCCCTAATATTTTCAGTAAGAATGCATTTTGGAAAAATGTCCAATAGCAAAGTATTGTACGGCTTCAAGCAATTATGCTAATAGGCTCTGGCGAAAAACTGCCCGAACGTAATCGCGAGAAGCTGCTCGAATGCGTGATTTCCGAAGGCGTTAGCGGGAATCTGACCGAAAGCGTTGGCCAATCTTTATTCTCTCACTCTCGCAGGCACCGATGTACGAGCTCTTGAGCAAACAATACGGATCACTGATTTGAAACTTTGATGCAGTGCTGTCTTCTTCTTAGCGGGCAGCAGTCACCTCGTGGACGAAAACGAACAGCCTCAAAAATTTTTTCTGTAACAAAAGAAACCATTGCGCTTTAATTGATTATCCCAAACATCTTCATTTTGTTTCCAATAGCCCAGAAATTTTTCGTAAATATTATTAATTGATCTATTAGATTTTCAGTTGCTCAACGAGCTTTTTGCTAGTGCTGGTTAAAATAAACAAATCGATAGTTGGACCAACACTTAATAATTAGTATTTTTCTCTACTTATTTATCTAGATCGATTTCCTATCACTTATCTGATTAATTCTTCTTCGCTCTAATTAAGAATGGCGGAGCTTTCTGAAAGAGATCGAAAAACACTGTTAATGATGCGAGGATGGGGAGATCAACAAAGAGGGTATAAAACAGTAACGCGATTATTTAATGAAAATTTTCGGAATGAAAATAATAGGATCTCCAAAAGTACTGTAATCCGTACTATTAAACGTTTCGAGGCCATTGGTAACGTTAAAAGCCGCCCAAAATCTGGTAGACCTAAAACAGCAACAAATAATGATAAGGCATTAGATGTTTTACAGTCTTTCGTTGAAGATCCCCATATTTCCATCAATCGCGTTGCACAAGAACACGAAATCGGTCATGCATCTGTCAGTAAAATTCTGAAATTGAATAAATGGCATCCATACAAACTCCATTTGGTCCAAGAGTTGTCCGAAGACGATTTTGATAGACGCATCGAATTTTGTGATCTTATGATGGAGATGATTGTCGACGATCCTCTATTACTTGATAATATTGTTTTCTCTGATGAGGCAACATTTGAACTGACTGGAAATGTAAATAGACACAATTGTAGATACTGGAGTGACGTTAATCCTCACTGGAAAAGAGACAATCATACTCAATATCCACAAAAAGTTAACGTATGGGCTGGTATTCTTAATGGTAGACCAGTTGGCCCTTTCTTCATTGAAGGCAATTTGACAGCACAAGTATACCTAGTCATGCTTTGCGAACAAATTGTTCCAGCTATTCGAGACATAGCTGGTGGAAATATGGATGAAATTTATTTCCAACAGGATGGAGCTCCACCTCATTATGGTGTCATTGTCCGTCAATATTTGAATGAGGTCTTTCAGGACAGGTGGATAGGGCGAAGGGGTCGTATTGAGTGGCCACCTCGGTCTCCGGACTTGACCCCGCTTGACTTTTTTTTGTGGGGTTACTTGAAAAGTAAAGTTTATGCCACCAAGCCTCAAGACTTAGATGATTTAAGAGGGAGAATAACTGGAGAGATAGAACTAATACCGCTAGAAACGTACCGGAATGCGGTTTCGGCTGTTTATAACAGATTGGCACATTGCCAGGCTGTTGAAGGGCAACAATTTGAACATTTGTTGTGAATTGTTTGGTACAATTAAATATTTTGCCCAAGCTAACCAATTGCAATTAAATTTGCCTTAACTGGCCGGACTCACACACCACTCTTGCCTTAACTGGTCGGACTCGCACACCACTCTTGCCTTAACTGGTCGGACGCGCACACCACTTAACAAATTGTTAACTTCAAACCTTTATAACTCAAAAAGTACTTCATAAAAAAATATTTTATTATAGTGTTTTCGAAAGCCCTCGAGATAAGCTATAAGAATATGCAATAAAATGTAGGAGGTTCTATTTAAAAAAATAAGATTGACCTTGAAATGACCTTTAAGGACATGGTCAAGGTCGAAGTCAAGGTCATCATCTTACTCCCCGCTTGAAACCATACAACTTTGCTATTGGACATTTTCTTCTAAGTGCATTCTAACTGAAGATATTAGGGGGGTCCGATACTTTTCGATGACCCTGTATAATCATAATCGGATTCTCTTGTAAATACTGAATTGACGTGTTTGTTTGCCAATTTTCACGCTTGTTACTACACAGTGTCGCCATATTTAAAAAACGAAACTAGGTCACCATCAGTATATTAACCAAAATTCCGGAACAGAATTTAAAAACATCCGTTACAGAACAAATTAGGCTTGTCATTATACCGTGCAAATAGATGCAGGAAAGCACTCGGGAATTTCCTACCTACCTACCAGACGGGATGAAATGATACGGGTCATCCTTCCAAGCTAAGGTATAATTTAATCAATCGTTAAAAACTCCGTCTTTTGAAAATATAAAATGACGTATAGACGCCAGTTCTACCGTAATTAGTAATGACCGTCGTTAATTATACACTCTATTATATAATCATAATCGGATTTTCTTGTAAATACTAAATTGACGTGTTTATGTTTGCCAATTTTCACGCTTGTTATTTTTCAATGTCGCCATATTTAAAAAACGAAACTAGGTCACCATCAGTATATTAAACAAAGTTCCGGAACAGAATTTAAAATCACCCGTTACCCACCAAATTAGGCTTGTCATTATAATGTGCAAATAGATGCAGGAAAGCACTCGGGAATTTCCTACCTACCTACCAGACGGGATGAAATGATACGGGTCATCCTTCCAAGCTAAGGTGTAAGTTAAACAATCGTTAAAAACTCCGTCTTTTGAAAATATAGAATGACGTATAGACGCCATTTCTACCGTAATTAGTAATGACCATCGTTAATTACACATTCTATTATATAATCATTTTCGGATTCTCTTGTAAATACTAAATTGACGTGTTTATGTTTGCCAATTTTCACGCTTGTTACTATTCAGTGTCGCCATATTTTAAAAACGAAAGTAGGTCACCATTAGTATATTAACCAAAGTTCCGGAACAGAATTTAAAAACACCCGTTAGACACCAAATTAGGCTTGTCATTATACGGTGCAAATAGATGCAGGAAAGCACTCGGGAATTTCCTACCTACCTACCAGACGGGATGAAATGATACGGGTCATCCTTCCAAGCTAAGGTGTAAGTTAAACAATCGTTAAAAACTCCATCTTTGAAAATATAGAATGACGCTTAGACGCCAGTTCTACCGTAATTAGTAATGACCATCGTTAATTACACACTCTATTATATAATCATAATCGTATTTTCTTGTAAATACTAAATTGACGTGTTTATGTTTGCCAATTATCACGCTTGTTACTATTCAGTGTCGCCATATTTTAAAAACGAAAGTAGGTCACCATTAGTATATTAACCAAAGTTCCGGAACAGAATTTAAAAACACGCGTTAGACACCAAATTAGGCTTGTCATTATACGGTGCAAATAGATGCAGGAAAGCACTCGGGAATTTCCTACCTACCTACCAGACGGGATGAAATGATACGGGTCATCCTTCCAAGCTAAGGTGTAAGTTAAACAATCGTTAAAAACTCCGTCTTTTGAAAATATAGAATGACGTATAGACGCCAGTTCTACCGTAATTTGTAATGACCATCGTTAATTACACACTCTATTATATAATCATAATCGGATTCTCTTGTCAATACTAAATTGACGTGTTTATGTTTGCCAATTTTCACGCTTGTTACTATTCAGTGTCGCCATATTTTAAAAACGAAAGTAGGTCACCATTAGTATATTAACCAAAGTTCCGGAACAGAATTTAAAAACACCCGTTAGACACCAAATTAGGCTTGTCATTATACGGTGCAAATAGATGCAGGAAAGCACTCGGGAATTTCCTACCTACCTACCAGACGGGATGAAATGATACGGGTCATCCTTCCAAGCTAAGGTGTAAGTTAAACAATCGTTAAAAACTCCGTCTTTTGAAAATATAGAATGACGTACAGACGCCATTTCTACCGTAATTAGTAATGACCATCGTTAATTACACATTCTATTATATAATCATTATCGGATTCTCTTGTAAATACTAAATTGACGTGTTTATGTTTGCCAATTTTCACGCTTGTTACTATTCAGTGTCGCCATATTTTAAAAACGAAAGTAGGTCACCATTAGTATATTAACCAAAGTTCCGGAACAGAATTTAAAAACACGCGTTAGACACCAAATTAGGCTTGTCATTATACGGTGCAAATAGATGCAGGAAAGCACTCGGGAATTTCCTACCTACCTACCAGACGGGATGAAATGATACGGGTCATCCTTCCAAGCTAAGGTGTAAGTTAAACAATCGTTAAAAACTCCATCTTTGAAAATATAGAATGACGCTTAGACGCCAGTTCTACCGTAATTAGTAATGACCATCGTTAATTACACACTCTATTATATAATCATAATCGTATTTTCTTGTAAATACTAAATTGTCTTGTTTTTGTTTTTCAATTTTCACGCTTGTTACTATTCATGTCGCCATATATTAAAAACGAAAGTAGGTCACCATTAGTATATTAACCAAAGTTCCGGAACAGAATTTAAAAACACCCGTTACAAAAGCAAATTAGGCTTGTCAATATACCGTGCAAATAGATGCAGGAAAGCACTCGGGAATTTCCTACCTACGTCCCTCCGGGATGAAAAAAGACGGGTCATCCTTCCAAGCTCAGGGGTAAGTTAAACAATCGTTAAAAACTCCGTCTTTTGAAAATATAGAATGACGTATAGACGCCAGTTCTACCGTAATTAGTAATGACCTTCGTTAATTACACTCTATGATATAATGATAATCCGATTTTCTTGCAAATACTAAATTGTCGTGTTTATGTTTGTCAATTTTCACGCCATATTTTAAAAACGAAAGTAGGTCACCATTAGTATATTAACCAAAGTTCCGGAACAGAATTTAAAAACACGCGTTAGACACCAAATTAGGCTTGTCATTATACGGTGCAAATAGATGCAGGAAAGCACTCGGGAATTTCCTGCCTACCAACCAGACGGGATGAAATGATACGGGTCATCCTTCCAAGCTAAGGTGTAAGTTAAGCAATCGTTAAAATCTCCGTCTTTTGAAAATATAGAATGACGTATAGACGCTAGTTCAACCGTAATTAGTAATGACCTTCGTTAATTACACACTCTATTATATAATCATAATCGGCTTCTCTTGTAAATACTACATTGACGTGTTTATGTTTGCCAATTTTCACGCTTGTTACTATTCAGTGTCGCCATATTTTAAAAACGAAAGTAGGTCACCATTAGTATATTAACCAAAGTTCCGGAACAGAATTTAAAAACACCCGTTAGACACCAAATTAGGCTTGTCATTATACGGTGCAAATAGATGCAGGAAAGCACTCGGGAATTTCCTACCTACCTACCAGACGGGATGATATGATACGGGTCATCCTTCCAAGCTAAGGTGCAAGTTAAACAATCGTTAAAAACTCCGTCTTTTGAAAATATAGAATGACGTACAGACGCCAGTTCTACCGTAATTAGTAATGACCTTCGTTAATTACACTCTATGATATAATGATAATCGGATTCTCTTGTAAATACTAAATTGACGTGTTTATGTTTGTCAATTTTCACGCTTGTTACTATTCAGTGTCGCCATATTTTAAAAACGAAAGTAGGTCACCATTAGTATATTAACCAAAGTTCCGGAACAGAATTTAAAAACACCCTTTACACACCAAATTAGGCTTGTCATTATACCGTGCAAGTAGGTGCAGGAAAGCACTCGGGAATTTCCTACCTACGTCCCTCCGGGATGAAAAAAGACGGGTCATCCTTCCAAGCTAAGGTGTAAGTTAAACAATCGTTAAAAACTCCGTCTTTTGAAAATATAGAATGACGCATAGACGCCAGTTCTAGCGTAATTAGTAATGACCATCGTTAATTACACACTCCATTATATAATCATAATCGGATTCTCTTGTAAATACTGAATTGACGTGTTTATGTTTGTCAATTTTCACGCTTGTTACTATTCAGTGTCGCCATATTTTAAAAACGAAAGTAGGTCACCATTAGTATATTAACCAAAGTTCCGGAACAGAATTTAAAAACACCCGTTAGACACCAAATTAGGCTTGTCATTATACGGTGCAAATAGATGCAGGAAAGCACTCGGGAATTTCCTACCTACGTCCCTCCGGGATGAAATGATACGGGTCATCCTTCCAAGCTAAGGTGTAAGTTAAACAATCGTTAAAAACTCCATCTTTGAAAATATAGAATGACGTACAGACGCCAGTTCTACCGTAATTAGAAATGACCTTCGTTAATTACAATCTATGATATAATGATAATCCGATTTTCTTGCAAATACTAAATTGTCGTGTTTATGTTTGTCAATTTTCACGCTTGTTACTATTCAGTGTCGCCATATTTTAAAAACGAAAGTAGGTCACCATTAGTATATTAACCAAAGTTCCGGAACAGAATTTAAAAACACCCGTTACAAAAGCAAATTAGGCTTGTCAATATACCGTGCAAATAGATGCAGGAAAGAACTCGGGAATTTTCTACCTACCTACCAGACGGGATGAAATGATACGGGTCATCCTTCCAAGCTAAGGTGTAAGTTAAACAATCGTTAACAACTCCGTCTTTTGAAAATATAGAATGACGTATAGACGCCAGTTCTACCGTAATTTGTAATGTCCATCGTTAATTACACACTCTATTATATAATCATAATCGGATTCTCTTGTCAATACTAAATTGCCGTGTTTATGTTTGCCAATTTTCACGCTTGCTACTATTCAGTGTCGCCATATTTTAAAAACGAAAGTAGGTCACCATTAGTATATTAACCAAAGTTCCGGAACAGAATTGAAAAACACCCGTTAGACACCAAATTAGGCTTGTCATTATACGGTGCAAATAGATGCAGGAAAGCACTCGGGAATTTTCTACCTACCTACCAGACGGGATGAAATGATACGGGGCATCCTTCCAAGCTAAGGTGTCATTTAAACAATCGTTAAAATCTCCGTCTTTTGAAAATATAGAATGACGTATAGACGCTAGTTCAACCGTAATTAGTAATGACCTTCGTTAATTACACACTCTATTATATAATCATAATCGGATTCTCTTGTAAATACTGAATTGACGTGTTTATGTTTGTCAATTTTCACGCTTGTTACTATTCAGTGTCGCCATATTTTAAAAACGAAAGTAGGTCACCATTAGTATATTAACCAAAGTTCCGGAACAGAATTTAAAAACACCCTTTACACACCAAATTAGGCTTGTCATTATACCGTGCAAGTAGGTGCAGGAAAGCACTCGGGAATTTCCTACCTACGTCCCTCCGGGATGAAAAAAGACGGGTCATCCTTCCAAGCTAAGGTGTAAGTTAAACAATCGTTAAAAACTCCGTCTTTTGAAAATATAGAATGACGTATAGACGCCATTTCTACCGTAATTAGTAATGACCATCGTTAATTACACATTCTATTATATAATCATTATCGGATTCTCTTGTAAATACTACATTGACGTGTTTATGTTTGCCAATTTTCACGCTTGTTACTATTCAGTGTCGCCATATTTTAAAAACGAAAGTAGGTCACCATTAGTATATTAACCAAAGTTCCGGAACAGAATTTAAAAACACGCGTTAGACACCAAATTAGGCTTGTCATTATACGGTGCAAATAGATGCAGGAAAGCACTCGGGAATTTCCTACCTACCTACCAGACGGGATGAAATGATACGGGTCATCCTTCCAAGCTAAGGTGTAAGTTAAACAATCGTTAAAAACTCCATCTTTGAAAATATAGAATGACGTACAGACGCCAGTTCTACCGTAATTAGTAATGACCTTCGTTAATTACACTCTATGATATAATGATAATTCGATTTTCTTGCAAATACTAAATTGTCGTGTTTATGTTTGTCAATTTTCACGCTTGTTACTATTCATGTCGCCATATATTAAAAACGAAAGTAGGTCACCATTGGTATATTAACCAAAGTTCCGGAACAGAATTTAAAAACACCCGTTACAAAAGCAAATTAGGCTTGTCAATATACCGTGCAAATAGATGCAGGAAAGCACTCGGGAATTTCCTACCTACGTCCCTCCGGGATGAAAAAAGACGGGTCATCCTTCCAAGCTCAGGGGTAAGTTAAACAATCGTTAAAAACTCCGTCTTTTGAAAATATAGAATGACGTATAGACGCCAGTTCTACCGTAATTTGTAATGACCATCGTTAATTACACACTCTATTATATAATCATAATCGGATTCTCTTGTCAATACTAAATTGACGTGTTTATGTTTGCCAATTTTCACGCTTGCTACTATTCAGTGTCGCCATATTTTAAAAACGAAAGTAGGTCACCATTAGTATATTAACCAAAGTTCCGGAACAGAATTTAAAAACACCCGTTAGACACCAAATTAGGCTTGTCATTATACGGTGCAAATAGATGCAGGAAAGCACTCGGGAATTTCCTACCTACCTACCAGACGGGATGAAATGATACGGGTCATCCTTCCAAGCTCAGGGGTAAGTTAAATAATCGTTAAAAACTCCGTCTTTTGAAAATATAGAATGACGTATAGACGCCAGTTCTACCGTAATTAGTAATGACCTTCGTTAATTACACTCTATGATATAATGATAATCCGATTTTCTTGCAAATACTAAATTGACGTGTTTATGTTTGCCAATTTTCACACTTGTTACTATTCATGTCGCCATATACTAAAAACGAAAGTAGGTCACCATTAGTATATTAACCAAAGTTCAGGAACAAAATTTAAAAACACCTGTTCCAAAAGAAAATTAGGCTTGTCAATATACCGTGCAAATAGATGCTGGAAAGCACTCGGGAATTTCCTACCTACGTCCCTCCGGAATGAAATGATACGGGTCATCCTTCCAAGCTAAGGTGTAAGTTAAACAATCGTTAAAAACTCCGTCTTTTGAAAATATAGAATGACGTACAGACGCCATTTCTACCGTAATTAGTAATGACCATCGTTAATTACACATTCTATTATATAATCATTATCGGATTCTCTTGTAAATACTAAATTGACGTGTTTATGTTTGTCAATTTTCACGCTTGTTACTATTCAGTGTCGCCATATTTTAAAAACGAAAGTAGGTCACCATTAGTATATTAACCAAAGTTCCGGAACAGAATTTAAAAACACCCGATAGACACCAAATTAGGCTTGTCATTATACGGTGCAAACAGATGCAGGAAAGCACTCGGGAATTTCCTACCTACCTACCAGACGGGATGAAAAAAGACGGGTCATCCTTCCAAGCTCAGGGGTAAGTTAAGATATCGTTAAAAACTCCGTCTTTTGAATATATAGAATGACGTATAGACGCCAGTTCTACCGTAATTAGTAATGACCTTCGTTAATTACACTCTATTATATAATCATAATCGGATTCTCTTGTAAATACTAAATTGACGTGTTTATGTTTGGCAATTTTCACGCTTGTTCCTATTCAGTGTCGCCATATTTTAAAAACGAAAGTAGGTCACCATTAGTATATTAACCAAAGTTCCGGAACAGAATTTAAAAACACCCGTTAGACACCAAATTAGGCTTGTCATTATACGGTGCAAATAGATGCAGGAAAGCACTCGGGAATTTCCTACCTACGTCCCTCCGGGATGAAAAAAGACGGGTCATCCTTCCAAGCTCAGGGGTAAGTTAAACAATCGTTAAAAACTCCGTCTTTTGAAAATATAGAATGACGTATAGACGCCAGTTCTACCGTAATTTGTAATGACCATCGTTAATTACACACTCTATTATATAATCATAATCGGATTCTCTTGTAAATACTGAATTGACGTGTTTATGTTTGTCAATTTTCACGCTTGTTACTATTCAGTGTCGCCATATTTTAAAAACGAAAGTAGGTCACCATTAGTATATTAACCAAAGTTCCGGAACAGAATTTAAAAACACCCTTTACACACCAAATTAGGCTTGTCATTATACGGTGCAAATAGATGCAGGAAAGCACTCGGGAATTTCCTACCTACCTACCAGACGGGATGAAATGATACGGGTCATCCTTCCAAGCTAAGGTGTAAGTTAAACAATCGTTAAAAACTCCGTCTTTTGAAAATATAGAATGACGTACAGACGCCATTTCTACCGTAATTAGTAATGACCATCGTTAATTACACATTCTATTATATAATCATTATCGGATTCTCTTGTAAATACTAAATTGACGTGTTTATGTTTGTCAATTTTCACGCTTGTTACTATTCAGTGTCGCCATATTTTAAAAACGAAAGTAGGTCACCATTAGTATATTAACCAAAGTTCCGGAACAGAATTTAAAAACACCCTTTACACACCAAATTAGGCTTGTCATTATACCGTGCAAGTAGGTGCAGGAAAGCACTCGGGAATTTCCTACCTACGTCCCTCCGGGATGAAAAAAGACGGGTCATCCTTCCAAGCTAAGGTGTAAGTTAAACAATCGTTAAAAACTCCGTCTTTTGAAAATATAGAATGACGTATAGACGCCATTTCTACCGTAATTAGTAATGACCATCGTTAATTACACATTCTATTATATAATCATTTTCGGATTCTCTTGTAAATACTAAATTGACGTGTTTATGTTTGCCAATTTTCACGCTTGTTACTATTCAGTGTCGCCATATTTTAAAAACGAAAGTAGGTCACCATTAGTATATTAACCAAAGTTCCGGAACAGAATTTAAAAACACCCGTTAGACACCAAATTAGGCTTGTCATTATACGGTGCAAATAGATGCAGGAAAGCACTCGGGAATTTCCTACCTACCTACCAGACGGGATGAAATGATACGGGTCATCCTTCCAAGCTAAGGTGTAATTTAAACAATAGTTAAAAACTCCGTCTATTGAAAATATAGAATGACGTACAGACGCCATTTCTACCGTAATTAGTAATGACCTTCGTTAATTACACACTCTATTATATAATCATAATCGGCTTCTCTTGTAAATACTACATTGCCGTGTTTATGTTTGCCAATTTTCACGCTTGTTACTATTCAGTGTCGCCATATTTTAAAAACGAAAGTAGGTCACCATTAGTATATTAACCAAAGTTCCGGAACAGAATTTAAAAACACGCGTTAGACACCAAATTAGGCTTGTCATTATACGGTGCAAATAGATGCAGGAAAGCACTCGGGAATTTCCTACCTACCTACCAGACGGGATGAAATGATACGGGTCATCCTTCCAAGCTAAGGTGTAAGTTAAACAATCGTTAAAAACTCCGTCTTTTGAAAATATAGAATGACGTATAGACGCCATTTCTACCGTAATTAGTAATGACCATCGTTAATTACACACTCTATTATATAATCATAATCGGCTTCTCTTGTAAATACTGAATTGACGTGTTTATGTTTGTCAATTTTCACGCTTGTTACTATTCAGTGTCGCCATATTTTAAAAACGAAAGTAGGTCACCATTGGTATATTAACCAAAGTTCCGGAACAGAATTTAAAAACACCCGTTACAAAAGCAAATTAGGCTTGTCAATATACCGTGCAAATAGATGCAGGAAAGCACTCGGGAATTTCCTACCTACGTCCCTCCGGGATGAAATTATACGGGTCATCCTTCCAAGCTAAGGTGTAAGTTAAACAATCGTTAAAAACTCCGTCTTTTGAAAATATAGAATGACGTACAGACGCCATTTCTACCGTAATTAGTAATGACCATCGTTAATTACACATTCTATTATATAATCATTATCGGATTCTCTTGTAAATACTAAATTGACGTGTTTATGTTTGCCAATTTTCACGCTTGTTACTATTCAGTGTCGCCATATTTTAAAAACGAAAGTAGGTCACCATTAGTATATTAACCAAAGTTCCGGAACAGAATTTAAAAACACGCGTTAGACACCAAATTAGGCTTGTCATTATACGGTGCAAATAGATGCAGGAAAGCACTCGGGAATTTCCTACCTACCTACCAGACGGGATGAAATGATACGGGTCATCCTTCCAAGCTAAGGTGTAAGTTAAACAATCGTTAAAAACTCCGTCTTTTGAAAATATAGAATGACGTATAGACGCCAGTTCTACCGTAATTAGTAATGACCATCGTTAATTACACACTCTATTATATAATCATAATCGGCTTCTCTTGTAAATACTACATTGCCGTGTTTATGTTTGCCAATTTTCACGCTTGTTACTATTCAGTGTCGCCATATTTTAAAAACGAAAGTAGGTCACCATTAGTATATTAACCAAAGTTCCGGAACAGAATTTAAAAACACCCGTTAGACACCAAATTAGGCTTGTCATTATACGGTGCAAATAGATGCAGGAAAGCACTCGGGAATTTCCTACCTACGTCCCTCCGGGATGAAAAAAGACGGGTCATCCTTCCAAGCTCAGGGGTAAGTTAAACAATCGTTAAAAACTCCGTCTTTTGAAAATATAGAATGACGTATAGACGCCAGTTCTACCGTAATTAGTAATGACCTTCGTTAATTACACTCTATGATATAATGATAATCCGATTTTCTTGCAAATACTAAATTGTCGTGTTTATGTTTGTCAATTTTCACGCTTGTTACTATTCAATGTCGCCATATTTAAAAAACGAAACTAGGTGACCATCAGTATATTAACCAAAGTTCCGGAACAGAATTTAAAAACACCCGTTACTACCCAAATTAGGCTTGTCTTTATACCTTGCAAATAGATGCAGGAAAGCACTCGGGAATTTCCTAACTACCTACCAGACGGGATGAAATGATACGGGTCATCCTTGCAAGCTAAGGTGTAATTTAAACAATAGTTAAAATCTCCGTCTTTTGAAAATATAGAATGACGTATAGACGCTAGTTCAACCGTAATTAGTAATGACCTTCGTTAATTACACACTCTATTATATAATCATAATCGGCTTCTCTTGTAAATACTGAATTGACGTGTTTATGTTTGTCAATTTTCACGCTTGTTACTATTCAGTGTCGCCATATTTTAAAAACGAAAGTAGGTCACCATTAGTATATTAACCAAAGTTCCGGAACAGAATTTAAAAACACCCTTTACACACCAAATTAGGCTTGTCATTATACCGTGCAAGTAGGTGCAGGAAAGCACTCGGGAATTTCCTACCTACGTCCCTCCGGGATGAAAAAAGACGGGTCATCCTTCAAAGCTAAGGTGTAAGTTAAACAATCGTTAAAAACTCCATCTTTGAAAATATAGAATGACGCTTAGACACCAGTTCTACCGTAATTAGTAATGACCATCGTTAATTACACACTCTATTATATAATCATTATCGGATTCTCTTGTAAATACTACATTGACGTGTTTATGTTTGCCAATTTTCACGCTTGTTACTATTCAGTGTCGCCATATTTTAAAAACGAAAGTAGGTCACCATTAGTATATTAACCAAAGTTCCGGAACAGAATTTAAAAACACCCGTTAGACACCAAATTAGGCTTGTCATTATACGGTGCAAATAGATGCAGGAAAGCACTCGGGAATTTCCTACCTACCTACCAGACGGGATGAAATGATACGGGTCATCCTTCCAAGCTAAGGTGTAAGTTAAACAATCGTTAAAAACTCCATCTTTAAAATATAGAATGACGTACAGACGCCATTTCTACCGTAATTAGTAATGACCATCGTTAATTACACATTCTATTATATAATCATTATCGGATTCTCTTGTAAATACTAAATTGACGTGTTTATGTTTGCCAATTTTCACGCTTGTTACTATTCAGTGTCGCCATATTTTAAAAACGAAAGTAGGTCACCATTAGTATATTAACCAAAGTTCCGGAACAGAATTTAAAAACACGCGTTAGACACCAAATTAGGCTTGTCATTATACGGTGCAAATAGATGCAGGAAAGCACTCGGGAATTTCCTACCTACCTACCAGACGGGATGAAATGATACGGGTCATCCTTCCAAGCTAAGGTGTAAGTTAAACAATCGTTAAAAACTCCATCTTTAAAATATAGAATGACGTACAGACGCCATTTCTACCGTAATTAGTAATGACCATCGTTAATTACACATTCTATTATATAATCATTATCTGATTCTCTTGTAAATACTACATTGACGTGTTTATGTTTGCCAATTTTCACGCTTGTTACTATTCAATGTCGCCATATTTAAAAAACGAAACTAGGTGACCATCAGTATATTAACCAAAGTTCCGGAACAGAATTTAAAAACACCCGTTACTACCCAAATTAGGCTTGTCATTATACCTTGCAAATAGATGCAGGAAAGCACTCGGGAATTTCCTACCTACCTACCAGACGGGATGAAATGATACGGGTCATCCTTCCAAGCTAAGGTGTAAGTTAAACAATCGTTAAAAACTCCGTCTATTGAAAATATAGAATGACGCATAGACGCCAGTTCTACCGTAATTAGTAATGACCATCGTTAATTACACACTCTATTATATAATCATAATCGGATTTTCTTGTAAATACTAAATTGTCTTGTTTTTGTGTTCCAATTTTCACGCTTGTTATTATTCATGTCACCATATTTTAAAAACGAAAGTAGGTCACCATTAGTATATTAACCAAAGTTCCGGAACAGAATTTAAAAACACCCGTTAGACACCAAATTAGGCTTGTCATTATACCTTGCAAATAGATGCAGGAAAGCACTCGGGAATTTCCTACCTACCTACCAGACGGGATGAAATGATACGGGTCATCCTTCCAAGCTAAGGTGCAAGTTAAACAATCGTTAAAAACTCCGTCTTTTGAAAATATAGAATGACGTACAGACGCCAGTTCTACCGTAATTAGTAATGACCTTCGTTAATTACACTCTATGATATAATGATAATTCGATTTTCTTGCAAATACTAAATTGTCGTGTTTATGTTTGCCAATTTTCACGCTTGTTACTATTCAGTGTCGCCATATTTTAAAAACGAAAGTAGGTCACCATTAGTATATTAACCAAAGTTCCGGAACAGAATTTAAAAACACGCGTTAGACACCAAATTAGGCTTGTCATTATACGGTGCAAATAGATGCAGGAAAGCACTCGGGAATTTCCTACCTACGTCCCTCCGGGATGAAAAAAGACGGGTCATCCTTCCAAGCTCAGGGGTAAGTTAAACAATCGTTAAAAACTCCGTCTTTTGAAAATATAGAATGACGTATAGACGCCAGTTCTACCGTAATTAGTAATGACCATCGTTAATTACACACTCTATTATATAATCATAATCGTATTTTCTTGTAAATACTAAATTGTCTTGTTTTTGTTTTTCAATTTTCACGCTTGTTACTATTCATGTCGCCATATATTAAAAACGAAAGTAGGTCACCATTGGTATATTAACCAAAGTTCCGGAACAGAATTTAAAAACACCCGTTACTACCCAAATTAGGCTTGTCTTTATACCTTGCAAATAGATGCAGGAGAGCACTCGGGAATTTCCTACCTACCTACCAGACGGGATGAAATGATACGGGTCATCCTTGCAAGCTAAGGTGTAATTTAAACAATAGTTAAAAACTCCGTCTGTTGAAAATATAGAATGACATACAGACGCCATTTCTACCGTAATTAGTAATGACCATCGTTAATTACACATTCTATTATATAATCATTATCGGATTCTCTTGTAAATACTACATTGACGTGTTTATGTTTGCCAATTTTCACGCTTGTTACTATTAAGTGTCGCCATATTTTAAAAACGAAAGTAGGTCACCATTAGTATATTAACCAAAGTTCCGGAACAGAATTTAAAAACACCCGTTAGACACCAAATTAGGCTTGTCATTATACGGTGCAAATAGATGCAGGAAAGCACTCGGGAATTTCCTACCTACCTACCAGACGGGATGAAATGATACGGGTCATCCTTCCAAGCTAAGGTGTAAGTTAAACAATCGTTAAAAACTCCATCTTTGAAAATATAGAATGACGCTTAGACGCCTGTTCTACCGTAATTAGTAATGACCATCGTTAATTACACATTCTATTATATAATCATTATCGGATTCTCTTGTAAATACTAAATTGACGTGTTTATGTTTGCCAATTTTCACGCTTGTTACTATTCAGTGTCGCCATATTTTAAAAACGAAAGTAGGTCACCATTAGTATATTAACCAAAGTTCCGGAACAGAATTTAAAAACACGCGTTAGACACCAAATTAGGCTTGTCATTATACGGTGCAAATAGATGCAGGAAAGCACTCGGGAATTTCCTGCCTACCAACCAGACGGGATGAAATGATACGGGTCATCCTTCCAAGCTAAGGTGTAAGTTAAACAATCGTTAAAAACTCCGTCTTTTGAAAATATAGAATGACGTACAGACGCCATTTCTACCGTAATTAGTAATGACCATCGTTAATTACACATTCTATTATATAATCATTATCGGATTCTCTTGTAAATACTAAATTGACGTGTTTATGTTTGCCAATTTTCACGCTTGTTACTATTCAGTGTCGCCATATTTTAAAAACGAAAGTAGGTCACCATTAGTATATTAACCAAAGTTCCGGAACAGAATTTAAAAACACCCGTTAGACACCAAATTAGGCTTGTCATTATACGGTGCAAATAGATGCAGGAAAGCACTCGGGAATTTCCTACCTACGTCCCTCCGGGATGAAAAAAGACGGGTCATCCTTCCAAGCTAAGGTGTAAGTTAAACAATCGTTAAAAACTCCGTCTTTTGAAAATATAGAATGACGTATAGACGCCAGTTCTACCGTAATTAGTAATGACCATCGTTAATTACACATTCTATTATATAATCATTATCGGATTCTCTTGTAAATACTAAATTGACGTGTTTATGTTTGCCAATTTTCACGCTTGTTACTATTCAGTGTCGCCATATTTTAAAAACGAAACTAGGTGACCATCAGTATATTAACCAAAGTTCCGGAACAGAATTTAAAAACACCCGTTACTACCCAAATTAGGCTTGTCATTATACCTTGCAAATAGATGCAGGAAAGCACTCGGGAATTTCCTACCTACCTACCAGACGGGATGAAATGATACGGGTCATCCTTGCAAGCTAAGGTGTAATTTAAACAATAGTTAAAAACTCCGTCTATTGAAAATATAGAATGACGTACAGACGCCATTTCTACCGTAATTAGTAATGACCATCGTTAATTACACATTCTATTATATAATCATTATCGGATTCTCTTGTAAATACTACATTGACGTGTTTATGTTTGCCAATTTTCACGCTTGTTACTATTCATGTCGCCATATATTAAAAACGAAAGTAGGTCACCATTGGTATATTAACCAAAGTTCCGGAACAGAATTTAAAAACACCCGTTACAAAAGCAAATTAGGCTTGTCAATATACCGTGCAAATAGATGCAGGAAAGCACTCGGGAATTTCCTACCTACCTACCAGACGGGATGAAATGATACGGGTCATCCTTGCAAGCTAAGGTGTAATTTAAACAATAGTTAAAATCTCCGTCTTTTGAAAATATAGAATGACGTATAGACGCTAGTTCAACCGTAATTAGTAATGACCTTCGTTAATTACACACTCTATTATATAATCATAATCGGCTTCTCTTGTAAATACTACATTGCCGTGTTTATGTTTGCCAATTTTCACGCTTGTTACTATTCAGTGTCGCCATATTTTAAAAACGAAAGTAGGTCACCATTAGTATATTAACCAAAGTTCCGGAACAGAATTTAAAAACACCCGTTAGACACCAAATTAGGCTTGTCATTATACGGTGCAAATAGATGCAGGAAAGCACTCGGGAATTTCCTACCTACGTCCCTCCGGGATGAAAAAAGACGGGTCATCCTTCCAAGCTAAGGTGTAAGTTAAACAATCGTTAAAAACTCCGTCTTTTGAAAATGTAGAATGTCGTACAGACGCCATTTCTACCGTAATTAGTAATGACCATCGTTAATTACACATTCTATTATATAATCATTATCGGATTCTCTTGTAAATACTAAATTGACGTGTTTATGTTTGCCAATTTTCACGCTTGTTACTATTCAGTGTCGCCATATTTTAAAAACGAAAGTAGGTCACCATTAGTATATTAACCAAAGTTCCGGAACAGAATTTAAAAACACCCGTTAGACACCAAATTAGGCTTGTCATTATACGGTGCAAATAGATGCAGGAAAGCACTCGGGAATTTCCTACCTACCTACCAGACGGGATGAAATGATACGGGTCATCCTTCCAAGCTAAGGTGTAAGTTAAACAATCGTTAAAAACTCCGTCTTTGAAAATATAGAATGACGCTTAGACGCCAGTTCTACCGTAATTAGTAATGACCATCGTTAATTACACACTCTATTATATAATCATAATCGTATTTTCTTGTAAATACTAAATTGTCTTGTTTTTGTTTTTCAATTTTCACGCTTGTTACTATTCATGTCGCCATATATTAAAAACGAAAGTAGGTCACCATTAGTATATTAACCAAAGTTCCGGAACAGAATTTAAAAACACCCGTTAGACACCAAATTAGGCTTGTCATTATACGGTGCAAATAGATGCAGGAAAGCACTCGGGAATTTCCTACCTACCTACCAGACGGGATGAAATGATACGGGTCATCCTTCCAAGCTAAGGTGTAAGTTAAACAATCGTTAAAAACTCCGTCTTTTGAAAATATAGAATGACGTATAGACGCCATTTCTACCGTAATTAGTAATGACCATCGTTAATTACACATTCTATTATATAATCATTATCGGATTCTCTTGTAAATACTAAATTGACGTGTTTATGTTTGCCAATTTTCACGCTTGTTACTATTCAGTGTCGCCATATTTTAAAAACGAAAGTAGGTCACCATTAGTATATTAACCAAAGTTCCGGAACAGAATTTAAAAACACGCGTTAGACACCAAATTAGGCTTGTCATTATACGGTGCAAATAGATGCAGGAAAGCACTCGGGAATTTCCTACCTACCTACCAGACGGGATGAAATGATACGGGTCATCCTTCCAAGCTAAGGTGTAAGTTAAACAATCGTTAAAAACTCCGTCTTTTGAAAATATAGAATGACGTATAGACGCCAGTTCTACCGTAATTAGTAATGACCTTCGTTAATTACACACTCTATTATATAATCATAATCGGCTTCTCTTGTAAATACTGAATTGACGTGTTTATGTTTGTCAATTTTCACGCTTGTTACTATTCAGTGTCGCCATATTTTAAAAACGAAAGTAGGTCACCATTAGTATATTAACCAAAGTTCCGGAACAGAATTTAAAAACACCCTTTACACACCAAATTAGGCTTGTCATTATACCGTGCAAGTAGGTGCAGGAAAGCACTCGGGAATTTCCTACCTACGTCCCTCCGGGATGAAAAAAGACGGGTCATCCTTCCAAGCTAAGGTGTAAGTTAAACAATCGTTAAAAACTCCGTCTTTTGAAAATATAGAATGACGTATAGACGCCATTTCTACCGTAATTAGTAATGACCATCGTTAATTACACATTCTATTATATAATCATTTTCGGATTCTCTTGTAAATACTAAATTGACGTGTTTATGTTTGCCAATTTTCACGCTTGTTACTATTCAGTGTCGCCATATTTTAAAAACGAAAGTAGGTCACCATTAGTATATTAACCAAAGTTCCGGAACAGAATTTAAAAACACCCGTTAGACACCAAATTAGGCTTGTCATTATACGGTGCAAATAGATGCAGGAAAGCACTCGGGAATTTCCTACCTACCTACCAGACGGGATGAAATGATACGGGTCATCCTTCCAAGCTAAGGTGTAAGTTAAACAATCGTTAAAAACTCCATCTTTAAAATATAGAATGACGTACAGACGCTAGTTCAACCGTAATTAGTAATGACCTTCGTTAATTACACACTCTATTATATAATCATAATCGGCTTCTCTTGTAAATACTACATTGCCGTGTTTATGTTTGCCAATTTTCACGCTTCTTACTATTCAATGTCGCCATATTTAAAAAATGAAACTAGGTGACCATCAGTATATTAACCAAAGTTCCGGAACAGAATTTAAAAACACCCTTTTCACACCAAATTAGGCTTGTCATTATACCGTGCAAGTAGGTGCAGGAAAGCACTCGGGAATTTCCTACCTACGTCCCTCCGGGATGAAAAAAGACGGGTCATCCTTCAAAGCTAAGGTGTAAGTTAAACAATCGTTAAAAACTCCATCTTTGAAAATATAGAATGACGCTTAGACACCAGTTCTACCGTAATTAGTAAAGACCATCGTTAATTACACACTCTATTATATAATCATAATCGGCTTCTCTTGTAAATACTGAATTGACGTGTTTATGTTTGTCAATTTTCACGCTTGTTACTATTCAGTGTCGCCATATTTTAAAAACGAAAGTAGGTCACCATTAGTATATTAACCAAAGTTCCGGAACAGAATTTAAAAACACCCTTTACACACCAAATTAGGCTTGTCATTATACGGTGCAAATAGATGCAGGAAAGCACTCGGGAATTTCCTACCTACCTACCAGACGGGATGAAATGATACGGGTCATCCTTCCAAGCTAAGGTGTAAGTTAAACAATCGTTAAAAACTCCATCTTTGAAAATATAGAATGACGCTTAGACACCAGTTCTACCGTAATTAGTAAAGACCATCGTTAATTACACACTCTATTATATAATCATAATCGGCTTCTCTTGTAAATACTGAATTGACGTGTTTATGTTTGTCAATTTTCACGCTTGTTACTATTCAGTGTCGCCATATTTTAAAAACGAAAGTAGGTCACCATTAGTATATTAACCAAAGTTCCGGAACAGAATTTAAAAACACCCGTTAGACACCAAATTAGGCTTGTCATTATACGGTGCAAATAGATGCAGGAAAGCACTCGGGAATTTCCTACCTACCTACCAGACGGGATGAAATGATACGGGTCATCCTTCCAAGCTAAGGTGTAAGTTAAACAATCGTTAAAAACTCCATCTTTAAAATATAGAATGACGTACAGACGCCATTTCTACCGTAATTAGTAATGACCTTCGTTAATTACACACTCTATTATATAATCATAATCGGATTCTCTTGTAAATACTGAATTGACGTGTTTATGTTTGTCAATTTTCACGCTTGTTACTATTCAGTGTCGCCATATTTTAAAAACGAAAGTAGGTCACCATTAGTATATTAACCAAAGTTCCGGAACAGAATTTAAAAACACCCGTTAGACACCAAATTAGTCTTGTCATTATACGGTGCAAATAGATGCAGGAAAGCACTCGGGAATTTCCTACCTACCTACCAGACGGGATGAAATGATACGGGTCATCCTTCCAAGCTAAGGTGTAAGTTAAACAATCGTTAAAAACTCCGTCTTTTGAAAATATAGAATGACGTATAGACGCCAGTTCTACCGTAATTAGTAATGACCATCGTCAATTACACATTCTATTATATAATCATTATCGGATTCTCTTGTAAATACTGAATTGACGTGTTTATGTTTTCCAATTTTAACGCTTGTTACTACACAGTGTCGCCATATTTAAAAAACGAAACTAGGTCACCATCAGTATAATAACCAAAATTCCGGAACAGAATTTAAAAACATCCGTTACACACCAAATTAGGCTTGTCATTATACCGTGCAAATAGATGCAGGAAAGCACTCGGGAATTTCCTACCTACCTACCAGACGGGATGAAATGATACGGGTCATCCTTCCAAGCTAAGGTGTAAGTTAAACAATCGTTAAAAACTCCGTCTTTTGAAAATATAGAATGACGTACAGACGCCATTTCTACCGTAATTAGTAATGACCATCGTTAATTACACATTCTATTATATAATCATTATCGGATTCTCTTGTAAATACTAAATTGACGTGTTTATGTTTGCCAATTTTCACGCTGGTTACTATTCATTGTCGCCATATTTTAAATACGAAAGTAGGTCACCATTAGTATATTAACCAAACTTCCGGAACAGAATTTAAAAACACCCTTTACACACCAAATTAGGCTTGTCATTATACCGTGCAAGTAGGTGCAGGAAAGTACTCGGGAATTTCCTACCTACGTCCCTCCGGGATGAAAAAAGACGGGTCATCCTTCCAAGCTAAGGTGTAAGTTAAACAATCGTTAAAAACTCCGTCTTTTGAAAATATAGAATGACGTATAGACGCCATTTCTACCGTAATTAGTAATGACCATCGTTAATTACACTGAGAAAAGTTTATTTTATCAGTTACTATCCGTTGGCTTTTAAAAAGTGTATTATTGATTATAACTAGTAAAATCTTCCGTCTTTCAGCATTTGTTTTTGACAGGTTATACGAAACTGTAATAAACTCTCCTATTTTAAAAGAATGTTTTATTATGACTAAAAGAAGGCATTTTCAATATTTTAATTTGCTAGATAAATTTCCATAAATAAAAATTGCTTTTAGTTAAAGAGAAAAGGCTAAAATAAACTGACATATGGGTTAGAATAATATAAAATCTTCGTCTTTTAACAGGTAGTAGGAAGATTTCAATCCCTATGAATTTGATTTGTCATTATACCGTGCAAATAGATGCAGGAAAGCACTCGGGAATTTCCTACCTATCTACCAGACGGGATGAAATGAGGCGGATCATCCTTCCAAGCGAAGGTGTAAGTTAAACAATCGTTAAAAACTCCGCCAAAGGGAAGCGGGCCCCGCTAAGCCCTCCTAAAAACATACGACACTGGTATACGCCCGAAGCGACACACCTCGCAGAATCGCCGAACTATTTCCTGTCATTTTTCACCTGTGTCAGCCATTGCCCGCTTTGAATCGTAGATGCAACAATTGGGCTTCAATTCGAAATAAAACGACATTCAATTATTTGGAATAGAAGCCGGCCGATGTCAAGAATGGCCGCAAATTCCCCTTTTTTGCAAAAATACTACGGAGAATGAGTAATTAACCGTTTTTGTGGTGCTCACTAATACACGCAAAGCCTGTGTACGTGTGCCTTCAAAAAGGGTCGTCGGAAATCATTTTTTTACGGGCTTAAAATACTTTTTTGGCAAAAAGAGGAAATACGTCCATTCTTGAATTAAAAGGGCTCATGATTAATGCGTTTCCAGCACGATTTTAAAAAAATTGAAAGAGAATTTTTGCATCTACGATTGCTTCCGGTCTAGAAGTTCCAAAACCGCCACCGTGGCGTTCCGGTGCTCGGTGTGAAATCGTGCTGGAAACGCATTAATCATGAGCCCTTTTCATCCAAGAATGGACGCAAAGGCCCCTTTTTGGCAAAATTTTTTTAAGCCTGTAAAAAAATGAATTCCGACGACCCTTTTTGAAGGCACACGTACATAGACTTTATGTGTGTTAGTGAGCTCCGCAAAAACGGTTAATTACTCATTATCCATAGCATTTTTTCCAAAAAGGGGCCTTTGCGGCCATTCTTGACATCGGCCGGCTTCTATTCCAAATAGTTGCATGTCGTTTTATTTCGAATTGAAGCCAAATTTTTGCATCTACGATTCGAAGCGGGCAATAGCGGACACAAGGTGAAAAATGACAGGAAATAGTTCCGCGATTCTACGAGGTGTGTCGCTACGGGCGTATACCAGTACCGTATGTTTTTACGGGTACTTAGCGGGACCCGCTTCCCTTATGACACTCACACAAACAAACTAGCGTGTGAGAGGGACGCCCGCATGCGTATACATAAAAAATAACTTCGCGGATCGTGCCAGCCTTCTTTCGATGCGGATTATACTATATATAGCCGCCGAGGTTCGGGCTTCTTGGGTCATAAAACACCATTTCATTTTGTTGAATTTCCGATACGCTTTTACTATATTTTTTGAAGATCATATGGAAAGGCTGTATATATCAACGACATTTTATTCATAGAATAATATCACACTTTACCTATATATTATGTTTCAACCAAATGTTCGTTTTTTATTTTATTGCAACCGATTTTTATGTGGTCGATTCTCAAAATTAATTTTTTAGTATATCTGCACTCACTGTCCATTTTGTGTTTAGGATATAGTGCATATCCCAGTAAACGGAAATGAATTTAAAGGGATCGAAATTTTGAATGCATTTTTATTCATTTATATTCTGGGTTTTATTCATTTTATTTTCGTTTTAATGCAACAACTTTTGTATTGCTTTTAACAGAGGTTTGGGATTTCGGATACGCATTTATTACTTTCTTAAAATTAAAAATAGAACGCAGAAAATGTAGATCTTTTAAAAAAATCTAATATGAAAATTGATATAATTTGTAGTGTATATATTATACTATATATATATAATACGATTTGTATTTAAAAATTAGTAGTTGGCTGAAAATTTGGAAACAAGCTTATCTTGTACTTTTTACTGTCTCAAAAGTCCTCATCCGTACAAGCTGCTATGTGTCCAAAAAATAGGCTTTTCTGAAATAACTCGAAAAATATCACTTTAAACGAAAAAAAGAAGAATACAAAAATTGTAGCTAGGGAAATTCCGCTCAATTTCATTTTTTAAGAAAACTTGTTGAAACTACGATCAATAGAAGCCGAGAGATTTTTTTCAAATATTGGCAGTTTTGCGGATCAACTGTAATGAGCGCGAGGATGGCGCGTTTTTCGCTTATAAATAAAAAATAACCATTCGGATCGCAAAATGCTTCAAATAAAATTGTAGAGGATGAAATTACGAACAATTTTCCTTTTTTTTGTGTAATGCGGTACGTTCAATATTAACGGAGATATCAAGGTTTAATAAACAAATACGCACAATCGGAAGTTTTTTTTTCGATAATCAATAATTACTCTAAAACCGTGCTTCGTGTGCGAAAAGTCCATTGAATGAAAGTTGTAGATAATGAAATTTTTAATGTATGTGTTTAATAAAAGAATCATTTTGATCATAAATCCACGACGGTACAAAAGAAAAATATGAATTAGTAAAGTCAGTTGAAAACCGATTTTTAAACAACAATTTTACGTTTGTTTTTCAACAAAAATCGTAATAGTTAATAATTTGACTTTTTTGTATGAAACTTCAAACGGCTATACCTTCACCAGTTCATCGTAAAAACTCCAACCGGTGCTCATTTTACAGATATTCTCATCCTCTTCAAAACACTTTACTATACTATTACTGTGTGATATTGTAGTGTGAATGTAGCCATAAATATTTATTTACAAAAAAGTACATGAAAATAGCAATTTTTCATATTTTTCTTCTGTACCGTCGTGGATTTATGATCAAAATGATTCTTTTATTAAACACATACATTAAAAATTTCATTATCTACAACTTTCATATATATAGGGGAAGACGGGGTGAACATTATGATCATACTGATTGCAAAATATCATATGTGGTTTCTTTGTTTACACCATTTTTCACATTTTAAGACATGATATTTCATTTTTTATTCTCTTACCTACCTTCGGGAGCTAGAAACGTAATTATTAAACAAAATTTTCAAGTCATTTTCCTGCACTTTGTTCTCAGATTGGTCAATATTTTCATTTTGACAGTTTAATAATCGCTATTTATATATTTATTCTAAAAGTATATTTTTTGGACTTATTTATAAAACATGAATTGTTCCTTTTTTGTGTGTTTATATTGAGATATCGTATCTGCAAGTCCAAATGATACTTTGGGGTGAAGCGGCGAATTTTTTCCCGAATGTCTCTATTCCGTGATTATTTTTTAATTTAGAATTCCCTTTTGATGAATGCATTGAGTTATAAAAGACGAAGTTAAAATATGCGATCCTGATATAATGCGAGTATTCAAAGATTCCGAAGATGCAATTTCATTTTTTACTGCTGTTTGAAATTTTGATATATCTGAAGAGGCTCATTCCTCCAAGGTGGAAATTTTATTTTTAATAGAACAAACAATAATAACTGAAAAAATTATGACTTGCACTTAATTTTATGATAGTCGTCTCAGAGACCTCTAAAAATAAGGATTCGCCACTTCACCCCGATATCGCCGCTTCGCCCCGTGATTTTTAAGTTTTTTAAATTGGCCATAGCTGACCATCTGTAAAACATATACCGTAACTAACATGCATACAAATATTGACTATGAAATTACCTATCAAATGATACTTTGTATCATCATAAATACGAAATTCAAGGAGCAATATGATAGATGGAAAAAATCCTCGCCGCTTCGCCCCGCCTTTCCCTATATATAATGTGTATATAAATTAGGGTGGTCCACAAAAAATCGAAGTAGCGAATTTTAATTGGGACACCCCCCCCCCCAGAATTCTTCTATTCTGAAAATAAAAAAACACCAATTTTTTTTTTTGGCGTTTCGTCGATTTTTAATGGTGGGGGGGGGGGGGGGTGGGGGGGGGGGGGGGTGGGGGGGGGGGGGGGTGGGGGGGGGGGGGGGTGGGGGGGGGGGGGGGTGGGGGGGGGGGGGGGTGGGGGGGGGGGGGGGTGGGGGGGGGGGGGGGTGGGGGGGGGGGGGGGTGGGGGGGGGGGGGGGTGGGGGGGGGGGGGGGTGGGGGGGGGGGGGGGTGGGGGGGGGGGGGGGTGGGGGGGGGGGGGGGTGGGGGGGGGGGGGGGTGGGGGGGGGGGGGGGTGGGGGGGGGGGGGGGTGGGGGGGGGGGGGGGTGGGGGGGGGGGGGGGTGGGGGGGGGGGGGGGTGGGGGGGGGGGGGGGTGGGGGGGGGGGGGGGTGGGGGGGGGGGGGGGTGGGGGGGGGGGGGGGTGGGGGGGGGGGGGGGTGGGGGGGGGGGGGGGTGGGGGGGGGGGGGGGTGGGGGGGGGGGGGGGTGGGGGGGGGGGGGGGTGGGGGGGGGGGGGGGTGGGGGGGGGGGGGGGTGTTTAAAAACGAAAGTAGGTCACCAGCAGTATATTAACCAAAGTTGTGGAAAAGAACATAAAAAAACACCCGTTGCAAAAGCAAATTCGCCCGTACAAATAGATGCAGGAATGCGCTCGGGAATTTCCTACCTGCCTACCAGACGGGATGAAATAATACGGGTCATCTTCCAAGCTCAGGTGTCGAGTAAAACAATCTTTAAAAGCTCCTTGTTTTGAAAATATAGTATGCCGTATAGACGCTAGTTCAACCGTAGTTAGTAATTATCATCAGAATTTCACACACTATTGTATAATCATTATCCGATTTTCTTGTAAATACTAAATTGTCGTGTTTATGTTTGTCAATTTTCACACTTGTTACTATTCAGTGTCGCCATATTTTAAAAACGAAAGTAGGTCACCAGCAGTATATTAACCAAAGTTGTGGAAAAGAACATAAAAAAACACCCGTTGCAAAAGCAAATTCGCCCGTACAAATAGATATAGGAATGCGCTCGGGAATTTCCTACCTGCCTACCAGACGGGATGAAATGATACGGGTCACCTTCCAAGCTCACGTGTCGAGTAAAGCAATCTTTAAAAGCTCCTTGTTTTGAAAATATAGTATGCCGTATAGAAGCTAGTTCAACCGTAGTTAGTAATGACCATCGTTAATTTCACACTATATTATATAATCATTATCCGATTTTCTTGTAAATACTAAATTGTCGTGTTTACGTTTGTCAACTTTCACACTTGTTACTATTCAGTGTCGCCATGTTTTAAAAACGAAAGTAGGTCACCAGCAGTATATTAACCAAAGTTCTGGAAAAGAACATAAAAACACCCGTTGCAAAAGCAAATTCGGCCGTACAAATAGATGCAGGAATGCACACGGGAATTTCCTACCTGCCTACCAGACGGGATGAAATGATACGGGTCATCTTCCAAGCTCAGGTGTCGAGTAAAACAATCTTTAAAAGCTCCTTGTTTTGAAAATATAGTATGTCGCATAGACGCTAGTTCATCCGTAGTTAGTAATTATCATCGTTAATTTCACACTCTATTATATAATTATTTTCCGATTTTCTTGTAAATACTAAATTGTCATGTTTACGTTTGTCAATTTTCACACTTGGTACTATTCAGTGTCGCCATATTTTAAAAACGAAAGTAGGTCACCAGCAGTATATTAACCAAAGTTCTGGAAAAGAACATAAAAACACCCGTTGCAAAAGCAAATTCGGCCGTACAAATAGATGCAGGAATGCACACGGGAATTTCCTACCTGCCTACCAGACGGGATGAAATGATACGGGTCATCTTCCAAGCTCACGTGTCTAGTAAAACAATCCTTAAAAACTCCTTCTTTTAAAAATATAGTATGCCGCATAGACGCTAGTTCAACCGTAGTTAGTAATTATCATCAGAATTTCACACTCTATTATATAATTATTATCCGATTTTCTTGTAAATACTAAATTGTCGTGTTTACGTTTGTCAATTTTCACACTTGTTACTATTCAGTGTCGCCATATTTTAAAAACGAAAGTAGGTCACCAGCAGTATATTAACCAAAGTTGTGGAAAAGAACATAAAAAAACACCCGTTGCAAAAGCAAATTCGCCCGTACAAATAGATGCAGGAATGCGCTCGGGAATTTCCTACCTGCCTACCAGACGGGATGAAATGATACGGGTCATCTTCCAAGCTCAGGTGTCGAGTAAAACAATCTTTAAAAGCTCCTTGTTTTGAAAATATAGTATGCCGCATAGACGCTAGTTCAACCGTAGTTAGTAATTATCATCAGAATTTCACATACTATTATATAATTATTATCCGATTTTCTTGTAAATACTAAATTGTCGTGTTTACGTTTGTCAATTTTCACACTTGTTACTATTCAGTGTCGCCATATTTTAAAAACGAAAGTAGGTCACCAGCAGTATATTAACCAAAGTTGTGGAAAAGAACATAAAAAAACACCCGTTGCAAAAGCAAATTCGCCCGTACAAATAGATGCAGGAATGCGCTCGGGAATTTCCTACCTGCCTACCAGACGGGATGAAATGATACGGGTCATCTTCCAAGCTCACGTGTCTAGTAAAACATTCGTTAAAAACTCCTTGTTTTGAAAATATAGTATGCCGTATAGACGCTAGTTCAACCGTAGTTAGTAATTATCATCAGAATTTCACACACTATTATATAATCATTATCCGATTTTCTTGTAAATACTAAATTGTCGTGTTTATGTTTGTCAATTTTCACACTTGTTACTATTCAGTGTCGCCATATTTTAAAAACGAAAGTAGGTCACCAGCAGTATATTAACCAAAGTTGTGGAAAAGAACATAAAAACACCCGTTGCAAAAGCAAATTCGCCCGTACAAATAGATGCAGGAATGCGCTCGGGAATTTCCTACCTGCCTACCAGACGGGATGAAATGATACGGGTCACCTTCCAAGCTCACGTGTCGAGTAAAGCAATCTTTAAAAGCTCCTTGTTTTGAAAATATAGTATGCCGTATAGAAGCTAGTTCAACCGTAGTTAGTAATTATCATCAGAATTTCACACACTATTATATAATCATTATCCGATTTTCTTGTAAATACTAAATTGTCGTGTTTACGTTTGTCAATTTTCACACTTGTTACTATTCAGTGTCGCCATATTTTAAAAACGAAAGTAGGTCACCAGCAGTATATTAACCAAAGTTGTGGAAAAGAACATAAAAAAACACCCGTTGCAAAAGCAAATTCGCCCGTACAAATAGATGCAGGAATGCGCTCGGGAATTTCCTACCTGCCTACCAGACGGGATGAAATGATACGGGTCATCTTCCAAGCTCAGGTGTCGAGTAAAACAATCTTTAAAAGCTCCTTGTTTTGAAAATATAGTATGCCGTATAGACGCTAGTTCAACCGTAGTTAGTAATTATCATCAGAATTTCACACACTATTGTATAATCATTATCCGATTTTCTTGTAAATACTAAATTGTCGTGTTTATGTTTGTCAATTTTCACACTTGTTACTATTCAGTGTCGCCATATTTTAAAAACGAAAGTAGGTCACCAGCAGTATATTAACCAAAGTTGTGGAAAAGAACATAAAAAAACACCCGTTGCAAAAGCAAATTCGCCCGTACAAATAGATGCAGGAATGCGCTCGGGAATTTCCTACCTGCCTACCAGACGGGATGAAATGATACGGGTCATCTTCCAAGCTCACGTGTCTAGTAAAACATTCGTTAAAAACTCCTTGTTTTGAAAATATAGTATGCCGTATAGACGCTTGTTCAACCGTAGTTAGTAATTATCATCAGAATTTCACACACTATTATATAATCATTATCCGATTTTCTTGTAAATACTAAATTGTCGTGTTTATGTTTGTCAATTTTCACACTTGTTACTATTCAGTGTCGCCATATTTTAAAAACGAAAGTAGGTCACCAGCAGTATATTAACCAAAGTTGTGGAAAAGAACATAAAAAAACACCCGTTGCAAAAGCAAATTCGCCCGTACAAATAGATGCAGGAATGCGCTCGGGAATTTCCTACCTGCCTACCAGACGGGATGAAATGATACGGGTCACCTTCCAAGCTCACGTGTCGAGTAAAGCAATCTTTAAAAGCTCCTTGTTTTGAAAATATAGTATGCCGTATAGAAGCTAGTTCAACCGTAGTTAGTAATTATCATCAGAATTTCACACACTATTATATAATCATTATCCGATTTTCTTGTAAATACTAAATTGTCGTGTTTACGTTTGTCAATTTTCACACTTGTTACTATTCAGTGTCGCCATATTTTAAAAACGAAAGTAGGTCACCAGCAGTATATTAACCAAAGTTGTGGAAAAGAACATAAAAAAACACCCGTTGCAAAAGCAAATTCGCCCGTACAAATAGATGCAGGAATGCACACGGGAATTTCCTACCTGTCTACCAGACGGGATGAAATAATACGGGTCATCTTCCAAGCTCAGGTGTCGAGTAAAACAATCTTTAAAAGCTCCTTGTTTTGAAAATATAGTATGCCGTATAGACGCTAGTTCAACCGTAGTTAGTAATTATCATCAGAATTTCACACACTATTATATAATCATTATCCGATTTTCTTGTAAATACTAAATTGTCGTGTTTATGTTTGTCAATTTTCACACTTGTTACTATTCAGTGTCGCCATATTTTAAAAACGAAAGTAGGTCACCAGCAGTATATTAACCAAAGTTGTGGAAAAGAACATAAAAAAACACCCGTTGCAAAAGCAAATTCGCCCGTACAAATAGATGCAGGAATGCGCTCGGGAATTTCCTACCTGCCTACCAGACGGGATGAAATGATACGGGTCATCTTCCAAGCTCACGTGTCTAGTAAAACATTCGTTAAAAACTCCTTGTTTTGAAAATATAGTATGCCGTATAGACGCTTGTTCAACCGTAGTTAGTAATTATCATCAGAATTTCACACACTATTATATAATCATTATCCGATTTTCTTGTAAATACTAAATTGTCGTGTTTATGTTTGTCAATTTTCACACTTGTTACTATTCAGTGTCGCCATATTTTAAAAACGAAAGTAGGTCACCAGCAGTATATTAACCAAAGTTGTGGAAAAGAACATAAAAAAACACCCGTTGCAAAAGCAAATTCGCCCGTACAAATAGATGCAGGAATGCGCTCGGGAATTTCCTACCTGCCTACCAGACGGGATGAAATGATACGGGTCATCTTCCAAGCTCAGGTGTCGAGTAAAACAATCTTTAAAAGCTCCTTGTTTTGAAAATATAGTATGCCGTATAGAAGCTAGTTCAACCGTAGTTAGTAATTATCATCAGAATTTCACACACTATTATATAATCATTATCCGATTTTCTTGTAAATACTAAATTGTCGTGTTTACGTTTGTCAATTTTCACACTTGTTACTATTCAGTGTCGCCATATTTTAAAAACGAAAGTAGGTCACCAGCAGTATATTAACCAAAGTTGTGGAAAAGAACATAAAAAAACACCCGTTGCAAAAGCAAATTCGCCCGTACAAATAGATGCAGGAATGCGCTCGGGAATTTCCTACCTGCCTACCAGACGGGATGAAATGATACGGGTCATCTTCCAAGCTCACGTGTCTAGTAAAACAATCGTTAAAAACTCCTTGTTTTGAAAATATAGTATGCCGTATAGACGCTAGTTCAACCGTAGTTAGTAATTATCATCAGAATTTCACACACTATTATATAATCATTATCCGATTTTCTTGTAAATACTAAATTGTCGTGTTTACGTTTGTCAATTTTCACACTTGTTACTATTCAGTGTCGCCATATTTTAAAAACGAAAGTAGGTCACCAGCAGTATATTAACCAAAGTTCTGGAAAAGAACATAAAAACACCCGTTGCAAAAGCAAATTCGGCCGTACAAATAGATGCAGGAATGCGCTCGGGAATTTACTACCTGCCTACCAGACTGGATGAAATGATACGGGTCATCTTCCAAGCTCAGGTGTCGAGTAAAACAATCTTTAAAAGCTCCTTGTTTTGAAAATATAGTATGCCGCATAGACGCTAGTTCAACCGTAGTTAGTAATTATCATCGAATTTCACACTCTATTATATAATTATTATCCGATTTTCTTGTAAATACTAAATTGCCGTGTTTACGTTTGTCAATTTTCACACTTGTTACTATTCAGTGTCGCCATATTTTAAAAACGAAAGTAGGTCACCAGCAGTATATTAACCAAAGTTTTGGAAAAGAACATAAAAACACCCGTTGCAAAAGCAAATTCGGCCGTACAAATAGATGCAGGAATGCACACGGGAATTTCCTACCTGCCTACCAGACGGGATGAAATGATACGGGTCATCTTCCAAGCTCGCGTGTCTAGTAAAACAATCGTTAAAAACTCCTTCTTTTGAAAATATAGTATGCCGTATAGACGCTAGTTCAACCGTAGTTAGTAATTATCATCAGAATTTCACACACTATTATATAATCATTATCCGATTTTCTTGTAAATACTAAATTGTCGTGTTTATGTTTGTCAATTTTCACACTTGTTACTATTCAGTGTCGCCATATTTTAAAAACGAAAGTAGGTCACCAGCAGTATATTAACCAAAGTTGTGGAAAAGAACATAAAAAAACACCCGTTGCAAAAGCAAATTCGCCCGTACAAATAGATGCAGGAATGCGCTCGGGAATTTCCTACCTGCCTACCAGACGGGATGAAATGATACGGGTCATCTTCCAAGCTCACGTGTCTAGTAAAACATTCGTTAAAAACTCCTTGTTTTGAAAATATAGTATGCCGTATAGACGCTTGTTCAACCGTAGTTAGTAATTATCATCAGAATTTCACACACTATTATATAATCATTATCCGATTTTCTTGTAAATACTAAATTGTCGTGTTTATGTTTGTCAATTTTCACACTTGTTACTATTCAGTGTCGCCATATTTTAAAAACGAAAGTAGGTCACCAGCAGTATATTAACCAAAGTTGTGGAAAAGAACATAAAAAAACACCCGTTGCAAAAGCAAATTCGCCCGTACAAATAGATGCAGGAATGCGCTCGGGAATTTCCTACCTGCCTACCAGACGGGATGAAATGATACGGGTCACCTTCCAAGCTCACGTGTCGAGTAAAGCAATCTTTAAAAGCTCCTTGTTTTGAAAATATAGTATGCCGTATAGAATCTAGTTCAACCGTAGTTAGTAATTATCATCAGAATTTCACACACTATTATATAATCATTATCCGATTTTCTTGTAAATACTAAATTGTCGTGTTTATGTTTGTCAATTTTCACACTTGTTACTATTCAGTGTCGCCATATTTTAAAAACGAAAGTAGGTCACCAGCAGTATATTAACCAAAGTTGTGGAAAAGAACATAAAAAAACACCCGTTGCAAAAGCAAATTCGCCCGTACAAATAGATGCAGGAATGCGCTCGGGAATTTCCTACCTGCCTACCAGACGGGATGAAATGATACGGGTCATCTTCCAAGCTCACGTGTCTAGTAAAACAATCGTTAAAAACTCCTTGTTTTGAAAATATAGTATGCCGTATAGACGCTAGTTCAACCGTAGTTAGTAATTATCATCAGAATTTCACACACTATTATATAATCATTATCCCATTTTCTTGTAAATACTAAATTGTCGTGTTTATGTTTGTCAATTTTCACACTTGTTACTATTCAGTGTCGCCATATTTTAAAAACGAAAGTTGGTCACCAGCAGTATATTAACCAAAGTTGTGGAAAAGAACATAAAAACACCCGTTGCAAAAGCAAATTCGCCCGTACAAATAGATGCAGGAATGCGCTCGGGAATTTCCTACCTGCCTACCAGACGGGATGAAATGATACGGGTCATCTTCCAAGCTCAGGTGTCGAGTAAAACAATCTTTAAAAACTCCTTGTTTTGAATATATAGTATGCCGCATAGACGCTAGTTCAACCGTAGTTAGTAATTATCATCAGAATTTCACACACTATTATATAATCATTATCCGATTTTCTTGTAAATACTAAATTGTCGTGTTTACGTTTGTGAATTTTCATACTTGTTACTATTCAGTGTCGCCATATTTTAAAAACGAAAGTAGGTCACCAGCAGTATATTAACCAAAGTTCTGGAAAAGAACATAAAAACAACCGTTGCAAAAGCAAATTCGGCCGTACAAATAGATGCAGGAATGCGCTCGGGAATTTCCTACCTGCCTACCAGACGGGATGAAATGATACGGGTCACCTTCCAAGCTCACGTGTCGAGTAAAGCAATCTTTAAAAGCTCCTTGTTTTGAAAATATAGTATGCCGTATAGAAGCTAGTTCAACCGTAGTTAGTAATTATCATCAGAATTTCACACACTATTATATAATCATTATCCGATTTTCTTGTAAATACTAAATTGTCGTGTTTACGTTTGTCAATTTTCACAGTTGTTACTATTTAGTGTCGCCATATTTTAAAAACGAAAGTAGGTCACCAGCATTATATTAACCAAAGTTCCGGAAAAGAATTTAAAAATGCTCGTTACAAAATCAAATTAGGATTCTCATTATACCGTACAAATAGATGCAGGAATGCACGTGGGAATTTCCTACCTGTCTACCAGACGGGATGAAATAATACGGGTCATCTTCCAAGCTCAGGTGTCGAGTAAAACAATCTTTAAAAGCTCCTTGTTTTGAAAATATAGTATGCCGTATAGACGCTAGTTCAACCGTAGTTAGTAATTATCATCAGAATTTCACACACTATTATATAATCATTATCCGATTTTCTTGTAAATACTAAATTGTCGTGTTTATGTTTGTCAATTTTCACACTTGTTACTATTCAGTGTCGCCATATTTTAAAAACGAAAGTAGGTCACCAGCAGTATATTAACCAAAGTTGTGGAAAAGAACATAAAAAAACACCCGTTGCAAAAGCAAATTCGCCCGTACAAATAGATGCAGGAATGCGCTCGGGAATTTCCTACCTGCCTACCAGACGGGATGAAATGATACGGGTCACCTTCCAAGCTCACGTGTCGAGTAAAGCAATCTTTAAAAGCTCCTTGTTTTGAAAATATAGTATGCCGTATAGAAGCTAGTTCAACCGTAGTTAGTAATTATCATCAGAATTTCACACACTATTATATAATCATTATCCGATTTTCTTGTAAATACTAAATTGTCGTGTTTATGTTTGTCAATTTTCACACTTGTTACTATTCAGTGTCGCCATATTTTAAAAACGAAAGTAGGTCACCAGCAGTATATTAACCAAAGTTGTGGAAAAGAACATAAAAAAACACCCGTTGCAAAAGCAAATTCGCCCGTACAAATAGATGCAGGAATGCGCTCGGGAATTTCCTACCTGCCTACCAGACGGGATGAAATGATACGGGTCACCTTCCAAGCTCACGTGTCGAGTAAAGCAATCTTTAAAAGCTCCTTGTTTTGAAAATATAGTATGCCGTATAGAAGCTAGTTCAACCGTAGTTAGTAATTATCATCAGAATTTCACACACTATTATATTTATTATCCGATTTTCTTGTAAGTACTAAATTGTCGTGTTTACGTTTGTCAATTTTCACACTTGTTACTATTCAGTGTCGCCATATTTTAAAAACGAAAGTAGGTCACCAGCAGTATATTAACCAAAGTTGTGGAAAAGAACATAAAAAAACACCCGTTGCAAAAGCAAATTCGCCCGTACAAATAGATGCAGGAATGCGCTCGGGAATTTCCTACCTGCCTACCAGACGGGATGAAATGATACGGGTCATCTTCCAAGCTCACGTGTCTAGTAAAACAATCGTTAAAAACTCCTTGTTTTGAAAATATAGTATGCCGTATAGACGCTAGTTCAACCGTAGTTAGTAATTATCATCAGAATTTCACACACTATTATATAATCATTATCCGATTTTCTTGTAAATACTAAATTGTCGTGTTTATGTTTGTCAATTTTCACACTTGTTACTATTCAGTGTCGCCATATTTTAAAAACGAAAGTAGGTCACCAGCAGTATATTAACCAAAGTTGTGGAAAAGAACATAAAAACACCCGTTGCAAAAGCAAATTCGCACGTACAAATAGATATAGGAATGCGCTCGGGAATTTCCTACCTGCCTACCAGACGGGATGAAATGATACGGGTCATCTTCCAAGCTCACGTGTCTAGTAAAACATTCGTTAAAAACTCCTTGTTTTGAAAATATAGTATGCCGTATAGACGCTAGTTCAACCGTAGTTAGTAATTATCATCAGAATTTCACACACTATTATATAATCATTATCCGATTTTCTTGTAAATACTAAATTGTCGTGTTTATGTTTGTCAATTTTCACACTTGTTACTATTCAGTGTCGCCATATTTTAAAAACGAAAGTAGGTCACCAGCAGTATATTAACCAAAGTTGTGGAAAAGAACATAAAAAAACACCCGTTGCAAAAGCAAATTCGCCCGTACAAATAGATGCAGGAATGCGCTCGGGAATTTCCTACCTGCCTACCAGACGGGATGAAATGATACGGGTCACCTTCCAAGCTCACGTGTCGAGTAAAGCAATCTTTAAAAGCTCCTTGTTTTGAAAATATAGTATGCCGTATAGAATCTAGTTCAACCGTAGTTAGTAATTATCATCAGAATTTCACACACTATTATATAATCATTATCCGATTTTCTTGTAAATACTAAATTGTCGTGTTTATGTTTGTCAATTTTCACACTTGTTACTATTCAGTGTCGCCATATTTTAAAAACAAAAGTAGGTCACCAGCAGTATATTAACCAAAGTTGTGGAAAAGAACATAAAAACACCCGTTGCAAAAGCAAATTCGCACGTACAAATAGATATAGGAATGCGCTCGGGAATTTCCTACCTGCCTACCAGACGGGATGAAATGATACGGGTCATCTTCCAAGCTCAGGTGTCGAGTAAAACAATCTTTAAAAAACTGCTTGTTTTGAAAATATAGTATGCCGTATAGAAGCTAGTTCAACCGTAGTTACTAATTATCAACAGAATTTCACACACTATTATATAGTCATTATCCGATTTTCTTGTAAATACTAAATTGTCGTGTTTACGTTTGTCAATTTTCACACTTGTTACTATTCAGAGTCGCCATATTTTAAAAACGAAAGTAGGTCACCAGCAGTATATTAACCAAAGTTGTGGAAAAGAACATAAAAAAACACCCGTTGCAAAAGCAAATTCGCCCGTACAAATAGATGCAGGAATGCGCTCGGGAATTTCCTACCTGCCTACCAGACGGGATGAAATGATACGGGTCACCTTCCAAGCTCACGTGTCGAGTAAAGCAATCTTTAAAAGCTCCTTGTTTTGAAAATATAGTATGCCGTATAGACGGTAGTTCAACCGTAGTTAGTAATTATCATCAGAATTTCACACACTATTATATAGTCATTATCCAATTTTCTTGTAAATACTAAATTGTCGTGTTTACGTTTGTCAATTTTCACACTTGTTACTATTCAGTGTCGCCATATTTTAAAAACGAAAGTAGGTCACCAGCAGTATATTAACCAAAGTTGTGGAAAAGAACATAAAAATACCCGTTGCAAAAGCAAATTCGCCCGTACAAATAGATACAGGAATGCGCTCGGGAATTTCCTACCTGTCTACCAGACGGGATGAAATAATACGGGTCATCTTCCAAGCTCACGTGTCGAGTAAAACAATCGTTAAAAACTCCTTGTTTTGAAAATATAGTATGCCGTATAGACGCTAGTTCAACCGTAGTTAGTAATTATCATCAGAATTTCACACACTATTATATAATCATTATCCGATTTTCTTGTAAATACTAAATTGTCGTGTTTATGTTTGTCAATTTTCACACTTGTTACTATTCAGTGTCGCCATATTTTAAAAACGAAAGTAGGTCACCAGCAGTATATTAACCAAAGTTGTGGAAAAGAACATAAAAAAACACCCGTTGCAAAAGCAAATTCGCCCGTACAAATAGATGCAGGAATGCGCTCGGGAATTTCCTACCTGCCTACCAGACGGGATGAAATGATACGGGTCATCTTCCAAGCTCACGTGTCTAGTAAAACATTCGTTAAAAACTCCTTGTTTTGAAAATATAGTATGCCGTATAGACGCTAGTTCAACCGTAGTTAGTAATTATCATCAGAATTTCACACACTATTATATAGTCATTATCCGATTTTCTTGTAAATACTAAATTGTCGTGTTTACGTTTGTCAATTTTCACACTTGTTACTATTCAGTGTCGCCATATTTTAAAAACGAAAGTAGGTCACCAGCAGTATATTAACCAAAGTTGTGGAAAAGAACATAAAAAAACACCCGTTGCAAAAGCAAATTCGCCCGTACAAATAGATGCAGGAATGCGCTCGGGAATTTCCTACCTGCCTACCAGACGGGATGAAATGATACGGGTCATCTTCCAAGCTCACGTGTCTAGTAAAACAATCTTTAAAAACTCCTTGTTTTGAATATATAGTATGCCGTATAGACGCTAGTTCAACCGTAGTTAGTAATTATCATCAGAATTTCACACACTATTATATAGTCATTATCCGATTTTCTTGTAAATACTAAATTGTCGTGTTTACGTTTGTCAATTTTCACACTTGTTACTATTCAGTGTCGCCATATTTTAAAAACGAAAGTAGGTCACCAGCAGTATATTAACCAAAGTTGTGGAAAAGAACATAAAAAAACACCCGTTGCAAAAGCAAATTCGCCCGTACAAATAGATGCAGGAATGCGCTCGGGAATTTCCTACCTGCCTACCAGACGGGATGAAATGATACGGGTCATCTTCCAAGCTCAGGTGTCGAGTAAAACAATCTTTAAAAGCTCCTTGTTTTGAAAATATAGTATGCCGTATAGAAGCTAGTTCAACCGTAGTTAGTAATTATCATCAGAATTTCACACACTATTATATAATCATTATCCGATTTTCTTGTAAATACTAAATTGTCGTGTTTACGTTTGTCAATTTTCACAGTTGTTACTATTTAGTGTCGCCATATTTTAAAAACGAAAGTAGGTCACCAGCATTATATTAACCAAAGTTCCGGAAAAGAATTTAAAAATGCTCGTTACAAAATCAAATTAGGATTCTCATTATACCGTACAAATAGATGCAGGAATGCACGTGGGAATTTCCTACCTGTCTACCAGACGGGATGAAATAATACGGGTCATCTTCCAAGCTCAGGTGTCGAGTAAAACAATCTTTAAAAGCTCCTTGTTTTGAAAATATAGTATGCCGTATAGACGCTAGTTCAACCGTAGTTAGTAATTATCATCAGAATTTCACACACTATTATATAATCATTATCCGATTTTCTTGTAAATACTAAATTGTCGTGTTTATGTTTGTCAATTTTCACACTTGTTACTATTCAGTGTCGCCATATTTTAAAAACGAAAGTAGGTCACCAGCAGTATATTAACCAAAGTTGTGGAAAAGAACATAAAAAAACACCCGTTGCAAAAGCAAATTCGCCCGTACAAATAGATGCAGGAATGCGCTCGGGAATTTCCTACCTGCCTACCAGACGGGATGAAATGATACGGGTCACCTTCCAAGCTCACGTGTCGAGTAAAGCAATCTTTAAAAGCTCCTTGTTTTGAAAATATAGTATGCCGTATAGAATCTAGTTCAACCGTAGTTAGTAATTATCATCAGAATTTCACACACTATTATATAATCATTATCCGATTTTCTTGTAAATACTAAATTGTCGTGTTTATGTTTGTCAATTTTCACACTTGTTACTATTCAGTGTCGCCATATTTTAAAAACGAAAGTAGGTCACCAGCAGTATATTAACCAAAGTTGTGGAAAAGAACATAAAAAAACACCCGTTGCAAAAGCAAATTCGCCCGTACAAATAGATGCAGGAATGCGCTCGGGAATTTCCTACCTGCCTACCAGACGGGATGAAATGATACGGGTCATCTTCCAAGCTCACGTGTCTAGTAAAACATTCGTTAAAAACTCCTTGTTTTGAAAATATAGTATGCCGTATAGACGCTAGTTCAACCGTAGTTAGTAATTATCATCAGAATTTCACACACTATTATATAGTCATTATCCGATTTTCTTGTAAATACTAAATTGTCGTGTTTATGGTTGTCAATTTTCACACTTGTTACTCTTCAGTGTCGCCATATTTTAAAAACGAAAGTAGGTCACCAGCAGTATATTAACCAAAGTTGTGGAAAAGAACATAAAAAAACACCCGTTGCAAAAGCAAATTCGCCCGTACAAATAGATGCAGGAATGCGCTCGGGAATTTCCTACCTGCCTACCAGACGGGATGAAATGATACGGGTCATCTTCCAAGCTCACGTGTCTAGTAAAACAATCGTTAAAAACTCCTTGTTTTGAAAATATAGTATGCCGTATAGACGCTAGTTCAACCGTAGTTAGTAATTATCATCAGAATTTCACACACTATTATATAGTCATTATCCGATTTTCTTGTAAATACTAAATTGTCGTGTTTACGTTTGTCAATTTTCACACTTGTTACTATTCAGTGTCGCCATATTTTAAAAACGAAAGTAGGTCACCAGCAGTATATTAACCAAAGTTGTGGAAAAGAACATAAAAAAACACCCGTTGCAAAAGCAAATTCGCCCGTACAAATAGATGCAGGAATGCGCTCGGGAATTTCCTACCTGCCTACCAGACGGGATGAAATGATACGGGTCATCTTCCAAGCTCAGGTGTCGAGTAAAACAATCTTTAAAAGCTCCTTGTTTTGAAATATAGTATGCCGCATAGACGCTAGTTCAACCGTAGTTAGTAATTATCATCAGAATTTCACACACTATTATATAATCATTATCCGATTTTCTTGTAAATACTAAATTGTCGTGTTTATGTTTGTCAATTTTCACACTTGTTACTATTCAGTGTCGCCATATTTTAAAAACGAAAGTAGGTCACCAGCAGTATATTAACCAAAGTTGTGGAAAAGAACATAAAAAAACACCCGTTGCAAAAGCAAATTCGCCCGTACAAATAGATGCAGGAATGCGCTCGGGAATTTCCTACCTGCCTACCAGACGGGATGAAATGATACGGGTCATCTTCCAAGCTCACGTGTCTAGTAAAACATTCGTTAAAAACTCCTTGTTTTGAAAATATAGTATGCCGTATAGACGCTAGTTCAACCGTAGTTAGTAATTATCATCAGAATTTCACACCCTATTATATAGTCATTATCCGATTTTCTTGTAAATACTAAATTGTCGTGTTTACGTTTGTCAATTTTCACAGTTGTTACTATTTAGTGTCGCCATATTTTAAAAACGAAAGTAGGTCACCAGCATTATATTAACCAAAGTTCCGGAAAAGAATTTAAAAATGCTCGTTACAAAATCAAATTAGGATTCTCATTATACCGTACAAATAGATGCAGGAATGCACGTGGGAATTTCCTACCTGTCTACCAGACGGGATGAAATAATACGGGTCATCTTCCAAGCTCAGGTGTCGAGTAAAACAATCTTTAAAAGCTCCTTGTTTTGAAAATATAGTATGCCGTATAGAAGCTAGTTCAACCGTAGTTAGTAATTATCATCAGAATTTCACACACTATTATATAATCATTATCCGATTTTCTTGTAAATACTAAATTGTCGTGTTTACGTTTGTCAATTTTCACACTTGTTACTATTCAGTGTCGCCATATTTTAAAAACGAAAGTAGGTCACCAGCAGTATATTAACCAAAGTTGTGGAAAAGAACATAAAAAAACACCCGTTGCAAAAGCAAATTCGCCCGTACAAATAGATGCAGGAATGCGCTCGGGAATTTCCTACCTGCCTACCAGACGGGATGAAATGATACGGGTCATCTTCCAAGCTCACGTGTCTAGTAAAACATTCGTTAAAAACTCCTTGTTTTGAAAATATAGTATGCCGTATAGACGCTAGTTCAACCGTAGTTAGTAATTATCATCAGAATTTCACACACTATTATATAGTCATTATCCGATTTTCTTGTAAATACTAAATTGTCGTGTTTACGTTTGTCAATTTTCACACTTGTTACTATTCAGTGTCGCCATATTTTAAAAACGAAAGTAGGTCACCAGCAGTATATTAACCAAAGTTGTGGAAAAGAACATAAAAAAACACCCGTTGCAAAAGCAAATTCGCCCGTACAAATAGATGCAGGAATGCGCTCGGGAATTTCCTACCTGCCTACCAGACGGGATGAAATGATACGGGTCATCTTCCAAGCTCACGTGTCTAGTAAAACATTCGTTAAAAACTCCTTGTTTTGAAAATATAGTATGCCGTATAGACGCTAGTTCAACCGTAGTTAGTAATTATCATCAGAATTTCACACACTATTATATAGTCATTATCCGATTTTCTTGTAAATACTAAATTGTCGTGTTTACGTTTGTCAATTTTCACACTTGTTACTATTCAGTGTCGCCATATTTTAAAAACGAAAGTAGGTCACCAGCAGTATATTAACCAAAGTTGTGGAAAAGAACATAAAAAAACACCCGTTGCAAAAGCAAATTCGCCCGTACAAATAGATGCAGGAATGCGCTCGGGAATTTCCTACCTGCCTACCAGACGGGATGAAATGATACGGGTCATCTTCCAAGCTCAGGTGTCGAGTAAAACAATCTTTAAAAAACTGCTTGTTTTGAAAATATAGTATGCCGTATAGAAGCTAGTTCAACCGTAGTTACTAATTATCAACAGAATTTCACACACTATTATATAGTCATTATCCGATTTTCTTGTAAATACTAAATTGTCGTGTTTATGGTTGTCAATTTTCACACTTGTTACTCTTCAGTGTCGCCATATTTTAAAAACGAAAGTAGGTCACCAGCAGTATATTAACCAAAGTTGTGGAAAAGAACATAAAAACACCCGTTGCAAAAGCAAATTCGCCCGTACAAATAGATGCAGGAATGCACACGGGAATTTCCTACCTGCCTACCAGACGGGATGAAATGATACGGGTCATCTTCCAAGCTCACGTGTCTAGTAAAACAATCGTTAAAAACTCCTTGTTTTGAAAATATAGTATGCCGTATAGACGGTAGTTCAACCGTAGTTAGTAATTATCATCAGAATTTCACACACTATTATATAGTCATTATCCGATTTTCTTGTAAATACTAAATTGTCGTGTTTACGTTTGTCAATTTTCACACTTGTTACTATTCAGTGTCGCCATATTTTAAAAACGAAAGTAGGTCACCAGCAGTATATTAACCAAAGTTGTGGAAAAGAACATAAAAAAACACCCGTTGCAAAAGCAAATTCGCCCGTACAAATAGATGCAGGAATGCGCTCGGGAATTTCCTACCTGCCTACCAGACGGGATGAAATGATACGGGTCATCTTCCAAGCTCAGGTGTCGAGTAAAACAATCTTTAAAAACTCCTTGTTTTGAATATATAGTATGCCGTATAGACGGTAGTTCAACCGTAGTTAGTAATTATCATCAGAATTTCACACACTATTATATAGTCATTATCCGATTTTCTTGTAAATACTAAATTGTCGTGTTTACGTTTGTCAATTTTCACACTTGTTACTATTCAGTGTCGCCATGTTTTAAAAACGAAAGTAGGTCACCAGCAGTATATTAACCAAAGTTTTGGAAAAGAACAAAAAAGCACCTGTTGCAAAAGCAAATTCGGCCGTACAAATAGATGCAGGAATGCACACGGGAATTTCCTACCTGCCTACCAGACGGGATGAAATGATACGGGTCATCTTCCAAGCTCACGTGTCTAGTAAAACAATCGTTAAAAACTCCTTCTTTTGAAAATATATTTTGCCGTATAGACGCTAGTTCTACCGTGATTAGTAATGACCATCGTTAATTTCACACTATATTATATAATCATTATCCGATTTTCTTGTAAATACTAAATTGTCGTGTTTACGTTTGTCAACTTTCACACTTGTTACTATTCAGTGTCGCCATGTTTTAAAAACGAAAGTAGGTCACCAGCAGTATATTAACCAAAGTTCCGGAAAAGGATTTAAAAATGCTCGTTACAAAAGCAAATTCGGCCGTACAAATAGATGCAGGAATGCACACGGGAATTTCCTACCTGCCTACCAGACGGGATGAAATGATACGGGTCACCTTCCAAGCTCAGGTGTCGAGTAAAACAATCTTTAAAAGCTCCTTGTTTTGAAAATATAGTATGCCGTATAGAAGCTAGTTCAACCGTAGTTAGTAATTATCATCAGAATTTCACACTCTATTATATAATTATTATCCGATTTTCTTGTAAATACTAAATTGCCGTGTTTACGTTTGTCAATTTTCACACTTGGTACTATTCAGTGTCGCCATATTTTAAAAACGAAAGTAGGTCACCAGCAGTATATTAACCAAAGTTTTGGAAAAGAACATAAAAACACCCGTTGCAAAAGCAAATTCGCCCGTACAAATAGATGCAGGAATGCGCTCGGGAATTTCCTACCTGCCTACCAGACGGGATGAAATGATACGGGTCAACTTCCAAGCTCACGTGTCGAGTAAAACAATCTTTAAAAGCTCCTTGTTTTGAAAATATAGTATGCCGTATAGACGCTAGTTCAACCGTAGTTAGTAATTATCATCAGAATTTCACACACTATTATATAGTCATTATCCGATTTTCTTGTAAATACTAAATTGTCGTGTTTACGTTTGTCAATTTTCACACTTGTTACTATTCAGTGTCGCCATATTTTAAAAACGAAAGTAGGTCACCAGCAGTATATTAACCAAAGTTGTGGAAAAGAACATAAAAAAACACCCGTTGCAAAAGCAAATTCGCCCGTACAAATAGATGCAGGAATGCGCTCGGGAATTTCCTACCTGCCTACCAGACGGGATGAAATGATACGGGTCATCTTCCAAGCTCACGTGTCTAGTAAAACATTCGTTAAAAACTCCTTGTTTTGAAAATATAGTATGCCGTATAGACGCTAGTTCAACCGTAGTTAGTAATTATCATCAGAATTTCACACACTATTATATAGTCATTATCCGATTTTCTTGTAAATACTAAATTGTCGTGTTTACGTTTGTCAATTTTCACACTTGTTACTATTCAGTGTCGCCATATTTTAAAAACGAAAGTAGGTCACCCGCATTATATTAACCAAAGTTCCAGAAAAGAATTTAAAAATGCTCGTTACAAAAGCAAATTAGGATTCTCATTATACCGTACAAATAGATGCAGGAATGCACACGGGAATTTCCTACCTGTCTACCAGACGGGATGAAATAATACGGGTCATCTTCCAAGCTCAGGTGTCGAGTAAAACAATCTTTAAAAACTCCTTGTTTTGAATATATAGTATGCCGTATAGACGGTAGTTCAACCGTAGTTAGTAATTATCATCAGAATTTCACACACTATTATATAGTCATTATCCGATTTTCTTGTAAATACTAAATTGTCGTGTTTACGTTTGTCAATTTTCACACTTGTTACTATTCAGTGTCGCCATATTTTAAAAACGAAAGTAGGTCACCAGCAGTATATTAACCAAAGTTGTGGAAAAGAACATAAAAAAACACCCGTTGCAAAAGCAAATTCGCCCGTACAAATAGATGCAGGAATGCGCTCGGGAATTTCCTACCTGCCTACCAGACGGGATGAAATGATACGGGTCATCTTCCAAGCTCACGTGTCTAGTAAAACAATCCTTAAAAACTCCTTCTTTTGAAAATATAGTATGCCGTATAGACGCTAGTTCAACCGTAGTTAGTAATTATCATCAGAATTTCACACACTATTATATAGTCATTATCCGATTTTCTTGTAAATACTAAATTGTCGTGTTTACGTTTGTCAATTTTCACACTTGTTACTATTCAGTGTCGCCATATTTTAAAAACGAAAGTAGGTCACCAGCAGTATATTAACCAAAGTTGTGGAAAAGAACATAAAAAAACACCCGTTGCAAAAGCAAATTCGCCCGTACAAATAGATGCAGGAATGCGCTCGGGAATTTCCTACCTGCCTACCAGACGGGATGAAATGATACGGGTCATCTTCCAAGCTCACGTGTCTAGTAAAACATTCGTTAAAAACTCCTTGTTTTGAAAATATAGTATGCCGTATAGACGCTAGTTCAACCGTAGTTAGTAATTATCATCAGAATTTCACACACTATTATATAGTCATTATCCGATTTTCTTGTAAATACTAAATTGTCGTGTTTACGTTTGTCAATTTTCACACTTGTTACTATTCAGTGTCGCCATATTTTAAAAACGAAAGTAGGTCACCAGCATTATATTAACCAAAGTTGTGGAAAAGAATTTAAAAATGCTCGTTACAAAAGCAAATTCGCCCGTACAAATAGATGCAGGAATGCGCTCGGGAATTTCCTACCTGCCTACCAGACGGGATGAAATGATACGGGTCATCTTCCAAGCATAGGTGTCGAGTAAAACAATCTTTAAAAGCTCCTTGTTTTGAAAATATAGTATGCCGTATAGACGCTAGTTCAACCGTAGTTAGTAATTATCATCAGAATTTCACACACTATTATATAGTCATTATCCGATTTTCTTGTAAATACTAAATTGTCGTGTTTACGTTTGTCAATTTTCACACTTGTTACTATTCAGTGTCGCCATATTTTAAAAACGAAAGTAGGTCACCAGCAGTATATTAACCAAAGTTGTGGAAAAGAACATAAAAAAACACCCGTTGCAAAAGCAAATTCGCCCGTACAAATAGATGCAGGAATGCGCTCGGGAATTTCCTACCTGCCTACCAGACGGGATGAAATGATACGGGTCATCTTCCAAGCTCACGTGTCTAGTAAAACATTCGTTAAAAACTCCTTGTTTTGAAAATATAGTATGCCGTATAGACGCTAGTTCAACCGTAGTTAGTAATTATCATCAGAATTTCACACACTATTATATAGTCATTATCCGATTTTCTTGTAAATACTAAATTGTCGTGTTTACGTTTGTCAATTTTCACACTTGTTACTATTCAGTGTCGCCATATTTTAAAAACGAAAGTAGGTCACCAGCAGTATATTAACCAAAGTTGTGGAAAAGAACATAAAAAAACACCCGTTGCAAAAGCAAATTCGCCCGTACAAATAGATGCAGGAATGCGCTCGGGAATTTCCTACCTGCCTACCAGACGGGATGAAATGATACGGGTCATCTTCCAAGCTCACGTGTCTAGTAAAACATTCGTTAAAAACTCCTTGTTTTGAAAATATAGTATGCCGTATAGACGCTAGTTCAACCGTAGTTAGTAATTATCATCAGAATTTCACATACTATTATATAATTATTATCCGATTTTCTTGTAAATACTAAATTGTCGTGTTTACGTTTGTCAATTTTCACACTTGTTACTATTCAGTGTCGCCATATTTTAAAAACGAAAGTAGGTCACCCGCATTATATTAACCAAAGTTCCAGAAAAGAATTTAAAAATGCTCGTTACAAAAGCAAATTAGGATTCTCATTATACCGTACAAATAGATGCAGGAATGCACACGGGAATTTCCTACCTGTCTACCAGACGGGATGAAATGATACGGGTCATCTTCCAAGCTCACGTGTCTAGTAAAACATTCGTTAAAAACTCCTTGTTTTGAAAATATAGTATGCCGTATAGACGGTAGTTCAACCGTAGTTAGTAATTATCATCAGAATTTCACACACTATTATATAGTCATTATCCGATTTTCTTGTAAATACTAAATTGTCGTGTTTACGTTTGTCAATTTTCACACTTGTTACTATTCAGTGTCGCCATATTTTAAAAACGAAAGTAGGTCACCAGCAGTATATTAACCAAAGTTGTGGAAAAGAACATAAAAAAACACCCGTTGCAAAAGCAAATTCGCCCGTACAAATAGATGCAGGAATGCGCTCGGGAATTTCCTACCTGCCTACCAGACGGGATGAAATGATACGGGTCATCTTCCAAGCTCACGTGTCTAGTAAAACATTCGTTAAAAACTCCTTGTTTTGAAAATATAGTATGCCGTATAGACGCTAGTTCAACCGTAGTTAGTAATTATCATCAGAATTTCACACACTATTATATAGTCATTATCCGATTTTCTTGTAAATACTAAATTGTCGTGTTTACGTTTGTCAATTTTCACACTTGTTACTATTCAGTGTCGCCATATTTTAAAAACGAAAGTAGGTCACCAGCAGTATATTAACCAAAGTTGTGGAAAAGAACATAAAAAAACACCCGTTGCAAAAGCAAATTCGCCCGTACAAATAGATGCAGGAATGCGCTCGGGAATTTCCTACCTGCCTACCAGACGGGATGAAATGATACGGGTCATCTTCCAAGCTCAGGTGTCGAGTAAAACAATCTTTAAAAACTCCTTGTTTTGAATATATAGTATGCCGTATAGACGCTAGTTCAACCGTAGTTAGTAATTATCATCAGAATTTCACACACTATTATATAGTCATTATCCGATTTTCTTGTAAATACTAAATTGTCGTGTTTACGTTTGTCAATTTTCACACTTGTTACTATTCAGTGTCGCCATATTTTAAAAACGAAAGTAGGTCACCAGCAGTATATTAACCAAAGTTGTGGAAAAGAACATAAAAAAACACCCGTTGCAAAAGCAAATTCGCCCGTACAAATAGATGCAGGAATGCGCTCGGGAATTTCCTACCTGCCTACCAGACGGGATGAAATGATACGGGTCATCTTCCAAGCTCACGTGTCTAGTAAAACAATCTTTAAAAACTCCTTGTTTTGAAAATATAGTATGCCGTATAGACGCTAGTTCAACCGTAGTTAGTAATTATCATCAGAATTTCACATACTATTATATAATTATTATCCGATTTTCTTGTAAATACTAAATTGTCGTGTTTACGTTTGTCAATTTTCACACTTGTTACTATTCAGTGTCGCCATATTTTAAAAACGAAAGTAGGTCACCCGCATTATATTAACCAAAGTTCCAGAAAAGAATTTAAAAATGCTCGTTACAAAAGCAAATTAGGATTCTCATTATACCGTACAAATAGATGCAGGAATGCACACGGGAATTTCCTACCTGTCTACCAGACGGGATGAAATAATACGGGTCATCTTCCAAGCTCAGGTGTCGAGTAAAACAATCTTTAAAAACTCCTTGTTTTGAATATATAGTATGCCGCATAGACGCTAGTTCAACCGTAGTTAGTAATTATCATCAGAATTTCACACACTATTATATTTATTATCCGATTTTCTTGTAAGTACTAAATTGTCGTGTTTACGTTTGTCAATTTTCACACTTGTTACTATTCAGTGTCGCCATATTTTAAAAACGAAAGTAGGTCACCAGCAGTATATTAACCAAAGTTGTGGAAAAGAACATAAAAAAACACCCGTTGCAAAAGCAAATTCGCCCGTACAAATAGATGCAGGAATGCGCTCGGGAATTTCCTACCTGCCTACCAGACGGGATGAAATGATACGGGTCATCTTCCAAGCTCACGTGTCTAGTAAAACATTCGTTAAAAACTCCTTGTTTTGAAAATATAGTATGCCGTATAGACGGTAGTTCAACCGTAGTTAGTAATTATCATCAGAATTTCACACACTATTATATAGTCATTATCCGATTTTCTTGTAAATACTAAATTGTCGTGTTTACGTTTGTCAATTTTCACACTTGTTACTATTCAGTGTCGCCATATTTTAAAAACGAAAGTAGGTCACCAGCAGTATATTAACCAAAGTTGTGGAAAAGAACATAAAAAAACACCCGTTGCAAAAGCAAATTCGCCCGTACAAATAGATGCAGGAATGCGCTCGGGAATTTCCTACCTGCCTACCAGACGGGATGAAATGATACGGGTCATCTTCCAAGCTCACGTGTCTAGTAAAACAATCGTTAAAAACTCCTTGTTTTGAAAATATAGTATGCCGTATAGACGCTAGTTCAACCGTAGTTAGTAATTATCATCAGAATTTCACACACTATTATATAGTCATTATCCGATTTTCTTGTAAATACTAAATTGTCGTGTTTACGTTTGTCAATTTTCACACTTGTTACTATTCAGTGTCGCCATATTTTAAAAACGAAAGTAGGTCACCAGCAGTATATTAACCAAAGTTGTGGAAAAGAACATAAAAAAACACCCGTTGCAAAAGCAAATTCGCCCGTACAAATAGATGCAGGAATGCGCTCGGGAATTTCCTACCTGCCTACCAGACGGGATGAAATGATACGGGTCATCTTCCAAGCTCACGTGTCTAGTAAAACATTCGTTAAAAACTCCTTGTTTTGAAAATATAGTATGCCGTATAGACGCTAGTTCAACCGTAGTTAGTAATTATCATCAGAATTTCACACACTATTATATAGTCATTATCCGATTTTCTTGTAAATACTAAATTGTCGTGTTTACGTTTGTCAATTTTCACACTTGTTACTATTCAGTGTCGCCATATTTTAAAAACGAAAGTAGGTCACCAGCAGTATATTAACCAAAGTTGTGGAAAAGAACATAAAAAAACACCCGTTGCAAAAGCAAATTCGCCCGTACAAATAGATGCAGGAATGCGCTCGGGAATTTCCTACCTGCCTACCAGACGGGATGAAATGATACGGGTCATCTTCCAAGCTCAGGTGTCGAGTAAAACAATCTTTAAAAACTCCTTGTTTTGAATATATAGTATGCCGCATAGACGCTAGTTCAACCGTAGTTAGTAATTATCATCAGAATTTCACACACTATTATATAGTCATTATCCGATTTTCTTGTAAATACTAAATTGTCGTGTTTACGTTTGTCAATTTTCACACTTGTTACTATTCAGTGTCGCCATATTTTAAAAACGAAAGTAGGTCACCAGCAGTATATTAACCAAAGTTGTGGAAAAGAACATAAAAAAACACCCGTTGCAAAAGCAAATTCGCCCGTACAAATAGATGCAGGAATGCGCTCGGGAATTTCCTACCTGCCTACCAGACGGGATGAAATGATACGGGTCATCTTCCAAGCTCACGTGTCTAGTAAAACATTCGTTAAAAACTCCTTGTTTTGAAAATATAGTATGCCGTATAGACGCTAGTTCAACCGTAGTTAGTAATTATCATCAGAATTTCACACCCTATTATATAGTCATTATCCGATTTTCTTGTAAATACTAAATTGTCGTGTTTATGTTTGTCAACTTTCACACTTGTTACTCTTCAGTGTCGCCATATTTTAAAAACGAAAGTAGGTCACCAGCATTATATTAACCAAAGTTCCGGAAAAGAATTTAAAAATGCTCGTTACAAAAGCAAATTAGGATTCTCATTATACCGTACAAATAGATGCAGGAATGCACACGGGAATTTCCTACCTGTCTACCAGACGGGATGAAATAATACGGGTCATCTTCCAAGCTCAGGTGTCGAGTAAAACAATCTTTAAAAGCTCCTTGTTTTGAAATATAGTATGCCGCATAGACGCTAGTTCAACCGTAGTTAGTAATTATCATCAGAATTTCACATACTATTATATAATTATTATCCGATTTTCTTGTAAATACTAAATTGTCGTGTTTACGTTTGTCAATTTTCACACTTGTTACTATTCAGTGTCGCCATATTTTAAAAACGAAAGTAGGTCACCAGCAGTATATTAACCAAAGTTGTGGAAAAGAACATAAAAAAACACCCGTTGCAAAAGCAAATTCGCCCGTACAAATAGATGCAGGAATGCGCTCGGGAATTTCCTACCTGCCTACCAGACGGGATGAAATGATACGGGTCATCTTCCAAGCTCAGGTGTCGAGTAAAACAATCTTTAAAAAACTGCTTGTTTTGAAAATATAGTATGCCGTATAGAAGCTAGTTCAACCGTAGTTAGTAATTATCATCAGAATTTCACACACTATTATATAATCATTATCCGATTTTCTTGTAAATACTAAATTGTCGTGTTTACGTTTGTCAATTTTCACACTTGTTACTATTCAGTGTCGCCATATTTTAAAAACGAAAGTAGGTCACCAGCAGTATATTAACCAAAGTTGTGGAAAAGAACATAAAAAAACACCCGTTGCAAAAGCAAATTCGCCCGTACAAATAGATGCAGGAATGCGCTCGGGAATTTCCTACCTGCCTACCAGACGGGATGAAATGATACGGGTCATCTTCCAAGCTCAGGTGTCGAGTAAAACAATCTTTAAAAGCTCCTTGTTTTGAAAATATAGTATGCCGTATAGAAGCTAGTTCAACCGTAGTTAGTAATTATCATCAGAATTTCACACACTATTATATAATCATTATCCGATTTTCTTGTAAATACTAAATTGTCGTGTTTATGTTTGTCAATTTTCACACTTGTTACTATTCAGTGTCGCCATATTTTAAAAACGAAAGTAGGTCACCAGCATTATATTAACCAAAGTTCCGGAAAAGAATTTAAAAATGCTCGTTACAAAAGCAAATTAGGCCGTACAAATAGATGCAGGAATGCACACGGGAATTTCCTACCTGTCTACCAGACGGGATGAAATAATACGGGTCACCTTCCAAGCTCAGGTGTCGAGTAAAACAATCTTTAAAAGCTCCTTGTTTTGAAAATATAGTATGCCGTATAGAAGCTAGTTCAACCGTAGTTAGTAATTATCATCAGAATTTCACACACTATTATATAGTCATTATCCGATTTTCTTGTAAATACTAAATTGTCGTGTTTACGTTTGTCAATTTTCACACTTGTTACTATTCAGTGTCGCCATATTTTAAAAACGAAAGTAGGTCACCAGCAGTATATTAACCAAAGTTGTGGAAAAGAACATAAAAAAACACCCGTTGCAAAAGCAAATTCGCCCGTACAAATAGATGCAGGAATGCGCTCGGGAATTTCCTACCTGCCTACCAGACGGGATGAAATGATACGGGTCATCTTCCAAGCTCACGTGTCTAGTAAAACATTCGTTAAAAACTCCTTGTTTTGAAAATATAGTATGCCGTATAGACGCTAGTTCAACCGTAGTTAGTAATTATCATCAGAATTTCACACACTATTATATAGTCATTATCCGATTTTCTTGTAAATACTAAATTGTCGTGTTTATGTTTGTCAATTTTCACACTTGTTACTATTCAGTGTCGCCATATTTTAAAAACGAAAGTAGGTCACCAGCATTATATTAACCAAAGTTCCGGAAAAGAATTTAAAAATGCTCGTTACAAAAGCAAATTCGCCCGTACAAATAGATGCAGGAATGCACACGGGAATTTCCTACCTGCCTACCAGACGGGATGAAATGATACGGGTCATCTTCCAAGCTCACGTGTCGAGTAAAACAATCTTTAAAAGCTCCTTGTTTTGAAAATATAGTATGCCGTATAGAAGCTAGTTCAACCGTAGTTAGTAATTATCATCAGAATTTCACACACTATTATATAGTCATTATCCGATTTTCTTGTAAATACTAAATTGTCGTGTTTACGTTTGTCAATTTTCACACTTGTTACTATTCAGTGTCGCCATATTTTAAAAACGAAAGTAGGTCACCAGCAGTATATTAACCAAAGTTGTGGAAAAGAACATAAAAAAACACCCGTTGCAAAAGCAAATTCGCCCGTACAAATAGATGCAGGAATGCGCTCGGGAATTTCCTACCTGCCTACCAGACGGGATGAAATGATACGGGTCATCTTCCAAGCTCACGTGTCTAGTAAAACATTCGTTAAAAACTCCTTGTTTTGAAAATATAGTATGCCGTATAGACGCTAGTTCAACCGTAGTTAGTAATTATCATCAGAATTTCACACACTATTATATAGTCATTATCCGATTTTCTTGTAAATACTAAATTGTCGTGTTTACGTTTGTCAATTTTCACACTTGTTACTATTCAGTGTCGCCATATTTTAAAAACGAAAGTAGGTCACCCGCATTATATTAACCAAAGTTCCAGAAAAGAATTTAAAAATGCTCGTTACAAAAGCAAATTAGGATTCTCATTATACCGTACAAATAGATGCAGGAATGCACACGGGAATTTCCTACCTGTCTACCAGACGGGATGAAATGATACGGGTCATCTTCCAAGCTCAGGTGTCGAGTAAAACAATCTTTAAAAAACTGCTTGTTTTGAAAATATAGTATGCCGTATAGAAGCTAGTTCAACCGTAGTTACTAATTATCAACAGAATTTCACACACTATTATATAGTCATTATCCGATTTTCTTGTAAATACTAAATTGTCGTGTTTACGTTTGTCAATTTTCACACTTGTTACTATTCAGTGTCGCCATATTTTAAAAACGAAAGTAGGTCACCAGCAGTATATTAACCAAAGTTGTGGAAAAGAACATAAAAAAACACCCGTTGCAAAAGCAAATTCGCCCGTACAAATAGATGCAGGAATGCGCTCGGGAATTTCCTACCTGCCTACCAGACGGGATGAAATGATACGGGTCATCTTCCAAGCTCACGTGTCTAGTAAAACATTCGTTAAAAACTCCTTGTTTTGAAAATATAGTATGCCGTATAGACGCTAGTTCAACCGTAGTTAGTAATTATCATCAGAATTTCACACACTATTATATAGTCATTATCCGATTTTCTTGTAAATACTAAATTGTCGTGTTTATGGTTGTCAATTTTCACACTTGTTACTCTTCAGTGTCGCCATATTTTAAAAACGAAAGTAGGTCACCCGCATTATATTAACCAAAGTTCCAGAAAAGAATTTAAAAATGCTCGTTACAAAAGCAAATTAGGATTCTCATTATACCGTACAAATAGATGCAGGAATGCACACGGGAATTTCCTACCTGTCTACCAGACGGGATGAAATAATACGGGTCATCTTCCAAGCTCAGGTGTCGAGTAAAACAATCTTTAAAAACTCCTTGTTTTGAATATATAGTATGCCGCATAGACGCTAGTTCAACCGTAGTTAGTAATTATCATCAGAATTTCACACACTATTATATTTATTATCCGATTTTCTTGTAAGTACTAAATTGTCGTGTTTACGTTTGTCAATTTTCACACTTGTTACTATTCAGTGTCGCCATATTTTAAAAACGAAAGTAGGTCACCAGCAGTATATTAACCAAAGTTGTGGAAAAGAACATAAAAAAACACCCGTTGCAAAAGCAAATTCGCCCGTACAAATAGATGCAGGAATGCGCTCGGGAATTTCCTACCTGCCTACCAGACGGGATGAAATGATACGGGTCATCTTCCAAGCTCACGTGTCTAGTAAAACATTCGTTAAAAACTCCTTGTTTTGAAAATATAGTATGCCGTATAGACGCTAGTTCAACCGTAGTTAGTAATTATCATCAGAATTTCACACACTATTATATAGTCATTATCCGATTTTCTTGTAAATACTAAATTGTCGTGTTTACGTTTGTCAATTTTCACACTTGTTACTATTCAGTGTCGCCATATTTTAAAAACGAAAGTAGGTCACCAGCAGTATATTAACCAAAGTTGTGGAAAAGAACATAAAAAAACACCCGTTGCAAAAGCAAATTCGCCCGTACAAATAGATGCAGGAATGCGCTCGGGAATTTCCTACCTGCCTACCAGACGGGATGAAATGATACGGGTCATCTTCCAAGCTCACGTGTCTAGTAAAACATTCGTTAAAAACTCCTTGTTTTGAAAATATAGTATGCCGTATAGACGCTAGTTCAACCGTAGTTAGTAATTATCATCAGAATTTCACATACTATTATATAATTATTATCCGATTTTCTTGTAAATACTAAATTGTCGTGTTTACGTTTGTCAATTTTCACACTTGTTACTATTCAGTGTCGCCATATTTTAAAAACGAAAGTAGGTCACCAGCAGTATATTAACCAAAGTTGTGGAAAAGAACATAAAAAAACACCCGTTGCAAAAGCAAATTCGCCCGTACAAATAGATGCAGGAATGCGCTCGGGAATTTCCTACCTGCCTACCAGACGGGATGAAATGATACGGGTCATCTTCCAAGCTCAGGTGTCGAGTAAAACAATCTTTAAAAACTCCTTGTTTTGAATATATAGTATGCCGCATAGACGCTAGTTCAACCGTAGTTAGTAATTATCATCAGAATTTCACACACTATTATATAGTCATTATCCGATTTTCTTGTAAATACTAAATTGTCGTGTTTATGGTTGTCAATTTTCACACTTGTTACTCTTCAGTGTCGCCATATTTTAAAAACGAAAGTAGGTCACCCGCATTATATTAACCAAAGTTCCAGAAAAGAATTTAAAAATGCTCGTTACAAAAGCAAATTAGGATTCTCATTATACCGTACAAATAGATGCAGGAATGCACACGGGAATTTCCTACCTGTCTACCAGACGGGATGAAATAATACGGGTCATCTTCCAAGCTCAGGTGTCGAGTAAAACAATCTTTAAAAACTCCTTGTTTTGAATATATAGTATGCCGTATAGACGGTAGTTCAACCGTAGTTAGTAATTATCATCAGAATTTCACACACTATTATATAGTCATTATCCGATTTTCTTGTAAATACTAAATTGTCGTGTTTACGTTTGTCAATTTTCACACTTGTTACTATTCAGTGTCGCCATATTTTAAAAACGAAAGTAGGTCACCAGCAGTATATTAACCAAAGTTGTGGAAAAGAACATAAAAAAACACCCGTTGCAAAAGCAAATTCGCCCGTACAAATAGATGCAGGAATGCGCTCGGGAATTTCCTACCTGCCTACCAGACGGGATGAAATGATACGGGTCATCTTCCAAGCTCACGTGTCTAGTAAAACATTCGTTAAAAACTCCTTGTTTTGAAAATATAGTATGCCGTATAGACGCTAGTTCAACCGTAGTTAGTAATTATCATCAGAATTTCACATACTATTATATAATTATTATCCGATTTTCTTGTAAATACTAAATTGTCGTGTTTACGTTTGTCAATTTTCACACTTGTTACTATTCAGTGGCGCCATATTTTAAAGCGAAAGTAGGTCACCAGCAGTATATTAACCAAAGTTCCGGAAAAGAACATAAAAACACCTGTTGCAAAAGCAAATTAGGCCGTACAAATAGATGCAGGAATGCACTCGGGAATTTGCTACCTGCCTATCAGACGGGATGAAATGATACGGGTCATCCTTCCAAGCCCAGGTGTCGGGTAAAACAATTATCATCTGGTGCTAGAAGTGGTGAAAGAATTGATGCTGGTGGAAATTCTATTGGAGGTATTGGCGTTTGAAGCACATCTATAAGTTTATGCGGTGCTTCTTCCTTAGATTTACTGTTTCTATGCTTTGGCCTCCGTCCAATGATTCTACGTCTTCGAAGGTATTTTCAATTTGTTTGTAATTACTGTTACTTTGTTTGTCAAATCCACATCACGCAAGAAATTCATTTGGTCATAATAGATCCATTTCGGTTTCTTTTTGGCTGCAGATCCACTCCAAACATTTTTTTCTTCTCTCATTATTCGCCTGTTAATGTCACACAGAGACTTCCAATTTTTGTACTTTCAATCGTGTACATCCCTCTTGACTCTTCAGAAACACCTTCCCACATTCTTTGTTTAATATCTTTCGAACGTTGCTGAATGGGTTAATGAAAATTCCGCAGTTTCCGCATTATTTTCACATTGTCCGTGCACTTCTTCATCATTCGCTTCTAACATTTCATCATATACCAAACCCACTATCGTTTAATCTTCTATATTTGTAATGAACATACAATTAATATAATCATAACGACAGAATATTGTTAAAATGCTAACAATATTTTAATACCATGTTGTGGATAGAAGTATCCATTATTACTCTGGAAATATTGGGTAAACCCAATTAATCGAAATAAATTGGGTAAACCCTAATAATCGGAATTGAATGTGCAATAAACTTTTCTAGATCATACATTTTACAAAATGGCAATGACCTTTATGAATCCATTGTAATTTTCATACATAAAAAGTTGGTGTTTTTATAAAATTTGGAAAAACTACCATGTACCACGTGGTCTCGGTTTTGACCCACATATACTCTGGGGAAAATACAGCACGTTATAATTTTACATTTGTAACATATACAGCATTTATGTATATCCTTGCAAAATTGCTAACCTCATCGTAGGACATTTACATATAGAATTCGTATAATGCAAGAATTTCACAAATTGTGGATATATCATCAAATTTGTACAACGGGAATGAAAATTACAACAGATTTGTAAACTTATTTGCCATTTTTTACAGTGTATGTTGCGAAAATATAAGTTTTTGATGGATTAATGAAGATGAATAATAAAATTACTTACGCAACTGATTATATTTTTCCGCGTTTTGGCAGTTATATTTTAAGCAATTTATAAATATGTAAGATGTGCGTAATATTAATCCTTATTAGAATGTATTTTCCACTTATACGGTGATTTCCCAAGTATGAAATTTTAATACAATTTGCAATATCTCATTTCCCAGGTAATTTCCTGTAGGAGATTTTTATGCGATTGGCGATTTTCCGTTTCCCAATAATTTTCCTATTTCCCAGATAATTTCCCGTATGAGATCCCACAATACAGAATTAGGAGGAAAATTTTCCATAAGGGATCCTCATGAAACAATAAATTACAGTCATACAAAAATAAGCGGAATCTAATATTTCTTCAGATTTAAATATGTGATCTTAAGATTTTTTTTTTAAATGTTTAAAATGTTAATGATGTTAATAATGTTCATAATAATCATAAAATTACTTCTTTTTCTTTTATTGAAATATTTTTTTAAAACTGGGTCGAAATTTAATATAGTAAACAGATACATGATAGAATTTTTCAATTGATGCTTTAATGTGTAATTATCATATTAATAACACTAAATCTTAAATGAAAGAGGTCCCAATAAATATAAATTATGATTATGCAGAAAAAGTTCACATAATGAAAAGTACATTTTACAGACAGTTTTTCTTGTTATAACAGAATATATGTTAAGTTAAACTAAATTCAATTTAAGGCCGGGGAACAAATGCTTTCTTATTATTTTCTGAGCATTTTATTATTATGGTATATTTTTAAATGTCTCATTATATTACTAAAGAATATTTTAGACACGTGCATAGATAGTAAAATAATGTTATTTTATTACCTATGGTTTTATCTGTCGTTGATTATTTCACCGTCAAATCCCGGCAATCATGAAACTAAACGTTAAAACAGTTTTAAGTATCAGTCTATTAACTGAGGAAATATAATTTCTTCATTCGCTATGGGTATTCAAAAATAGAATTAGAATTGCGGATACCAGATAGACTTCACAAATTTTGTAAATTTTCAAAATAAAGATGCCATTATTTACATCATTAATTACAATCGGAGTCGGTATTTTAAATTCGGCATTAATACAAGCAATACCATGGACTCCGGAAAATCTTGGGTCACACTACTGTAGTGCACGTTTTGAACGTGGAAAATGCTGTGGAGATTTTAAAAACGCATCCTGCTTTATGCCATATCAAGATGGAACGTGTGCTTGTGATGATCAGTGTTATTATGACACTGACGGTCAAGGCCCACGCAATGACTGTTGTCCCGATTATTTATCACACTGTTTGAAACAGCGTAAGTGTTCCAGATCACAGTTTACTTTTTAATACATAATTTAAAACAAGTGCTTCTATAATACCTCCCTTAATATAATATGTTCCTATCCTGTCTCAACCGACCTATTTAGATCAACGCCGATTGGTAGCTTCTGCTCAACCACCAAGTCGACCAATGATTACTACATATTTTCTTTTTTTTTAGCTGTTCCGCCAAAATCAGAACAACCACGTGTCCTAACTGCTACAGAAGGTTATGCAGAAATAGAATTTATGCAACCCATTTTGGATCCTGCAGTCTCCGATATTATCGCGTACGTCATAGAAATGAGAGGAAATTCCAGTAACTGGACCATCATCGAATACGTATTTCCTAATTCAGATGAAAATATTATTACCACAAGTATAGAAAATCCTGACATAAAAGCTGGTAACCTCTACCAGTTCAGGGTTCTCTCGTATAATGTAATTGGTCCTAGCGAGCCTAGCGAACCTGCAGAATATCTTGTTCCTTCGGAAGAAAATATTGAGCAAATAGGTAATGCAGTACATTGCTATAAAACTTCAAACCGATCCATTAACCCCTTCGCTGTGGCGAGAATTTCACAAAAAGTGCCCAAAATTTGGGAAAATTTTGGTTAAATTTTACTGTAACTGTATAGGTTTTTTTTTATATTAGGGTGATTCAATGTGGCGGACAAATTGTCTAAATTCCAATAATTTCCCTTGACTCTTGTTTCTTGATGGTTTTCGGAACCGCGAATTTGAATTTGAAGTCAGATTTCAACAATTTAAAACGTAGGATTCAATATGGCGGACGTCCGAATCAAAATTCAAACTTATTACGATGCTTATGTCAGTTTTTGCATGTTCAAAATTACGAAAATTTGTTATTCATAGGTTTCCCGCTTAGAACGCAGGATAGCTCGCTTGTGGCAGGTTTTTAGAGCCATAGTAACAGTTTCGTGATTATTTACAGAATATTTAACTCGAATTTTTTGTTTGTACCAAAAAATGTCTTTGATTCTTCAGCTACAAATCTATATTTTTAGTTATTAGAGATATTTACAAAGTTTATTATTTCCGAATATATTATAACAAGTGAATACGATATAAAATTGTTGGAACTAAGGAAGCCCTGTATCAAGATATTTGGCATAGAAGACGAATATGATAGTGACAGTTTAATTGAAGAACTCTTCGACCAAAATTCGTTCCTGGATACATTTAACTCGGACCAACTAACTGTAAAACACATCCAATACAATAAAAGAACGAGTAACTATACGGCGTATCTGGAGGTATCGCCAATAGTCTTTAAAGGCTTAATTACAGTGGGGAAAGTGTGTCTAGGTTGGAAACGATGCCCGGTGTATGAAGACTTGAACCTCAGTAGATGTTACAAATGTCAGGGATATATGCATAATGCAAAAAAATGCAAAAAGGAGGCACAGATATGTGCCATGTGTGACGCCGATGACCATAGTGACAAAAACTGTAAACACAATAAGAGATGTCCAAACTGTAGAGAAGCAAATGAGAAATGGAAATGCGATTACAATACTCAGCACGCAGCTTTTGAAATAGAAAAGTGTGGTTTTTATAAAAGACAAAGAAAGTTGTGTTCATAAAAGAAAATCTACAATTTACCTACGAGTTAGTGGAATTAGAAACAGGGAGAGTTATTAAACTACTAATAAATTTAGAACACAATAAACAAACAATTATTGTGGTTTATAGACCGCAGAAAATATATGTGGGAAAATTTGTCCATGACTTGGATATGCTGTTGCAATCAATAAAATCAGAAGAAGTTATCCTGACAGGAGATCTAAACATCAATATAATGGACAAAAACGAAAACGTAGACAAGTATACAACGGCTCTCAGCTCACTGGGATTTATATCTGTAATAAATGCCTATACTCGGGTTCATAATGAAACGAAAACATGGATAGATCATAATATACATAAAAACTTTAAATCCATTGAAAGATTTACAGTCATTTGTAATAGAGGTAGATATTACTGATCACTTTCCTATTGTTCTCCAAAAACTCTGGGAGAGCCCAGTTCGTGCAACAAAAAAAGTGCTCGTTAAAACACAAAAAATTAATTATAAACAACTAATCCAACACCTTCAAGTAGAAAATTGGAATGATGTATACCAGTGTAGACAACCAGATTCAGCTACAAATGCCTTTGTATCAAAAGTTCTATATCTGCTAATGTTAACTACAGAAATCAAAGTCCAATTCCTCAAGAATAATAAAAAATCATGGATTACTAAGCAGTTAATCAAAGACATGAAAATACGGGATGAACTCTATAATAAATGGAGGAAAAACAGATGGAACAAACAACTAGAGAAAAACTATAAAGATTTTAGAAATAAGCTCCAAAAACAAATAAATAGATCAAAAAATAATTTCCTTAGGAATAAGATTGAGACAGCTAAGAAGAACAAAAGCCAACTAAGGAACGAGATAAACAATAATATTGTGGAGGGAGCAAAACCTAAATCCAAGATAGAAAAAATCATTACTGCGAACGGTGAGGAACAAACAGAGCGTGCTCAAATTGCTAATACGTTTAACTCATTCTTCTCAAACGTAGGAAGAGATCTTGACGAAAAAATAGTAAATCCACCAGTAAACCCAGCTAAACCACGAAGGATATCGGAAACTATGGTATTATATAACACGGATACTTATGAAGTGTCAAAATACTTAATACAATTAAATCCTAAGAAGGCAGCCGGATTCGATGATATACAGCAAGCATTTTTTCACACTTTCATAATTATTTCGCAGCACCTTTAGTATATATAATAAATTTATGTTTCGAATGTGGAGAATGCCCGATGCATTTCAAACACGCGATACTCGTTCCAATTTTTAAAAACGGAAGAAAGGAAGAAATCAAGAACTATAGACCAATATCTCTGTTACCTATAATCTCCAAGATCTTTGAACTATGTTTAAAAAATAAAATCTTTATAGAATTTATATTCTTGGTAGATAAAAAATACTCCACAATAACCAATACGGTTTCCAATCAACGAAATCTACAGAAGGTGCAATCGCGAAACTTGTAGGGGAAATAAATTTAGCCATGGAGAAAACTGAACCGATACTAGTATTATCAATTGATCTTGCAAAGGCATTTGATACTATCCATCATGACATATTATTTCAAAAATTGGAAAACTATGGGTTACGAGGACCTGTCTTAACTCTACTTCGAAGCTACCTTGGGAACCGAACTCAGTGCGTACGGATTGACAGTTTTTGCAGTGATCCTGCAGAAATTACTCATGGAGTCCCACAAGGATCCATCCTAGGCCCTTTACTATTTATTACCTATGTAAATGATCTCTTCGATATAAAGGTATCAGGGGAATTAATATCCTTCGCCGATGACACTGCCCTTGTTATTAAAGATAAAACCTGGAAGAAATTAGAGAGAACCGCAGAGAATCAACTTGCACAAGTGCACACATGGTTCGAAGCAAATTATCTAACAGTAAATCTGGACAAAACAATATGCATCCCATTTGGAAGCTATGCAGATAGCATACCAGAAGACATCACGATCAAGCTACATTCCAAAGGCTGTCTCAACAACCAATGTCATTGCTATAAAATAAAAAAAGAGAATAATGCTAAATACCTAGGGATAGTAATCGACTCGCATCTTAGATGGGACAAGCACACCATTTACATAGGTAATTAATTGAAATATCTATTGTTTACCCTGAGAAAATTGAAAATGATTTTGGATGTGAACCAGTTAAAAATGGTATATCATGCTCTATTTGGATCTATATTGCATTATGGTATAATAGGCTGGGGTGCGGCCTATGATACGCATATACAAAAACTAAACGTATTGCAAAAAGCAGCACTGAAGCTAATTCTAAATAGAAGCAGATACTATCCTTCAATAGACCTATTTCAAGAAAGTGGAGTTCTTAACATCCGACAGAAATACCTTTGTTCAGTCATAATATACTGTGCCAAGAAGGATATCCTGCAATATACAGAACACCAATATCGGACCAGAAATATTTCCCTTCGCTCTGCAGTTCTACCTCATCGTAAAAAAACTTCAACCCGAAGATGCTTTGACTATATAGGAGCAAGAGGATACAACCTACTTGTGACAAAGGAGTGTAACGTGAATATTGCAACAACGAAACAAATCCAAAGTGCAATCCGGAAACTTTCTGCGACTGAATGTGATGCATTATTTCGTTAAAAACCAAAAATTTATATAAAGCAATTACCATACAAGCGGACTAATGTCACTACTACAATTCTTTTTACTTGGGGGGGGGGGGGGTAGCAGTAGGAGCAGCTGTGCACTCTCTTTTAGAGCGCGAATTAAGCGAGGAAGTGCAGACAGGCTTTAATATCCTTGCATTTAACTTTACAAATTTATATTGTTATTTCAATTTAATTTATAAGAAATGTTTAATCAAACAATTGTAAAAAATTGTAGACGTTATTTTTGTTAATAAATTATTATATTATTATTATCATAAATCCAGAGTATCCCGTCTAAATTTCAATTTTTTTACACTCCGAGTTATCGCGTTACATGTGGGAAAAACACAGATTTCTGGAGTTCAATATTTTACAGTCTTTATTTTAAAAACAAAACAAAATTAAAAAATGTAAAATATTTTAAAAAATTGCACTCTAACGACCATTCTCCAATCTCCTAGTGTTAAAGTGTGTAAGTAGATATTGTATATCAAAACTACTGGGGGACGGTTAACACCATTTGTTGACAAATTTTCCCGCCATATTGGATCGACCATTTTGAATTTTCAAAATATATCATCAGATTTAGAATCAGCGACGTCGAAAACTCCTGAGTAGTAAGTTTGAAGCAAAATGGTTCGATTGTTGGAAAATTGTCCGCCATATTGTATCCGCCATTTTGAATTTTCAAAATATATCATCAGATTTGGAATAAGCGACTAAACATTCAATCGATTTCATGAATCTTCAATGCAGAAATTTAATACGATGTCATAGCTCATGACAAAGATTTTTATAAAATCGTAAAAACAATATATTTTAAGAACTTGTGTCGTTTTCTTGGCACCATGTTATTGAAAAAGGAAAAACGCATGTTGTTCGGTATGCTTTAGACTGTCTAGAAATGGTCCATTTTTTAATAAGATTCATTATTGACTTTACTAGACTAATTTATGCCATGACAAAGATTAGCGTTTTTGTCGCAGTCAGAGAAAAGTCCTAAATGACAAAGATCTTTGTCATCCGCAGCGAAGGAGTTAAACAAGTAACCTAAATAAAACGGTTCACTATATCTCATTTATGACCAAATGATTTTTTCTTGTAACCATATGTTAATATTTTCAGTCAAACCTAATCTTAAGTTTAAACTTTCTCTCTGATGTCCGACTATAGCGTCATATGTAGACTATTGCATCACATATGTTAAATGTATATAAGGTAGACCCAGTAACCTCTCGATATAAAATATAATAGATACAAATTGCAGGAAACACGACAACCGAACCTACTGAAAGTAGTGAAGAAGACCTTTTGCCCTCCGACTTAAAACATAAACAAGGTAACGTTCAAAAGAACTTTTCAGATACAACAGAAAAGTTCGTTTCTTTTAAGTATACTTGTTCCAGTAGAACCCAGTGGCGTTGCAAAAATTGATTCAACGGACCAATCAGTAAACGTGCCACGAACTGAACTTGCCCAAGAAAAACCAGCTCAAGACCCTCTTTTCTTCACGTACAACTATACTTCCAAAACCTGGGATAATGCGAAATCTGTTCCCGTATTAAAGGATAAGATACATTTTATGGCAAATATTATTAAACCTTTATTAAATGCAAACCCTAAGAATTCAAGTGACAAAACACCTGTTCACAACGGGTTACAAAGGAATACACCAACGTTGGACAGTTCCAACCCAAACAATACTGTAACAGTTTGAATGTATACAAAATAATCAGAGATGAAAATCAAGAAAAATGAGTTACTTGTGTCTTATTAAATTGGTACAGCTCCTTCCTCATTCTTATTTCTCTATCACATTTTTTTACCTTATTAAGGTGGATTATGACTGTATAAATTTAAGTTTATTAAATGTAAATCGGAGCACGATTTTGTCTTAATTAGATGTAGATACATAAACAGACACTTTAGATATATTAATCTATATAAAATTTTACAACATCGCGTGCCCAAAACGGTTTTATTTAATTTAAATCATCCTCGGTACTGCACATCCAGCCTGTGCGGAGCGTATCTATTCGCGTTTCGTGAACTTTGTATAAAGAGTACATTTAAAAAATTCAGCTTCACGCAGAACGGATCTAAATTCTTTTTGACCACACGGGAAATTAATATCTTCGAGCGAGCTTCTCATAGAACTATAATTGAACTTCACAGTAAGTTTGTTTAATCATTAATTTTTGTATTGCTTGGTAATATTATTGTAGATTTGAAAAACGAAATCAGAAGGGATTGTATTCAAATTTGAAATAAAAAAAAACATATCAAACATATACTGAGCGCCTTCTTTGAAAAAGAAAAGGACAAAATAATTAACCATTCCGACAAAGGGAACAAACACTACTGTCAAAAAACGATTACCTACGGAAAATGAATACTCTGCTCAGTGATACTACACACACAAAACATCTTTATATGAATACACTAAAACAATATTCAAACAAGTAAATTCATTGATTATTGATTGGACAAAACACGAATTTATTAACACTAGCATGGGGAAGTTCTTAAAATCTTATAACGGGGTAATTCCTCGTGCTTGTGGTTTATCCAAAATCCATAAAACAGGTATGAAGTTAAGTCATGAAAATTCAGTGTCTCCCATTTTTCGATTTCTTCTAATCCAAAAGGAACAAATATTGTTTTGGTTGTATTAATAGTCAAACAGTTTTGGCTGAACCAAGTTTGAATATTCTAAAAATCTTGTTTTGCAGATATTATTATTTCTGACCATTCTTTCTGTTGGACCATTAACACGTGTCATCTGCAGAAGCCAATATTTTACCATGTATTTTAATTTCAAATAAATAATGAATAGTAAAGGACCCAACATTGACCCTTCGGGAACACCGCACATAACTTTTTCAGCACCGCTATTCGCATCACCTATTTTTACGCTCTGTGTTCTATCTTCTAAATAACTACTCATAGGATCCAAAACCTGTCCACGAAAACCTAACCTTTCTAACTTTTGTAATAGCACTTTATGGTCCAGCGTATCAAAATTCTTAGCTAAATGGATGAAAATTGCCAAACTTTGTTTATTCTGCTCTAATGCTAGTGATATTTCATCTGTCAAAGTAGCTATTGCATCTTCAGTAGATTTGCCTTCACAGAAACCAAATTGGTTTTTATAGATTCCACCAATTGTGTGTAAATATTTTAATATCCTGTCTTTTAAGCAGGGCTCGAAAATTGTTGATAAGGCTGGCAACAAAGAAATTGATCTAAAGTTTGTTATATTTAACGGATCGCCAGATTTATAAATGGGTACAACAACTACATGTTTAAAGTACTTCGGACAGTCTCCATCGTAGAAAGTTAGGTTTATTATATAACTCAAAGGTGAAGCAATATATTTAGAAAAAGTGTTTAATATATTCGAAGTGATATTATCAAAACCAGGAGCTTTCCGAGATTTAAGATTTTTAATGCGATTTTGAATTTCAAATGGGGTGGTTTCAAACAATACTATGGATGACTTGACTCTTTGAAATCAAGGTTTATATTCTGTCCGATTTTTTATTTCTTTTATTAAATTAATTCCTACCCTTCAAACACAAAAGTAACAGTTATACAACAACTTTGTAACATTTATGCAACAATGTAACCATTACGTAAAGATTACATAACTGTTACTTTCCGTGCTTGCATGGTACTCCGGCAAAAAAAAATCCATTAAAGGAATTTGCCATTTCTGATTGATCATGCGTTATTGTCCTATTTTCAGTTTTTAACGACTGTATTTGACACTTACTGGATCCATTTGTTGCTATTATGTCAGTTATTGATTTCCATAACTTTCGTTGGCTTCAATGAGCAGCAGTAACTTTATGCCTTTGGAATGAGTTTTTTGAATTTTTTATCTTAATTTGTCAAAAATCAGGTCCTTGGTATTACGGTTCTTTTACTACAATAAAATAACATTATAAAGCTTAATTAAATTATTGGGTTGTTGATGTCAACCACTAAATATGAAAAAAGTGTGTGTAAATAATCAGTTTGTGTATTATTATCGCAAACAGAACTTTTCATTTCTTCGGAACTGCATATATGAAAAATTAATAATTCGACCACTATCAGACTCTGCATCCCTCTAGCGATAATATGTAGAACTATATGCCTATAGCTAAAATACACGTTTCATCCCGGTTCCCCTATGTAGACTCATCAGTAAGACCATACAGGACCTGTCTTAGACGTGTATATGGTTTTTATTTTAAAAATTGAGATTTTAAATATTTCTAGCAGAGGAGGAATGCTAAAAATATTGAAAGAATATCTACGCATTAATTGGTAACGGGATGTCGTTACACGTGCGTAGATACTTGCGTTCCTTTAATAAAATATAAATCAAGTCTTTTACTTTCTTAACCGCTTGAAATTAAAATTTGTCAAAAATCAGGTTCTTGGTATAACGGTTCTTTTACTACAATAAAATAACATTATAAAGCTTAATTAAATTATTGGATTGTTGATGTCAACCACTAAATATGAAAAAAGTGTGTGTAAATAACCTGTTTGTGTATTATTATCGCAAACACAACTAACAGTTGTAATGACATCCCGTTACCAATTAACGCGTAGAAATTCTTTTAATATTTTTAGAATGCCTCCTCTGCTAAAAATATTTAAAATCTCAATTTTTAAAATAAAAAACACATACACGTCTAACAAGACTTGATTTATATTTTATTGTAATACAGGTCCTCTATGGTCTTACTGATGAGTCCACATGGACGAAACGTGTATTTTAGCAATAGGCATATAGTTCTACATATTATCGTTAGAGGGTTGCAGAATCTGATAGTGGTCGAGTTATTAATTTTTCATATATGCAGTTTCGAAGAAATGAAAAGTTCTGTTTGCGATAATAATACACAAACTGATTATTTACACACACTTTTGTCATATTTAGTGATTTACATCAACAACCCAATAATTTAATTAAGCTGTATAATGTTATTTTATTGTAGTAAAAGAACCATAGTACCTGATTTTTGATAAATTTTAATTTCAAGCGGTTAAGAAAGTAAAATACTTGATTTAATTTTATCATTATATCTAACTTATTTCTAAAGTCTTTGTACAGTTTTTTGTTTAAAATATTTCACTTATTCCTCTTCCATTTCTTATACAGTTTGTCCCGTGTCTTCATTTCTTCTATTAGCACAGGAGTTATCCACGATTTTTTAGATTGTTTGCAGTAGATTGTCTTCATTCTTTTCGCCTCTTCAATATAGTTTTTAAATGTATAGGAAAATTCTTCCAGAGCCATTTAAATGCGAACTTGAGTATTGGTAATACTGTCGGTAGACAAAAACTAAATTATATTGACGTGTCGGCCATTATATTGGCTATCTTCAGAAATTTATTAAATCTAAAAAATATATAAGGATTTACAATTTTCGAATACAATGATTTGAACGTAATTAACGCAATAAAAACTTACATTTAGAAGTGCCCGAAAGTGCAAGTATGTTATGCTTGGCTTCTATTTAAGGGACGCCATTTTGACACTTTCTAAATAATTGAATATCGTAATTTGAATCTAATATTTTTGGACAATTTTTATACTAAACAACTTTTGTAAGATGTTTAAAAACTTACGTTAAATCAAATATGTACACGAACGTTGAGATAAACGAGTAACCGTAATGCTACACAACATAACTGCTCTGTCATTAGCAACTTGATTTGAAAAGTAAATCACTTTAATTTAAATACGCTTTATTTATATGTATACTAGGGATATTGTAAATGCGAGTGTGAATTCTGCTATAAAATAGTTCTACGAATTTCTTTTAACCGTTTTTGTATGTGCGTTTTGTAACATAGCTCAAATCATAGTTGTATGCAATTACAAACAGTACAACATGATTAGTGCATGTTGCGGTTAGCACTTACATAACAATTTATGTATTTAATTAAATAATCGAAAGTTTTAAGTATATCCCATAACAAGAATTAGTAATAATTTTCAAATTATCGTTTCATATATTACCGGTAAATTCGATTGTTCAAATCGAATATTAACCGCAACTGTCGATTTTTTTATGAAAAAGTTTTCGATCTCCTTTCTTTTTACAATATTTTTTTCTGTAGCTAGAATTTTGATGTTTTTAAAGTTGAAACTATGTGAATTCTCAATTCTATGTAGAGTCAGTGCTGTATATTTGGATTCTGGATCGTAGATGTTATTTTGGTGTTCTTTAATTCAAACTTCTAGTCGTCTACTGGTTTGACCAATATAAACTTTATCACAGTCATAACACGATATTTGATATACTACGTTAGACATGTTCATTAATTGTAGTTTATCTTTTAATGGTTTAATCCCGCCAATATTAGTGTTAATCAGTTTGTGTACTACTCTGATATTTTCTTTCTTGAGACATTTAGATATTTTTTCTGATAGTTCTTGGACGTATGGAATTGATGTAGTTTTAATCATTTTCGATTTATTTTTGTTTACATTAGGACTAGAAATATTGTATATGTTATAGACACGCGATTTTATGCAACTAAACACTAAGTCTTTGGGATAACCATTATCGTGTAGAACTTTTGTAATAATTTCTAAGTTCTTTTTTCTAAAACGTATTTCAGAAAGTGTAATGGCATGGTCGACGAGCCCTAGTACTACTCCAATTTTATAATTGATTGGGTGTTCAGATGAAAAATGTAGGTATCTTGCCGACCGTGTCTTTTTAAAAAACCAGTCTGTGTCCAAGAATCCATTATTTTTTCATATGACAAGAAGATCTAAAAAGTTTATGCTATTGTTTTCTTCCTGTTCAAGTGTAAATTTGATTCTATTTTCTATTCCATGTATTTTGTTAAAACTGTTGAAATTGTTTAAAATAGTCTATTTTGTCTTTAGGTATCGAAGTTAAAATGTCATCCACATATCTTATATAAAACCCTAGTTTGAAATTTAATTTTCTTATTAAGAACGTTTCTGTGTATTCTAATACTAAATTTGCTATTTTTTGGATAAACGGAAAACTACGAAACCTATAGTAGTAATAATATGACGTTTCAACCAATTTATTTAGGTCCTCATCAGAAATACAATATAACAAAATAAGCTAAAAGCATATAAAATCAATTACAAGTAAAAAATAAAGAATTAAAATAACTTTTCAGTATAAAATTGCATAAATAAAAGAAGGTATACAAAATAAAAATCTCCTTACCTTAGAAAAATCCAAAACTTATAAAGTGTGGCACTACACATAAATCGATAATATTGTTAATTAATAGAAAAAAAATTTTTTTTTTTTCTTTTATCCTCACTCATTTTGTTGAAATAGAGTTTGATATCTGTAAAATAAAAAATAAAAAAGATATGAGTTTTATAAAAAAACTCAGTAAGGAGTAAAGAATTTAAATACTTTTTTCATTTTACAAAATTCAAAAATGAAAAATATAAAATTACCGAAGTTATTTAAATGGTCAGAAAACAAACAAAAAAGTTATTGAAATTCGTATATTTTGAAAAGTACATTTGAAGGGTAGTAAACAGTAAACTGTGTACAATGTTATTGTATGAAAAATTATGAAAAAACAAAAATACATGACTAGACAGTTAGGGATAAAATGGTTTAAAATTTAATAAGAGAAAAATATGTATAGGGAAGCTGGGATTGTTCAAATCTAATATTGACAGCATTTTTATTACTTTTAATAAAAAAATTTTCTATATGTTTTCTTTTAAAAAAATTATGTTCAGTAGCTAATATTTTAACATTAGAATAATCAAAATCGTGTCCTGTATTAATTCTGTGATTAGTTAATCCAGTATATTTATCAACATTACCATAAATATTATTTTTATGTTCTAAAATCCTATTTTTTAATAATCTACCAGTTTGACCTATATAAACACTCTTACAAAATTTACATTTTATTTCATAGACAACATCGTTTAGTTGTAATATATTCAATCTGTCTTTAAACGGTTTAATACCACCAATATTGGTATTAAAAGGTTTATGGACAATTCGTTTTCTGACCATTTGAATAACTTCGGTAATTTTATATTTTTCATTTTTGAAATTTGTAAAATGAAAAAAGTATTTAAATTCTTTATTAAAAAATATTGTAAAATTTTACATAAGAAGACAAAAACCTATCATTATATTGAGAAAAAGGATGACATCTATTTATAATTAGACTAATTAATTGTACGTATTAATTATGTCTATTAAGTAAAGGGTCATATATATCTGGTAAATTTAATTTTTCTATTCTGATATTTACAGTATTTGGGTTATTTTTAATAAAAAAGTTTTCTAATTCTCTACTTGTTTGTTATTATTTTCTATTGCCAAAATTTTGGTGTCTTTATAGTTAAAATTGCGATTTGTATTTATCCTATGAAATGTTAAACCGGTATAAAATTTTTCGTCTCCATATATATTTTTTTCATGTTCCTTGACTCTAGTTTCTAATTTTCTACTCGTTTGTCCTATATATACACTATATATAGAGTCAATATTATTTAGAGATCCTTTAGTTTTGATGAATATATGACCAATACAAGTAGCGGAGGTTCCAATACTTCTCGTGGTTGAATTTATAGCCGAGGTATAACCAAGTGCGCTGTACATAGTTATGAACGTTTCACTCAGTAAATTATTTGCAAAAATGTTAATGTTTATATCTCCAGCAACAACAACTTCTTCTTCATCTTCTAGCTTTTCTAAGCATGTTTGTAGGTCCTTAATAAAAGTTTCTGCTATATAACGATGGGGATATATTGCTAATACTACTTGGCGTTTACCAGTTGGTTTAGTAATTGCAACTTCAGTACGTTGATCATGCCGATAGATACTATTTCATAGGCAGTGTCGACGCTCGATACGAAGACTAGGGTATTTTAAATCTGACACGCAGACTAAGATTTGGCGTTAAGGCACGAAAACTAGGATAAGTGAACGTTTGCCTCGAATACTAGGATTTTTCATTTTTCGACACGAAGCCTAGGTCATTTCAATTTCGGCACGAAGAAAAGGTTTTTCCTTTTCGTCGGCGCGAAAAAACAGGATATTTCGTGTTTTACAATTATAATGATGATGATAACGACGACGACGGCGATGATGATGATGATGATGATAATGATAATTTTTAAATCACCGAGGCATACCACGGAAAGCTTCGTGATAAAAATAAGTGTAAAAATTTTCTTAAAGACATAACATATAAATATGGTATAAGTATTATTTTTTATCAATGAATATTATTATTATTTATTAATAAAAATATTTAAAAATCAAAATTGTTAACAATATATACGTTAAATGAAAAATAATTATATATATCAGACATGCTACGCTTTGCAATAAAATAACAATGTAGTAGTCGCTAAGAAAATTTGAAACATCCTATTCTTCGTGTCACAATAATGAAATAGCCTATTTTTCGCGTCAAAATAATGAAATATCCTGTTTCTCGCGCCGAGAAAAGTGGAAAACCTTTTTTTTCGGGCAAAAATCGAAATATCCTATTTTTCGCGCCGGGAAAATGAAATAACCTCCTTTTCCAGTAGAGAAATTGGAATAACCTAGTCTTCGTATCAGATTTGAAATATCCTAGTCTTCGTATCCAGCATCGATTTATTATCAATTTTTTTTTACATTGTGAAATTCTCATATTTATAAATAATAGTAAAGTGATATTTTTCTTCTCCTTGAAGGTCCTAGTTGGAGATTATTTTCTGGCTCATTCATTGTATAACCATCGTCACTTGCTTCGCACTTTTCAGGTTCGTACATCGTCATGTTGGTGTTCGTGATCAGGGTAGTCATTGGCGTCTTCATGACAATCATCGTCACCTTCATGCGTAATGTCAACATGTTTAATGTTTTTGCAATCTTCACCAATGTAATGCAAACAAATTGCACAACATTTGAGCCCTGCTTTTCTGCAACCGGGTGCTTTTCCACATTTAGCTTTGCATTTGCAAGAAATATGTTTTAGCAATTCTATTGGCGCAGGATCACATGTGTTCGGAAGTGGCTACAATCCGTAGTGACATCTTCTCCAGCCCCATTCTTCGGCATCTTGGTAAAACCCAAGCCATTGCTGCACCTGATCATATGTCCGAAAGGTATGCTGACGAATAGCATTTATTGATTGTGGTAGCGTAGAAAGATTAAATTTATTTTTCATCGCAGATTAAATTGTTTGTAGCTGAGTGAATCAATAGATTTTTCTTCCTTATTGCCGTTATACAAAGCAATTGTAAATCGTTCCCCTACCGACGTTAATAGTCCCTTATCAACATTTTTCTGCTTAAACAAATGAAGTGCTCCCTGTAGTTCCTCACTCTTATTAACAACCGATAGAAATTTCGACTTTCCTATGTTCAAGAAAGAGGACGTGGTGTCGCAACCGCTGAATGCGGGTAAGAATAGGATATTAGTTGCAACAGATTCACTGCAGCCCAGATCACTGGGAGAGTATAAAGATAGCGGCACCTTTCCCTCAGCTGGTTTTCTGAAGAATACATTGCGCGATTGCGGCGCAAGCCCAAGAAGTATGACCAATAAGTCGATGTCTTCGCCAACTATTTCCACGGTGTTGAAAATCCATGATTGGGCAATAGCCGTGGCAACAATGGTAACATCGGCATCTTTAAAAGCTTGCTGCACTGAGATTCCATCTTTTCGGAAATTCTCCGTAAGCATGGCAATAAACCGAACTTTATTCTTCTCGTTTGCAAAGAATTTGTCTGAACTACACGTAGGCAGAGTGTTTGCATGGAAGACGCATTCTGGATCTTGGAATTTTCTCAAATGCCTCACTCGTTCGGACTGTTTTGTACTCGTAAGATTTGCATATTTAGGATAATCGTCAAATACAATCATAACTTGTTTTCCGAACTGCTGGGATACGTAAGCGACATATTTCTTGAAAATTTCGCCAAATGTTACGAAACGACCCCAGCGCTCTTTATGAAGTAGAAAGCCCCCATCTATGACTCTTATGTGATTTTCCCCGAATACTTGTTCCTTGTTTCCGCGAGTTCTTGAAGACTTCGTCCCCTTTCGCATTCCATCTTCCGTAAATAACAATAAAGGGAGTGGTGACAGTTCATATTTGAGATATTTCTTCATGACGTCCTCAGAATTCTTTAATATACAAGTTCGCTGGAACAACAGTAGATGATTGATTGGCACTGCTGAAGAATCGATATTGATGCTACTGTTCATAGCCGATAAAGGAAGCACCTTTTCCTTTCGTTTGAAACTTAACGATTCGATGTTGATCCCAACGATTTTTTTAACAGTTCGGTACCAACTTCTAGAGCTTTGTGACAATTAATAGTGTCGTTACCAGTGATTTCGGTGCCGAGTGATATTAATTATTTGCCCTCAGGGAAGGGATTGTGTTCTGAAAACCATACATACAGTTTCTCAGGGCCAGAATTGTCTCTTATAACTCATGTACTAAGCATATTGTGCTGCTCAGTTGTTGCACAAGCAACTCCAGCGAAATGTTCGACTTCCTCGCTCACAGACTGTAGTCGCAGCGACCCTAAAAGTCCATGCAACTGGCGTGCTATCAGTGAATGATCGTCCTGTGAATCCGTCGTTTTGATTCCTCGCATGTAACACTGTTCAATTGTTTGATCAGACATTATGCCTGACCAGAACTTGTTCATTCGGCGAATTGTGAAAAATCCGTTAACGAATTTCTGATACTCGTCAGTAGGCATGTTTTGTTCGAGGCATCGCATATCCTGCAAGTACAGGTGGGCCGATTTTGCATACAAAAAATGCCTGTGGAAGCGTGGAAGTACGGCAACATTTGTTGAATCATGTGGACATGCATTTGGAAATGCAAAGTCCAGTTACCAAATCTTTCAGTTTCAATAAAATGCTTCACTAAAGTGACCATTCGATGATTTTGCATTCATTACTTCGCTGTAGGACCTATTTCTTCTCTTTGACGCAAATTTTCACTTACTTTCTGCTTCACGTCTTGAATAAGTTGTTGTTGTCCTGCATCTAAAACTTCGGATCGGTCTATACTTTCAACGTAGTAATCCATTATATCACGTTCTTCTTCGATGCATCCCAACAACGAGTAAGTGGAAACCTCCAAGTCTTACAATCACGTGTTCCCAGTTTACAGTAATGGAGAGAGTCTTGATTGTCCAAGTGAGAGGGGTGAATTTGTTTATTCATAACAAAGTCACATTTCCCCGAATTTTTCACTTTACGCCTAGTAGGCGTAAAGTTAAACTTAACGCCTAGTGGGTGTAAAGTCGAATTTTACGCCCGCAGAAGTGGGCGTAAAAGCGTACTTTACGCCTACTGTGACGAAAACATTATTTTCCGTACAGTTAGAAAAAAGAGTACGACGCGAGGATAAGGAAGACGTTCATATAGAGAATCCAGAGGTTATAATTGCATAATTGCACGTCAACCTTCAACGCCTAACAACAGGTTTCAGTGACACCGATAACTCCACAGGGAACGCCTCCATTATACGGAATAATGGATCGCATTCGCATGATAAGAATTATACATCGGAAGATTCTGCAAAAGGTTGGTAAATCAAATAAAAAGGTCTTGAATTAGTACGACAGACTAGGCATGAGGACTAATCGATAGAATCCACACGAGAGATGGAGCATTATCGATTATCAGGTTGGGCAGAAAAGCATCCTCTTTGAGGCATCGATATATTCTGACCCGTGGTTATATTTATTTTTCAACAGATAATAATCGAGAAATGACAGCTCACGCAGCTCAAAGAATAGTCGATATGACACCAGGGCGAAGGGCGATGTAAGTGGGGAAGATGATATCATAGAGGACACAGCAACAATTACCAATAGAGAGCTGGAAGATTCACAGACCGATACGTCATCTACAGAAAGATGCGTCGATGTATTAGCAAAACATCATATCTAAATTATATTGATTGCCCATTTGGTAGTTCAGTAGAAAGTAGTAAATAGAATTACTTTTTTAATTACCAAACTCTGTATATGATAATAATGGTATTTATACTTGTTAGTTGATGTAGGTGTCTTGATGAACATCTGCTTCTTGTGTACGCAAATTTTAGTTGGCGATGAATTTGACGGTGAAAAACGAGTAATAAAAAAAGACTTTGGGTTACCACACTGAGTTTATTTAAAAATGGAACACTCGAAATATAATATTCTTGCCACGTGTTGGAATAATTGCGAACAGCGCGATGTCTATTTAGCTTCGTGTATTGAAGCGTCGTCGATGAGATCGGAAACGTGAGTGAATGAAAAACAGTCGAATTTAAATCGCTAACCGGACCCATACATACATGTCTTTACACTCTATACATTGCCACAGTATAAACATAAAGGCAACTATTTACAGTTTCTTCGTAGATATTGTTCTAAAATACAGGCTCAACATACCGCCCCCCATGAATGCCTTGGCTTCAATGAAACTATAATAATCCCTTCGAAAATCTAATTAATAAACAATGTAGCCGCAAATGCTACTCTAGTGGTAAGACGCAGATCCGTGAAATGGAGCGCTTATAACTTCCTTTTACTGTTCGAATCATGACACTTCGCACAACGCCATCAGCGCCAGGATAAACATCTTCAATTCGTCCTAGAGCCCACAAAAGTGGAGGCATGTTATCTTCCCGGACTGTCACGAGTTGTCCAATTTTAACGGGAGATTCGCTCGTATTCCATTTGATTCGCTGCTGGAGATGGTGTAAATATTCTCTTACCCATCTTTGCCAAAATTGTTGCCTTAGCTGTTCAACTCTTTGTCACCTTGATAAACGCGTAGATTGCAGGTCTAACAAACTTGGTTCTGGGTACGAAACTAACGGGCATCCAATCAAAAAATGGCCAGCTGTTAACGCAGTTACATCGTTAGGATCTGCTTATAGTGGTGAAAGCGGACGCGAATTCAAAATGGCTTCAATTCCAATTAATAAAGTAATGAGCTCGTCATAATTTAGCGATGCATCACCCAAAACTCGTTTTAAGTGAAATTTGGCGGACTTTACGGCAGCTTCCCAAATTCCGCCCATGTGTGGAGCTCGTGGTGTGATGAAATGCCATTTTACCTTTTCATTAGTTAAAAAATAACTAATTTTGCTTTGTACAGACTGGGATTCGAAAAATGCATACAAATCTCTAAGTTCATGAGCGGCTCCAACAAAATTTAATCCGTTGTCTGAAAATATATTATTTGGCCTTCCTCGACGCGAAATAAAGCGCTTAAAAACATTGATAAACGTCTCTGCGGATAAATGTAAAGCTACCTCAATATGAACTGCTTTCGTAGAAAAACATACAAATATTGCTATATAACATTTTATTTTTTTTGCAGTTCTTCTTCTACCTTCCTTATAATAAATAGGCCCCGCAAAATCAACGCCGCATTCCTCGAAGAGTCTAACACTAATCTTAACTCGATTACCCGGCAAATCAGCCATTAATGCACGGGATAATGTTGGCGAATTTCGAAAACATATAACGCATTTTTTTATTAAATTGTGCACGATGTCACGGGCCGAGATCGGCCAATACATCTGTCGAATAGCTGATAAAGTTGTTTGTGATCCCGCGTGCATCAGTCGTTTATGCTCATACCAAATTCGTACGGAATAGAGGCGTTTCTCAAACGCCCGCCCATTCTCAGAATCCCCATTTCGTCGATGAACGGATTTAATTTTGAAATTTTACTATTGCGGCGTACATTGCCGGTAAGCAAGATTGTCTTGATGTCGTCCTCAAAACACTGGTGCTGAACGACCTTAACTAATTTTAATCTAGACTCTTCCAACTCATCAACTGATAGAGATACGGCTATGCTCTGTCGTGCTTTAAAGTCATCTGATCGCTTATGTTTAATTTTACAATTTCTAATAAAACGCAATATAAGAGCAACAATGCGTATTAGCCGTTTGGGGCACGAAAATCGATCGAACAAGTCCCATGTTACCATAATGCGATTGAGATTTACTGAAATATTTTGTCTCCTCTTAGGGATTTCAGCTGGAGCCGATTGAAAACTGATTTCAGGCCAAAATTTACTTGATTTTTGAAGCCACTCAGGGCCATGCCACCAGATATCGTTATCAATTAACTCCACTGGCATAAGACCACGAGAAAGAGGATCCGCGGGGTTGTCTTTACTACTAACGTGAAGCCATTGACTAATGCTTGTGGTCGATTGAATTTCCCCAACACGATTAGCGACGAAAGGGTCCAATTTCGACTGCAACCTTGCAACCAATAAAGCACGATCATTGAATCAGTCCAACATGTGACTTCACTGAGACTAAGATTAAGGCAACACTTCAATTTACTGATTAATTGCGCGAGAAGTAGTGCGCCAGCTAATTCAAGACGTGGAATAGAAACGCTTTTGACTGGAGCTACTCGCGATTTTGATGCTATAAGTCGAACCTGAATATCACCAGTTGCTGAACGTGCATGCAGATAAACGCAAGCCCCATAAGCACTTTGACTGGCATCGGCGAATCCATGTAATTGCAAGTCAACAGGAGCATCAATCGCAAATATTCGGCGTGGAATCGTCAAATCATTAAGAGATTTTAAGTGATCCTCATAAATGAGCCAACGGCTACGAATATCGGATGGGATTGACTCATCCCAATCGATTTTCAGCAACCACAACTGTTGCATCATGATTTTCGCCGTTACAATAACTGGACCCATCAGACTTAATGGATCGAAGATTTGAGCTATTCGCGATAAAATGCTTCTCTTGGTTAGCTTAGTTATCGATGGCATGATGCTTACACTACTAAAGTAAAACGAATCTTTAGAGCATGACCATACAATGCCGAGGATTCGCGTTTCATATGCCGCACCTTCAGTCGTAAATGACTTATTTACATCTAATTCAAAATTGTCACATAAAGAAGGTATATTTGAAAACCATTTCGTTAACTCGAAGCCACCATGTTTTAAAATCGCTGTGATTTCAGACTTCACCCTTTCTGCTTCCTGCGTACTCGAGGCACCAGACACCAGATCATCAACGTAAAAATCTCTCAAGATGATTTGACTACCTAAAGGATGTAACTCTTGTTCCACGTCTACCAATTCTCTTAGCGCCCGAATCGCGGGATATGAGGCAGACGCGGTACCATAAGTTACAGTAGAGAGTTGAAACGTGTTTAACTCCTGGTCTGGTGTATCGCGCCATAAAATACGTTGCAGGGTCTTATCACAGTCGGCTACACGTACCTGCCGATACATTTTTGTGATATCGGCTGTAACAGCAATAGGATGTGTTCGAAAACGCGAAAGAATTGAAAATAAGTCCTCTTGCAACGTTGGACCTACCATTAAAGCATCATTTAAAGAAAATCCCGAATCAGTTTTGCATGACCCATCAAAGACCACTCGTAGGTTTGTTGTGCTACTCAATTCTTTGAATACCGCATGGTGGGGCATATAATAACATGGACTTTTATTTAAAGCCGATTCAGTCACTTCCTCCATATGTCCTAGATTTAGATATTCGTTAAGAAATGAACGGTATTCTTTGTAAACTTCAGGTTGTCGAACGAGGCGTCGCTCAAGAGCAAAAAATCGCCTTTTAGCTATTTTGAGAGAATCACTAAATTGCGACAATTCCTTACGTTTTACCGAAAGTTTTACAATAAAACGACCTTCATTACTACGCGCTACAGTTTGCTGAAAATGTATCTCGCATGCATTTTCTTCCGAAGTATAACATGGGATGTTGTTTAAATTTTCGACATCCCAAAATCGAGACATTGTTTCATTTAACGAGTCTAAAATACCTATATGCCATTCATGGCTACGGTTGAACTAGCGTCTATGCGGCATACTATATTTCAAAACAAGGAGTTTTTAACGATTGTTTTACTCGACACCTAAGCTTGGAAGATGACCCGTAGCATTTCATCCCGTCTGGTAGACAGGTAGGAAATTCCCATGTGCATTCCTGCATCTATTTGTACGGTATAATGACAATCCTAATTTGCTTTTGTAACGAGCATTTTTAAATTCTTTTCCGGATCCTTTGGTTAATATACTGCTGGTGACCTACTTTCGTTTTTAAAATATGGCGACACTGAATAGTAACAAGTGTGAAAATTGACAAACGTAAACACGACAATTTAGTATTTACAAGAAAATCGGATAATGATTATATAATAGTGTGTGAAATTCTGATGATAATTACTAACTACGGTTGAAATAGCTTCTATACGGCATACTATATTTCCAAAACAAGGAGCTTTTAAAGATTGTTTTACTCGACACGTGAGCTTGGAAGATGACCCGTATCATTTCATCCCGTCTGGTAGGCAGGTAGGAAATTCCCGAGCGCATTCCTGCATCTATTTGTACGGGCGAATTTGCTTTTGCAACGGGTGTTTTTATGTTCTTTTCCACAACTTTGGTTAATATACTGCTGGTGACCTACTTTCGTTTTTAAAATATGGCGACACTGAATAGTAACAAATGAGAAAATTGGCAAACGTAAACACGACAATTTAGTATTTACAAGAAAATCGGATAATAATTATATAATAGTGTGTGAAATTCTGATGATAATTACTAACTACGGTTGAACTAGCTTCTATACGGCATACTATATTTTCAAAACAAGGAGCTTTTAAAGATTGTTTTACTCGACACGTGAGCTTGGAAGATGACCCGTATCATTTCATCCCGTCTAGTAGGCAGGTAGGAAATTCCCGAGCGCATTCCTGCATCTATTTGTACGGGCGAATTTGCTTTTGCAACGGGTGTTTTTATGTTCTTTTCCACAACTTTGGTTAATATACTGCTGGTGACCTACTTTCGTTTTTAAAATATGGCGACACTGAATAGTAACAAGTGAGAAAATTGGCAAACGTAAACACGACAATTTAGTATTTACAAGAAAATCGGATAATAATTATATAATAGTGTGTGAAATTCTGATGATAATTACTAACTACGGTTGAACTAGCGTCTATACGGCATACTATATTTTCAAAACAAGGAGCTTTTAAAGATTGTTTTACTGGACACCTGAGCTTGGAAGATGACCCGTATTATTTCATCCCGTCTGGTAGACAGGTAGGAAATTCCCACGTGCATTCCTGCATCTATTTGTACGGTATAATGACAATCCTAATTTGCTTTTGTAACGAGCATTTTTAAATTCTTTTCCGGATCCTTTGGTTAATATACTGCTGGTGACCTACTTTCTTTTTTAAAATATGGCGACACTGAATAGTAACAAGTGTGAAAATTGACAAACGTAAACACGACAATTTAGTATTTACAAGAAAATCGGATAATGATTATATAATAGTGTGTGAAATTCTGATGATAATTACTAACTACGGTTGAAATAGCTTCTATACGGCATACTATATTTCCAAAACAAGGAGCTTTTAAAGATTGTTTTACTCGACACGTGAGCTTGGAAGATGACCCGTATCATTTCATCCCGTCTGGTAGGCAGGTAGGAAATTCCCGAGCGCATTCCTGCATCTATTTGTACGGGCGAATTTGCTTTTGCAACGGGTGTTTTTATGTTCTTTTCCACAACTTTGGTTAATATACTGCTGGTGACCTACTTTCGTTTTTAAAATATGGCGACACTGAATAGTAACAAGTGAGAAAATTCACAAACGTAAACACGACAATTTAGTATTTACAAGAAAATCGGATAATGATTATATAATAGTGTGTGAAATTCTGATGATAATTACTAACTACGGTTGAACTAGCTTCTATAATGCATACTATATTTTCAAAACAAGGAGCTTTTAAAGATTGTTTTACTCGACACCTGAGCTTGGAAGGTGACCCGTATTATTTCATCCCGTCTGGTAGACAGGTAGGAAATTCCCGAGCGCAATCCTGCATCTATTTGTACGGTATATTGACAATCCTAATTTGCTTTTGTAACGAGCATTTTTAAATCCTTTTCCGGAACTTTGGTTAATATACTGCTGGTGACCTACTTTCGTTTTTAAAATATGGCGACACTGAATAGTAACAAGTGTGAAAATTGACAAACGTAAACAGGACAATTTAGTATTTACAAGAAAATCGGATAATAATTATATAATAGAGTGTGAAATTAACGATGATAATTACTAACTACGGTTGAACTAGCGTCTATGCGGCATACTATATTTTCAAAAGAAGGAGTTTTTAAAGATTGTTTTACTCGACACCTAAGCTTGGAAGATGACTCGTATTATTTCATCCCGTCTGGTAGACAGGTAGGAAATTCCCATGTGCATTCCTGCATCTATTTGTACGGTATAATGAGAATCCTAATTTGCTTTTGTAACGAGCATTTTTAAATTCTTTTCCGGAACTTTGGTTAATATAAGGGTCATTCCACGTCAACAATATCAAAGTTGTGGTGGGGGTCGCGGAATTCAACGAAAATGAAATATTTGATAGGTGTAGGTGTGGAAAATATCATGATAAAATATTTTTCATGTTTTATCTATTGTCGACTGCTATTTTATCTCGGACAATTGTTTCATAAAAGATATTACATATACATTTCTGTAAATAGCCATTATACCCGATGTTCACGATGATTGACATATATACAAACGAAATCACATTATACTTGCGAGAAAAAAACTCGGCGCCGCTACGTTACAGAATAAAAAATATGCAACATTGATTTGAGTGCTGCGGCGCGTATCAGATAGTTGAGCACAGTGAATTGCGCTCTTTCAAAAATCATAACTTAAAAACGAGAAGAGCCTCCGCCATTTTTATTTTTGGAAATGATAGGTGAAATCATCATCTTCGAGATAAAATAGCAGATTTAAAAAAAAAAACACGAGCTCAATACCGAAATTTAAGTTGAAAAATGTTTTCGTTCAGTTTTTTGGGAAAATGAAATTTTTTCAAATTATTTTATTTTTCAATAAAAGTACTTAATTTTATGCACAAAATGCGCGTAGTCTCATTTGAATGCGATAATTAGAAAAATAGATATCGCAATTTAAAGAAATTCAATGATCATGACGTCACGGGCGCCATTTTGATAATTTTCGAAAAATATTTTACCATGATATTTTCCACATCTACACCTATCAAATCTTTCATTTTCGTTAAATTCCGCGACCCCCACCACAACTTTGATATTGTTGACGTGGAATGACCCATATGAAGGACTGACAGAATCTTTGTTACTGAAGATAAGGCCTGACACGATCCAGCCTAATTTGGTTTTTTGAAAGATAGTGCACGAGTTACTTGATTTTATTTGACCTATACACATTAGGCTCCAAAATAATTCTGCCCCGATCAGCAGATCTATTTCCGAAGGAATGTTAAAATTTGGATCCACTAATTCAATGTTGGCAGGGATGTTTAGCTCAGATTTTATAATGAATTCCTGCGGCAATCTTTGTGTAATGTTAGGTAAAATTATACAATTCATTTTTTCTGTATAATTATTGGAACGAGATTGCAGGCGGACTTCAATTGAACCTTTTACTTCACGTCTATCTTGAGTAATTCCCGCAATTGATAAATTTAACTTACTTTTCCGTAAACCCAATTTCTCAGCTAAATGTTCGGTAACAAAATTAAGCTGCGAGCCACTATCTAACAATGCTCTGCAAGAAACGCGACGACTTTTCGAATCAACGACGAAAATTATAGCTGTTGATAGCAAAACTCTATGAAAATTTCGCGATGTCGTGGAACACTGTGTAACTACAGGTATACAATTTTTAAGTACCTCCGCATTTGAAGTATGTTCTGTTGAGTCCACAGTTTCTTTGTTGTTGTCGAAATGCAAAAGAGTATTGTGCGATTTATTACATTTTCGACAAGCGCCCGATGGACAATTTTTTAATTGGTGGTTCGAGGTTCTCAAACAATTTATACATAAACGCGCATTCTTTATTAATTTAAATCGTTTTTGAACGGGCAATTTACGAAATTCGTCACACTGATATATTTGATGTTGTTGTTTACAAAATATACATGTGTTTTGAATGGCTGCAACATGAGAAGACGGGTACTTAGATTTTTGGACGAATTTTGTATTCGAACTATTTTCGTGCAAACTACTTTTTGACGACAGAGATTCTAACGCATTGCACCGCTGAAATAAAAAATCATTAAGTTGTTTGAACGTCGGAGGGGATGCATCAACTCGACTTGTTTCCCATTCCCTTTGAGTGGCATGGTCTAATTTTGATAATACTAGGTAAATAATAAGATCATCCCAATTTGTTACCGGACGATCAAGAGCCTTCAAAGCACGAAGATGCTTTGAGAAACCATCGAGCAGGTTTCTCAGTCCAAATGCACTTTCCTTAGACATTGAAGGAATTTCGAAAATAGCCTTTAAATGAGTATATATGATTCGTCTTTTATTATTATAGCGTTCTTCAAGTAAAGCCCAAGCCTCATTATAATTCGCCTCTGTAATGTCTAACGAATTAATGACATTAGCCGCACTTGCCTTTAAAGAAGAACGCAAATAATGAAATTTTTGTATCGGGTTTAATGCAGTATTTGTATAGATGAGTTTTTCAAAAGAATCGTGGTAGGTGTACCAGTCTTCGTTTACACCAGCGAAAGTAGGCAATTCAATCTTTGGTAGTCGAATTTGAGTCGCGTTATTTACGAGTGGGGATTCTGAGAACGATCGATTGATTGAATTGAAATCGATGTTGCCGACGTAGTGGCGTTAACTGCGTTTGTTTCGAACGATTCAATTAATACATCATACCGTGCTAAACAGCCAAAATATGCATTCTCAAATGCCGCTCTTTCGCTATCATGAGCCGCAGTGGTCTCGGAATTTGCATTCGATTCATCGCATTCCAAATTTTCGATTTCAGTTTGTATATTATCATACTGTTGCCAAAGATCCGTCAATTTTTGTTTACGACCTAATATGTCGCATTTTGTGATACTGTTTCTGTCAACAGAATCAAGGAAACGTATAAAGCGTGTGCCTTGCGCCTTTATTTATGAACGCTTATGTTTTAAATCTGTTAACGACGTACTGTCAGAAATAATACAAAAACAAACAAATTAAAATTATGTCAATAAACTTTGAAAAGCGAAATCGAAAATTTGAAATAGAATATAAAAGTATTCCTTATAAACGTATTTCATACAATGACATATAATAAACACAATACAATATAAATAATTCTTGATGACCTTGTTATTAAACGGTGTGTTTACGAAACGATGATCTTGTAGAAATGGCGTCGAAACGACGATTTCGAAGCGATGATTTTGAAACGATGATTTGGCTGCGCTATCTTTTATTTTAGTCCACGAGCTGTGGACTATTATTTATTTATTTTGGTTCACAGCAATATTGTTTTTTTTTCACATCGTGCATTTTACGTTGAATTAGTAAATAGTAACTGCTGTGTGGCTAGATTTCTCACGAATATGTATTCGGATAGTTTTCATTTTTACTGATTTCACTTGTTTCTTGTTAACATGCGACGACACTATTATTTCAATAATAAACGTTAGTACACAAGCTGCCAAACATATGCATAGAGGAATCAATAATCTAAAAACTAATACTGTATTTTCATTAGGTTTTTTTATGTGACTGAAAAAGAGAGGTAGTGCAATAGACAAATGCTTTGTATAACCAGAATCTGTGAACTGTTGTGCTTTGTAATTAAATAGAAATTTGGAGTGTTTATCAATACCAGCACTTTGCATTTCCAAAATTATTTTCGTAAATTGATTCACATAGATGGAGTTTTTCGAAAATAGTATCAGGTGAATAGTTTTCTCCATATACTTTTCGTCATACAAGCATCTTACCGACTCTTCTTTATTCAAGCTCAAATCATACCGAAGAACAGCATCTGCCATTAGCGAATGTGCCATAAATGTGACATTTTTGTGATTGAATATGTACCAATCATTTAGGAACTGTTTGTGACTGCTCAGAGTTACTTTATTTTCGAACATTTTAATGACAGTTTTATTGCCATCTTGCCAATTGTAACGAATTTGTTCAAATGGAGAGGAATAGGAGAGCACGGGAACCAAGTTGCTGTTTACAACATCCTCGAAACTATTCATATCTTCTTCTGAAAATCGACGAATGTCAATTTCCGTTATTTTTTCCATGATCTCAGTTACATAAATAAATGACACAATGAATATGACAATAAGAAACGACATTTCTACTGAGCTTCTCTCGATATAATTGGTACTCATACCGAATAACATTTCTGCAATAGTACCAAATGACCATCTATTTCCATCGAATCTCATAATTCGAACAGCTATCCATATAAGAATGATAAAACTCACCGTTAGCATAAAAACGGAATAACCTAAAATCTGCTTATCTTCTCGGTATATAATTGGTACCATTACGCAGGTTGCCAGTGAAAACAATTTACTCGGAAAATTGGCATATCGTAAAATTTGAGAGAAGTTGGAACTAACAGCCAATGTGTCATATAGAATATAATCTTGCAGCACTTCTTTTAAGCTCTGATATTTATCATTTCTTCTTATAATGCTTACCAGGGAATCCCTGTTAATGGTGGCGTTCAATGACTTAGCTATGTACTCTATATCAAGATCAAGCGTATCATAATAATGCCCTTGCACACTATTAATTGTACGACGATTTAAGTTGAGTAATTTGTTCGGAAACAAAATGACGGATTGTAAAAATTCTTCCACTACATAGTCATGGTTGAATAAATTGTAATAATGAAGATACGCAGTTGCTGCATTTTTTCGAAACATATCGGTACTCGTTTTTGGTCGCATCACCAGTTGCAACACTGATACGTCCACGTATTGTTGCAGCCATAGCTTTATCAGGAACCTACTATATCTAGCAATAGTTGTGGTGTTAGGGAAGATTATCAATATTTTTATCTGATTACTTGGTAAATACGCTTTTATGAGCTGAAGAAACTCCATGACTGAAAAGAAAAAGTCGCGAATATTACTCTCTCGATCGGCGGACGATACAAATATCAAAACGTTCGCTTTCTGAATGTAAGTTGAATTTGATGAGCTGTGTGTAAATCGATGGAAATCTAATTTTCGCACTGGAAAACTAATTGCTGTAAGCGTCGATGTCGAAAAAGTTTTGGCGATGTTTAGATATTCGGATGGTAGTTGAGTGAAGTTTTGCTCGAAACAAAGCAGAATATTGTGTACACCCATTTGTTTCGAAAGGGACTTCCGTAATTCCGAAGCCCAGTTCACTTTTGCAGCAACTTGTAAGATGCACATATAAAGTAGCATGAGCATACTTATGATCTTCAAAAACTTCCATTTATCAATCAACATTGTGAAATTCCTCGTTCTGGAAAATGTTGTGCAATTTGCTAATTTCACGGATTTATTCACCTAACTCAGAGCTATTTTGCAGACTAACTGTCAGCCAAGCAGTGGATTTCCCAAGGCAATCGATCAATTTTTTAAAAAATATGTTTTTTTCTAACTTTAGTTTTAAATTTAATATGCATACCGGTATTATTTCTCTAAATATCCTGCAGAGGTCGATAGATTTTATCAAGTATTCCGTGTATATATATACTTACGTGGATATTAAATAACGTTTACCACATGCAACAAATAACCCCTGTATAACTTTTAGACTAACTCTAATAATTTAAAAAAATAAATGTAATTTTTTATAAGCAAATGCATTTTTGAACATTGTAAAAATTTGATCTAAAACTGTATTTTAAAACAAACAAAAATTGTTCATGTAATATCAATTAACAAAAAGTTCGAAATATTCATTTTTTAAATAAAATAAGGATGTGTGTGGTACGCTGATAAGCTTCGCTCCGATACACATCGTTTATTCCCTGACACGATTTTTGTTCAAGGACAGAAGATACAGGTTACACGAAACTGTATCTTCTTGTAGAACTAAACTTGTACTATACGTGGACTTGATTGAGAGTCAAAGAAAACACGATTGCACAAAGAACTGACATTACATATCTATCGCAATACAGCAGTTTTCTAATAAAATTTTATATGAATTTCTCGCAAATCCCTGAAACCGTAAATAATTTCACTATTTACGCTGTACTTCCTCGCCCACTGGGAACTAATCTCATCAAATTCTAGTAACATTTTGTTGTAAAGAGTATTCACAACACCGATTAGGAGATGTAGGATATTCCATCAGCTTTTAAAGTTTTTAGCGAATGCTTTATGGCCACCATTTTCTTTCCAGTTTCGCTAATTCCCTTTACAGCTACCAATCGTCTTTAGTTCTTCAAGTTTTGTTATTTCATTTAAATATAATTCACACTTGGTACAAGGATAGGTATACTTGCCTGTGACATCACGTTCACAAGCTTCAAATCAGTTGCTATACTGATCAGCGAAATTAGGTTCTTTTTACGAATATTCAGCGCAGTTAGGTTCCTTTTATGAATATTCAGCGAAGTTAGTTTTTCGCGAATATTGAATGTAGTTAGGTTGTTTTTAATTGTATTAAACGAAGTTAGGCCTTTCTTCTTTAAATTGATCTCTAAAACATACATAGCTGTAAATTTGAGCGAAATAGGTAGCAGGACAGATAAATACAATTTTATATCGTGTTACTGAAGTAGTTTATTATCAAATATGTAAGAAGTAAAACATTTATAATCATTAGAATTAATTAATCAACATCTTCGATAGGTCCTAAATCTAGTTTTGAAAAAACATTATCATTATACCAGATTTGTGCAACATTTGGAACAAACTTCATTAATGATTTCAGATCTTTCACTTTTTCATCCTTCATGCCCGGTGAAGCAACGGACTTCTTCTTATTGCTTTGTGAAGGTTTTTCGAAGAAACGTGTTTTAAGCATATAAAAGAATCGTTTTGTTGTTCAGAATAATTCTTGAAACTTAAGATTCTACCATCATTTAAATACGAGAGACGAACATATTTTTTAATAGAAAATTACATGTTATTGGCATATGGTACGAGTTTACAATAAGTTTGCAAAATAGAATCCCAGTAATTTATTAAGCTTGACCCTTCAATAACGTTGAAAAGTGATGGATTTTCGCGACAAGATAAGAGATTAACACGTTCGTCTCATTAAAAAAAGATAAAAAATATAAAAAAAAAGATTGATTCCTTACATTTGTTGCCGTAGCAACTCGTCTCTTTTCGGGCAATAAAAAAAAAGGAGGGAAGGATGTATTAGTTGGGATTTTATTAAAATAAACTTACTTTTTATTGTTGGTTGGTGATCTGTCGGTCCTTGGAGTGGGATGTTCTTATTCGTGGAGTGTGACAACTGGATGAACTCCTCCAAGGTAGGCCGTGTAGAAGTAGTCGATTCTTCGTGAGGGAGATTTGATGATCTCTTCGAATCGGCACCGTGACCCCAGCAAGAACAATTTACACGGCGACCCGACGTTAAACTAAGGTTAAAAGTTTACGCAGCGACCCGACGTTAAACTTAGGGTTCCCAACACGAATTGGGAACCAAAAACTGCTTGCCGTTACCTTTGATTTGGTTTTAGGGTTGAGGAAGACTTCGGACGTTCAGACCGAAGGGGAGAAGAGATGAGGAGGAAGATATTCCGACGTTCAGACGGAAATATCGGAAAAGGAATCGTGCGAAGCTGAACAAGTCGCTCTCGTCACGAAATGTGGGAAATTTGGAAAAAAGATATTCGGACGTTCAGACCGAATACCTTGTTTAGGACAAGAGATGATTTGGTATAAGCGAGAAGCTGGACGAACCGCTTGCAATCGCTAAGAAGGGTTTTTTAGGAAGGTTGGAGATTCAGAGGTTTCAGGCAGAGAGTTTTCCGGTGTCGACTCCTGACCAGGGATCACAACTAGCCGCCGCGCCGTTGCCGCCCCTCTAACTTTCCTCCATTCTATTCCCTCATGTACTTCCTTATTACCTCAAAGAAATAAATTTACTATGCCAATATATTCAGAATTGTTTGTTTCACTTCCCCAGACTTTCTTTCTTTAGCGCAGCCACCTCCGTTCACCCAGAACCCAGAGTCGACCCTTAAGGTCGACCGCCCTTTCACGTAGGTATCCAGAGTACTCATATAAGTACCCCGGGTTTGAGCGTAACAAAATGGTGACAGCGGTGGGATCGGATTATCTTGAGAGAAGCTCGAGTTCGGGCGGTTAGAGTTTCCTTATTTGTACCCAGCATTGCCAATGTTACCGAAATTTCTGTATATCTAACGAAATTTGATGGCATCTACCGAATACCGAATTCGGTAGAAAAATCTACCGAAATCTTCTTGTTTCTACCGAATTCTACCGAAAAATAATAAAATCGATAAAAAAAATAGTATTTTACCAATAGAAATGCACTCAGTGCGCACTAGTGCAGACGGTGGTAAACGCAATTTGATTGGTTCGTAGGGGTTCTTTACACAGAGTATCTCTAACGTTTACGTGTACTTCAGAACCAATGAGAATACTTGTTAAAAGCGAGATTTCTTGTATGAAGGAATATCGCCCGTAAACAAGTGTGATTGGTTCTGACCGTTCGTGCACTAAGCATGTGTACACACCTTTAAGATTGAATGATATCGTTCGTTCAATGTAATGCAATTGGTTCAGTTTGGAAAAGACGGAAGTCGGGAAGTTTTTTTGGCCTACCTTCACCTTCTTTCCCATTTTCAAATAATATACTAGTAAGTACTTTTGTAATTAATAAAATACATTTTACTGTATATATGTAGTACTAAAAAATATGCGTGTTTATTTGAGGTTAAACAAGTTTAGAAAATGTTCATTTAACTTAAAGGGTTATTATATTGTTTAGAAAAATAGACAGAAGCGTTTGCGGTTTAGATATTGTGCGGAAAATTACTAGGCATTACATATTTTTATTCCAAACACTGAAAAACTGCCGATTATTCGAAAATTAATGTGTATGCTTTAAAAGGTATGAAACGGGCATATCGGGCCGGGGCGTTGATGTATCGTGATCTAACCTCCAAGTATGGAATTTGAAAATAACCCATATGTTTTCCCGACATGTCCGGCATTGTTGAAGAGTGATAGTAAATCTAATAAACTCAAATAATACGTCGATAAAAGCGGTTCAGGAATGAATAAGAATTCGCGGGAATAGATTTTAACAGAGATACCATCCACTTGAGGAATTTATTCTTATGAATTCTTGTGGGTTTTCTGCATCGATTGTACACAAGCTCCGTGTTCATACATGTTCACCCTGAAAAAGTCTGCATTTTAAAATAATATATGTTTTTTAATTTAATTTTTTTAGGTTACAAAACGACGTTGTCGTGAAGTGCGTTTGTCCCATATAAAAAAGACTACCGATAAAACATATGACTTTTGTTATTTCCTACGTTAAACGAACTAACATATAATTCTCGAAGATTTAAAATGGAAATTTAAATGTCGACTAGAATAACATTATAAAAGTACCAGCCACGTGCAATACAGTAGTTAATGCGTCGTAGATGCGCGATGTGTATGTAATCGGCAATGCTATGTAAATTACGATGTTTTTTATGGTTTTTACGTTCATTTTAAAAACTTACTTTTATTGTTTTTAAAGTTTTCAATTTTCAAAACTTACTTTAATTGAGTACATTTGGATTGTAACTGAACGTTCCTGTTAATGTTTCATTTATTACTAATTAATGAATATTATTTACTCACTGACAAAAATATTTTCAAGACGACCGTTAATTTATTTAAAATGTCCAAAAAGTTGTGCAATATAAAACAGAACTAGTTATTCGCTGATTAATTGTAAATTATTAAATAAAAAGTAAAGTAAATAAAAAGAAAAGGTAAATGTTGCGTTATGTACATCGCGTTCAGTGCCGTTTTGATTTCGCGGGTCCTCGTTTATTAATAACCACTTATCGATGTATCGCTTAATTAATCTATACTATTGGCGCCACCTATTTATATTTTGTTCCCGCCAATGTACTAATTAGCGCCATCTATACTGCTAGCGCCATCTATTTGTATGATTGTTTTTCAGCTCGCTTCCGCCTAGAAACACGCTCTGTTCTCCGCGGGTTTCGATCAACGACGGTTCGCGATAAACCTCTTATCGATTTCACGGCAAATATCCGAGGATTCCATTGTAACGTACGCGGCGCATATTCGGTCACTCATACCATATTATTAACTTCTGTAATCCAAATTTAATTTAAGTTAATGCAAATATATTATATATTAATTTAGTGCATTTAGTGGTTTATGTGTTCGGTTCCGTTCCTCCGATCCTTGGACCATTCTACATTCCGTTGTCGCGATCATACGGCAACAGTAAAGTTTTCGGATTGAATTTAATTATTATAAACATATAATTTTTGTCGTTTTTTTTGTAAATATAATTATATTTATTAATAATTTAATTTGTATTAATAATTCAGAATAAATAAAAACATTTCGTATCTTATTGATATATAAATTAATAGGTAATTTCAAAAGTATATTTATAATTTCAGAGATATAGAAATGAGTGATAGTGATTCATCTTCGAATGAAGCAAAAGTTGTAAAACTTGGTGTGAAGAGGAAAAAAAAATATGGTCAAAAATATAAAAAAGAATGGGAGAGTGATGTACAATGTAAAACGTGGTTATCATCCAGTCAAAAAGGCGGAGATTTTTTTTACTGCAAGTCTTGTGCCAACGATTATGTGGCAAATGGCGGAAAGGCAGATGTACGAAACACTTGAACAGCGCAAAGCATAAATCAAAAACATCGATTGTTACTTCGCAAACACCTATAAATACACAATTCCAAAATTTTACAAGACTCGCGGAGAAAATAAAGGAGGCAGAAATAAAACTCGCTGCATGCATATTCGAGCATAATCTGCTGCCGATCACATCGCGAAATTAATCAAAGAGATAGGGCAAGATCCTAAAGTAGCTGAGAGGATATCGTGCGCCAGGACAAAATGTTCACAAATTATACAAAATGTAATCGGCGAATATTCTTTTGAACAACTTGCTGCTTGTTTAAGATCAACCAAATTTTCCTTGATGGCTGATGAATCGACTGATGTTTCCTCAATGAAAAACTTAGCATGTGTTGCTAGATTTTTTGACAACGTATCTATAGTCGATAGATTTTTAGGACTAATACCAATATCAGACGCGACTGCTGATAACATTCACGCGGTAATAGCGGATTTTTTTGAAGAAAATGATATACCCTATAAAAAGAATATGATCGGTTCCAGTGCTGATGGAGCAAATAACATGTTTGGTAAGAAGCATTCCCTGGCAGTATTATTTAAAAAAGATATACCACATCTCGTTTCCATCAAATGTATCTGCCACTCTTTTGCGCTTTGCGCAAGTTATGCTTGCGAAAAATTACCTTGTGTTGTGGAAGATCTGGCAAGGGATATTTATAGTTATTTGCGCCATAGTTACAAAAGACAAACAAAATTTGAAGAATTCCAAAATATTCTCAAATTAAAACCACATAAAATGTTGCATCCCTCTCAAACACGGTGGTTATCACTCATATCAGTAATACATAGGCTTCTAGAGCAATATGATGCACTTTTGCAATATTTTACACAAGCCGTTACAACTGATAAGCTTCTAGCAGCCGATATGATCTTGAGCAGGTTAAAAGAACCCTACATAAAACTGTACTTGCAATTTCTGGAATATGTTTTGCCATTTTTCACAGATTTGAACTTAATAATGCAAGCTGAAAACCCCCAGTTGCACAAACTGTACAGTAATATCTGCACTATACTCAAAACACTATATGATGCTTTTATTAACCAGGAATATTTAAGAAAAACTAAAGTCGAAGATGTGAATTTTAAAAATCCTACTCAATATTTACCTAATGAAAATGTGTATTTGGGGGGCAAGTTATCAATGAAAATTCTATGCGATGATCATGGTCTAGATTCAAAGACTCTCCTCGATTTCCGCCAAAGATGTTTATCATTTTATGTCGAAGCATGTTCGCAAATTGTTCAACGATTCAATTTCAAGGATTCAACCACCCAAATAATTAAAGATTTGGCTATTCTGGACCACGAAAAAATTCAACAGGGAGAGTTTCCGTCCATCATTCCATTGGCATGTCATTTTCCTAATTTAATACAAGTGAATGATTATAATGCACTAGATATCGAATAGCGGAAACTGAAAAACACTGATCTTCCTGGATCGTCGACTTCAAATATGGAATTTTGGTTGCATGTCAACAAATTAAAAAGTGGCGACGGTACACCAGCGTTTCCTATTTTATGTAATTTTGTTTTAGCTCTATTAAGCCTGCCCCATTCTTCAGCTGCAGTAGAGCGTATTTTTTCTACGATAAATTTGAACAAAACTAAAATTAGGAATAAGTTAGAGACGCCAATGTTAACTGGGATTTTGCATACTAAGACGATGCTCGCGGGTGATTCATGCTTTAACTTTACGGCTCCAAAAAATATGCTAAAAAAACATAATTACAGCATGTACAAAAGAACAACTGACAACTGAGTGTAATAGATCTATATGTATAGTAAAAATGTATTTCATTTTCTGATAAATTATTAATTTTAAGTTTATATTTTATTATGATATTTTACATCTTGTTACGAGATAAGAAATAAATGCGTTTTATTAATTTAGTACAATAAAATTGTCTCCCTTTATAATATTATTAACACTGTAAAAAGAAATATTTAAATTAAGTAAGTAATGGATTCAAAGTAAGATGTAATGTAATTAAGACCACTTTGACAAGGACAGATTTGTACCCTATATATTGGTTGACTTTAAGACGTAATAATTTTAAGCATTTCTTTTTATAGTGATTTTATACCGTATTTTTTCTGTGCAATTTAGAGGCATTATGTAATAAGGCCGATAATCAAATTATATGGTTCAACATTTGATGAAAGCCTTTTTATTTAACTTTTAGTTGTACAAGTCATGTTGCAAATGGCTGTATAAGAATGGGTATATATGAAGGTTCCTAAAAAGTCCGCATATAAATTCGAAAAACCCCACGCAATCTAGGGATTATTGAATCATAAAGAGAGAGTTCTTCGAAACCTATCATAGGGAAACGCATATTACGGCTAGTAACTAATGGAAATCGAGTCGGAGAAATGTTTTGTCTCAATCGTCCAATAGCATATTAGTTTTAATATTTAAACCATTCAAAGCAAATACGCTACAGATGGACCCTGCTATTTCCGTAAACTCGATTTTTTTAGTACTGCTAGTTTTCCGGACTCTTATCCAGAGAACAGATGCGAAAGAATCGTATACTGCGAAAAAAATGATTTTCCTTCTACCATCAAACACAACTGCTTTATTCAATAAAGATTAATCTTTCTCGAAAGTGAATACGACAGAATAATTTTGCGAGCTTAAATCATCATTTTATTAAAAAATACGGCATGTAAACATTGGTTTTTACAATTTTCAAATATTAGTTTATAAGATATTAATAATATTCTTAATAATAAATCTACTCATTTATGCAAAATTTAAGGTGACTTCAAAATATCTACACTGAGGGACTGTTTGGCGCGTAGCGGTACGAAATTGGCCGACAACAATCCGAACGTTAGGCTGTGTACGCTTCGAATTGTCGGACCGCTGCCAGACGAAAATTGTCCGAACGCCATCCGAAATTGGTTCGGGGCTATCAGATAGTTGGCGCGCTTCTAACCTACGCGTAGTCCGAACGAGTTGCGACATTTCGGTCCGACCCAGTACATCTTATACATTCATGTTAGCAGCCGGACTGGGTTGTGTATTAAAGAATTTTGTCGGATGGAGCATATATCTTATGTCTGCTTGTTACAGATATGAATGTTACACATATCTATTTTTTAATTCTTAACACAGTACAAATAAAATATGAAAAGATTTAAATATACAGTGAATGATCTGAAAAAAAATTAAGACTGTGAAACGCATTAATGAATTTTGTCGACGAAGACAAAATTCAGTTACCTCTCTTATATATATGATTTTTATATGTATGATCGTTAGTATATATAATATATATTAAAATTTTACAGTTATTTGCAACCCATATACTATTTTTCATTAACCTCATTATCATACATTTGTCGATACAGCTGTCATCTTTCACCTATTAGAGTTATAACCTATAAACGAGCAAACTCTTATATTAAAAAATTAACAGTAATTAGCAACCCATATATTAGTTTTCATTAACCTCATTATCATCACTTGTCAATACAGCTGTCATCTTTTACCTATTAGGGTTACATATACATTGTAACGATTTTGTTATGATTCTGGGATTAAAAATAATTTTTTGGCATGCGTAATTAATTTTATGTAAATAATTATTATTTTATATGGATCGGTGTTTTGTCCCAGGTCTGCTCACGGACTCGTCAGTTGGGCTATGTGAGCAGACCCTGTCCAAGACACGAAACTAATCATAAATCGTAAATATATATATATTTGTGAAGCATGAATGTCGCCTCTTTTTCGTATTCCCGCGCGCCTGCGACTTTTGTTGGCTGCTGGCAACGGTCCGACAAAATCGGACGTCTCCCGTCAGAAAAATCGGTCGACACCTGTGCGAAAACTATCGTCGCGCTACTATACTCTGAGTAGTTCGGGTGCGGTCCGAAGAGCCTCTCAGTGTATACATTTACAAATTTTAGGTTTGGTTCCCTATGTTCCATTCTATTGCACTCACCCAGTACAGTGCAGAGTGTACATGGCGGAACACTGGTAAAATATCATTAAACCCAGTTTACATCGAGATGCAACTAACGAGAGATTTAATCAATAAAAAATATAAATAATTAATTACTCGCTAATAAAATTATCATTGGTGCATAATATTCATGATAAATAAATACAATAATGCTTTTACGGTTGTATTCAAAGATTTAAACAGAATCTACTGAAATCTACCGAAATTTTACTGAAGGTCTACCGAATTTTGCCTTCTGGGACTTGGCAACACTGTTTGTACCCTTCGAGATCGGTAGGGTAGTGTTCTTTATTACTAAAAACTGTTATCGGTATAACTAAGCAACGTAGCTCCGATTATGTTTTGTGGATTTCTTAAAAGATGGAGTTAAATAAAAGAATGGTATTGCCGTTACGTGGGACGTAACACAACGACGAAAAAAGAATCTGCGATATTTACCCCGAGTACAATATTTTTTATAACTGAAGTATCTATTCGAATATTTCGATTTTCGTAAAAACAGCCTAATTCGAGTTGCTTTATGCGCAAAAAATACTTGAAAAATTTCGTAAGCCATGCATTAATAAAATCATTACTCGCTCTTTTCCGGAAAAATCACCTAAGTCGAGTTACGCCGTTTTTCCACGCAGCCCCTGAATTGTATCAACAATATAAAAGATTCTTGGTCCTTTATTGACAAAATCAAAATCATTAAAATTCCCAACAACCATATAGGAATATCGCTAGATGTTATTTCGATGTTTAGAAACATCACTAAAAATTTAGTAGTCAACAGAATTGAGAATAAATGGGATGAAATTAAAAAATATAATTTGTTAGATAAATATGATTGTATTTTAGCAGTTAGGCTGACTGAATATTTTCAAAAAAACAAAATATCAGGATAATTTTAACACCGTACAAAACTAACATCGCGAAAATTACACCGGGAAAAGACACGTACCTATAGATAAGCAAAGTGGAGTTGTTTACAAAATACCATGCTTTCAATGTAACAAAATCCTACATAGGACACACCTAGAGACCTTTTGATTTTCGAATAAAAGAACATAAAAAGAATATTTTAGCCAAAAATAGTGAACAAAGCGAAAGTCATGACTTCGATTACAAAAACACAAAAATTCTTGAAAAGACAAAAACTGGGAAATAGATACAATATGGAAAATTTCTTTATCAAAAAAAGAGAAAAACAATGTAAACATCAGATTTGAGGTCTCGAATCTTCCAGAAATGTACCATTCCTTTTTAAATTAATAAGTAAATCAAAAGTAACGTTGATTCCCAGTACTATTGACGACAAACGCGTTTTTGGTACTGACGATGTGGGTTTTTCGTAATTCTACGACATTAAAAGTGTTCCCGCGTACTCAATTTTCATTAAAAACGAACATATGAGGGAGCAAATTCTTCATCTTTTCAAGCTCTACAACTTTTTCAAGTTTGGCATTTCGTTAGCTATTTTGCGAAATGAGTTAGATGCGAAAAACCGGAAAAATTCTCAGGACTGAATTGTAGGACTTAAAAAAAGCTTGAAAATGAGCCCTCATTCATTGCAATAACTTGAAAAGAAGCCGAGTTATTGCAAAAAAGTAATTTTTTTTCTAAATTTCAATGGCTCTTCACTTAAATACTGAGCCTCAGATCCAATTTTGGTACACGAAAAAGTTACTTAGAATCAACTCAGGAATCCACTATTAGCCGGTTGGCATAGACAAAAGGATCTCCCTGTATATCCCAGTAAAGGAAAAGGGATTAAGGGCTTTTATCTTTTATTCTTTTATTGAACATTCAGAATTGACAATTTTTCAATTCCTTTATAGGAATTCACGCGTTAGACATGTGAATTCCGTTGAATTCTGATAAGCAACTTTTTTTTCCGCGCATTTCCATTGAATTCTCTAACCTAACCTAAAATAATATGGATTCGTTGGAACTGTCAGGAATTAAAATTATAATTTTTTTTCCGCGCAATTCCATTCAATTCCCTAACTTAACCTATAATGTTTACATCAATATTCTCAGGGATTCCTTGGAATTCGTGGGAATTGCAAATTTAACTTTTCTATTCCAGTGAATTCCATCCAATACCCTCAATAAAGGGATTCAACGGAATTCAAAAACTTTACATTGCGCGTGTAATTTTACATTTTCTGTGCTTTTTTACATGGAAAACAATTGAAAATTACAAAGACGATGTAAAATTACATGTTTTTAAATTACACAATCGATGTAAATTTATAATTCCTACTGGTGTTTTTATTTCCACCTTTTACGCTGTAAATTTACGTTTCCATTGTAAATTTTACACGTTTACGGTAAATTTCCTTCTGTTTTCGTTGGATATTTACCGAAAACATCTAATTTTACAACGAGACCCTGCAAACATAAAAATAACAGTTATGTAACAACTATGTAACATTTATGTAACAATGTAACCATTACGTAAATATTACATAACTGTTACTTTCCGTGTTTGCAGGGGAGTAATAGGAAATTTCAACAAAATTGTAAAATCTCATAAATATAATTTTACATTTCTTTTTTACGCGATTTTGCCGCGATGCACAAACGCACATAACCTAAAAAAAATGATTTCATTAAATAATTAGCAGATTTTCTTCGACGACAACTGAATCAGATCAATCCATACTTACGAAGGAACAGAAATTTCAGTGATTTAGTTAAAACGGAGAAACCGTATCGGCAAAATAAGATTCAATCGATTTCAATAAATTTGTCCACTCGAAAGTCTTCGGCGTTGCAAAATGGCGTCCAAATTTTTAAACGATCACGTGACTAGCGACGCGAGCGCCGTAGACGCCGATCCGTTGCAAAAATGCAGTTTCGTTCGAAATTTTCGAGTTTTGGAGGATCCGTGCTCCAAAAAACCGTCAAAAGTCGAATTTGAAACATGACAATAAGGTGAAACCGGCTCATCATGTCCGCCAACGTCACAGTTTCTGGATCTGCAGGATTCAGCGTTCGTCGCGGACGTCTCGCGATGTCGGACCTAGAACAAATCAAGAAAAATGAACGAGACAGAAAAAAGAGGTTACGTCTGAAACAGGTGGGCCAAGTAAATAAATGAATGCAACAACAAGCGTCACTTTTTTAATCTCGTTTGATGTCTTCGCGTTTTGTCGTATTATATTTTCTATGAATTTTTAACACTGCGAGTCCTGTCATTCCATCCTTTTACTCGATGACACTTTGCCATTTGCTTCCTTTCGCAGTATATTCAAAATTCTTTCATGCAATTTCCAAAACTAGTGTGAAATACAAGTGTTTACTAATCTTTGTAATAACTTAATGTGTCAAAAGTATCGAAAAGTTTGGTTACGAAATGTTTAGGTTCGACAGCAATCGAGAGAAATTTTTTCTCGAGTGCTCGATAGGGCAAAGAGCGTAAAGCGAAATGAGTTGAACAAAATGGAGAAACACGAGAGGGATAAAGAGATTATGAGAATCCATCAGCGTTATCAACAGGCTGCAGAAGATATTAACCTGGCGCAAACACTTGCCATTCAGAATGAAGCTCGTCTTAAAGAACTTAAGGAAAAGAAAGAAGAAGAAAAGAAAATTAACCGTCAAATGGCACTGCAGCGAGGGAAAGAAGCGATGCAATTATTGAAAGAAACTAAAGTAAATATTAACAGAATAATATTATCGAGCAATCGTTTATTTTTATATTTGTAACAGAAAGAAGATCCGCACGTAACGGTACAGGAGAGACTGCGTAAAGTACGAGAAATAGAAAACGATAGAGCTGCGATGGTTGCGCAACTGCCTCAGAAATCTACAATGACGAATATTGAAGAAACGTCTGATTTTTCTGACGATTTGTCAGATCAGTCCTCTCGAGAAACTTTATCGAAGAAATCGCAAAAAAGTATTTCAAAAAAGTCACCGATAAAAGTTGTTTCAAAACCAAACGTCAAAGTAAGTTTTCGCATAATCGTATTACTTATTTTAGGTTATAAAAAATATTTTAAATTTACAGGTTGTTCGAACGAAACCTCGAACTAAAGTATTAAAAGCTATGGTTCATAGGCAGGATGACGATTCTGTTCCATCTGCGACTGCTACATCGACTGGACCGACGAAGCCATCTGAAACGAATGCGGCAAAGTATGTCAGCGACATTGATGAACCTCGACAATCTGTTCCTGTTTCACAAGCCGCAAATTCGTTGCCTGGAAAAGTCGTAAAGTACGTTCATTTTCTTTCAACGATGAACTTTTGTAACGAACCATTTAATTTTAGGTACAATCCTGCCGATTACAAACAGAGCACTTCGGAGACTAGTAGCACCGCCAGTTCATCAAGTTCCGTAAGCGATGACTCTTCTTATTTCACAGACAACGGATTTGAAATTTACGATCCAACTCGATCTCTAACTCGCAGACCTCTTCAGACTAGCAGCGACAATGTGCAAATATGTAAACACAATAATCGACAACGAGGCGTACCTGACAGACAGGAAGGACTTGTCGAACATATCGACATGAAAAATATGGTATGTAAACACCTTCGTTACTTTTATATAAATATGTTTTGTGAACGATTTCTTTTTCAGCCGACTGCAGAAGACCTTGCTCATGATTTGGCAAAAGTTGAAGAGGCTCGTCAGATGTTGTTCGAAAAACAAAAACAGAAGCAGCAAAACACGAAAGATAGTGCTGCAAGGACAAGGTCTAATTTCGAAGCATTGGTACGAAATATGGATGAATATACGCGACAAGAGCGAAAGTCGAAAGCTAAAAACCTGTCAAAGGGTCCGGTAAGTCATTTTTTATTTTATTATTCTTGTATTTGTAATAAGGAACTCCAATATTGCTTAACGTATGAAAATTTGACTGTGCTATTTGGAAACTGTAATTTTAATAGAAATTTTGGATAAGTTAAGTAATTTATTATTTCGGGTAAAGAAAGCGAGTGTTAAAATCTCATGGATCGTTTCATTACCGCAAATAACATTTCATTATACCCTTCAGCCTTTTTAATATCAACTTTCACTGGTAAATTTTTATCGTCGTCATTATTATTCAGAAGTTTAATTTAAACAAGGCTATTGAAGTAAACATGTCGACGAGGTTTTGTTGTTGTAATGTTGACGGTCATTTTCAAAGTAATTTTATACGTAGAATCACAATTTGAGGTTAGAATCGACCCACGTCAGAATTTGAGATATTTGAGATATTTGAGGTTATGCGTAGAAAACAATTGTTTTTGACCTTTGTTACTAAGAAAACGAAGTAAAAAAATTGGCGAGTAATGTGAATGCTCGTGGCGTTGTGATAAATGTCATAATTTAATATATTTCTTGTACATAACCTAAAAAAATGATTTTTCGAGTATATAACCTCAAAAAAACTAATTTTTTCTAATACATAACCTAAAAAAGAATAATTTTTCGAGTTCGTAACCTCAAAATTCTACGTACATATGGATTTTTCGTTTGTTTACGTGTTAGATTTTCTGAAAAACCACTAAAATAAACAATATTTTTCGACTTGTTACTAAGAAGACGAAGTAAATTTAAAAGGAGTAATGTGTATGTTCGTGGCGTTGTGATAAATGTCATAATTTAATATATTTCTTGTACATAACCTAAAAAAATGATTTTTCGAGTATATAACCTCAAAAAAACTAATTTTTTCTAATACATAACCTAAAAAGAAATAATTTTTCGAGTTCGTAACCTCAAAATTCTACGTACATATGGATTTTTCGTTTGTTTACGTGTTAGATTTTCTGAAAAACCACTAAAATAAACAATATTTTTCGACTTGTTACTAAGAAGACGAAGTAAATTTAAAAGGAGTAATGTGAATGCTCTTGGCGTTGTGCTAAATGTCATAATCTAATATATTTCTTGTACATAACCTAAAAAAAATTAATTTTCGCGTACATAACCTCAAAAAAAAAAGAATTTTTCTAGTACATAACCTAAAAAAAAGAATTTTTCTAGTACATAACCTAAAAAAAAATGATTTTTCTAGTACATAACCTAAAAAAAAAGTAATTTTTCGAGTACGTAACCTCAAAATTCTAAATATATATGGATTTTACGTTTGTTTCTTTTAAAATTTTGGGAAAGAATTTGGATTTCATTTTTTGTAGTTACTTTAAACGTCTTTCAAGTAACTTTAACCCAAAAGTGACATTTTGTTTTCTGATATTGTTTCAGTAACGCTACACGATTATTTTAAGACTAAAAAGAAAAAATCTAACGACGAAATTTTAAATAAACTCAATTTTTCGAATTTTTGTAGGTTATGGTATACAGTTTTATTTAATTAACAAATGTCATTATTTAATATATCTCTTGTACATAACCTAAAAAAAATAATTTTTCGAGTACGTAACCTCAAAATTCTACGTACATATGGATTTTTCGTTTGTTTACGTGTTAGATTTTCTGAAAAACCACTAAAATAAACAATATTTTTCGACTTGTTACTAAGAAGACGAAGTAAATTTAAAAGGAGTAATGTGTATGTTCGTGGCGTTGTGATAAATGTCATAATTTAATATATTTCTTGTACATAACCTAAAAAAATGATTTTTCGAGTATATAACCTCAAAAAAACTAATTTTTTCTAATACATAACCTAAAAAGAAATAATTTTTCGAGTTCGTAACCTCAAAATTCTACGTACATATGGATTTTTCGTTTGTTTACGTGTTAGATTTTCTGAAAAACCACTAAAATAAACAATATTTTTCGACTTGTTACTAAGAAGACGAAGTAAATTTAAAAGGAGTAATGTGAATGCTCTTGGCGTTGTGCTAAATGTCATAATCTAATATATTTCTTGTACATAACCTAAAAAAAATTAATTTTCGCGTACATAACCTCAAAAAAAAATAATTTTTCTAGTACATAACCTAAAAAAAAGAATTTTTCTAGTACATAACCTAAAAAAAAATGATTTTTCTAGTACATAACCTAAAAAAAAATAATTTTTTGAGTACGTAACCTCAATATTCTACGTATATATGGATTTTACGTTTGTTTACGTGTTAGATTTTCTGAAAAACCAAGAAAATAAACAATATTTTTCGGTTTGTTACTAAGAAGACGAAGTAAATGTAAAAGGAGTAATGTGAATGCTGGTGGCGTTACGCTAAATGTCATAATTTAATATATTTCTCGTATATAACCTAAAAAAAAATTAATTTTCGAGTACATAACCTCAAAAAAAAATAATTTTTCTAGTACATAACCTCAAAATTCTAAGTACACATGGATTTTACATTTGTTTCTTAAAATTTCGGATAGAACTTTTTGATTTCATTTTTTGTAGTTACTTTAAGCGTCTTTTAAGTAACTTTAACCCAAAAGTGACATTTTGTTTTCTCATATTGTTTCAGTAACTCCACACGATTATTTTAAGAATAAAAAGAAAAAAATCTCACGAGGAAATTTTAAATAATCTCGATTTTTCGAATTTTTGTAGGTTATGGCATCAGTTTTATTAAATTAACAACTACCAACTTCAGTTTGACTTTAAATCCTTACAAAAATCCGAAATATTTGTTAAAATCGAACTGTTTTATGGTAAATTGATGCCAAACGAATAAAAGTACTTGAAATTCTTAATATACGTGAAAAAGATTAGTTATTTTCAATAGATTTAAAAATAACCTTTAGTCGCTGTAGATTTTCTGATGAACCACGAAAATAAACAATATTTTTTTATTTGTTACTAAGAAGACGAAGTAAATGTAAAAGGAGTAATGTAAATGCTCGTGGCGTTGTGCTAAATGCCATAATTTAATGTATCTCTAGTACATAACCTCAAAAACAATAATTTTTCTAGTACATAACCTAAAAAAAAAGTAATTTTTCGAGTACGTAACCTCAAAATTCTAAATATATATGGATTTTACGTTTGTTTCTTTTAAAATTTTGGGAAAGAATTTGGATTTCATTTTTTGTAGTTACTTTAAACGTCTTTCAAGTAACTTTAACCCAAAAGTGACATTTTGTTTTCTGATATTGTTTCAGTAACGCTACACGATTATTTTAAGACTAAAAAGAAAAAATCTAACGACGAAATTTTAAATAAACTCAATTTTTCGAATTTTTGTAGGTTATGGTATACAGTTTTATTTAATTAACAAATGTCATTATTTAATATATCTCTTGTACATAACCTAAAAAAAATAATTTTTCGAGTACGTAACCTCAAAATTCTACGTACATATGGATTTTACGTTTGTTTAATACTCGTGGCGTTGTGCCAAATATCATAATTTAATATATTTCTTGTACATAACCTATAAAAAAATTAATTTTCGAGTACATAACCTCAAAAAAAATAATTTTTCGAATACATAACCTCAAAAAAAAAATAATTTTTCTGGTACATAACCTCAAAATTCTAAGTACATATGGATTTTACATTTGTTTCTTAAAATTTCGGATAGAACTTTTTGATTTCATTTTTTGTAGTTACTTTAAGCGTCTTTTAAGTAACTTTAACCCAAAAGTTACATTTTGTTTTCTGATATTGTTTCATTAACGCCACACGATTATTTTAAGTCTAAAAAGAAAAAAATCTCACGAGGAAATTTTAAATAAACTCAATTTTTCGAATTTTTGTAGGTTATGGAACACAGTTTTATTAAATTAACAACTGCTAACTTCAGTTTGACTTTAAATCCTTACAAACATCCGAAATATTTATTAAAATCGAGCTGTTTTATGGTAAATCGATGCCGAAACGAATAAAAGTACTTGAAATTCTTAAAATAAATGAAAAAAAGATTAGTTAAATAACCTTTGGTCGTGGTAGATTTTATGAAGAACCACGAAAATAAACAATATTTTTCGATTTCTTACTAAGAAGATGAAGTAAAAAAATTCTCTTGTACATAACCTCAAAAAAAAATAATTTTTCTAGTACATAACCTCAAAAAAAAAATAATTTTTCGACTACATAACCTATAAAAAATAATTTTTCGAGTACGTAACCTCCAAATTCTAAGTACATATGGATTTTACATGTGTTTTCTAAATTAAGTTCGCCTTTTTCATCGTACAGTGTTGAATTGGTTTTCCTTCATCGTGAATAAATTCAAATTTCAATACAAATTAACGAACTCACGTGTTAAATCATTAAATTAATTTTTACCATCTTGTCCATATTCCGGTTTTGAAAGAAACATAACAAAGAGAATTTTCACTTAATCCGTTTCGTCCCAAAACTACCAAATTTGTCGTCGGTTTCCTCCTCCGTAAGTTTAAGGATATCTTTGAGATATTGTTATGAAGGTTTCCTATAGTTTTTGAGTATGCTCTTTTCGTATCTGAAGTCCGTTTTTTCATATTACTTTCCATTTTTTAAATATGGTTCCTTATACGAAAAAAAATGTGAAAAAAAGCGAAAACTTTTTTAGTGAACAATTTTTATTGCGAAGGACTTCCAAGATCGTGTAAGGCCTCAGAATCCTGTGCCATAATTAGTTTTACTAAAAGTTAGTCAATATTAAAATTTAAATTACAAAATGGCGTCCTCACAATGGCGATATTGATTCGGGTTTTGTTTATTGTTTATTTTTATCGGGGTTTGTTATTTGTGTTTTATTAACATATTTCTGATATCTTGTCGTTTATTTAGATGAATATTTCTTGTAGATTATTTTTGACGTTTCTGAATAATAATCCGTAATTACATTTTGGAAATGGCGAATCCAATATGGCTTACCGAAATTTAAAAAAAATTGTCTGGTATTTAGTATTTAGAAGTTACAATTACAATTTAGTATTCAGTCACCTCAAAAATAATCTACATATTCATCAAAATAGACGTCAAAATACCAGAAATATTTTAATAAAATGTAAAAAAATGCCGTATGAATAGAATCCAAATAAAACCCGAATTTGAGCGCCATTGTGAAGACGCCATTTTGTAATTTAAATCTTAATATTGACTAACTTTTAGTAAAAACTCGTTATGCCACTGGATTCTGAGGCCTGACACGATTCCGGAAGTCCTTCACAATAAAAATTGCAGTTTACTGAAAAAGTTTTCGCTTTTTTCGACGTGTTCTTTCGTTTAAGTAGCCATATTTAAAAAATAGAAAGTGATATCGAAAAATGGACTACATATTCGAAAAGAGTAAACCCAAAGATTATAGAAAACCTTCATTTCATAACAATATCACAAAGATATCCATAAACTTACGGAGTATGAAAACTGGCGACAAACTGGAGAAGAATTTTTTTGATTTTCATAATTTGTTTCTTAAACTTTCGGAAAGAATTTTGATTTCATTTTTTGTAGTTACTTTAAGTGCCTTTTAATTAACTAAAAATTATCTGCAGAGCGTTAACGCGCTTATTCCTCCATCGCGTAAAAAGGAGTTGTTGGCGCAAAGACAAAAGAAGATGAACCGAACCTTCGAGTCGTTAAGGAGTTTGGGTGAAACAAGCGTCCCGACGGAAAGGCCAATAACGATCACGCCTCGTAGCAACCTGGAGCACGCTCCACTTGGTAGTGATTGGACGGTACCGCCATCCTTCGCCGAGTGTTCCAGCAAAAGTTCCGACGAGGAGAGCGAAGGGACGAATGTCGGCCAACTTCTCGACATGTTGAAAACCGTCGATATGCAAAAATGGAAAATCATGAAGGAACTAGGCGCAAATTTACCGGAAAGTATTTTGAATCTCGTCAGTAGGAAAACTTGCTGCGAACCGCAACGGAAAAAGAAGATTTGTTGCAATGCCACCGAACATTTCGAGGAGCCCCAAGTAACGGTTATTGACGTGTCGTGTAAAGAAGACATTCCCGCGACGAAGAAAAAGGAAACCGCTGTTCAGACATCGACCGCTGCCTTTGATAAAGGTGTTCAGGTGGAAATCGCGCGATCGGGAGGTAAAAAATGTAGAACGAAGACGGAGATGGTCGAAAGTAGAACGAAAGTCCAAACGCCTGAAGAACCACCAAAAATCGAAACGGAAATTCGACCCAAGGTTTCAGAACAATCATGTAAGGGAACGTGTGCATCATCGACACCGATCGTCCACGTGATTACTCCAGGAAATGCCGATAGCAGCACCAGCAGCACCTCCGTCAGCAGTTACGTTTCATCCGACGGGACAGACGTAATGATCAACGTCGCGGAAGAGCAGATCACCGTTACTTCCGTGAAGGACAAAGAATCGGGTTTGAAGGTAACGAAAACACCAGGAAGAAGAAATAATTCACCGGTGAGAATCAATATCGAGAAGGAATCGCGCGATGGAACGTCGTCCGTAGTTTCCAGTTTGGTAATCGATATGGAGAAGAAAGAGATAAGACTAATGCCCAAAACGACGAGTTCGAAGAAATGCGTCCAGCAAATGCCCAAATCTACTCCGGGAAGCAGATCCAGTTCCTCCAGTAAAAAATCATCCAAGTCCTCGGGTATTTCGGTGGAAAATCCAAAGAAACCGACGCCATCGATACAAAACGTGATTAAATCTCCCAAAAAAGCAGTCGCAGCTGTGCAAACGACACCTAACATATCGACCGAACGGAAACAAGAGGCTTCTGACGCTTCGACAACGTACAAGAGTCCACCGACACCGAAACCGGATGCCGCCCCGAGGAAGATGAACAACAGTACTCCGATCCTCGAAATGTTGGATTCGTCGGCAAACGAGTCGACGAAGTCGAAACCCCGAGTCATGGTGAGTCCGGTATCGACGCCGGAAACACCATCGCCGAGGACAATGCGATTGCCGTCGAACGTCAGGCGAGACAGAAGGACGCTGCGATTCGCCAACGCGAGTAACTCCAGGCCAAACGAAAAACCCACGAGTAAAACGCAGAAACCAGTGCAGTCGGAGGTGCCAATGACGATATCCCAGGCAAAACCGACGGCCTCTCAAAAACAATGCAACTGTAAGGCCCCGGTTTGCAGACACACTCATCCGGACTTGGACGACATACAGACCTTCGTCGCGGAAAACGCCCCGGACGCTTGGAAGGACATGATCGACTGCTCCAAGAGGATCAACTCCTTGAAAGATGTTCTTGAATACGTTCGAAGTGAAAAAGGTAGGTCTCTTTTTAGCTACAATCAAAATATTTTCATTAAAACTACAGATTTTTGTTGATACTTCACGGATACAATTTCGATTTGCACCGAAAACAAAACTCTATAACCAAAAATACAGTAAATGTATTAATACTTTGCTGTCGCAACTCTACGTAAAAAGAACATACAGTGGGTCTCCCCTTATTTTAACTTTTCGAGTCAAGGAAGATGGCGGCTTCTTCCCTTATTTTACCGCTTCCCCTCATCCTCACCACTGGCAGTATGAGAGAATAAAAACAGAGAGAGGAGACATAGTGGCGTCTTTCTTCACCTGTATGCGCAAGAGCAAACAGCAGTCCGCACTCTTTTGAACACTTTCAAATGGCGAATGGTGGGGGAAGAAGTTAACGCAAGGGACGAAAAAAGTTTAAATAAAGGACGCAGTTAAAATAAGGGGAGGGCCATTGTAGCATATTTGTAATTTGTCTGGAATTCCCGAAAATTTCTATATTTTGATGAGAAAATTTAGAGGTGAGCGACTAACAGCGCCATATTTTCAAAGTGGCAAACACCGGAACCGTAAAACGTAATTATATAAAATGATCGTTGCCAAAAATTCAACAAAATCGATTTGAAAATGGCAAAGTAAAACTGTCTTGATCATTTTAGGCCCAAAAAGTACGAAATTTGAACGCAACTTTCAACGCTTAAACACGATAACAAAATTGAAATGAAATTAATTTGAAAAAAACACAATTTTTCCGAAAAAATACAAATTTTTTCGTAGGAATCGAGTTGTTTTTTACTTATATTCGATTAATTAAAGTATAAATGTCATTTTCAATTTCACACATACGTAATAATAGGAAAACGTCGGAAATTGAGTGAAAATCAGACAAAATTCGGTAAAAATCCATTGTTTATAACTAATTTCAGGTTAGGAATGGACTATCATGAGATTAGATACTCACAAAATGTGATAATTACTTTTTCATCTCAATTTTTCACGTGTTCGACCGTTACACGATCAAATAATGGGTATTTGTGTAACAAAATGCAAAGTTACAACTTGCAGACGGCATTTTGTTTTTTGAAAAAAAAATCCGAAGAAGGAAAGGTTAAGTAAGACGCGATTAGTATCTTTTACAATGGTATTACCTTTTTTAATGTCAAAAACGCGATTCCTACGAGATTTCGTCGAAAAAAACGGTATTTTTTTTATATGATACGAAATAGGAGGTCAAAATCTGCAGATCTTGACTTATTTCAATCATTTTAACGAAGCTTGGAACATAATAGCGCTGAATATTGCCTCCCCGACTTTCGCGACGGAAAGAATTAAATGGTTGCCGATTTTTTCGAGTTTTAACCTCTATTTTGGATACTTTCACATTTATTTTCGAAATGTTAATATGCACAATCAAAAGTTCCCGTCTCGAGGACATGATTTTATTGCTTCAATCAAGAATTTTGAAATGATTTCAATGTGAAAAAATGACATAAAGAAAAAAATACAATTTGAAAATTGTATGTTATTGAATGAAAAATTTTCGAAAAAATACAATGTGAAATTTTATGTTTATTTTAATGCCATGATATCATCTTAAGGTACATACTTAAAGACCTTTCACTATTATTTCACGGTGAGCTTGGACTAACCTCAAAACTGGATATAGATGTTTCCATTTTTAAAAAATGTTTATTTTATACATAAAACGATACAGAAATCCGTGTGCAAATTGTGCACATTTAGGACTTAAAGGGTTAAATCCTTACAAAAATCCGAAATAGTTGTTAAAATAGAGCTGTTTTACGGTAAATTAATGCCAAAACTAATCAAAGTACTTGAAATTCTTAAAATAAATGAAAAAAATATTAGTTATTTTTAATAGATTTAAAAATAACCTTTGGTCGTGGTAGATTTTCTGAAAAACCACGAAAATAAACAATATTTTTCGATTTTAGCAAAAATTTGTACACGGGGTTTTTTTGCGTCGCGGAATACGAATCTGTCGTCAGATTTACTAAATTTATTAGTCGTCAGATTTTTATGAACCCCGTTTTTTATTATGAACTCAAAATGGCGGATCCAAAATGGAAGATAGAAATGCAAAAACTAGTTGAATTGTGATGCAACTTGGTATACCGATTATTTCGATATTGTAATTGATTATGAAAATTTATATTAAACAAAAATTTTAAAAATCTCCGGCAACGAAGATATTATCGACGGTTAATCGACGTATTTCGTTTCATTGACGATTTTTTCTCGTGAGTTTAACATTTCGGACCCACCATTTGGATTTAATCAAAATTCTCAATCCGAAAAATATTAATACACCGAGTTTCATCCCAATTCAACTATTTTTTGCATTTATATAATCCATTATTGATCCGCTATGTTGAATTTTGCCATGTTTAGCGCATATTTGAAATTGGGGAATTCCAAAACTTTCTAATACCGAGTTTCATAAAAATCCAGGCACATTTCAAAATTCGAACCACCGTATTGGATCCGTCATATTGAATGTAGTAAATCCCACGACTGATTCGTATTCCGCGGCCCAAAAAAAACTACAAAACAAATTTTTACTAAAATCGACAAATATTGTTTATCCGTCATATTGGATCAGCCATTGTAGATTTGAGAAATCTGTTAACAGATTCGTAATCAGTGACTAAAAATACAACAATATACCAAAATTTATGGAATTGTCATCAAAATACATTGTTGTACTCGGCAGGATTCGAAATAGCCTAAATTTTTCGGCTTCCAGTCGCCATATTCAATTTCAAAATGCTCATCCTCCCATTTTGAAGATCAAGGTCCATGGACGCAAGATTTTTATTTTTACTATCTAGTTGTACTAATAATATTATTTAATATAAACGTTAAGGCAGAATTACACAAATCATATGATAATGGATCGACTAACTGCGAAAATGATTCTCTCATGGTTTGTAGCAAAACAAAAATCCCATAAATAACACAGACCAAAAACAATTTATACCCAGAAACTGGACGAAGGTTTTCATTGCGCTGAATCTGAATTTGGTCGCAGAATTGTTCTATCACGTCAAGATTTTGAGATAACGTAAAAGTGCAAAAACACTGTGGTAAGTTTTGGTTGCGGTACAAAATTATTTGCAATTTGGTATGAACAATATAAAGGTGCTATTCGTTAGCTTTAAAAGGCTTCGTTAGTAATTCCGATACGATGTATTTTTTATCGAGTTATCGAAATTTTTGTCAGGGAGCAATTATGATTTTCATATATTTAAGTAAATGTATAATTACATGAAAATAACTAACAAACTTTCTTGAAAAAAATTGTTGTATTGAAAAAGACAGTTTTTGCCCATTTTAGTAAGTTTTTGTGTAGGAATAATTTTTTTTCGCAAATTGACAAAAATCAGGTTCAAATGTATTCAGAAACCTGTGTATAATTTGCCAACCGTTTTCGATGTGCTGAATCAAAATCTGGTCGTATAATTGTTCTACAGCGTCGAAAATTTGAGATATCCTAACCTAAAAGTGCATCATAATGCCTCGACAAAAACTTGGATAACTCATTGAAAAAAAAACATACGAAATGACTAAAAAAGCATTTTAAAGTTGATGATAACGCTTTAATATGGTTCTTGACAAAGTTTGAACAAGCAGTTTGTTCAGCCACAAAAATTTACCGAACATGAGCAAAAACAGTGTTTTTTGCAATTTTAGGTTAAAACATTTTAAAATCCTGACGTGATGGACCAATTCTGCGGCCAGATTTGGATTCAGATCTTTGATAAACGTCGGAAAAGTATAGTCCAGTTTTGGGTATGGAGATTGGTTTTATTTTGGCCTGTGTATTCCATAGTGTCGACTATTGTGTTGTGTTGATAAAGATCTAATGATAAAAGAGTAAAAGTTCCTGAAGTGTGACACTAAATTTTCGAATTTAATGAATTCATTCGAAAATAGGTAACATGAAACGTAATTATGAGTTAATTAAACGGGCCAAAGGATTTTTCAAAAAAATTACATTTCCTTTAGTTATGCGCAATTGACATTTTTGACAGTATTTTAGTACAGAAAGTCAGAAAAAACGCAAGTACTGTATTTCTAATTACGATCCAAAAAATTTCAAAATGGGTATCGTTATAAAATGCTCTTTACAGTAAACTTTGAATGAACTTCCTCAGACGTGGAGAACCTTGTTTATTTAACAAATTGAAAGTTAATTTTTTAATAACAATAAGTATATTAACAATTGAAAGTTTTTATTATTTCAATTAAAGGTACAATATTTCATGTTCACCTCCAGTAAATTTCATAAAGATCGAATCATTGAATCCCAAGATTTTTACAAGAATACTGTCAAAAATTTCAATTGCGCATAAATCCGGGAAATTTAATTTTGTTGAAAAATCTTTTGGCCCTTTTAATTAACTGATAATTACGTTTCATTGTACCAATTTTCGAATGAATTCATTTAATTCGAAAATTTTGTCACACTTCAGGAATTTTTACTCAAAAAACAGCCTTTTATATTAGCAGCGCTTGTTGACAATGAAGAAGTGGATTCATATGAAGCAACACTGAGTCCTGAGTCATCTTTTGTCCAATGAATATTGGATGAATTGTAGTCCTTGATGGCCATAATATGCTCCAGATATACTTGGAAATTAGACCGTGGTGGAATACATACAGATCCAATAAAATATTTACCCGAGTTTATTGATAATAATACGAATAAATGTTCGGCACTAATAATTTATTATTGACAGTAATTAAAAGTCCGCAAGCCATTACACTGACCGGCAAAATTTTACTTTTTGTCTGCCTTTGACAAGCGAAGTATAATTTCCGAAGTATTTTTTCGTGCCGAAAACGATGGCGCTAGCAGAATTTTGCTATCACGTCACACTTTGGAGAAAAATGAAATTAAATGTGGTTAAAAAATGAGGTTAAATTTAGCCATTTTTTTCTCCAAAGTGTGACGTGATAGCAAAATTCTGTTAGCGCCGTCATTTTCAGCACGAAAAAAATACTTCGGAAATGATACTTCGCTTGTCAAAGGCAACATCAGTGTCGGACAGTGTTATGCGCTTGCACAAGTTGAAAAAAATCAGATTATATGTTACCTTTTGTAATGACTCACTTGTAAAAGGTCTGAGTCAATTATAATAATTAACAATACAAAATCAAATTTGCAGTTCACGTAGCAGCGGAATTTGAACGCGCCGACGGCGTTCGTAAACTGGTGGAAAGCATCGACGCGATAAGCGCACAACTTCAAAAAACTGTTTTCGAATCTCAGCAAATCATTGCTGGCAAAGGTGTAAAAATTCCGAAACCTCCCGTGCCTTATTCCAGAATCGAGATGTCGCCACGAATCAGCGGCGAGATATCAAAGGACTTCCTCGCCGAGAGCCTACCGGAGGACGACGAGCAAATCGAAAACGACACGGTCCCCCGTGAAACTCAAAAACCGAAAATCGTAAGCGACGAACGCGTTCACATCCCTCTGGAGCGAATCCGAATGCTAACGAAACAAGCTGCAGTCCAAAAGACGATTGCTGAGAGTCCAGTGGATCACGACGAAGAAATCGTGAAGATGCTGTTGAACGAGATCCTTGAGCAAAGTAAAAACGTGGAAAATGTCGGTTTAGGGAAGTCTGGAGATGCGATGTCTGGAACTGGTAGTCCAAGAAACGAAGAACACGCGGTAAATAAATGGGAGGATGAATATCCCGTCAACGAGGTAAATAACAATTGAAATTGAAAAATTAACGATTTTTTTATTTTATAAATGAAATCATTTTCTTCGAAAACAGACGTCGAGTTCTGCTCCTATGTTGGCTGGCATTCCCAAGGTTCCTCAACCACGACCGCGCACGCAGTTGAAGGGCCCTTCAAGACCTCCGCCCAGTTTAGTCAACCATTTTGGGTAAGTCTTTTTAGAAAAATATGTTTATTTAATAAGAATAGTTTTTTAACATAAGAGTCATTCCATGCCAACAATATCAAAACTGAGAGAGTAAGATTTTTAAAAAATCGACGGCCAGTTTGAATATTAGATTTTCGCGTAACATCTGCCATGTTTTTTTGAGGTTACGTAATGAGTCATTCCACGCCAACAATATCAAAACTGTCTCCAAATTCATCGAAAATGAAATATTTGATGGGTACAGGCATGAAAAATAACTTGGTAGAATATTTTGTAAAAATTTTCAAAATGGCGGTAGTGACGTTGTATTTACTGAATTTCTTTAAGTTACGATATCTATTTTTCTAATTATCGCATTAAAATGGGACTGAGTGCATTTTGTTCAGAAATTGAAGTACTTTTAGCTTAAACATCTACAAATTCTTATACACTAAGTATAGTTAAAAGATGGTAACAAGAGATGTTTAGAGCTGACGTAAGTTCTTCTGGGAACTTGTCTGTGATGAAATACTTGCATACTAATATAACAATTGGTAAAAAATATAATATATGTAATATATGTAGACAGAAGAATATTTTATGAAAATATGTAGAGGTTAACTATTGGTCTGACAAATTTTTGGTAATTATAATATGTCTTGAAAAGTTATAAAATCTTGTAGCTTGTTATACGATGATCTCTTTGGATTATAGCCAAGTTGTTTTCTGAGAGTTTTTGGAAGCTTATTAAATAAGGATGGTGCTCTATAATCATGTGATTTTTGTCCAGTGGTTGCTTAGATAAAGTTAGAGCCAGATTTTGCAGGTTTAGTCTTGTTGAACGGTTTCTTTGTTTAAATTTCAGGAGTTTATGTGTTATATAATAGTTGATTGTTTTTAATTGATACATTTTGTCTACATTTAATGTCTTAGTTAAGTTGTAAAGTTCAATTGTTGGATAGGTGTGTTCTTTATTCCTGATGATTTTCAGTATTTTTGGTTGAAAATTTCTAAGGGTTTATTATCTTTTACTAGTTCCACCAACTTTAAATAAAAAGTCTTCTGAAATGGGATTTTCTTGTTGATTCTGGTACTGGTGAGCTTCCTGAATATTTTTATAAAAAAATCAACTTTTAGATCCGGACTATTCCAAATATATAAACAATTTCAGAAATAGTTATTTAACCCGTTTCCGCCCAAAATGCCGTGAATTTGACTACATTTTAATCGTCACTTTTCTTATAGAAACTAACGATGAATAATTCTGAATATTTAGATTCTATAGTTTTCAACCCTCCTCTTTCCGAATCCGAAGTCCGTTTTTCGCTAGGAGCAGCCATTTTTTAAATATGACGGCGAAAAGGCAAAAAAATAGAGAAAATTGCGATTTTTGGATCGGTTTTTCATGTTTTTCAATAGATTCGCGATGACCGATCATTCCAAAGACCGCCATTTTGGGTCCGCCATTTTGAATGATGAAAATCAAATGTCATATTCGTAATCTGCGACCCCGAAAACCACCGAGTAGTCAGTTTCATATGGATCGAGAAATTTTGTTACATTTCAGTCGGCCATCTTGGAACCGCCATTTGGAATTTCGAGTATCGGATAGAAGATACTGTTACAAATGATTGTGTAAATCAATAATAAGTGCGTACAATAATATTTATTAATAGCTAATAATAATGTCGGAAATGCTATAAAAACACAAATTCTGCGAAAAATCAGCCATCTTGGATCCGCCATCTTATATTTTGCATATCTGATCATGTCAACTTTTTGTCAAACTCATTATTCCACCAGATCCAGGTCTTTGGAATGATCGGTCAGCGCGAACCTTTTGAAAAACATGAAAAACCGATCCAAAAATCGCAATTTTCTCTATTTTTTTGCCTTTTCGCCGTCATATTTAAAAAATGGCTGCTCCTAGCGAAAAACGAACTTCGGATTCGGAAAGAGGAGGGTTGAAAACTATAGAATCTAAATATTCAGAATTATTCATCGTTAGTTTCTATAAGAAATGTGACGATTAAAATGTAGTGAAATTTACGGCATTTTGGGCGGAAACGGGTTAAGTCTCGGAATTTCAGTTACCCCCAAAGCGAATTGTATTTTTGTACACGTGCAAGAATTTTGCAACAAATATCAGTTAAGATTAGGAATATTCAGCGAACAAGCTTTTGAATAGGTTCATCATTACTTTAATACTTTTTGGCTAAAACACAAAGTTGGCCCAACACATTCGGACTACAAGCAACATTTTTTATTACGCGCTGTTTGCGAATTTAATGGTCTCCATTTTTAATATTTATTGTGACCGATATGTAAAAAAATATTAATAAATATTAAAATAAGAACGACTAATGATTTATTATTTTCAATGATTTCACATAAACGTGTTTTATTCGTTTAAGTTGAACAAAACATTATCCTCATGTGTACACTAGATTTCAGAGTTCTTGTGGACAAAACTATAAAAGAAATCTATGCAATTTAGATTGTTTTATTCATAACCTATCATTAAAAACAAAATAATATATGTTTAAAATATTTAAGCATACGTTATACTTCGTAATTTGATTAATTTTCCTATTTTAATATTAAAAATCAATTTAAAAAAATGTGCCCGACCGATTTTTTAAATTTTTTGATGAAAATACTCAGGAAGGTCACCAGTACCAGAATCAACAAGAAACTCCCATTTCGGAAGACTTTATTTAAAGTTGGTTCAAGCCCACCGTGATATATGTCCCACTTGCAAAAACGCCTGTAACTTTCAAGAATATCAATATTTTTTAATGCGGTTTAGCTTATTTTCTTCAGTGTGGATGCCAGTATCTAGAAAAAAATACAAGTAATGGAAAAAAAATTCTTTTTAATAAATAAATAACCAAAAGTTTATGCAAATCGCAAAAATCGTGAAAAAAAATCAGTTAACTCCCAGACGGACATCAAAGTCAAAAAAAAAATGTTGGGACACAGAATTTAAAAGTTTTTGAACCACCGAATACGAATTTGGTCCCAAAATTAAAAAATTCAAAATGGCGTATCCTAGATGGCGCCTCAAACATAGAAAAAATAACTTGTGTTTCCCAAGTACTAACAATAATTATAAATAAGTGACACATGTTTATAAGGGTTTTTGGGATCGTTGATTACGAATATGATGTCAAATTGAACATTTGACAATTGACAGCTGTCAATTCAGATGTCAACTTTTCTAAAAAGTGATTATTTTTGACAAAAATGGTAAATACCCTTATACTGTAATTTTCGTCAAAAATAATCACTTTTTAGAAAGGTGACATCTGAATTGACAGCTGTCAATTGTCAAATTGTCAATTTGACATCATATTCGTAATCAGCGACCCCGAAAACCCCTAAAATTGTGTTTCATGTTTTCATACCTACTCTCAATTTTGCTCCGATGTTAAATGGTTAAAGGCAAAGGACAAATATTGTAATTTCCGTATTGTATTATTTCTATGGTATTTCCAACATAAATGTGCATCAACTTCTATTCCAAGATATTTTGTGGATTTAACAATAATACTTTTGCATGTTTTACAATTCGCTGGTGTGCAACAGTCGGGTTTGTGCAATACAATGGTGTTTAGTTTTAATATGCTGTCTTTGTAGCATCCAAAGGTGATACAAACTGCTTTTTTTAGTTTAACGTTAGTTTGTTTGAAGCGAGCCAATTTTTGATATGTATAAAATCTTTAGATGCAGTATCCAAGACGTGTTTCCAAGATGCACTTTCGAAATATAAGAATGTGTCGTCAGAATATGCGATGATTTTTCCTCTTGTTTCCACAGAAAAAAGATCGTTAATATATATGTTAAATAAAAGTGGGACCAGTATAACGAGTGTCATCCGAATATTGTTGAATTGTATAATGTTGATTCTTATTAGTAGAAAGGCGATAGATATATATCGTATTTTTTCTACCCTGCTGCACATTTACAAAACAGTGTTGTTTTTATTAAATTTTCTATTTTTAATAACAGGGTAGCCTTCCCCAAACGAAGGACAATAAATCATAGAAAACACAAAAAAATATGATAAAGCAAACAAATTTTACTCCTCTTATACTATTCTGTTACTGCAATTGAAAATTCTGAAACTGTAACAAAATTTTCTGAAACATGTAACCGAAGCTTTTTACGGTTACCGTTCCCGAAATTTCCGTTCATGTTTCGTAAAATTCTGAAACGGTAACCGTAAAAAAACTTCGGTTACATGTTTCAGAAAATTGCTACCGAAATTTCTAACAGTGTAGGATTTCGCTTTGTGTTGTTCCTATTTTTACGTATTGAGGTATGTTGTACAAATAAGTTGTTAATAGTTGGAGAGCAGTTTCTCTGATTCCACACCTCTCTAGCTTGTCCAAAAGAATATTATGATCAAGTGTATCAAAGGCCTTCATTAAATCTATAAGATAGCCAGGAAAGGTTTGCTATGGTCCAAGGCATTACAAATGTATCGTGTAGCTTCGCCTACAGCGTCCTCAGTAGATTTGTTCGGTCTAAAACCGAATTAATAATAGTTTAATAAACTGTTTGAATACAAAAATTGTATGAGACGATTATTCAAGCATATCTCAAAGATTTTAGCTAGTGAAGAAATTATTGCGATGTGTCTATAGTTTGATACTTCGTATTTGTCTCCAGTTTTGTATATTGGAATCATTTTTGCAGTCTTAAATTTTGCTTGGCAGATACCTTTATTGAAACGGAGGTTTATCAGATAGGTTAAAGGTTTGAGAATGAATGGCGCTTCTTTTTTAAGAGATTCGACGGATATTAAATCAGGTCCTATTGCTTTACCAAGTTTCAAGGATCAGATGGCGTTTGCAATCTCAGTTTCATTGACATCCGCAAGGTAGATTGAGTTTAGCTGTGAATGAATCCAAGGAGGTTTTGGAACTTGAACGATTTTACTTGCTAAGTTTTTTCCTACGTTCGTGAAATAATTAACGAATTCATTTGCTATTTTGTAATCATCAATATTTTGATCTAACTGGGTTTTTATTTTAGTGATCTTGTCATTTTTGCATTTTAGGCCTTTGTCCACTAAGTCGTTAACTGTTTGCCACAATTTTTTAGGGTCTTTCTTACAGTTGTTTATGTAGTTTTCAAAGTATTTATTTTTGGTTTTCGTTAATAGTTTCTAGAGATAGTTCCTATATTTTTTGTAGTGGTTTTTTAATGCCACATTGTGGGGATTATGTTGTGTCTGAGACCAAAGTTTATCTCTTATTAACATTGAAGTTAATAGTCCACGAGTAATCCAGGGTGTTTTCTTTTTTGTTCTTGCAGTTGTTTGAATTGATGTGGATTGATTTATATGATTTTGAATTTTTTTTACTAATATATTTGCACCTACATCATTCGTCACATAAAGGTCGTTCCATGTCTCTATTTGCGCAATTGCTACTAATTTAGTATAATTAATTTTCCGTCTTATTCGTGGGGGTGGGGTCCAAAGCTCCGAATGTTCAAAATTCCGAATAGTCCAAATATCCGAATTTCAAAAAATCGAATGATATTTATCCGAATGTTTGAATACCCGAATGGTCGAAAATGCGAATGTTCGAATATCCGAATCAAGAAAAACCGAATGTTCAAAAATCCGAATCCTCCATTTCCGAATGGTTTTATAGCAGATCGGATATTCGAACATTCGGATTTCCATTATTCGGAATTCCGAACATTCGGCTTTCCATTACTCGGATTTCCAAACATTCGAATTTCGATTATTCGGATTTTTGAACAATAGGATATTCGATTTTTAAGGTTATTTAACATTTCAAACTATTCTCATGACGAAATACGGAGTAAAAATGTCATTAAGCTCGACATTCGGATTTTCGACCATTCGGGTATTCAAACATTTGGATAAATATCATTCGATTTTTTGAAATTCGGATATTTGGACTATTCGGAATTTTGAACATTCGGAGCTTTGGACCCCACCCATTCGTGGAGTAGTTGGAGGTTTTGGGTTTTGATCTTGCAGTACAGAAATAATGATTGTATAATGATCGGTAATGGCATTTTTGAGAACTGCTGCGAAAAGATTCTTTTTAAATTTTCCTTCTCTATAAAAAATATGGTCTATGCACGTTGCAGAACTCTTGTCTTCTCTTGTTGGTATATTTATAGCTGAGTTGAATGCATGGGATCTTAATTCAGTGAGGTATTCTAGAGTAGATGGTGAGTTATTCAATATGTCTATGTTAATATCGCCAATTAATAATTGGGTGGCATTTGGGTCCAATGAGTTCAAAATATGAGATAACTTGTCTATAGAGGGCTATTATTTCTATCTTCTCCATTGATGACAGCATTATTGTTAATTTTATTACATTGTTATCATTAATAGGTATAATCTCATATGAATAATGCAGATTTTCTTTTAAATATATAACTGTTCCATCATTTTGATTTCTACGGCTTCCATTATATATAGCTTTATAACCAGGAATGGGAAATAAGTTAACGTTTTGGATTGTCCACGTTTCAGTTGCAATAATTACTAAAATTATTTAATGAAGTTTATGTAATGACGCAATTTCTTGATGTTATCCTTCAGATTAGTTTTCGAATACTTGACATAATTTTAAAAAATTTGTCATGGTTTTTTTTGTTTGATTTTTAAAGAAATGATAAAAAAATCAATTTAAAAAGAAAACAAGTGATAAATGTTTATTGAAATGTATATTATATTATGTTTTTTTTATATTTTTATATTACCATTACTTATTTTTATCGTTACCTGTATTGCTTTTTTTCATATTTTTATCCTTTTCTTACTGTCTTTTCACAGACAAGTTTCCTGAAGAACTTACGTGAGAACATCGTTAATACCTGAATAATACCGTTAATACTCATTATATACGAGACCAAACTGTATCTACAGTAGTCCTTCCCTTATTCTAATTTTCCCCTCTCCCCCACTACTTAGATTTGTAGTCTCACTTTTGTCTCTTTTTCTTTTGTTGCGCATGCGCCGTTTTTTGCATTTAGAAAATCCACACGTCAACATCCGTCAGTGGGGAGAACGCGTGAGGGGAAATATTAGAATAGGAGAAGAGAAAAAATTAGAATAAGGGAAGACATTAGAATAAGGGAAGGAGTACTGTACTAATGAATTAAAATTGTACGAAGTATTTAAGGCAATAAACTAAATTGAATTGAATGTAATGCAAGTTGTAAAATTACATTTCCATTTTTTAAAGGTTATAAATATAAATTTAATCGTCTGTTAGCAGAATATTGCAAGAATTCCAGCAGGCGCACGAATTGTCAGCAATCACCGAAATGGATACTCCAGACACTGGGGCGAATAAGAGTCGTGTCAGTAGTCGCAGTCCAGCAAAAGCTCGACGAAACGTCGAGTTGCAATCGAGGTCGACGAACAGCGCGCCCAGGGTAACGGACACCGAGGAGACGAGATTGTCGAACGAGCGAGAAAGGACCCCGAGAACCCCTCGAAGGTTCTCGAAGAAGACGTCGAACGGGAACGTCTCCGCGGAATCGATGCACAGCCTCCCGGACGTACCCCTGGATCAGCTCCATCAGAGCGAGGCGCCGGAAATGCACACGCTGCCGGACGTCCCCGAGAACGAGATTACCCAGTTCGAAGAGGAGGCGGCGACGAAGAACAAAATGACGTCGACGAGTTCGACGAGCTTCTCCGGCTGGTCCGGCATCTCCGAGATCACGAGCTCGACGTCGTCGGACCTCAGGACTTTCTTCGCCTCGTCTCCCGATTTAGAAAAGCTAGTAGAGTACATCGGTTCTTGGGCACAGATTACCTTGCAGAAGACCCGGGAGGCGTACGCCCTGAGCTCTTCGTCGAACTCGGACGCGACGCCGGTGAACAAGAGGTCAATAGTTCTGAAACGCGGGGTGCAGGAGAACCGGCTACCGAACATCAGCGACGTCTCGTCGATATCCAACAGAGACGGCACCCACATGAGCACCGAGAGGTCACTCCTGGTGCGCGGTCGAACCTCGACACCGATACGTCGACGACCGAACGACACCAACACCGATCGCTCTCCTTCCTTGAGCTCGTTGAACTTTAGCGCGCAGCACAGCGACAAGAATTCAAAACACAAAGACGACTCCTGAATCAACGGATACTTTTATGTACGTGTAAAGAAATCATTAATTATTAAGTGCCAATCGAAATATGGTACATTATACAATAAAATTTGTCGCAAGTAATAATCGTGTCGATAAATCAAGACTGTCCGGAATGAGTCGTTCACTTTATCAAGAATACTCAGCCTCGTCGGAGGGTTATTGCACATTAGGAGGTTAGAAAAGACGAAGCACGAATTAAGGTTAAAAAAAAAACTCTTGCGCCTATTTACACTTATTACAATTCGTCTACAGTTTCTCGCGCATCCTTTATGGTACAGGTACGAATGTGATTGAGCGGCGTTAAACAGTGATCAGCTTCCCCGAACACCACGGACAGTGATGGAAGTTGGGACCGAGGCTATGAAGATTGCTGCAGTCCTTAATGTCGGACAGGAGATCCAGGATCTGCGACGTCGTAGTGTCCTTGGGATCTATGATAACCTCCGTGGCGCAAGGCTGCTCCTCCGTCACCTCGAGTCTCTTGTCGTCAGCATTCTCTCCTATGAAGAGCGACAATTTTTATTATTATACAAGTGACTGTAATAATGTTGCCGATTTTAATAAAATTCTAACCCTCACATTGTAACGGTGTGTTTTGTTATGATGCACCATGCTTTAGAGGTGGAGGTATTATAGAGGAATATAAAGAAAAATAAGAGATAGGGAAGGAATCTTTCAATTGTTTTGTTTATATTTATTATGCTTGTTTACAAACCTGCATGACAATCGTATAAATATCAACTCGGTTGATCAGTATCAGTTAGTTTGTGTCGCGAAGAAGATCACTAAGGATCGGTGGCGGTTCCGGTTTTGCGCGTCGCGGTAGGGATGTGTGTGAGTAGTATCCTTTATTTTACTATATATATATATTTACGATTTATGATTAGTTTCGTGTCTTGGACAGGGTCTGCTCACATAGCCCAACTGACGAGTCCGTGAGCAGACCTGGGACAAAACACCGATCCATATAAAATAATAATTATTTACATAAAATTAATTACGCATGCCAAAAAATTATTTTTAATCCCAGAATCATAACAAAATCGTTACAATGGGGCCCGAACAGGGACAATCATAAAAAAATTCGTTACAATGGCGCCCGAACAGGGACAATCATAAAAAAATTCGTTACAACATGTACTCGGATTAGAAATTGTTCTTACCGGCTTCAGCGGTCAATGGAATGTGCTCGTCCGCTACTGTCGCAGGACTGACAGTAGGATACTTTACGTTGAGTAGATCCGTTATCAGCATTTTTAGTTTATGGAGTTGCGCTTGCTGAACGTTTCGCTCTTCCACAAGGTTGCTGAACATCTCCTCTCGTTCAGTCGTCTTCATGAGAAGAATCGCACGCTGCTTTTGATACAACGTTACGTATTCACCTGCGCATTCAATAATTTATATTAAGGAATGAACAATTTTTTTAGGTTAGATTGTAACGATGAATTACTCACCGATAGTTTCGGTCTCGCTTTGTAACTGAAGTACAATATGTTCAAGGCGCTGCTTGTCATCGCTTAATTCTGCAACCTTCTCCATAGCGTCTTTGAATTTTACTTCCAGTTTTTTAAAAGGTTCTAAAAGTTTTAATCGTTCCTCATCGTCAGTTTCTAAAGGTTCTATGATGTTGGAATCCGTTACTTTATCGAGCTCTCCATTCATCGATGTCTCTTCGACATTCTTCCCTTTCAATTCCTCAAGGGTCGCGAGTAATTGCAGTTTCTCTTTTTTCAGGTTTTCGATTGTCATCTTGAATTATATTTATTTTAATTTCAATTATTTCAATAAATATTTTGGTAAACCTTCGGAAAGACTGAAAAAAATTTTATTGACATGTTTTTCGACGTATTTTGGGTCGCTGAACACGAATCTGAAGTCAAAATTTGTCGCTCGGACATATCTTGGCCGCTGTATTGAAAAAACATCGAAAAAAATGTCATTTTTACAAATTATTTGCATTTATCTTGAAAACTCGAAGTTGCGCGAAAAAGAGTTGCAATCAAAAAATGTAGAGCACAAAATTATCTAAAAAAATTCATTATGAATCAAGTATTTCATATCAAAATCGAAGTTGAAAACAATTGAAAGGTACATATCCTATTGTTTTCGAGGTCGCTCTTCAAGATTCCGAGGTCGAAATTGAGTTTCAGCCATCAGGAATTCCAATATGGCGTCGAACTTTTAAAAAAATTCCAAAAAATTGGGAATTATTTATTCCTATCAATTTTTTTCGAGCTATTAGAATATTGGGATTTTATTAAAACCTTGCATAATAGTGCATAAAATAGTTGAATTTTAAGGAAAAATTTTACTTTTATACCCCACATCATTGTAACGACCTCAAAATGGCGTCAACAATGAAAATTTCTTTGAAAAATTTCTGAACGTTCTAATTCTAAAACTACATGCTGTTATAAAAAAATGCTAAGAATGAAAAGTTCTTAGAATTAATCGAGAAATATAGTGGAATTTTTTCAGATTTTTGTGATGACATTTTGAGAAATTTTTTTTCAAAACTTTTTTCAAAATCATAATCTATTTATGAAAAATTCTGAAAAAAATTTGGTGTATTCACTTACGAGTTTTTTGTTCTTTGCAATTTTTTCCAAAAGTTAATAGTTTTTGGGGGGAAAAAATCCTAAACTATAATATTTGAAATTCATTTTCTCGAAAACTATCAACTTTTCGAAAAAATTGCAAAGAACAAATAACTCTTAGAATTCATCAGAGAATACACTAAATTTTTTTCAGAATTTTTTGTAAATAAATTACAATTTTGAAAAAAATGTAATGTCTCAAAATGTCATCAAAAAATTTTGAAAAAATTCCACTATATCGCTTGATGAATTTTAAGAACTTTTCATTCTTAGCATTTTTTTTAAAAAGTTCGTAGTTTTTGAGTTAGAACGTCAAGGAATTTCTCAAAGAAATTTTCATTGTTGACGCCATTTTGAAGTCGTTAGAATGATGTAGGGTATAAAAGTAAAATTTTTCCTTAAAATTCAACTATTTTATGCACCATTATGCAAGGTTTCAATAAAATTCCAATATTCTAATAGCTCGAAAAAAATTGATAAGAATACAAAATTTCCAATTTTTTGGAAATTTTTGTCATATTTGGCGCCATATTTGAATTTCTGATGGCTGAAACTCAATTTTGACCTCGGAATCTTGAAGAGCGACCTCGAAAACAGTAGGATACGCACCTCTCAATTGTTTTCAATTTTGATTTTGATATGAAATACTTGATTGAAAATGAAGTATAAAAATTGTCATTTCAGGCGATAATGGGTTAATTAGTCGGTAACTCGATGGAACTAGCTGACATCATGTTTTTTTGAAATTCGGCGATCACGTCAAAAAACGCAGAGATTCGAATTTTTAACGGGTGTCCTCGTTTGAGCAAATACTCAGCAAGATGTAAAAACTTAAAAAACGAAACATCTGATTGTCATAACTAAGCTGAATTCGTTTATTCGTCAATAAGAAACTGAATACACCATCTTTCATTAGCGCATCCAATAATAAATTGGGTATGCGTAAATTCCGTCTTTGCTGTATATTGCCGTGACTAACAAGCAGCCTAATCAACAAAACAGTAACCCATTATTGAGACGAGAACGCGTATCGACCGCGGAATCGCAATTCGCCATCTAGCGGAGGTTGAATCCGGCTAGTTCCTATTCTTCTGAAATTCCCTGACTACATTCTCATATTCAACCTTCATTTACGGCGTTACTTTTAATTTTAGGAAGAAATTGTATTGAATCTTTTTTGTAGACAAATTCAAGCTCTACATTTTTTGTTTGAAACTTTTTTTCGTGCGAGTTAGAGTTTTCAAGATAAATGGAAAAAACTAAAAAAAGGACGTTTTTTCGATATTTTTTGTCAATAAAATTTTTTCCAGCTGACCCAGCCTTTCCGAAGGTCTAGCAATATTTTTAATGTTTGATAATTACCAATGATTTCTCCAACTCGTGTTCTATCGTATCAGCATTACGAGATTGCGCTTGGAATTGTTGCATTTGATCTGCAACTAATTTTTCTTTCTCCAACTCTTGTAACGAAACTTCTTTCTTCGATAATTCATCCTTCAACTCGTCTACATGTTGCTCGACTGTGTTTAACTGAGCGTTCAGTTTTTTACCGATGGTACGCTCAGCTTGCAGCTGCTCCGTCAAGTCGAGTTTGGTATTGCTCTACAAAGTAAATGAATTAGTTTTCGCAACATAATACAGTCAGAGTTTCACTTACGAGCAGGACAAAGGCATCGTGCATTTCATTTAGTTGCTGTTTCAATTGTTGATTCTGAGCAACAGCTCGAGAAGCTCCAAGCTGTTCGCCTTGCAGTGCCGTAGCTAATTTGGAAGCTTGCATGGTACCTTCGCGCATGTCTTCCAATCCTTGCAAGTCCCTTTTCAGCGATTCTATTTCCGAGTCCTAAAGAGAAAAGTTTTTAGGAAATTTGTAAATTTTAATCGGTAGTTTTTACCTTTGTTTGAATTGTCTTCTGGAAATTTTCTTGCTCGACGATAAGATTCTCTATATTCTTCGTTAGCAATTCGATTTGTTCTTTTTGATCTTCGACGGGTTGGACGACTCTTTCCCTCTCGCGCTGCAACAATTGCTCCATATCGGAGAGACGTTGGATGTAACTTTGCTCCCTGTCTTGAGATTCCGCATATAACTTCCTTGTCATTTCGAGCTTCAAAATAAAAGTAGACATTACGATACGGATTAAATTATTTTATCGATTCGAACAAACCTCTGCCGATACTTTATTGTATCGTTCATCCATCTGCTGTACGTAACTCTGATATTGTTTTGTCGTTTCGTCTTTTTCAATGGTCAAAGATTTTATCGCTTCCTTCAACTGCGATACGTGTTGTTCCATTACTTGCACAGTTTGATGCTGACTTTCGAGGCTCTGCAAATCTTGAGACGAGTTCGTCAGCTGCTGTACTCTCAATTCACTTAGGGAAAGCAAAGATGTTTTTTCTTGAAGTTCCTGTCGCAAACCTTCGATCTCCTCGTTTCTCTTGTTGAGAACTTGACGAATTTCTGCTACTTCAAACTCAATATCTTCCTTTTCTTTTCTGAAGAACAAACCAAGTTACTGTTTCCGCTATTTTAAAAATTAGAAAATATTCTTACTGAAGATCGGAGAATTTCGCAGCCACTTCTTCGTAAGATTGTTGAACTCGCTGGAAATCCTTTAAAGACTCGTTCGTTCCATTTTTCACCGCAGCAATTTTCTTTTCTAGCTCTGCCACCCGATGTTGACTCGCTTTTAATCTACTAGAAAATTCTGCTACCTCTTCTTTTTTCCAACGAGTCGCAAAACATTAGAATCATACGCTTCAGTCATTCATTCTCCATTTAATTAACCAACAAAGTAAAACGAACTTACCTGCTTTCTGCTGACACATAACTTGAATTTGTGCGAGCTCTGCGGTGAGCTCTGACTTTTCTGCAACGAGAATTCCTGTCGTGTGTATTTGAACTTGCAGTTGTTCTTGTAACGGACTTACTTCGCTGACGAGTCTTGCTTCGAATTGTGCTTCGTGTCCGGCGACTATACCTTCCAATTCCGACACTCGATTGCTCTACAAATTATTGTATTTTAACATTATTGACAGCATGTACTCTTACATACAAAGTTTTAATATACCAAATCATATAATAATTGCCGATTTTAATATAAGGGTCATTCCATGTAAAATTTACAATCCAAATTTTTTTTTCAATGGAATATTTTTTTTCTTGTTTTTTACAACAAAAATAAAATATACGTGTTTTTTTATTTGAATATGATATTCAATATATTCGAGATATGATTTTTCAAAGTTTTTAAGAAAAAAGTACCTTTTTGAAATGCGCATAACTCGAAAAGTATTCATTCTACAAAAAATGTTACAAGGAATTAAAGTTTCCTATTGATTTATAATTTATGTAGAAACCGAAAAAAAAAATTTTAATTGTTTTTTAATCCATAAGTTTGATAATTTTTATAAACAAATTAGATTATATCATATTTGGGTATGTTTTTTTTACTATTTTACACTGAAAGTCCGTAGAAGATACTGTAAAAATTTCAGAATGGACCGTTCATAACTTGTCGAGATATAAATAATTGTTTATAGTTTTGAGTCGACATCACGCAATTTAATTTCAATCACTAATTATATGAACCATCACTATTAACTTATCCACTAAGAAAGGATGCGAAATGTAAGAAAAATCGCTCTCTAAACAATAACAAGCTTTAACAGGTTCAAGGGTGTATGGACAGGGCGCTCGGAGCTAAAAGCGCGCACGGCTTAATATAAACAATTATTTATATCTCGACAAGTTATGAACGGTAAATTCTTAAATTTTTACAGTATCTTCTACGGACTTTAATACGCATTTTCAGTGTAAAATAGTAAAAAAAACATACCCAAATATGATATAATCTAATTTGTTTATAAAAATTGTCAAACTTATGGATTAAAAAACAATTAAAATTTTTTTTTCGGTTTCTACATAAATTATAAATCAATAGGAAACTTTCATTCCTTGTAACATTTTTTGTAGAATGAATACTTTTCGAGTTATGGGCATTTCAAAAAGTTACTTTTTCTTTTCTTAAAAACTTTGAAAAATCATATCTCGAAAATATTGAATATCATATTCAAATAAAAAAACACGTATATTTTATTTTTTTTTCAAAAACAAGAAAAAAAAAATTTGGATTGTAAATTTTACATGGAATGACCCATAAACATTCTTAAAAATGACATTGGTAGCGCAACCTTAGTTAATTTTCTTGAGTGTGGTTACATTCCATATTTTAATTCTACTACAAGAGTTGGTGAAAATGGGGAAGTGTCTTGTATTGACAATGCGTTCGTCAAAACCAAATACACTAATATAAATAAAAATTGTGTTAAAAAACACTGTTCATAAAACTTATTTTTCCAATATATTTTAAACAAATATGTTCAATAAGATATGTATGTGTTTCTTGGTCATCATCACGGAAAATGGAAATAAATAAACAAAAAACTTCAAAAATTACGTTTCGGCTAACTTTTCGTAGCCCTCATCAGAAATTTATTCTGTAAAATAATACAAAAAAAAATTATATACATTAACAAAACATAATATTAACAAAAATTATCATACAAATTTAAAAAAAAATATACATCAAAAAATATGAAAAAAATAAGTAATAATTGTAAAAAAAAAATTTGAAAATATTTTTTATACACTTCTAACAAGAAGACAAACATTGACATAAAATAAAAAGTATGTTTCTTACCTAAAAATTATGTAAAAACTTCTAATTCAGTCCAATAGTGAAAATTTAAAAAACAAACGAAAAAAAGTTAAAAATTGTTTGAAAATTAAAATTTAGAACTAAGTTGCCTGAGTTCTTGTTTGCAACTGAAATATTCAATATATTGTCAATGTACAGATAGGAAAAGAACGCCGATTTCAAAATTTACATGTGTAGTAACGGAAGATACAATTCAGGTAATCGAGAAATTTCAAATCTAATATTCACAGTATTATATTGTTTAATAAAAAAGTTTTCTAAATGTTTTATTTGTGTTCCTTTCAATAGCTAAAATTTGTGTATTGTCAAAGTCAAAATTGTGTCCAGTATTGATTCTATGTAAACTTAACCCTGTTAATTGTGAATCATTTAATGTTATATTATTTTTATGCTCTAAGATCCTATCTTTTAATAATCTTCCCGTTTGTCCAATGTAAACAGAGTTGCAATTAGAGCATTTGATTAAATAAACAACGCAGCTTTGCTTCATATTATCTAGTTTATCCTTATACGGTTTTATTCCTCCAATATTCGTGTTGAAAGGTTTGAAAACAATTCTGATATTTTTGTATTTCATATTATATCTGATTTTTTTCAGAAACACATTTGATGTATGGTATAATGGTTGTTTTGTTGTACGTAGGTTCATTTTTAAAAAAAGATGTAGAGTTATTTGTTTTATGAATCCTCTTCTTAACCCTTTTCGTTCCAAAAGTCCGGAATTTGGACACAACTTTCAACAATGTAACTTTTGTTCCAAACAGCGTTAAAAAAATTGAAATAAGTAAAAATCGATAGATTTGGACCTCCTCTTTCAAATGACGTGATTAGAATCAGCCGGAAAATTCAGAGAAAAAAGTTATGATCATTTTTTCGAAAAAAAATACCGATTTTTTCGACGTTTTTTTCCCAATAATTGCGTTTTAGACATTAAAAAGGGCAGTGCTGATCATTGCAAAACGTACTAATCGCGTCTTTTTGCTCAGACCATTCTTCTCCCGTCGGATTTTTTTCAAAAAACAAAATGGCGGCTTCAAGATGGCGTCTCCAAGTTGTAATTTTACATTTTCTCCCATAAATATTGATTATTTGACCGCGTAACGGTTCCAATCACGGAGAACTGCGATGAAAAAGTAATTATTATCATTTGTGAATACATAGTCCTATCATGATTCATTCATAACCTCAAATTAGTCGTGTACAATGGGTTATTACCGATATTTTGTCTGATTTTCACTCAATTTGCAGGTCGCAGGTCAATTCACATCTTATAGTGCAACATAACTTTCAAACCTGCAATATTGATTTACAAAATACAAAACAAAACACAAAAATAAAAAACAAATATTTCCTCATTGCCTCCACGTGTTTTGAATACAAAAAAAATGAAAGTAATAAAATTAAAATAAAAAAAAAATGAAGAAAAGTATTTTAAAAATAAAAAAAAGTGGAACTGTACTAAATTTTTAGGTTATAACCCGATAATTAATAGGTCATAAGGTTATACGGTCATTTTTAATTTCACACATAAGCAATGTTACGGAAACGTCGAAAATTGTGTGAAAATTAGACAAAGAATCGGTATAAACCCATTGTGTCTAATTAATTTGAGACTAGGTATTCACAAATGATAATAATTACTTTTTCATTGCAATTCTCCATGATTTGAGCCGTTACACGTTCAAATAATCGATATTTGTGCAAGAAAATTCAAACTTACAACTTCCAGACGCCATCTTGAAACCGCCATTTTGTTTTTTGAAAAAAATCCGACGGGAGAAGAATAGTCTGAGCAAAAAAACGCGATTAGTATGTTTTGCAACGATCAGCACTGCCCTTTTCAATGTCAAAAAACGCAATTATTGGGAAAAAATGTCGAAAAAACCAGTATTTTTTTCGAAAAAATGATCATAATTTTTTTCTCTGTAATTTCCGGCTGTTTCTGACCACGGCATTTGAAAGAGGAGGTCCAAATCTATCGATTTTATCTTATTTCAATTTTTGTTACCGCTGTTTGGAACAAAAGTTACATCGTTGAAAGTTGTGTCCAAATTCTGGACTTTTGGGACGAAAAGGGTTAAGACAATCTTTGATGATATCTTCAGGATAATTGTTTTCTCTTAGAATACGTTTAACTATGTTAATATTATTTTCTCGGAATTTGGTATGTGATAACATAATAGCTCTATCAATTAGTCCATATACACTAATATAAAATCTATTACACTTAATTATAAGCTAACTGACCACTATCCCCTTTTTATAGAAATTAATGAGAATAGAAGCATAACATTAACAAAACACGAACATCATTATATTGATAAATGTAGGTTAATGAACTTCTGTCGCCAAACGGACTGGAGTGAAGTATATTTAAAAAGTAATATCAATGATTCAATAAATTTATTAATTCATAAAATACAAAATATAGTGAACAAAGCAACTTGTATTAAAAAAAATAAACATTTTCCAAAAAAATCTTGGATAACTGCTGCATTGGTCAAATCGATTGAAACAAAAGAGGTACTATATAAGAAAAAAACCGAATGATGAAAAACTAAAAACCACTTATAAAAACTATGAAAAGATCTTGCTTAAAATGTTAAAAAATGCAAAACAAAATTTTGAAAAGAGAAAAATTGATGACTTTAAGAATAATCTGATAAAACTGTGGTCTTTTGTAAACGAGAAATTAGGTAGAGGTAAACACTCAAAGTTAACAAAAATTGAGTATTTAAATGATGTAGAAAATCACAATAAGATAGTAGGGGAGAGGAACATTGCGCGCTTTTTTAACCACTATTTTTGTAACATTATTAAAAAAACAGCCTCCCTCAATAATAATAATTATAATAAAACAACGAGGAGATAAAATATCAAGGGAATTCTGGGTAGAGAAGGGGGTAGATTGAAGAGGAGTTGAAGAAAGGAAGGGGAGGAATTAGGGTAGGAAATGATCGGATAAGGTCAATAGAATATGCGGATGATATTGTGTTGCTGGCAGAGGAAGAGGAAGGATTAAGAGATATGATAAGGGGAGTAAAAAGATATATGGAAGGAAAAAAGCTCGAATTGAGTGTGGAGAAATCAAAAGTGATGGTTTTTAAAAATAAGGGAGGGAAGGAGAAGGAAAGATTTTGGTGGTGGGGAAGAGAAAGAATAGAGGAAGTGAAGGAATACAAATATTTAGGGTATGTGGTAACTAGGCCTGGAGGGGAAAAAGAACATGTGAGAGAAAGGGTGAGAAAAGCTAGGATGTCAATGGGATGGGTATGGAGCTACGGAGAGAGGAAATTTAAAGAGGATGTAAGGTGGAGGTTAAAACTCTTTGACAGTATAGTGAAAGGGATTTTATTTTATGGAGTGGAGATATGGGGATACCAAGAATGGAAGGAGGTGGAAGGGCTGCAAGAAAAATACCTCAAGTGGATTTTAGGACTGGAAAGAGTAACACCGGGGTATATAGTGAGAGAAGAGTTGACAAGAAATAAATTGAGGGTGGAAATGGGATGGAGGGCGGGAAGGTTTGAGGAAAAACTGGAGAAAGGAGGAGGAGGGGAGTTGGGTTTGAAATGCATGTTGGAGAAAAGGAATGATGAAAGAGAGAATAATAGGAGTGAATGGACAAGAGAGAGTGTTGAGAGGGGGAATTATTTATGGAGAGGAGGTATGAGTGAGGAAGCTTTGAATGAATGGGGAGAGAATAAATGGGAGGGTTTGAGGGAAAGAGATATAGAAGTGGATGAACAAGAGAGAGGGGAGAAAGTGAGAGCGTCTAGGTCATGTGTGAGTTGGGTACCAGCGTATGTATGAATCTGTAAGAGAAATGAGGGGAAAAGATTGGTGAGAATAGCGAGGTGGAGATGCGGGAACGAGGAGAGGGGAAATAGGTACTGGATGGAGGAGGACGAGAGAAAGTGTAGACTGTGCGAGAGGGAGAGAGAGAATGTCGAACATTTAAGAAACAACTGCGAGTATGTGAGGGAGAAAGGAGAAAGAGGTATGGATGTATTAAATGAGGATGGTAGGGGAATTGGATGGATGGAGATGATAGAACTAGTAAGAAGAGAGAGAGAGAGAGAGGTGTAAATGATTAAGTAATTGATATGTTTGTTTTTATTCATGTGTTGTGTAACCGCGGTAAATGCAATGTGGAATCAAGTTTTGTATAAAGGAAGTCCTATGTAAGCACATTATTGTGGAGGCATAATAAATATCTATCTAATAAAACAACGAGCTCACCCGCTTTTCCAAATGCAAATAATAAAACAATTTATTTATATCCTACAAATGAAGATGAAATACTTAAGATTATTAAGGAATTAAAAAATAAAAAAGGTGGTACCGATAATCTCCATACTTCTACCATTAAAATGATAATGCATTATATTGTTAAATTGTTAGTTTATATATATAACCTGTGTTTTGAAACCGGAAGTTGCCCTGAACATTTTAAAATTGTGGAAATTATACCTATTTTTAAGAATGAAGAAAAACATATTGCAAATAATTATAGACCAATCTCACTTATTTCAAATTTTGCAAAAATTTTCGAAAAACTAATTTACAATAGAATTTATCAATTTCTTATAAAGTTCAAAGTTCTATCGGATAATCAATTTGGGTTTCGAAAAAATCTTGGAACTAAAGATGCGTTTTTTAATAAATAAACTCAGTCAAATAGGTATCAGGGGTTTATTCTTAAAACTAATCAAAAATTATTTGCTAAATAGAAAACAGTTAGTTAAATTTGGAAATACAAAAAGTGAATTATTGACAGTACAATTGGTTAGATGATAATGGGTTAACGTTAAATGTTAAAAAACCGTTTGTTTAACTTTTGGGAATTACCACGATAGTATACCTGAGCATTTTGTTTTAAATATTGGTAATGAAACCATTGAAAGATCAGAGTACACAAAATATCTCGGGGTTATAATAGATTGCCATTTAAGATGGGATCATCATATAATGAGCTTTGTTAAGAAAAGTAAATATTATATATACATTCTAGCAAGGCTAACAAGGGTACCCTCAGTAACATAAGAACTTAAAAACTAAGTCTAAGCCTAAAAAGAAAAACTTAACGAAATTAATTAACAATGCAGCAGGTGTAAAATACATTTGGAAAGAGATATATACCATAAAATACTTTAGTCGCTTAAATTTGTATGTCATAAGTTTCCTAAATTACGTATAATACAACTTAATTTCTTACTATTATTTGAAGCGGATAAAGTTTTAAATTCATGAGGTAATTTGTTAAAATGTAACGTAACTATATATTTGTGATTTCGCCTATTTCTTGTTTCACTTTCGGTAATATCGACTTTTTCAGAGTTATAGAACTGCAATTGACATATATTGATGTTTTAGGTAGTTACAGTGGTACAAAATACACTCTAAAATATACTTGTTCTGCATGTCAAGCGATTTTTTGCAATTCCTATCATTGTGCTCTAAGATTTTAATAATTCTTTTATGAACGTTTTTTAGTGAACACATTATTGACTTATTCGCAGAACCCCATGCTATTATTTCATACGTAACTATACTGTAATATAATCAATACATAACAGATCGTAAATTTTTTGGGGTAAGTATTTTACTTACAAGAGGACCCTCAGACGATGTGTTTTTAAACAAAATTAATACTTTGCTAAAGTGTAGCATATACCCCACCTTGAATTGTGCCAAAGCAGTTCGATGCGCTTCTCAAGCGTTTTCGAGAAAAAAGAATTTGAAATTTTCCGTACGGTGGATGTTCAGCGGTGGTAGCGTGCTGGGTTGCCACTTCAATTTACCCAGATTTAAATCTCGGAACCGGATATATTTGCAGATTTAAACTTTCGATAGTACATTATGTTATAAACAATTTTAAAAATGTATAAGATCATAGATATTAACAATGTTAACAATTTTTTAAATTATAAATTCGAAAAAGAAAGTTAAATAATCTTAACTTTCAATTTATTTTTACTACCATAGAGCAAATGATTGTAAATACTTATAGAATTTCTTAATAACGAAATAGTAATTGTGCAATAATTTACAAATGATTTATAAAAATCCTTGAAATGAAGTGTCAAAATGAAGTACACAAACTTATTAGCAATTGTAGAAACTGTAAATTAATAAAAATTCAGAAAATATAAGGAAAAATTATATATGTTGACTTCAGGTTATGTTGATTAACGAGCAAAAAGCTGTTTATTAGGAACATAAACGTTTAAAATTAATATGGGCAGTCAGCAATTAACAGATCAAAATTCTTTTACGATAATTTTTAATTATAATTTTTACATTTTAATGTGCCACATCTGAAGAGAATAGCTAATATTCTGCATGAATACGGTTCCAAATTGTTTTTTTTTTTTCTGATCGACTCATATGTGTCAACAGATATAATTTGTCCTTATATTTTCGGAATTTTTATTAATTTACTCTTTCCACAATTGCTAATAAGTTTATGTACTTCATTTTGACACTTAATTTCAACGATTTTTATAAATCATTCGTAAATTATTGCACAATTTCTATTCCGTTATTAACCACTTCAGTGGTAGCTGTTTAAAAAAAAAAAGTGCCAGAAGTGGTACAGCCCTGTACTTCAGATATCGAAAAACGGTGAAAAACTGGTTCCATTTTTTCCTAAAATATAGCATTTAACGTTTAATTATTCATTTAAAAATTCAAGTAATATTTCACATTTATGTCGGCCATCTTGAATCCACCATTTTGAATTTACAAAATCTGACTTCAAATTCGTAATCAGCGACCCAAAAAATTCCCGAGTACCAACTTTCATCAAAATCAAGTAAACTTTTTACATTTATGTCGGCCATCTTGGATTCGCCATTTTTAATTTTCAAAATCTAAGTTTCTTTTTCGAATATTTAATTTAAAAAATTGTTAACATTGTTAATATCTATGATCTTATATATTTTTAAAATTGTTTATAACATAATGTACTATCGAAAGTTTAAATCTGCAAACATATCCGGTTCCGAGATTTAAATCTAGATAAATTGAAGTGACAACCCAGCGTGCTACCACCGCTGAACGTCCACCATACAGAAAATTTCCAATTCGTTTTTCTCAAAAATGCTTGAGAAGCGCATCGAACTGCTTTGGCACAATTCAAGGTGGGGTATGTACTACACTTTAGCAAAGTATTAATTTTTTTTAAAAACACATCGTCTGAGGGTCCTCTTGTAAGTAAAATACTTACCCCAAAAAATTTCCGATCTGTTATGTATTGATTATATTACAGTATAGTTACGTATGGAATAATAGCATGGGGTTCTGCGAATAAGTCAATAATGTGTTTACTAAAAAACGTTCATAAAAGAATTATTAAAATCTTAGAGCACAATGATGAGATTTGCAAAAAACTGCTTGATATGCAGAACAAGTATATTTTAGAGTGTATTTTGTACCACTATAACTACCTAAAACATCAATATATGTCAATTGCAGTTCTATAACTCTGAAAAAGTCGATATTACCGAAAGTGAAACAAGAAATAGGCGAAATCACAAATATATAGTTACGTTACATTTTAACAAATTACCTCATGAATTTAAAACTTTATCCACTTCAAATAATAGTAAGAAATTAAGTCATATTATACGTAATTTAGGAAACTTATGACATACAAATTTAAGCGACTAAAGTATTTTATGGTATATATCTCTTTCCAAATGTATTTTGCACCTGCTGCATTGTTAATTAATTTCGTTAAGTTTTTCTTTTTAGGCTTAGACTTAGTTTTTAAGTTCTTATGTTACTGAGGGTACCCTTGTTAGCCTCGCTAGAATGTATATATAATATTTACTTTTCTTAACAAAGCTCATTATATGATGATCCCATCTTAAATGGCAATCTATTATAACCCCGAGATATTTTGTGTACTCTGATCTTTCAATGGTTTCATTACCAATATTTAAAACAAAATGCTCAGGCATACTATCCTCTTGCACAGCATGAAACAGATCATTCGTATATATAATAAATAGTAGTGGCCCAAGGACAGTACCTTGAGGTACACCAGATTGTACTGTCAATAATTCACTTTTTGTATTTCCAAATTTAACTAACTGTTTTCTATTTAGCAAATAACTTTTGATTAGTTTTAAGAATAAACCCCTGATACCTATTTGACTGAGTTTATTTATTTAAAAACGCATCTTTAGTTTCAAGATTTTTTCAAAACCCAAATTGATTATCCGATAGAACTTTGAACTTTATAAGGAATTGATAAATTCTATTGTAAATTAGTTTTTCGAAAATTTTTGCAAAATTTGAAATAAGTGAGATTGGTGTATAATTATTTGCGATATGTTTTTCTCTATTCTTAAAAATAGGTATAATTTCCGCAATTTTAAAATGTTCAGGGCAACTTCCGGTTTCAAAACACAGGTTGTATATATAAACTAACAATTTGAGGTGGGGTATATGCTACACTTTAGCAAAGTATTAATTTTTTTTAAAAACACATCGTCTGAAGGTTCTCTTGTAAGTAAAATACTTACCCCAAAAAATTTACGATCTGTTATGTATTGTTTATAGTTCAGTATAGTTACGTATGGAATAATAGCATGGGGTTCTGCGAATAAGTCAATAATGTGTTTACTAAAAAACGTTCATAAAAGAATTATTAAAATCTTAGAGCACAATGATAAGATTTGCAAAAAACTGCTTGATATGCAGAACAAGTATATTTTAGAGTGTATTTTGTACCACTATAACTACCTAAAACAAGTATTTTAAGTAAATGGTATATGGGTGATTCTCCAAAAACAGGGCATTTTCAAGAATAAAAATTTTTTTTTTTAAGTTACTGTAAATTCGGTTTTTTTTATAATGGATTCTTGCTTATTAGCACCAAGTGAAGTTATTGTTAAAGTAGTCACGTTACAAAATTATTTTAAAGGAAAGGGGAAGACTTTTACTATGACGCATTTTCATACGGCTATATAAACCAACAATTGCTTATTAAAAACTTGAAAAAAATAACTCTAAAGAGTCAAAAACATAATGTACATATCTGATTTAGTGCATTTTTGTGAATAAATGAAAATTATTTATTATGTAATAATTAAAAAATTAAGAAAAACACAAGAATTTTTGAAGAAGTTTTAGAGAAAATAAATTTATTAAAGTTAATGTGTCGTTGGTTAGTAACTACAATGATAATATTATATTCATAATTTTAATAAATAATATTATTTCATAATAAACTTGATTCATAACGTTGTAACAAATATAAAGTTTAATTTTGTGGTTTTTTAAATTATATTTAAATAAATGTCTAAGAGAAATATAAATGTTATTTATGATTTGAAAAATATTTTCTGCTACGGGTTACACTTTGTTCTTGTTTCGTACCTGATACGCCAAATGTTTGGTAACGACAATGAAGGTGACGACAATGAAAATTTGTAAAAAAATCCAATTTTACATATTTTAAACAATAATAAATTAAAAAACAAATTGCCAGTAACGTTTATTCCGTTAATCTTTAACTTTTCACCGTTTTTTAATTGCTGTTTGTATAAAAATACAAAAATTAGGACGGGTGACGACAATTAATTTAATAAAAATACGTGGTATTTTTATACAGTTTTTACTTGTTCATGAGGTAAATATGTTCTCTTTTCAATTTTCTATGGAGGATTAGTAAAGTGTAGTGTTTTTTCTTTGATTTTCTCATAAGTTTTAGTAAAAAAGTTAATTATTTCCAGTTCATTTATACCAGTTTACGCATTGTCGTTACCTCATAGAAATTTCTTAAGACATTAACATTTCACTAATTATAAGTATATATATTGATTTAATTAAATATTATACAGAGAGAGATTGTACAGTTTGAGCTGTACTATAGAAGTATTATTTGAATAAATTAAAATAATTCGGTTTCTTAATAGCGCTAATATTTTAAAGTTTTGAACTTAGAGGTTTGGACATATCAAAAATGCTACTTTTAGTCTTCAAATGTCATTTTACACCAGTTTTTTGTAACAGAAGTATTATTTTTTCAAATTAACATGGGCCAGGGATATTTATTTAACATTTCTATCGAAATTTAATAATTTATTGTCAAAGTTTTTGTCAGATATAACGTAAAGACACGAAAATGCCCTGTTTCCGGAGAATCACCCATATATCTCTTTCCAAATGTATTTTACGCCTGCTGCATTGTTAATTAATTTCGCTAAGTTTTTCTTTTTAGGCTTAGACTTAGTTTTTAAGTTCTTAGGTTAAGCTCTGGGCTGCGTACAGATACTTTTATGTATCTCTGCAGCGTACGATATAAGTATAAGTATATATGGGTTATTCTTCGAAAAAGTGTAAAATCGACGTATTTTTTTTTCCACAAAATAAAAGATTATAAAAATTTAAAGTTTAAATATATTCATTGGCTTGCTAATTACGTAAATACGAAGTAATAATGCAGCAGCCATCGATACGCGTGAAATATGCAAGTAATTTAATTTTTTAATGGAAATTTTATATAAAAATGGCGAAATGTTCTCACTCTTAGCGAATTAGTGACTCATAAAGAGTAAGAATAAAAATAGTAACTTAATAATATTTATTTTATAAAACTGAAAACAGTTAAAATTATTATGGAAAATTATAAATTGATATGTTTAGTTATTTTAGCGATGTAAAAAGAAAGTTTTGATTATCGCATATTACTGATGATTAATACTGAAAGTAGTTAAGAAAATTGATGTTAAGTTCAATAAAAATCCGTTCTATTACTAATACACGTCAACATATTAACCATGTTAACTTAAGAACAAAATAAATTTCGGTCAAATGCACTTAAGAGTTTATCTTTTCTTAATATTTTAAGATATTACTCGCTTTCGTAACATGCTAAATTAGCGTCGCAAATATGACAGGAGGCTTACAAGGAATAAACGTACTTAGTTCTAACATTACTAAATTTGGGTTTAAATTAATTTTGAAAGCAGTAATATTATACACACACATAGTCTAAAAGTAATCGAAATTGTAGAACGATTGTCTGTATCTACTTTTATTTTTTTTTTGTACTGGAAATGTATTCTGTACTTACATTTATTTTTTAAAACATGGGGACACATTTTACAAAGCCATAACAATTTTCAGGAACAGGAAAATTCCGTTATTTGGATAAAATATTAACTGGGGACATAAAATTATACTTTTCTGGAGAATGACCCATATTGTACTACTACTGTACATTACTGTAAATATTTACCTAGTAAATAAATTCAAAGTTTATATAAACTACATTCGTTCACTTACATACTGTCCGATTTGATTCTGTAACTTCGTGATGAGTTTTTTCTGTTCCTCCACGCTCGCAACTGGTAAAGTCTCTACTCGTTTACTGTTTAAAGCATCTGTTATAGCCGTCGCCATCTGTAAATGTTCCTTATTCAACGCCACAGGCGAATGATTCAACAAAGTTTTATCATTTGTCAACGCTGTGCTCTGCTCGTCAGGTTTTACCTCATTTGCAGTTTCCGATACATTCTCATGATTTAATATTTCCGTACCATTATTAAAACAGTCGTGTTGTACATTTTCAAAAGTATTTTCTTTTCTGCCGACCACAGCGAGTTTCGTACTTTCATCCTACAAAGAAATTTAGGTATAAAAATATCCGTATTGAAAATTATCCGAGTAATTTTCAGACCTGCGAAAGTTTTCGTTCCACTTGCGGTTTCTCGATTTGATCTTTTTTGTTACGCTGAAACTCCTTGAGCTAAAATGAAAATTATTAAACTGGGCTCTTAAAGTACTACCAGATTTACAATGTGCAACAATACTGTACTTTCTTTCTGGCTGCTAAAATCCTTTCTTTATCCATTTTTTTTGTTTTATTAACGAGAATTTTTAGCAAAACTTTATTCGACACGCGGTAAACACTTCTTGGACGTTTTACGTCGTTTTACCGTCAAAAACATAATTTTGACAGTAACTTTGAAGGTTATGTCATTTGCCACTTCACCACGTACTGCTGCCAACGTCAGAAAAATTAATAACCCTAGATCTAGTGTTTTATCAAATCCCTAGATTTTTAAAGTTATCTAATTCCCTAGAATTTCCCCCAGAAATATTCGAGGTTATGTTACTAACACAGGAAATAAATGAAAAACGGATAGACGTAGGTTTTATTTTCTTTTTTTATTAAATTAAGGTAAAATACATAAGATATGTAATTACTTTTTGCCAGCAAGAATAATACCGTCGTATTTCTGCTGAAACCATTTCATAGCGTCTTCTTTCGTTAGTCTGTGTTGGAAACCGACTTTGCCCGTTTTCCTTCTCCTGTGGGCTACATTGAATCCTGTAACGAACAATTGTATTAAATATTTGGTAATTTTTTTTAGGTTAATGTAGCTTCCATCGAGTAACGTACCAAGTAAAGCGAGTTGGCACGGGTTGCAAATAAGAAGCATTTATTCTAGCACATGTTCGAAAGAACGATAGACATTTTTTAAAATAAAAAAACATCTATGATACCAGATAATGTGCATATTTAGGCATGAAAATTAAGTTACCTGGACGACCGAGGACAACGTAGAAGTCCAGACCGTAGATACCGATGCTGGGGTCGTACTTGATGCCAAGATCAATGTGTTCCTGGATTCCGAATCCAAAGTTTCCTGTGCACGAGAAGTTTTCTTTGCGCAATTCGTATTCTCGTACTTTCAATCCTCTTTCGAGGATTTCTTCAGCCTTTGCTCCACGAACGGTGCAGTGGACAGCGATCTTTTCATTACGCCGAATACCGAAAGAACGTACGGTATACCTGGCTTTTGAAAACACTGGCTGTTGACCGGTCAGTTGTTCCAATACCTGAAAAACGATAATGTACACATGAAAAATGATCGTTACAATCTTACGATTGTTTTTAAGTACAATTGTAATTAATATAAAAAAGTATATTACCTTAGCTGCTCTGGTAAGTCTGTCTCCAGATTCTCCAACGCAGATGTTGAGGCATAATTTGCGAATTTTGACTTCTCGCATAACATTTTTGGATGCATCCTTCGGCTCCTTCTTTGCCTTCTTTTCGACTTTCTTTCCTGGAACATTCTTCGCGTCCTGTCATGATGAATTCACAAGTTTTTTTTAATTAATAAACATTAATAGAAAAGTTGTTTTTGGAGGTTAGAATGTTGTCGGAGGCAATTATGAAAATTGCGACAAGTTCTTTTCCAAAACGAATATTGCGGAAATTTAAAGGAAATCATTATTTCATTTAGGGTACGCGGAAAAACGATTATTTTCTTAAGATTTTTAAGATATTCACGGATTTTAAAACGATAGAAAATTTTCTGCTAAACTCACCGCCATCGTGAAGAGAAAAGGATCACGCACCTCAGCGTTGCCAACAAAAAAGAATAAACTCGATCGCAGTGCCACCAACTCTTCGAATAAAGGCGGATTTACAACGATGAGATAAGATGGCGTTGGAAACGCGACTCAAATGTCACCTTCAAAACAGCTGATTTAAAAGAGGTTAGGGAAGAAAAAACTTTGACAGTTTGTTTTGTTTTGTCATGTAATAGAAGTTTTTTGAAAAAATTGAAAACACTGATCAAGTAGAAGTTATTTAGTATAGTAGTAATTTTGTAGAAGTTAGTTTACTCTTCTAACTTTTAATTTATTATTGTTTTTAAAAAATATTTCTTTTTTATAGAAATCAGAAACATGCCGACTACAAATGCAAGGTAAGTAAACTATTCGATGCAAAAAATAAAGAAAATTTATTGTTTGTCATCCTTATAGATCTGCGTTGCAACTGCGAAACATTCGTCATGGAAGCGTTATTGATTTGGATATTGATATGTTTTTAAAGATTTCGAACTACGAAGACACCGTCAAGCAACTCGATATATATTATGGCATTGGTAAGAATGTAGATCAAACACTAAAGATTTGAAATAAAACTTATTCTATTTTAGTTAAAAGACAAATTCTGCAACATCAGAATTGTATAACTGGTCTATTTCCGAAAATTTCAACGGATAAAATCGTTGGGAGTGTCAGAGAAAGTATATATTGTGCTGCAGCTGTGTGGAGTTTATATCAGGCATACAGGTAAAATGTGCAATTTATTTTAGAATTTTTTAAAAGAAATTAATTGTGGTAATAGACGCATAGATGACGATCGTGGTAAATCTTACGAGCTTGGCCAGTCAGCTATAAAATGCATGCGAGGCATTTTGGAGTGTTGGATGAAGCAATCGTCTAGAATCGAGTTGTTTTTACGACACCAGTGTAACCGTTTTGCTTTACATTGCAAATTTCATCTGGACACAGGCAGCGAGATATATAAAGATGAAGATTATTATCATCTACAGGTGAGTAGAATTTGTCAATACACAGTTTTGTATGGTTACCTGTTTAATACAAAATTCTGTCAATTGCAATATCAATCGTATGTTGCTTTCCTAATGTCTCCATAACCTGCAAATTTTCGAAGCGTTTAAATATATCGTACGATTCATTAAGAACCTACATGATTGATCCTGTAAATCTAATCACTTTACATCTAATTATTTTTATGCACCTACAGTTTATTTTAAATAAATATATTTATACATTTATAAAACGTTTTGATTCTTTTCTGTTATGATTTCCTAACAAGACGATGGTTAAAGAATGCAAATCTCCTATTTTAATATGAATTCGAACCCATTCAATTTAATTCGTTGGATGTATGTATCATTTGTCGATATTTTTATAGGTTATGTTTTGAATATGTGTTCTGAATTCTTTTTAATTTCTTTATTCATCCACTTTTGTTGGACAATGGAAATAAATACGTGGTGACTTAACTGCATTATAGGAATTTAAATGTATTCCTTTCCTACAAATTGTTCTGTTTCAAATTGTATCCATGTTTGGTTAAGTAAGTATATAGCTAATATATCGAAATAAAATAATATTTTAATACATTAAAAAAATTCCGTCTGGATTTCTCGTAGATTTGAATGGATTTTTGTAAATTTTATACGTGGGTTCCACGAAGATTTATGTGTGATTATAGATGTGGACTGATGTGGGTTGTTGTGTATTTTATACGTGGATTCTACGTTGATTTTCCATGAGTATTTGTTGTGGAAATTTCCGACATTATTACGAGAAAAACCCACGTACACGGAGAGAAAAAATGACTAAATATTAGATTAACGTAAATCTATTAAATGTGTAAGGAGAACAACTAAACATATACTAAGTTCCACGAAGATTCTTATGTGGATTTTATACGTATATTCCACGAAGATTCATATGAGAATTAGTATGAAATTTATAAGTGGATTATATTATATTATATACGTTTTTATGTGCGAATTTTTTACGTGGATTGTGGATTCTATCCGTGGATTTTATGTGGATTTTCCATGAAATTTTGTTGTGGAAATTCCCGACATTTTTACGAGAAAAATCCACGTACACCGAGAGAAAAAATGAATAAAATGACTAAATATTAGATCAACGTAAATCTATTAAATGTGTAGGGAGAACAACTAAATATATACAAGTTCCACGAGGATTCATGTGAGAATGAGTGTGGAATTTATCTGTGGATCATATTATATCCCATCATATTTAATGTGCGAATTTTTTACGAGAATTGCTGCGGATTTTATACGTGGATTTTAAGTGGATTTTCCATGAAATTTTGTTTTGGAAATTCCCGAAATTTTCACGCAAAAAATCTACGTACAATGACAGAAAAAAATGAATAAAAATGCATGAATATTAGGTTAGCACAAATCTATTGAGTGGGTAGGTAGAGCAACTAAATATATATTGAGTTCCACGAGGATTCATGTGTTGACTTTACACTTGGATTTATGTAGATTTCACGAAGATTTGTGGTAATTACGGTGGAATTTATAAGTAGATTCCAACAGATTTTATTTGCGAATTTTGTACGTGGATTATTATGTATTTTATACGTAGATTCTACGTAGATTTTTCATAAGTATTTGTTGTGGAAATTCCCAACATTTTATGCAAAAAATCCACGTACACCAAGAGAAAAAATGAATAAAATGACTAAATATTAGGTTAACGTAAATCTATTAAATGTGTAGGGAGAATAACTAAATATATACTAACTTCCACGAGGATTCTTGTGTGGATTTTATACGTATATTGGTCTGGACATTATACGTGGATTTTCCACGAGTATTTTTTTGAGTGAATTCATAAAGTTTTACGAAATAATCTATGTGTATTTTCTATGTGTATTAGTATAGATTTTATACGTGGAGTATACGTGGATTTTTCATGAGCATTTTCTGTGGAAATTGCATAAATTTTTATAAAAAAAATACACGTAAATGTATAGGGTGAACAACTAAAGATATACTAAGTTCCAGGAGGATTTATGTGTGTATTTTCTACGTGGATTCTACGTGTATTTTTCACGAGCAGTTGTTGTGGAAATTCCTGAAATTTTTACGAAAAAAATGTACGTACACTACGAGAAAAAGTTAATAAATATTACTACATATTAGATTGACAAAAATCTATTAAGCTGACTCGGTAAAAAATTCCTACAATACAGAAAATTTGTAGGGGTTCTTGAAATATATTTGTATCCTAGTGTTAAAATTCAAGTAGGGTTATCGAATATCCCAGAAAGAAAAAAATCGTTTAAAATCAGAGTTTTAACGTGTAGCTTTATGGGTCGGCGGGTTTTGAAATGCATAATACAAGTATAATTTTACGTACAATACAGAATTACATGCAAAAATAATATGACTATTATCCGTAGGTAAATGGAAATAAAATGCATTTTGCATAATCATACATTTCCGGCTATTTCGAATAAGTATTTAATGCTAAAGTCCGCGGAATGTAATATGTTAGGTTAGGAGCATCTGCAATTAATGGATGATCAGAAATTTGGCATTTCGATTTTCACACTAACGCGATAATGCGTAGATTTATGACCTATTTTACATGCTTATATTCTATAGTACACACGAAAAGACGTGCTATTTACAAAAATTATTAAGGCTCCGAGTGGGAACCCACTAAATACGCTACCTCGTGCCGGAGCCACCTTAAACCTCTACGGAGGTCAACTACATGTATACTGGATTCCACGAGGATTTATGTGCAGATTTACTACGTGAATTCGTATAGATTTTATTTGTAGATTCTACGCGGTTTTCCACGAAAATTTTCGAGGACTTCACGCAAAATCCACGTACACAGACAGAAAAAATCAATCAAAATGACTAAATATACATGTGGACTAATGTGGATTTTGTGTATTTTATACGTGGATTCTACGTGGATTTTACATGAGTATTTGTTGTGGAAATTCCCGACATTTTTACAAGAAAAATCCACGCACACCGAGAAAAAAAATGAATAAAATGACTAAATATTATCTTAACCTAAATCTATTAAATGTATAGGGAGAGCAACTAAATATATACTGAGTTCGACGGGGATTAATGTGTGGATTTTACATGTGAATTGATGTGGATTTTGTACGTCGATTCCACGAGGATTTATGTGAGAATTGCTGTGGATTTTATAAGTGGTTTCTACAAAGTTTTATTTCTACCACGAGAGCCGCGAGCGTAAAGCGCAAAACCGAGATGTTTGGCATCTGGTGGCGAAACGCCTAACTATACTGGAAGAAAATCCAAGTACACTTTCCAAATACCGCTTACAAGGTGGAAATCCACGTGAATTTTTATAATATGGAAGTCAAGATAGAAATGATAGTACTTTTAATTTAATTTTAACAATTCACCTCTTTTGCTTTGTATTTAATCGCATCTTTCGTAAATTGTAAGGTTATGTCAACTTATTTGAAATCACACTGACTTTAGATAGCCTTTCAATAATTGTGAAAATTATTTAAAATAGTTTTACAGGATCGTTCATGTAACATAAGTAAGTCATTGTGGAAGTTTAATTTTAAAATGATACCATCAATTAAGTTCTGTTTACCGTCGCCAGATATTACAATACTTTTGCGTCATCACTATAGCAATAAGTAGATAGATACTAAAGTCGCAATCGTCAAAATCTAACGATACATTACAGGTACATTATTTTTTGGTAAAACGCGAGACAGGTCGCGTTATTGGGCGCGTTAGGTCAAAGCACGGCGCCAACTAGAGGATAGATTTGAATTAAACCGCGTAATGCCCTCCTTATTTTCGTTATGAATTATAAAAATTACAGAAATTAATAAGTAATCAGGACATTTCTCTGTCCTGAGATGTAGAAATATTCTCACGACCGAGAGAAATTTATACTTAACAAAAACAACATTATCGAGGACTTTGTAAAAGGATTTAAAATTTGTAATACTACATTATTGGCATTAATAGATTTCCTGTATTGAACTGTGATAAATACAATTAAGAAACTTCCTCAATTATAGTTTCTCTTTTATAGATAGATGTCGTTTCCCTATATTTGATCTTCCTGGTGCAAATGATTTCGTCAGGCTTACAAATTATTTACACCAGAGACGAAGTAGCTTTCGTACAGAATCTGGTCTATTATGTCGAAAGAGCTTACCGAACGCCAGATTACGGAATGTGGGAAAGAGGCAGTCGATATAACGATGGAACGCCTGAAATCCATGCTAGTTCCATCGGCATGGCTAAAAGTGCATTAGAGGCCATCAACGGATGTAATCTTTTTGGCGAGAAGGGTGCATCTTGGTCAGTTATTTACGTTGACATTGATGCACATAATCGCAATCGAAGTATTTTCGAAACTATGCTTCCTCGGGAATCCAGCTCTAAGGTAAATTTCCCCCTACGTTACGTAGTTTTGTTGTCTTATTACAACTCATTTTCTAGAGTGTTGATGCAGCATTACTTCCAACTCTTTCTTTCCCTGCGTTCTCCACACACGAAGAGGTTCTTTACACAGAAACAAAAGCAAATATAATAAGGAGACTCAAGGGTAACTACGGCTTTAAGAGATTTGGAAGGGATGGTTTCAAAACTGTTATAGAAAATCCACAGCGTCGTTATTACGAATCGGGGGACATTAAGGTAACGAAATTATGAACAAGTTGAGCATTCTTCGTAACAAAAAAGAAATTAATAAAAGAAATCTTATAGGAATTCGATCACATCGAGTGCGAATGGCCAATTTTTTACATTTTTATGATCATCGATGGAGTCTTCAAGACTTTACCAGAACAAATCGAAGAATATCAAAATTTGCTGAAAGCTCGATTGTCAAAAGACATGAACGGAGGTATCGCAATTGAAATCTTCACTTATTAGTTACAGTAAAGTACTTCTTTTTAAACGACTTTTTGTTGTTAAAGATCCCGTAGTTCCAATGTATTATTACGTGTCAGAAGATAACATAGAATCAGAAAGATTAGAACCTGGAACCACACCAAGAATTCCTAGCGAAGTCGGCAGGGGATGTATGTATCGAAGAAACAGCGACGACAGCTGTCCAATTTACTTATGGAATCAAGCAATGTTTGTCATCGCACAGTTACTTACCGCTGAACTGCTTCACATCAACGAACTTGATCCTATTCGTCGATATTTGCCTTCGTACAATCGACCGCGTCGAGCTGGACGTTACTCAGCTTTTCAGGTATGTAAAAAATTTCTCATCAATATACTCTTTGACTTCGGTGGTTATTCAAATAAAACCATAAATACAAAATTATACAACTTTATTAAGTATAAATTGGAATTCCAAAAAAAGCAAGAATACAGTTTGCGAAAAATATTAGACATAACGCTAATTAAGAGTGATAGGTGTGAATAGGATACCGTTGGCTTCCCATGAAAAATAGCAAAACAACTACAAAAGTGACACCCACATACCATGGTACATTATTTTAACGTCTTATTTATCGTCACTTTTGAAGTAATGTTTGAATCAAGTACAACAATATAATCTTACATTATTATGTTTACAACATATTTTTAATATTTACCATCAGCCAATATACTACATATTGTTTTTATTTACATTCGGCACAGGCGAAGCCCGTAAGTAGTGTAAGTAGATTTCTCTCTATGCCTGCTATAAATAAGTAGCAGATGTATTCTATAGTTAGTGGTCTATGTAATTGTATGGTGCAGGACCAGATCCATTGTGTACATGTCTGTAACTCATCGATTATTCGAATATAGCCGCTAATACGTGCATGCGAAGGAACGTTACACCTACTATAGTGGCCCTCCCCTTATTTTAACTTTTCAAGTCAAGGAAAATGGTGGCTTCTTCCCTTATGTTACCGTTTCCCCTCATCCCCACCACTCGCAGTATGAGAGAATAAAAACAGAGAGAGGAGATATAGTGGCGTCCTTCTTCACTGTATTCGCAAGCGCAAACAGCAGTCCGCACTCTTTTTAACACTTTCAAATGGCGAATGGTGGGGGAACTCATGAGGGGAAGAAGTTAACATAACGGACGAAAGAAAGTTAAAATAAAGGACGCAGTTAAAATAAGAGGAGGGCCACTGTATTACTGTCTCATTAGCTGTCTGCTTCTTCTGTCTTTTATATATAAGACACGTAGTAATGTATTTTATAGTCGATCAAGATGCGCACTGCAACGTAATTATAGACGTTAGCCAAACTGTGGATAGTATAAGCATGTCATCATTCGAACAAACGTGCAACGATGTAGAGGTTAGAAATTTCGCGTCGTCGAAAAGCTGACACTCTTTTTGCATCTCAGGGAACTCACACGGATCTCGTAGTTCAAATAGTTTTGATTGCCGAGTCGATGAGACTCCAAGCCATGATGGCGACTTATGGAATACAAACTCAAACACCGCACGAGGTCGAACCGGTGCAGATCTTATCCTCTAAGCAATTAGTCAAGGTATATCAAAGTTTAGGAGTGAACGAGAAACTTAATTTACAAGGTCGCCCTTCCAGACCTATCGGCTCTCTAGGTACCAGTAAGGTGAGCTTGCAAACTGTCCGATGTGAATTTACAGTTAATAATTCCTAATGACCACAGATTTACAGAGTGTGCGGTATGACCGTTCTTTGTTATCCACTTATATTCGAAGTTTCGGAGTTTTATTTGTACCGGGACATGGCTCTTCTAATTGACGACATCAAAACTGAATTGCAGTTTGTTGGAAAGTATTGGAGGCTTTCTGGGAGACCTACAGTTTGCCTTTTGATACGAGAAGAGCATATGAGGTATTCGATATCTTTCTGTTATCGTTCTGCCTTTGTTTCTTTGTATTCTTTCTTCATTTTCAATTACCATCGTTTTTTACTTTTGCAATTTGTACATAAAATATGAATGCTATCTGTTCAGGGATCCACAATTTAAAGAAATGCTCGATCTGTTTGCGATGCTGAAGAAGGGGTACTGCGATGGTACAAAAGTACGTATCGGTCGCCTTCAGAATCTCATATCGTCTTCGTGTATCGAACACTTGGACTTTGTTAACACGATGGAAGATGATCTAGAACTCTCGCCTTTCAAACAACTTGAACACGACTACATCGGGTATCAGAGTTTGACGGATGTGCCCAAAGCTTTGTCCTATAAAGAAGATGTGGCGGACTATTCGGTACGTGTCAGTTTAGAATAATAAATGTTTTAAAGCAATTTTGTACGTAGAATCTGAATGTGAGGTCAGAATTCTAAGAATTTGAGGTTATGTACAGTAACTCCCTCACTCGTACAAAGTTTCTTGAATCAACTGCAAATTACGATTACGATTTGTAAAGTTTAAATAACCCCTAATTTATTTTTATTTACGAGTTTAAAACTTTTTAAACAATTTCTTATGTTTAATTTCTTTGTCAACTTTCGTTAGATATTCGACTTCTTTTATTTCACTATTCTACGTAGAAAATAATTGTACATTACGTATCCATTACACATTTATTTCGTTTTGGAACGAGAAATTGTTGTTAAATGTTCAACATTGAGTTGTTAAGAAGTGCACGGTTATTATTTTGTGTTTCCAGAATTTTAATAACGAATCATTACCTAGAATCATAGACGAAATTCGAAACGCACCAGGTTTATATGCAAAGTGCCAACTTTACGGTATTCTTCTTAAACGCGAAGGTATCAATTACGAAATCAACGGAACTACAGGTACACAAATGTATTTCGTTTTTTAGTTTATCATCGAGCTCAGATATTTTAACGAAAATTTCTAAAAATACTTTCAGTTGGAGAGTCGTTAAGAATGCTGTATCAGCAAGCGGGGGGTCTTAGGTACTGGATGGCTGTTCGGTATTGCAGCAGTTTACTGAATCACACTGTGGACAGTATAAGTCCTTTTATAACTGGCGTTCTAGTTAAAGGCAAACAGGTAAGGTGTTAACGATTCGACATTTTCTTACTGGTGTTTAAAAATGAAACACCTTCTAGATCACAGTCGGAGTCATCGGACACGAAGAGACCGTCTTTGACAAACCAATGACACCTTCCGAGATTCAATCTGTCATGTATTCGACGATTCAGCCGCATAATGTCATTCATGCCGTGCTGCAGCAAGAAGTTTTGTTATACTGTGGCAGACTTATTGGGACAAATCCTGAAATGTTCAAGGGTATATTGAAAATTCGAATTGGGTAAGATTGTCACTTTTATATATCAAAACTTGGTGTAGGTTTCTGCAGCCCTACATTTCATACACAAATGTGAAGTATGGCGCCATCTGTCTAAGTCGATCTGCAGCTCTCGCAAAATCATAGTAAAATAATAATAAGCCAACAATTGAGTAAAAAGGGCGATTCCGCCCGTTAATTAATTAATAAAAAAAAAATAAAAAAAAAAAAAATTCTAATTCAATATATATATATTTTTTAAAGAACAATCGTAGTAACCGCTAGGTGCCGCGGTATTCGCAGCACTGCGGCTCTTCGTTTGGTTTTCACATTGCAGAAATTGATTTTTTGACAGTCAAAAATCCTTCACGCATTTTCGTAGAAAAACTTTTACGCACTTGCATGAAAAACTACTATTGTGCAGGTATCTGCACTAGAATTATCCATATGCATATGGGTGATTTTCAAAAAACTGTGGTTACTTGGAATCTTGTATAAAAACAGTACCCGTCATAATTATGAGATTACCCTTGTGGAATTTTGGTTCATTTAAAATGTTAATATCTCATCGCCAAGTTAACGTACGGAAAACAAATAAAAAAAGAGAATTAAAGAGGAGACTTTCAGCTTCTCAGTCGCTGTGGTTTCATTTCCATACGTGCAGTTGCCTTTGAACTATGCTCGATTTACTAAAGTCATTTTTGAGTATTATTATTTTTCTTTAATCGCTCCCATTTTTTAAAAAATTATTGCAAGAGAAAGGTGCAACGTGTGATCGATAGATAATCCCTTCAGTTTCAATTTGCCTCTTCGGGATTTTGTCTGACAATTCTTTACAAATACTTATTTAATTTTTAACAAAATAATGTGGTTATTTTTCAATCTGCTCTTTATCGGAAAATTGACGTGATATAACAAATTTTTAAGGAAGAAAAAGTTTCATTTTTTAATTATCTATTAGTTGAAATTTTTGGAAGTAAATTTTTTGTTGCTACATTTTGTAGACTAATATTTTTGCGTAATAATCATTCTGGAATGTAAAGATGCATTTACAATTTGCTCAGTTTGCGATATAATAATTCACATCCATGCATTTATAAATAAAAAATGAACTTTATTTTAACATACATCGAAAATATGAACAATTTTATTAGTATATGCAAATATAGATGGCGTAGAATAGCATCGTCAAAATTTCTACGACTATATTACCAAAAAATGACCTTAATAGTAAAGACAAACGTAATCTTATACTTGAGCATAGTTTACAACTTTACATCCGAGAAAGATCGTTACGCAAAAATATTACAGTAAAAGTATTACGCAAAAGTATTACGTAACCTCAAACATAGCAAAAAACGCGTTTTTCGAGAACATAACCTCAAATATCTCAACATCCTGACCTGATGGAGCAATTCTGACTTCAGATTCGCGCACAAAATTACGTTAAAAATGACCAACAGCTTCCCAACAACAAGACCCTCTTTTTTTTGTAGACCTGTGTTATTGTTTATTTCCATGGCAACAATAATGGCCGAGTGCTTACTGTTCGTACACAGAAGTTCGGGGTTCGATTCTCGATCGGTCTTTTTTTTATTATTATTTATATTTTTTTTATGAGTTTCTTTTATTTTATGTCAGATTTACTTGGTGTAATAACTAGACAATTTTTAACGTTTCGGTCATTTATTTTGACCCTCTTCCGAAAATTATAATTCTAAAAAATTATAAACAAATACAAAATACAAAATAATAAAAATTACAATATAAAAAATAAATATTTCTGAACAAAAACATTTTTACTACTTTCCAAATAAAATCCGAATAGAAGGTCATGAAAAGTTGTTTAGAAATATTTATTTTTTATATTGTAATTTTTATTATTTTGTATTTTGTATTACTTTATATTTTTTTAGAATTATAATTTTCTGAAGAAGGTCAAAATAAATGACCGAAACGTTAAAAATTGTCTAGTTATTACACCAAGTAAATCTGACATAAAATAAAAGAAACTCATCAAGAAAATTTTTACTTACGAAAGGGTCAGAGAAGAAAAAAGATTTACAGTAGAACCCCTCTGGATTGTCACGGTCGGTTCCGAGTATTCCCCACAAACCCCGCTGGACTGTCGACAATAGGGGAAGCATCGCTTCCACCTCTACGCCATAATCACGTGACGTTCATGACCAATCACAGACAATCTCTCTGCTTCCTATTGTAACTCCAAACCGATGCGTAGGTCTAACTAGACACAGCCCTTAGGCGGCGAGCGGCGTAGTGGGGGTAAAGGGATTCCGAGAAGTGCCAATCCAGCGGGGTTCTACTGTATTTATATTATTGTATTATTAACAATAATAATTGGGATTTTCTACAGATGGGTTCTAGAAGCCATGAAACTTTACCTTCAAATGTTTGGCAAAACATTGAAGCCTATCGAAAATTACAGTCCATATGAGGTTCGACAACTATTAATCAAAGTTTTAACAGTCAAAGATTGGGCCGTTCAAGAAAAGTAAGTTTCAATAAGTGTATCAATATATTTATTAATGAAATATATAATGATATGTTTGTTTTTTCCCTAAAAGCTTATCGCTACTTGGACGCAGAAAAATTGAAGGCAGTTTGTGTCGAGTCCCAGCCCACTTCTACAATCAAGTATGGGAAGTTTTAATGCGTTGCCCTGGAGGTCTATGCGTTAACGGAAGAGAATTACCCCAGCAACCGACTCTCTCCAATATGACACGATCGGAATTGACATTCGCTCTACTAGTCGAATCTATTCTTCACCACATACAATTACCAGAATATCGACAAATAGTCGTAGAGGTAAACATTAATTTCATTTCCCATATTATAAGAGAAATAAATTCGTAATTCTTTTGCAGCTGTTGAATATTGTATCGACCATTCTTCTGCGTAATCCAGAATTAACTTTCCAAAGACAACTAGACCTGAATCGACTCGTAGAAGATGCCTTTATTGTCTTCTGCAAGGTAAGACAATTCCTTAAGTTTTTGCCAGCGTTAAAATTTTTTGTTTCTTGCAGGATCAAAATATAGAAAAGACGGATGATATGTCGAGCTTTTTCTCTGCGCATTATTCAATGACTACGAGTTGTCTGGCTAGAGCGGTTGTCAATAATGTACTCACAGGCGGAGTCGTCACTACTGTTACCGATATCCTTGATCACACGGAAGCGATCGAAATGTGCAAAGTATCGTAAAGATCGTTACAAGATTTAGTCGTATTAGCGTGTTTCTTTTACGTCAGCTCGTAACCAAAAATATTCATGTTCCTCGTTTGTAAATACTTAATAGATTTCATTTAAGAAATGAAATTTATTTGCTGGTCTGAAACTATTTCAGATTTTTGTTATACCTTTACAAAATGAAAATTTGTAGGGGAGAGGCACCAGATACGACCCAACTTTCTGTCTTCGAGCATAATTTTTTATGTGATTCATTTTTTGTATACTATAGGCACCGAAAGTGAGCTAAGGGTAGTATAGCAACTAATTAAGAAGAAACTTAGTCGATCTAAACAACAGACAAAATTTGATGAACCATTTTTCGACCCACTTCGAAAAACCAACAAATAATGCAAAAATACTCAGCTAACACCTGATAATTTCCAAAAATATCAAAATTTGTTCATTCCATGATAATAATACTTTGACAAAAATACAGTACTCCTTCCCTTATTCTAATTTCCCTTACTCTAATGTCTTCCCTTATTCTAATTTTTTCTCTTCTCCTATTCTAATATTTCCCCTCACGCGTTCTCCCCACTTACGTGTGTTGACGTGTGGATTTTCTAAATACAAATAACGGCGCATGCGCAACAAAAGAAAAAGAGGCAAAAGTGAGACTACAAATCTAAGTAGTGGGGGAGAGAGAAAAATTAGAATAAGGGAAGAAGGCCGCCATCTTGTCTGACTGGACAAATTAGAATAAGGGAAGGACTACTGTAAATAGATACACCAAAAAATGTTTTTAACTTTTTTTTTCTAATTTTTTACACTTCCTCTTCGTCGAGATCGGAATCGGAGTACCTGCATATTAAGATTCTTCCAGTAGATCGGTAATGTTTATTTTCAATTAAAATTTGTTTGACAGCATTTAAAAGCGCATCAAAGTTAATTTTCTTCGATTTGGGAGCTTTGTTCGGGACCGACATGGTCTATAAATTAAAAAAAAAAAAATTCAGAACACATTAACATATTAATAACGACGATTTTTCACTATAAAAATCTAAAATATGTACTTGCATGAAAAAAGTTGAGTGGGTCGTACAGTGGCCCTCCCCTTATTTTAACTTTTCGAGTCAAGGAAGATGGCGGCTTCTTCCCTTATTTTACCGTTTCCTCTCATCCTCACCACTGGCAGTATGAGAGAATAAAAACAGAGAGAGGAGATATAATGGCGTCTTCAACTGTATGCGCAAGCGCAAACAGCAATCCCCACTCTTTTTAACACTTTCAAATGGCGAATGGTGGGGGAACTCACGAGGGGAAGAAGTTAACATAATGGACGAAAGAAAGTTAAAATAAAGGACGCAGTTAAAATAAGGGGAGGGCCACTGTTCTAAGCAAAATAGAAGGTGCGGTGGGGAGAACGCGTGAGGGGAAATATTAGAATAGGAGAAGAGAAAGGGCCACTGTATATTGTGCTTGACACTGGGTCGCAAATGGAACTAATGGGATCTTATATGCGCCATAAAAAGATTTTGATTCGTACATATTCCGGTAAAAATTAGTATTGAATATAAAAATATATCGAAAATACTTGACATATACGTACAGCAGTCCTCCTCTTATTCTAATTTGTCCAGTGAGGCAAGATGGTGGCCTTCTTCTCTTATTCTAAGTTGCTCCTCTCGCCCACTACAGTACCCCTTCCCTTATTCTAATTTCCACATTTTCTCTCTTTCCCGTTTGTGGCGCATGTGCAGTTGTGTACAGTAGTCCTTCCCTTATTCTAATTGTTTCTCTTCTCCTATTCTAATATTTCCCCTCACGCGTTCTCCCCACCGCACCTTCTATTTTGCTTAGAACAGTGGCCCTCCCCTTATTTTAACTGCGTCCTTTATTTTAATTTTCTTTCATCCCTTATGTTAACTTCTTCCCCTCGTGAGTTCCCCCACCATTCGCCATTTGAAAGTACAGTAGGACCTCTCTTATTCTAATCGTTCCCCCACAAGTCTTCTCCCACTATCACACGAAAAGTCAACGAAAAATATTGTCCACGAATCACAAGCTAGCAAGCAAAGTAAGTGGGGGTAAGGGGAAAATTAGAATAAGAGAGGTCGGCGCCATCTTGAAAAACTTTACTAATTAGAATAAGAGAGGTCCTACTGTATTAAGAGTGCGGACTGCTATTTGCGCTTGGACATACACGTGAAGAAAGACGCCACTATATCTCCTTTCTCTGTTTTTATTCTCTCATACTGCCAGTGGTGAGGATGAGGGGAAGCGGTAAAATAAGGGAAGAAGCCGACATCTTCCTTGACTCGAAAAAGTTAAAATAAGGGGAGGGCCACTGTATATGTTATATGTGGTGGCAGTATGAGAGAATAAAAACAGAGAGAGGAGATATACAGTAGTCCTCCCCTTAAGTTCTACTTTTCAGCTATTAAGATGGCGGCTTCTTCCCTTGAGGTTAACTTTCCCCTAACCTCCACTACCAGTTTTTTGTACTCCTCTTCCCGTCTCGCGCATGCGCATGTTTTCAGGCGGCATTCAAACGTCAGGTGGTGGGAGAGGCCGTGAGGGGTAAAATAAAACATATGGGATGAAAATCTTAAAACTTAAGGGAAGTAAATTTAAGGGGAGGACTACTGTAGTGGCGTCCTCCTTCATCTGTATGCGCAAGCGCAAATAGCAGTCCGCACTCTTTTCAACACTTTCAAATGGCGAATGGTGGGGGAACTCACGAGGGGATGAAGTTAACATAACGGACGAAAGAAAGTTAAAATAAAGGACGCAGTTAAAATAAGGGGAGGGCCACTGTAACTGCGCATGCTGTGCGAAAGAGAAAGAGACAGGAAAAGCGAGACAGCAAACGTTTAGTGGGAGAGAGGAGAAAATTAGAATAAGAGAAGAAGGTCGCCATCTTGCCTGACTGGACAAATTAGAATAAGAGGAGGACTACTGTACCTTCCTTCGAAGCATATAAGATATGCCTTATTCTAAGATCTTCCCTTATTCTAATTTTCTCCTCTCTCCCACTAAACGTTTGCTGTCTCGTTTTCCCTCTCCCTTTCTCTTTCGCAGAGCATGCACAGTTATATATGTCATATGTGCTTCTAAGGAAAGTAATAAGTGCGGTGGGGAGAGCACGTGAGGGGAAATATTAGAATAGGAGAAGAGAAAAAATTAGAATAAAAGAAGAGGTTAGAATAAGGGAAATTAGAATAAGGGAAGGACTACTGTACTACATTCGCCAAATACTGAAGAAAAGTTTCTCAAATCTCGTTTTGTACACTGTGTTGACAATTTGTACAATAGTATTTCCAATTACTTCGAGTGAAAGTCAATAAAAACAACAACACAATTACATCAGCACTACAGAGAAATAGTGGGGGTGGGTCGTACAGTAGCCCTTCCCTTATTCTAATTTTTGTCTTCTCCTATTCTAATATTTCCCCTCACGCGTTCTCCCCACTGACGGATATTGACGTGTGGATTTTCTAAATGCAAAAAACGGCGCATGCGCAACAAAAGAAAAAGAGACAAAAGTCTAAGTAGTGGGGGCGAGAAGAAAATTAGAATAAGGGAAGAAGGCCGCCATCTTGCCTGACTGGACAAATTAGAATAAGAGAAGGACTACTGTATCTTATATGCTTCGAAGGAAGGTAGTAGGCGTGGTGGGGAGAACGGGTGCGGGGAAATATTAGAATAGTGGAAGGAAACAAATTAGAATAAGGGAAGGACTCCTGTACTACACTCCCTGTTAACACTTGTTTCACTTTAATTTCAAGCACTTTCCAAATACTGAAGAAAAGTTTCTCAAATCTCGTTTTTTACACTGTGTTGACAATTTCTACAATAGTATTTCCAATTACTTCGAGTGAAAGTCAATAAAAACAACACAATTACATCAGAGAAATAGTGGGGGGGTCGTATATGGTGCCTCTACATATATACAAAATCAGGTTAGAAAAATTAAATCTTGTCTCGTCAAGCGAATAATGTAATTTACAAAAAGCTTCCACTGCTTATACATTGTAAAAATATAATTATCGATTATCGATAATAGACAGATTTTTACATAGTTCATGAAATTAACTGTACAAAAGAACTCTTTATCTCTTCGCAAAGTTCGTGTCCATAGCATTCTTCGAGCGTTGAATGAAATTCACGTTGGACTTGATTCTCGATTCGACTGTACACATATCGGCAGCCACCGCCAAATGTTTTCTACGGAATTAAATTTTATTGTAAAAACAAAAATAAGTTTAAAATGTACCAACTTACCTAATAAAATCCTTATCGTAAGTTTTGTCTTTACTCTCTTTCTTCTCTTTTTCTCGTTGATGCTTCAGACTTTCTTCTCGCTCTTTCTCTCGCCATGCCGCATTCGATACCATTTCTTGTCTACGACGTTCCATTTCTTCTTCCGTAAGTTTCTGTTTCTTTGGCGGTACCCAACGAGTTTCTTCTTTCTTCGTCTTTTTCTCTACTTTCTCCTCTTGCTTCTCGGACTTTGATTTTCTTGGCGACGTTATCTTTGTTCCATCTGCTCGCTAAATAAAACATTCGTTACTAAAATATTACACAAAATTATACAAATATATTACCATTAAACCAAAATTCGCTTTAGAATTTCGACTTTCTTCTTTCCGATCACTTTCTCGACTTCTCTCTCGACTTTTATCTCGGTTTTTCTTTTTCTCTTTTACTGTTACTTTATTTCTACTGTCTTTACTTTTGTCTTTGTTTTTGTCCTTCACACTCTCACTGTTACGTCTGGACCTTCGCTTTTCCACTTCTTCTTCGCTGCTGCTATCTTTCTTTTTTTGTTTCTTCTTCCTCTCGTCTTTTTGATTATTCTTATGTTTCTCGCTATTCACTTTTCGTTTTGTTGGTTTCTTCGACTTCTTCTTTCTGTTATCGTCAGAACTGCTCGAACTCTCACTGTCGCTGCTGCTATCGTCACTATATTTCTCAACTTTTCCTTTTCGTTTCGTTGGTTTCTTTGACCTTTTCTTCCTGTTATCGTCCGAACTGCTAGAACTCTCACTGTCGCTACTACTTTTATATTTGTCTGTTTTCGCTCTGCGTTTGATGGGTTTCTTCGATTTCTTCTTTCTCGGCTCGTCAGAGCTGCTAGAACTTTCACTTTCACTTTCGCTGTCGCTACTACTGCTGCTGGAGCTGCTGCTGCTGCTGCTACTGCTGCTGCTGCTACTACTGCTGCTGCTGCTACTACTCGAGCTGCTGCTGCTACTGCTACTGCTGGTACTGCGACTTCGCTTCTTCTTCACATTTTTCTCCTTACGTTTTTTCACCGATTTAATCAAACCTTCCTTACTGATTTTTCCTTTCAACTTCTGAACTTTCGCAGCCAGAAGATCATCAAGATTATCTTCGCTTTTTGTGTTTTTTTTAGGTTTTATCTTTTTTTTACATTTTTTCTTCTCTATTTTATTGTTGTCTTTATGTTTTTTCGATTCTTGTTCTAACTGCAAATTTATTAAACAATTAGAGTTAGTGGAAAATGGAATTATAGACGAATTGACATACCAATTGTTTAATTTGCTTCATTTTTACAGGATTCTTCAAAAGCTGAGATCTGTTATCCATTTCCTTCTTTTTCATTACATATAGTGGATCTTCCTGTTGTTTTCTTATCAAATCTACTTGTTCGCTGCCAGAGAAATACCTTAACGATGGCGGTATACATTCTAAAAAAAGATTAATTTAATAATTTGTTTGATTTTATAAATTCATTAATAAATACCATGTTCGACATGATTTTTGGGTGCTTTCGCATCTCCTTCCTTCTCGGCCTGAACCATTTGTTCGAAAGGTTTATCGATGGAGCGTCCCAACAAATAATCTTCACGATTGACCATTTCGTTAGGTCCTTTGTACATCCAATCAAGTTTTTTGTCTTCTTTCTTCTCAATGACACCTTGCTCCATAGCGTACGACCTCATCTCCTCCCTGTCTCGTTCCATCGCCAATTCTTTTTTCAACTCCGCAATACGCTTCTTCTCCTGGGAATCTTGTTGCTCCGCCTTCCAAACCTTCTCCATGTTCTTCATCGTCGAAGGATGCCATGATTTCTTCAAATTCTACACAAAATTTCCCTTAAGTTACATAAAAAAAAAAAAAATTTATTTTGAGGTTAGGTTTTTACTTACCAGATCTCCTCCTCCCATTTTTTTACCTTATTGCACGTAAACTTTTTGGAATATTTTAACCAAATTTTTGAGAAAATTTAGGGCGAAAATGTTTGAGTACTAACACACATCGTGAAGGTTCTCTCGGAAAATTGGTTTTTCGGTTTTTTTTGACGCACGTTGCGGAATGGTTTTTTGGGGTTTATTTAAACGAACGTTTTTATTATTCCATTACAAAATTGTAATTTCGTGGCATTCGTACACGTGTAATGTTATAATAATGACAGTAAGGGCGGCAACGCGGCATAAACACCCCGACTCCGAACTCCGGAATTCGACAGAAGCGCTAGTAATTTTCTCACACACACATTCACAAACACACACACACACTAGTAATGCGCATGACACAGATTTTCAAATTTAAACAGGAAATAATCGGTAAAAACAGTTTTTAATACCAAAAAACAAACATTTTTTGTCACTTCGATACTCCATCCTACGTAGATGAGTTTCTGGGAATACAGTAGGACCTCTCTTATTCTAATTACGCAGTCCGACCTCCCTAATTGATAAAATGCCGGAACCGGAGGAGAAGTTGAAACTCCATAATTGACAACTTCCCACCTGTCTCCATATTCAATGCACTTCCCCTCACTTTACGAACATATCAAATAATGTATGTAGGTTATGTACACATGATGTACAGTAGGACCTTTCTTATTTGAACCTCTCTTATTCTAATTGCCTTTCTTATTCTAATTTCTCCCACTATCACACGAAAAGTCAACGAAAAATATTGTCCACGAATCACAAGCTCGCAAGCAAAGTAAGTGGGGGTAAGGGGAAAATTAGAATAAGAGAGGTCGGCGCCATCTTGAAAAACTTTACTAATTAGAATAAGAGAGGTCCTACTGTATACATGTGTGGGTGAACCAATCAACGCCATCAGCCAATAAGGTTTTTCTTTCCTGAAAAGGTTAGAAGGTCAGGTGGGGGAACCAGAGTTGCAATTACGGAGTTTTTGACGTTAACAATTATGGAGGTTTTTTCGTTTTGATCAGTTACGGAGGTTGTCAATTAGAGAGGTCGGACTGTAGTAAAGTTTTTCAACATGGCGCCGACCTCTCTTATTCTAATTTTCCCCTTACTCCCACTTACTTTGCTTGCGAGCTTGTGATTCGTGATATTTTTTGTTAACTTTTCGTGTGATAGTGGGAGAAGACTTGTGGGGGGACGATTAGAATAAGAGAGGCTGGACAATTAGAATAAAAAAGGCAATTAGAATAAGAGAGGTCCTACTGTAATTTGTCCAGACAGGTAAGATGGCGTCTCCTTCTCGTATTCTAATTTGCTGCCAAAAACGTTTGCACTTTTCTAGGATCTTGCGAGGGGTTTTTACATCAATGTTAATTTACACAATATTTATTAGACAGATAACCAAACTGACTTATTGTTAAATGTTTTTGTTTTTAAAAAGAGTTTTTTTAGGTTATGTTGTATGCATGAAATTAGATTAGAAGTGAAAAAATTAAAATAAGAGGAATTAGAATAAGAGAAGGACTACTGTACAGTAGGACCTCTCTTATTCTAATTAGTAAAGTTTTTCACGATGGCGCCGACCTCTCTTATTCTGATTTTCCCCTTACCCCCACTTACTTTGCTTGCGAGCTTGTGATTCGTGGACAATATTTTTCGTTGACTTTTCGTGTGATAGTGGGAGAAGACTTGTGAGGGAACGATTAGAATAAGAGAGGCTGGACAATTAGAATAAGAAAGGCAATTAGAATAAAAGAGGTTCGAATAAGAGAGGTCCTACTGTACTTTCAAATGGCGAATGGTGGGGGAACTCACGAGGGGAAGAAGTTAACATAAGGGACGAAACAAAATTAAAATAAAAGACGCAGTTAAAATAATAGGAGTTAAAATAACGGGAGGGCCACTGTACTAAGCAAAATAGAAGGTGGGGTGGGGAGAACGCGTGAGAAGAAATATTAGAATAGGAGAAGAAAAAAAATTAGAATAAGGGAAATTAGAATAAGGGAAGGACCACTGTAATTGAATACTAACGAGGCATTGCTCAGAATGTAAAATGATATGTTCAATATTAAATATATTTTCAATAAACTATTTCTAATTTACAATATCTGTTCTTAATACCTCCAAAGTAATGTACGCGAGAATTTAAATATTCTTTACAATAATATTTTTTACAATAATATTATTCACAATAATATTTTTTGCCATAATATTACAGTAGGACCTCTCTTATTCTAATTAGTAAAGTTTTTCAAGATGGCGCCGTCCTCTCTTATTCTAATTTCCCCTTACCCCCACTTACTTTGCTTGCGAGCTTGTGATTCGTGGACAGTATTTTTCGTTGACTTTTCGTGTTATAGTGGGAGAAGACTTGTGGGGGAACGATTAGAATAAGAGAGGCTGGATAATTAGAATAAGAGAGGTCCTACTGTACAATCAACAAAGCGTACATCGTAAAGAACTAGTGGAAAAATATTGCTGAAAAAATAATGAAATTTGTTTTTATTATTAAATTAAATTTTGCTGAAATTCAATCTGAATTAATATCGAAATTGGGAATCCATTTCAGCATGTTAGTTTAGATATTTTTAGACAAATTCAGAATAAGTTTCAGTAAAATGTTATTGAAAATTACTAAAATTACATTGACATGTTAAAAACATACTCAAAAGTTAATGAAAGAACCTACATTTTACTGAAATAGAAGCCACAAATTTAGAGCCAATTTTTTGGTAACTTTCAGGTATTTTCAGAAAATTTTAACAAATCGTTTTTCGCACAAATACTAAAAGTTCAGTAGGACCTCTCTTATTCTATTAGTAAAGTTTTTCAAGATGGCGCCGACCTCTTTTATTCTAATCTAACGATTAGAATAAGAGAGGCTGCACAATTAGAATAAGAGAGGTTGGAATAAGAGAGGTCCTACTGTTACTGAATTTTTCTAAATTTCTCTAAAAATATTCTATAACAATTAGTAATTTGTCATTACATTTTTTCAGATAATTTCATGTATTTTTAGCATTATTCAGAAACTTTGTATAATGTTCTTAGGAAATGATTAATAATTACAAATTTATCCCTCATATGTTTCCAAAAAACTGTAAATAATACAGATTTCATATTCGAAATTGGAACTTGTATAAAATAATACTTGGGTATTTATACAGAGTAAAATAATACAGCAATATGTACCTTGCTGAAATGAACTCGAAATTTTACTAAATAACAATGTGAAGTATTTCTCTAGAAAATATTAAGATTGTATTAAATTTCCTGAAAGCTATTAAATTAATATAAAATTGGTGTTATAGAAGGTTTTTAAAGTCTCAGTCAATTTTAACCAAATATATTAACTTTATTGAAAGACATTCATAATTCTTTGTATGAAGAATTCGGATCAATTTCTTAATAATTGTTCGAGATAAAATTTCATTAGAATTTACAGGAATATTAGTCAAATTTAAGAAATGTACTAAATTCTATTAAAATCGACTAAGTTCATGAATGTTTTAAAATATCAATTTCGATATTAATTTAGCGGAATTCAGACAAATTTAGTACAATTTCAGAATTTTTAAATGAAATAGCTCAGAATAATACTTAAAGTAAAATTTAGATAAATATTGAGTTCATTTCAGCAATATCACTACATTTTATCGAATGACATTATCCTGAAAACAATAGTTCCAATGTCGATATTAAATCAGTATTATTAAAAGATTTTCAGTATTTTTCAATAAAACATTAAAATTTTCAGTAGAATTCAGGAAAATATCAACTTATTTCAGAAAAGTACTACATTTTGATAAAATACGCTGAAATTTCCAAACCTTTCTAATGCAGTAATTTTTATAGTAATTGAGTGTAATTCAGGAAAATTCAGAACAATTTTAGTATTTTTCAGAGAAATATTTTAGTAACATTGAGATAAATATTTCAGTAACATTCAGATAAATATTCAGTATATTTCAGCAATATTACTACAATTTCCTGAAAGTCTCTGAAATATTCTGAATGTACTAGTCCCAATTTCGATATTCAATCAGTATTATTAAGACATTTTCAGTATTTTTCAATAAAAGATTAATAAAAGATTATTTTTCATTAAAATTTTTAGTAGAATTCAGGAAAATATCAACTTATTTCAGAAAACTACTACATTTTGATAAAATACGCTGAAATTTCCTAATGTTTCTAGTGCAGTGATTTTTGTAGTAATTGAGTGTAATTCAGGAAAATTCAGAACAATTTTAGTATTTTTCAGAGAAATATTTTAGTAACATTCAGATAAATATTTCAGTAACATTCAGATAAATATTCAGTATATTTCAGCAATATTACTACAATTTCCTGAAAGTCTCTGAAATATTCTGAATGTACTAGTCCCAATTTCGATATTGAATCAGTATTTTTTAGACATTTTCAGGAACACATTTTCAGTACTTTTTAGCAAAATTTTTCCACAAGGGCTACGATAGTTACAAATGATGATTCCATGTTGTTGGTACTTTACACAAATGTACGAATACTAAAGATTGTATTCGTCAGCCGTTACTTTATTGTCCTCTGCGACATACATTTTAATGTAAATATTATATATTCATGTATTCGTTTTACTGTTAACGATAGATTGATGAAAGAAACGTCAAAATATTAGTAAATATAAACACAACAGCGAGTACACTTACTTAGAATAAAGGATATATATAATACAAAGGTTTTAGTATAAAAATGGAAAATTGTTTATTCTACACTTAAGTAACAGTACAATTACGAATTTCATACATTACAAGGAACATTTTCATCATTCGAAATAATTTCATCTTTATTTATTGAACTCCTCGCACATTTTTCTACTTTGTCCCATAAACTATCAGCTACAGTTTTCCAGTCGGTATCGATCCCAAAGCTGAATGCTGAAATGTAGTCTTTTTTATCGGTTATAACTAATACATAATATTAAGGAAGATACGTTTATTAGAAAGATATACATAAAACATTTTTAAAAGGATACATCCTTTAATTGTCTCGTTTAACTCGGGATAGTTCCAACGAATGCCGGTAAAACTTTTGTATAAACTCAGCTTTTCCCTAAAATACCAATGTATATTTAAGTGGATCAACATTTAAAAGACGCTCAATTATAAAATGTATATATATCTACAGTATCTAATTTATTATCGTTCACATCGTTAATGATGTGCTGGAGTCTGGTCATCAACTAAATTCTGTGTACTTTGATTTTTCGAAAGCCTTTGACACAATTAACCGCAAACTACTAATTAATAAATTGTATTCCCTCGGATTATCTGGTAATTTACTGAAGTGGTTAGGATCTTACTTCACTGACCGTTCTCAAATTTCTCTCATTTTTAGTGTCTTTGGGAGTACCTCAAGGATCGCATCTTGATCCTTTATTATTTATTTTGTTCATAAACGATATTGGTGCTATATTTCAGTTTTCGAAATATCTTTTATATCACACTTATCGTATTAACAACACTATTCTTGAATCTGTTACCTCTATTCGGGATCTTGATATTATCACCGATAAAACATTATCTTTTAATAAACATATAAATGAAGTTGTTCTTAAGGCTTTTAAATCCTTAGGCTTTGCAATTAGATCAACAAAAGTTTTTAAGGATACGTCCGCCATTATCTACATTTATAAAACTCTCGTATTACCTAATTTGCTGTATGCCTCTCCTGTTTAGAGTCCCTTAATCGGCAAAAAACTTTTAGAGTCCACTCAAAGGAAATTTTTGCGATTTCTCTCTTACAAATCTGATCAACTATTACACTTTTTCTCTCATGATTTTCATAACATATCTAAGAAATTTGATATCCCAACAATAGAATCCATACATAGGCTTAACGTTAGTATTCTGGTTCGTAAGATTTTGTATGACCATATTAAATCCCCTGACCTTAGGGGTCTATTCGTTTGGCGGCCAACACCATATTCTACTCGTAATGTTAGAGTACTGTACGAGAGAAATTGCAAAACAAACTATTGCTTTTATTCGCCAATATTTCGGAACTCTCTTCCTGAAGATATTTGCAACCAAAATTCCCTTTCCTTATACACCGCTAATTGTAAAAGAAAACTATTAATTCATTATGTTTAAGTTTTATATCATTTGTTATAAATAGTATTTAGAAGAGCGACTATATATATTTTTGTTAAAACATTGTATTCTGGGGTGTTTAACGCCCGTTTATTTCCAATAAATATCCATATTATAAATATAATTTATTGGCGAGAGACAAAGCAACCCATCCAAATCCAGTTGCATTTTGCTAGCGTTTTGTGGACTCCGAATAACAGAAAAGATTTTTATATCGTCAGCATACAAGAATATTGCTGTGGGAAACTGATCGGATGATATTATTAATAAACAAAATATTCTGTAATAAGATACCGTCATCAATCGTGTCAACGGCATTGGAGACGTGGAGGCAGATAGAATCTACCAAGAAGAAACCAAACCATGAACGATATGATCACTATATATTAACAAATTTGGTAAAGTTGATCTTCCTTTAACGAACATACAAAATCTTGGGAATACTACTAATTATCAGATCGGTCTATCATTATATAATGTTATTAAAAAGAATTTGAAGGAAACGTACTGTGCATTCTTCAATAAATCCAGATCATGAGGGCTTAATTTCGTTTTCTGTAAATTCGTCTTCTTCGATTCCAAATGACCAACTTCGTCTTCAAGCCGGACTTTATCCTCGGACAGATTCCGCTTAAAATATTACAAACTTTAGATTATCTGTTACTCGTAAATGTTTCGAAGTAGAATACTAACCACCAATTCCTCTTGCTTTTCTAGTTCGTGAATCTTTTTCTCGTAGACTTGTTCATTGTGTTCGAGTTCTTCCTTCAAAACTGAGACTTTTTCAGACAAAATTTGAAGTCTGGCTTCACCTTCCGATGAATCTAAAATTGTAATACAATTAATTTAAAGTACAGGTAAGATTTGATTTTTTATTAACCGAAAATTTGTTCTTGTTGCTTCCCAGTCTCGAACCGAACGTTTTGAAGTTTTTGTAATTGCTCTTCGATGTCGCGAATACCAAGAGTTAATTGTTTTTGAAAAGTTTCTTCCATTTTTGCTAAAATTAACAATATGACAAATGCCCGCGACAGCACAACAAACAGTCAGCTGACAGGTACACTCCTGTCAAAAATTTTTACATCATCATAAAATTTTTTTAATTTCTGCATCATTAATCCAACAAATTTTAAAAATCGTAAGTATATTTAATTCCAAATTTTTTTTTAACAATTCTTTGGTAAAAATATAATAAATTTTGCAATCGTGTGTACATTACACGTTCGGACTTGTCATTCTCCCACCACTTGCCAGTCATTAAAAAACAGTCAGTGTCCCGGCATTTAATTTTCTGGTCAAAATTAAACAGTTTTGAAAAATTAATTTTGAAAATGTCAGACGATCTAAGGCTAGGTTCCTTTGAGTCGGATGAAAATGGAGAATATCTTGATGCTCTTCGAGAAGGCAATTTGTTCCTCATCGATGCTTCGAAACAAATGTTCAACAATACGACATATTCAAAAACATATTTTAGTCAGTGCCTTGAAGTTAGTATTTCTTTTATTTATTATGTATTGTTATAGTGTAACTTTAAAAATATAATTTTATTTTTTTATTTAGGTTAAGATTATATTTTTAAAAAAGGTGTATGACAAATGTTCGAACCAAAAATTGTTCGACTGTATATGTTAAATAGGAAAGCTAAATTATCATTTTTTCGTTCGAACATTTGTCATATACCTTTTAAAAATATTGGTAATGTAAATAATCGTATTTCTGTTCTAACGATATTAACCTTTGATATTTTCTTCATGACACTTCATGACAAGTCGATTACATTATTTTACTGCTGTATTTCTTTTCGGACTTAATAGTATAGGGTAAGAGGTTCAGGTTCGGTTGTGAACACCTGCGTACATTTTGATTGAAAAGAAATGAATCAAATTCGATAAATGTGTGTGTTATCGCTACATGTAGCTTTTGTGCGAATATGAAAGCAAAAAGTCACATCTCTTAGATCCATTAGACGAGTTGATGACCTTATCTTTATCTACAAATTAATTCGGAAGCTAAATGGTGAAACGTTACACGAAATGTTACCATTTGATGAGTGAAACTATCCATTAAGAACCATATATCCTTTTTATTTACCCTTCAGTTACAAAAATTTTGTTAGAAATGCTCCGATACATAGAATGTGTTCGTTAGTAAACTCGCTCTGCGATTATAATGCGGATATAAATTTATTTGATGATAATATAATTCTGTTATTAGAGTAGGACCTCTGTTATTCGAACCTCTCTTATTCGAATTGCCTTTCTTATTCTAATTGTCCAGCCTCTCTTATTCTAATCGTTCCCCCACAAGTCTTCTCCCACTATCACACGAAAAGTCAACGAAAAATATTGTCCACGAATCACAAGCTCGCAAGCAAAGTAAGTGGGGGTAAGGGGAAAATTAGAATAAGAGAGGTCGGCGCCATCTTGAAAAACTTTACTAATTAGAATAAGAGAGGTCCTACTGTTATCTCATTAAGTGTACGTTTTATGAATTTAATTAGTTTTTGAGTTATTTGTTACATTTCTTTATTTTATATATTTTATTACGTATATTTTTATTATATTGTTTATACACTGATATAAAAATTTGTTTGTAAAAAGGGATTTTTCCCGTTTATTCTAAAATAAATAAATAAATATTTAGTGATTTAATAGCGACAGGTACCACAATGTGCAAAAGAAACATTTTTCTCATGAGGTTTTAATGTGGCTACATTATTCCCTATTGAAAAATTCCATGTGGATTCCATATGGATTCCATGAGGATTTTCAATATGGATTTCCATGTGGATTGATGCGGATTCCATGTGGATTCGTATGGATTCCATATGGATTTTTTTATGCGGATTCCATATGGATTTTTTATATACCATGGAAATCCACATGAAACCCACACAAATTGTAGAATGTATGTAGCGAAAATCCATATGGAATCCACATAAAAAATTTACATAGAATCTATACTGAATCCACATGGAAATCCGCATCAAAAATCCACACGGCATCCATGTGGAAAATCCATATGGAAATCCACATGAAATCAATGTGGAAAATTCATATGGAAATCCACATGGAATCCGCACAAATTGCAGAATGTATGTAACGAGAATTCATATAGAATCCACATAAAAATCCATATGGAAATCCACATAAAAAATCCATATAGATTCCACATTCTTCCGCATTCCCGTGAGGGTTCACAAAAGTAAACAAAAAAATAAATGTGAAAAATGAACATAAAAATCAATATTAAAAATCCATATGGAATCCATATAAAAAAATCCATGTGGAATCCAGACGAATCCACATGCAATCCACATCAATCCACATGGAATCCATATGGAAAATCCACATGAAACCCACACAAATTGTAGAATGTATGTAGCGAAAATCCATATGGAATCCACATAAAAAATTTACATAGAATCTATACTGAATCCACATGGAAATCCGCATCAAAAATCCACATGGTATCCATGTAGAAAATCCATATGGAAATCCACATGAAATCAATGTGGAAAATTCATATGGAAATCCACATGAAATTCGCACAAATTGTAGAATGTATGTAACGAAAATTCATATAGAATCCACATAAAAATCCATATGGAAATCCACATAAAAAATCCATATAGATTCCACATTCTTCCGCATTCCCGTGAGGGTTCACAAAAGTCGATGTAAAATAACATTAAACAAAAAAATAAATGTGAAAAATGAACATAAAAATCAATATTAAAAATCCATATGGAATCCATATAAAAAAATCCATGTGGAATCCAGACGAATCCACATGCAATCCACATGGAATCCATATGGAAAATCCATATGGAATCCACATGGATTTTTTCAATAGGGTTCAGTTGTGAACACCCCTTTTTTTGATAAATTATAAAATATTGCTGTATATATTGTATAATTTATAATCAATCCTTCATTTTCCAAGTTTTCGAAGATCGGCTTTCATTAGATTCACTTTTCTCTGTGCGGGTTGAAGTGTGCTCAAATGCGTAAGACTTACTGTCAACGTAAACATTGTAAAGAGGATCAATAGTACCATCTTCTGTTCTTTTTCTTTCGTTAAAGGTTTTTGAAATTAATAAATTATCATTTCGGTATATAACTGGGGCAGTTTTACTTCATTTTTTTCCTATTTTTAGTAAATTTTTCAGTATTGTTCACAACCGAACTACATAATTTTGTTTGTCAAAAATTATGACTCTACTAAATGTTTAACCAAAATTTTCTAGTTGATAAAATCATTAAATAAAGTAAATTCTAAAAAGACACCAGGCTACGATCTCATTAATGGTAAAATACTAAAGGAGCTGCCAAAAATAACAATCCGTCTAATAACTATCATCTGTAACGCAGCACTCAGACTCAATTATTACCCAGTGCAATGGAAAGTCGCACAAATTATTTTGTTGCTAAAACCAGGAAAAAACCCAGATTCAGTTACTTCTTTCAGACCAATCAGTTTGTTACCTATTTTATCCAAAGTTTTTGAAAAATTAATTCTGAAACGAATAATGCCAATACTCCAAAAAAAAGGATGATTCCTGATCACCAATTCGGATTTAGACAGCAACATTCATCAATAGACCAAGTGCACAGGATAACAAAAAGTATCTATACAAATTTTCAAGATAAGAACTACTGTTCTGCAGCCTTCCTCGATATACAACAAGCCTTTAATAAAGTTTGGCACACAGGGCTAATATGCAAACTGAAAAGAATATTACCTGGTGACTTGTTTCTAATCCTACATCAGCAACAGATTTTTCCAAGTTAGAATACAAGATGAATATTCAGATCTGTATCCAATCAATTCTGGCATACCACAAGGAAGTGTATTAGGCCCATTATTATATACTCTCTACACCTCTGACCTACCAACATCTAAAGATACGCTGCTAGCCACTTTTGCTGATGATACAACAATATTATCTTCTCATGCAAATCCAACTACTGCATCAAACCATCTTCAGCATCATCTTAACATGATTGAAAAGTGGCTCACAAAGTGGAGACTTCAAATTAATGTGCTCAAATCTATACACATAACATTTACATTAAGAAGGGAAACATGTCCTTCAGTTACAATGTATAACATTGCACTTCCACAAACAGAACACGTTAAATACCTCGGAATGCATTTGGATCGACGACTAACTTGGAAAACACACATATGGACCAAACGAAAACAGTTAAACTTAAAATTAAACAAACTCTACTGGCTTATGAACCAAAGATCACAATTATCGCTAGAAAACAAATTGTTATTATACAAGACTGTTCTAAAACCAATATGGACCTATGACTTACAACTTTGGAGCTCAGTGTCAAAATAAAACATTGAAATTCTAGAACGATTCCAAAGTAAAGTTCTCAGAGCCATAGTAGATGCTCCTTGGTTTGTACCAAACGAGAGATTTCGGGAAGACCTACAAATACCACTGGTAAGAGATGAAATCACAAACTTCAACAGAAAGCATAAACTCCGCCTAATCTCTCACCCAAATCTGCTGATTCAAGAAATTAGAAGAATACGACCAGTTAAGAGATACTCAAGAAATATGTACTAGCAAGTTAGAACTGCGAGTTGGCTATTCCTCGTCTCAATAATTCCCAAAGACACAAGAAGATAAAGGTGGACAAATTTTCATCTTCAACGACTATTGACGTGCGATCATCAATGGATAATCGCACACACGCTATGTATCGTACATTACAACAAATTTACTTATTGTCGGCAAGACAGCTTGTAAATGATCTGGGAAATTTAAAAAAAAAATTACGACTCTACTAAATGTTTAAACAAAATTTTCTAGTCGATAAAATCAATTTAATTTTTCTTCAATAGCCGTTAACTAAGGTCTCTAGCTTCCCATACATATACATACGTCTACATAATATCTAAAATAACAAAATAAGAATTGCTATAGTTGACCGTTGATAATAATTTCATTAGGAAATAAAACATATTTGTATTGCGGTCTGAGTGAAGTGGTATTTTAATTTATTAATATGATACGTCTCAGTCCTAACGCATCCCGTCCTAACGCATATTTCTTTCCTGTCTAAATGCATAAATTTCCCTTCGTTCTTCTCCCCACAACACGACTCTTAGTTGCTAGCGTTGCTACTGAGACATCTACGTGCATGCTCAGCGTAATAAATGCAAAGAGACTTTTGCCGTAGTGGGGGTTGAGGGAGGATAATGCGTTTGGACGGGGGCAGCCATTTTTAATGGAACGAAACATATGCGTTAGGATCATGAAATAAGAGTATCTCTTACTTCATGGTTAAGACGGGGACCACTGTACTTAATTCTTCGATATCTCGAGAACAATCGATTAATCGAAAAATTGTTATAGAGCATAATAAAGCGAAAAAACCCGTTAAAATGAGCTATTATAAAAGTATTTTGCGTTATTAGAGCCCGAGTTATCGCCAAAAAACGATTTTTAGGTGCTGAAAACTTGGAGTTAAGCTTTTCTTGATGTCCCCCACACTGTAAAAAAAAATTGCGAGTCAGAATTATGTATTTTTCAGGCCTTTTTTTGTACATAGTGACTGGACTAAAGCTTTTCATGTGATGTTGTTCAAGTAGCTGTTGTTCAATACCATTGACATAGTTTATGTAACATTCCTTGCTAAGTTTCCTACAATTGGAACATAGAGTAGAGAACTTTATATAATTTGATTTTCTTAGGTCCGAAAAAACCAACGAGGATAGTGTCACAAAAGTTTTTTACAGCCTCATCTATTGATAGATTCAGAAATTCAGAATCCCAAAATTTAATCCTTAAAATTTTAGAGCGGATGATCCAAGAAGTCCGTTATATGGTTCTGGACTTACATGAAATAAAAAAATGAATATATTAAAAGTAATTTCCAACATTATATTCCAGGTGTATAAAAGAATCGTAACAGAGAAATGTTCCTGGAATCGAAAAGATTCTATAGGTCTTGTTCTATTTGGGACAAACGAATGGGACAAGGATCCTGAAGTACCCCATGTCCTAACATTGCAAAAATTTAATCAAGTTTCAATTGATGTCGCGAAGGATATTCAAGAAATAAGTATGTTTTAAATTTTGGATAGAGTACTCCTTCCCTTATTCTAATTTTTTCTCTTCTCCTATTCTAATATTTCCCCTCAGGCGTTCTCCCCACTGACGTGTGTTGACGTGTGGATTTTCTAAATACAAATAACGGCACATGCGCAACAAAAGAAAAAGAGACAAAAGTGAGACTACAAATCTAAGTAGTGGGGGAGAGGGGAAAATTAGAATAAGGGAAGGACTACTGTATATAGTAGAGTTCCGGTATGTTTGCCCGCTCGGTTCCTCGCCTTCTCCTCCCGTCTCTTTATAATTCCCAAAAGAAGGAAACGCTGCTTCTCCCACTCTCCTGAATCGCGTTATGTACAAGGCAAATATGCTGGGACGTAAATATAGCGAGATGCAATTATATCGGGACTCTACTGTACACGTAAAGAATTTTCAGTTTTTTAAAAACATTTACAATTGATAGTAATAACATTCTTTCAGTGAAAGATGAAGATAGATTTATGGCAATCAGTTCTGATAAATATCCGCTACACGATGCACTCTGGCATGCTGCTCAGATATTTTCTAACGTGAAAACAATAATGCCTCTAAAATCCATCATACTAATAACCTGCAAAGATAATCCGTTTGAATCCGACGTAGACGAGAAACGCAGAGTGGAAAATAGGGTGCAAAGTTTCAAAAATTTGAAAATAAGATTACGCGTTGTAGGACTTGGTGACACATGGAACGAAGACTTATATTATAAATACTTAAGTTCTTTAGCTTCAGATTATGGCGAGAACCTTAAATCATTACGCCTTGGAGACTTAGAGCATGAAATAAAGTTTCCAGCAAGAATTATGGCCAATTTACGTTGGCATTTGAACCCTTCACTTTCCATTACTACAGTAATTTATAACGTGTCGACGTAATTATAATCTCATTACTATCAGCTTCATATTAGTGTTATAAATGAAGTATTCATATAACATTTATTCTGTTTCAAGTAAAATCAAATATCCTGATAAAGTTTACGTCAATAAGGAAAACAATGAACCTTTGCTGTCGATAACGCATTTGGTTAAACAACGAGGATTCGAAGAACTTGATGATTCTGAGGTTGGTCGTAGGAAACGTTAGACCCCAGATAGCAACGTGAGTTCATATAGGATACATAATGACACTCATAAATGAGACTAAAGCGCACGTTTGCGCTCCATGTGAGTGCTATATGTGTCCTCAAATCGCCTGACAATTGTCACTCACGTATGAGTTTTGCTTTATGAAGGAATTCGCGCATGCGCAAACCGTTAACGTTCTGTCGCATAAGCGTTCCATCCGACGGCTATTGGTTACCGACTTATACCGTTAGCCAATCATTACAAGTATCAAAATGTTTTCATTTAAGCGTGAAAGCGGAGACTTCGCACTTGCGCAATACATTAATCTCACACCTGAAGTCTCATGTTAACTCATATACGCCCTCACAAATGAGATCTCAAATGTGAGCACATAGTGAGACTCACGCCTTGCTATCTGGGATTTTTCATTTAAATTTCGCAAAGTTATTAACCTTTTTTTTATACAGGAACGTGAAGAAGATAATGATTCTGAAGATGATATTGTACTGGATCGTGACATTAGATACTTTAAAAAGTATGCGGGTAAAGACATCTGTTTTACAGTAGATGAATTTCGCAGTATTACTCGTCTACATGATCCAGCGCTGCACTTAATAAAATTCCAACCATTTGAATGTGATCCCTTGTACTATACAGAACGCATTAAATTTCTTACAATTCCAAAAAAGAGTTCGCGAGGTTATTTTCTTATTTATTAAAAGTTAACCCAATTTTTTTTCTTTATTAATAGTTCAAATTTTTGTAGATGCGAAAGCCTTGTTTAAGGGGCTTGTTGCAAAATGTGCCGCAAAACGCGTCGCTGCAATTTGTTCAGTCGTTATGAGGAAAAGATCTCCACGGCAGATTCGAGCACTAATTCCAAACGTAGAAGCTGGAGGTTTTTACATGTACAAATTACCCTTTAAAGGTAATTAAAACGGAGTGTCTATATCCACGTGCGGTTTCCTATATCATGCATGAGTGGAAGAGAAACGGATGCAACAAAGGTTTATGTGTTTGGTTAGATTAGAACAGCTTTAGCAGGGGGCCTGGGGGACGGTAGACCCCCAGAAGGCATTTACTCGATTTGTCTGCAAAAACCAAGCTTATATGAAATTGATACGTGGATTTAGACACAGCTTAATTAAAATTAAAACCATAAATACTTACAGAAATTAAGACAAATTGCTCATTAATTTTGTATATTTAGATACTATTCGTGACCTTCGAGAACCGTTGAAAGATTTTATGTTTCACGAAGAATATAAACCATGTCCGATCGATGAAGACGCTTTGTCATTAATGAAAGAGTTAATGGAATTGTACAAAATTGATTTTGATTATATAAACTTTGAGAATCCAAAACTTTATAAAATGCTAGCTCATATCGAAGCTCTGGCCATGGATGATGAACTTAAACTCATAAGACCAGATTCAACACGTAAGTTTGATTAAAATAATTAATTTATTCTTTGTAATCATTTTTCGTTTTTTTTGGTCTTAGAACCTCAATTTATCAAGAAAGAAAATATTGAAGAAATGCAAAGAAGATTAGATGCGATATTGAATTTAAAGGAGATAGCAATTACTTTTGGGAAGCGAAAGAAGCCTCAGGCGGCTGGCCCAAACAAGTCACAAAAAGTAGATACATCAGATTTTCAGCAGCTGGCTGCGCAGAAACAGGTACATTTATGACAATACAACATTAATTTTTTTCTTTAGAAATCTTTTATAAAAAATGTGTTGATGCGATTACTGTTTATTCTAGGTTGAAAAGTGTACAGTTGCACAACTGAGAGATTTTTTAAGATCAAAGGGACAATTGTCAACGGGGGTCAAAGCCGATCTTGTTGCACGAGTGTATGAATATTATGATTCTGTTTAATGGTTTGTGTTTTACACAAGTGTTGATTAATGTTTTCGTTTCTTTTCTACAAGTTATTAATGGTCGTAAAAGTGATAAATACAGTACAAATCGAGTCATTGCAATTAAGCAGTTGACTATTTTTATTTGGGTTTGGTCCACCAGTATTTTATAGTACTGAGCTTTCTGGGTTTACCAAACTAAGGCTATTCGGAATTCTGAGGTTATTAGTGACGAAATTATGTTTTTTGGTGGCGTTGATGCTGTCAAAAAATTTGTTTCGGCTACTAGCGGTATTGTATTTTTGTAAAGTTTGAAAGTGAAAATTTTATTGCCAAGGTAAGTTTTTCATATTTTAAGTTGTTTTCATTTGAGGAATACCATAAATATAGATTTCCTACGTTTCAATTTCTCGCAATCACCCGATGGATAATTTCTAAGCTTAAAGCCATTTCAGAGACAAACTGAAAGAAATTTTTTACTAATAGTTAATGTAAGCTAATTTCAAGGCTCTTACATTAATCTAAATTCTCTTAGCTTAAGGAGGTTCACCAGGTACCTACCGAGTCAAATGTAGAATTATCGCCATTATATGACTTCCGTGGTAGGATAGACAAAAGTGACTTGGCAACGTCGCGTTCATACATTCATACATTCTCGCAATCAACCCCCACACAGCCCAGAAAATGGTGTTATTGGAAAGGAAAGCGGGTAACCGAGAAAGTGCTTTTGAAAAGGAAACAACAGCAAACCATTGGGAAAAATATACGAAATTTATTTTAAAGTCGCAAAAAGTTAGTTTCTAACCTCGAAAAATTGGAAACTGACGAGAAGGAAGCTGAGCTTGAAGGGCGACGAATTGTGCATTTAAAAGCCCTGGCTAATATAAAAAATATAATAATATGATAATATTAAAAATTATGAAAATATGTTACACTTTGTCATCATTTGTCAAAATATACTTATATAGAGTTTGTTATTCATTTCTGTGATAACCTATTGAAATTAAAATTTATGCCACGTAATTACTTTTTACTGCATCTTCTTTCAAAGAATATTAACTGTTTGTTTTTACAACTCAGTACTAACAGCAAGATTCAAAAAATTATTTTAATTTAAGTAAATTTCTCAAAAAACTATTTGATTGACATTTTGAATCTCTAATTTTGAATTTTGCAAATCTGAGGCCCGATTCGTAATCAGCAATCCCAAAAAACCCCGAGAGACAAATTTTGTCTTGATGAAGCAGCAGCAATTGTTTTTCAGCATACATTTTTTCTAACAAAAATATATATTTTGTATACTTCTTTTAATACAATCAACAAATAAACATAATAATAATGAAAACAATTCAATTATTTACATTTCTAAATATTTTGTGAAAATAAAGAAGCAAATTTGGATCAAAAGCAGATTTTGATTACTTGAAAAATAAAAAAAAATGACAAAGGTGTTGATCTGGATCGGCATCGTACAGGTAAGGTTAAAACGACATATGAACATACAATATATGTAAGAAACCATAATTTTGAAACTGTTATTAGTATTTATATACATTTTATTCCGCCCGTGTCACGGTCATGCTATATTTAAGTGAATCTAACGTCTGATTCTTTTCAAATGTCCCGCGCTATTCCACGAAATATTGCGACGTTGCCGCGCCTTTAGCATCGTCCATTCACATAACCGTAAACGACCTTTTTAGCTATTTGTTTATTTTATTTCTCATCCCTAAAGGTAGGAAGAGACTTAATTCTTTCTGCAAATATCATGTCAGACATTTTTTAATCAGCAGTATAAATTTTATGAAAAACTCAATGTTAATTCAATACGAATTTCATGAATATATACATGTTCCCATAAGACCCAATGTTAAAGTATCGTGAACATTTTTATTAATTTCTCTGCTCTGAAGGTACCTAGGGGCTCGAAACTTTGCAGGCATTAATTTCTTTCATTGTTTAATCTGCTGTAATTTTTTCGTTAAATTCTCAATGTTAATTCTTTAACCTGGTGAACCTCCTTAACTGTAAAACTATAAGTGTAACTGTAAAGTTAAGATCGACAGGTGACTTTCAGATGAAAATACCAGCACTTTCCTGCATGTCAGTAATGTTATTGTATATTAACTCATTGTTTGATCTGCCGATCAAGTATCCAAAGAAGGCGCAAATGTGTTCGACCTTTTTCGGAGTAAATCGGCGAAATTCGGCATACCCGTATTTAATTTAATAAGCGTCCTTCAATGTTTCGAATTTGTTGTCAGTCTTGAACCAACCGCGACCGCACCATAATTGTAATACGGAATTCTCTTGCTCCAAAATACAAAATTTATAAAAAACAGTGAAGTTGTTCCTTTCATCCAAGTCACCTTCGCCGCAGCGCTGCTCAGTCGTCTTAATCCTGAGGATTATCGCTGTGAAATCCTTCAATTGATGGTCCTTCGATCCGGATTCAATCGGGCACCAAAGAGAGAACTCTACACATTATTATTTTCGACACGTGGCACGTCATCAAGTGCACTCAAACCAGTGTTGCGAATTTTTTAATTTACTCACTGTAGCGTAATTCGCGGTGTGGTTCAGTGACGATTATAAGTGCATGATCTTTTTTGAAGTTCACGAAGTCAACTTAAAGTGCCATATAGTTCTTTGGTCAATTTCATCTTTTTTTTCAAATGACTTGTGCATTAAAGCAAGAAGTTTATTCACGGCAGTGGAAAATGGAAATTGCACAACGGTGCATACATTAAAACTCAAAACTGTCGAAAAGTGTTTTAATTTAAATTTCTCAACAAACATTTGGTATTTATTCAATATCAATATCTGAGAAATTTCTATGACGTCACGGACAACGGTCCGTTCTGATATTTACTTACAAACAACGCTTTCAAGTTACGATAACATACAACGATTATTAACGACGCCCGATGTGGGAAGAATTCAAAACAAATCATAGTTTCAATTTTGAAAATATGACGGCTAGATAATAGCATCGAGAGCTCTGTTTGTCGTGAAAAGGAATTTTACGTCAATGTTGAGAAGAATCAACATCTTGCAATTTTAATTCAAGAAATTTCAACGTTTAATCAAGAAAATCAACGAGATCTTCTACACCAGGACGAAAACAATCGACATCGGGTAAACAGCAAGCAGATATGTTTTGTTTTTGTAAATCGTATCGATAATTTGTTTGATTTTCATGTCAGTTACTCTGATTTAAATAGTATTATTCGAGTCAAATTTATTACAGTTTCGAATACAATAGACTATTAATAATAATTTAACAAACATTTGAATTTAATTTAATTGAATAATTTATTGCAATTTAGTAAAAATAATTTCTACTTTTTTACAATTAATATTAAATTCAGATTTATTATTTATATAATTTTATTTAAATTAAATTAAAACATGAGTATAGTCGATGATCAGGTTTCTGTAGATCTCGACGCATTAAAAATTCGTCGTCGGTCCATTAAAGCTTCTTGCACGCGTATTAAAAATTGGGTTGAGGCGAATGTCGCGCGAGACCCGGACATGTTAGCCCAATTACTCGAGCGAAAGGAAAAATTAGGAGCGTATTGGGAGGAATATAATTTAATACAATCGCGAATCGAAGCTCTCTTTCCATCCGAAGAGGCCGATAGAGAATCTTTCGAAAATGCTTACTTCGCACTAACAGGAAAAATTCGGAATATCATAGAGCCGCAAAATAATAGAATTTCAAATATGACAGATAGCACAAATTCAGAACGAGCTACCAGTCGGGATTCAGATAGTGGGGAAAATCGCGAACAATCGATTCATATGAGGCTTCCAAAATTAAATCTTCCTACTTTCTCAGGAAAATACGAAGACTGGCTTCCGTTTCACAATATATTCTTATCGGTTATCGACGGGAATAATTCATTAAGTAATATACAGAAATTTCAATACTTACATGCATCATTGAAGGGCGACGCGGCTTCAGTAATCCACTCGCTGGAATTATCGGATGAGAATTACAGCGAGGCATGGTCACTTTTACGAAAACGTTACGACAATAGCCGCATCATAGTCCAAACACACATTCGCGAAATATTGGAATTGCCAAGTATGACTAAAGAAAATTGCATCGATTTAAGAGAAATGGTCGATCAAACGCGCAAACATGTCAGAGCGTTGACTTCGTTAAAACGTCCAGTGGACAAATGGGACGACATATTGGTTTTCATTCTAACCTCGAAATTAGACACAACGACGACGCGTGAATGGCAGTCGTCCCTCAAGAGCAACGACCTTCCGCCATTAACTCAACTTTTAGACTTCATTACTCATAAATACCAAGCTCTTGAAGTTTCAAATAAAGGGACAGCGCTTGCACCACGTTCGAACGCAACTAATCAATCGAATTTTAAACGACACTCAATTACTCATGTGGCGACATATCACATTCGATGCTCTTTCTGTCGGGGAGAACATCCTATTTTTTCATGCAAGGAGTTTTTGAAGCTTCCAATTCCCGTGCGCATAAAAGAAATCAAGACCCGTAAACTGTGCATCAATTGTTTGCGAACAATCGAACATAGTGCAGGTGCTTGTCCTTCAGGCGTTTGTAAGATTTGCAGCAGCAAACACAATTCGCTTTTGCACATATCGTCTTCTCGGGACACGACCTTACCACATAAATCTTCGGCAGGCGAAGCGTCGTCGTCTGACAACACCCATTCTTCAATTATATCGAATCATGCTTCAGTTTGTAAAAGCTATGTCATGCTGTCGACAGCACTTGTTTACGCCTATGATCATCAGGGTAAGAAAAAGGCTTGTCGATTATTACTTGATTGCGGATCTCAGGCCAATTTTGCATCGCGTACCTTTATACGATCACTTGCAGTTCCGACTAAACCTCTAGAAGTTCTGGTATCTGGAATAGGTCAGTTGTCTACGGTGGCGAACGAAGGAGCTCGAATTAAGCTCCAATCTCGTACAAACACATTCACAACAGAAATCGACTGTATTATCACAGATCAAATTTCTGACAGATTGCCATCCATTTCTTTTCGACCAAACGACATTAGAATACCACACAACGTAACCTTGGCTGATCCAAATTATTACAAGTCGTCTGAGGTCGACGTTCTCATCGGAGCCGATTTGTTTTGGCAGCTGATCTGTGTTGGCCAAATCAAGGCTTCGTCATTCCATCCGTCAATTCAAAAAACTAAGTTTGGTTGGGTTCTCGCTGGCCGATTTGCAGCTAATCCCGAACCATCTCGGTCTGTAAAAAACTTCCATTTGTCCATCACTAATCGCGAGCTCAATAATCAATTGAGTCGCTTTTGGGAGCTTGACAATGTATCAACCGATCGTTTGTCGCACTCGTTGGATGAACTGAAATGCGAGAAGCATTTTATTGAAAACACTATACGCAACAAGGACGGTCGCTTTATTGTAAAGCTCCCATTTAGAGAAGATCGATTGAATTCAATAGGCCAGTCGAGGTTAATGGCCGCTCGACGATTTTATAAATTGGAAGGGCGCTTTAAAAGAGACCCAGAATTTAAGCGTCAATACTCGCAATTTATGAATGAGTATTTGTCCTTGAAACATATGCGGCTTGTGGATGGAAATGATTCAGATGATTTACGGCAATTTTACTTACCGCACCACGGAGTAGTTCAGCAGTCAGGGCAAATGACAAAATTGCGTGTTGTGTTTGATGCTTCTGCCAAAAGTGCTACCGGAGTTTCATTGAATGATGCTCTGATTGCAGGCCCCACGGTACAAGATGATTTAATTTCTATTCTCTTGAGATTTCGTACATTTCGTTATGTTTTTACCGCGGACGTGGTAAAAATGTACAGACAAATTTTGATTCATGAATCTCAAACGTCGTTGCAGCGAATCCTTTGGCGCGATGAACCGACCGACGATTTGAGGACATATGAGCTCGTAACATTGACATACGCCACTTCACCAGCTTCATTTTTGGCAACTAGATGTATCCAATATTTAGCTGAAACAGAAGCGCCGAATTTCCCTTTAGGATCGCAGCATCTAATCCGCGACTCATACGTGGATGACATCCTAACGGGTGCTGATTCAACCGATGAGGTCGAAGCGATTCGTGACGAAGTGACGAGGTTATTGTCCAAGGGTTGTTTCAAACTTGATAAGTGGACTTCAAATTATCGCGGTTTCTCAAATGTCACGAATTTTCCAAACACGAATCACATCGTCGAATTTAATAAGGATTATGACTCTCGCATCCTTGGCATTCGATGGAATTCATTTAATGATTCCTTTCATTTTAGTTTCGACGCAGGCAGTACTTGTGAGAAGGTGAATAAGCGAAGCATCCTTTCTTCTGTTGCTAAGATCTTCGACCCGTTGGGACTAATAGACCCAATTATCATATTTCCAAAGTTAATCATTCAGGAATTATGGCAGTTGGGCATAGACTGGGATGCGTCGGTTCCAGTCCACATTCATACATCATGGTTGCGTTTAAGGGATCAATTAACGATTTTAAACAATATTAAAATACCTCAGTGTGTCAAGAACGTGTCTGATTCGTCAAGGTTACAGCTGCATGGGTTCTGCGACGCTAGCGAAAGGGCTTACGGTGCATGTGTCTACTTACATTCTCGGCTTCCGAATGGAGGCTCGAACGTTATGCTGCTTTGCTCCAAATCACGAGTTGCTCCTCTAAAGGCTGTTTCCTTGCCGAGGTTGGAGTTATGCGCGGCCGTTTTGTTGGCGCAGTTGGTCGATAAGGTAGAACGTTCGTTGACATTTCGCTGTGGTCGGAAATTTTTGTGGTCAGATTCGACCATTACACTCAATTGGATTTCATCTCATTCAAGACAGTGGTCGGTGTTTGTTTCAAACCGAGTTGGAGAGATACAAACACTGACAGAGATATCCGATTGGTATCATGTGTCGTCGGCAGACAACCCGGCCGACATTTTATCACGCGGTATGGAACCGTCCGAGTTAATCGATTCAACCCTATGGTGGCATGGACCATCCTGGCTCCAACACGACGAAGGCTTATGGCCCATCGAAAACTTCCACAGATTGGCAAGCATGCCAGAAGAACGCATAACAGTAACATTACTTGCAACTGATTCCAACAGTAGAATAGATGACTTGTTCAAGAACTTCTCAAACTTGGACAAAATCTCTCGCATCATCTCACACGTTCTTCGCTTCATCGCAGCAATTCGGGGCAAGGTCAAATTCAATCATTGCAGCTTATTTAAGAGCAAAAATGCCCTTCTCGTGTTATGTAAATACGTCCAGTTCAGGGAATTTTCTAATGAAATAAAGTTATTATCGGCTGGCAAGGCTGTCGACCTAAACAGCAAGTTAGCAGCATTGTCGCCGTTTGTAGATGACGAAGGGATTTTAAGAGTAGGAGGAAGACTTCGAAATTCAGATCTCTGCAATTCGTCAAAACACCAAATTTTGTTACCAAGGCAACATAGCCTCACTCAACTTATAATAGGATCGGAACACATCAAAAACATGCACGCTGGCATCCAATTGACTATATCAGCAGTTCGTCAGCGATTTTGGCCCATCGCGATAAGGTCAAGTGTTCGTAAAATCGTTCATAATTGTATCGTATGTTTTAAATGTAAGCCAAACATATCAGAAGGAATTATGGGACAACTGCCATCGCCAAGGGTCACGATGTCACGGCCAGTCTCGCACACTGGTGTCGACTACGCAGGGCCGTTTCTTATCAAGGATGGTAAGCGTCGTAATGCCCATAAATCTAAGTCATACTTGGCATTGTTCGTGTGTTTCGCTACCAAGGCCATTCATTTGGAATTGGTGAGCGATCTCACTACCCCTTCCTTTTTAGCCGCGTTTAAGCGATTTATTTCGCGTCGAGGTAAGGTGATCGCAATGTACTCCGATTATGGGACAACGTTTATTGGGGCTCAAGGTGAATTATGTGAATTTTATAATTTTTTAAAAGGTGAACAATGCCAAACTAAGCTGAACGAATTTTTCCTAACGTCAGAAATCTCATGGAATTTTATTCCTCCCAATGCGCCCCATTTTGGAGGATTATGGGAATCGGCGGTAAAGTCAGCTAAGCATCACATGCGTCGAATCGTTGGAAGTCTAGCTCTAACATTTGAAGAATTGTTAACCGTGGTCTGTGAAATCGAGTCTATTTTAAATTCGCGACCGATCATGCCGATCTCAAACGATCCCAATGATATGTCCGCTCTCACACCAGGGCATTTTTTAATCGGAGATGCCATGAATAGTTTCCCGTGTCCAAATTATGAATTCGCGAATGAAAATCTGCTAACTCGATGGGAGAGAGTCGAACAGATTAGGCAGCACTTTTGGCGCCGTTGGAGCACAGAATATTTAAATAATTTGCAGGGAAAATCAAAATGGAGATCAAATAAGGGCATACAACTGAAAATAGGACAGCTTGTATTGATCAAGCAACAGGGTTTGCAACCGTATCAGTGGTTGATGGGCCGCGTACAAGAAGTCCATCCTGGAGCTGACGGCGAAATTCGCTCAGCTACCATCAGGACTAATAAAGGGGTTTTAGTAAGACCTTTGTGTAGGTTGTCCATATTGCCAATACCTGTTGACTCTGCCTCATCGTCATTATCTCGATCTTAGTTTATAATAAGAATTTATGTAACATGTTAGAATCCACTACGTTTAAGAAATTAAGGGTGTGTGATTTCGGACAGTTATTGTCGGTGCGCTACTTGTTACCATTAAAAGCTATACACTTTGTATTTGAGTGATACATTCGTCGTGTAGATAGTGCCTTGTCTCGCATCAGAGATATCAAAATTATTAACATGTACAGCGGATGAAGATAAGAAATCAGCGTTGTAATTTGTTCGCGATTATCATAATATATCAGTGCAGGGTTGAAAGGCGGTCCTTTCAAGGGGGGCGATGTTTGATCTGCCGATCAAGTATCCAAAGAAGGCGCAAATGTGTTCGACCTTTTTCGGAGTAAATCGGCGAAATTCGGCATACCCGTATTTAATTTAATAAGCGTCCTTCAATGTTTCGAATTTGTTGTCAGTCTTGAACCAACCGCGACCGCACCATAATTGTAATACGGAATTCTCTTGCTCCAAAATACAAAATTTATAAAAAACAGTGAAGTTGTTCCTTTCATCCAAGTCACCTTCGCCGCAGCGCTGCTCAGTCGTCTTAATCCTGAGGATTATCGCTGTGAAATCCTTCACTCATATATTTTAACAGTCAAGGAGCGTTCGTTAACTGTTAATAAAGCTTACATTAAATTCTGTCGTTTGAACTGCGCATGTCAACAATGCGTCGAAAAATTCGCAGGGAATCGACTAACTGCGCGTATGTATGTTTGTTTATCTCTGTTTCGGAGAAAATTTACTATGAAGCTATTACATTAACTGTAAACAAACATTTGTCTCAGTGTATACTTCCAAATCTTCTACTTATCGAAGTATACGAACTTTATGCAACAAAGGCAGAAAAGAGTTTCTAACCTATACGAAATGATAACAAATTACATTATACTCTTTGTGTTACATAAAATATTCTAGTATTCGCTGTAATGATGTAATCGTTAATATTTAAATTTCTTATCTTAACTATTAACATAACAAAGTGTAACCGATGCCAGGATTACAGAAACTTTAGGACAAAGTATTTTATCTTAGATTCAGAATCTAAATTCTCATAGCTTAACTGTTAAGCTATTAAGTTAACTGTAATAGTACATTACGATACAAGGGTGGTAAGTGACATATTCTGCCAGATATGTGCCAGATTATGTCACTTTCACCCGTGTATCGTATACTATTTTATAGCACGTGTGACGTAAATTCGCCGAAATTAGTTAAAGTGTGGTGGGAGGTGGGCGGGGCACGGGGGGGTTCCGGGGGGCGGAGCCCCCCCTATATAACAACTGTTATTTTTAATGATTGTTGTTCAAAAGTTTTTTGATGATTGAACCGAGGGAAACAATTCGCCATGTTAAGTTCTGTGGGACGCGACCCCACCGGCGATAAAATTAACTACTGAGATGGGGGTATGTGACACTAATCATATGGGAAAACGGGCTTATTTTGAGAATAGCTTTTCCAAATGCCTTTTTCAGCAATCTGATATTTCCAAATTACTTTTAGTCTTTGAAATGCCGTACGATGATTAACAGTAATATCAACCGAAAAATGTCTTTTTGTAAAGCTATTCGCAAAATAAGCCCGTTTTCCCATATGATTAGTGTCACATACCCCCATCTCAGTAGTTAATTTTGTCGCCGGTGCGGTCGCCACCCACAGAACTTAACATGGCGAATACTGCTATTTAACTGCTACTTTATTTAAAAGCTCTGTATTATTATGTCAAAAAGTGGGGTTTTCATGGTTTCCGTGCGCAATTCGCAATGTATGGTAGACAGACCGTGCTAGAAGCGCCACCGTGTGCCAGAAAACACTACTTACGACACGCAAAATCGCGCGGTATGAGCGAATTTACGTTACGCAGTGCTATAAAGAAACATTTCTCACAGTGATATGATCCAGTATTTTAGAAAATGTTATATAATTAAAAGATATAAAAATATTTGTCACAAACTACTATCAATTTATAAGCTTTAATTGTAAGGCCAACAAATTTTTATTGCACTAAATCCAAATGTTGCCGCTGAATTGTTTTATCACGTCAATATTTTGAGATATCCTGACCTAGACGTGTAAACAAATACGTTTGTTTACCACAGTCAGTAAGTTTTCGTGGGAGAACAAAATTTTTGTTCGCAATTCGACAAAAAACAGATTAAAGTGCTATTCATCAGCTTTAAAATGCTCTTCTAGTCATTCCGATATGATTGTTTTTCATCGAGTTATCGAAGTTTTTTCAAAGCTTTCCCCCTTTTTATTTTCTGGTTTCATCATGATATCATTAATTCCGAACTTTTTCAAATTAATATTGTTGTTTTTTTTTAACGAGATCACGTGAACATCCGAAATATTTTGCAATTTCATGAACTGTCCATGAATGAGGAGCTCATGATACACTGTTAGAAATTTTCAGATATTTCGGATACTTTTATGTTACCGAAGTAACAACATTTTTCTAAATTCTGTAACGGAAAGAACCATTACGTTATATTATCAGAAAATTACGAAACTGTAACAGAAATTCCAAAAGGAATCAGTGAAACAGGGTGACATTACTTTGGTTTATAGTCGCTAGGTGCAGCCGCGCACCCATCGCAGAAGTGGAATTTTCATTCGGTCATAAAGGATTCCTCGGTCAACCATCAGTAAAGATTGTCATCCATATACAACACACCACTTTTAAACATACGACATTTCATCACAGAAATTCAACATACGACAGTTCAATATACGACTTTTCAACGTACAATCATTTGAATACAAACATTTCATCACATGATCATTTCAACACGAACCAAAAACATTTCATTTAAATAAAATAATTGAAAATAACTATTATATATTGTACACGCAAAATAATACAAAAATCTAACCTAACCTAACATAACCTATCTTTTTCAACGTATACAATCATTTCAACACGAGCCAAGGTAATGCATTTAAATAAAATAATGGAAAATAACAATTAAATATTATATACGCAAAATAATACAAAAATCTAACCTAACCTAACATAACCCAACGTTTTCAACGTACAATCATTTCAACACGAGCCAAGGACAATGCATTTAAATAAAATAATGGAAAATAACAATTAAATATTATATACGCAGAATAATACCAAAATATTACCCAACCTAACCTAACTTAATCTATTTTGTTAAAATAATACAAAAATCTAACCTAACCTAACCTGACTTAACCTCACATTCTAACCTACTCTAACCTAACTTAATCTATCTTGTTAATATGTTTAATATGTTATGTTGAAATGGTCATTTGTTGAAAAATGTTATGATGAAATGTTTATGATGAAGTTATCTTGTGTTTAAAACATACTTGCGTTGAAAAGTTATGTGTTGAATAGTCGCGTCACCAAGCTAACCTAACCTATTATTTCATCACATGATCATTTCAATACCAACCAAAAACAATTCATTTAAATAAAATAATTGAAAATAACAATTATATATTGTACACGCAAAATAATAAAAAAATTTAACATAACCTAACTTAACATAACATAAGATAATCTAACCTAACTTAATCTATTTTGTTAAAATGTTTAATATATTACGTTAACCTAACCTAACAATTATATATTATATTAACCTAACCTAACAATTATATATTATACACGCAAAATAATATGTACAAATATCTAACCTAACCAAACATAACATAACCTAACCTAATCTAACCTAACTTATTGTATTTTGTTAAAATGTTTCATATATTATATTAACCTAACCTAACGATTATATATTATATTAACCTAACCTAACAATTATATATTATATTAACCTAACCTAACAATTATATATTATATTAACCTAACCTAACGATTATATATTATATTAATCTAACCTAACAATTATATATTATATTAACCTAACCTAACAATTATATATTATATTAACCTAACCTAACGATTATATATTATATTAATCTAACCTAACAATTATATATTATATTAACCTAACCTAACGATTATATATTATATTAACCTAACCTAACGATTATATATTATATTAATCTAACCTAACAATTATATATTATATTAACCTAACCTAACGATTATATATTATATTAACCTAACCTAACAATTATATATTATATTAACCTAACCTAACGATTATATATTATATTAACCTAACCTAACAATTATATATTATATTAACCTAACCTAACAATTATATATTATATTAACCTAACCTAACGATTATATATTATATTAACCTAACCTAACGATTATATATTATATTAACCTAACCTAACAATTATATATTATACACGCAAAATAATATGTACAAATATCTAACCTAGCCTAACCAAACATAATCTAACGTAACCTAACCTAACATGTTCCATTTTGTTAAAATGTTTAATATATTACGTTGAAAAATGTTATAATTAAATATTTATGCGTTGAAATGTCTACAATGAAGTTATCTTGTGGTAAAAACATACATGTGTGAAAAAGTTATGTATTGAATAATCGCGTCACCAGAATTTTATTTTCATTCAGAGTCAGAAAGATTAAAACGCATTTAATATTTGTGTTAGTTACTATAGACTTTTATTATTCTACTTCATATTTACATTATACTAAGTTTTTCGGCGCCTCTAGCACTTGTTAGCAAAATTCAAATACTTACTTGTCTAAATATAACTGTTTATTGCCATCGATTAGCATTATGATTAAAACTATCGAATCAAACGTATCCTAATCAACGCATAGCTATCATATATGTGCTATTGTGTTAACAAACGAGGAAAATGAAGGTGTACCATTCTTTGAAAACGGAACTATGTCTTTAAACGAATACATAAGGAAACTATCGTTTCAAACGAAGCTCGAGGCGCCTCAAGATCAATATCATTCGTATTCCATTCCACTGTTTCACTTGAATGCGTAGTACAATAACATTTGTACGTCGAAGATTCAATTAATGTAATCAGGAATACTTTATTAATTCTTTATATCAAATGCTAAAACATTCTTTACTAATTTTGAATGTTTAAATAAATAATTTTACCTTTTCATGCCAAAACTCCACGATTATTTTGTGATTTTCAAGTGAATATTTATCTGTGTAATGATAAGCAAACAAATTTCAAAACCATATTTTCTGGCCTACTTTTTTTCGTACTTTTCAAATCTGCTACAGTGGCTCTCCCCTTATTTTAACTGCGTCCTTTATTTAAACTTTTGTTCGTCCCTTATGTTAAATTCTTCCCCTCGTGAGTTCCCCCACCATTCGCCATTTGAAAGTGTTAAAAAGAGTGGGGATTGCTGTTTGCGCTTGCGCATACAGGTGAACAAGGACGCCACTATATTTCCTCTCTCTGTTTTTATTCTCTCATACTGCGAGTGGAGGGGATGAGGGGAAGCGGTAAAATAAGGGAAGAAGCCGCCATTTTCCTTGACTCGAAAAGTTAAAATAAGGGGAGGTCCACTGTATTAGTCTCGTTCTATGACGATTGATTCTTTCAAAATGGCGGCTAATTTACAAAAAAACGTGATTTTTTATATTTTATTATTTGTTTCATCTATTGGCTAATAATGTTCTCGTTGTCAGATCGGTACAAGCGTCTGGATCCTGTGGAATAATAACTACAACTAAAATTTAAGCTACGCAGGATGTTAAAATTCAAAATGGCCGATCCAATATGGCGGCTTTTACAGACATTTTTTATATTTTTCGTTCATTTTATTTTATGTTTTTAGTCCATGACATTTAATTTTTCAATAGATTTCTTATATTTATCTCAGTTTGAGTTCTTGCATAAAAGCCGCCATATTGGATCGGCCATTTTAAATTTTAGTTACGGTGATTATTCCACAGGATCTAGACACTTGTGCCGATCCGACAACTGAAACATTATCCAGTACGTTAAACAAATAAACAAATTTAAAAAATCACGTTTTTTTTTGTAAATTAGCCGCCATTTTGAAGAAATCAAAGAACAAAACTAATAGCAGATTTGAAAAGTACGGACAAAAACAAGTACAGTAGAACCTCCGTTATCGAATACGGTCGGGACAACGCGGGGCATTTAAATTTCCGTTAACGAATATTTGAGGAGGAAAAATCGACACCTATACCTATATCTTTAGGAGTTACGGGGCATTATACATACAGCAGTCCTCCCCTTATTTTAACTATTCGGGACAAGGAAGATGGCTACCCCTTCCCTTATTTTAACATCCCCCCCTCTTTCTTACGACCAGCAGCGAGAGCGAGAGAGCACGATAAAAAGTTAAAATAAGAGACGCGGTTATAATAAGGGGAGTTAAAATAAGGGAAGGACTACTGTACATAGGCGACGTATCGATACTCCATGTCGGCCATCTACAACGTGCTGTCTAGAGTGGGGAGACTAACCGAGGGGAAATTATTCGTTAACGGAGGCGTCTGAATATTCGGTAACCGAAATATTCGATAACGGAGGTTCTACAGAAGAAAATATGGTTTTGAAATTTGTTTGCTCATCATTACACAAATGAATATATCACTAGAAAAACATGACAAAATTATGGTCGTTTGGCATGAAAAGGGTTAAATATTCATAATTCAGACAGCAGAAAATTATAATCTCGCAGATTTGTACAAATTTATCGACTACGCATTTCAATAACTCATTACTTTCGTCGAAGCTTGGTTTCCATTTACGTAGTAATGACACTGCGATACTAATGCTTTCAGCACAACTTTTAAACTACAATAGAGTGTCTAGTAAGTCGGAAAGATTATGCAAAGTAACGACAGGCACAATTTTAGAGACTTTGATCGAAAATACAAAGCTGTAGAATGATTTCTCTACAATTATTTCGAAACCTGGAACTTTGTTCCTTGTTATACATAGTAAGATTTAACATGTATATAATGTATATGTGTGTCGTCTGGGTACCTAGATTAACCTGGGTGCTCGGACTATATATCTGCAATTTATTAACACATTAATAGAGCAAAACGAATCAGTTACCTCTTTTCTATATACATTATATGCAGTTCATTTACACTTTCCCATATAATTCTGGCATCTACTTCGAACTCGTGCAAAAATTCAAATCAGAATCGACGGTGAAGAGAGCTAAGAAAATCCCAGTGCGCAACTAGAATCCGATCGACACGGAGTTACAATTGTTTTAAAGACGTGCACCAAGTATAATTGACGGATTCGTTCGACGATTCCTAAAGTGCACAAACGGATAATTCTACTTTCAATTATCGACGTATACATGGATAGTAAACGCGTGAAATTGTAGCGATACAGCACGGATATATGAAAGAGAATGACATTGATAGCACGAATCTACAATATTCTCGAGTACAATCGCTTCCTTCCCAAACGAAAGAAAATGCCAGAATTTTAATCGTCACAATTTTCAACGATTGATACTCAAGTTTTTTTTTTTCCATCTCAATTGGTAACGTCTGACAAATAAATATATTTTTCAAAAAAGCTTTGATGTTTTTATATACAAATAGTGATGAATTTTAGTGATTTAGCAAAAATTTGTATACTTTGAGACATTATTAGATTATTAATAAACTATTTTACTGACGCAATTAAACAATTTAGTCAGTACTAAAAAAAAAAGTTCCATAAATGTAATTAAAATATCAAAAATATATGCAACAGTAGAACGTAACAATTTTAAAAACAAATTCGTTTCCAATCAAATAATTTCTGTAACAAATGGCAGGTTAGAAATACCGATTCTAAGTTGTGATTATCGAGTCTCGTAATCGAACCTTTGAACGAATTTTAACGGTATTCCTATATTTAATAGATCTCTGCGTGGTCGAAGCCTCAGATGAGGATCGTAGAACTTCAATGCTTCCCAACACATTTCGGACAGTTTCGGTATCGTTAACCACACGGAATGAACTGCGTCTGTTCTGATAACCTGCAAAACAAATTTATTATTTTCTACATAACACAGGTCTGCTAAATTCACTTTTTTTTTTTATATCAGAGTGATTTCCGGCGTATTTTTGTACGCTGAACACGAATATGAAAACGAAAAATGTCTATCACGTCATGATTTTGAGAAAAGTGGGGACAAAAACACCAAAAAACGTGTTTTTGAGTGTCTTTACCCCTAATTTTCTCAGAAGCCTGACGTGCAACAGATCTGAATTTGTGCTCAAATTAAAGCTTGGTTCTTCCTACAAAAATCATATACGATAGTTTTAAAAAAAAAAAATGGGTTTAACCTTGCTATTCCTAGCGATTATGATGAAAATGCAAATTATTTAACTACATTGAGCAGAGCTCATACAAACCACTACTCGACTGTTTTCGGGGTTGGTGTTTAAGAATCCAGTGTCGCTTTTATAAAATTCAAAATGGCGGATCCAAGATGGCGGACGTAAAAATAAAAAATTTAAATTAACCTCATGAAAATCAGTACTCGGGGGTTTTTCGAGTCGCCGATGACGAATCCAACGTTAGTTTGACAAAATTTAAAATAGCGAATCCAAAATGGCGGCCGCAAAATAAAAAAATATACTTAGGATCTTAAAATCACCACTTCATGGTTTTTTTTTTGTTCGCCATTAGTAATACTAGCGGTTATTCGATTTTGTTTGCATTTTCGTCATAATCATTAGAAATAGCAAGGTTAAAACCATTTATTTTTTTCAAAACTATGAATTTTTTTTTAAAACTATCTTATGATTTTTGTAGGGGAAGAACCAAGCTTTAATTTAAGCACAAATTCAAGCCTGTAGCACGTCAGGATTCCGAGAAAATTAGGATCCACCATTTTGAATTTTGGAAATTGGAGGTTATATTCGTAATCAGCGACCCAGAAACCCCCCAAGTACCTAGTTTCAGATCGATCAAGCAACTTTTGACATTTCGGTCCGCCATTTTGAATTTTGGAAATCGGAGGTTATATTCGTCATCAGCGACCCAGAAAACCTCCGAATACCCAGTGTAAGATCGATCAAGCGACTTTTGACATTTTGGTCCACCATTTTGAAAAAACGCGTTTTTTGTGTCATTACCCCCACTTTTCTCTAAATCATGACGTGATAGGCATTTTTCGACTTCAGATTCGTGTTCAGCACACAAAAATACGTCGAAAATCACTCTGATATTTAAAAAAAAAATCCGTGCAGACCTGTGTAATTTTAACCCGTTTCCGCCTGAAATTCCGTAAATTCCACTGCGTTTTAGTCGTCACATTCCTTATAGAAAAGAAGGATGAATAATTCTGAACACGTCTATTCTACAGTTTTCCACCCTGCTCTTTTCGAATCCGAAGTCCGTTTTTAGCTACGTGTAGCCATTTTTTAAATATGGCGACAAAAAGTATAAAAAATCGAGAAAATTTCCATTTTTCGATCAGTTTTTCATATTATTGACTAGGTTCGCGTTGACTGATCGCTCCGATGACCTGGATCTGGTGGCATAATCAGTTTCACTAAAAGTCTACGTGATTAGTTATGAAAAATATAAGATGGCGGATTTTTCGACAAATTTTTCGTCTTCCTAACATTTTCGAGATTATTAGTTGTTTATAGCTGTCGTTATGGTCGCAATATTGTTTTTTGCAATTATTTACACTAGTAGCTTATATCCACTACTCGAAATTCAAAATGGCGAATCCAAGATGGCGGACCGAAATGTCAAAAGTTGCTTGATCGATCTGAAACTGGGTACTCGGGGGGTTTCTGGATCGCTGATGACGAATATGACCTCCGGTTTTCAAAATTCAAAATGGCGAATTTTTCGACAAATTTTTCGTCTTCCTAACATTTCCGAGATTATTAGTTGTTTCTAGCTGTCGTTATGGACGCAATACTGTTTTTTGCAATTATTTACACTAGTAGCTGATATCCACTACTCGAAATTCAAAATGGCGAATCCAAGATGGCGGACCGAAATATCAAAAGTTGCTTGATCGATCTGAAACTGGGTACTTGGGAGGTTTCTGGGTCGCTGATTACGAATATAACCTCCGATTTCCAAAATTCTGTTGTATTTTGGGCGTTTACGCCCGTACTAAATAAATAAATAAATAAATAAAATAGAATAAGTTAGGTTAGATTATGTTAGGTTAGGTTATGTTTGGTTAGGTTGGGTTAGATATTTGTACATATTATTTTGCGTTTATAATATATAATTGTTAGGTTAGGTTAATATAATATATTAAACATTTTAACAAAATATGTTAAGTTAGGTTAGATTATGTTAGGTTGTGTTTCGTTAGGTTAGATTTTTGTATTATTTTGCGTGTACAATATATAATTGTTAGGTTAGGTTAACATAATATATTAAACATTTTAACAAAATAGATTAAGTTAGGTTAGATTATCTTATGTCATGTTCAGTTAGGTTAGGTTACATTTTTGTATTATTTTTCGTGTATAATATATAATTGTTAGGTTAGGTTAACAAAATAGATTAAGGGCCGATTTCACCAACCTGTTAAAAGTTAATCAGTGATTAACGTCAGTTTAACCGCTCGTGATTGGTCGGTTATGGATTTAATGATCGGATTTGGTGAAATCGGCCCTTAGTTAGGTTAGATTATCTTATGTTAAGTTAGGTTCTCTGAATACATGAATGGTTTTATGATGTGAGAAGCTCCGTGGTTTGGGAGTTGTGTAGATCTCTCCGCGTATTTCGAAGAAAAAAAAAATGAAAACCTAGAAGGACACAGATGTAGAAACTAAGGAACGAAATCAGTGCAGTTATGAGAAATGTCTTTTGAGAGCAACAAAATATTGCATTGATTGGAAAGAATACTAATTATTTTTTATTTATTGATAAAAAAATATTTTGCAATAAAATATACATAATATAATAATTTATTGCAGAATAAGAAGCACATACAAACAGTGTAAAAATTAAAAAATAAATTTTTAAAAAAACGCAGAATTCATGAACTATATATGGTCATCAATACAAAAATTTAATGAATTTTTCAATCGAAGGTAATGCGTTCTGTCGTTAATTCATGACAGATAGCCGCCATCATGGATCCGCCATTTTGAATTTTGGAAATTGGAGGTTATATTCGTAATCAGCGACCCAGAAACCCCCCAAGTACCCAATTTCAGATCGATCAACAATTTTTAGTATTTCGGTCCGCCATTTTGAATTTTGGAAACCGGAGGTCATATTCGTAATCAGCGACCCAGAAACCCCCCCGAGTACCCAGTTTCAGATCGATCAATCAACTTTTGACATTTCTGTCCACCATTTTGGATCCGCCATTTTGAATTTTGGAAATCGGAGGTTATATTCGTAATCAGCGACCCAGAAACCCCCCGAGTACCCAGTTTCAGATCGATCAAGCAACTTTTGACATTTCGGTCCGCCATCTTGGATTCGCCATTTTGAATTTCGAGTAGTGGATATAAGCTACTAGTGTAAATAATTGCAAAAAACAATATTGCGACCATAACGACAGCTATAAACAACTAATAATCTCGAAAATGTTAGGAAGACGAAAAATTTGTCGAAAAATCCGCCATCTTATATTTTTCATAACTAATCACGTAGACTTTTAGTGAAACTGATTATGCCACCAGATCCAGGTCATCGGAGCGATCAGTCAACGCGAACCTAGTCAATAATATGAAAAACTGATCGAAAAATGGAAATTTTCTCGATTTTTTATACTTTTTGTCGCCATATTTAAAAAATGGCTACTCGTAGCTAAAAACGGACTTCGGATTCGAAAAGAGCAGGGTCGAAAACTGTAGAATAGACGTGTTCAGAATTATTCATCGTTCTTTTCTATAAGGAATGTGACGACTAAAACGCAGTGGAATTTACAGCATTTCAGGCGGAAACGGGTTAAACGCAACTTTTTTACCTCTTCGCCTCGTTTGATTATTCCGCCAAAAGTGTACATGCATCCCGCAGGTGTCAGTGTCGTTGAATGAAAGTATGTGGGTCGTGGTAGAACACATTTTTTTAAACACGTCCATTGAAGTAAATTGAGATTCAGTCTCCAAACGTCGTTGAACACTTGCATACCGTTGTATCCGCCAGATATTACGACGTATGTTTCTCCCGTCTTTTCGTCGGTGTATTGAACTAACCCGTGGCAGCGTCTGGGAGCTGGAACCCCTTTGTAATTGACGTCTCCGTGTGTAGTTAACGTTGACCAGCGATTAGTTTCGATATTAAACGTAGGCATTTCCTAAAAGCAAATTGTGTAATCAAGCGATAAATATACAATTTCATTTTTGCTTACTGCAAATCCGAAAGCTTCGACAGCTGTTCCACCACCCAAAACGTAAATATTGACTCCGTCGAAGGCAAGTTCGTGTCGGTACCTTCCTTTAGGTTCGCACTGATCTTTTCCAGCACAAATGTAAACGGACTCCCAAACTTGTGTTACGAGATTAAATCTATGTATGTCGCAGGTGTATTCGTATCCGGTTGTTCCACCGACGGTGTATAAATGACATCCGTGACAGATGACAGCTTGTCCGTATTGCGGATCTGGTAAATGTCCTTTTGACGGAAGGATTAACATGGCGCCATCCTTAACGTCGCACATGTAAACTTTGTTATTACAGTTCTGACCGAACGGTACTCCGGTACCACCGTGAATGACAAGTGTGCTGCCTTTCAATACTACCGCATTTGAGGCTAATTCGTTGGGCATTGTCTCCTGGCAGGGTAATCGTTTCCATTGGTTCGAGGCAAAACTAAATTTCCAAAGTTCCTTGAAGAGGGGTTTACTGGATGTCCATACTTCGTCGTCTCTCATATCTGGGTCGTCTGCATTGATGTTTGGGTTGAAGCCACCGTAGGAATAAAGATTCTTTTCGTCACAAACGATTCGATGCCCACTACGGGCTTTTGGTCTTTCCGCACTCTGCACTTCGTGTCTTGTGAAAACGTAAGGTTTGAACGCATACATTGTGATGGAGAATCAGGCTTTGTTTTCTCTGCGCAAAAGAGAGGTTAGAAATCCTCGAGATTTGGAGTTGACCCCAGGAGAGCTTCGCTTGGCACTCGTTCGGAATTAGGGTGCCAGGAACGGAAGATCGACTCTTCTCGGGAAGCAGCTTCAAAAGCGGAGGAAAATCGTCATCGTGGATGATAGTTACGATTTAACACCTGGGTAGAAACTTTTACTCGACATTTTGTACGTCATAATCAATGTGCACAAACGCATATTGCAATGTTTTGGGGCGATAGCTGCGATCACTTTCGGAGTTCGGACGTGGAGTATAAAGATAACTATACTACCAACTCCGATTTGTATCCAAAGATATGGTGTCGCCACCATAGGGTATTTGTGGAACTATAAAGGAAAACACTTCTTTTCGAACCTCTTAACCCTTTGCGTCATAGTGGGTTGCTGAGAGTCCCACCTCTAAATAATCTCATTTTGTCGTTTTTTTCATATAAATCAGTATCAATATTGACAAATTTGGTAAATGTAACATCCTAAGACCTTCAATAATAAGACTCAGTACCATAGTTGCTTTTTCTACTAATAATATTGTTGATATAAATAAACAATGCCGAAAAACTGGTGTTTTTTTCAAATAAATTCGATTTCTCGAAAAATAGACAAAGTTATATAATGGCAGTTTGTACTTGGGGGTTTTCGTCGAAATCGAATAAACATTTGATTTTTTTGTCCGCCATATTGGATCCGCCATTTTGAATTTTGAAAATCGGACAACGGATTCGTAATCAGCGACCCCGAAAACCCCCCGAGTACCCAATTTCGTCGAAATCGAATAAACATTTGATTTTTGTCCGCCATATTGGATCCGCCATTTTGAATTTTGAAAATCTGACAACGGATTCGTAATCAGCGACCCCGAAAACCCCCAAGTATGTAACCAGTGTCAAACTCATTGGATGAAAGGAAAAATTCGTGACGCAAAGGGTTAAATTCGTAAGGACTTTGACTAAAAGAACCTCTGTAAGCCCCATGCCAAAAATGCCCCTTTTTTATGCCAATTGGTTACATATGAGAGGTCAAAGTTGACCATATCAAGTAAAAAATGGTTTCGTAAAATCACAACACAAGTGTGAAATTACACACCCGAGTTACCACTCTGAATGGTGTCAAAGTACAAAATCACTAGTATTTTTACACTAAAACTGTAATAGCACTACAAATATTGTGAAATTGTCACTCTGAGAGTAGGTTATATAAATTACCACTTCTGAGAGCAGTAATTTTACACTTTTTGAAATTACATCTGACAATGTTAAAAATACAATTTCTCTAGTAATATTTTCCATTCCGCGCATGTCCCGGGCAGCCATCATTGATGTTTATATACTTGTTTGAATTTCTCGTAAAGATTTCGGTTATTTGTTATGTGAAGATATTTTTTATCTCATCAAACGTGTGCAGAGGTATTGTATATCATATGCTACATATTTATTTGACCAAATAAAATGAAGTTTCTTTACAAGTATATTGAGGTTAAGTTTGATGGATTTATTTTCATTATAATTGTAATATTGTATAAATGTAATATTGTTCCCCACTTTTTTGAATATGCACAAATGAAGTGGCTCGAAATCTATTCGAAGACGCAAGCAGGGGTAAAAATCAAGCTGTCACCGAAAAAGTGTACACGTTACTTAGTAAACTACAAACTGTTAAAGCGAGTGAAGTTTTATGAACCAAATTTATTGTAAAGTGACTATTTACATGTATTGTTTATTGTCGTTAAATGCAAAACTATATACGAATCGTTGTTTGTCAGGTTGAATTTTATATTACAAATGCTATTGTATGATAAATAATAAATATTAAAACATTCCAAAAAAACTATTTAATTAATTCTTAAACAAATTGCAATATTTTTTACATTCACAAAAAAAACATTGCAATGCATATATTATATTATATAATACAATTCAGTATTTAATACATATATACTGCACGCACCAAATGTGTATTTAACCTAAAAAATGTGAAAAATTCACCGATATTGTAATTTTATTACAGCTCTGTAATTTCACTATAATGGTGTGATTTTATTATAAACACAGTAATTTTACTGCATTAATTGTAAATTCTAACCTGCAATTTCAAGTCTGTTGACAATCGCTGTAAATGTACATCTTTGCTGTAATATTTACAACTTTCTAGGGATTTTACTACTCTCAGACTAGGTTATACAGATTACCTACTCTCAGAGTAGTAATTTCACACAATCTTTTTTTACAGTGTACATGAATTTCACATTTATATTCGAATAATAATGTTAAAAAAAAATCAGACGAAGTGGTTCTTTACAGATTTTTGGCTGCTGATTACGAATCTGAAGTTAGATTTTAAAAATTCAAAATGGCAAATCCAAAATGGCGGACGACTTTTGAAAAATCAAATGCAATTCGCTTGAAACACGTTAAAGTTTAAGAAAGGCAAGATGCAATACTCCAACCAAGGCAAGATGTAATAATCTAACCGGCAAAGGTAAGATCGTATAATCCAACCAACAAAGGCAACATCGTCAAATCCAACCAACAAAGGCAAGATGTAATAATCCGACCGGCAAAGGTAAGATAGTATAATCCAACAAACAAAGGCAAAATGTAATAATCCAACCGACAAAGGTAAGATCGTAAAATCCAACCAACAAAGGCAAGATGTAATAATCCGACCGCCAAGATAAAATAGTGTAATCCTACAAACAAAGGTAAGATGTAATAATCCAACCGACAAAGGTAAGATCGTAAAATCCAACCAACAAAGACAAAATGTAATATTCGAACCGACAAAGGTAAGATCGTAAAATCCAACCAATAAAGGCAAGATGTAATAATCCGATCAGCAAAGGTAAGATCGTAAAATCCAACCAACAAAGGCAAGATGTAATAATCCGACCGCAAAGGTAAGATAGTATAATCTACTAATATAAAGATTATTAGTCTGTCATTCGTACGAATCAGACGTGTTTACGTTTGCTCCGGTGTTTCCGAACGCTATAATTGCTTTTTCGCTTTTACGTTTTTGTAACGGGCTGTGACAGTGTCTTATAGCGAAAACAGTGCCTGTTTTTGCTTTTTGTTGCAACTGCTTCCAAATTGTCTTTTTTTTTGGATGGCTCGATACTGTCTACAAAGGATTATGAAAATTGACTTAGAGAACGTCATTAGTCAATTAGTCAGTTAGTGAAAATTCAATTCGGAGTGAATTTTTATTTTTTATTTTTATTGTGGCATTGTGTGATTCACGAAATTTATATATATATATATCATTTTTATGATATTAAATTGTTTGAAAACGTTAAACGGTGCCAGTGAAATATATAGTTCAGTGGAAAACATTAAAGTTTATTTGTTTTGGCTTTTGATTGTTCTGCTGCGCGACAGCATTTCGTCGCTTTTCTGTTTCATAGGTATTTAATGTTATTGATTTTCGTCGGATTAATTAATATTTAAATTCTCTATGTCATATTGGCTATGTTTATGCAGAATTCGTCCAAACGGAAAATTGACAGCTCTTCCAAATGTTCGAATTCTTCATCAAATTACGACGTTAATTCTCCTTATATCCAAACGTCCCCGTACGCATAGAATTGCTTCCGACTCTAGCGTACCTAATAAGAAGAAACCAATTACTTATACTGGTTGCATCAAGACTGTGATAAATCCAGTGAACTGTCGTATCTGTGCTGCATATCTTCACCCTCGCTGCTCTTTTAAAACATCTCCGAAGCATATATTGGTTTGTGGCAATAAACGTGTTTATATTTGCAAGTCTTGTATTACTGAGTCCGACGGTATTTCGAATAACATCGAAAGAATTCCTTTACGTCAAGTGTTATCATCTGAAAGTCCTACCACGATAACTCAGTCTTTAAAATCAACTGATAGTACAGTAATGGAAGGTACGAATAATAATAATAACTCATTGGAAAATAATTGTATGTCTTTGAGCGGATCTATTGACACTTCTGTTACCATGTCTCACCCCGACAACTTCGCTGATTTAGCAAAGTTAATTCAGAGCTCATTTAAGGATACTAACTCCAAATTAAATTTAATCAATGACCACATGTCAGAACTCACGTCCCGTATTAACATCATGGAGCAGCAACTTCAATCATTATTACATCTAAATGACAAAGTCTCTGCTCTGGATAAAAGAGTTCAGTGTTTGGAAAATAATGCGAATAAGTCGGACACTGATATTGATGATTGGGCATATGAAGCCGCAGATCGAGCTGCCCGTTATAACAATTTAATTATTTATGGAATCCCTGATACTTCTGGTGACTCGTGTGGTGATCTCGTTCGGATCAAAGAAATATTAGCGCCTGTTAATAATATTGACGTATCTAACATCTCAATACGTCGTATCGGTCAAGTGGCAGCCAATAAGTCTCGTCCTATCATCGCTAAATTACAATCCAGAGAAGAAGTTTTACGTGTGGTGAAAAACAAAAAATTATTACCTCAAGGCATCTCTGTATCTATGGACGAAACTACTGCTAAAACTTGCAGCATTGAGAGTTACAGCTGATACATATAATGCAAGCCAAAAAGCGGACTTGAAAGTTATTAGATATAACAGGGTTAAACCGTGTCTAGTAACTATTCCGAATTCTACGATTTCTGGTGACAATAATTTTCTGTAATAATTTGAATGTAAATAAGGCAAATTTATCCATTTATTATCAGGATGTTTGCTCGTTGAATAATAAATTAAGTTACTTAATTAATTATTACGAATGTAGATGATTCTGAATTGGGTCTTACAAATTACTGCATTTATCGTCGTGATAGAACATCAGATGATTTTCATGGCAGTCGAGGTGGAGGTGTATTAGCAGCCGTAAAACAATCAATTAATGCCACTCGTATTCAAGCAAATACATCGACTGAAGCATTGTTTCTTTCACTTACTTTGGCAACGAAACGCTTCATTTTGTCTATTGTTTATTTTCCACCTGAGTCTGGTGTTGAAAATTACGCTGACTACCTCGACGCAGTAGATCAAATTTCTTGTCAGATGCCAGATCACGAATGGATTGTTTGCGGTGACTTCAATCTTCCACATCTTCGTTGGACCAATCATCCTTTGTCAGTGGATTTATTGCGTTATCTACCACCTGAACGTCAGTCGTGCGGAAACTTGTTACATCGTGCCTTTTCCCTTCTTGGACTCAGTCAGCTATACAAGGAACATAGCAAGAAAGGCTATTCTCTTGATCTTTTGTTTGCATCTAGCTCCCTCGTGAGAAATCTTCAGTTGCAAGATGATTTAGTTAAATCTGATGAACAACACGAAGCCGCCTTCTTTGAATTGTCTTCAAGTGAATCTATTTATTTACCCCAGCGCGTCCTTGAACTTGATTTTCTTCGTGGTAACTATGCTGCCGTAAATAGTGCCCTTGGAGATATGGACTGGAATGAGCTCTTTAGAGATTGGACTATTGAATCATCGCTCGATGAGTTTTATAATATTTTAAATATGTCTATTAATAATTCCATTCCTTTTAAGAAGGTATTTCCAAGTTCCTATCCTCAATGGTATTCGAGCGAACTGAAACAACTTATTTGTGAAAAGAAATCAGCACATTGTAATTGGAAGCGCTCTCGTGTATATAGTGATTATGTGAAATTTAAGTGTCTTCGTGCGAAATGCATTAAATTATCGCGGATTGCCTATAGATCTTATATTTCGGCGGTGGAAACTAATATTACAAAGAACATTAGGTCGTTTTGGAATCACGTAAATATTGTAAAAAAGAATAATGGCTTGCCTTGTAATATGCATTGGCGCGATATATTAGCAGAATCTAGCAATGGTATAGCTGATCTTTTCTCTGATTATTTTGCATCAGTATATAAAAACTCGCCAGTTCAACGTTTAAATACGGTTGAATGTGATTTAATTGTCAATTCGTTTAATGTCACGGAAGAAGAAGTAAAGCTCGCAATTACTTCTCTTGACGATAATGTTAATTCTGGTCCGGATCAGATTCCGCCGTTTTTTGTGAAGAAATGTATGGAGTCACTTGTGAAGCCGTTGTCGATACTTTTTAACAAGTCTCTTTCCATGGGTGTTTTTCCTAATATTTGGAAGTCTGCTTTTATTTTCCCTATTTACAAGTCCGGTAATAAACATGACGTCACTAATTATAGACCAATCTCTATTTTATCAACTTTTTCCAAATTATTTGATTCTCTGGTCGCGAAATATTTGTCGGAGTTTTTTTCAAGACTTGTTATGAAGGAGCAGCATGGTTTTGTTAGTGGAAGATCAACGGTAACTAACCTTTTGCTTTACTGCGACTACATTTCATCGTCATTTCAGCATCACCATCAGGTTTATGCAGTATCTTTTGATTATTCTAAGGCTTTTGATAATGTAAATCATTGTCGCCTTTTGCAAAAGGTTTGGAACTTGGGTGTTCGCGGAACATTGTATCAATGGCTTAAGTCGTATCTTACTGATCGGACCCAGGCGGTAAGAATCTCTGGGTTTACATCTAAGCCTGTATTAATGACATCTGGAGTCCCTCAGGGCTCTCATCTAGGTCCCATCTTATTTATTATTTTTATTAATGATTTGCCCACCTGCACCCGATCAGCCAGATGTTTGATATATGCGGATGATATCAAGCTCTTCTTCAAGATTTCTTGTCCAATGGACGTTTCTAAGCTGCAAGCAGACATCAACAACCTATTGAAATGGTCTCGTTTAAACGGATTGACTCTAAACTTCAGTAAATGCTATACAATGACGTTTCATAAATCAAGATCACCTTTTAATTATAACTATTTATTAAATGATTTTCCGTTGGTTAGGGTTGAGTCTGTTTCGAATTTGGGCGTCCTTTTCGGTAATTCCTTGAATTTCTCATCGCATATTAACAATATTATTGCACGCTCATTGAGAGTTATTGGATTTATATGAAGAGTAAGTTTCGATTTTCAGAAGCCTGAAACAATTTTGTATCTCTATAAGACACTAGTTATCCCTATTTTTTCTTATGCGTCGGTGATTTGGTCACCATATACGCAAGTCTCGTTCTCTCAGCTTGAAAGTATACAACATAAGATTTTAAGATACGCGTCATGTAAAACCGCTATCCCTATGAGTTATCTTGACCATAATTTTCATCCTATTATGTGTAAATTTGATATTTCATCCGTCCGTTCAATTCATAATTATCATGATCACGTTGTTGCATATAAAATTGTACATAATTTGTTCAATTGTGAAGATATTATTTCTTTGTTTATTCGTCGGTCTATTTCGTATAATATTCGTGCTCCGCGCACTATTTATGACATGCAGTTGTCTGCTAATTACGGTTTTTACTCCTCTGTAAATCGTTTACGCCGTATCTGGAACCGTCTGTCACCGCATATGTCGGAATGTGATTCCTTAGGACTGTTTAAGTTTCGGTTACGCACGCATTTAAGACACCAGTCCACCGTAGCTCAACAATGACGGACTTTAATTTTGTTCTGCATTTAAGGGCTTATGCCCGTTTAATCTGTATAAATAAATAAATAAATAAATAAATAAACAAATAAATAAATAATCCAACAAACAAAGGCAAAATGTAACCAGTGTTGGCGTGGTGCCTCACTCGCTTCGCTCGCTCAGAAACTTCGACCCAGTAGAGAGTTGGCTATTCCTTAATACTCGTTTGTTTACTAACAGCTTTCAATTATATTATAAAATTATATTGATATTTGGGGGTCCAATCATATTTAGGTCCAAGCGGCTTCAAATAATTCGTCAAAGATATCTTGAAAGTGTCGAAAAGATCTCTGACGGATATCTTTTAGATACTATATGCAAAAAACTACGAAGAAACTTAATTGGGGTAATTTTTTTTAGTAATGGACGGATGGATCTGTGCCAAAATCTAATCAGATCTAAGTTATGCCAAGACGCGCATATAAAAAAAAATTTATGTCAATACGCTTATCCGTTCGCGAGTTATCGCGAGACAAAAAAAACGGGACGTACGTACGTACAAGATCACGGACACAAATTTTGTTATTGTTGATTTGGGTTACTTAGGGCCTGAAACGTCGACATTTGATGAAAAACTATAGGGTAATTTTTATGCCCGAAGTGACCAAATTCAATACTTCGTCCAGACTTAGTTCCAGTACGGACTTTAAAAGGACTCGTTAAAAAATTTGAACGAACTTGTCATTTTAACGTCAAATAAGCAGGTCAGAATTCCGGAAATTCCTACATACCTGGCAAATGAGATGAGATGATACGGGTCTTTCTTCCAAGCCAAGGTGTCAAGTCAAACAACCGTTAAAAAGTCATTTTAAATTATACAATACCGTATAGACTATAGTTCAACCCCACTTAGTAATGAATGGATTTGATGCAACACTCTATTATATAAGCATTATCTGATTTTCTCGTAAATAGAAAATTGTCATGTTAAGTTTGTAACCTTTAAAGCTTTTTAATATTAAGCGTCGCGATATTTTCAAGACCTAAACTAGGTGACTTCCTCTCTATAAATACAAGTTCCGGTACAGACTTTAAAAGACTCGTTAAAAGATTTGAATGAACTTGTCATTTTAACGTCAAATAAGCAGGTCGGAATTCCGGAAATTCCTACATACCTGGCAAATGAGATGAGATGAGACGGGTCTTTCTTCCAAGCCAAGGTGTCAAGTCAAACAACCGTTAAAAAGTCATTTTAAATTATACAATACCGTATAGACTATAGTTCAACCCCACTTAGTAATGAATGGATTTGATGCAACACTCTATTATATAAGCATTATCTGATTTTCTCGTAAATAGAAAATTGTCATGTTAACCCTTTAAGGATCAAATGTACAAAAATTTGACACGAAGTTTGTCAGTATTTTTTAGTATTTAAATTCAATAAAAAAAATTGTGGTATATACGTTTCCAATTGCTCGAACCCCGCTCTTTCGAATGGTGGATGGTAAAATACTGTCAATTTTAAAATGAACGAATTACAGACCATTTTTTAACAAAAATCATGAGATTTAAAAAGTTTTTTTCATTTATCGTTTTTTTTTATCGCTTATAGCATTACTATGCCTCACTTCGGTATAAATAACGTGACAAAAATATGTAAGCTTCAAAATGGTGATATATGTTTTTATAAAATTCGAAATGGCGGACCCGAAAATGGCGTCCTAAATGTAATTTTCTTGAAAAATTTGAGAACGCTCTGACACAAAAATTATGAACATTATAAAAAAAACGATAAGAGTAATAAGTTGTTAGAATTCATCGACGAATACACTGGAATTTTGTCAGATTTTTTTTATGATATTTTGAAAAAATTTTAAAAATGTTTAAAAGTTTACCAAAAACTCTGAAAAAATTCTAGTATACTCTTTGATGAATTCTAAGCATTTTTTGTTCTTTGCAATTTTTACACTATATTACATAAGCATTATCTGATTTTCTCGTAAATAGAAAATTGTCATGTTAAGTTTGTCACCTTTAAAGCTTTTTACTATTAAGCGTCGCGATATTTTCAAGACCTAATCTAGGTGACTTCCTCTCTCTAAATACAAGTTCCGGTACAGACTTTAAAAGACTCGTTAAAAGATTTGAATGAACTTGTCATTTTAACGTCAAATAAGCAGGTCAGAATTCCGGAAATTCCTACGTACCTGGCAAATGAGATGAGATGATACGGGTCTTTCTTCCAAGCCAAGGTGTCAAGTCAAACAACCGTTAAAAAGTCATTTTAAATTATACAATACCGTATAGACTATAGTTCAACCCCACTTAGTAATGAATGGATTTGATGCAACACTCTATTATATAAGCATTATCTGATTTTCTCGTAAATAGAAAATTGTCATGTTAACCCTTTAAGGATCAAATGTACAAAAATTTGACACGAAGTTTGTCAGTATTTTTTAGTATTTAAATTCAATAAAAAAAATTGTGGTATATACGTTTCCAATTGCTCGAACCCCGCTCTTTCGAATGGTGGATGGTAAAATACTGTCAATTTTAAAATGAACGAATTACAGACCATTTTTTAACAAAAATCATGAGATTTTAAAAGTTTTTTTCATTTATCGTTTTTTTTTATCGCTTATAGCATTACTATGCCTCACTTCGGTATAAATAACGTGACAAAAATATCTAAGCTTCAAAATGGTGATATATGTTTTTATAAAATTCGAAATGGCGGTCCCGAAAATGGCGTCCTAAATGTAATTTTCTTGAAAAATTTGAGAACGCTCTGACACAAAAATTATGAACTTTATAAAAAAAACGATAAGAGTAATAAGTTGTTAGAATTCATCGACGAATACACTGGAATTTTGTCAGATTTTTTTTATGATATTTTGAAAAAATTTTGAAAATTTTTAAAAGTTTACCAAAAACTCTGAAAAAATTCTAGTATACTCTTTGATGAATTCTAAGCATTTTTTGTTCTTTGCAATTTTTACACTATATTACATAAGCATTATCTGATTTTCTCGTAAATAGAAAATTGTCATGTTAAGTTTGTCACCTTTAAAGCTTTTTACTATTAAGCGTCGCGATATTTTCAAGACCTAATCTAGGTGACTTCCTCTCTATAAATACAAGTTCCGGTACAGACTTTAAAAGACTCGTTAAAAGATTTGAATGAACTTGTCATTTTAACGTCAAATAAGCAGGTCGGAATTCCGGAAATTCCTACATACCTGGCAAATGAGATGAGATGATACGGGTCTTTCTTCCAAGCCAAGGTGTCAAGTCAAACAACCGTTAAAAAGTCATTTTAAATTATACAATACCGTATAGACTATAGTTCAATCCCACTTAGTAATGAATGGATTTGATGCAACACTCTATTATATAAGCATTATCTGATTTTCTCGTAAATAGAAAATTGTCATGTTAACCCTTTAAGGATCAAATGTACAAAAATTTGACACGAAGTTTGTCAATATTTTTTAGTATTTAAATTCAATAAAAAAAATTGTGGTATATACGTTTCCAATTGCTCGAACCCCGCTCTTTCGAATGGTGGATGGTAAAATACTGTCAATTTTAAAATGAACGAATTACAGACCATTTTTTAACAAAAATCATGAGATTTTAAAAGTTTTTTTCATTTATCGTTTTTTTTTATCGCTTATAGCATTACTATGCCTCACTTCGGTATAAATAACGTGACAAAAATATGTAAGCTTCAGAATGGTGATATATGTTTTTATAAAATTCGAAATGGCGGACCCGAAAATGGCGTCCTAAATGTAATTTTCTTGAAAAATTTGAGAACGCTCTGACACAAAAATTATGAACTTTATAAAAAAAACGATAAGAGTAATAAGTTGTTAGAATTCATCGACGAATACACTGGAATTTTGTCAGATTTTTTTTATGATATTTTGAAAAAATTTTGAAAATTTTTAAAAGTTTACCAAAAACTCTGAAAAAATTCTAGTATACTCTTTGATGAATTCTAAGCATTTTTTGTTCTTTGCAATTTTTACACTATATTACATAAGCATTATCTGATTTTCTCGTAAATAGAAAATTGTCATGTTAAGTTTGTCACCTTTAAAGCTTTTTACTATTAAGCGTCGCGATATTTTCAAGACCTAATCTAGGTGACTTCCTCTCTCTAAATACAAGTTCCGGTACAGACTTTAAAAGACTCGTTAAAAGATTTGAATGAACTTGTCATTTTAACGTCAAATAAGCAGGTCAGAATTCCGGAAATTCCTACGTACCTGGCAAATGAGATGAGATGATACGGGTCTTTCTTCCAAGCCAAGGTGTCAAGTCAAACAACCGTTAAAAAGTCATTTTAAATTATACAATACCGTATAGACTATAGTTCAACCCCACTTAGTAATGAATGGATTTGATGCAACACTCTATTATATAAGCATTATCTGATTTTCTCGTAAATAGAAAATTGTCATGTTAACCCTTTAAGGATCAAATGTACAAAAATTTGACACGAAGTTTGTCAGTATTTTTTAGTATTTAAATTCAATAAAAAAAATTGTGGTATATACGTTTCCAATTGCTCGAACCCCGCTCTTTCGAATGGTGGATGGTAAAATACTGTCAATTTTAAAATGAACGAATTACAGACCATTTTTTAACAAAAATCATGAGATTTTAAAAGTTTTTTTCATTTATAGTTTTTGTTTTATCGCTTATAGCATTACTATGCCTCACTTCGGTATAAATAACGTGACAAAAATATCTAAGCTTCAAAATGGTGATATATGTTTTTATAAAATTCGAAATGGCGGTCCCGAAAATGGCGTCCTAAATGTAATTTTCTTGAAAAATTTGAGAACGCTCTGACACAAAAATTATGAACTTTATAAAAAAAACGATAAGAGTAATAAGTTGTTAGAATTCATCGACGAATACACTGGAATTTTGTCAGATTTTTTTTATGATATTTTGAAAAAATTTTGAAAATTTTTAAAAGTTTACCAAAAACTCTGAAAAAGTTCTAGTATACTCTTTGATGAATTCTAAGCATTTTTTGTTCTTTGCAATTTTTACACTATATTACATAAGCATTATCTGATTTTCTCGTAAATAGAAAATTGTCATGTTAAGTTTGTCACCTTTAAAGCTTTTTACTATTAAGCGTCGCGATATTTTCCTAACCTAATCTAGGTGACTTCCTCTCTATAAATACAAGTTCCGGTACAGACTTTAAAAGACTCGTTAAAAGATTTGAATGAACTTGTCATTTTAACGTCAAATAAGCAGGTCGGAATTCCGGAAATTCCTACATACCTGGCAAATGAGATGAGATCATACGGGTCTTTCTTCCAAGCCAAGGTGTCAAGTCAAACAACCGTTAAAAAGTCATTTTAAATTATACAATACCGTATAGACTATAGTTCAACCCCACTTATTAATGAATGGATTTGATGCAACACTCTATTATATAAGCATTATCTGATTTTCTCGTAAATAGAAAATTGTCATGTTAACCCTTTAAGGATCAAATGTACAAAAATTTGACACGAAGTTTGTCAGTATTTTTTAGTATTTAAATTCAATAAAAAAAATTGTGGTATATACGTTTCCAATTGCTCGAACCCCGCTCTTTCGAATGGTGGATGGTAAAATACTGTCAATTTTAAAATGAACGAATTACAGACCATTTTTTAACAAAAATCATGAGATTTTAAAAGTTTTTTTCATTTATCGTTTTTTTTTATCGCTTATAGCATTACTATGCCTCACTTCGGTATAAATAACGTGACAAAAATATCTAAGCTTCAAAATGGTGATATATGTTTTTATAAAATTCGAAATGGCGGTCCCGAAAATGGCGTCCTAAATGTAATTTTCTTGAAAAATTTGGGAACGCTCTGACACAAAAATTATGAACTTTATAAAAAAAAAACGATAAGAGTAATAAGTTGTTAGAATTCATCGACGAATACACTGGAATTTTGTCAGATTTTTTTTATGATATTTTGAAAAAATTTTGAAAATTTTTAAAAGTTTACCAAAAACTCTGAAAAAATTCTAGTATACTCTTTGATGAATTCTAAGCATTTTTTGTTCTTTGCAATTTTTACACTATATTACATAAGCATTATCTGATTTTCTCGTAAATAGAAAATTGTCATGTTAAGTTTGTAACCTTTAAAGCTTTTTAATATTAAGCGTCGCGATATTTTCAAGACCTAAACTAGGTGACTTCCTCTCTATAAATACAAGTTCCGGTACAGACTTTAAAAGACTCGTTAAAAGATTTGAATGAACTTGTCATTTTAACGTCAAATAAGCAGGTCAGAATTCCGGAAATTCCTACGTACCTGGCAAATGAGATGAGATGATACGGGTCTTTCTTCCAAGCCAAGGTGTCAAGTCAAACAACCGTTAAAAAGTCATTTTAAATTATACAATACCGTATAGACTATAGTTCAACCCCACTTAGTAATGAATGGATTTGATGCAACACTCTATTATATAAGCATTATCTGATTTTCTCGTAAATAGAAAATTGTCATGTTAACCCTTTAAGGATCAAATGTACAAAAATTTGACACGAAGTTTGTCAGTATTTTTTAGTATTTAAATTCAATAAAAAAAATTGTGGTATATACGTTTCCAATTGCTCGAACCCCGCTCTTTCGAATGGTGGATGGTAAAATACTGTCAATTTTAAAATGAACGAATTACAGACCATTTTTTAACAAAAATCATGAGATTTAAAAAGTTTTTTTCATTTATCGTTTTTTTTTTATCGCTTATAGCATTACTATGCCTCACTTCGGGATAAATAACGTGACAAAAATATCTAAGCTTCAAAATGGTGATATATGTTTTTATAAAATTCGAAATGGCGGTCCCGAAAATGGCGTCCTAAATGTAATTTTCTTGAAAAATTTGAGAACGCTCTGACACAAAAATTATGAACTTTATAAAAAAAACGATAAGAGTAATAAGTTGTTAGAATTCATCGACGAATACACTGGAATTTTGTCAGATTTTTTTTATGATATTTTGAAAAAATTTAAAAAATTTTTAAAAGTTTACCAAAAACTCTGAAAAAATTCTAGTATACTCTTTGATGAATTCTAAGCATTTTTTGTTCTTTGCAATTTTTACACTATATTACATAAGCATTATCTGATTGTCTCGTAAATAGAAAATTGTCATGTTAAGTTTGTCACCTTTAAAGCTTTTTACTATTAAGCGTCGCGATATTTTCAAGACCTAATCTAGGTGACTTCCTCTCTATAAATACAAGTTCCGGTACAGACTTTAAAAGACTCGTTAAAAGATTTGAATGAACTTGTCATTTTAACGTCAAATAAGCAGGTCAGAATTCCGGAAATTCCTACGTACCTGGCAAATGAGATGAGATGATACGGGTCTTTCTTCCAAGCCAAGGTGTCAAGTCAAACAACCGTTAAAAAGTCATTTTAAATTATACAATACCGTATAGACTATAGTTCAACCCCACTTAGTAATGAATGGATTTGATGCAACACTCTATTATATAAGCATTATCTGATTTTCTCGTAAATAGAAAATTGTCATGTTAACCCTTTAAGGATCAAATGTACAAAAATTTGACACGAAGTTTGTCAGTATTTTTTAGTATTTAAATTCAATAAAAAAAATTGTGGTATATACGTTTCCAATTGCTCGAACCCCGCTCTTTCGAATGGTGGATGGTAAAATACTGTCAATTTTAAAATGAACGAATTACAGACCATTTTTTAACAAAAATCATGAGATTTTAAAAGTTTTTTTCATTTATCGTTTTTTTTTTATCGCTTATAGCATTACTATGCCTCACTTCGGGATAAATAACGTGACAAAAATATCTAAGCTTCAAAATGGTGATATATGTTTTTATAAAATTCGAAATGGCGGTCCCGAAAATGGCGTCCTAAATGTAATTTTCTTGAAAAATTTGAGAACGCTCTGACACAAAAATTATGAACTTTATAAAAAAAACGATAAGAGTAATAAGTTGTTAGAATTCATCGACGAATACACTGGAATTTTGTCAGATTTTTTTTATGATATTTTGAAAAAATTTTAAAAATGTTTAAAAGTTTACCAAAAACTCTGAAAAAATTCTAGTATACTCTTTGATGAATTCTAAGCATTTTTTGTTCTTTGCAATTTTTACACTATATTACATAAGCATTATCTGATTTTCTCGTAAATAGAAAATTGTCATGTTAAGTTTGTCACCTTTAAAGCTTTTTACTATTAAGCGTCGCGATATTTTCAAGACCTAATCTAGGTGACTTCCTCTCTATAAATACAAGTTCCGGTACAGACTTTAAAATACTCGTTAAAAGATTTGAATGAACTTGTCATTTTAACGTCAAATAAGCAGGTCGGAATTCCAGAAATTCCTACATACCTGGCAAATGAGATGAGATGAGACGGGTCTTTCTTCCAAGCCAAGGTGTCAAGTCAAACAACCGTTAAAAAGTCATTTTAAATTATACAATACCGTATAGACTATAGTTCAACCCCACTTAGTAATGAATGGATTTGATGCAACACTCTATTATATAAGCATTATCTGATTTTCTCGTAAATAGAAAATTGTCATGTTAACCCTTTAAGGATCAAATGTACAAAAATTTGACACGAAGTTTGTCAGTATTTTTTAGTATTTAAATTCAATAAAAAAAATTGTGGTATATACGTTTCCAATTGCTCGAACCCCGCTCTTTCGAATGGTGGATGGTAAAATACTGTCAATTTTAAAATGAACGAATTACAGACCATTTTTTAACAAAAATCATGAGATTTTAAAAGTTTTTTTCATTTATCGTTTTTTTTTATCGCTTATAGCATTACTATGCCTCACTTCGGTATAAATAACGTGACAAAAATATGTAAGCTTCAAAATGGTGATATATGTTTTTATAAAATTCGAAATGGCGGTCCCGAAAATGGCGTCCTAAATGTAATTTTCTTGAAAAATTTGAGAACGCTCTGACACAAAAATTATGAACTTTATAAAAAAAACGATAAGAGTAATAAGTTGTTAGAATTCATCGACGAATACACTGGAATTTTGTCAGATTTTTTTTATGATATTTTGAAAAAATTTTGAAAATTTTTAAAAGTTTACCAAAAACTCTGAAAAAATTCTAGTATACTCTTTGATGAATTCTAAGCATTTTTTGTTCTTTGCAATTTTTACACTATATTACATAAGCATTATCTGATTTTCTCGTAAATAGAAAATTGTCATGTTAAGTTTGTCACCTTTAAAGCTTTTTACTATTAAGCGTCGCGATATTTTCAAGACCTAATCTAGGTGACTTCCTCTCTATAAATACAAGTTCCGGTACAGACTTTAAAAGACTCGTTAAAAGATTTGAATGAACTTGTCATTTTAACGTCAAATAAGCAGGTCAGAATTCCGGAAATTCCTACATACCTGGCAAATGAGATGAGATGATACGGGTCTTTCTTCCAAGCCAAGGTGTCAAGTCAAACAACCGTTAAAAAGTCATTTTAAATTATACAATACCGTATAGACTATAGTTCAACCCCACTTAGTAATGAATGGATTTGATGCAACACTCTATTATATAAGCATTATCTGATTTTCTCGTAAATAGAAAATTGTCATGTTAACCCTTTAAGGATCAAATGTACAAAAATTTGACACGAAGTTTGTCAGTATTTTTTAGTATTTAAATTCAATAAAAAAAATTGTGGTATATACGTTTCCAATTGCTCGAACCCCGCTCTTTCGAATGGTGGATGGTAAAATACTGTCAATTTTAAAATGAACGAATTACAGACCATTTTTTAACAAAAATCATGAGATTTTAAAAGTTTTTTTCATTTATCGTTTTTTTTTATCGCTTATAGCATTACTATGCCTCACTTCGGTATAAATAACGTGACAAAAATATCTAAGCTTCAAAATGGTGATATATGTTTTTATAAAATTCGAAATGGCGGTCCCGAAAATGGCGTCCTAAATGTAATTTTCTTGAAAAATTTGAGAACGCTCTGACACAAAAATTATGAACTTTATAAAAAAAACGATAAGAGTAATAAGTTGTTAGAATTCATCGACGAATACACTGGAATTTTGTCAGATTTTTTTTATGATATTTTGAAAAAATTTTGAAAATTTTTAAAAGTTTACCAAAAACTCTGAAAAAATTCTAGTATACTCTTTGATGAATTCTAAGCATTTTTTGTTCTTTGCAATTTTTACACTATATTACATAAGCATTATCTGATTTTCTCGTAAATAGAAAATTGTCATGTTAAGTTTGTCACCTTTAAAGCTTTTTACTATTAAGCGTCGCGATATTTTCAAGACCTAATCTAGGTGACTTCCTCTCTATAAATACAAGTTCCGGTACAGACTTTAAAAGACTCGTTAAAAGATTTGAATGAACTTGTCATTTTAACGTCAAATAAGCAGGTCGGAATTCCGGAAATTCCTACATACCTGGCAAATGAGATGAGATGATACGGGTCTTTCTTCCAAGCCAAGGTGTCAAGTCAAACAACCGTTAAAAAGTCATTTTAAATTATACAATACCGTATAGACTATAGTTCAACCCCACTTAGTAATGAATGGATTTGATGCAACACTCTATTATATAAGCATTATCTGATTTTCTCGTAAATAGAAAATTGTCATGTTAACCCTTTAAGGATCAAATGTACAAAAATTTGACACGAAGTTTGTCAGTATTTTTTAGTATTTAAATTCAATAAAAAAAATTGTGGTATATACGTTTCCAATTGCTCGAACCCCGCTCTTTCGAATGGTGGATGGTAAAATACTGTCAATTTTAAAATGAACGAATTACAGACCATTTTTTAACAAAAATCATGAGATTTTAAAAGTTTTTTTCATTTATCGTTTTTTTTATCGCTTATAGCATTACTATGCCTCACTTCGGTATAAATAACGTGACAAAAATATCTATTCTTCAAAATGGTGATATATGTTTTTATAAAATTCGAAATGGCGGTCCCGAAAATGGCGTCCTAAATGTAATTTTCTTGAAAAATTTGGGAACGCTCTGACACAAAAATTATGAACTTTATAAAAAAAACGATAAGAGTAATAAGTTGTTAGAATTCATCGACGAATACACTGGAATTTTGTCAGATTTTTTTTATGATATTTTGAAAAAATTTTGAAAATTTTTAAAAGTTTACCAAAAACTCTGAAAAAATTCTAGTATACTCTTTGATGAATTCTAAGCATTTTTTGTTCTTTGCAATTTTTACACTATATTACATAAGCATTATCTGATTTTCTCGTAAATAGAAAATTGTCATGTTAAGTTTGTCACCTTTAAAGCTTTTTACTATTAAGCGTCGCGATATTTTCAAGACCTAATCTAGGTGACTTCCTCTCTCTAAATACAAGTTCCGGTACAGACTTTAAAAGACTCGTTAAAAGATTTGAATGAACTTGTCATTTTAACGTCAAATAAGCAGGTCAGAATTCCGGAAATTCCTACGTACCTGGCAAATGAGATGAGATGATACGGGTCTTTCTTCCAAGCCAAGGTGTCAAGTCAAACAACCGTTAAAAAGTCATTTTAAATTATACAATACCGTATAGACTATAGTTCAACCCCACTTAGTAATGAATGGATTTGATGCAACACTCTATTATATAAGCATTATCTGATTTTCTCGTAAATAGAAAATTGTCATGTTAACCCTTTAAGGATCAAATGTACAAAAATTTGACACGAAGTTTGTCAGTATTTTTTAGTATTTAAATTCAATAAAAAAAATTGTGGTATATACGTTTCCAATTGCTCGAACCCCGCTCTTTAGAATGGTGGATGGTAAAATACTGTCAATTTTAAAATGAACGAATTACAGACCATTTTTTAACAAAAATCATGAGATTTTAAAAGTTTTTTTCATTTATCGTTTTTTTTTTATCGCTAATAGCATTACTATGCCTCACTTCGGTATAAATAACGTGACAAAAATATCTATTCTTCAAAATGGTGATATATGTTTTTATAAAATTCGAAATGGCGGTCCCGAAAATGGCGTCCTAAATGTAATTTTCTTGAAAAATTTGAGAACGCTCTGACACAAAAATTATGAACTTTATAAAAAAAACGATAAGAGTAATAAGTTGTTAGAATTCATCGACGAATACACTGGAATTTTGTCAGATTTTTTTTATGATATTTTGAAAAAATTTAAAAAATTTTTAAAAGTTTACCAAAAACTCTGAAAAAATTCTAGTATACTCTTTGATGAATTCTAAGCATTTTTTGTTCTTTGCAATTTTTACACTATATTACATAAGCATTATCTGATTGTCTCGTAAATAGAAAATTGTCATGTTAAGTTTGTCACCTTTAAAGCTTTTTACTATTAAGCGTCGCGATATTTTCAAGACCTAATCTAGGTGACTTCCTCTCTATAAATACAAGTTCCGGTACAGACTTTAAAAGAGTCGTTAAAAGATTTGAATGAACTTGTCATTTTAACGTCAAATAAGCAGGTCAAAATTCCGGAAATTCCTACGTACCTGGCAAATGAGATGAGATGATACGGGTCTTTCTTCCAAGCCAAGGTGTCAAGTCAAACAACCGTTAAAAAGTCATTTTAAATTATACAATACCGTATAGACTATAGTTCAACCCCACTTAGTAATGAATGGATTTGATGCAACACTCTATTATATAAGCATTATCTGATTTTCTCGTAAATAGAAAATTGTCATGTTAACCCTTTAAGGATCAAATGTACAAAAATTTGACACGAAGTTTGTCAGTATTTTTTAGTATTTAAATTCAATAAAAAAAATTGTGGTATATACGTTTCCAATTGCTCGAACCCCGCTCTTTAGAATGGTGGATGGTAAAATACTGTCAATTTTAAAATGAACGAATTACAGACCATTTTTTAACAAAAATCATGAGATTTTAAAAGTTTTTTTCATTTATCGTTTTTTTTTATCGCTTATAGCATTACTATGCCTCACTTCGGTATAAATAACGTGACAAAAATATCTAATCTTCAAAATGGTGATATATGTTTTTATAAAATTCGAAATGGCGGTCCCGAAAATGGCGTCCTAAATGTAATTTTCTTGAAAAATTTGAGAACGCTCCGACACAAAAATTATGAACTTTATAAAAAAACGATAAGAGTAATAAGTTGTTAGAATTCATCGACGAATACACTGGAATTTTGTCAGATTTTTTTTATGATATTTTGAAAAAATTTTAAAAATTTTTAAAAGTTTACCAAAAACTCTGAAAAAATTCTAGTATACTCTTTGATGAATTCTAAGCATTTTTTGTTCTTTGCAATTTTTACACTATATTACATAAGCATTATCTGATTTTCTCGTAAATAGAAAATTGTCATGTTAAGTTTGTCACCTTTAAAGCTTTTTACTATTAAGCGTCGCGATATTTTCCTAACCTAATCTAGGTGACTTCCTCTCTATAAATACAAGTTCCGGTACAGACTTTAAAAGACTCGTTAAAAGATTTGAATGAACTTGTCATTTTAACGTCAAATAAGCAGGTCGGAATTCCGGAAATTCCTACATACCTGGCAAATGAGATGAGATGATACGGGTCTTTCTTCCAAGCCAAGGTGTCAAGTCAAACAACCGTTAAAAAGTCATTTTAAATTATACAATACCGTATAGACTATAGTTCAACCCCACTTAGTAATGAATGGATTTGATGCAACACTCTATTATATAAGCATTATCTGATTTTCTCGTAAATAGAAAATTGTCATGTTAACCCTTTAAGGATCAAATGTACAAAAATTTGACACGAAGTTTGTCAGTATTTTTTAGTATTTAAATTCAATAAAAAAAATTGTGGTATATACGTTTCCAATTGCTCGAACCCCGCTCTTTAGAATGGTGGATGGTAAAATACTGTCAATTTTAAAATGAACGAATTACAGACCATTTTTTAACAAAAATCATGAGATTTTAAAAGTTTTTTTCATTTATCGTTTTTTTTTATCGCTTATAGCATTACTATGCCTCACTTCGGTATAAATAACGTGACAAAAATATCTAATCTTCAAAATGGTGATATATGTTTTTATAAAATTCGAAATGGCGGTCCCGAAAATGGCGTCCTAAATGTAATTTTCTTGAAAAATTTGAGAACGCTCCGACACAAAAATTATGAACTTTATAAAAAAAACGATAACAGTAATAAGTTGTTAGAATTCATCGACGAATACACTGGAATTTTGTCAGATTTTTTTTATGATATTTTGAAAAAATTTTGAAAATTTTTAAAAGTTTACCAAAAACTCTGAAAAAATTCTAGTATACTCTTTGATGAATTCTAAGCATTTTTTGTTCTTTGCAATTTTTACACTATATTACATAAGCATTATCTGATTTTCTCGTAAATAGAAAATTGTCATGTTAAGTTTGTCACCTTTAAAGCTTTTTAATATTAAGCGTCGCGATATTTTCAAGACCTAAACTAGGTGACTTCCTCTCTATAAATACAAGTTCCGGTACAGACTTTAAAAGACTCGTTAAAAGATTTGAATGAACTTGTCATTTTAACGTCAAATAAGCAGGTCAGAATTCCGGAAATTCCTACATACCTGGCAAATGAGATGAGATGATACGGGTCTTTCTTCCAAGCCAAGGTGTCAAGTCAAACAACCGTTAAAAAGTCATTTTAAATTATACAATACCGTATAGACTATAGTTCAACCCCACTTAGTAATGAATGGATTTGATGCAACACTCTATTATATAAGCATTATCTGATTTTCTCGTAAATAGAAAATTCTCATGTTAAGTTTGTAACCTTTAAAGCTTTTTAATATTAAGCGTCGCGATATTTTCAAGACCTAAACTAGGTGACTTCCTCTCTATAAATACAAGTTCCGGTACAGACTTTAAAAGACTCGTTAAAAGATTTGAATGAACTTGTCATTTTAACGTCAAATAAGCAGGTCAGAATTCCGGAAATTCCTACGTACCTGGCAAATGAGATGAGATGATACGGGTCTTTCTTCCAAGCCAAGGTGTCAAGTCAAACAACCGTTAAAAAGTCATTTTAAATTATACAATACCGTATAGACTATAGTTCAACCCCACTTAGTAATGAATGGATTTGATGCAACACTCTATTATATAAGCATTATCTGATTTTCTCGTAAATAGAAAATTGTCATGTTAACCCTTTAAGGATCAAATGTACAAAAATTTGACACGAAGTTTGTCAGTATTTTTTAGTATTTAAATTCAATAAAAAAAATTGTGGTATATACGTTTCCAATTGCTCGAACCCCGCTCTTTCGAATGGTGGATGGTAAAATACTGTCAATTTTAAAATGAACGAATTACAGACCATTTTTTAACAAAAATCATGAGATTTTAAAAGTTTTTTTCATTTATCGTTTTTTTTTTATCGCTTATAGCATTACTATGCCTCACTTCGGTATAAATAACGTGACAAAAATATCTAATCTTCAAATTGGTGATATATGTTTTTATAAAATTCGAAATGGCGGTCCCGAAAATGGCGTCCTAAATGTAATTTTCTTGAAAAATTTGAGAACGCTCCGACACAAAAATTATGAACTTTATAAAAAAAACGATAAGAGTAATAAGTTGTTAGAATTCATCGACGAATACACTGGAATTTTGTCAGATTTTTTTTATGATATTTTGAAAAAATTTTGAAAATTTTTAAAAGTTTACCAAAAACTCTGAAAAAATTCTAGTATACTCTTTGATGAATTCTAAGCATTTTTTGTTCTTTGCAATTTTTACACTATATTACATAAGCATTATCTGATTTTCTCGTAAATAGAAAATTGTCATGTTAAGTTTGTCACCTTTAAAGCTTTTTACTATTAAGCGTCGCGATATTTTCAAGACCTAATCTGGTGACTTCCTCTCTCTAAATACAAGTTCCGGTACAGACTTTAAAAGACGCGTTAAAAGATTTGAATGAACTTGTCATTTTAACGTCAAATAAGCAGGTCGGAATTCCGGAAATTCCTACATACCTGGCAAATGAGATGAGATCATACGGGTCTTTCTTCCAAGCCAAGGTGTCAAGTCAAACAACCGTTAAAAAGTCATTTTAAATTATACAATACCGTATAGACTATAGTTCAACCCCACTTATTAATGAATGGATTTGATGCAACACTCTATTATATAAGCATTATCTGATTTTCTCGTAAATAGAAAATTGTCATGTTAACCCTTTAAGGATCAAATGTACAAAAATTTGACACGAAGTTTGTCAGTATTTTTTAGTATTTAAATTCAATAAAAAAAATTGTGGTATATACGTTTCCAATTGCTCGAACCCCGCTCTTTCGAATGGTGGATGGTAAAATACTGTCAATTTTAAAATGAACGAATTACAGACCATTTTTTAACAAAAATCATGAGATTTTAAAAGTTTTTTTCATTTATCGTTTTTTTTATCGCTTATAGCATTACTATGCCTCACTTCGGTATAAATAACGTGACAAAAATATCTAATCTTCAAAATGGTGATATATGTTTTTATAACATTCGAAATGGCGGTCCCGAAAATGGCGTCCTAAATGTAATTTTCTTGAAAAATTTGTGAACGCTCCGACACAAAAATTATGAACTTTATAAAAAAAACGATAAGAGTAATAAGTTGTTAGAATTCATCGACGAATACACTGGAATTTTGTCAGATTTTTTTTATGATATTTTGAAAAAATTTTGAAAATTTTTAAAAGTTTACCAAAAACTCTGAAAAAATTCTAGTATACTCTTTGATGAATTCTAAGCATTTTTTGTTCTTTGCAATTTTTACACTATATTACATAAGCATTATCTGATTTTCTCGTAAATAGAAAATTGTCATGTTAAGTTTGTCACCTTTAAAGCTTTTTAATATTAAGCGTCGCGATATTTTCAAGACCTAAACTAGGTGACTTCCTCTCTATAAATACAAGTTCCGGTACAGACTTTAAAAGACTCGTTAAAAGATTTGAATGAACTTGTCATTTTAACGTCAAATAAGCAGGTCAGAATTCCGGAAATTCCTACATACCTGGCAAATGAGATGAGATGATACGGGTCTTTCTTCCAAGCCAAGGTGTCAAGTCAAACAACCGTTAAAAAGTCATTTTAAATTATACAATACCGTATAGACTATAGTTCAACCCCACTTAGTAATGAATGGATTTGATGCAACACTCTATTATATAAGCATTATCTGATTTTCTCGTAAATAGAAAATTCTCATGTTAAGTTTGTCACCTTTAAAGCTTTTTCATATTTAGCGTCGCGATATTTTCAAGACCTAAACTAGGTGACTTCCTCTCTATAAATACAAGTTCCGGTACAGACTTTAAAAGACTCGTTAAAAGATTTGAATGAACTTGTCATTTTAACGTCAAATAAGCAGGTCAGAATTCCGGAAATTCCTACATACCTGGCAAATGAGATGAGATGATACGGGTCTTTCTTCCAAGCCAAGGTGTCAAGTCAAACAACCGTTAAAAAGTCATTTTAAATTATACAATACCGTATAGACTATAGTTCAACCCCACTTAGTAATGAATGGATTTGATGCAACACTCTATTATATAAGCATTATCTGATTTTCTCGTAAATAGAAAATTGTCATGTTAACCCTTTAAGGATCAAATGTACAAAAATTTGACACGAAGTTTGTCAGTATTTTTTAGTATTTAAATTCAATAAAAAAAATTGTCGTATATACGTTTCCAATTGCTCGAACCCCGCTCTTTAGAATGGTGGATGGTAGAATACTGTCAATTTTAAAATGAACGAATTACAGACCATTTTTTAACAAAAATCATGAGATTTTAAAAGTTTTTTTCATTTATCGTTTTTTTTTATCGCTTATAGCATTACTATGCCTCACTTCGGTATAAATAACGTGACAAAAATATCTATTCTTCAAAATGGTGATATATGTTTTTATAAAATTCGAAATGGCGGTCCCGAAAATGGCGTCCTAAATGTAATTTTCTTGAAAAATTTGGGAACGCTCTGACACAAAAATTATGAACTTTATAAAAAAACGATAACAGTAATAAGTTGTTAGAATTCATCGACGAATACACTGGAATTTTGTCAGATTTTTTTTATGATATTTTGAAAAAATTTTGAAAATTTTTAAAAGTTTACCAAAAACTCTGAAAAAATTCTAGTATACTCTTTGATGAATTCTAAGCATTTTTTGTTCTTTGCAATTTTTACACTATATTACATAAGCATTATCTGATTTTCTCGTAAATAGAAAATTGTCATGTTAAGTTTGTCACCTTTAAAGCTTTTTACTATTAAGCGTCGCGATATTTTCAAGACCTAATCTAGGTGACTTCCTCTCTATAAATACAAGTTCCGGTACAGACTTTAAAAGAGTCGTTAAAAGATTTGAATGAACTTGTCATTTTAACGTCAAATAAGCAGGTCGGAATTCCGGAAATTCCTACATACCTGGCAAATGAGATGAGATGAGACGGGTCTTTCTTCCAAGCCAAGGTGTCAAGTCAAACAACCGTTAAAAAGTCATTTTAAATTATACAATACCGTATAGACTATAGTTCAACCCCACTTAGTAATGAATGGATTTGATGCAACACTCTATTATATAAGCATTATCTGATTTTCTCGTAAATAGAAAATTGTCATGTTAACCCTTTAATGATCAAATGTACAAAAATTTGACACGAAGTTTGTCAGTATTTTTTAGTATTTAAATTCAATAAAAAAAATTGTGGTATATACGTTTCCAATTGCTCGAACCCCGCTCTTTCGAATGGTGGATGGTAAAATACTGTCAATTTTAAAATGAACGAATTACAGACCATTTTTTAACAAAAATCATGAGATTTTAAAAGTTTTTTTCATTTATCGTTTTTTTTTATCGCTTATAGCATTACTATGCCTCACTTCGGTATAAATAACGTGACAAAAATATCTAAGCTTCAAAATGGTGATATATGTTTTTATAAAATTCGAAATGGCGGTCCCGAAAATGGCGTCCTAAATGTAATTTTCTTGAAAAATTTGAGAACGCTCTGACACAAAAATTATGAACTTTATAAAAAAAACGATAAGAGTAATAAGTTGTTAGAATTCATCGACGAATACACTGGAATTTTGTCAGATTTTTTTTATGATATTTTGAAAAAATTTTGAAAATTTTTAAAAGTTTACCAAAAACTCTGAAAAAATTCTAGTATACTCTTTGATGAATTCTAAGCATTTTTTGTTCTTTGCAATTTTTACACTATATTACATAAGCATTATCTGATTTTCTCGTAAATAGAAAATTCTCATGTTAAGTTTGTCACCTTTAAAGCTTTTTAATATTAAGCGTCGCGATATTTTCAAGACCTAAACTAGGTGACTTCCTCTCTATAAATACAAGTTCCGGTACAGACTTTAAAAGACTCGTTAAAAGATTTGAATGAACTTGTCATTTTAACGTCAAATAAGCAGGTCAGAATTCCGGAAATTCCTACGTACCTGGCAAATGAGATGAGATGATACGGGTCTTTCTTCCAAGCCAAGGTGTCAAGTCAAACAACCGTTAAAAAGTCATTTTAAATTATACAATACCGTATAGGCTATAGTTCAACCCCACTTAGTAATGAATGGATTTGATGTAACACCTTTAACGCTTTTTACTATTACATTTGATGAAAAACTATAGGGTAATTTTTATGCCCGAAGTGACCAAATTCAATACTTCGTCCAGACTTAGTGTGTGTCAAAGTAATAATCCAATCGGCAAAGGTAAGACTTAAGTACTTTTTTGAAAATCGACCTAATTTGTCTAAAAATTATTACTCGGCGGTTTTTGGGGTCGCTGATTACGAATCTGAAGTCATATTTTAAAAATTCAAAATTGCAAATCCAAAATGGCGGACGACTTTTAAAAAATCAAACGCAATTCGCTTGAATCACGTTAAAGTTTAACAAAGGCAAGATGCAATACTCCAACCACGGCAAGATGTAATAATCCAACTGACAAAGGCAAGATGCAATATTCCAATAAAGGCAAGATGTAATAATCCGACCGGCAAAGGTAAGATAGTATAATCCAACCAAAAGTTGTAAAAATCCAACCAATAAATAAGATGTTCAATGGAATGGAAATCAATGAAATGCTGATCTGCCGATAGTTTTTTTGTTTTTAGGGTTTTTGAATATAGGCTGAAATCTTTTATAAATTCGAGATTTTCAACACTAAAGATACTGTAAATGAGACGAAATAAGACACTTGTTTGGTCAGCAAATCAAAATGAACTTTTATTTTGACCAAATGTTTGTATTGGCAATGGAGGTTAAAAAAGGTTCCTTCTCTCTCAATGTCAAGATTGAATCTGATCTGTCAAAAACTAACACGAAAACAAAACTAGTACAACGTATATGTTTTTCACGAAGGGACAAACAAAGGAATAAACATTTAAATTTAAAAGGAGTGATTACTATTTCACGAAACGTGGATAACACGGTTAACTTATTCATTATCAATCTTTCACCAATACTTACCCCCATGCTACGAACCATCAAACTTCTTGTTCGCCAAACTGGCCAGTTCAAGAGAATAAATTCTCTTTACTCTCGACACCAAATGACTACTATCCATTTGTGGCGAGCATAGGCGGATTGCCAGGATCCCTACAACCAAAACACTCTTGGACTTCTTGTTCACTTAGATGTAAGTACTGGCAAAGATTCCAACTCTCCGCACTATAATCATCCAAGCTACGTCTCCATCCAAGAATGTGCAAGGAACCGGACTTTAATCTTTATTATCGGTTTTCTTTCACACAGTTTCGTTACTAATACTAAATATTTTAACAATTTATTTAAATATGCTCGAAACTCCGTTATCCTACCATTGCCACTACTATCCAAGGACCTTACAATCCTATTATGGCTCCTTGTGCGTCTGCAGCCGTCTTCATAGAAGTACTCACATTCGTGAAATTAATGGTGTGGGAAAACTGCAGAAAACCCACACCAAGTACAGCAATTAAACCTAATTATTTATACTGAAATTGCGACACTCACATCTATCCATAACAGATACATTTATTTTATCACTTTCGCAAGCCCACGATTCAAATAAGATATCTTAAACGATGCATTAAAACTTTGATTGTTTTTAGATTATCTTTTGTTTCCTATGGAAAGTCAAAACAGATTTAATGCAGCGACAATGAAAGCTATCACTTTCAATATCAATTCAACGTTAGATTCAACTCCATCGACTACAAAAACCTTAAGCTGTCGAGTTTCAAGCGAATTGCTTTACATTTTTCAAAAGTCACCCGTTATATGGGATTGCCATTTTGAATTTTGAAATACTAACTGCCGATTCGTAATCAACAACCCCGAAAACTTCAGAATAACGTGTTTCAAGCGAATTGCATTTGATTTTTTAAAAGTCGTCCGCCATTTTGGATTTGCCATTTTGAATTTTTAAAATATGACTTCAGATTCATAATCAGCGACCCCCAAAACCCCCGAGTAATAATTTTTAGGCAAATTAGATAGATTTTTATAAAAGTCGTCCGCCATATTGGATCCGCCATTTTGAATTTGTAAAATCTGACTTCAGATTCGTAATCAGCAGCCAAAAATCTGTAATGAACCATTCATCTAATTTTTTTAAACATTATTATTCTAGTATAAATGTGAAATTGATGTACATTTTTTATTGGACATGGTCAACTTTGACCTCTCATATTTTCGAAACGGGGAATATGGTCACTTTGAAATTTTGCAGGGACTATTGGGTCATCATATATAACTAATTGGCATAAAAATAGTTTCAATATTCGAGGTACGAAAAAGGGACATTTTTGGCATGCGGCTTACAGAGGCTCTTTGCTGCATTCGTTTGAAAATATGTAAAAGGGAAGGTAATTATGAGTTAACGGACCGGTTCAAAGGATTTTTTGACTTAACCTCACTTTGTTTCGGCAAGCTCAGCCAACTTATCTATATATATACCTAATTTTAAACGATATTTTAAATTAAATAAATGTAAATAATGGTCGCTCAAAGATTTCTATTGCTTTTAATGAATATAAGTATTATTACAAAAACGTTTCAAGTTACATAAATTTTTCCTGGCAGACCCTATTGTGATTTTATCGTAGCTTTTTATTGTCAAGTAGTATTTCAAAAAGTTGTTGCAGAAAAGTTGCTATACACAAAGTCGAAAATTATGTCAGCAATGTCAAATGATACATATTTCAACCTTGTGATGAAAAGAAGTAATTATTGGATATACATATAATATATAAATAAAAATAAACAACAAACACAAAAACATCCCATAAAATTTTGAAGTAAAAGAAAAAACCAAAAACACAACGATACAAAAAAAAATACAGTTTCAGAATATTGTCTACCTCCACATAGTGAGAATCGGCCAGCTTTTATAGACAAACAACGAAGAGGCAATAACAATAAAAATAACTTATTTATTTTGACGTCCGTTTTATTATTGGATTCGCCATCTTGAATTTTGTTATTCTGATGGCAGAAACGTAATCCGAGACCGCAAAAACCCATAAATGAAATTCCTCAGCAAAATTAATAACGATGAATTCAGCTGAATATGTCGACGATATTATATCCTCCATTTTGTATTTTGCATTTCTGACATCGGATTCGTGATCGACGACCTCAAAAACCCATTAAATAAGATTCCCGAACAAATTGAATAAGAAACAACGAATACAACTGAATATGTCGGACATATTGAATCCGCCATTCTCTATTTTGCAATTCTGACGTAAGAATTGTGATCAGCGACTTTAAAAAAACCCCTATTTATGATATTTTATCCTCTAGAATGCGTAAGAAAACTTTTAAATCCTAGAATTTGTAAATTCATAAAAAGAACAATCATTTAAGCCACCATTTTGAAACCGCCATCTTGGAAACAAGAAATATTTCCCGAGCATGATCTTATTCCTTCGATATCGGGATCACTTTTCCGATTGATTTTGTAAAGAGAAACCCATTCTTTCGCACAAAAAAATATGGAAATTCGGTATTTTTTATGTATTTATTTTAAAAAGTAGTTTATATGACGTTTTTTTTAATTTTCTAATCGGCATTCGAAAGAGTGACCTTCGCAACATTGGAAATGATAGGTAGTCAAAGCATACATACATTTTTGTAAATGTAGTAAACAATCAAATTCAAAGTGAAAAATTACTTCACTTGGGCCTTAATGGGTTAAGGACAATCTGGAATTGGAAATTTATAATATGGCTATGGGTCTAGTTTCAATTCGTATATCAGGACTGAAGAGCACACAATAATGCCTCCAATTTCTTGCCGAAACAAAGTGAGGTTGAGTCAAAAATGCTTCACCCGAAAACTATTTTGATTCCTCAATATTCCTCTGTATTCCACTGTGTTCACTGATGGAATTAAAAGACATTGATCAGGATTGAAATTTAGATCCAATCTTATTGCCAGGTGTTTTAAATTCAATATGGGGGATCTAATATGACGGACCAAAATGAGAAAAGTTTATCCAGTTATTTGTTAGCTCTGCATAAAAATATCTACAGTAGAACCCCCTTTTTACGACATGGGTCGGTTCCACGACTTCCCCTTAAGCTCCCGTTTATCGACATGCCAGCTAGAAAAGTGTGTTCCGCATCGCAACCCCTCGACAAGCATGCTAAAGTGACGTCACACGTGACTCGACCAATGCGGTTGTTTCGCGGGCTATGCACGTATACATGCGCCGTCTGGTGAGGGGAAGCATTTAGACGTGGTGGGGATGACGGGAATCGCTCGTATGTCGTTAAAAGGGGTGTCACTAGTGTCGTAGAAAAGAGTATGTCGATAAACGGAGGTGGCGTTAAAAGGGGGTTCTACTGTATACTATAACTTTAGATCAGCAGACAGATAAAAATACGTTAATCTTTTTAATTTTGCCTTTAGACTTAAAATTCGTAATAAGTGTACTCAGAAATCGTGCAGTTTCTACATTCTGCAAATAAAGTGAATTCTTCCATTTTGTTCGTTATATTCATGCCGCTTTCTTGAATTTAACATATTAAATCAGTGACCCTCCGCCGTTTTGAATTTTAGAAAACAGGTTTCACAATCAGTGATCCCAATAACTCCCGAATGATATAATTAAAGAATTTGTTTAAAACTCGTCCGCCATATTGGATCGCAAGGTACAAAATAATATGTAGTTAAAACATGTACTCAAACCAGTTAAAATTTTAATTTGAACACTTAAATACTTGTTAATAGTAATAATGCACTATTTTGTGAGAAAGTCAGATCAGCTTTCAAGTGCTAGATTATGAATTAAAAATGTAAAATATCTTTTAGTACATGAAATGATAGCTGCAGTATACGCCAGTTTACAAAAGAATTTACAAAAGAATTTAAAAACATAAGTATTGTTAAAAAATTCCTTTACAAAACTATAATGTCACTTTGACGACACATTTTGGGGTCCCTTTCAGTAGTATCACTCATATAGTCCTATTTTAAAATTTTGTGTATGCATTTTTTCAATACCGAATACAGAAATATTGAAATCAATAAGAAACGAATTAAATGCTTGCGACACCATAGAAACTATTTATTGAAAATCCAGATGGGGTCATTATTTTCAAAAGTCCTTATTTTCACTTCATATTTCGAAATACGTTTAACTCAACAAATAATATCAATTTATTAAAGTTTCATTTTATGTAAATCTAAGAGTAATCATTGTGTTTACTAATAAATAGTCGTAACGTACAGTGGCCCTCCCCTTATTTTAACTCCTATTATTTTAACTGCGTCCTTTATTATAACTTTCTTTCGTCCCTTATGTTAACTTCTTCCCCTCATGAGTTCCTCCACCATTCGCCATTTGAAAGTGTTCAAAAGAGTGCCGACTGCTGTTCGCCCTTGCGCATACAGGTGATGAAAGACGCCACTATATCTCCTCTCCCTGTTTTTATTCTCTCATACTGCCAGTGGTGAGAATGAGGGGAAGCGGTAAAATAAGGGAAGAAGCCACCATCTTCCTTGACTCGAAAAGTTAAAATAAGGGGAGGGCCACTGTATAATTACAATCCTCCCTCCGTAATTGGTGTCCGGTTGGGACCGAATTTCCTCTCGTTCCCCGTAAACGCTTTTCTGTCGTTCCCACCCCTACTTCCCCTTCTCTAAGTATGAAACTGTCAATAGAACATATGTGCGCACGCGTGAGTGTGCCTTTCTTCTTACGACGCACCTGAAATGGAACAGTTACGGAATATTTTAAGGACTACAATTACTCAAACAGCAAAAAGACATCTTAAAGAGCTCTTTAAGAAGTCTTAAAAATTGTAAGATATCTTAAATACTTATCAGAGATAGGTCTTAAAGTGGTCTTTAAGAAGACTTATGCGTCGATTTTAAGAGCTTTACAAGACCTCGCAAACATGAGGTCTCAGAAAAGAGGTCTTATTTGAGAGCTTTGACACATACAATAAATAATATAAATGAACAGCAAATTTCTGAAAATTATATATTTTATTTTTGTACCTTAAGGATTAATTTGTATACTTTTTACCTGAGTTCCTTTTTACCGTTTGTATATTTATATATTGGATGGTGATTACATTCGATAGAATGGGATCATGCAATAATATGAAATAATAATACAAAACTGTGATAACATTGGCCAAATATCGTAAGGGCACTTACAGTAAAACCCCTCTTACTTGAACAGGGTCAAGCCAGCATTTCCCCTCCGACCTCGTTTATTTGAACGCTTACAGTTGTCCCCACTCCTCGCGCAATATACCCGTCCGACGTGAGTAACGCACGCGCATTGGAATTTGTATTCGCGTAAGAGCGAGTAGTGGGGGTAAGGGGAAGTAGAAATCGTTCAAATAAACGAGGTTATTTTGTTCAAATAGACGAGGTGTTCAAGAAAGCGAGTGTTCAAGTAAGAGAGGTTTTACTGTATTTAGTAAGGTCAGCTTATAATCTATCAGTCTGCATATGAAGTAAATATCGCGCGATCTCGTTTTTAGATTCAATAGCCACCTGTTGTCTCTGGAAGAAACGCAGATAGATTTAAGACCTCAATAAGACCTCTTCGAGATTACGATTTTAAGAAGTCCTAACTAAGATATCTTTAAGGGCTCGTTTTATAGATTATCATAATTAAGACCTCTTCAGAAGGTTTAAAAGACCTCTTTTTTGAGATATCTTAGGACTGAGCTCTGGGGGACCACTTTAAGGGGTATGTGCTGTATGGGTAAGGGTGGAGTTATGAAGACAACAATTATGGTGGGAGGACTGTAAATCCAATTGTGAACTTAACTTTTAGTGGTTAGAATAGTAGCGAAGGACCAAGGGTTCGATTCTCCACCGGGATGACAGGGTCTTTTCTTATTTTAGGTTGATTTATTGCGAGCATAAAAATGTGAGATTTACGTTTGAACAACTTGTATATCAACACGTTGACTCCATACGTTTACATCCGAATTAAAAGTTCATTACGTTTATCAACATTTCAGTTCTTACTGGGTGTCTTATTTGTCGATAGGAATTAAAAAGAATTCAATTTCTTACGCCTATATTAATTTAAATTATTATTTAAGGGATGTTTTTCATGTCGCTCATTACGAATTTTCTGTCAAATTTTCAACATTCAATATATGGCGGATACGATAAGACGGCTGTAAATTTGAAATTTCGTTCAATTTTTAAGAACTTTGATGTAGTGAGATGCTTCAGGTTACTTACTAGGATTCTGTTGTCAAATTCTAAAATTCGAAATATCAGAATAAATCGTATAATCATGTTTTTTCAGCTTTTATGGCGGTCAGGATTAAAATGGTGAATACACGAGTTGTCAGTGTATTTCTAAATGTTCAATATTTTCTTATCAATATTCAACCATTCACATTTATATTATTGATAGAATAATCTAATATATCTTTGTAAAGTATATCAAAAGAACGATTAATGACAGAATTTGCAATTCACGACTTTCCGGTTAATTTTTATCTACATTTACAAACGAAACTGTTAAAATTTTCCCCTTCAGCTTGTACCCGATTTCGATAAAATTCCTTTCTTGAATTATATCGTATTGATATTGAGTGCACTAATCATTAATTGATTGTAGTGCCTGCGAGAAGTGAAAAAAATAAATATGAAAATGCAAATACATATTTGCAATTGGCATTTCCAGGAGTAATCTGCACAGTTTGAAAATAATTGTCAGTTTCATTTAATCCTAAAAATTGCATTTCAACATTTTAAAAATTCAAATTTTAAATCCCAAAATTTAAGGGGGTAAACCGTAACGCATCAAAAGTACACCTGATTTTCGGGATTCCTTTTAGCTGCATAAAAAGGTCAATCGAAAATGTGAAAAGTTCAGTCAACTTCATTTTTTATGGCAAATTTTTATGGGCGGATGTTTAACCTCATCAACTTTTTATCTGGGGAAGGAAAATCTAAAGATTTTTAGTTTGTGTATATAAATAGCTATCGATGTACGTAGGATTTTTTCGATATATTGATTTGTCGCCAATTGTGCGTGAATGAAAAAAAAAGGTTAAAATTTTGAAGGAAAAAAAAATACTTTAAAACATACTGTATAAGAAAAATAAGCAATAAAAAAATCCTGCGCTCGTCGATAGACAAAGGTATTTTAAATAAATTGTTAAATTTCAGATTTATTGGTAAGATTCACTCGAGATTATGTTATGGTTCAACAGCCTTAAAAGTTTATTACTGTATACGATGCACAACTTGTGTATACTTTTATCCAGAAATAACATATAAATGTTATTGATTCTCAAATGTTTCGGGATTATCTCTACTCCGTCATTTTTTGTATGTAATGTCGAATCATTTTATTCTACCACAATTGGAAATAATAAAAATTGGAAATAAAAATATTTCAAGTAAGCAATCAGGGTGCGGGTCGAAAAACCGACAAATCAAAAAGCCGACAGGTCCAAAAACCGACAGTCAAAAAACCGACAATCGAAAAGCCGACAGTTTAAAAACCGACGGTTCAAAAAATGAGTGTCCTCCTGACGATGTGTGTATTTTTTTATGTGTCGGCTTTTTGACTGTCGGCTTTTCGACTGACGGCTTCATGACTGTCGGGTTTTTGGCCTGTCAGCTTTTTGATTTGTCGGTTTTTCGACCCGCACCCAAAAAAATGAGTGTCCTCCTGACGATGTGTGTATTTTTTGGGTGCGGGTCGAGAAACCGACAAATCGAAAAGCTGACAGGCCAAAAACCCGACAGTCATGAAGCCGTCAGTCGAAAAGCCGACAGTCAAAAAGCCGACACATAAAAAAATACACACATCGTCAGGAGGACACTCATTTTTTGAACCGTCGGTTTTTAAACTGTCGGCTTTTCGATTGTCGGTTTTTTGACTGTCGGTTTTTGGACCTGTCGGCTTTTTGATTTGTCGGTTTTTCGACCCGCACCCTATTTTTTTATGTGTCGGCTTTTTGTCTGTCGGCTTTTCGACTAACGGCTTCATGACTGTCGGGTTTTTGGCCTGTCAGCTTTTTGATTTGTCGGTTTTTCGACCCGCACCCAGCAATCACCTTTATCAACAAGGAAACCGAGTCATCTTTCTTATCAATTACGAAATTGACACATTATTAATAAAGAACGATTGTATAAATTATCTACAATTAAATATGACATTGCATCTCATCGTAGAACGATAAAAAGATTAATTTTAAAATCATAACATTCAACATTTTGTTGTTATTCAAGTTTTCCTGAAAAATATGTGACGATTTTACACACCACCTAATATAAGAGTCTATAATAGCATACTGAACTAGGAAACAAAATAGACACAAAGATGTTTCTAAAACTCGCATTCCTCGGAAATTTTATACAAAAAAAAATCGATGTAAATCGATTCATACCGTTAAATTTCCGTGAATATTTTAGAAATGTCGTCCAACATAATAAATTTCGGAAACCTGACTTCAGCGACTCTAAAAACATAAATTTGGAGTTCTGGAACACTTGCCGATTTAGAAACCTTTAACGGTTGATTAACAAAGAAATAATATACAAAGCTCTTTGAGCGTAATTTCCATGTTGTCATTTAGACATTTTGAAAAATGACAAGTATCATTTTGAGTCTAAAATATTTTAAACGCGATATTTTGGGTGCGGGTCAAAAAACCGACAAATAAAAAAGCCGACAGGTCAAAAAACCGACACTTCAAAAAATGATAGTCCGCATGTCCATGCGTCTATTTTTCTATGTGTCGGCTTTTTGACTGTCGGTTTTGTGACCTGTCGGCTTTTTAATTTGTCGGTTTTTTGACCCGCACCCGATATTTTGCGTTGCCGTGTACTCTGCGTTGCTGTATCCGGGTGTAAGTTGCAGTTTTAAGAAAAAACTTTTAAAAATTCCCCATTTTTAAAAAAAAAACCAATATCTTTGTTTGAATGAGTTTTGGACCTATTCTTTGGTCAGAATGCGAAGAAGTCTTTTACATTTACGAAATATTGCGTGCAGATTTTTTTTGTCTATAATATTATTCAATAAAGTGCTGAAGATTGCGTTCAAGAAGAAAAACCGACAATTCGAAAAGCCAACAGGTTAAAAAACCGACAGTCAAAAAAGCCGACACATAAAAATATAGACACATCGACAAGCGGACTATCATTTTTGAAGGGACGGTATTTTGACTGTCGGCTTTTCGATTGTCGGTTTTTTGACTGTCGGCTTTTCGATTGCCGGTTTTTTAACCTGTCGGCTTTTTGATTTGTCGGTTTTTCGACCCTCACCCTCCGTCCTTAACGGGTTAAGGCCCTGGATCTTATGTGTAAAAGAGGAAGTTTAAACTTTTATTGTTAAATTTTATTACTACATTTTTTAGACGGAAAATTATTGATAAGTTTATCTGCCATATTAGGTTCACCATTTTGAATTTTAAAACTAATAAGCTCAGATTCTTAATAAGGAACCACGATAACCCCTTATTCCACGAGGATTTCCACGAGGTTCGCTCAAATTTTCAGCCACTGTCGGCCATATTAGATCCGCCACTTTGAATTGCGGAATATAACACCAGATTAAGAATCGGATACCCCCAAAAAAGTCTCAGGTAAAGTCACACGATTCTCACTAGCGTTGCTCTAGTTTTTAACCTATTATGATCTTGATAAGGAAGTTATTCTTTGTTGAGCGGTCAAATGAAATTAAAAGTACAAAAAATTCTTGATACGTCTCGGTGTCGGATGTGACACCCTCGTAAGTCATCATTTAGTGAAAATATACATAACTCTAAAATTATAAAATTAGATAAAACAAAGAGGACAAATTATTGGAAAACAATTACAAATAAAATTAATTACTTACATGATTTAAATTTTTTAATTTTTAATGGTCTTAGGTAAATTAAACTAATTAAATCCAATGAACGTGAATATGTAGTCTTCTAAAAATAAGACGATAAGAAAGTATTAAATGGGAATTCATTATTAAAGATATTGACAAAAATTGAATAAATTTAAAAAATATTGTGAATAAAAATCAGATTTAAACAAATTTTAATTTACCTTAACAATAGTTGATGTTCATTTTAAGACCAAACTAGATTAGAACTAAACTTGAAAAGGTTGTAATAAAGACTGACTAAAATTTACAACGGTTAGGAATTACAAGTATAACAATATACACATGTTTAATTTCTCAGAGCTTATAATTTATTTATTACTAAATGGTTGTTATTCATTAATACCAGTTAACTATGTTTGAATTTAAAAAAAAAGGAATAAGGAAAAAATATTTTTAACATGTACTAGATTAAATTAAAATAGTTTGGAGGTAAATTAGAAACTTCAAAACGTATGTTGACTGCATTTTTATGCCTTTTTATATAAAAGTTTACTAATTATTAAAATTAAAAGCATGACCTGTTTCGATTCTAGGTCTCGTTAATCCCGTATACTAACTTTCATCTAATTCAATGTTCTTTCTATGTTCATACATTCTTTTCTGTAATAGTCTACTAGTTTCTCGAATATATACCTTATTACAATAGTTGTATGGTATTTTGTATACTACACAACTTAGTTGTAATAAAGAAAGCTTATCTTTAAACGGTTTTATCCCTCCTATATTTTTATGAATCGGAATATTAACTGTTCTGACATTGTGATTTCTAAAAACCTTTTTTAATTTATGAGTTAGACTTTCAGTGTAAGGTAAACCAATAGTTATAAGATAATTATCATATTTTGATTTTAAGGATAAACTATTATAAATGTAATGTAGACGTTTTTTAATAAGTTGTTTAATCAGTAACAAAGGATAATCGTTTTTTATATAAGAATATTAGTTAAGATTTTCAAATTATCTTTTCTAAAAGTGACTTCTGACAGTTTAATAGCTCTATCTTCTAAACCAAAGATCGTACCGATCTTATAGCTCATGATGGTGAGAGTTGTAGTGTAGGTATCTACCAGACCTATTATCTTCCGAATTAATTCTACCATTTTGAATTTCGATAAACTGACACCGGATTCGCAAGCAGCAACCTTAAAAACATATTGACAATAATGGAAAAACAGTATTTTTTATGTCTATTTACATCGAAAATAGAAGCAATAAAATGAAGCTGAGAGTTTTAATACAAACAATATTAAATTATTTAATAGGTTCTTTCCAAAAGACGTCAGACGGTGAATGTCGAAATGGCAGAACCAACATGGCGGCGCAAATAAAAAGTATTTTAAAAATGTCTAAAAATATCGATGGAAAATGTATATGTGTTTCTCTGAATACGAATTTGAAATCAAAGTTCAAAAGTTCTAAATCGTGGAATAAAAATGGCAGCGCATAAATTTATCGTAAACATAATCATAGGATTTGACTCTTAAAATTTTATAATTTTGCCATCAATATTAATAGTAAAGATTTTTTAGCATCAGGTTTGTAACCAACGACTTCGAAATTTAATGCAGAACGTTTTAATCACCTTCCTTGCAATTATAAAAGTAAATGTAAAAACTATGATCAGGTGACCAAATTTTGTTTAAACGTCATCCTTTTAAAAAAAGGACGGAGGTAGCAAGATTTTTTCTAATTTTTGTAATTTGTATTTTATATTTCGCGCCTCTTTTTCGTATCACATTACGTCATGAATTCCAGGGACGTACGAATAGAAAAAATATCGACAAATTATCTTTCTAAAATAACCACCGCTGAAACAATTAAAAGAAATTTTAGACTCGTGGAATATTTGTTTCGTGTTTCATTTGAATCGTTTAATTGTTTTATATTACTAATTAATGATCGTCAAATACTTTAAGATCGATATGTGTTTCAATTAACAATTTTTTTATGACGTCACGTGATATTGCATAGTTACATGTATTTAAAAAGTAATCGTCTATCAATATGATACAAGAAAATAATTACCTGTACTTGACAGGTCATTAAAGGTTACAATCAATCTGTAAAATTACTTAATATATATTTTATAGCTTTTAAATGAATTTTGTAACAATTACTATACATCATTATCGAAATCTAATCGTTTAATACAAAATTTGTTCAGGCATTTAAATCGATAACAGCATAATCAATAATATGTTTGGGTTTAACTAAAAAAATTAAATACATTGTGTCATCGATCGTTTTTAACACTCTCGGTATTTAGATTGAAAAATTATGCTCTTATCTTATTAACTATTTGGCCCACAATAAATATTTATATACTGACATCTATGTATAAAAAAATACTAAACATTATTAAATATTATAAACAATTCAAATGTACATAAAAAATCATTTCTCTTTTGATTAATTTCATAAGTGAAAACTTCTTCCAGTTTTGTGCAAAAATTTAATTTGTTTGATGATGTTTTGGATTTTCAGTTTAAGCAATTGTATTTTTAACTTTTTAAGTATTTCTTTCGTTTATAATTGTAAAAAGGTGAATAGAAACTAATGTTATGTCTGAATTTGTTGAAATATATGTGTTTAGGAAGGAAATTATTCGATTTACATCCGAGGTAGAAAAATTCATCTCATAATTGATGACCCTAGTTGTTATTTTTTCAATCCTTAAGGAGTGTACAAGTCTCATCTCCATAATTAGATTTAATCCATTTATATAAAAGTTTATTCTTTACACGTAGGTGTATCAATCCATTATAATATACATAATAAATCTTTTCTTTTCTGATTAATTTCATAAATGAAAATTTCTTCAAGTGTAAACAATATTAATTTTTTATATCCAATTATTTGGTTCGATAAAACAAAAGAGTCTCTTATTTAAAACATATTCATTGTTGAATACATTTTTTCGGGTATTCATTATTTAAATATGAAAAATATTAGAAGAAAAATTATTGCCGTAAAAACTATACAAACTTGCCGATTTCCTAAAAAATTAATTTAACATTCAACAACTGAGAAACTACAGTAGAACCCCTCTTATTTTAATTGCCCCTCTTGTTTCAATTGTCCAACCTCCTCTTATTTTAATAGTTTCCCCCACACGTCTTCCCTCACCACCGCTCAAACAGAACATAAACAGAATGTTCAGAAAATATTGTGGACATATTCTAAACATAATTGTAGTAGTGTCAATACATGTAAATGTGCATGTAAGAGGAAAATTGAAATAAGAGGGGTCGACGCAATCTTGAAAAACTTTAATAATTAAAATAAGAGGGGTCCTACTGTGTTGTAAAGCGTCTCATTAGATTGTCAAATGCGATTTCAAAACAAATAAAGAAACTTACGAAGAAATTAACCAAATTATTGATCTGTAAGAATGGTTGTCGCGTCTGAATTTTCAATTTTCAGTTAACTTTTTAAGAAATAAAAAAAATATCGTCCTTCAATATAAACACAACTTTTTTTTTTAACCAAAAAAATAATATAGAATATTGAATGAAAAAATGTTCGACAAAATGTTACTTTTATGATTTAAAATTGTAAGCCGTACCATATACAGACATTATTGTTACTATCTAGGTTACCACATGCCAATTTTGCTATTTCGAAATACTTATAATGACGATATTCGGTGGAACTTGAAATTCTACGTTATGGTATGTTCGGAATACAGTCGTCCTTCTCTTATTCTAATTTATCCGATGGCAACCTTCTTCTCTTATTCTAATTTTCTCCCCTCTCCCACTAAACGTTTGCTGTCTCGTTTTCCTCTCTCTTTCTCTTTCGCAGGGCATGCGCAGTTATATCTCATATGTGCTTGTAAGGAAAGTAGTAGGTGCGGTGGGGAGAACGCGTGAGGGGAAATATTAGAATAGAAGAAGAGACAAAATTAGAATAAGGGAGGACATTAGAATAAGGGAAATTAGAATAAGGGAAGGACTACTGTAATTTGCAAAATATTGTGATGACTATCAAAGAGTCCTTTGAAATGTACCTTTTGAAATGTCGAAATACCTTGAAACTATTCAAAATATGAACCGGGTTCACACAATTTCAATAGCTCCTTCACGCCGCCCATTTTTATATTACAAAAACCGAAAACAGATCGTACATCGTCGGGTCTTTTCGGTTGTTATGCATTACGACCAATGAATACAGACGCATTTCGACTATTATGGCATCAATCACGTATAGTTAGTTTAATTTTATCGGGTACATGTCAAAAAACCGAATTTCAAAAATCGGAAACATTGAAAAATCGACATTTAAAATGCCGACACTCAAAAAACGATGACTCAAAAGTCAATGAGTCATAAAGCTGTAATATTCATGAAAACAACAATGTCCGCTTTTTAAATGTCGATTTTTCATTGTTTTGGATTTTTGAAATTCGGTTTTTTGACATGTACCCATTTTATCCTCGCAGTGATTCGACGACAACATTTTAGTTATTTACTATACATATATGAATCTCTCAGATTAGTTGTTTGAAAATCAGTAAATATAATATGGAACAATACGGAAACACGGAATGTAATAGTTATGTAATATTTACGTAATGGTTACATTGTTACAAAAATCTTACATAGTTGTTACCTAAGTGTTACTTTGTGTTACATAAAGTGACTTCACTACTTTAGTTTATTTCATTAAATATTTCTGTTCTATACATTTTCTGTTGAATGCATTTTCTTTAATTCCAAGATTCAGAATATTTTGTTTATCAAATTTGCTTAAATATATAACTATTTTCGTTATTTGTTCATGAAGAATTATAACGAACATTATTAAACCTGAAATTAGTAATGCACCATTTTGGCGACGCGTCAGACAAAATGCAAAATGGGACACAAATAGGAAATAATAAATGATTCTGGGGTCAAATGATATGTGTATAAATCATTCAAAAGTAGACGAATATCTTGTCAGGTGTACCGAAATGCTCTTTGCCAGATTTCAGGCTGATCTTTGTGTTGCGTAAACGACTAAACGCATTCAAATTTATTTTCGAAATTTACACCACTTTTCAATAATGTATCACTGTCACATTTATCGAGTCATTGTATATTTCTTAATAATTTTAATTCATGGAAAGACTGCGCAATGTACTGAAGATTCATGTATTTAATTACAATATTCGGCCATTTTGAATTAATAAAAATTTACCGAATTTCAACAATTATACTACTGGTAATTAAATAATGCAGTTTTTGGAAATTCAAAATAGCTCTTTCGTATACGAACTAACTTTTCATTATTGCTTAATTTTTAAGGTATCAGTAGTAGCTGTTTTTCCCCCAAACCTTTCGAACCCATTTTATTTTTAAGGTTATAAAACATTTGATATTTTGCTAAACTAATTAGTAATGTCTTTTTGTTTAAATTGGAAATTTACGTTACACGCAGATTTCATACTCATATTTGCAAACGTGGAATGTGTAAACCACATACCAACGTTAAATACAATAATGTTTAAGCAGAAAATTGTCTTTTGCAGCACAAATATATACTTAGATAGTTGTAACCGAATAACTCTCAGTAATACATAAGAAGACCACGCATTAAACAATGTGTTTCGAATATCATGCATATATTGAAAAGGCCATTGTCCGAGTCGCAATCTGAATCATCCCGTAAAGGTGTATATCATCGAATAAATGTATACAATCAAAAAAAAAACATCAGTCAGACTAGCATAACTTTACCAAACATTTAACATAATATTATTTAAATAGTTGATTTTTTATTTACGAAACTTTCTCAACGAATCATTTTGATTTTTGATGAAAACACTGATCAAATTTAAAAACAATTTGAATGTCAATAAATCGAATAACGACACGTACTTAAAATCTCAATATTTATAAATCTTATCCCTGGTAAAATTAAAAGCGTGATCGAAGCGTGACCGAAGCGTGAAAATGTCCAAATTCACTCTTAAGATACCCTTAAGGGTGTTCTAAAGTGCTCCGCCGAAAAGACAGGGATATTCGCTAAAAACTGTAAATAAAAAATGACTGAATCGATTTTTCAAAATTTGTGCTCTGTAAAGGCAATTGTACTTACTATAGACAGTTTCCTAGAAAATACTAAAGACATTAATTGAAAAATGACTGAGAATTTTCGGAAATAAGTGATTTTTATTTATTTCCGAAAATTCTCGGTCAGTTTCCAAGTAATGTCTTTGGTATGTTTTAGGGAACCATCAATAGTAACTAGAATTGCCTTTACAGAACCCGAATTTTGAAAAATCGAGTCAATAATTATTTAGTTGCGGTTTTTAGTGAAAATTCCTACCTTGCCGCCGGTCCACTTTAGAACCTCCTTAACCCGTTTCCGCCCAAAATGCCGTAAATTTCACTACATTTTAATCGTCACATTTCTTATAGAAACTAACGATGAATAATTCTGAATATTTAGATTCTATAGTTTTCAACCCTCCTCTTTCCGAATCCGAAGTCCGTTTTTCGCTAGGAGCAGCCATTTTTTAAATATGGCGGCGAAAAGGCAAAAAAATAGAGAAAATTTCGATTTTTGGATCGGTTTTTCATGTTTTTCAAAAGGTTCGCGCTGACCGATCATTCCAAAGACCTGGATCTGGTGGAATAATGAGTTTGACAAAAAGTTGACATGATCAGATATGCAAAATATAAGATGGCGGATCCAAGATGGCTGATTTTTCGCAGAATTTTGTGTTTTTATAGCATTTCCGACATTATTATTAGCTATTAATAAATATTGTTGTACGCACTTATTATTGATTTACACAATCATTTGTAACAGTATCTTCTATCCGATACTCGAAATTCCAAATGGCGGTTCCAAGATGGCCGACTGAAATGCAACAAAATTTCTTGATCCATATGAAACTGACTACTCGGTGGTTTTCGGGGTCGCAGATTACGAATATGACATTTGATTTTCATCATTCAAAATGGCGGACCCAAAATGGCGGAGGAAAATACAAAACGTTGCATGTCCGAAATGAAAATGGTTACTCGCGGGTTTTATATTATATAGTCGGAAATGCTATAAAAACACAAAATTCGGCGAAAAATCCGCCATCTTGGATCCGCCATCTTATATTTTGCATATCTGATCATGTCAACTTTTAGTCAAACTCATTATACCACCAGATCCAGGTCTTTGGAATGATCGGTAATCACGAACCTATTGAAAAACATGAAAAACCGATCCAAAAATCGAAATTTTCTCTATTTTTTTGCCTTTTCGCCGCCATATTTAAAAAATGGCTGCTCCTAGCGAAAAACGGACTTCGGATTCGGAAAGAGGAGGGTTGAAAACTATAGAATCTAAATATTCAGAATTATTCATCGTTAGTTTCTATAAGAAAAGTGACGATTAAAATGTAGTGAAATTTACGGCATTTTGGGCGGAAACGGGTTAAGCGACTCTTTAACTCACAATGCGTCCTCTGAGGTGCCTCGCGAAGTGTTACTTAAGGGAGGTTCCAGAGGTCCAAAAATGTGCGTAATTTCATGACTTTTTTTTAAGAGTACATTTTTGTTTTAACTTTTGTGGCATTTATTTGTCTATATTTTAAAAAGTTTACAAAATTTTTTCGAGTAAAAATAATATACTTTCCTGCCAAGTGATCTGAAACGAAAAAATAAAAAAAAAAATCTTAAAGTACAGTAGTCCTCCCCTTATTTTAACTCCTCTTATTTTAACGGCGTCTCTTATTTTAACTTTTTCTTGTCTGTTATTTTAACTTTTCGCCTTCGTGAGTTCCCCCAACATTCGTCATGCGCTTGTAGTAGCAGTCCACATATGCGCATACATGTGCTCAAAAGATTGCAGACTGCTGTTCGCGCTTGCGCATGCCGTTAAAAAGGACGCCACTTTATGTTCTCTCTGTTTACATATATTCTCTCATATGTACAGTAGGTCTCCTCTTATTCTAATTAGTACAGTTCTTCAAGATGGCGCCGACCTCTCTTATTCTAATTTTCCCCTTACCCCCCTTACTTTGCTTGCGAGCTTGTGATTCGTGGACAATATTTTTCGTTGACTTTTCGTGTGATAGTGGGAGAAGACTTGTGGGGGAACGATTAGAATAAGAGAGGTTCGAATAAGAGAGGTCCTACTGTACTGTCAGTCGTGGGGATGAGGGGAAGCCTTAAATTAAGGGAAGAAGTCGCCATCTTCCTTGACTCGAAAGATTAAAATATGGGGAGGACCACTGTAGATGCAATTTGGAGGCTCTTTGAAAAAAAAAACACCTTTTTTGCCGCTTTATTTGTTTTAACATTAATAAAAATAATACTAAAAATTTTTGTTTACAAAAAAAAACGCTTCCTGACGGCCCCCTAAATTGAATAAGCTTTATTTTGAGCCCTCAAACGTCGAGAAAAACTGGTTTCAAGGGCATGAAGAACTGTGTAAAATAAAATATCTCGAGGGAAATTCTGCATCTACCCAAAAAATCGAAGAGAAGAAAGATTAGTTGTACGTCTGTGAGTGTGGGTTTATACCTACACTATGTAATTTTAAATGTGATTTATCATAATACAATGAAAAATTCTTGATAATGATACTATTTTGTAGTGTTCGAAACCTTATAAAGCAAAATATTAACAATATGTTTATAGGTCGAAAATGATGTCAGAAAAAAAATATAACCTATACTGATAATTTAAATTTAATGGGGTCAAATTTAGGTGAGGTGCCTCCCCTTAAATATGGAGTCTTTCGCAATGGCTTTCCAGTCCATATTTTAAAATGATAATCAATACCAATTTATAGGTTAACCCGTTGAGTCACGCATTTTTCCTTTTGTCCAATTTAGCTGAAAATTGTTACTTGGGGTTTTTTGGAGTCGCTGATTACGAATCCGAGGTTAGTTTTACGAAATTCAAAATGTTTCATCCAATATGGCGGACAAACATTTTAAATATAACTGTATTTGGACACAATTTGGTACTCTGGGATTTCCGGGGTCGCTGATTACGAAGCCGAGGTTAGATTTGTGAAATTCAAAATGGCGCACCCAATATAGCGGACAAAATTTTAAATATAATTCTATTTGGACAAAATTTGTTACTCGGGGGGTTTCGGAGTCGCTGATTATGAATCCGAAGTTATTTTTTCGATATTCAAGATGGTAGATTCAATATGACAGACAAAAATTGAAGATGTAATTCTATTTGGATAAAATTTGTTACTCGGGGATTTTTATTGCGGCTGATTAAGTATCCGAATTAGTTTTAAAAATCTCAAATCTAATATAACATGTGTATACTGTAAAATATTGCTTTATTTGAACGATATCCAGTATTCCGGCAATTTTCAAGTACAGTAGTCCTCCCCGTAAGGTTACTCCCCTCAAGGTTTATTCTTCCCGTAAGGTTTAAAACTTTCTTCCCTTATGTTTTATTTTTCCCCTCACGGCCTCTCCCACAACAAGACATTTTGTTACCGCTTATCGCGAAATCCCAGCTGATCGTTGTCTCCAAATATAGGTGATTATAGGTGATTTACAATTTTTACAGCGATTTTTCGTTATTACCGGCAATTGACCTGCAATAGAAAAATGTTTATGAGAATGTTGTAGGTATAAAAAAGATCTACAACTTTTGTATACATCATTTATCACATAACCTCAAAGTTTCAGAAAAAACTCGAAAAACCCGTGTTTTTTGTTTTTAATTTTTTTTCGCACTAAAAATGATTTTTTTTTCTTGAAATTTTTAGGAGACTTACCTTTTTTGTCCCGAATAAGCTGTAATTTTTTTGAGTAATTATATGTATTCGTTTCTTTTTTATTAATTGAAAACCGATAAAACACGTATATTTTCCAGTGAAAAATCTAATGTCACAACAGTAGAGAATGGAACTTTATGGAATTTGTTCGTTGAAATATTACTTTCAAATGGTCAATTTACGTTTCTATACAAGAAAGTGTCAAAAACCTCGAAAAACTAAAAAAAACTCGATTTTCAGCATCAATATTAACTTAATTTTCAAAATTAATAAAAGAAAGAAACAAGTGCAATTCTGTTATTGTAAAATTGTTATTATTACGTAATTTGTGTTATTGTGTAATGACGTTGTATATTTTATCAGTTAATAAATAAATAAAAATCTAGGTTTTTATATTTTCGGGTTTTTTGCACTTTTTTGTATAGAAATGTAAATTGATTCATATACCATCCGAAAGTAGATATTTCAACAAACAAATTCCATTAAATAAAGCTCCATTATCTAAAGTTTTAATATTAGATTTTTCACTTGAAAATATATATTTTTTAATCGGTTTTTAATCAATAAAAAAGAAACGAATAAATATTATTATTAAAAAAACAGCTTAGTCAGGACAAAAGAAGGTAAGTCTCCTAAAAATTTCAAGAAAAGAAAATCATTTTTGAGCATGAAAAAAAAATAAAAAACACGGTTTCTTCGATTTTTTTTCAGAAACGTTGAGGTTATGTGAAAAATGATGTATACAAAAATTGTAGATCTTCTTTATTAAATCACCTATAATCACCTATATTTGGAGTAAACGATCAGCTGGGATTGCGCGGTTTGCAAATTTTGAAGGTAAATAGTTGTATGAAACCGTTTTTCTCCATATTTTTGTCAGACCAATGACTTACTTACTTACATTTACATAGATTTTGCTGTTTTTCTCGTGAAATCTAAAGACCCATTTGGATCAAATCTTTTTTTGTTACTTATATAGACCCTAATAATCAGTAAAAGAAATTGTTTCCCCTTTATTGCTAATAATATAATTGTTATTAACAAAACACGTTAAAAAATGAGTTTTTCTCGAATAAATGCAGTTTTAAGACAACCTTCCATTATTATTTTCTGAAAATATTTTCCTACAGGTTTCTGGTGTCGCTGATTACGAATACGGGGTTATTTTTTTTAAATTCAAAATGGCGGATAAAAATTTTAAATATAAATGTATTTGGACAAAATTTGGTACTCGAGTGTTTTCGGGGTCGCTTATTACGAATCCGAGGTTAGATTTGCGAAATTCATAATGGCGAATCCAATACGATGGACAAAAATTTTAAATATAATTCTATTTGGACAATATTTGTTATTTGGTAATTTCTGGGGTCTCTGATCGCAAACCCGAGGTTTGTTTTGCGGAATTCAAAATGGCGGATCCAATATGGCGGCAAAAATGTTAAATGTAACTATGCTTTCAGATGATATATGAATCAATTTACATTTCTGTACAAAAACGTGCAAAAAAAAACACGAAAATCTAAAAAACTAGATTTTTATTTATTTATTAACTGGTAAAATATACAACGTCATTACACAATAACACAAATTACGTAATAATAACAATTTTACAAGAACAGATATGCACTTGTTTCTTTTAAATATTAATGTTGAAAATTAAATTAATACTGATGTTGAAAATTGAGTTTTTTTAGTTTTTCGAGGTTTTTGACACTGTCTTGTATAGAAATGTAAATTGACCATTTGAAAGTAAATATTTCAACGAACAAATTCCATTAAATAAAGTTCCATTCTCTACTGTTGTGGCATTAGATTTTACACTGGAAAATATACGTGTTTTATCGGTTTTTAATCAATAAAAAAGATATGAATATATATAATTACTCAAAAAAATTGCAGCTTATTCTGGACAAAAAAAGGTAAGTCTCCTAAAAATTTCAAGAACAAAAAATCGTTTTTGAGCGCGAAAAAAATTAAAAATAAAAAACACGGGTTTTTCGATTTTTTTCTGAAACTTTGAGCTTATGTGAAAAATGATGTATACAAAATTTGTAGATATTTTTTATACCTGCAACATTCTCATAAACATTTTTCGGAAGTCAATTGCCGGTAATAACGAAAAATCGCTGTAAAAATTGTAAATCACCTATAATCAACTATATTTGGAGAAAACGATCAGCTGGGATTTCGCGGTTTGCAAATTTTGAAGGTAAATAGTTGTATGATGCCGTTTTTCTCCTCATTTTTTCAGACCTATGACCCTTTGAGGATACCGTATGATGATACAGTAGTCCTTCTCTTATTCTAATTTGTCCAGTCAGGCAAGATGGCGACCTTCTTCTCTTATTCTAATTTTCTCCTCTATCCCACTAAACATTTGCTGTCCCGCTTTTTCTCTCTTTCTCTTTCGCAGCGCATGCGCGGTTATGTGTCATACAGTAGTCCTCTTATTCTAATTCCTCTTATTCTAATTTTTTCACTTCCTCTAATCTAATTTCATACATACAACATAACCTAACAAAAATTCTTTTTAAAAACAAAAACATTTAACAATAAGTCAGTTCGGTTATCTGTCTAATAAATAATATTGTGTAAATTAACATTGATGTGCAAACCCATTCACAAGATCCTAGAAAAGTGCAAAAGTTTTTGGCGGCAAATTAGAATACGAGAAGGAGACGCCATCTTGCTTGTCTGGACAAATTAGAATAAGAGAAGGGCTACTCTATGTGCTTCTAAGAAAAGTACAGTAGTCCTTCTCTTATTCTAATTTGTCCAGTCAGGGAAGATGACGGCCTTCGTCCCTTATTCTAATTTTCCCCTCTCCCCCACTACCTAGATTTGCTGTATCACTTTTGCCCCTTTGTCTTTTGTTGCGAATGCGCCGTTATTTGTGCAGTAGTCCTTCCCTTATTCTAATTTGTTCACTTCTCCTATTCTAATATTTCCCCTCACGCGTTCTCCCCATCGCACCTACAGTACTCCTTCCCTTATTCTAATTTGTCCAGTCAGGCAAGATGGCGGCCGTCTTCCCTTATTCTAATTTTCCTCTCTGCCCCACTACCTAGATTTGCTGTATCACTTTTGCCCCTTTGTCTTTTGTTGCGTATGCGCTGTTATTTGTATTTAGAAAATCCACATGTCAGTGGGGAGAACGCCTGAGGGGAAATATTAGAATAGGAGAAGAGAAAAAATTAGAATACGGGAAGACATTAGAATAAGGGAAGGACTACTGTAATAGGTGCGAGAGAACGCGTGAGGGGAAATATTAGAATAGGAGAAGAGAAAAAATTAGAATAAGGGAAGACATTAGAATAAGGGAAATTAGAATACGGGAAAGACTACTGTATGTGGGACAGACGACGTCCCACTTACATTTACATAGATTTTGCTGTTTTTCTCGTGAAATCTAAGACCTATTTTGATCAAATCTTTTTTTGTTACTTATATAGACCCTAATAATCAGTAAAAAACTTGTTTCCCCTTTATTGCTAATAATATAATTATTATTAACAAAACAAGTTAAAAAAATGAGTTTTTTCCGAATAAATGCAGTTATTTAAGAAAACCTCCGACTATTTTTTTTTTAAGATTTTTTCATAAAGGTTTTTGGTGTCGCTGATTACGAATACGGGGTTAGTTTTTTGAAATTCAAAATGGCTGATCTAAAAACAAACTAAAATGGCGGATAAAAATGTAAAAAATTACGTAATAATAACAATTTTACAATAACAGAAGTCCACTTGTTTCTTTCTTTTAAATATTAATGTTGAAAATTAAATTAATATTGATGTTTGAAATGGATTTTTTTGTTTAGTTTTTCGAGGTTTTTGTCACTTTCTTGTATAGAAATGTAAATTGACCATTTGAAAGTAAATATTTCAACGAACAAATTCCATTAACCCATTAAGTCCTGAATGGACGTTTTTTCACTACAATTTTCAACGGTTGTATTTAGTGTGAAAAAAGGCTCTAAAAAATTTGAAAGAAGACATATCTGACGTAAAATTAACTGAACTTTCAGAATCTGTTATTACATTTTTCAGAAAATGCAACCGTGAAAAACTAGATTCGATTTTTTCGAAAAAAATCATGCATTTTTCAAATGAATTTTTTTTTCATTTCGTCTTTTCACATTGAAATTGTTTCAGAATTCCTCTAAACGGTAAAGAAATCGTGTCCTCGAGACTTAAACTTTAAGATGTGCCTATGTCCATTTTGAAAATAAAGGTAAAACCATCCAAAATGGCGGCCCAAACACAAAAAAATTATCGAAAAATTCAGGAATTTTTTATTCAAAGACGATCGACTTTAGGAAAAAATGTTACAGAACAAAAAGTTCTTACAATTATTCAAAGAATACGCTGAATTTTTTTCAGAATCTTTTCAACACTTTTTTCATTTTTCAAAATCCCAAAATTTTGACAAATCGAAAAAGTCGTCAAAAAATTCTAAAAAAATTTTCGGGCATTCTTTGATTAATTGCAAGAAGTTTTTCTTCCGTAAAATTTTCTGTCTATTATTTCAAATAAAAAATTCCTGAACTTCTCGAATTTTTTTCGAAATTTTTCTCGACAAGACTTTAGGAGAAAATGGACATAGGCACATCTTAAAGTTTAAGTCTCGAGGACACGATTTCTTTACCGTTTAGAGGAATTCTGAAACAATTTCAATGTGAAAAGACGAAATGAAAAAAAAATTCATTTGAAAAATGCATGATTTTTTTCGAAAAAATCGAATCTAGTTTTTCACGGTTGCATTTTCTGAAAAATGTAATAACAGATTCTGAAAGTTCAGTTAATTTTACGTCAGATATGTCTTCTTTCAAATTTTTTAGAGCCTTTTTTCACACTAAATACAACCGTTGAAAATTGTAGTGAAAAAACGTCCATTCAGGACTTAATGGGCTAAATAAAGTTCCATTCTCTACTGTTGTGACATTAGATTTTTCACTGGAAAATATACGTGTTTTATCGCTTTTTAATCAATAAAAAACAAACGAATACATATAATTACTCAAAAAAATTACAGCTTATTCGGGACAAAAAAAGCTAAAAATTTCAAGAAAAAAAAATAATTGTTGCGCGCGAAAAAAACAAAAAACACGGGTTTTTCGAGTTTTTTCTGAAACTTTGAGGTTATGTGAAAAATGATGTATACAAAAGTTGTAGATCTTTTTTATACCTACAACATTCTCATAAACATTTTTGATACAAAACAACATTCCCATAAAACATTTGGAGGTCAATATTCGAAATTCCCTGGCGAAGACTTTTAGCACCAGGGCACCGGAGTTTTAACACTACGGCCCTGGGAGTCTCCTCGGGGATGAGCGACTATTCGTTGAGACCCGAGCATGTCCTTTCGGGGCTCGTACATGTATAAAGAAGAAACGGAGCACCCCGAGGCTTCAGTTGGCTCGAGTCGTCCGGTGATTACACGTTCCTCGGTAAAAGCTACCTCGAGTACCGTCAGAGTATCTCAGGACGTCGTCGACGGGTACGGTCAGGTTGTAGGACGACCTTCATTTTCTATTTAGCGGTCGTCTCGGCACCGCGATTCAGGCGTTCAGGCGCTGGACGTCGGGTGTGCATCGGAGCGGCAGCGCAGCGTCTCGACCTTACCCCGTGTTCACCCATGTCTTCGACGCGGCCGTCCACGGAGCATCCCGACATGTACGGCGAGGAGTTCATGTAGTATTCACCCTGACCCCAGGCACCGAGCAGCCTAGCCGTCCGACCGAGACATCCAACGCCGTCACCAGACAGCTCACCAACAAACGGAACGGCAACGTCGACATGGAGCAAAAGCGCCTTTACAAACTCGTCCTAACCGGAGGTAAGTGATCGTCGTCCTCATTTTACCCAGCTTACTTCACACGTGTTCGACTTTCCCTCTACGACACTTCTAAATATGAATCCTAAGGTCTCGATTCAACTACGTAGTCCCAAAACCTCTTCGAATCCAATGTCGCAGCCAACTGTCAGGTTTACAACATTCGGTTCAAAACTCTGATTCCGGCCTTGACGAAACGTTTGACAGTTTCATTTAGTAACCGCAAATACAGAAAAATTCATTTAAGACGTTAATATCAATAATCGATTGTATGACACTGAAACTAGCAGCCGATTCGACAAAATTAAGTTTCTATCTATTCTAATCGGCATTTAAATTCACATTATGTGTTATGTTTAAGCTCAGCTGTGTAATTTTCATGATAACACAAGCTCGAACTAACTCATTTCGAATCGGCTGCTAGCTTTAGCATCATATCGATAATTACACAAATCCCGACTTCTTACATTTAATATGTCAAATGTGTTTTCCATCGAAAACCGATTAGACACTTAAAATCAATTTAATTTAATTTTGCTTAGTAAGTTGACCGACATATACCAAGATTATTCAAATATTAAATTTATATTTTCAAGCGGTCGAAAAATTTATTAGATGCTTTCGCATCGAAGTATTGACATCATATCGATTGTATGCAATCGACTGTTTCTTACAACCTTTTGTTACTGTACAATTTTCACGGTTTATCTTCCTCCACTTTGTGTCATGCGAAAGTAAACAGTCAAATTAGAATTCGAGTCCAATTTCGAGACCACAATTTATTATTGTTTCTTAGGATTCATGAAAAACGATGTAAAAACTTTCGTTTCAGTAATGTTACAAGTTACGAATGGGAAATATTTAGTAAAAACCCAGAAAACGAATAGAAAGTTAAAAATACAAATTGAAATGAATTTAAGTGAATTAAAATGAATTTAAAAAATTGAATAGAAAATTGACATCAAAGAGGACACATGACATTAAAAAAAAAGCAAATTTCGATTTGAAGTTACATAGCAAACGTTCAACCGATGTAAAATATATTTTGGAGACATTAAATACATCAAAAACGATGACGGGGATGTTTATCATATTAAAAAGTAGATTCAATTAATCATTTTCATGCGTTTTAATTCATTTCAATTCGTATTTTTAACTTTCTATTCGTTTTCGTTTACTGGGAATGTACCAGAAGTTTCGAACGTTTAATAAACGATTTCTTATAAGTATCGCAGTGACGAAATAATCAAATAATTGTATAAGCAATTATTACGCTGTATAAGTATCTTATTACAACCCTGCAGAAAATTTTAGGTAGGATTCTCGTGAGAATCAGATAAGAATTTGAAACAAGTACCTTGTACATTTCATATAAATGTCGTATAGTACTCGCACTATGTTACGGGAACACTATTCGACAATATTTGCAATTTGTATGAAAATTGACCTGATTGTGATGAGATTTTTATGTAATTTACATAAAATTTGAACTCAAAACATTCATGATTGTATGCTCATAAAACTACCTATTAAATTATTTTCTTTCATGTAATAAAACTTTACTTATTCCATCCGATAACTAACAGATGTATATAATGTATATTTACGACAACTATAAGACACTTGTTTCAATTTCTCATGAGATTCTTATGAGAATCCTACTTAAAATTTTTCGCAGGGAATTAACTTATGCATTCTCTATTCGGACTCCATCTACTCTCTGTAATATCAAGTTACTGGAAAAAACACAATTTATCAGATATTTGTCATCTAAAACCAATAATTCAATGTCATTTTATTCGCATAGTTTACCCACTCGGTCCTATTTAATATATGTCGAATTCCATGAAAAATATGCCTTAATTCTGCACAATTTCGACAAATTTTTATATTGCATGCACGCTTTTAGTTTTACGATTTCATCATTCAATGGACTATTAGAAACCCCAAAAATATCTTAATTACAATCATTTAATTCCAATTATTTCATTATAATGTAAATCTGTTTATAATATTAAAATAATTAATATCTGTTTACGTTCGTTATGGGACCCACTCGGTCCTATTTAATATATACACAATAAAATCTACTCACGAACTCGATGATATTTTGCTTATTAGAAATATATTGCACGATAGATTCTCGATTACAGAATTGAAAAATTCTTTTGTATTTCAGGGTAATTTTGTGCACATCGATTTTATAGACCTCTTTTAGAAAAAACCTTGAAATCAAATTTTTATTTCAATTCGTTGATTCTAGACCGACTAGACGATGAACAGAATTTCTCGTTATGATATCGACACTAATAACTTATTTTATACTAAATGTCGCTAATTATTTTTCATTATTTAATTAATTGTAATTTGTTTGTCTTAATTTGTTTACTATATGTTAAATGGTGAAGTAATCCTCCACATGCTACGTAATTTCTTCTAAAGGCAATTTTAACCGTTTGTTTTATAATAAATAATAAATAATTGCGTTTTTTCAGCATTAAAACGTATCCAATTAATTTCTAAATTTGTATACGTTTATTTCATTATAATCGTATGAACCCAGTAAACGAAAACGAATAGAAAGTTAAAAATACGAATTGAAATGAATCCAAGTGAATTAAAATGAATTAAAAAGTGAATTCAATTAATCATTTTCATGCGTTTTAATTCATTTTAATTCACTTGAATTCATTTCAATTCGTATTTTTAACTTTCAAATCATTTTCGTTTACTGTGAAGTATGTATTTTTAGTGACGCCCCTTAGAAATCGTTCATTGAACGTTCGGAACTTCAAGTACACGAGTAAAACTCTTTCTTCGACACTTAACTTTAATCGTGTTGCCAAAAATCATGTAAAATTTCTTAATCTATTATTTCGGAGCAACTTAACGAAGTAAACTTTTTTTTTTTAATGAAACTAGTATAAATTATGACGCTGAAGCGAGCAACTAATTCACAGCAGCGGATTCAAGAAAACTATGGAAATGGATAATTTTTCTTATTAAAAGTTACTGGCATTTAAACATTTTTAGACAAATTTTATGTAAATAATCTGTTTTTGACAATTTTAATGGCTGAAAACCATAAATTTTTCAAATCCGCTGCTGCGAATCTGCTGCTAGCTTCAGCATCATGTATAAATTTCCAGTACAAACTTGTTCGTCCATACTTTCTCCATTTACTTATGCAAAAGTTCACAAAATTTGATGAAAATACGATACATTTATGAAACGAGATGAATCGACTGTCAATTTTATGACTAACTTTAGTATGTTTCATTCCTTCGCAGTTCTCAGAATATCTAAAAAAAAAAATATGAAATATCCTGATTTTATGACCTGCAGAAACGGTGAATTATTAATTATTTTGTTTGAAATATTTCGTTTTACCTTTTTGATCAAGACAATGACTATCATTATTATTACAGTATTTAATTATGAATTAGAACTAAACATACTTCGATGTCCCATCGAAAACTTGCAAGTTTACATTTAAAATATACAAACGTGTTACTTTTCGTAAGATGCTAAGGAAATTTTTTATTTTTAATGCCACAAATATCATCGAACTTTCTAAAACTTACTTTAATCACTACAATGATTAAATAAAAGAACAATACATAATGGATCGTAATTAAAAATTTAATCATCGTTTATTTTCTGACTCCCTATTATAGAGAAGCATTTTTTCACCCTTAAAGCGCCCTGGGGGTACTTGGAGACCCCACACATAAATATTACATTTCTTCCCTTCTAAAGCTGCACTTTTACAGCATTTTTTTATCTTAAAGAGCTACATTTCAAGAGGCACAAGTTAAATTTTTAGGACAAAATATTGAAAATTGGCTGAGTTACAATTTTTTTTTGTGAAAAAACGTCACTTTTGTATTTCATTTTTTATAACGAGCACCAATAATTTTTTTATCAAGATAACTTATCTACGTGGTAAAGTGATACTTGGAGAGTATCCAGTAATTTTGTTGAGACAAAATATCCAAAACTGTCCGCGCAGGACGATATTATCTTCGGATTGGGGTCTCCAACGACCCCATATGGCGCTTTGTGTTATTTTTATATAGGGTGTCGCTTTAAGGGTTAAAATAACGATATAATACTAAAAAAATGCAACTGAAATAAATCCTAGATCGTAAATTTTGTTCAACTTTTTAAGTTAATTAAATTAAACTTTTTTTAATAATAATTAATTTTAACTAAATACAAAAAAATGTTTAGAGTTTCATAGATTTATTTCTCAAAAGTGAATATGGTTATATTTACATGCGATATATTTGGAAATAACAATCATTTGCATGTTTTTTTGTAACATCAACGCCTAATTATCGTTCATAAATTGTTTTAAAAGCTGCATTTGATTTTTTAATGTTTCAATGGTATTTTGTAATGTCTAATAATTACATTAATAAGATAAGATAATAAACATATACAATTATGTCAATTTAACTAAAATGATAAGATACACTTTAAAACAATGAGTGTTTTAATAGTGAATTTGATTAGATAGTTAATGTGCATTCCATTTACTTATATGTAATCCTTATCACCGCATTTTATATTAAAATTTTAATTTGTAATAAATTTGATACATAAGCACATGAATCAATCAGTAATAATATTGATATAATGTTTTGCTACAGAATTACGTTTCAAATTTCCAATGATTCAATTAAAGTTTTCAATCATACTTTAAACTGTTATCAAAGCTTGAAATTAATTTTTCAAAATCATCCATAATAAGAACAGTCGCAGATAACATTTTGTTATTAAATATTAAAAGTTATTCTATTTCCATTGTTTGCAAAAATAACATTTAATAAATATATGCGGTTGTTTAAAAAAAGTTTAAAAAACATTTAAGAAATTGGTTTTGAATAAGTAGAAAACGATTGAATCTTTGAATACAAATGTATCGAACATTTATTTAATTTACAAATAGTAAAATCTAAACCTAATTCGATGAAATGATAAAATATAATCTTATATATTAACCTTGTTAGACTAAATCCTTATTTTTAGTAAATTTTATTGAATTAGTACATACGATAAACTAAATGATATTTTAATCGGTCAGGAAATATAACAAAAGTCGAAACAATTTAAAATTAAATTTACATTTTTTACATTCCACATTAATGTTTATTTCCTTCTTAATATAACATAATCTTTGATTTAAACATTTTAGAAGGTTCTTTCGCACTTATCATGTAAAAAAGTACATTGATCGACTGACACTGAAATTATTTAATATTTTCCATTTGTAAAACTATTAAAAGGAAACGAACAGTTATTGTTTGTTTCAATCAATCATTGAAAGAAGTTGTACAAGTCATAGAATGATTCATACAAGGAATTATTAGTAAGTTTTTTAAATAGACATAATTCATTTCATGTTCTGATTATTTCTTTGTTATTAACAAATTTTTAATACTATTTTCCCATAAAAATGTTGAAAGAATCAGTTTACATTTTGCTTGCCTTTTGACGACTTCAGTTTACTAATTTATTAATTTTTAATAATTAAATATTCATAGGATTTTTTTAAACCTTGACTAACAATGTTACAAAAAACGAGTCCATTAATCAGTAAATATAGTCACAATTTGTGGTTTTGCCGCACTGTAATTTCCTGTCTCAACAATATTTCATTTTAGATCATATTTTATCTAATGAAATTTTTCATAGACTTTTTATGAATTCAAAGCATTATTCATCCTGTTACTTTTTATTATCAGACAGTAGTATTGTGACCGATGGATGTCGAAATGGGAATATTGATTTTCAAAAAGTGATGACGCGTTCGTTATCGTAATTCCGTTAGCTCTTTTTTCCCATCCATTTCCATTTTGGAATTCCCAAATATAAAATCACATTTTTTACCGGTGATATTTCGAAATGTCGATTTGAACGTCGATAATTTGTACATAAACTCCTTTGGAAAAATTTTTTCTCCACGTTTTCTAACGTAAAATTTTATCCTCTTTCAGAATATTTTAATAAAATTTTCATAAAATGAACCGCAAAAAAATTATAGACGTTTTTTTGTACAAAAACATTTTCTTTGTTATTAAAACATCACTATGATGAAAATATCGCGTCCGTGAACCCTCAGGATTAAATTGTACCGTCCGCCATTTTATACTTCAAGATGGCGTCTTCCAAAATGGCGCCTGGAAGCTCAAAATTTCTTTTAAAACTTAACAAATTTTTTTCTTGAAAACTATCGTCTTAACAGAAAAGTTTCTAAGAACAATAATGATTCGTAATGAGTTAAAGAATGCTCTCAAATTTTATCAGAATGAATTGATTTAAAAATAATCGAAATTTTGAAAAAAGTTATTTAAAAAATCTGAAAATAATTTGAGAAGATTCTTCAACAAATTCTAAGACATTTTTGTTCTAAGGAAATTTTCTCTATAGTTTTCATGAAAATAAATTATTAAACTTTTCTTGATTTCAAAACTACTGATTTATTTTCACGAAAACTATAGACTGTAGAACAAATTTTATTACAATAAAAATGTCTTAGAATTGGTTGGTAAACCTTATCAAATTTTATCAGACTTTTTTTCAAAATTTCGATTTTTCGAATTAGAAATTAGAAAGTGTATGGATTCACTCTGATAAAATTGGAGAGCATTCTTTAACGCATTTCAAAGTATTATTGTTGTTAGAAAATTTTGTGTTAAGCCGATAGTTTTCAAGAAAAAAAATTGTTAAGTTTTAAAAGGAATTTGAGCTTCCAGACGCCATTTTGGAAGACGCCATCTTGAATTACAAATTGGCTTTCACCATAGACATGTTTCCTAACGCCATTTCGTGGTGAAAGTGATGTTTTAATAAAAATGTAAAAAACATGTTTTTTTACAAAAAAAGTGTATAACTTTTTTGCGTCTCATTTTATCAAAATTTTATTAAAAGATTCTGAAAGAGGATAAAATTTTACGTTAGAAACCGTGGAGATAACAATTTTCCAAATGCGTTTATATACAAATTATCGACGTTCAAAGAAGGAAATTATTCGGAATTTTTCTGAAGGTCCTTTCAAAATGAGATAAGAGAACACTGGCACGTTTTACTCATTTTCACACAAAAGCCTGAGAACAATAAGCTTAAGAACTTAAAGCTTATGGTGGTAAGAAAAACGGAATAAAAGCCTGTAATCACTTTTTACAAGGTATGCGACGTTAAACATCGATTTCATGAAAAAAAAATGTAAAACTTACATTATTATGAATAATGTTTCCAAAAATAAAAATAATGAAAATAAAAAAATTAAATATGATTACACAGGTCAACAAAATTTTATTTTGTGAATTCATCAGAGATACGGGTATTCTTTCTAACGTATTTTTTGGCGTTGAATCCAAATTTGTTCGTAGAATATGACGCTGAAGCTAGCAGCAGATTCGCAGCAGCAGATTCAAGAAAAATGTAAAAAATGGATAATTTCTTATTAAAAATTACTTGCATTTAAACATCTTTAGACAAATTTTATACAAATAATCTGTTTTTGGCAATTTTAATGCCTGAAAACCATAGTTTTTTCGAATCCGCTGCTGCGAATCTGCTGCTAGCTTCAGTGTCATTCGTAGAATTTTTCCATCATCCTTCATTTTCGAAATATCCGCCATTTTGTATTTTTTTCAAATTCGTTTCTTGCGGATTTTTTGCAACCAATCGCAAGACCTCTCACTTTGCGCATTATTGCTTCCAGAATACGTGTGAATTTTTCCAGATCCAAGAAATTACCGATACTTAGTGTTATCAGTAAAAAACTTCAAAAATTTCACTAACAAAATATTAAAGTCGACTCATGACCGTTGTTGTATTTGGTGTAAGTTTCTGCAGCTCCTACATTTCATACACAAATGTGAAGTATGGCGCCATCTCTGAAGACGATAAGATAATAATGAAAAAAAAAAAATTCAGTCATTTGTACAAGAAAAAATGCATCTATATTAACAACAAAATTTTTTTTTAATTAAAATCTTTATGATGATTATGATATTTAATCAATGAATAAAAATTCTTTAATTCTGCTCCGTTACTTTCATAATTGAAAATGGGTGCAATTCAAAAAACCGACAAATCAAAAAGCCGACAGGTCAGAAAACCGACATTCATAAAGCCGACAATCGAAAAGCCGACAGTAAAAAAACCGACACTTCAAAAAATGATAGTCCGCATGTCGATGCGTCTATTTTTCTGTGTCGGCTTTTCGATTGTCGGTTTTGTGACCTGTCGGCTTTTTAATTTGTCGGTTTTTTGACCCGCACCCTTGAAAATTTCCTTTTTATGTTTTTTTTTTTTTTTTTTTTAACCGAAGTATTTTTTTTCTGATCTTAAAAATTTGATTTGGTTGATAATGTCTTCAATTTCCAAAAGTAGCAGATTGTGTCTAAATTTCTTGACTATTATGATATTTAATTTTCGAACAAAATATTTGATTATTTTTTATAATCGTAAAGACACTTAGAAAATAAAAAATTAGAAAAATGGACATTTTTGCTTTTTTTTTATAAATTACAATTAAAAAGTAGGCGTCACGACAAAATTTAAACGACAAAAAAATAGTGCTAAAATGTTTAAAGCATAAATTTGTAATTCATAAATTTATAAAACACAAATTTATAATTCAAAAATATTTAAATATTTAATTAAGCAAAATGAGAGCCTGCGGCCCTCCCATAAAGAAAAAATTTTATAGAAAAATAAACATAAAACCGAAAACATTTCTTCCAAATTTGGCGAGAACGTTTAATTTTTTTTTAATAACAAGAAACATTTTCCAGCGATTGGGAATTTTTTAGTTTTTTTTTTGTAGATACTGTTGAAGCTTATATAAAAATCTACGTAAAACACAGAACGTTTCCTACAAATTTGATAAGAAAATTAAAAATGTTTTTTATTGTTATATTATATTCTATTCTATATAAAAATCAACATAAAGCCTAGAATTTAATGAGTAAAATTTAAAATAACTTTTCTTGTAGAAAATGTATTATTGAATCATATAATTAACATGAAACTAAATAAATTTCCTACGAACTTAATTAAAAATTCCAAGAATTTTTTGTTTAACAAAAAATACTTTTGATTGATTAGCAAAAATTAAAAAAAAAATTTGTTACTAATTTTCTTTTCTTATGAAAAAAAAAAATAAATTTTATATAAAAATGAACATAAAACCAAAAACATTTCCTAGAAATTTGTCGAGAACATTTAAATTTTATTTTAATAACAAGAAAACAAGAAACTATTTTTCAGTGATTGTAAATTTTTTTTTTTTTTGTGAAAAAAAAATATTGTTGAATCTTGTGTAAAAATCAACATAAAACAAAGAAAAAATTTGATGAAAACTATTAAATTTATGTTGTTATAAAGGGGAAAAAAATCGCTGATTTTAGTTTGGTGATTTTTGTTTGTTTGTAAATAAAAATACTTGCTGAAATGTCCAAAACGATACCTACTTATTTAATATTTTGTCTTCATGTCTGTTTTCAGTAGGTTATAAATATAAATTGTTTTATTTGTTCTCACTTTAATTTGAATTTATGAGGTCAATGTACGTTGAAGAAGAAAATTTAATCTCTTATATTTTAGTTAAACTAAACATAATAAAATCACTTTATCACAAAAGATAAAGTTGAAATAATCTTCAGATTTGCTGCTTCCTCAAATAATGGTATATTAAAGTTGAAATACAATATTTATGAACAAGAATCTCGGGGTTCTCATATAGTAGGAAATTTGAAAATGAATATTCGACTTTCTAAAGTTGTAATATCTCACCCTTGGAAACTCCGTTCAGTTTCCTTCTTGATAAGCAACTTTACGTAATTAAATTACGATGCAATGAAACTTGTTTAAATCAATTTATTGAACTATCTCTCTACTTAATCATAGGAAAAGTCTTCGTCAGAATAAAATTTATATTAGTAAAAAGTAAATAATCTATTTGAATTACTATTTTTGTTTTAATTTCAATGAGTAATTTAATTCTTGCTAATTCCATTTCTAAAGTTTACTTAAATACTGCCGGTCAGTACTGTAATAAAAATTATAAAAATCGAAGTTTTCTCTTCATAAAATTCATTCAAAAACTAATTTTATTTTAAGGGTCCAAAAGTTTGTTTGAAATAGTTAGATTTTATTAGTTATTTTTCATGTATTATAAAGGTTGGTTTTTTTAATGTAAAGTAAAAAATTTAAATGAATTAAAAAATATTTCTTTATTTAAAAAAAAACGTTTTATCTTTTTAATAAATATGACTAACGAAATATTAATTTGAAGTTAAAATTTTTTGTTTTTGTTGTTCCATAAATTTGTTCATAGTTTGTTTATGGAATTATCTATGTAATTATTGAAATGTTTTCACGAAGAGGCATAATACAAGCTGAATCACTTTTAACGTAGAAATTAGTAATATCCTACTTAACTAGCTAGTCAGACTTTCGCAGTTAAACGGATTAGCGAAATTTCCGTTTTCTCCCTCCGATCCTAGCTGCAGACAGCAATCGATAAAATAACAGATGCATTGTCACGTCTGCATACAAATCCTTACAAACAATGATGGATTTGCAATTTAACCAAATATTAAAAAAATGTTTTTTTTTTCCTCTTTTCAAATATTTTATGGATGATAAATTTCAATGTCACTTACTAATGTGAATTTTCTATTAATCAGGAATTGTATCATCAATCATTTATCAATAATGTAATAGTCTACGCCATCGCTAAAATTGATGATTCGAACATTCATACACGCATTTTTTGTCTAACTAATAAGTTAAAATTCTTTTGTTGCCACTAAAATTAAGTTTCATTGTATTTAATCGATTGACCAAATAGAATGAACATGACAATAGGAAACGTTTAATATACTAGTAGACACGTAGTTTAATGTGATTATAATTTTGTATTAAATAAATATTGATTTGTTAATTTATAATAATTAATGTAAACGTTGATAAAACGTATTACACTTTTTTTTTTAATTATTTTCTAGTCTTATAACCAAGGAAAAGTACATAAATACTTTTTTCATAATTTTGTATCATTTCTTCCACAAAATATTAATATATTTTTTTATTCATATATTTCCACAACACGTGAAATAAAGTTATTTTTTAGTACTAAACTTCTCCAATAATCAAATTTATTTTCTTTTTTTAATTTTTACGTGGGTATTGTTAAAAATTGTTTGAATATTCGTCGCTTCGTTTTAATTTCTGGTATTTTCGTGTTCGTAAAATAAGTCACATTGTTAAAAGTTTGACATACTTTCACAAATGTCACGTTACGTTGAAGGCAGGAAATGTTTCTTTATGCACTCAGAATGCATCCAATTTAAGTTTATTTTATTATCTTTTCTGGTAGTTTTTAAAGCAAAATTAGTTTTAACATCAACAATTATTGTTTTAATAAATCATTGTTCGATAGAAAATTTGTTATCTCTTTTTGTTTTGAACATCGTTTCAATATTTATTTATCAATGTTTTCTGTTTATCTTTCTCTTAAAAAATAAAGAAAACGTAACGATTAACTAAGTTTTAAAAAATGTTTAACATTTACAGACATTTTTATTTAATTTTCCTCTCATAATTCCATTAAAGAATATGAAAATTGATTCCCGAAATTAATTTTATTAAATTTAAATGTTATTTTAGTCATCATATTGTTTTTTTTTACGTTTGAAAGGGTGAAATAAAAATTCATACATTTTTGACATATCTAAACAAAAAAAATAAACAAAACAGAAAATTTTATTCAAAACGTATATTTTATTGAAAATACTAAACAAAAAAAAACTAATTTTTAAAATAGTTGACAAACTAATGAAAACCTTTATTAAACGTCTTTACTAAAAATTAACATTGAAAAATTAATTGAAAATTAATAATTAATTAAATAATTTTAATTGAAATTGTTAATTTTTGTTTGTAAATTTATTCAAATTAGAAATGGTAACTTTTGGAGAGACTTGAATGTCATTAAAGGATGCATTGTCATGAATTTGACAAACGGGGATGAAGCAGTTAATCGAAAGCAATCCAGTTATTCAACGAGAAAGCAGAAACTGCATTTAATCTGCATATGTAATGCATCGTTACGTCACTTTATGATTATGACGGAAGAGTTGTCTCACAGGAACAATACAAAACAATGTTTTGAATTTCCTTACGATTCATTTGTTTTTATTTTTGTAGCTGAAAAATAAATTTCGAATGGAAATTATTTGGAGATTTCTGGAGATCTTATCTTTCTCGAGTCAGCTGTAACCAGATTTGTTCACGTGACTCACGACAAGAGGTTAAAAGTGATACTTCCGGGCAAGATGTTGGAACAGGCGGTCCTCATTCACTTTAGATCTAAAAAAAGAATTTCAAAAAATCTTCTTTCAAACTAGAGAGAAGAATTAAGAGTTTTTTATTCCAAACTTTTTTAACGAAATTGCTAAATAATTAAGAAAACTAACGAACTAAAAATAATAATATTAATTATTTAATGTAATACATTAAAATTATGATAATAATAAAATTAATTAATAAAATAGATTATATTATGAAGACATGTTTAAAAAGAATTCAATATTAATAAATTAAATCTAAAATTTTTTCCGATATTCATTAGCGGGAAGAATTTTTTTTTATGTTGAGAGAGAAATTCGATAAAGAGTTTTTTTAAATTCATTAAGTCTTTTTCAACTTTGCAAATTAATTCATTTGAATTAATTTTCATACCATAATAAATGTTATTAGTAGAATCTTCTTACTAATTAAAAAAAATAAAAGATTATAGAAATTCAATTATTTAAACATTTTTATGTTTTTACTGTTTAATTAAAAAACAAATATCAAAATATTTGAATCATTAAAGTACAATTAAATCAATAATAAATCATGAAATAATTAAAACATTTATTAAAGAAATGAAAATATTAAAAATACTAAAACTATTGAACTTTTTAAAAAAGCGGCGTTTGTTCTTTTTTAATTTGCACTAATCAATTTCTTAGTTATGGTAGTGATTTTGATAATATAATTTCAGGAAAAGAAAAAGAGAAAAAAATTATAATATACGTTTATTAGTAAATCTTATGATTATATAATAATAGAAAATAAAATAGATATCTATTTTCATGTTAAATTAGAATTTTAAATATTTTGATATTAAATCGAATATAAACCAATAAAAAATCGTTGTAAAAATGGATTTAGAGAATACAACAGTTAACAAAAGAGAATAAAGAGAAATAAAAAAGTAATTGATAAACTATAAAAACAATAACAATTTTATTAAATTATTTTCAATTTTAAAGATAAACAAAATTGATTAAAAAACTGTTTAATTTTTTATCCATTTAAATTTTTATTTTTTGTGTCTGTATTAAATTTTTTATTTTTTTCTACCAATAATGAACCATAGTCATTTTAATTTAACTAAAATTTTATTTTTTGGTTACTTGAATTGAGAATTTGATAAATAAAAATTGTTTTATTAATGTTATTCTATAAATTAATTTCAATTCTGTTCAGTTTTAATAAAAATTATTTTAATTTAACTAAAATTATTGTAATTTAACTAAAATTTTATTTTTTGTTTACTTGAATTGAGAATTTAATAAATAAAAATTGTTTTATTAATTTAATTCTATAAAATAATTTCAATTTTGTTCAGTTTTAATAAAAATAATTTTAAAAAGCAATATTCTCTTATATAATTTAAGTTTTTTACTGTTTTAAGTTTTTTAATTTTAAAATAAGTTTAACTCGAGTTTTAAAAATACCTTAATGTTTCTCTTGGTGCTAAAAAGCATCAATTTAAAACACATCGCATTTTTGAAAGTGTGTCAAACTTTTAAAGATTCGATTCTTGTTTTGTTCATAAAAAGTAGTTGAAATTTTACAAAAATTAGGTTAAAAATAAATGTTATTTTAGTCATCATATCATTTTTTTAACGTTTGAAAGGATGAAATAAAAATTAATACATTTTTGACATACCTAAACAAAAAAAAAAGAAAAATAAACAAAACAGAAAATGAATTTTGTTCAAAAAAATTCAAAACGAATATTTTATTGAAAATTCTAAATAAAAAAAAAGAATTTTATAAAAAGTTGACAAACTAATAAAAACCTTTAAATAATTTTACTTTTAAAAAACAATAAAAAACGCTAAAATATTGTCAACAGCAAATTTCAATAAATAATAAATTAAAAACAGAGGAATATACGGCGAAGCTAACAAATTTATATTTGACAATTTTACCCATTATGTATAAATTAATTTACAAATAATAATTAAATTTATTACATTTAAATTTCTATAGTATTTTAGTTTTATCTATGCAGTTTTTTATTTACTAATTGTCATGGTTTATTTTTCGAATGTGTGAGGTGCGTATTATAACAGCATTGCACAACGGATCTCTGACAAAAGTAGATTATGAATTACATATTGGCAAAAGTTGCTGGCAAGAGCAATTAGGTCACTACATGAACTATCTTGCAATTAGAACTTTCGAAATGGTATGCCTGAGCAATGTAATCAATCGAAAATATTAAATTGTTTTAGTATTGCCGTGTAACTTGTCGGCACCAAAATTAATACATTTTCCTCCAAATAAATTGGAAAGTGCGTACGAACTAGTTAGACAATTTCAGTTTTAGATTTGATATTAATAAAAATTTATTGACATAAAATAAAAAAGGTGAAAATCATTTTTGTTACAGGTCCATGCGGTGGCAAAACAACTGGACAAACGAGGCTGTGTACATTTTTCGAAAACATGGGCTGGAAGGTGGGTATCTTTTTCTATTAAATTTTTTTGCAATATTTTCGAATGCACTTTTCTCTGAGTGCATCTTTTTAACGACGATCAGCACAAAGAATTTCTTGGTTAAACTCGATAAAAGGATAACGTTTTTCTGCTTCGTTCTTGTCCTAAGGACAAGCCCGCTAAAGTTTTTTCAAAGATTAAAAATAGAAAATTTGTTAAATTCGTTCATCAATACTTCAGTCAGTGCGTTGAAAAGTTCTTCTGATCTTTTGCATTCACAATTGTTCCACAATTTTGCGGAAAAATTCGTTTTCAAAATAGAAGGTCGCATAAACCAACGAGACTCTCGCGATTTTACACTCTAATTGCGGTGCTTGAAAATTTGTAAAATTGAAAAGTGGAAACGTAACTCGAAATTTACAAGCAGTAAGATTTTTTTTTTGTCTAACAATGAGATGATAATTTATTTTATCTGACGGAAATCGTAATTTTTCTCCTTGAATAATACGTAACCTTTTTCGAGGAAGTATTAACGTACGTCATGAAACAACTAAATTTTTATCGCAATGATTCATGTCATTATTTACATTTCTATACGATCTTTTTATTCTTTCAAAATTGACGACGATCTTGAAAGGAAAAATCGGTATTTATTCGGTAATTATGCATTTTTTGATTCATTTAAAAAGCTCGTCGCATTTCGAGGCACGTGTACATTTTTACTCATTAATTAGGATCAATTACTGGAGATTACGCAATTAGAGTGAACACTTGTTATTGCAAACTTAAAAACATTAGTCTCGATTAAACAATTAACATCTTTTAAGAACTGGTCAAAGAAATAAAAAAGGTTTTTTAAAATCAATTTTTGAGGTCTCTTTGGTTTACGCTTTTCGAGTTGGAGTTTCATTTTGAATCCGTTGACAAGCGTAGGCAAAATTCTTTGCCTCACGCAACACGAATTCTGAAAAATAATTTCGGAAAGAGAGAAAAAAAATTGGTTTGGGGTTGTCACCTTCGTTCTGGATTCGATAGAGTGGTGGTTGTCTTCTTTTTCAGGTGTTCCGTGTTCCCGAGACAGCGACCGTGCTGCTCAGGTATGCCACTACAACACGATTACAAACTTTGCCATTGTCAAAATTCAACGCGCCCTCCATTTTTCAAAAATTTCGCACTTTCTTTTATTACAATTTAACGTTCACTTAATTCTAAGGGTTGGCAGACTTGAAGATTCCTTTTGCTCGAAACCTTTGTTTTATACGATTAATTTGCAAAATTTCAATAGTAAATGTAAAAATTACCTTCTTTTATTGTTTTGAGTTATATAAAGTTTAAATTTTTGAAATACATTGCAGAATTCAAAGAATTTTTTTGTTATTTTATCATAGTTTTTGCAAAATCTTTCATTGATTTTTAATTTGTAAATAGAACAAGATGACGGCTAGCTTTTTGTTTTTTTCTAAACCGCTTTATCAAATCAGGTTCTTGTACTTGCGAGAAAGTTTTACAGTGCGCGCTCTAACGGATAAAAATGAAATCACTGTTATGCATTACTTTCTTTCCGTTCTAAAATATTAGTTTCAATAAAATGTAATAAATTTACCATTTTTTTGTTTACAAAATATTTAATACTGCCGTCATTTTGTTCATTGAGAAGTCACAAAATTTAATTTTTTCAAAATCACAAATAAAATTAACGTCACCCTGCCAAGTGCAAGGAAGCGAAGCCTGCTCAAATCAGGACCGTTAACAATTTTAGAGATGCTAAAGTCACGGTTAGGGAACAGACGTTATCAGACAACAATTTCATCCTCCGTCTGATTTTTTCCATTTCAGTGGCGGTATCAAGTTTACAGACCTGAATGCGGAAGAGGGTGAGTTAAATTATTTTATTAAAAATTTTAGAAATATTTTTAAACGATTTGCTGGGAGCATAAACGTGTTTGCATGTGGCATTTGCATGATGCCTTTAAGCACTCATTTTTTTGATTATCATTCTTTTTTTCTAACGATTATATAAAATGGTTTCAATTTTTTGAGTATCCTCAGTTAATTTCGTGTTGCTGGATTATTTTAAGTTTTACAGTCATTTTTATTATTAAAATCGAATACAGAAATTTTGTATTAATCTTTTCCTACATTAGAATAAATCTGACGAAAATAGTCAACAATAAAGATCATAAAATGAGGACAATAATTATATATTCAAATTATTATTTATGTTTCATTGCATTTTCAAAAATGATTTGTTCTGCATGAGTGAACGTCGAGAAATTATTAACAAATTAACATATTAACCTAATAACTATCAATCATGCTATTTAACAAAGGACTGTTAAAATGTATACTAAACAAGTTTCAAGGTCTTTTTTTCAACGTTTCCGGCGAGGATTAAAAAAAAATTTTCAAATTACTCATTGCATTTTAGCCGAAGGAAAAGGCATCTGTCCATAACGTACTTCTTTGGAGGTCGAAAAATAATTTTTGATAATTTAAATCATTCTTAAGGCCATTTATTATATTCATACTAAATCACCGCTTTTAATGCTGCTTTATTTTATTTAAAAAAATGGAGAGTACATGAAAATTGTGTTCATTTCTATATAAGTTAATTGAAAATATAAAAATGTTCTTTGTTGAGATTTTGTAACATAAAAAAATGCAGTTTTGTAATCAATTTCACGTGCGTTATGTATACATTTTATAATCAAGGTCAACGTCGGCTTTTTGTATTGAGTTATTTAGGTTTTTTGTGAGATAAAAAAAATTCTTTCGGCAGGTCACTTTATCTGAATTTTACGGCACGGTTCATGAATAACTTGTCGATAATAGTAGTGTTATCTGATTGACGAGGAATCGAATTTCTGGATGATACCGGTTACAAATGTCATGTTAAAATGTTATCGACAATTATAGTAAAAAGTTAAAACATTAGATTGGAACATTCTCGTTATAATGTTTGAGATATGCAAATGACGGAAATTAAAAATATAGATTCAAAAATTGTTTGACACAACCATTTATTCCCATTTTATTTATTAATGAAGCGAATAAAAAACCGTTAAGAATAATCCCTAAATAATCCCTAATAAAAATGTTAAAGAACATTAGAACAATTATTGAAAAATTCGTCATTTTGTATTTTCAAATAGTTCAATTCGAATAGTTCTTATGTTAAGAGTAGATAAAGTGCACTTCGTGGGTGATCTTTGAATGCTCACTATCAGATCATATTTCAAGATATGATTCGTAATAATAAGCTGGTAGGATAAATGTTATGATAAACTGATGACGATATCCTCTGAAGCAGTTATTCATTTCTAAGACGTGATTAAATATCAAGAGATGGGTTTACAGAATTAGTATAAAGGTCCAATGACACCACTCTTAACAAAACAATGCGAATATCGAAATGAACATTATCATAATTTATTGGAAATAAATGACACAGTTTTAACATTTTTCTTTGTGCTATTCTATACAATTGCATCATTTGCAATTGAAAGCAAGAACGTAACAACACCTTGTGCGGTTTTAGTGATTAAAAAATTACGGTACAGCAAATTCTCGCACGTGTTCGAATGTATACTTTAGTTAAAATATGTTTCAAGTTTCATGACAAGTTTGACGTCTCTGAATAAATTATGAGTAGAACTAAACAAAGGATGCCTGATATTTTTTAAGATAGATGAGCATTTTTGTATAAAAACGTTTCTTTAACTTAAGAATTTTTCAAAATTAATCACATGATGTTGTTTATTTAAAGTTTCACATTCCTTCGGTAAAAATTGGACACCATCGGGCATAATTATTCATTTATAATCATTATTTTTGATGTAATGAAATTTGTAATAAATGTTAATTAAGACATTATAATGTATCATTTTTATAAGTGTCTAATAACGCCAAAGCTCAGGTGGTTCGAATTCTACCTACATAAACTGTAGGTCCCGTTGCGATTTAGTCCCTTATGGGTTCAGAAAAGTCGATAAAATATATAAATAAATTCGTAAAATAATATAAAAAAAATACTGAAATATAATGCAATAATTAAAACAGCATTTAAAAAAAATAATAAAAAAAGTTCCTCAATGAGGATTCGAACCCGAGACCGCGACGTATGAATCCAATGACTTCGCCACTGAGCTACATTACATTGTAGGATATTGAGTATTTAAGATGATCTTTAGCGACTATTTTAATGTATTCGAAGAGTTTTTTCAAACATTTTTATTAAAGCAAAATTATACAACTAAATAATACGTATATAAGTGTTTTCATTTTTAAAGAAAAATGTAAGATGAAAATAAATGTAGATATATTATATCTCATTATCAAACATACTGAATAGCTTCTGATATTTCATTTTTAAAGTGAAGAGTTCATATTAGATGAGTTCAAATCTTATCCTATGTCTAAACTGTATAATAATTTTTTTTCTTCGAATATTTTTTTTTCTAATGTAAAGTGTAACACATTCTATTGATGTAATTTTGACTTCAAGAATTTTATTAAAAGCCTCAAGGTTTTTTCCTTACATAATTAAGAAAAAAATATTCTTTTCCGGATATTGATAACGTCTGGAGATATATACGCCCGTAGTGAAATATTGACTCTGGTTTAGCACCTATACATTTGAGCTAACAAAGAGACCGGTTTGTCGTCTAGTTAGATTTTTCTCTGCATGTTAAAAATAAATGGTACCTACACACAGATAACATAGAGACTAGTCGAGACATTTTTACGTTATCAGTATGGTAGCAATTGCGTAACTTGTCTCGTCCATTCAATCCGCAGCCTTGAAAATGTGGAGAGAACAAATTGGCTTGATGCGAATTACTTCAGATGGCTTCCCTAAAGTGCGCAAAAAGTTGAGGGTAATGTGATTACAGACGTTTTTTTATACGAAATGATCCAATCCTCAGATTGCAAAATCCATTTCGGTTGAAGTAAATTCTCTTGAAAGATTATTGGAAACCGAAATTTTCAAAAATGTTAAGGGTTGTTATTAACTTTCATGACAAAAAAATTGTAAAATTACACTTTTGAAGGTTAATTATATTATGAAATATGAATTATATCGAAACTTGAGAATGTATATTTGATAATATTTCTTTGAGATTGTATTTAACAGACAAAAAATACTTTAATTTGTATTAAATTTGCAAGAAATTTTATAATCGAATCGATAAGAATCGTATTAAGTAACAGCGCTCAAATATCTCAAATATATAGTTGCAATTTAGATAACAGGACTGATAGGGAATAAATGTCCTTTTGTGTCAAAGGATTAGTAGACACGAAAGTATTCTAAAACCTCTTTCTTAATAAGAAATGCCTCATATTTTTCATTATGAACATCTCGGGGGAAAATGCGCAAAAATGTGTCAATAAAATTAGAGCACCTCTAGATGCGTCACGTTTCCTCCCGCAATCGGCGAGTTAATTCAGTTACACACATACATTTATTTACACAATCCGGGTCGAAGAATAGTTTTCAGTATTTTCAAAGTATTGCCCAGTATTTTCGTCTATCATGCGCGAAAAAAGTACTGGCGGTAAGCCTCGAAATAGAAATAATTTGACGAGACTGTCGTCCAAGAGAACTACGCGTCGATCCGGTATCGAGAGTGCAATTTGTGAGATTTGGCTGAGATCCATCTAAAATTTCTACCGTAATTTACAATCGCGTACTTGTTGACTGCGCCAGAATAACCAGATTGGCAGTTAGGCGTCGGTCGTGATGTGGAAAAAATTTCAAGTTTTCTCAACCTGTTCGATTTTCCCGAGGAATTTCGGGTCGTCTTGACCCAGATTCCGGGACTGAGGGCAAGAGACGTCGCGACGACTCACCAAAATATTACTCTTAAAATAGTTGACAAAAATAAATGAATACAATTCACCCGGTATTTTAGATACAAAGATGATTTTGCAAAGAACGATTCTAGAGGATATTTGGGACAAAAAAGTATCTTACGAAAAATTTGATTTAATGATGGGGATTCGAATTACGAGCTATTGAAAGTTGCGGAGCATAATATTGTGGCACGCGCATATGTACTGCGCACGGTTACGTTGGTACTGCCGCGAGCCACGTGACTGCTAAGGAAACTGCAATTGGTCCCCGCGTAAATCGCTTGCCGCAGAGATTCTAAAAATCTAATAGAATTTTCGTAAAGGACTTTTTTGTTCGAAAATTCTCTGAGGCCTTGACGGTAGTATTATTAGTTTTTATTTTTTGCACTACTGGACATCAAAGTCCTTTTTTTATCGTGTGAAATTTAAATTTGTTTTAATGAATATTTTGATTAATGCCCGTCTGCCTTTTTAAAAATACCTAATACAAAAATAAAACGTAAATATATCGAGAGCAAATCTATATAAAATTATGAAAACGAAACGAACATGCGAATAAATGGAGTAATTCTAAATATAAAAGATTAATAGCTTGCGGAAAGCGCATTCAGTTTTATTGCACTTTAATTAGAAAAATTGGTATTTTATAAGTTTTTGAAATTAAGCGTAATTACGTGGCTAAAAATAAATTACAAATACAATGCTAAAATTTCGTCGATCGATTATTGACTTAAAAATAGATGAGAGTCTTATTACCTGTTGCTTCTTTATTTTATTTTTCCCCTTTTACTTTCTGATTTAATCGTAATTTAAACTTTATTTAATTCTACTTATTAATAGAAAGCTTTCACGTGTGTCCTTTCGTCAGTAAAACAATTATGAAGTATAATCAAATGAAATAGTAGAATGTGCGTATACTCGTTTCATGAGAGTTTTAAATTTCTTCATCACATTTCTAAGGTTAATTCATTTAGACAATGTTTGAAAAAAATGCAACGAAATCTCATTTAATTTACATATTACATCAAAATTTACAATGTTTCAGTACATTTGATTGAAAATGATTTTCGATATTTGATGCATTTATCTTGAATTTAGAGGCCAATAAGCGTTTTCAAAGTTGTAGAAACTAAAATATGTTAGTGATGTAGGGCACAAAATTAGGCCATCCTTTCCCGGCGATACTAACTTAAACTTTGGATGATAAAAAAATTGTCGCTCATAACTGTAAAATTTGAAAAAAAAGAAGAAATTGACTTTTTGCAAAAGTTTAATCTAAAAAATTACACAACAGTAATTGTCGATCATTAATATCATGATGAGCGGTTATTGAAGGAAAAAACAGTAATTTTAAATGTGTGATTAGAAAACCATTAATTTTTCACTGATGTAGATTGGCATATTCAATTAAGTTTGCGTAATAAGTTTTCAAACGATAAATCAGATCTTTTTTTTTTTAAATGATAGCTAATCAAACGCGGCCAATAAATTAAACTAAAAAGATCCGCGGAACATGCACGCCTGCGTGCGGTTGTAACTTTATTGATCAAGGAGTGTCCGGGAATTAAAGTCTCGAGAAACGATCCTTTGTTTACTCTGGTTTTATGTGCAAAAAGCGAGTAAACAAAGGTTCGTTCTTTTTGCGCTTCGGCAGCAGGTTCCCCGATTGGATTCCCTGTTGCAAGCTTGATGCAACAGCTTCGAACATGCGCAATAGCACGTTGGACAATGTTCAAGGGTGTACGTAGTTTCGAGACGATTGAAGCTTGGATTAACAACAATGAACGGCAATTAGCCGTGAAATTGCATCTTGACCGCCCCAATAAGCAGAGCAAATTTTTATAACCTATGCACGCGCTTCGAAACGGCGCACTATGTAATTATTTTAGCCATCTGATCAGATAGATGCTTCATACCACACGTGTCTGCAAAGAGAAGACTTGATGCAATTTGAAAACCGATTATTAAAAAAATATCGGCACCCCAATCACATTCCGTGAAGCAATCCAGACAATTTCCAACAAATTTGATGCAGCGATGAGATGCTATTTTGCCGCGAAGAGACGCGATTCATTAGATTGATTGATGGAAAATCCTCGTTGGGGTGACCTTGAGTATAAATGCGACGTCTAGGTGTTGAGTATTGCACGTGCCGATTGATAACCTCTGCAGGGTGGAGAAAAGCGTCCCTGAGGGTAGAATTGTTCCCGTTATGGTGCTAAACGAGCAACAGTTTTCCTTTGTCCAGAAATATATATATAGGGCAAACTTTGGTGGCGTCCACAATCCAAGGGTTATGCCATACCATCCTGTTCGACCAATCGATACCTCACTGGCTCGATTCTCCACGACCTATCGGAAATTTCCAAATTAGGGCTGGGCCTAGTTAGTAGTTTCATAAAATTTGAATTTCCTTTGTTCATAAAAAGAATTGTTTTGAAACGTTCGTGCTAGAGGCACACGTTCAACGATTCAACAGGTGTTACCACTATCTTATTGATGACCTAAAATTGCACATGCACTTCATTTTTCACCGAAGAGTAATGGCTCAAGAGGAATAACACATGGATCGTTAATTTCCAGGAATAATCAGTAAAAAGTTGCTTTAAACTTTTTTACATTTGCTAAGCAATTTGTCTGTTGTCACAAAGTAGGTTTTTTACTTACCTCATCACGGATGTCGACTCTTTCCTGGAACACCTTTTTGTAATCTGCAATTAGATAAAAAATAAACCCAAAACTGATGAATTTCAGAAAATGAATGAGAAAAATTCTGAAGGTGTCTGTGATGACTCTTCCTTATTTCGTTGATGAAGTAATGAGGAATCCAGGTTTCACCCATTTTTATGCTTCGACCCAAAAGTCTTCAGATCATCAGGATGTCAGCTATCTCTTTGAAGTTTACTTAACTGGACACAAAAACTTTTTTAGGATGTTTACTTCCTAAGACATCTAAATTGTACCACCTTTCAAACCTAATATGAACTTTTCTTTGTGTTTACTAAAACCCTTCGGAAAGGCACTTTCTCAAAAGAAATGAAAAAAAAAATCGTTCGACACTCAATTGTACAACCCTAATTTTTTTTAAATTGTGATTGATCGCAAGCATATGTTATCGAGATAAAATTGCCCATGTCAATGTATTGATCCTTTGCCTATTGCCCATGACAATTATAAAAAAAAGGAAAAAAAATGAACCTTTTAAATAGAAAATAACTGGAACGTTGACGTACTATAATAACAATACATAAGCCTTCTTTTGATCAAATCCGAGTTATTAAGGTTGAGTCAACATGCCTTAATCACATGCATTATTGTTAGTCGATTACATTGTAAGGCTTTTATGCTATACACGTGACGCTGCACGTGTAGGTACAAAATCTTCGTAAATCTATATAATTTAGCTACCAAGGTTTAATCACAGTTCATTCCAACCAGAAGCTACCCAGCACAAATAATTCTTGAAATTTTCTCCAAAACACAAGTAAATGATCACTTTCTAAATGAAATTCGATGAATATCGTTCGAAGGATACGAAGAAATTGTAGTCATATACGAGCCAAAGGAAAATCGAGGTCTTTGAGGAAAAATATGGTATCAATAAAAAAAGAAAATTATAGAGAAGTGACACAAAGACGCTGCACCCTTGAAATCGATTATCACCGGTTGGATACGAAATGACACGACGGCAACGCAACATTGTGAGCAAGGAGATATCGAGCAGCCCATGAAATATAAAAAGCCTCAAGAATCGCGTAAAGCTACACGTTTTTTACATTAAGTATATATATATATATATGTTGTAGCACTTCCTTTGACCAAGGTCGTCGCGATATCAACGTAATACATTTTAATGGGCATTCTTTTCATAACCTCATGTCGTACCTAAGATACATATGCGCAAGCTCGCTTTTCAAGTTCGGTCACGACACAAGGTCAAGGGTCACCACTCGTAATTAACGCTTTCCAACGGGTCGTCAGCAAACCTTGTATACAAAGATCCGATTTCACTGATGTAACGCATACTAAATTTCTGTGATCTTGTTGAAAACGATGACGATATTTTTATTGTTGTTTAGAACCTCAACTAGGTCCTGTTATATAACATGTTACAAACATTAATTTAACTACTAAACATTAAATTAAAATAGTAAATTTAACTACATTAACAGGATTTATTTAAGTTTTTTTTCTACTTTCAAACTTTCAAAACGACGATATATTTGGGACGAAGAACTGGTCATTTCGACAAATGCGACGAAAAACCGGCCATTTCGTGGCGTGCGACGAAGAACTGGACATTTCAGATTTTGTGACGAAGAAACGGACATTTCAAAAGTTGTTAAAATGTAATATATAGGTATAGAAAATGTTGGAATGTCTGTTCCTTCGCAGCAAGATTGTAAAAAGTCCAGTTCTTTGTCGCAAATTCTGGAATGTTCGGTTCTTCGCCGCAAAATATGAAATAGACGGTTCTTCGTACCATCCATCGATAAATGCAAACATTTCATTTTTTTTTGTTGAGATTTTCAATAATGATAATAAATCGTTACATAAGGGTTCTAGTTTATTTTGGTACATTTTCTATCAATTTTCTTGAGATATCAGTTCAATTTATTGCTGAAAAAAAACTATTATACTATTGGCTATTCAAACGTCTAAAGTGGCGCACCTGGCTGTCGAGTTTGAACTAATACGTACACGACTTACTGTATGGTGTTCAATGTACACTTAGAGCTTAAAAGTTTACTTTTTCGTTTTCTTGTGAAATTTAAAATGTCCCGTCTAATAGAATAGGAGCATTTAGTTGGCGCATTTAGAGGCTGAAAAAGCCTTGATCTCTAAATTGGACTCAACTAATAGAACTGATTATCGGTATAAATTAATGTTCTATAAAAATAAAATTATATTTAAAATTACTAATAAGGGATTATTTCGAAAAAACATGTAAATTGATTAATATTGACTACTAAGTTGATTCTTTCCTATTATAGTTTAGGTAAAAACAATTTGATGATCGTATCTCAGCAAAAGATTTGATATTATCTGAAAAAAAGTAAAACATTAAGAATTTAAAGCCAAATGTACAGTTGAATTTGCCAATTCAGAATATCAATTTTGTTCTGTAATTATGATTTTTTGAAAATTTGTTATTTTACTCGTTCGGTCTGGATTTTTACATATTTGATGCAAAATACTAAAATTTTTAACATCAAGTACAACTCAAAACTCCAAAATAATCAAAACAAAACCAAACATTTTATCAAAATTGAAAGATAGAAGAACAAATTTACGAAATTCAACGTTTTAAAAAATCCACAAATCAACATAACGAAAAAATTAAATTAAATAAATATAGATTACTTATCACGGCGCTAGGTGGCGTTCAGATCCGAAAGTGGTGTGGCACCCAGTTTCCTTCAAGTATCGATCTAGGCAACAGCTACTATAAAAAAGATATCATCCTTAAACGTCAAGATATACCTTACTAAACGATGCGCGATTTTATTTATGGATTAGTTCGTCATTTTTCATTACAAATTGGTTTCTTCCATTCGAATAAACGCGTTTAAGGGAATAATCAACACCTATATTGAACAATTTCTATCTAAGTATGTCATTCTTTAGAATGTGGTAAAATTCATATACATTTTTTGATAAAAATTATTTTGTACAGTTCAGTATCAAATATTTCTTCAAAATGTAATGGATAAACAATAGATATGTTAGTAATTATTCAAAATAAAATTATTTGTGAAATTGGTATAAATAATGAGAATATAGTTAGTTTTTACGTGATAATAGCATCATTTAATCAATAAACTGAATAAAATTGGTAATTTTATATAATCTTATTATTTTTTTCTAGAAATCTAGATGAATATTACTAACTAAATTAGTGACAAACAAATAACACTTTCATAAACAGTGAAAATGTTTAAAGTTAACTTTTTCTCTAACAGCAGACAAAACTTACATTTAAAAAAAGAAAACTTTTTATCAAAAGTTATTCGGTTATAATTGGCATATTTAACTTTTTTCTAATAAGAGCACAGAAAATGGAACAAAGAAATGTTATCGTGTAATGCGTAAAGTTTACTTGTAAAACATGCAACTACATATAATCGATACTCATTGACCATAATACTAAAACAATTTCCATATTAAACTATTTGCGAATATTGCAGTATTGCATATGAATTCTCAGATTGTATAATTATTAAACAATTACGATTATTTTAGTAACGTTACAAAAATATCCAAACTTGTTTTTTCGCATTAAGAAGTTACTAATATAATTGATTAAATACTGGATTGAAAATGGCTTCTTTAAATTGTACGTCATTATTTTTTAATAATAAATAAAATATTAAGGAATGTATCTTTATAGTTAAAAAATAATTTAGTTTCTTGTACGTCTTGTATATCAGCAAATTGAAAATTAGTTCGGAGAATTATTATCTATATTTCATAAACAATATAAAATAAGGTAAATTATCTCTTTCGTGTCCTATAGTCTAAAAAGTAAATTTTTATTTTAACTAAATTTAAGTAGCACGAAAGTGAAAAAATAAAGACAAAGAAAGAAAGAAGTATTTTGAAAAGTAAAGGTGTCTAATACTGTAACCATTTCGAAACATTACTTCCTTTGAAATACTAAATTTGACAATACTTTCCAACGTATTTTTGGCTCTTAATTACGAATATAAAAATAGATCCCGAATCATTTTAAGCAACGCTTTTGAGTAAAGACTCGTGGCTGAATGAGAGCATTGGACCGACAATCGGAAGGTCGCGAGTTCAAGTCCTAGCGCATCGAATCTCTCGACTTCGTTTTTTTTTTCATAAGTAAAAAAAAAATGATAAAAAAATCGTAAGAAATTTCTGTCGGTGCTACTATCTTGTCAGTTGAGTTTCCTGCTACTATTACTACCTCACAATATTTTTTCTTTAAAGGAAAGGAAGGAGGTATGCAGAAACCATTGATACCATTTATTAAAATTTCATTTTGTTATTATTTTGAAAACTAATCGCATACTTTCTTTGGGTATTTGGGTTTCAGTACACTTGGACATTTACTAAACGACAAAAATAAAAAACCTTCCTTATCATAATGAAAATCACACGTCTGCACGAAACGAAGATTTCGACGTAAAAAGCTTTCAGAAGCAATTATACTCCGTTGAACGAGAACGCGACGGTTTTGCGGAGACGCGTCTAATTTCATTTTCTCGGGAATATTTGCAGAACAAAGCTGAGAAATTCCGCTTGCGAATTTTTCCACGCGGAATTAAACGGGAAAGTCTTTGATCGATTGCGTTAAATGGAAATTTCTCTATTCTTTTTTTTTTTCAGCAAACCCGTGTTAGGTTATTAAGTTGAGTTTACGTTGCATGCTGCAACAGCCGATCGTTTACCTCGTTTTTGGAAAGTTTCCATCGAGGACATGGTCAACTGGTCGGAAAGTCTCGAGGTTTCGTCTTACGAGGGTGAGTTCATGTACCCCTCTTAAAAAAACACTTGTACTTTTATTAAGCGACGTGTATCGATATTCCTGTAGATCGTGAATTGCTCATTCTTAGTCCAATAGCAGGTAAAAATTTAAAAAATGATGGCTTTTAGTAAACCATTTTTAAACCAACGCTTAAAAAATAATTCACACCCTTTCATTACATTCAAGTAATTCAGTGGAGAAAGGGAAGATAAGAAAGGGAAAAGTCAATTAGAGTTGAAAAAGAACAATGTAGAACAAAATATAGAAGGAACAAAAAATTGGAGAAAGAAAAACAAAAGTTGTAGAAAGAAAAAAATTGTAGAGAGAACAAAAAAATCATAGAAAGAAAACAAAATATAGAAAGAAAACAAAATATATAAAGAAAAAAAAATATAGAAAGGAAAAAAATATAAAAAGAAACAAAAATTCAGAAAGAAAAAAAGGGATAAAGGACGATAAACATAATGACAGAAAGAAAAACAAATTGCAGAAAGAAAAAAATTGTAGAGAGAACAAAACAAAATCGTAGAAAGAAAACAAAATATAGAAAGAAAACAAAATATAGAAAGAAAAAATATATAGAAAGGAAAAACATATAAAAAGAAAAAAAATGCAGAAAGAAAAAAATTGTAGAGAGAACAAAAAAATCGTAGAAAGAAAACAAAATATAGAAAGAAAAAAATATATATAGAAAGAAAAAAAATATATAGAAAGAAAAAAAAATACAAATAGAAAAAAAAGAAAAAAATATACAAAGAAAAAAAAACGCCGAAAGAAAAAAAGGGATAAAGGACGATAAACGAATGGTTTTGTAAAATATATTCAAATGCGAAAAAGAAAATTATTTGAATGTGTCTTAGAAGTTTTTTCTTTTTTTTCTTTTTCGAGGTCCTTCTTCCTGTTTCTGTATTGTCTTCTTGATTTTTCCTGTACTTTCTTTGTTTGGTTTATCCTTAAAAAACTTTTTTTTTTAATTATATTTTTTTGTATATTATACGCAATGACTAATTCAGTTAATATCAATACACTTTTTTTTAATTTTATCTGCTATACTTCATTATTCTGAAATACCAGAAAATAAAAGGTTTGAACTCTGGAATCAGCTAAGCTAAGGTAATTGTAGTTTGAAATTACTTTCCTAGACCAATAAACTGCCGCGTATTAAAGTACTTTAGTGCTAATGGTCATACTTAAACCTCGAGTTTAATCCCACTTTTTGCTTTTCACTTCATGAATAAAAATGATTCTTTAAACATTTCAGGAAATGAATGGTTGAATGTTTGTCATTAAACTCTTATGATGATTGTTCGGGAATAACAATTAACTAAATTACTCCGCGGTACGGACATTATTGTAAAATGGTGACTTCTGTTTGCGAAATTGCATTGAATAGTACAATGTGCTGTTAGAGTTAGTATGTGGAACAAATATTTTCAAACCCGAGGACTTAGGAAAACAAATTCTGTTTTCGACGCGGTAAATGTCAACAAAATAATTGAGAGAATTAGGGTAACAGCTAAACTGTATATTTGTTTCCTTTTTTATTTGTACTGATAATTTTACACTTTCGATTGTTTTGGTCTCTTTGATGGTTCTTCTTTTTTGTTTCTTATTTTTTATTCGTCTTATTGTTTTGTTATTCTTTTTCTCAAGTATAAGAAATGCTAAAGTGGTCACCGATTTAAGCATTTGAAAGGACAAGTTTTGGCCACAAGACAAAATGTATTTCGACCATTCAACTTCAATTAGTCACTCTCTTAGTTTAATGCGAATTAAATTACCTACAAGTAATTAAGAAAGCATCTTCTTATTAAATCACTCTATTCTTCCGATTACTTTAGTAATCTAAGAAAAAGAAACAAATTTCGCAATCAATTTCGGTTCTGCATAAAATTAATAAATTATCGTTTGCATTATCACCAGCCGTTGAAATTATCACTCTCGTGTCGGATCGATTTGGGCTCGGTCCAAACATCAAGACATCCGTCTATTTTTATTATCGAGGCCAGGATTCGATTCATCATGAAGATATGACAAGCGTCAAACGCAATCAATCGCATCGCCAATTCCGTGACGTCGCATTCGTCTGTTGGAATTTTATAAACGTCGATAAGGGGATGCTTGTCTGGAGTCTTGTTATTAATCTATGCATTCTGATAAAAAAAAGGGGAATTTTTCTCCTTGTATCTTAATCCTGGTCTCTTCCGGTTGATGACGTAATCAGAAACATTGACTTGGAATCTGGAGGAATGCATTCAACTCGATGGAGACGTTGGTGGACAGATCGATAGAAGTAGCATGTCACGATTATAATAAATATATTGAAATAAATGGTCTTGGCAGATTAGCAAATCCGATTGACCAAGAAGCAACAGAGGAAAAAAATTATTTTTTTTATGCAGTACATGTTTTAATTCACCAGTTTTTGAATACCGAGTTGATTGAATTAAGTGATTATGAAACTGATCACCTAGTATTCATCACACTTGACTGATTAATACGAATCAAAGTAATTTCCAATTGATGATTGATACAGTCTGGAAATATGAGAACATCAAGCAATATAGAATTTGATCTAAAAAGTAATTCGCCAAACGAACTATTGAAAGGCAAAGAAAATTGAATTAAAGCGTAGTTTCGTTATTGATAAAGATGACGATATGTATCGAAGAGTTCCGGTTCTGACGAAACCGTAATCGTCGGCGTTTTTTGCATGCATGATTGCGTACTGAAATAATTTAATTGGTCAGTTGCATAGACGGAAGATAATGTAAAGATTCGCATCCGTGACATTGATGATAACGTAATCGTTATCTGCTATCGATAACGCTTGTTTTGTTATTGTACTTATATCAACAATGACATCAATACATGGTGGAAACTCACTGATCGACGAGTACCTGCAGTTGGCGAAATGTTCCCGATGATACCATCTTGGAGATTCACTCGAGGATGATTTATCGGTCTCTTTCGAGTTTTTCTATTCTCAGGGGTGATATTCCATTGGGTTGAGTGGCATCTGCAATTTTAAACTACAAAGTGTCATTCGAACGGCGATTAAATCACTAAGTAACCGATCAATTACACCAGTCGACACTGATTTTGCTTTAGACATGTTTTATTTACATTTCACAATCGTATCGGCATTTATTCCTGATGAAAATGATGGAGACTACCGTTATTAAGAAAAGTCCTGTCTTACCTTTAAAAAAAATTGATTAAAATGTCATTTACGACGCCACTTTCAGATTAGCAGTTTACCTTAATTTGATCAAGTTCGCCCTAGCGGTGAAACATTGAACTAAGGGCAATACGCTATTTCTTGACAAAAGAACAAGTTCATATTTAATCAGTTTCAGTTTTGTTTGTTTATTTTTTAAAATTCTAATATTGCTTTTCTTTTACTGTACCAACACTAATTTTTAAACAACCGTAGTTTCAATTTCTGGTTACTTTACTGCAAAAGGCCGTAGAAAACGATGGATAAGGTGGCAAAACATCTTTTATGTTATAGCACAACTAATACAACTTTTTAGCTCTCATTTTAAATAAGAAACAAGTTAATATTTTTCCAAACTTATTTCCGACTTAAATAAACCCCTCTTTTAGATTTTGAAGCTAAAATTTGGTTATTATCACCTCAAACAAAATATGCAACGTTTGATATAAGAAAATCCCATTTTTTAAGGAAAAAAAGGTTTTAATCGAGTTTTTCAAACGGAAACCAAATGGGATTTTACTCGAAAATCCAAAATATCGTGTCCTTGACACATCAGCAATCAAAATCTGTGGTGTCTTATTGTGAATTCAAGGTACAGTAGTCCATCCCTTATCCCTCCCAGTCAGTCAAGATGGCGGCCTTCTTCCCTTATTCTAATTTTCCCCTCTCCCCCACTACTTAGATTTGTAGTCTCACTTTTGTCTCTTTTTTTTTGTTGCTCATGTGCCGTTATTTGTATTTAGAAAGTCAACACGTCAACACACGTCTTTTGGGAGAACGCGTGAGGGGAAATATTAGAATAGGAGAAGGGAAAAAATTAAAATAAGGGAAGGAGTACTGTAATGGGCAATAAAACGGCGTCCAAGTGACAAACAAGACTGTTTTAAGGCCCTTGAACATTAAAACACTATTAAAACTTTTAAAAATTCTCTTTTTACTTTTGGACCCCTTTTCCATGTCACCATCTTCAATTTTACAATATATAACCGTCATTTTTGATAACTGACGATAAGAGGCAAGGTATTTTGGATTTTCGCAAATTCCACTCGGTTTCTATATAAAAACAACAATTAAACATTTGTTTTCTGAAAAAATTGTAATTTGTTTCATAAAATATCTCATAACTTTGTTTGAGGTAACAATAACCAAATTTTGGCTTTAGAATCAGAGAGAGGGATCATTTTTACATCAGAAATAGTTTTAGAAACATTTTTCTCATTTAAAATGAGAACTTATACGTTGTGCTACTAAATTTAGTTATGCTATTATGTAAAAGATGTTTTGACATCAGCCATTTTCTATGGTTTTTTACAGTAAAGTAACTTGTCCTTTTGTTAAGAAATAACTTATGTCCTTAGTTTAATTTTTCACCGGTAGGGCGAACTTGATTCAATTTAGGTAAACTGCTAATCTGAAAGTGGATTTTTTTCTAAATATTTTCTTGAATTTCATGCCAATTATTTCACCTTTTCTTCATCATATGAAAAGGTTACAAAACAATGTAAAAGGTAGATATAGTTAGCCTTTCACAATCTTTTTGAGAGTCTTTAACTAGAAAAGAAAAACCGAAACAGATTTTTTTAGATTTTTTCAGAAAAAAAATTTGTAATGACGGTTTTCATATAGTAACCGAATGGAATTTGCGAAATTGTAATGATCATCAGCTATGAAAATCGTTACATTTTGTTAAATTCAAGATGGTGGACATAAAAATGGCGCCCAAGAGTAAAAACAGAATGTTTAAAGCTCTCAAATGTTTCTGTGCCGATTTTCATGAAAGTACTTTGAAGTTTTAATAGTATTGTCATGTTTAAGGGCCTTATACAGTCTTGTTTGCCCACTACCAATAATCAATCACAGATTTTGATTGATGACGAGTCAAAGCTACGATATTTTCGATTTTCGTGGCAAACCCAATTTAGTTTCCATCTGAAAATCGCGATTAAATCATTTTTCCTTAAACAATGAAGTTTACTTACATAAAATGGGCCGTAATTTTGTTTGAGTTTACAATAACCAAATTTTAGCTTGGGAATCTGAAAAAGAGATTATTTTTACTTCAAAAACAGTCGTGGACAAATTTTTAAACGTTTTCTTTCATACAAAATGCGAGTAACTTTGCAAAACGATAGTATGGACCTAAAGTAACTCATTATTGTTACATAAATTTAATTTACTAACTCGAAATCAAAACTAACAATGGCTCACCAATTACTAATGAATTTATCTTCGCTAAACAAAAAATCATTTCATCGCTTCAATAGTTAAGAGCGCTTATCCTCTAGATTTTGCGCTTGGATGCGTTTCGGCACATTTAAGACAGCGTAAAACTTTGATTGTTCAATTGCTGATTTTAATTTCTGTTTCAGCGTTCAAGTTCCAAGAAAATCTATTGCGCACGATGATCCAGATCGAGAATACATTCTTCCAGCTGGGTGAAAGCTGTTCCAGAAATTGCCTTATTATATGTGATCGCGGTGCAATGGACGCCTCTGCATGTATGTAGAAATTAATTTAAATATTTTACAATTTAGTCGATTTCGTCGAATCCAAAAAAAAAGAAAATACGATTGAATAACGTGGGGCTTTTAGTCATTTCTAGTATAATGATGATCGGGGATATAAAAAAAATTGCAAAATCACGAAAATTGTTCAAAGTTTCCAAGTAACCTAATTTATTTATCTGTATTTGTTAACATGAAACATACTCGAAGGCATTTATATCGCGTGCAAAGTTTTTTGAAAGAGCAATGCGCTTATCAGGGAACATATGTTCAAGTGATACTTCTAATCTTTTATCACTTTTTTTTGACGAATTGATAAGATACATCAATCTTCCGGAGAGAGTTTTATGATGACAATGATATTGCAATAATTAAGCAAAGGATTTATCTAGGTTTTGCAAGTACAAAAAACAGTTTTAAGCAAAATATACACGTTACTAAACTTTTTATTAGGAAGAATCCATATAGCACATACCTCTTAAAGAGATCGTCTAGAGCTCAGTTCAAAGATATCTCGAAAAAGACCTGAATTATGACGATCTATAAAACGAGGTCTTAAAGATGTCTTACTTAGGACTTTTAACGTCGTTACCTAGAAGAGGTCTTATGTTTGAGGTTTTCAATCTATTTCGTTTTGTCTCTCTTTTATAGTAAAGGAATTTAGATCTATGTTTCTTTCAGAGCCACCAGGTGGCTATTGAATCCAAAATTGAGATCGTGCGATATTTACTTCATATGCAGACCGATAGTTTATAACCTACAATAACAAAATAAATGCTTTTACGATATTCAGCAAGTTTTTTCACAATTTTGTATTATTTCACCATTTAATATGTAACTATAAAAAGTTACAAAGGAACTCAAGTAAAAATTATATAAATTAATAATTAACCCATTAACGCCCAAGAGGACACAAATTTCGGAATATTTCTTGACATTAAAAAACCAATTCAAAAAATTTTAGACAAAACATTTTCGATGTAAAATTGATCGATCTTTCCGAATCTGCTGTTAAAAAATCAATCGAGTCCATTCCAAAAAAGTTATGCTTGGTTTTTCACAAAAAAATCAGGTTTTTTCACTGACAAATATTTTTTAATCGGCATTTTCACATTGGAAACGCTTAGGGAGATCACTGATCGGTGAAAATATCGTATCCTCAGTCCTTTCACTTTAAAATGTGCATGATAGCATTTTGAAAATAAAGTTGGAAACTGTCAAAATGGCGGCTCAAAAGATCGGCGAAAAGATCCTGAATGTTTTATTCGAAAATTATAGACTTTCGGAAAAAATGTCGCTGAACAAAAAGTTCTTAGAATTGATCAAAGAATACGCTCAAATTTTTTCAGAATTTTTAAAACACTTTTCTTCATTTTCAAAATCGCAAAAATTTGAGAAAATATGAAAAGTCGTAGAAAAATTGTGAAAAATTTCCAAGTTTTCTTTGAGCGATTTTAAGAACTTTTTGTTTCGCAACATTTTTTTTGCGAAAGTCTATCATTTTCAAATTAAAAAACATATAGCTTGTCGCCGTTCTTTTCGTGTTTGAGCCGCCATTTTGACAAAAATAAGTTTCCAACTTTATTTTCAAAATGCTATCATGCACATTTCAAAGGTTCGAGGACACGATATTTTCACCGATCAGTGATCTCCCTAACCGTTTCCAATGTGAAAATGCCGATTAAAAAATATTTGTCAGTCAACAAAAACTGATTTTTTTGTGAAAAACCAAGCATAACTTTTTTGGAATGGGCTCGATTGATTTTTTAACAGCAGATTCGGAAGGATCGATGAATTTTACGTCGAAAATGTTTTGTCTAAAATTGTTTGAATTGTTTTTTAACGTCAAGTCAAGAAATTTGTGTTCTTTTGAGCGTTAATGGGTTAAGCGACAAAAATAGAATCTATAATATTCAGAAATTTGTTTTTCATTTATATTTTTTATATTATATGTCAAAGCTCTCAAATAAGACCTCTTTTCTAGGACCTCTTTTTTGGTTTTGTAGAGCTCTTAACCTAATGCCTGAATGTCCAAAAATCGTACAGTAACTTTGAGCTAAAATCTTTTAATGAAATCGCGGAAATTTCTATTTGGCATAAGTTGTTCTAGACGTTTTCGGGTGTGCTCTACACGATGCGACCATTTAGAAAAGTGAAAAATTTCATTTTGTATTGTTTTTTTGATAAATTTTTATAAAGAATAGCGTTTTTTACGGGATTTTTTTGTGGAAAATGACCATTTTTTAACAGAAAATATATGTTTATCATAGTAAAATTAATTAAAAACGTGTCATTAGTGTTTGTACCAACAAACTATGGATGTAGATTTTTTTTCAAAATTTTTTTTCCAAAAATAGGAAACTTTGGAATGCAAAAATCAGAGTTGTTCAGTTTTTTTTCACTATTATAATACTCGATTATTCACAAAAGTGTTTTGGAGGATGCTGATTACAATTCTTCTGTTAGAAATGGAAAATTAAAAATGGCGGATTCAATATGGCGGCCAAATTTTGAAAAACCTGTTATTTTACAGGAGTAATTTGGTCAAATGAGGTTGTTTAGAGGCGCTGACTATGAATCTGTTGTTTAGAATTGGAAAAGTCAAAAAGGAGGATCCAATATGGCCGTCAAATTTTGAAAAAACGTCTATTTTACGTCAGAAATTTGCTAAAATGAGGATGTTTAGAGGAAAAGTAAAAATGACAGATCCATTATTGTCAAAAATATGAAAAACTATAAATCTTTTAATAATGAGTTGGAATTTGGAGCAAAAATCATGTTTTTATGCGCTCACCAGAAATTGCGCCAACAATTTTTTCTACAAGAAAAAACAAGATAGTTAGATCAATTATCTCAAAAATATTTCTTTCAAGTAAAAAAGATAGCAAAATTCACTATTTTGGTTCTTCACTAAGTACCATAAATAATTATAAACTTAATAAAGATATAAACAAGAATACCAACAAAAATATTTATGCCAACTAAAAAAGGTAGTAAATTTGACTATTTCTATAAATATTAAGTGTTACTATCTGCAAATAGTTGATGGGACAACGAAAAATGGTGTTAGGTGCATATGTAACTATTTTAGATGGGAAAAATAATTTTTTTTTTCAGCATAACGGTTTCCATTTTTCCGTGAATAAAATATGTAAACATATTACATCAATAAATATAACAATTCGAATCAAAGATGCCAGAAACTCAATTTTAGTCAAATTATGTTTTATCAAAATTCTACCGCCATATTGGATCCGCCATATTGATTTTTCCAATTCTAAAACCAAATTCATAGTCAGCGCCTCTAAACAACCCCATTTGACCAAATTACTCCTGTAAAATAACCGGTTTTTCAAAATCTTACCGCCATATTCAATCCGCCATTTTTAATTTTCCATTTCTGACAGAAGAATTGTAATCAGCATCCTCCAAAACACTTTTGTGAATAATCGGGTATTATAATAGTGAAAAAAACTGAACAATTCTGATAATGCCCGCACTAGTGATATTTTTTGCATTCCAAAGCTTACTGTTTTTGGAAAAAAATGTTTGAAAAAAATCTACATCCATAGTTTGTTGGTACAAACACTAATGACACGTTTTTAATTAATTTTAGTACGATAAACATATATGTTCTGTTAAAAAATGGTCATTTTCCTCGAAAAAATCTCGTAAAAACGCTATTTTTTATATAAATTTATCAAAAAACAATAGAAAATGAAATTTTTCACTTTTCTAAATGGTCGCATCGTGTAGAAAACACCCGAAAACGTTTAGAACAACTTATGCCAAATAGAAATTTCCGGGATTTCATTAAAAGATTTTAGCTCAAAGTTACTGTACGATTTTTGGACATTCAGGCATTAAAATGGGTTAAAATCGATGCATGAGTCTTCATAAAGATCACATTAAGTGCTCTTTCTGATAAGTATTTAAGACATTTTTCAAGACTACTTAACCCGTTTCGTCCCATAACGACAAAATTTGTCGCCGGTTTTCATCCTCCGTAAGTTTATGGATATCTTTGAGATATTGTTGTAAAATGTAGGTTTTGTATAGTTTTTGGGTATGCTCTTTTCGAATCTGAAGTCCGTTTTACGATATGACATTCCATTTTTTAAATATGACCACTTAAACGGAAAAAATCGCGGAAAAAAGCGAAGACTTTTTCAGAAAACTGCAATTTTTCTTGTGAAGGAGTTCCGGAATCGTGTCAGGTCTCAGAATCCTGTGGCATAATGAGTTTTATTAAAAGTTGGTCAATATTAAGATTTAAGTTACAAAATAGCGTCCTCAAAATGGCGCTGCTCACACGGAATTTTTTTGTTATTTGGGTTTTATTAAAATATTTCTAGTATTTTTTCGTGTATTTTGATTAATATGTTCTAGTGGATTATGTTTGAGGATGGTGAATACAAATCCATTATTAAATTTTGGAAATTCAAAATAGGGAATCCAATATGGCTGGCCGCAATTTAAAAAAAATTGTCGGGTATTTGGTATATAGAAGGTTCCGAAATCACATTGGATCCGCCATTTTGAATTTGCAAAATTTAATAACGAATTAGTATTCAGTCACCTCAAAAGCAATCTACATATTCATCAAAGTTCACTTCAGGATACCAGAAATATTTTAATAAAACCCAAATAACAAAAAAATTCCGTATGAGCAGCGCCATTTTGCAACTTAAATCTTAATATTGACCAACGTTTAGTAAAACTCATTATGCCATAGGATTCTGAGGTCTGGCACGATTCCGGAACTCCTTCGCAAGAAAAATTGCAGTTTTCTGAAAAAGTTTTCGCTTTTTTCCACGATTTTTTCCGTTTAAGTGGTCAAATTTAAAAAATGGAATGTGATATCGTAAAACGGACTTCAGATTCGAAAAGAGCATACCCAAAAACTATAGAAAACCTACATTTTACAGCAATATCTCAAAGATATCCATAAACTTACGGAGGATGAAAACCGGCGACAAATTTTGTCGTTTTGGGACGAAACGGGTTAAAGAGCTCTTCAAGATGTCTTTTTGCTGTTTGGGAAGTTTCGCGGTTATACCTTGGCCATATAAAGGAAAAAAACCTAACATAACCTGAAATGTTTTAGTTATTTCGAAAGACAAATGGGAGCTGATGATGGCCTCGAACGGTTGGAACAACGTCGAGCTCCGTGATAATCGGTACAACCAGATCATCCACATGGTCTCGGCGGCGAACGGTGCCGAGGACTTCTACTCGACCGAAGATCACGCCTGCAGATCGGAGAACATGGAGCTCGCCCGTGACCTTGACTACAAAGCGGCCGCGGCCTGGGTAGGTCATCCATACTTCGACGTGATCGACAACTCTCAAGACTTCGAGAGCAAGATCTGCCGGATGATCGAGTGCGTATGTCAGAAACTCGGGATCGACACCGGGGACCGGTTGCGCGCCAGCAGTCGCAAGGTCAAGTTCCTGGTCAAGGCGCCGCTCCCACCGGATTGCGAGTTCCCACCATTCCAGGACTTCGACGTCGTGCACAATTACCTGCAGAGCAACAATCCTAAGATGCAGGCTCGTCTGCGGAAACGTGGCCAAAAAGGTTAGTATTTTTTTTTTATAAAATCACCAGAATGGAAATTGAATATTGGTTTGTTCCAGGTCATTGGTCATACATCCACACTATTCGTCGACCAAAGATGTGCGGTCAGGTAGTCGAGGTGAAAAATCAACTAACTCACAGAGATTACCTGAACATGCTGGCACAGAGAGACGACTCCCATTTCACCATCTTCAAGCGTCGTCGGTGCTTCCTGATCAACAATCAGTACTTTCAATTAGATATTTACAGAGAACCTGCACACCCAAGGTGCAAGGGCTTAATGCTACTGGAGACTTACACGGCATTGCCGACCGATAAGCTTCAAAACATTTTACCCCAGTTCCTAACCATCGAGAAGGAGGTCACCGGCAATCCGGATTACAGTATGTTCAATCTCAGCCTCAGAGAGGAATGGAATTCGACGAATAAATACTGCCACAATATGAACGGTAAATATCCACGTTTTTTTAATTACCGGAGAAAGATATAAAATTTTTGCAAATTTTACGCAGGTTCGATCGACAATTCCCAGAAAGAGCTAAGTCCGTCGAAGAAATTGCTGGCGTTGAATAACGGTACGGAGCATCGCGTCAACGGTTCAGAACCGAATCTGAACGGTCAAATGAACGGGCAAAATGGCGTGATGAACGGCGTGAACAACCAAAATGGTATTTCGAAAAAAGGGGAATTCGCGAATCGCATAACCGGGGCAACCTCGAAGGCTGAGGAAAAAACTCGGACGGAATCCGACGGGATTCCAATCACGAGCAATCTTCAAAACGGTGTGAAATAATTATTTTCCAAGGAGCATTGGTGGATTTCAAGAAAAGTAATATCCACCGAATTTCGATACGTCAGGGACCGAAGAATGCGAAAGATTTAAATCGATAAAGTTCGATTCGACCGTTTGTGTTTTGTCTTCTTTTTTTTTTCATAAAAATTATGCAGTAGATTTCGAGGTTAGGATGTAGGTGAAATTATTTCGTCCGATCGGTTTTTCTAGATCTCAGTAGCAGCTACTCCTGTTGGAAAATCGCTAATTACGTAATTTTTCGCCATTCGCCATACAAACTCTCGTAGAATATCGTAGTCGCGTAAGGGATGACAACAGCAAAAAGAGAAAAAAAAAAAATTTTTTTAGACAGTAGGAATTAGGATAATAAATCGAGCCGTTCGCAGTTGCGGATGGATATATCTCGCACGAATCAATCGAACACGTCGTCCATCCCGCGGTATCTTCTACCTCACACCTCAACACTAGATGGCGCTGATGGGATATCTTGGTTGCTCGCAACCGTTAAAACCCGCCGGATGATGTCATCTGTAGACGAGAAACAGATTCGTAGCGATCAAGTAGCTGTACTTAATGATTCTGTACTTCGATCGGTCTCTCATGGTCCGCATGGAGGAAAGAAAAATCCCGAGTGTATTTTTCGGTCGTCGAAGACACAGAAACCGAAATTCGAGGACTCGAGGTCCAAAAAAAAACAAAACATAACCTTTTTTATGCAGATTTTTACTTCGAACGACTTCCCATAATAAAAAAGGAAAATAAAGGTCGGTTCGCCGATTCGATTGTATATACGATGCGCTCGCGCTAATTAATTGCGAGGCAAGAAAACAAATCTTAGTTACGTTGGACTGTGATGACCGACTGCGGCTGAAGTTTTGCTTAACGTTTCGCCCTCCACGGACGTCGCATCTGGCAGAGACAACTGAGCAAAGTGCCTGTGACACACTTTAACACTGAACTAACAAAAAAAGAAAAAGAAAAAAACGATGGAAAATCGAATATATTTTCATTGGAGGTCACAGTAAAAGTTACAATCGTGGAAGTGTGTATGTACATATACTATTCATCCGATCTGACTTTATATTCTACTTATGATTATTAAATAAAATGTCGTTTGTCCGCCAAAATTTACTAGCTTTTTTATTCCTTCCCATATTTTAAACCTTAGAAACCTTCTTTGATATTTGCTAATTTAAATTCCAGTTAACGCATTAAGATCGGTCTTTTTACTATTTTTTATTACTATAGTGATAGAAGAATGTATAAAAACAGTTATTATTGTTTATTATTCATGATTTATAAATAAACAAACATGAAAAAAAAAAACAATTTTTTCGAAAGAATTCATTATTGACGCTGTTTTTTAAGATAATCATTTGAAATTTGGTATAATAGAGTTTTAGATATCGATATTGGTTTTAAGAAATTCAAAATGGCGGCCATCATGATGTAAAAACGCAACAATTTAATGAATTTTCATATTTTTGTCCGCCATATTGAATCTGCTACTTGGAATTTTAAAAATCTGACACCGAATTCGTAATCAGCAACCCTGAAAACCTCCCAAGTAACAAGATAAAGGATATTTCAATGGATTTTCAGATTTTTGTCCGTCATATTGGATCCGCCATTTTGAATTTTTTAAAATCTGATTCCGGATTTGTAATCAGCGACCCTGAAAATACCCAAGTAGCAAATTTCAAGTCAATTCTACGTAAAGAAAAATGTATGCTTCAAAGGGTTAAAAAGGTAAGTGCCGATTAAGGTTATGTACTTAACCTAAAAAAATAACCGGCTCCATCTTGTCTGAACATAACCTCAAATTTGTTTTCACTTTTATCTTTGCTGCAAAAGTAAAAAGTCAAGATGGAACTTCAGAAAGAATAAAAAACATGAAAATTATTCAAAAATTCATAATATAAATCGTTTTATTCGTGTATTTTGGAATAATAATAAACGTAATTGTGGTTATTTATGAAAACTTCGTCTGAACATAACCTCAAATTTGTTTACACTTTTATCTTTCGTGGAAAAGTAATTAGTAAAGATGAAACTTCAGCAAGAATAAAAGACATGAAAATTATGCAAAAATTCATTATATAAATTGTTGATTCGGAATAATAATAAACATAATTGTGGTTATTTATGGAAACTTCGTCTGAACATAACCTCAAATTTGTTTTCACTTTTATCTTCGGTGCAAAAGTATACAATAATTAGTAAAGTCAAGGTGAAACTTCAGAAAAAATGAAAGACATGAAAATTATTCAAATATTCATAATATAAATCGTTTTCTTCGTTTACTTCGGAATAATAATAAACATTATTGGGGTTATTTATGAAAACTTCGTCTGAACATAACCTCAAATTTGTTTACACTTTTATCTTTCGTGGAAAAGTAATTAGTAAAGATGAAACTTCAGCAAGAATAAAAGACATGAAAATTATGCAAAAATTCATTATATAAATTGTTGATTCGGAATAATAATAAACATAATTGCGGTTATTTATGGAAAGTTCGTCTGAACATAACCTCAAATCACTTTCACATTTGGTACAAAGGTAATTAGTAAAGATGAAACTTCAGAAAGAATAAAACATGTGAAAATTATTCAAAAATTCATAATATAAATTGTTGATTCGGAATAATAATAAACATAATTGTGGTTATTTATGGAAACTTCGTCTTAACATAACCTCAAATCACTTTTATCTTTGGTGCAAAAGTACAATAACTAGTAAAGTCAAGATAAAACTTCAGAAAGAATAAAAGACGTGAACATTATTCAAATATTCATAATATAAATCTTTTTATTCGTGTATTTTGGAATAATAATAAACATAATTGCGGTTATTTATGGAAAGTTCGTCTGAACATAACATCAAATCACTTTCATATTTGGTACAAAGGTAATTAGTAAAGATGAAACTTCAGAAAGAATAAAACATGTGAAAATTATTCAAAAATTCATTACATAAATTGTTAATTCGGAACAATAATAAACATAATTGCGGTTATTTATGAAAAGTTCGTCTGAACATAACCTCAAATCACTTTTATCTTTGGTGCAAAGGTACAATAATTCGTAAAATCAAGATGAAACTTCAGAAAGAATAAAAGACACGAAAATTATTCAAAAATTCATAATATAAATCTTTTTATTCGTGTATTTTGGAATAATAATAAACATAATTGCGGTTATTTATGGAAAGTTCGTCTGAACATAACCTCAAATCACTTTCATATTTGGTGCAAAGGTAATTAGTAACGATGAAACTTCAGAAAGAATAAAACATGTGAAAATTATTCAAAAATTCATAATATAAATTGTTGATTCGGAATAATAATAAACATAATTGTGGTTATTTATGGAAACTTCGTCTTAACATAACCTCAAATCACTTTTATCTTTGGTGCAAAAGTACAATAACTAGTAAAGTCAAGATAAAACTTCAGAAAGAATAAAAGACGTGAACATTATTCAAATATTCATAATATAAATCTTTTTATTCGTGTATTTTGGAATAATAATAAACATAATTGCGGTTATTTATGGAAAGTTCGTCTGAACATAACCTCAAATCACTTTCATATTTGGTACAAAGGTAATTAGTAAAGATGAAACTTCAGAAAGAATAAAACATGTGAAAATTATTCAAAAATTCATAATATAAATTGTTGATTCGGAATAATAATAAACATAATTGTGGTTATTTATGGAAACTTCGTCTTAACATAACCTCAAATCACTTTTATCTTTGGTGCAAAAGTACAATAACTAGTAAAGTCAAGATAAAACTTCAGAAAGAATAAAAGACACGAAAATTATTGAAATATTCATAATATAAATCTTTTTATTCGTGTATTTTGGAATAATAATAAACATAATTGCGGTTATTTATGGAAAGTTCGTCTGAACATAACCTCAAATCACTTTCATATTTGGTACAAAGGTAATTAGTAAAGATGAAACTTCAGAAAGAATAAAACATGTGAAAATTATTCAAAAATTCATAATATAAATTGTTGATTCGGAATAATAATAAACATAATTGTGGTTATTTATGGAAACTTCGTCTGAACATAACCTCAAATCACTTTTATCTTTGGTGCAAAAGTACAATAACTAGTAAAGTCAAGATGAAACTTCAGAAATAATAAAAGACATGAAAATTATATAAAAATTCATAATATAAATTGTTTTATTCCTGTAATTTGGAATAATAATAAACATAATTGTGGTTATTTATGGAAAATTCGTCTGAACATAACCTCAAATTTGTTTTCACTTTTATCTTTGGTGCAAAAGTACAATAATTAATCAAAATAAAGACATGAAGATTATTCAAAAATTCACAATATAAATCGTTTTATTCGTGTATTTTGGAATAATAATAAACATAATTGTGGTTATTTAAGGAAACTGCGTCTGAACATAACCTCAAATTTGGTTTCACTTTTATCTTTGGTGCAAAAGTAATTAGTAAAGTCAAGATGAAACTTCAGAAAGGATAAAAGACGTGAAAATTCCCTGCAAACACGGATAGTAACAGTTGTGTAATATTTGCGTAATGGTTACATTGTTATATAAATGTTACATAATTGTTACATAACTGTAATACCAGAATTGAATGCATTCGATCTTATACGATACCGTGTATTTAACGCATTACAAAAATTGATTTGTTGCGGCTTAAAATAGCTTTAAATTCTGTTAATTTAATCGAAAAGTTGATTATATCGTTTTCCGTATTTCATAATTTTCGAAGAAATGTTCTGTTTTCTAGTTTTGAGTTTAAATCATTCAATAATCCAAAGTAATTGTTTCTTTGAGGTTATGTGCGTTTATGTATCGCGTATAATATCGTATACACTCGCATTCGTAACTGAAAGAGTGGGAAAGAAACAAACTTATTTCGTATTAAATCGTACACAGATTTTTCGTATACTTTTTCGTTTGTTGGGGTAATTGTGGTTATTTATGAAAACTTCATTTAAACATAACCTCAAATTTGTTTTCATTTTTATCTTCGGTGCAAAAGTATACAATAATTAGTGTCAAGGTGAAACTTCAGAAAGAATAAAAGACATGAAAATTATTCAAATATTCATAATATAAATCGTTTTCTTCGTGTACTTCGGAATAATAATAAACATTATTGGGGTTATTTATATGGAAACTTCGTCTGAACATAACCTCAAATTTGTTTTCACTTTTATCTTTGGTGCAAAAGTAATTAGTAAAGATAATACTTCAGAAAGAATAAAAGACATGAAAATGTTTAAAAAATTCATAATATAAATTGTTGATTCGGAATAATAATAAACATAATTGTGGTTATTTATAGAAACTTCGTCTGAAATAACCTCAAATTTGTTTTCACTTTTATCTTTGGTGCAAAAGTAATTAGTAAAGATAATACTTCAGAAAGAATAAAAGACGTAAAAATTATTCAAAAATTCATAATATAAGTTGTTGATTCGGAATAATAATAAACTTAATTGTCGTTATTTATGGATACTTCGTCTGAACATAACCTCAAATCACTTTTATCTTTAGTGCAAAAGTAATTAGTAAAGATGAAACTTCAGAAAGAATAAAACACGTAAAAATTATTCAAAAATTCATAATATAAGTTGTTGATTCGGAATAATAATAAACTTAATTGCGGTTATTTATGGAAACTGCGTCTGAACATAACCTCAAATTTGTTTTCACTTTTATCTTTGGTGCAAAAGTAAAAAGTCAAGATGAAACTTCAGAAACAATAAAAGACATGAAAATTCCCTGCAAACACGGATTGCAACAGTTGTGTAATATTTACGTAATGGTTACATTGTTACATAAATGTTATATAGTTATTACATAACTGTTGCTTTTGTGTGTGCAGGGTTATTCAAAAATTCATAATATAAATCGTTTTATTCGTGTATTTTGGAATAATAATAAACATAATTGCGGTTATTTATGGAAACTTTGTCCGAACATAACCTCAAATTGGTTTGACGTTTATCTTTGCTGCAAAAGTAATTAGTACAGATGAAATTTCAAACAAAATTATTCAAAAATTCATTACATAAATTGTTAATTCGGAATAATAATAAACACTGTAAAAAATACGAATGAATTTTATAAACTCATTGTAATTTTCATTTTATATAAATTTGAAAATTGAGGTTAGGATTTTTACAATATTTTTGTAAATTTACCATACGGCACTGTGGATTTACTACATCAAGCATAGGGAAAGTACAACGAGTTGTAATTTGACAATGCTACACATTGGTAAAATTTGAGCCCACGTCAAACGTGGGAATTTTACAGTAGGGCCTCTTTTATTCTAATTAGTAAAGTTTTTCAAGATGGCGCCGACCTCTCTTATTCTAATTTTCCCCTTACCCCCACTTATTTTGCTTGCGAGCTTGTGATTCGTGGACAATATTTTCGTTGACTTTTCGTGTGATAGTGGGGGAACTATTAGAATAAGAGAGGCTGCGCAATTAGAATAAGAAAGGCAATTAGAATAAGAGAGGTTCGAATAAGAGAGGTCCTACTGTACCAATTTTACCGTTCAATGGGAAAAAGCGACAGAATTTTAAAAATACAATGCCAAACAAAAAAATTTACAACATTAAAAGTGAAATTTACCATGTTGAACGTGGTAAAATTCATTTCTATTTTTTACAGTGAACATAATTGCGGTTATTTATGAAAACTTCGTCCGAACATAACCTCAAATTTGTTTTCACTTTTATCTTCGGTGCAAAAGTACAATAATTAGTAAAGTCAAGATAAAACATCAAAAAGAATAAAAGACGTGAAAATTATTCAAAAATTCATAATATAAATCTTTTTATTCGTGTATTTTGGAATAATAATAAACATAATTGCGGTTATTTATGGAAACTTCGTCTGAACATAACCTCAAATTTGCTTTCACTTTTATCTTTGCTGCAAAAGTACAATACATTAGAAAAGTCAAAATAAAACATGAAAAAGAATAAAAGACATGAAAATTATTCAAAAATTCATAATATAAATCGTTTTATTCGTGTATTTTAGAATAATAATAAACAATATTGTGGTTATTTATGAAAACTTCGTCATAATGGTTACATTGTTACATAAATGTTACATAGTTGTTACATAACTGTTACTTTTTTGTGTGCAGGGTTATTTAAAAATTCATAATATAAATCGTTTTATTCCTGTACTTCGGAATAATAATAAATATAATTGTGGATATTTATAAACATAATTGCGGTTATTTATAGAAACTTCGTCTGAACATAACCTCAAATCACTTTTATCTTTGGTGCAAAAGTACAATATAAGTAGTCCTCTCCTTATTTTAAATCCCCTTATTATAACCGCGTCTCTTATCTTAACTTTTTCCTTCCCCTATTTTAACTTTTTATCGTGCTCTCTCGCTCTCACTGCGCTGGTCGTAAGAAAGAGGGGAGATGTTAAAATAAGGGAAGGAATCACCATCTTCCTTGTCCCGAATAGTTAAAATAAGGATAGGACTACTGTAATTCGTAAAGTCAAGATGAAACTTCAGGAAGAATAAAAGATATGAAAATTATTCAGAAATTCATAATATAAATCGTTTTGTGGGAAAGAAACAGACTTATTTCATACACTTTTTCATTTGTTGCGATAATTGTGGTTATTTACGGAAACTTCATCTGGACATAACCTCAAATTTGTTTTCACTTTTATCTTGGTGCAAAGTACAATACATTAGTAAAAATAAAGACATGAAACTTATTCAAAAATTCATAATATAAATCGTTTTATTTGTGCAATCACTTCGGAATACTAACAAACATAACCTAAACACTTTTGATACGAAGTAAATAATGGAATAAGGAAACGAAGAATTAATCCATCAGTGTATACTTTATTCAGTGACATTCATCTATAATGACATAATACAAGCGATTTAATATCGTAACAATAAATACAATAAAATCTAATAGTAAATGTAATGTTCTCTCTCAAGAAATTGTCTAACCGACAGAATGCGGAAGTGCAAACGTTCGTTTGCAGGAAGTACACGCGTAATAAATTGTGTCTTACCCGTCACCTTTCCTACTGATATTGAGCCTCTAAAGAACTTTCTGGACCCTACATTTCCAAAATTATACTCGAACCTGAATTTCGTTGCATTTATATCGAATAAATAGAATTTCTCTAAAATCTTTCGAGGGTGTAAGAACGTCGCCTTAGAGGTTACTTAAACAAGTCTAAGCAAAAACGATAAAACAATCACCGCGTTTCAATGACTAGCTCTCTACATACATTTTCCCAAAGCTGAAAAAAAATAAAATTATATAACAAACTTACCAGAACAAAATTGAATAACTGGTAAAAGCTTTCGTATATGGATAGAGAAAAATAGTAAATGAATCGGGAAGAAACGAGTCGAACCAGCGATAGAGGTTCTATTGGCGAAACTGTACTTTCATTCACGTCCGTTAGCGATTTGTACAAATATTTGGTAATATGCGTATGGAAGTACGATTCCTTCGCTACGTATGCTAGAATTAGACCCTAGGAGATCTTGAGGTTGCATACTTGTACCCTGCATTAAAAGGAAGCCAAAGTTCACGGAAAATAAGAAATACACGAGACTCCTAATACGCTGTACGCCCGGTCTCAATGTCAGTCGTTTTCATTCATTGGAATCGTGAGACTCTGAAATCGTACAGGAGTCGTGCGGAAGTTTTCCTTATCGGAAAGTGCTGATCTTGTAAAAACTCAAATACTATACATCTTAAACCAACAAGTTAATTAATTCGTGATACTTCCAACGAATGTGACTAATAATTTTTTTTACAATTTTGACAATCGACCTGAGTTACCCTATTTCCTGTCCAAAATGTTTACCGACCGCCTATCACGTTTTCACATTCGAAGGCACAAAAAATGAGTAATTCTTTTTTTTTTCACCTTAAAATCTACACGAAACTCAAAATAAAAGATATCAAAAGTGAACAGTTATTGGCTTGTACCGTTCTATCTTATAACAATTTCGGTACTGCATTATTCTTTTGAAATCTAAAAATTAATTACACTACCGAAATTACTTTTCAGGAAACGGATGTTCCGCATTGAATTTCTCCAGAATAAATAAAGTAAAGTTTAGATATATCGACTTATCTACCGATAGCTTTCGCCTGCTGCGCTTTGTACATTTTCAAAACTTTTTTCCCTGGAATCAGGTTCTGACTTAACCCGGGCCTCTTTTTTCTTTTGTGCGTCTGTAAATTCTCTTGATCCACCTCCTCCTCGTCGTTCAGGCCTAACTGAGTGTTGTACGGAGTCTGACAGATCACCGTCTCCTGCGGTGTACGAATAGCCTCCAACTCTGCAGCGGAACGATGCAGATCCGAGTCGTGGGCAAACGTGCAATTGTGACCGAAACGACAACGCCCTTTGCGATAGTTCCAACAAATTTTCCTGCCGTTAATCATTTTTGTGTCGTCTAATGTAGGCGTCATCTTCACGTGTTTCTCCAGTATTGCACTCTTTGCCTTTTCCGCCTCGACGAAAGGATTCGAAAACACAGAGGTTTTTAAGGTTGGTGCCCCGTCAAAGTCAGGTGTTGGTAATGGAAGCTTTTGTCCGTTATTAGTGCCATTTTGATGTTCCAGTATGTCGTTCTCCTCCTCTTCTTCGTCACCGTCATCCTTCGAACTAAGAGATTGACAAATTACCTTCGATTATGTTATTTCATGATTCCTTAATTTACAATCATTAACGTCACAATAAAAGGAGAAATAAATAAATAAATTTTATTCTCCAACATATCAATACAGAGTTACATATAATAATAGAAAGGAATATAAGTAAATGTACTTCAAAGTACAGAGAACTTAAAAATAACTTGTACACTACTAAAATATTGTGCGGTTTTATCATTAATCATTATTATTCACACAGGTCTCAGTTTAAACACAAGAAAAGAAAGGGAAGTTATGCAACGAGATAGTTTAATCTGGTTTTTTTTAATTTATTATAACAGAAAGTTCTGTCTACTATTTTATGACTGCTAATACGCAGATAACTTTTTTTCCTAATATTTTTACCTAAGTTGTGGTTATATATAAAATAATGAATAATTATATGTAGGGGAGAGTCACTAGTTGTGAGACAGGCAATTATTCTCAAAACTTTTAATGGAAGGCAGTTATTGCAAAAACACCGAAACTGTTAACCATATTTCTTATATTAGTTCTCAACATAGTGTACAAAAGCATTTAAGAAATCTAATTATTGATCTGTGCCAAATTAATAATTTACAAATTAAATTAATTGAAAAAGGTAAGTACAGTCCATTTTCTATTATTGTTCACATTTCACGATGTCACATTGCATTTTGTTAATTTGCAGTTAAAATTTACTTTTTTTTTTTTGGCATTTTAAAAATATTGTCAAATTTTAGTTATGAGACACTTTTTTACTTCTCTTGTGAGCACATTCTTAAATGACGTCTGGATTTCCTCCTTTTTCTGTGTACAAAATTATTACTTTTATCTCGTAACGATTAAAGATATGCTGCACGTGCAATCAGTGAAAAATGAACTAAAATTGTTTTTTTGAAAAAACAAGGGACACATTTTAAAAGCGCTCTTTTCAGATAGCTCTATAAGGGTGCAAAATCTTTGTTTTTTTGTCTATTAGTACGTGGAAAAAATCCAGACAGATTAAAGAAAAGCTGAAATCGCTACAGGACCAAACGTGAATAAAAATTACTGTAGGGACGCTTTATTTTAGGCGTTTTTAACATATTTTTCAGTTTCAAAGGTTTGAATTTCGTACTTTTATCTCATCAATGATGCATTACATATATTGGTCGATATATTTGGAGTATACTTAACAATGTTGACCAGTTTAAACGCAGAAAAATAAAATAAAAATGCTCAAAAATACACAGTGACACGAAATTGAAGGGTTTCGCAGATTTGCCCATATATACAAAAACATAAATAAATAAAAATTAAAAAACACTAACAAACACAAGAAATTTAAATGAAATAATATAATTAAACACACCATGTGTGAGTCAAGTAAATAGAAACCGAAGACTAAATATAACATAAACAAGTGTTTTATTAACTTCCAGTGCACAATAGTAATGCATAATATAAAATAAACAACTATAAACAAGCAAATAAAAAGGGTAAAATTTAAAAAAATATAAAATTTTAAAAAAATTCTAGAATACAAAAAATAAAATAATATGTGAAATTAATGATGTAAACAAATTTTAAAACTTCGATTGAAATATTAATGATTAAAATATATTAGAATTGTCAAATCAATATATTATAATTGTCAAATTAATATATTATAAAAATCAGATATAGATTTAATAAAAATTAAAGCATCAGTAATAAAAACAACAATATCAGATCACTATCTTATCATGTTATCCGTAATTTTAAATACCGCTAACATTCATACTGATGATGTAAAAAGAAATAGCGTTAACCAGCCAAGGAGAATAAATTTCAAGAAGTTAAAAAAGATGGCATCGGAACTAGATTGGGATAGTTTTTTGGATTGCACTCAGATTGAAAACTGTACAAATGACCTAATTGTTAAGATTAAAAATATAATGAAGAATTCTGCAGAGAACCTGTGCTCAACGACAGTGAAAAAGAAAACATGGATAACTAGAGGCCTCAATTCGTGAAAGAGATAAATTATATCAATTAGCCAACAAAACTAAATCACCTATACACATAAATCGGTATAAGAAATATCGGAATACACTAAATTCCCTTTTAATCGAAGCAAAAAGAAAATATTATAAGAACCTGATAAACTCAAACATTAAGACACCAAAACATCTATGGAGTACCGTAAATTCGATTCTGCATGGGCAGAGAAAAGCGGAAGTTACAGTACTAGAGAAAATCCTAGTGGAAGAGCCAGCTGAAATACTTGAAGAATTTAACAAGTTTTTTGCAACTGTTGGAGAGAATCTTGCGAAGAATATTTCAAGAACCACAGCTGCAGAATTCCATTTTTCTGGAACCGGTAAATATGAGGGAGGTTGCAACTGTGATTACTGATTTAGCTGTCAAAAAAGCTTCAGGACTTGATGAAATCTCAGTTTTAGTTATTAAAACGTTAAAATATTATATAATAAAGCCTTTAATTCATATATAATAAATCTAGTATTTGAACAGGGAATTTTTCCAAAGCAATTAAAGATAGCTACAGTTAAACCGCTACATAAGTCAGATGACAAATCAAATATCAGTAATTATAGACCAATCTCGCTCATATCCGTAATAGCCAAAATTGTAGAGAAATGTATAAAGACTAGACTTGTAAATTTTTTTAATGGTCATAGTATTCTACACCTGTGATTGGCGTGTTCATTGACTTAGCTAAAGTGTTTGATACTTTAGATCGTAAGATCCTTTTAAATAAATTGTATAAAGCAGAAAACAAAGAGTTCAAATTGGAAACCATACTAGCTCACTACAAATATTAAAATATGGAGTACCTCAAGGTACTGTTTTGGGCCCTTTATTATTCACTATATATATTAATGACTTATTTCTGAATAAAATAAATGGAGATATTCTATCCTTTGCCGACGATACGGTAATATTGTTTAAAGGAAATACCTGGGACAACTTAATAAAATCCATCCAATCAGACATGCCTATTATCATATATTGGTTTAATTCAATGTCTCTAACAGTAAATGTGGCCAAAACAAAATTTCTCCCGTTTGGATGTTACGTAGACAGCATTCCACCGATTTCCAGCTTGTCATTCTTGTTGAACAATAAAACTGTGATAATTGAAAGAACTAATAGTGTAAAATACTTAGGCGTGATAATAGATAATCATATGCGATGGGATTTCCATATTAATATGTTAGTAAAAAAATTATGTCACATACCGTACGTGTTTACGAGATTAAGACACTATTTAGATATTAAGAGTTTGCTACAGATATATTACGCTATGTTCCACTCGATTATAACCTATGGAATAATTGCGTGGGGAGGAGCTTACAACAATGTCATAAGATCCATTGAAATACTACAGAAGGCAGTGATAAAAAAAATGTTTTTTAAAAGTAAATTGTTCTCTACAGACGAATTGTTTAATATAAGCGGTCTTTTAGATATAAGAAAAATGTACTACTATGCGGTTATACTGTATTCGATAAAGAAAGAGGAGTTTGAATCTATAAACCACCTATATGTAACTAGGAATGTTTCAAAAAAACTGTACGTACTGCCAAATAGGAAAAAGAAAATTGGGCAAAGAGCCTTCGACTATGTTGGGTGTAAGTGTTCAAATCAGTTACCGATGGATCTCCGTATTGCAAATAAAAAACCTAATCTTATTAAAAAGGCAGTATTGGAGTGGCTAAAAAGTAAGAGCTCGATAGAGCTAAAAAGCAAGTTGTTGGGAGATTAGTTTTATGTATTTAAATTAGGTTATTATTTACTGTTTTATTTTCTTTTGAGTTATATATTTTATAAGTTTATATTATATAAATTTTATCAGAGATGTATATGTAAGCGTTACTATAAGCTGTTAAATTAGTGTGTAGTGCGAGCGATTTAAGCGGCTACACTTTTTTCTTTCGGGCTGCAGACATGTATCTTAGAATACTTTAAAAAATGTAATTATTTAATTTAATTAATATATCTATGTGTATACAACAATTACATTTTTGTTACTCTCCTTCTGCATTACCCAGAGCTAACGACGTGGACATAGAGAGTACAATGTAGCCCCATATTTGTTTTTTATTTTTTGTTGTTTTTTCTTCTTTTATTTATATTTTTTTTATTGCTTTTATATGTTTTTTGTTTTTTATTAATTTTTTTTCTTTAGATATAAAAAAAAAACCCAAGTTAATAAACCACAATCAAACACGTAACGAGGAAAACTCAACAACAGCCTTTTTCAATCTTTCCGCGTACGAGGGATCGTCCAATAAGTTGATTTTGCAACGATTCCACGTTGTCAAAAACTCGCGATGAATTGACTCTCCTGCTTGCTCGGACCATAAGCCTAATCCCATATTATTTAGATGATTTACGCAATGTTTTAAATGCTCCAAAGTTACATGGATCTTCAATGTTTCCGACAACGTAGTGCTCTCAAAAGCTTTTCTAAGTTCATCCAGATATTTATCCAGATTTGGTTTCACTTCTTCCGTAGAAAAACAACAAGCTACCACTTTGTCCATTGCTTTGCAAGCAGTTACAAAAGGCACTATTGCGAAATTTTACTCTAAATATGAAAAAGTAGAATTTTTACTATTTTAATTAGTAGTTCAATATTTGACTAATGAATTAAAAAAATGTTCAAAATTTACTAATTCATTTAATTATACTTAACTACTATTTCAATTAGTAATTTTCTACTAATTGTTAATAACTAAGTTTTCCTTATTTCAATTAGTCAAATTTCACTAATTCATATTTAGAGAGTAATAAAAGGACCGTAAAACCAAGAAATCGAGTCATAATTACATAAAAAGCGGTCAAGAAATAAATTCTAATTTTTGGAATCTGTCAAAAAGTTATTTATGATATAATTATAAATAATGTGTATCATTTTATGAATACAATTTTATGAAAATGTTTACCATTTTATTGATGTAAAAAGTGATAGAAAATCAAATTTCTCTAGTTTCGTATTAAATTCAACTATTGCATAAATGGCAGAAAATGATTTAAAACTCTTTTTGGATTATTTTGGGAAAATGAGCAAGTACGATTTCTATCAACATTGGTTTTGAAGGTACGAAATACGTAGAATAAGATCCCGTCAACAGTTTTCTTTGACATTTTTGTTAAACTTGTTGGTCCTTGAGGAACGGTGTGTAGGAGGTTTCTTAAAACCTAAATAATTATAAATACAATAGTATAATCTATAATATGTTACTTTATTAATCTTATATAAAATTTTTCGATATATAGATTTTCCTAGTCATATAACACTGATATAATGATATATTAAAAAAGTTAAAACTAAAAAAAAAACTAAAAAATAAAATTATACAACAGTATTACTTTGTTCTTCTTTTTTCATTTCTTGAGAATGTTCTAGACTTTTTCAGATCTAGTCCACTATGAATCCACTGATTATTGGTTTCAGTTTAATCTTTATAGATTGTCTATGTAGCCGCATATCTTTTAGAGAATTTGGTAGTTTATTAAAGTATTCAATCGCATAATAGTCGTAACATTTTTGACCTATTGATAAATTATACTTTGGCAATGGTAAACTTTTATTTCTTGTATTTCGTGGGCGTTGTAAATATTGGCAAGCTCATATTTGTATAATATTGATTTAAGTACAAAAGTGTTTTTTGATGTTTAATGGCTGTAATTTTGGTTTATACCTATTTTCAGTAATTTTCTTTGCAGTCAATGGCAGATAGGATGCTTGGTATATTTATATATGTTTATACGTTTTTTTTTTTTTAATATTAATAATATTTATTGCCAAAATTCTCTATACATATATATAGGACCTATAGGGGACAAAAAATGTCCGTACATAGGATTGGTTCTTAAAAATTACAAAACTAAAAACATAACAGTGAGAACTACTCACTGATCAAAAACATACACTACCGGCCAAAAGTTCGTGAATTTTCCAACTCGTCCAATAACATGTTATACCACTGAATCCTTTGAGATATTCAAAAAACGCAAACGAAATCTTTTTAAGTACAAGAATAAAGCTTTCTATTGGTGCATACAGTTTTACATCAGACGTTATTTTGTCTTAGTTGTTGTATTTTCAAAATGTCGAATTTTGTAACTTTTTTCTTCCAACTTTTATCTTTCACCAGGTGATTAATAAATTTTTCTGGATATTGCCAATTTTTTTGTAAATACTACAAATGAAGACCTTGAAATTCATTTTTTATAAAAGTCGCTACGCTTTTTTGTTGCAAAGTTATGATTTTTTCGAAAATTTACAATTTTACCCGTTGAATGAGAATTCTTTGAAAAAAGGCCAAAAGTTCGTGAAGATGCAGTTTATTCATGTTTCGCGAATCGGAATGATACGATTCCTTAAAGATGATGCAACATATTAAATTTTATAAATACACTTTTTAATTATATAACAATAACAAAATTCAAGTACAGGAATCCATGACTGAAATGAATCAAATTTCACAGGAGGTCCTCGAAAAGCTCGTCAAAAGAATACCAAAACTCTATAAATTAGTACTGAAAGCAAAAGGTGGTCATTGTAACGAATCAAAAGTGTAAAAATTATTATTAATTGTTTAAAAACAATATTTTTGTTATTTTAATTAATTATTAAATGTTTAAAATCATTAGTGTTGTTTTTCGAATTAATTATTAAGTGTTTATGACCGTTAATTATATTATTCAAATTTCGTTGTGTGAACAGTAAATATTAATTTTAATAACGCCTGTGTGTTTGTTCATGGATTCATGGATTTCACAGTTAACATTTAGAAAGTGTATTCTTTATAAAATTTAATATGTTGCATCATCTTTAAGGAATCGTATCATTCCGATTCGTGAAACATGAATAAACTGCATGTTCACAAACTTTTGGCCTTTTTTCAAAGAATTCTGAATCAGTTTTATCAATTTTATAAAAAATGAATTTTAAGGTTTTGATTTGTAGTATGTACAAAAAAATTGGCAATGTCCAGAAAAATTTATTAATCATCCGGTGAAAGATAAAAGTTACAAAATTCGACATTTTGAAAATAAAACAACTAAGACAAAGTAACGTCTGATATAAAACTGTATGCACCAATTGAAAGCTTTATTCCTGTACTGTAAGATTTCATTTGCGTTTTTTGAATATCTCAAAGGATTCGGTTGTATGACACGTTTGACAAGTTGGAAAATTCAGAGCTTTCACGAACTTTTGGCCGGTAGTGTACATATAATAATCAACACAATTATAGACTATATATAGAAATAATTCATTCTATTTCGAGATTTCTTATTTTATCTTTCTTTTTAACACTTTTTTCTCAACACTAAGAGTTTTTAACTCATTTGGTAACTGATTGTAGTACTTGGTTGCAAAATATTCGTAGCTTCTTTGTCCAATTGTTGTGGTATGACGAGGAAGAGCGACACTTTTAAATCTTAGTGACATTTTGTTGAAATTCGTTCTTGAGGCTATTATATTGGTAGGCTATCGCATTAACCGCAAAAACGTTTATGCGACAATATTTTGTTTTTATTTATTTTTTTTGTATTTATTATAAAACGAACGGGCAAAATTGCGCTTAGAAGAAATTACATAGCATGTGTAGGATCACTTCACCATATAACATATAAATAAACAAATTACAATTAATTAACATATTTCAGAAATAATTCGCGACATTTAGTATAAAATAAAGAGAAGTTATTAGCGCCGATAGCATAATGAGAAATTCCGTTCCATTGTCTAGTCAGTCTAGGAATCAGCGAGTTGAAATAAAAATTTGATTTCGAGGTTTTTTCTAAAAGAGGTCTATAAAATCGATGTGCATAAAATGCACCACGAAATACAAAGGAATTTTTCAATTCTATAATGGAAAATCTATCGTGCAGTATATTTCTAATGAGCAAAATATCATTGAGTTCACGAGTTGATTTTATGGTGTATATATTAAATAGCACCGAGTGGGACAGATAACTATGCGAGTAAAATGACATTGGATTATTAGTTTTAGATGACAAATATCTGATAAACTTCCGTTGTGTTCGTTCCAATAAGTTGATGTTACAGAGAGTAGATGGAGTCCAGATAGAGGATGCATAAGTTAATTGTTATAAAACAAAGAGACTTATAGAGTGTAATAATTGCTTTAGTGTCTTTGAATGACTCAGTGGAACGAATTAGAAATCCTAGTGTACTGTAAGACTTATTAGCAACATATTTGACATGTTCGTTAAAGAACAGACGTGGGTCAAACAATACCCCCAGATCTTTTATAATAAATGTTTGTTCTAAATCTGAATTAAGCAATGAATACTGGAAGTTTAAACAGCATTCGTGTTTAGAAAAACGCATAATTTTAGTTTAATAAGGATTAATTAATAAATTATTGTCTGTACACCACTCGGAAATACTATTAAGATCACCCTGTAAACACAAAGCATCGAGTGGAGTTTTCACTACACGATAGATCTTCATATCATCTGCATGCAATAAAACCTTTGAATTCGAAATGCAATTTACAATATCATTAATAAAAATATTAAATAATAGAGGACCTAAATGAGATCCCTGAGGAACTCCTGACATTACTGAGAATGGAAGTGAATAATTTCCCTTAATACGGACAATTTGTGACCGCTTACGTAGGTAGAAGTCAAACCATCGAAGAAGGGAGCTACCTATACCAACATTACGTAGCTTTGCAACTAAAATGTCATAGTTTACTGCATCGAAGGCTTTTGAAAAATCCAAATATATAACATCAACTTGATTACCAGCTTCTAAAGTCTCACTGATATAAGCACTATAAATCAATAAATTTGTTACAGTAGATCTTCCCTTAACAAAACCATGTTGATATTTAGTGATAATGCCAAAAAAATAATCTATTATATACAATTGCATCAAACATTTTAGGAATCACACTAATAATAGAAATAGGACGATAATTTTCAATATTATGTTTATTACCTGATTTGAAAATGGGAGCAATATAAGAGATCTTCCATAGATCTGGAAAAATGCCTGCTGATAGTGAGTTATTAAATAATATTGTTAATGGAGTGGCAAGGGAAGATATACAGGATCTAATTACAATTGACGATTACAAATCAGGCCCGCTACTGAAACATGGTTTCAGTTTCGATACCTCAGACTTAACGTCGTCCTCAGAAATGAACATATTTTCCCAAATTGTATTAGTTGGCAACATATACGGAACCTTTGATTTATAATTGATTTAAAGTGATCAGCAAACAAATTTGCAATAGAAGCACTGTCACTGACGTGTGAGTTGCCCAGAAACATATTAGATGGAAATTCATTATCGTTCCTTAAATTATTTATATATGTCCAGAACGATCTCATGTCCCTACGTGAGTAGCGTTCGACTTTTTTAATATAAGAGTCATAGCATTGACGTGATACTCTTATACATTTTGCCCTTAACTTTTTGAATACTATATAGTCTTCAAATTTTAGTTTTATAAGGATTAATTAATAAATTACTGTCTGTACACCACTCGGAAATACTATTAAGATCACCCATTGTTTTCATTGTATAAGGGTAATAATTTTCATTTTCATTTCATTTCATTTATTCATTCCATCAATTTACAAAATGTAGTGTGTGTACATATTATTTCATACAATAAGTGAGAAAATGTTTGATTAAAAATAGTTCTTTAAATTTTGTAAAAAACCTAAGATTTCACGTAAGTTCTATTAAGAACTTGTCTGTGAAAAGAATGAAAATTAATAACAATAAAGAAACAAAAAAATTGTTAAACAAATACTGATTGAAAATAGTTACCCTATGCACATTATTAACGAATGCTTTAGGAAAAGAGTATATAAAATTTATAACACCCTTAATACAAAATCTAATGATAAAAAATATATTAAAACCATCAGCATACCGTACATTAAGAATATTTCTGAAAATATAAGAAGCAATTTTAGAAATAACGATATCAGAATAGTGTTTAAACCAACAAATGTAAATTTAGGAAGCATTAAACCTTTTAAAGATAAAACCGATACGCTACATCAAAAAGATGTCATATATGAAATTAAATGTAACAATTGCGAAGGAGTATATATTGGTGAGACTGGGAGATTATTAAAAAATAGAATTACAGAACATAAACATAACATTTATTTAGATAAAGACAAATATATTGGTTTAACGATTCACAGAATAAACACAGGTCATAATTTTGATTTTAAACAAGTTAAAATATTAGCAATAGAAAGAAACAAACATAAAAGAAAACGCATGGAAAATTATTTTATAAAAAATAATAACAAATCTGTAAATATACGTTTTGAAAAATCAAAATTACCGGACATCTATTTGCCTCTCATTCGAAAATGAAAACAAAGTTATATAAATAGATTTACTTGTAGTAGTGTTATTGAAAACGTTTGTAATCTGAAGAACTTTTCAGTCCATTTTATTTTTCACCAATATAACATGTGTATTTAAAAGTGTAAAATTGTTTTATGTTTTTTCTTATTACCGAGTGAAAACTCATAAAACATTTTTTATTTTTTACAGTGAAACTAACTATTAAACAATTTAAACTAACTAACTACTAAAGAATTTTTATAAAAACAATTTTTGTTTATTAAAAATCATAAAAATATGGTTTTTACATTCGAGGAGACTCTAAATACTGCAGGTAAGCAGAAAAAACAATTATTAATTATAATTTAAAAATTTATTTCAAAAAAATTTATATTGACAACTGAAAAGTTCTAAAGAAATTTACCGAATTTTTGTAATTTTTGTATTCACCAAATTATAGAATAAAATTGATTCTGAAGAGGGCTTAAATAATTAGCCGAAACGTCAAATAAAGTGATTTAATTAATTCACCTAGTCAATCTGACAACATAAGAAAATTTAATACAAGGAACTTTTTCACTTACGAAAGGGTCAGATAAAAAGAAGAAATTTATTTATTCATAATAAAGAAACATACATAAAATTAATATTTATAAAGGTAACAAAGGTATTGAAGGTGTTAACATTAAAATGAAAGTTTTAATAATTGGTTGATTGTATGAAGGTCATGATAGGTTTGCTGAAATTCCATCGTGGATTTCGGTTGTCTAGCATCTTTTTTCGTAGATCTAAAGGCAGCTGGTTGAAAAGCAAGGGTCCTTGGTAACTGAGTCCTCTTTGAGCAATTGTTTTCTTTACATGTGGCAAATTTATTGAGTATGCGAGGTCTGGTCTTGTTGATCTTAGCCGTACAGTAGGTGTTAATAGATTATGGGTTTTGTAATATATTATAGCTCTTAAGTGATGAGTTTGGCGTACGTTTAAGGTGTTGCTTATTTTGTAGAGTTCATCAGTTGAGAATGTGGATATTTTATTGTACATTATTTTTAATATTTTTCTATTGAAAATCTCGAGAGGTTTAATGCCCATGTAAAATAAATAAATAAAAACATTCAATGTCTTGGTGTTTATTCCGATTACTCTGTATGTTTACGAGCAGTAAAATTAGTATTCGCTTCCTGCGAGGGGAATCGAACAAAAACAAAAGGATAAAAAAAAAAGTGTCAAAGCGGATAACATATTTGAGGTAATTGTGGAAGGTGATAGTAAGTAGGAAAGTTTAGATAGTGATAAAGGGAATGTCTGTCATATAGTTGGTGACTTGGAGTTCACAGTTGGTAGATTATATAGGTTAGAAAGCTAAAATCGACCTGCGGTGAGAAAAAAAGTGCATCTTTTCGGAGGAAACTTACATGTCTGTGTCATCGGACGGCTCGTCCCTGTCGCTTTCGGAACCCGACGACGTCCCGTAATCCGCCACCAAGGAAGCCATTGTTCTCTTACCGATTAATTAAAAGAATATAATATGTACATAAGCTAAGCACTAATCTAATAAACAATTATTGTGTGTTGTTCACGCGGCAATGGAGGAGAAAAATCTGACGTTGCTTGGGAAGGGGAACGAAAGTTGGCAACGTCGCTCACACTCGACCTTAAAAAACGCGCGAATAATAGAAAATTATAAAAATTTTTTTTTTTTTTACAAAACTTATCTTAATATTATACATGATTACAATTTCAACTAAACTTTTCGTGAGCATCCATAACTCCATCACAGTCGATCAGGTGACGTACAGTAGGACCTCTCTTATTCTAATTAGTAAAGTTTTCCAAGATGGCCCACCTCTTTTATTCTAATTTTCCCCTTACCCCCACTTACTTTGCTTGCGAGCTTGTGATTCGTGGACAATATTTTTCGTTGACTTTTCGTGTGATAGTGGGGGAACTATTAGAATAAGAAAGGCAATTAGAATAAGAGAGGTCCTACTGTAATATAAAGTAATAAACTAAATAATAAACAATATATTTATTCAACGGTAACTACTCCATGATCAGTTATCTTAACGAAACAAGATGTTCCAACTCGTAGATCTGTACTTTTCCATACGGTCATTTTGCGCTGCTCGTCTTGTAATTTTTCTATCAATAATCTTGTATTAGGAATCGATAACCAGAATTTTCCTAAACTGGGATTGATTTGCAAAGTATTGATTTCTTTCGTATTTAAGAATCCGTCAGTATCTCGCCATCGTGTTATGGAATTTGTAGTTATTATTATTGCTCCTAAATGATTTACAAGGTATTTACAAACTGAGGCCAGTTGACTTTGCGCTGCCATTCCATCTATGTTACTTGCAGACGCAGAGAAGACGATTGGTAAAGAATCGATTATTACCAGTTTGATGGGTGGTGAATTGTGTTTGTCGTTAGCAAGACCGTGTAACACAGTGAATAAATCACTTAATTTCCTGACTCGATGGAGGATAATGTTACTCATGACTTGACCGAATACCTAAAAAGTATTTAGTTTTAAATTCATTTAATATAAGTTTTTTTTATGTAACTTACGTCGAGACTACTTTGTTTCGATTCTAAAATTATTTGAATTCTTGATGGACAGAAGTTTCTGCATGTATCGATGTAATGAACTCGAGATGCCCCAATCGATGCCGTATGAACAGAACATGATAAACATAATTGACTTTTTCCTGCAGCAGATAAACCACAAATTTCGTACATTTGTCCACAGTGTAGACCACCGCCGAGTAGATTGTCAAGGCTAAAAATAATAATTTTGTATTGAACAATGGTAAAATAAATTCATATCTGGTTTAATTACTTTTTGATTCCAGTTGAAAAAATTTCATGTATTTCTCGTTTTAGTAAATCTACAGGGTTTACAGTAACACCTCCGAATTTGTCAAATATCTGTTTTCGTACAATTTCAATTTCCTAAAAGACAAATGTTTTGAATGTTTTTACAAAATATTTCACTTGTGGTTTCTTACCTTAAACGTAAGTCCAGTTATTTGAATTAAATTTTCACACGACTGTGCCATAAAGTCGTATACGGTGTATATTCTTTTACTTTGCAACTCGGATATTGCATTTTCTGTTAGTACTGGGTACGTACTTGAATCTAATCGAGCCATTATTTGATTTATAGTTTAGAAACACAATACGATCCTGCAACTTTCCTACAAATAATTCAAAGTTTTCTTTGTTTGATACAAACATATTTATTATATTTAACAAGTGTTTTAATTGTAATATACAGTAGGACCTCTCTTATTGTAATTAGTAAAGTTTTTCAAGATGACGCCGACCTCTCTTATTCTAATTTTCCCCTTACCCCCACTTACTTTGCTTGCTAGCTTGTGATTCGTGGACAATATTTTTCGTTGACTTTTCGTGTGATAGTGGGAGAAGACTTGTGGGGGAACGATTAGAATAAGAGAGGCTGGACAATTAGAATAAGAAAGGCAATTAGAATAAGAGAGGTCCTACTGTACATAATTCGGAAAGTTAAGATGAACCTTCAGAAAGAATAAAAGACATGAAAATTATTCAAAAATTCATAATATAAATTGTTTTATTCGTGTAATCACTTCGGAATAATAATAAACATAATTGTGGTTATTTATGGAAACTTTGTCCGAACATAACCTCAAATATGTTTTCACTTTTATCTTTGCTGCAAAAGTACATTAACTAGTAAAAAAAATGACATGAAAATTATTCAAAAATTCATAATATAAATTGTTTTATTCATGTAATCACTTCTGAATAATAATAAACATAATTGTGGATATTTATGGAAACTTCGTCTAAACATAACCTCAAATTTGATTTCACTTTTATCTTTGGTGCAAACGTACAATAATTAGTAAAATTCAAGACATGAAACTTATTCAAAAATTCATATTATAAATTGTTTTATTCGTATAATCACTTCGAAATAATAATAAACATAATTGCGGTTATTTATAGAAACTTCGTTTGAACATAACCTCAAATCACTTTTATCTTTGGTGCAAAAGTACAATATAGTAGTCCTCTCCTTATTTTAAATCCCCTTATTATAACCGCGTCTCTTATCTTAACTTTTTCCTTCCCCTATTTTAACTTTTTATCGTGCTCTCTCGCTCTCACTGCTGGTCGTAAGAAAGAGGGGAGATGTTAAAATAAGGGAAGGGATCACCATCTTCCTTGTTCCTTGTCTCTTATTCTAATTTTCCCCTTACCCCCACTTACTTTGCTTGCTAGCTTATGATTCGTGGACAATATTTTTCGTTGACTTTTCGTGTGATAGTGGGAGAAGAATTGTGGGGGAACTATTAGAATATGAGAGGCTGGACAATTAAAATAAGAAAGGCATTTAGAATAAGAGAGGTCCTACTGTATGTGATTTACAATAATTTTATTCCGTTATCAAATATTGAATGACACATATCTAATTGGAGCTTAATCGAACAAAACTAAAAAAGATTTAATTACTCATTTAATGGACACAATGTTTATTTGAACTTAAATTGCGAATCAATTGTCAGTATTTTAACAATTAAAGTTTTTATTTTTACATTAGGTAATTTTAAACAAATGTGAATTTAAAAACTCATGTGCATTCATAAAATATAAACAAATGCTCCAATTTGGTCTCGAACCTCATCAATTTTCTTCTATTCGAAAGAAAATAATTACATTGAAGTTGTAAGAAATTCAATTCTCTACATATTATTATAGAAATGTTTTAGTAGATCGATCTTTATCTCCTGAATTAAAAGACCTTTGTCCTTCCCTCTTATAGTACTGTTGCCCTCGAACACTCCTTTAGAGTTTATGGCATTAGACTGTGGGAGTCCCTGCCACCTGACATTCGTAACATTACATCAATTGATACCTTCAAATTCCATTTATTTCGTCACCTTTTTTCCTGTGATAATCCTACCACAAGCTAAAAGTTAAATTGATTTATAATTACGAAGTATATAAGTTATAGCTCTGGTATTTCATGCTTGTTATATGGGCATTTGTCTTATAACAAATCTAGGTCCATTAGTACAGTAGGACCTCTCTTATTCTAATTGCCTTTCTTATTCTAATTGTCCAGCCTCTCTTATTCTAATCGTTCCCCCACAAGTCTTCTCCCATTATCACACGAAAAGTCAACAAAAAGTATTGTCCACGAATCACAAGCTCGCAAGCAAAGTAAGTGGGGGTAAGGGGAAAACTAGAATAAGAGAGGTCGGCGCCATCGTGAAAAACGTTACTAATTAGAATAAGAGAGGTCCTACTGTACTTATATTGTAAACCACACTGGTGGAGTTAAAGCTGTATTATGTAATTTTTTTTTTATTGACTCATATCACTATGATTAGTATTTTAATGTAACTTGAATTATATAGAGTCAACCGTAATATATATTCTGTAATATTTTATTTTATATTAATTTTAAATTGTAAAACTCTAAATTGTATTTAACTTATTGCCACAAGGGATCTCAATCCCACGGCAAAATAAATATTACTTACTTTACTTACTTACTTACCTTTTTCATTATTGACCACAATTTTATTATCATAAAATGCATAGAATTTTGAAGGAGAAATTATGCAGACAAAATTACTTTTAATACTCTGCCTCTAACAAATTAGTTTGCTTATGGAACCTTATTCCAAAATCATTACTAGATTGAACCCAGTCGGACAGTTTTGTTATGCTTGCCAAGAATCACTAAATATTACTGAATTGTGTTTTTAATACTAAATTTTAAAAGTCTTTATATTTTATTTTATTGTGACAAATATGTTTATTTTATATAAAGGTCTTATAGCCCATTAAACCTCCTCTAATAAATAAATAAATATTTGAAAAGAAAACAATATATTGAATGTTTTGATCTTATTTTGTTATAGGAACTATTGTTTATGTTTATAAATCTTTAGAAGGATGAAATTCGGAATGTTTTTATTTTAGATTGTGTATACTACACCATATATTTTTAAATGTCGAAAAAGTGAAGAACTCCGAAAAAGATTGTTTATTTTTTGACGGTATAATATTGGAGTGACTTTACGACCGCTAAACGAAAAACGATTGAGAATTAGTGAAAATTCACTTTTGAACTTTGAATTCTATTTGTTGAGCTTTGTGAATAATTTCCTATTATCAATCAATCTAAATCCTACAACAATAATTGACTATCTTGTTCTAGAATTCTTCTCTGCATATATAAATTATAACGCGAGTTCTTTTCGACCATTCGAATGAAGAAAATCTTTTTGAATACTTGTTAAAGTGATTCATTGTTTTCTAATTAGAGCAATCAACCTTACATAATTTTTTTCACATTGGTTTTTAAGAAAGCACACAACAGGGGTACATTACCTATATGATAAGAAGTAATTTAAGCCTTTGCCCGAATGTGTGCCACCTATACATAAAAAATGCGACCACGTCAAATTTTAAATTTCCAAGCGAAACTCACTTTGAAAAATCAAATTATTTAATGGCACATCTACAATTTAGCTTCTAAGTACTTTGGAATCATTGTGATCTTTTCTCCTATGTTATTAAAGTATTTATAAATTTTGTGTTTTTTTAATACAAAAAAAAAAACACAATTTTTGACAATAATAAAATGATTATTCTTTACAAATCGTTTTAATTTTTTGGTATCCTTAATGTTAAATCATGTATTTGGATTTCAAATTTTAATGAAAACTGACTTTGGATTTGTAATCAGTGGCCTCAAAAACCCTAACATATCAAATTTTATAAAAATCAAAGAAAATTTGAACTATTAACTAGACGTTTAATTTTATATACTAGCTTCTAAAAATTAGGCCATAAGCAAAAGAACTGAATTTTTTATGTATATTAAACGTTACAAAACTAAAAACTAATTTTACGAATAACGTAACATATGTTACATTAAAAAAAAAAATACATTGTGTATAAATGAGTCACGCAAGGTTTTTCCTGTCATTTGATCAATTCTAAAGCCAATAAAATTAATTTCATGAATGTGCCTAAAAAAAAAATGCAATTTTCTTCAACCTCAAAGTTTAAAAGTTTTAGAACAATGCCCATATACTTGGTTTTGTTTACCCTGCTTACAAAAGTGGATACAATTGGACACAACCGGATAGGAACGGATTGAAAACAGGATAAAAATACCTCATTATGGATAAAAATGGATTAAATGTCTGTATATTTCTATCCTGATTTCGATCCGATATTTACAGTTTTATGCAGGATACAAACAAATCGGCCCCGTATAATTGTTGTTATAGCAGTAACCACTAGGTGTCACGATGTACCATCGTTCGCCCATTGTAGAAGTATGGCGATGTAACCTAACGTTAACCCAACAAACGAAAAAGTATACGAAAAATCTCTGTACGATTTAATACAAAATAAGTCTGTTTCTTTCCCACTCTTTCAGTTACCAATGCGAGTGTATACGATATTATACGTGATACATAAACGCACATAACCTCAAAGAAACGATTACTTTGGATTATCGAATGATTTAAACTCAAAACTAGAAAACAGAACATTTCTTCGAAAATTATGAAATACGGAAAACGATATAATCAATTCTTCGATTAAATCAACAGAATTTAAAGCTATTTTAAGCCGCAACAAATCAATTTTTGTAATGCGTTAAATACGGTATCGTATAAAGATCGAATGAAATTCAATTCTGGTATTACAGGTCGTATAAAATAGTATAAATTCGAATAAGAATCTCGAATAATCAATACGCCACTAGAACGAAACAGAATACAAAATATCGATTCCGTATATTTTCGTTTATTTGGAAGCCAATTAAAAAAAATAACTAACATTGTAGAAGTTAAGTTCCGGTAGTGAATGAAGTCCATCATAATTTTTGCACAAGCCGCCGCAAAGAGGAGGGGATATGTTTTTATTTCTGTTTTGTCTTTAGTACAAAGGATAATAAATTCGTCATGTTAAGTTCTGTGGGTGGCGACCCCACCGGCGACAAAATTAACTACTGAGATGGGGGTATGTGACACTAATCATATGGGAAAACGGGCTTATTTTGCGAATAACTTTAAAAACAGACATTTTTCGGTTGATATTACTGTTTCATCGTACGGCATTTCAAAGACTAAAAGTAATTTGGAAATATCAGTTTGCTGAAAAAGGCATTTGGAAAAGCTATTCTCAAAATAAGCCCGTTTTCCCATATGATTAGTGTCACATACCCCCATCTCAGTAGTTAATTTTATCGCCGGTGGGGTCGCCACCCACAGAACTTAACATGGCGAATAGGCAAATGCAGCAATTGTTATTGAGCTGCCGGAATAAAAAAAACCGTACAAAAATAGTTCGTAATATTTTTTTGCAATAGATACGAATAAAAAGGTCCAGGTTTCATGTTATATGTGAACATTTTTTTTCAAATGTGTAGGCATCACCGAACGACACAGAAACATTCGAAAATATTGTATTCTATGCTACCGAATGCTTATTCAAGGATTCAGAAGTATATTGAACATTTTTAATAATTCTGAATAATTCTTCGTTTGTTGAGTAGGACCCCAATGGCCACCTTTATCGTCCAATTAATTTCATTGGGACATCCAAGATGCTTTGAGGAAGTTAAAGAGACGATGAACGAGAAATTGAAAAGAATTAACGAGCATACGTCTCGAATCCCATTAACGACAATCTGGAATTGAAATTTTGTTAAAAGGTTGGGATCGTATTTTCTATTCCTATTTCGAGATTGACTAGCAAACAACTTTAATTCCTTTGAATTCCTCCGGATCCAAAGGATCCAAAATTTGTCAGGAAGCCATTTTAATTCTTGTCTATCCCACAACGAAATGTACGGTTATCTAATCTTTTTTTAATTCCCACACTGAAATTCGCCATCGAGTAGTTGTAATTCCTTTTAATCTCTAGAAGAAAGACGGGTTTGAATTCCTATTCCGTGATTAATTCCGTGGAATTTTTAATTCCTATTTTTGTTAATACCGTCAAAGAGCCTCTGTAAGCCCTATGCCAAAAATGCCCCTTTTTCGTATCTCGAATATTGAAACTTTTTTTATGCCAATTGGTTACATATGATGACCCATAATCTCTGCAAAATTTCAAAGTGAGCATATTCCCCGTTTCGGAAATATGAGAGGTCAAAGTTGACCATGTCCAATAAAAAATGTACATCAATTTCACATTTATACTCAAATAATGATGTTTTAAAAGAATCAGACGATATGGTTCTTTACAGATTTTTAGCTGCGGATTACGAATCTGAAATCAGATTTTAAAAATTCAAAATGGCGGATCCAATATGGTGGACGACTTTTTTGAAAATCGATCTAATTTGCCTAAAAATTATTACTCGGGGGTTTTTGGGATCGCTGATTACGAATTTGAATCGTTTGCTTGTGAATGTGATAAAATAAAAGTATCTTGGCTTGGTTAGAGTATTGCATCTTGCCTTTGTTGGTTGGATTTTTACAACTTGCCATTGTTGGTCGGATTATACTATCTTACCTTTGCCGGTAGGATTATTACATCTTGCCTTTGTTAGTTGGATTATACTATCTTACCTTTCCCGGTTGGATTATTACATATTGCCTTTGTTTGTTGGATTATACTATCTTACCTTTCCCGGTCGGATTATTACATCTTGCCTTTGTTGGAGGATTGCATCTTGCCTTTGTCAGTTGGATTATTACATCTTGCCTTTGTTTGTTGGATTATACTATCTTACCTTTCTTGGTCGGATTATTACATCTTGCCTTTGTTGGAGGATTGCATCTTACCTTTCTTGGTCGGATTATTACATCTTGCCTTTGTTGGAGGATTGCATCTTACCTTTCTTGGTCGGATTATTACATCTTGCCTTTGTTTGTTGGATTATACTATCTTACCTTTCTTGGTCGGATTATTACATCTTGCCTTTGTTGGAGGATTGCATCTTGCCTTTGCCGTTCGGATTATTACATCTTGCCTTTGTTGGTTGGATTTTACGAACTTACCTTTGCCGGTTGGATTATTACATCTTGCCTTAGTTTGTTGGATTATACTATCTTACCTTTACCGGTCGGATTATTACATCTTGCCTTTGTTGGAGGATTGCATCTTGCCTTTGCCGGTTGAATTATTACATCTTGCCTTTGTTAGTTGGATTTTACGATCTTACCTTTGCCGGTTGGATTATTACATCTTGCCTTTGTTTGTTGGATTATACTATCGTACCTTTCCCGGTCGGATTATTACATCTTGCCTTTGTTGGAGGATTGCATCTTGCCTTTGCCGGTCGGATTATTACATCTTGCCTTTGTTGGTTGGGTTTTACGATCTTACCTTGGTTGGAGTATTGCATCTTGCCTTTGTTAAACTTTAACGTGTTTCAAGCGAATGGCATTGGATTTTTTAAAAGTCGTCCGCCATTTTGGATTTGCCATATCAATTTTTAAAATCTGACTTAAGATTCGTAATCAGCAGCCAAAAATCTGTAAAGAACCATAACGTATGATTTTTTTTAACATTATTATTCGAGTATAAATTGATGTACATTTTTTATTGGACATGGTCAACTTTGAGCTCTCATATTTCCGAAACGGGGAATATGCTCACTTTGAAATTTTGCAGGGATTATTGGGTCATCATATGTAACCAATTGGCATAAAAAAAGTTTCAATATTCGAGGTACGAAAAAGGGGCGTTTTTGGCATGGGTCTTACAGAGGCTCTTTTTGCCATAAAATAAAATCCAGGCTACAATGATTTTGACCAAAAACCATTAAACTAAAATACATGGCCATAATATTAATACTACTAACTTCTTAATCAATTTAATAATTAGATGACTTTATTGAATTTTTTACTTAAAACGGCTGTAAGCTTTCAATACGAATAAACTTCCATTACATTGCTGGTTATATATAATTTCATTTACCTAACCCACAAAAGAACCGTATACTTTGGAATTCAGAAAGATTTGAGGGAATAAAAAAAATGTTATTCTTTTCAATTACACTGGATGCAATTTTTCCAGTAATTCACAGGAATTGGGAAGAAATGGAAACAAATATTTGATATTCCGCTAAATTCTATTGAATCTCGTTATTAATGGAATAAACAGGACTTAACAGGAAATGAATTTTTCAATTCATCGCTATTTATTTCTGTTTGCTGGGTAGGGGCTCCTGAGGACGTCAAGTGTATGAATCAAGTGTACATAAAGTGCTCGTATACGTTCAGTAGCCCTACAAAATCAATTTTACAATGAAGATACATGTATGAATTTGAATACTTTGGTCGCGCACATTTTAAGAAACATTTCTTTCCAGTAAAGGCACCGGATAGCTTGCGAATGTACATTTTAAAGGCGCCTTTTAACATTCCCATTCAAACCGATTAAACATATGACAATGGGTTTTAATCGTAAATGCAATAAGACTCAAAATCATTGATTGTTTCCTATTAACTGACTTCTATCGGATTTAATGAGTGGTTAGCTTTCAAGTCTGATTACATCTCCTTGATTCTGGAACTAGACAATCTCTGCATAAATTTCTGTTGGACAGTTGCGTAGAAAATCGGATATAAACCGATTAATTCTTGAACTAGGGATTTCCCCAGTAAATCCCATCGAACTTTCCCTCCAAATTCTGATTAAATCTTATTGATTCTGCAACTAGAAATTTTTCGGTAAATTCTGATGCTGTTGCTTATAAAATCGTATCGAAATCCATTAATTTTCGAATAGAGATCCCTATTAAATCCTATTGAACTTTCGCTTTCAAAGTCTGATTAAATCTCATTGATTCTGAATCTAGGGATTTTCCGATTAATCCCCATTGGATTTTACTCATAAAATCACTATGAAACCTATTGGTGTCGGAAGGACAAATTTTCTCATTAATTCCTATTAAACTCTTAGTTTCAAATTCTGATATAAATCTTGTTGATTCTAGAACTAGAAATTTGCCGATTAATTCCGATTGGACAGTTGTGATAGAAAAACGGACCATAACCCATTAATCCTAGAACTAATTATTTTCCTTTGAAATTCCATTGAACTCCTTTCAAAATCTGATAAAATCTCATCCGGGACTGGGAATTTTCCAATAAATTCTCATTGAACTGCTACTTCCAAAACCAGATCGAAACCCATTGATCCCAGGAGAAGAAATTTCCTCATTAAATCCGATTGGAATCTCTCTTTCAAATTCTGATAGGATTTCATTGACGCTCTAATTAGGAATTCTATGGTAAGATCCTATTATACTGCTACTGATTAAGTCTTGTTCATTCTTGACATCCTACACATTCCTATTGAATCTCATTTATAATTAATAAGGATTCCTTTACTTATTAAATCTCAGTAGTTTTCAATGTGATGAATTTTTGCTTCTTATTGACCCGATGCAATCCCATTAAATTTCAATGGATTTTAATCGGGTTTTATTGGTCTTAATGGGAATGTTTAAGCAGGAGTAGTTCCTCTTTCACTGATAGGAGATCAAGCGCAGGGAGTTTTCTTTTCATTTTCGTTATAATGATTGACTTTTTTCGTATGTTGGAGATATTCGAAATCTTAAACATTTTTGTATATAAATGAAATATGGGTGCGCATGTAAATTTACTGGAAAAATTTATTTGGTGGTTTCGTACTTATGTTCTTGCAAGGCAGGTAGGTCATCTTCGTGAACCTCAAAAACCAAAAAAAGTGAATGGGTGTTCATCATCGCACACGAAATCAAGACATTTTAGCAATAATATTCCAGGGTTTCGTATAAATGTATAGTAATATAATACAAACACTCTACAAATTTGTTGTAATTCAAGAATAAGGCACGTTTGAAGTTGCACGATAAACTTCACAATTTGCATAAGTTCTTGAAGTATATTTAATTTTTTTTTAATAATTTAATTGAATTTTTATTGTCTTGCGAGGTGCTCAACAATTCGTTAGCTAAAAGTTAAATAAAAAGCATTTTATCGTCGCTTTCCAACTTCGTTCTTTCTGTCGGATTCACTTCTATGGTAGCTGAATACGTAACTGTAATTGCGGTTTTTCTTTTTATTCTTTTCCCTCGAGAGTACCTACACTTTTACAAGGGCTTTGAACTTCATCTGTCCTTGGAAAGTGTTTCTGAGAATGTATCCGGTTTAAGTATGGTTATTAAATTTTGAGTAGGTTTTTAACTTTCTTCTTTGACACATGGTTAAGAGTAATATAATGTTCAATTTCATGAATCTGGTTTTATTGTTAGGCTATTTTTGCCCTTCTTTATATTCTAAGACTAATTTCTTTTGCACTAAGAGAAGCAAATATTATTAAGCGGAGAGAATTATAACTGTACAGTAAATTGTCCTTGCGGATGGTAATTTGAAGAGAGACCTGCGTGTTTTAAACTAAATCTTAACAATTTTTATTAGAAAGGTATAAATCTTGGTGTTATTTGTTGTCGGTAAATGTTCAATGCAGTCTAGCAGAATGTCGCAATGTAGTTACTCCTGTCACCGCTAGTCGCAGTCGAGTTTATCCTAGCGCTATCCACACCCGTTATAGAAATGGACTTCCATTCGATATAGAAGAGTGCTTGCCAGCATATGTAGACCGGCAAAAGATATGATCTTTTTTTCCGATACTCACTTAAATGATATCGGTACAAAAATTATTTTGCAGATTGCAAATTTTCAAACTTTGTTCTCCTTTTACCATTTTAGTATATAAAAAATTATAATATTTATCTTTATGCCTATTGTTGCGTATATCGTCGAGCAATCCTTTGGTGTAATAATTTCATCGTATACGTATACGCCCCCTCACAAACTTTCAACCCACAAATTGTTTCCACCCAACGAGTCCTACAGTTGACTTGGCATTTCGTTTGGACAGCACGCGGTCCACTCAGCCCTAGTAAAATACGACATATCTCTCCACAAAAAATATTTTCCGCATGCAACAAACAAGTTTCGAGCCATGATAGGTTGTCGGTATGTCGCATAGTGAGGGAATGCAACAAGTAATGTGCAATATTAATTTTTGTATTCCAATAACATTTCACAATACATTTCCTACTTTTATAATTTAAATTTGAGCTCTCACAGATAAAATGTCATTGTTTTCATTTATCGAACATTTTTTGAGAGGTCATATCGTTATTACATATTTGCGTTCAGTTTTAAAATGTTGTAGACAACGTTAAACACAATTTTGGAAATTCGGTTGCGTAATATTGACAAAAAAAATATTTCTAAAATAGGAAAATATATAGTATTTGTCATAACATTCGGTTATTCTTCATAAAATTTCGAAATTTGTATGGATGAAGTTATTTTGCGTCCTGAACAAATTCAGCGGGAAATAGCAATTTTTTTTTGAAAGTTCATTAAACGATAATTTGTGCACTCGTTTTTCAGCATGCAACAAGGCGCCGAAATAGTCTCGTCCAGCCAATTTCCCGTATCCGACAACATCCCCTACAGTGCGTCGATACATTCCCATTAATTTCCACTGCGCTTCCCCCAAAAGTTACACATTTGAACGCGAGTGGTTAGTTTTATTAAAATAAGTAACAATAACTTATTAGTTTAGTCGCAAACAGGATCGCGCCGATGGATAAGAAGCTGTTGACCCAAAGTGATTAAAATAATTTAAAAAAACCTCTAACATCCTGTGGTTTTAATCAATTTAGAATTATTGTTAGATCCTCCTAATCTTTATGACTTGCCTACATATAATTATAATTCGATCTTTTATATTTCTTTCCAGACATCTGAATTTTATCTTATTTATAAATGATATGTGTTTTCAATTTAAATTTTCTAACTATTTATTATATGCGGATGATTTAAAGATCTATTCAACTGTGAGGTCCCCCATTGAAGCGTCCAAATTCCAGCAATATCTCCATGCACTTCAAATATGATGCGAGTCTAATAGTCTATATTTAAATATTGAAAAGTGTAAGACTCTCAGATTTTGTAGATAGCGTTCACCAGTCCTGTATGAATATCGACTAAATGACAGTCCTGTTGAAACAGTTACCTCGATTAAGGATCTCGGGGTTATCGTCGATCAAGAATTGTCTTTTCACGAGCACTTGACATATGTTATATCTAAGGCCTATAAACAATATGGGTTTGTTATACGTACCACCCGAAGTTTCAAAGATCCTCTTGCTATATTGTCCATTTATAAAGCCTTAGTTCAACCCATATTGTTATATGCTTCACCGATATGGTCTCCTTTTACTGCATGTGCCAAAAGGGATTTAGAAAGTGTGCAACGAAGGTTTATGCGGTACCTTTCATATAAGACTGGCAATCCTATGGCGTATGATTGCCACGATTATAGTCTAGTTTCTAAGAAATTTGGAATCCATACACTCATGTCTATTCATGAATATAATGATGCAATACTAGTTAAGAAGATTCTCTCAGGCCTAGTCACTGGATCCCAAATTTCAAATTTATTTAGTTATAGAAAGATCATTTATTCTGTAAATTTCATCAGACCTTTATTTGAAAGATCATGCAGATCTAACAGATGTTTTCATTCAACCGTCTTTCGCTTAACGCGTAAATGGAATTTACTACCTCGACATATTACAACGTTAGAGATAAGTCAAGGCTTTGTAGCCCATTGCAAAAGATATTTATGTTAGTTTTATTAGTATCTCAACTAGTTATAATGACATTTAACTTTGTTTTTGTTACTTATTTTCCGTTTTTATTGTCTATAGACAAAGTATACTTATACATCCAAATATACATACACCATCGCAATATTTTGTATTTCCGGTTTTGGGCGTTTACGCCCGTATGTTTAATAAATAAAAAAAAAATCTGAAGCTGCTCATTATTGCATAACACCTGAATATGCGTGAGTGTAAATATGAAACTTATTTTCCGTAGGTAATTTAATCCTTAAACCCGACTCCAGGGTCGTTTTCGACCCAGAGAAAATTCAAACTGTGCTTTCTAAATTGCACAACTGTAAGCATTTTCAAGCGGCAGGACATATTTGGCCCAGGTAGTGGGTGGAAAAGGCTTTAAAATAGCCGTCGGACTAAGGGTTAAAAACTTCAAAAGTTGTTGAAATGATACGACTCATTTTGAAGGCATTATTCAGAAATTCGGTTGTTTTGGAATTATTAATAGTAGGCCCATGGACATTCCAGTGCTGAAATGTCAATAAAACAGTCGGAACAAAGTGTTGGTATAGATTTTCTGGATGTTGAAGTCATGCTAAATACGCGAGAATCCTGTGGATTTCTTCACAATTGAGTAAGACCTAGAAATTGCACATCATTGATTGTTATAGGTCCATGTTATAAATCTAGAAAATTCATACAGTAGAGAAGAAATAAATGCTAATAAAAAATGAGAAATGAGTCTTCTACTGCCACTTTTGGCGACTACATCCATAAAAGCACATAGGAGTACGGCCTTAGAAATCGGAAGGCGTCAAAAACAAATGTAAATAGATGTTTTTATTTCTGGCAACACAGCAGCCGCGGTTAGTACGGTCCATTGTTAAGTGTTATAAAACAGATTTTAAATTAGTACATTGTTTCTAACTTTCAAAAAATTTACTGACGTGACCGGCATGATAAAGAGATTTTGTGAAAAACGCATCTAAGGGAAAGATATGTCTGGGATGGCCTGGGAATTGAATGAGAAGCTATGATTATAATGGTATCAATAACTGGATCATCGACCCATTCCTTCGGTAATAACGTCTGGTTTACCGAAAGTTTAGCGAGTTTACTGATATTTTTAACCATCCACTCATCTTAACAATCAATTGTGCATTTATAGATTCCGTTACATTTGCTACGACTCCGTCATTCTTATTAATTTGAATCATTATAAAGAATTTTGAATTTATCTATGTTGAAACTTTGAGGGTTTTCAATTTTACACGTAATCCTACGTATAACAATATTTATCTTTTGTTTGTAGCTTTAAAAAATTGATTGTTCTTCATTACCGTTGGTACAATTATTCCATTTACCAATACTCCTACTGTTTTTTTATTTCCTTTTCAGTTCTTTTAAGGATCTTCATTGTTATTCGGTTTGATATTCTGAATAGGTAGTCATTTTCACAATGGAAACAACGAACCATAGTTCAGAGGACTATGAAAGTGTCAACAGCGCCTAGCGATTGTTGCCCTAACCGCAGAACGGGAGCGATTTGTTGGTAAACAAAACCAAGTATATAAAGATCAGCAAATAGAATTCAAACCATGAAGTAAGAGGTATTCAAACCTCGACAGTTAATCATTCAATAATTCTTCATCTTTTTTTGTTTGCTGGAATAATTTATTATCTATTATTCCTTTGTCTTTTAATATTTCCCCTACAATTTCTATTTTATCTTTTTTTATCTTTTTCCAATTCTCCGTCTTCTTTTTCTCGAAGGACAGGTTTCTTAGCCGAGGTTAACCCAGCAAACGAAAATGATTTAAAAGAATTATAATGTCAATTCTTTTAATTCGGTTTCATGACCATCTAAACGTATTGAAATGTATTGGAAATAATTCAAAATACGAATTTATTTGTATTGCAGAAGAATTCAGAATTTCAATTTAACCTTTTGAGTCCTAGAAGCCACTGTCATTTTCTGCCTTCTTATTTTCGTCATATTTTCCTATTTATACTTAATATTCCATTTTTTGTTGCATTTTTAATGTGATGATTTATATTTGTCAATATTAAAGTTTATTTAGTAATTTTATTGTTTTTGGTTTAACGATTAATTCAATTCCGAAGAAATTCGTCAGTTAACATGTACTTACTTTTAATTATTATTACTTATGTTTTCGGGGTCGCTCATTCCAAATCCGATATCAATTTTTCGAAATTCGCAATGGCGGATCCAATATGGCCACAAAATGTTGAAAATTTCAGAAAAGTTCGTAAAAATCAGCATTCGGGAGTTTTTGGGATCGCTGATTACGAATGCGATGTCAGTTTTTTGAAATTCAAAATGAGGGACTAAATTTAAAAAATTTCAGAACAGTTCGTGGAAATCTATACTCAGGAGTTGTTGTGGTCGCTGGTTACGAATCCAATGTTAGTTTTTTGAAATTCAAAATGGCGGATAAATATGGGGGCTCAAAATTTGAAAACTGGAGTAAAGTTCACGAAAATTAATACTGGGAAGTTTTCAGGATTGCTGATTACAAATCTGTTGTTTGTGTTTCGACATATATATCATCGGTATTCGAAGAATTTTCAATACTTGGGCTAAAGACATCGTCTATTTCTAAATTTATTACACCCTCATCAATTTCGCCATCAGCGGTGTTATCGCCTGATTCGTACAGGCCATCTTCATTTTCGCTATCGCTTACGATAGGAATAAACTCCATTGTAAACTGCGATAATATTTGGTATGAATTCGCAATAGTCTAAAGTTCGTTTATATACTAAACGATACAGCATTTCTCTAACGGGAGCAAACATTGAACCGAAATTTGAAAACACCCCCTATCGACAACAACTCAAACTATTTTACACATACATGTTGGTAAAATAAATTGAGAGAATCTAGCCGTATGTTTTATTATTATTTATTGAATAATGCATAACTATATGTACTTATATGTGATATAACATATATATGAATATATGGAACATCTACATAGAAATCACATATAAAGCTATTATTGACAGATGTATGCAAAGCTCCAATTCCGTAAAATAAATTTCATAAAATTGAGAATAGAGAAATCATGTAGTGTCTATTTCAGAAGGAATTACACCAACCCAACCCGTCCACCATTTATCTCATTTTTACATAATTGGCATTATGTTCAACATAAATCCAGACTGGGGATCTAGGAAATATGTTGCAGGACCAACACTTTGTAGTGGAATCCAGTAGTTCATACCAGTTTACCATGGGCACTCCACTTTATGCATTCGCGTGTTCTCTCACAAGTAAATTATTTGTTGTCACATTATATATAGATTTGTTGTATGCAACAAGTTATGTCAGCGGTAGTATTTAAAAAAAACATAAACAAATTATGCCATATAAATAGTTAAAGAAAACTGTATACAAATATATAATTTGCCAATCTGATTACTGGACATTTAGGGAAGAGGACGGATCGGGTTTGAATAATGATGATGTTTTAAGACAAACCAATCTTAGATCACACAGCAAGATTAAACTAAGAAGACAAGGAAAGTTTCATTGAAAAGGTTCAACGATTTGAAATAACGCTTGGACCTCCTTTATCATCTGAAAGTACCTAACAATAATGTGCATCGTTGAAACTACTCTTTAAGTTGAGAGAATGCACCATTTAGAAAGTACATAGTTTCGGTTTTACGATTTCCAAAACAAAGATGTCATTACAAAAATGACCTACATAGAAAAAAATGTGTTTCAGAAACACTAGATGGCGTTCGAATCCGAAAATGAACTCGCAAGACATTAAGGACGTCACTTTTTAATTAAATTATTTATGGTACAACTCTTTTTAAAGGTATCTTTAAGTTCTTAAAAACATCTTTTTGATGTTTCGGTTAATATAATTTTATATATAAAAGTACCAGGTGTATATAATTAAAATATAGTGGGTGATAAAACTCCCTTTCATGAGATACTACTTCGTATTACGAGTTTAGTCAGGTGGTCGTACCAGCCCAGAGACATCGAGGAGCATTGTCAGTAATTGTACACCTGCATATACCATCAAATCTATGAAACAGGAAACTCGGTTGCGTTTTATTTCCGCCTGTATTATGTCCAATAAATAAATTTTTTGTGTAGTAAGATAAATGCGAACCTCCGCGTGATGCAATGATTTATTATTGAATATAGCGTAGATAATAAAGAGACGCTTCAGCAATGCCAAACCCATTTTTCGCCTGTTTTCTGATTTTTAACGTCTCCCCACCGACTCAATTTTTATCAAAACGAAACGTATGAGGGGGCGAATCTTCACCTTTTCAAGCTCTCCAACGTTGCTTATATGACATTTCGCTAGCATTTTACGGAAATGAGTTAGACGCAAAAAACTGCATAAAAAAGCCATTTTTACCCTTTTTTAGGTCGATAACTGACGAAATATTCGTTGCAGGTCATAGGCTATACAAGATAAGTCGTAGCGCTATAAAAAACCTTCAAAATCAGTCATCATTCGTTAAAGTGGCTTTAAAACGAGCCGAGTTATTGCAAAAAAACTATTATTTTTTTTTAAACTTCAATGGCTCGCCACTCAAATTCTGAGCTTCAGATCCGATTTTGGTATGAAACTTTCTTACTCAAAATGATGTTAGGATTTACCCCCTGCAATATTATTTGGGAGTTCTGGGACATCCTGTATATCCAAAGTTATATATTTGGCTGATCCAAAGTTATACCACTCTCTTCCTCGCCTTCCCCCACTACATTGTTTCGCTGAGCCATACTCGCTTCGCGACACACACACAGAAGCAGCCATTGCACGGATATAAACAAAGATGCGGGAGTGGGGATAATGAGGGGCTACAACTTTGGAGAATCTTTCGCCACTTTGAAAGAACCGGTTGTATAACTTAGGACGGGTCATACTGTAAATATTTTAAACACAACAAGGGGGCTTCGCTTAAATCATCGACTTCAAGGACAGAGAATGTATTATGAACGAATTAATGTTTTAGATCGCAAAGGATTCCATGCTTTATTAGTAGCATTGTGTCGAATCTCTTATTTTAATAATTATTACAATTCAATGTTGCAGAAAACTATATATATGTATACAGTCAAAAGAGATTCATTTTAATTAAGAAAGTGAGTTATTGAATAACAGAAGCTACAATTCTTGAGGCCTTTTATTTAAAAGAGTTTATTTTGGTATAATTTAAGATATCATAACATGTTAAAGAAATCTTAAAAAGAACTTCAAGATCTCTCTTATTCTATATTAATATTTTTTTATATAATAAAGAACATATTTACATCGGTAACTTATTGTTTACATTTTCGAAAATACATTCAGCCAAGTTTAATTTTTACATTGTCCCTTTTATTTACTAATATTTCGTTTGTCCCGTAGTCTTATTCCGTATTTTACGTAATTCAAAAGATACGTCGACAAGTTTCGAGTGTAAAGAGGATTGATCAAGAATGACTCATCCAACAAGTTTAGTGTTGCATCAGACTCTTCAAATAAGAATTTAAAAAATGGAGGTATTTTGGGTCATGTTAGCAAAATGATAATTTTCGAATTTCAGAAAGAAACTTCGTTGCTTTTAGTAGTATATAGTATCTGAAAATTCAAACTTTCGATTCATGCTGTGAAACTTTATGGTAAGCGTATCACCGGATAATGAGAACCATATTTATAGACCTTTAAGTATATTGAAACACGTTTCGAACAATCAAATGATAAAGTAAAACAAACGAGGACGTAGTATTTCTTATAATTCTGTTTAATAAATTTCAAAAAAATAATCACGTAAACGATAATAAATGTATAAAAAGTTATCAGTATATAGAAACCTGTAGAACAAAATCATTTACAATTGGGTCAAAATATTGTTTTCGAAAATAAAATATTAAAGTATCAATATATCCAACAGGGCGGGGGGTACTACAATTTCGTATTAATAACCAAATATGGTCGAATTTTGTGATAACTTTAAATCTATTTAGTGAGTACAGTAAACAAATATTTGTCATCATTATCGTTAAAACAATAATTTCAATTGTAAACAATAATTCTATTTATTAATTTATCGATTTTATTTGTACACTCATATATAGAATATTCAGTAAAAAATGCCATTGCGAAAGTTTAATGATTTTGTAATTACAGAAACCGTAACCTGCAGTGCATTTGCGGCAAGGCGGAGATTTCAATCATAAAGTAAGCGAAATATACCCACGTTTTTTTTAAAGAAGATAAGACACAAATACACAAAACAAAAGAAAAAATAATGCTTATGGCTTCGTCGGAGGACTTGTGAAGGAAGTCATCAACAATGTTTCTCCACAAATTAGCAACAACCATCATAATATAATATACATTGTTGAAAACCGAAAATTACGATTTAGTTATGATTTTAACAGTTTTATGTAAATTTTGGAATTTTGTATTTTCTTTGTTCTTGTACAATGAAAAACCAACTTCGAAAATGAGATGGTTTTCTGCATTTTCTACGCAGCATCTTCTGCTTGTTGCTTGCCTAGAACTAAAATAGCGTTCTGTTGCAAACTTAATCTAATGGAATGTTCTCTCACATAAAATCATATAACTTTAATATCAAATGTCTAGAAATGCGGCGTTACGTCAGGATAAAAATTAACAAACTAAAATAAAATATATGTTAGGGTTCGTTTCGAGATTAGTCCCTATACAGGGGCTTTGTTTAACTTCCCTTTAATTATATGATCATTAAAAATGAATTAATTGAAAATGAGCTTTGCAACGACCCAAGTATTTATCTCTCATTTACCTTTTGGATTATCTTAAATGAAAAAATGATATTTTTTCTACTAAATAATTTCCCATATAAAAATCTTTATTTCCACTCAATTTTTCCTTAGAAGGTTTGTAGCACTCACAAAAGAAAAATATATGTATAGATATTCTTTATTTGAACAAAATTAAATACAAAAGTAAATCTGTTTCTTCACTATTGAAGGTCTATCGAAAAGTGACGGCTATAAGTATCTTCAGAAAGAAGTTCGTTGCGCCGGTACATTCAAAATACTCACAAGTTCATACAGTTTATTGCATACACTATTGTTTCATTTAAAATTATATGAGTTTAACGTTAAATACAAATGCTATTTGTATGACGGGCTATAAGTCAATGTTTCTAAGAACAGTCATACTTACAAATTTATAATTTGCTTAGAAACAGAATACAGTTTAAAATATGAAAATATTGTACAGAATATGAAAAATGAAAAAGAAAAATACGGGACGTAACAGCGGTATGTATTGTCCAGTATTTTCTTATCGAAATAAATGTTTTTGTGAAGTATTAAGAAAATCTCTAGTTTTTTATTTTGGGCAAGAACGTCTTTAAGCAAAATATAATTTTTTGTTATCAAAATAGATCTGCTTATTTCTGATTTTATTTACATCCTCGTCTACTAAAAAGAGTACATATTGTGCCAAGAAGTTATACCGAATGCGTGACAACGTGCTCACCACGTGTACGCTACGGGTCGAAGTATTTTTCAAATGAGGGGAAGAGTTACCCTAAACGCGGTAACACGATAGTTCAAACGGTTGTAAAGTGTATCGACGTAAAGCAGAGAAAACTGTCGACCGTCGTGGAACGACATCTACCTATCATATATGAAAACACCTGCGAACACATTTTGCAACACGCTTTATTTTCCTACTATACGATTACATTTTTCGGTAAGCTGATAACAATCATCAGGATGAAAACTACCATCCTTAAAGTTAAACATCGAACAAATTAAATTTTCTTGCATTATTTCCGTAAATATCAATTTGAAAAAAGAGTGTCTTAAACAAAACTGCACTTTAATCAATACAATCGTTTAGTAATTATTATCTATAAAATATAACAAAAAATAACGAAAAATTAAGCAACTAAGGAACAAAAACAGCAATGTTCCTGCATTTTACCCATTATTATGACCTAAATGTATAAGTAATGAGTTTTGTTTGTTTTATTTGTGTAATGCCATAAGTTTTCATGGAATTTTACGTTTGAAAACACCGATACTAGTTAGACTCGCCGCCGTTAGGCGTCATGGGGACAGTACCTCCGTGCGCAGTGCCCGCGGTTCTCGTTATGCAATTGAATTTTACAAGTCATAAATGAAGCAGGTTGCAACAATGTTTTTGCGACAAAACGATAAATATCTGTAACTGTACATAGATCGATATTTCTAGGTAATATATCATGGATACATTTCGTAGTATTCGTTTGTGATACACGTAGACTTTTCCAAGGCATTATCAACCGAATATATGATACAATCACTAGGAATTTGTTAAAAAAATAATATGAAGTCTCAGATGGATTCAGCACATGATGAATGATTCAAAAGTATTCAGTTTTGTAGGTATGGATCCTATATTCCTTGGCCTCTGTTAATTTTTTATTTTCAATTCTGATTTCAGAATAAACTGGTCTTGTTTTCAATACTTACTACCAATTCCCCGAAGTATTGAGAAAGATTCAATGTTCAAAACGTATTAATAATCTCTTGTTTACTGGAACTGAAATTAAAGTATGTTTAAAAATTTATTTGAAAGATTTCTGTAACTGTGGTTTAGAATTTTTTTAAATAATAAATTTCAACACAATATTCATTATATGACGATTGAGTTCTCAACTTTCAACTGTTTTTTTTTGTCTTTAGAAAATATCGCGGCAATTTTTTTTCGTTACTCAAGATTCCATCGATCCCTGTATACAGGCTTCTTGAATTTCCCTCCCCTCTTTCTGACCCCGACGAAAGCGCTTGCTCACTGACTATTCATTGCACATACATACCGAAAACAACCCTTATGCAACGATTTCTCCCCTTTTAACGTACAGCCTCTTTCTTTGAATTTTTTTTTAAGGACGAAATTTGCGGAATAACATTTTTAACAATCATATAACCGCGGTTCGTATTTTTAAACGCAAAATTCCTGTTTTTGTCTATTTTTTTAACTAAATATATTTTCAAAACTTCAGGTCTACAAATAAACAATTTTAATTCTTATAATGTGTCTAAACGATTGATTGATACCATTCATTATGCAATGGTCAGCTCGACCGTAGGAAAATTAACAAAACATGTAGTAATATTAAAAATAATACAATAAGCCATATATCGCAAGCAGAAAATGCATAGATAATTATTAACATAAATTAGAAACTAATATATTAATATAATAAAACAAAAAGTGGTTTAATCGACTGACGATGGAACGCATATAACAAAATAACAATGAAAGTAACGAATAAGTTAAACAAGCCTGTCTAAAGGATCGTAAGGTATCTAAAGTAATATTTGTTTTTATTGCGTGTTTCATATGTGATCAATTAAAACGTTCGGGAAATTAAATATATGTACACAATAAAGACAATATTTTATTATATTATTATTTATAAGTATGAAGTAATAGATGAATTTCATAATTGTTTTTGCAATATAAAATATCAATTCGAATGTATTTAACTTTTTTTCTTATGAGAAAATATTTTACTTGTTTGTATTAAAAGGAACATTCAAAATGGCGGTTCCAGCTCACGACGAGTGACGCCATGCGTTCTCCGCATGTTCCGTTCCGCTGCGATAAATCAAATGAACGAGAAAAAAATCATATTCGTTTTTAGTCAGTTTTCGTCATATTCATAAATAACGCATTAAAATTTATAAGACGCAATTAGAATGATATAAATCAAAGATATTTTTTGTCATACAATAATTTATCTTTGATGACCGAGAATATCTATTTAAAAAGTTTTATCAATGCTTTCATATTTCCTATCTTCGTGGTATGATAGTCTTTTCATATAAAAAAAAATATATTTAAATAAAAAATATTAACAATTTTTAAAACTGTTATATTGGATACGCCATTTTGATTTTTTTTTAAAATCCGATTTGTAACTTTTAGTCTATAATAGCAAAATTTTAATACGCCATTTTGGATTCAACATTTTTCTTTTAAATTTAACTTTCGATTTACAGTCAGTTTAAAAATAGGCTGCCCCAGGTAAAAATGTTTTATAAAGTTTTTATAAAATCTTTATACAACTTTTATAAAGCAATGATTCTATAAAAATTTTATCGAGTTTTTATATGGACATATACAATATTGTATAAAATTTGCATGTCCATATAAAACCTTTATAGAAACTTTATAGAATCATTTCTTTATTTTCAATTTTTTATTATAATATTGTATAAAATTTGTATGTCCAAATAAAAACTTTATAGAATCATTTCTTTATAAAAGTTGTATAAAAATGTTATAAAACCATTTTATAACAACTTTATAGAATCATTTCTTTATAAAAGTTGCATAAAAATGTTATAAAAAAATTTATAAATAAATTCTTCTTTTCCGTAATTGTTTCTTAAGTGAAAAATTCCAGTGTGAATTTAATTTCTTGGTATGAGGGAAATAATTGGCTACAAATTAATTAAAAAATCTTCTACGTTTCGACACTTTATTTAGGTCCTCATCAGAAAGTAACTGTTTTAGTAAATTAGGTAATGATACATATTATTTTTATAAAAAACATTTATAAATTCTAATAACTTTCATTGTGTATAAAAAAGGAAATCTCCTTACCTTAATTGCCATATGGAATTTTATGGCTTGAGAGATTTTAGAATCCTTGTTGAAAATTGTCGACGAAAAAACAAAAAAAAATTATTTTTATAAACCTAAAAAATATAAAATGACTGTGAGCTTTATATAAACTCAGTAAGGAGTAAAAAAAAAAGAAGAAAAGGATTTATTTAAAAAATTAAAAGGTTATTGTTGATCACTGACTTTTTCTTATAACTGAAATATATATACTGAAAGTTATTTGAACTTTTACATTCATAATATACATTTGATTGAAAATAACAGAATAATTTCTTGGTTTAAGATTTTATTTTAAATTTTGATAAAATCGATTAATATTTAATAAGAGAAAAATAAGTGTTAGGAAGCTGAGATATTTCAAATCTTATATTGACAGCATTTTTATTTAATAAAATAATTTTCGATATGTTTTCTTTTGTATAGATTATGTTCTGTAGCTAGAATTTTAATATTTTCATAATCAACATCGTGACCTGTATTAATTCTGTGAGAAGTTAAACCAGTATGTTTGTTTTCATTTTCAAAAATATTCTTTTTATGTTCTAAAATTCTATTTTTTAAGTCTCCCTGTTTGGCCAATATATACTCCATTACAATGTTTGCATTTGATTTCATAAACTACATTATTAAGTTGAAAAATATTAAGTTTATCTTTGAAGGGTTTTATACCTCCAACATTAATGTTGTAAGGTTTGTGGACTATTCTGATTTTTTGATCTGATAAAATTTTTTAAATTTTATTTGAAATACCATGTACATAAGGGATGCTAAGTGTTTTTAAAAAATTATCTTCTTTGTGAATATTATTAGAATTATATAGTTTATAAACTCTTTTTTTGATACTATCATTAATTATATAAAGTGGATATCCGTTATCTAATAAAATTTGTTTTGCAATATTTAAATTCTTTTTTCTAAAAATTGGATCGCATAATTTAATGGCTCTATCAATTATACAATAAGCTGTTCCTAACTTATAGCACAATGGATGATTAGAGAAAAAGTTTAAATATTTGCCTGAAAAAGTCTTTTTGTGATACCAATCTGTTTTAAGTTTGCCTTTATCGTTAATAATTAAAATGTCTAAGAAATTTAATTTATGATTATTAAAAAAATTATTATAAAAACATTATTTAGACGCGCGTCTAAATCCACGTATAAATTAATTTCATATAAGCTTGGATTTTGCAGTCGAATCGAGTAAATGCTTCCCCCAAATTGGGGGTGTCTTCTGGGGGACTGCCGCCCCCTAGACCCCTTACTAAAGCTATCCTAACCTAACAAAACATATAAACCTTTGTTTCATCCGTCTCTCTTCCACTTATGCATGATATAGGAAACCGTACGTAGATATAGAGACTCCATTATTTTTATCACTTACTTTCTAATAGAAGTTCTTTTTCCTCTTTATCTAAACCATTCGAAAACCAATATTTCCACCTATTGTGAATCGACGAATGAATTTTTAAGTTTAATTTTTTCGAGGATAAAGGATCTTTTCCAAAGATGTCTTCCAAAGATTCATCTAAAGGCATTTCCACAACACTACGATTGTCGTTCAATATATTTAATTCATTTTTATTGTTTTCATAATCTAACACAGAAAATTAACGAATGTGATACACAAAGGCAAAACCTCATTACTCTTTATAAAACCATATTATTTGATCATTACATCTTTCTGTCGAAATGTGTATAATCAAGATTTATTTGTTACCTAGGTAACAAGACTTTCTCTTATTTGAATTCTTCTCTCATGATTATTCTAGTTTATATCCATTTTATCCATAATGAGGTATTTTTATCCTGTTTCTAATCCATTTCTATCTGGTTGTGTTCGATTATATCCACTTTTTTAAGTAGGCTGGTATTTTAACTGCTAAATGTTCATGATTTTACAACAACAAATAACATTTTCAATGCAGTTATTCTATTACTGCGGAATGTATTATTTCAGTTACGTATGCTTGCTCATATGTAGTTCATACTTAATTACTCTTGATTCAGATAACATGATTCATTATCGATATATGAAATCACAATTACTGCAATTGGCTAATCACCGTATGATTTTATTATTCTCGATGATTTATTTTCTAATTTGTTGCATTTTATACACATTTATAGTTATTTATTTATGTATTATTAATAAACAGACAATAAGTCCTTACAAAACAAAATAAATTATACAAAAAATAATACAAAATACAGTTAATATATTAACTATACAAAATAATACAAAATACGAAATATAAACAGTATAAATAGACACAAACGCATACACTATTAAAACCACAGTGCAAAAATTTACACAAGTCGTTTAGTCATAATACTAACGGTTACTACTCATACAATGTTTAAAACTAGAAATTACACTAGTTACAATTTATAAGTTTATTGTCGACAACAGAATAAACAAGTACTTTAAATCTATTGTTAATAATGCACTTTATAAATTTGAACTGTTCAAAAGTTGTTTAATGTAAATATATTAATTTAACATAAAATTATTTATTGTACTCCGTTCTATTAAATTTTAAGACAATTTTATTTAGTAACACTATTAAAATATCCAGTACACTATAGTATTCTGAATATTTATTAACTTTTAGGAATTCCGTTTTGGTTGGAACATGTGCACAGTTCCAAGAAATGTTTCTATTCGTCCAACTCTATTAGACAATAAAAATGTTATTTTCATTTAAATTATTACGATATGTTTTGTTTAAAACCGCTTTAATTCTTTATTTCCACTACTTTTAGTCAAGAAACTGAATTGGCAAAGGTATTAAATTCGCGTTTATTTTTTTTTTATTAAAACACTATCCATTTCCGACTGCTGAGAGTGGGGGAACCCGCACATCCGGTTACACATTCTTTAAAATTTCACATTTTTAAAAAGATAAAATAAAATTTAATTTTTTTAAATAACTCAAGTTTTCTTAGGTTATTAGAAGTAGTTTTTAAAAATTCTTATTAAAGTCCAATTGGTTTTGGACCAATCGGAAAAATCTTGGAGTGAAATTTGAAAAATCAACTCAGATTCGAAATGCTATCATTGTGTATCTGTATGCGATAATAACTACGTAGATCAATTAGTTAGGCGCGTAACGAGAAACGGCGAAAAGAAAATTTCCGTGTGTGTGTGTCGGCGAGTTCGAAAATGACCCCCGGCGTCGTTCCTGATATACGCGATTCTTGCGGTTCACCGTTTCCACGGGATCGAACACGCGGTCATTACCTCGTGGGAAATCGAAGATTCAACAGGCAGCTGCGAAGATTTTCAGCTTCCCGAAGTCGAGGGCGAGAAACTCGCGAGGGAAACTCCACCGAGATGTCCGAAATCAAGAAAAGAAATAGGAAAAGAAGGCGCGATGAATTTCGTGGCAATTTCGCCGACACGATCTGCACGACTGGATTTTTCCGCGGGAATATCGGAAGAAAATCCATAAGAACATTCGGCAAGGACGTAAGTAGATTTTCTTTCATTTATTTCGTTAAACTTCATTCGCGTTTTGCCATTTTAATAGATTTTTTTTTGTCCATCGTGCATTCGCGCCTAAAACTTTTTTTGCCGAAACTTACGGCCATCTTTGATCGTGCGAAAAAAGTGGTGAAGTGTTATGTCGACGGCGGTAAAACGGAACGGGTATATATGTACGTGGTCATAGATAATCGCGAATCATCGTTGCATGGCGGAGGCGCGAGAGTGAAAAAGGTGACGAGGTGCGGTTCGCGGGGTTCGAAAGGGATAACGTGCGCAAATAAGTGTTCCGGAAGCTGCGCGTCGGCCATCTTTACCCATACATCCCGCCGACCAATAGCGATCTCGCCACGAGGCGACGTTGCCGCGTTTCGTCTTGCTCTCGACCAATGGGAGCTGATCGTATCCCGGACGCAGCGCCCTCGCGCGGTAAATTTCGGTAACGCTTGGAACGACGAGGTGGACCTCGACTCGCTGAAGGAAATTTGGTCGAGAGCCGTCGCCATGTTTGCAAGTGCGGTGCGTCCTTGAGCGAGTCTGACGAAATGTTCGGTCGAAACTTACATGTAGCTCACGTGCTGAATATTACGTGAGGTAGCCGATTGCGCATCGACACCCGCCCGTCGCGGCTGTGACGATCGGAATCCCGGATGGCTCTTCTTCGTCGCGAAATTTAGTGATTACATTATGGTAAGTCCGCCCTCCGAACTAGCCAACGCCAAGATGGCGGCGGAAAAGTTTCCTTTGTACGGATCGTGCCGCGACGGAATCCAAACGCGCTCTTATCACCCTCGTTTTTCTCATGAATTTTCAATCTTCTTTCTCTTTTCACATTTTTTTTTTCGAAAATCATCAAGCGTCGCTCCTCTTTTTTTTTTCGCTCTTTTTTTCTCCCCCCACTCCGCTTGAAATAAAATCGCGCGAGGTGCAGCTGGAATTTAGATCAATTTAAACGATTGACGAAATGACATCAGAATTTTCGTCGGTGAACTTGTTAGAAACGACATTTCCGTTACGCTGATGTGTAAAAAATCGGTGCAAAAACGACGTTTTTCGTTTTCGGCGCTTTTTTTCGTGCCACCTCCGGATGCGAAGCGCAGTGCAAAGACGCGGCGTCGCGCGCACCAGATTTTGGTAGCGAGCCTTTCACCGGTGCTCCGCGCCGGAAATTGATTTTTCCTTTTCTTTTTTCTTTTCCGCTCGCAAATCCTCGGGACTCGCTATTCGTTCGCTCGATGCTGTTCCAAGCGGTGCCTATTTTGTCGCGTCTTTCCCGACCGTTTTCGAAGGTAATCGATTTTTCCTTTTAATTTATTCTATTTTACCAGTTAGTGGAATTTTATTCATGATTTAACAATGGCTCCATTAACAATTTTCAAAATCAATGTTTGCAAAATTTTTTTACTCGAGTGCTAAAATAAAATTAGCAATTGTTTACAAAATTGTCTAAATAAATTGGTTTCGGTTCGATTTTAAGATTCTTCTCATTCGTCGCCGCAGTTGAGCTCGGAATACGAAAGTCGAATGTAGGCATGTTTTTCGAATGTGCATGTAGACTATTGTACGCAAAATGATTTTTTATTTCTAATTCGTTTTAATGTATAATTTGTATCGATTTATTTCTCTGTTTAGTATAATATTCATAAACGATTTTCCTAAAATATATTGCATCTATTTCTTTCTTAACCCTTTACCTGCAAACGTTTATTTAGTACCTTTATCACACAAATTGTTTTTGTTCTGTTATTTTCGTCTTAAAAAAAAAAAAAAATCTAAAAAAATTTATTTTTAAATACTATTTTTTATTGTAATGCAGAAAAACAATTACGTCTATATTTTACTTTTACTCGGATGAAAATGATCCTGGTTTACATTCCGAGGTTTAAATTAAAACAAAGTGATTGTCATTTTACAGTAAGTTTAGTAACATTTTTTTTTCGATTTTAGCAAAAGATCTTGACAAAATGTGTTTTTAGATCGCCTAGCAAAATAAATGGTTTAAATTTTAATTTCTTTATATTTGAAATGATGAAAATACATTAAAAAAGAAGTTAATCGTTGTGGTATATTAATCTATAAAAACGTCTCCCAAACGGCACAAAACCATCCCAGGACATCCTCAGGAGCTCCCAAGGTCCAAAAGTGGACATTTGGACATCCTGAGGAGTTCCCCAGGACATCCCGGGATGGATTGTGCTGTTTGAGCTGGTATTAAAATGAAACAAAGGATTAAAATTTGTTGAACGTATTGAAACTATCTTTTTTGTCTTGCTTTTCATTTACGACACTGAAACTAGCTGCACATTCGTAGTCGCAGATTCGAAAAAAAGAATGGTTCAATTTGTAATTGTATTTGTATTTATTTACATAATAGAAGGTACAAAAGAAAATATTTTAACAATACATATAAAATTATAACAAAAACTTAACATATACACAATATTTATAGATATTATTTGATCTAAGATTGCAAAAGTGCAAGCACTTGTCCGCAATCTGAATTTATATCTGCACACAATTTTTCCATTTTATTTATTTTTTTTTTCTATTCGTAAAAGCACGTCATTGGGTCGTCGACAATTACAGTTGTTGAAAGATCTCGTTCAGTCTTTCCATCGGTAGTTTTTTTTAATTCTTCTTTGATTTTCTTTTTTACATTATTTGGTAAATAAAAAGTAATTTTTTAAAAAAGCAGGAACTCTGAGATGTCCATTCATTCATAAGTAACAATAATTTAATTGTTGCAATGAAATAAACAACAATTTTTATTACTATTCCGAATCTACAGCTACGAATATACGGCTAGTTTTAGTTTCATTTTTCATTTTGGTGAATTTTATTTAATTTGAGAAATTTATTATTTCATAATCGAGTTTCATACGAATTTCGTTCTCCTTTGTGTTATGTATGCAATGACAGTAATTTTGTACGAGTACCATACAGAATTTATTTAATTCTTACTATATTTGTGTTAAAAAAACTGTCAGCTTTATAACTTTATAACAAATTTATAATTTACATTACATTCCACATTATTCCAATAAAAACACAGGAAAAAATATTTGGAATTGTGGCAGTTCGATCGGTTAGTGAGCACCGCCAACTCGATTCATTCATCACAATTCTGGAAATTTCATCACTTACTGGAACGCCTCTATACGTATGCAGAATTGTGCTACCAAAATTTCAAATTTTTTCTCGTATACTGTGTTCGTAAATGATACACAACAAAACGTTTTATTTTCATTTGTACAGAACCCAATTACGCTGAAGCTAGCAGAGGATTAGAAAAAAACTGGTTTTCAACCATTAAAATTACCAAAAACAGATTATTTGTATCAAATTTGTCTAAAAATGTTTAAATACAAGTAATTTTCAATAAGAAATGATCCAATTCCACAATTTTCTTGAATCCGCTGCTGCGAATCTGCTGCTAGCTTCAGCGTCATCAGAACCCAGTACACGGAAAGAAATTGTAAGTAAATGCCACTGCCCATGGAAGTAACAGCTACGATTTCTGACGAATTTCAAATGGTGGTTAACATTCGAAATCGTTAAAAAGAACGTTTTTATAAGTAAATGCACTTTTATTGTTTCGAAATCGTTAAAAAGAACGTTTTTATAAGTAAATACACTTTTATTGTTTCGAAATCGTTAAAAAGAACGTTTTTATAAGTAAATACACTTTTATTGTTTCGAAATCGTTAAAAAGAACGTTTTTATAAGTAGATACACTTTCATTACACTTTTTTGAATAGTTATTCATAATTTACCGAATATTTAGTTATTAATAATTAATTTTAATGATCTATAAACGTTGAAACGGAAAAACTTGGTACTTTTTTCATTCTAAAGCTTCCCTATCGAAAACGGTGCAAGATGTACTAAAAATGCACTGAAACTTTTTTGTAGCGCACAAAATTTCCTACAAAAAAGTCGGCGAGGGCCCTAGACTAAAGTTACTAGCTTAGCCACGAGCAACGATGGAATATGCCTCATATTTTACAAAAATTCTAAAATATTCATAATTAACTTGTAAGACAAAATTCCAGCGTTATTCATGGATAATCTATTAACATTAGACTAGGGCTCTCGCTGACTTTTTTTAGGCAATTTTGTGCTCTATAAAAAAGGTTGAGTGCATTTTTATTGTATCTTGCACGGTTTTCAATACGGAAGCTTTAGAATGAAAAAAATACCAAGTTTTTCCGCTTCAATAACGTTTATAGATCATTACAAATAATTATTAATAACCATATCGTCTAGAAATTATGAATAAATATTCTCAAAGGTGCACTCAAATTGGATCTGTTTATAAAAATTTTCTTTTTAACGAATTCGAATTGTAACCGTCATTTCAAATTCGTCAGAATCTGTGCGGTTACTACTACTTCCCAAAATGCTGTCGCATAAAATTTCTTTGCATGTATAGCGTAAAATAAAAGTGTATCATTCCCACATGTATTTCCAATCTCCAGTGCAACAATGAGTGAGAAGAATCTAACGAATTGCGCAAATGTTTTGTTAGGTTTCGATAGTATATCGCGAGGAGCAAACGGCTAGATTAGACAAAATTCATTTTTGCGTATACGTAGCCCAATCGTGTTTACTAGTCGAGTTTACATCTTCCCTTGTATTAACGGGAGTCTGGAGGATTGAAGATTAATACTTTCTTTTCTTTAGTTCACCATGTCCGACTGTAGTATAGTGTCATGCAGGAATGTTCCGTCAAAATTTCTCTCCGTACAGTATCCGAATACTGAAATTTAGTATTAACATAATAAAAAAATAAAATATCCTGAGACATACGCTGTAAAAAAATCAAAATGAATTTTACAACGTTGAGCATGGGCAAAAAAATTACCCACTTTCAACACGGTAAATGTACAATGAGGAACATTGTAACTTTGTCACTTTCCATACGTTACTTTTCATATATAATCTTGTATATTTTCCCTCGATTTGTAAAATTACAGTCCAAGGTGGGCGAAAAAATTACCCATGAACAACGTCGTAAGAATACACAATTTGGTACATTTCCAATACGCAACGTTGTAAATTTACAACGCAGTCTTGAACTTAACCTCAATTCGGAAAAAAAAGCGCACGCTCAACGCAGTATTATTACAGAAATTTTATATCTGAATTTTACCAGTTTGTTGTAAATTTCATTTTGATTTTTTACAGTGTAATTAATTGAAAGTACACGGTGAGCTTCGTTCAAGTTTAAATAAAAGTATCGTGCGCATCGCAGATTTCTTCTGAGGTCTTTTTGGGATTTCCTGACGAATGTTTTAAGACGTCAGTGAAAATGATCGTCAGGGGGAAACTCAAAATAACTCAATTTTTTGTATTTTTTTAAAAGATTTTAGTAAATATTTCCATAAAAATAGCATCTAGACCTAATTTACATCGCAGATTTCTTCTGGAGTCTTTTTGGGATTGCCTAACGATTATTTTAAGCCGTGAATGAAAATGATCGCCAGGGGAAAACTCAAAATAACTCAATTTTTAAAAAATTTTTTTTATATTTTATTTTATTATTTTAATAAGGTATAACTCGTCCTATGGTAATTTTGTCACAGATAATAACATTATAAAAAAGAAATTGACCAAAAAAAGAAACAAAATCTACTTATTTTTAGTTATTTTTTAACATCCTTTGAATTAAAAAGTATAAAAGTAGTTTACACAAATCTGGATTGTCGTTCTGATTAAAAAATTAAGTTTTAATGCCAAAAAACTAGATCTAGATGCTATTTTTATGGAAATATTTACTAAAATCTTTAAAAAAATTACAAAAAATTGAATTATTTTGAGTTTCCCCCTGGCGATCATTTTCATTCACAGCTTAAAATAATCGTTCGGAAATCCCAAAAAGACCCCAGAAGAAATCTGCGATGTGCACGATACTTTTATTTAAACTTGATCGAAGCTCACCGTGAGTGTTGCTATTAAAGTTGTCAACATTATTGCAAATTTTCAGTTATCAAGTCAAAATAAATTTACCGTTTTGCTAATATGACTCTTATTTCATTCATTCAATTCGTATGTAGTAATATAAGGTCAAAGTCCCAATTGTGAAACGGATGTTCATGAAGGGTTGGTTATTAGCAATAAAATTTAATTAAAAAAAACGTTAAAAGTTTAAAGTTTTCATTGTATATTGTATATAATTGCTTTTGAGAATAATAATTTTTATGTACTTATTTTAAAGTTTCAAAATTATTTTATCGAGAAAAACTTTTGATAAACTAGACGTCCCTCTTGTGAAATATCAATATGAAACACGCATATAAAATACACTTCCTTGTTTCAAAAAAAAAAATAACTTGACATATTTTAGAAGTATTTTCGCTTCCTGATTCCAAATATGACAAATATTGAAGCAGCAATACAAAAAACCCACATTTCATTGCGTGTTTCTCCATTTATTTTGAAAAATACAAATCAAACAAAAAAATATGTCAAATAAAAAAGATAGAGTATCAAATTCTGTACAAAAATGGTTGGATGCATTTTTTTTGTAATGTCGAAAGTAATGTGTATAAATATTCCAGAACATGAAACTGTTATAAATGAGGTTATACGATAGAACAAATCGATTATTCTCAGGTAAATCAGTCCTTTGCGGTATTAGCATTGATATTATGATGAAAATTAATATAACCTTTTCTGTAGGGAATTTGGTTTTCTATCTTTTTTATTTAAAACACTTTTTTGTCTGATTTGAAATTTTTACAAAAAATGTAAAAAAAAACCATAATAAAACACAATTTTTCGAAGATTGCGGCTTCAGTATGTCTGAACGGTAAACTTTTATTGTCATATTAGGAAACAGGCGGTAGAAAAATGTTTAAAAAAACTTTTTTTCGAAAAAGAATTTTTTTTTCGAGTGAGAAAATTCATTCGATATTTTACCCACTTATTAGGTTAGATTTACACTTAAATTAAACGCAGTGTTGTTCAATATAAAAAAACGTAGAATTAATTCTAATTTATGCAAAGTCGAAAGTTCATAAAAATGTTCAAAGATTTGATTTTGAAAAAACGTAAAAAGCGAAGTGTAAAGTTGTATTACTGTTTCATTATCGGGACAAAGTGAGAGAAATATGACCGTATTTCTAAAATGGCAGAAAATCGTTTCATAACTGCACAGAAATTTATGTCCTTATTTTTATAAATTATGTACTTCTAAAACCAGAATATTTTTTTAATAATAACAATGTATGAAAACTGAACTTTTTATAATCAATTTATAATGCTTTTAAATAATATTATTAGTTGAAGATTCCACGGTGCTTTTTAAACCGATTTAACCTAAAGGTTCTGGCACCTGGGATTTTCTTGTTGATTTCGATTCCAGATCATTAATACCTCATTTTTCGACAAAAAAGAAAATCTTCTGTGAAGTCGTTTTTGAAAAATGTCGATTTAAAAATTCAAAATGACGAAAAGTCAACTTTTTTCAAGAAATATTCATTTAAGAAATAATTTCGTCAGATGGAATTTGTAGATATTAAAAAAAGACATTTTTTGTATTTGTATCATTGTTCTCTACAATCAATAGTTTATGAGAAAAACGAAAAAAGTAACTGTTGTATATGTTTTTCATTTTTTAACTGATTTTTTTTGGATACATATCTTTTTTCTTTTGTAAACATAGTAGGCACACTTTGTTGTGTGTAAGAGCTCGACTTTTAAACATTTTCACTATTTAGCTCACAATAACAGGTTCAATTTAATTAATAAAGTTATAATGATAGTTTTTATTTTAAAACGTTTAATGACACCTGTTAAGATTACGGCTACCAATTGTTTTGATCAAAATTTAAAGCAACCAACCTTGGCACTAATAAAGTACTGTCACAAAGAGTAAAAAAACTAGTCAAAAGTGTAAAAAAACGTAACAATACACATATAAAATTGGTTTTCTCTCGCTTTTGTCCTAAACTATTAATTGTAGAGAAAATTGATACGGACAAAAAAAAATCCTTTTTTTAATGTCTACAAATTTAATCTTATGAGATTTTTTCTCAAATGAATATTTCTTCCAGAAAAGTTAACTTTTCGTCATTTTGAATTTTTAAATCGACATTTTTCAAAAACAGCTCCACAGATTTTCGTTTTTGTTAAAAAATTATGTATTAATGATCTGGAATTGAAATCAACAAGAAAATCCCAAGTGCCAGAACTTTCAGGTTAAATCGGTTTAAAAAGCAGCGTGATTCGTGAAAACATTAACCATGTACCGTCAGTTCCATGCTAATGACATGTTATTTCGCTTTGACGGAGAGATATTTGCGTCTAACTACTTTTTTATTATATTAAAAGAAATTTGACAATGTAATCATTTATGTTGAAATGAAATTAAACAATGCCTTCATACCTATAATTTTTGTCGAGATAATAATATGCTTTATTTAGGGTATAAAACTAGTATTTATTGTAGTGTTTTAAAGATTGGGACTGTTTTATAATTAGGACTTTTACCTTAGTACGATCTTAAAGTAATTAAATTGTGTTAAAATTTTATAACAGAAAATTTACATAACTAATTTGTTTATCTAAATTTGTCAAAATGGATATTCTATAGAATGAATATTATCGCAATTACACAAAATAGCAAAGAAATTTTAAGTCAATGCGACAGCATTTTGGGAAGTAGTAGTAACTTAATATTCTAGACAATATAGTTATTAATAATTATTTGTAATGATCTATAAACGTTGTGGAAACGGAAAAACTTGGTACTTTTTCATTCTAAAGTTTCCGTATTGAAAACGGTGCAAGATACACTAAAAATGCACTGAAACTTTTTTATAGATCACAAAATTTCCTAAAAAAAAGTCAGCGAGAGCCCTAGTCTAATGTTAATAGATTATCCATGAATAACGCTGGAATTTTGTCTTACAAGTTAATTATGAATATTTTAGAATTTTTGTAAAATATGAGGCATATTCCATCGTTGCTCGTGGCTAAGCTAGTAACTTTAGTCTAGGGCCCTCGCTGACTTTTTTGTAGGAAATTTTGTGCGCTACAAAAAAGTTTCAGTGCATTTTTAGTATATCTTGCACCGTTTTCGATAGGGAAGCTTTAGAATGAAAAAAATACCAAGTTTTTCCGTTTCAACGTTTATAGATCATTAAAATTAATTATTAATAACTAAATATTCGGTAAATTATGAATAACTATTCAAAAAAGTGTAATGAAAGTGTATCTACTTATAAAAACGTTCTTTTTAACAATTTCGAATGTTAATAGCCATTCAAAAATCGTCAGAAATCGTGAGGTAGCTGTTACTTCCCTGAGCAGTGGCATTTACTTCAAATTTTTATTAAACTATTACTATTACTATTAAACTCTTGGAAAATTAAAAAGTTTCGCACAAAACTTATGAAATCTTCGTAAATTAGTAGATATAATCCATGTTAAAATATTGTTTTCAATCACTCATTTTGGAACAGTGCATAAAACGTGGAAATAGTAAATCCAAACATATGTAAGACTATGCGGCAATATGTGTGTAGCCTAAGGGCGTTTGGAAACAAGTTTACAATATAAATTAAATATAATATAAATTATGACAATTTATGATACTTTTTCTCCAACTATTTGCTTGCGAAAAATGTTGACATTTAATAACAACAACAATAATAATAACAAAGATTTTCAAATATTAGAAACAAACGATTAATGACACAGAAGTTCTGAAACCATGATCAACGCAAATAATAATATGCGATTCATTATTTCTTTCCAGTGTCATGTGTAATGAGTGATAAACAAGGTGCGCCTACTTTGCCGCCCCTTGGCGGGGGTGGAGGAAACGATGGGGGAAGCAATGGAGGTGCACCACAGCAAACTGTCAGTTTGCAGCAAGTATTTACTGCCCAAGGATTCAATATCCTTACAGCAGCTGGCGGGCAGCAGTACTTCCTTACCTCACAAGTTCCAGGTCTCGCTCAAGTAAGTACATTTTGAACATCCAATAAGTCTAGTGTTGTGACATCATTTTTTTATTTGTATTTAATTTTTGTTATTTCAAAACGTAATAACCACTTCAGTGGTAGCTGTTTAAAAAAAAAAGTGCCAGAAGTGGTACAGCCCTTTCCTAAAATATATCATTTAACATTTAATTAATCATTTAAAAAATCAAGTAATATTTCACATTTATGTCGGCCATCTTGGATCCACCATTTTGAATTTACAAAATCTGACTTGAAATTCGTAATCGGCGACCCAAAAAACTCCCGAGTACCAACTTTCATCAAAATCAAGTAAATTTTTTACATTTATGTTGGCCGTCTTGGAACCGACATTTTGAATTTTCAAAATCTGATTTCAGATTTATAATCAGCGGCCCCGAAAACCCCCGAGAACCCAGTTTCATAAAGTTTGGGTAATTTTTCGCATTTCGGTCGTCCATCTTGGATCCGCCATTTTGAATTTTCCAAATCTAACTTCAGATTCGTAATCGACGACCCCGAAAACCCCCCGAGTAACAATTTTCAGGTGTTTTCCGTATAAAGGAAAATGTGCGCCGCACATTTTAATAAATTTAGCAAATTTACAGCCGCCATTTTGAATTGTAAAAGTTATTGCAAAATGTACACATATGATCCATTATCACGTTTGTCAATAATTTTTTTTGTACATATATGATCCATTACCATTGAAGTGGTTAAAGAATGTAAAGTTTTTATGATGACAACAATACCGAAAATGAAAGAATGTTCAATCCATTCACGACATTCTTTTTGATATCAACGAGGCATTTATCTGACAAAAAAATATTTTTTTACAAAGCACTAGGTTATAAGGAAACAATTATTTCTAAGGATTGAAGAATAAATGTTTTATTAGGTTGTTCCAAGCCAACAACTTGGCGTCACAAGAATCGTCAACATCAGTGGGGCTTCACCTCGACTCGTTGCGGGGGGGAGTGGTACGACGCTGTCATCACCCAGTCGTCAGAATCCAACGAAAGTCGTCCTGACAACTTCCCCAAAACTCGTGCGCACCTCAATCAGCAATATGTTTGTGGCGCCGACGGCTCAAGCAGCCTTGCAATCGGTTCCAGCCAGGAAGCGATCGAGGCTATCCGAGTCGACCGACAAGATCACGAGCATCGACGACTTTGTGGGATACAGGCGGCGGATTTTAGATCACAAAATTAAAAGGATGCGTGCAATACGGGAGAAATACGCTGAGAACGCATCCGAACTGTTTTTTCTGCACAACGGCGGCAACATGATGGACTATCATCTCTGGAAGAAAAGACCGCAGGCCGCTCAGTTTGCGCATTTCATGAGGCAACATCGACTGGATCCGGACGACGAAGACGAAGATCTCACGGTACTGCAGCCGCCTAACACTGATATCGTTCCGACGACAACGAATTCCGTCTCGCCGATTTCAGTTCCGAATCAAAATGCGGAAGTTTCCACGGCAGGTACCACTTCGGTGGCGGTGACTACTGCATTTTCACCGGCTGTCGCTCAACTTACGCAGCAAGGTAAGGCGAATTTTTTCAAATTTATCTCGACTGAAAAGTTATATTTTCAAACCGAATATCCGTCGATGTGTTATTAACCATGTTACCTACTCAATAAGTCGTTTGCGCATCAGGGCAGGTACCAGGTAGGCCTCAAGCGGGCCGTCATGGCATGGTATTTGCCATCCGAACAGCAATTCAGGCTTCGCCAGTCACCGCTCACCCTTCACCCACCTCTACTATAGCACCCACGTTCATTATAGGTGATTACCGTAGGCGTGTTGTAAATGTTTCGTCTATTTGGTTGTTTTTTTTTTGTTTTTTTTTTGTCCCCTCGATGTCTCTTCTGTTGAAATATCAAAGTTTTAATTTGCTGAAGCGCTTGTGTCGTAATGCGTATCTTTTGAAATGAGAGAATTCGTAATAACGGGTCCATGTCTCGAAAACTTTGTCAAAAAACCTTAGATAAAAAAATTCAGACAAAAAAACTTTTCTTAAAACAACTTAACCCATTAACAGTTTCAAAAAACAATTTCGTATAAAAATCGAAGTTAAAAAAAATTGAAAGGTATCCTACTATTGTCGAGGTTGCTTTTTTTAATGGCGAGGTCCATATTTGTCTGAAATTATAATTTATATATAATTTTGTCATAAACAATTAAAAAATGCGACTTTTTTCAAGGCTATTTTTTTTAATACTCAAGTTTTCTCCTGGATCTCGGACTTAAAATGATCTAAAATGTATCACAATCGTGGACGCGAAGTCTAAATTTAAAATAAATACGGTCAGTAGAGCCAAAAAATTTTGTGATACAACAAAATGGCGGCCGCAATGACACAATTCGTTTTTATATTTGCCAAATTATTTTCTCGAAAAATTTCTCCCAGAAAAGTTTTTTTGTCTGAATTTTGTTGTCAAAGTTTTTGAGACGTGTTCTCGCAATAACTGCCAAATTTAACGGTAGTGAAGAATCTTTTAGTATTCAGTAGGTTAGAATTAATTTTTCTAGTCCCATTTCTAGTCTGGACAAGTTTGCTCATTTCTTTTCTTAAACAAACGAAGCTCACTTTCACTCGTAGAAAGATCACGAAACAAATGACTACGCTCTACTATAACCTTACATTTAGTCACAGTTTTAGTAATTTGTTAAGTCATCTTAGAAATTTAGCAACAGTTTTCAATTGTGAATTGCTGCATTTTGTGTTTTCTAAGAGAGAAAGTGAAGATATTACTTAACTAGGTAAATTTGAAGATTACATTTTTGCTTGCCTGCAATCGATTATTCTACTTTGTGTTAACCTACCTTCGATCATTAAAAATGTGTAATTAATATCATTCACAATCATTGCAAAAATGTGTAGATTAGACTATGATTGCACACGAAAGACGTAATTGCAGACTCGAAGTAACATTCGGTAGATAATATTCAATTTTTATCCTTCAAGTTTGAAAAATATGTCATTTGTGCTGAATTATTAAGTTTTGTAAACTTGTAACGTTGGTAGTATTTGTGACATTAATTAATCATCCTATCGCAGCTTTTCAAAGTATAAAATTGCACGATTTGTCGCTTATAATTGTTAATTGAAATTTCTATTCGCATTGATTCGTAACGGTAAGTAATGTGTATTTCTAAATACTCGAATGACTGTACAGAAATAAATTTGTTAAAAAATTCGGTTCTGATAAAAACCCCATTGTTTTATATACCGATTCTGATGTCATTTGTCAGATCGGGAAACACAATGTGGGGAAAGTAATTCCTGACTTTTGTAAGGTTGGATGGTTCAATCTATTCATCCTAAGGGCAGTTTTGGAACAAACTGATTTTACAAATATATTTTAATCGTCTGTAAAATTTATAAAAATTGTTACTTACATTATTTTCAAGCATCGGTTATGTCTAAAGAAATAAACGCTGAAATATGCCATATATAGATAAATGTACCGTCGTGTTGTGTTTCGTTAAAGTATTTCAGTATATTTCGAAGTAAAAATGTTGTACTTTTATGATCAATACGGTATTGAGAAATCGGCATGTCGGTTTGCACCTAACCTCTCCTCATCTTTCTTTCTCCAGTTTTCTTTATCAGAATATTTGAGTAATTTGCTTTTGTTTTCGTACTAATTTGCTTAGTACTGTATTTTCTCGACAAACGAAAGAAAAAAACTATCCGAAAGAAAACTGCGAATATATTGTAGCATCATCTTCTAAGATCTTTACGGAATTTCTTTCCGTGCAATTTCTCATTTTTGTTCCAATCTTTGGAGCATTTAACCCTTTGAGTCACACATGTTTCCTTTTATCGAATTTAGCTGAAATTTGTTACTCGGGGGTTTTTGAGGTCGCTGATTATCAATCCGATGTCAGATTTATGAAATTCAAAATGGCGGATTCAATATGGCCGTCACCGAGATATAACATCTTATCTACAATCCCCTGACACGCGTTTTCATAAAAAACTCTCGCTTTTTTACATCTTGCTCTCACAGCCATTTTGAATTTCGTAAAGCTGATATTAGATTCGTAATTATCGACCCCGAAAACCCCTAATACGGATTATCATAAAAATTGGTGATTTGTTACATGTTTTGTGACCGCCATATTGAATCCGCCATTTTAAATTTTGTAAATCTGACACAGGATTCGTAATCAGCGACCCGAAAAACCTATATACCCCGAACTTCAAGTCGTTATCTTTCAAAATAGCGTCAAGAATGAATTCTTTCAAAAAAAACATGATTTTTTTGTATTTGTTTCTTTATATAAAGTAAACAATAAACAATTATGTATTTTTAGTCGTGTAGAAATGTTCTTTAAGTACTAAGGTAACAGAAAATAGCAAAAAGACCGATCGGAATGCGTTAACTGGAACGTAAATAATTAAAATTCAAAGGAATCGAGGTAGTAACGTGGGTTACTACCGTGACTCAAAGGGTTAAAGATTTAAACATGTTGGATTTAATTTTATTTATTTATTTTGTGATTTGGTAAATTTTGAAAAAATATTTATTAATTTTTCTGCACCGTTGTTCGTCATTCATATATATTACAATTAAATTACGTTATTGCTAAACAATGTATTGTGCATAATACATGAATTATCTAAAATTCTCAATTTATACCAAAATACTGACGTCAGAAATAGCAAATGTATTTGTTATGAAAATTTGTTTACATACATCAGAGTACGAAAACACTGTGATTATTGTAATAGTACTAACATTAATTATCGTCACGTACATCAATTATTAATGAAGGTAATTTTTATTTTCATTAGAATTTCCTCAAGGTATATAAAAAAAATCTAGTTGAAATATTGTTTTTGTTCTTTCATAATAATAAAGAGTAAATAAGTATAGGTTATAAATAACACGAATTTAATGCTGACGTCGAACAAATACTAATTTACAAAGTACCAGTTTGTAATTTCTTCCGATTGTTTAGTATGTTGGTACTCCAAATTGCTAAAAACACTGTAAAAAATCGCAATGAATTTTACAACCGTACTGTAATTTTCCACTGCAAAATGTTGGTAATATTACAAAAAAAAGATGTAAAAACTTTTCTTTGCAAATTTTTTTTATATGTTTCTGTCTCTTTATTTGCTTTATGTAATAAATAAACAGATTTCAATCAGCTGTTTACTTTGATTTCCCTTAAGACTTTCCCTCTACACTGTAAAGAATGCCAGCGTAAAATTACCACGCTGAGAGTAGGTGATCAGTATTACCTACTCTGAGAGTAGGAAAATTCCTAGGCTGTTGTATATAGTTCACCGAAAGTGTAAATTTACACGACCGCGATGTCATTTTCAGCCGACATCGAACGGAAGGTTAAAATTTACAATCGGTGCCGTAAATTTACAAAAATGAGATTAAATTTACAATTATTGCAGTAAAATCGCAATTTTTGCTGTAAAATTACATTCGATATTTACTTTTGCAATTGGATGTTAGGTATAGTGTATATTATTTTATAGCGGTTTTAATGGTATTAATTTATCTATGTGTTACTTTCAAAGGGTTTCAGGATACAAAATAAATGCATTTAATTTATTAATTTATTAAATTGTAGAACGAAATAAACACTTTATAATAGACAACATCGGAGAAATTGTATGTTTACATAAAAGAAATGTTTATAAACTTTATACGTCAATCGATCACATCAATTGTTTTGATATTTTGCAATTTTCTAAAAAAAGAATACACTTTTTCAGTCACACATTTGTTTTTACTCCTTGTTGCTTCACCAAGATATATCGCCAACCATCTCAGTTTACATTTGTAAACCCAGCTACAGCACATGGAGAGAAACATAATGATACATCTTTAAACTGTAATTGTATAATAAATTAAATGATTTATTAATTGAAACAGTCGTAAGACTTAAGAAAATAATAACAAATCTGAAAGTTTATATCAAAATTTTGCGAAGTTAAAAATTTAATAATTATATTTTAATAACCTGTGTACTTATGCACCTTAAAAGAAAGTTAAAGTAAACTTTCGTCTCGACTTCTGCTTATCGCGTAGATCTGTTAACAAAGTACGTATTCTAACCTCTTCTGAACTTATGAAACTAACTTTCGTATATATTCTCGATTACATACTTCGCGAGTTCGTGAACGCTTTTGCGACAAATAGGTATTACTGTGGAAGATTGTAGTTTTACAATACTGGTTGTGATTTTCAGCCAAATAGTAATATTGAGAGAAGTAAAATTACTGCTCTCAGAGTAGCTAATTAAGGAGGTAGTCGTGCGACAGTACCCGTCAAAAGTCTACCCCACATAAATCCACAGACGCCACTTTGTTTCTTCAGTGCGCGTAATGAACGTTTTGGGGGAGAGTGTACTTGATGGACGCCTGTTACACGCTAATTTCTCAAGGAATCGTGTCTGTGTACACCAACATCAGCAAAATTTCGAAACGGCAACCTCGCATTTTACGTTCACGTGCTTTATACGACATAATTTCGCTGTCTATTTATTAATATTATTACAAAACTGTACCGCTAGGGTTCTTCAATTTTTTTTACAATGTTCTTTAATATATTTTACACAACATATTAGTTTTTTATAAAAACGGTAAATACCGTTTTTCTGTAAATAATTAATATGTCATGTCGGCAAAGGCTTAGTATGGGGAACACGTGTTAAAAAGTGAAACTTTGAGGACGATTATCTCCATTATCGTACGGACAGGCTTTCTGAAATTTTAACCACGTATTGATATCAACGTCATTAACGTTTGGTGAAAAAATGAAAGACTTTGTAAAAAAATCGTTTCACGCGACTACCTCCTTAAAATTACCTACTCTCAGAACAACAATTTTACAATTTTTGTAGTAATTTACATTTATTGTGGTAAAATACTCAACAGAATTGTAAATTTACCACTCTCAGAGTTACGATTTTACCATGTGAGCTGTAAAAGTGACGTTTAATTTTACAATTTCCACAGTGATTTTACACCGGCATTTTTTACAGTGTATAGAAGTGTAAATGATAATTTCATTTTAGATAAAGTCGAACACTGCTCAAAATTTACCTTCAGACATGTAGAGTGTAACCATTAATCCTTTAAATAATTACTTTCATATCACTTATCATTTATTGTGCCTTATGTAGTAATACGTCTCTGTAAAGACATTTTTAAACATTTTGATTTTTAACAATATTTAAAAATATTAATAAATTAAAATGTATTAAGTAAGTAATTTTTCATACAAATTATAAACATTCAACTCTTCAATCTCTTTAATTTGACAAAAATCATTTGTAATCTTCGTGTGTTATACTTGCATGTTTTTGAAATAGTGTTTATCCATATGAATATTATCATTTAGGATATTGCAAATTTACTTCATTACTGTAATAAAATACTTAATACATTATAATAATCAGTTTGAATTCGCGCTATTTGCAATTTACACCGTATTTGGCAATTTCAGTGCCCTCCGAAGGATACTATTACCACGTTTAGTAAATTTCATGTTCGTTTGTAAATTTACAATTGAGGTTAGGAATTTTACAACGGCGAGAGGGAAACTTACAGTGGTACGGAAAATTTACAATGCGAGCTGTGTGAAATTACCACTTTTGAATAGGTTCCGCTTTTACACATTAAAAGTGGTAATTTTTCATTACAATTTTTTACAGTGTACGAATTTGTGCTTATACGTGCAAATGATCTTTAATTTCCTAGTAATTCAATTCTCGTTAAATACTTGCGGAAATTTCCTTTAGGAGCACATGACCGATATTTAATTTAAATTGAGGAATTATTTGACAATTATCACTTCATACAGTTGTAACTGGTTTATTCTAAGGTTCAGTTAGGGTATCAAGAAATGCAAATGCACAAAATAAATGTTGACGTAACGTTGTTCTTTACCTTAATGTCTTAGAGTAGAAAAAATATTTCAAGACGACGATGTGTAATAAACTTTGTCATTATTGTGCGAATGTTTTTATTGCAGGCGGTACTCCGATCGTTTTGGATCAGTCCAGGTTAGTTACGGCCTCACCGGTGGCGAATGTAGTAGTGGACGACAAATCGTCGACCGCTGCTTCCGTAGACAAAGTAACATCGACTTCCCTGGCATCGTCGCCGCAACCGATAGTCAAACTTGTGAAATTGCCGTCTACATCCGTGTCATCACCGACTGGTGACATGACGAGCAACAGCCAAGAACAAATTGTAGAGAAGGCGAAACAGGTAAGCTTTGTTTTGAAGATTGTTACGAATAAGAATATTGGACATTTTTGTCAATGTCGTTACATTTTGTGCCTTTAGGAGGCGTACGTTATGCAAAGGATTGCGGAACTGCAACGCGAAGGCTTATGGTCGGAGCGAAGGTTACCCAAAGTTCAAGAACCCGGAAGATCCAAGGCGCACTGGGATTACTTGCTCGAGGAAATGGTGTGGCTCGCCGCTGATTTTGCCCAAGAACGCAAGTGGAAGAAGGCAGCGGCCAAGAAGTGCGCGCGTATGGTCCAAAAGTACTTTCAGGAGAAAGCGATACAAGCGCAAAAAGCAGAGAAGCTGGAAGAGCTGCGATTGAAGAAACTTGCCGGTTTCGTAGCGAAAGAGATCAAGACATTTTGGGCAAACGTCGAAAAGGTGAGAATCTTTTATTTGTCTTTTCGCTACCCCACACATTAAGCCGGCAATTTTTACATTCGATGTTTTAATTGTGTGCTCGTTGTGGGAACATTAACGAGTAAAATAGATAAATGCTGATTCACCTCTGTGATTTGGTTATATAATTTATTTTCGACAAGTATTTATCATAAATTTTTTATTTAATAAAAAAAAATAATAATAATAATAATAATAATAATAATTTCATAGAAGATTTCTACATAATTATTTAACCCTTTACGTCACAGCGTGCCACCTTTTCTTCGTTGGTTTTTTCACAATTAAAAATCAGTCTCTCATGTTTTTTAAGTCGTGATTCATTTTCTACATAGCTAAGGCATTTATTTATTAAATGCAAGACATCGCACGTATTAAAATACTAGAGTTAATTAGTTGCAAAGAAAAATATATCAAAAAATCAGTAGTTTTTGAAAAAAAAAAAAAAAGCGTTTATGAAAAATAATTCCCTACAAACATAAACGGATAACTTGTTATTTATACGTTTTTGAGGTCGCTGAATACGATTCTGATGTCGGTTATCAAAAATTCAAAATGGAGGATCCAATATGGCGGACAAAAAATTAAAAGTAATGAATTCGTTTGAAAAAAATGACTCGGGGATTTTTGAGGTCGTTGAATACGACCGACAATGAGAATAGATTTTGGAGGAAGACGCTTATGTATGAATTATGTACTTGTCTTTTCATGCACATCAGTATTTTTATTTACAACCCAGGTAAAATAGATTATATATAATCATATACAAATATACAAGATCCGCCATTTTGAATTTTTGAAAAAAAAAAAAAAAATGACGTAAAATCTGACTTGATATGTGGTTTAATAAAACTGCTTCATTTTTATAACCTTAAAAAAAATTAAAATAAAAAATTTGTCGCCATTAAATTTCTATTTCGAAAAAAAAAAACAAAAAAAAATACGTAAAATATGACTTAACATGTAGTTTATTAAAACCGTTTCATTTTTATAATCAGTCGTTTTTATCCGCCATTTTGAATTTTTGAAAACTAACATCAAATTCGTATTTAACGACCGCGAAAACCCCTAGTAACTTTTTTCAAGCGAATTCCGTTAATTTTCGATTTTATATCCGCCATATTAGATCCGCCATTTTGAATTCTTGATAACCGACATCAGAATCGTATTCAGCGACCTCAAAAACGTATAAATAAAAAAAGAATTATTTTTCATAAACGCTTTTTTTTTTTTTTTTCAAAAACTACTTATTTTTTGGTACAGTTTTCTTTGTAACTAATTAACTATAGTATTTTAATATGTGCGATGTCTTGCATTTAATAAATAAATGCCTTAGCTATGTAGAAGATGAATCGCGACTTAAAAAACATGAAATTCGTATTTAGCGACCCCGAAAACCCCCGAGTAACTTTTTTCAAGCGAATTGAGTGAAAAGAAAAATGCGTGACTGAAAGGGTTAAGATTAATGTATCGAGTTTTAATAACATTTTGGTATCTTGCAGCTGGTTGAATACAAGCAACAAACGCGCTTAGAAGAGAAACGGAAGAAAGCCTTGGATCAGCATTTAAATTTCATAGTCGGTCAAACCGAGAAGTATTCGTCTTGGCTCACCGAAGGCCTAAACAAGAACGAAGGAAACAGCATACCAGCCTCGATCAACAGTTCGCGTATATCGTCGCCAGTTCCATTTGGAAAACAACTCTCGGATGGTTCGTATGCACTTTTGTTTTCTTATCATTCTGTAACTTCGCTGCCGACAACGAACTTGTGACTTTAATCGCAGGACGCGTTTTATATTGAAACAGCGAAATATTAATTAGTTCTTTATTAAAACTCGTGCGTCGAAAGTGGAAATTCATACGACGTGCGTATCCTGTCTAAAGAAACAAACTAAATCTTAAAAAGTAGATGAAATAAGTAGATTAGAAAGTAGATTAAACTTGGAAGCAAAGAGTTGCTAAGAAGCAATAATGTTGCAGATGAATTTGAACCTAACCAAAGTTCCGACGACGACGAAGAGACGATTGCAAAAGCCGAAGAGGAAATGAAGTCGAATCACAAAGAGGAAGTCGAGCTCCTGAAGAAGGAATCGGAAATCCCCCTGGAGGATCTGCTGAAAGAATTGCCATCGAATTACCTGGAGGAACGTCATAAAAGTTTGTCACCCGAATCGAAGGAAACTATCGAGGATGAAAATGAAAGAACGGGCGACGGGGACATGGATTTCATGGTGGCGACCGACGAATCTTCCGAGGACGACGAAGATACCATAATGGAACAAGAAAAGAAGGAGAAGAATCAAGATCACAAGCAGGAACTGGATGATTTGAAGGTAAAAGATTTGAAAGTTAAATTTCAAAAATTAAGAGTAGAAAACAAAAACTTAATTTGTCAATCGTTCCAGTGCGAGAATGAAATGTCAATCGAAGAACTGAGGGCAAAGTACTCCGGACCTCTACCGGACTTTCAATCGGATGCCGAAGACGAAACGGATGATGGTAAATTGTTTTGAATATTCATTTAATATATCGTAAAATGTAATAAATTTCAAGTGATGATACTATTACCAATTCTTACTGGTGATTAAGTCGAGTCATTCGGCTTAATTCCTTTAATGATGTAATCGAGGCATTTGTCTGATGAATTATTTGCCGACTGCTGTCGTGTGATGCATTTTTGTATTGCGTCCTACATGAAATTTTGTTTGATCGCAGAATCTGTTAAAGACACAGAACCGGAAGATGAGGACAACGACACGAATATGGCGAGCAGCAGCGAAAGTGAGAACGAAGACGATGACGATGACGATGATGATGATTCGCAAAATCAAAGCGACAACGATGCTGGGGTAGGATTGAAATCGTTGTTTGAAGATATGTCCAGCGAGAAAGCGGAAGACATTAACATGGATGCGAATCATTCTCACGGCCACAACGAAATGGATGACGTTGCTGCTCTCGCAGAAAGTATCCAACCGAAAGGAAATACGCTTCAAACAACCAGCGTAAGTTTGAAACTTTTATTTCACCGCCGAATAAGATCCTTTCATCCAAGGTGGCGTTGCACACATTGCTAGGCTATCATTTCGGAAAGGTAGAGGAAATGCAATTGTTCTGCAAAATATTTGCCACTATGTTTGTCTGGTTAATGCAGAAGATTGCTACAAATTGTTATTAAAAATTGTAAGATTTGGCATTTGGATGTACGGAGGATTTATAAATTTTCTGCTTTCAGGTGGTTACGAAAATACCGTTTCTCCTGAAACATTCGCTGCGAGAGTATCAACACATCGGTCTGGATTGGCTGGTGACGATGTTTGAACGAAAGCTGAACGGTATATTAGCCGACGAAATGGGTTTGGGTAAAACAATTCAGACGATCGCTCTGCTGGCCCATTTGGCATGCGAGAAGGGGAACTGGGGTCCGCACCTGATTATCGTACCGACATCTGTGATGCTCAATTGGGAAATGGAATGCAAGAAGTGGTGTCCCGGCTTCAAGATCTTGACTTACTACGGCTCGCAAAAGGAAAGAAAACAGAAACGAATCGGATGGACGAAACCCAATGCATTTCACATATGTATAACCTCGTACAAGCTCGTCATTCAGGATCACCAAAGCTTCCGGAGGAAAAAGTGGAAATACTTGATCCTCGACGAGGCTCAGAACATAAAGAACTTCAAGTCGCAGCGTTGGCAATTGCTGCTGAATTTTCAAACTCAGCGGAGGCTGTTGCTGACCGGAACGCCTCTGCAGAACAACTTGATGGAACTCTGGTCCCTGATGCATTTTCTCATGCCGAATGTGTTTCAATCCCATCGAGAGTTCAAGGAATGGTTCAGTAATCCCGTTACCGGAATGATCGAAGGGAACAGCGAATATAACGAGAATATCATCCGACGTCTTCATAAGGTTCGTTTCGATATTTAATTTTAAGGTTATACGCAGGTCTTTTTAAATATCGGAGTGATTTTCTACGTATTTTTGTGCGCTGAACACGAATCTGAAGACGAAAAATGCTTATCACGTCATGATTTAGAGAAAAGTGGGGGTAAAGACACAAAAAACGCGTTTTTGGATGTTTTTACCCATAATTTTCTCTGAAACCTGACGTGCTACAGGCTTGAATTTGTGCTTAAATTAAAGCTCGGTTCTTAACCTACAAAAATCATAAGATTTAAAAAAAATTTCATAGTTTTGAAAAAAAATATGGTTTTAACCTTGCTATTTCTAATGATTATGATGAAAATGCAAACAAAATCGAACAACCGCCGGTATTACTAATGGCGAACAAAAAAAAAAACCATGAAGTGGTGATTTTAAGATCCTAAGTATATTTTTTCATTTTGCGGCCGCCATTTTGGATTCGCTATTTTAAATTTTGTCAAACTAACGTTGGATTCGTCATCGGCGACTCGAAAAACCCCCGAGTACTGATTTTCATGAGGTTAATTTAAATTTTTTATTTTTACGTCCGCCATCTTGGATCCGCCATTTTCAATTTTATAAAAGCGACACTGGATTCTTAAACGTCAACCCCGAAAACAGTCGAGTAGTGGTTTGTATGTTAAATAATTTGCATTTTCATCATAGTCGCTAGGAATAGCAAGGTTAAAACCATTTTTTTTTTTAAACTATGAAATTTTGTTTAAAACTATCGTATATGATTTTTGTAGGGGAAGAATCAAGCTTTAATTTGAGCACAAATTCAGATCTGTTGCACGTCAGGCTTCTGAGAAAATTAGGGGTAAAGACACCCAAAAACACGTTTTTTTTTGGTGTTTTTGTCCCCACTTTTCTCAAAATCATGACGCGATAGACATTTTTCGTCTTCAGATTCGTGTTCAGCGTACAAAAATACGTCGGAAATAACTCTGATATAAAAAAAAAAAAAGCTTTGTGGCATTATTTTTCGCTGCCGACAACGAAACGTCTGAAAAACATTTAGTCGTGTTTGTTGATAAAATATTTAACAGCGAAACAATAAATTTATTCTCTATTAAAACTCGTGCGTCGAAAGTGGAAATTCATACGACGCGCGAATCCTGTCTAGAGGAACAAACCGCATTCTAATAACGCAGCCCAACAAAATTTTGTCGCCCTACAAGTAAGAGTCGATTCTGATAGGATTTTTGTCGTTCCAGAATCCAAATATCACCGCCAAAATATCCAATTGGCTCCAGTTTTTGAGATATTGAAGGTTAAAAATGTGATTTTCGGCATTTTTCAATATCCGTTGACAGATACCAAAAAATGATGTTGCTCCGCTAGTAAAAGTCAATTTTCATATAATTTTTCTCACAGAATCAAAATATGTATTCGGAAATATCGAATTGGATTTATTTTTTGTCCAAATTCCAGGTCAAAATGGTCAAAAAGCTTGCTAAAAAAGGATATTCTTTACGTATATGCTATAGAACGCGACGCAAATAATTAAAAAAAAAAAACACAAAATGGTGGATCCAACATGTCGGACAAACCTGTTAAAATTCGAACCACTTCAAACTCGTTATCGTCTTAACCCCTTAACGCCCGACTTTTTTTAAACAGTGCTTGTTTCAAACGAATCCGAACAATTTGAAAAAATTTGTCCGCCATTTTGAATTTTGAAAAACTAACTGCAGATTCGTAATCAGCGACCGCAAAAACCCCGGAGTAACAAGTTTCAAACGAATCCGAACAATTTGAAAAAATTTGCCCGCCATTTTGAATTTTGAAAAACTGACTGCAGATTCATAATCAGCGACCCCAAAAACCTCCGAGTAGTCATTTTCATTAGCTTAACTTTATTCAATTTTTTATTTTCTCTTTTTTTTTTTTTTGTAAATCTTGCCAAAAAAATTTTTTTTTTTTATTAGTGTAATAATTAAAAAAATGTTAATTTTTTATTGCAATATAAATTTTTTTCACAAAGTAGGATAAATTTGTAGGTGTTGGGTATTTGGAAACCGAAAATATTCCAATTTTGTTGTGAAAGTTATGAAGGTTTGAAGTCAAAAGTGGTTTCGATCGAAACCGCTGGGCGTTAAAGGGTTAACTAGTTTTCTAGAAAAAAACAGAAGAGAATGTCTGAAAGCACGATTTTTTACCCCTTTGACCTTCAATTTGGTAAAAAAACGAAGTAAAGTTTCCAAAATGAGTTTGAAGTGATTCAAATTTCTAAAAGTTGGTCGGACACATTGGATACGCCAATTTGCATTTCTTGATATTTTGCGTCGAGTTCTGTAGTACAGATGTGAAAATGTCCTAAAACACGATTTTTTACTTTTTCGACCTTCAATTTTGAGTAAAAGCAGGTCCAAATCAATATTTTGGCGTACATATTTCGATTCTGTGGAAAAATTCCTTATTGGAACAACAGAATTTTTTAGAGCTGTGAATAAATGCTGAAAATGCCTGAAATCGGATTTTTTTGACACGTTTGACCTTGAATACCTCCAAAAATAGAGCCAATTTTAGTGAAATTCTAAAATTTTTGTTGGGCTGTGATAATTAATTATTGAAAATGTTGATATTCGACGGGAATACAAGAATACGTGTGTATTGATTACAGGTTCTGCGACCTTTTCTGTTAAGGAGGTTGAAAACGGAAGTAGAAAAACAGTTGCCGAAAAAGTATGAACACGTGGTCATGTGTAGATTGTCGAAACGTCAACGATATCTGTACGATGATTTTATGTCTCGAGCAAAGTAAGTTTATGTTTTATACGTTCTTTTTTTTTTTCATCGTTAGAAATGAAAATGATATAATGAGGGTTTTTGCCTGTTTTGACAGAACAAAGGAAACATTGGCAAGCGGAAATTTGCTGAGTGTGATCAACGTCTTGATGCAACTGCGTAAAGTGTGCAATCATCCTAACCTGTTTGAAGTGCGACCGACAGTTTCGCCGTTTCAAATGGAGGGTATCGATTTTGCGACTGCATCACTGGCATGGTCGGCCTTGGATTACGATCCATTCAAGGTGATTATTTTAATTAATACATTATTTAACAACGAATCTAACGGTACTAAACAAAATCCGTACAATACTACCGAACGATGAATTCATTTCTTAGTTTAGGTTAGGTTAGGTAGGATAAATAATAATAATAATAATAACTTTATTTCATGAATATGTTACAACTAAAATACAATTTTTTATTTAGTTTAATGGATACATAATGTATAAATAAATCTACACTTGGTCCTTATCCGTAGAAAATATAAATAAGATATTTTTCTTTTTCTTTTAAACATTTAAATAACTTTGGGACGAGACTGACTTTCTGTATCTCGTCTCTTTTATCCGTTGGATTAGATTCGATTAGTTTAATTTAGTTTTGTTTTCGATTAGTTTAATTCGGTAGTCTATAATCATACTTAAAGGCGTGCTCTTTAGATATTTCTTCGGTGTTTATTTGCAGTTAGCTACCGATAAGTCTTGACCTAAGTAGTGTATTGTACATTTTAGCTGCGACAAAGCTGTAACATTTACTTCCTGTGCTCTTTGTAAATTTATTAACTTGCACGGTTACAAAGCATTTCCCTCTTGCTGTCGGTCCTATCGAGTTGTTACGGTTGAACAAATTATTTTGACTACAGTTGCTTTAAGATAAAAGGATTTACTAGTCTCAAGATTGTTCGCTTCCTTGTATAGTTCCTCAGTTGAGTATCGTATATTTTTATGGAGCATTATCTTGATTACTTTATTCTGTAGCGCTTGAAGTCTCTTTAGTGCGCTGTCGTATGCTCCTCCCCATCAAAAAATTCCAATATTGAATGAAACGATGCATAATAGATGTTTAAAAGATGTAGTCGAGATGGAATTGATCTTAATCTTTCAAAATACATGCACGGGTGTCCTCGACCAAAAAGAAGTTTTATAAAAATGACCGGGAAAAAGGATTACGGCAGCTTATTTTAGATGTTTAATAGTTTCAAAATCCGTTTCGAATGAAATTCTAGCTGATCATTTTCATAGAAGAATACTAGTAAACATTTTTTCTATTTTTGTCTATTTTATCCACTTCAATTTAGTTGTAACTAAAGCACCCAGGATCATTAATTGAAGGTAGAATTTGTTCAAATCAGACTTTTAACAGGCACAATTTTTTTTAAAAATGTGTATTTTATAAAATGTCAAGAAATTAGATATATATATATACAAAAGAATTAAAAAAAAAAGCTTACAAAAGTACTACAGGTGTTTCAGTATCACTAAAAGCATTGAAGTGTTTTAAAACTATTAATGACATAATAATTTGATAAATAAAAAAAAGCAACAAAAAATAAAAAAAGAAAACAAAAAGAACAATTTGTTTTTTTCTTTGTGTTTTTTGTTGTTTTTGTTTTCTTTTTGTTATTTTTTATTGCTTTTTTAAAATTATTCATTTTTTAACGTTTGTATTCATGACATAATTATTTGATAAATAAAACAAAGCAATAAAGAATAACAAAAAGAAAAAAAACACAAAAAAAACAACAAATTGTTCTTTTGGTTTAAATATTACATTGAAGTATTTTAAAATTATTCATTTTTTAACGTTTGTATTCATGGTATAATAATTTGATAAATTAAAAAAAGCAACAAAAAAATAACAAAAAGAAAACAAAAAGAACAATTTGTTTTTTTTCTTTGTGTTTTTTGTTGTTTTTGTTTTCTTTTTATTATTTTTTATTGCTTTTTTAAAATTATTCATTTTTTAACGTTTGTATTCATGACATAATCATTTGATAAATAAAACAAAGCAATAAAGAATAACAAAAAGAAAAAAAACACAAAAAAAAACAAAGAAAAGAACAAATTGTTCTTTTTGTTTTCTTTTTGTTATTTTTTATTGCTTTTTTTTATTTATCAATTTATTATGTCATGAATAAAACGTTAAAAAAGTTTTTAGAGAAATTTAAAGATAATTATTTAAAGAAATTCAAAATTTTTAAAATTGAAGAAATAAAATCCACTTTTCTCAATTTGGTCTTAAATTGTGTGTAGGAAATAAGAGAACGACAAACCACAAAAAAATCCCATATGCAAAACAGTGTCGATTAAAGTTGCTCCAGACACATCGTGACCCGTGAATTCATTGTTTTAATTAATGTCCGATGATCGAACAGTAGAAAGAGTATCGAAAGTACAAAATTAATTCTACCGTACCCATTTTTTTTTCTTCAGCATATCGACTTGACTTGCCTGAACCTTCTGCTGGTGGAACTGGAATGTACGATGACGGCCCTGGTGTCGCATAGGGTTCGACGTTTGCAAACGCCGAAAAAACTGATTGAAGAAATCGACAATCAACCGGAACCACCGGTTCGATGTCCACCGGGTAGAATTAAGATCAACGTCAGACTATCGAATCAAGTGAAGACTTTGCAGCCGATACAGTCGCAGAAAATGAAAAGTTGCGCAGGAATTTTACCAACACCGCGAGTCGGAACGTCTCCTTTCATGAAGAACAATCAGAATTCGCCGGGTCAAGGTGTCACATTGAGAGTCGCAGGTGGACAACAGCTGCAGGGACTGTCGGTGCAACTGGTTCAACACCAAGGCAGCGTTAAAGGTTAGTTACGATCGAGAACATAAGGAATTTAAAATTGGTACAATTAAGTTGGAAAAATTGAGCATCGTCGATCAGTGGCTGTAGAATATTTCTTATTCGTTATTGCTTCCACTTTTGCAACGGTGCGAGATCAAATTTTATTCAGGCCAGCTTGTTCGTTTAACCATACCTGTGACGAGCATTCTAGAACCGGATGAACAAATTATTCGTTTACTAATTTAATTTGTCAAGTCGATAAAGAAACTCGTTTATATTTATATTACTTTTTTTTACATTCTATTTTTATACTTTTTTTATATTATATTTTTTATAATAATTGTATTAAATTTTAATTTGTATTAATTATTTTTAAGTATAATTTACACAAATTTGTACCTCTTATATACTATTATTTTGTTTGTATGGGCCTGAGTGGTCCGTTTAATGAAAATAAATAAATCAATAAATAAATAAATAAATATTCGACAGCAATTCCTGTGGGGACGATAGCCCAAAATCTTCAAACCACAACTACCGTCACGCCGACAACAGCAGGAGTGAACGCACAGAGAATAAACGTAAGTTTGATTTTGTTCTTTTTTTTAATCGACTAATTAGTAAACCTACCCAAGTGTCAGTCTCTGATTTTTCTGCAATTTTCATATGATGCAGTACACGAAAAATTAAGAGACACGTATTTTTTTATATCTGCCGAAAAAGGTTTTTAGGATAATTTGAATTATTGAATAAATTTTGGTACAAAAGTTTCTTTCCACAAAAGTTGAAGATAAATCTAGGTATTTTCATGGTGGCCACCGTCAGGGAAAACCGGGAAATCAGGGAAATGTCAGGGAATTTCAAAATTGGTCAAGGAATCGGGGAAAAGTCAGGGAATTTCAAAATTGGTCAGGGAAAAAGTAAATTGTAGACAAATCTTTAAAAAGTGAAAAACATTATTTAACAAAAAATGGCACAATTTCATATTCAGAAAAATGCTTTATTTTATCGTGTTTCGCATAAAATTCTTTTAAATGATTTCAAATGCTTTCTCACAAATTTAAACAAATATTGACGTTTTTTTATTAATAACATATTTCAGTTTTGAAATTTTCGACAGATTTCACCAAAAACCAACAATTTTGAGAAAAAAAATAATCTTAAATTAAATATATATTTGTGGTACTGCTCAGTTTTAAACGTTCTGGTACATTGCAACAAAAATAAACACGTTTAACAATAACACATTTCGGTATTGAATATATTCTAACAGATTTGAATAAAATTTAATAGTTTAACAAAAATAAATGCAAACAATTTTGTATTTAAAGATATTTATCTTTCTATAAAGACACTTTACAGAATATTTCAAAAATATTTGCCATACTAATTCTCTATTTAAACAAATATTTGTATAAATTAAACCTTTTGAAAATGATAGAAAACTTTCATACATTTTTTTAAATCTTCAAAAATCTTTGAAATTGCATAAAAAAGGCTAAAAATCGTAGAACAATTTTTAAAATGTTGAAAACGGCACAAAACTCCCGAATTTTGAGAATATTAATTTGTTTAAATGATTATTTTACCATTTCTATTTTAAGTAGTCGATATTTGTCCAATAGTATTTGAAAAATATAAAATTTATCGCAATTTTTTGTTATTGTCAACATTTGTAAGAATTTTGACAATACTTTGAATATACTGTACAAAATCGCCTAAATTCTAAAATTTATCAACATTTATAATTATTGTCCAACATATTACCGCAGAACTTGACATTTTATAACAAATTTTGAGAACCCCCAACAAATTTTCTACTATTATTTTGAATTAAACACGAAAAAATCTGCAGGAATATGAGTTTTTTTTCTGGATTTTTATAGATAATATGTTTAAGAATATAATAAATAAGCTAGCATGCAGATGACGAAGTGCAGTTTGTTAAAAAAATATTTGCGGATCATTTCTTTACTGAGAGCAAAACTTATATTGAGTAACAAAAGAATTCTGAGAAAAATGTAAATGTATGAGTTTTCAAGTTTACTTTTATTTTAATTTAAATAAATAACATTTCAACTTATTTCCAAAAAGTTTCAGAAAGTTAATATTTTTTCAATACTACTTGAAGTTCATTTCAATTTTTACTTTCCTAAACATTTGGATTGGATATGCGTGATTTTTATGATATTCATCCGTCACAGTTGACGTTACATCTATATACATTTTGTCTTTTTAAAATTCAGCGTCAGTTTTGAATTCGACGACCCTAAAAATCCTCTAGTAACAAATTTTAATCAAATACGAGCTGTTTTTATAATAATCGTCCGCCATTTTGAATTTTTTAAGTTTAGCATCATCATATTCGTATTCAGCGACCCCAAAAATCCGGAGTAACAAGTTTCAAGCAAATTCGACGATTTTTTTATTTTGTTTTATTTTCTGTCACGTATGAGCCGCCATTTTGTTTCTTGTGATTTATGGCACCAAGTTTAAATCCGTATGACACACCTTCCCAGGTTCTCTTGTTAGTTTTAAGTGTACTACAACATCAAAAAAAAATTGCAGAAAAATCTGAAAGTGACACTTGGGTAAGTTTACTTGTAAGTATCGTACATTGTTTTTTAACGGCTTTCGCTCAATTGCAGACTGTAACGGTGAAGCAAGGTGATTCCGTCCAAAGAATACAAGTTCCTAGTTTTGCGCAGTTGGTGCAAACCTCGACCGGGAGACATATCATTTTAACATCGAATCAACAAAACAACAATGCCGGTAAGGTTATAAAATAGGTTTCATAAAAAAAAAACAAAAAAATCCGTCGCGCGGTAGTTTAGTCTCGATGTGAGCTCATCGAAAGACAATTTTTAGTTTTTCCTGTCGTAACTTCTTGTGGTCAACGATTAACAGTTCTATCGAAGAATATAGTGGGTTTGACGACTCAGGCATCCGTAAACAAGGTTGTAAGTGGGATCGTGACGACAACAGCCGGGGGCCCTAGCGCCAGACCAGTCATGAGGGTTCCTCCGTTGAACGTCAACGCCTCGCAGGCCCAGGCAGTCGCTGGTCAGACGACGCAATCGCCCCTACGTACGAGCACCCCCGTTAAAGTTACGCAGAAGGACTCGGAGAAAGGCCATACGACGGACATGCCCAAATCTGATTTTCACATTGTAAGTGATTTTAATTTTTTAGATCGTAGTTGACCCTAGCCGGTACTGAATGTTTTTGCTCGAAAATTTGATCCGAGGTAGCTTATCGATATATTTTTCAAAATGTAAATTCATAAGTTTTTTAAATTTTAATATTTTGGCCTTAAAATTTAGGATGATACGAGTTTTTTTTTTTTTTTTTTTTTTTTTTTTTTTAAGGAAAAAATTACTACAATAGCAGGACTTTTGAAAAAGTTATTTATTTTGCAGAATGAATGAAACTTTTTAGGTCAAAATTCAATATTCATAATTATTAATGTTTACAGCTAATTTATTCATTTTAATCGAATAAGTTGCATAAAAAAGCTTAAAAAATTACTAAAAAATGTATAAAACAAACATAATAATGCATAAAAATGATTCAAGAGCCACACATTCGCAGCAAAGGGCTGATCGATGATTGTTATTCGACAATTGGTTGATTTCAGAAAATTCAGTATTATTAATTCGAGCTCGAATAAACACTCGGATCTATTAGACCCATAGTACCAGTTAAGGGTTAAATAGGTAAATGAAAAGTGTCGTTCTACGTTGACAATTGTTTGTTCGCAGCCTCATTTGGAAGAGACCCGAAGACAGAGAAGGCAGTCGAAACTGGAAATGTTGAGTAACGTTAATGAGAGACGATGCGCAGCTTGTCCGTTGTACGGGGAAGATCTTTTCTTGGCATTGAGACTCGGCAAACCAGCGACATCATGCCGCTGGCACAACGGTTGGCTGCATTGTTCATCGACGACTGAAAATTTGAGAACAAGGCGCCAATTCTTCTCCCGCACCGAAGCTTTGGCCGAAGCCATCAAGTCCACGGAAAGAATTGTCGAAGAACTCAAAGAAATATTCGACAAGTACGTTGATTTATTTTGTAACTAACCTATAAATTTTTTTTTTTTTTCATTTTACGAGTGATAATTGTTTAATTTCATATTGTTTATTTACTTTGATTATTAATTATGTTATTTTTAAGTTTTATAATTAATTTTTAGTCGGCTATTTATGTACATTTGTTACTACTTAAATAATAAATAAAAAAATTAAAAAAAATAAATTGGTAAACTAACGAGATGTACTTTTTCACAGATTTGTCGTGTACGTTCCTGCGGTACAAGCACCGATACCACGGTTGCACGTTTATCATCCACCCCCGCATAAATTGTGGGCAAATCGACGTATGGAATTGGAACTGAAGCACAATCTTGCGCCGAAGTTGGCACTGCTCCATCCGGTAGCCAATAGAATGGTGACACAATTCCCGGAGCCTCGGTTGATTCAGTACGACTGCGGTAAGCTGCAGGCGCTGGATCGACTGCTGAGACAACTGAAGAGCGGAAGTCATAGGGTTCTAATTTTCACGCAGATGACTCGAATGTTGGACGTTCTCGAAGCCTTTCTCAACTTTCACGGTCATATTTATCTAAGACTGGACGGTGCGACGAGAGTTGACCAAAGACAGGTTAGTTTTTAGAAGATTAATGAAATTTTAGATGCGACGAAGGATGTCTCTCTTTCAATTGTATTTATGGGTTTGTCGTTTTGTAGGTTCTAATGGAAAGATTCAACGGCGACAAACGAATATTCTGTTTCATCCTGTCGACGAGATCCGGCGGTGTCGGTGTGAATCTGACAGGTGCGGACACTGTCATATTTTACGACAGCGATTGGAATCCTACCATGGACGCTCAGGCGCAGGACAGATGTCACAGAATAGGACAGACCAGAGACGTTCACATTTACAGGTAAAAACATTGCGTTAAGTTGTCGCCAGCACTGTAAAGAATCCTTTTTGTAAAATTACTACTCTGAGAGTATTTATCAATAATTAATACAAATTATTATGCCAGTTAATCCTGATTAATAGTTGGGATACACGATCAAATAACTTTTAGTATACTTTACAACTATACGTACTATAACAAATTTATTAGAAAAAGTATTATACCTACTGTTCAATTGAAAATAGCAGCCTTGATAACATTGTTGCGTATTAAAGATGCAGTGCCACCTCGTAATGGTTAATAGTTAATAATAGTGTCTGCTGGACTTTAATCACTTGTATAGAAAACGCATAGTACGACCAACAATAGTTTTTGTGTAATTCTGGCAAACGATTAGCTACTGAACATAATGTAATAGCAATGACATCTAATAATAGACATTAATCGACTATCGTATACTATTATTATTATTTGTACGGAAACTATTGTAATGCGATACTAAATACTAATTCACCATTTTTATATGCAGTAGTTAATAAATAGCGAAAAGCTACTATCCACCTTTAATAAATTCAGTACATGAAAATTCAGAAATACTATTTACATAGGAAATTTCAATTTTACTTAGAGAAACAAATAGTAACTGGCGTTTATCATTACTATAGCCAGGAATAGTGCTACAGCGAGTTATACACACATCTAATAACACATGTCATTAAAACTACATACTTTTGTAGAAAACCAGTTTTTCTTTCCTCCCAACGGGCACGAAGGACCCAAATGTTTCTAAAACGATTTTAGAACGTTCCAGAAACGTTTCAGAAACATTTGGGACTTTCGTGTCCGTTGGGCTTTTACCCAACAGTGGTTGTTGCGTAACTTGAGTTTTAAACACGAGTAAAACTGTTTGTTCTTATCAGGCTGGTTAGCGACAAGACTGTCGAGGAGAACATACTGAAGAAGGCTAACCAGAAGAGATTACTCGGAGATTTGGCGATCGAAGGTGGCAACTTCACAACGGCTTACTTCAAAAGCGTGAGTTTCCCAACATTCTTCTTCTTGATTCTAAATGAACTTGTCGAGTGACTAAAAATACTTTTGTTCGTTTTCAGTCGACCATTCAAGAACTCTTTAATATCGATCAAAACGAAAGCGATGCTTCGACTAGAATGGCACAAGTGCTCGAATCGAACAAGGAAAGAGAGAAGGCACTCCAGAGAGAAACGGCTGCTCCTAATGCACTTCCTGCACCTCCCGCAGAGGACAAGGTGGCGATAGGTGCCCTTGAGAGTGCTCTTGCCGCAGTCGAGGAAGACCTCGATGTGCAAGCTGCCAAGACAGCCAAGGCTGAAGCCGTCGCGGATTTGGCGGAATTCGACGAGAATATTCCATTGGACGAGGCTGAGAAGGAGGATACCCAGATCAGTAAAGCCGAGCTCGAGATTCAGGTGTTGGTTTCTCAGGTAAGCATTTGTTGTCGCTCATTCGTTACGAAGGTTATTCTTGGAATTTATATTTTGACTATTCCGCACTTTAAAAGAGAATGGAATATGTTAACGCACAATGTTAGGTTAGGTTTACTTGCGTTCAAATCGACAATAAGAAGACTTGCTTCAGCTTGCGTTTAAAATTTTGTTCCAAAATTCACGTCCAAACGTCCGAATTTTCTGAATGATTTTCAGCGACTGTTATTTTTACTAAAAAGGTCCTAAAAATATTTTGGAATAATCATTTCTGACGTGAAGTTTTGTGATCTTTCTGTAGAATTTTTGAAAAATAAAAACAAAAGAAGTTATATTTGTTTATTAATAAAAAAAAATAACGTTTTTTTCACGAAAAAATCTTCAATTGATATTTTCGCACGGAAATCGGATCGGAAATTGTCTAGGTAGCAGAAATCTTCAAAATGGGAAGATGAGAACTTTGAAATTCAAGATGGCGACGTCCAATATGGCGGTTCAAAGCCGACAAAATTAGGCTATTTCGAATTGTGACGAATATAACAATGTATTTTGATGAGATTTCTATAAAATGTTGTATATTGATGTATTTTTAGTCACTGATTTCGAATATTTCGTCAGATTTCCCGAATTCAAAATGGCCGATCCAATATGGCGGCCGAAAATAAGCAATATTTTTAGATTTTAGGGAAAATTTGTATATAGGGGTTTTTTTAGGTCGCTGATAATGAATATTTCGTCAGATTTCCCGAATTCAAAATGGCCGATCCAATATGGCGGCCCAAAACGAGCAATATTAGTCGATTTTAGTAGAAATGTGTATATAGGTTTTTTTTTGGATCGCTGATCACGAATATTTCGTCAGATTTCACGAATTCAAAATGGCGGATCCAATATGGCAATTAAAATTTCGAAAAGTGTCTCGATTTTCGTCAATGAAACGAAATACGTCGATTAGCCGTCGATAATATTCGTTCCCCAACTCTTAACGCGAAGAGGTTGACGTAGGAGTCTTTTTTTTTTTTTTCTATTTTACATGATTTTTAAGTTTTTTTTTCTATTTTTTGAATTTTATCATTTTTTTAATATAGTTTATGATTATGAATTCGGGAAATCTGATGAAATATTCATGATCGGCGACCCAAAAAAAAACCCAATATAAAAATTTTCACTAAAATTTAAAAATATTGTTTATTTTCGTCCGCCATATTGGATCCACCATTTTGAATTTGAGGAAACTGGGAACAGATTCGAAATCAGCGACTAAAAATACAATACACAAAATTTGATGGGAATCTCATCAAAATACATTGTTATAATTGTCACAATTCGAAATAATCTAATTTTTTCGGCTTTGAACCGCCATATTGGACGTCGCCATCTTGAATTTCAAAATTCTCATCCTCCCATTTTGAAGATAAGGGTCCATGGATGCAAGATTTGTACTACCTAGACAATTTCCGATCCGATTTCGATGCGAAAATATCAATTGAAGAAGATTTTTTCGTGAAAAAATCGTTATTTTTTTTTTTAATAAACAAATATAACTTCTTTTGTTTTCATTTTTCAAAAATTGTAATGACAGATTTTGAAAGATCACAAAATTTCACGTCAGAAATGATTATTCCAATATTTTTTTAGGGTAAAAAAAACAGCCGCTGAAAATCATTCAGAAAATTCGGACGTTTGGACGCTAATGGGTTAATTAGTTTCAGTTAGTTAGTCGTTGGCTTTAGTCATTCATATTTTCGTTATTTATTTATTTATTTATTTTCATTAACAGGCTTGAAGGCCCTATCAGAATGTTACTAAAAATATACAGGCAGAGTAATATACATTGGTAGTTACAATAGTTCTAATCTATTAATTATATTCTAATAGTTTTAATTTAAGTAGCCTAAATGCTTCCAATTGTTGTAAACTAAAAATATTTGAATCCGTATGAATTGTAACAAAGATTTTACGTTGATCTCAATAAATAATAAACATAAATAAATAAATTTCAAAATTGATTTTATCAAATTTTATGGGACGTAATGAAATCGTCAATGTAATTAACTTAGACCTATTAATAACACAGCCCAACAAAAATTTGTGAATTTCATGTTGCCCTATAAGTAATAGTCGATTCTGGTAGGTTTTTTGCTCCAGAATCTAAATATGACTACCAAAACATCCAACTGGCTCTAGTTGTTGAGATATTGAAGGTTAAAGGAATAAAAAGTCGAATTTCAGGCATTTTGAGCATCTATTCATAGCCCAAACAAAATTCTGTTTTTCCAACATACTCTTTGCCCAAATTGAAGGTCAAGAAGGTAAAAAATCTTATTTTTTAGGACATTTTCACATTTGTACTATAGAACGCGACGAAAAAAATGAAGAAATGCAAAATGTCAGATCCAATATGTCGGACGAACTTTTAGAAATTTGAATCACTTCAAACTCGTTATCATTTTAGCAGTTTACTTTGTTTTTTACCAAACTGAAGGTCAAAGGGGTAAAAAATCATGTCTTTGGACATTTTTCTCTTTTTCTAGAAAAGTAGTCAAGACGATAACGAGTTTGAAGTGATTCGAATTTCAAAAAGTTCGTCGGACATATTTGATCCGTCATTTTGCATGAAAAATCTCCTAAAACAAGATTTTTTAGCTTTTTGACCTAGAATTTGTGCATAAAGTAAAAGCAATTCTGCGGGAAAAATTATATGAAAATTGACTTATACCAGTGGGACAACAACAACAAATTTTGTTGGGCTGCGTAATCAATATGAATCTTCTTCTAATTAAGACCATTGTTTGCTGAAAAGTAATTGAACAACGATAATCACTAAAAGTGACTGTAAACAATTTCGCTGCCGACAACGAAACGTATTTTTTGTAATCGTATTCGTTTAAACTACAAAACAGCGATATATCAATTCTCTATTAAAACTCGTACGTCGGAAGTGGATATTATACGACACGCGTATCCTGTCTAGAGAAACATTTACAATAGTTTACGCAACGTGGCATTTAATGTTTTTATTTTCCTAGTTTTGCGCATATAAAAAGTTAAATGCATTTGTCTTTCTGTAATCAGTTATCCAAGATCGAACGTTACGCAATGAAGTATGTGGAAGAGTCGGATGGATGTTTCTCGACGGCCCAGCTGGCAGCGGCCGAGCGCGAGCTGGAAGAACAGAAGAAGGAATGGGAGCTGGATCGATTGCGGGCGCTGCGCGACGAAGAGGAGAGGCAGATGCGTCTGGCCGACGACGACGAAAAGCCGTTGACTTTCGGACGCGAGGACGCCCAGAATCAGGTTAATAATAGTAATAATTCTAGGAAAGTTAGGAAACCGCCTCAGCGGAGGAGCTTGCGTAGGAATAGTAATAGGAGCGCTAGGGAACAGTCGGAGAGCGAGATCGACACTGGGACAGATTCAGAAATCGAGTCGCAGGACGATCTTGCCGAAGACAGCCCCGACGAGCGTTCGAGTCACGACGAGAGTCAAAGCGTGGAGGAAGAGGAGGAGGAGGAGGAGGAAGATGGCGAGGAGGAGGAGGACGATGATCCGGAGGATATGAACGACGAGTCGGGTGGCAAAAGGTTGATGAGAAATCGTCGTCGGGTCGGTACACCTGACAAGAATTATTTCGACATAAACAGTCCGCGCACGAGATCCAGGGGTAATGTGAAGATCAATTTGTGGACCCTGGACGTAAGTCCGATATTACCCCAGAGCAGGGGGAAAGGTTCGCGCTCTAGGCATCGAGGCTCGAAGGGCGAAGAGGGATTCATTCTGCCTCTACCGCCGGATCACAGCCTAAAGAGAGAGGATTCGTCCAAACAGTCGGAAAGTACTTTCAGCGAAAGTATGGATTGCGACAACACCGACGACACTGACAGAGCGGATGGCACCCTGGATATGATGACGAGTGACGATGAAGAAAGTAACACGAAAGATTGCATGCAACACGACGACAAAGAAATATTGGCGGAAGGAAAAGTTTTGGAAAATCTGCCTAAAGAAACTGAGGAGAAGAACAGCGGAACAGTTGCGAAACTTAAAATTAAAGTTTCTCAGGAAGATAGCGGAACGGAGTCGACTTCGACTCCCATTTATGCCACTAGGTCGACCCGACTAGCCGACAAGAAATCTCCACGAGTCCCTTGCAAAGAGGACGCTGAAAACTGTGATATTAACATTACCGAAAGTCAAAAGTCAGTGTCGTTGCCTACTCTGGTGTCGCCGAGCACCAAGAGTAAATTAATTGTGGACAGTAATTTGGACTCGTTACATCAAAGTCAGAATGTGCAGACGGATAAAAGCGAAAGTAAAGTAGAATTGGACAGGGTTCCGATACTCCAGGATTCGCCGGTGACAACGAAGGAAACTGTACCTAAGCAACGAGTTTTGTTCTCGACGCGATCAAGTCAAAAAATCGATCTCGAGCAGTTTTCGGGAAAGAATGCAACTGCGTCTAACACAGCGACTTCAGTCGTAACCTCGAAAGTGACCAGTGTACCGGTCAAGAGGTATTCTTTGCGTTTAGGCGCAGAGTCTAAAGGAAAGTTCATTAGCGTAGAACCTGAAAGTGTTCAAACTGAAAGTAGCGAAGATACTTTGAGTAAGAAAGAGGAGGAAACGAAGGGAAGTAAAAAAGAAGAGACTCAGACATCGGTGAAAGCAACAAGACGTTCCAAGAACACTACAGAAGTAAATGCAGCAAAGGCAGAAGTCAATGTCGATATTAAGCGAAGTGCAAAAACTGTTAAGAATAAGGAGGATAGCGAGGAACATGTTGCGGAAAGTGACAAACAGGTCGATATTACTGCTGCGGAAGAAACCAGGTCGAGGAAGCAAAAGGTTGAAGACGTACAGACTGGAGTAACCACCAGACGAAGTAAATCCCACGTTATTGAAGAACCGGAGATGCACAATTCGACCGAGAGTACAAAATCAGTCGACCCTGTGGAAAGCTATAGTGCAACGGATACTAAAGCGAAGCTGATAAAAAGCGACGATCCATTACCCGTAGTTGTTCTACAGGCAGGAATAGTAACTCGAAGATTAAAAGTAGCCGAATCAGAAATACGTCTGACAGAAAATGAAAAGGTTACAGAAACTGAGAGTAAACAGAAAACATCCAAGATCGAGGACATGCCGGTGGTTGTTTTGCAAACTGGAGTTACGACTAGACGATCGAAAGTCCAAGAAGTGGAAACGCATGTAACGGAGAGTGAAAAATCAGGCGATACAGCGGAGAGTACTGCTGAAAGTAAACAGAAAATAGCAAAAATGGAAGAATTGCCGGTGGTGGTTTTGCAACCTGGAGTTACGACTAGACGATCGAAAGTCCAAGAAGTCGAAACACATGTAACAGAGAGTGAAAAGTCTGAAAGTTCTGCCGGAAATAAATCGAAAATGCCTAAAATTGATGAAATGCAGGCAGGTGTAACGACTAGAAGATCAAAAGTGCACGAACCGGAAACAGTTACGACTGAGAGTGAGAAGTCCACAGCGTCGGAAAGTTCCAGCGAGACTAAACCGAAAGTATCTAAAACTGAGGACATGCCAACGGGTGTAACTACTCGCAGATCGAAAGTGCACGAACCGGAAGTGACGGAAAGTGAAAAGTCAGCGCATGCAGAAAGTACCGCAGAGAGTAAACCAAAAGTATCTACGATGACAAGAAGGTCGAAAGTGCACGAATCGGATACACATTTATCAGAGAAGGAGAAGTCGGAGAATGCAGAAAGTATTAGTGTAAGTAAACCGAAGATACCGAAGATTGAGGAATCACCGACAGTTGTATTGTCTGGAGTAACGACTCGAAGATCGAGAGTTCATGAATCTGAGTCGCATTCGGCAGATGCTGAAAAGTTAATAGACGCAGAAGAAAGTACCGGCGAGAGCAAAGCGAAAATACCGAAGATTGACGACATGCCGCAGGTTGGAGTAGCTACTCGAAGATCAAAAATGCAAATTACAGATGAATCGGAATCAAAAAACTTGGAGAAAGAAAAAACAGTCGATACTTTGGAAATAACACCAGAAACTAAAGTAAAAGCGCAGAAAAACGAAGATCAGCCAACAGGGGTGACAACGAGGCGTTCTAAGACACACGTCGCAGAAGAATCGGAAACTCAATCCGTAGAATCTCAAAAAACTGACAATTCGGAAACTGCAGTTTCTGTCGATGTCAAACCGAAGAAGGGCGAAGATGCAGCACCGGGAATAACTACCCGAAGATCAAAACATAGTGAATTAAAACCGAATATAGAGTCTATTGTTTCTGCGACTCCTAATATGCAAGTTATGATTGAAAAACTACCAGACATAATCGAAACTAGATCTGAAACAAGTACTAAAAATACTACCAGTGTTGCGGAGGTTTCGACAGAAACCGTTGAGAAGACTGTCGAGTCGAAAACGAAAAACGAGAAAGTACAAAAGTCTGAAGATACTTTGTCCGGAGTATCGACCCGCTCGAAAGGTACCGTTGCGGAAGACCCAAAAGAAACCGATCAAAATGTCAGTGTAACAGAAAGTCCAAAAGCGACGAACGAATCTGAAAAGGCAAGAGTGACACGATCGAACGCTGGTTCAGCGACTGTTCAAAAGAAGTTTCAGGCTCCGCCAATTACCAAGTCTACGTTGTTCAAACGAAGACCGGACACTCCAATGCCCAATTACCATACGATACGTCCAGTAACCAGGTCGCTGTCGAACAGTTCTTTAACGGATAATGAAAGTTCTTTGGGTTCGGACAAAGAAAAGAAGTCGGAGAGAACTCTTGACAATGGGTTTCTCGTTCCTACGAATTACATTAGAAAGAGTCGATCCACGACGTACGTAAAAATGTCGGAGAGATTGTCGAGTTTAGACAAGAAAGTACCAGTGTCGAACGAAATATTAACGAATAAAGGACTGGCGAAACGTCGTCCGGACACTCCCATGCCGACTGCTGAACAACTGTCGAGAGTTGTCAAGCCTGACATCGGTGGCAGTTTACTGTTTGCTAGACCGAAACCTAAAACTCTGGCTGCCCCAGCCGTCAACTCTGCGACACCTCCGAAAGATGTCACGGATACGGATTCCAACGGCAATTCATTTTCTGCCAGCGAGTCCTCTAGTCTCGACGGAGAAACTTCTCATGGGAAAACTCAACGTACGGCGAAAGTCGCTGCTATTCTAAGCCTGGACTCGAAAACTAGTCAGAGTGGTAAAAATGTAAAAAGTACAGAAAACTGCACGAAGGCCGACAGTCCGGCAATATCCCAAGCGAACAAATCTGCGGTTAAGAGTCTGGCCAGAACGAATTGCAAGTCGGCGGTGATAGCAATGGTCGACTTGGACAACGAGCCAGATTTCAGCAGCGTCGAGGCCACTCAGAAATCGAATAAGCGAGCGAAGAAGCGAAGCAGAGTGGCGCCGCTGACGAAACCACTGATCGGCTGCAAGCCGGGAGAAATGATTGACATTGAGGACGAAGAAGTACAAACGCCTACGAAGAGACCGACTCGTTTTCAACCACCTCCTCCTCAACCTCCGCCCGGCGGGGCTGCTGAGAAGACCAGCAATAACAATGCGACTACATGAAATCGAGTCGTACAAGAAGAGTTTTTTGTATAAAGTTGACGCGACGCAACGACGTCGCGATACGTGTTTAGGTTTTTTTCTCGTAGATAACGAAATAAATGAACGTTTTAGTTTTATGAAGTTACGTAATCGTGTACATAAAGAAAAGAAAAAAGTTAATCGTTAAGGACGTACTAGTTTCGTTGTATGTAATACAATTTTTTATTATTTTTATAAGCGTCTGATTAACGTGTCACATCATCAAACGCTTTGTACATGAATCGGCTAGGTTGGCTAGGTTATTTTATAATTTATATTTCGTGATAACGTGCCAGATTCATGATGACTGTATTATACTATTCGGTTGATAATTAAGTCGATTAAGTCGAGCGGGAGGCTCGCAGTTGAGTCTGCAAAAATTTGACTGTAGGGCTTTTTTAGTCGAATGGACGCATATCGATGTGTAAAGCGATTCACGTTAGCATCGAACTCTCGATGGAGAGTCATTCGAGTAATCGTTACAACCTACTGTACAATCGGTGGCGAAACAGAAAGTGAGAGAATACGGAAGAGAGCGAATAAGCAGCATACCGTTAAGTTGCGTGCCTGTATTTTGTATGAACCGAGCGAGTCCTTACAAAGGAAACAAAAACAAACAAAAAAAAAGAAAAGAAAAGAAAAGAAAAAAAAAAAAAATAAAAAAACACACAATAAATGAAATATTCCTTGGTACGAACATATCTGTGCGTCTTTTATTTCTTGGTAAGTTTCCAAGTCTGCGTTCCATCAAAGGTTCAGTTTTTTGGTGTCAAACTTGCTCGGCGTGCTTGTTTATACGAAGGAGAAGTTCTCTCGTTGCAAAAAAAGAAAAAAGAAAAGAATTTAAAGAATACAATATTTTTTTTAGACTTTGCGTTATCGGTTTGGTGTGGCAAGGCTGTCGTTGGCCGCACAAAACGCAGAACGACAAGAATCTTATGTCGAACGGGGTTTGTTTCACAACCGCTTGCAAAGAAATGGCACCAAAACACTGCCTTTGCCATTCCAAACTTGGAGACAGCCGGGATATAAGCAGGCACAAATATGAGCGTTTTGTAGGCTCTCGGTACTATTTAAATGCAGAATTCGATGTAAATTACCCAAAAAAAAAAGAAAAAAAAAAGGGTGCGTAATTGTTAGACAGCAAAAGTTTTTGAGCCTTTGAACGAACGTGGCTGCCGACCCAATACCTTCCTCTTTTCTCGTCTGTGTTTTGCAACGAACGATGTACTTTCTTCAGGTGTCGACTAATTTTTCATCGCACTCTTGAAAATACACTCGAATGTATACAAGGTTACGATCGATTTGTTGGACAAGTCACCAGGTAAGGCAATAGTGTTTTTTTTTTTTTTTTTTTTTTGTTAATTCCGATAGTAAAACTTGGCACGGTGAGCTACGATTGAGTTCAACCCAAAAGTCCCCCCCACCTCTCGGATCTTTTCAGATGTCATTTAAGCAAGGTCCCATGGTTATTTTAACCCTTTAACCAAACAAAAATGAGATCAAAGTTCTGTAATCTCCTCGTGGTTGATTTCGGTAACTACAAATAAGTAGGCTAATTACGGACCCCCAGAAACATATTTTTATAAAAATCCAACAAGTTTTAAAAATTTGTCCGCCATATTGGATCCGCCATTTTGAATTTTGAAAAACTAACTGCAGATTCGTAATCAGCGACCCCAAAAACCCCCCGAGTAACAACTTTCAAACGAATCCGACGAGTTTGAAAAATTTGTCCGCCATTTTGAATTTTGAAAAACTGATTCCAGATTCGTAATCAGCTATCCCAAAAACCCCCCGAGTAGTCATTTTCATTAGCTTAACTTTATTCAATTTTTGATTTTCTGGTTTTATTGTAAATCTTGCCAAAAAATTTTTTTTTTTTATTAGTGTAATAATTAAAAAAATGTTAATTTTTTATTGCAATATAAATTTTTTTCACAAAGTAGGATAAAAAACCATTTTTGGGGTAGAAATCACCCTTGAATTTTTGTAGAAATTTGTAGCACGTCTGTCAATATTGGGATATTGACGTTTTGAGATCGCCGATGAAGAATTTGAAGTCAGATTTTGAAAATTCAAAATGGCGGATCCAATATGGCGGTCGAATTTTTATTAATTCTTATGAACGTAATGAAAATTGGGATCTTTATGTTTTTGCGGTCGCCGATGACGATTCTAAAGTCAGGTTTTGAAAATTCAAAATGGCGGACGAATTTTTACTATTTTTCAAGAATTTTGTGAAACATGGTTGGCTAGGGATTCTTGGCATTACTGATTATCAACATTGTGAAATTGTCGATTAAGAATATCGTGTTGAAAATCAGTAATGCAAAAATCCCTAGCCAACCATGTTTCGCAAAATTCCTGAAAAATAGTAACAATTCGTCCGCCATTTTGAATTTTCAAAACCTGACTTTAGAATCGTCATCAGCGACCGCAAAAACCTAAAGATATATCAATTTTCATTACATTCATCAAAATTAATAAAAATTTGACCGCCATATTGGATCCGCCATTTTGAATTTTGAAATTCTTCATCAGCGACGTCAAAACGTCAATATCCCAAAATTGACGGACATCCTACAAATAATTTTTAACATACTATTACTCAACCCTAAAGACATTCAAGGGCCATTTCTACAAAAATTCAAGGATGATTTCTACCCCAAAAATGGTTTTTGGGGAAAAACACGTGTTAAATACTTTTTAAAGAAGTACTGGTATACGCAGTTTCAAAAAAATCGATGATTATCACTTCCCTAGTGTTGTTACTTGTGAGAAAAGTTATAGGGTAGTAAGTTAACTCTTTAAGGACCAAATGTACAAAAATTTGACACGAAGTTTGTCAGTATTTTTTAGTATTTAAATTCAATAAAAAAAATTGTGGTATATACGTTTCCAATTGCTCGAACCCCGCTCTTTCGAATGGTGGATGGTAAAATACTGTCAATTTTAAAAAGAACGAATTACAGACCATTTTTTAACAAAAATCATGAGATTTTAAAAGTTTTTTTTTCAATTATCGTTTTTTTTTTTTATCGCTTATAGCATTACTATGCCTCACTTCGGTATAAATAACGTGACAAAAATATCTAAGCTTCAAAATGGTTATATATGTTTTTATAAAATTCGAAATGGCGGTCCCGAAAATGGCGTCCTAAATGAAATTTTTTTGAAAAATTTGAGAACGCTCTGACATAAAAATTATGAATTTTATAACAAAAATGATAAGAGTAATAAGTTGTTAGAATTCATCGACGAATACACTGGAATTTTGTCAGATTTTTTTTATGATATTTTGAAAAAATTTTGAAAATTTTTAAAAGTTTACCAAAAACTCTGAAAAAATTCTAGTATACTCTTTGATGAATTATAAGCATTTTTTGTTCTTTGCAATTTTTCATAAAAGTTGATAATTTCCGATGGAAAAAATATAAAATATATATAAATACGCAACATTCGAGATTTATTTCTTCGAAAACTATCGACTTTAGGACAAAAAATGCTTAGAATTCATCAAAAAATGTACTTAAATTTTTTCAGAATTTTTGGAAAAAAACATTTTTAAAATTTTTTCAAAATATCATAAAAAAAATCTGACAAAATTCCAGTGTATTCGTCGATGAATTCTAACAACTTATTACTCTTATCGTTTTTTTATAAAGTTCATAATTTTTGTGTCAGAGCGTTCTCAAATTTTTCAAGAAAATTACATTTAGGACGCCATTTTCGGGACCGCCATTTCGAATTTTATAAAAACATACATCACCATTTTGAAGATTAGATATTTTTGTCACGTTATTTATACCGAAGTGAGGCATAGTAATGCTATAAGCGATAAAAAAAAAACGATAAATGAAAAAAACTTTTAAAATCTCATGATTTTTGTTAAAAAATGGTCTGTAATTCGTTCATTTTAAAATTGACAGTATTTTACCATCCACCATTCGAAAGAGCGGGGTTCGAGCAATTGGAAACGTATATACCACAATTTTTTTCATTGAATTTAAATACTAAAAAATACTGACAAACTTCGTGTCAAATTTTTGTACATTTGGTCCTTAAAGGGTTAAAGTGAACTTAATTACGAACAATTTTAAAAAAATTGGAATCATTTTTATCCTCTACATCAAAAGTTGCAGAGCTTTGAAGATGCCTACTTTTTCTGCCTAGATTTGACATCATGCCAGTTGAATTGAAATAGTTTTTTAACGACTTTTAAAGTTAATTTTGAATGGTTAAAATGGACCATAATTTTTTCCCCTTTTAGGTAACTTTAAATGGCCATATTTTTGGAAATACATTAAATAATGGAAAGTTATTACACTAGTTTTGTAGATCATTTTCTTCGCTTCAATTCATTCCGGATCCATTTTAACCCATTAAGGCCTAAACGGACACATTTTGAGCACCAGTTTAAACGTCGATAATTTTCATATAAAAGCATTTGGAAAAATTTTACTCCCACTATTTCTGACGTAAAATTCTATGCTCTTTCAGAATCTTTCGATAAAATTTCGATGAAATGAAAATCAAAAAATTTATACACGTTTGTTTGTAACATCACTTTCACCTCGAAATTGGTTTAGTAAACACGTCTAAAGTAAAAATATCGCGTCCATGGACCCTTAGGATTAAAACGTACCGTGTTCTAATTTGAATTTCAAGATGGCGACTTCCAAAATGGCGCCTAGAAGTTCAAAAATCTTTGTAAAACTTAACAAATTTCTTTCTTGAAAACTATAGACTTTAGAGAAAATTTGCTAAGAACAAAAGTTTCTTAGAATTGGTTAAAGAACCTTCTCAAATTTTATCACAATGTATTGATACACTTTTTGGTTTTTTGAAAATTAAAAAAAATCGAAATTTTTAAAAAAGTCATTTAAAAAAATCTGAAAAAATTTGAGAAGCTTCTGTAACCAATTCTAAGAAATTTTTATTCTTGGCAGATTTTTTCTAAAGTCCATATTTTTCAAGAAAAAAATTTGTTAAGTTTTAAAAAGATTTTTGAGAATCTAGGCGCCATTTTGGAAGTCGCCATCTTGAAATTCAAATTAGAACATGGTACGTTTTAATCCTAAGGGTCCATGGACCCGATATTTTCACCTTAGACATGTTTCCCAAACAAATTTCGAGGTGAAAGTGATGTTGGAAATGAAAAATAAATGTTTAAAAACCATGTTTTTTAACAAAAAAACGTGTATAACTTTTTTGCTTTTCATTTTATCGAAAGATTCTGAAAGAGCATAGAATTTTACGTCAGAAATAGTGGGAGTAAAATTTTTCCAAATATTTTTGTATGCAAATTATCGACGTTTAAACTGATGCTCAAAATGTGTCCGTTTAGGCCTTAATGGGTTAACGAGGAAACTGTAGTAAAATGAGCCGGATGCAAAAAAGCTGTAAAAACGGCTCGTTTCAAGCTATTTTTGAATATTGCTTCGTATTTCAACGTTGAAAATGTACTAATCATTATGGGATTACTTTCCTGATACAAAATATCGGATTGAAATGAAATATAATTATGTAAAAGAAGTTTTGCAAGGAAATTATTTGAAATAACCTAAAAATATGTCTTAAAATGTCTTAAAATAACCACGGGACCTTTCAGTTAATTCCCTAAGTGCAGTTCATTTAAGTACGATGATGTTGACGGAAACCGAAAAGCCACGAGCAGTTACAAATATTGGTTACGATTTCAAAGTAAAATTCATTGTCTGCGGAATATTGTAACGTTTCAACAGTACCTTGTATACATTTACGTGAATTTCAAAAGATTTCGAATACTTCGCATTGAACTTATCGACATTCAAAAGACTAAACGTTACATGAATCGAAATGTTATCGAAGACGATGGATTTTTTTATCCGATAGACAGGTAAGTAAAACGAAAAAGACAAATAAAAGACAAGATCAGGATAGACATAGAAGTAGGAATTTTTGTTATTTCTTCGATCGAATTAAAAAATTAAAGTGCGTATTTGTTTTTGCTTCGCAGATATGGTTGTCGGACAATACAATGGAACAAATGCCGGTTAGTAAATTTCCTTTCGTTCGCCGTACATAAACGATGAAAAGGTTACTATTAATTATTTGTCGCTTTAGATGTGGTGTCCGCCAACTCCGCCGACATCGGAGAACGATGTTTACATCGACTATTCGCTGAGCTTCTTGTACGACAATACGCCAATGTCGGAGACACAATTGCCACCGATCTACGTCAAGAAAGATCTGAAACGGGCCAGAGTGGAGACGACACCGGCCGACAGAGACGGTATGTTGAAAATCTGTTTCGTTGTTTACTTTTTATAAATTTATTTTAAGTTAATTAATGATTGACTTTTAGTTCGACCACCAAAAATGAGACACAAAGAGGAATCGGTGTACGCTCCTCGGTCACTGTTTGACCGACCAACACCGGCGGTTATCAAGATGCGGCGTGACATGAAGTTGCACAAGTACCGGAGCATAATGAGACCCACCATGCCGAGTGTCGGTGTTAAGCCAACACCGATGCTGAAGTCGTCGGATCAGGAACACTCTCTGGAGTGGATGATTCACGAAGACTGGGCACTGTTGCAAGCGATTCAAGTTTACCAGAGCTTGCCGCTGAGTCTAATGATACTCTCGCCGGGACACACTCCGAACTGGGATCTGGTAGCGGATATCGTCAACAACACCTCCAGAATCTATCGCTCCCCCAAACAGTGCAGGAATCGATACGAATCTGTCATTGTGCCACGAGAGGAAGGAAAACTGCTGTACGACACGACGCCGAAGAAGCAGAAGAAACAGAAGGGCGTTTACAAGATGCCTCAAGTGTCGGAGGTAAACCATCAAATATTTAGAAATTTCGTTTTTGTTATTCGATAATTTATCACGTTGACAAATTCTTTCGCAGCAACAGAGCAAAACGAATCGACCTATGCGGACGTCGCAACTTTACAATCAGGACAAGAATCATTCCTTTACGATGATGTGCTGCCAGAAGTTTGATTCCATAAAATCAGTGTCGAACAAACGAACACCGACGGTGAAGCCCCTGTTGGTCAATCCGTTGATGAAGAATCCGAAGCACGCGGCTGTATTGGCAGAGTGCGGCATACAGTACGACAGTCCGATGTCTCCCCTGGATGTCGCTACCCGCAGAGCCGATCGAATAGCCAAAGAGAAAATGAAGAACGTCAGCTCCGTAAGTTCTTTTGCAAATTTCAATGTAATTTTTGTAATACGCTGATGTCTTTGGTGTCGTAATCCATAAGAATGACACTTAATACGCGCATTAAAGTGAAGGCCCGAACGTTTCAGGTTTTAACTGCGGAACAACAAGCAGCAGCTCGTCACGCGCAGCAGCAGCAGCAGCAGCAGCAGCAGCAACTGCAAATGTCTCAGCAACAAAGTCAGCAAGCCGTGCCGACGACGACGGCGTCCCAGGTTCAGCAATTGGCACAAACCGCCGCGATCGGTTCGACGACGCCGAAGACTGTCGCGTCGACGAACACCTCGTCGGGAACCGCTTCGACGGTTCCTGCACCGACGGTAAAGTCTCGCACCGGGGGAACGTTGACGATGCAGGACGTCCGACCGACACCGACGATCGTCAGTGTGGCTAACCTCCAAGCGGCTCAGCGATTGGCCAACGCGAATCTCGTCTCGGCAGCCCAGAATTCCGGAGTGATATCTCAGAAGGGTGGCATCGTCGGGGTGACCGTCGCAACAGCATCGGGCAGTAAAACATTGACCCCGGCACAATTGCAATACTTTAGGCAGCAGCAGGCCTTGCGACAACAGCAGATCAAGGTGATGCAAGCGCAGGCTGGACAAAAGGTTTGTGAAAATTTATCGGTTAAATATATGAGGTAAAAGTACCAATTATGGGACGGTCAGAGATGGTTCGAGATTTAGACAGTGATTTCAAGAAAATAATACCCAATTTTTTTTGTTATTAAATTGAGGCATAGTTCTATAGTTGTAAGATTAATTAGTTTACACTATAGAAAAAGAAATAATTATAAAATAGTGTACTAGAAATGCGTACAGTAGTACCCCTTGTATTTTAAGTTCCTCCTCTATCTTAAGAATTCGCTCCCTTCTATTTTAACTTTTTTTTCATGTCCTCTCTCTCTCACGCTGCTGGCGATGAGGAAGAGAAGTAGCATTAAAATAAGGGGTGCCGCCATATTCCTTGACTCGAAATCTTAAAATAAGAGGGGACCTACCGTACCTATTATGGGACAAGGATAAAGTTGTTATCAAAGTGAATTAATTTATGTAATAATTATCGTCGTAGATTAAAATTTATTTATTTATTTATTTAGTAGATCAACAGCACAATGACGTGCCTTTACACAAAAAATAGTAAACAAAAATATTAAGGCGCTATACAATTTGAAAAATCAATAAAGAATTTATAAATAATAATAATAATAATCGAAAATAAAATACTTAAAACATAATTTTTCGTAGTGTTAGCAATATGCAATTTAAAAGTGGCAAGTCTTTCAAAGGTTATGTCGTTTGGTACAGAATTCCACGCTCGTGTAATTCTAAAATGAATAAAATAAGACACCGCCGTTTAATTTAATGCAACATTTTATTAATTTTAAGTTCAAACATTTTCAAGCTTTATAAAAATATAACCGATGACAATTGTTGACTATGAAATGAACAAGTTCAAAGACTAGAAAAGAATGATTGTTTTAATAATTATTATCAGTTTCATTTCGATCGAGTAATTTTTCACATTTGGGTCGGCCATCTTGGATCCGCCATTTTGAATTTTGAAAATCTGAAACGAGATTCGTAATCAGCTATCCCAAAAACCCCCAAGTACGCAGCTGCGTAATATTTTCTCTAAAAGTTTTGTCGATAATGAATTTTTATCTAAAAATGGAAATTTTTACACTTTGTTTATTAATTATTAACAAAATGACAATAATTTTACATAATCTGTGCATAAATTTTGATATTTTAACATCCCATGAACATGTAACAAAAAAAAATTAGCGGATAAATAGAATAAAAACTACTTCGAATTCGTAAAAAATTGTTTACAAAAAGGTGGTTCCAATTGGAACCACTGTGCCGCAAAGTGTCAAACACTTATACATAATACATCAACGATTTTATTTTGTTTAACAACGACTAATATGTCACAAGGTTTGAGACATTTTTGCATGGAATCTTGAACAACATATTGCACCAATTCCAGACTGGCTACGTGACTAAATAACTTTGCAAAAATAACTTTACAAAAATAACTCCAAGAAAAATAACTTGAATAAAAATTCAACAGAATCATCACAACATTTGCGGATTGTACATAACTCAACGCGTCTGTAGATGCATTAATAAACTTTACAAAAGAGTATTTTTCGAAATATCTTTCAGATATTCTATAATTGGTCGATTTTTATAATCTCCAACGATATTAAGTAAGCGTTGATAACCTAACCTAACTTTATGAATAATAAAGTAGTTAAGAATATAATGAACAATGTTCATATTATATATATATATTCAGAAATATTTGAAGTTATTTTTGTCAAAGTTATTTTTTGTTAAGTTATTTTTCAGAGGTTATTATTGCAAAGTCATTTTTGCAGTTATTTAGTCGTGACACGTCCAGACTATGTAATAAATCATTTTTTTCTTATATTAAATTAATTCTTAGCTGACTAATAATTTCATTTCTGTAAATTGAAATTTCTATTTTAGTAATTTATTTATTTATTTATTTATTTATTTATTAGAATCATACGGGCGTACACGCCCATTTACATAAAAAATATAACAAAAAGTTATGGCGCATAACATACAAATAAAAGTAATTGAAAAAATCAGTAATAACATAAATCTAAAGAAATGAATAATAATAATAAGTAACAAAAATAATTAACATGATTGCCTACAGTAAATAATAAATCTCAATTTCATAACTAAGTAGCATTATAGTTCTGTAATAACAAATTTCTACAGCGATAACGAAAGGTTATGTCCGAAACAATGGTAATAATATTCTTTGGTAAATCATTCCAAAGGCGAGTTAACCTAAATACAACAGAGTTAAAGCACCGATTAGTTCTACAGCTTCTTTCCTGTAGAACTCTAAAATTTGCACTAGGGTAATTTATCTCGCGTTCAAGAAAAAGATCAGTAACAGATGCTGACAAAATTTCCTTTTTTAGAATTTTCCGAGTTAATATAACATCGTTAAACCTGTGTAGAGATTCAATGGTTGGGATCTTGAAAAAAGTCGATATCCTAGAATAATCATGCGAAAAGTAATGGAAAAATTGTTTAGTTTACTTTTTTGATATATAAATTACAATACAACTTTTAATGAACTTGTCTCATAATAGGTGACAAATCTTAAATTGTCTCATAATTGGTACCTTAAACATTAGACTATAAAATCTGTCGTACAAAAAATGACACATGTGGTTCATTACGAATTGACAGGTGTCGGTGGCAGTGTCTGCCTCAGCGGCGCAGCAAAGAGCGACGTTGATGAAGCAGCATTCCGCCCCGTCCAGTGGCAGCGTGACTACGACCGTAGCTCAGGGTGTCGGGGGGAAGCAAACGGTTACGCGAACAGTCTCCGAGACGGAAATGGCGGCATTACTGAAAAGACAGGCAATTCAGCAGCAGCAGCAGCAGCAGCAGCAGCAACAACAGCAGCAACAGGCGAAAGCCGTGGCGCAGGTGCAGGTTCCTGCGCAGGCTGGCTTGACGACAGCGCAGATATTTGCCCAGGCCGGATTGGTGCAGCAAGGCGGAACCTCGAGCAGTGGAACACCGGTCGCTACCCTGGTCAAGGCCGGTGTAACGGGAGTGAGAGCAGCAACTCCGCAACAGCTGCGCCAGCTGGCTTTGCATCCTCAGATCTTAACTCAGCGCAAGCTGCCGGCTCAGAAGGTCGCTCAGTTGGCACAGGTCGCAGGGAAGAGTGGTGTGCAGACGCAGTTGATTGTCCAGCAAAAGTCGCTACCGACTACCGTTACGATGCAGCAGATTCAACAGGTTATGAAACACGTTCAGCCTTCGCAAATGCAGCAGTTTACTCATGTAAGTTGGTTGGGTTAGGTTACCATAATGTAATAATAATGTTTATTGCCAAAATTCCCTATACATATACAGTAGAACCTCCGTTATCGAATACGGTCAAGGCAACGCGGGGCATTTAAATTTCCGTTAACGAATATCTGAGGAGAAAAAATCGACACCTATACCTATATCTTTAGGAGTTACGGGGCATTATACATACAGTAGTCCTCCCCTTATTTTAACTATTCGGGACAAGGAAGATGGCGCTACCCCTTCCCTTATTTTAACATCCCCCCTCTTTCTTACGACCAGCAGCGAGAGCGAGAGAGCACGATAAAAAGTTAAAATAAGAGACGCGGTTATGATAAGGGGAGTTAAAATAAGGGAAGGACTACTGTACATAGGCGACGTATCGATACTCCATGTCGGCCATCTACAACGTGCTGTCTAGAGTGGGGAGACTAACTGAGGGGAAATTATTCGTTAACGGAGGCGTCCGAATATTCGATAACGGAGGTTCTGCTGCATATAGGACCTATAGGGGACAAAAAATGTCTGTACATAGAATTGGTCCTTAAAAATGGCAAAACTTAAACATAATAGTGAAAACTACATTCTATAACTGCATTCTACTTTTATATTAATGTAGGATATTTAAATAAATGAATGGTTTTGGAAATTGCAGGTGTCGACTAATCAGACCACTTCGCAACCGGGTCAGGTAGTCCTGGCAAAGTCTCCGTTGCAAACCCGAGTGATACCAGTCGCAGCTTCATCCGGCTTGAAGCAAACGATACAAGTAGTTACCGCCAGTACTGCACAGTTGCGACAAGCAACGCCTGCTCAGGGCAAACCGATAGTTACGACAGCGAGAGCCAGTCCGGGCCCGAGCCAAGTCAGACTACAAACAATCAGTCAGCAATCGGCCAGTTCTCAAGCTCAGCAGCAACAAGCGCAACAGAATCAACAGGAATAATGGATGCGCAACGACAAAGCGTGGTCTGGTTGTTAATCGAAAAAATTGCGAGCGAATGTATAAAAACAATAATCTATTGTTATTTATATCTGTACATATTATACGACTGTGAAGGGAAGTTATTTACACTTAGCGTTGCCAATTGTGAAATGTCACTTTGCTTTAAGTATAGAAGCGGAGAGAGAAGCAACATTCGACACTGCAATACGTGAAATGTAAAGGTACAGATGTTTTTAGTCAAGTATCGTTTAGAGTTTACGATAGAAGAATTGGTATTCTTTGTCGACATGAAGAAAAAGTGATTTTGATTTCTTTTTGTTTTTGTTTTTTTTGTTTTTTTTTTTTTTTTTTTAGGGTATTGTCAGAGGTGTGCTCGTTTTTAACATATTCTTTATTTTTTACACAACCTTTGCGTGGCGACGTCTCCTTACGACGAGGAGCAAACGTTTGTAGTACCGTATGTATTATATGTAAAGAGTTGATTTGTCGCGGGGGAAAAAAAAAACAAAATACTGTACTTAAGAAACTGCGTTGAATTACGTACGATGCTTGCGGGTCAGTAGCTACTTTTCTTCCAGTGTCGTTGTTAGTCAATCGACAGCTGCACAGATCGTTTCCTAAACGCAGATGATCATTTCGGTTTTCCTGTACAATTTTAGCTTTAATACATAAAACCGAATTATATTTAATTTGTAAATAAATCATTATTAACTTTTATACATTTTCTTGTCGACTGATTTTTACCATCTATGAGTTTCTGTTTTTTCAGCGTGTAAATGTTAAATTGCAGCGATGAGCAATTAATGAATGAGTATTGAGTTTGTGTGTTACTTATTAGTGTATTAATTTAATTGAAAGTCTTAATTTACAGGAAAGTAGAGTTTGATAAAGAAGTGTCATTCCAGAATGTAAAACATGTACATTTTTAAGTACATTCATTGGTGTTTGAACATGTCATTTGTTAATAATTTGTCAAATAAGTAAGTGTACTAATATCTTGATAATTTAATGGTAGTATTTTGTTTATACAAAATTTTTATAAATGAAGTTTAAAAAAAATTGAAAACTAATTTCAGGGTCACTTTTCAAGAGATCAAATTGGAGTTTCAGACATCAGAAATTCCAATATGGCGTAAAATTTGAAGATAATTACAAGAAAAATCGGGCACATTTATTTTTTTGAATTTTTTTTTAAAACTATTAGAAGCTTTTGAAAAATTTGTAAACTTTTCTTTGATTTTGGCAAAAGTATGTGAAAAAAACAAATTTTTGACGGTAATTTTTTGTTTAAATTTATTTTTCATGTCGATATTGTGATTTCTATAACCGGAAAATGTTTGAACTTGAAGGATATGCAGGTAGACATTTTTTATTTCACCTTGAAATATCCAAAATGGCGGCTAATTGCAAGAAATTTTTAAAAAAATTTGACAATATGGAAATATACCATTTTAAACAAATTTTGAACTATCTTTTAAGATGTCTTTTGGTATACTGATCAGGAATCTGAAGTTAAAATTTTGAAATTCAAAATGGCGGACCCAATATGGCGGACATTCATGAGAAACTTGGAAGTAATTTCTCGATATGCGGACAAATTTATCTCGGTAAGTTTTCGAGGTTTCTGATTACGTGAGGTCAAAATTTCTAAATTCAAAATGGCCGACAAAAGAAAATGTCCATGGTTAAGAATGTAAAAAATCCTTCAAGTACAATTTCTTATGTATTTAAACTCGCTCTTTCAGAGCCTGCATCGAAATAAAAGAAAAAATGAATATTCAAAAAGTTACAGCCATTTTTTAAAAGAAAAATGGAAATTTTTGACAATTTTCTTTCAGAAATGATTTTTTTTTTCATTCAGCAGGTCACCAGAGCATTGTTTCACCTGAAAATATCGCGTCCGCAATATCTAAGTTTAAAAATGGCGAAATGTATTTTTCAAAATTTAAAGATGGCGGACGATATTTTTTAAATTGTAAGGAATTTTGAAATCTGACTTCAAATTCGTTATCAGCGACCTCAAAAACCCCCGAGTAATCAGTTTCACAACATTCCGAATAATTTTAAAAATATCGTCCGCCATTTTGAATTTTTGAAATCTGATTTCAGATTCGTTATGAGCGACCTGAGAAATGTTTAGATACTCAACAAATAGAAAATTGAAAAAAAATAAGGATACACAGATTATTATTAATATTTGTGGGGAAAAAATTCTTCCAAAATTTTTGAGCCGCCATCTTTAAATTTTGAAAAGTACGTTTCGCCAATTTCAAGCTTAGATATCCTATTTGAAAAAAAAATTAATTTCTGAAAGAAAATTGTCAAAAATTTCGATTTTTCTTTTAAAAAATGATTGTAACTTTTTGAAAATTTATTTTTTTAGGATTTTGATTGCATATTTTGAAAGAGCGAGGTCAAATACATAAGAAATGGTTCCTGAAGGATTTTTTACTTTCTTAATCGCTGAGAAAAATTTTCAACCGAACTTAGCAAAACCACGGACATTGTCTTTTGTCGGCCATTTTGAATTTAGAAATTTTGACCTTACGTAATCAGAAACCTCGAAAACTTACCGAGATAAATTTGTCCGCATATCGAGAAATTACTTCCAAGTTTCTCATGAATGTCCGCCATTTTGAATTTCAAAATTTTAACTTCAGATTCCTGATCAGTATACCAAAAGACATCTTAAAAGATAGTTCAAAATTTGTTTAAAATGGTATATTTCCATATTGTCAAAATTTCTTAAAAATTTCTTGCAATTAGCCGCCATTTTGGATATTTCAAGGTGAAATAAAAAATGTCTACCTACATATCCTTCAAGTTCAACATTTTCCGGTTATAGAAATCACAATATCGACATGAAAAATAAATTTAAACAAAAAATTACCGTCAAAAATTTGTTTTTTTCACATACTTTTGCCAAAATCAAAGGAAAGTTCTCAAATTTTTCAAAAACTTCTAATAGTTTTAAACAAAAATTGAAAAAAAATAAATGTGCCCGATTTTCATTGCATACTCTGAAAGAGCGAGGTCAAATACATAAGAAATGGTTCCTGAAGGATTTTTTACTTTCTTAATCGCTGAGAAAATTAAAGTTGAAATTTAATTTTTTTTTAATTTCATGGAATAAGCCGCCATTTTGTATTTTTCAAGGTAAAATAAAAAATGGCTACCTGTATATCCTTTAAGTTCATAAATTCATAAAATACATTTTATGCACTTTTCCGGTTATAGAAATTGCGATGTCGACATGAAAAATTAAATAAAAAAAAATAACCTCCAAAAATGTGTTTTTTTTACATACTTTTTCAATTTTCAAAAATTGGTAAATGTTTATACTTATCAATTTTTTACGAGCCAATAGAATATGACGATTCTATTGAAACTATGTACAAAGGAACATAAAATACTTGAATTTTAAGAAAAAATGTTACTTTTATACAGCGCATCATTCTAACGACCTCAAAATGGCGTCAACAATGAAAATTTTTTTGAAAAATCTCTGGACCCCCTAACTCATAAACTGAGCTTTTTTAAAAAATGCTAAGAATGAAAAATTCTTAGAATTCATAGAGAAATATAGTAGAATTTTTTCAAATTTTTTAAAGGATATTTTAAGAATTTTTTTTCAAAATTTTTAAGTTATTTACGAAAAATTCTGAAAAAAATATAGTGTATTTTGTGATAAATTCTAAGATATTTTAGTTCTTTGCAAATTTTTCGAAAAGTTTTCGTGAAAAAAATCCTAAATTATATTTGAAATTAATTTTCTCGAAAACTATCAACTTTTGAAAAAATTTGTAAAGAACAAAAAACTCTTAGAGTTTATCACAGAAGGCACTATATTCTTTTCAGAATTTTTGGTAAATAAACAAAAATTTTGAAAAAAATTTCTTAAAATATCCTTTAAAAAATTTGAAAAAATTCTACTATATTTCTCTATGAATTCGAAGAACTTTTTATTTTTAGTATTTTTTAAAAAAAGCTCATAGTTTATGAGTAAGGGGGTCCAGAAATTTTTCAATGAAATTTTCATTGTTGACGCCATTTTGAAGTCGTTAGAGTGATGTGGGGTAAAAAAGTAAAATTTTTCCTTAACCCGTTTCCGCCCAAAATGCCGTAAATTTCACTACATTTTAATCGTCACTTTTCTTATAGAAACTAACGATGAATAATTCTGAATATTTAGATTCTATAGTTTTCAACCCTCCTCTTTCCGAATCCGAAGTCCGTTTTTCGCTAGGAGCAGCCATTTTTTAAATATGACGGCGAAAAGGCAAAAAAATAGAGAAAATTTCGATTTTTGGATTGGTTTTTCATGTTTTCCAATAGGTTCGCGATGACCGATCATTCCAAAGACCTGGATCTGGTGGCATAATGAGTTTGACTAAAAGTTGACACGATCAGATATGCAAAATATAAGATGGCGGATCCAAGATGGCGGATTTTTCGCCGAATTTTGTGTTTTTATAGCATTTCCGACTATATAATATAAAACCCGCGAGTAACACCATTTTCATTTCGGACATGCAACGTTTTGTATTTTCCTCCGCCATTTTGGGTCCGCCATTTTGAATGATGAAAATCAAATGTCATATTCGTAATCTGCGACCCCGAAAACCACCGAGTAGTCAGTTTCATATGGATTAAGAAATTTTGTTGCATTTCAGTCGGCCATCTTGGAACCGCCATTTGGAATTTCGAGTATCGGATAGAAGATACTGTTACAAATGATTGTGTAAATCAATAAGTGCGTACAATAATATTTATTAATAGCTAATAACAATGTCGGAAATGCTATAAAAACACAAAATTCTGCGAAAAATCAGCCATCTTGGATCCGCCATCTTATATTTTGCATATCTGATCGTGTCAACTTTTAGTCAAACTCATTATGCCACCAGATCCAGGTCTTTGGAATGATCGGTCATCGCGAACCTATTGAAATACATGAAAAACCGATCCAAAAATCGAAATTTTCTCTATTTTTTCGCCTTTTCGCCGCCATATTTAAAAAATGGCTGCTCCTAGCGAAAATCGGACTTCGGATTCGGAAAGAGGAGGGTTGAAAACTATAGAATCTAAATATTCAGAATTATTCATCGTTAGTTTCTATAAGAAATGTGACGATTAAAATGTAGTGAAATTTACGGCATTTTGGGCGAAAACGGGTTAAAATTCAAGTATTTTATGCACCTTTCTGCATAGTTTCTATAGAATCGTAACATTCTAATGGTTTGACAAAATTAGTATAAATATTTACCATTTTTTTGGAAATTGTATGGAAATTCGGGGCCATATTGGAATTCCTGATGGCTGAAACTCAATTTTGATCTCGGAATCTTGAAGAGCGACCTCGAAAATAGTAGGACATGTACCTTTCAATTTTTTTTTTAATTTTGAGTTTGATACGAAATACTCGATTGAAATTGAAGAAAAAAAAAGTTGTGCTTTGGGCGTTAATGGGTTAACCTTTTGAAGCATACATTTTACTCTACACGGAAAATGGTTGAAAATTGTTACTCGGAGGTTTTCGAGGTCGCTAATTACGAATCTGGACTGAGATTTTCAAAATTAAATATGGCCGATCCAAAATGGCGGACCGTAATGTTGAAAAGTCATTAAATTGATATGAAACTGGACACTCCTGTGGTTTTCGGGGTCGCTGATTACGAATCGGGTGTTAGATGGCAAACCAATAATAACTTTATTTATTTTCCACCAACAATTTAGAACTAAATGACGAATACCTGTGGATTTTTCAGTCGCGAATTATGAAATTTTAACATTCTGGTGCACCTTTTTGGATCCGCCATATTCAAATTTCCAAATTCTTCCGTCCACGTAAAACCCTCGTGTACTCACTTTCATCCCGTTCAAGAAAACTTTTTACATCTTGATCGGCCATCTTGGATCGGCCATTTCGAATTTTTAAAATCTGTGGTCATCAAAACTTCATTATATTAAATTTTAAACAATTATCTTAAAAAACAGCGTCAATAATGAATTTTTTCGAAAAAATCGTGATTTTTTAATGTTTGTTTATTTATAAATCATAAACAATAAATAATTATAACTTAATAACTGTTTTTATACATTCTTGTATCACTATAGTAACATAAAGTAGCAAAAACACTGATCTAAACGCGTTAACTGCAATTTAAATGAGCAAAAATCAAAGAAATCGAGGTGGTGGGTTACCACCATGCTTCTAAGGGTTAAAGGGTTAAAACAATAATGTTGCTACGTGTTTTTATGGACCTATTATGAATAATTACTTCTAATCTTCAAATGAATTATAGTCAAGGGGATACATGGATACAAAATCGATTCTTCTTTATTTTTTTATTCAATTGTACAACTCGTTAGAAATATTGTCTGCAAATTTCAAGCCGATCCGAGCAAAATTTCCAGGTATATATGGGCATTGTTCTAGAACTTTTAAACTTTGAGGTTGAAGAAAATTTCATTTTTTTTAGGCACATTCATGAAATTAATTTTATTGGCTTTAGAATTGATCAAATGACAGGAAAAACCTTGCGTGACTCATTTATACACAATGTATTTTTTTGTTTAATGTAACATGTTACGTTACTCGTAAAATTAGTTTTTAGTTTTGTAACGTTTAATATACATAAAAAATTCAGTTCTTTTGCTTATGGCCTAATTTTTAGAAGCTAGTATATAAAATTAAACGTTTAGTTAATAGTTATTCAAATTTAAAATAATGGATTAAATATGGCGGACTATTTTTACAAAATTTCTTTGATTTTTATAAAATTTGATATGTTAGGGTTTTTGAGGCCACTGATTACAAATCCAAAGTCAGTTTTCATTAAAATTTGAAATCCAAATACATGATTTAACATTAAGGATACCAAAAAATTAAAACGATTTGTAAAGAATAATCATTTTATTATTGTCAAAAATTGTGTTTTTTGTTGCATTAAAAAAACACAAAATTTATAAATACTTTAATAACTTAGGAGTAAAGATCACAATGATTCCAAAGTACTTAGAAGCTAAATTGTAGATGTGCCATTAAATAATTTGATTTTTCAAAGTGTTTAAGTTTCGCTTGGAAATTTAAAGTTTGACCTGATCGCATTTTTTATGTATAGGTGGCACACATTCGGGCAAAGGCTCAAATTACTTCTTATCATGTAGGCAATCTACCCCTGTTGTGTGGTTTCTTAAAAACCAATGTGAAAAAAATTATCTAAGGTTGATTGCTAAATTGTCAACTATAAAAAAAAGTTATCTCGCAAGTTTGAAGGTATATAATTTTATTCCTCAGTGAGGCACATCATTAAGTTAAGGATTTTTCATTTGTTTACATCCCCAAATACTTCCACAAAAAACCACAGACCATAAAAAAAAGGTGCAAAAAGTTTCAGTGTTAAAACTGAAAAAATGTAGTGAGTGTCGCGCACCAAAAACAGGCAAATTTACTACTTTTATTTACTCTCATTGTTTTCTACATATCTGTAATTAGTAATAAACACTTATTACATGTAAATCGAACAAAAATTTGTTGATCTGTAGTGTTACAAAGTTATATTTAAAATTTTTATGGTATCATAATGAGCGACAACATAAAGTTTAAAAGTTCTAGAACAATGCCCATATAAGCGTTCAAAGCTCGTAATTACGATCGCCTTTTTTCCTTTCAGAAACTTTAAACGTGTTTTTCTTAAAACTGCTTTTTTGAAGTCGGTAATCAAAATTTCTCGAAAAGTAATGAACCGATCGACTTGAAATTTTGCATACATCTTTTAAATATGTTTGACTACTGCTTGAACGAATGATTTTTTTTATCATTTACAATTCAATTAAAAAATGCATATGAGTAAAAATTCCTGAAGTGTGACACCAAATTTTTGAATTCAATGAATTCGAAAATGGGTAAAATGAAACGTAATTATGAGTTAATTAAACGGACCAAAGGATTTTTCACAAAAATTAAATTTCTCGGTGTTATGCACAATTTAAATTTTTGACTGTATTTTAGTAAAAAATTAATATCTTCGGATTGAATTATTCGATTTTTATGAAATTTACTGGAAGTGAACATGAAAGATTGTACTTTTAATTGAAATAATAAAGACTTTTAATTGTTAATATTTACTTATTGTTATTACAAAATTAACTTTCGATTTGTAAAATAAACAAGGTTCTCCACGTCTGAGGAAGTTCATTCAAAGTTTACTGTGAAGCGTATTTTATAACGAATCGATACCCGTTTTGAAATGTTGCGGATCGCAATTAGAAACACATAGTACCTACGTAGTACTACGTACTTATTATTTCAATTAAAAGTCGACCTTAAGTACGAACTTTAAATCTTATGTATCTGGAAATTTTGCTCGAATCGGCTTGTTGAATTTTCCTTTGATTTTGGCAAAAGTATGTGAAAAAAACACATTTTGAGGGTAATTTTTTTAATTTCATTTTTCATGCCGATACCATGATTTCTATGACCGGAAAAGTGCATAAAAAGTGCATAAAATGTTTGAACTTAAAGGATATGCAGGTAGGTATTTTTTATTTCACCTTGAAATATCAAAAATGGCGGCTTATCCCAAGAATTTTTTTTAAATTTTGGCAGTGTGGAAATATAGCATTTTAAACAAATTTTTATCTTTTCAAATCGACTTTCTTTTCTCGTTTGACGGTAGACTAAAACTTTTGAGGGCTCAAAACCGATGACAAATTTTGGAACATTGGATCATAAATGCGTTGGAATCCATGATCGCGTTTTCAAAATATCTTATATTAATACAATTAATATATATTAATCATAATATGATTAAAGGTCGCGACTTCTGTAACAGAGTTTGAAAATAAAATAGAAGTAAACCAATCGAAAAAAGAATTGAAACGAATTGAATTTGATTCAAACGTAAACAATAATAAAGCAAGGGCATTCAACATTATTATTTACTTTCAATTTATTGTTTGAATTAAATATTTTCAGGCAATTATATTTTGAGTTTGCATTTTTGTTTGAAAAACTTTACGTTAAATGTATTACAGATTTCCTACATGATGCAAAATTAGGATTTATATAATCTAAAGAACAATGGTATGTAAATTTATATTATTGTATCGTAAGTATACTCAATAATGGAGATTTCTAATGTACCATAAAGAAGTGCATTACTATGGCGAGAAAGAAACGGGAGGCACAAGCGATACGACGCCGCCTATCGGCAGTGTGAAGTTTTACTCTTTTTCAAGGACGGAATTAAAACGGATTACGATAATACAAGCGATTCTGTCTGAAACTACGGAATACATAATACAATTTTTCCAATTCCAAATGTTAAATTAAAACGAATAAAAAGTATATTTTCGTCTTAACGCAAATAGTTGGTGATTACGTTTATTATATTTAATTACGTTATTAAAACGAAATATAATGAATTACAATGAAACAATTTTAATCCGAAAGTGAATAAAAATTAGATTGAAAAGAATAAATTTTAATACGATTTATTTCTTTTTCAGTTCTTGGATACTTTTTACGATGCAATCACTTCCTAGTAAACTAAATTTAATTGAGACTTATAAATACGAATTCATTTTAATTCTTTAACAATATCACGAATAGAAACAAATTCGCAATTACGTTTCTAAATTCGAATTATTGCCGCTGAATTCATTTTTAAAATCGATTGAAATAATTCAGCTTTTGAATTCGTTTGAATATGTGAATTCCACTTTTGAAATTCTTTAAAATAATTCGAGAATATTTTTCAATTGTAGGAATTCACATAAAGTCACGCCATGGATTCGAATATATTGAAAAGAATTCATATAAATTCACCATAAACAAATTTCCAATACATCTTTTTTTCAGTTTCCATTTTTTTTTTAAACATTGCGTGAAATGTATTGCAGATTTTCTACAATGTTGTACATGATGCAAAATCAGGATTTATGTAATCTGAAGAACAATGGTATGTAAATTTATATTATTGTATCGTCAGTATGCTCAATAATGCATAAATTGAGATTTCTAATTTTTTGAAAAATCGTATTATGTATTCTCTACTTTCAGACAGAATTACTTATATTATTGTAAACCGTTTTAATTCCGGCCTTGAAAAAGAGTAACACTTGACACTACCGACAGGTGGCGTCGTATCGCTTGTGACTCCCGTTTCTTTCTCGCCATAGTAATGCACTTCTTTATAGTACATTAGAAATCTACATGGATTCAAAATAATTGAGAAAAATTTTAGAAGTTTCAGAAATGGAATTCGGACGTAGGTCACTAAATTAACATCAATAGTTTTCGATTTTCGTCTGGTGTGATGAATATTCCAAAAATTATTCATAACGATTCATAAGTATTGAAAAAGAGAATAGTTGATTCTTGAATCGAAATTTAAAACGAATGAAATAAAATAAACCTGAATACTTTTGAAAATGTTTTAATCATTGTTCGTTCGCTGTGAAGTTTTTAGTGTTTTTTTTTTAATTAGAAAAAAAAGTGGATTTTTAATTATTCAATATATTCTACTAAACTTCATCGATAAATATTTATTAACCGGAGCTTCATTACGGAATATACCAGAATATTTTGAAAATTTTTGTAATTTAAAATAAAATAAAGTCTAACATTTTTCAAAATACCACAAAAAAATCTGAAAAAAAATCTAAAATATCTCTCGTTGAATTCTAAAAACTTTTCATTGTTACTTTTTTTAAAGTTCATAGTTTTCGAGTTACAGCGTCCTGAAGTTTTTCAAATAAATTTTCAGTATAGACGCCATTTTGATGACGTTAAAATTAAGTGTAAAAAAAAACAAGTATACCGCGCACAGAAAAAAAAAGCTGAAAACAATAAATGTCGCAAATTTTTTGACAATTTTTGTAAACGTAGGCTGAAACTCAATTTTGACCCCGGAAAGTTAAAGAGTGACATCGAAAACATAAAGTTAGTGTAAAGTATAAAATTTTGTTTTATTTATTATTAAATTAAAATTTCTTACAAATTATAAACTAAATTTTCTAAGAACAACTACGTTTTAGAATGAGTTGAAGAATATTTTCGAATTTCTTCAAAATTCTTAAAATGGTTGTTTTTTTTTTTAATAAATCGAAATGTTAAAAAAATCATTTAATACTGAAAAAATTTGAGAGTGACATTTTTGTTCTAAGGAAATTTGCTCCCAAGTCTAGTTTTCAAGAAAACAGTTACTAAACTTTTCTAGATTTTGAGATATCCTAACCTACAAGCGCAAAAAAACACCATTTTTTTTTATTATTTTCAGTCTGTTTTTAGGCAGAACAAAACATTTGTTGGCATTTTAGCAAAACCCAGATTAAAGTGATATTTATCAGCTTTAAAATGCGTTTTTAGTCATTTCAATACGACTTTTTTTAATCAAGTTATAGAAGTTTTTGTCGATCACGATTTGGTTTTTGCACTTTTAGGTTAGGATATCTCAAAATTCTGACGTGATAGAGCAATTCTGCGACCAGATTTGCCAGATTTCTGCTAAAGCACTTAATCTGGTTTTTGGAAAATTTGGAACAAACATTTTGTTGCAGCATAAAAACTTATTAAAAATGGTAAAAACGATGTTTTTACAGTTTTAGGTTAGGATAACTTCAATTCTTAACGGGATAGAATAATTCTTGCGACCAGAAATGGACTCAGCACAAATTTTGTGCTTCTAAATTTTGTTGGCCTCTGTAATTTATTTTTTTAAAACTACTTTAGAAAATATTTCTTTGCAACAAAAATTTCTTGGAACTTTTTTTTTATATTATTTTACGTAGTTAAAGAATACTTAATTTTTGTTTAGATTTTTTAAAAATTGTTTTCAATATATAACAAAATACAAATTTGTAACATTTCAAAAAAAAAATCAAGGGTATTCTTTGACTCATTTAACATAAGTGTTCTTAGAAAATGTTACATAAAGTTTTCAAGAAAACTATATATATTTAAAAAACAGTTTTTAAATACTATTTTTTTTTAATATCTTCCGGAGTATCTTTTAAGGACAGCTGTCTAGCGTTTCTAGTACATTTTAACTAATTAAAAACAGACTATTGTATCAAAAAACGCGGTTTTTAAAAAATGCGCCCAGAAAAAATCATGTTTTTTACAACATATATGTGAAATCATATATAAATTGCAAATTTTTCTCACCACCATTCGAAAGAGCGGCCCGAAAATGGTAGAATCTGGTACAGGTTTTAGTTTTTTTTATATACATTTCGTATTAGACATAAGCAGTATAAATTTTTTGTCCATCTTTTTCAATAAAACATAACTACTAGAAATTTCAATAAAAAATGAATTGGATAACACAGCTAAAATTCTAGTTTATTACTTGTTAACAAACTTTAGTTCTAATTTTCCTGGTTTAAGTCGTCGAAAAAAAATCCAAGCATTAGACTAGACACATCTTATAGATATTTCACCATTGAATACGAATCTGGCTTCTAAAATTGCCCATCACTTTGAGATTTTGAGAAAAACGGGTTCAAAAACTCAAAAAAACTCGGTTTTTGCAGTTTTTGATCACGTGTAAAAAGTGGATGTGACACAAGTCTCTAAAACTCAAATTAAAGCTTGAACATTCAGCTAAACGTATCAAATCGAAAAAAATCATTATAGAATTTTAAGCATATCTCAAATTTTAAAACATTAATAAATCAAATATACTAAGGATTTTTGAACAATTTTGAAACATTGGAAAAGTCTTCAAACAAAATTAAAAAAATGGTAGGGATTCTTTGATCGATACTAAGAAAACATTTTTTCGGAAAGTTAATAATTTTCAGATAAAATTTTCCTGAATATTTGGACGATTTTTCTGAGATATTTTTTATAGGCATTTTTTATTTGAAAATGAAGACTTCCCAAAAGAAGGTTACTAAACAAAAAATATATGGAATTGATCGAAAAATGCACTAGAATTTTTTGAACACTTTCCTCAAAAGCCCAAAATTTTGAAAAAAAATAAAAAAAAAATTGAAATAAAACTAGAATTTCAAGATATTTTGAGCAACACTAAGAACTTTTTGTTTCGTAATATTTGTTACATAATATTTTTTCCAAAAGTATAATTTTGAACAAAATATGACGAATTGAAAATTGCACTGGTAGATAAAAAAAGATTTGCATTCTTACTCAAGCATCGGACTAGACACTTTTAATGGACTTTTCATCGCTGTACACGAATCTGTTGTCGAAAAATTGTCAATTACGTATAGATTTTGAGAAAAACGTGTTCAAAAACTAAAAAAACTCAGTTTTTTGCCATTTTTGATCAGGTGTAGAAAGTGAAGCAGATATGCTACAAGTCTCTAACTAAGTTTAAATTGAAGCTCGAACGCTAAGCTAAACGAATTTCTAAAAGACACTGAATCAGTCATTTTCATGCGTGTATGCACAGCTGTGTAAGTACTGCACGTTCGTATGCAAAAATGAATATGCTGAATGAAAATCTATGACTGATTCAGTGTCTTTTAGAGTTAATTCGTTTAGCTTATCATACGAGCTTTAATTTAAACTTAGTTAGAGACTTGTAGCACATCAGCTTCACTTTCTACAAGTGATCAAAAATGGCAAAACCCCGAGTTTTTTGAGTTTTTGAACACGTTTTTCTCAAAATCTATACGTAATTGACAATTTTTGATAACAGATTCGTGTTCAGCGATGAAAAGTCTATAAGAAGTGTCTAGTCCGATCCTTGAGTAAGAATGCAAATCTTTTTTTATCGACCAGTGCAATTTTCAATTCGTCATATTTTGTTGAAAATTATACTTTCGGAAAAAATATTATGTAACAAATATTACGAAACAAAAAGTTCTTAGAATTGCTCAAAATATCTTGAAATTCTAATTTTGTTTGAAGATTTTTTAATTTTTTTCAAAGTTTTAGGGTTTTGAGGAAAGTGTTAAAAAAATTCCAGTGCATTTCTCGATCAAATCCATACATTTTTTGTTTAGTAACCTTCTTTTGGAAAGTCTACATTTTCAAATAAAAAATGCCTATAAAAAAAATCTCGGAAAAATCGTCCAAATATTCAGGAATGTTTTATTTGAAAATTATTAACTTTCCGAAAAAATGTTTTCTTAGTATCGATCAAAGAATCCCTACCATTTTTGTTAATGTTGTTTGAAGACTTTTCCAATGTTTCAACATTTTTCAAAAATCTGTTTAAAAAAAAAATCCTTAATATATCTGATTTATTAATGTTTTAAAATTAGAGATATGCTTAAAATTCTATAATGAACTTTTAAAAATACAAAATATAATTCAGTTTACTACTTTATCGAAATTACAAATTATCATTAACCTTAAATTAACCACGTTTAAGAAACAAAAATATTTTTTTATTGTTGCATCCTATTTTTATATAAAAAAAATAGTTAAAAAAATTTATCTTATTTTGTTTTTCGATAGTCAGTATAATTTAACATAAAAAATACAACAATGTTATAAAATTGTTTCGTCATTGACTTAATTACTATCGACCTTGGTATTAAAAAAACAATTGATTTCAATATCTAGAGATAGAAACTTTTGAGGTTATCAAGTTGTACTAAAAGAGCAGCATATTAAGTTTGTGTATGATAATTTGACAAAAAACTAGATTTTTTTGGTAGATGAACAATGGCAGACGATTCCCCAAGAAGTTCTGGTCGACATTCAGGAAATCCATTGCCAAGACTCGACAGAGGACTTAGTGAACTTTACCCTCCCGATGAATCACCATCATCGACCCGAGCGGAAGGTCCCCGAGTGAGCTACGAGCTAACAAAATCTTTTGTTTACTCGACGGTAGCTGGTACCCCGCAGGAGCAGGATAAGATTGCCAAAGCCAAGGAAAATCTCGAATTTGACGGAGACGTTCGTATTATTAGTCACGTGTAAGAAAGTCACTAAATGGTCCACTAAGTACGTAGAATTTGGGGGAATGCTTTTGGATCATTTTGATAATCCACTTGTTTATTCCAACACGATTGTCATTTATTTCTAAATTCGTAAAATAGTATCAAAATGATCTTGGCCCCAAAATAACGAAATCAGTTTCTGCTGCAGAAATAAATGGTCATTTATTAAAAAGGTCATATGAAGGTCAAAGTAATGTTAAGATATTAAGGGTTAAATATATTCTCACGAATTTACAGAATGTCATTCTATACTGAAAATATCAATTCTATACTGAAATTCATGGTAACCTTCAAATGACCTAGACAATACAAAAGATAATAAAATACCATTATACTTTCTTTAAGAGTTTGCGCATCTATACGAAAACAAAGTCTGTAAGAAATCAATCATTTAAAATAAAATCGAGAAATGACGTTGATTCTTTGACCTCTAAATAAAAAAAAATGTTACAATGGCGTATTTTTTATACTTTTTGTAAGAGTTACAACTCTACTCGGGTATTTTTTTGAAAATTATTGGTTATGTTTGTTAAGATACAAGAACAAATAGATGTTTTTAAAAAATTGTAACTTTGAACTTAGATTTCAAGGTCAACTACTTTTCCGCTATTTGCAATCGAATAATACTATAAAATCCTTCGTTATTTGTGTATCCACGTTTGTTTCATTACGAGATATTCGTTTTCTTTCAAATTCGGTCGTAGGTAACTTGACCTTCAAATGACCTAGAAAATACTGAAGACCTAAAATACCACGATACTTTCTCTAAAAGTTTGCGCATCTATACGAAAACCAAATCTGCAAGAAATCAATCATTTAAAATAAAATCGAGAAATGACGTTGATTCTTTGACCTCTAAATGAAAAAAATGTTACAATGGCGTATTTTCGATAATTTTTGTAAGAGTTACAACTCTACTCGGGTATTTTTTTGAAAATTATTGGTTATGTTTGTTAAGATACAAGAACAAATAGATGTTTTTAAAAAATTGCAACTTTGACCTTAGATTTCAAGGTCAACCACTTTTCCGCTATTTGCAATCGAATAATACTATAAAATCCTTCGTTATTTGTGTATCCACGTTTGTTTCATTACGAGATATTCGTTTTCTTTCAAATTCGGTCGTAGGTAACTTGACCTTCAAATGACCTAGAAAATACTGAAGACCTAAAATACCACGATACTTTCTCTAAAAGTTTGCGCATCTATACGAAAACCAAATCTGCAAGAAATCAATCATTTAAAATAAAATCGAGAAATGACGTTGATTCTTTGACCTCTAAATGAAAAAAATGTTACAATGGCGTATTTTCGATAATTTTTGTAAGAGTTACAACTCTACTCGGGTATTTTTTTGAAAATTATTGGTTATGTTTGTTAAGATACAAGAACAAATAGATGTTTTTAAAAAATTGCAACTTTGACCTTAGATTTCAAGGTCAACCACTTTTCCGCTATTTGCAATCGAATAATACTATAAAATCCTTCGTTATTTGTGTATCCACGTTTGTTTCATTACGAGATATTCGTTTTCTTTCAAATTCAGTCGTAGGTAACTTGACCTTCAAATGACCTAGAAAATACTGAAGACCTAAAATACCACGATACTTTCTCTAAGAGTTTGCGCATCTATACGAAAACCAAATCTGCAAGAAATCAATCATTTAAAATAAAATCGAGAAATGACGTTGATTCTTTGACCTCTAAATGAAAAAAATGTTACAATGGCGTATTTTCGATAATTTTTGTAAGAGTTACAACTCTACTCGGGTATTTTTTTGAAAATTATTGGTTATGTTTGTTAAGATACAAGAACAAATAGATGTTTTTAAAAAATTGCAACTTTGACCTTAGATTTCAAGGTCAACTACTTTTCCGCTATTTGCAATCGAATAATACTATAAAATCCTTCGTTATTTGTGTATTCACGTTTGTTTTATTACGAGATATTCGTTTTCTTTCAAAATCGGTCGTAGGTAACTTGACCTTTAAATGACCTAAGAAATACTGAAGATCCTAAAATACCATGATACTTTCTCTAAGAGTTTGCGCATCTATACGAAAACCAAATCTGTAAGAAATCAATAGTTTAAAATAAAATTGAGACATGACCTTGATTCTTTGACCTCTAAATAAAAAAATGGTGTATTTTTTATACTTTTTGTAAGAGCTACAAGTCTGCTGAGGTATTTTTTTGAAAATGATTGCGTACGTGTGTTAAAGATAAAAGAAAAAAGATAATTTTTCAAGAAATTACAACTTTGACCTTAGCTTTCAAGGTATAAAATAATTCAGTTAATTTTTTTTTAAATGGTAATAAATATAAAATGGACAATACTTTTTTAGAGAAGGTACAAAAGAAGTTCTTTGCATATCTTACACGGAGACATTTGACGCGTTGGCTGCAGGACTTTCCGATGGGTCCATCAGACTTTTTAAAGTGAACACGGGGGAATGTTCGGCCACCCTTCGGGATAACGAGTTACAAAAGGATCGTGGACCAACAACGTGCATCAAACATCGACCCGTCAATAAAAATCATCCGGTTTCGCAAACTCTCACCGCTTCCTGTTAGTATGTCACCTTGTAAACAAAAAATTAGTTACAGCAACATTTTTTGAACAATAGTCATTTTGGGCGCCATTTTTATGATGTCAATACAGTCGAACCCCCGTTAACGAATACAAGGCAATACAAGGCATTTCCGATAACGAATAGGAACCTGTATTCTACCGACGTGCATGCCCAATATCCTCAAAATCTCTAAAGGGGATTGAAGTGGAGATACCGACGGAAGGGAAATTCGTTAACGGAAACGTCTGCAATTCGTTAAAGGGAGTTCGACCGTATTACGAATACTTTGATTAGAATTTCCCATTAGATTCGAATGGATTGGTGAAATGTTGGCACTACCCAACAGGACAATGTGTTTACACAATACGAGAGAAACGACAAACTCTGGGATTGTCGTATCATCCTCGATTACCAAAATTTGTTACTGTCGGCGACGATGCCAAATTGTATCTGTATGACGAAGAAACTAAAGCTCAAGAAAGAATATTTCAGTCAAGGTATTTCTGATTAAATTTTACTTTTTTTTACATGCCGAAAAATGCAATCGAACTGATTTTTTTAGTGAACAGCCGGAAACTTTAGATGGGCACAGATCTCGGGTTTTTGCAGCTGCTTTCAATCCACAATCAGCCCATGAAATCATCAGTGGCGGCTGGGATAACACTGTGTTTTTTTGGGATACCCGGCAACCACATGCTTTGAGACACATCTCTGATGTACACATTTGCGGGGACAGTATTGACATCAGCAAATCTGGGAAGGAGGTAAGAAACTACTGATTTAATCATTGTCATAATCTGTCTTCATCATTATCTAACATCATCGTCATCATTATATCGCAATCATTAATAATGGTATCAACCTCGCAATCGATGTACAATCGACATAAATCGAGATTATTGTCATTGACATCTTACTGTTTCTCATATCGTCAAAGCCATCCAATTTAAACAATGATGAACATTGCCTACATCACTTTGATGACACTTGCTCTTATTCAATTAGAAAGAGATAATTATTGAAACGAATACAGTGGCCCTCCCCTTTTTTTAACTTTTCCAGTCAAGGAAGATGGCAGCTTCTTCCCTTATTTGACCGATTCCCTTCATCCCCACCACTGGCAGTTTGAGAGAATAAAAACAAAGAAAGGAGATACAATAAACCGTCGCTTATTTTGCCGTCGCTTATTTGGCCTGTTCGCTTATTTGGCCTACCTATGCGTCGCGTATTTTGCCTTCCCCACAATTCCTTTCTCCCCACTCTTCTCTTGTCAAGTATGTAAGATTCGGAAGCGCAGGCGCGGTGTAACGTTAGACGGGTTTAAGTGGGAGAGCATTTTACCTCCCCTGAGAGGCCAAATAAGCGACGGTCTACTGTATAGTGGCGTCCTTCTTCACCTGTATGCGCAAGCGCAAACAGCAGTTTTCCGCACTCTTTTTAACACTTTCAATTGGCGAATGGTGGGGGAACTCATGAGGGGAAGAAGTTAACATAAGGGACGAACAAAAGTTAAAATAAAGGACGCAGTTAAAATAAGAGGAGGGCCACTGTACGTTTCTGATTCGCGAGAATCGTGGGAAGTAACTCCTGGATAGACACAGATTGAGTCCTGGTTACGAATAAAAAAACATTGAAAAGTATTCGAAGATACAGTAACGGTTAAGAATTAAAAAAAGGAAAAAATTGATTATTTTAATTTACTTTTACATCCTACGAATAATTTTTTATTACAAAAAACGAAAAAAATGCCTGAAATACAAGTGAAATGCGCATAGGTCAACTTAATTCAGTGTTGTAAATTAAATGTGCCTCATCGGTTTTAAGATCGATGAGCGGAGTATTTATTTTTACAATTTAATGAGTTAATTCCAGATAATCACATGTGCATGGCAGAAGAAAGACAGCATTCAATTGTGGGATTACTCCAGTGGAAAGCTGATAGTTACGTTAAAACCTGACATCTACGACAGTAAATTGTATACTGGAAAATTTATAAACACGCTATTCGTCGCGTGCGGTGGTACCGATCAAAACATCCTTAGAATTGTCGATCTTCGATCACACATGGTAAGCTACTTTTTTAATCGGAAAACAAATTAATTCATGTTTTAATTCCCGTTTTAATTAATATTAATGACTGCAAAATTCAATTTGCAATGCAATTAATTGTTAATATAAATAATTAATTCCTGTATCAGCTTTGCATGCACTCTCACTCACCTCGGAACCGGAAGTATTAATTTAAAAAAATTTAAAGGAGATGTAAGGTGGAGGTTAAAACTGTTTGACAGTATAGTAAAAGGGATTTTATATTACGGAGTGGAGATGTGGGGATACAAAGAATGGAAGGAGGTGGAAGGGCTGCAAGAAAAATACCTCAAGTGGATTTTAGGACTGGAAAGAGTAACACCGGGGTATATAGTGAGAGACGAGTTAAAAAGAAATAAATTGAGGGTGGAAATGGGAAGGAGGGCGGGAAAGTTTGAGGAAAAACTGGAGAAAGGAGGAGGAGGGGAGTTGGGTATGAAATGCATGTTGGAGAGAAGGAAGGATGAAAGAGAGAATAATAGGAGTGAATGGACAAGAGAGAGTGTTGAGAGGGGGAATTATTTGTGGAGAGAAGGTATGAGTGAGGAAGCTTTGAATGAATGGGGAGAGAATAAATGGGAGCGTTTGAGAGAAAGAGATATAGAAGTGGATGAACAAGAGAGAGGGGAGAAAGTGAGAGCGTGCAAGTCATGTGTGAGTTATGAAAGGGTGAGTTGGGTACCAACGTATGTACGAATCTGTAAGAGAAATGAGGGGAAAAGATTGGTGAGAATAGCGACGTGGAGATGTGGGAACGAGGAGAGGGGAAATAGGTACTGGATGGAGGAGGACGAGAGAAAGTGTAGATTGTGCGAGAGGGAGAGAGAGAATGTCGAACATTTAAGAAACAACTGCGAGTATGTGAGGGAGAAAGGAGAAAGAGGTGTGGATGTATTAAATGAGGATAGAAGGGGAATCGGATTGATGGAGATGATAGAGCTATTTACAAGAGAGAGAGAGAGAGAGAGAGGGAGGGAGAGAGAGAGAGTGAGTGTAAATGATTTTAGTAATTGATGTTTATTTATTCACGTGTTGTGTAATCGCGGTAAATGTAATGTGGAATCAAGTTTTGTATAAAGGAAGTCCTATGTAAGCACATTATTGTGAAGGTATAATAAATACCTATCTATCTATTAATATAAATAGGTCGATTTTGATAGGATTTTTGAGCCAGAAGCAAATATGGCCGCCAAAATAGCCAATTGGCTCTAACTTTTGAGTTATCCAAGGTCAAAGGTGTACAAAATTTGATTCTAGACATTTTTGGGCATCTATTCAAAGCCTAAAAAATTGTTGTTGTCAAACCAGTAAGAGTAGATTCTGATATCCAAATATGTCCGTCAAAATATTGATGTGTTTTTTTAACGAAATTGAAGGTCAGAGGGCCTAAAATTATGTTTTTGGACATTGTTCACATCTACATTATAAAATCGGGTACAAAAAAATCAAGAAATGCAAAATGGCGGATACAATATATCCGACAAATTTTTTGAAATTCGAATAATTCGGATTTTTCTCGTAGAATCCAAATACGTGGGCCAAAATATTGAAATAGAGACAAATCTTAACCAAATTGTACGTGCACGTGGTAAAGAATCATGTTTTAGGACATTTTTGTTTGTTTTTCTCGAAAATTAGTCAATATGATAACGAGTTTGAAGTGATTCGAATTACAAAAAGTTCGTCCGAAATACTGGATCCGCCATTTTGCATTTCTTGTTTTATTTTTGCGTCGCATTCTATAATGTAGATGTAAAAAATATCCAAAATAATGATTTTTGTCGACTTTTGCCTTCAATTTGAACAAAATATTGTTCCAATTGTTTATTTTAATGTGCATATTTGAATATCAGAATTGACTCTTACTGGTAGGACATTTTCTTAGGCTGACAAAGTCTCAAAATGTGTGAAATCGAATTTTTTACCCCTTTAACCTTCAAGATCTGAAAAACTACAGCCAATTGGATATTTTTTGGCTGTCAATTTCCGATTCTAGAGCATAAATTCTACCAAATTGATTCATGAAACTTGCTCAAAATTTCTCTCAAAGAAATGAGAAATATGTAATATCACACGATGCCCAAACTCTACAATTTAATACCCAGAATTCCACAAAATATTTGTGAAAATTTAGATTTAAATGAAAATATAAAGCTTCTACTTCTTCACAAAAAGACACTATTTCTCGACAATTTTTCTTAAAATACGAAATTTATTTCATTTATGAACTGTAAAAATTTGGAGCCCGCTTCCGCCATTTTTAATTTCAAAAACCTGACCACAAATTCATAATCAACGATTAAAAATCATACGGATATTGAAAATCACAAACATCCCTGAACATTTAATATTTTGCCTCCATCATATTGGATTCGCCATTTTGAATTACGAAATTCTGAGTTGGAATTCGTATTATTAAACTGATCACCAAAGAGCGAATAGTTAATATCTTAATAAATAATAACACAGGCCGACAAAATCAGCTCGATCCTCTGATCCAGAAACTAGTATATACTTTTCCGATTAAGAAAAAATCTTAAATAGTCGACTAATAGTTTATTTTGAAGGGTGCGAGAAGTACTAAATGAACTATTAAAAAGAACACTAACATTTATTGCATTCTGTGCACAATTGCAAAAACAGCAAAAAAATGTTTCGAGTACATAACCTCAAATATCTTAAAATGCTGTCGTAAGATTACGCCCAAAATTATTTGGGAAATAGTCCATAGCTTCGCAACAACAATGCCTCGTTAATCTGAATTATTTGACCATGCAATTGTCGAAAAAATAGTTTGGGATGAACAACTAATTATTTATTAATACCTTAATTACACAGGCCGACAAAATTTTGACCCAGAAACCAGTATATACTTTTCCGAAGGTTTTCGGTGCGCTGAATCCGAATCCGAGGTCGAAATTTCCGAATTGGCTCTGGTTTCCGAGATATCTTAACCTAAAAGTGCAAAAACAGCGTTTTTTGCCTATATTTGAGGTTATGTAACATCGAATTTGTTCTTCTACTCAAAATACTAAAAATACCATCTTAAAGTGTAACCATTGCCCTTTCAAATGCCGTTGAGTTTGATTAATTATCTCTTTTTTTCGCTGAGATATCGTTCATTGAAATTTTCATGTTAATGAATTTACCTCAAAAATTGACATTTGTTCATCTCAAGCTATTTTTTCGACAATTGCACGGTCAAATAATACAGATTAACGAGGCATTGTTGTTGCCAAGCTATGGACTATTTCCCAAGTAATTTTGGGCGGAATCTTACGACAGGATTTTAAGATATTTGAGGTTATGTACTCGAAACATTTGTTGCTGTTTTTGCAATTGTGTACAGAAAACAATAAATGTTACTGTTCTTTTTAATAGTTCATTTAATATTTCTCGTACCCTTCAAAATAAACTATTAGTCAACTGCTTAAGATTTTTTCTTATAAAGTTACGAGCATTTATTAAAATTACTTTATAAAATTTGCGTTTCCCTGTGACAGTAGTACTGAATGGTTTAAATAGTTTGAAAGCCACAAATATATAACATACAAAGTCTAAAAAAAGCATTTTTCACGCACATAACCTCAAATATCTCAAATTTTTTACGTGATACCTTCGTACACTCTTCTAGTAAAACGATATTTTTGTTAGAAAAATGATCATAACTTTTTTTAACTGATTTTTACTTCGGGATTCGAAATTGTAAGTCCAAAACTATTGATCATAACTTATTTCAATTTTTTAACGGGTTTGGATCAAAAATTGATGGTTGAAAGCCCAAATTTTTTACTTTAAGTAAGCTATTACTTAAAACCTCTTAAAAAATATTTCAGACCGTAGCCGCAGTACGAAACTTGGCCTACGGAGTCTACAATATCAGCGTGGGTCCAGTTTCATCAAGAAAACAACGAAGAGCAAAATCCGCTGATCCGTCATCGCTGATGCCGAAAATCGCCTTCTGTAGCGGCAAATCAATCCTCGAAATCGACGACAGCTGGGGATAAATCGACGAAAAAAGATTGGAATGAAACGAAATTACAAATCTCTGTTCAAGCAATAAACAATTTTATTTAATACAAACTATGGTACAAAATTTATACAGAAACAACGCTCGACTCTTCCTCGTCAGTTTTCGTCGGCGTTGTACCTCGCATATGACAGCAGCTTCTCGTCACGTTTAAACGCACACACATTTAAGCGGAATTCGGGGATTCGGAGAAGGGGAAGGGAGAAGGAGGAGGCGGAGGGATAGGGACGAATCGCTAAAAAGAACGAGCACATCGATTTGCGATAATATAAACTTACTTGACTTACTAGCAACTAATCGGTTGATAATCGACTTCGATGACCGGGCGTTTAAAGCTCGTCGACGAAAAATGACACTCTTCGCTCGCGTCTCTCCCATCGGCGGCGACTTATTCCTTAACCGCTCCCGTACTAAATCACGAAACTACCTAATGCCGAATCCAGCACGGAAAGAAGCGGTAGGAAAACGCGATTGATAAATAGCCTCCTTTCTCCATTTAGTAGACATCGACTCGGATCGCGTCCAGTCTTATTAACGAGTAAGTAGGTACGGAATAATTCTATACGGCGATCCTTCCTCGTACTATTCTAAGCGATCGACGAGTCCGACGATTCCTCGCCTCCGTTCCCGTAGTCGTATTCCACCCGGTAATAAAATATAGTCATCGTGTGTGCTCGAAAAGTCGCCGTTTAAAAAAATTGGTCTTCGGTTCCGAGATTACACGAGTGTTCCCGATGATATGCCTCGAGAGCGTCGTAGTAAAAAAGTTGTACTTTTTTGACCTGTTCATAAATCGCGGCGTCCGCCGGTGACGTTGTCGGAGAGACGACGAGGCGCGCCGAAGACGGTACGACAACGATAGTTACAGTTTTTTTTTTTTTTTGCTGCAGGATTACAAAAGATAATACGGTTAATTACAGTGAGGAAGGGGCGACCGAAGATCCTTCGAGTTTCCGGATTAACCTAACCTAACTTTTTTTGTTTAACCTCCGTAAACTCGAAGGACTTTCCTCGACTTGATATCACGCACACTTAAGAGACGCTCGCGGACGAGAAATTTTCACTACGTGTCATGCATCCACGCGCGTACACCGCGCTAATCACATTAGTCGCTAGTTTTTTTCGCTAATAGTGTTTTTGTAGCATTTAGGTAGGACGCTCTTCGAATGTAGACGCGTAACGCTTTTCGGAGAATCAAGATCTAAAGAGAAGAAAAGAACAGAGAGTCAAAAAGAGAGGGAAACTAGATCAATAGTTGACGCGAGGCTCAGACGTTACGTTCACAGCCTGACTGAGCGCTCGCTCTCGGTTCGTCAGCGTCTACGAAATCGAACCAATCGGACAGCACAATGTACGATACAATTTGTTTTTTTTTTTAACGATACAAGATTTTTACGAACTACGAATCATTTTGATTATCGCTGTCCGTTCCGTTGGCCGGCACGAATTTCCCTCGCGAGACACCCGCCTAGCGTACGTAACCTAACATTTTTTTTTTCACGAGCCAACACTCCCATTCGAATGCTGACGTAATAAGCGGCATCCTTAAAAAATATTTGATTCGCGTAACCGTCGCTCCAAAATTCACGCGCTTTCTTTGTGCTTATAATTGTAACTTTGTCCTTTTGTACGAGAATACGCCGAGCGCCGCTTAGCGTTGAAACGACGATTAGCGTTGCAAGTGCCTGACGGAATTCGATTAAATGAACGCAAAGTAAACGCTCGAATTTTTATACAATTGCTCGTCAGCATCGGCGGAAGTATTGTCGATCACTGATTTCGGTTGAATTTATTTCAGACATTCAGTTAGTCGCGATAATTTAATGACTTTTTCGCGGACAGATATTCTTTCGCAAATATCAACGCTGTATTATGAGAATAATTTACACTAAAGGTACGCGAGTACCTCCGAAGAATCGATATATGCAAAAAACCTCGACACGATTGTCGCTTTTCCCGCTGAAAAAGAAACTGGTGGAATGCAACTGAAAACTGGTAGAAACTCTAACCTCGAAAATAACGCGAAAGCTTCTTTCTAACCTCAAAACATTTTCAATAGTATTCCAGCAAATTTCTTTGTCACGCCAGTTTTTACGGAAAAATCGTCAAGGACAGGAACAAGTAGTCGCAGTCAGCAATTTCTATTGGTCACTGGTTCAGTAGTAGGTACTAACTATCTACTCAAAATGACGATCAATCAACGAAACGCGACCAACTTCGTAAGGAAGAAGCGAAATAGAATCGAACGAGATTGCGCCAATTTAATTAGCTAGTTAACGCCATTAAAAGACACAGAGATTCCAAAACAAACGCGTTTCTTTTCTTTCGAAATTTAATTTCTTTTTTCGAAACAAGCGGTGAACCGAATGACTTTGATACGAACGTAAGGAGATCGAAACGCTGCACGCACTAAAGCGACGAACGCTATCACTAATCGCTGAACCACTCCCGGTAGTTTCTCTCGACGACCGTCCGAATTGTGGGATAGAGAGACGATGACGTGATTTCATGGTGAAAGCTCCGATTTCTAGTTACATTGTATTGTAAACGGGACTACTGTGCCTAGGCCTGACCTGCAGCCTGGCCAGTGGATGTGTTCGACCGTGTTGCTGCTGTTTCTTGCTTGCCGCTTTCGTGACGACGCTGGCGACGACGACGTTCGGCGTCGGTCCCACCGGCGGCCTCCCGGGTGCTTCCTCGCCGAATAACGAAGACGAATGGTTGATGATCATTGGCGCTGATCTCCGGACGAACTCCGGGGCGATTTTCGACTTGGCCGGAGGATGAGCCTCCACAGAGTCCCGTTCCCGTTCCCTGTGACCGACTCGGAACTGGATTTCTGAGTTCCTTTTGGTCTCGGGCCTCGCTACCTCGTACTTCCCGACGAGGACTTTTACGGAGAGGTCCTCGATGCTCTTCTGCGATGTAGGGGACGACGCGTCACTCTTTTTCGCCGTTGGGATCGCCATTTTCGATTCGTTGTGGGTGATGACCGGCGACGAGGGTAAACTTCGAATCTTGGCGTCCCTCTTCTTCGTACACGTTTCTTCACAGTTCTCCGGACTTCTCTCTAACTTACTCGAGGATTTAGCTTCGAACTCCTTCTTGAGATTCTTGACGATGCCAGAAGTGCTCCTCCTCTCCGAACACTCAGCCTCGGGGGAGGAGTCATCGACAATGAGGCCCCGTTTAAATATTGGCTTATTGCAGAGATTCTCCAGGACCATCTTGTGGTGTTTGACCGATGGACACTGAGGTGTATTCACAACACTCGGACTCGAGGTTTCACTTTCGGACTTGCAACTCCTAAGGGCCAACGGTAGCTCCCCATCCGCGGAGAGCGACGAAGGAGCTGGGGCGCTCGTTGAAAGTCTCCCCGATTGCCGGTTGTTCGTCTGTGGGGAAATGTCGATGGCTCCATCGACGACGGTTGGTTCCTCTTCTTTCCGACGCGGTGGTGGGGATGATGTGTAGTGTACGAACACCTGGTTGAAGCCCTCCGCTGGGGCGTCTTTGGTATCGACCTTGTCCTCAGCGTCCGGGACCTGGGTGCACACTCGTTTCGTCGAATTCTCCTCGAGTTTCTGCTTGGTGCGCTTGACCGTACCCGGGTGCCATGGGATTTCCTCCTTGTCGTACGGAAATAGCCCACTGGAGCCAAGAGAGTCAGCAGGCCGCATGTCGTACGAACCCCAGGAACTGTTCCTGGATGGAAGGGTCGCCCACGAACTATGAACTGAATTATCCATCACTACAGCGCTATCGTAGCTGCTCCAGGAACTCTGACGACTCGGCGACTCCCGGGTCTCTCCTTTCCGTTCCTCCCGATCGAAGACCCGGTCTACTTGGGTGCTGAAGGGATCTCCCTCTCGCCGCCTGTCGAGTTTGCGCCCAAGAGTTCCGGGATAGCAACCGCTCGTCGACGTCGTCGTTGTTGATATCGAGCAGCTGGTAGGGACGCATTCGCTTTCGGCACTACTGTTCGAACTAATACACTTGGCTTCTGCGGACGCAGTCCAGACTAGACATTCACTGTTTTCGTCAACCAGAGCTACTGGGTCACCCGGGTCCCAGACCTCCGTTTTGACGTGGCAGCCATTGGTTGGTGTTTGTTGCGTTTGTTCAAGGCCGTTTGCGATGACCTCGCCTGCTTGTGGCTTCTCGACGTCCGAGCCTGGAGACGAAGGCTTGCTGCTGGCAGCTTCGAATTGGTTCGTCAGATTCAGCACCAAACCCTTCCTCTTCTGGCTCTGCTCTTTCGTCTCCAATTTGCTCACGCGGTGCTGTACGCTAGGCACATCCGGTCCAGGTAAGTGGACGATTTGATTCTGCGATACACTATACGATTGTCCGTTATCGCAGGGCATCAAGACGTTTCGTGCACTTGCCTCGTCCGAGCCGGTCTTTGGATTGGAACCTCGTAGAAGGTCCTCGCGCGTCACTTCCGGATTGCCGGACTTGTCGATGCTCTCTAGCGACTGCGATAGCGGCTGCGCTGTAATTAAATAAGTGTTATGAAACGTTTCCAATTATATTCAACATATTTTTACATTAAGATATTGAGATTAGGTTACAAGTTACTTACCGGCAGGCAGTATATCATTCGTCATTTCGACATTAGGCGACCAGCTCTTCGGTCGTTGTCCGTTCTTCTTCAATTCGCTCCCGGAAGGTTCTACCAGAGCATTGTCCACGGCACAGTCCGCCTTCTCCTCCTTTTTAGCACGATCCTTAACCATCGTTGGCGACTTTAAATTCGTGTCAGACTTGGATCTTTGCAGCTTTTCTTTGTTCTTCATGGCATCCAGTATCCCCTGGTACATCTCTAATTGTGACAGGAAGCTGTTGTTTGGCTTGATGCAATTCCTCTTCTCCTTGACGTGCTTTAGAGCTTGCGAGAAGTCCCAGTTGTAGGCCTTCATCGCGTATGCGATGACCACCGAGGCCGACCGCGAAACTCCCATTTTGCAGTGCACGAGAACTTTGGATCCTTCCTTTCGCGCTTTCGTTATATATTTGAAGGTGTTGTCCCAGTGCTTCAGGAGGTCAGTCTTCTCGTCGTCGTACACTCGAACGTTCAGGTAGTCGAACATTCCCGGGAAGAAGTTGTCGATTTCCCGCGTGACGTTCAGTATGTGCCTCACCCTGAAGAATAATTATTTAGTTAAAAATGATTCAGTAATGACGAAATAAAAATTACACGAGGGTGGATAAAAGTTTAATTATCTATATCCGGCGATGGTCAGGTTTTGTTAGATATGAAGATACTGGAGAAGAGGGCGAAAGCGATGAAGGTGATGGAAGAGGTGAAGACAATTAAGAAACTGGCATGAAGCAGACGAAGAAGATGATAAAATGGAGATAAAAGCGATGGATTGGATAACGAAAGTAAAAGAGGTGAAGGAGCTAAGATGATAGAGTAGATAAAATGGACAAAAGAACTGAGATGAAAGTGTTGAAAGAAGTAAAAGACACGAAGATGATGAAGGGGATTTTTAGGTTACAACATTTTTAATTATAAACAAAATCTGGATAAACCCCAAAACTCATTAACTGAGTTTCAACTGGTAACGTTTAATTGAGAAGTAAAAAGTACCCATTCTTCTGCAACTCCTCCAAATTACTCGCATTCCATTCGCTCCCGAGGTATACGTGATCGAATATCTCGGTCGGCGCATCCATCTGACCCAGAATCGTCAGCATTTCCTGATCGATGAAAGGCTTGAATTCCCCCAAATCCATGTCGAGGTCTTCCTCCAGGCGACCTCTGATGTATTTGGACGTCACCTCATCCAAATCGACGGACATCATGATCTCCTTCAACGTCGCGCGTATCACGCGTTCGGTTTCGTTTCGCTCCCTCGGCCTGGAAAAATGAACTTCCGTCAAGATTGCCCAAAAAAAGATGTCATGAATAAAAAAAGTCAAAATAAAAAAGGTGGAGATAAATGCTACTGAGAATGGAAAGGAAAATTTGCGGTTTCGGAATAAAGAAAAGTTGCCCCAACAGACCGACGCAAAAACTGGAAATAATTGAAGGACAGGTATACAGCTGCGATATTCCGGATTCGAACGTAGACACTTCGAGAGCCAGAAGCGTCAACAAACGAGTGACTCTGGCGGCGGGCCAAGCTAAATCTGAGAGAGCCAGCTGTTGGTCGACGAATCATCTACCCTCGAGCAAGGACGGTTTCTCGCGAAGGTGACAAACCGTTTATGGAAGTAGTTTAGGATTCAAAGAGTAATTTATCGAAAAACTAACACCGTTAAAAAGGAACTAGGGTAAAGGTTCGCGTTTATTGCTTTCGTCCTAACACTTCAAAAGTTTGGACCGACTTCATCCATAGTTCTCCGTGCATTAATCAATGCCAATCAAGACAAGAAAATTATTTCTTAGACTGGGGCTTTTTTATCAATCTGCTAAACAGTTTTAAGTGTTTTGGAAAACCCAATTAGGAGAGATGTAAAGACACGAGTATTTTTATCTGAATCCTAGTAAGTTCAGATATACTTCAAGATTCGTTTGTATGGTACGGAATCATTACGTCCATTTCCTGGATGATTTTTGAGAACTTACTTGTGTCTGAGGCTATCAGGCGAAGGTGGTCTTCGCGACTCAAGATTGTCCATCGCGTGCCACTCGTTGAGGCACGAACGATCGCTCTCGATCCTTTGCTCATAGTAGGTGACCCAATGGTGAGACAATCCTCCAAGAAAGTAGTTTTTCTCTCTCGCTTTGCTCGAAACTTTGTGAAGCGTCTGTAACGCAGACCTGAAAAGAAATAGAATATAAATCGCTTGAACCAAAATTTGTGTTTGTTCTTTCAGTTATTTATAGAATGTAGATTAAATTTGGGGCTCAATTTTTTGCTCAAAATAGACTAAAAAAGGTTGACAACCATTTTCATTTGTCCATATTGGCAGAGGAAGATTACTTTTCTCAGATTGAGTATCAAAAGTTATAATTCGCAAGAAAAGCCTCGAAGTTTTTTCCAAAACAAAAATAACATTTCGATCATTAATTCCTCGAATCAATTCTTCTACTTGAGTCTTTCTTTTCTAGAATATAATAATGGAGTCAACTATGAATGAAAACTTCCGATGAATAATTTTGATGAATAATTATTTTGACTCGATTTAGTCAACTGATCTTTTGGATGCAATAATTTTTTACTTCAATTTTCCGATAGGAACTAACTTTTTGAGTCGGAAATTTGGTGTCAAATCATTCTTTAGAAGAAATGATCATGGAGATCGAAGAATTCCACGACCATAAAATAAATTCTTTGAAATTTGCCAGAAAGCACAAGTCAGGATAATTTTTGTTAATTAATATAAATAATATTATGAATTAGCACGTCAAATGAATCCATTTCATCTAAAATACTATTGTCGTCAATGTCAACATTCCGATTTCTTGTCTAGATTCGATTTCACTTTTAGGAGTACCCTTCGCCAATTACCATAGCATAATCCACTTCCCCGTTCGTTTTCTGAACCATTCAATTATCGCTTCCCACGACAACGTAATGCTGCGTAACCGTAACGCATTTCGTTACGGGCGGATTTTTAATTCAATTTGCAAACGTAATGCTCCAAGTGTTCTCCGAAGATGTTTCCGGCAATTAGCAACCGAGAGTAAAACTGTGCAGATAGAAACCTCCAGATTTCTTGCCTCATTTCTCGCTCAGCAAAGTCCGTATGAATGCGAATATAACGACGATCTTTCGAATTGTGCAAGTGAAATTGCATCGTTAGGTCTGAATTTCCTACTGATGTGTTTCGTAATTCACTTACTAGATTCAGAGAAGTGTTTTATTAGCATGATCATACAATTTGTTTTGGATGTCTGATCTTAAAAAAATGATCGAAAATATACGATGGAGAAACGACGGTTTCGTGTACCGTTTCGAGATACCGTTATGAAAATGAACAATTTTTCAGTAGTCTCGATTTATTTAAAAGAGGAATGAAATTGCTAACGATACTCAATCCAGTTTTTCCGGCCGCTCACAATTTGCTGGCAACTGAGCTTCTATAGAGGTGCAGACACGAGAAGCCAGCATCCGGCATTTTCTATCATGTCATCATCGTTATCGCGAGGCTGGTTTATCTAATAGTTTGCAATTATACATGGCGTTTTTGAAGTTGTCAGGCAAATAAGTCATCCTCTTCATCCTCACTAATTTTGGAATGGAATGGAGGAAACAAGGAACAATTTTCGTATTGGGACTATCAATCGCTATCCCCAATTAATTCGAGCATATGTCGATTTACAGAAATTGATTAACTACTTTCATTTCCGGAATTCTCCAAGGGTCTTCAGCTTCCCCATTCGCGACTGATACGCGAAGCATAGATCTGTAGTTATCTTCTAGTTTCTCTTTTTTATGAACCGACATGACGGAAGTCGTATCGAAGCTGGAGATAACTACTTTCCCGTTTTCAGATAATATTCTCACTTAATTCACGAGAAGCTGACTGTGTTCAATGTGGTTATTTAATGAATTCTTCAGGTTTTTAAACTTCATTGGGTTGAATAACCAGAGTAAGTTTAATAGGACGATCAGTCAATAAGATGCGTCTTAATCTATTATCGTAAAGAATGTACCCGGCGAATATATGCACAATAAATAAGAAGATGGGGAATTAATTACTGAAGAATAATGCAAATTTATCACTTCTTTTCAACCGTTCAGATGTTTCTTCTTTCGCTTCGTTTCCTTATTATTGCGTAATAGTAGAATCTCTATCTACTCGGGGACGATTTATAAAAGTCGAAGTAGCTTGATGGGTCGATTCATCGACGGTTTGTAAAGTGTCATGAAATAGAAAGTTGCTGTATACATCCCAAGGCGATTGCAAAAAGGTTTATACAATAGGTAAACAATGAAGATGAATGGTCTGAAAAATCATCCTTACTAGTCTTCAACAAAAAATCAAAGTCATGGGTTGGTTTTGAACGTGTGAATTAGATTAAGAACGAAATTCAACTCGAATCTAATAATTAATGCAATAACTGAAAATCGTTTCTAAGAAAAAAATAGAATAATTAGTTTAATCAGTTAGTTAATTATTTTACGAATCACTGCGGTATTAAATTTGGAGGACTAAATTAATGCGAAATCTCTCCCAAAATTTCCAAAAATTGACTCGAGATTGTACCGTTTGAATTGAAAAATCGATTCAGGGAACCGATAATCTCTGTCCAATAATTTAGAATTGTGATTCGATAAACCGAATCTAAGATCGAATTCAATAGATTCTGAAAATTCAATAAAGAATTTAATTAGAAATTGAATGAGATTCACTCGAGGATTTCAAGTGAAACATCTTTTCTAAGAAATTTTCCGATTACTTAAATCTAAGAATATATTCTCAGAATTACATAAATTCTATAAATTAATTCAACACAAATTGCGGATTCTAAGAATTAATTCCATAGCTTTCGATAATTTAATATGAATTTAAGTCAAATTTGATTTTAAGATTAACCTATAGATTTCGCGTAAAAATTCTCGGAAATTCTTTCGACTTTTTAGATCCCTGAATCTATTCTCAGAAGTACAAAAATTATAAGAATTGATTCAGCAATTTGAGTCAATGAACCGATTCTAAAAATAGATTTAATAAATTCTAAGAAATCAATGAAGAATTTAATTCGAATTTGATACGAAGGTCACTCAAGGATTTTATTTTTCTGTACGAAATTATTTACTGATTTGAATCACAGAATCTATTCTCCGAATTGCATAAATTATAAGAATTGAGTCAACAATTTGATTCGATGAACCGATTCTAAGAATAGATTCAATAAATTCTGCGAGTTCAATGAAGAATTTAATTAGAATTTGGTTTTAAGTTAAACTTTTTTTCTAAGAAATTATTATATTATTTAAATCCGATAATCTATTCTCAGAATTACATTAATTCTACCAATTCAATCGACTGAATCTTGCAAACTGATTCTAAGAATGTATTCAATAGTTTCGGAGAATTCGTCGAAGAATTCAATGTATTCCGAGAATGATTCAGTGATTCTGAAAAATCAGTAAAGAATTTAGTTTCAAGTATTGATTTTAAAGATGGCATAGTGAATATAATTCAAAGAATCAATTCTTCGATTCTCCGACACTCATCCATTCTAAATATTGAATCCAACAGTTAATGAAATAGTGATGTGAATACTGCAGTTTGTAAATTAAGTGAATGTTTTGAAGGAAATATAAAATAGCGAAAGTTAAATGTCCAAACACGAAGACACGAACTTAAGTTTTATTACTTAAGCTAACTTGTCCATTACTTCATAAAGTTTCTCCTAGGTGAATTCCATGGAAAGTGTGGCGCTTCTTGGCAGAAAGTGTCGGCCACGAAGTGACCGATGAATACCAAGGTTAATAAAGTCTGCAAATTTCCTGTGTTCAAGTACCTACTTACTGCAGCTGAAATCGACCCGCATAACTACCATCAATGGCACGTTCGTCCTCACATTGGCTTATACCTTTCTACGACAGATTAGTAACTCGTGTGTAACTAAAGTCCTTTCAAATTCACTTCTACCTTTGCATTGTATTTAAAACATTTTTTCTTTGTATTAACAAACATTTTAATGTCGTGATCATTTTTCCTTTGTTTGTGCGGTCAAGAAAGGAATCGTTTTTATTTAATTTTGTGCATAATGAATATAATTAAGCATTTTCGAAACGCATTAACGACTATAATTGGCTCGTAATTAAGCGCTCGATGCATGTAACCAATATTCGATATTTAGGTCAACCTCCTCATTATATAAAAGCACGTCTGAATTTCGTGACACAATAGAATGAAGCAGAGATGAGCAATTTGTAAAATTGTCGTTGATTGCAAGGAGTCGCTAATTACGAGAAGGATACAAGGTGTATCATTCAGATGTCATTGTTTGCTGATTTAAGAATCGAGAAACGAGATAGCGATTTTGCCAATGGTCCTTCGAATTAATTTAATAAGAATTGCATCATCAATTAGTGTTTGCTGTTTTCTCAAAAATTTATTGGGGTTTACTAGGAAATTCATTTCAAATCAATAATTCAACGAATTCGCTGGATTAGACAGTGAATTAAGTTCTGAAAACTAATATTATTTGAACAGTACTTAGAACACATCCTTTCATTTCCGTGAATAACTTCAAATTTCCGATAATCTCCAAGAAATTCTGTCCCAAGATTTCGGATAAATTCTCGGATTCAATGGTTAAAATCAATTCTCCGAATTAATCTTGAATCGAATTCGCGGATCCCATAATTATACCTGATCGATTCTTAGAAAAACGCGTCCATGACAATTCTAAGAATTTCTTCTTCCAATTAAACGTCATATTAACTTTTCTGAATGTTTCTAAGAGTGTAAAATCGGAAATTCGGTAAAATATTTACCCGATCACTTCTTCGGAATTCGTCTTGAAGTAAGTTTATCGAATAACTTATAAACAAATATCATATTTCTTAGAAAAAAATCGTGCGACGAAACTAAGAATCAATCATCGAAAACAATTCAAAGAATTATTTGAAAATGGTAATGCTTAGATTCAATCGTTCAAATTCTTTGAAACATATCTTCAAGCGATTTCCTTCAATCATTTTTTTCAATCAAATGTTTCGAACTACTTCATGAATTACTTCTTTCAGGTAATTCAATTCATTGAAATATATTATTTGAACAGTACTTAGAATACATCCTTTCATTTCTGTGAATAACTTAAAATTTCCGATAATCTCCACCAAATTCTGTACCACGGATTAATTTCGGATAAATTCTCGGAATCAATGGTTAAAATCAATTCTCCGAATAATTCTTGAACCGAATTCATGGATCCCATAATTATACCCGATCAATTCTTAGAAAATCGCGTCCATGACAATTCTAAGAAATTCTTCTTCCAATTAAATTTCATATTAACTTTTCTGAACGTTTTTAAAAGTGTTAGATCGGAAATTCGGTAAAATATTTACCCGATCGCTTCTTCGGAATTCGTTTTGAAGTAAGTTTATCGAATAAGTTATAAACAAATTCATATTTCTTAGAAAAAATCATCGGACGAAACTAAGAATCAATCATCGAAAACAATTCAAAGAATTATTCGAAAATGGTAATTCTTAGATTCAATCGTTCAAATTAATTCTTTGAAACATATCTTCAAGCGAATTCTTTCAATCAAATGTTTCGAACTACTTCCTGAATTATTTCTTTCAGGTAATTCTAAGAATAATGACAACCAATTTCGATAAATTCTTAGAATCGCATCTTTATATTATTAAAAAAAATACTCCGTCAAAGAACGACAATGTGACCAAATCTGATTGAAGCCGTTTGCGGTAGAATTTATACCGGTGCCAGGGAGTCTATCGGCATTCGTTTATGTCAGTGAGAAAACGCGCCGTGAATCCGATTATATGCGAACATACCCGATTACGCGTACAAAGACCTTCGGTCGCCAAGAGGAGTATCGCGCAATGGCGAGTAGGAGATTCATCTCAAAAGCCGTGCATTTAATAGGCATTCATTATTTATTCCATACACTCAAGCGGTCACGACAAAATACACCTTAAAAGTGTTATTTATATGCAATATACACGAATACAGGAGAGCTTGATCTTGACAATCAAACTGTAGGAAATGCCAAGTCATCCTCTTCTTTAATCAAAGCTTGGTAGAAATCCAGTAATGAAATTGAGAATTCGAGACAGTTACCTGCACTTACACATTGTCCACGAAAACAACCCAAGGAATCTTTGTCCTTTTCTTCCTGGTTGGCAATAAGCCAAATCCCCATACGGCAATAAGCAAAGAAAAAAGAAAAAGTTTACAAGCCGGTGAAGGAAGCGGATTTAGTTGAGACTATATCCGTCTATCATTACAGAAATTAAAAATACTCCAAACCATTAAAAAATTGTTTTCCAAATTGTTCTTTGCACGTGCATACCTTACAGTTTTTGTAATGCCCATCAACGCATTTGCTTTCCAACCAGATGAATATCTTCTTCGACTTGCCCTGATTACCCATAAAATAATTGACAAGGAGAATGAAATCAGCAGAAAAATCGTGCAGTGTGGAGTCATGTCGTTATGTAAATTACGTCTTGCGGTCACTTTTTCTAGACATTTTTTCCCTAAACAAGTGTAAAGGTACTCTTTCAGTGTTGGGAAACTGAATTAAAAAACATTCAAATCCAATCCATCTGATCGTATTATGCACAATCACTTGCAGCTAACTGTCAAAAACTACGACGAAATTCTTCACAGCTTTTTTTGGAAGCCAACAAAAGAATCATTTTTTAAGAAGCGATTCGTTGCTCGCTCGGTTAATACTGCGCGCGTGTAGTCGGAAAGCCGCGGAGATCAGAATAGGACGTGCATTAAGCGCGTGGGATTGCTCGCGCGAGTAGGGGCAGTCACAGTTGATGATGGGTGGCCATATTTAGTATTGGCGACTGGTTGTCTGCGCCAACCGAGCGCGCTACGGTCACCTACATACGTAAATATCGTCAAAATACAAACATAACCCTTAAAAAAGAGAGATTTTTGAATGAAAATAAATCGATAGTCATCGATGAATTATTTTGTAGATTTCCCTTTCTCTGTTTTTCATCGCGATCTAGAATCGACAGATCACGAAAAGTCGTGAAAGACCGATCTTGGCTCGCGCGATAATTGGCGCTCTTTTGCTCGAACCTGCGCTGCTTGCACAATTTATGTGCGAGGGATTTCGGAAACGGGAACGACTTTCACTCAACAGTTAAAATGCGTACCTCGCGGCTCATAAAAATTCGATTGTTCTGTCAGCACCTGATAATACACGATATAAACGTAATTAATTGCCTTTGAGATACCTCCGGACTATTTTCAATCGGTTATTTGCGAGGGGTTTCCTTTATTATTGAATTAGATCCCAATCGATCGCGAAATAATACTGAGGCTTAGAGCTCGGAATTAGAAAAATTCATCCAGCGAAACTTTATCCGAACAAATAATTCGACATCGTTCTTTACTTAACGGTACCGAATGAAATCGTAAAAACGCATTTGCTGAAAGAGACTTTTCCGGGAATCGGGAAACCATGCTTTCTAGAACGAGAAGTGCAAAAAGAGCATTCGCTCGTAAATCCTTGAAACTACAAATTTGCATAGGGTAAAGCTTCGAGTTTCATTCGCGATAGAATCCTTGGCGTTGAAAACCTATTCTATTTTGACAATATCGACTGTATTTCTCCGCACGGGCGCGCTGTAACGATTGATTCTCACGGACACAATGACCAGGAACGATCTTCTATAGAACTTATGCATTCGCGTAAAATTGATGCATCGACGTCCACTTTCTCTTTTCTACGTTAATCTTTCGAATTGTATACCACTGTTTTGTTTACGTCTGAGTTATTCATCCACTCATCTCAATTGTCGGAGATTTGGACGTTTATCCGAAATTGTAGTATCGGAGCATGATCCGAAACAATTTTCTGTCAGTACCAATATCGACAATGACCGAAGAGTCCATGGATCCTCTTCTTTCGCCTTATCCTACAACAAAATCATCCTATATATTTTAGACGCGAGAAAGTTTGCGAAGAATAACGTTAGCTGACAATTCCCTACGTCTATCTCTGGAATAAATGGGAGACTAAATCTTGCGGAGATCCGAATCTTCTTGGGAAAATTGTTAGAAAGCTACAATTAAAATTGTAAGTAAACATCTGGGACTGTCAGCTCGTAAAACATCCTGGACATGAAGATTCGATATTACCATTTTGCAAGTATCGACATCCTACCATTTCCAAACGATCCAAAAGTGTTCAAAGATGAAATTACCAATTTTATATTCTGAAAAAGCATGAATTCGCAAAAAGATGCATCACGAAGGCATGACTCGATAGCTGCTCATCGTCGGTTTCCATGCCTGCGGCAAACTGCCTCGAATTATTTGTACTTGGTGTCGGAGCAGGTGTAGCCGGTTCTCCCGTCCCCATTGATCGTACCTATTACCTTGAATTTCACATTATAACACGACCATACAACTCTTAAATATTAACCAACCGTTACATATTATCCTAAACTTTGCCCAAGTATGTTTGCTACAGATTATTTTGTCCTTTCGTTGGAAGTTAATATTGTAATAACGAGTGTAAATTTCCCCTCTACTCGTAGAATATCACCCCTTCCTTTCTTCATCAACGTCATCGCTCGTTGTCGGACTTGTTTTTGCTTTGGATTTCATTAATATTCGCCAAGTTTCAAGGACAAGCGACCAACCACCGGATGCGAACTGAGCGCCTAGTCTGAAGACCTTCGTGGTCGTCTGCATCGAATGCATGTGTCTCAGGCGTTGCATGCGGAAAGAATGACTACAAAATTGAATGCGAATGTTTCGCCTCTTTGTGGATTATTTTTCCAGAATTACTCAACGGTGGCAATGGGAACTGTTGAGAGCCATCTAATTTGCCTCGTCGCGAAAAAGCACTAAACCCATTCAGGTTAGCAATGGGAACTAAAATAACTGAATAATAATAATTTCCTGATCCAGAAAAATACAAATGATCAACTTGGACTACATTTTCTCCCTTAGTAATGTCAATTCTGTCTTGCCTCGCCAAAATCGTAGTATTGGATTTTGAGAACTGCAATTGTTATTGGTCCCATCATGCAAACATATAATTTTGTGTTTGCGATTTCCATACCAGGATGAACGAGTAAGCCTAAGAAGTCGTAGGTGCTGATTCAACTTACTGCTCCTGAGTTCTTTGGACTGGCGAGGATTGCAACGTTACCTGTCCGTCGTGCCGAGAAATTATTGACCATTAAATGAAATTTAGCATCGCAAGGATACCGCTAACCAGCCAGAGCTGACGGGTGCCCCGGGTTCCCGAGCGGGCACGCGCGAGCAGTGACGAATGCATCGCGATCCCAAACCGTGTTCCTGCTAAATGATCTCGTTATACTCCCGTCGCTTATCGGCCTTTATTCGCTATTTCTGCATGAGACCAATTACCGGTGCCATGGGGATTAGTACGTTATAAAGTCTAGCTGGAACTAGTTTGCGTTGCACAGATGGAACCGATAAATATTTACCACGCCGTTTCGTTAGCGTATAATTCTCTAATTTATCTGGGGTTCTCGAGTATCGGTGCATGGATAATGTGGGAGTGTAGATGCTCGAGCGATCATAAACCGATATGATCGTGCATTGCGCGACTTGGAGAGACGCTGACAAGATACTACGAGAGATCGTATCGCCTATCGATACCTCTGGTAATAAACAAATATCCAGGCATATTCTCAAGCATGTTTGGGACCGTCGTCTTCGTCGCCGGGTGCATTCGACCTTTCTAACATTTATCTGTTGCCGTTGAAATAAACGGGACGATCTGGTAAGCGATACGCGCTCGTCCGCAGATCATTCCAAGTCACGACTGCGGTATCCGAAAAACGTGACGGTGCAACCGTTCCGTTCCCTCGTACCGTGTTTTGCGCCTATACCAGTACGTGTATCCTCGTGTGCGAACTTGAGCAATACTTGTGTATACGGGAGGCAACTTGTTCCTCGCGTCGGTGGAACAGCGTTGGTTGCAACAGTGAAAGGAATGGAAACGATCTGTCTGCGTGACGTCATACGGACCGATACGACCGATGACATCAACCGGTCGCGATTAAAACACTCCGGAATCAACTTGGGTCTGCCTGAATGAAATTACCGTCTAAACTTTGACATGGACCACATAATTTCACAGGTCGTAGATCATTCACCGGACCTATTTTATATTTACTAAGGAATCAAAAACCGAAGCTGCCGTACATAGGTTTGCAGTTAGCACAGGTGTTCCAACAGCTCGTATGCAATAAGCACAAAGAAACCTTGACTACGACTCTTGAACTCTCATGTCTATTTTCACTGACCTCTCTAACGCAGATTTTGAAATGGAATTGTCTGACGATTAATCAGTATCATGATGTGATCCAAACTAATCCTATTCACCGTACTCCACTACATCTTATCTTCTGATGCTCATTCCAACAATGGCGGGGTCCAAGGATCAATAACAATCGGTGACCCATTTTTTCTTCCTACGTGCCACTTTCGGCCGTACAGTGACCTACGTGAAACGAGTAGGTGTATGCAATGACTCACATAAGCAGCGCTGCTGGAATGCGAAATGTCGAGAAAGGAACGAGGATGCGCGAGACGTCGCGGCGACGTCGTGAATATGTACGTGCCCCCCGCCAAAATGGCTACCTGATCGCGGTAAAGAGATAACGGTAAACTTCCCTGCCGGAAACGTACAAGCCCTTTGTTGACCGGTCATCCGTGTCCGTTACGTAAGATCGGTCGCAACAGATTGGAGGACTATCTTGAGGACGAAAGTAGGTGACGGTGGCGGTCGAACGCGAAATTAAGGCGAGGCAATCGAAGCGTTTACATCTCGGAGAATTATAATTTCAAGCGGAACGAATATATGCGAATAATACAAACGAGCCAGCAAAATCGAGATGTACGCCTTGAAATGCAGCCATGGAATTGGGGTTATCGCGCGCCAAGTATTAAAAATCGTACGTTCCTGGATCGCACCGAAAGTAAACCAATGTATGATCGATATTTCGAAAACTCTTTGTATGGAGAAAGATTTCGCAAAAACATTTCGTCATTTTACACGGGCTTACGTTAAATTTAAGATTTATGTGACGGTCAGTAACGAAGGCACCTTTACAGGAGCCTGTCTTGAGACGTTTATTGCGCTCTAAACTATAATTCAAGTGATCATTATTTTCGAGCCTATACATTACCATTAATTCTAGAGGAAATAAAACGAGATTAGAAAAGAAAATTGCCGTGATTTTGCGCCAGAGAGTTAAGGCATGACGTGAACTGCTATTAGCTGAACGCTATACTTGTGAAATGAAATACCTTAAAAGTAAACAAAAAATAGCAAAAGGAGACAGGATAGTTTCCGTGGGTTTTGTCAACTGTCGTCAGTTATTTATTATCTTTCAACCGCAAAATTCAAGAAAAATGATGAACCATTAACATTTTCGTTCTGGTCAGTCACATCGAGGCGCGGTCGTTGCATTATTAACAACCACTCTTCAAGTTTCATGACTATTACCGTACCATTATGATGATGATTGGGGTGAAGCCTTGAGAGGCGGATGTCTGTAATGACCCTGAGGACGCGTTTGCAGACTGATGCGCAACATCTTTCGTGAGAGTCCCCGTAGTGTTGTAAAACCTGGATGGGACATATCGACATCTTTCTTTACCCCTTACCCTACCGCGCCTTTAAGTAATTGACACGTTTCGAAAGACGAGATAAACGTGTCAACCCTTGACCCAGGAAACCGGTTCTTCAATGAATCGAATATGTTGAAAAGTAGGGACGCATATGAATAAGTGGATCAGGGAGGAACTTTTCTAAGCGCCATGTAACGTGCACTATTGTTAACGAGCGGAAAACTCGAACTACTCTCCCGAGGCACTAAGACACACCTCGTTCAAGACGTTGACCTCAAAAGGACCGGCACTTGAGGCATCCTTTACGAACTTCGAAACCGGATTGCTGAGGGGAGAAGACCTACGTAAAAAGATATCGTATCACGCTGACGGCCGATAAATACAGCCACCCTGTCACTCAAGTTCTGACGGATCGACGTACACTTTTCGTCTAGAATTACATGGCGATACCCAGATCCCTGTTGATTTCGCTCGACGTGTGTACTTTCGATGTTTCTTGGACGAAACGGATCTCGGACAAAGTAGTACGTAATGACGCTATAAATAGCCAAAGTCCTAGGTCAGGACCTAATCTTTCAATACGACGGAAGAATATCCAAGAGTCGCAGATGCTATCGAGTCTTTACAAAATCCCGAATGCAAATTTTCATGTAATTCCAATGCAGCGACTGCCTACGAAAGAATTCTTTCCGCCGCATATTCTTGCGAAACATGTCGAAGGCGTTCGCAAGGTCGGTTTTGAAGAATGCGACCTTTGCCTTAACCCGTTAACGCGAATGCAGATCTCGCTTGACCTTGATTGAATCCGGGACGTAACGTCCGAGTCCTCTTCGCAAGCCTGCCCGAAGGGATCGATATCAGAGATTTCCATAAAAAAAAGTCTTGATGCGAAGAGAGTAAAGACTATCTTATATCCAAGATTCACGGCCGGGGCTAGATCCTGATCTGCCGAGTTTCTAGATTGGATACAACCCTGGACGCCGATCTTAACGATCTTATAAATCACAAATTTCAATCCTCCGCCGCGAGCGCCGATCGGTCTTCCCTTATTTGAACGGATGCTGTCGGTCATTTTACGAACCTGCATATGTGACGTATTTATAAGCCCGCAATGAAAAACGCACATGCGAAAGACGTTCGAATATGGTGATGTCTTACGGTTAATCTACCTCGCGATGCTGAGAATATTAATTTTTAAGCGGACGCTAACGGACGGCACTTATCGAGGCTTCGTGAAATTATACCGTTAATAATAATTAAAATAAAAAAAAAGACCACTACGTCTTGGTGGAATCGGGTGACTGGAAATCTCGAACCAGTCAGATGCCAAACGTCGATAAGTACGTATCGAATAAAATTATTCCACATTAATTCGCACTAGGCCATCCCAGGTTGATTTTTAACGAGAACCTACTCAAGGTCTGGTTGAATGAACAGACCGTAGGATAAGTATTCTTTTCTTAAAATCCTACCTTCTTTCACTACTCTTAAAGAGGCACTCGTCGATATCTAGCATGTTCGACATTGCCATCTCTCAAGGACTAATTAGTAACGCATTTATGAGTACGCCGGCTCCACTTTACTGTCAAGGTGCTATCTCGAATCGAGAGATTGAGGCTAATAATCGCAAACGCGAGTCTGCATATGAGACGCAAATTATAAATAATTCGGCTCGATTGTGCCCCATTTATCTGTTCGACTGGTCCAGAACAACGTTGAGTAAAACCAGACGAAGATGATTATGTCGGGCATTTTTCGAAAACCATATTCACAATATCAATCAATATCAACGACGTTTACTTTGTTGTATTAATTTTCAATTATTGGCCAATTGTAAGTTATGTGTTGTTATTCATTTTTTGGTATGAGAATTGTCGATTTTTTCGATCTGCTGTTTATTTAGATTTATCTTTAGAAAACAGTTGTATTCCACCATTACAATTTTACTTTGACAATAATTTCTGTTCGAATCTTTATTATATATGTTTAGTAGTTTTAGATAATTGGTTTAGGTTAGGTTTCAGAATATTTATTAAAAAAGTTGTTATGTCTATTTTCTTCGTCGTCGGGTTAAGTTAGGTTAGGTTAGGCTAGGTTAGGTTAGGTTAGGTTAGGTTAGGTTAGGTTAGGTTAGGTTAGGTCAGGTCAGATGATACTGAAACTAGCCTCATATTTGTAGCCGCAGATTCGGAATAGTAGTAAAAATTGTTGTTTATTTCATAAAAATTCCTTTTTTTAATTCAGAACCATTCTTTTTTTCGACTTTGCGGATATGTATGTGCTGGTACGTTATTTATCATGGAGAGGATTACAGTGTCAATATCGGAGCGTGTTAAGGCGGACTTTGAGCGATTACCGGACAGTCCCGAATTCGAATCTCCGTCGAGATTGACATTTTTTTTCTTTATAATTTATTTCCGCGCGTTCGGAAATTCAAAGAAAATGGATCGTGTTTATGTTTGTTTATCTCTGTTGCGGCTAAATGGTAAGCGGGTAGAATAAGAAAATAAAACAATAAGAACTCGTCTCTTCACTAAGAAAAGTGTCTTTTATCAATTATTATCCTTTGACTTATTTTAAGGTGTCTTATAGCAGTTAACAGAATATTTTATAACTTCTAAGGTTCTGGTATTTTAGTGTTTATTTATCGAAGGCTAGAAGAACCTTAAGTCAGACCCATAATTTTGTATTTGACAAATGTAGTTTAGGTTCATCAATTGTAATATATGGTCAATAATTTTATGTGATAATCGTCATTTCGAGGTTAACTGTTGATTTTTCTTACATTATCAGTAATTTTCATATCGTTATTTGTAATAAACAACTGTCGTATTTGGGCGACAATTTTTATTATTTAATGACGATTGGGTTGAACAATTATAACTTGGGTTCAGTAACTTGGTTCGTCACGTTCAGCAGTATTCTATCGTATTTTGCCATTTTTTATTGCTAAATAGTACGTATTTAAACTCCACTGAAGCAGAAAATTCATATTTTATACTTGAATGTAATATTTCGTATACGACTATTGAAAATGTTATTTGACCTTCACGGTTATTGGCTATTCGTTATTTGTATCACCAATTATGAGATGTTAGATTTCAAAACCTTATCATAAATCGTATAGAATATCTTTACAGAATTTCAATTTTTGGAAAATGTACGATTTCCTCATACCCCAATGCAATTGGTGGTCAGAAATTGCTGACCGTTCGATGAAAATATTTATTGGGGAAAACTTATCGTCGCGGGGAGTCGCGATGCATCCATAAATGGCGCGGGCGTTGGTTCTTGGTCCGCGTTTCACCCCACCTAACTGTTGGTCGTGACCACGAGGTTTCTCCAAAAATAGGATCACGAAGATGCCGAGGGACTTTGGCGGCGTGGCTCCCGGTTGATCGTTTCGTGTATTTTTACAGTATTGTAAAGACCCATGTTGATACAAACAGAGCGTAAATCAAACGAACCTCTACTTCAGAAAAATCCTGAACGCTTTCAAAGTGTCCGAATGTGGCTGCGAAAAGAGAGGGTTCAAAAATAGCAACGGTTCTTGGATCGACACGTACGAAAGAAGGAGCTCTGCAATCAAGAATAAAGAGTGCTATTTGAACATTTGACTACATTTAGCCTTACATTTCAATAGAAGCATGGTGTTTGACGTTACAATAAAGTTTGGACTACCAAATGTTAATTGTAGAATTGCCAGAAAAATATTGTAGAAGAGAAAATTAGTCACGTTTCTTTATCGTCAATTTGTCAATGGAGAACAAGTTGACGATATAAATTCAGAACGCATTATTGGTGTGTCGAGTACCAACGACTAATGTGAACAATTTCTTCTGACAATTTTTAGAATTAATGAGGAACACATATTCTTTGAAAACTAAGGCCAATTTAGGGCTTTTGTTGACAACAATTGATGACAAACAGTAATTGTCGATGCCGGCATTATTATTGCACTAATCATTCATAATTCCAGTTTGTCCAATTGTCGACAATTTATGATGAAAACGGATGAAAGTTGCTGAGAATGACCAAAAGCGTATTTCATCTTTGTGAAAATAATTTTCCATTGAAACCGCGACTTGGTTTCTCCCCATTGTATTTCTTGCGCAGTCGCAGAAGTGAGCTGGATTCGTAGCCGGATAGCGATTATTTAGCTAGAGACGAGTTCGATACGTGAAAAGAGAAAGTCGATCGGCTTGGTCCATAGGAGAAGATGCAACTTTTACTCCGAGAGACAATGATGCACCTAATAGATTAACGGAGGTCACCGAATCCAGCTAATAGAGGCGGTTAATAGACCAGCCGGTGCAATTATAACGGGCTTTACGAACGCACCCACGTACACAGGACATTAATCACGTGACGTACCAGCATAATAAGGTGCGTTCGATATAACCGGCGTGGGCGTCCGCAACAATCGGGATGGAAAAGCCCTACGGGAATTCATCTTTTGTTGACAACTTTATAAAAATAGAAAATAAAGACGAGTCTTGTTTCATGAAGCCGTGGAATTATTATCTTACCGTGCATAAATATCGACTGGTCGTGTCAATGTGACTTTAAAGTCATATTAACAAGTTTACACTTTCTCAATTGAGACCATGACGTCATCATTTCTAATTTTACTCGTCCATTTTCATCATTTTTTTTTTAATTTCCGGGTATAATTCGAACAAAAGTCGATCTGATTTCTTTCATGGGAGTGCAAAAGGCTTTTTACACACGCGGCCTAGCAATAGTCGAGGTAAACAAAACTTTCATACAGTTGTTTATTTGCTTTAGCACTGAAAAAAAAACAGTATTCTGCTCCCTCTTGCACGGTTCCAAAATTTTACGCCTGCGTCGAGAACTTCCGGATCTTACTCGGTGCTTAAAGTAGTACTTTCCGCACTAGTTGCGAAATATGCTATTCTTAAACGTTGCTTAAAATTCAAAATTTCAGATGACTCGATGTCGGAAGAGGTTAATATATACCGGAGAGAAAGAAAACTTGTCGTTTGCGTGGGAAGTCGTCTAATTGGATTGTCCTATTAGCGGACCGGACACTTTCATGCCTCTCTTCCTGAAAGATTTTTCTCTCGCGGTGAAAACACGTCGTCTGCCCACACGCCGACTTGGCCATGAGGTATGGGCATATAAGCGTGCATGCCATTATGCTCGATATCCGTGCTTCAGTCGATAATTTTTCTATGCTTTCTGCGTGAGATTTTTCCCTAAGTAAATTGTCGACTCGATGAACCTGAAACATCTCTCACGATAGTCGACGTTGTCGCATTTCCCTGAACGATTTTCTCGGAGAAATTAAGGAAGGTTCAAAAAATACACTTTTCCGCCCTAGTGAATAAATACTTCAAGGCTCAAATTATAACTTTTGCTCTCTTTAGGGTAAAAATGACGTTGGAGAACAAAGGAAACGGAGGCTTTCGGATGTTATTGATGCTTATTCGATGACTTACCACATAGCCTGGACGGAAACCGGCTTGAAGATATGCTGACGGCCGCAGACGCTGACGCTGAATCCCCTGTAACACAAAAGAAATGGGACGATTTTTTAGAGAAATAATTGACGAAATCGGGTATTTTTAGAAGGTTTTATTATTGTCGGCGTTGATTGTTATGATTAACTTCAACACTTTGGGAATATTAATTAATAAATTTCGAAAATCAGGTGGTAATTAAGTAGAGAAAAAAAGAAATTCGGGTTGCGACACGCAATTTGTAATCGACATTGAAATTAATGCAATCATTTTTTTGTAGGATAGAAAATTTCTTAGGTCAATTAAAAGCGCATTAGAAGTGTTATTTCCATGTGTTTCTTAAGAACGTCGGTTTAGCACTTAACGAACAGAACGGTTTATTTTTAGTTTCTGTATTACTATTTCATTTTATATGAGAATTGTTTTATTTTAATGCTGCCTAAATTTCTCATTCTCGTAACACAATGTGCTATTTTATTCTATCGCGGGAGCAAAACTAGCACTTTTTCTCCTTAGGGAGCAAAATAAGTTTTCAACAAAGTTTCAACATTGTTTTTAATAACATTTTTTGCATCCTTTTAATATATATGTTAAATTTGCCTTTTTCAATTTAGGATTTGTTGTTAACATCAAGTAAACATTGGAAAATTTTTCGTAAAAATTAGATAAATGCCGTTAACTAGTAGATGACGCTTAATACAAATCGTATGTCAGTTTTTAAAAATTAAAAAAAAATGTATCCAATATAGCGAACAAAATATTCAAAATGCAGTATTTAAGGTTTTTTTCAGGTCGCTCATTACCAATCTTTTATCGACTTTTAAATAGTCAAAATGGCGAATAAAAGTGTTGACAAAAAATTACCAAATTACTTAAATACTGGCTTTTTGTAAATTTTGATTGAATTATTATTTATTTGACACGGATTCGTAATCATGGACCTTGAAAACTTATAAATACTGAGTTTTGTAAAGGTCATTGGTGTTTTCTTATAATTTTGACGCCATATTGGATCCTCCATTTTGAAAATCGGTAACGGATTCGTAATCATAATTGAATGTCCAGAAATATTCATGACTATTAGTTTTAACAAAACATTTATTTGACCAAATTTTGTGTACTTATTTTATTATATATTTATTTTAGTACGATAATATATTTTGTTGTGACTACTATTGTTTTTTCAGCGTAACTACTAGTTCAAATAGTACCGCATAAATCGCTTATGTTTAGTAATTATCTTTTATAAATCAATGATATGCTAATAAAAATTTATTATCGAACCGGTTACACAAAGAAGTTAAGCAACTAGAACTTTTTTTAAGCATCATGTGCATTGCCCCACATAATTCGATTATACTAAGTTAGTCACGGTGTGCACCTGACGATTTAATATAATAATTAATTCAACTAAGCTACCTACCAGACAATAGACAAATACCAACCGATAAATTCCCATGCCAAAAAAAAAATTGTTAATTACATTCCAAGGATCGAGTTAGTACATGATCCGACTAACACAAAGATGAAATGTTCGAAGTACATAGTTGAGACGCCTATTGTAAATGCAAAGGACAAAAAACTCATTTGACGAAAGCAAACAATAGGTCTTTTCTGGAAAATGGTTCGCGATGAAATGACAAGAACTTCGTTTGTTATGCAACTGCATCGTAAACCCAGTTCTGTACTAAAGAAAATTGGTTAAAAACGAGAATAGTATTTTTTATCTTGAAATTTGAAAAAAAAAATATTATACTATGTATTTTACAACATTTAATCTATTAATAATGTCAAACTGTATTGTACGAATTTTACTTGACAAAGCAACGTACTAAATCGATACCATAGAACCAAAAAGTTATACAGATTAGGTTGGATAATCTGATCGCTTCAAAATATTTTAATATCGAGGCATATTTACTTCAAGGCTAAAAATGGACTAGATTTTAACTCTTTAATCACATTAGCATTATGAAAATATTGCTAAGAATTTTTCCAGGTTTTTAATGATAATTTTTAATATCTTGATATTAAAAAGAATGTTGGCTTTGTTTCGATACCGTAGCGACATTTTTTCTCGTAAAAATATATGACGGGAGATTGCCCCAAATTATATTTCGATACTATCCCCACTTCCGTATTTTCGTTCGTCGCGAGTGTACGAAGCGTTTCGAGGTTTGCCGATATCTGCCGAAGTTTACAAGGGAGTGTCGGGAATCGTAGCGAAATACAGTGGTGGGGTATAAGGGGCGGAGCCTATAACTAATTTACATTGTAATTTAATGGCAATTGTATTATAATAAAATTTACTTTTATTTTTATTTAAATTATTACATTTTCGTCATATTTACTATACCATGAAAGTTTTTCAGAAAGTTATTACTTAAAATTCCTAAGAATCTAATTATTTTTTGAAGCAAATGTTAAACTATCGACATTTATATACTAAAAAAGTTTGAAATGAAGTGTCCGAACAATGGTTCATCTTAACAAAAGACTGAAGTTACTCTTAGCAAACCAACAAGTTTTGCAAGCCGGCGACAAAAGCCACTTCAAGATATAATCGGTATTAAAAAACATTTTTGAACTTCCGACTGGAAGTTACATAAAAAGTAACGAACGACACGTTCGTTCCCGATAAGTAATTTACGTCGATCGCATTGAAACTTTCACTTTCGTTTTGCGCTTTCATTTTGCGCTTGATGTCGTATGCATATCACGGTCGCGGACGTAAACTTTTCTAAATAATAAAAAGCAATATCGATCTAAGAATAGATCTCAGGAACGAGAGTGTCGAAGGGATACATTCCAATCATTTTTGCAAGATCTTTTTTTAAATCAATTTCCATTTATTTTAGCAATTTTTTTAAGAATGCCGACTTTTTGGTGGTATTTTGGGTATTCTGCGTAGCAATTTATTTTTCCACAATTTGTATAACTACTCAGGAACAAAATTTACTAATTTTTGAAAGCACAAAATAAAAAAAAATAATTTTTTAACACTCCGGGAGTAGAACTCGATTTTGCGCCCTGCAGTGATATATTCGGGCGCAAATTATCGAGCCACAGTACCGTATTAAAAAATATCTTATGGAACACGAGGGAAATATCGATCTCCGACGTCTTTATTTGTATTTGCTAGTGGTAAACACTTAAAACTATTAGGAATTTGAAATTTAGAGTGAAAAATTATAGTAATTTGTGGAACCTTAAGTACTTATAATTCATTTTAAAACCACGAAAGACAATGCTGAAGACCAAATAGTTCCTACACTCCAAATATGAATTAGATGAAAACTATCAATTTGTAACAAAAGTATATTTCACGAGTCAAATATTATTTTTCCCTACTAAATTAGTTGATTAGTATCAATTTCGAATAGTATCATTTTACTAAAACATTAGTAATTTTTACTATTCATTTCTATTTCTATTCTATCATTTCATTTTTAATTAGTATTTTTTTAGTTATTCGGACTTTTTTCTTTCTGTATATGATTCTAAAAAATTCTATTTTCCTTTTATCGTTGATTTTAATCATTGGCCATGAAACTATTTCCTTTGTTCGACGCAACTCAATTATTTAGCTACAAGTTCAATATCGATTTTCTTAGCATGAAAATGTTACTTGTAATTCGTTTCTTTTAATTACCAGTTAAGTAGCTAGTTTTGTTGAGGCCTCGGAAACCATATTTCTGTGTCAACATAATGATGCTTAGATTCGTAATGATTATTTAAGTATAAACGTGAACTATAAAAACATGAAGAGGGCAATACAAATGAATCATCATATAATAACGTGAGTGCCTGATACGAGATCAGTACAACGAGGACGGAATGGGTAATGCGTATCATAAATATTCATGACATAATATATCAGTGAAAAAATATCTTACAGATTGCTATTGTCAGTTTGTATTTTCTTCTATAGCTTTTTCACGCTGGTTAGTTTATTACTAGAGAAAAAGTACCTACTTAAAAAATACTAAAATTGGTATCTATCAAAGAAAATTTGTTGCAAATTCATAAGAGGTTAACAATTTAAAATAAGTAAACGAAGTAAAACAGAAGGAAAAAAAGAGAATTTAAAACTATAAATATAATGAAAAAAATCGTACTTTTTAAATATTTTGCAAAATATTTTAAAAAAAATAAATAAATATTTCATTCAATAAAAAAATATCTTCTTTTTAATCATTTTCTATTTTTGTAAATTAAATTTGTTTTGAAAAATCATAAAATTAACAAAAATGACGAGTTTTTACTAATATATTGCAATTTTTAAAACGCTGAATGCAAATTTATTGACAAATTTCATGTAATAGAGAGAAAACAATTTTTTATCAAAATAAAATTTAAAAAAAAATCAACGAAATAATACAGAAGGAAAAAAAAGAGAATTTAAAACTATAAATATAGTGAAAAAAATTATTACTTTTTAAAAAATTTTGCTAAATATTTTGTACAAAATCAATAAATATTTCATTCCATTTGTTTACAATCACAGTTTCAAATCAATAAAAAAATATTTCCTTTTTAATTTAATTTAATTAAATTTAAAATAATTTTCTATTTTTGTTAAATAAATTTGTTTTGAAAAATCATAAAATTAACAAAAATGACGAGTTTTTACGATTACAATTTTTAAAACGCTGAATGCAAATTTATTGACAAATTTCATGTAGAGAGAAAACAAATTTTTATCAAAATAAATTTAAAAAAAAAAATCTTTTCATTTAACCCATCTGCGAGTTTCATTACGATGTCTAATTCATCTCAATTGAAATAAAAAGTACAAGTACATATATCTGCTTGTTAAACGATTTCTATAGAGAACCCAAAAATCTCAGGCGAACTTCCATGATTCACGTTGTTATAAATATGGCATCCTCCATGACATCCAATCTACGAAATAATTGTTCGACGTGAAGAAAGTCGACTTTTGAAAAGAATGACTCACTATGTAAATCAATCCGATGCTGGTGACTCAAATTATTTCTAATAATCGACATTCGGAGAAAGTTCGTGCTATTTTCGGCTTCAATGTTTTTTTTATTTGTTCCGCATCTCTAAATTTATCTCAAAGTTCAATGATTGCAATTGAAGAATGAAAAAACTAAATGGGAATTTTAAAAAATGTTAACTATTTTAATTTAAAAATATCTACGTTAAAAAAAATGTTTATTACGACAAAAAATTAATTTAAATTAAAAATAAAAATTCAGGATTTGAAAAGTAAATCCCAGATATTTTAAAAAAAATAATTATTTCATTACAAGATTACATCGTGTTTAACTAAAAAAATACAGAAATAAAAATTAAATGTCGATAATCACGTATGCAAACCTCCTGCCATAAATTCAATTAATTCTTTCGACACAAAAGAGACGAAGTATAAATGCGCAAACTTGGATATGAATACTATAATAAACTTCTATTGAATGTCACGATTAAATTTACGTGTACGATCCATGTTTGCAACTAATTTTCTATTTATAAATACAACATTCTTGTATGCCGCAATAAAAATAAAATTCAATGGAATATTTTTAATTAAATAATTATTTTTATATCAAAGTTAAAACTATATTTAGAAATTATTATAAATAACTAAATTTAAAAATAATATATAAAAAGTAGACCGAAACTATTCTTTACTGAAAATATATTCTATTATTTCTTACGTCAAAATAAAAATATTAATATCTTAGAATAATTATCTTTGAACTATCAAATTATTTTATTTACATATTATATCTAAATCATTTTATCTAATAAAATAGACAATAATTCATATGAAAATTAATTATTTAATAAATTATTTCAAGTAGTTGAAAAATAATTTCTTCAGCTTGTAACATTTCAAATACATTAATTAAACGTTAATTAAGATTATTGCAATTAATTCAATTCTATATTAATCATTAATTTAAACACTTATTCGAATATTTGTTAATATTTTTGTTATAAAATAATTTATATTATAAAATTTATTATTCTGCTCAATATTGGATGATTTTTAAAAAATAAATAATTTTATTTTAGCTATTTATTTTTTGAATTATTTCTTAATTATATTCTTAATTAACCTCTTGATAATTTATACTTATTTATGTATTACATTTAAATTACAAATTATTTCTGCATTTTAAATTCAAATTATTTTGTATAAAGTTATAAAATAATATTGTTAGCCTGAAATACAAATATTAAAAAATTTACGTTTAATTTAAATTTTTGATTTTGTTAAAATTATAGTCGATTTTAAAAACATTTTTCGTGAATTAAACCATTTATTTATTTAGTGAAATTTTGCTATAAATAAATAAAAGTAAGACGGCAATTATTAAATATTTAATAATCATTTTTTAATTATACTTAATTTTAATTTAGTTACTTAGAATTAATTAAAAATTATTTATTAATGCATTAGATAATTTAATTTAAATAATTTCGTAAGCCTGAAATATTTAATGTTTAAATATTTAATATATTTTCAATAAATATTTGAAAAATGTGTACTTGACATTAATTTTAATTATTTTGTTTTATTATCAATATAAAATCATTTATTTATATTAGTTTATTAATTAGCGAACTAATATAATATTTTTATTTATTTTATTACGATTTATTTAAAATAAATGAAGAAGTAATTGACATTTGAATGTTACTAATTTTTATTAAACTTATAACTAATTAATTTATTTATTGATTTTATTTTATCTTCTGATCGTTCCATTTCCGTATTAACAAATATTTAAATGAATTATTTAAGAACTAAATTAACTTTTTTACTGATATTTATTTATTTAACCCGTTTCATCCCAAAACGACAAAATTTGTCGCCAGTTTTCATCCTCCAAAGTTTGTGGATATCTTTGAGACATTGTTATGAAATAAAGGTTTCCTATAGTTTTTGCTCTTTTCGATGCTCTTTTCGAATCTGAATTCATTTTTCGATATCATTTTCCATTATTAAATATGGACACTTAAACAAAAAATAAGCAAAAACTTTTTCAGTAAACTGCAATTTTTATTGTGAAGGAGTTCCGAGATCGTATCAGGCTTCAAAATCCTGTGGTATAGTGAGTTTTAATAAAATTTGGTCAATATTACGATATAAATTATAAAATGGCGCCCTCAAAATGGCGCTAATTATACGATTTTTTTTTTGTTATTTGAGTTTTATTAACCCTTAAAGCGCCCTAGGGGTTCTGGGAGACCCCACACATAAATATTACATTTCTTCCCTTCTAAAACTGCATTTTTACAGCATTTTTTTTATCTTAAAGAGCTATATTTCAAGAGGCACAAATTAAATTATTAGAAAAAAATATTGAAAATTGGCTGAGTTATGATTTTTTTGTGAAAAACGTCACTTTTGTATTTCATTTTTTATAATGGGCACCAATAATTTTTTAATCAAAATAACTTATCTACGCGGTAAAATGACACTTGGAGAGTATCCAGTAATTTTGTTGAAACGAAATAACGAAATCTGTCTGCGCAGGACGATATTATCTTCGGATTGGGGTCTCCCACGACCCCACATGGCGCTTTGTGTTATTTTTATATAGGTTGGCGCTTTAATATCTTTGGTATGTTGACATGTATTTTGAGGAATATGTAGATTGTTTTTGAGGTGGCTCAATACAAACCTGTTATTAAATTTTGGAAATTCAAAATGGCCGAATTAATGTGGCAACTAAATACTAGACAATTTTTGTTTAAATGTCGGTTATCCATATTGGATTCGCCATTTTCAATTTCCAAACTTTAATGACGGATTTGTATTCAGCAAGCTTAAGAATAAGCTAGAAAAACATATTCAAAATACACGACAAGATACCAGAAATATTTTAATAAGACGTAGATAACACGAAAAATCCCAAGCAATAACGCCGCACACTAGGGAAATTATGGGAATTGTAGGTTCAAAGAGTCTGAGCTCCGGCAATTCTTAGCCGATTTAAATTATTATTTTTTTTTAAATGCATATAAAAGCACTTCTAAGACTCCTATCGAGAAGAATTTTTAAAAAAGTGAAAAAATTCACGTGTATTTCCTAATAAACAATGCAGATTATTTTCATTTTTAAATTCATCAAAGGTACCATATTTTGAGAGTGTTTTAAAATGTTGTAAATTGTACACATAGTGTCTTTTTAATGGACAAATACAAATATGAACTCATGGTCCGTAATTTCAAAATGGACGATCAAAATGGTGGCCAAATTCTTGACAAACTGCCGAAATGATCTAAACTTGTTATATAACTTATTGTAGGAGTTTTAGAGGTCGCCAAGTATGAATGTGACGTCACATTTCCATAATACAAAATGGCGGATCCAATATGGCGGACAATTTTATTTACATCAATCAAAATATTGTAAGATTTGTAGAAAACTTGGAAGTTTTCGGAGTCTCTGAATGCAACTATACCGTCATATTATAACGTCCATTTCTCAATGTGCAAAATGGCGGACACATTTTTACTATTTTTTAGGAATTTTATGAAACTTGGTATCTTTAGGTTTTTCACAAAGCAGAGAATATAAATTTCAACTATTTCCTTCATGATATAATACTAATGAAGTTTATAATTATTATGTATCCCAATGAAAATAATCTGCATTGTTTATTAGGAAATACACTTGAATTTTTTCACTTTTTTAAAAATTCTTCTCGATAGGAGTCTTAGAAGTGCTTTTATATGCATTTAAAAAAAAATTATTTAAATCGGCTAAGAATTGCCGGAGCTCAGACTCTTTGAACCTACAATTCCCATATTTCCCTAATGTGCGCCGTTGTGAGGACGCCATTTTGTAATTTAAATCTTAATATTGACCAACGTTTAGCAAAACTCATTATGCCACAGGATTCTAAAGCCTGACATGATCCCGGAACTCCTTCGCAATAAAAATTGCAGTTTACTGAAAATGTTTTCGCTATTTTACACGTTTTCTTTCATTTAAGTGGTCACATTTAAAAAACGGAAAATGATATCCAAAAAATGACTTCACATTCGAAAAGAGCATACCCAAAAACTGTGGGAAACCTAAATTTCATAATAATATCTCAAAGATATCCATAAACTTAGGGAGGATGAATACCGGTGACAAATTTTGTAGTTTTGGGACGAAACGCGTTATTAATCAGTACGTACAAATTTTTTGTTTCTATATTTTTATTTGTTTCCTCGTTGATGCTTTTGTTCGCGACTTTTTCGTGCATCTACATTTACCTTTAATATTTTGGCAACTGCATTACCTTTATTCATTTTCTTTGTATCTGATTTAATTTTAGGTTCTGACACAAGTATTTTACGGCAATTCACAAATTGGCAACTACAATTAAAAAAAAAGTTTGATTACGTCGCAAGAGGAGGATTAGAAAGAAAGGCCTGTAGTCCATAAAACAGATTGTTTACACCAGTGGAGTGGAACAACAATTAACAATCGACAAGAGCAGTGACAAAAAACAATAACGGGGTCGGGATAATCGCACTAAGGCGCATTCAGTCGTTCCTGAATCGGACGATTTATGACTTATTACGGTAACGCGCTCTATTTACCCGCTTCTTTTTTTCCGCTGAGAATAACTCTTTGGCGTCCTCGGCAATCTTCGTGGACCAGCGACCTATTGTTTCGAAAAAATAATGGAACGCCTTGGATCGCCTCAAGAAAAAAAAAAGTCGGAACACAAAAGACTTTTCGACTTTGCTCGGGTCGAGGGTAAATAACGGTAATACGCAATGGCCGACGCGTTGCGACAATCGTGACGATCGTGACTCTGAACTCTCGAGTTCGATTACGTAACTCAGCAATTTAAAGTCTCGTGTGTATTTTTTTTTTTTTTATCAATTTGTCCATGCTCTGTGCCGCTGCGCCGAAAGCGAGAGTGGTTGCTCCCGGAAATTGCCGGAGCGATATTTCATCGAGAAAGTCGCGCTAAACACTGTTTTTATCGATTACGTTGTTGCCGAACCTCTTAAAAATGTTGGAATATAAAAAAGTTAATTTAATTAGTCTTGCGCAAAACTCTCCATCTTTTAGACTTTTTTTTCAAAAATTTTTCTGAGATTTATTTACCAAGACGCCAATTTTGAACAATACAATGGAACTTGTTCTAATTGGCTGTATGAATGTCCAAATAATTTTCGTTTCTTATTTACGAACAATTTATCATTCCTTCCACTTCCAAATAACTTTTTTCTATGTAAATAATAGTCAATTACTTCATCCGGCGATAGATGGCGTCCAGATCCAAAAGTAATGTCGAATACAAATTCGGGAATTATTTAATAGCACCGATACGATTCGTTATTTTCATTGGTTCTCCCTGACAAGTTTCAGATGTAAAATAGACATAGCACCGCCCATCTGATCGACAACTACAGTAGTCCTTCCCTTATTCTAATTTCCCTTATTCTAATGTCTTCCCTTATTCTAATTTTTTCTCTTCTCCTATTCTAATATTTCTCCTCACGCGTTCTCCCCACCGCACCTACTACTTTCTTTAGAAGCATATAACTGCGCATGCTCTGCGAAAGAAAAAGAGAGAGGAAAAGCGAGACAGCAAACATTTAGTGGGAGAGAGGAGAACATTAGAATAAGAGAAGAAGGTCGCCATCTTGCCTGACTGGACAAATTAGAATAAGAGGAGGACTACTGTATACTGTACCCTGCGCGATTTCGTTTGTGGATTGATGCGCCATCTACAGGCCATCAACGAACCTTAATCTGAAAATATTGTTGACTTCTCGGTACTACCATGACTCTCATCCTTAATTAATTTCTTTCCTTTTTTTTTTCTAAAACAGAATTAAAAATCGTTTTCACAAGAGAGGAAAATCGTTCTTTTATTTCGGCATTTTTTTTTTATTTGTTTGTTTTGTTGAATGATGACTATACTTGAAAAATGCGGAGCGTTTCCAAATATAAGTCGAATGTTGTGGAATATCCAAAATGATTACAAACACTTCACATCTTGACAACCTGGTATAAGGCCAAGCTAGATCACAGAAGAATATCCCTGATTATACGAGATGAATGAGCATACTGTACGGCTTGGCTGGGCAATTTGTCAAAAGTGTCCATAAATAATTTCTATAAGACTTTGTGTACAATTTCACATACTGTTTATGCAAACTTCTCGAATTAACTCCTTCCGTATTATCATTACAGGAAGCAATGAAACGTGTGTCTTCGATTACGCGTGAGCCGAAAATAAATTTCAACTCAATATACGAAGGAATTCATAAAAATATGAAACACATGGCTGACAACTTGAAAGAGAGAGAATAAATTTTACGTACTTTTGACACAAATGGGGAAAGTACCGTAACAATGATAAAATCTTTTGCTACATTTAGTGTACTGCAATTTCATTACGAAAGTATATGTTTAAACGTTTTGTGCAAATCGTATGTAAGTTTAATTCAATTACATTACAAAATAACAATTTTTCTCATTATACGAAAGTGGCCGCGTATGTACGAGCATAATTTAATCAAGCGATTAAGTTTTAACGGTCGTTCGTTTTAATATCCCTTTTACTTTTACGTTTACCATAAATGCCAGTTATTATAGAACATACACTTTTTATAAAATATATTTCACGATTGATGAAGTTTTAATTTATTTTAGATTAAGATTCTATCATGTCTTATTATCAATTTGCTACTTTGCAACTGCTAATTAATACTTAATCTTAAACATTGTAACAATTTATTCTTGCATTTTCAATCCGTTTGCGTTTCATAATTAAACTATTCCAAGATTTATTTCTAAATTTTCAATATCAATTGCCAGCACATTCATTTTCACATAGATTCAACAGAAATGTAATTACCCAACGATCAGAAAACACTTGGTACGAATACTTCTTGACCATTGAGATGTTTGTGAAGCATTTACCTGGTTATTACGAAACTTTATCAAATATTAGCCATTAGTATCCTCAACCTTGGTATTCGCCGTTCCGTAATCGGATGTGCGAACTCGAGGATAGGAAGTCGGTACCGAATTACAGATTTTTACGCACTCCTTTCTTTACAAAGACTGTTAAATATTAGCCTATTACGAGGATGTCAACGTTTCAGCACTCTCTCCTAGTTTGCATTTGCTGATCACTTCCCTGGTATTATGCTGATATAAAAAAAATAATTTCTAACACTTTGTGTAAAGCACTATATTTATTGTTACAGTGATTTGGTGACTGTTAATATATTGAGCCATGACTCATATAGATTAATTAAAGACAGCGACGATAGTTTGACATTTGCCATTTGTTAGATCACTTTACTATTTATCATTTTCAACAAACAGTAGGATCTGCGATATTGACCACCTCAAAATTGACTGACTTGCCAAATTGTCTCGGCGGAAGCCTTCGAAATTGACTGCCATAGGGGAAACACTTCCCCCATTCTTCTCTAAAACAGTTTGATATGTTACCTATAAGACAATAATTAAAAAAAAATTATTGTCTCCTGTCCACTGTGTAATTTACATTGAGCCATGGCTCACATTCACATAATAAAAAAAGTATTTAAAAATATCCATTGGGACCTATAATGAAAGTTGAGAAAGTTGAGAAAACAAATCGAGAATTGTGTCGTCAATTACATGTAACCTGATGATATGGGCTATGACTGAAGTTGGCTATCAATTTGCTGTATTGACATAGAGATCATTTTGAAAAGTTTTTAAACACTACTCAGCTCAATCACCAAATCACTTAACAAATTTACATTGAGCCGTGGCTCACTTAAACCATTTCATAGATGTATGAGCCGTTACCGACAGTGCGGAAACAAATTAAAGAAAAGTAAATACTGAAAGCGTATTTTTGAATGACATGTTGAGCCATGGCCCTACAAGACCATTGCACATCAGTATGAGCCATTTCTCGTAATGACGAAGCAAACAAATCTTGTGATATGTACTTTACATTAAGCCATGGCTCAATGAGGCCATTTCAGATATGTATGAACCATTAATGAGAATGCTGAAGCGAATTTCATCAATAATAACACATACTTTTACGATTTATCAGTCAACAAATCACCGGAACATAAATTTCTGATTGTTCATTTACATTGAACAACGGCTCCATAGGCCATTTCATTGAAGTACGAGCCATCAATAGTTATGGGGAGGCAAATAAAAGAAAAACAAATTCTGAAAGTATTTTGGTGGACATGTTGAGACTCGGCTCACAAAGGTATGAGCCATTACTGATAATTAGGAAGCAAATATAAGAAAAGATATTTCGAAAGGTTGTTTTTGATGACATGTACGTGTTGAGCCAGGGCTTATAAAGTTTTATTTTAAATTTTTTAACTGGAACAAACGTTTCGACTACTGAAGTCACCAAATAACTGAAACATGAGAAATGAATCGCTCATTTAAATACTGCCATGGCTCATAAGAACCACTCCAAAACGGTTTGAGCCATTGCTGACAATGCAGAGCTAAGTAAAAGAAAGCTACATTTCGAAAGGATATTTCTGTTAACATGTACATGTTGAGCCAGGGCTCAATTAGGCCACTTCATAAATTTATATAAGCCATTACTAATAATTAGGAAGCAAATAAACGAAAGGAAATTCTGAAAGTGTATTTTGGATGACATGTGCATGATGAGCTAGAGCTTTCAAGGTATTCTTTCAAATTTTTCAACCAGCACAAAAGCTTCTACAACTTATCAGTCACCAAATCACTGGAACATAAGTTACTGATTAATCTTTTACATACAGCCATGGCTAAAAAGAAAACCATTTCACAGCGCTATGTGCCATTTCTGGTGGAGGCGAATACAAAAAATAAAGCAAAATTTCAAAAGTATATTTCTAGCGACATGTACTTTACACGGAACCATGGCTAATAACGCAATTTCATAGAGCTATTAATGGCATAGCCGAAGCGAATAAAAGAAAGGTACATTTCGAGAGTTTATTTCGGATGACATGTAAATAATGAGCTAGAGTTCATAAAGTAATTCAAAAAGTTTTATTCAATAATACCAAATGTAACTGCTACTTATCAGTCATGAAATGACCAAACAATGAATTATTAGTGCCTTTCATTGAGTCATGACTCCTATAGGCAATTTCAGAGGACTCTCAACAATGTTACTGCGGTTCGTAATTGAGTAAAAGAATAATGAGTTATTAGTACCGTTCATAAGCTTTGAGCCATGGCTGAATTAGGCCATTTCATATGTATGAGCCATTACTGGTAGTGCGGAAGCACGAAAAGAAAGGCAAATTTTAAAGGTACATTTCGAATGGTTATTTCGGATGACACGTAAATAATGAGCCAGAGTTCATAAAGTCATTTTAGAAGTTTTATTCAATAATAACAAATGTTACTGCTACTTATCAGTCATGGAATGACCAAACAATGAATTATTAGTACCTTTCATAACATTGAGCCATGACTCCTACTGGAAATTTCAGAGGTCTCTCAACAATGTTACTGCGGTTCGTCATTCAGTAAAAAAATAATGAGTTATTGGTACCGTTCGATTGAGCCATGGCTGACTTAGGCCATTTCATATGTATGAACCATTACTGGTACTGCAGAAGCATAAAAAGAAAGGCAAATTTTAAAGGTACTTTTCAGGTCACATCTACTATATATTAAGCTGGGATTCATCATTCCATTCACTACCTTTTTTACAAATGCTTTTGTGACTTCCGAGTTAATTTTCATTGAGCCATGGCTCTATCACGCTACTTCATAGATGTATATGGACTGTTACTGGTAATGAAGAAGCTAATAAAAGAAAAGTCTAGTTCCAAAGTGTATTTTTGATAACATGTATATGTTGAGCCAGGGCTCATAAGGTCTTTTGAGACTTATTAGTCATCAAACCACCTAACAATGCGTTATTAGCGCCATTGATTTACATTGAGCCATGACTCAATAAGGACATATCACAGATCTATTATAATACCAAAAATAAATCATTTTCTGGCCTGTTCACCAGTAAAAATACTATCAAACATAGAAAGCTGATGCCCTGAAGTAATGTTCAGCCCCGACTCAAATAATTAATTTGAAAAAAAATACCATTACTAAAGCAAATACGATACAATCTTTAAAAACCCTTGCTTCTTTGGTTTTGTATCTTTTGGTTCACTCTTTCAAGGGATAAGCCAACTAAACATCGTCATTGATTGACGTTTGACTGACCTCCCCACGATTCTTCTGAACGCACCCATTAAATTATCCGCGAATCTTAGAGCTGCGTTGTCGGTGTAATAATGAGAGAAAAGTGGGCAATGCGTTACGCTGGCACTGATACCGAGGAGGACTCGTTTAAAAAAAAAAAAAAAAAAAAACGAGATCGTGGGAACGGTGGAACGAAACAGAGTCCTGAGGGCTTGCGTTTGCCTGCCGTCAATTACTTAACATCTTAGCAGAATCGTAACCCGACCTGCGATGCAACGGAAATCGACGCACACGACAAAGAGGAAAAAAAAATTCGATCCTCGTTTTCTGCGATAATTACTTGATAATTCATAATTAAAAGATACCCATTCGAAATAAGTGCGCGCGTCAAGTATTCGCTTACTCGAACAAGGTTGCAGATTTTTAATTGCCTCATGGGAACTGCCGTTTGACTTCGAGCGTTCTCTAGCGTTAAATAGGAATCCGTTACTTCGCACGACTTTTTACATTCGTGTTTTTCTATGCTTCATTTATCGTTACGTCATAAATTACTTCATTTATTGAAACAGACATTGCGCGCAGTTATACAATGCGTGCTGCCTATAAAAAAAATATAGTTCCATTTTTTCCCGATTGGTGGCGTTTAAACCCATTACTAAAGTAACCCAACGATTTATGTAAATACTATCGCTAAATTTTCTATGTGTATACTGGAACATATCAGTGGTATTTGTTGACATGTTGTAAAATGTTATACACATGTAAAAAATGTACAAAACTTTAAAAAAAAAATAAAATAAATGGCTAATTAATTAAAAACAAGTATTATATTTTGATTTCAATGCCTTCCTTAGCGATCAAGCAACCGATTTTCATGTTCCTTTTTTTCTTGTTACTTTCAATAAATAAAAATGAAATGTTAGTGACAAGTGACATATATAAATTTATTAACAGCGTTTGGAAACACGTTTTTTTTAGTTACCCAATAAAATTAAATGTACCCGTACCTTACCGCCATATAAGAATATTAATGATTCATAAAACTGTCCGTCACTAACTTACGTTTCCGTGCGTGTGTGACTGGCTAATGTATTATTTTCGATGTATTCTTTGGCGCTGAAAGTCACGGACTTCTCAGAAATTTCCCACTACGTCAGATTTTCGGGAAATATCAGATATAATAAGAGTAGAAACGATCGTTTCTCGCGGTCCAACAAAAAAAAATATTTTCTTAAAAATAATATACGACGGTAATCGGCTGTAAAGTATTTCCTGGCACGAAACATTCACAAAATGAAATTAATTAAAGAATAAGATTAATTTCTTCGTGGAAGTGTAATTTACGAATATTTCGTGAAAAATAGTTTTTTTTTTATTTAGAGTCCTTAATGGATGTTTTTAGTCGGTTTTGTTGAAAAATGGTCCTAAAAAATGTCCAGAAAAACGAAAAAAAGTTCTTTTTATAATTGTATATAGTTTTTGAATTTTTTGAAAAATCTAATTACAGATTCTGAAAGTGTACTTCGAGAGGTCTTAAAGGACTCTTATGTCTGACTTCATAAAACAAGAATCTCCCAGAGGTCTTATGAGATCGTTAATTTATCTCATTTCAGGCATTTTTTCTTTTATCAAAAAAATAAGAATGTGAGGTTCTCTTAGAAAAACTAGATGGCGCTCATATCTAAAATTGAACTCGCAAGAGCGTTTTACTGTAGTTAATGATATAATGCTTTTACTTTCATAAAAATATTAAAATTGTTTGTAGTAAGGGCGACAGTTTTTAAAGACACCTTTAAGAGTTCATTCGGAAAAATAAATAACGCATAAAGAGCTCTTTATTGGTGGTTGACAATTTTTTAATGTCCCAAGTGAAAATTTTTGATCTTCACATTCGACTTTTCAAGATCCGGAAAAAGTAACTTTATAATAAGTGATAAATCATTAACTTTACGAGGTTTCCGGGTTATCGTTGCACCCACGCAGATGTTCGAGACGACAGAAAATCCGACACTAATTTCTATACTAAAGCAAAACACAATGTTTGCGAATCGGCAAGCAAACCGCATAAGTAGCGCACGTATAACCTGAAAACCTGGAAAAAAAAATACAAACCACACGTGTCGTGAGGTCACGTAGCGATTCCCGCATTTTATTAATTTAATCACGTGGAACTACTAAAACAATTTTTTAACGTTAATATTTTGTTTAATATTTTTATTTGTTTCTTTTTGCATTGTATGAGATTTAAGATATTTGTTTTGTTGTCAATACTGATAATTATTTCGACCTACAATACAGGAAACTTTGGCATTTCAATTATTTTTTTAGTAATAATTTTATCTTTTAGTTTTTAATGATAAATAAGAATATATACAAAAATGTTTTTTATTTTTTCCAACGTTCTGATGACAGAGACTGGTTTATAGGAATTCTTAAAGATTTTTATTGGAAAATTATATTTTTTTATCAGGTTTTGAATTTAAAAAAATTGTTCTGCGGCGGGACTTGAACCCAGGACTATTTGATTATCCGCTGAATAGTAAATTAACATTCAGTTACGTTAGTTTCCCCAAAAAATGACATTTTTATGGTTTACTATTTAACTGACTAAAATTTAATTAATCCAACTGAACTACCTGCAGTTATAAATGTCAAAAGCTTTGTTCACTTATCGTTTAGTTAAATTTACAAATGATTTTTGTTCTTAGAGCTACAACGTCTACTAATGTGTATTAAAATTACGACTTAAAATATTTTGTCATCAATTGTGTTTGATTGTAATACAAATTTATTTTATTAGAATCATAACCTTAAATGCGTTCAGTGAAAAAATATTCACGATTCGTTGAGATGATTATCTCTGCCAACAAGTCAGTTGATGAAAAAATGAAGATATCGAAACCGGTTCTAATACTTTTTTTCAAAAGTTCCACGAAACCCAAGGAAGACACTACCTGATCCAAAAATAGGCATGAATATGTGTTCTTAATTAGCAACGAATGAAACGAATTATAAAAATCTGTGAAAATCAGGTAAATCAATAATTAACTTTTTTGTAAAATGTAACTTTCATTATGCAGAATAATTACGTTAATTAAACAAATTTGTAATAAGGGCGCAATTACCGCTCTTCGTCGAGTGCGAAGTTTGTCCAAACCAAAAATACTTAAACCGACAGCATCATTTAATTAGTTGGAAAGTGACAACCAATAATTTTTTTTAAATATATGACATTTTTCCCCTTTTCTTTGTTGCTGGATATTTACTATTGTGGCCTATTTCTTTGATAATCATAGACTTGGTTCGCAAATACTTAGCATTCAATACTAAGTAATAAATCGGTGATTACCGGTATGTTAATCTAAAAAATTAGTCACCGTATTTTTACCAAAAATTCTTAGTATTATTTTCAAACACTCTTATATCCCATTCGATTTCTAAAATGTTTGCATCTCGAATTATTTAGGAATCAGCACCATTTGAATTAAGTTAATCCAAGATTTCTCCCAGAATAAAAATGGCGCTTAGTACCTTTAAATAATGATTAGCTTATTTACGAGTATTTTATTCGCAACGCGACATTCATTACGCGAAAGTATCTTTCGCAAATTCCAGTACATAATTACTGATTTATTGCAGCCTGGAAATTACTTTTGAATTACTCACTGGAATATTATGTCGTTTCAAAGGCCCGTTAATTGCGGCAATCAGTCCACGCGCGGGACTTCTGGTATTCGCGAAAGTATACAGGGAATAAGGAAAAACGGACTTGGCCAGTAATGATCGAGGTGTCTGGGTTACGTTATTATAATACTTTATTATTATTCTTATATTTTATTATCCAAGCCTTTATTGATCGGCGACATTTTCATATTTGCTTAGAATTCCGTAGAGATTTATTCGTCATATTTATGATTTTTAGTAACGCTAAAACCGTTTATGTTAATCTGCGCGTTGCGTGAAATCATTTTTTAGTAATAAATTTAATAGTAATGTGTATTAAATTCGTAAGTGATTATTACTAAACGAAACCAAGACCAATTCCTTCCTTACAGAGTGAAAAACCAGTTACTCTTGTAAAAGAATGATCATCAGACGCAGTTTCTGCGTCGAGCGCTAGGTGTCGCATCAATCCATAAATGAAGTTGTGCGTGGCTTAAGCCGCATTTCGCTTTTGGATCGGTGCGCCACCCAGCGGCCTAAGAAACAATTTATAACTTTTTAATGTAAATTTCTCGATTGATTGGAGATGTTTGAAAAATTGTCATGCTACAGGCGTCAACATCGACGAATTCCTCCATAAATTATACGCAAAAAAAACCTTATGCGTGTCGCATCCGTTTTGTATCGTGCCTTTATATGCGCCGTAATGACGTCGAAGTCTCGCGGATGCAAACAAAAAGTATGGCGGCTTTAAGGGTAGGGGGAAAAGGGGGAAAAGATGTCACTTACCCATCGCCGTCGAGAGTGATTGCTGTGTCGGCCAGGACTCGTAAAACAAGTCCTACGGTCGCTCTGGCGTTGCAGTCGATTCCCAAGAGGCAACTCTCTTCTGCATCCTGCCTTCCCGTGCAAGACACCACGACGAGGTATCGCGTCCTTCCCGGATGGACCGACTCCAGCTTCACAGCCTGAAAGAAAACAAAAACAATTATTTTTCGAAAAAAATGAAACATTTTCAAGATCAAACATCGAAAATATTCAGGGTCAAGCGCATCAAAACATGAGGACGTTTCAAAACATTCAAGGTTGACCTTTAAAAACAGTGAAAGTCGAAGGGACCCTGTTTCAAAACATTAGAGGTCAAAACAAAGTCTTGCTCTCAAAACAAATAATAAGAGACATTTTAAGATTGAGATTTTATCACTGATTTCTTTCGGAAACTATTTCTTACCCCAATTTATAGGTGTTTCCTTCTGAGGAAAGGGACGACGATACACAAGTCGTGGGCAGGTCTTATCGACTTGGTAAACAATGACGGCCATTATTTCGCGCTTCTCTATCGCCTAAGATCGAGATTTCCTTTTTGGTGTGACGAATGTTCACGGATGCTGTGACAAACGGGTTAGTACGGATAAACCACCCACTCGTCATTCTTGTATCAATCTGTTATTAGATGACACTTGTACACCTCTGATAGCTATTTGCTACGCTATTGGTGCTCAAAGTTAGTAAAAATAGATATCGAACTTAAAGTTGGAGAATACGCTACCATTCAAGGAATTTCATTACGGTTAATCACTGGGAACTTGATTTAACCTTTAAACTTTAGTAATAAAAAGAGGAAAATACGCAATACAATTTTCCTTATTTACATTTCTAGATTTGAACTACTTGCTATCAGCATTGCTTTGGTGGCGCTATAGGTAATAGAATACAATCTTTAACCATGGTAAATAATAAGTTGGACATCTAATAATTAATACTTGGTGTCAACTATTTATTTCTAGAGTAACATCAGGTTTTCAAAGACATTTTATCTAATATTTTTAAAATACTATGGTTGCAGACATCTTAATCGAATCGTCCTTCCGTGAAGAGACGTACATGTGCCATAAATAATATATCGCAACGTTTAATTCTTCGTTGCTATCTCATTCGTTTAACCCAAGACCGATTCGGGTCGGTAGTTTCCTGATTAATTCTCGAGATAATCCTAACTGTTGACCGCGTCGTCTGGTGTTGGGCTGGACCGAATCCAAATAACCGCCTCGATCAGTAGGGTTTCTTAAAAAAAGCTAATATTGATTCAAGTTTTGACCGTTCAAAAATATTACATGTTTACAAAAATTAGTAAAGTAAATTAGTGAGTAAAATTATCTGGAAAATTTTATTATCTCATATGGTAATTTCAGACATTTTCCATTATTTCTAGCAAAAATAACTACCGTCAAATTTGTTGTACTTATCCGTCCTGCTTTAAAAGTAAAAGAAAAATTAAGAATATGTGTTTTTTATATTTTTGTATTTATACTTGATACAGTACTATCTCCCTCTCAATATTAGCCTAGTCCATCTTGTATTTCCTCTTCTACCTCTCCTCTTCCCAGTATTAGGCGAATGAGAGGTCGAATTTTCCTGATAATGGGGGGAGCAGCTGTCTTGAATACAACAGAAGGCTAATATTGAGAGGAATCACGTGGCTAATATTTAGGGGGGAAAGGAAACTTGAATGAAAACTGTAATGTAAATTATTAATTTTCAAAGTTCTCTATCTGAAATTAATCTGCCAATAGCTTAAAATTTGTTCAAGCGTTTTATAAAATGTGACAAAAGAAGATTGACTTCTTCATTCCATATCGATTGAAATTGAAAGAAAACTAAGCTATTTAAATTAGAAACGCTTCATAATATAGTCGGATAATTTCAGAGGCTAAAAATCTGTTCAATCACTAATAATTTAACAAACTCCCTCTACGGCTCTGTGAATTTAGCTGCAGATCCAATACTAGCTGAAGCTAGCTCAGGGATATTGTACAGCGGTGTACACAGCTGCTTATAATTAGCGAAGCTATCAAGTGCGCATTGACCGGTTTTATGTGTACGAGAAGAACGAGGAAAAGGGTAAGGATAACTGAGAAATATATTACTGCCTTCTTTCATGGATGTAAGCACCTTACTGCAAAGTATTACGAAGCTGCTGTCTGCCAGACTTGCGCAACTTTAAATTTAACGCCTGGAGGAAGTACGGCATCCGTCGCGAAAAAAAATTTTCAATTGATAATAAATAATAATCTACTAAAATAGTCGCCGCGATTATCTCGTCTTTATTCCTTTATATTTACGAAATAAGTTGTTCCTGCCAGAAATACCAGCGTCATTAAAAAAAAAAACATTCGTCTTTTCTTTGATGAAATGTTATAATTGCTTTCAAGAGATCATACAAAAGGTGTCCAATGAACTGAATAATATAGTATTTTGAGTTTCTTAGAGAAGCACTAGATGGCGTAACAATCCAAAAGTGAAGTGACGAGGCAATAACCAGTTTAATAAGGGTGGTATTTAAAGGAACCTGTATGTAAACATTCCTATGATGTAGGTGACATCTAGCGTCCAATCATAGTTTTATCAATAACAATATGCAGGAGTACAATATAAGTAACCAATTTAAGACTGAAAAAAAACCTTCCATTATTGATTTCAACGCAAATATTCGCAGGTTGACTTAAAAAATAGCAAAACAAACAAAGCGAACCTAGTTGTGTTACCTACAACTCAAATCCACATTTCAAATAAAATATTCATCCCAAACCTAGTCTTCAATCCCATAAACACTAGAAGGATTTTGATTTTAATCTGTTGTATTAGCCTGGATGTAGCGTAAGCCAAAAACAAATGATGTTGCGTTTACGAAGAGATTTCAAACACCCAATGATGCCGAACATATGTGCCATGCCAGTCAGCGACTTGCATATCGTAGATGATCTATGAAATCATCCTTCCTCATCATGTCATTTACCTTCAATATCTGTAGAGAAAGTCTTGTAAAAAAGACCGGAAGGGCTGGAGACGCATATGCATCCGTTGAAGTGGTCCCATAACTATGTCACGTGTTGTAATATGTAATTATACTGGACAATGAGATGAGACTTTTTGCCAAAGTGATAATTAAGTTTTCCTGACAGCCACAATAATCCGTTGTTGAGACTTACAAACACGTGTCAGCTTTTTTGTACTTCGTAAAGGTAACATACTCGATTAGTGCCCGACTTTATGATTTTTCAATAAAGTACACCTTTCGAATGAGCCATTGCCCCAGAAGGTGTGTATACGAGATATTATTTCAGAACGCGTTTCACGACTGTTTTATGTTTTCCGCTGTGGATTGAATCGTTAAAATACAATGCACTGCAGTATATTAAAGTTTATCTTCATCCGGTTCTTATGTAATTCAGAGATCAAAGATATTAAAAAGTGAGAGTTTTAACATCGGCGCTAAACGAATCCAATCCTAAATGGAATGCATCGAAATATAACTGGTTATGGCACATATATGATGGAGTAATTTCGATAAGCCAACTCTGACTATCCGGTTTGAGTGAGAATTTGTATACCAACATCCCTGGGAGTATAAACTAGTTGTTACCATAAAAAAAATCAAATAATTTTTAGGAAATGGTCTATACATTTCCAGTAGGAACTCCCAGGATGCGGTGACCGTTGAAACTCCGAGATTTCTAATGCGGTATTCAGTGGACGCACAGTTAATCATCGAAGCGCTTTATCGCTCTCAATTAACGACCACCGCCTTCCTCCGATAATCTTATATGGGCTTGGATGATTACACGGTCTGCTCGTTTCGGACTGCAATGGCGAAAAATCACAGCGAATCTCAGTATACCGAACTATATAACGTTTACGAATGTATACGAGCTAAAATATCTGGCTACTCGATAGAATCCGTTATCTCTGTAATGGGCGATTCACTCGTCGGAAAAGCAAAGCGAGGCTTGGCGAGGACATGAAAATACCAAAGAAACGTGCCCTCTATGACCGATAAACAAAAACGATGTGATTAATCGCCGAGAAAGTTCAATTAGTGCGCAAATCGCAACTACCGCTGGTGAACGACCTTAGTTTATAGCATCGAATACCGCGATAGTTCATTAAATAAATGTAAATAACACACGGGGTCTGTATGGTAAAGTAAACATAACTGTTTTACGATACAGACATTCTATAATCGATGAGTTACATGTGTTTTGGGCTGGCACACGTGGATTTTTCATGTAACTTTGTTGAGGGTAATGTATTAATCCGCTCAGTGACGCCAGTGTCGTCTGGGAGTCCCCACTCCTCATACTGCTTGCCACGCCTACTCCTGCTCTTCCTGCGTCGGATGCAAATAGCGAAGGGCAGTCGATTTCGAACATTATGTTGGGTAACCAAACGATATCAGCGCCATGCAAATTAGTTTATTCCCACTTTTTTGGTCTTAATAAGATTACACGAAATCTGACAGCTGTACTTGAGTATCAGCCCTGTGGTTTTAACAATTCGACACACTCGTCAAGACCAAAACCATCGGAATCGCGTCTTCCTAATCCTTATATGGTTCTCGTCTTCACACATGCGATAATTTTGGGATGCGACCTGCTTTCCATATCCTATTCGTGAAACGAATTTATTGGGTGGCATACTAAACAGTAGGGCTCAATTAATACCCAAACCACGTACTCAACTGAAACCACATCAGGAATAAGAACCCTACCAGACTCCTTGGGATCCAAACGCCACGTATCCTCCTAATTGTAAAAAGTTCAACGATTCAAACCAGTTCATCTTTACTTTAGAGAAAGTTTTCGAAAATTAATAGTCACCGAAAGATTCCTTAAAAGCAGCTTCACATTTCACGACAGTTCGTTGCATAAATGCACTTCCACGTAATCGCAAACAATCGTGTATCCTCGGAAAAATTCAATCTCATTCAATACCGACCGAGTGTCATTGACGTGAAAACACGAATTTAAGGAGAACACGAATCGAACAATAGTCAATAGGCAAAGGTCGTGGGAGTTATCGTCTGGAGATTGTGGGAGGCAATCGCAGACTCGAAACGTTGGCGACGAAAAGCGTTAAGATCGCGGCGTCTCGTAGTCGGTCGGTCGGTGGATACTGTGCCGTTCGGTCGTTCGTTCAACCAATGCCCCGAGTGACCCCGATTGTCCCCTGAGTGCACCGAGGACAATAACAATTAGCTGCACGCGTCGCTCGCGACTCCATTCGAATTCCGTGTGCACGATGACCTGATCGATCGTGATGGGACGATCAATGAACTGGCATCCTTTTTACCTCATAATCGTCTCCAGGATTAACCATGATTCCAACTAGAAATTGGTCTGAGGAGGCTGGTCCGGTTATCAAAAGATTATGGAACTTTATGGACTCGATGAAAAAGCCACCATCCACTTGACTGGATGATTTGCACACAATGCAGTAAACAAACGTTAACGTTTCGTAACTTGTGAAGAATTATTATGTTATTCGCTCGATAGACCATTAACTATCTCGTTCGCTATTTACCTGCGACACGGTCTCCAATAGTTATCGATCACCTAGCTGAGGATAATAGTTCAATCGGGGTTCCCCTCTGTTGGTCGTTGCGACACTAGACCGCTGTTCGCTGCTGTTTTCCGAGCTCAACCGTCCTTTTGCCTTTTCCATTATAAGATTCATCATAAGAATGCTGTAATAAGTCAATCTAACACCACGTCAACTTTGAAATTCATTGTAAACCGACCGTCCAGCCATTTCTTCGTCCATTCATCCAAGGAGGTATAAATCACCTCTTTCATGAGCTGCAGTGAAATCACTAGGTTGTGCTGTTGTTGTCCCATTCGTCAGTGGCTGTTGACGTTCCAACAAGGAAGTTGATGCAATTTTCGAAGGCATTCCAATAACCATTCGTCGATGAATAACCTGTTGCACAATCCTAGTGCACGTAAGTCTCCATGATTATTTTCAGTTAAGATGTGGATGGTACCCTGAGTTGGTCAAGGTAGTTAAATAGGGAAACAATAGAAGAAGTATCAGTATCCTGAATTATAAGATAATGTTTACGAAAGGTTACACCAAGCTCGTAAAAGAGCTATCAATTATGAAGGAAACTTAGCGTAAAAGAAATCCCACAAGTTCCTCAGAAGCCAGCGAAAAGAACCACGGCATTTTCTCGGTGTCGGTTTACAAGGAGCAACCAACGAGGAAATTCTCATTAATCACGAATGCTAATTGCAAGTTACAAAGGAATGCACTCAACAGTCCACTCTTTGACTATTTCCTAACGTCTTAATGTACGTTTCTGAGAATTGCAACCTATCCATAGGCTCGCCCTTTACAGTGGCGGCTTGCTCGCACCTAGATTTATTTTTATGTTCGACCTAGAGTACCGTAAACACGCACACCTAATACTTCTATAAGGGAACCGTAGTAGACGTCGAGGGACTCCAAGCGTGTCCGAGGCGCAAGGACCTCGTGCACCTCGTGTATCGCCTCGTGGCAGCTGGAAGGTGATAACATCTCCAGACGGTCGTTCCTCCTGTGCACTCGGATAACCCCTGGGAGTCTCGGCGAGATCCACGTGCGTCTTCTGCATTTCGTCGACAATCTTGGAAAGCGCCTTTCGTACCTTGTAAATGACAACCCAAGGTCACGATCGCTGCACCAAGATACGCCGTCCTAGCCGTTACTGGAGGATCAGAGTTTCCAAGGAAGAAATTGGCACGTCTTCGAGTCTGATCAAAGTAACCTACCAAACCCGACATGACTAAGAGGAATTCCAGTTAAGGGGCAGATATTTATCGAGGTTTCGAGATGCTACGTCGGTTTATATCCTGTCATTAACATACGTAAAATCTTTTGGGTGAATGACCGGCAATATGTAATAGAAATTTTTATAACTTTTTAGCAATGATAATCAATAAATAAAGTTGAGAGGTAATGTTAAGAGTAAATGATCAAGGTATAAACAGTCACTATTGAGGCGGCCATGAATCTCGTTTATTTATATCGATTAAGAAATTAAATGAAAAGATTGCGAATATCTAAATATTTACTAAACCCAACGAACCTTGTTCTTACTACAGTATTACCGGTTTGCGAATCATGGGAGAGGTTCAGCTAGAAACAGGTTATCGAAATCTTCAAAACCTGACCAGCCGGTCAAACTTTATGAGGTGTTTTGCTTGACTTTATAAAAAGTTATTCGTTTTTACATTACTCTTCCAGAAATAACTTAAACTTAGGTTTATGAACGTCGAAGTCTTCTACAAAATGCCAGATTCTTGAAATAAAATAATTATTTGAAAGTAGTCTTCTTCGACATTCACTAAGTGAACTTCTTCCGATGTCTCTCTGGCATTCATTTCGAAAGTTGGAAAAAAGGGGAAAAGCTTCGAGCAAATAAATTGTCGCGTTAATTTGTCCCGCAAACAAAGTTTTTCCTTGGACACACATCTCCAGGAAGAACTTGTCTGGACAAACTGTCGATTTGTTAACTAGGCGCGTGAAAGTTAATTTGTTCGATTAAAGGGAAAACAGGGGCACGATCCTTCGAAATAGAAGATTTCAGTCAATTTTTACGATTCCAAGTCCCGTGTCGAGAAAGGATTCAACACTCCTCGAGAAATTTGAGAAGGGGGTGCAGTATCGACCAAAATATGCATTACACGGAAATCGAAGAAGCATTACGGGTGCGAGGAATCTGTGATTATGCAAATGCGGATATCCTGAGGCAACGACTGATCGCACTGGCTCGTGGCCCTTCTATGAAGGAAAGTGTACTGGAAACTTGAGTGCAAAAACGTTTGCTTCCAAAGCGTATACATTGAGATGACTCAACAATGCACCACATCGTTGTTACCCTACCGTATATGGGCGATCACGTTTCCGTTGTACGTGGCTTCCGATACTCAATCATTTCGTAGTCATCTTCTGGTGGACTTTTCTAAAATGATTTCATGTCAGTTTCTGCTGGAACGCATCGAAAAATCGACCTGAAAATTGAAACCAAATACTTTGCTGAGACAATGGATAAAAAAAAGACTGAACATAAATTGAATCTGAATTAAAAAGCAGTTCGTCTCCGCATCTTTTGTTGCGACCAGGAATCGATTTTTCGTTTCCGAGATCTTGGTGCGCGCGAACGAGCAAGTCCGAAGGAAGAGTCTTTGATCTTCCCACAGGTTCAACGCTCGTTACTACGAGAAGCCGATGGCCGGCAGGCAGGCAACCTGCGGACTGCCCACGTGAAGTCGCCTGCGTACTTTTTCTTCCGTTCTTCAAGGTAGTCTTCCCTTTGAGCCAAGAGACATTTCGCTTGGCAACTAAACGACAATGGTCAAGGTCGTCCCTTCCTTGGAGAAACGGAATGCGAAAAAATAGCGACGAGATCCTATTTTTAAGATACGAAGCCAACGGTCTGCATTTCGGTGTATCCTTTTTACCATCTCTTCGGTAGCCAAAGGTTTGCTCAACCCTTATTGTTTAAGTGCCAGTAGATAACTGAAAACCCCTTATGAGGCATAAATAGTGCCACAACTTAAGTAACTGCAGACAAATAATCGCGGTCGTCTTTGTCCCTGTCATTACCGTAGGTGTGTCATTGATTTATTGCGCCGTTTACCGCACACCGAAGTCGATCGTTAAATCTGATCAGCGCCGAGGAGAACCGCAACAGGTGTGAGCATACGGTTATTCCTATACGTAAGATTCGTGAGACTGTTACATAACGATGACGTCTGCATTCGTGCTGGATGATCCGACTCGGTAAAAGTTCATTGACGAGATGGATCCACGTGATACCGATTTCGTAACAGTCGTCTTACGATATCTGGTGCACTCGTAAACAACAACTTATGATCCTTTCGACTTTCCTCGATACTTTCTCGACATATCAACATGGCATTATGTGGTAATATGAAATTGGGTGTTTTTTTGTCTTTGTCTTGACCCTGCCTGGCATGGTGCTGAGCAAAAACTTGAAATCGAATTCAGAATTCGTATCTGCACGTAATGAAAAGTTGCATTCTCTTTTGACACTAGGTAAATAAACAACTATTACATCAGAACGTTAATAACCGATTGCCGAGTCCACTGACCATTGCATATCCGTCACAGACGCAACCTTGCATTACTCGAGTGCTCATTTCGTGCTTACGAAACATCCATTGGCAGTGCGAAAGCAGTCGACCAGTTCTCCCGAAAAAATCTACTTTCAAAGTCATAACTGACAGTACGTTGCAAACTACTGTAAGAAGCAAATCGTTTTTATGGCATAATTTGTTAATCCCAGCTTAACCTACTACGATAACAAGTTTTTTCCAGATTTTCAGTTGTATACTTTGCATTTTATATTTTAATATTACCTGGAGGTCATCGTATTTATTGATATATGTGTAGTAAGCGAGTGCAAGACTAGGGTGTAATTGACTACATTTTATCCATATTACTCCAAGACAGAATTGTTATATCAAAATTTTCTTCACCATCGTCTTCACCATCGTCTTCACCCTCGATCTCTTCCTCAACGGAAGCTTGGGTTTGCAGCAGACGTTCATTATTTCGCACTTTAAAGAAACTAATGGAAAAGCAACTCTTGTGCAAATCTTGTGCAAATAGAATATGTTCACACTAACTCCAAGACATTTACAACCCTTTTAGAAAAATTCTCGTGCCTCGACACAAGCTGAAAGAATGAAAGTATTTTAAGTATTTACATGGGAAGAAGAGCTCTTATCAGAAGTGCCTGGACCACTTTTGCATTGAATTGAAGCCAAAAATTCTTTTGCACAAAAAATTACAAGTCGCTCCATTTTTGAAAAATCCTAGTTGCCTTCCAGCAGGACTCCACGTCGAGAAAGTGATATACGACGAGTGTCATTTTCGCAAATAACGGCTAGTATCGTCCAAGAAGGAGTGGGTCCTTTCACGGTGGAGAGCGAGAATCCCGCGGTCTTTCTTTCAACAAGAACGAGTTCCATGGTGCGTTGCCTTTAAGCGGCAAGCACGCCTATTTGTCTTGGCGGGACGTGGCGCATTCCCGTGGAATTCGTTTTTGTTCTTTAGCCGCTGACGCGACGTTCCCTATCAAAGTCGCCCTCAAGACTTGCAATCCTTGCGTTATTTCGAAGAAGTGGAAGAGTACTTTTAATACCGTGAAATCAAAATTATTGTTATTTAAAAAGGCGATCCCGAAAAATAAAACCCCGCCTTCGAGTTAGAAGCTGTAAGAAATTGCGGGTTCATGGTTTTATTGATTTTGGCCTACAAGTGGGATGTCTGATCGGCTGAACGTCGAAAACTGGAGATACCTAAAGAAAGTAAATCGACTCATGGTATATAAAAAAGCTATAGCAGTACTGTTAAGTTTTTTAGACGCCATTTCAGCGCCAAATATATAACTACACTCGATATACTGAATGTTTCGTTTGTTTGTGAGGGTGGGGGGGGGGGGTCTTGCCTACCCCATCCAGTAAGGTGCGTCGATGCTGATTGGCGAAACGTGTGACCAAAATCGTGGTCCGCCAAATTCGCGACATCGCGCCATGCAGGGTGTTGACGCTTCGGAGGGGATAGATGTGATGAGCCCAGAATCAAAAAGACGAAACATCCAGCTATTTCTAATACTTTTCTTATAGCACAATGGATCTAATGAGATATACACGAACTTGGTGTTATGTATAAATATTTATACTATGATTTTCATATGAAAATCATCGATGCTCCTCTCGGCCTGCCGAAGACTTCCGAAGATCCGTCGAGTATATATTTAGCATTTTTTCCCTCTTGTCAACTATGAAGGAACTGTAGGGCAGACACAGAAAACTTGAAAAAACACTGTCATAATAATAGCAATCGCCAAAACTCTCTGTAAAATTTCCTGATGATATTTCTGGAAAGTAAGAAAGGAAATATCTAATGTTTACACTTTGTGTTTATATCCGTACCTTTTCGCCGTACGCAAATTTCGCAGAATGTTTTATTCCTTCGAATCTCATTGTTTTTGTTAATATATACATAGTCTTCTCATCAAAACTAGTTCGAAATCCATCAGATTTATTTACATAGTTAATTTTAATTTTCCGTTTGAATTCGATGCCAATATTTCATAACTGACTGAAATCAATCGTCACGTTTTTTATGCTGCTTATAATGAGATTTTGTTTTTGACTTTGATCTTAATTGAAATCTTAATACCCATGTAGAATAATGCTTAAGCGAAAAAGGCTTTAAATGTTGTCTTCCTTATTGGTCTAACGCAATCGTGGAACTATAGGAGAAAAAATTACGTCACGCGTTAATCGACATTTCCCACCTAGAAACTGAGACGTACAGTTTTTAATTATTTCAGTTTCGCAGTCTTGTATACTGCAAATAATAATTGGACATTTTAAATGCAATGTATTGCGGCCCACTAATCTGTCAATAAAATTGCGCAACTTCTAGTGATTAACTTTATGATGATAATCGCCCGTTTCGACACTTGCGACATCGCTGTGGACTTGAGCGCCATCTAGCGCCCTGAAAATAAATTATTTTTATCCAGTCCCCTATTTTCTCATTTTTTCAGTACAGAAAATCTTCGTAACGCACACTTTGAGCAATAAAATTTTTCCAATCTCCCTTACTTTTTTTTTTTATGAAATTATGAATTCTTCGTGCGCAATTCGTAAATCTTATAATCGAAAAGGAAAAAAACGTTGCCGAAACTATTAAAGCTTGCGTTAATAGCTTTTTAATTAAGCATATCTCGATTCGAATGGTAAACGGCAGTTGCCTAGGCTTGGTAGGTACGATATCGTTATATCGCCAACTACGTAATGCATTTCCGTCACGAGATTCGCAGCTGGCCACATTGCGAATTCTGCGATTTGTCCGACACGCGTTACACACACACACACACACATTATATATACGTATATGTGGGCCGCATGCAAGTTACGGACGTAAATTCATTCCGACGATAAGCAAATCGTCATGATTTAACAGGATGGTAAAAGAGCTTTTAGTTCCTGGGGACCCTTAAAGAACGAATTAACAATATAATAAATTATGATGTCATCTACCATTTCAAGGCTTTTAAAACTTAATTGTGGTAAACACGAATCTACATTTTTTCCTGGATTTGAAGAGTTCATGGCTAATAAGCATGATGTTCTCTTATTTTGAATGGCTGCCTCAGTTATCCATAACACTGAATCTGCTGCAGTATTTTTTCTTATTGATTAAATAAATTTTTTTTTATTGAGAGTCTTTTAGATGTAGTATCATTTATTTCGAAATTTTAAAAGATATTACTTTCCCGTTTTTAGAAGGGATGTCTGTAATGGAGGAACCATAATTCGTGTCACTGATACCTATGCTTTCGACTTCCGTGTCAATACCGTGAAATTGAGAAGATATGGGTATACGGGGTATGACCAATGATAGGGCTCAACTTTGACACTATCTTATATGACTCAGGTTTTAATAAGTGTGAGTAAAGCATACACACATACTTTCATTTGGTACCAACATTGAAATTCCGTTTAAATACAAATTAGTCCATAAAATAAACATATAGGAGTTATTTTAAGATAATTCAATTAGGGAAAGTAACCATTCAATTCGATGATAAATATTCACTGAAATAACCAATAAATAATATAAGTTTTGAAATTAGAATTTATTCAATTTTGTAACACGAATAGTGAAATTTCTTCGTTTCATAATTCGTTTTCCTAGAAATATTACGTGAAGTTTTGTTATTATAATACGACATTTATTATTATTACAGAATGTAATTAATAGTGTAAAGAAATAATAGAAATTAAAAAAATAACAATCAAAGATTAATACAATTTTACTCAATTGTATGTTTTGCACGTGTATATTTATTTGTAATCTGAACCATTTATTATATTGCATTATAATCTGTTTATTTTTCTGAGAAATGTAAGTTGTTTTGGTGCTATCTTTCTCTTATACTTTAATATTTACAGCGTAAGGTACGACGCGAGAGACCCGGGTTCGATTCTCCGCCTGGACAAGCTTTTTCTTTGTTGTTTTTTAATCTGTCGATAAATTTCTTTCTAAAATATATTTCCGACATTTTCAAGATATTTTTTACCGATTGAAGAATATCTTTAAGGCATCTTTTTGCTTATTGGTTATTTTTCTTTGAATTTTTAAATACGACAATAAACATAACTTCTTGTATAAAAAACAATGGAAAGGTATTCTATAAAAAAATAATAGATTTGTTTTTGATATAGATATTAAAAAAAACAATGAATTCTAAATCGAACAAATTAAAAATAGATCCTATTGATTCAGCTCTTAAAATTATTTAAGATGATAAATACTTTTTGAAATTCTATTGTTTTTTTAAATATACTTATGTATCAAATGAATATCTATTTGTATAACGGGAAAGGGAAGCAGTGGCGCTGCAATAGGTACATCTAGCAGTGAGGAGAATAACTAAACGACATGATTTGTTTCATATCTTATTTCTTTGTCAGGATTTTTCTCAACGTCATGAGGAAATTTATAGAGTTTTGAAAAATGTACACGAGTGAAAGGAAAACTATCGACGAAACCAACAAAATTAAAAAAAAAAATCAAAGAGTCGAATAAATTTCCATTATTCTAAAAAAATCATTCTACACTTAGACTTATTTATTTATTTTCCTTTTTATTATTTCTTCATTTATTTTAACTTCTTAGTTATCGATTTCATTAATTTTTTCACAAATTTTATTTACGTTCGCAATTCAATCGTGTTATTAATTTCTAACGGAGTGTTCTAATCCATTCTCCACGCGATTTACAGTTATTGCAATTCCGTTGACTAAGGCACAAACAATCGAACAAAACGATAGACCACGCCCGCGTTAAATCATTAAAACGTTTAAAAGCATCGATAGGGATAATTTGTTATTTAAATTCGCATTGCGTGTGCGCTTTTTCCATGCTGAGGCGTATCTAAAATTATTTCATAAAAATGCTTTTGATAACTCGATATTACATTTTCACTTTTTGTACGTATAAAGTTGCGTTCCGCTCGGTGCATCGACAAGTAAAAGTGCAAATAGACAAGATATCGCTTGGGATGAATTATTATCATTATATGTACGTATGAGTACGGACCAAAAAAAGGAAAAAAAAATCGGACGCTGACTCAATTTCCACTTGTGTAAATCTAACATATATGCATGTCCCGCTTTCACATTCGCTTTCTTAGCAACTCGAATTAAAATGTTTGTTTTGTGTCTCCGTTAAAAGCAGCTCTCTTTTGGCAATGCCGTTACGTGACAATGTTTTTGTCAAGGAAATGCATTTTCCAGGTCACCTTTACTTCTGCGAGCTGTAACTGCTTTTGTGTCCTCTTGAAAGGTACGAAAAGGAGTTCAAAATCTGATATTTTTCTTATAAATCGAGACAGAAATGCGAAATGATGAATTTCCTATGAAAACTTGAATTACCCCTACTGTTTTTCAAAAACGCTGATCCGAAATAAGTATTTTTAACCCTTAAAGCACCCTGGGGGTACTGGGAGACCCCACACATAAATACTACATTTTTTCCCTTCTTAAACTACACTGTTACAGCATTTTTTATCTTAAAGAGCTACATTTCAAGAGGCACAAGTTACATTTTTAGGAAAAAAGTGGCTGAGTTATGATTTTTTTTTGAGAAAAACGTCACTTTTGTATTTCATTTTTTATAACGGGCACTTGGAGAGTATCCAGTAATTTTGTTGAAACGAAATAACGAAAACTGTCTGCGCAAGACGATATTATCTTCGAATTGGGGTCTCTTACGACCCCATATGGCGCTTTGTGTTATTTTTGTATAGGTTGGCCCTTTAAGGGTTAAACCGGCTTTTTAAAAGAATTCTATCATCCACAATTTTTTCATACTGAAAAGGCTGACACCAGCATCATTATCAGCATCCCAAAATGGTGATTTCGATGAAAAGTTTCGTCCGCCATATTTGAATATTATCTCCAGAGCAACAACACAATTTTTACGATAATTCATTAAGTTTTGTGATTGAGTACTATGGATAATTTTATAAACAAAAATATTTGTTTAACATTTTGTATCTGCCATTTTTTTGTCCGCCATTTTTCCATTTTAAAGAATCCTTATCCGAAAGCAAATTTCTATATACATTACTTAGTTTACATTTTATTTAAATATGAATTCGATAAAATTATGTCCCATAGACGCCATTTTAAATCCTATATAAAAATGGTAACCATTTTACAGAAAAACACACGGAGAAAACGATTATTAACAAGCTAATACACGTTTATAAAGCAATCGTGCTGTTTAATTATCTGTTACTTTATGGTAAGTGTAAATTTGCAATTTCAAAATGGCGGATCCAATATGTCGATCAGACCTTTAATATTCAGGATTCTAATAAAATAGTTTATACAGAAGGTTGAGATCACCTATTACTAATTGATAGTCAAGTTTCAAATTAAAAATGGCGGATCCAAAATGGCAGAATTTTTTTTTGTATTTTCCAATGCCGTCTTATTTAAAAACGCATAATATTTTCTGCTATTACCAAGTATTCCATTAATTAAGATGTCTGTTTACAAAAATATAAAATTGTACGATAGAATTAATTAAATCTCGATAAGTCGAGGTTATCGGTCATTTTTTTATATTTCAGCCAGAACACCTCATGCGATGGGAATTAAGTTTCAGGGAATTAAAAAATTCAAGTGAGTTTACATTGTGCGTAAAAATACTGGGAAATTTCAATGGAGAAGTTTATTATCATCGCGGCACGTCTGACCGTGCGCAGATATATGCGGCAAACGAGTTGTTAAGCGGATATTTTGCAATCGAAATATTTCACAATATTAATGTTGCTTTAAGCGCACAGACTTATTGAATAAAAAGTCTTCGTTTTACCGAGGTTATAACATAATCTTTTTATATGAACGATTCTGGTATTTTTTATTTCGAATTAAAAATGTTACAAAAATCTTGATTTTTCAATTTTTTATTTGTCAGTCAATAGTAATCAACTAAAAATTTATGTACGTTGCATTGTCTAAATATTTTACTTCAACAACAAACATTTTGCTATAAAATATGACGTTCACACGTGAGAGCGTTCCCCCACTCCAGTGACTGACGAGTCATTCATGCGAGAAATCCCATTTTCCACACTAGTAATGAAATATGCTATTTGCAAAGTTAAATTTTCAGAATTCAAAACGAGTGATCGAAAATGGCAGAAGAATTTCGTAAAATATGCAATGAACAATGATTCATTACTAATTTGTATCAGAATTTCGAAAATCGAATTCGGTTCGAAAAAATGTACCTTGCGGTGGAATAACCGCAATAATGCGTAACGTGTGACACTTAGAACAACAAACATTTGAATAAGCCGGAAGCTAATAATATTGACGCCTAACAGAATTTACGTAAGAGCGAAATTGCTCTTTCACCGTGAACGAAATCAAAATACCGTAACATTACAACGGTGGACAAATTTCTACAAGTTAAAATAGAATGTTAGACATTACTTACAAAGTGCGAGCAAAAAAGTTGTAGGAAAGTTAGTTGGCGCTTACCTGAAACAAAAAAAGATATCATCGGTTAAGATCTATGCATGTTCTACTAAACATAAGATTTTATCAATTTACTTAAACTACGTCGATATAAAAAATCCTGTGTTTCATAATTTCGTACATTAGACGCTAAAAATAGAATATATTTTTTAATGAAATTTACTTTCTAATAAAAAATAAACCATTGGAAGATTCGTTTGCTTCCGAGTCTAATGCGTTTAGAAAACTGCGACAACTTTAAATTTGTTTAACCATCTGACTCAAATCATTAAAAAATTTACTTTCACAAATTTTCAAGATTCGTTTCCAAGAATTTCCGCTAAAGAAAGTTTACAATCGTCAAAGTGGAATAGATGCACGTTTTCTTTGCGACAATATGATCTCAAAGTGGTCGTGATTAGTTTCAACGACATGTTTAACGTTACTAAGTTTACACGCGACGATTATCTTTTTCTTTGTAAAAAAACAGTTTTTGTGATTAGACATTATTATTTTATGTCTATGAAACTTTTTTAGGGAAACGCGACTGATTTCTATTTAAGGTTTGCTAATTTTCGAGCAGTAAAATTAGTAACATTTCCACTACTTTCATTTGAGGTTTGGTATCATTTTATATAAAATTAAACCTACTTTCTTCCCTGGCTATTTCCGAACCTAAAGTTGAACCGCTGTGACCACAAAGTACCGTATAATACCGTGATAGCCTGATTTCGAATATCGCGAATGATTTGCGTGTGGGAATACTATATGGGCACGTTCTCATTTCGTCAAGATTTAGTATAGTTATGATCCCTCGTTGCAATTCGTGTCGACAAATTTGTAAAACCAATTATTTCTAATTAAAATATTATCAATTTAGTTAATAGCTATTAATAAATCATCTGCTACTAAAATGAAATTCTTCAAGACGAAACCCTAAGCATCATTGATACAGTCTCGATCATATCTAATACAATTAAGTTAAATCACGTTTTTATATACATAATATTTGTATTTTATAACGAGAAAAATGTCCATTATTACCACCATTCTAAAATTGGTTTTAAAAAACGAAATGTCGAGAATAAATGGACCACATATTCAATTTTCATTCTGTTAGTAATTGTGTGATTAAGATGACAGTCCATCTACTGCAGTATCCTATTTGTCAGTTACTCCTGGTCAGTTAATATAATCTGAATGATTACATTCTAACTTCAATATACTGGAGACCTTGACTAGTTAATCGAAATTGGATTCTGCACTGTATAAAATCGAGAGCGCACTCAGAAGCCCAAGCTCTCGGTGGAATGGTCGATCATCATTATATTTGACTTAACGAGAAACAGATTCAAGAAACTTTCTCATTGAGGTCATCGATTTCGAGGCAAGATATTTCTGCAAACCTCCACAAATTCTAAATTTAGTCGAATCGACTTGCCAGCTGTTTGGTGAAAACAAACACGATAGAAAATTCTTTTAATTTCTTAATTGAAATAATATCACAAAATTTTCCCAATCAAATCGAAAATTCGAAAATGAAGTTTACTGGACTCGAGATTTAAATAAATGTTCAAACTGGAACGAAATTGGTTAAAAAAACTAATTAATTGAGTAATTTCATCGATGTCATTAAGATAATCAGCTGTGAAAAAAGCTTTTTTTATCACTCGACAGTAAATTTATGCGACTTGACAGTACTAAATGATTCCTTAAATTTTTGAAAATTTGCTTTTCAATTTAGCATTTTAGTTGATTGTTTAATTATATCTTTACCCTTTCACTGGCATTGCTGTAATAATACGTCATATGATATGCATACAAAAAATGGCATTGACGCAACGACGATACGTCATGTGTGTTTTATTTTTCCCCTGCTCAATTACATTATCGCGGCAACATTTGGTTTTCTGGGTCATCGAAATTAGATTTTGGGGTCACTGACAATATTTGGAAGAATTGGAAACTCGAACATCTGGATATGTCGTTGAGTATTCAAATCAAATAAAATAAAGCAATGGCATTGTTGTCGTCGTATTTCTATTTGCCCTATCGCCATTTTGAATTCAAAATAATGAGGTCCTAACGCCATATCCTGTAAGTATCAACATTAAATGGTCAAAAAATATATTTTGTAACATGGGGGTTTGTGTATAAGAATTATTTGATGGTGGATATAAAGGGACGGAAGTACAAAAAGTAAGAGAACGATTAATGGTGGCTGAGGTCGCTGACATTTTGCTGAACAGGTACACCCTACTCGAACATGCGAGATTCCTCCAAGAGTAATTTGTAAATACAACTCGTTATTTTCGTACACTGCTCATCCTCCTAAATCGATGGAAATATGCGCGTGCGCGTGATTTATGGTTACCAACACTCTTCAATTGTTAAGTGAAAAAACTGTCAAAGAAAATAACAAACCAATAAATAACTGGAAATTATTTGATGGCATTACTGCCAAAATAAACTTCAAGATCAATGTCAAGGTCATAAAAATATCATACAATCAAAATAACACTTACAAAGATCAATAAACCCGTAGTGTTTATTATGCTTTATGATCAAAATGAACCTCAAGGTCACGCGAGACTTCAGAAGCATCTATATACAATTATTCTATTGTAGTCATTTCTATGATGGGAAAAATAATGCTGTTTCTTAAGTAAAATGATACATCATAGTACAACGAAAAATTATTTGATCATGAAACATTAGAAGCAGAAGTTTTGACTCAAACCTTCATTTGCGACCAATGTCTGGATTTATATTGTACAAGACGATAAATATTACTTTTACTGTTTTAGTAAAAATGCCTAATCGCGAAACCTATGAAAAGATAGCAAGCAAGAAGCCTGTTGCACGCCGAGTTTGCCGCTAGGGGGAACTTGCTTGTGCGCATTAAATCTTTCTGAAAGCGGATTTTCGATTCGTGACGAGAGATTGGATTAGACCGCGGAACATCAACCCATCGCGACGATTTTATGAACGGCGTGCATTCTGTTGCGTAACTGGATTAATTTAAATCCATGAGTGAATAACCCTGACTGCATACGTCAACGGGAAGCCTGACAAATTTCGTGGATTATCGCGTTGAACGATCATTTCTGGTATGACTCGCACTTTGATCGCGATTGCTTCATTTGTCCACGGAATAATTCTTCAGTAAACTTCTTCCATCCATAGGAAGAAATTTATTATTTAAAACAATTTATTTTAGCGAAGCATAAACCTGCGCTTTGCACGGACGTCAATATTTTAGGGACGTAGGAAATGTCGAGCACGTTGCGGCGAAACTGTCTACCGGTAAAGTACGGTCGCTGTTTTATCGTAAAGGTTGGTAGTAAAATTCCCCTCTGGAGAATTAAGAATATTTTCGAAAAAACAGCCTTCTCTGACTGTTGCTATTTTTCTTCTGCGCAAAGGCCGATGCAGGCTACTGCCCGATTAGGTGGAACTTGTAGAGAGAATGTTTACCCCGTTTTGAGCCATTACCCGGGTTACCACCGACGTCACCACGATGCATATTGCAAGGGAGCGTCTAAAGTGGCTGCTGCAGGGGTCTCTCTTTCCTACGGTTCAAACGTGAACCCGCACTTATTCCCCCATAGCGAAGTAACGTCTGGGTGTAAGCGGATAAAGGGATGCATTATTAACGTAATTTCAAAAGGTTTTCTTGAAGCTTTTCTACTGGAATTGAGGTATTCTGTGATTAAGGATCGGTTCGATTTCACTTTCTGTTTTTAAAGTGCGAAGTACTGAATTATAAATGTTTGCATGGAGGTCATTGACCTTTCGGATTAAAGAGATATTCGGTCATTTGGACCAGAAACGGTCAAAAGTCACACAGTATCGCCGTTGTTCAGAATTACTCCGACCTTCAACGATCAGCCGAAGTGATTCTAATTGCTTGTGTATGTCATAACGCTATTTATGAAAGAAATGAAATGATTTCGTAACACAAGATCCTTTCGTGCTATTTCTATTGGACGCAATTGGACACTGTTGATATCAATACATCATAATTTTACATTTTACAAAACAAAGAGAATGCCGACAATGTCTGCCAATGACTAGTGTCACTGATGTGGCCCCCGATGGAGTCGGAACGCGGAAAATCGTCGGTGGCGACAACCGATATTGCAAATCGTGCCGGCAGCGTCGCGACAGCCGCCGGAAGTCATGAACTTTCATTGCCTGTGACCTGTTTGCCTGTGTAATCGCGATAGCCGCCATTCTCGCCAGGCGTTATGCGTTGTCGGCAACATGAGTGTTTCTACCACAAGTAGGTCGGCGCCTTTGGGAACACGTCCCATAGGCCGCATAATTCGTTTCTTTTGTACTATTACCTTTTGTTCGATGTCACCATCATTTTCCGTGTCGATTACCATCTCGATCGTCCTTGCATACCTAACGAACTTCATCTACGAAGACTTGGATCGATGACTAGGTAATCAGACCATAGACGACCAGGTGTCTTAAAAATAGGCCGTCGCGTCGGCTCCAACAACTTGGTGCCAATGTTAAAAGCAAAAAGTTGATGATCGCGTCTACACCAAAACAAATGAAAATTCACGTCGAAGGTGTTCGACGTACTCCAGGGCCACGGCGATCGACGTCTCCGAGGGTCCCTACGGTAGAACGCCGGGATCGTAACGACTTAATGAATACGTCGTAAATAATGCGATCTTTGCCACGAGGACGTTGGAAAAAGGAAACGCACGTGGAGGGGCCTCAGGAGAGGTACACCGAACGTTCTTAGCCTCGTTTATGCACTCGTATACGCCGTGTAACCATTACGACCTTGGTGGGAGCAAGCCTTAATACGCCCTATGGAACTCGACGACTCGCGCGTATATAATCGGTGAAAAATAACTGCGCCGGAAGGTCAAACCTTTACTTGCCCTTGCCGAGCGCGAGGCACGATACCGCTCTGCACGCTCTAATCTGCGAGCCACACGAGGAATTAATCACGGGGGCTTGCGTCCATTACGTTCAATGCGCCAATTTAGAGGAATGATTCGCTTTATCTGCCAATTTCGCTGATAGTCGTGATTTATTCCATCTCGTAACATGCATGGAATGTTTAGAAACGAAGCTTCCCCTAACCACAATTTCCTCTATCGCCTGCTTATTTTGATGTCTTTCAAAAAGGATGATCATTGGGATCGATTTTAGAGGTATTATTGCTTATTTTTTGGGGATTACCCATTCAGAAATGTTACGGATTTTCATTAGGATTTTGGTGAATGATCACATATGGGATTCTGTTAGGAAAAGTGAAATAAAAGGAAAAATCAAACTGAAACACTTTGGTGTTTATCAAGAGGCGGACACCAATTGATGTATCGTGATTACTTTCGCGACAACCTCTTAACGATCACAATAAGGATGGTTTATGAAAGAAGAAATTACGAGAGGAGCGTAAGAGCTTCAGCGGAATGAGGGGAATAGATTAAAAGAGAGTATGGAGCACAAGGTACTTGTGGATACATCGTGGGGATTAATTCATTCTTGCATCAAAACAGGTGACATAAGTTTCCATAGCATACAAAAGGTAGCACCATCCCCGCGGTTACTGGTACACTTTGAATATTGTATATACATAGCCAGGAACAATTAGTTAACGCTGGATTCTAATATTTTCATCAGCGAATAACATTTTCTGGCAGAAGTCTTGATAGAATTTGCACGAGACCCCATACCCTACCTAATACCTGATGTCTAGATTTATGTCAACGATCCAGTTTATAATATTTAGTTAGTGAAGTGCTTCTAAATAATGGATACATAACTTTGGAGTAATAGTACCTATAGTAATATTACCTCGAGCAGCGATGACATGATAATGAAGCTATTGTAGTCGGAATGAAAAAATGACACGATGATGGACCCGCTAACGATTCGATGCTGACGTGATAATGAAAAAACGCGTATTACGGACTTTGAAAAAGGAAATCTACGTCGTCGCTTGTGTAATTCGTAGTTTATCGTGAAGATAAATTGACCTTGAGCAACGCTTTCCGTATCCAAGATTACAATTATACAACATGGCTCCTTTAACGACGCGATTAGAAAGTGCGACCGCTCGTTCGCACGAAGCCGGATCACTCCAGCAGAACTTTTAAGTAACCGACTTGCACTTGGAGGCTCTGCGAATCGAATCACGTACCTATCTCCTTTACCTGAAGAACTTGATCGAGAGTCGCGCAAACAGCGCGATGTTTCAACGGATAATCGCCGTTATACGGTACAGGATCATCTCAAATTTATCCGCACTTTACACCGAGCGTTTGCGTAGCTAGCGCCATTTGTCACATCTTAAAATGTTATAACTCACATCAGAGGTAAAGGTCGTGTAATGCAATTACCTATGGAACTTTTACGGAGCTGCGAGAGAGGACACTTTAAATTTCATCAGGACAAAGTTCACCTAATAGCTGATTTGAAACGCTACCTTGCATTCGACAACAACAAACTTGTTTCTGATGTTTCAGAATCATTTGACTGAGATCACATCGCATTCTAAGGAAACCCCGCAAGGAATACTTGTCCAACTAAATGAAAAAATTGGAAGATTCAACAAACAAAGGTTTCATCGTTATCTGTCATCTTTCTGGTAAAATCATAAAACACAAACTATTACCAGTTTCAACACTGTCACCGAAGGAGATACAGTGCTCGATCGGAGCACTTGCGCCAACGTTCACCTTCATCGTTGTTCCAGTCAGTTCTCACAAAGAAGATATATATCCCGATAATTCAACCAAAGACAGAAGACGAAAGACCAAACGTTCATGAAATATGACAAGGGTCTCGACTTAATAATCGATAATCATCGAAGTGAGTTCATGGGGAAAATTGCCAGGGAACGTAAAGCGCCGTGATTGCTCCCGTAGCAATAGCTAGGCGATCTATAGTGGAGCAATTTGGTTGTCGCGGGACTCATTTATTGTCCATGCTGCAATAAATATTCACTCGGCCAACGTTTAGCAGTTTCGTAATTGCCCGACGTATAGTGACCCCGGCTGATTCGCCGTCAGGCGGATTTATGTCGAAAAATGTCGAAAGAGAGTCAAGCCGTTAAGATCTACGCGAGAAAAAAGAAGAAATTATTAACTTGATTGGAAGTCGCCACGGGGATAGAAAATTGGTTCATAAGAATGGCGGGCCAAGGGAATGCTTATTCATGAACAGCGAGTTGAAGGCCGCGTTCGATTCCCTCGGCAGCTGCGTAATTAGTCATAAATATTCAGTTGATACATTACGAGCAACAGCTCCGCAGGGAACTTTTCTTGTTGTCTATTTGAGAAAAAACCTAGAAGAATAGTAAGAAGAAATGACCTGAATAGTTGGAGATCGAAGGTAACAAAGTCGCTCCTGATTGCTTATCACAATTATAACGTCCTTTAGTTTTAAGGTTATGTTTACCTTTCACTACTTCATCAACATTGTTATCCCAGCTTATATTAAATTTTACTTACCATCTTCAGAGTTTCCTCCGGCCTCAGTAGGTAAAACATGGACTGCAGATGTTGCTGGATGTCGCATCCTGCGGCCGAGACACGGCGGGACGGTCGCGCTCGCTCGTTCGGTGGCAACACCAACGCCGCGCCTTTTCCCGCGAAGTAACATTCGCTGAGGCTGGAAAAAAATCAAAGCACACGCATTAATACACTTGCATATGTTTTACATAAATTAAATATATAAAACTTTAACAAATAGATCATGAGTATAGGTTACATTTAGCGACACCGAAAACAACTCAATTGATCAATTCATTCGAGTTTGATTCCTTCATTAGCCTGGACGCCCACGAACGACTGTTGAATCAACTTCTCAGATTTCATTATCAGATAAATCGTTGACAAAATCGTATATCGTTAAACTGGATCACGACTACCGGATACCATTTTACGTGACCATCTAACTTTTGCAGGATCGTAAAACGCGTATTAATTCAAAGTTTACGACAACATATTGATTTGACGAGAAACATAACTTCTCCACGTTCGATTGGATCATATTGGGAAATAAAAATGATTATCGTATAATGCATGAATATTTACGATCGAACGATAAACTTTAGTTACGAACTTCCCACCAAAAGACCGCAAAACGTTTGCCAATCCGTTCAAGCGCGCCAATTTGTCCGTATATTGTAGCGCTTTTAATGGAGAATGTCTCTTTGCATTTAAACGTACGGATATAGAGACTTGTCTAATTTTGTCAGCGCTATTTCCAGAGTAGCGAAATTCACAGCGGCCAAACGGGTGGCGTGTCAAGAGCAAGAGCTGCCAAAGGCCTCGTACATGGCGCAATAGTATTTCTCCTAAAAAATGTAAGTTACTTGTGGCTTCTCATCTCATTTCATATCACTTTTCATAAACACATTTTTAATGATCCACGTCATATTTGTTTTTCCAATTGTTGGTTCCGGGTAGCTGAATTTGATTCATGACGCAAACTGTCAATTTATGAAAACATGGTTTTTAATAACTAAAAATTACTCATAATCATTTTCCTAATCAACGTAACATCTTTTCTTGGTATATATGTATATCATGAAATTGTCGATGCTTAACGTCGATGATTCTTGAATTACATACTTTCGCCTTGCACATCATCCCTCTCGATTAAGACCGTAAACGTTTTTCAGGAGACTAGAAAAGTATATGACGTAATAGCAAACGTCTTCCCCACCTTCTTTGTAAGTGGCAGCTGTTGTGTAATTGAATAAAACATCGGGCAAGTACGACACAATACCGCTCTCTCGTAAATTTAATGCAACTGTCTTCCCTGAAGTGAAAATGGTGCAAACAGAAGCCATTGTTAGTGTGGGTTACGAGTTACGCCGTTACGCACCGGCTAGCTGCACTTTCGTGTAATGAGAGGTGTAAATGAATGCGAAAGACTGCCAATTGTTCATCAAGGTTCAGTTTCCGCTTTTCGCCACGTGGATAATTCCTTGACATCCTTCCTTCAAAATTGATTTTATTAAAAGGGCTTAAAAAGTGACCATTCTTAATTTAGCACACAACAGTAACAATAGGATGCAAATAACATGATGGGTCAAAGTTATAAAGATTCATGTTGGTTGCAATAAAATAGGAATGCAGCGTGGAGCGAATATCTAAAAAGTCCTCGTGTTTCAACCGACACAATCTTCGAATACTAAACTTCCAGCAGGAAATTCTTCGCACACCAGATACCCAATCAAATCCACATGGTTTGAATCGAAAAACAGCATGATGTATCTGCCCAGCGATTTATAGACGTCTTAACATAATTTCTTCCATTATAAAAAATATTTAATAGTATTATAATTTTTACGACGACGACATTCCGATGCAAAACTGGGAGCATCGAGACGCGAGGAAAAGTAAATGCATAAATTAATGTCAATTCGGAAAAGTAAAGTGGGAATTGGAGGCTAGTACAGAAGCGCCCGGATAATGTACGACTCGCTAGGGGGATTCCTGTCATAATCAAGGGGAAATATTTCACCATGGATCCTACTGGAGTGCTAATGCATGTTATCTTCTAGTATAATTAAACATTACTAGGAGATTATTTGCGCGTGTCAGCCATAACGTATTTTGAAGGTCGTTTCGAAAAATTTGGAAATAATTCAGATCATGCTGTTAAACGATAAAAACGATTATATTTAACTACGAACTGCTACGAAATATCCTGTCTTTTATGTCTCGAAAGCAGCTGTTTCGGCAGAGCGAATATTTTTGTCGACAACTACTTTTGAACTGGTAGAACCCCCTGGGTTAGGCGATATGAAAGAAAGGCTCGGAGGTAAGATCCTCTTTTTGTGCCACTCTCGAAAACAAGTCTACCCCTCTGTGTGTGACGTACCCGATGGCGCAACGTGAAATCGATGGTGCCCTCGGCCTTTCTGCCGAAGGAATCTCTGCCGATGGTCCCTTCTGCTCCGTTATGGCACAAGTTACAAATTGAAATACACTAAAATTTAGGTAACTCTGCATTCACTTTAAAAAAAACGACCAAATTTATTTAAGAAACCACTTATTCTCTTATCACCTGACCCAGAAATATTGGCGAATAGCTAACACGACAAAAAACAAGGTATAAGGGAAACGTAAATTCCCAGGCTTATCACACTCGCGTTGTTTGTTTTTCTCACGGTGTAGTACTTCGCGGTCCGACAGACAGCGGGTTACTAAAACTGTGATGAGATTTGAGGTGAGCCGGGTCGGCAGCGCGTAGGCGAACTAAAACGTCGTCGTAATCGGCTAGTGATGGAGATATTATTAGCAGAATACCAATATTCCTCTAGACTAGTTTGCCGGTCTGCAACAACCCAGGAAGTACTGCCAAAAGGAAAAAGTGAAACGTACTTTTTTAAAGAAATGTAGTTTCAAAGATTACTGCACGCTCTTATTTTAGATCGTGTTTTCGAATTCCCCTCGTTGGGCGCCAATTGCATCGACGTTGTTATTTGCACAATTTCCAAGGAATTTTTTAAGTTTATGTTTCTTCAAATATGCGAAACGTCCTTTTCTGCAACGAGATAAAACAAGAGATGCAATCGCCCCTAGCGGCGACCAAGCTAACTTTAACATGCTAACTGCATTGAAAGTATGCATGCGATGAAAATCAGCAATAAAAACAGCTGCGCAACTTCATCTGTCAATTTGTACAGCGTAAAATAGATAACTTAGTTTTTTAATACAAATTAACGTTTCTAACGATTTTCTATTGCTTTGAACACGTGTCACGGCGATAATTATGTAAAATATGCCGTTCCACTGTTCGGTTCAGATTACATCTAATTACTCGAACCTTATTGGCAAGCGCGTAGTCTCGCTCTTGAGGCCCCTTTCGCTGTCAAATGCTAGAAAAACGAAACGCGACTTTGTGTGCTCTTGACGAAACAATACGTCAATTATAGGATGTGGTTTACAGTTAATGCCGTTCGAGATCGACACAATGCATGTTATTGTTATCGCCATTATTACCACTTATGCGATATAAAATGAAATAAATCAAGCTTCGAACGTTTGAAAATTGAATAGCTTCAAAATGAAAGCATTACGTCATTCTAAGTACCGTAGGATTACAAAACACGGTGTTCAATATAAATAAAATTGAATAATCAAATAAACTACTGCAATGTCAATTTTCAGCTTCTTATTTTCAAACGCTGGAGGTCGCCCTTTCGAAAATGAAAAATTCACGGAGTATCCACTTTGCGCGCCTTTCGCCCGAGGCATTTCTCGAAAACAAAGAAAAATCTTTACATGTCGACTCTTGCTTGGGTCTGACGTCACACGATTTACAATGAAGTTGCGTGATCGATCGGTAGCGAACCGAGAAACTGCGAGAACACCCGATTCACCTAGGTGCATCAGTCAAATATCCTCGGAAATTGCACTTGACCGTACGATAACCCGATTGCAGTTCTCATCACTGCACTAAGATGAGAGACATTTCTTGGCGAATTTTTATTAGCAACCAATTATGAGACAGAAAAACTATGACCAACTTATGATTGTTCTATTTCTAATTCATGGAACTATTTGCGTTTTCGTTTCGCTGATAACGATCCCTTATCAATACGCCTAATGGAAAGCTGAGGTACTATTGTGGCATAGAAAATGCACTAGGTTTCCTTAGATAAGGTCGAGATACAGATGACGAGGAAGAGATCAGTCGTAACTAATGCGCATCGTAAATTGGAGATAACACGAGTGTATCCGCGTTCCATCGCGTTGAAGCCGCACATGCACGTAAATCTCACAGTTGGTCTCTTTGAATTCTGGAATTGCTGTAATGATCATGATTTAGAGTAAGTGATGTATCCCCCGTGTTACTTTGCACCAACAGCGAGATTGAGCAATCGTGTATACACTTTTCAAGGGAAAATGCAAAATATATTGCAATTTTACAATCCTTAAAAATGTGCAAAGTGGAAAACTAGTATCGAATGTCTTTTTAACGCGATGCAATTGTTTCGTGAAAGTCAAAGAATGGACCAAAGTATTGAGAAACGTCTATTAATGCGACCATTACTGCCATCGCAGAATAGGATAACGCGACATGTTCGGTAAAGAATTAGCGAATTTACCGATGGTAAATCCTAGCTATGTGCAATCGGTATTGTTTTGTGCAGATGTCGCAATGAACGTCGGTAAATTCTAGAATTTCACGAATGAAATATTTTTCTTGACATTTCTGAAGGTGTCGGATCCGGTAGCAACGGTACCTTGAGTGTTCCGCACGAACATTAACAATCGAATGTTTCGCAAATTCAGGAAACTCGATTGCAGTAATTATGAATTGTCAGGTTTGTCAACGTCGTTCGTTACGTGACGTTGCATCGGTGTAAACGTTCATTGTTTCTTTATATCGGGATAACGTTTAACGTCAGATGATTCCCACGTTATCCATTAAATCATGCTGAGGCAACATGGATTGCTCTTTGCTACTAAACTTGTTAGCTTCAAACCTGCTCTTTGGTGTTTGGATAAGATCTGATGAAGTCGTCCGTGTCTTTCATCTTACTTGTGAATTTCGTTGATCTGCGCGACAAAGTTGTCTCAAAGTAGGTGAATTATTATTCATGAAAACAATACCAGAGTGTCGTAAAGATCAGTGATTGATTCTTTAGTAAAGTGATGGAAGTCGAGTATTCCAACTATTGTAAACAACACTAACGGCCATTACTTATTCCACGTAGAGTGGTTTGGCATTTCACACAATTCAGCCAGTTACGAAGACTACGTTGATCGGAAATTTATCACGTGCGAGGCTTAGTACCTGCGAACGTGACTTTAAGACGTTGAATTGTAAGAAGTCGACGACAATATGTACATTCGACACATAAGTGCTTAAGAAGCGGTACGTACAAGATCTTAGTGACTCGTGTAACGGTTTAGGTTCATGTATCTTCTTGTTGCATCGTAAGAAGTTACCATATTGTTTACCTTTTTTTTTGTTGCTGTCAATGTTTCATATTACACTGCGGACCTTATGTCACCTGCTTTGAGGCAAGTTTAGAGGGCTTTGAGCCCCCACTCTTAGATAATCTATTTCCTTAACTCTTCCGAAGCTCATTCCCTCTCAACCATTCCTTTCCATCAGCCAGTACCAATATGCAATACCTACTGTACTTCAAAAATAAAATAAGACCATCACCAACTTGTCAGACCATAAAATTTCGACTGGTTCAGCGCAGTTCCATATATTCCATCTCCTCTCCTACTTTGTCAATACTGCAGACATCGTTTGCGACACGTGTAAGCCGTAACAGTAAACGGCTAAATGCGAAGCAAATGTTCAATGTCAAATAAAAGACCAAGAAGAGATACACGCAGCTAGTGCCTATGAGCAATCCCATTCTCGAGTTCGCGTGTATATGTGCAAAATGCACCGACATAGCCTCTGATATTAGAATACAATCGCGTCTCGGGCGAAATATGATACAATTACGTGAATCGCTATATATACACATATAAACAGCGACGCTTTTGTACTTCCCGGGAAAGTGACTTGCGGTCTTAGGACGTGATTCGTTCAGACTGCAGCTATCATCTGGTCAACTAACACGCGTTGGCGTAATGACCGTTAGTCATACCAACTTTCATTAATTACAAAGAGGCTGTTCGAAGGCTTTGCATAACGCAATATCTTTAAGTCATGGTGCAGTTTGTATTATTAGAAAGAATCTTGTGGATATCGTTAAACGAAATCTTGAACTTTTCATTATGTCGATCCTTCACTGACCAGCGTTACGAATCATTCTTTGACGGGTTTCGACTACCACTTTCTCTTTTCAAAGGTCACCTATTGTATGTCTAGGTCGAGAAATGACATATTCTGAATGAATTGTCATTCGAATGTTTTCTTTTTTAGTTCGTCATTTTTTGAATGAAATAATTTTGACGTTTCCCTCAATTGGGAATTAATAAATCGGACTTTCGGAATCAGAAGTAACAAAGTCGTAACATGAGAAAACAGACAAACATCTGTCGACAAGTAACGAAAGGGATTTTCTCGCGAGCCATTAAATCCATGCGTCTACAATCCCCCCAATATCCAATGCGATTTCATCGCTTCCGGATCGCGAGATCGAGGGGTCCTGGGATGCAGGAGCCACTTCTTTGTTCTGCATGGGAAAAGGGGATAAGCTTCACGAAAAACATTGTACGCACTGTTCAAAAAACGTTGCATGCTTTTTTGCGGTTCGTCATTTTCCCACAAATAAAAATGTTTACAAATATAAATTAAAAAATTGAACAGTATCGCCGAAACAATTTTTTCAACTCTAGATTCCGAAAAGTCAGCAACCTACAGTAGTCTTCGTTATGCCATCCGTCATGTTAATAAAAAGACACGTCAAAAAGGATAGTTAAAGATAATTTACACGCCGTGACCTTTCGCATCAGTTACGTAAGCGTTTAGACAATTACTACTTAACGGCCGAGAACAATTAGGATGGTTTATGCAATGAAGTGCAATAGCGAATCGTTCCGTGCTTGCGATTAGCGAATAGACTCGACACTAACTACGGAATTTAAATTTCCTTAAACCGGAAATAAATCCGAGACTCGCAAAAATTACTTTCAAGTAGGCAACTCCTCAGTGGAATAACTAGAAATGATTAGGGTGTTTACTCATTTTGACTAATTATGTTAAAGATCAAAGGAATACCTAAAGGTGCGCGAACTTCATAATATACATCCTCATATATAGAAATTTATGGAAGCCCTTAGTTATACAAATTCCGTTTCGCCCGCGCAAATTCTAACTTTTGCTGGCATTTGCTCAGTCTAGTTTGTTTTAACTGATAATGAACATGGTGCAACGGATTACTTCAATCATAATTTACATGACGAAACTCCTGATTACTTTATGTTTTTCATTTCGATATAAGTACTCGAATAAATCGCCATCTACAAAAATCAACTATTATCTAAACTAATAATTTAATCAGCTGCACGAGTGGTATAGAATGGATACTACTATAATCAAAATCTATTATCGCAAAGGCATTATAACCGTATATCAACTAAATCGCACTTGTCCTAAGGACTTGACCTTAGCCCCAACCAATATTTTTGTCCCTGACATGTTCGTACATGTAATCTCCACCGTAATGACAGTCGTTTAAATATTTATCTCCGAGTAATAGCGTTGTTTACCATACTTAGTCGGACTTATGCGGCGCACGAAGGAATCGTGCAGGGGAATGGAAATACTGCAATGCTGAACAATCGATAATTGGATAATATGTAATTTTCCGCTCAAAAACATTGGCCTTTCGTTCTATACCCGTAGAGCAGAAATTGAATTAGTCTGTGAAAATGGTCGACGCCTCTAACCACCATCGCTAGATAATCGCCGAGTCATCAGTACCTAATTAAGGGGGGGTGTTTTATCATTAGTCACCTATTGTTATTGTTTATTTTTTAGTAGTATATATAATAGATAATACACAAATAACGCGTGACACGTGGATGGGATAGGACGATCTCAAGCATGACGTTAGGAATGTTTGAAGTGACCAATGCGAATTAGCGCGACGTTAGCTGATGTGCACATCCTCATCATGATAGAATGAGTATTAATCTTGATTTCGCAGATAAGTGCGAGCTTAAGTTTGCATTTACGATCATCTAGACTCAGCAGGGAATTGCGTGCTCGTTCCAATGCCTGACGTTCCATCGATCGCCAAGGTCAATTACTCAATACGCGATTTACGTTTCGTGTTACAACTTTATTACGCTAAACTCGAACAACTAGCCGAGGCTAGTGTTACTGAATCTAGGAGCGAATGAAAAGAAAACCCCAGCTTTTAAAATAAATCACGAAAGAATTCGTAATTTAAAAAAAAAACGACTTGAAAATGCAAGCGAGTTTATTAAAACAACAAAAGTTTCAAGTGAACAAAAAATTAAAATATAGCCATGATAATTAACTACGATTAAACTGCATTTTATGCGAAACAGGTCTTGCTGAACTGTGCGTCACAGATAAAATTGCGATTTGTCAAACGAATAAACCGGTTCCTTTATTTTTTTATTCGCAGTTATAATCATCAAATAGTAATTGGTGACTCATATTTCTGATTTACAATCCGTTATTTTTAAAACCATTTATTTAAAAACAAGTAATTTTTTATGTAACTAACCAAAGTTGCAAAAAAAAGTGAGCACGTAATAACTTAAAGAAACTCGTTGTAAAACTCAACATTTATTACGATACAATGTGCAACGAAGAATCACGCAATGCGCCGTAAGATATACCTCCACGAGTTCTTAAGTATCAGGTCATTGCGTCACTTTAGCGAGGTAAACTTTCAGTCAGTGAACCCAAAGGCTAAAAATTTGGTTGCAATCTTCCCGACAAAAAAAGACAACGTACGAGAGACGAGAAATACCGATGAAACCGTAATGTGTTGCCTTGGTAATCGCCAAAGCGATTAAAACGCTTTGCACATGTATATGTGTTTTATGTATGAAAGAAGTAAAGAGAAGACCATATAAATATAAAGAGACAGGTAAGAGAAGACATGAAAAGATAAGGGGCAGGTTCCTGGCAACCAAACCGTGAATTCCCTTCACACTTGGTTCTAGGACATTTAAATTGCTCTCGATGACAGAACTCGTTTTTCATCAATCCATGTATTTCTCAGTCACTAGGAAGTTCTTTTATAATCCCCATATAGGATGACTAAAAATCAACTTTAGATGATACTAAGTAACGATGTTCCGTCCAATTTGACATATCCTTGTCCCTAAAACCATCTTAGCTAACAGGCCCAGGATTATTGTCGTGGACTTCGAGAGTATCAAAAGGGTTGAAAACAAGGATACTTATTTTCTAATTGTAAATCACGTCCATCGAATTGGAGAGCACTTACAGAGCAGTTACGTCGATACCCTTTGCTTGACGTCGAGCCAGGTAGAAGGCCGGGTCCGTTTATTGATCCCTATTCTAGGTAGAAAACTACCGTGCCTTTGCTTCTCCTTGTCCTTTGCATGCACACTGGCAACACTCGAGACATCAAACATGTACGGATTACATTCCTGTAAAATTCTTGAAATCGAGAACTCGCAGAGAACGATGTTATTGTTGCATCCCGTTAGGTGGTTAGAGGTACTGAACCGATTCAACTTTTGCGGGCTTTACGACAGCCAAGATTGTGCCAATGGCCATGCCGAAACGACCTCGTAATTGTTTCCGAATATTTAACGGAGTTCGTGGTTTTCTTTTACGAGTATTCCTACGCTTCAAAATTGACATTCGTTGTTATTTTCATATGGTCATAGCTCTCCATTATAATTTTATAAATTATAATTATTTTGCTCTGCAAAATAGCAGGTTTGGATCAGTTATTAGGGTCTGTCTGACTGTACATCATCTCATTTTGACATTTGGAATGGAAGCGTTTGATTTCTCATCGCATCGATCACCTAATTCCATCATCCCGAGAACGACATCTAATTGTAATTGTGGTCATATCACCTCCCCATTGAAAATAGTGGGTTAAGAGCATCGTGCAAAGAAACACTCTTACACCATAGGGTCACCTGTTATTAGAGATCCATCGACTGATTTGAATCATTTAATGACGAACACTGCTTTTAATTATGTAAATCATCCCACCTCCCCATTTGGAGTAGGAGTCTTATAATGGGTACCGATCGAAAATCGCTCGTTCGGGCAGTAAACTCGTGCCGGGGCGAAAGCGTAACTACCGTTACACACGCGATAAAATGGTTTTCTCGGTGCACCGTCTGAAATAAGCATGCGAGCAATTCCCGGCCAATGACATATCGATCAATGAACGCGGCGCGGCGCCGACACGGCTGGGCTACCTCTCCGGAAGCAGGAAGTTCCACCTCCGTAGTGACAATCCCAAGGCATTCGTGGGTCGCGTTCCATTTCTTCACCTAGGGTATCACAAGGGAGGTGAAAGGTGTTATTAGCAAAGAAGCAACGTCCTGGAGGTGTCCACCTGGCCTTTTGGAGTACGGGCATCTTCGCCTTGGTATTAACACGCTGTTGGCACTGACCGATTTTTCGTGGTCGCTTCCTTGAGGCCGATGAACCCCATAGGGGCGCGTCGTGTTTTGTGACAGGAGAACTGGTCTTTAATCAGCACGGTAGCTGGTGATATGACGAAACATGATGCTTCCATCTGCCCAGGCGTTAGGAACGACGTCATTGGATTGTTGTGTACTACGTTTCCACGGTAACTCGGCGCCACGAGCGGTTGGTCTCTTATTGTTGGCACGATTGGACCTCGTAATTCACAATGCCCTCCAGTCGTCAGGACCAACGCGGGAAGGCACTCGGAGCATCGAATGTACGAATTGGTAAACGACCGCGGATTACGATCTGATGCGAGGATGCACAGCTACTTGACCTCGTTGGATTTTATTGCAGATATCTCCTCTCCGATGTTTATTGCTCATTTACCCATATTGTCTCCTAAATGATGAGCATTGTTCTTTTATTTTATGGGCATTTTACGACACTGGCCTGACACGCGTAACGGGTATATTATTTCACATTTTGACATTTGATCACTACTTTGCAAGTCTCCAAGTCACTATTGGAACTGGTCCACGGGTTCGGAGTATGTATTCCATTTTTGGCTGCCCACTTATATTTGAGCCCATTATGATGACACGTCAATATTAAGGTTGCACCAATTTCAAAAACTTTAAGGAGATGCTTAAATACAAAACATGTCAGGAATAAAATAATTTGTTCCGAACTCAACACAGACACGGTTTGTGCTCAGCCAAAAGTTGGGGGGTATTTACATGAAAGGGAAATTGGTAATACCAAACCTCCTAACAAATCGATAACAGTGATACTGTGTCGGCTCCACGACCCTTCATTGGTGAACATCACGGCCGTGGAGCCGATACGGTACCACTGTGAAAATTGGTGAGTTCTGTATAGGTTATGTGAGGATAGTAGGGAAGGAGTTCACTGTTCTTCAAGATTTGAAATGAAGACAAACATGGTTTATGTGGAGCCCAAACTTTTTTTTCATTGCATGTCCGGAAAATCCCTGTTACCGATCTTTCTCCAACGTTACGTTTCGAGTTTAATATCACGCATCACCAACATTTAATAAAAAAGCTAATTACCGGCCATATTGTAGGAAGGAAGAAGCTGGTCTTACTTTCTTTCTTATGTTTTTACGCTTCCGAATCATTTAAAAAGCTCACTGAGTGGACTGTACTCTTACCTGTAACATAAAAAAGACATACACGTTATTAACATGAAAGAGAATACGGATTAGTAATAAATAACTTTACTACAAGTTGATTTTGCAACATCGCCTTGTATTATCATAAAATATGGAACTTTAATGCATCAGTCTAATAAAAAAGCGTAGTGTGTACAATCGCGATTACCGGATGCGTTTCGAAAGTAATATGCGCTAATGCCAAATCGAATTTCATTTTCCCAACGTAAATTAAATATTCGAGGTGAAAGTTAATTGAAAAAGTAAGTAAGTAAGCCTGTACTAATATTCCAACGTGATGAGTAACTGACCTATTTGAGAAAACGTATTTTAGTGCACTTGCGCGTTATATCTAAACATACATTTTATTGGCAATAAAATTAATAGCGCGTAGAAACGTAGTCTATCGTTCCGTTCCTCGTTCGTTAACAAATTACTCAACGCGATCCTGTAAGAATCGTACTCAATTTAAGAGCTTATGAAGAAACAAAAGGGTTATGGATTTTGTGAACTCGTGCCTAATGTAAGGATAATTCGGAGAAATCGCGTTTTACGACTTGCCACAACAGTTCATTCCATTAATTTGCGGAATGCAAAAAAAAGGTAAATTTAATTATCGTTCGATCCAATCCGCATGATCTTCCGTCTTTGGGTTTTCAAAAATAATACACTGCTATTAAAGTAGACGTACTTGACAATAGATTCTCAGAAAAACACTTTCACTCAATTATTGTGGTTAACAATGGCCAACTTTTCCGCATTATTACGATTCAATCCAAGTACTTTCGTCGTCTTTTTCATTCCATCTTATTATAATGACACGTCGTATCATATGTACAAATCGCCCTATTCAAAACTTGGTTCGTGATGATTCATGATCGTTATCTTTCGGTTCGAAAGAAACTGAAAGTATCGAGATTAAGAAGTAATTGCTAAAAAGTAAGAAAGCTTGTGGGAATTTGGTTAGAAGTAGGTCAACAGAAACCTAATATTGCCTTATTCATCCTGTAACCTAGGGTGATGGTCAGGGGTAAAAAAAGCTTTTGCAATCTCATCCCACAAGATATTTGGCAGGCCTTGCGTAATTCTGGTTTAGTCATTGCACAAACATCATTAATACAAATGAATCATTTCCTTTCTCTAACAAAGGCACGAATGCCCTTTATGCAATTAAAGGCAGAGAAACTTTCAAATTACGGCAATGAAACAATGTACGATTTAACACATAGAGTATTTGATGTCTTGTAAGGAATAAATTACACAATGCTGATGTCATTATTCAACGAATTTTTTGTCTGATTTTCAGTATCCTGGCAGTTAGGTCAAGAGTCAACCAGGTTTCGTATGGATGGTCTAAAAGTGACTATGAAGGAAGAAACGCTAACTTCGTGGTTCAACATTAAGGTCTCGTTTTTGTATCCTTGATTTGTAAAAAAGTTTTGACCCTACAGGAATTTAAATGGGAGTTGAACCATATGTGCTAATGTTACCGAGAATTCTAGTGAAACAATCAATCAAACCTTTCGGAAGGGATGAGGATTAGAATAGCAGTTCCAAACACGTCCATGAGACCTTTTGTTTTTTTTTTAAATTTCGAATACCCTCCAATTAAGCTACAACAAGTTTTAATTATCATCCGCCTGAGTTGGGGCTACCCACCGATCAACAGCAGACGACCACAAGACGTCTCTGGGCTTTTCGAGTTTGTTGACCCAAGCAAAGTGCGAGGAGGGAAGAACTTGGCGTTGTTGCATCGATAAATAAAGGCAGGCTGCTCAGTGGCCGATGGAATCTGCGATCCTTCGTCGGTTTGCATATAACCGGTATGTGTTTTTGTGTGTGCGTGAAGACCGAGGGGACTTTTGCGAACGCAATTTATAGCGGGAAACATCGAATATTCGGTTCTACCTGCGGGTTGTAAGGTATTCGCCAGCCACCAACGGGGCATCCAAGGATTCGTCCGAGGTCTTTTGAATGTACCTTGTGTCCTCATTAGATCATTCTTGCGGTATATTCCTGGCTTTACTCAACAATCATTTATATTTCCATCTACATGCAGTTATTTTTATCAATGAAATCGCGGATGGAAGGTCATGGATTATCAGGGAATCAATATACATTAGAACCTCGATATAACAACCATTTCCCTTCCAAAATTCCCCTACTTTTCCTAGGACCAAAAATGTGTTGTTATATCGAGGCGCCAGCGTAATATCAATAAACTCAAATGTGACCGTACATTTTCTCGACCGTACAATAAACAAACCTCCGACCGAACATCGCCACGACTCTTATTACCTCCGATTGCAACAAAAGCGTTAGTGCATGCTCACTAATAGCCTACACAAATCGTCGTTATTACAATTGAATAGGCACCCTCAATGCACCGATATCGCAATATACTTTTACTTCTCAGCTTCATACCCATACGTAAGAACAACTTTTATGAACTCGACATTCATCGCTCTCAAGAAATGCATCGGATTGCATAACAGGTAAATAACGCCTGGTGAAGAATTGAAATCCTAGGCAATTTGACTTGCTTACTTATAAGTAGACGCGACTTGTTTCATTTGTTCAACGAAAATATTAGAAACTCCTCGAGAAAAATATTTGGATTGTAATCTTAAAAGAGTACGGACTGTGAGCCGAGAATTCCTGTTTCGACGAGTCTTCCGGAATTCACGACCAGACAATAATTGCTCGAGTCCCTTCCCGGTCCTCCCGACTGCAGCTGCCGCCATCAGCTGATCTGATCGACCTATCCGAAAGCATGTTTGTTGGGGATGCACTGAATTCGGTCGAGTGACGAAACTCGTTCTTGCCCACCCCTCCAAAAATGACCTCCTCAGGAGTAAAACGCTAAGATTCGAGAATAAGATGTAAACAGACTATACTAACAAAGACAAATCTACCAAAATCAATTCAAAACCATCACAAGTCTATCGATTGAAAAGCAAATCGAAAAACTCCTAAATAAATTCAAAACGAGGGGAAAAGAAGGTGCCTTTGGTACAGAATGATTGCGTCAATAATGAGCACACCTCCTGTTTTGGTTCTTTTCGTATGATTTTTGTATACCTCAATCCCCTCCTTTCCTGATATACCGACAGAAAAAGAACAACGGATCCGATAATAGACGCGGATGAAGAGAAGCTTCGAAACACGTGCTGCTTGAGAGAAAAAGGAATGGTCTTGAAAACCAGAACTTTGTCGGTGTGTGCCTCTTTCGTACCGCGGTGTTGCCGGATTTCGCCTTTATCTTTATTCCACCCAAGCATATTTTACATGATGTATTTGTCTCGTTTCATACTTTCCGTGCATGACATTCAAAATTTGTTTTTGGAAAATCTTAAGGTGTTAGAAGATATTTACTCCCCTTCTCCTTTGTTTATGGAATTTCTTTTTCGAGACAATAACTGAATTCGTGTCGGCAACTTATGATTTTTTTTTGGAATGGTCAATGAAGCGGACTATTACGGATGGAACGCGTAATGCGGATGTGCGCATTGCGCATCCAGAGGACTTTGCGATTTACCGTAACCTCTTAACGAAGCTCCCGAGAATGATCCGGCATGTCCGAAGATAATCGCGAGGTAATCTTTTTTACCAGCGAGTCTCCTTCGTGCGGATTTAATAATGACAAAAATGCGCCTTTCTTCCAAGAAAGGAATTAATTAATGTTGGTAAAAACATGCATTTCATGTGTGAGCCCATCCAAAATTTTTAAGTCGACTTTTAAATAAATTGGGAGTGAAAAGATGAAAAATAGCTTCAATTTTTGTCGTAAATCAATAGAATCGAAGATTTTGTAAAAATACGAAATTAAAAAATAATTTCGACTCAAATTTTCTAAAAAGTTTTCAATGATTTATTTTTACAATAAACTGCACCTTGTGGATGTTAACTAGATTGTTTTTGATAAAATTGATATTTTTAAAATTATTGTCGAAAAACTGGTTTTATCAACACCCCACTAAAATTATTATTAGTTATTTACAAATTTCCCTAAACTTTCGATTTTTACTATTTACAAAAGATTTGATACTTTTTATCTTTGTAGTGACTAACGTAAATGTACAAATCGAAATTTCGCAAAATACACAAAAATATTACGCAATTCCATTGGATACTAAAAATCTAAAAACCCTGTCGAAAAGCACAATGAAATCAAAACAAACCATCGGCATGTGTCAATAGCAGCGATACGTTAAGTAAACAAACCTTCGGTGACATTAAACATCATTTTTTATAACCTTCAACGTTCCAACATGTGGTGTCTGTTTCGAATCGATATTATACCTCTTACGTAATGTACCCGCAAAACAAAATAAATAATTTCGAAAAAAAAATGGTTTACCACTTGAATAAGTACCAACTGACCATAACGAATGGTTCCGGGTGGAACGACACCTTATTTTATGGTTTTATTTTGGTTCACAATAACTAAAAAGGCAGTGATGTCAAGGGCCTTTTACGACCGTCATAAAGTCGTTATGTGCTGTTTTTCCAATGATTTCAGTGTCTTCCTACCGTGACTTTGAAACATTTGAATGACAACACACAAAAATAAATCGGTTGCAAATAAAAATGGTATGAATTTCAATGAAACTTTTTTTAGAAAAAATTAGTTCCTACCTTTCGATTACATAATCTTTCATTTTAATATTAAATTGATTTATGAATTCCAACAAGGCTTATAAAATATTGATTTTCCTTTGTGTCTATCGGATTCACGTGCTACTGAGAATTTTAAAACTTCATTACTTTTGCATCCGTTCTAGTTTTCGTTTTTCCTTCTATCAATTATTTTAATACCGTAGTGTTATTGATTAACCTAATTATGATTTAGTAATGTCGATGGTATTTATCGTATTACAATTGTCAGTGTCAATTTTCAAAGTGTCATTTACTTTTATTAGAATGCTCAAGAAAAATATTATCTAGAGTCAAGAATATTTTTATTCGATTGGTAGCTTTTTTTAAATCAATAATTCCCTTGTGTATTTAACCTTATTTATAATATTTACATTGTCGCAAGTGAATGGTTTACTTGAATTAATCGAAGAATATATTTACATGTTGCTATACAAATAAATATTTGCTTGATTGTAGACAATTTTAACTTGAATGTTAGTTCTAATAATTGTATTTTTATTTGAATTGTAGCTTTTTGAATAATTAATTCTTTTGTTTATTTAACCTGCCATTATCCATAGTTATTTACATTGTCGCAAGTCAAATGTTTACCTGAATTAATTGAAGAATATATTTACTTGCTGTTATACAAATAAATATTTATCTTAATAGTCTCAAGTAAAATGTTTGTTTGAATTGATTTATTAAGTATTCATTATTAAACTGTTTACTTCCAAGTATTTTTCACTATTTTCCATAACCTTTATCAATTTTTTTGTTTGGTATAATACAAAATTGTGTATACTCAAAAAAACATTTATTTGAATAACGTTTAAGTAAAAGATTCACGGCAGTTAACAAATTTTACTAACATATTATTTACTTCCGTCCATCTTTTCCAATGTCTTTGATGTATTCATACCTTAAATGGTTTGTTAAGTACAATACAAAATTTTGTAAATGCAAGTAAATGTTTGCTTGAATAGTACAAGAGTCGTGAATCAATTCAAGTCGATATTTTTTCTGTGGCTTAATTTTAAAGTTTAAAGTGTTTGCAGTGTACTAAATAGTTTTGTAGTGGTAAGCAAATGTTTATTTGAATACATTCATTAAGTATTTCCTGTTCACCTCATTTTTGTACCGTTCTTCTTTTCATAACCACAATTAGAAACGTTTCTTGTTTGGTGTAATGCAAAATTTTGTATATCCAAGTAAAAATTTACTTGAATATTTTTCAGAGTTAATTCAATTTATAAATTTTGAATTGTTTACATAACTAAACCAAATTTTTTGTTGAGTGTAACAACAAATTTTTTAAAGGCAAGTAAACTTTTACTACCATCTCTATAACCTGAAAAACATTTTTTTAAGTTTAATAAATACTGTCGTAGTGTCAAGCGAATGTTTATTTGAATGAATTCACTAAACATTTACTGTTCAAATATCTTCTGACATTTAAAAAATGTTCTCCGTTGTTCTTTTTCTACCCTAACCTAAATTATACAATTTTTTTCATTGCAATAAAAACAATGTTGAATCAAGAAAATTTTTATTTGAAAAGTATCTGCAATGAATTAATTTAAGTACATCTCAAATCAATAAACTCTCAATTTTACTTATTAATTAAAGAAAATCTATCTGACAAAATTTGTTGTTAAAATTAATTTTTTTGCGTCAATTCAAACAAAATTTTGCTTTTTTCTTGGATGTTTAATTTTTCAGTATAAAATTTAGGTTAAGAAAAAATGTGAAATTACAGTTACGTGATTGGATATATTGATAAATCGCAAACAACGTAAATTATCGATAATTTGCCAACAATCTTCTACAATTTCGCAGGAATGTTGTTAATCAGGAAATTCAAGAATGAATCATAATTTCGTTGATGTGTGAATACATTCCTATTCCTTCAAACTTCCCGGTGAATCTTGACATTAGAGTTCAAGTAATTGATATAAGCACTGATTAGAAACTCTGATTACGAATCTTTGCACAGTTTTCAAGTCTTATTTTAACGGTAAGTAAATTTTAAAGTATATTTTCTTTAATTTTCCAGGTATTTTAAAAACGTTTCATTTACTTTTTTAGATATTCGAGACAATTAACGTCTATTTACGTCTTATTTTGAGATTATTTTAACGGTATTTACTAAGTTTATTGAACTCTTATAGATAACTTCTTGATTGTTTAATATTTTGTTTTTAATTTAATCGGTCGAGGTTGCACAATTTTTATTTCTTTGTTTTTGTGAATTGCTTACATTTTTATTTAGAACTATTGGATTATTAACACGAATTATTTTCTAATTAACATGTTTTTTATGTTAATCTGGACTCGTAAATTAAAATTTTAATGATTTTTTTAATTTTACGATTATTTTAACTTTAAAGTTTTAATGCTAAAAATAATTTATTACTAATTTCGATCATAAAAAACGTTTGAGTTTATTTCAATCTTTTTTTATGAAAATTTTTCACCAAAATTCTAGAAAAAATCAAATTTCAATGTGGAATGATGAATAGTGTTAATGTAAAAAATTATTGTTTAATTTTTTCATAAATAAATGTGTTTTTTTTTAAATTAGAAAACAAATTAAGTGAATTTAATTTAGAATAGTGGAAAATAATTTCATAATGTCATTGTTTATCATCTACTAATTACTGTTTACTCTTTTTAACACTCCGGGAGTAGAACTCGCTTTTGCGCCGCGCACTGAAATCTTTGGGCGCTTTATTTTTGTTTAGAAAATAGTTTCTTAAATTTAAACAATTTTTTAGAGTCGAAATTCTTGAAATAAACATTGATTCTCAAAAATGATGATTCTTTATTTTTCAATCCTTTTTAGGAAGTAGAATACAAATTTAAACCAGTATAAAAACATGAAATTTAGTATTTTTAAGTAAAACTTCAAGATTTACTTTTTAACTACGTAATGAAATTACTTTTAAATCAAACATTTTACTACAAGATATTAGTTACAAGATGTACACTTAATAAAATTGAGTCACTTTAAAATAAAGAAAATTGTTTCATAGATAAAAATATTATTATTAGTTACTAACTTGTATAAATGCCGGGTTACCTAGTGGGGTCTAATTAATTTGTACTTTTTGTAGCTACATTTAGTTCAGATGACTAATTGAAAATTTAGATGACTAAAGTTTAGTTAGTTTAAAGTGAAATTACAAAAAACTAATAAACATTTAGCTTTAATTTTGTATTTCTAGTTATTTACTAAATATTTTTCTCAGTTGAATATAATAAGTACCAATAGAATAATATTATGAAACTGTAATTAGCTACTGCATAATTTAATTTAAAATTCAACAATTTGTTCATTTTGAAAGATTTATTTAATTTAAATCTAAAAATAAAATTTTATAGAACTTCAATAAAATTTTTAAATTAAATAATTCATTTACTATATTTCCTGTTCATATTAGTAATATTATTATTATTACTCTCTATTTTTGTTGTCGACTTGCCTGAAACGAAATTTTATATTTCGAAAACGTTATCGCGGATTATCTATTCACTATTATTTTTTTTAAAATCATTTACTGGCATTATAAAAATCATTCTTAATTTTAGAACTAAAATAACATTTTTAGCAGAAATTATACTCATTTAATTAATTCTTTGTCTATCTGATAATCTATTATTAATTAAAGGTTGTTGAATAATATTTTATGTTACTTCAGGTTGATTCATTCTGTTTAATCATCAATAATAATAAAATGATAATAAAAATGACGTTATGGTAATAATAATATGTGTCATTAAGTAATTATAATTTTATTATAGCGAAAACTAAACGAAAAGTACAAAAATAAAATAAAGTAAATGTAAAATGTTTGATATTAAGACAAAAAAATAATTATTAAATGCCATAATTATTAATGAATATACACATTCAGTTTATTCACTAAACCAAAATTCTTTGTAATGATTTTTCTTAAAGACTAGAAGTTTACGATTCTTTAAATAGTAAAATAGGAATAATTCAATTTTATGTTTAGAATAAGATTCATTTTAAACTAAGAAAATTTTATCTATTTTTTTTTATTTTATGAATTTTATTTATTTTCTAGAGTAGCAGTAAATTTAATAACTATTAATCGCAGTAAAATAAACAATAATAATCGTAATTTTAGGATTTAGTTCAAATATTTAATTTTTTAATCATTCTTACTTTTGTCAACATAAAACATTTATTATCAAAAATTTATTTTGTTCGATTCTCCCTTTTCTCATTTTATTTAACAAATCCAATACTATGGGTTTTTAGTAATTTCCTAATCAACTTACTACATTTCAATATATTTTTAGAGAGATTTTAAAATCAAAGAGAAGTTCAAATTGTCAAAAAGTTTTTTATATATTCAAAAACCCCAAGTGTTAACTTTTGATATTTGAATTTATATCCTCCAAATTAATTTCTACATTTTCAAATTTAAAAAATTCCAAAATCTAATTAAAAAGTCAGGTGAAGAATAATTCTATCCAATCTTGAGTATGCTAAAAAAATGACAGTTTGACGTACATAACGTTACATTTCAAAGATACAAAAATCGCGAAAAATCACAACAATAGAAATAAAATTGATTTGTCATCAAATCTTCCCAACTAACTCGAAAACAATAGTTTTAAACAAGATATTTTCATCTTCCGAAATCATTTTTAGATGTTTATCAAATTGTGTATTTTGTTCTGTTTATAATGTTGACATGATCAAACGTTTTTAAAAAATCCTCAACATCGCAGAAAGTTACATACCTTCAAAAAAAAAAAAATAAAACAGACCCATCGTAAAATTTCTAACCTCTCCGTCTTGGAACCGGAAAACTCAAAAATGAAAACTGAGAGGGGAAAAATTTCAAAAATCCGATCCGGTGACGTACCTGATATACTGAATGTACCCATGCCTGGCATCCTCGAAGAGGAAGCCGGGGTGCCGCATCTCGATCTTCTCGAACACCATTTGGGCTGTTTCTCACGTCGTAGGGAGATTCATCTCGAATTTTGGTTACGTTCCCCGGAAACGTGCGTTCCGTCGTTCCCTGTTCACCGGCAAAACGGAGCCTGGATTGACGACGACGACGACGTCGCCGACGACGGTGACGGACGACACCGACGAACGCCCCCGCGTCGCGACATTCTCACTTGCGACTTCATGAATTTTTTTTTTTTGTATTATTTCACAAATTTTTCAAAAACATTCTTTGACACGAAAAAAAAACTTCCTCACGACCTGCTCCAAATTTTGGATTTACGACGTCACCCACCCACGATACATTATTTTTTCAATTTCCACATCTGTCACTTGGACAATGGAGACGGGATTTCACGAACGTTACCGAGGCTATCGGTGAGACGTCAATTTTTTCATAATTTCATCTGAAATTCCTAGGGATTATCCCATCACTCCCTAGTTTCTAAATTTCATTATTTATTGAAATAATGAAACATGCACGAATCACTGGATTATACAACAATAGTAACAACAACAGTAACAACACACGAGAGCGATGAATGAAAAATACACGTGCACCGTACGGCAGACGCGGTACGACTGGAGTGTAGCTTGATTCGAACTTACAACGGAAGCGATTCAGGTTCGAGTAAAAGAGAGAGGGATATTCAAGGGGAGTGAGAGAGAGTGAAGAGGGGAGTGAAGAACTTTACCGAGGGGGAACGGTCGTAGTCGCGATACATACACTACGACATCCTGCATGTACGTGAAGCCGGCTAGAAAGATACGACCTAACCTGACCTAACCTCCACTGGTTCCTTCCTCATCCTCTCCAATAATCTCCAAGCCAAATATATGATACGAATTAGCAAATTTACGATTAAGACCCTCTTAAATTAAAGTTACAAGTTAAAGTACAAACTCTCCAGACTGCTGGAATCAGAAAATTTATTGGATGTTTTTCATGATAAGTCTTGGAAAAGGGTGATCTTAAATTTATATAAGAAGTGTCACTCCAAAATGAAATAGTCACTCCAAGAATTATTATTAATATATCTTCGAAAAGGAGGTCACTTTAAATAAAATGGAGTCACAAGTCATATTATCAGAGTGACATCCATTCCACGAAGTGTTTTTTGAAATTATTTTCAGTCCAAGCCAGTCAATTCATTGGAGGGAGTGATCGTAAATTTCACTTTATGGAATAGTGAATTCTCACTCCAAAACCAAATAGTCACTACAAACATTGCTTTTCAAATTACAAAGAGAAGTTCACTTTAAATAAAATGGAGTGACAAGTCGTATTATGATCAGAGTGACATACTCCATTCCACGAAGTGGTTTTTGAAATTATTTTCAGTCCAAGCCAGTCAATTCATCGGAGGGAGTGATCGTAAATTTCAGTATATGGAATAGTGAATTTTGACTCCAAATTGGAATAGGCACTACAAGAATTGCTCTTAAAGAACAGGATGTCTATTAGGGTGACATTCTTCATTCCAGCATAAGAATGATTTTTTTCAATCCAAGACGAGGAATAAATTCACAATCAAGACTTAAATTTAAGTTTCTCAGATTCCAAAATCTCCTGATAACTCGATCCACGAAGTGTCTTATGATACTATTTTCAATCCAAGCCAGTCATTCCTAGAAGGGAGTGATCGTAAATTTCGCTTTAAGGAATAGTGAATTTTCACTCCAAAAACAGAATACTCACGCTAAGAATTGTTATTAATATCTCTTTGAAGAGGATGTCCGTGTAATATAATATATAAAATAAAATGGAGAGAGTGATCTTAACTTTCACTCCATGGAATAACGAATTTTCACTCTGGAATCAGAATAATCATTCCAAAAACAGAATGCTCACTCCAAGCATTGTTATTAATTTATGTTTGAAGATAAGATATTACTCCATTAAAATAAAGTATTTATTTTTAAGTGACTATTTTCAGAGTGAAATTACAAAATGGAATCGTCAGTCAAAGAATTATTATTTATATATCTGCGAAGAGGATTTTACTCCAAAATAAAATGGAGTCACACGTTGTATGATTATCAGAGTGACATCCTTCATTCGACGAAGTGTATTTTGAAATTATTTGCAATCCAAGCCAGTCAATTCATCGGAGGGAGTGATCGTAAATTTCACTTTATGGAATAGTGAATTTTCACTCCAAAATGGAATAGTCACTACAAACATTGTTTTTCAAGTTCCAAAGAGAATTTCACTTTAAATAAAATGGAGTCACAAGTCGTATTATTATCAGAGTGACATCCTCCATTCCACGGAGTGTCTTTTGAAATCTTTTTCAATCCAAACCAGTCAATTCATGGAAGGGAGTAAACTTAAATTTCAGTATATGGAATAGTAAATTTTGACTCCAAAATGGAATAGGCACTACAAGAATTGCTCTTAAGGAACAGGATGTCACTGTAAATAAAATTGTGTAACAATTCCTACTGCTATTAGAGTGACATTCTTCATTCCAGCATAAGAATGATTTTTTTCAATCCAAGATGAGGAATAAATTCACAATCAAGACTTAAATTTAAGTTTCTCAGATTCCAAAATCTCCTGATAACTGTCTTATGATATTATTTTTAATCCAAGCCAGTCACTCATGGACGGGAGTGATCGTGAATTTCGCTTTAAGGAATAGTGAATTTTCACTCCAAAAACAGAATACTCACTCTAAGAATTGTTATTAAAAACTCTTCGAAGAGGATGTCTGTCCAATATAATATCTAAAAGAAAATGGAGGCACAAGTCGTATGATGATCAGAGTGACAGCCTCCATTGGAAGGAGTGTCTTTTGAAATCCTTTTCAATCCAAGCCAGTCAATTCATGGAAGAGAGTGATCTTAACTTTCACTCCATTGAATAACGAATTTTCACTCTAGAAGCAGAATAATCACTCCAAAAATAGAATACTTACTCCAAGCATTGTTATTAATTGATGTTACTATTATTAGAGTTACATCCTCCACCTAACAAAAGAATTATTTTTTTTTTCAATCCAAGACTGGGCACAAGATCACAGTATAGATCGCCTGAAATTAAACTTACAAGTTAAATTCCAAACTCTGCAGACTGCTTGAATCCCAAAATTTATTGGATTTTTACCATCCATGTATGATAAGTCTTGAAAAAGAGTGATCTTAAATTTATATAAGAAGTGCCACTCCAAAATGAAAAAGTCAGTCCAAGAATTATCATTAATATATCTTCGAAGAGGATTTTACTCCAAATAAAATGGAGTCACAAAATAGTGGCATCCTCCTTTCGGCGAAGTGTCGAAATTATTTTCAGTCCAAGCCAGTCAATTCATCGGAGGGAGTGATCGTAAATTTCACTTTATGGAATAGTGAATTTTCACTCTAAGAGCGAATAGCCACTCCGAATAAAATGAAGTAACAAGTCGTACTATTTCCAAGTGATATTCTCCATATCAACAAAAGAATTAATTTTTTTCAATCCAAGGCAAGGAACAAATAAAAGTAGTAAAAAGATCACGATTATGACAGTCTTAAATCAGAGTTACAAATTAAATCCCAAATTCTCCAGTTTCTTAGAATCACAAAATTTATTTCGTGTCTATTTTCCATCCAAGTGTCATAAGTAATTGGAAAAGAGTGATCTTAAATTTCACTTTATGGAATAGTGAAATTTCACTCCGAAATTAAATGGTCACCACATGTCATAATATTATTAAAGCAACATCCTCCATTCGAGCACAAATTTAATTTCGTTTCATTCCAATAGTAAGAACAAATTCACAATTAAGACTGTCTTAAATCAGAGTTACAAATTAAAGTCCAAATTCTCAAGTTTACTAGAATCACAAAATTTATTTCATAGCAGTTTCCAACCAAGTTTGATAGGTCATAGAATGGAGTGATCTTATAATGCCACTTTAAAGAATTGGAAGAAGTATCTTTTGCAATCTTTTTCAATCCAAGCCAGTTAATTCATAGAAGAGAGTGATCTTAACTTTCACTCCATGGAATAACGAATTTTTTCTCCAGAAGCGGAATAATCACTCCAAAAACAGAATACTCACTCCAAGCATTGTTATTAATTTACGTTCGAAGAGCATATTACTCCATTAAAATAAAGTATTTATTTTTAAGTAACTATTTTCAGACTGATATTGTCCATTCCAACAAAAGAATATTTTTTTTTGTATCCAAGACAAGGGACTAATTTACATTTAAGACTGTCTTAACTTAAAGTCTCGACTTAATTTGCATTCCGAATTCTCCTGATTGCACAAATCGCATACTTTCTTAAGAAACATTTTAACATCCAAATCCAAAAATTCAACAAAGAGAGTGATCTTGAATTTCGCTTTATGGAATAGTAAAGTTTCACCCCAAAAATGGAATAGTCACTACAAGCATTGTTATTAATAATCGAAGAGGATGTTACTTTAAATAAATTAGAATCACAAGTCGTAGTGTTAATAAAGGGACCTCCAACATTCTAACAAAAGAATTAATTATTTTCAATCCAAGACTAAGAACAAATTCACAATTAAGACCATGTTAAATTAAAGACGTCGTCCATTCAAGCACAATAATTAATTTTTCCTATCCAAGACCAGTAACAATTTTGCAATTGAGACAGTCTTTAGTCAGAGTGACAAATTTGCACTCCAAATTCGCCTGATTGCTGGACTCCCGTAATTTCTTGAGTAATTTTCCATCTAATATCCAAGATTCATAGAAAAGACTGAGCTTAAATTTCAAGTTTGTAGTACTGTAATTTCACTCCAAGCAATCTTATAATTTTTTTTATAAGACTACGTCACTCTAAATGGAGGAATGGAGTCACAATTCATAATCCTATTGTGACATTCTCCATTCCAGGAAAACCAGGAATTTTTTCAAATCCAGATCTAATAACAATTTAAAATTAAAATTAAAGAACATCTTAAAATCTCGCTTTAAAAATCTCCTGATTACTTAATTCACAATATTTTTTACAGAAACCATTTTAAATTGTCCATCAACTTATGGAAAAGAGTCAGCTAATTCTGGATTAGTGACATTTCACTTCAAACATTGTTATTAAGTTTCATTTCACGAAGATGTCACCACTCATATAAATGAATTTTAACTAGAAATGTTTCTGTTTCTCCCCGAATCAACCTAACCTCATTTAGTAGTTTCGAGTACAATGGAATTTCGTCGTCCATCTTGGATCCCCTATCTTGAATTTTAATAATCTAACTTTAAATTCCAGACAAACGACCCCAAAAAACCCCGTATATACATTTCCTCTCGCGATTTACAAATTTTAATATACCATATTAAATCCTCCATCTTGAATTTAAAAAACCCAACCTCAAATTCGCGATCAGAGACACGGAATACTACTGTACATGCGTTTGCCGATTAATTATACCGCCAGAGATACAGACACGAATAAATCCAAAATAAAGAAACATAAGCAATTTCATTTATTTAAAAAATGCTCCATATTGATTTTCTGAATCAATAAAATGAAATTCTGACTCCGCCTATCGAAAAATCACCCTACAAAATAGTGAAACCGGTTAGGAATTTTATTTCAATTTTCGTCTACTGAAAAAAAGTCTCAAGCATCATTTGCGAAGTACTCTAACCACTCAACAGATGTACCACTATGCTGTACCAGATTCTCGTAAGTGGTAGGAAATGTTGTCGATTGGTATTTAATGAACTGAAAGTCGCATTACTTGATTTCGCTTTTTAAATCCATAGAATCATCGATTTTAAAAATTAACTTATATTTCAAATTTCTTTAAAAAATTGAAATCATAAAATAAACATCCCAAATTTCCGAAAGAAATATATTTTAACTTTCAAAAATACTTAAACTTCAAAAAACGCATAAATGAAAGTAACAGTTAAAATCGATTATTATCAGTTCATTATGTTAACGACTATTGCGCCCTATTTCTCTCGACCTTACCGCGAAAATACCTCAATGCCAATTTATTAATTATCCACCTTTGCTAATATTTTCATAAAAATATATCGGAGAATCATTTCGATGGCCATAAACTAATTAACTGTCGACCTGTGCAATTTACATTTTTTTTCTTATCTTAATTCCATTTTTGAAATACATTTGAATTTTCAAAAATTAATTCAACAATAAGTATATAAGTTTAATAGATCATTATGCATAAGCCGTATTTAATTTGTTAAAAACCGACCCACGTTACATCATTTCATTAAAATAATTATGCAGTTTTTGCGTAGCGATATTTGCTGCCCTATTTTTCGTTAAATCGACACTGAAACCATTTTTTTAGTATTCAAATAAATTTTTATTTTAATAATCGCAAGTAAAATATTTTTTAACAACAAAATATTATTTACTTCAAGTAAGAATTTTTGTACAACTATCGTCTATAGAATTTTATATAATAGAATACGTAAAGTTTTGTTTCACGCACTGTTTTGCGTGTGTAAAGTGGCACTTTTACTCACGCTGTGAACGACAACATTCAACAGTGCGTAAATCGAAACGCATATTAGTATCACTTTGCGCCCTAGTGACATAATATAATATTTCATCATTTAACTACGTACTCTTACGTTATCGACAGTTTTGATTCGTAAACAAGAAATATTTACAGTATAATTTAATCTAAACACATCATGTTTTCTCTTTATTTTTTCAAAATAAATCATTCGATCTTAACATGATGTATTACACAATTTTTATCCTGATACTTGACGTCTATGCATTTGCTATCAGATTAAGTTGGATAATACTTATTTAACTCCATCTAATATTAGATAACCGCCATGCTATTGCGTGGATGTCAACACCTTTGTTTTAGTGTCATAAAAATATTAGATTAAAAAGAACATGATAAATTCTGCAAATACACCATCACTCTACTCTCAAAAGTTTAACACAATTAATTATATCATCCAATGAGTAATTCATTAGCTTTGTTCAGCATGTTATTGTTATTTTTAATTGGTTCAAGTTTTAAAATGTCTTATCAAAATGTTATGTATTACGAATTAAGGCAATAATAGATGTTTTACCAAATCAGAATTTTGTAAAATCAATTAGTAAAATTACAAACAATTAGCAAAATGCTATTTTTTTAGATAAACGATCCAATCTTACTAATTAAGATTTAGATACTACTGGCGTTAAGTAGTAATTACTTTTTACCTTTATTTTGAATACAATGCTTCGTTTATCTTTGAATGACCTATTTTTAAATTTTACCGCCTTAAAAACATTTTGAAATTCTTATAAACAAATAAAAAACAAGATAAAATCACGTTTCCCATTTTAAGTTTATTTTCTACATTTTTTTTCGAATTTCCTTCCCACCGGACATTAATGATAGCTATTTTTTAGTTAATGTCCAAAATCAGTTATTTGAAGACATTCCTAATTTATTTTAGTCCACTTCAATTTTTATTTCTCACAATCATGAATAAAGTAAGGTACAATTTCTGAAAATTGCATATAAACTATTTGGGTAAACTACAACTTTCATTTTGCAAAATTATTAATAAAATAATGTACTGTGTAATTTGTATGTAATGCATGAGAATAGTGATTGTTTTCTTTTGTAAACAACGTCCAAAATTAATTATTTGGACCGGTTCAAAATAATTAAAAATCAAAATAAATTTATAAGGCCACCAAAAATGTTTTTTTTACACGTGTCCGTAATGTAGACACTTTACGGACTCCTTTTAGTCCTTAAAGTGTGATTTTACGGACTGAGCTCTGTACAGTAGCCCTTCCCTTATTCTAATTTCCCTTACTCTAATGTCTTCCCTTATTCTAATTTTTTCTCTTCTCCTATTCTAATATTTCCCCTCACGCGTTCTTCCCACCGCCATGTGTGGACCTATGGATTTTCTATAAATACAAATATCGGCGCATGCGCAACAAAAGAAAAAGAGACAAAAGTCTAAGTAGTGGGGGCGAGGAGAAAATTAGAATAAGGGAAGAAGGCCGCCATCTTGCCTTACTGGACAAATTAGAATAAGGGAAGGACTACTGTACTTTACGGACTAAAAACAGTCGCTAAAGTGCCTACTTTTGCGAACAGTGTATCAAAAAATAATGTTCGCTCCTCGGCTGTAAAATTGAACTTTACGGCCTAGGACCGAAAAGTACTATTGTGACAATGGTGAACGAAGTAAGGAATACTCCCTGAAAACTTGATATTGATACACCGGACACATTTTCCTATATTAATGGCAGCTATTTTATTGGTAACAATGTCCAAAATAAACTATCTATTTGTATACATCTTCTTGTTGTTTTAAGATTTATTTTGGACAATTTTAAATAAAAACTATTTTTCGTTCAAAATAAATTATTTGAATCTGTTGAAAACCCAACATTTTCTTCTTTGTTGCAGTTGTGAATACAATAAGGCATATTTTTTTGAAACTAGGTCCAAAATCAATTACTTATACTAATTTCTAACTTTGGGCTACTGTAAGTTTCATTTGTCACAATTGTTAATAAAACAAGGTATATATATCCTAACAACTTCATGTTGATGCAAATCTTCAGATCTATAAATACCACCTTTATTTCGTTAACAAGGTCCAAAATGAATTATTTGGACACGTTCGTAATTTCCGGGAACCACAGATTTTGTATCACAATTGTTAATAAAATAACGGATATTTTATGAAAACGTAATTTTGATTCTAATTTTTCCGTCGTTATTGGCAGCTATTATGTGGGTAACAAAGTCCAAAATCAATTATTTGAACATGTTCCTAATTTTGGGTAACCAAATATTTTATTTGTTATAATTGTCAGTGTAATGATGTACACATCCAGAAAACTGCATGATAATACTAATTTTTCCTGCATGAATGACTGCTATTTTGTTATTAACAATGTCCAAAATTAATTATTTGCACATTCTGGTACTTTCGAGCGGTATCATATTTATTCTTAAACCATTGTCAATAAAGTATTGTATATTTTCTGGTTTACAGAAATTTATCCGGAATCAATGAAAACCATTTTCTTGTTCAAAATTCCCAAAATCAGTTTTTTGGATACGTTACCAATTTCGGGCTTCTAAAAATTTTATTTTCCGCGATCATAAATTAAATAAGATGCATTTTCTAAAAGCTCCACGTATTGGTAAATTTTCAGACATTTTTTATAACAATGCCCAAAATCAATTACTTGGAGAAGTTGCTACTTTCGACCGTATCAAACTTGAACGGAATAAATTTTATACATATTACCGTTATTTTAATAAAATACATTCATATATTTTATTTTTTACTCTTTATTTACGGGTAACTGTAAATTTCAACATCCTAATGTTTTTATATTTTATAAAAGTTAAAAAAAAAAAAAACAATTAGTCCACTCTACAGTAATTTATGCAGGCTCATGGTCATATTCTCCATTTGTATCGACACGTTTTATTTATACTAGATAAATTACAATAAATTTAAAATTAATATAATAATTTTATGTACATACATTATCCAGATTTTTCGAAATAATGGACGTATGCAGCCAACCAAAGAAGAAGACTGGTACGAAATGATTTTCGTTGCGCTACGCGGTTCAGAGAACATGTCGACAATGAAACAATTTCATATGTTGGCCTGAACATAGGATGCGCATATTGAAATCAAACAACGGCAAATGCAAATAAATGCTTGCACGCAATTGCAGAAGTTGAAAGTATTACGAACTTTCAATGATATAATGAGCTGAGTTCACGTTATGATTGCTTCCTTTACGTTAGTAAACTGAGGGTACTAAATAATTCTTATCAACTCCCTCAGTGATTTTCGAGATTCTCATCGCTTATTGTCTTAAATTTCTTGTTGATTTTCATGTGCAGATTGCACTTGTATGCAATCTTTGGATGTACGAATTTTAAATGCATATTCAAACGATGCATTTCGTGCTCTACTGTTATTTGGAATCAGACGTTTCGCCTCAAACGAACCATAAACTGTAAATGTACAATTTCGTAGTATGCATTAACGTTTATCTAAATCATTTCTCAGTATAACTCTGCAGATTCTGAATATTTTATTTTTTGTTGTTACTAGGTCGATGAGTACAATATGAAGATATTTAATTGTCCAAAACCCTTTGGCGCCCAACCAGGGATCGGCATAAATCTAGGATAATTCACTTTATGACAATTCAGTAAACTATTGATGAACGAAAACTGAATATTTTTCGGATTCTACTCCCCCTCTTTTAAGACATTGAAAAATTGGTACAAAAAAAGTCCATTTTTCATTTATGACACTTCCTACAGGATACCATTTTGGCTGAAGGATGCCACTGTTCTCGCAGGACTCAATTATCCTGTAGGCTACTATTTACCCTTTTGGGTACCATTTTTCCTGCAGAATGACATTTTCCCTGCAGCCTGTCGTTTTCACCGTAGAGTACCATTTTCCATTCAGTGTAATATTGTTCCGGTGGGATACAATTTTCAGTACAAGACACCATAATCCCCGAAAAATACCATTTTCCACATATGTTACCATTTTTCCTATAGGGTACCGTTCTCCCTGCGTAGTATCATTTTTTCCTGCAGAATGACATTTTCCCCGTAGAGTACCATTTTCCATGCAGTATAATATTGTTCCGGTGGGATACAATTTTCAGTACAAGACACCGTAATCCCTAGAACATACCATTTTCCACATATGTTACCATTTTTCCTATAGGGTACCGTTTTCCCTGCGTAGTACCATTTTTTCCTGCAGAATGACATTTTCCCTGCAGCCTATCGTTTTCACCGTAGAGTACCATTTTCCATTCAGTGTAATATTGTTCTGGTGGGATACAATTTTCAGTACAAGACACCATAATCCCCGAAAAATACCATTTTCCACATATGTTACCATTTTTCCTATAGGGTACCGTTCTCCCTGCGTAGTACCGCTTTCTCCGCAGGATACCACTTTTCCAGTTATTTTTTTTTTCTATAGAGAACGTGTTTTTTATTTCAAAGATCACTCCAAACTTAATTAGCCTAGTACCATCAAGTGACGTCAAAATTACTGCGTACAAAAAATGGCACGCAATTCTTTAAATTTATTTTACTTTATTAGACTGAAAAATCAGTGCAACTCGTTCGCTGCGTCGCCGTGGCGCCAGGTTGGTACGGTTAGGGTTTCGTGTCGATAATCTTACCCTTTAAACCCAGCAAAAAAATTTCCCACACTTTTCCTCGATAAGTACGTGCATGTAAGTACATTGGGGTACGTCGCTTGTTAAATGCCCGTGCTTACTGCGCCGGTGCATCGTATTTATGCCGAACTAGCCTACAGAGATCGGTCCGGGTAAATTATTGAAAGAGAAGCTGGGGGAGTTCCGTCTCATGAATAAATAACCCGGTGCCGTAAAGTAAAGTAAAGTATAAAGTAAAGCATTGGAGTAGGGTGTGCGACTCCACATACCAGTTCCCAACAAAACCAACCGCGACGACTGCGGCGGTGGTGGACAGCTCGTAACCCTGAGGCCAGACAACGAAAGGGAGAACTATTTTGCATAAATGAATCTTCTACATCGCTCTATAATATATTATTATAAGATTACTCGCTATATATTACTCTCGGTGCTTTTATGCAGTCGTTAATCCAGTAGGAGGCGGGACAAAATTTAGTTCCGCTAAGCCCCTGATTCTTCGGTGTAATTACTTGCTGCTCCATTCAAATTTTGCCATATAACAGGATTTTGCTTCTATTGTCACTTTTTACAAAGACCGTATCATCTCCCCATCCATTTTTTTCAACCTGTCGCATAATCCTCGCTTTTTAAGACGACAATTACATCTAGATTTTAATGACGTTCTTGAAATACTTGACTTTTATTTCCATCCCTAATGGCGATAATATCAGCACCAGAAGCACATTTTCAATTACCTTTCAACTTCGCCAAGTTTTCAGCAGCTCCTCAAGAGCCTACGTTTAGTCGATTATTGCATTTCGGAAGCTACCGAACCGTGACATGCTGCTGTACCTAAGTAAGTCGGGCCAAACTTTCACGTGGCACGTTGCGAACTACAGTTGCGGTGCAAGAGGTTAAGTTTATAAATACATAGTTCTTCGTAATTTATATTACATTCGCGAACTTCTTTCGCGATGTCGTTTCAAACGGCTCGGATTTTTCTGGAGTGCCGGTTCATATGGTAATTTGAACAGAGAGAACGGTAGTAGATCACTGCTGGCGTGCTTGTAAAACCAGTAACAAAACAAAAATCCAAACCGTTAGAAATACACCAAGTAGAAAATTCTCTGAATATACATGCTCGTGCACATCTGGCTTTGAAAAATCTGAGATTTGCAACTTTTCCCTACCAGCCAATAATGCATTCGAATTACACCTGTGTCTAAGTTACAAGTAAAATTTTGTACTTTTGTGTGCGACCCAATCGCGGGGTTCTACGATAATGTCCAAACGAAACGACACTTAGTGGATACGATCTCAACATACTACATGTAAGAATAAACGAATCGAGCCGCGACGCGTATCGTTACGGCTGTGATGTAAAGAAATACCCACCATGCATGAAACGTATACAAAAGGCGACCTTGAGAGTTTTTTTTTTGCCGTTCGTTGTACCCTCCAGGTAAAGAACGTCAGTAGCAGCATGTTACTTAAGAATTCTGTTAAAATCATACTCCTTTCTCTAGTACACATTGCCTGCCAACATGAAGTTGCGATGTTAAACTTCGTAATACGTAATATTCAAGAAATTTGGAAACAACTACGTCATCCTTCTGTCTAATCGTTATTTCTCTAGGGTCTCCTTGTGATGTCTTTTTTATACTCCATAAGATTAACTTCTTCTTGGCAAAAAATTGAGGGTTAAAGCTGTATGATTTTAACACTGAATGCTCGTAGACAAAGCACTTTCGTTCTCAGCGATCGATCAACAGACTGTGTAAGCTGCTCATCGAATAGGAAAATCTAATTTGAGTATGCCTTTGTTTGCGACAGGCCGAGTAAGTCTCTTGTTTAACAAAACTCTCAACGCTATCATACTCTCTAAAATATTTTATTTTCGCGAATCCCTAAAGGCTTCAATGTCTGAACGATACAGTGATGGATTCCTACATATTTTTTGACTTTCATCAAGTCGTCCATGCAAATTTCCACATTAATTAGGTTAAATAACATGTCAAGATCAAACAAACCCTTTTAGAATGTTCATATGATGCACATATGATAAACGTACTCTAATTTCAAAAACAAATATTAGCGATTTGCGTAACCAACCCTATTGGTCTTCCCCTGTAATGAAGTTTTCCTCCGTCTGTCAATATTAAGTGTACCAGAAGGAAAACATCCGTGACCAATGTTGTCAGCAATTGAATTCAACCGCTTAAACCAAGATAGTAGGGGTGAAAAGGGTCAATATCCCACGTCCATACTTCCTTATCCCCTAACAATTGGATCGCAGGTAATTGCAGTCAAACATTAAACTGACTGACAACTGTTTCCTCTGAAGAGATGATTGTACCAAAGGATGTAATCACAACCTTCCTTGCCTATTGTCACGTCGGGAAGATGATTCAAAGGTGATAACACATCCTGACAGCAGAAAACGCATCGTTTCTGACGAATCTGGCTATAAAATTAAAAACACGTCATTCAAACGAAAGTAACTCGAGTAGCATGCATAGATCCTTCACGATAAGTCGGAAAACCACGAGAGCGCTCACGATTTCGCTAATCCGGATATCATCGCCATAATCGCGACACTTTCTTTCGCGTCTCGTAGCTGAGTATTTACCAAGTTCTGGCTTTCCAGGGCAAAGTTCGAGCCAACTTTCGTCCACGTTATAAATAATTGTTATCACGGTGACGACAGCGCGACCCACTGGTGACAAAGGTCTTGTAGTTTCACGTCTAAGAAGCACCTCGAGTCTCTGACGTTTCAAAATTCTTTTTAGCTGAAAAGGATAATAAAAATGGCAATGACCATGTTGAGCAAAGTTAGCCTGACCTTCCTATCCACTTTTAATCTCTTTGTTTGTTAATTCTGAGCAACCAAGGATCGCTGTTGCGCCATCGAGTCGATTGTTTAGAATGCTGCGAGCCAAATACACGAAATTACAATAGAAAAAGCGAAAGTTTGGAGGGTGTGCGCGAGACGCATATAACTCTAAAAACTACACAAAGGCGATTCAACCTCGAGAATCTAATGCACCAAGCTAGTCTTTGACGACAATTAACAATGCGAGTGTCAAGTACGTTGCGTGCATACGCCGAACTACCGTGAATTCCGATAAACTAAAATTTTCCGAAACTTTCTATTTTCATGCGGCAGATTTGCGATATGGATGCCGTAACGTTACAATTATTTAGCAGAAGTACAAGAATTGTGCACCTTAATTCTTCAATTACGGCTCTTTCAATTGTCGTACTTTCTATCGAGATAATTCTGAAAAATAATTAGTTTTCATGATAATAATTTTAACGAAAGAATCAACCCAAGACAATGAATTTTTTTTCCACGTCCGAGGTTTCAAATGATATTTTTATGACTAACGCGAGTTTTGGAGAGGTCGTTCAGGCCCATTCTAATCATCTGCTGCAATTGCTTTGTCTCCTACGGCTAATCGAATGTACCGACTGTCTGTGATTACCGAGCTGGAATTTAAAGGGTGCGCATAGCGTGCTCCTCCATTGTTCGAACATCAATTCGAGTTTGTCTGAACTCTATAGTGCGCTTTAAGTCCTATGCACGCCGCATACCATTAATTCCGACAACCGGCACGAAATCGCTTTCATCGCTAATCCACCACTAGTGATTTATTTCGAGCTATCCCCTGGCACCCACGTTTACGATCTTTTTTTGGCCTATCATCACCGAAACTGTTCTTTTTCGCGCTCTCATTTGCATCAAAATTAACATTCTCTACTCAGAAAACTCAATATTTCTTTCGTGGGAGTTTTGATTTAACCATTGAAAATTCCTTTGTATCAGGAATTATACTTTATATTTTTTGATGACGTGATAATGTTATAATTCTCGATTGTTGTTAAACAAATGACTCTATGTAAACTCCCACGATATATCTCGGTCGGATGAAATTGCCGTATAATGTATGGAACAAAGGTCAGCTTATAAGTTAATGCCGATACAGATTCGAACCGAGAACGTACACGGTGCAACGGCTATAACAACACCTCGATTGAAAGTTCTGAAATGCATATATGGACATAGTAAATCGATACAATAAAGTTGAAATTTACGTATACATTAATTTACTTAGTATTTAATAAGCATTCTTGGGTCTTTATTGTTAAGTCTTCGGCAATTCGCGTTAACAAAGCAATTCATTATTTGGAACCAGGACAGTAGGGTTCTGAACTGAATCCCGTATAAAATCTTGGCAGCGGGACATTCTTCGATCGGAAATATGCCCGAGTTAATGCAACCTTACTTCGCCCGTTCCAATTGGCAAGGGATATCAACCTGAACGCATTATTTACGTACCCAACAGTGTAGTTCAATCTACGTGATACAACGTATTATTACGAATGTACTGCGAAAACATTAAAAATCCAGAACTTAATTATATAAGGTAGAATATGACTTGCCGTAGTTGGGCGCATCGCCACTAGGTGAAGTTGCGATGTGGGCAAAGTCTTACCGGTTTCCGTTAAGGGTGCACTTTATTTCATACCGAGTTATGGAGTCGAAAACATTAGGACAACAATTTATGCCAAGTTCATTGACTAAAAGAAAGAAAAGTTTTGTAGATAGTCAATCGGGCGAATCGATTTCGATTTCTGTGCAATTCCTTCGAAAAACAGAACGAAAAAGATTTAGTTGCATCCGACGTAAAGAAAAGAAAACGGTGAGAAAGTCAAGCGGTTAATCGCTAGAGTGATCGATGAATCTTATTCGCTTCAGCAAACCTGAGCTGTTGCAAGGATAATTTCTCATTTACAGCTTTAATTCTTTCGTTTGTCACTTTTATTTACCTAAGAGTCGTGATTCGATTCGTTTCCCCTAAATTATCACCGACACAATTTGTCATTCCATTTTGTTCAATTAATTACAAATTTGTCCTAACCTAAAAATCGAAATCCTTTTGGTGATCTGTGCAACGCAACCATTTAAGAAAAAAAAACACTTTCATTGCCGAAATGAAAGTATCATTTAGATAGTTAATGCTCTACTGCGCACCGTGTCTATTCAAGCGTTTACGTTTTCAGAGCAAAATTCGTAATTCACATGAAATACACTTTCCATCTGTGATTTAACGATTGGAAGAACCTACGGATCCTATTGTAGAGAGATGTGCATCGGCGAGTGGTTAAAGTTCTCTTACCTTCCAGAAACGTGGGAGTGTCAAAAAGACTTTCACCTTCGTGTCAACGAAAGTGGCGAAAAACGATTTCTTCGTGGTGCGAACGTACACGTGCATTTATAAATTCTATTTTAAAAGAATGAGCTGTCACGAATTTCCCTTTTATTTTGTTCCGCAGTGTTGCAAATTACGTCGGCACCTAAGCTCTTATCCGTCACTGATGAACATCTTTACTGCAAGGAGCAACAGTTGTTTTCTCTGCTGGTCGCACGTTTCTTGTGTTTAAAACATCCGACGCATGTTTATGTATGAACCATGGGCGTCAGTACCGGTACTTTTATCCTCTGCAGCAATCTTTCGATTAAATAATTCTTGATTTCGACATTGAACGTCCTGCTGGGGTTTTGTTTTCGTATAATTAGTTCTCTCTCTTTTTTTTTAAGTTCTTGTTTATTTTGAAAGATCCTGCCTTTGTATCGCTGTGCCCCAAGTTCTAATTTAAAATAAACTTTATTTGTAGTTACTTGATATCTCGGTTCGCGCAAGCTTGGTTCTCAGGTATTAATATTAAAAACAATCTGAATATCGCCATCAACATTATTTGCGAACATTTCCTTTATTTTTCTAACTATCTCGTTGGTAGCAGTTAATAATTTTCGTTATTTAGTTATTAACATGCGTTATCTTTACAAATAACATCAACAAGAAGCGTGGCCGAGTGGTTAGGGGCGTGGTTTGTTACCCAGTGGCCTGGGGTTCGACTCCCCTTCGAGGCGTTTTTTTTAAATTTATTTTATTTTTTTATTTATTTTTTTTAATTAATGGAATCAAATAATGATAAATTCTTAATTTGATTAAGACTTGTTTTTGGTTGTAAACTCGTCCAACTTTGATTCTGGATTGTCTCAAAACTAAGATCTCATTTAAAGCGTTTATGGATGTGGTCGATTTTGGTCATCTCTTTTTCTCTTAGGTTTCCGGACATGACTACTCTTACCTGAATTAGTGATATGATGTTAGGATGTACCTTCCAATGGAGGAGGCAACAATGAACATGTCGTGGATCTATTCTCGCACCATGGCGACTCGTAACCGTGACCCGGTTGCTGTAAATGGTGTTTAAATTGTGTGGCCACTTTCAGAGGAGAGGAAGAAAAATTTCTCTGGCCTAGGATCTCGATTACCGTTGGCTTAGAGAAGTGATGGCAACTTGTTCAAGATTATCATACTAGACTGGACGACGGCGTCTCGTTTCGCATGAATAATTCAAGCTTAGTCTTGAATTTCCATCGAAGCGGGAAGTGAAATGACAATAGTGTGATGTTGCGGGTTTTAGGGAAACGATTTCTCACCGTTTATAGATCATCCGTTTCAATATTGCTTCTAAAGTTTCTTGGATCAAATTATTCTCAGAAAATTATTTTATAGGAAGCCTTTATTCCATTGTAACCTAAAGGTAAACTTTAGTCTTAGAACCCCGAGCAGGAATGGCATTCTCTTTATTACCAAGAATTATGCGCCAATGGGGCTCTTGCAGTTGAAAGGATTCAGCGTGTCTATTTGCAAACCCTACCTCTCGTATATCTGTCTATCATCTATCCGCAGCACTAATTACCACACTTAGCGGTTTGATAGACAATGTCACGATATTGACTCGATAATTGCAGAAGCGGATTTCTCGGGTTTCCATTTCAGATTAAAACGTTTCCCAGCATGCAGACATTTGAACCTGACTGAACGACGGTGTCTTAGCCAATCGTAATATGACGAAGGTCATGTCGCTCAATTATAAATCTTCATTTGGAATTACGCAGTTTAATCGGGGAACATCAATGAATATATAAAATCCCCTAAATTTTTGTTAATCCAGAACAACGATGGTACCTTTCGTTTTGTTCTTTGCAAATGGTTAATTGAGACTATTGATTGCAGATTTGAGACACGTACATCTTCCTTGACAAATTGAAGTTATTTGTTTTTGAAAAGTCTTGAGAGAAAAACGGGTAGAAAGCTAGGGTTTCTGGAAGGAAAACAAATTAGTTTCATTTACGTCGGACAAAAACTAATGCGTCACGAGTTCGACTCTATTTCGCGTACCTAATTGCCCATCGAAGCTTAGAACCATCGCCTGCTTTCGTCTCGCCTCTGTATTCGCGACAGACCTCGAGTCCATTTTCACCTCGGTCGATCCGACAAATCCTTTTCGAAGAAGAGTGCTTTCTCGCCAGAACTACCGGTCAATTATGACCGCGACCACAGTAAACTCATTAACCTTTGTCATGAAATGCCCCAACACTTTGTTACTTCCTTCTCTTGTCTTTCCATCGATTTCTGACTACTCTCGTGTGTGACCTAAGTTACTGAGATAATTAGACGTCATAAATTCAGAATTTTGCTAACCAGAAAAAACATATTTTTGCAAGTGGAACATGAAACCGAGCCATTTCGTATGCATCCAGTCAAGTAGGAGCGATCCATCAAACACCATTGACGAATGACAGACGAATTACGAGTGATAGACAATGATGAGAAAGTTTGATTGATGGCATCGAGTCGCACTAAGTAGAGACTGCTTTCATTTACAGGATATCGGCATAAGCATATATGCTGTCAGAATAAACAAATGAATGCATTGTCCCTTAGCACGTGAAATGTCTTCCGTGTATCCCAAGAATGATCATCTCGAGTAACCAATATATCGTTTCCTGTCTATTTAATTAAATTAGTTTAAAAATATTGTTGGAACATGATGAGATTTGTTCTCGAAATCTTAGGATTTGTGAATAATGAAGTGCAAAACGTAATACTTGTTGCCTTGTCGTGCATAAAAAAGGAATGGAATCGCCACGGTCTGACCCAAGTATTTCACGACATGACCTTTGGGATATATCGTAAAAGGCAGTGCATCGTATCCTACATCCACCTCGTTCTAGCCTGTTACGATAGGGATCACTGAAAATAACGGTAGCCACGACGCTGGCGGCAGTCTCTGCCAAAACTAAACGGGTGACTAGGAGACTCGCTACCAGCCAATAACATCTGTAGAAGGGCAATAAGTAATTTATGTTTGATCCCAGAATATAACCATATTAAATCACCATTAACTTAATTTGGGACTTTGACCCTTTGATTATGATTTTTTTATTTTTCTGGAAGCACTGGACTGACACTGCCCATGTACAGCTATGAAATTTTATGTAACCTCATACAGTGAGGATGAACTAATCCACATGGGTGCGCTATCTTTCGATTACCCCCCACAAAATGTTCGCATTTTACGGCTGGTGCACTGAGCAGATTAATTGTTTGGCCTTAATAAGGTTACACGAAAAATTTGCTTGAACCACCTGTGGGCCTGGAACTGAATCACGTCATGAATGAAATAAGCAATGTCCTTTACAGCGGGTTTATGTCTGTAATTTCCTGCTTAGAAAGACCAACAGTCAAATGCAGCCACCGATAGGAAGAAACGAAACATTAAACGAAATTATTTATCGCCACGTTTCGTCCGCTGATACTTGCTTCATTTTTCAGCCTACCGTTACAATCACCTCTTTGCGCCAAGAGTAATCGCCCTAGCATAATATTACTGCCTAAAGGTTCGAATGGTGCAGAAACGTAGAAAGTTACGAGTTCGTCGTAAATTGCGGCCTTTTGCCGCGTAGAAGAAAGAAGAAGCAAAAGTGAATTGGACTTCCTGTTTCGTCGGAACGGCCTCCTCGCGAGTCTAATGCGAATGCCAATTAGCGAGATTATTTACACCGCCGTTGGTCGGTCCTGCGGAAACACGTCGTGGAATTGCCTCTCTTCATCGACAGTGTCGCTGCCTTAATCAAGACTTTCCGATAGAGCAAGCCGGAAAACGCAGAATTAATTTATTGCCTTTCGGTTTCTAAATCAATTACATCTTTATTGTTCGGTAATAAAAAAAAACTTGTGATACCCTGGATCAATCGTGCGTACCTTTTGCTACAACTCCTTGATGCTTCGTCATCTTCTGCCGGTCCTCCCGCACCAGAATCCTGAAAAAAATGACATATTTAATAATAAAAAACAAACATTACGATACAATGTTCTATAATAAGCTTTTTTCTCAGATTAACAAAATTGTTCTAAAATTGTTCTCTCACCCGGAAATAAAAGCAGAAAAAAAGAGAAACGCATCTTAATGAGTCTATTTGAAATTGATTGAGGCTCGGATTGCCAGTACTAATTGGCTTTTCCCGACTTTCAATCCTGCAACAAGTAGTAATTTGGTGTATCTAGTTGGTAGGATTGTCAACGCGCGAGTGCGTATAGGTCACATGGTAAACTTGGACGCGCATATGAATTACGATGTCGAGGTACCGTTCTGCGTTTGCTATTGTTTCTCGGCCCATCAATTTAGTCGTTTGATTATGGTGGTAAGGTGCAAGTTTTCTTTGGAACGTTAACCTACAACGAAAGCATTAATTTCGCATATAGCCAAAAGAAGGACGCAAATGTCGCAGTAACCGTTAACCAAGCGACTTACTTCGCCCGAAGTTGCAAACTGTCCCCAGTGGATCTAATTCAGCATACGCGTACGTGATTATGGACACTTAAACAGAAATTAGAAACGTACGCAGGACCACCTACTAATTTAAAGTTTTTAAATAACGAGTAATTTCCAACAAAGTTATGGGCGACATAGCTTTGTCAAGTCACATTTGCGGGATCAAGTATAACCTGACGAATGAAAAATTTTAAGCAATATTTCATCACCATTACTCAACATCTACATGCGAACGCAATTAAATCGTGTCAGACACGGGAACCCCCTTGTGACAGCAGACCGTAGCGCGTCGGCCGTCATTGCTCGGAAACGAGTCCTCAAAATCAATAGGCGAGCATCGTCCTACCCCCTTTTGTGTTGCGCGCCCTCTAAAAACGCAAACTAACCCTACCAATACATACGTAAGTGCACTTCGTAATACGTGAAATATTAGCGTATGCAGAATCCCTAGGGCTAAGCGACCCTTCAGTCTTTTGGTCCTCATCCCACTGACGAGGAAGCGTTAGTCATCCCTTTCACGCTTAGCAACGGGTGATTGTTCTCTACAACCGATAAAAGCACTTGATCGATGAACTCGAGATCAAGTAGTTTTATACGCACTTGACGATCATTTTACAGTAGGATAATGCTATATCATTGATCTAAGCGGATATGTTAGAAAACTGTCTCAAGTAGTGCTGGTAGCATTTCATTCTAGATCGCTCAATTATCTGTAGCTGCAACTTATGAGACATTGTTCGATAGACGATTATGAGTGTTCATCTGAAAGACAAACCGCGGAGCTGCTTCACCTTTATTATCGCTTCCGGTTTAAAAACATCATGATGTAAGCAAACCAGGTATATGTGGGTACCAGCGATATTGCCCGCCGCAGTTCTGATGTTCAGATTTTATTCGTTTTTATAATCGATTGTGAAGTACCTACAATTTTTCACCTTGTACCCTTACACCTGGAGGCCGTAGTATAGGATTGAAACAATTCTTATCAGCCAGCCTTCCTTTTTTTGCCTTCGAAGTTGTTTTACTTTACATCTACAGACCATAGCAGGTTTCCCCAAGTTTATAGGTCAGTCCCCGTTATCTTTTACGAGTGGCTATCTACGTCTTCTCCACCAATATTTTCTCCCCTCCATTAAAGCACCATGCTTTTAGTTACATGAACTTTCTATTTCAGTTTATTATTGTTACGATACTTGAGAGGAAAAGTTGGTGGGGCGATAATTTGCATTCCCCTTTCAGTAATCAATCATTGGATCAATCATGTTTCGATGCGTGCATTAACGTATCAAAAAATCAACCAAGACTCCGCAGAAAATGAATCGTACGATTTTCTCATTACTTATTTCTTTGCGTCCTATTGCTCATTTATCTTCATTACGATCGCGTTATTGTTATCGGAGATTGAATCTATCCACCACGGTTCGACGACGTGGCGGCTCGAAACGACGGTGTAATCCATGGCGATAAGCGGATTTTATCCTGTAAAGTGTCTGAAAATATACCGCATGGTTCGCTTTTAGCTTGAATCGATGTAAGAGGAATCGGAGGCAATCGTTATATATATGCGGCATTGGCATATATACATATAAGAATTGGATAGGGAATACGCCAACATTATTTTCCATAATAGAACGACGCCATATTGTATAAAAATTATCATTTTCGGATGTCATCGGATTTCTACAGATTTCTGAAAATGACACTTCTCTCTAATATGGCGCTGATGTGCTGCCTCCATTGTGCGGGCGAGATAGAAAACTAGCGATACTTTTCTCCCCCGTTGGCGCCGGCGATGCCTCGACAGAAAGGATTACCGTGTCGAGAGGGCCTAATTGCAGCCACGACATGGGGCAGTCGTTAAATTGTCGAGATGGCAGTATACTTACTCGTTAGCTGAGAACAAAGTAAGGCGAATCGTACCTTTAATCTGTTTCCAGCCAGGGACCCCAGGGACGTCCAGTACCTTCGCACAACTTTAATATGTGCTAAAAAGTAAAACGCATTCCTTTCTTGGTGTCCTTTGAATCGACTTCGCTACAATAAAGTTACTGAGCATTCGACACCAGAGGCAAGTTTAGGTGACAGGGGTTAGGATATTAGAAAAAACAACTTAATATATCGTGTGCTGTCATCTCTTGAAATTGTAACGTATCTTCTTTGCTTTTGTGGAGGTAGTCAATGCCAGTATAAATTAAAAACCGGCCCATTGTCCTAACAGATCGCATATAACTAATGCTTAGAAAATATGCGTCGAATAAAACTCGCAGATTACGTAAGATGGTTTTCAGAGGTTGAATTAAAGTCTGGACAGCTACGTGACGGAGATTGGTACGCGCCAATAAAACCAACGTAATTTACTGTTTCAATATTAGAATCGGATGCAAGTAGCTGTGACAGTTTGATGGAAAGAGTATTACCTGTGAGAAAATGTCAACGTCATTTACAATCGCAGGAAATAGGATGTTATAAACCCATTGTCATATTTTTGGTTTTAAGTATATATCATAATAGATGGACCACGCTATGGGTATCAATTTTTTTGAAGATCACAATCAGCACTTCGTACAATTATGCTCTTTACCATCGATCAGTAAAATAGGTCAATCGTTACCAATGTAGGTCGGAAGCGTGACCTAGTAACGAAAGCAATATTCCGCAGTAAATTCGCGTCAAGAGTACTTGTCCCGAGGACTCGGCCGAAGTCTTAAATGCAATAGTACATGTTTTCATTCTTTTCTTCGAATTCACGAATGTGTTTTAACTCCATGTTACAGCCTATTTTCCAACGGGCCGATTTATAGAGACTCCAGAAAACGCATCGCGCAGCGGTGCGCGCATAAAATAGCTGCGGGGCTATTAACGTCGCGGTGCAATTTTCCAGTCCCGCCGAGGTGAGCTTGAAATAGAACCTTTCACGTGCTGAAAAGAAGATCGGAGGAAACACAGCGCCCGCTGGTGTGACGGCCTCTGCCTTTTAATTGCGACTTCCAAGACCAGTTGAATGTCGCGAATCTCCGCTAAGAGAAGACAAAGAAAAGATTCTGGTAACGATTTTGATTGTCGCTCTGAAACGATGACCACACGTGAGAGGGGACTTTCTCTAATCTTTCACGTGGACATAAAATATGTAGCTGCTACGAGCATCGAAGACTCCATCGAAGGTCTTCGACAATTGGATAAACGCTGTTATTAAAGAGAAATTGTTTAAATTGGTCTCTGCAGCCACTACTTATGATATCGGCTTGTGCATATTACACGAAACTTAACTGTAATGATAATCAATAGCTCATGAATCTCATTTGACAACGCCACAACTGCTCGAGTCCTTTTTTGCCTAAAATGACTTATTGTAGTTGGATGAAGACCGAGCTATATTATTATAGTATTTGACCAAGGGGGCAGTTTTAGAGTACTACCTGTCCTTGCGTCGAATGAACCGTGCTCTATCACCCAAGGTACTTCACTCAACCTTCCCAATCTACAAATGCCAATAAAACATAATCGGTTACTCTAAGAAACTAATCAGACCACGAGTCGAAAGTAGAAATCGTGAGTTCCGAGACGCAAGTCGTGTTGCAGCAGGAAAAACCCGACGTATTCAGGGTCACAACCGTTGCCTTTAGGTGGTCAAGTTTAACGGCAAAGAAGGCTTCGTGCAACACCGATATACCATGTTTGAAAATATCGGTTCCCCCTGCAGCTCCGTATCGGGCAAGGCTCTGTGATAGGAGTGAAACAGCGACAAAACATCGAAACGATTTAACTGCGTGTAAATTAGAAATCCTCGATAACCAGCCGAATAAACTTTTTCTGTGGAAGCAACACCAGTGGACTGGAGCTCCAATGGGATCCGGGTCATCGTGATTTTTTCTATAAACAAAAAAAAATCGGATTGACGTATAACCGCATACCTCAGGGAAATTCGTTTTCAAAAGTTTTGTAATTTACCCCTCACCTCAAATAGACAACCGTAACAAATGTTCCGTAATTTTTTAGATAGTTTAATTGTGCAGCGTTTCCAATTAATGAAAACTTTCTGATCCCGTCACCGGCAGACGTGAGGTAAACAAAGAGTGAAACGTAATGAAATAACACGGAAATTACTGTCGCGATTCTTACATCGCGATAAAAAGTAAGGTCTTCCGTATTTCAAGCGTTCCTCATTACTTTATTTACGATGCAATCGAGGTAATTCTCATGTGTCTCCTCTGCAGCACTTACAATTGCCAAATCGACTTTATTCGCGACGTCCCGTATGGCGTATCGGATTACGTAAGCCATGCGTTTATAGTATTGGTAGCATTAATTACCGAGGTAATTATTCAAAGACCGCACTAGAACAATAGACGATGCGTTTTCTATGTGATTTTGAAGACTTTCTCGATTCTTGTTACATTTCGACCCGTAACTCGGTGTGGCGTTGCGCAGGACGATAACTCGGACAACACTACGTTTTGCGAAATTGACGCCGTAACTATTGTGACCTTTCTAGGCAACGACTTAGTTTCACTTGTATTCACGAAATTCCCGTCTTATAGGCTGCGTTGGCCAGTGGTATATTATAAAAAAAAGTGGAAACTCCTTAAAAACATAATCGGTTCCTTCCGCTATTGCAATCAAGTTGCGACGGCATTCTTGTGCGAAACAATCAAAACGCTAAAAGTAACTATTGTAGTCGCGGTTATGTACGTTAGTCCAAAGTGCTGCGACTTTTAACAAAAAAATAACATCGTAATTACGAGAATTTATATTACGCATGCGTTTGTGCCCATATAATACGTAAATAGACATAAAAGTATGTCAAATATTACGCTGCACATCGAGTGAACAATGATGGGATCGAAATTCAGCTTCAAGAATACTATTCTTCGGGTTCCCACACAATAGTGACGTTGTCTTAAACAACGCGAAACGTATATGGCTACTTGCTTCACAATCGCACTTCTATTAAAATGTACATCAACTCATAAGAGATTTCCATAAATGGAAGACAACTTTTCACAATCACGGAATTTTAAAGGCAGGTTAAACTTTTTTATCACTGCGACTAGGGATTATGAATTGCATAACTGAGTTCACAGCCTAACAATCGAAGGCTGTAAAGATATATTGCTGATTCGAATCGTCGAATTAGTTACGAAATCAATTGCGACTACTATATCTTCCTCATTAAGGAATGTTGCAATATCATTCAATACTTCTGTTTTTTTGGGCCTTTTTCATTGCAGACTCTTGAATCAAGATTTATTTAGAAGTTTTAATTATAGATATCATGGATTGTTAGTTTTTATCACGAGGCTGACACTAATGAATTTTTCGTAAACTATTATTGTGGCCTAAGACCTAATCCCTGCATTTGCGCTAGCGTCATCTGAGTGCCATCCACCCAAAAACATCTACACGCACTCAGTCAGTGATCTTCGACGATTTGGTGACTTTTCGAGATCATCTACTGGCGGCGCGTCGTGCAGAATGGGTGATCGCCACATTCTGGCCACAATAATGTTACCACGAATAATCCTTTCTATACATAAGGAGTGTCATCCCACTCATAGGTACCATGAAATACCTAGCCAAATTGACTTTCAACGTTTATAGTTTTATGCCTACAATATGAATCTGGCAAGAGCAATTTAGCCGTCCCATAAAGAAACTTCCTAAATATCCACGTGTCATCGCGCTGCCTTATACAAACCGATCAATTTCGCTTTCACTTCTCGTTCCTTATCGCAAAGAACAGAAAATTGCACTGCTATTAGATCAGTCTTCTCCAGCAGACAAGTCTCTCGAAACCCTTCCTCGCGTGACGTCGCGACAATGGCCATCTTACAATCCAGCAAAATTTAATCTGTTTTCTCTTATTCTCCAATTACACGGTGTGGTCAATCTGCGTTATCTTATGGCCGGTGTCAGCTACGACACGCACGGCCAACCAAGAAAGACTACATTAGATGCACGCATGCGAAACTTTGTCAAATGCGCATATCGATACGGATATTCGTCATGGTCTTTACTTTTCTAACATAAAATTTATTCTAAAATATAATTTGCATTGTTTATCTCTGATGTGTTATTTTTATTAGTTCTTTGGGTTATTTTTCTACAGTATATTTTTTAATTAGCCAAAATTAAAGGAGCAAAGGCGATGGATACTCGGCTGCGTATGGTCTGCGCATTTATCCTTTGGCACATCGGTCAGCGAGGACTACGATATGCCTCGAATCCAATGATATCTCGTAATCTAACGTAACGCTAGTAGCGTAACAGTGTACCGATAACATCACTGATAATTACAGGAGGTGCTGTCTAAGGAAGTTCAAAGCTCTTAATAAAAAGCGAAAAGTTATGTAGGTAGGTAGAAAGGAACCTTTATGCATGCTCTATCGACATATTGCGTTATGTAAGAAAGGGTAGAGAAACGCGTGCCAAAGCCTAATTACACACGAAGGCGGTTACCCGGTCGGTACAAAAGAATGGAAAAAATAAGAAGAAAATAAACACACAATCGAACTGGCGTTGAACAATGCGTGACCGTCATGCCTTAACATCCTTGGAACGATACCGTCGTGCATTAAAGTGTTGTGATAAAAAAAATTGCTATGTAGAAACAGATAACTTCAGGGAAGCGAAAACCTTACTGTGACATTGTTTCTCTTTTTGCATGGCATTGAAGAAATATGAATAGTTCCGTAATTAAAATCATTAATATTCATCCTGGTATTAAATCATTGTTTAATTAAGCGTCTTGCACTCCTTTTTAAACGCTAGCATATGTTTTGTAGTTTGCAGATTACGCAGCTTTACATATAGTGCGTTGGTTTACATATCCATTTACGTGACACGTTTCAGTCATGTCATCGTAAGGTTATATGTTTTTAGTAAATGTCAAAATGGAGACTTCATAAAATGCCGATTTTTCCTGCTAACAAGGAAAGTACTTTTGGCATAAGTACATATTCCAGCTGTTTATGGTGACCGCAAATGATACCAGTCAATCCTACCGATCACTTGGAAGACGATAAATCACCGACACTTTCGTTTCCCACAGCCGAACAATTTTTTTGGCCTCTCGTTTTTACACCACTGTGGGTTTTATTGTTTACGGAATTCGTTTATCACCTTCGATTATTGAGTAAAAGTGCAATTTTCGGAAGTCAATTACGTCGCAATAAACTGTCATTATAGTCCAGTCTTAACACTTCCGCAATAATAATTCTTTTGTTACGACTATGGTTGATGAATTTTAATAGTCCAAACAATATTGTATAATTTCTGCTTGAAATTCAAGAAACATTTTCCGGGTATTTTGCATTCCTAAATGCAAATAATCATTATGAAAATGAACGTCGGAGCTGGCATTTTTTACGGTTAGTATATGTTGTACTGGAAAAATGTACCAGAGAATTTTCGAAGCCATAAATATCATAAATTGCTTATTATTGAGTACTTGTTCGAAATAACTCGTTTCATTTATACGAGAACTAGTACCTATTCGTAGATGTACTATTCATACTCAGAAGCGCTAAATATACTTCGGTAGCATTTCTCATTAAGACCGTGCCTAATGTACGTGAATCGTTTTAAAGCGTAAAGGTCCTTTACATTTTCAATCCAAATATTACAAATTTAACATTGAATTTGATTTTTCATGTTTTCACAATTAGCTTTGTTTGTTTCCCTGCAACATACTCGTATACTGTATGTTTTTACATTTTACCCTTCGAATACCGAATCGGCTACCATTTTAGAATTTAATTAAATTCGCAACAACCCCTTATATTGACGAAACATACGAGCCATGTAATTCAGTCGTTTCTTTGGACATATTGAGACTCCAATGCTTATTCCACTCGTTTAAATATTGAGATTTTAATTAAAGGGATTGTATTATTTCGTGGTAAACATAACGCTACATATATAATCTTTTATTATTGCTGAACTGTACTTTTAGAAATATGATATAATCTACAATGACCACGATCCGTTATTGTTATTCTGTTTTGTTTTTTGTCTCTAGTTATGTGAGTACAAAACGTAAGAGCTCTTAGGAATCACAATAAATATGCTTGACATCCTCCTTTGATTTACAACCAGAAAAGTTTCCACATAAAAATACCCTATCAATGTATAATTAATTTAATACGGCTCAATGTACCGTAAATAACAAGTTGACCGATCGAGAAAGGGAGTAAATCGGTGCGAGATCCGGAAGTCGATGCCTGTAATTGGCGGTAGCAGTAAGTTCAGTTGGAGTTCAAATCTAATTTCGTGCACAAATAAACGTCGATAATTCTTGCTTGAATAATCCTAATCTATTCTTACTTTTGCGATGACTCTGTTACGCAACTGCTTCACGCGAGCTCCACGAGGTCGCTGATCGTCCCCCCAGAGTATGCAAGTCCAGGGCGACGGCGGTTCAGATCGTGTCGATGTTGCAGGGACAGGCAACACGTGCAGCATTACGCACTTTTGTTTTAACAGAATCATATCTCGTTACACATTAATAAAGCACGTTACCGATCGAAGGATCAAGGTCCGTTACTGATCGAATTTAACCGCCGTCTTATATTCGATCATGCTCATTCGCATTTAAACCATCACCTGAGCAATAATAACAATACCAATTTTTGGTGTTCAGTTGGAAATATTGTAGTACTTGAACAAGTTACGTTTACGCGCCTAAACGCGAACCGGTCATTTGGTTAGGCATTGTTGGAAACGGACCAAGACGAGGTTCCGTCCCTTCGCGAATCGAACCGCTATGGCGAAACGCGTCGAGCGGACTGAAACCTCGTTCGGTGGACCGAAGCTCTGAAGCGGCTACGAGCTTCTCCTCCGAGGGGGTCGCATCTCGTAACGCCGTCTCCTGCCTTTGGATACGGAAGACGAGTGTCGACGTCACCGACGTCCCTACGTCAATTCCCTGCAGTACATCATATGTCAATTGACATTATTTAACTGAGTATTAGCATTATTGTGACGTTGTTGGAATTAAACTTTTACAGTAGTCCATCACTTATGTGTTGAATCTCCATATGCCACATCCCCTTTTCAATACGGCAGTCCTCCCCTTAAGTTATATTTTCCCCTACCTCCTTTCAATGTACATTTCATATCGCCGGGTTTGTGTATTAATCTTTATTAAATTCCACTGAAATGTGACAAATAGAAGTACGCATTCGATACTTCGGTAATATTTGCCGAACATCTTCAGTACATATATATTTACATAACCCATGATACTCAGGTACGTCGGACAATGTCACCAAAGTAATCGAGCAAATATTGCCGAAGTTACTAGTGTAAATTTTACTAGGTGTCGGGCGCCGAACTTTTTCGGCAAATTTTGCTTGATTTTTCAGAAGAGTTTCCTAAAGATTTTTTTCCGTGTGTGCTGTCATACATACAGGGTGGACGTCGGCTGGCGGGTCATAGGCATCCCATGTTAAAGAAGTAACTAGATCATTAGTCGATTAATCCCGTGGTAGTGAGGGTTTGCTACAGGATTTTAATTTCTCACAATGCATAACAAAACAGAATGAAGAATTGTAGCAAAGCCGACAAGTTCTAAATACCGCGTGATTAGTCGGCTGATCTGGTTACTTCTTTAACATGGAATGCCTATGACCCGCAAGCCGAGGTCCACCCTGTATATTAAATACAGCCTAGTAAGAAAATTTGGTGAAAAATGCACCTTGTCGAGAAGGAAAAAAAGGACGAGTTGGAAAAATATAACTTATTAGCGGAGTCGCCATCTTGCTTCCCCCAAGTGTATAACTTAAGGGTGAAGCGGTATAAATCACGATTGTTTTAAAATCTGCTCATATACCTACACATTGATCTTCATGAGCTTTTGTTTCAATTGTTTATATCCCTTCTTTGTTTACAATCCTTTTTGTTATTGTGGCCAATTATACTGAGAATTATTTAGAATGCGGTCGAAAAGTTTTTCGTTTTAAACTTTACATAGGTTGCAATATTCACTCATTACCAGCTAATAAGTCCTAAGCTTGTAGATATACCGCGGAGTCCCGGAGTATAATTGCGTTTTGCTATATTTACGTCCCAGCATATTTGCCCGGTTCAATCTCGTTATATTTACCTGTCGCCGCTCTCTTTTTCCCTCGCCTTGCGGGCTGGGGAGTCAGGAAGGTATTTTTGGTAAATATAATGAGATGGAAGGGGTAGGCGAGGAACCGAGTAGGTAAATATTGTCTTATAGAAGAATGTTTCACTAATTAGATGATGAGGCATTTGATTATATTACTATAAAGTAATAACACGTTTATCGCATTGTTCTTAAAGTAATATTAAAATGTGAAATAATGACGAAAACAAAGGCGTGTTGCGGAAATCGCCGGTTGCTAGTAACGTTCGATGAATATTGATTTGTGTTGTTGGATCTTCAGTGTCAGGCAACTGCGAACCAGTGCATTCCTTTGAATAAATTACTTTTGGAATTTAGCGTGTACGTGAAATAAAAATTAACTTCTAATGACGATGACTGTCTTTCTTGAAGTAATTCCTAGACTGAAAATAATGTTGTGAAGTTCGGACTCTTGTGAATTTTCCTCAGGGTATTCAACGGCCCATCATACGCGGAACTATCCGATGGGATTTGGAAAGCAGGAAAATGTTTCAGGACTTCCATTGCAATATTCTAAACAGACGGATCATCTAGAAATATGAAACAAATTCTAGACTTAGATATAATCAAAAGAAAATTATATTAAATAGTAAATTAGAAAGACAGTAATGTTCACTCGACAGATCAGTGACAGCAAACAATCCAACAATTACGTAAATTTATTTTATTTTTTAGTATATCATCTACGATAATTCACCGTTTGTGACAAATCTTTCCTTTATTTTAAAACAATTCTGGAAAAAACTACACAATTGCTGTATCAATCGATAGTACACCAGGGACAGGTTTGATTCTGTTTTTTCGTGTTTTCAAAACCAATTTTAAGTATTTGAAATTCTTAGTTTTTGGCTATAAAAATTAACTAAATTATAGTTAATTTTTATTTTTGTGACTGACCTCTTCGTTTTAATGGCAGAAATAGTATTTAAGTTGCCCCTCACATCCACAACTTACAGGGACAGGAATAGTACAAAAGGACCTTTTTCTTGTTTCCCTTTGTCTATCGGAACGCCTTTGTTTATCACAAGAAAAACTGAAATTGAGGGCACAGAAAATAAAGGAAGGTCGACTACATTAGTCCATCAAAAGTGACGAGTTATATAATTTGCTGATTAACGAATTGATTTCTAAACAATTTCGAAGTTATTCAATTTTCATAAAAATCATATATAGAGATTGAAATAGTCTATTCATAACCCATCCGTATCATTTTTGTTGAAAACGCAGTAGGGTTTTTTTAAATCCATTGTCCAACCTAATACGGATTTTTCACCATTGTTTGAAAAAATCTACTATTTTTACCTGTCGATTTTTTCATACATTGTTGATCTTAATTCGATACCGGTGTCTTATGATATTGAAAAAAGTATTCTCATGTGGTTATCGATACTTACCCTTGAAACCCCCATAGTTGAAACATTTTTTAGTTCTTAAAAAAGTCTCCGAATTCCTCGTTAAAGACGTACCTTTGTAAAAACTGTGTAAGGACAAATGTATTTTTCGATATACTATGCGTAAAATTTGATTTTACGCACCATTTCTAGTGCGCCGCGGTCATAACACGTGCGCAACATCATATTTGACAAAAAAAAAACGGCGCACAAATTATTACGCATAGTATATCGAAAAACATCGTTCGACACGCGTGCGTAAGAAATCGATTTTACGCACCGGCCTATCTAATCGCATGTTAAAAACGGTGCGTAAAATCGTATTTTACGCACTAGTATCGAAAAATACTATTATTCGTTGTAATTTTTTTTTACTGGCTCTCCTATGTAGGTAGGCATAGGCCATACAGTGCCCCAATCGTATTTGTTCTTGTAGAGCTCTGTACATGATTCAAATCTACAGAATATTTTACGTTCGAAAACGTTAGAAAACAAAACCTGCCAAAAGTTTAGGACACCTATTCGAAAAACCTCGATGAAAAAAATAACTTTTAACCTTATGCATTTTTCATAAAAGTATGTTTTTCGCAGTGTATTCAGATACATTCTCCCAAGCCGTGAGGACACGGACAAAACCATCTTGAATTAACCCATTAAAGGCGGGAAGCGCACATATTTACGTTGATTTTCAAACCTTCATTCTCAACCGGAAATAAGATTAATATTGAATTGAAAGTGGCCTGCCATTTCCTAGTATGCTCTTTCGATTGGCGTGGTCAACATTGCATTTAAATTGCTTTAAAAACCAATATGGCGCATTTAAAAAAATTGAACAAAATTTCGTGCGTTTCGTTTTTTGTGAATATTTTTTCGTATCAATAATGTTGCCGGATCGATGCCTTTCTGCAACCAAAAGTGCACAAAATATATGAATTTCAACTAGGAATTTTTTTGTTTTGCCCCGAATCAACCTAACCTCTTCAAAACGTCAATATCTCGAAAAAATATACCTTATTCTATCAATTATGAATGTTATTGATGAAATTCTGATCTTTAGTGGTATTATTTTCTCGAAAACGGAGGTCCAGGGGTTTTCGAAGTTGCTGATCAGCAATTTGCGGTTAGATTTTTGAAATTCAAGATAGCGGATCCAATGTGGTGGACTGAAATTCAATAAAATGCTTCAAAATCGCGATAAAATACGGGGGTTTTTGGGGTTGTTCGTCACGAATTTGAGGCTAGATTTTTAAAATAGAATATTTTTAATTAAATAATTTTTAATATTTCATGAAATAATTCAAAATCATGCGATAATGTTTATACGCGAATTTCATCAATAATGTTCGTAATTGATAGAATAAGGTTTATTTTTACGAGATATTGACTTTTTGCAGATGTTAGATTGATTCGGGGCCAAAAAAAAAAATTTCTAGTTGAAGTTCATATATTTATTTTGTACACTTTTGGTTGAAATCAACGTAAATATGTGCGTCTCCCTTCCTTAATGGGTTAAGAATGAAAATACACTATTGTGATTTTAAATATAAAGATCAATGACCGCATTAGAGTACTCCGTTATCGAAGTAAGATCAACGATTTATATAAAAATCTGTGAAAATAACATTTCGCACATTCTGAGGGCAAAATAATATTTTGCTCCCTATATCGCAGGAGTAAGGAGAATTGTCATACTCTCAATCGTCGGCAAACACCCACTTTGCTCCCTAGTGGCACAATGTACTATATTTTTAACCTTCCTGAGCACCAGTTTTTCTTTCCCCCTATGGAAACAATGTAGTTTGGACGAATACATTCGTCATTGCGCACATCGAAAAATGATGAAAATCGATATTACAGTAGTCCCCACCCAAAGTTATACCACCCAAAGTTATATGTCTATCCTAAGTTATAGATTGGACTTCTCCAAAGTTATACCAGTTTCTTCCTCTCCTTCCCCCACCACATTGTTTTGCTGAGCCACACTCGTTTCGCGACACTCGCACACAGAAGCACCCATTGCATGGATATAAACAAAGATACGGGAGTGGGGATAGTGAGGGGCTATAACTTTGGAGAATCGCCCGCCATTTTGAAAGAACCGATAGTATAACTTAGGATGGGGACTACTGTAGTATAAAAATCAAACGTTGGTTATGTTCTTTTATCAAAATAACACACAACATTTACTTTCTAGACGATCGTATTCATTTAATTTTAAATTAAAAATCACTTCTTATCGTGAATAATTCCAACAAGAAAGGTCGAGAACAAATGACACACGTTTTGCAACAGCTGTCACGAATTTGGAATCGGTGCTCTGAAATTTAAAAATCAAACTCGCCGCCAATTCCCGCGCTTTTCTCGCGCGCTCCAGATCGATAAATATTTACTAATCCTCTCACAGGTTGTATCTTTGTTGTCGTTTGAGAATTTCCTTTAGTTTTTTCACGACAATAAAGAAAAGTATAGGAAAATAGGTAATTTGATGATAACCAGAAACCAAGGCGAGACACTGTAACCATGACAAGTGCACAACAACGGAACGCACAAAGAAAGCTGTCAAACGTCCTGCATCTCGAGTACCCAGCATCCCGGCGCAGTGGAACGAGAACATAAAAATACAATCAGAAATTTGGAAAAATTGACCAGCGAATTTCGAGTTGATTAGTTTGGGCAGTATAAAGGTGTAGAAAAGAACGGCTTTGAGAGTGCATAATTGACAATGCGATTCCCTTTCTCGCTGGCTGAAACGTCAAGTACACCCGACCAAATAAGGAAACTCGCGTGCGCGCGGTGCGTTCGTGAACTCAGCGAAAATTTGCTACCGAAAATCCTGAATCTTTTCGGAAGGTGGAGATTTTGGACATTTTTTTGATAGGATTCAGATGGAAATGGGAAAAATCGGAGCAGTCCGGGTGATCTTTGGACTTACCGAACTCTGCGGTGAACTGGAGACACTCGGCGAGCGTTGCACCGTTACCAGGGCCATGACGCACCAGAAGAGTCTCGGGGAGGAGAGGCGAACACTCGCGCACGGGGAGTTTGGGCGTCTTGGGCAACCGCTACGCCAGGGGCGCCGAAAAAAATATTATTTTTCGCGCACGTCAAACGGCATCACGCTCGTGGCGGCCATATTCGATACACGTACTCGCTGATTTTCGCCGAGAGCGGAGCTGCTGCTCTGGAGCAATATGGAGGACGATGGTTTTTGGAACGCAAAGTACCGTGTGCGTCTGCGCAGGGAGTCGATGTTTGCGCGCGCAATGCAAATTTTCAGGAACGCGTACGCGGACCAATCAGAACCTTCCGTTTTGTTGCACGATTGCATTTTCAATAATCGGGAAAATGGTTGTTGATTTTGCATTTGTTTCAACACTTTTTCATCTTTTTGTTTTTGTGTCTTTGCCTAACCATTCAGTAATTGCGAAAATGAATACGACGTTTACATACATTTCCTTTAAAGATAAATTCTGTTCGGGTGTTTACAGTAAAAATGTGAGTTGACTTTTTCATAATTGTTCTTTTTTTTTTGTAAGAAAAATCTGATTTACATTTGTTTATTTTACAAATTTAAGAATTTTATTCAGAGTTTAATAAAGACACCTTTCGTATACAAATATTCGTATACATTTTCAGTAAACAATTATTCAGAATGATTTTTGCTAAAATATTCCTATCGTCAGTCGTTCTAAATCATATTACAACAAGAATTGATTAGCTTAAACCCCTGCAAACACAAAAGTAACAGTTATGTAACAACTATGTAACATTTATGTAACAATGTAACCATTACAGTGACAATATATAAAAATATTCTTGGTTTTATAAAAATTGATTAGCTTAAACCCCTGCAAACACAAAAGTAACAGTTATGTAACAACTATGTAACATTTATGTAACAATGTAACCATTACAGTGACAATATATGAAAATATTCTTGGTTTTACAAGAATTGATTAGCTTAAACCCCTGCAAACACAAAAGTAACAGTTATGTAACAACTATGTAACATTTATGTAACAATGTAATCATTATATTGACAATATATGAAAATATTCTTGGTTTTATGGTCTTTATACATTAGTAAATGCGTAACTGTGATATCAGTTTATGCGACACTCTTAAATAATATTCGAATTTATATTATTTATTTTTATCGTTACCTACATTGTTTTTCCTTGTAATGTATCGTTAATACCTGAACTGAGTCATTATATACAACACCAAACTGAATCTACTAATGAATTAAAATTGTACGAAGTATTTTTTAAGGCAATAAATTGAATTGAATATGCATTTGCCATTTGCAGATGATACTGCTCTCGTAATCAAATTAAATAGTTGTAAAAATTTGTATGCATCAGTACAAACGAGTTTACTTGCAGTAATAAACTGGTTTTCAGCAAACAAACTGACTGTAAATATTAACAAAACAAAGTTTATTCCATTTTGATGCTTTTCGATTATTATTTAAATTCCAGTAGTATAATACAAGTTTTAAACATGATCGATAACACATTCGATATTGCTTTTCAATGATAAAAAATAAAAGTTATAAAGATTTATAATGGTTTATTGTAGAAGTTCGATACCGTTTTAATACATATTTACACATACATGTATGTTACAAAATATTTAATATAATCTAACTTAACTTTGTTTCTAAACGATTGCTATGAATCGACTGCTAACTTCTGTTTAAAAACTGAAGCAGTTTAAAATGTGCACAAGAAAACTTTCTCAGTGATCTTATAGATCAACGATTACAGCCCTTGTGTAAAAATATTGTTGAAAAGTACTGAAAATGTGTTCCTGAAAATCTCTAAAATATACTAATTTAATATCAAAATTGGGACTAGTATATTCAGGATATTTCAGAAACTTTCAGGAAATTGTAGTAACATTGTTAAAATACGCTGAATATTTATCTAAGTTTTACTGAAATATTTATCTGAATGTTACTAAAATATTTCTCTGAAAAATACTAAAATTGTTCTGAATTTTCCTGAATTACACTCAATTACTATAAAAATCACTGCATTAGAAACGTTAGGAAATTTCAGCGTATTTTATCAAAATGTAGTAAGTTTTATGAAATAAGCTGATATTTTCCTGAATTCTACTGAAAATTCTAATGTATCTTTTATTGAAAAATACTGAAAATCTCTTAATAATACTGATTTAATATTGACATTGGAACTATTGTTTTCAGGATAATGTCATTCGACAAAATGTAGCGATATTGCTGAAATGAACTCAATATTTATCTAAATTTTACTAAGTGTTATTCTGAGCTATTTCATTTAAAAATTCTGGAATTGTACTGAATTCGTTTGAATTCTGCTAAATTAATATCGAAATTGGTATTTTAAAACATTCATGAGCTTAGTCGATTTTAATAGAATTTTGTACATTTCTTAAATTTGACTAATATTTCTGTAAATTCTAATGAAATGTTATCTGAAACAATTATTCAGAAATAGATCAGAATTCTTCATACAGTTTTCATACAAAGAATTATGAATGTCTTTCAATAAAGTTAATAAATTTGGTTAAAATTGACTGCGACTTTAAAAAACTTCTATAACACCAATTTTCATATTAATTTAATGGCATTCAGGAAATTTAATACAATCTTAACCCTTAAAACGATACCCTATATAAAAATAACACAAAGCGCCATGTGGGGTCGTGGGAGACCCCAATCCGAAGATAATATCCTGCGCGGACAGTTTTCGTTATTTCGTATCAACAAAATTACTGGATACTCTCCAAGTATCACTTTACCACGTAGATAAGTTATCTTGATAAAAAAATTATTGGTGCTCGTAAAAAATGAAATACAAAAGTGACGTTTTTCACAATAAAAATCGTAACTCAGCCAATTTTCAATATTTTGTCCTAAAAATTTAACTTGTGACTCTTGAAATGTAGCTCTTTAAGATAAAAAATGCTGTAAAAGTGTAGCTTTAGAAGGGAAAAAAATGTAATATTTATGTGTGGGGTCTCCCAGTACCCCAAGGGCGCTTTAAGGATTAATATTTTCTAGAGAAATACTTCACATTGTTATTTAGTAAAATTTTGATAAATATCAAGTTCTTCAGCAAGGTACATATTACAGCAGTCCTTCTCTTATTCTAAATTGTCCAGTCAGGCAAGATGGCGACCTTCTTCTCTTATTCTAATTTTCTCCTCTCTCCCACTAAACGTTTGCTGTCTCGCTTTTTCTCTCTTTCTCTTTCGCAGCGCATGCGCGGTTATGTGTCATACAGATAGTCCTTCGCTTATTCTAATTCCTCTTATTCTAATTTTTTCACTTCCTCTAATCTAATTTCATGCATACAACATAACCTAACAAAAATTCTTTTTAAAAACAAAAACATTTAACAATAAGTCAGTACGGTTATCTGTCTAATAAATAATATTGTGTAAATTAACATTGATGTGCAAACCGTTCACAAGATCCTAGAAAAGTGCAAACGTTTTTGGCGGCAAATTAGAATACGAGAAGGAGACACCATCTTGCTTGTCTGGACAAATTAGAATAAGAGAAGGGCTACTGTATGTGCTTCTAAGAAAAGTACAGTAGTCCTTCTCTTATTCTAATTTGTCCATTTTTCGCACAAATACTGAAATACTGAATTTTTCTAAATTTCTCTAAAAAAATTCTGTAGCAATTAGTAATTTGTTATTACATTTTTTCAGATAATTTCATGTATTTTTAGCATTATTTAGAAACTTTGTATCATGTTCTTAGGAAATGATTAATAATTACAAATTTATGTTTCCAAAAAACTGTTAATAATACAGATTTCATATTTGAAATTGAAACTTGTATAAAATATTCCCTTCCCGTATTCTAATTTCCCTTATTCTAATGTCTTCCCTTATTCTAATTTTTCCTCTTCTCCTATTCTAATATTTCCCCTCACGCGTTCTCCCCACCGCACCTATTACAGTAGTCCTTCCCTTATTCTAATGTCTTCCCGTATTCTAATTTTTTCTCTTCTCCTATTCTAATATTTCCCCTCAGGCGTTCTCCCCATTGACATGTGGATTTTCTAACAGCGCATGCGCAACAAAAGACAAAGGGGCAAAAGTGATACAGCAATTCTAGGTAGTGGGGGAGAGGGGAAAATTAGAATAAGGGACGAAGGCCGTCATCTTCCCTGACTGGACAAATTAGAATAAGAGAAGGGCTACTGTATGTGCTTCTAAGGAAAGTACAGTAGCCCTTCTCTTATTCTAATTTGTCCAGTCAGGGAAGATGACGGCCTTCGTCCCTTATTCTAATTTTCCCCTCTCCCCCACTACCTAGATTTGCTGTATCACTTTTGCCCCTTTGTCTTTTGTTGCGCATGCGCTGTTATTTGTATTTAGAAAATCCACATGTCAGTGGGGAAAACGCCTGAGGGGAAATATTAGAATAGGAGAAGAGAAAAAATTAGAATACGGGAAGACATTAGAATAAGGGAAGGACTACCGTAATAGGTGCGGTGGGGAGAACGCGTGAGGGGAAATATTTGAATAGGAGAAGAGGAAAAATTAAAATAAGGGAAGACATTAGAATAAGGGAAATTAGAATAAGGGAAGGACTACTGTATTTTACTCGGATATAAATACCCAAGTATTTTATACAAGTTTCAATTTCAAATATGAAATCTGTATTAGTATTAACAGTTTTTTGGAAACATAAATTTGTAATTAATTAATCATTTCCTTAGAACATTATACAAAGTTTCAGAATATTGCTAAAAATACAGGAAATTTTCTGAAAAAATGTAATAACAAATTACTAATTGTTATAGAATATTTTTAGAGAAATTTAGAAAAATTCAGTAACTTTCAGTATTTGTGCGAAAAACGATTTGTTAAAATTTTCTGAAAATACCTGAAGGTTACAAAAAAAAAAAGGCTCGAAATTTGTATTTTTGCTTCTATTTCAGTAAAATGTAGGTTCTTTCATTAACTTTTCAGTATGATTTTAACATGTCAATGTAATTTCAGCAATTTTCAATAACATTTGACTGAAATTTATTCTGAATTTGTCTGAAAATATCTAAACTTACATGCTGAAATGAAGTCCCAATTTCGAGATTGAATTTCAGCAAAATTTAGCTTAATTGATCGTTTCAGCAAATTTAATTATTTTTTTCAGCAATATTTTTCCACAAATTACTTAGCTGGTAATGTCGGAAATGTAAATCTGTCACATTAGTTGACAGAATCTTAGTAAACATAACCTCACATTTTTAACAACTTGTTGCACAATCGTTATCAATAGGAATGTAAATAAATATAAAACTGATTCGTAGTTTGAGATTTATAACACATTATTATATGTTAAAAACGGCAGTTTTAAGACTGGTGCATACAACTTGCGGGTCCAGGTACGAATAAATAAAAAAGTGTATTTCTATGTGACTAGAATTTTATTAGAGAACAAAACCAAAACAGTTTTGAATAGCTATATACAATTAAATTAAAGTAATATTTAGAATGTTTTATAAAATAAATCCATATGATATTTGTCAAATTTCGGATTTTTTAAAACTATGTACTTCCAGTGTAAAATTTCGCAAAGAAATGCTGTCAAACTTAAAAAATAACCAACGGCAAGTGCCACTAACGCTCCTTGTAATTTATGGAAATCTATTAAAGCCTTTGCGGAATCCCCTTCTTCGCGAACTTCGGTAATCTTCGATTTCTCCATCACATCGGTCAACCATTTTTCTACTAATCCTGCTTCTATTATCTGCTTTATCTAAAATGAGAATCATAAATGTTATTTAAATTACGTTTATTAATTTCGAACATCTTACTAATTGATCCACTTGTGGTTTTAAAGGAGAATTTTTATCCATTCCGATAGATATCGGCATGTGAACGACACATTCTTCCATTACGTGTAAGTTGAGGTCCATCATCATATTTCTGTTTGGATTAGTTGAATTTTGTTTTTGGATCTCTTCCAAAATTTGTTGCGTTACTCGTCCTTGGCGTAGAGTATATATATTCTCAAAGTAAGCAAAAGTTCCATTTGCTACTCTGGCAATGGATTCTTCTTCGCTCATTGTTTCTTCAAATCTGCTACCGAGTCTTTGAACGTCTGAATCAGACGAAGATAACAAAAATTCTTTCGTAATGTTACCCCAACCGCCGATGGCAATACGGCTTCTTGATAATTGCGATAGAGTATCGATTGTTACTCTGTAAAGTTTAATATTGTATTATTAGAAAATAGGGAGAGTAGGCGAGATGTACCTATTGATCGAATGTGCTAATGAGGCAGTCATGCTAGCTTTGTACGTCACAGTTACTAATATACTGTAGATCCACCACCAGCCGATTAAAACTCTTACTGGCCAAGCATTTGGTATCGTCGGCAGTGATACTTGCAATAACATACTGTAGGTATATAAAATACTGTTTACAAGCTCAGAAAAAAGATATAGCCCTTCGACATTGTATTTTCTTCCATTTTTCGAGTTTGCATTTTTAAATAATGCTACCGACTTAGGTTCTCGATGCGGTCCTATTTGTATCTCGTAAAACTTGGAAAAGAAATAAAAAATTGCTCCTGCTAATATCAATGTAAAGATCACAGCGATCCATGTGTACAACCTAAATAATGTACATTATTTATTAAATAATTAACATCAAGAAGAAGAATTAACACGAAAATCCAAGTTCAAATAAATTGAAAGGTACATGTCTTACTATTTTCGAGGTCACTCTTTTCAATGCTGTTGTCAAAATTGAGCTATCTTAATTAGATAATTAAATATGGCGATTTAAATGTCAAAATAACCCAAAAAATCGAGTATTCTTTTTTATAAAACCTTTTTTTATCCTCGAAAGAATATTTGTCGTCAGAAAATTTCTTCATTAAATGTGGACCCAATAGTTACAGTATCAAAATAAATTTTTTAAATATTTAAAAACTAACATGGTGATCACAAAATGGCGACTCCAATGACAAATTTCTAATTAAAACTTAACAATAGTTTTTCTTGAAAACTATAGAATTCAGACAAAATTTTCTAAGAATATATACGTTTTAGAATGAGTCAAAAAATCCTCTCAAATTTTTTCAGAATATATTAAAATTTTTTCGAAAATTCGAAAAATCGAAATTTTTAAAAGTCCAAAAAATCTGAAAAAATTTGAGAGTATTCTTTGACCAATTCGAAGACATTTTTGTTCTAAGGAAATTTTTTCTAAAGTCTCTTTTGGACGACTTTTTTTAAAAATTTCGATTTTTCGAATTTTCGAAAAATAAAAAATTTTAACAATATATTCTGAAAAAATTTGAGAGGATTTTTTGACTCATTCTAAAACGTATTTATTCTTAGAAAATTTTGTCTATAGTTTTCAAGAAAAACTATTGTTAAGTTTTAATTAGAAATTTGTGATTGGAGTCGCCATTTTGTGATCACCACGTTAGTTTTTAAATATTTAAAAAATTTATCTTGATACTGTAACTATTGGATCCACGTTTAATGAAGAAATTTTCTGACGACAAATATTCTTTCGATGAGAAAAAAATGTTTTATAAAAAAGAACACTCGATTTTTCGCGTTATTTCGACATTTAAATCGCCATATTTAATTTTCTTATTAAGATAGCTCAATTTTGACAACGCCATTGAAAAGAGCGACCTTGAAAATATTAAGACATGTATCTTTCAATTTATTTGAACTTGAATTTTCATATGAAATTCTTTATTGAAATTGAAGCGAAAAAAGTGTCCTACTTGACGTTAATGGGTTAAATAATTAGTTAAATTATATTCAATATATGAAAAATAAAATAAAATTCATTGAAAATGAACAATTTCAAAAATTTACCCAAATGGTAAAATCAGTAGCTTCCAAGAGTTTTCATGAAGTGATTCAGGGGTCAGAAAGGTGAGACATTCTGTATTGTACGGCCAGGAGAGATCAAGCAAATGCAAACGATTTAAAGTGTAATGCAAATCGCCTAGATAGAAAACAGCTTTGCCCTCCACTGCTTCTCGAAAGATTCCAGTATAATTTCCTTTTTCTAAACTACCCCACCTCTCTGTCTCCACGTCATGGGGTGTGTAAAATATTGGCTTAAAGTTCAATGTATTTGCAACAATTATCATTATCTGTAACAAATTAAAATTTTCTGTATAGAAAAATATAACAATTTTGTTCAGACTTAAAAACATTTTATTATTATTTTATTTGTATCGAAAACATTTTATGTATTTGATCTCTTTCAAAAAAAATTATATATAATTGTGTTTGAAATTTCTAAATTCTTTCTGACTAGAAAAATTAAGAATTTAAACAAATCTCACTGATTTTATGTTAGTTTACTTACTTCAAATTCTATTCCCAAAGCGTCTCGACTAGTCCGATTAGCTTGCTGCATGTAAAATGGTCGGGCATCTTTTGTTACGGATGGTATATGTTCAAATACAGCTACTCTGCGGTATGATATAAAAATATTAAATACATTTTTTATTTTATATGTGTAATTTATAATGCTACCGACTATAATTATATTTTTTATTTGTGTTTTCTGTATTTTTTCACTTTTTAATTGTTTAATTAATAAATATGTACAATTATGGCATAAAAAAAGAAATTGTGGAAAAATTACATGGCATCAATACAACTAACTTAGAGAACATTTTACTGTAAATCGGAAAGCTAGATGTTATTAGTCTCTATTTATGTTAATTTTATTTTTAATTCGTTATATTCTTTTTTTTTTTTTCTTTCTTTATTTTTATTAGTTTTAGTGCAGTTTCAGGCGTTGAACTGAAAATTTTTCAGGTTCGCGGACAAGTAAATTTTTTTTTTACTTTTGCGGATGCGTTTTGAAGAGATGTAAATGATTGTATTACTCTCCAAAAATGTAAAATTGATGATTACCTGAATAAATGAATTTATTATTATTATTATAGTTTGATAGTAGTTGAAAATACAAATTTAATAGCCGGAACAGAGTAAAAAACCACCTAGTCGGTTTACAGTCGGTTTATAGTCCGATAATAATCGTTTTAGTAGTTGAGATCTGCTAGGAAAACTATTAAATGCAATTTGCATACTACATACAAAAAATAAAAATTGTTTATTAGCAGTTGTGTAGAAAATTGTAATATTTTATCGAAGTAATATTTCTGATTGATTCAACCGGCATAAATTTATATACGAATGTAATAAATACATATACCTGGTGTCCGCAAAGTGAATAGTCAAATAAACACAAATTTTATAATAATTTAAATATGAAAATAACAATTTATATGTTGAATGCAACCATTGGCAAGGATTTGGACATTATTCAACATTTTTTTAGCCTGTTAAGTATTTACTTAAAGTTATTTAGACTATATTATAAACGTATTTTAAAAGTAATATATAATTAATCATAAGTTTATTTTCTAAATATAAATTTTTAAATTCATTACCATAATTTCTAATAAAACGTATAAATATTCGACATGATCCTAAATACAGCTTTAAGTTGACCATATATCTACAAACGTGCAAAAATGTATACCCTCGTATGTGTCTATCATTAACTGATAACAAAATATAACTGGACGGTTCAAGTTAGAGACTATTTCTTTAAACCGATAAATGAAATAAATTTGTGGAATAAGTTAACATTGGAATTATTGATTCTGGAAAAAGAGAAATTAATTTGTAATTTGAGAAATAAGTACAAAGATAAGGAAGATTGTATTAATCAATTTTTCCGCAGTTTTGTCAGATAAATTATCAAAAGCATTTTTTTAAATTTAAAAATACCTATAACTCAAAGGAGAATTATTGCTCCTCGAATAGTAATAAACAATAAAAAATATCAAATGTAATTCATGAATTTAACACTTGGTGAAGTTTTCAAATTAGAAAAATTGGCTAGATCGATTATCCGAGTCAATGAATGTTAAAAAATGAACACTATGTCTTGTTTTGTTCATGTAGTCAACGTTTCAACAGCGTCGCTGTTATTTTCAAGACTGAAAATTTATTCGAATTTTAAAAAAAAAATTACATAATATAAAAAATAATTACAACAGTATATAAAGAACCGTAACATAAAATATTAAATAACTATCTCTATATAAATTGCAAAAATTAATATTTTACATTGTCGCAGTTTTATAATTATATGAAGACTAACTAAAGTTGACATATCGACGAGTTTATTGTCATTATTATCAATATAGTATAAGAAAATTTCTATGAAAAGTATATATTCAAAGTCGTTGTAATAACTAATGACTGTGAAACGTTAATTTTTAAAATTAGACAACATCAAATCGTATGAATTATTTAATTTTAAGGTGTCTTCTTTTATATTTATAGACTTAGATTGTAATTTGATGTGTTCCATTTCTGATATTAATCTCTTAGAATAAGAAGTTTCTTTCTCTAAGATTTTCACACGTTTCCAATCAAAATCATGAAATAATAAAATACGATGTTCAGAAACTACATTTTTTGTTTTCGATGTTAGATTTATGCTCTTATGTTCTGAAATCCTTTTTTTTAACATCCTCTTCGTTTCTCCTACATATGATGCCGAGCAGTTCTTACACTGTATTTTATAAACAACATTGTTTTGATCCATGACTGGTGTAACATCTTTACAGCGTTTTATAATGTTATCAAGTTTGTTGTTAAGTTGTGGTACAACACGAATATTATGACATTTTAGAGAACTTATTACTCTCTCATAAAAACCATCAATGTAAGGTAATTTTATTGTACATTCATAAACTTGCTTTTTTTTTTGGTGTAATTCTTCATTGTTATTATCATGCCCAAATAAGATTGATAAGCGTTTTTTTATGTATTTATCAATAAAGTCAACCGGATATTCATTGTCAATTAAGTATTTTTTCACATCTAAAATGTTTTGATGGTGAAACAATTCATGTGAATTCAGTATGCCTCTCCCTATTATATTATATATTATTGCAATCTTTTGTGATAATGGATGATGTGAGTTGTAATTAAAAAATCTGCCCGAGAAGGTTGTTTTTTTATACCGGTTAAATATAATTCTATTATTGTTTTTAATGAGAGTTAAATCCAAGAAATTAATACTACAGTAGGACGTCTCTTATTCTAATTAGTAAAGTTTTTCAAGATGGAGCCGACCTCTCTTATTCTAATTTTCCCCTTACCCCCACTTACTTTGCTTGCGAGCTTGTGATTCGTGGACAATATTTTTCGTTGACTTTTCGTGTGATAGTGGGGGAACGATTAGAATAAGAAAGGCAATTAGAATAAGTGAGGTCCTACTGTATTATCAATATTAGAGAGTGGTAATTTTGTACATTTTCTTAGAAGTTTAGATATTTTTGTAGATAAAAATAAGTCGTGAACCAATAGAAGAAATCAATTTTTATCTAGTAAATATTGTGAATTTTGCGAAGAAGACAACAGTTTCTATCATGCGATGATCGAATGTCAATTAAATGATAAACATAGAGTGAAACTAATCCCCGAAATTACAAATGTAGAGAACAAAGCATATTCATTTTTAGAATTACTCAAAAATTTAAAAGAAAGTTAGGAAAGAAAAATTGTTAACTTCATTCACATTGTATTGAACAACTACAGTAGTCCTTCCCTTATTCTAATTTGTCCAGTCAGGCAAGATGGCGGCCTTCTTCCCTTATTCTAATTTTCCCCTCTTCCCCACTACTTAGATTTGTAGTCTCACTTTTGTCTCTTTTTCTTTTGTTGCGCATGCGCCGTTATTTGTATTTAGAAAATCCACACGTCAACACACGTCAGTGGGGAGAACGCGTGAGGGGAAATAATAGAATAGGAGAAGAGAAAAAATTAGAATAAGGGAAGACATTAGAATAAGGGAAATTAGAATTAGGGAAGGAGTACTGTACTAGGAGAAAACAAATAGTATACAAGTATAATAATGTATCGAAAAGGCAACGAACAAAACCCTTCTTTTACAATCATTTATTTTATGTTTGATTAAGCAAGAATAAATCTTATCTATCTATCATTAACTAATTTAAACGAAAAAATTATATCACTGCCCCTACGTACTTGCGAGAAAGTTTCACAGGGCGCTCTCTAACGATCAATTAATGAACCTAATGAAGTTAATAACCTATAAGACTGCCTTATGTTAAGTAATATGAAGCTACATTGGGGGTCAGTTTAAAAATACTAATAAAAGTTAATAGATATTTTTTAAAATTGTCCGCCATATTGGATTCCAAAAATCCATTTGCAGATTTCCAACAATGAATTTACATGTCATATCTTATGGTTCATATGTGAAATATTTTCCTTTAATTTTATAATAATAATTTCGTGACAAACCGTAATTTTTGACCTCGTAGATTTTTCGTTTTATTCAAAAAGTGATCATTTCCATATCGAAACCGATTCCGGAACCATGTATCGATGTACCGCGTAACAACGGTACCTTTTTCTCGTACTGGGAAGAAAACTGTATTTAAATCAAACCAAAATCTTGTCTGCAATTGTTTATCTGCACGTCTTTTTTGCTCCAGATACCTCCTGATAAATACCACATTTATTATCCTATTCCATAAATATAACATTTCGGAATGTAATATACGAAAATCGTGCATGAGTACGAAATAACCTCGAGTATTGAGTAAATTTTGTCTGAAATTATCATTAAAATATTTTTAAACGTCAGTATAAAAATGTATATAAATAAGAAAAAGTTGGTAATTTATGAATATGTTTTAAAATTTAGTCATACTCTTCGGCAAAGCTGAGGAAATTGGCAGCCTGTAATCCATTTGTAAATAAAATAAGATATATATCACATCCGATATTTTTACTTTCCATCAAAATCAGAGTTACACGATTTCTTGCCGGTGAAAATTCTTCGTTGTCTTTTATCATCATCTACAAAATAAGAATTTTCAAAGGCGAACTAGAAATTAAAATTATCTCAAGTATGACAGAGGAAAATGGACAATCTTAATATAAAATGTGCTACCTCATATACTGGCAAATATTTCGACGTTTCGATTGTCTTCAAATCTATTTTCCGTCGGTAAAACGAATCGGTGATAGCAACGATACACTTACTTTTTTCAGCAACTTCTTCGATAAGTAACTGAATTAACGTTTTCAATTGATTGTCAACTTGCAAACACCACAATCGAGATTGAAATGATCTGAAATAAAAAATAACATTTATTCAAGAGCATTAAAGTATATTAAGGAAACCTAAACATTTTTTTAGGGACTTAAAGAAATATAATTCGTATAATTTCGATTACGATATTTTTACTTGCGATTTGTTTGTTGCTCTTACACGAATTTAAAGTTAAAATATAGAAAAAAAACACTAATTTGCTGCGCGGAAACTTGTGGAACAATATTAGTCCCATAGGGAGCTGCGATTGCACCACAACGAAGCGCATTCGTATCGATTGGTAGGGTGGCCTCCCCCCAGTGGAACGCCAAGCGTCCCACGGCATAGTGGCCTAAATTAATTGCTTTACTTTACTCGCTTTGGTAACTACGTCAAACAACTGCAGATGACGTCACTTTAAAAAAAGCCATTTCATTTTTAGAAATGCTATTATAATAAAAAATAATATATCACATATTTTCATTTAGTTTTTAGGTTTTAACAAATACAATTATTTTAGAACTTGAACTAGTAAAATTTGCTGATCACATGGACATAACATGTGAATTACATTAAAATACTGTTTACTTTTTGAAAAATATTTTAATGTATCTCACGATTTGGTGAATTATTTATAATGAAAAGTTAACTTGTAATCGGCTGCGTCGACACGAACAAATAGATGTAGAAAAACGTAAAAAAATACAGTATAAAAAGAAAAAACTAACATTTTTCAAAAAATTACACATGACTAAGCAATTGAATTAATTCCTAAAGCTAAGTAGACATTTCGGTCAATTTGTTACCGAAGAGGTTTTCAGTCTCGAACTTGCCGCAATTACATTCAAATTATTAATCGGATTTCCTCTGGTATATTCACGAGGAATCAATCAACTACACAAAACTTTTATAAAGCAACATATCGAATCGATTGAAAATAAATAAATAATTAGCATTCGAAAAAAATCTATTATAGAAAATTCTATTTGTGTTGTAACTATACTTTAATAAACTTGTTTGAATGAAAAAATCTCTTAAAGAAGTATTTTTATTTTTAACATATTTATAAATTGTTTCGTTTATGATTATAACAAAATATTTTGTTTATTACAAACACATTACACATTAGCACATGTAATCTGCATGTAAAACTGTGCATTTGACCGCATAAATCACAAAAAACAACACAATATACAAAGTTGATAAAAAACATCAGTAAAAGAAAAATTATTAATGAAAGAGTATAAATTAAACAAAATTAAAAATCGCGGAAGAAATCAGATTTTGATTGAATAAAATATCTAATCTTTTGTAATTGATCGTTCGATAAATAAATCGATCTTGTAAATTCAATTAACGACATTGTGTTAGCGATGTACATATTTCACATTTAAATTATCCATACTGCATTCGTTATCATTAATTTATTTCTGTTGATACGACAATATGCTTTTTTATTTATTAATTTTTGTAATTACATTTTTGAACATTTTTAATAATGTTTTTATGTTTTTGAAACGAAAAAGTACAAAACTATTTTCTTGAATGAAAATTAATTATGTGGTATTTTTACAAGGAAATCAATATACTAAAACGATTTAGTACATTTTCATAATGTTTTTCGAAAATAGTTTGTCATGGAGGAAACTGTAACCTGATTTCGACCTTAATTCGTAGTATAACTATATTAATACTTGTTTATTTCAATTGGTAAATTAGTAACAATATTTAGTAATACCAAGTAAAGAATTATTATTTAATCAGTCGATTTAACTTTCTTTTTACTGTTAGGAAATTTAGTTTCTAGTTTCAGATAAATCGATTGGTTTGAATTGTTAATTTTTAATATATTCTATTTAAAAGTTAGACTAATTGTTAGTTTCCTTCTTTTTTACATTTAAATTAGTAGTTTTTTTAATAATTCAGATTTGGAATGCAGTAAATTTTACTTAGATGTTAATCCAATAGACAAAATATAACAAACTGCACATCATTTATTCTTTTTGTAGTCGCTAAACACGAATCAAGATAAAGTCAAGATGACGGACAAAAAATTGCAAACGTTTGCAAATCTTCATTAAAACAGCTGATCGGAGGTTTTGTGGATCGCTGAATACGATAACGTGTAGTTATTTGTATAAGGATTTGCGAACATTTAACATTTTTTATTCACCATATTAAATCCGCCATTATGCATGTTTTGAAGGTATTCTGTAATCGTTGTTTTTCAAGTAATGGATTCCCAGTGTCATTAGTATTGGTTTATTATTAAATATCTCCGAATTCGTTTATTATAAAATATATTTATAAATACTGTAAACAATTATAGTAAGAAAGATCATTTTGCGTCTAAAGTTTAAGATCTTTTTAATTGAAAATGCAACAATAAAAATTCGTTGCCTAACTGGGAAAAAAGACAAGTCAAAGATGCCACGAGTGGCCCCTGTCATTGAAAGGGTTAAGAGTGAATTTCTACTCCTGGATGATGTCGATGATGATGATGATGATGATGATGAGGGTGATGATGACGACAATGACGCCGATGATAGCCGTAAACGATGGTCACGTTATCTACGACTATGAAGATGACGGTGACGATGAAGATTTCAATGATGATGATGACGATGAAGATACAAATGACGATGACGATGACGATGGCGATTAACGATGGTCACGATTTCTACGACTATGAAGATGACGATAACGATGACGATGATTATGACGATGATGACAACGAAGATGATCATGATGACGACGGTGAAGGTAAAGATGTTGGCGAGGACATTAATGGCAATGACGTTGACGATGAAAGTTTCAATGAAGATGATAACGACGACGTCGGTGATGATGGCAATGACGATGATAAAGAATACAAGTACAAGAAAGAGTACAAGAATACAATAACTAACGCGACAATATCATTAATAACAACAAGTAATAGCTAAAGACCCTGATACCGTTCTTGTTGATTGTGATGGACACTCCATCTTTGTCATCAAAACACAGACAGGACAAGCTTTTGTATTCTCTTTATATGATGAGATCTCATGGAAGCTTTTAACCATAGTAACGATACAAATATAAATAACGATACAAATCACTTCTGTGTTATAGAATAATGTATATGAATATTATGGAAAACTATTGGAGATCAGGGGTTTATTGAGTAAACCTGACAATTGACACCACACTAATGAATTGATGCGGGTCTAATGCATTTCCTTCTTCCTTTAAAACATAATAATGACTCGATGGATGTTGACATGAAAGGCTAAACTGGGAAATTCTACTGCAGTTCATCTGAAGCGGCTAAAGGAAAGTGTGGGCGATCTTCCCCTTGTTGACAGTAACATCTTCCATCATTTGTGAGCTTATAAAACAATATCTTAGTTTGACACAACGAAGCATTCATTATTATAGTTGGTCTTCTGGATTTGGTCTTCCCAGCTTACTTTGAACGTCAAAATCACCACATTAAATGTGATCACAATTTTCTAACTATTGAAAACGTTCATGGCAGATGATTAAATACAGTAAATCTTAGGACTTTACATCACAACTTCCAAAACACACATTCTTTATCAATCGTATCAGAAAAGTTCTGTGATTAAATTTTCTACGGGTGATGATCATGGGCTATTGAGTTTGACATTTTTTCATGGGTGAGTACTCTTGGGATTAGCTAATTTTAGATCACAAGGCAAACTGGATATCTAATTCTGCAATTGGTGAATGGTTAAGGAATTTCAGATAAAAGTGAATTCTTATATGTTCCTATTGGTAAGATCTATATATCCCAAAGTTTCATTACTCTTATGTTACTCAAACCTTTGGGAACACCTCAAAACCTCGAATTTAAAAAATCTTAAACATTGATAAATCGACATTTAAAAAGCCGACACTCAAAAAACGATGACTGTGAAAAAGCCAATGAGTCATACAGCTGTAATATTCATGAAAACAACAATGTCAGCTTTTTAAATGTCGATTTATCAATGTTTCGGATTTTTGAAATTTGGGTTTTGAGGTGTTCCCAAACCTTAACGTGCCGTATTTCATAGATAGCAGTCCGCGGTTTGTCAACAAGTGTGACCTATGCTTTTTAGCGTATAGCCCAAGCCTGAAATCAGAAACTAAAATTTTTATATTATCTCATCGGGTTGTCGTGATAGCTATATTAGTATACCGTGATGTGATGGGTTCACCGATTATTATTGCACCCTGTACAATTTGTGGGAGTCATGATGAGAATCTCATGAACCTGGCAGATACGTTTGCAGTATTCCCTACAGTAGTTTTATATCTACCGACCTGATATACCGTTAGAAGAGCTGTTATTATCTGTGTATCATCTATGGTGTTCAAGTCCAGAACATCCAGGAACCATATGGTGATAACTCTCACTGCTGGATATACTGAATCTATCTTTCGATTTTTCAATATCAATGTAAGCTGAGAAACCCTAAGCTAGGAAACGACATTTCCAACTAGTGATCAGGAGACACGTTGATCATTGTCTTAGAACTGATACATGTCTCCACTCCCCCATGGTTTTGGAAAAGTGGGAGGATTTTTTGAAAATCATATATATGTACAGAGGTGACGATTGCGCATGGACAAAAGTCACATCTCCTCATGCACTATATATAACATAGTATACATTCCCCCTAGTTCTTGTGTATACCTTGTATTGTTTTACTTGTAACCCATGGCCACGGTCACGAGGGTTTAATGGGTCACCCTCCGCAAATTATCGGGAAACCGTAGATTCATCCTTTCCCAACTCCTTTATACAATTGGTGAATCCCGTCACACCAGCGGGTGGTTCCCTGAAACCATGGTTGTGCAGAACCCTTCTGATGGTCTATGCAGAATCTCTATTTTTTTCTCCTAAAAAAGAATTTTGAAAATGATCGTGTTTAATTGTTAATAATAAACAAAAATATATATTTCAGAAGAAAGTAATTTAGATGGCAATAAAAAAAATATATAATTTAATTCAGTGTCATACTAAATTTAAGTAGCAGTTAAAAATTGTTGTTTTTAAGGCGTAAGTAAAAAAACATGTCACGCAAGAGTGTCGCATTAAGTCTCGCTAAAGTATTGCTCTACCGCGAAATATCGCACAAGTATTGCTAATATTGAATTGATTAATAAACTTACACAGTTTAAATTCTAAACAATTGTGTATATTTAGAAATTCTATAAATAAATTTTAAGAAACTCGAAGGGATTCGAACTCGGATTTGTATTTTTTAACCGTGGCCGTTTGATTTAATTTTTTATTTTAATTTTATATCTGCGATGATTCTAGGATTCTGTCTGTACTTTCCGATTCATGAGGCTTAATGCGATATTGCGAGACTTTTTTGTACTCGGTTTTCCTGTAAAAGAAATAATTAAAAAATCTATTTAATTCTGAAAAGCGAAAATTGATATAAAAACTAATGCATTAGCGCTCTTAACTAGGTCAGTGATTTATGGTATAAATGAGAAAATTTCAATTTATGAACAAAAGAAATTGAATAGCTTCACAATAATCTGCTCGATTCGTCTATGACAATTTTAATTAAAGTATCTAAAGATTATTCGCGGAGTTCATCAATTTTTCAATTGAGTAAATACACACAGGAATTTTCAATTAAATATACTTAAAACCATGACTGGTTTTCTTTTATTCAGTTCACTTATAAATTATGGAAATATTCGCTTATAAATTATAAAAATTTCGGATATTTCAAGAATGTTTTTCCCAGCTATTTACGTAAAATTGTGTATATTTAATTATAAATTATATGAACTATTATTTGTCTCTATATTCTATCCCTAGGGAGCAAAATATGTATATCCGGGAGAATAATAGCGCTCTTCGTTACGAGAAAATAGTATTTGCAACAAGAGAGAATAGGCTCGCTTCGCTTTCGATACCCACTCGTCGGTAAACACCTATTTTGCTCCCTAGTTACACAATGTACTATTATTGTATGCTGGTAATATGTGCCAGTGTTGGTTCAATAACTTGGATATGTTTTATATAATTTACTTATGTAATTAACAACAAATCAAGTCAAATTACTAATAAATATATAAATATTTATAATAATAAATTACTAATATAAAAAATGTTGATACATTATTCAATGAATCAACAAATTCTGTGATACACCTTACTGGTTTCTGTTACTGTAACTAAAAATGACTAAATTGTGTTTCAACAAATTATGAAACCGTAAAAAGCTTCAAAAAACTCCTAAAGACATTTTTAACAGTACATATAATTATTAAAAACTCAAAATGATATAAAAAATGGCACAAATCTGTATAATGCATATTGAACAAATATTTTTAATATTCAAGTAAATATTTATTCGAATAATCGAAAATAACAGATTTTCATGGATCAAGGAGATTTTTTTTATTCTTAACAGACAATTTTCCTTCTATCAAATCTGATTTACTGAGAATAAGTAATTTTGTTTAATTTACAATTTGTTTTTTTTATCGTTTGTTAAGGAATGTTGGGATATGCGTTTTTGCATTAAATTTGGAGCAAGGCACAGTAGATGACGACAGTCTTGACGAGTACCGTTGCATGATCTTTGTTAATTACATATTTAAATAAAAAACAAGAGAGAGATAAATAGACGGGAAGGGGATTGTGGAGTGATTGCAGTAAGTTAGTATACTTGCGTAAATCGTCAAGTTCAGTCGTGACGCAGCACTTCAATACGCAAAATCGCTCGACGCCACGGCAATTTGTCCAACGGCGAGAAAATAGTGAGTACGTTTAAATATCATCGGGTAATTAATTTGAGATATGTGTACTCGTAAGATAAATTTCTTCATGAACGTTTTACAAAAATGGTGAGTTACACGAGATTTCTATCAAAACTTCCCGAGAGATGTCCCAACTGATTTTAACTGAGATAAATTCTAGATATTTGTTGCATTTTGTTTGTTTCTTCCATATTTAAACAATTTGTCGGTACAAAACGATAATTTTCAGTCAAAAGTAGAGAAGAATTCAAAATTAATTGTAGGGTAACACATTCAAAATGGCCGACACATTTTAAATATAATTGGGAATACAAAAATCAGAGTTATGTTTGAAATGTATCTGCCATTTTGAATTTTGAAACACTTGTTTAAGTTTGCAAAAAAAAATAGTAAATCTTTAGGAATTAAAAATTGAAAATGCTAATTCGAATTGACCTCGTGACCAAATAAGAGTCAACTGTTGACCTCCTTATATTAACAACAAACATTTGAAAATTAAAAAAAAATATATTATTTCGATTAATAGAAATCAACAAATAAAGAAAATAGCATTTCCGAAATTGTTTCGTTTCCTTTTTCACGAATCATTTAAGAATCCAAAAGTGTAGTAATCATCTTTGAAAATTTAAGATGGCGGATCCAATATGGCGGCTATAAAGAATTTTGTGATTTCCAAAATAGAAAATTCCCTTTCTTTGTATTTATGTTTCTAAGCACTGCAAAGTTTGACACTTGTTTGTTGAATACAAATGACTAAACCTCGTTGTCAAAACTCCAGATTCTTTTGCTGTTTTCTTCGATTCTTTGGATTGACTAAAAAAATACTACTGGGTAATTCATAGGCTCTTATTTAAATGTAAAACGATTAGTTATTTTTCGAAATTTAGTCAAACTAAACCATTCTGTTGTCATTGGACTAGTTTAGAAACTCAAAAGTTGTCTTTTATTCAGAAATTATTTGGTGTTTTGATATTTTTTTAGTTTTTCCACAAAAAGCACCAACGGCATGAAGGACTTAATACAAGACTTTCCAAAAGGACCACTAGACGCTTACCGTAAGCGAGCTAGTTTCGACTGGAAATCACTAAAGCTCCATCTATACGGAGATGATTCTATTAACTTTCAGGTAAGATGATTGTAACAAATTGTGATAATAGCGTCTATTTTTTAGTTAGTTAATGCTTATTTTTTAATTAACTTGACTATTTTTAAGTTAATTTGGTAAAATTTAAATTTGAACAATAAGTTAATCGTTAGTAATTAAATCATTTACTTTGTAGTTTGTTTATTAATTCACAGTTTCATAACTTAAGTTTTATGACTTAGTAAACGTTTATTGAGTTAGTAAAAACATCATGTATGTCTTAATTAAAATGTTTTTTAAGATATTAGATTAAAAAATAGCATTGAATCTTCTAAAGGGAACAGATTAATCGTAAGATAATATAATACTAATAAAGAGACTAATTATAATACAGACTATCTACTACCTCTTATTCACCGTTATTTATACACGAACATCATAAATTAACGCAAAATTTTAAGTCAAATTTACTAAACTTAGAAATTAGGGATACCATAGATCAAAATGTGTTTTTAAGAGCAGATAAATTAAATCTATGGAGACATATTATTAAAAAATTACCAAACAAAATTTGAAGAGATATTTTACTTAAGAAAGAATCAAAGAAGAAGAAAATATTAATTATTCGAATACATGTTTTAACTATGAAAATAAATCGAGTATATTTTATAATAAATCGAACATATTTTTAGACTTCTAATAGTATTTTAACAAAGTTTATACTAAATAAAAACTGTTATGATGTATCTTATAGTTTAATGTAAAAAATAAGTGTTAATGAAGCGTTTTGAATCAGTAAAATTATCTTAAGCCTTACTTAGTACAATTGTCTTATTAAATAATATACAAGTTATGAATTATTCTGAAAATTTAAGTATATTAACATTTTTTGTAGTTTATTCAACACAAGTGACTAAACCTTATAAATATATTAATAAAATATGTTTCAGTTTAAGTAAATACAATAATAAAAGTTACTAAATATGTGATTCTTCGTGAAAAGGAACTTTAGTAATATTTTACACAACGCAAAAAAAGATTATCATTAAAGAACATCATGTTCCATTCTTTAATGGTTTTTATGGTAATAACAATTATTTACGATATACATTTTTCAACATTCGTGAACTCAATTACGTATTTAAAGATTTATTATCATAAAAACATTTAGTATAAAAAAATAAACAATAATTCTCTCAGCAAGAGCAAAGGAAACAAAATTATTTTACTTTTTTTTATTTTTTATTCTTTTATTTTTACTTTTAAAATACGCAACATTTTTTCCATTTATTCCTGAAGCTAAAATTCAGTGAAATGCATACTTAGCGTAGTGTTTTGAAATTCTTATCTAAATTGTACAAATATTCTACTAAATCAAACAAGTACTTTTGTTAGAGACTTCATTTGTTACCTTTAATCTACTCAAAACTTTATTATTTTAAAATTAGTTACATAAAAATAAAAATTATTATTGTAATTGACTAATCGTCGAGTTTAATCACAAGAAATTAACAATATTCGCTTATACTTAGTAAATTTCACTTTTATATTTTCAGTACCACATCAGTTAATGTAATATTTTTATATTTTAAAGAAACACAACATTGTTGGGATAAAAACAGTTTTCTATTTTACTAACATGTACATAAGATTATAAATGTTGGATTTTGTTGGAAGTTCTAATTGAATTACTAAATAATTTTATTGTTTTCTAGGGAGAATATGTTAGGCAAAATAAAACCATTTTAATTCATTTAAATTCATACTTTTTTCATTTTCTTAAAACTCCATAAATAATTTAAGAACATTTCCAGCAATTAAGCAAAAATTGTATTTTGTAATTTGGTTTCTGTTGCAGAATGAGTTGTGGGATTTTTTGGAGAAAACTCCAGAATTTCAACATGTAATAAGGCCTTTAACATTAGACGAACAACGCAGAAGATGCGTTAAACAAATGAATATATTGGCTGAAAAAGGTTACTCGGTATGTTATAATCAATCCATAAGGATAGTTTAGTTTCTTAATGTTAATTTTAAACAATTTTAATAAAAGCAGGTAATAAATTATGTTTACTTCCTATAATTACATGGACACTGGGGTGGACCAAAAAAAATCTTACCCGTATTTTTTCTGTTTTCAATCAGTTAATATTTAATGGTGCCGTCAAGCCTCTGAAATTTCCTATGTATTCATGGGGAAAGACACATTTTCGTAGATTGAATAAAAAATCGTCAAAACTGTTTTTTTTTAACCCATTAACGCCCAAACGACACTCTTTCTTCCTTCTATTTCAATCGAGTATTTTGTATCAAAATGGAAGTTAACAAAAATTAAGAACTATTACATATCCTACTGTTTTCGAGGCTGCTCTTCAAGATTCCGAGGTCAAAATTGACTTTCGGCCATTAGGAATTCCAATATGGCGCCGAGTTTGAAAAAAATGTCAAAAAAATTGGGAAATATTTATTCTTACCAATTTTTTTCGAGCCCTTAGAATATTGGGATTCTATTGAAACTCTGAATAAAGGTGAATAATATACTTAAATTTTAAGGAAAAATTTTACTTTTATACACTTACTCATTCTAACGACCTCAAAATGGCCGCAACAATAAAAATTTCTTTGAAATTTTCTGGACGTTCTAACTAAAAAACAACGATCTTTTTTAATACAATGGTAAGAATAAAAGTTCTCAGAATTCATCTAGAAATATCACGGAATTTTTTTAGATTTTTGTAATGAATTTTTTTTTTTAATTTTTTCAAAATTGTAATTTATTTTCGACAAATTCTGAAAAAAATTTAGTGTATTCTCTCATGAATTCTAAGAGTTTGTTCTCTTTTGTATTTTTTCCGAAAGTTGATAGTTTTTGAAAAAATGAATTTTAAATATTATAGCTTAGGATTTTTTTTCTCGAAAACTGTCAACATCTGGAAAAAATTGCACAGAACAAAAAATTCTTAGAATTCATTAGAGAATACAGTAAATTTTTTCATAATTTTTCGTTAACAAATTACAATTTAAAAAAAAATACTTAAATGTCATAAAAAAAATCTAAAAAAATTCCGTGATATTTCTGGGTAAATTCTAAGAACTTTTCATTCTTATCATTTTTGAAATAAAGTACGTAGTTTTTAGTTAGACCGTCCAGATTGTTGCGGCCATTTTGAGATCGTTAGAATGATAAAGTGTATAAAAGTAAAATTTTTCCTTAAAATTTAAGTATTTTATTCACCTTTATTCAGAGTTTCAATAGAATCCCAATATTCTAAGGGCTCGACAAAAATTGGTAAGAATAAATATTTCCCCATTTTTTTACATTTTTTTCAAATTCGCCGCCATATTGGAATTCCTAATGGCCGAAAGTCAATTTTGACCTCGGAATCTTGAAAAGCGACCTCGAAAACAGTAGGATATGTATCTCTTAATTTTCGTTAACTTCCATTTTGATACAAAATACTCGATTGAAATAGAAGGAAGAAAAAGTGTCCTTTAGGCGTGCTAAACCATATTTCTGTTCAAAAATGTTCAAAAGATGAGATTCTGGCAATTATTTAATGAAAAAATTATGTTAACTATGGTTTCCTCGGTCGCAAAGAACGAAATACATGTAAAAAAAACTTCATTTGATGTTTAAAAATATTTCTAACAATTTAATATTTTTTTTTGCGTACATAGATTTCTTTTTTCTACCAAAAATGTTTTGTTACTGACGCTGTACTAGATTTTATAGATATTTAAACAAATTATTGTTGATATTTACTCTTTCAAAACAGCAGATTTTCAAAATGTTATATTTCCGGATCCAAAATATTTTATAAAATTTAATCTTCAATAAAATATAACTAGAATAAAAGATTTAAGAAAAAGCTAAATTAATCTATATTATTTGATAGAATGTATGACAATATTTGTGAATAATACAGTAGTCAAAATGATTTCTCGGGAAGACGGCATACATACTAAATGTAAACAAACGTAAAATAAACAATGCGTCGTTCTAATGCGGCCAACCGCATATAAAAAAAATTAAATACAGGTGGGGTTTGTTTTCCATATAAAACCAATAGTAAAATACATTTTTCTGGCTTAAATATCTCCGTTTAAGTTAAATATTTTGCGGTTGGCCGCATTAGAACGACGCATTGTTTATTTTACGTTTGTTTACATTTAGTATATATGCCGTCTTCCCGAGAAATCATTTTGATTATTAATAATACAGTAGCCCTTCTCTTATTCTAATTTGTCCAGACAGGCAAGATGGCGTTTCCTTCTCGTATTCTAATTTGCCGCCAAAAACGTTTGCACTTTTCTAGGATCTTGTGAGGGGTTTTTACATCAATGTTAATTTACACAATATTATTTATTAGACAGATAACCGAACTGACTTATTGTTAAATGTTTTTGTTTTTAAAAAGAGTTTTTTTAGGTTATGTTGTATGCATGAAATTAGATTAGAGGAAGTGAAAAAATTAGAATAAGAGAAGAAGTTAAAATAAGAGTAATTAGAATAAGAGAAGGACTACTGTATTAAATTTTAAAGAAATACCAAAATATTATTTTCTTTGAAATAAACTTTCCGGAAAATATTCATCACAAAAGATGCAACGAGTAAACAATAATATTTATTAGAACAGTCACACATAATAAGGTTATGTTACGTGAGCTATATACGTTATAATTACAAGTGTTACTGAAACTCGAGAGTTATGGAGCACTTTCAACACAAATTAATGTGAAAAAAAATGTTGTAATTTGTTACAAACAATTTGTTTTAAACTACTATTCCTACATTTTGATAATTAATTTTCAATGGTAATCAGAAAGGTAAGTTGTAAAATTCAGAAAAAACTGCGAATTTATAACTCTATTATGAATGAATAAATAAACAACAACAATTTGTTGAAGCACACTTTCTTTCTAAATTCAAAATGGCAGATCCAAGTTGTCGGACCGAAATGTAAAAAGTTGCTTGATCGACATGAAATTTAGTACAAACCTCAAATAAGTTAGAAAACGCCTCTTTTCCAAAGAATTGCTTTCTTTGATATTTGTTTATTTATAAAAATTGTACAACAAATTAAATTTAAATATTAGTGGTGTAATATTGTAGATAAATACTTCAGCTACTAGAAAAACCACCCAGTATTTTTAAATACTCTGAAATTAAATTTGTATAAATAAATAATTAATTTTAAACATTAAATGAAATTTTTTACATGTATTTCGTTCTCTGCGACACTAAAAAACATAATTATTTTACTAAATTATTGTCAGAATCTCAAATTTTGAAGATTTCTGAACAGAAATGTGGTTTGCACATTAAGAAAACGGAAAGTTTTAATGACTTTTTATTCAATCTACAAAAATAAGTTTATTTCCCATGCAGAATACTTTAAAATTCTAAAAATTTGATTTTCCTGTTTTTTGGACCACCCTAATGGACAGATTATAAAATATTTTCGTCGATTTATTAACAATTAATGTATGGAAATTTAGCCGATATCAAATCGCAATTGGTTTAACTTCCTGTTTTACTACAATGCTTCACTGCCAGTAAAAACTGGAATTCTCCACGGCATGGTACCATCGGTACTTTACACCTTAGGATCAGAACGTCATCTCGAAATTGCAGAAAAGGTTCAAAACTTAGAGGTGGGTTTAAACTAATCCCAAATTGTTTTATTACTTTGTTTATCCTAATTATACTAAATATATAAGTGTTAGATTACGTTACTAACTATAAGAGACTATTGTACAAATAGTAACGTAAATTTTTTTAATTAACAATTAATAAACATTTTGACCAGTTTATATTTAGATACCTTTTAATACTGTTTTAGAGATTAATAGATTTTATTCGTAGTATGTAGGGTGTTTCGCATTGACTGAAATTGCACATGGAACAAACGTTAAAGGTATGCGAACAACTGCAACGTATGACGTCCAGTCGCAAAGTTTTATTTTTCACACTCCGGACTTCCAAGCTGCCAAATGTTGGGTAGGTGGTTTAGGTAAGTCTTTTATATATTTATTCAGACCTCTTTCTTGTACAATATTTTACATGAAGCACATATAACCATATCGATACAAAAAACCGCAAAAGTACCTGAGGATATTTGTTCGCGCGTCTGAAAAAATAAAAAAGAAAAACAATAACAAGAATAAAAAATACTATAAAAAATATATAAAAAGTAAAATAAAACAATAGTAAATTTAAGAAAAAACAAATTATATAAATACTAGTTTCCATAATTTTGAGACATTTGCCTCTCTTAACCATTTTGCCAATTTTTTTTTTAAGGATTCATAATTATATGCATCTGATTTTAAAGTTGTAGGTAATAAATTAATACCTTTTGCTGCTATATAATCATACGATCGCTGTCCAATTCTTTTGCGCCTAGTCGGAACTTCTACATGCAGATTAGATTTACCTCTAGTGTTTACCTTTGATAGGTTTTGTAACTGCGTGAATAGTTTATTTTTTGCCGAATATAACATTATAGTCAACAGATAATTTTTCCTGATCTAACACACCACTTTGTTCAAATACTTTATTGGATGATAATCTACGATTTTCCCCTAACATTTTCTTTAGTGCAGACTTTTGTAAGAGTTCTAAAGGTCGCAGGATGTTGACGTATGCTCCACCCCACATAATGATTCCATAAGTTAAAATTGAGTTAAATAAAGAATAACAAATAGCTTTTAATTGGTTAACTTAAGAATTCTTTCAATTTACTATGTATGTATGTATGTATGTATGTATCTTTATTGTTCACTTTCGTGATTACAAGGCTTCCGTTTACATGTACTTTACCTAAAAACATTCTTTTTAAACTAAACTAAAAAAAACTTAATTGTACATAACTTTCGTATCTTATCTGACCTCTTGCATACTTTACTTTATATATACTTCAACATATCAACTATCATTAATTTTCCTCGCTCTCTCTCTCTCTCTCTCTTTCCTTCACGCTCTCTCATTCTCTCTCTCTTTCTTTCTCATCTCTTTTTCGTTCTATCATTTTCATCCATTCATAACACCTTCCACCCTCGTCTAGTATGTACCTCGAAGTTTCTTCCCACTTTCTCTGTAATGTACTCACATTCTATCTTCAAATGTTCCACACTTCCCTTCCCTTTCCACACAGTCGACATTTCCTGTCTTCCTCTCTTAACCAATATTTTTTCCCCTCTCTTCATTTCCGCACCTCCATCTTGCTATTCTTTCTAGCTTTATTCCTCCTTTTCTTTTACTATTTCTTATATACTCTGGTATCTCCTGCACCCGTACGTAATTTCTACACGATTTTGATCTCCTTATCAAATCTCCTCTCTCTTGTTCATCCACTTCTATATATCTCTCTCTCATTTTTCCCATTTATACTCTCCATACTGCTGCAAGCCTATCTCACTCATGCCTCCTCTCCACATATACTCTCTTCTCTCCACACTTTGTCTTGTCCAGGCTCCCATTTCACTTTCCCTTTCTTCTTTTCTTCTCTCTTGCATACTCAATCTCCCAATCTCTCCTCCCTCTTCTTTTTCCATCCTTTCTTCCCGCTCTCCATCCCGTCTCCACCCTTACTTTATTCCTCTTTAACTCTTCCCTTACTATGTATCCTGGAGTCGTTCTTTCCAGCCCTAAAATCCACCTCAAATACTTATTTTGTATATCTTCCATTTCTTTCCACTCCTTACATCCCCATATCTGTACTCCGTAATACAATATGCCCTTCACTATACTATCAAATAACTTTAGTCTCCACCTCACATCCCCCTTAAATGTTCTCTCTCCAGAGCTCCATACCCACCCCATTGCAACTCTAGCTTTCCTTATCCTCTCTCTAACGTGTTCCCTTTCACCTCCACTTCTCTCTATAATATATCCCAAATACTTAAATGTTTTTACCTCTTCTAATCCATCTTGCCTCCACCACCAAAATCTTTCTTTTTCCTTCCCTCCCTTGTTCTTAAAGACCATAACCTTTGACTTTTCTATACTTATTTCTAAACTTTTCCTTTCTAGATAACTTTTGGCCCTCCTAATCATATCTCTCAACCCATCGTCCTTTTCCGCCACCAGTGCAATATCATCAGCATACTCAATTGACCACACTCTATCTCTTCCTATCTTTATTCCACCCCTTCCCTTGCTTAAATCTTCCTCTATATCTGCCAAATAAATGTTGAACAAAGTTGGACTCAAAGGACATCCCTGTCTCACCCCCTTTTCCACCCAAAATTCATTTGATATGTCCTCGCCTATCTTTACTACACACCTCGTCTCCTCGTATATTTCTTTCACCCTGTCTATCAGGTCTTCCCTTACCCCTCTCTTTTTCAACATTTTCCATAATTCTTTCCTCTCTACTCTATCAAACTATCTACTTCTTACAATTTACTAACTGTATACGGAAAACGTCTAATTTTTTTAATTATGTTGTTTATATGATGATTCCAACGCAAATGACTGCCTATAACTCCTAAATATTTAGTGTAGTTTGTTTGGGGAGATAACAATTTTATCGCCATTTACTGCGATCAAAATGTTTTCTATTTGTGGGAAGCTTTCTGAGTAGCATCCAAAGGTGAGAAATTTTGTTTTGGAGACATTAACAGTCAAGAAATTTATATTATACCAGTTAATTAATTTTGGAAGATTAGTTTTGATTTTGATAATTAAGTCTGACCAGATTTTAACTTGGAAGATTACAGCAGTATCACCTGCAAAAGCTAATAGAGTACCATTTATTTTTAAGTCAAAAACATCATTAATTTATAAGATAAATAAAAGCGGTCCAAGTATAGTTCCCTGTGGAAATATTCTACATTTTGTGTATTACTCATATAGAAACCAATTTTGACCGTTTGTTTTCTGGCTGTCAGATAGCTTCTCAAAAGTTTTAGGACAATTCCTCTAAATCCCAAAGCTTCTAGTTTTCCCAAAGGAATATTATGATTTATTCTATCGAAGGCCTTTTGCTACATTATATTTTAAGTATACTTGAAAATACCCAAATTTACCATCTTAAATTATTATTTTAACTTGTCGTAACATCAAAAATATTTTAATCTATTGACGATGTAATAACTTTTCATTTAATTTCCCTCATTACGACTAAAGTGACAAACATATTTTAATAATCTTAGGTAAATCTGCAACACATACAATCGTATACGCACAACTGATTACTCCAGACAAAGTAAATCATGGCCTACATCCCTTCGTCGTACCAATTCGTGATCCAGCTACATTACTGCCTTTCCCCGGTATCACAGTCGGAGACATGGGTGAAAAAGTCGGACTGAACGGAGTGGACAACGGCTTTCTACTATTTCAAAGTTATTCCGTGCCACGAGCATGTTTATTAAATAAAACAGCCGACGTAACAAAAGATGGAAAATACGTAGCCGCCATAAAAGACAAAAGCAAACGATTCGGTAAGTTTAAAATTTTTACAAATTCCAGCAAAAGGTTCATTTGTATCAATTTTAGGTGCTTCGTTAGGAGCTCTGTCGGGTGGTCGAGTTAACATAACTTGTATGTGTGCGATAAATGCATGTTTGGCAACGGTCATTGCCATTCGATACAGTGCAGCAAGAGCACAGTTTGGTCCACCCGACAAAGAAGAATTGCCCGTCATCGAATATCAAGCGCAAGTAAGTTTCATAAGTTTTATCCTTTTTAATCGATCAAAACTGATGAATTGTGCTTTGTCAGCAAGGAAGACTTCTACCGCATTTGGCAGCAGCTTACGCGATGACATTATTCTCCGATCAGTTTTATTCTCAACTGCTCGAATTGCACACCGACATGATGACGGGAGCGAATAAAGATGTCGCATCGGTAGGGATGGAAATTCATGCGTTGTCTTCCGCTGCCAAACCACTTTGCGCGTGGACAGCCCGAGATGTCTTACAAGACTGCAGGGAATCCTGCGGCGGACACGGATACCTTAAAGGTAAACTCGTTATTTAACAGCAGAATTAATATTAAAATGTTTTCTTTTAGTGTCACGTCTAGGAGATATCAGGGCAGATCACGATGCAAACTGTACGTACGAAGGAGAAAATAATGTACTGATACAACAAGCCAGTAATTGGCTGATGGGTCAATGTTCCAACGTCTTAAATGGCAAACCTGTAGCGTCTCCATTAAAATCTGCCCAGTTTTTGGACAATTTCCAAAATATTACAAGAATGAAGTTCAATCACACTACAATCGCTGAAACTTTGATGCCAAGGAGTACGTAATCAATTCGAATCGACAAGACAACGTATTTATTTATTCTTCATTCCAGATTTGCTGAATAACCTGAAGTGGCTAGCGTGTCACTACGTTAAAAAGACTATGAATAAAGTCAGTTCGTTGAAACAGAATGGAAAATGTGACTTTTCAACGAGAAACGATTCCCAGTTGTTTTATGCCAGAACATTATCTTTAGTTTACGCAGAGGTAATACAGAATTTTCTTTTTTAAATCGATAGTTATATGGGTGAATATACAATTGTTGGGTAACTTTTAGGGATATTTTGTTTACTATTGTTTTTAAATCCAATTTCTACAAATTCAGGTATTTAAGATAGCTTACTTAATAAATATATTGCTTGTAAACGGGCCAGTCATTTTTTTAAGTAGATTCCGAGATATTTTAATTTTTTTTTATTTGTTGTTTTAAAATATACACAACTTCAAAGGAAATGTTATGGACTTTATTAAAACGTAGAACAATTCTCTTATTATCTAATAATGGCACATGTCTTTTCAATATTAAATCACTTAAATAACTATTATAACTTATAATATGAGGTAGTTTAACTTAACAGTACGCATTTTCTAAGTAATCCAGGAACAATTGAAACAAAACTAAAATAAAACTATCTCAGTCTTAAATTTACCAATTAACGTGAACTTAATAATAATCATATAATATAATTTTATTGTATCCTCTGGCGCAATAACAGACAAAGGACTGACGAAAACGACCTGAATTTGAGGTTATAATTAAAACTAATGTTTCTTTTGACATTTTCGAATACCGAGAAGCTACATTTTAACAAATCGCAGTTATCTGTGTATAAATTAAAATATAACATAAACTTCCCAAAAAATAACGACTCGCCACAGTACTGACATTTTGGCTAGATCGGCACGTGTGTAAACACAGGTAAACACAACTCTAGCACTGAGACAGTAATAGTATCCGTCAAACGGGGCCATCTGCAGTTAACGTTACTACCAACAATGAAATTTAACAAGGATTTGACTTTGAATCGGTGATATTTTGCGAGGATTTCCAATTCAAACAACACACAAAGTTTCCTATTTTTGTTAAACAATGGCGAGAATATTATGTTATGAATTTAGGAGGGATTAATTAATACATCGAAGATTGTTGTGAAATAGTAAGTTTTCTTAATTTAAAGGTAATGTTTAACACACAGGCATTTCATTGCACGTCTTTGCGTTTGTGACATGCCAAAGAACTGACGTTTTGGGAACATTTATTGCTTTTTTACAAACTTTTGTTTCAAACAAATAGCCTAACTTGGGTCACCGAATAAAATACTATTAATTCCCAGATAGCAACGTGAGTCTCATATCGCCATTCTATATGCACTCATAAGTGAGACTTACACTCATTTGTGCGTCTCCATATGAGTGCTATTTGTGAACGCAGACCAGATAGCGATTGTCACTCATAAATGAGTTTTTCTATTGCCAGAAATATGCGCATGCGCAATGGTGACATTTTCATTGGGTGCCCTCAAAAGGGCGGGAAACTTAAAATTATAGTAGTATGTTGTGATTTGATTTCAGTAAACTTTCAGTAAACGTTGCATCTTTATCTAACTCCATGTGTCAGACAAAGACGCAACGTTACTGAAAGTCTACTGAAAATATTTCCGAACACACCCAGTTTGTAAAAGTCGAACATGCGCAACAGAAACGTTTGTATATGAAATAAATACTCGGGGAATTTAAATTAAAATATTTTGAAATTATGATATTTATTTTGTAATACATTTTTAATAAATGTAAATTTCGGATCTCTCGTTCAATTCATTCAATTTTTTCAATGCAATTGTCTTTGCATTTAATTTGTCCCGCTGTTCAGTGTTTCGTTCTATGAGCTCCTTATTTTGCTCGAGAATATTCTGGTTGTGGCTCATCATTTCTGCATGATGCTGTATCATGAAATCTGTTAACTTCCTGTAATTAACATAGTTCATTATATATAATCTCATTAATAGCATAAATGGCATAGGAGTTTATATACACTTACGCTAACTTTTCATCAAGTGAATTTATTCGTTCCATTATTTCATTTTGATTGAATGGCATTGATGGGCGTTCCTGATTTTTTCTGAAATAATAATCAATTGATACGTGCGTTAATAAAATTAAATACACCTAAAATTATATCAAATACATAACCTAACCTGCATAACCTAAAAAACTGACAAGTACAGGGAGGTAAAATATTCTACTTACAATGTCACTCCTGATGATTAATTATACAATTGTATAAATTAATTTTCGGCACCTTTCCCACTTTATTTGTCAAACAATTGGGAATTGTCGTTTATTATACCTGATCAGAAACTTTATAATCCTCTGTCACACGAACACTATTCTGATGCAGGTGGTATTATACCTATATATATAAGTATCACAAAAGTCTCATCTATGCGTGGAAACGGAGACTTGACGCGCTTGCGCAATGCACTAAACTCTGATTTGAAGTCTCATGTGAACTCATATACGCACTCATAAATGAGATCTCAAATATGAGCCCAACGTGAGACTCACGCCTTGCTATCTGGGTTGTTTTAAAATAAAATAAAATATTAAAAAAATATGACAACACTTCATTCCTACTGACTGATGACATTGAGTTACCCATTATTTGTAGAATTACCCATGTATTCTTGTTTTTTCAGCATGCGATAGTTCAATCGTTCATCGAGAGGATCGAGAGTTCAGAATGGACGGAGGAGGAGCGTTCGGTCTTGCGGAAACTATGTTCGTTGTATGCGGCAACAATTATTGAACGGAGGCTTGGGGATTTTTATGCCGGTGGCTACGCTGCTCAAAATTGTGGAATGGATTATAAAATACGCGAAGGCATTATAGTTTTATGCAGGGAACTCACTAACGAAGCTGTTGCATTAGTCGACGTCTTGGCACCATCCGATTACATCCTCAATTCTCCGTTAGGAATGTCCGATGGCAAGGTAACTTTAAACTATTCCACATTTCTACTTATGATTTTAAAAATAATTTTAGATATACGAACATCTGGAAGAGGCCTTCCGAAGAGATTCCCAGAATATGGAGCGACCGTCATGGTGGAAGGAGATCCTGAAATCGAAACTGTGATACTTGAGGTGTTCATTTTTATGAAAGTTTATTTCATTGTTACGTACAAATATTTTCTTATGTATATATTATATATAATATCACATGTAAAGCTTTATGCGAGGAATTTTTACATCTATGATATGCGTGTGGAGGAAATTTAGCTCGTTATCATCCTTCAATTCCATTGTCGAGCAGGTATTTTTTTACATATATCACAAATTTATAATTCGACGTGTTGTCGAATTGATTCTTCGTTAAGAAATGCTAATTCGTCAGCTTCTGCGAACCAATCATCGTACGTTTTTATTGGATCTATCATCCAAAAATTATGGAAGGAAATTGGTTCTTGCGAAGCTAGTAGGGCAGTTGGATAATCGTCTGGTCTTGCCTGGAAGTATTATATAATATGCGACAGGTTTCGGATGTTTTTTAAGACTGCTAATTGTTATTGGTGACATTTAATAAAAACTTTTATTAACATTTACCTGATGGAAAAGGGGAGAATGAGTAAGCGTTACTCCGATGTGGGCTAAACAAACTCCAAATAGGTACATGTCATCCGGAGTTGATGGATTAGGACAGTTGCACGTACCAGGAGCGATCAATTGGTGAACCAAGGGGGCTGACAATACGACACCGGATCCACCCGTCAGGTAATCGTAACCATGGATTTTTGTTACTCGATATCCGTATCGTTCACCCAGCGCTATTGAATCTTTAGGATTGTAGCACGTCAACAAATTCAACAATCGACCCAAACTGTAACATGAGTTAATTCAATATCTTAAGGGATCGACAACAAAAAATAATTAATAAATACAAAATTCTTTTTAAAAAGGTATTAGTGACCTGTGTGGATGGGAAATAGTATACTATTTTTCTGTATCCCCGCCGAAAGTACATGTGAAAATAAAACAGTGTTGTGAGATGATCGTTTTCTTTGGCTCTAATATATATGTCTAACTAACTTTTATTCTTTCTGACAGTTGCCCGCCCGACTTTTGCAAAACCGAGGGTTTTGCTGGTCTTGGCGGGCATTAAAGTCAATTATATACGTAAAAATGCATAAAATAAATTAAAATCTTTCCTTGGTTTTTATGAAAGCACAGACTATCGATTCTCGTCTCCATACTTAATATCGCGCATGCGTATAATTACGAACTTTCAATTTTTGAGGATTTGCACTTTGTATACGCAATAAAATCGATTTGCCAAAAGCCGATGTTTTGAGGTTATGTTCAACTCATGTCAAGATAAGGTTACTATGCTAAGAGACACGAAAAACTCGTAGCCAATCACGGCGCAGGTTGGCACAAGCCGGCCACAAAAGCCGTTGTTCCCGGAGTGAAATGCGGCCGGGAAGACCGTACTTTCGGCTAAGGGATACAGAAAAATTATTTTATCCTTTTTACCCAGATAGCAACGTGAGTTCATATAGGGTGCATAATGACACTCATAAATGAGACTAAAGCGCACGTTTGCGCTCCATGTGAGTGCTGTATGTCTGAAAAGAGCAGTTTCAAAATGAAAAGAATATGCAAGTGGTTTTAGATGACAGTCTCCTCTGGTGGCTTAGACCGTCTAGAATTGTTGAGAATACTGATGAGGTTTTCTAACGCCAGAATCCGTGAGCTGTTGCAGCACTTATATATGACACTAATTCACTACTACTACGAGTTAATAAAAACGTGGTAAAAAAGTAAAGAATACCTCAAAATAGTATCGTCGTCGCTTATAATGAGCCAGTCGAGCATTTTGCTTTTAAGAACTTCAGCAGCGTGCTGCAGTATAGCGTAAGTTTTAGCGCAGTGACCCTGTTCGGTATTAGGTACAATGTGGCCATCCGTAAGGTTTCTATCTGTACTAAATAAAGTGATAAGTCATCTTTTCTTTTATACGTAATAAATCATTACACACCGTTTCGATCTGTATAAAATCCTATATTCAACGCGTGTTTGGTCCAAGTATTACGAATTGCCGGCAATCGATCTGAATGGTATTTGCTACATGTTTTCACGGCCACGTAAACTTTTGATCTCGGTACAATTTTACTCTGCAAAAAACGCGTTTTAATTAAAAGTCAAAGGAAATTCTGTAGCTTTTCTACTTACGCAAGGATAAAATGACTTTGGATACGTAGCGCAATGGTCGTTGGAGACGATGCAGAAACTAGGCTCGTGAGTCATTCGCGAACTTTTTCCTTTTTGTAATACGAAATTAGCAAATTCGTATGCAGCATCGAGAGAGAAATCGATTTTTGATTCTACCGCTTCTGTAGCTTTCTTTGCTAAACTGTAAATAAAGTTTTGGTTAAATAATGAAAATTGTCGTTGAAGAAAAAATACCTTCGGAAAAGATGTTTCGATACGACGAATCCGGAAGACAAGTTCGGATACTTGAATCTTTTGGCGTGTTCGGCGTAGTGGTGTACTACGCTTGGCTCCTTGTCGTATAGGACGTGTCCCAACCATAAATGCTAAAAAATTATTATTTAAAGATTCTTTTCATTTATTATATTTAGATAACTCACTCGATGCACTTCGATGTCATAATTTCCTAAAACATTTAGAAGCGTTGGTAACCGAATGACTGTACTTTCGGTACAGAACATGAACCACTTGTGTTGGGGAGCTTCGGCAGCCAAAGAAGCAATTATTGGCGTTATCGTCCATGACCCGAAAGCATCCACTTCGTGCGACAGTAGGATTTTAGGTGGTTCCTAAACAAATTCGTTTGAAAATCCTTGTAAAATAGTTCAAATTATAGAAGTATCATCTCTCACCTTTCCTAAAATTTGTGTTTGTTCGATCAAATTATTTTTAAGCAATTTTGCTTGCGCTGCATTGTAGCCTTCTTCTTGGCTTAGAATGATAATCATTAAATCTGACGGATCTGTAATTTTATTGAATTATAATGTAACATTTATAGAATTCCGTTCGTAATCTTGTTAAACGTGATATATTACCCAAGGCACTTGCAGAAATCGAAAGCAGTATTGTAATTAATATGTAATTCATTTTGTTTCGGTTTTAATACCTCTTGATAATATTTCAGATCCTTGACTTTTCCTAGTCATTTACGTGCGTCGAACATAGTTCAATAAAACGCAGATCTTGTCAAGAATGCATATTTATTCATACATTACAATTCCAAGTTCTGAAAAATAAAATAAAGTCTACTTCAGTTTTAAATTATATTTAAAGAAAATTGTTTTGAATGAAAATCATTAATTTTAAAAATTCCAATAATTTCTTTAACTAATCGTAGAATCTTAATAGAAAATCTCTACGCTTACGAAATATAAACTATTTAATTCGATTATAATCAAATCCCTCGGGAGGTTATTCTAATTATGTGCAAGACAAAATATATTTCAATTAAAACGAGTAGTTTTCTATTGTCAGTAAAGTTTTGAACTTGGTACTAGGATAATTTATATTGCGCTAAACAAAAGGATTACAAAAGTTCATGAACGCTCTGAATTTTTTAACTTATCAAATAATGCATTTTATCTCCGAATACTTAATGATAATGACAAAACTCATTGGATGTCTTTTAAAGTACACAAATAAAACTTTCAATTGGTGCATTTAGTTTTACTTCAGACGTTATAGTTTCGCAGTTGTCAAATTTTAAAAATGTTAAAATTTGCCATTTTTTTCTTTCGACTTTTAACACTAACAAAAAGTCTAATAAATTTTTCTGCATATTTCCATTTTTTGGCTAAATACTATTTCAAGGTAATCTCTTCTTGTTAATTTGAACCATTCTTTGGCTTGTAGTTTAAACTGTTTGACAATTTTTGTAACAGTTATATTTAAATCGCTGATGTTTAAACATTTGCAAGCAGCATAATCGAACTACCTTACTTTTCAATACGTTCCGAGTTTGAGTTTTTTTTGGTAAGGATTTCGAACATATTACTTTTTAATAAGAAAGTCATAGAATTTAAGAAAAACATTTACCTGAGATCTAAAAGTCCAGTAGTTTTATACAATTCAATTGTAGGAAATAACCTAGTCTTATTGAAAACCTTCTTTATGACAGCTTTATGTAGTAATAAAATAAATTATTTATTTATTTATTAATAAATAATAAAACTTAATAAAAGAACATTAGTTTTGCACCATTTCGATAAGGATTAAATATCTTTCTGACTATTCGAGATACCTAGAAGGTTTAATAACAGTAAATATCTTTAAATCATCTGCATAGAGAACACAAAAGCACCGGGCCATTTCTTTTGTAACTGTAACCACTCCCTCTACCATCGGATAAGTGGTTACAGGATCTCGTGTGACCTCAGTAGACGAAGAGATCCCAGCTTTCTGCATTCGGCCTGCGATGGAATTTGCAGAGCCGCATTGTGACGTTCGATGTATGCTGAAACTGCATATCTTGGGCATGCTGCCAAAGATGCATTAGTGTCTCAGCGTGACATCTACACGATCTACAAAGCGTACTCTGTACCGCCTGGTGTAAGATGGTTTGGCGATACGCTAAGGTATTGATAACCCCATCCTGGCATGCGATGATAAAACCCTCGGTCTCGGATTTCAAGCCCGCTGATCTTAAGAACGAGAAGGTCATCTCTGTCGACAAGCCAAGTTCTTGGACATTTCGAAAGAATTGACCATGCAATGGCTTGTCGATATGCCTTCCCTCCAACATACAGAGTTGTTCCTTCCGTATGTTAGCCCTGAGACGTACTGGGCACAGATTGATGACTGATTCAGCCTCCTGTGCACCACTACGTCCCACGTTGAAAACCAGACCCAGGTTTCGAGACGCTCTTTCCGCCGCGTTGTACAAAAACGCCCCTTCCTCTGAATTTCATGCTGATGAACTAGCATCATCAGAGGATCCTCCGTTCGATTAATCACGTCGCAGGCCGTTTCGAGGACCAAACGATCATGCATACACTCCAGGCTCAAAAGGCCACGACCTCCCATATTTCGGGGCAAATACAGTCGTTCCACGGAAGATCTTGGATGCAAACTGCGTTGCATACAAATCATCTTCCGTGCGCTTCGGTCAAGACCCTTTAGCTCGTCAACGTTTCACTTCAGTGCTCCAAATGAATAGAGCACTGGTGATACGGCCAACATATTCGTGGCTGCCACCTTATTTCTCCCGGTCAATTCTGATGACCAGATCTGACGGAAAATGCGCCGGTATTTCTTAATGATGGTGGCTTAAAATGGTGTTTCCAATATTGCAGACAAAATAAAACAGCTGTGTAACATCATTTTTCACAAGAAATGTGTTTATCTGAGCTTCAAGTTTAACTCTTTCAGTCACGAATTTTTCCAGTGATATATATATTCTTAAACGGTTAGGCTACTGGGCCTGACCACTGCGAGTCTATACGATCCTATTGTGGCAACCTTAGCTAAGTTAAAGTTCTTTCAGTAGTTTCAGCTTCCCTATGTAAGCTACGATACTACTGAATGAATAGTTCTTGATTTCTTCAGGTATTAGAAAGTCCTTTCCAAAAATCATGTATCTTTCCTGACAGGTTGCTATGCAAGACGTCAGTAAGTGTACAGGAGTTTCGTTCTCAACAAGACAAAATCTGCAGGATGCGGTATTTGTTAGCCCCATCCTGAGTGAGTGTTTGTTGAGTCGACAGTGTCCTATTAGTAGTCTTGTTATCGCTTTTGCAGTATGTCTTTTGGAGTTGATAACTTCCATGGCCTTATTTTTGTTGTAGCCTTCTATCAGTGTTCTTGCATGTCTTGGGGTTTCCAAGATGCCCCAAGCTTTCTTTGCTTCACTAATTGTCGACTTTTTAAGTAGTTCTTTCGCTACTTTAATGGGTATTCCCAAAGCAGGCTCCGGGCCAATGAACTTATTACTGGCACCTGCCTTTGCGAGTTTGTCGACTTCTTCATTTCCCTTATTTCCTGCATGCCCTTTTATCCATTTTAGGCTAACTTTGTTGTTGTATTGAGCCAGGTTATTCAGGGCAAATATGCAGTCTTTTACTAGTCTGGAGCTTATTTGTAATGTCTCCAGAGCCATTAGCACGGCTTGACTATCAGTTAGAATGTTGATAGTACAGTTTTTGTACCTTTTGTCCAAATTAGTTTGCGCACATTCCCTGACAGCCATTAATTCTGCCTGAAAGATGCTTGCATTTTGTCCGAGACTTCCTGACATTTTGACTTGTTGACGGGCACCAAATATACCATACCCGGTTCCACTCGGCATTTTTGAGCCATCAGTGTACCACACCAGTGAGGTGAGGTTCTTATCATGTCGGTCTCTTCCGCCATTGGTCGTTCCCTAGATGGTGTTTCGACTTTACAGAGCTTGGTTTCTCGAAGCTCTGGTTTAATGTCGTCGGTGGGCATTCCCATGATCGGATTCCGAAAGGTTCCCCTTTTGAGGTTGTTATATCTCTTTGATAACCAGTTTTTGTTCTCTCCCATGTGCACCCTGTACATCGTACTTCTTGCCTCATTTCTCACCTGCAGGTGGAGTGGTGGCATATTTATTAGTAGTGCTTCTAGGGCAATTGTTGGAGTTGAGTTTAATGCTCCAGTTATCAACCAACAAGCTTGTCTTTGAATGCTGGTTAGTTTATTTATGCAGTTTATTTGGAGGGTTTTATCTTTCCATATTATTGCTGCATAAGTGATTATTGGTTTGACTATGGTCTCATATATCCACATTGCCATGGCCGGTTGGAGTCCCCACTTATTACCTGTCATGCGCGAAGTAATCGCGAGGACTTTTTTCACTTTAGATAAGACATAGTCTAAGTGTTTACTCCAGGTCAGGCTTTTGTCTAAGATAATTCCAAGGTATTTGCCATGTTTTTCCAGTGGAATGGTTTTGCCCAGTAGCTTTGGCAATTTACAGATTCCCATTTTCTTTTTCCTAGTAAAAGGGATCATGATAGTTTTTTCTGCGTTTACAATAAGTTCGTTCACACAACACCACCTGCTTACGATGTTTAGAGCAGCTTGCATTCTAATTGTCAGGGTGTTTAGGCAGATTCCTCTGGTTATGATGGCAATATCGTCCGCGTAGCCTTGTACTTCAAAGTAGGCTTCGCTTAATTCTACCAGCAGGCTATCTACTACAATTGACCATAGTAGTGGTGAAAGAACACGCCCCTGCGGGCAACCCCTAGTAGTTTTTATTACCAGTGTTGCATTTAGTAGACTCCAGTGATGGTTTTATTCTTAAATTTGGAATACAGGGGTGGTTTTTGGAGCTGCTGATTACGAAGACGGTGTCAGATTACAAAATTCAAAATGGCGGATCCAATATAAAACCAAATTACCATTTCTCAGAATTTTTAAAATCTGACATCAGAATTGGAGCACATGTCAAAAAACCGAATTTCAGAAATCCGAAACATTGAAAATCAAAATATTCCATGATTATCTTTCAATTTGCTTAGTGCATCTCTTAATTTCTCAGCTGAGATGATAAAAATCAAAAATTCCTGATGACAATAGTCTTGATTTGATAAAAACTCTGTCTTGAATGACAACTCAAAAAAGCCATCAAATAACAAACTATCTTATGTACATTTTTAAGCTTTGTTCAGTCAAAGAATTACAAGATTTGTATCAAGTCGTTGAAATCTTTACATCGCATGCGTTTGCATTAAAATTCCGGCAAAAAATATTGTATGCTCGTTATTTGTATCTTTTCCTACAAATATTTTGAATAACAGATCATTTATATTTACATTTGGAGCAATGATCAAACAATTTTTATTCTCGTATTTTGAGAATTTGAAAAGGGATTTTTCCCGTTTATTCTAAAATAAATAAATAAATAAAAATTTCAAGTGGTTTTACAATTCAATTTAACAAAACTCTGGTAAAAATTGAAGTTGAAGATTCAATATAAATACTATTGGTTGAAGTTTTGGTTAATTTCTGGTATTAAAAATAGATATAAAAAATAATTTCTTGAATATAAATTAAAATTAATACATTAAAAGGGACAGAGTAAATATAAATAAAACAGAGAGCTGTTACAGGGTAAACAAAATAAAAATTACAACGACGTTTTTCTCTTCAGAAAGGGTGAAGATTCAATATAATTCATGAATTTAACACTCGGTGAGGTTTTCAAATTAGAAAAATTGGCTAGATCGATTATCCGAGTCAAGAAATGTTAAAAAATGAACACTTGCTCTTGTTCTGTTCACGTAGTCGACGTTTCGACAGCATCGCTGTCATTTTCATGACTGAAAATTTATTCGAATTTTTTTACTTAACAGGTTGACTATTTCCAATCCACGGTCCATAATATTAAATATAATTCATGAATTTAACATTCGGTGAAGTTTTCGAATTAGAAAAATTGGCTAGATCGATTATCCGAGTCAAGGAATGTTAAAAAATGAACACTTGGTCTTGTTCTGTTCATGTAGTCGAGGTTTTGAAAATACGAATAAATTTTCAGTCTTGAAAATGACAACGACGATGTCGAAACGTCGACTACGTGAACGAAACAAGACCAAGTGTTCTTTTTTACCAATTCTCACATTAAAAAATAATTTCACGACTCGATAAATTCTAAATATTAATTTGCAATTAAAATTGAATAATAAAATGATAAAGCTGAATAAAAAAAATAAGTGAACTTTTTACAGCAATACGAAATCAATGTACTTACTCATCGACAATCGATGTGGTCTGCAGAATTCCATTTAAAGTCCAAAACTGTGTCGAAATATAAATGCTGAAAAAGATAATAACTTTGTTTATTAAACTTTTAACAAAAAAACTCGAATTTTGTTCAAAGAAAATGTAACCTACCTCAACGCCCATATTTGCGAATGGCCTTAAAATAATGACTTTTAAAATTGTTTAAATCCACACATTCAATGCAGAACATCTTCTCTCGTCATAGAATCGATATCTTTTGTTTTCAATCGTTGCAAAAAAAAAAAAACAATTTCCAGATAAAGATGTTTCATCTGGACCATTATCTACGTATACATACATATGTGCATCAACATTGTATACAAAATTCCACAATGACTGTAAAGTCACCTCAAAGTTGACTAATAGGCGTTTAATGTCCAAGGCAACTATAAATAAAAGTTAACTTGAAGACGACTTTAAGTTAACTGTTACTTATAGTTGTTGAGCATTAAACGCCAACAAGTCAACTTTTAGGTAACTTTATAGTCATTGTGGGAAATTTAGAAAAACGCCGCTATGTGGTGTAATCGTCAATTTGGTCCAAACGGAAAGAAAAGTTGAAAAATTCCAGGAAAAATGACACCAAGATTTTGTCGGTAAACTTCCGTTTTCCAACTGTCGCTGGATGTGAAGGTGTCGGACTTCCGGTCCCGCTGTTTCGTGTGTCGGTAGCTCACGGACAAACACAATGGCGGTGTTTTTTTTGTATGTGTTGGTAGGTGAGCACCAAAGCAGTGCGCGAGTCGATTTTCATTATTTTCGTCGCCATCACAGCGACGAGATCGCAGTTCGCGAGTCGGTCGCAGATCTGCGGCTTTTTTTATCGTCAACGGCATCCGTCGGCGACAGGGAGTCAATCCGCACTCCCTCTTGCACTTCCTCGCTACCGTCCCCTACGTAGCCAACGTCGTCTTCGCCGTCCAGGTACCAAGACCTCGAAGGTATTCCTCCACTTTGGCACTGTACAAACATGGCTTATTGAAAATGACGACTCTGCGAAAAGAAATCGTTTCTCCATACGGAGGGGATTTAATCTCGGTAGGCGCGAACTTACACGACACCGTCCACTGCCCTGGGAGCTATGGACAAGAAACTCAAATTTCAGCAGACCTCCACCAAGGGGACTGCTTCTGAAACCAAAAAGATTCAAGGTAAACACCTAGACATATATACGCAGTATTATCTACGTAGAGTGTTTTGTCTACCTGCCAACTCGAAACCCAAGTTTTTATCTACTAGATACTAGATTCGAGATGGTTTAATAGGTCGTTTGGTATTGGTTCCAATCTTTCGTTCGTTCGAATATTAGTTCCCTGTTTCATTGTAATTTTATGCAACATTTCGTTTTCGTAACATTACGCTACATGAACGCAACTATTGTATGTTTATACCATGGGTCACCTTCACCGAAGAGGTGTTCCGTAAACATCTGTTTGTCAATAATGCCACATATCTCGCTACTTTATTAACCCTTTCTCAGTGTCGGACTGAATCAGAAAGTGGACTCGTAGTGCGGAATGGGATCCAGCCAATGAAATTTAATGGCTAAACGTATACGACTGTTTTCAGGGTCACTGATTATGAATCTGATGTCCGATTTTTGAAATTTAAAATGGCAAATCCATTATGACAGTCGAAAATGCAAATTTTAATTCTTGCATGTTGAAATTAACCATGTCTTTTATAGAAGACATCGACAGTGAAGGGGTTAAGAAACTCACTATTTTTTTCCATGAATCTCTTGGAACAAGAATGTTTGCTTTATTACTTTTTCTATCACGAAAGTAACGAAAGTATGAGGTAATACAGCATCTTTCGTGATTTATCTTCAGTGCCGTTCATGAAAGTGAAGCTTTGAATAAATACATGATGTAAGATCTAAAAGTTCGACTCCAAAGTTGCAGCAATTATAGGTTATTTTAATTGCGAAACTATTAAGTTCCCAACAATTGAAAAAGTAATTAGTGATTATTTTATTTTAGGAGGCGTAATACAATTTGAGTAACAATAAATAATAAAAAACTAAAAATAATAATATAAACTTAAATTGTAATAACGAATATCTAAATTAATTAACTAAAAGTTTTAGTACGCTTCAGTTCATACACTGTAAAAAATTGTAATGAAAATGATCACTTTTAATGTGTAAAAGTGGAATCTGTTCAAAAGTGGTAATTTCACACAGCTCGCATTGTAAATTATCCGTACCAATGTGAGTTTCCCTCTCGCCGTTATAAGATTCCTAACCTCAATTGTAAATTTACAAACGAACATGAAATTTACTAAACGTGATAATAGTATTTTTAATATACGAATTTTTTGTAATAGCGGAATAAATAGATGTTATTTGGTCTTGATTCCAGCACCGATTTGTGCTTGCAGAGTGACCATTACCTTAAAAACTGAGCAAATAATTTAATTATATAAATTGAAAAATTTTTTCTTCATCGAACGAAAGGAAAGATACAATATGTATATTGTGGTGTTTCATCTTTTTTTCTGAGTTTTTAAGGTTATGGTCACTCCGCGAGCACAAACCGGTGCTGGAATCAAGACCAAATAACATCTATTTATTTGAGTTCGATTTCTAAACTCGGTCGTATTTATTTTGCTATTCCAAAAAATTCTTAAATTAAAACTACTATCACTTAGGAAACAAATTAAGGAAAAGAAAATTCTTATTCGGTAGTAATAGTATCCTTCATTTTCCGTGGCACTGAAATTGCCAAATATGGTGTAAATTGCAAATAGCGCAAATTCAAACTGATTATTATAATGTATTAAGTACTTTATTACATTAATGAAGTAAATCTGCAATATCCTAAATGATAATACTCCTACAGATAAATACTATTTCAAAAAGATGCAAGTATAACACTCGATGATTACAAATGATTTTTGTCAAATTAAAGAGATTTAGATGCAGGTTGAATTTATTCATATCTATCCAACAGCTATGATAGTTATTTTAATATTTTTAAATATCGTTAAAAATCAAAATGTTTAAAAATGACTTTAAAGATACGTAATAGTTATGTCTACACGCTGTTACATCTGTTACATAAGACACAATAAATGATAAGTGATATGAAAGTAATTATTTAAAGGATTAATGGTTACACTCCAAATGTCGGAAGGTAAATTTTGAGTTTAACTTTATCTAAAATGAAATTATCATTCATTTATTTATTTATTTTATTTAATATTTCAACGGGTATAATTGCCCTTACAAATGAATACAAAATAAAATAAACAGCGAAACAGTGATAAACTGAGTACATGGTGAAATATAATATAATTTGTTACATGGTGAAATATAATTAATTTGTTAATCTATTTGCCACATTTTTTGAGTCTGTCTTTAATAACGAACCTTTAACAGTTCCTTCTTTTTCTGATGATGTTCCAATATTAATTGATAATCTAAATATTTCGGTAGAAACTGTTAAAGAGAAGTTGTTGCACTTAAAAGTTGACAAAGGTCCAGGACCAGATGGCATACCACCCTTATTGTTAAGAAATTGTGCTGATGCATTGTGCCATCCCTTACAGATATTATTTAATAAGTCTGTTCAAGAAGGTCACTTTCCTAATATTTGGAAGTTATCATTTATATCTCCAATTTATAAAAATGGTGATATAAATAATGTGATAAATTATCGACCAGTCGTGATTACTAGTGCAATTCCTAAAGTTCTAGATTATGTTATAAGTGAAATTATAGCTTCCAAAGTTTCAGGACTTATTATACACAACCAACATGGTTTTGTACAGCATAAGTCTACAGTTACCAATCTAGTCACCTTTGAACAATATATTATTAATGCTAATGATCGTAAGTTACAAGTAGATGCTGTATATACAGATTTTTCTAAGGCGTTCGATACGGTGAACCATGACATGTTGTTGTTTAAACTACATAAATTAGGATTCTCAGGGAAAATGTTTGAGTGGCTTCAAAGTTATTTAAAACATAGAAAATTGATTGTTAGATTCAAGAATTATTTATCCCGTGAAGTTTTGGTATCTTCAGGAGTTCCGCAGGGATCTCATTTAGGACCGATTCTATTCAATATTTTTATAAATGACATAAATTCTGTTATTAATTTTTCTCAATTTTTATTATTTGCCGATGATTTAAAATTGTATAAAATAATTAATTCAGATAGTGATTTTCAAGAGGTACAGCATGATCTAGTTAATATAGATTTATGGTGCAATAATAATGGTATGAAACTAAACCTAAATAAATGTCATGTTATTACATTTTCGACGTCTAAAGTACCATTATTAAATGATTATTGTTTGCAATCAGTGCCGCTCAAACGTGTGTTCTCAATAAAAGATCTTGGAATGATATTCGACTGTAAATTAACATTCGTACAACATATTAATTATATAACTAGGAAGGCGGAACGAATGTTAGGTTTTATTATGCGCAATTCCAAAGATTTTACGAATATTACTACAATCCGGTCATTATATTTGTCATTAGTAAGACCTCATATGATGTATGCGTCGGTCATATGGACACCATATTATGAAGTTCACATCGGTAGACTAGAGAGAGTGCAGCACAAGTTTTTACGATACGCAGCATATAAATCACATTTTCCTATGGCATTCGACAATCATAATTATTCACCTTTATTATTATCATTAAAAATTCCTACTTTATATTCTTATCGCCAATATTCTGATGCTTACTTTTTATACAAGATTCATAATAACTTGCTAAATTTACCATATTTGGATTTTATTTTACCACCGTTTACATCTCAACATGTTCTTCGTACAAATATTAATTATCGTTCAATTACGTATTTAACAAACCTTGGGCTATACTCACCTTCGGCTAGATTCTGTAGGTTTTTTTTATAGCCTACAAAGCACAAATGTATTTTCAAAACCCATAGCGGAAGCAACGAGTCTTCTTAAATTAAGAATTCTTCAATATAATTAATATGTTAATTTCAATCATGTGATCAATTTGTCTGCCATTATATAATTATGTAATGTTCTGAAAGGGCTTCAGGCCCGTTAATAAATAAATAAATAAATAAAATAAATGAAAACGAACAACATACAAAGAAAGCATTTACATAATAATTATAACATCAGTGTTCTTTTCAAGGAGGATTTAAAACTTGAGATAGACATGGATGTACGAATAGAATGTGACAGAAGATTCCATTGCCTTGTTAAGGAGGTAGTCGCGTGAAACGATTTTTTTACGAAGTCTTTCATTTTTTCACCAAACGTTAATGACGTTGATATCAATACGTGGTTAAAATTTCAGAAAGCCTGTCCGTACGATAATGGAGATAATCGTCCTTAAAGTTTCACTTTTTAACACGTGTTCCCCATACTAAGCCTTTGCTGACATGACATATTAATTATTTACAGAAAAACGGTATTTACCGTTTTTATAAAAAACTAATATGTTGTGTAAAATATATTAAAGAACATTGTAAAAAAAATTGAACCCTAGCGGTACAGTTTTGTAATAATATTAATAAATAGACAGCGAAATTATGTCGTATAAAGCACGTGAACGTAAAATGCGAGGTTGCCGTTTCGAAATTTTGCTGATGTTGGTGTACACAGACACGATTCCTTGAGAAATTAGTGTGTAACAGGCGTCCATCAAGTACACTCTCCCCCAAAACGTTCATTACGCGCACTGAAGAAACAAAGTGGCGTCTGTGGATTTATGTGGGGTAGACTTTTGACGGGTACTGTCGCACGACTACCTCCTTAAGCGAACAGTAGGTGAATAGAACATATAGTTAAAACGGGTATTGGACTCGGACAGGATACGTGGATTACGAATATTATAATGTGTAGAACGAATAGAGAATAAACAAAGTAATTGGTCGCACTTAATAAGATTATTTGTAATTTTAAACATAAATAAATTATCATAATAAAAGTGTTGCTGACTTATTTTGGCTAGACCAAATGACTGCATATAAGGTTCATAGTTATGGTCCATGAAACTCAAGGCCGAATGTGTTTTAAAAGCTAAATATCGTATGATTTTATGCTGGACAGTAGTAGTACTAACGTTTTATATAAATAGGAAATAGCATTTACACACTGAAAGTCGGAAGTACACCTTTGAATAAAACCAATATATTTAAGAGCCCTAGAAGTACAGGAATTTAAATGAATTTTATAAGATAAAGTGCTATCAAAAATAATCCCCAGATCACGGATTGTATCTTCTCTTACAATAGAAGAGTTTTTAAGTAAGTAATTATATGAAAAACTTTGCATAGACCTGTGAAAACTAATAATATTACATTTCTTAAAATTTATGGGCAATCCATTGAGAGCTGATCATGCGGCCAGGTTGTTCATATCGCGTTGTAGATTTGAAGCATCAAGTGGGCTAGAAATTTTAGAGTACAATTTAACATCGTCGGCATAGATCAACACCGAAGAGTGGTTGATGCAGTCAGGAAGATCATTTATATCAATTAAAAATAATAATGGACCCAAATGAGATCCTTGGGGTACTCCAGATGATATTTTAATTGGTTTAGAAAGATAACCGAGTACTCGCACAGACTGCATCCTATCCACAAGGTAAGGTCGCAGCCAACGGTGCACATTACCTCGAATACCCATGTTCCAAGCTTTTTGAAGAAGACGGTGGTGGTTGACAGAGTCAAAAGCCTTGGAAAAATCAACATAAATGGAATCAATCTGGGACATGTTGGAAAAGGCCTCATATATATAATTACTGTAAACAAGCAAATTGGTCATAGTCAATCTATACTTAAAAAACCCGTGTTGATACGCAGAAAACAAGGGAGTGATATTTTCAGCAAGCTTGAAAGAAATAATAAAATCGAACATTTTGGAAAAGGTATGCTTAAAATAGATATGGGTCTATAGTTTTGGATGTCTCTTTTGCTGCCATTTTTAAATATTGGTTGAATAAAAGCATTTTTCCAGACAGAGGGAAAACAACATTCGTATGCCATCAAAGCCAGAATTTATATTATCTTTAAGAATAGAAATGCAAAGATTTAAATCCTCCTCTGCGATAATTAAATCAGAAAACAATAAATTACATTCATTTGCCGCAAGTTCCTCTAGAGAATTTACATTAAATACTGATGCAAAATAACTAGAAAATAATTCGGCAATATCCGAATTTCCATGAGATATACGATCATTCCAATGCATACTAGAAGGTAAAGCAAACTTATGATACAGTTCATGAAATTCAAAATACACAGGATAATAATATGTACATCATAATTAAATAAATATTCCGGAATATCTTGAAGTTTAATTTTGTCACTATTTGCAAATAATAGATCTAAACTATAATATACAATATTTTCAAAACAAAAATTCTTATTTAATTAATTAAGAAATTCATCAACTATTTTTTTCATTAAAAAACAAATATGAATAATATAAAATTATATTAAAAAATATAATTTTTATAATGTATTCAATTTTTATTCAAGTTAATTTTCATCAAATATTTAGAAAAGTCAATACTATTTAAATAATATTATTAGTAACCGAGCATGTCCATATAACTCCATTTCAACAATACATATTTATAAACAATGAACTAATTCCTATTTTGACGTATTGCGTTTGAAACCTTTTGTTTCCATCAAACTATGGATCCGGGTAAATTTTAGGATTCCTTGTTTTTTTTTTATTTAAAATATTAGTACATAGAAATTACACTAATTTCTTACTGTAAAATATTATTTGGTATCGTTTAAAATATAAATATTTTATTGTATTTGTAACTGATGCAATTGCAATCTTACTTAAAGCTTGTTTTTGTTTTCATAATTTCAATTTCAAAATGGAACTTAATATTAACCACATTTCTTAAGCATTTCCAAAGAGATATGGAATATAATTAAAGTATGATAAACAAAACTAAAATAAAATTTGTTCAAACACATTAATTTAGGGGTTTAAACTTTTATCAAACATTTGTCGTAAACTGTGTTTCAGAAAATTAACATAACCTCATTACGAAATAATTATATACACTGTAAAAAATGACAACGAATTTTATAAATCTGTTGTAATTTTCATTTGTAATATGTACACGTTCAACGTTATAAAGTTCCTATGTTAAGTTAGGAACTTTACAAGATTTTGTATGTTTCTTTATGTAGAAGATAGTAAAATTACGCTCTGCAATATTACGGTAATAGTAACGTTGCACTGTAAAAAATAGGAATGAACTTAACGAATTTCTTGTAATTTTCATTTGTAAAAAGATGGTGATATGTCCTACGAGGTTAGGAATTTTGCAAAGTTACGTAAATTTCCAACGCAAAAAGATTGTAAAATTACAAGCGCAGTATTTTCAGGTAAAGATAAAAAAACAATTACGTTTGTAAAAATTATTTGACAATGTAAAACTTCAAATATTATAATAAAATTCTTTTTCAAAGTTTAAAATTCTAATTATTCGAAGAGAAATGACAAATTATTTATGTATAATTTCATTAAAAATGTGTTTTCTTCGGAATGTTTGAATGAAATTTATTTAGATCGACAAATTTTAGTTCCTTAAATTCTACATGTAATAAATTCCTAACTAAATAAATATAAAACTTTACGAAAGTACAGATTTTGCACCACATATTTCTATACAAACTTAAAACAAAAGACAAAAACTTAATTTTTACCATTGAAACTATAACGTACGATGAAATTTTTATTTGTTGTTACTTTGTATTTACAATACTTATTTCATTAGTTTATTTAGTTTACAAAAAAGTCAAATTCGCACAACAAGTAAGCATAATGGATATTTTTTTGAAAAGTACAAATAACTGAATTGCAAATATGTTAAATCACTTTGAACTTGAACAATTATTACCCAGCAATCGAAATAGCATTGAAATGTATTGACTTGGATTAATTTTTCGCTTTTGAATATGCTATTTGAAATTTTTTAATACATTCGAATCCAAAAATACTTCACTATTATTTTAATACAAAAATATGAATCCAAATGAATACATATAAATAATATCGTTGCCGAAACTACTAAAAATACTGGAAAAAGGTAAAAGTCGCGAATCCATCTGAATACAAATGAAGATTGAAATGATAATTTTTTAATACAATCGAATCCATAAATAATAACAGTTAATTACCAGAATTAATGAATCCATTTCAATACATGACTGAGCAAAATAATGGCTGCTTTAATCCAAATGAATTTAAAATAAATCAATACAAAAATTAAAGTGTGGTGAATTCATTTGAATATAAATTCTTAATGATTCTTCATTTTAATACAAATGAATCTATACAAAAAAAATAACTTCCGCTTTGAAGTGAAAAAATATTAAAATTATGTTCATTTTGTAATTATTCATTTCAATTACAAAAAAATTATTTTCTAAAATAAAAGCCAGAAATGACTTTTCATTAAAAATTTGGAATGTAAAATGTTTATTTTAAACCAATTTTCAAATACATTTAGCAGTGCTCTGTCGGAAATGGTACACTTTATTTAAGCGTTCAATACACAAGAGTCCAAAAAGTGTTGTACACTTAAATGAAATGTATTTGTACACTTATTAGATACCTAACTGACACTTATTTTCAAATTTACGCAATATCTCGTAAATGGTATGAGATACATGAAATCTGATGAAATTTTGCCATGATGTGAGATGATTCAGCTGACACAATTCAAAAATTTCATAATTTTAGAAATCGAAAATTTCGAAAATTCTCGAATCATGTACAGTGGCTTCGAATCATCGCACCAAGGTACCCCTGATTTATCTCAATTTCGTCAAATTTAACGTATCTCGTACCGTTTTCAAGATATTGCGTAATTTAGAAACAAAATTACAATATTTTACCAACAAAAATATCTACTATCTACATGCATTCGTTCTTTTCAAAAGTCGATAAGCAAATTATTACAAAAATGTAAAATATGGTAATAAATTTAGCAGATTATTTTTATGTACAGCATTCATAAATGCTCCACGTTTCAACTATTTGTTAGTTTCGCATCATCTTTTACAGCAAGGACGTGATTACGGCTCGAAGTTGTTGTGCGGGAGACCAGGGTTCGATTCTCAGTCGATGCAAATTTTTTTGTTCATTAAACGTATGAACTGGGATTATTTTTGGATTTAAATATATTGCCATGCATTAAAATTTTTAATACATTTCAATCCTTTTCAATACTTTTGAGATCAAATAGCGCATTCAAATGTATTGTAATGCATTCAAAAGTTTCAATACATTTCAATGCATTTCCGATTGCTGGGTATTTTATTGTTTCAAGATTTAACAACTTTTATCCTCATTACTGATATTTTTATTTCTATATTTACATTAAAATCTTATTCTTTATTATTCAGCGATTTAGTAGCTACCTACCTCAAGAACAATTCGATTAGGATAAAGTAGTCTTTAAGTTATATACTCGATTAAATACTTATTATATCTTTACAACTATTTTATATTATTGTATATTTTTATATATTGTTAAGTTTCATGTTACATTTTGTATTTTTATATGTTTATATTTTTATATTTTTATATTTTTATATCTTTATATTCTTATATTTTATATTTCTATTTAAATCATTTCTCCACAGACAAGTTCAATATAGAACTTACATGGGACATTTTCCAAATTGTAGTCTACCGTCTCAAAAATTGCAAATTTGAACTTAATAACAGCGATAAATGTATATATAAATATATATAACGAACTATCTACAAATGTATAGACCAGTTGTAAATATGTCATAAAGAAATGAATAAATTACAATTACAATTACAATTATAATAAAATAATACTGAAATATACATTGGCAATAAGGGAAAATCATCTATTCTTAGAAATTCTCGGTCAGATCTCAATTAATTTCTTTGATATTTTTTTGGATGTTACATTTAGTTATTACAAAGTGCGAGAAATTGCATGAATTAGTGGAAAAATCAATTCAAGTATTGCAAAATTACATTTTTTAGCATAGATCACTGCAGTTGTCCCCGTCAGTCCCGGCAGTTCCTAATCTATACGAAATCCCACATAATCTATAAGTTCCAGTACGTAATTGAAAATTTACAACATTTTTGAAAATTTTAACCTGCTCCATGAGGTTATATTACTGTACTTTGTAACTTTCACTTTCGATTGTAAAATTACACTTACGAGCTGAAAACTTCACGCAAAGAAATTTTAAGTCAATGCAACAGCATTTTAGGAAGTAGTTACCGCACAGATTCTGACGAATTTGAAATGACGGTTACCATTCGAATTCGTTAAAAAGAAAATTTTTATAAACAGATTCAATTTGAGTGCAACTTTGAGAATATTTATTCATAATTTCTAGACGATATAGTTATTAATAATTATTTGTAATGATCTATAAACGTTGTTGAAACGGAACAACTTGGTACTTTTTTCATTCCAAAGCTTCCGTATCGAAAACAGTGCAAGATACACTAAAAATGCACTCAACCTTTTTTATACAGCACAAAATTTCCTTAAAAAAAGTCGGCAAAAGCCCTAGTCTAAAGTTAATAGATTATCCATGAATAACGCTGGAATTTTGTCTTACAAGTTAATTATGAATATTTTAGAATTTTTGTAAAATATGAGGCATATTCCATCGTTGCTCGTGGCTAAGCTATTAACTTTAGTCTAGGATCCTCGCTTACTTTTTTGTAGGGAATTTTGTACTCTACAAAAAAGTTTCAGTGCATTTTTAGTGTATCTTGCACTGTTTTCAAAACGGAAGCTTTAGAATAAAAAAAGTACCAAGTTTTTCCGTTTCAACGTTTATAGATCATTAAAATTAATTATTAATAACTACATAGTCGGAAAATTATGAATAACTATTAAAAAAGGTGTAATAAAAGTGTATCTACTTATAAAAATGTTCTTTTTAACGATTTCGAATGTTAACCGCCATTTGAAATTCGTCAGAAATCGTGCGGTAGCTGTTACTTCCCTGAGCAGTGGCATTTACTCACAATTTCTTTCCGTGTTACAAAGCCAAACCGATATTCCTGTTAGCTTTGTAAATTTACAATACCAATGCGTAAAAGCCCTACCTGTAGCATGGGCAATAATTTGTTGTAAAATTACATTTTGAAGTGATCATTTTACCATTCGGTAAAACTCATAAAAATTGGTAAAAATACAACTTCCAAACAGAAAACTTACAGTATTAGACGTGGGCTTAATTTTGACTTTTTTTACAGTATATGCCAAACTTGGATAAAATTAATCTAAACAATGAGCGTCGCTCTAACGTAAATTTTTTGTCTATTTTTTTAATGTTCTGACTCGTAAAATAACATCTGTTTTAAATTGTTAAAAGTATAACAGGGTGAATAAAAATGTAAATGTTTTCCAAAAAAAGCTGCATTGTTTTATTAGTATTTACAAATGTGAATATTTCATTTGGACAATGGACTTCAATATTGCATCATGTGATGTCACTTCATATTCTACCATTAATATTTCTGAAAAACAAAATTTAGCCAAAGTTTATAAATATTATTACGTTAATATTATTATTAAACAAATATTATGTAATCAATGGTTAAAGAATTTATTTTTTAATAATTAAATTTAAATATTTGTTACATAGACTGTAAAAAAAAGTCAATATAATTTTACTACGTGTCATGTTGGAAATAGATTGATTCATGTGTAACGTAGTAAAAAAGTACAAGCCGTGTGCAAAATAACCTCGTGATAAGTCGTGAAAATGCAAACAGTGTATAAATTTACAGATCGGCTGTAATTGACAAATATTTATTTATTTATTTATTAGTATATTAACGGACATAAATGCCCTTGTTACAAAAAAAAGAAAATAATAATAATGGTTACTTGATACAATCTTATATTCATTCATAATAATCACACTTATAAATCTTACATCTAAGTATAATAAGTGATGAAGATCGAGCAAATCTTATTTCCTCAGGCAGATTATTCCACAGACGAGTGATTCTATTTATCGTAGAGAAATAAAATCTTCTCGATTTACATTGAACCTCAGAAAGTGGACGATGTATTCGATGTGCAGAACTAACCGTCCGAAGAGAGAATAAATTAGCAATTTCTTGAGCGTTATAAGAGTCAGACATAACCTTATAGACTAAAAGGGAATCTCTAAATTCATGAATTGATTGTATCGTGTGTAAATCAAACATTTTAGAAATAGGTCCATATTTGATCCTTATTAGGTCCATCGGTGTGAGAACCGATGTATAGGAGTATCAGTTTTATGCGATAGAAATCTTAAAAACTTCCTCTAAATCGCTTCCAATCTACCAGTGTTGTATTTCAAATAAGGGCACCAAATTTCTGATACAATGGGGAAGAACTATACTTTTGAAAATATGAATTATAGCCTGACAGTCAGTGAAAAGCTTCGTTGATCTAAAAAGAAAACCTAAACTTCTGTTGGCTACTTTTATAACATATTCTAAATGATTCGAAAAAGTTAAAGAACTATCAAGAGTGACACCTAAGTCCCTAATCGTCACAGAACGAACTAAATCGATCCCATCAATCTGATACTGAAATTGCACTGGATTATTAGATTTAGTAAAGTGCATAAATGTTGACTTTGAGGCATTTAATTGTAAAATTAATTGTAATATGAAAATTCTGGTGTTTGTTTCAGTTTTTACGTTTATTTAAGAAAAACGATACAATAATAATAATAATATTTATTTCAGTAGCATAATATACATTAAATTGGTAGTTTTGCCTTATCTACTAAGTTTTTTTTCCGCCTTTTTTAATTATTTTTGTACATATATACTATACTTATGCTTAAAGCACTTGTTCGTGGCACTGAACACACTTAACACTATTTATAATTCCATAAATAATATCAAATAAATTTAAATTAAAATTAGTATCACAGCTTATAAGTGTCTTACAATAATACCCTTTTTTGCTTGTAATTGTCTCTAAAGTTTAACCTTTATATTTATAATATTTTGACGCATTATAAAAACTTGTTTAATGTTTATTTTTAGACTAAAATATATATTAATTTATTATTATTTTCACTTATTAAAGTCATTTAAGATAAATTTACCCCTCCATACCCCTTTTTACCTACCCTAAATCCATTAAATCTGTATTTTCTACATTGTGCAAGTGGTCATTATTTTGTTTCCTTCAGACTATAATTACAAGAGAATACATTTTTAGAAAAGCTTTTTGCTATTACTATGCAATAAAATTTAATATAAATTTATCCCTCCCCACCCTTTTTATTGTAATTTTGACATAAAATTTAAATTCAGCGTCGAAAAGTACCCGGAAAATGTGTACTTACACTACAAAATAAATAAAACTTGAATACCATATTTGATGGGGTGGTTTTTTATTTTTAATTATTTCAGGGGTTGTTTTTGAATTTATTGAATTTTCGTCATTAAATTTGAATTCAACGTCGAAAAATATTCCGGAAAAATAAATAAAATTTGAATCCTATGTCTAAAGGGGTGAAATATCTTTAAAACAACCCTTAAAATTTGACTATCAACCCTTCAAAATGCTTTAAATATTTAATTAAATCTACAAATTTAACTTACATAATGTTCTCATAAAGAAAAAAGTGTTTTCTACTATTAAAAATACATTTTTTAAAAATTTGAAATTTTTAACATTAACAGTTTCGTTTCCTGCCGGAGAATCAATACGATAATGATCTACACTTTGTGTATGATCAATCATTGATATGAGGTACCTTAAATACCAGTTTTCTGAGGGCGATATGCTCTTCTAAATCCCGGCAGTCTAAAGTTTAATGCAATTTCCGCACTGTTGTTATTTTTAAACCACTTTTTGAGAAGATTTTTGAAAGTTGATTCATCTTTCGCCGATTTCATGCATCTTGGTAATGTGTTGAAGCAAAGAGTTCCGACGTAGTTGAAGCATTTTCTTCCAACTTCTGTCTTTCTACTTGGTAGTACTAGATGTTTGTTATTTGCAATTCTAGTGACACCGACTATAGATTCGGTATCTGTAGCCTTATGTATTTGCATGACTGCTGCAAAGTATGCAACTTTTCTGACATCGTAAACACCACCTTCTTGGTACGAGGTTTTTCTTCAAAATAATTTTCAATGCCGATTTTTGTATTGTAGTAACTTTCTTCATCACATTATCGTATGCTCCACCCCATAGAATAATTCCATATCTTATACTTGATTGAAACAGAGCATGGTAAATTTGTGATTTTATGTTTAAGATGAGAGATGTCTCATAATTTTCTGAATAAAAAAGTGGCCTCAGTTTTTTTAGCAGCAGATCTACATGTCTGTCCCAACTTGTAGTCTACTATAACACCTAAGTATTTAATACATTCCGTCTATTCGATTTTATCTACGGTTTGTCCATCTTTCACATAAAGATGATCTAAGTTAAGTGGTATACTGTCGCTGTAGCACCCAAATGGTATGAATTTAGTTTTGTCTATATTTACAGTAAGAGAGTTATGGTTTAACCAATCTTTAATTCCTGAAGTCTTCAGATGCTATTTGTACTAATTCAGTCTATGTATTGGCCTCAAGTATAACTACCGCATCATCTGCAAATGATTGTATTTTCCCATTTGCCTTTATCGTATACAAATCATTTATATACAGTAGAAACAGAATAGAGCCAAGAATTGTACCTTGGGGCACTCCAAATAAAACCGTTTGTGTGTTACTTATGCAGTCGTTGTATACAACCTTTTGCATTCTGTTTTTTATATATCTTGCGATTAGTGTACCACTAAGGCCTCTAAATCGTAGAGTGCATCTGTTGTCGATAGTCCGCTTTGAAAGCCAAAGTACACTCTGTTTATTATTTTATTGCATGTTATAAATCTAATCTAAATTTTTTTGCGTTTTTTTTAAATTTAATTCAACCCAAAAGTTAATCTACTTCGCAGTTTTCTTTTGGAATTACTTTGAGGTGGTAGACTGATTATTTTAAGCATAAAATGAAAATAATTGGTGGAGGGAAACTGAAAATATCTTGATTTTACCATTTTTTTTGCGTTTTTTTTTAATTTAATTCAACCCAAAAGTTAATCTACTTCGCAGTTTTCTTTTGGAATTACTTTGAGGTGGTAGACTGATTATTTTAAGACCAAAATGAAAATAATCCACGGTGAGAAACTGAAATCATATTGGTTTTTTCATTTTTTTTTAATGATTTTAACTTTTTATCTTAGAAATTTGATTTACAACAATCACAAAATAAATTAAATAAAACCAAAGATTTCGACGTTCGCCCCCCATATTCTGAATATTGGTTGTTTTTCATACTATCGCTTCCGTATCAACAACAGTGCAAGATACGACAAAAATTCACTGGACCTTTTTTGTAGAGGAGGGAATTTCCTATAAAAAAGTCCCTGAGAGTCCTATTCTGAAATGTATAGTTTAGGCACAAGCGAGCCCAAAAGATAGAAAACGGAAGAGTCGTAGATGGCCGGGCAGTAACCAGTACTTTCCAGAGAGCACTCAGTCCTCTCTGCTTCTTTCCGCGTATAAGACTTGGCAACCACACTCTTTAGATGTTCGCTATAATTTAAAGAACCATAAAAAATAGCACCAATATCTTTAATGAACGGTACCGATTCTAGATGAGTGCCATTTACCGAGTACGCAAAAGCCATAGGTTCCCCCACTCTATAAAAAGAGATGGTTTTGCATTTAGCGGTATTAAGACACAATCTGTTCCCCAGTGACCATGTACTTACCGCTTCTAAATCACTCTGCAACTTAACGGCATTACGGAGACAACTAATAATGGAAAAAATTTTAACATCATCGTCATATATAAGAATTCTACAATTTTCTACCGATTGCACAATATCATTCATAAACAGGGTAAATAACACCGGACCTAAGTGTGAACCCTGCGGGACACCCGGGGTTGTGTAATATTTATCCGAGTTAAATCCTTTTACTCTGACAAGCTGTTCACGATTAACTAGAAAAGATGCGATCCATCTAAGAGCATTTCCTCTGAGCCCTAAACGATAAAATTTATCAACCAAACAGCCATGATCGACTGTATCAAATGCTTTGGAGAAATCCGGACAGATTGAATCAACTTAGTAGTAGTAGATTTACCAGTGATGAAACTGTGCTGAGCATCTGCTAAAATAGATGAAACGGCATCCGATATCTTAGCCGCAACAATAGCATCAAGAAGTTTCGGTAAGGTATTGATAATAGATATTTGTCTGTAATCCCGAACGCTTCTACCGTTGCCAGTTTTAAAAATTGACGTAATAAACGACTGTTTCCAAACGTTGGGTAGAAAACCTTCCGATAAGGACTTATTACAGATTAATAAGATAGTTAACATATTTGCACAAGGCAAATTATAAGTTTCTTCTTGACCGTAATAATAAATTAATAAATTAATGTAAGAATTAGTCTCGGTAATATCGGTCTAATTAAGTAAATAAAAACAACAACAAATTTATAAGATAGGATTTAAAACTGCTCCAATACACTTCTTGACAAATTAGCTTTAGTCTTAAAATTAGTCGTTGGCTTTTGTAATTCATATTTTCGTTATTTTTTATTATCTTTATATATAGAATTTCAGCATGGTTTTACTCCTAAAAAATCAACAATCACTAATTTATTATCTTTTACTCAGTACGTAACTGAAAGTATGGAAAATAAAGGTCAGATTGATACAATCTATACTGACTTCTCTAAAGCCTTCGATAAGGTTAATATAAAATTGAAGCGATTGGTATTCGAGGAAGCCTACTTATTTGGATTAAAAATTATTTACTAAATAGAACACAAGCAGTAAAGTATAAAAACTATTATTCGAAGAATATACAAGTAACTTCTGGAGTACCGCAAGGATCTCATTTAGGCCCGTTGCTGTTTATTTTATATATCAACGATGTCTCTTCAGTGATTCAAAATTCACAAATATTACTTTTCGCTGATGATGTTAAAATTTTTCGAAACATACATTCTTTATCGGATGCCAAATTACTTCAGGACGATCTTGATAGATTTTCGGATTGGTGTATAAGAAATATGATGTCATTAAATTTACAGAAATGCCATTCTATATCCTATTTTAAATCTAGGAATTCCTTAAACTTTGAATATATACTGTCAGGTCAGCAATTATCTAAAATTTCCCAAATAAAAGATCTCGGACTAATTTTTGATGAGAAACTGACTTTCAAAAATCATATTAATTATGTTACTAATAAAGCATTAAAAATGTTGGGATTTTTACAAAGGACAAGTATAAACTTCACTCTTATTGACACAATAAGAATGCTTTACATAACTCTAATTCGGTCTATTTTACTTTATGCATCGCCAATTTGGTCACCGATATATGATGTGGATATGAATTCTATAGAAAGGGTACAACATAAATTTTTACGATATGCAGCATATAAACTTGGAACACCAATTCATCCATTTTCACATGAATATAGTTCAATTTCAACCAAATTAAATTTGCCTACTCTAAGATCAATATATCAAGTTAATGACCTTAATCTCTTATATAGAGTAGTCCACACATATATTGATTGTCCGTTTTTACACAACAAATTAAATTGGAATGCGAACACTAGCAATATTAGAAACCCGAATATCTTTTCATTAAACATTCCACGTACAAATTATGGTCGAAATGCACCGATATTTAGGCTATGTAACTTAGCAAATGCTATGACTTATGAAACCAGAATTATATTTTTAGAAGGTTCCTCCCACACTTTTCAAAGATGTATCAAGGCGTTATTGTATAAGTACTATTAACTTGAAATTAGTATATTAAGTTGCGGCTATGTTTATATTTTATATTGTTGTAAAAGGGGTAATACCCGTTGATATAAATAAATAAAAAAAAAAAAAATTATCTTTATAAATTGTACAGATTTAGTGCGATGAGGCACATTGTTGTAAAAGGCACATCTGTGCCGTTGATCTCAATAAATAAATAAATAAATTATATTAATGTAATTTTGTATTTCTATAATTAGGTTATCGCCTGTTTACGTTCTAATAAAATAAAGAAATAAATGATTATTGTTACAGATGTTGTCACCTCAAAACTTTTCCCAAAATCTTCGCACAAGCGAGAACCAACCGGCGCAAGCAGTAATTCCAAATATGATCAAAAGAAGTCCAATGCACAGAAAGCAAAAAACTTTGATAAGAGACCAAAACCTAAAGGACATTATTATGGCGGTTCAAAGGAGAATACCAAGGTACCGATTGCATCAGATTTATATGCAAATTCAAAACTTTTAATTAGTTACAAACGTACTGAATGTATTTATTATAAGTATCGATTAAGAATCGACATTCAATTTTAGGTAGTGGAAGATGAATCTTCTGAGCTCGGCTCAGTGATGGTCCAAGGAAGTAAAAAGCAGAACTTGAATCATCTGCTGAATTTTCATTACGCTCCACGAGACACGCAAAGTGGTCGATGGAATTATGGAAGAACAAACACGTACAATCGTAATACCAATCGTTGGCTTCCAGCAACGCAGAGGCATAGATACAACAAAGAAGAATTTTTACAAGCCAAGTAAGCGCCAGTTTTATATTTTCTAAATGTTTTTCAAATAAGATTTCATTTTTTATTATTTGTTTTTAGCTGCCAGTTTGTTGTTACTGCCAACTGTGATTACACTGCCTACTTGGCTGATCCGGACGTTTTAGTCGACTGGAAACTGATCGAGCAAGTAGTAAGTACACAACTATTTAAAAAATATTTTACGTCGATACAAATATTAAAATTCTGTGCAGAGGGTGCACAGCGCGGACAAATTATCATGTCCCATCTGTCTGTGTCCTCCCGTCGCTGCTAAAATGACTCGTTGTGGGCACGTCTACTGCTGGCCTTGTATTCTTCACTACCTGGCACTCTCTGACAAACAATGGCGCAAATGCCCCATTTGTTACGAATCGATACATAAAACCGACATAAAAAGGTAAATTAAATCTATTTTAAATAATAAAAATCTATTTTTGGGATTAGAGTAGCGAATAATTTTATGCTTTAGTATTGTGGAAATCACGCAAGACACCTTGAACACCGGAGACAATATTCAACTTCGCTTAATGCGAAGGGAGAGAGGTTCATTGATAGCTGAGCCTGTAACCGATATCAAAGCATCAGCTCCGACTAAATTTTTCTCAGTTGCCGAAAGCCTTACTCATCAAGTTTTTTCAAAACTTTTATTGGCAAACATCACCGATGTAAGTGTATTTATGTGTTATTATAAATGTGGTATTAATTACTATTCAATTACAGATTTTAGACATAATTGAGGCAGAAAGAGCACAGCTGAAAGTCGAATTGTTGGAAGATCCGAACTCTCCCGAAAACTGTTTTATCGAACAAGCTATCAATGAATTGGCGTTACGAGAACAAGAACTTTTACAGATTGTACGTAACATTTAATTAAAAGCAAGATAATTTCCAAGTTTTTAATAAAAATTTATTTTTTAGAATGATCCATTGCTCGACACTCAATGTAAGAACGAAACTCTTGAAAATGTGACAGAAGACGAAGTTGGCTCGATGAAACAATCCGATATCGAAAAAATCTTTACGAGTAATGCTGAAATTACTCTTCGGATGGAAACAGACGAAGCAGGACAGTTGAATCCACCGAAATTTTATTATTTCTATCAAGGTGAGTTTGTATAATTAAAGAAAATCAGTTTTGGTAAATTTAATGAAATTAATCCGTAGCCAACGACGGACAAAATGTTTATCTGCATGCGATGAACGTAAAAATGTTGGAAATGCAGTACGGCAGTTTGGAACAGTGTCCGCAAATCGTATCCGGAAAACTGATCGAGAAAGAAGCTGGTAGTTTAACGAATGACTTGAGACGTCGAATGAGATGCCTCTGTCACTTGCCGGTGACATGCCAATTCGAAATCGCTGAAATAGAACTGTTGCCACCGTTCGTCTCGGAGGAAGTCATCGGTCACTTTGCAGGTTAGTTTTCTGAAAAGTTTTCACCGAAAAGTATTCATGAAGTTTCTTTACAGGTCAAATTCAATCTCGAAAAAAGAACCGAGAACGCAGGGAACGAGAGGAGAGAAAAAGAGAAAAGAAAATTGCAGAAGAAGAGAATAAACGAATGGGAAAATATCCGACACCGAATGTTCACATCGAATCGCACCGACATTTTCCAGAATTTCATCCAGAATCTTTTACCGCAGAGTAAGTAATCTACAATACTTTTATTTCTGCATTGTTCAAACTAAATTGTTGCAGAATTAACTCACCATCGGAGTCTGCGGAGGCATCAAGTTTGTCCAGTAGTCCATCGACAAGCACCTTCGAAGAAATTGCTTCGAAAGAGGAAAATAGAGGCGAGTGGCCAATATCGGATCAAACTCCATCGTTTGCCCAAATGCTTCGGACGAAAGGCTCGCGAATGACTTCCAGCATTTCGTGGCCGGCTGCTACAAGATCTCGCCAGACCGAAGTTGAAGACGAGGATCCGGAACTGCAAGAGTACGCTTCACCACCGATGTATAATCAGAGCTTGGGAGATGCACTTGCCGAAGCGCTGGAAAAATCACAATTACTTACGAGGGAAGGAGGGACGAAGGAAGTAACAAGTAGAAAAAAGAAAAAGAAAACCAAGGCAACGGTTTTGTTCGCTACCAACATGGCTCGTGCTTCGTAGAATTCTCTTTTCGATTGAAAGTTCTTAGCGAATTTAATCTTTTCATTTTATCCGTAAAAGTTTGCCTTCCAAACACAGTTGTCGAGTGTCGTCAGGGAATACTGACTTTTAAAATCATGTGTATTTGATTAATTTCGAAATATTTTGGATGCTTGTCAATAAAGTTATTTATCAAACATGAAACACTGATTTATTCATTTCGAATAAAAAATGTTGTCGAAGAGATAAAACTTGCTATTGCACGAGGATTTAAATTTTGTCATCGAATCCTGATCAAAAAATTGATAATTTTTGGTTTTAAGATTATTAAAGGCACAGTAGACCTTCTCTTATTCTAACTTCTTCTCTTATTTTAATTTTTTCACTTCCAATCTAATTTTATGCATACAACATAACCTAAAAAAAACTCTTTAAAAACAAAAACATTTAACAATAAGTCAGTTCGGTTATCTAATAAATACAGTAGGGCCTCTCTTATTCTAATCATTCCCCCACAAGTCTTCTCTACTTACAAAGTAAGTGGGGGTAAGGGGAAAATTAGAATAAGAGAGGTCGGCGCCACCTTGAAAAACTTTTCTATAGTTGAGTTCTCTTGTTTTCTTCTCCAGTTCAATAAATCAAATTCGGATTTTTCCCTAGGGTCCCGAACGGCAATCTGGGGAATTAAAATCACGGAATGTAAAGTTACTAGGGAGTTGCAAAACCAGATATAGTTCTTTTTTGTTTCTTTTCCACTTCAGTAAATCCAATTCGGATTTTCCCTAGGGCCCCGATTTGCAATCTGGGAAATTAAAATCTCTAAATGTAAAGTTACTAGGGTGTTGCAAAAACGGATATAGTTCTCTTTTGGTTTCTTTTCCAGTTCAGTAAATACAATTCGTATTTTTCCCTAGGGTTCCGAACTGCAATCTGGGGAATTAAAATCACTAAATGTAAAGTTACTAGGAAGTTGCGTAAACGGATGTAGTTCTTTTTTGGTTTCTTTCTAGTTCATCCAATTCGGATTTTTCCTAGGGTCCCGAATTGCAATCTGGGGAATTAAAATCACTAATTGTAAAGTTACTAGGAAGTTGTAAAAACGGATATAGTTCTCTTTTGGTTTCTTTTCCAGTTCAGTAAATCCAATTCTTTTTTTCCCTAGGGTCCAGAACTTCAATCTGGGGAATTAAAATCACTGAATGTAAAGTTACTAGGGAGTTGCAAAAACAGATATAGTTCTCTTTTGGTTTCTTTTCCAATTCAGTAAATACAATTCGTATTTTTCCCTAGGGCCCCGATTTGCAATCTGGGAAATTAAAGTCTCGAAATGTAAAGTTACATGGGTGTTGCAAAAACAGATATAGTTCTCTTTTGGTTTCTTTTCCAGTTCAGTAAATCCAATTCGTTTTTTCACTAGGGTCCAGAACTACAATCTGGGGAATTAAAATCACTGTATGTGAAGTTACTAGGGAATTCCAAAAATCGGTCGAGTTCTCTTTTTTTTTCTTTTCCACTTCAGTAAATCCAATTCGGATTTTCCCTAGGGCCCCGATTTGCAATCTGGGAAATTAAAATCACTGAATGTAAAGTTACTATGGAGTTGTAAAACAAGATATAGTTCTTTTTTTCTTTCTTTTCCACTTCAGTAAATCCAATTCGGATTTTCCCTAGGGCCCCGATTTGCAATCTGGGGATATAAAATCACTAAATGTAAAGTTACTAGGGTGTTGCAAAAACGGATACAGCTTTCTTTTCCAGTCCAATAAATCCCACTCGGATTTACAAACAAAACAAAAAAAAAAAAAAAAAAAAAAAAATTAATGCCCATTAATTCCCAATCACAGAATGTGAAATTACTAGGGAATTGAATAAGAGAGGTCGGCACCATCTTAAAAACTTTACTAATTAGAATAAGAGAGGTCCTACTGTAATATTGTGTAAATTAACATTGATGTAAAAACCCTTCACAAGATCCTAGAAAAGTGCAAACGTTTTTGGCGGCAAAAATAGAATACGAGGAGACGCCATCATGCCAGTCTGAACAAATTAGAATAAGAGAAGGGCTACTGTAAATTGTGCAACATTTTTTTTTATACACGAAATTTTAAGACTAACCGCACAAATAAATTTAAGATTTTTAATAATAGACAAGATATTCAAATGGCGAATGAATATTTTATTGAAAACGGAAATTTCTTAAAGCTAAGAAGGTACAATACTGTAAAAAGTGGAACGATAAGTGGAAAAAAGAGGTAGATGAAGGTATAATAAAAAAATGTCGAAGAATTAATGGCCAAAGGCGACAAATGTTTTTATTGAATGTCGTTTCAATGCTTCGTGTCGAACGATTTAATCGACCTCTTCGATGGTTGGTCCAGATGCGCCACCACCACCTGGGGCACCACCGGGAGCTGCACCGCCGGCACCTGGGAAGCCACCTGGGAAACCGCCTGGCATTCCACCACCGGGCATACCGTCTGGCATACCACCGGCACCTTGGTACATCTTGGTCACGATTGGATTGCAAATGCCTTCCAGTTCCTTCTGCTTATGCTCGTATTCTTCTTTGTCAGCCAGCTGATTGGCGTCGAGCCACTTGAGAACTTCGTTGCATTTGTCCATGACTGTTTGTTTGTCGCTGGCGCTAATCTTATCCTTGAGTTTATCGTCTTCAACAGAGCTCTTCATGTTGAAGCAGTAGGATTCCAAACCGTTCTTGGCCGAGATGGTTTCCTTGAGCTTCTCGTCTTCGCTTCTGTACTTCTCGGCTTCGTTCACCATCCTCTCAATGTCCTCCTTGCTGAGTCGTCCTTTGTCGTTGGTGATGGTGATCTTGTTTTCTTTGCCGGTCGACTTGTCCACTGCCGATACGTTAAGGATGCCGTTGGCGTCGATATCGAACGTAACCTCAATTTGAGGAACGCCGCGCGGTGCGGGAGGAATTCCGCTAAGTTCGAACTTTCCCAACAAATTGTTGTCTTTGGTCATACCACGTTCACCTTCGTAAACTTGAATCAATACTCCGGGCTGATTGTCGGCGTAGGTCGTGAACGTCTGGGTCTGCTTGGTTGGAATGGTGGTGTTACGCTTGATGAGGGCCGTCATGACACCTCCTGCAGTTTCGATACCCAACGACAAGGGTGTGACGTCGAGGAGCAGCAGATCCTGGACCTCCTCCGACTTGTCGCCATGAAGAATGGCTGCTTGGACAGCGGCACCATAAGCCACGGCTTCGTCAGGGTTGATCGACTTGTTCAGTTCCTTTCCGTTGAAGAAGTCCTGGAGGAGCTTCTGGATCTTGGGGATACGGGTAGAACCTCCGACCAAAACAATGTCGTGAATTTGGGACTTGTCGATCTTGGCATCCCGGAGAGACTTCTCGACTGGTTCCAAAGTTCCACGGAAGAGATCAGCGCACAATTCCTCGAAGCGAGCTCGAGTAATCGAAGTGTAGAAATCGATGCCCTCGTATAAAGAGTCGATTTCGATGCTAGCTTGAGTAGACGACGAGAGAGTTCTCTTCGCTCGTTCGCAGGCAGTTCGCAAACGACGTAAAGCCCTCTTGTTTGGTGTCAGGTCCTTCTTGTACTTGCGCTTGAATTCTTGGACAAAGTGGTTGACCATACGATTGTCAAAGTCCTCTCCTCCCAAATGTGTGTCACCAGCGGTCGATTTTACCTCGAAGATACCGTCTTCGATGGTCAAAATGGATACGTCGAAAGTGCCACCACCGAGATCGAAAATAAGAACGTTGCGTTCACCGGTGGCTTTCTTGTCTAAACCGTAAGCGATGGCAGCGGCGGTTGGTTCGTTGATGATACGCAAAACGTTCAGGCCAGAGATGGTTCCAGCATCCTTGGTTGCCTGACGCTGCGAGTCGTTAAAGTAGGCGGGTACTGTGATCACGGCATTGGTGACGGTCTTGCCAAGGTAAGCCTCGGCAGTTTCCTTCATCTTTACCAAAACCATCGAACTCACTTCCTCGGGGAAGAAAGTCTTCGTTTCTCCTTTGTACTGGACTTCGATCTTGGGTTTGCCACCGTCATTAACGACATTGAACGGCCAGAATTTCATATCGGCCTGGACGGTTGTGTCATCAAACCGGCGACCAATCAGTCTTTTGGCATCTGTTAAGAAAAGGTTCATGTTAAAATACATTTTTTATTTTCATTGCAATATTAGAAAAATGAGAATTTAAAAATGTTAGACTAATGTAAGTTTTAAAAATTGCACAATTTCAATACTGATTACAAATACATAATTTTTTGTTTAATGTTTATGTTTGAAATCAATAAATTTAGTTAATTTAACAATGAAAAAACGACATTAAGGCAGTGTCAAATCATTAGAGTACAAGGATAAAGCACAAGCTAAAAGATTGATACATGAATACACAGACACAAGTACTTTTACTTCCTGTTCTGATCAATACATAAGCAACTGCTGAGTCACAATAGATAACTCACATGTATAATGAAATATCTGACGTACATTTCTTAAAGGATATTTGAACTTAGTATTCGACTAAAAATGGAATTTTAATGGTTATAAATTTACGATTAATATTTTATCATGAATAATTCAACATTATTAATTTTGTAAAGCTATTAATTGCGATTTAAGATGAAACACTACTTTTAAATTCAAATTACAATAAAAGGACTGGAGAAAAGTAAAATTTTAAAAAATTGTCATTAAATTTTGAATTAACAAAAATCAAATTTAGAAAAGGAACATTTTGTAATGAATTTAGTACAAATTGTACAAATCTAGTCATTATATTTAATAATTCTATTGAATTATTTGGCATTATTGCATATTTAATTTTTTTTTAGCAATTAATTGTGATTTAAGATGAAACACTACTTTTAAATTTAAATTACAATGAAGGACTCGAAAAAAGTAAATTTTTAAACATTGTCATTAAATTTCGAATTCACAAAAATCAAATTTAGCAAAGGAACATTTTGTAATGAATTTAGTACAAATGTAGTTATTATATTTAATAATTCTATTATATTATTTGTTATTGTTGCATATTTATAAATATTTTGAATTTAAAAGTCGAAGGCGTTGGTCGATAGCAAATAAATTTACGATTATTCAATTCTAATATTGTCCGTCATAAAAATTCAGTTATATTTAATAATTCAATTAAATTATTTGTTATTTTTGCATATTTAATTTTTTTTAAGCAATTGTTCAAGATGAAACACTACTTTTAAATTTAAATTACAATGAAACGACTCGAGCAAAGTAAATTTTAAAAAATTCTCATTAAATTTCGAATGAACAAAAATCAAATTTAGAAAAGGAACATTTTGTAATGAATTTAGTACAAATTGTACAAATTTCGTCATTATATTTAATAATTTTATTAAATTATTTGTTACTATTGCATATTTAATTTTTTTTTAAGCAATTGTGATTTAAGATTTTAATTTTGTAAATGTAATATAATTTAATTTTAAAAATGTAATGAATTTAGTACAAACTGTACAAATCTAGTAATTATATTTAATAATTCTATTAAATTATTTGTTATTATTGCATATTTATAAATATTTTGAATTTAAAAGTCGAAAGTGTTGGTTGATAGCATTTAAAATTATGATTATTCAATTCTAATATTGTCCATCATACAAATCCAGTTATTATATTTAATTCAATTAAATTATTTGTTATTTTTGCATATTTAATTTTTTTTAAGCAATTGTTCAAGATGAAACACTACTTTTAAATTTAAATTACAATAAAACCATTCGAAAAAAATTAAATTTTTAAAAATTGTCATTAAATTTCGAATTAAAAATCAAATAGAAAAGGAACATTTTGTAATGAATTCACAAGTGGAAAAGTCGTGGGAAAAAATTATCGGAACTTAGCGACTCGTGACTAAGTCACGGCGCTGGAAAGTTCTCGAATAATTCTTTCCCGAGACTATCAGAAAGTGATAAATTCTTACCGAAAATGGTGTTGTTCGGGTTCATGGCGACCTGGTTTTTCGCGGCATCCCCGATGAGACGTTCAGTGTCTGTAAAAGCGACATAACTCGGGGTTGTGCGATTTCCCTGGTCATTGGCGATAATTTCAACCTTTCCATGCTGGAAAACTCCGACGCAGGAATAGGTCGTTCCTAAATCAATACCAACTGCGGGTGCTTTTGCCATTTTTTATCTGCAAACAGAAAAATTCATTAAAGAATCTGATAAAACTAAGGTTAAGTTGAGTGAAAGACCACGAGGCTTACCTGTAGTTTTGTTTAAATACGTAAGTAAAGTAGAGTAGATACGAAGATGTTCTCTGCGCAACGATTCGCAACGTTAGTGACGAGCCACGGCGACCTCACCCCAATTTATCACCTCCGGCGAAGACGCTTCCAGAAGCGGCAAATTCTACAACCAATCAGAAACCTCAGAACACGCAGCACTAACGCCATTGGTCAACACCCGAGTACTACGTTAATCAACTAGCGTCTGAACGACACTAATGGCGAATATATTCTCAATGATTTTTTCAAATGGTTACTTTAATTTTAAAATTTGATTTTTCTACAAACAAATTTTAGCTGTTTTTAAATGTTTGTTAGTTTTTGTAACTTTTGCTAACGGAAGTGAAAGAGGTCTGTGATCTCTGTCGCCATCTTTGTCTTTCTCGTTAATCGTTTTCGCGCGCAACACCGCGGAACTAACACAAAGGAAATCCCACGTGTGTGAAAAAACGAGTCATCGGCCTTCGATCGGCGTTTTCGACTTTTGGGCAAACGACATTCGCCATGTTTTCATTTTCCTATTTCCATAAAGAATTTTCCGATTTGCGTAAAGGGAAATGCCGACATTCCTGGAATGCAAAAAATTTATGACGTCAATTCTGCGTATTTTTATTGACATTTTTTTAACATTTTTATGTACATTGTAATTTTTCGTAATAAATTTTTCAATCATGTTGAAACGAATGTTGAAAAAAGATCCTGGAAGATTCTAGAAAGATCTTTTGAATTTATTTAAATTTGAATCGAGAGAAAACTCGAATTCTGTTGGAAACGCTTCTAGAATATTCGATTCGGGGATTTCCAGGCGTGAAAACAAAACACATGTATAACGTACTTTTCCATTGTAAAATTTTCGAGAAACTTCTATACGCATTCCAGAAAACAAATTTTTCTAGAACATTCACAAATGTTACTTTAGCCATTTTTCAACATGGCGTATTTTTTGTGTTTTTAGGAAGAAAAATCAATACATGACGAAATTTTGTTTTCGAGTATAACATTGATTTTTTTTTTCCAAGTAAGAACAGGAAGTTTCTTTTGCACCTGGAAGTCTAGAAAAAGTGCAGCTGCACATGTGATTACTCAAAGAAGACTTTTGTTTTATTGTTTTCTGCTCCAACAAGTCCCTTTTAATAAAATAATACAAATTATTTTAATTAATGTAATTTATAGAATTATTATTGCATAATTATAAGCATTTTGAATTTAAAAATTTCAGTTTATTTTTGAAATGTTCATGTCGAAGGTGTTGGTCGATAGTAAATAAAGTTATGATTATTCAATTTTAATATTGTCCATTGTACAAATTCAGTTATTATTTTTAATAATTCAATTGAATTATTTGTTTTTGTTGCATATTTGTAAGTATTTTGAATTTAAAAGTTTCAGTTTATCGTTAAAGTATTTATGTTGAAGATGTTGGTCGATAGTAAATAAAGTTACGATTATTAAATTCTAATATTGTCATTGTACAAATCCTGTTATTATATTTAATAATTCAATTGAATTATTTGTTATTATTGCATATTTACAAGTATTTTGAATTTAAAAGTTTCATTTTTATCGTTGAAATGTTGAAGGTGTTGATCGACAATAAATAAAGTTATGATTATTAAATTCTAATATTGTCCATCGTACAAATTCAGTTGTTATATTTAAGAATTCAATTAAATTATTTTTTATTATTGATTTTGAATTTAAAAGTCTCTGTTTATCATTGAAGTATTTAAGCCAAAGGTGTTGGTCGACAATCAAATAAAGTTACGAATATTAAATTCCAATACATAAAATTTACTCCCAGTGACATAATACTTCTTAACTTTATTTAAAATGATATTATAAGTGTTAGTTTAATATAATAATTAAGAATATCTGTATAAGGCAACAAGACAGATTGTAATAAATTTGGAATGTTAATAAAAAAATAAAAAATATATAAAATAAAATAAAAATAAAATATTGTCCATCGTACAAATTCTGTTATTATATTTAATAATTCATTTAAATTATTTGTTATTATTGCATATTTTTAAGTATTTTGAATTTAAAAGTTTCAGTTTATCATTGAAGTCTTCATATCAAAAATGTTGGTCGATAGTAAATAGAGTTACGATTATTAAATTCTAATTTTGTCCATTGTACAAATCTATATATTTTAAAATATTTAAAAATATTTGGAATTTAAAAGTTTCAGTTTATCGTTGCAAAGTTTATGTCGAAGGTGTTGGTCGATAGCAAATAAAGTTACGAATATTAAATTCCAATACATAAAATTTACTCCCAGTGACATAATTCTTCTTAACTTTATTTAAATTGATATTATAAGTGTTAGTTTAATATAATAATTAAGAATATCTGTATAAGGGCGAATCACTGGATGGGTACCTTCTACGATTAATTTCGACAACAAAAATATTGCTAAATGGCAACAAGACAGATTGTAATAAATTTGGAATATTAATAAAAAAATAAAAAATATATAAAATGAAATAAAAATAAAATATTGTCCATCGTACAAATTCTGTTATTATATTTAATAATTCAATTAAATTATTTGTTATTATTGCATATTTATAAGTATTTTGAACTTAAAAGTTTCAGTTCATTGAAGTCTTCATATCAAAAGTGTTGGTCGATAGTAAATAGAGTTACGATTATTAAATTTTAATATTGTCGATTGTACAAATCTAGTTATTATATTTAATAATTCAATTGAATTATTTGTTTTCGTTGCATATTTCTAAGTATTTTGAATTTAAAAGTTTCAGTTTATCATTGAAGTCCTCATATCAAAAGTGTTGGTCGATAGTAAATAGTACTATTATTAAATTCTAATATTGTCCATTGTACAAATCCAGTTGTTATATTTAATAATTCAGTTGAATTATTTGTTATTATTACATAATTATAAGTATATTTTGAATTTAAAAGTTACTTTCAGTTTATCGTTAAAGTATTTATATCCAAGGTGTTGGTCGACACTAAATAAATGTTACGATTATTCCATTCTAATATTGTCCATTGTACAAATTCAGTTGTTATATTTAATAATTCTACTGAATTATTTGTTATTATTGCATAATTATAAGTATTCTGAATTTAAAAGTTTCAGTTTATTGTTGAAAATAAATAAAGTTACGATTATTAAATTTTAATATTGTCGATTGTACAAATCCAGTTATTACATTTAATAACTCAATTGAATTATTTGTTATTATTGCATAATTACAAAGTATTTTGAATTTAAAAGTTTCAGTTTATCGTTGAAAGGTTTATGTCGAAAGTGTTGGTCGACAATAAATAAATTTACTATTATTAAATTCTAATATTGCTCATTGTACAAATTCAGTTATTATATTTAATAATTCTATTGATTTATTTCTTATTACTGCATATTTATAATTATTTTGTCCGGAATAGACCGGGAGGGATTTCGTAGAAACATGTAGAGAATTTAAAAAAAAAACGGAAAACGCAGAAGAGAAAAAACATTAGAAAGAACAGAATTTATTTGTTATTATTGCATGTTTATATGTATTTTGAATTTAAAAGTTACTTTTAGTTTATTGTTGAAATATTTATGTTCAAGGTGTTGGTCGATAGTAAATAAAGTTACGATTAGAAAAAACTAAAATAAATGTTACGATTATTTATTTATTTATTTTTAATAAACGGACCAAAAGTCCTTTACAAATTATTATAAAAAACTAATATTGTCCATCGTACAAATCAAGTTATAATAATTCAATTAAATTTTATTTTAATTCAATCTTGACTTATGGAATTTTGGCTTAGGGTGGTGCATATGATGTCTTGTATAAAGTGCAATCTTTGCAGAATAAAGTAGTTAGATTATGCAAGTTTACTAATATTTTAAATGTTAGAGAAATATTTATAATTGAATACATTTCCTATTATTATTTGTTATTGAGAGATGATTATCAAAAAAATATAAAAAAAAATTAATATATTCACGAGAAATAATAGTATTCTTCTTCCAATTATTAATAAAACAATTCTCAAAAAAAGTAGTAAACACACAGCGATAACAAATTTTAACAAATCGATAAACTAAAAAATTTAGAAATTACATTTTCAGCTAAAAAATTGTACAAATCCAGATATTATATTTAATACTTCTATTGAATTATTTATTATTATTACATAATTATAAGTATTTTGAATTTAAAAGTTGCAGTTTATCATTGAAATGCTTATGTCAAAGCTGACAGTAAATAAACAAAATTACGATCATTAAATTCAAATATTGTCAATTGTAAAAATCCAGTTATTATATTTAATAATTCAATTAAATTATTTGTTATTATTGCATATTCATAAGTATTTTGAATTTAAAAGTCTCCGTTTATCGTTGAAGTATTTAAGTCGAAGGTGTTGGTCGATAATAAATAAAGTTACGATTAATAAATTCTAATCTATAAAATAAAATAAAAATAAAATATTATCCATTGTACAAATCCAGTTATTATATTTAATAATTCTATTCGATTTAAAAGTTTCAGTTTATCGTTGAAGTTTTCATGTCAAAAGTGTTGGTCGATAGTAAATAAAGTTACAATTATTAAATTCTAATATTGTCCATTGTACAAATCTAATTATTATATTTAATAATTCTATTAAATTATTTGTTATTATTGCATAATTATAAGTATTTTGAATTTAAAAGTTACTTTCAGTTTATCGTTGAAATATTTATGTCAAAGTTGTTGGTCGACAATAAATAAAGTTACAATTATTAAATTCTAATATAGTCCATTGTACAAATCTAGTTATTATATTTAATAATTCTATTGAATTATTTGTTATTATTGAATAATTATGAGTATTTTGAATTTAAAAGTTTCAGTTTATTGTTGAAAATAAATAAAGTTACGATTATTAAATTTTAATATTGTCGATTGTACAAATCCAGTTATTACATTTAATAACTCAATTGAATTATTTGTTATTATTGCATAATTACAAAGTATTTTGAATTTAAAAGTTTCAGTTTATCGTTGAAAAGTTTATGTCGAAAGTGTTGGTCGACAATAAATAAATTTACTATTATTAAATTCTAACATTGTCCATTGTACAAATCCATTTATTATATTTAATAATTCAATTAAATTATTTGTTATTATTACATAATTATAAATATTTTGAATTTAAAAGTCTCAGTTTATCATTGAAGTGTAAATAAAAGTGTACATAAACAAAGTTACGATTATTAAATTACAATATTGTCCGCACAAATCATTATAGATAAATAAAACAAAATAAGAATTAATCAAATTTTTCTTATTGTTTTCATAATATTTTAATTACAATCAAAAACACATTTAATTTGTTTTCATTTAATCAGATTTGTTTGGCATTTAAGAACATTCGATATGTTTTTAACATTAAATATTGTACATTATCTACACCAATTGAATTTGGAATTTTTTAAGAGATAACAAACCGGATTTAAAGTACATATATCAATTTCATAAGAAATCAATTTTTTATAAATTTTTTCTTCTGTTTTTTTAACGTTCTCAAGATAAATAGAAAATACTAATTCTTATGAATTTAAATTACTCAATATTTAAATTTTAAACCATTGAATAAATAAAATAAATTAATAAATTAAAAAAACTTTATAAAAGTATTCAAGTTCTTTAATGCGTCACAATTCATTCGTCATATTTAAACACAAATTTAAATTGTACGTAATCTTTAAGTACTTTTTTATCATTTAATTTTTAATTATTTAAAATAAATTAAACAAAACTAAATGCAATATTTCTTTATTAAAAAGTTTTATATACAAAGTTTCATGAAAACATATATATATATGTAAACATATGCATGACAAATAGAACTCCGTATTGCTAAGTTAATGAGGTTAAGTGCAGTTTCAGTTCCTCAGTCAATGGTAGAAAAATCGTCTTTGGATCTTTTGAAGTTTAGATAAAAAACGTAAGTTCTGCTAAAGAACTTGTTTATTAGAAACTTAAAATGATTTGACCATAAACAATCCACACACAATACAAAAAACACAAAATGTTCTAAATAAATAAACAAAATATACACTTTTCATAACCTTTCTCAAATTGGATCTGAGAAAATCTTAGACTAATAAATAGGTTTCTATTTAGAAAAAGAGGATCTGGCTGTCAACTGTATTCGTTCAAAACATGGCAAGTCACGAAGAATTGATTTCTCAATTTAAAGACGTGACAGGAATCGACACTGAACGAGCACAATTTTATTTGGAATCTTCGTCCTGGCAGCTGGAATTTGCATTAGCGAGTTTCTTCGAAACTGGTGACGGAGATGAGGAGGTAGAACTGGTAGTTGACGACAATGTAGTACCGGAAGAAAATTTTAGTACTGCTGCTGCAATGGTTGAAAAACCTAAGACTGAAACAAGTAAAGGTTCCGAATCTCAAGGAAGAGAAAAATCCAGAGTTAGGGTGATGAAAGATTTTCGAAGTCCCGAAGGTACAAGCGAGGAAGAAGGTCAAGCATTTTATGCCGGCGGTTCGGAACGAAGCGGTCAACAAGTTTTAGGTCCAGCAAAAAACAACGAATTTATAAATGACATTTTCAAAACGTGTCGCGAACAAGGCAACGTTTTGGAAAGTCCTTCAATCAGTCAACAAAGACAACGTACGTTTGCCGGTACAGGTTACAAGTTGGGTCAAACGAACAACGATACGGAAGTTGTAGCGGACGCTGCAACCGCTCAACCTACGAACCGTGTCGTTACGCTGAAACTTTGGCAAAACGGTTTTACTATAAATGACAGAGAACTGAGAACTTACAACGATCCTTCGAACAAAGATTTTCTTACCGCTATTAAACAAGGCGAAATACCTCCCGAGATCTATCAAGAATTGCAAGGACAAGAATTACGTCTGGATATGGAGGATCACAGACAGGAAGTGTACACCGCAGCAAAACCGCAGGTTCGAGCATTTACAGGGAAGGGTCACACATTGGGAAGTCCTTCCCCGACTACTGCAAGTACAAGCATTCCTACTACTCCGGTGGAAGAGGACGCTAACAGCGCTTCCCTCGCCCGAAGTCAATTGAATTTGAACTCTTCGGAACCTTTGACGACTATTCAAATTCGACTCGCAGATGGAAGTAATATTAGAGAACAATTTAATGTCACTCACACTATCGGAGATTTACGACGATTCATCACTGCTATCAGGCCTCAGTATGCTGGAGTAGCATTTAATTTATTAACAACTTATCCAACGAAAGAATTGTCAGACGATTCGAAAACTATTAAAGAGTTGAATCTTCAAAATTCTGCAATTTTGCAGCGATTAGTTTAAAATGTTTAAAAAAGAACTTTTAGTAACTACTACAGTTAGATTTTCATTATTTTATTACATTGAAATTTGTAATATTATGAAATTTAATTTCATTATGTTCTGTATGTTCAAAAATAATAAATATTTATATTGACTTTTTCAAACTTTATAACCTGTAAACTAGATTTAAATCGGAAGATTTCAATTTTTCATTTACAATTTCTGATGTACAGATACTAATAAGAAAATAAATCTGTGATTCGAGAAATTATGTATTGTTTTTCAAAATAGACATTTGATTTTTTAAATATATTTTTAAACTCGTTAAATTCTTTGAACATTTAAAAAGGAAAATTTTTTGAAATTTCGTTTTTCCGAATTCGCATGAAAATTTGTCCAATCTCTTGCGCACATATACATGACGTGACACCTACCGGTCAATGAGCGAACCTTCCCTGAACAAAGGAACAGTCGGAACGAATGTTACTAGAATGTGTTCCAAAACTCCTCCGATATTTCCCTAGATTTTTCGAACCTGTCCTATTCGGAACTAAAATTCGTCCATTGTGGATTTGCAATTGCGACTGGTAAGACGTGTTTGTTCTCCAAGTCGAAATCGATTCGCATCTTGCGTATTATTGGAGTTTGAATTTATTTAAACCTTGAATTATGAAGATCGAAGTAACAGGTAAGTTTTCAAAATTATATTTCTTCAAAAATTATTAAATTATTTCGTGAAAAAGAGGTTTAAATATTTTATCTTTCACGAGGCAATTTTCTTGCTCTTTTGTTATTGATTTCTTCTATGAACAGTTGAATAAATTTTTTTACTTGATTTATGGTTTTTAAACGTTTTTTAATCAATTTTGAGATTGGTTTTATATACGTAATAACTTGTTCTAAAAATACTAATTAAAATATCCAAAAGTATTAATTACATTACATTAAAAATACTAAAATTTGTCAATAATTGAACATTATTATAAATGTTTGGAAGAGTAATAGAAAATTTAGAGTTAGACTAAAGTTTCGGAGGAAAAATTCTAAAATTTGTACCACCTAGATTTATTTACTTTTCTCGCAGAATATAAAAGATACGGGGACGAGATATTTTTCCATTTTTTATATAGAACCAATATAACTATAAAAAAAATAATTTTCTCGTTTAGTGTTATTATTATAATTGTTATTAACAAATAAAATTGAAAAAACTGCGTTTTTTTCGAATAAATTCATTTTTGCAAACTACACAAGGTTTTTTTTACTATAGATTTATTTATAAGGGGTTTTGGGGTCCGAATAAACGAATCCGATGTTAGTTTTACCAAATTCAAAATGGCGGATTCAATATGGCGGCCAAAAAATGTTTAAATGCCTCATTTTCAACAAAATCTGTTACTCGGGGGTTTTGGAAGTCGTTGATTACGAATCCTATGTTAGTTTTACCAAATTCAAAATGGCGGATCCAATATATGGCCGAAAAAAATTTTTAAATGCCTTATTTTCAACAAAAGTTGTTACTCAGGGGTAAATTTACAACGCAGTCTTGAACTTAACCTCAATTCGGAAAAAAAATCCTACGCTCAACGCAGTATTATTACAGAAATTTTATATCCGAATTTTACCAGTGCGTTTTAAATTTCATTTTGATTTTTTACAGTGTATCTACAAAGTTTAAACTTTACATTAGCATGTAAAAGATATTTTATCAAATGTAATAAAATACACAAAATTATCTCTGAACTAAAATTATCTTTTTCATTAAAAAATTGGCAACAATGTGTAGACAGTGTTTCTGAAATGTAGACTCACAATTTTAGGACGATTTTTTTTTAATTGGGTTACATATCAAGTCGATTTAGTGTCTTCATGATTTATTTTAAATTTTTTGCACCAGATGAACGTATAAATGAGAAAATAAACTTAATTTTTTCTGAATTTATATATTGAACTGATATTTAACACACGTTTTAGTTAATAAAAAGGTATAATCTGTGTGAGTAAAATGATATATGTACCAACTACAGCTGATAATGACAATATTATTTACTGAGAAATAAAGCGCATTTAGTACATGTTTTAATAATTTCTCGCAAGGAACATCAAATATCACAGTTATTTGAAAATCACCCTTATAGGAACCATATTTTATTTTTGTTTCAGATTTCCTCCTTTGCCAATTTAACTGCTTCGATATCATGAATTTTGCAACAATTGGAGAAGATTTTAAGCTTTCATGGATCGATGCAACTTAACATTCATAAGTTCTGCAGCTATGAAATTTCTACATTCAAAATCATGAACAATTTTAGTGGCGCAGTATGGAAGAATTTGCTTCATGGATTTTTCTATGTGAGGTAAAATACATTTATTTTTTATAAACAATCAATTAGGCCTTCATCGAAGCTATAGTATTTTAATAATAAATACTGTAGTCAAATTGTGGCCAAGAACAACTTTCTTTTCATAAGGTCACTGACTAAGTTTTGTACTTTTTCCGTATCACCCAGAAAAGATACAATTCTCTCAAATTAAATTTTACTTTCGAAAGGTGAAAATGTAGAATACTGTTTGTTAATGTGAATTTCTTTTGTTTGTAGGATTTACTGATGGTGAATTGGGAACCTTTGCAGTGCGAGAGGAAGCATAGAAAATTATCTTGAGGTAATTTTTAAACAAATTTATTATTACACATTTTTATCGCACTAAAAATTGTAATGTCTGTTTAATTGGATTCTATTTGGCCTTATCGAAGATGCGTTTGTTTCTTAAATAAATGATCGTGTTCAAAAATGGGCCGAAAATAATATCCTTCATAAAGGTCACTGATTGACTCGATTTTGTCTTTCCGTATTACCCAAGGAGGAGACACTTTAATTATTTACTTATTATTTTGTAAATTAACATTTGTTATAATATCTACGATTTATAAATAAAGATTTTGATCTTAAATAATAATTTATTTACAGGTTAGACAAAGGATTTATCAAATGTACGCTGAAGGCTGCAAAGGAATCGTTATTTTGATTGATTGCAGTTTTATTTCTTACAATAGCAAAATTTGGTAATTTTATATGTATTTCACTTCTTTGAATTAATAAAATATTTCTTTTCAATACCTGTTATATAAGACTTTATACCTTTCATTAATATTACAAGCGAAACTAATTTTATTTTTTACTTTAGTGAAGTATTAATCGTCAATTAAAATTTATGTACCGAGTTTAAATACGACACAAAATTTTGACAATAAATCAAAAGAAGAAACGTAAATTTTATGTTTTATTATCAAAGTTAATAAATAAGAGTTTAACTAGAAAAATAGAATAATTAACAAATTTTATGAATCGTAGTTAATTAAGAAGTTTATTATTCGGGGTGCTGATTAAAAATCTGACCTTAGATTTCGAAAATTTAAAATTGTGAAACGGATTTCGTCTGGAAAAGAAACCAAAAGAGATTTCAACCGGTTTTTGCAATTCCCTAATAACTTCACATTCAGTGATTTTAATTCCCCAGATTGCAATTTGGGGCCCTAGGGAAAATCCGAATTAGATTTACTGAACTGGAAAAGAACTATATCCGTTTTTGCAACTCCCTAGTAACTTTACATTCAGTTATTTTAAATTCCCAGATTGCAATTCGAGACCCTAGGGAAAATCCGAATTGGATTCACTGGAAAAGGCACCAAAACAGAACTCGACCGTTTTTTACAACTCCCTAGTAACTTTACATTTAGTGATTTTAATTCCCCAGATTGCAGTTCGAGACCCTAGGGAAAATCCGAATTGGATGCACTGGAAAAGAAATACATCCGTTTTTGCAACTCCCTAGTAACTTTGCATTCAGTGATTTTAATTTCCCAGATTGCAAATCGGGACCCTAGGGGAAATCCGAATTGGATTTACTGAACTGGAAAAGAAACCAAAAGAGAACTATATCCGTTTTTGCAATTCCCTAGTAACTTCACGTTCAGTGATTTTAATTCACCCGATTGCAATTCGGGGCCCTAGAGAAATCCGAATTGTATTTACTGAACTGGAAAAGAAACCAAAAGAGAACTTAAACGATTTTTGGAACTCCCTAGTAACTTTACATTTAGTGATTTTAATTCCCCAGATTGCAGTTCGGGACCCTAGGGAAAAATACGAATTGGATTTACTAAACTGTTTGTTTATTCTGTCACGTACAAAAATTACACTTCAGCAACGAAATGCGAAATCTTCCAAGTCACCACAAAATTCCAGCTTAATGTTTTTCTCAAGTTGACTGGTAGCAGAAATAAGACAATACGGAAAAACACTCAATTTGAACCATAAGGTGCTTGCCTTAACACTGTGGGAGAACCTTTTTTAAGAATACGCTCAATAAAATATTAATGCAGTTTATTTAATTAGATCAAAATTATACAAGTTCTACGCTACCGTCGCTTATTATTTTTAGTACATCGCTCCCATGCTTCGTGATCAACTTTAGTGAATAATTAATATTTTCCTCTTTGATTTGTCTTCAAATTTGAAAAATAACAGAAATAACAAAAATAACAAACATCAAAGAAGAAGAATCCAATTATGGAAAGGAAACTCTTATACTACTTAAGGAATGGAAAAATTTAAACAACGAACTTTCGGCATCAATTATGAGAAGAATTTTCTTACTTAGATGTAAAAAGAATCAATTCTTTCCTAAACACATTTTTTATAACACATTTTCACACAGTACTACCTTTTATCCGCCGTTATTTATGCACGAACATCATAAATTAGCGCAAAATTTTAAGTCAAATTTACTAAACTTAGAAATTAGAGATACCATAGATCAAATTGTGTTTTTAAGAGCACATAAATTACATCTCTGGTGACTACTTTAGTGAAGTTGGCAAAACCGTTTTAGTGTCGGCTAAACACTGTAATGGAATCACGGGACCGTAAACTTTGTGCAGATCCTTACAAGTGAATTCATACAATTCTATGGCGTTTTTTAACTGCGGATCTTCTAAAGTGGCTCCGGTCCTATAAGGGGATGGGTTACAGGCTTAAACTCGATTTTCCTTGGTTGCCAACGAGGGGCATCGTCGAGCACAGAAGCGACTTTAATTCGCGACACTTCAGTCAAAATTTCCACTATTAATATCGGTGCCAGAAGGGGATTTAACTCAAGTTCGTCGTCGAATTCATTAACACAATTTATAAGTAACTCGGCATACTTCACAATTTTTATTGCAAGATGTAATTCACGCCTGTCATCAATCATCCGGACTAGCAATCGAATCCGTGGTACATTCTTGTATTGGGTTATGCGCACGAATGCGTTTTCGCAGGGGCCTACTTGATAACTCGCACCCCAACGCGCCCCTGCGGAATTCCCGACGACACAGATCGATTCGAAAACTAATCGCGAATAATGACACGAGTCGACCTATTATATCAGGTGGTACTAAAAAAATTTGTGGGAATACGGCCTCGCCAACAGGAGGTCCCTATTATTCAGTCCGGGCTGGACCTCGAAAATGACTGCGCCTAGCAGGCGACATCTGGAAAGCTACTGTGGCTGATGGCACACCAAGCAGGTAGCAGGCTGGACCTCAGGAGTATTTACGCCTAGCAGGCGAGATGATACTTGTTGCGCCTAGCAGGCGAGATGCTACTGCCTAGCCAGCCAAATACCGGAGGATACATCAATAGGGCAGATAGCGGATGCTGCACCCCTGCGAAAAATTTCATATGAGAAGTTTTCTCATGAGAAATTGAAACAGGATTCATGTGAGAATGAAGTGAGAATCATATAAGAATCTAGTGAGATTCTAATGAGAATGTCGTAGGAATGCTGGGGTTCTCGAAATTCATTTATTTTCAAAAACAAGAAATAAAGTTAAATTATTATAAATATTAAATGAAATACTCAACATTCAATTCTCATAAGAATCTCACTTGATCCTCATGTCGATCTTACACGAATCCTGTTTCAATTACTCATGAGAATCTTACTCACAATTTTTCGCAGGGACCTCACGGACCGAGTATCGGAAGCTTCACGATGAATATTATCTCTGATGGTCCAAACAGCAAATGCTATATCTGATGGACCCAACAGCAGATGCTGTGCTTGGTAAATCAAACAGTGACTGCCCTGGAACGAAATCGTTAGACAAAAAACGAACAAATAGTTACACTGCTTTGGAAGTAGCCCTAAGAAGGGCAGATTTATGCGATGCGTTGATGGCACTATGATAGATAATCCTGTTGGAAGACAAGGTCTTCCCAGATGGATAAAGCTGGTGGCTGCTAATCGCCTGTCCCAAAATGCTCAGATGGTGGGGCATCCTACTGCTTGCTACTAGTAAGGCTCCTTGTACTGCTTGCTTCCAGAACAAGAAGTGAACTGTCTGAATGCCGAAAATGCGACTATTTTATATCCACGGTAATTTCGACTACAACCGTGATTGGTCGGTAATTTAACAGTGGGGAAATGGTGGGAAAATTCGTGCTAAGATATATTTTTCACAATGAAAAAAAACGCAAGAAAATTCGTCCCCAAAAAAATAACCGAACGAAAACGCTCTCTTGTACGTTAATCAATGATGAAAATAAAAATTGGAAATTCAATCGTAATTTCCTTTTAGAACGCACGACTGTATTTTTAAGAATTTCTTGAATTAAAGGGGATATACTCATTGCACTACTTAATTTGTAATTCAGTTTCAACAAGTTAAATAGTAATTTTTCATAATAATAAAAAAATATGGAGAGCCAAGTGCACTCTTACTGCACCTCTTAAACTCCATGCCACTTATGGGATATCATCTGATAGGGAACCATAAAAAACTTACTTATATTTATAGTTTCCCTATCCTGAATTGTTCGTAACAAAACCCCATCAAAATCCATAAGATTAGCGATTCAATTCTTGAGATTCCAGTACGACCTCGCACTAAGGCGACCATCGTTTCCGATGTGATTCTCGTTGAGGCAGCGAGCGGTATCCCCTTCACTGCTGCGTAAATGCGCAGTATGCAGCGCAAGCGCTGCGGTGTACGCTCGTTCGCGAGAATCTCGTTTTTGCTTTAGGGAGAACTCGGCCTTAATGGCCATAGTGAGGTTATAATGTACTCTCAATATTAACTTTTCGCTTCTACGTTTTTTTAAAATTAAATTCTTGCATGAATTCCAGCTTTTATTCTGATTTTATCAGTTAAAAAATCGCTGCTTATCAAAATCATCATCGCTTCATATAAAAAAATAACTGGAAAAGCTGTAGGAATTAAATTTTGTAAAAATAAATTAATATATTCTATTTATGTTCATTATTTGAATTAAACGTTTATTCCATTATCAGAAGACGAGACAATTAACTTTCGCATTTAATATTATATTAATTAAATTCGAAAATTGAAATTCTCTCTTTAAAAAAAAACCTAAATATTGTCTCTTGGGCAGTACTTAATATGAGAATTAAACTGGGCTACGAAGTCGTAGGTCATGAATTCGATCCCCGTCCGGTGAACAATTTTTCGATTTCGTTTTCAAGCGGCAGCGCGCTGTTGGTAAGACCAGCCACGTTGTTTGTTTACGTTTCGAAAATATTGTTTATCTGGCGGAAATGGTGTAGGTTTCTGAAGTTCCTACATTTCATACGGAAATGTGAAGTATGCCATCTTCTTAAGTCGATCTGCAACTCTCGCAACTATTACAATTGAAAATATGAAAAATCTGTGATAAGAGCGATTCCCCCAGTTAAATACTAAATAAAAATAATAAATTTCTCCTAATTTTGCCCTTTATAAGAAACAGTATTAATTTAAATGTACAATAGTGCGCCCCTTAAGTTATATACTTGAGTCTGGCAATATAGCGTCTGCTCCCCTTAAGTTATATTCCCCCTCACCCCCAGCACTCGCATTTCCACAAGACACACACACATGCATGTGTACGTAGATACAGATGCACACGTGCATACATTTAACTACGAATTGTTAAAACAGTTGAACATTAGCGATCGCAAATTGTAAGTTGAAAGAAGTGAAAAAGTGATTTCAGAGTGCAAAAATGGAATGTAATGGAAAGCAGGGCGGGTGTGGTGGGGGAACGCGGGAGGAGAAGAATATAACTTAGAGGAACGAAAAAAATATAACTTTGGGGAGCATATAACATAAGGGAAAATAACTTAACGGGAGTACTACTGTATTGGGCAGGTGCATAATATGCTCTGTACGCATCAAACAATCAATGCATTTTATATCGATTTTCATTAAAACATATTTAAAATTCATTTGCATCTGTGATTCGGGAATTCGAAAATTCAAATTTAAATATATTTTCCATAATTCTCAGAATTCACTTGTAGCTTGCTCGTTCCTATTTGCTTTTCGGCTTAATATAATTACACGCATTACTATCATTGTTTTCATACCTTGATTTGCAACTCCCTAGTAACTTTACATTCAATGATTTTAATTCCCCAGATTGCCATTCGGGACCCTAGGGAAAATACGAATTGGAATTACTGAACTGGAAAATAAATCAAAAGAGAACTATATCCGTTTTTGCAATTCCTTAGTAACTTCACATTTAGTGATTTTAATTTCCCAGATTGCCGTTCGGGATCATAGGGAAAACACGAATTGAATTAACTGAACTGGAAAAGAAACCAAAAGGGAACAATATCCGTTTTTGCAACTCCCTAGTAACTTTACATTCAGTGATTTTAATTCCCTAGATTGCCATTCGGGCTCCTAGGGAAAATCCGAATTCGGTTTATTGAACTGGAAAAGACACCAAAAGAGAACTATATCCGTTTTTGCAACTCCCTAGTAACTTTACATTCAATGATTTTAATTCCCCAGATTGCCATTCGGGACCCTAGGGAAAATACGAATTGGAATTACTGAACTGGAAAATAAATCAAAAGAGAACTATATCCGTTTTTGCAATTCCTTAGTAACTTCACATTTAGTGATTTTAATTTCCCAGATTGCCGTTCGGGATCATAGGGAAAACACGAATTGAATTAACTGAACTGGAAAAGAAACCAAAAGGGAACAATATCCGTTTTTGCAACTCCCTAGTAACTTTACATTCAGTGATTTTAATTCCCTAGATTGCCATTCGGGCTCCTAGGGAAAATCCGAATTCGGTTTATTGAACTGGAAAAGACACCAAAAGAGAACTATATCCGTTTTTGCAACTCCCTAGTAACTTTACATTCAATGATTTTAATTCCCCAGATTGCCATTCGGGACCCTAGGGAAAATACGAATTGGAATTACTGAACTGGAAAATAAATCAAAAGAGAACTATATCCGTTTTTGCAACTCCCTAGTAACTTTACATTCAGTGATTTTAATTCCCTAGATTGCCATTCGGGCTCCTAGGGAAAATCCGAATTCGGTTTATTGAACTGGAAAAGACACCAAAAGAGAACTATATCCGTTTTTGCAACTTCCTAGTAACTTTACATTAAGAGATTTTAATTCCCCAGATTGCCATTCGGGACCCTAGGGAAAATACGAATTGGAATTACTGAACTGGAAAATAAATCAAAAGAGAACTATATCCGTTTTTTCAACTCCCTAGTAACTTTACATTTAGTGATTTTAATTCCCCAGATTGCCATTCGGGCTCCTAGGGAAAATCCGAATTCGGTTTATTGAACTGGAAAAGACACCAAAAGAGAACTATATCCGTTTTTGCAACTCCCTAGTAACTTTACATTCAATGATTTTAATTCCCCAGATTGCCATTCGGGACCCTAGGGAAAATACGAATTGGAATTACTGAACTGGAAAATAAATCAAAAGAGAACTATATCCGTTTTTTCAACTCCCTAGTAACTTTACATTTAGTGATTTTAATTCCCCAGATTGCAATTCGGGGCCCTATGGAAAATCCAAATTGGATTTACTGAACTGGAAATGAAACCAAAAGAGAACTATATCCGTTTTTGCAATTCCTTAGTAACTTCACATTTAGTGATTTTAATTTCCCAGATTGCCGTTCGGGATCATAGGGAAAACACGAATTGAATTAACTGAACTGGAATAGAAACTAAAAGGGAACAATATCCGTTTTTGCAACTCCCTAGTAACTTTACATTCAGTGATTTTAATTCCCTAGATTGCCATTCGGGCTCCTAGGGAAAATCCGAATTCGGTTTATTGAACTGGAAAAGACACCAAAAGAGAACTATATCCGTTTTTGCAACTTCCTAGTAACTTTACATTAAGAGATTTTAATTCCCCAGACTGCACTTGGGGACCCTAGGGAAAATCTGAATAGGATGAACTGGAAAAGAAACCAAAAAAGAACCACAGTGTCCCTCCCCTTATTTTAACTCCTCTTATTTTAACTGCGTCCTGTATTTTAACTTTTTTTCGTCCCTTATGTTAACTTCTTCCCCTCATGAGTTCCCTCATCATTCGCCATTTGAAAGTATTCAAAAGTGTGCGGACTGCTGTTTGCGCTTGCGCATACAGGTGTATAAGGACGCCACTACATCTCCTTTCTTTGTTTTTATTCTCTCATATTGCCAGTGGTAGGGATGAAGGGATGCGGTAAAATAAGGGAAGAAGCCGCCATCTTCCTTGACTACAAAATTTAAAATAAGGGAGGGCCACTGTATATCCGGTTTGCAACTCCCTAGTAACTTTACATTTAGTGATTTTAATTCCCCAGATTGCAATTCGGGACCCTAGGGGAAATCCGAATTGGATTTACTGAACTGGAAAAGAAACCAAAAGAGAACTATATCCGTTTTTGCAAGTCCCTAGTTACTTTACATTTACAGTAGAACCTACGATATCGCAAACTCGGATATCGCCAAACCCATGATATCGCAAATGAAGAACCTCTTATATCGCCAAAAGAGGGAAAGTTTTTTCCCCCACCATCGTCTGTGCATTACATACGTACACACATACATGTAGAGAAGCGCATGCGCGTCTCCGAAATAGGGGCTCGAGGTATATAGAGAAGGGGTACAAGGAGAAGGGGTTTCTTTTGGCGATATCGTAGGTAGGCTGGAACCGACCGTTTGCGATATCCTAGGTTCTACTGTAGTGATTTTAATTCCGCAGACTGCAGGACTACAGTTCGGGACCCTAGGGAAAATTCGAATAGGATTTACTGGAAAAGAAAGCAAAAGAGAACTCGACCCGTTTTTGCAATTCCCTAGTAACTTTATATTCATTGATTTTAATTTCCCAGATTGTAGTTCGTGACCCTAGGGAAAATCCGAATTGGATTTACTGGAAAAGAAAGCAAAAGAGAACTCGACCCGTTTTTGCAATTCCCTAGTAATTTTACAGTGATTTTGTTTAAAAACATGAATGAGAACCATTGGATATGGAAAATTGCGATCAGCGCCACCATGCAAATGGTAAACACACTAGAGATTTGATGTTCCCCAGTAACCTGCCTATCATGCTTTAACATGGTATCAGTGCTTCTATAAGCGTCTACATTTAATCGTTTGTAAAGAAAATAATTTTCAATCTTCGGCTCCTTCCGTCTTGAGCTATGGAAGAACTCAGGCAACATTTGTCCAAAATTAAAGTGCCCAATCCCTCAGACAAAATTTACAAAGACGAATGTGTCCTATCTTTTGACAATCCTGTATGTCATTCTATTCCTATACATTAACCAACTGTATATTTTCTATTATACTATTATTACTGGTTCCTTACAGGAAAGCCCATCAGGGTTGTACGTTAGTCTCACAACCTTTTTGGGTTTCGGTCAAGATTATGTCGAACGTTATTATCGTCGTACTGGAAATGCTGTTTTCCTCAGAATAAAACGTACCAAAGAGGAAGTACGTCGGTGATTTCGACACTTTTCATTGAGTAGACAACGAATTTTAATCCTCACAACTTTTGTAGATTCCACCAGAACAAGCGGAAGGTGGACCGGAGAAAAAAATCACTCGTTTAGCAATAGGAACTCCAGGGGGTTTCAATGTCGATAAACCAAAATACACATACAAAGAAACTTACGAAATAGTTACACTGCCGAGTTTTGCAGCAGTTCCGTTTCCTAATCCTGACATTCCAATGCAGGTAAACTGAAACATTAGTTAAAATATTGCGCTAATAATAAAGAAATTTTATTCGTGACAGGTGCAACTGTCGGTGAATGAAATTTTAAAAGCGGAATCTGCATTAAAACTTTCCGAAAAAGAAGCTTTGGCAGGAACCTGGGACGGGGAAGCTAAAGTTATATCAAAGTGAGCATTTAATAAAAGTATGTGAGTCTACTTTTGGATTAATCGGTTTCTATCGTTCAGGCATGCGGAGAACCTCTTGCAATTAGACAACGGCAAGAAGATCCCTCCGAGTGGTTGGAAGTGCGAAAAATGTGACTTAACTCAAAACTTGTGGCTAAATCTTACCGACGGTTCCATTCTGTGCGGTCGTAAATTTTATGACGGTACCGGCGGTAACGATCATGCCATCGAGCATTACCGTAATTCCCATTACCCGCTAGCTGTCAAATTGGGAACTATCACGAAAGACGGCAAAGGTGATGTCTTTTCATACGAAGAAGACGACATGGTGGAAGATCCGAATCTCATTGTTCACTTGGCTCATTGGGGTATTAACATTATGCAAATGGAAAAGACAGAGAAGTCCACCGTCGAACTCGAACTTGAACTGAATCAAAAGTTCGGTGAATGGGTCGCCCTGCAGGAAGCGGCCAGTCACTTGATGCCTGTTTACGGACCGGGACATACCGGTCTAACGAACCTTGGAAATTCCTGTTTTCTGAACAGTGTTATGCAAATGATGTTCACCATTCCAGATATCATTGACAGGTTTGTTTCTTTATTACAAAAAATGGTTCAAGTTCCTTTGAAACCTACAATTTTTTGTCTCCAAACCTAACATAACCTAAAAAATGGTTCAAGTTCGTTTGGGCTCGAAAATTACCCACTTTCAACGCAGTGAATTTACTATGTGGAACACAGTAACTTTCCCTAAATCTTGTAATATATTACTCGTTTGTAAAATTACCACGTCCAACGTAGGCTCGAAAAATTACCTACGTTTGACGTAGTAAAAGTACAACAGTCTAGTATTTTCCCTATGCTCGACGCCGTAAATTTACAATGCGGCCGTAAACCTCTAACCTCACTTCGGTAAAATTTCAACGCTCAACGCAGTGTTATTACCAAATTTTCATGATTGAAAATTACCATTGCAATGTAAATTTCATTTTCATTTTTTACAGTGTACAATTTTTTGTCTCCAGACCTAACTTAACCTAAAGAATGGTTCAAGTTCGTTTGAAACCTACAATTTTTTGTCTCCAGACCTAACCTGACCTAGAAAATGGTTCAAGCTCGTTTGAAACCTACAATTTTTTGTAACTAAACCTAACCTAACCTAAAAAATGATTCAAGTTCTTTTGAAACCTACAAATTTTTGGCCCCAGACCTAACCTAACCTAAAAAATGGTTCAAGTTCGTTTGAAACCTACAATTTTTTATCTCTGGTCGTAACCTAACCTAAAAAATGGTTCAAGTTCTTTTGAAACCTACAATTTTTTGTCTCCAGCCCTAACCTAAAAAATGGTTCAAGTTCTTTTGAAACCTACAATTTTTTGTCTTCAGACCTAACCTAAAAAGTGGTTCAAGTTCTTTCGAAACCTACAAATTTTTGGCTCCAGACCTAACTTAACCTAAAAAATGGTTCAAGTTCGTTTGAAACCTACAATTTTTTATCTGTGGACGTAACCTAACCTAAAAAATGGTTCAAGTTCTTTTGAAACCTACAATTTTTTGTCTCCAGCCCTAACCTAAAAAATGGTTCAAGTTCTTTTGAAACCTACAATTTTTTGTCTTCAGACCTAACCTAAAAATGGTTCAAATTCGTTTGAAACCTACAATTTTTTGTCTCCAGACCTAACCTAACCTAACCTAAAAAATGTTTCAAGTACACTGTAAAAAATCAAAATGAATTTTACATCGTTTGAGCATGGGCAAAAAAATTACCCACTTTCAATACTGTAAATTTACAATGAGGAACATTGTAACTTTCTCACTTTCCATACGTTACTTTTCATATATAATCTTGTACATTTTCCCACGATTTGTAAAATTACAGTCCAATGTGGGCAAAAAAATTACCCATGAACAACGTCGTAAGAATACATAATTTGGTACATTTCCGATGCGCAACGTTGTAAATTTACAACACAGTCTTGAACTTAACCTCAATTCGGAAAAAAAATCCGCCTCCAGACTTCTTTGTCGTTTTCTTTCGTCCTCTTCCTTCCTGGTGATGATCTCCTTCACCAGGTCTTCTACTGCTCTCCAAGCAGCCTCGCCAGTGAGCAGTACAGCTCCCAGGTTGTCTGGCACCAATGCAGCCCCGACCACCTGTTCCGCCCTACTTCTAGCCTCCGCCCATTCCGGACAGTCGAATACGGTGTGCTCCGCATCGTCTTCCCCCCTCCCGCAGTACTGGCACGTTCCATTTTCGGCTTTTTTAATTCTAGCCAGGTACGCCTGGAAATTACCATGGCCAGTCAGTACCTGGGTCAGATGGTACCCTATCTCGCCGTGTTTCCGCGTGCACCAGTCCCTGATTTTCGGGATGATGCGATGGGTCCATCGCCCCTTCTTACTTGTATCCCACTCTTCCTGCCATTCCTCGTACATGACGTCTGTGGATGTGGTCCTGTCTTCCCTGTTCTCTTCTACACCTCTTTGCCTCCTCTCCTCGTATTCTCTTCTTCTCTTCCTCGCTAAGAGGTGGATCGGTAGGGTACCTGCCAGCACCTGTACTGCATCTTGGCTGACTGTGCGGTACGCGCTTACTATGCACAAGGCACTGCGTCGATGCACACTCGCCATTACCCTCCTCGTCCTGCCAACCTGCAGCGCCTCTTCCCATATCGGCGCAGCGTACAGCAGCACCGACTGCACCACAGTGGAGAGCAGGGCTCTCTTCCTGGGCTTTGGTCCACCGATGTTACTCATCAGCCTAGCCAACACTGCCTCGATGACTGCAGCCTTAGCCGCCACTCTGGCGACGTGGCTCGAGTAGCTCAGCCGCCGGTCCATGTTCACTCCGAGGTACACTATATCCCGGACAACCAAGACTCGAGTCCCATCTAGCCTTATCTCCGGCTCTTGGAATGCCCAACGCCTTGTTATTATTAGGCACTCCGTTTTTTGCGCTGCCACTTAAAGCTGTTTTCGACGCATCCACAGGCTAATCCGCCTCAGCGCCTCATTCGCGATCGTCTCTAGGTTGTCGATTGTTCTCGCCCTAGCGACGATGGCCACATCGTCCGCAAACGCGATCACTTTCGTCCCCTCGGGCATTTCTCCACGGAGCAGCTCATCGTACAGAACGTTCCACAGGAATGGGCCGAGTACCGACCCCTGCGGAACGCCTGCTGTGATATTTCGGCTCTTCTCTATCCCATCCCCTCTATCATAGCGGACTACCCTGTTGGAAAGGTAACTATCAATGATCGCTAGCAGATAAGAGGGGACGCGCTGTCCTTGCCGCAGCGCCGCCACTATGTCTGCCCATCCTGCTGTGTTAAACGCGTTTCTAACGTCCACCGTGACCACCACGCAGAAGTCGGCGTATCTGTCCTTAGATCTGCCTGCTTCCTCAGCTATGCTCTCCGCATGCTTTACGGCGTCAATAGTGGACCTACCCTTCTTAAAGCCATATTGGCTTGGCGTGAATCCGCCATTCGCGTCCCAGGATTCCCGTAGCCTACCCAGCAGTAGGGTCTCCAGGAATTTCCCGGCCGTGTCGATCATGCATAGTGGCCTGTATGATGCAGGGTGTCCGGCAGGCTTCCCAGGCTTGGGGATGAGCACTAACCTCTGCCTCTTCCACCTACCGGGGAATACCCCGTCGCGGATGCAGCTGTTGTACGCATCCAAAAGAAGGGCTGGTGTTGCCGCCACGACCACTTTCATAACTTCGTTTGGGACCCAATCCGGTCCCGGTGCCTTCCCCATTCGCAACCTGTCTGCCGCCGCCTTTAGTTCCGCCTCTGTAAATGGTAGGGGTGGCTCCTCTTGCTGTCGGTGTCTCGCGTTGACGCTCCATCCTCCTAGTGGTAGTTCGCGTGTTGGGAAGAGGGTGTCAACCACTCTCTCCACAAAGTTAGGATCTTCCAGCTCGGCCCGGCGTCGCGCTCCTCCAAGCTTACCCATAACTAGCTTGTAGGGTCTACCCCAGACGTCAGTGTCCACCTCTGCTTTAAGCCGAGCCCAGCACTCTCCCTTGCTCCGTTTGATCTCCGCCCGGAGCTTCCTTCTAGCCTCCTTGTACATACTCTGCCACTCGTTGGGCATGCGCCTCTGTCAGCCTGGCACGCTGCTGCGCCCTCCTTGCTGCGATGCATACTTTTCTCGCTTCTGCCACCTCCTGGTTCCACCAGTAAGTTGGTGGTCTACGGAGCCTTCCCTTTCTCGGCATTGACGCATCACATGCTCCGACCATTGCCCTCGCCAGCCTGCCCGCCCTGCCTTCGGCATTTCCTCTCCCTCGGCGTCCGCATTCCTTAAGGAGGAGTTGTATCTCCACCTCGGCGCCGAGGTAGTTTTCCAACTTCCTCCTATTCATTTTTTTCGGAGCCCATCCTTTTCTTCGCCCTGGTCCGAGTGGATTTCGTACTCCCCCTATGCCGAATACAATATAGTGGTGGTCGCTTAAGGTCTCCACCTCCAAGACTGACCAGTCCGCTACGCGCCCTGCCAAGCCCTCCGTCACTAGCGTAACGTCGGGGAATGATGTCCCCCCCCCCCCCTGCCGACGCTCAAAGGTTGGTTTTCCACCTCGGTTTAATACTACGAGCCCTTGTCGCGCAGCAAGGTCTGCCAGCCTCCTTCCTCTTTCGTCCTCCTTAGCTCTTCCTTCGCTCCACAACGGCGACCTCGCGTTGAAGTCCCCAGCAACCACAAGTTCTCCCCTATCACCGCTGATACTATCTTCTAGCTCATCCAGTGCCAACTGATACTCTTCGACAGAGCAGTTCGGCGAACAGTAGCAGGAGTAGATACGCGTGTCCTTCACACGTACCCACGCAAAGCCCCTGCCGTCCCTCCCCGTCTCCTGTATTGCCAGCCCGTTTCGCACGAAGATAGCTGCGGTTCTGCTCTCATCGCTGACCCACGTTGTCCCCTTCGGGTTACGATGTTGTTCGGAAGCCAGCAAGATGTCGTCACCTCTCTCCGACACCATGTGCAGAGCGAGGTCCTGGGCCGCTGCGCAGTGATTCAGGTTCACCTGTAGGAGTTTCAGGGTTGAGTCCCCCCCCCCCTTCTTTGCTCTCTGATACGCCACGCATCTTGCGCTCCCCGGATAATGTTTGGTTTCGGGAAACCCCAAGTTCTCGCAGGGTAGGCAATGCGGTGGTTGAGTGCACCTGGCTGCTTCATGTCCCTCTGCCCCGCAGGTGTAGCAACTTTTGCTCCGATCTGTGTCAGACCGGCATTTGGCCGCTATATGGCCAAACCCATGGCACCGATAGCACCTCCCTATCTCCACCTTCTGTACAACTCTGCATATCAGGAACCCAACCCGCAGTTTGCCCTTTTCTAGCAGTTTGCCAGCTGTTGTACTCGGCATGGTGAGAGCAACTTTTAGCGTGCCTCCAAAAGTCTCCCTCAGGGCTCCCACTCTGGCCTTCCTCGCCTCTTCTTCTCCAATATCGCGGGCGATCGCAGATGAGACCTCGTCTATCGTCGTCGCTTCGTCCATGCCCCTGATCTCTAGGGTGGTAGTAGGTACAAGCGCTTTGACGATAACCTCCTCTCCAACTACCCTGGCGGTTACAGCGGTCAGCGTATCCGCCTGCTCTTTCCACTCCTTGCCTACCTCTAGAAGCACCACCCCGTGATCTCAACCCCGATTTTGTTTGGTTCCACGTCAGCTCGGATCTTTCTGAGTATGCCCGCGTAGCTCAGGCTAGTAGACTCGTTGCAGCGGATAACTACTGCCTCGGGCTTTGCCCGCATTCTGCGCCTTGGGGCGGTTTTCGACGAGGGCTCCGGTGGTGGCTTAGTAGCCTTACTCGATGTGGCTGTGGGCCTTCGCCTCGCGATTGTTTGCCACGTCGATTCATCGCGTTCCAGCTCACTGGTCTCTTGCTCCCCATCTTCTTCGTCCACCTTGCCGTTCTCTCTCTTCTTTCCAAACTGCTCGCGCCGGTTGTCTTCAGGCCGTGCTTCTTCACCCCTGAGTTTTTTCCCAGGCAGCATCTCTGGAGGGGAACGCACCTTCCGCTTCGCCGTCGCTGTTGACAGCGGCTCCGTTATTCCTAGGCCATCGTTCCTAGTCCCCCTCATCGCGGTCGTCGGCGACGGGGACGGGTCAGTTTGCGTCCCTGTTGTCACCGGTGCCAACTTCAGGCAACCCCGAATGGAAGATAGGTCAGCTTTCCGCCTCCTTTCCTCCGCTAGCTGCTTCCTGGCATCCAGCAAGCGCTTCATTCCTATGTTTATTAGGACCATCGCCGCCTTGATTTCTTTATGCACATTGTATGTGCCGCGGATCGTCTTATTGACCCGATTGACTTGGTCAATGACCATGCCCAGTGCTGTTTCCTCTTCTTTCTCAACCTGGGAGTCGCTGCTGGCCAGATTTGGTGCACTGGCGCAGTGCTTTAACGGGGAACCGATTACACTTCCCGTCCTTCTGCGTACTTGCGTCTTACCCGTGGGTGTAGCCTCGCCCTTTTTCCCCATCACCGGTGACCTCAGCACCTTCCCGCTCTTAGCAAAAGGGTTAATGCGCTCCTCCGCGAATTGCTTCCCGACCGGTGTCACATAACCCGTCGCTTCGTCGTCGCTGTCAAACAGTGGCGGGGACACCAAGCGACTTGCTCCGAAAACAGGCGGGGAACTTCCCAGGTTGGGAAAGGTTTCGGCAAGTGCCGCGTTCCCCTCGTAGCATTAGATGCTACTGAGGCCAAGTCGCCAACCTCGCCTCAGTAGCACTGCGGTCGCCGGATATCGACGCCCGGGAGCCCGCTTGCTCACCCCCAATAAGGTATCCCTCCTCTGCACCGTAGACGGTATATTTTTATTTTCATCCTCCATATCTTTTTGTATTGTCTGTTGGTCCACGGGAGGTATTTTATTTTCCTCCTACCCTTCTGGCAGGCACTTGCCTGACAGACGAGCGTTCCCCTATCCGCCACCTGGGGACGCGCCCGATGGGGGACAGACTCCCCACACGGGTTGTCTCCAGACCTAACCTAACCTAACCTAACCTACAATTTTTTGTCTCCAGGCCTAACCTAACCTAACCTAACCTAAAAAATGGTTCAAGTTCGTTTGAAACCTACAATTTTTTGTCTCCAGATACGTAACGAAGGCGGATGAAATCTTCGATCAAAGTACCGACTACCCGATGAACTTCAATACGCAAATGTATGTACCGATTATTTTTTTTTGTGTATATCGTACTTGTTATTATTGCATTGTCGTTATTTCAGGGCAAAATTAGGCGTTGGTTTACTGTCGGGAAAATATTCCGTCCAACCAGAAACCTCCTCGGGAGAAGATGACAATCGGCAAGGGATACCGCCACGAATGTTCAAGAATCTCATAGGAAGAGGACATCCAGATTTTTCTTCGAATCGGCAACAAGACGCACAAGAATTTATACTTCATCTCTTCAATATTTTACAAGTATAATCCCATTTGTTTTTCACATTTTTAAGTTATCGGGTTAATTAGATTAATTTTATAGAGAAACTGCAGGCACGAAACGAATCCTTTGGACTGTTTCAAATTTAAAATAGAAGAACGTTACGTGTGTAACAGTTCCAACAAAGTAAAATACACATATCGACCGGAATTTCTATTGCCTTTGCCGATTCCTATGGATATGGGAGCTGTCGTCAACAAGGTAATTTTTATATTAACCCTTTAACGTCGAGAATGCAAGTTTTTCTTGTGCAACTTCCACCGCATAGTACAAACTGAAAATAATATGCAGATTGTTCGGAATGTACCTAATTTACTATTTTCGAGGTTGCTCTTTCGAATGGTGACTTCAAAATTTGAAAATATTTAGTATTTACCTTTGATTTTGGCAAAAATATGTGAAAAAAACACATTTTTTGAGGTCATTTTTTGTTTTAAATTTCATTTTTCATGTCGATAACGCCATTTATTTGACCTTAAAAGTGTATTAACTGTTTGAACTTGAAGGATATGCTGGTAGGCATTATTTATTTCACCTTGAAATATCCAAAATGGCGGCTTATTCCAAGAAAATTTTTTTAAAATTTTGTCAGTATGGAAATGTAGCATTTTAAACAAATTTTCAGCTGAACTGTCTATTTTTACATTTATGTCGGTCATCTTGGAGCCGCCATTTTGAATTTTCAAAATCTGATTCCAGATTTGTAATCAGCAACCCCGAAACCCCCCGAGATCCCAGTTTCATAAAGTTTGTGGTAATTTTTCGCATTTTCGTCGGCCATCTTGAAGCCGCCATTTTGAATTTTCAAAATCTGATTCCAGATTTGTAATCAGCGACCCCGAAAACCCCCGAGATCCCAGTTTCATAAAGTTTGGGTAATTTTTCGCATTTTGGTCGGCCATCTTGGAGCCGCCATTTTGAATTTCGGAATTTTTACTTCAGATTCGTGAGCATACCCAAAAACATCTTATAAAATAGACAGTTCAGCTGAAAATTTGTTTAAAATGCTAAATTTCCTTACTGCCAAAATTTTAAAAAAATTTCTTGGAATAAGCCGCCATTTTGGATATTTCAAGGTTTTGGCAGTATGGAAATTTAGCATTTTAAACAAATTTTCAGCTGAACTGTCTTTTTTATAAGATGTTTTTGGGTATGCTCACGAATCTGAAGTCAAAATTCCGAAATTCAAAATGGCGGCTCCAAGATGGCCGACGAAAATGCGAAAAATTACCACAAACTTTATGAAACTGGGATCTCGGGGGTTTTCGGGGTCGCTGATTACAAATCTGGAATCAGATTTTGAAAATTCAAAATGGCGGCTCCAAGATGGCCGACTAAAATGCGAAAAATTACCCAATTTTTATGAAACTGGGTTCTCAGGGGTTTTCGGGGTCGCTGATTACAAATCTGGAATCAGATTTTGAAAATTCAAAATGGCGGCTCCAAGATGACCGACATAAATGTAAAAAATTTACTTGATTTTGATGAAAGTTGGTACTCGGGAATTTTTTGGGTCGCTGATTACGAATTTGAAGTCAGATTTTGTAAATTCAAAATGGTGGATCCAAGATGGCCTTTTTTTCACATATTTTTGCCAAAATCAAAGGTAAATACTCAATTTTTTCAAATTTTGAAGTGACCATTCGAAAGAGCTCCCTCGAAAATAGTAAATTAGGTACATTCCGAACAATCTGTGTATTATTTTCAGTTTGTACTGTGCGGTGGATGTTGCACATGAAAAACTTGCATTCTGGACGTTAAAGGGTTCATCAATAGCGAAGACTTGGTTAACTTTTAATAATTTAGGAAGAAATTGCTGCGTACGAAGCAGAGAAGAAAAGGGCAGAAGAACGAAATGAAAAAGTGGAGCCAAAAACCGTCGTTAGGAGGCGAATAAAGTTGTCGTCATGTCTGGATATGTTTGGACGAGCCGAACTTGTCGAACAATTTTACAGCACAGCGCTGAACAGCAAAACAACAGCTTCCAAGTAAGTCTTCAACTATTTCACAAATACTAAAAGTTACTGATAAAATTCTTAAAAACAGAACAACGAGATTTTCGACGTTTCCGGAGTATCTTTTGATACATTTAAAAAAATTTACCGTAAAAGAAGATTGGACGCCGATTAAACTTGACGTTGCTGTAGAAATGCCCGACACTTTGGACCTAAGTTTCCTTCGTGGTTCAGGTTTGCAACCTGGCGAGGAATTATTGCCAGATTTGAATACCTGCGAACCGCCGGCACCCATCTATGACGAAACAATATTGAAACAATTGACGGACATGGGTTTTCCATTGGAAGCGTGCAAGAGGGCTTTGTTCTTTACGGAAAATCGAGGTTTGGAAGAAGCTACCAATTGGGCTATGGAGCATATCGCTGATTGGGACTTTGCAACAATTTTCGTGCCGCCTGGAACAGACTCGAAACCCGGTTAGTCCAAATTAAAATGTTTAAAATTGTATATTTTTTACATGAATTATTTGGGTTTAGATTCAGGTGTTTTTACGCCTAACAAAGAGGCATTAGTAACCATCATGAGTATGGGTTTCACGCAAGAACAGGCGACGAAAGCTTTGAAAGCTACCGATAATGACTTGGGAAGAGCTGCCGACTGGGTTTTTAGTCATCTAAATGAACTCGATAATCTTGAAATGGATGTCGATACCCGACAAACTGAAACGACCTTCAAGACTGGAGATAGTCGTAAGTGTTTTATTCGTTTTCAGGAAGAAATGATTGTTTAATCTGAAAACTTGTTTTATAGAGTACAAACTAGTCGGATTCATATCGCACATGGGCACTTCGACAATCGTGGGACATTACGTCTGTCATTTGATGAAGAATGGGCGATGGGTTATCTTTAATGACGAAAAAGTGAGTACATATTTTTCTTACATTTTTAAACAATTTGTAAAATTGTTAAATGTCAATTTATTAAACAATTTACAACAATCTGTAACATTTCTAACCTTAAAATTGTTTGTCGAATATATTTCAAACAATTACTACTGTTTACTTTGCTAATTTGATATCGAATCGTTGGTTTTAATCAATATCGGTGAAATCTGTAGTTAATGATGTTTATTTTAGTTATTACATTCTCCGTTATTTGCACTAACTAATCTATTGACTAATATGAGAGTATTGTAAGATACATATTATTACATCTGTGTATTTCAAGAACATTTCTTTGAGTAATTTATATAAATTGTAGGTTATAAACAATTTAATCTCGTTTCCTCTGAAATGTCGACTGTTGCGACTTTACCGTCTTGAGAATTTTTCATGCGGTAGTTAAACGAACAACCCAGCAATCGGAATCGTATTGAAATATATTGACGTGGATTCATTTTTTCGATTTTGAATATACTATTTGAACTTTTCTTTAATCCGCATCATAACCCCACAGTGAATTCCTATAAACATTTCAAAAGTCGAATGCGAAGCATTTTTATATGAATTAATTTATGATTTTTGCGTCCTTCCTCCATTTAAATGTAATCGCTAATTTTTTCGCAGTGGCAAGAAAAGATTTTCTTTTAAGTACTGTAATATACTATTCTTATACCATTTTGAAGTATGTTCGATCTTTTCCCCTTTTGAGAAAATTTAAAAATGAAATCTTTAAAGTTTTATAATTGAAATATTACAAAGAAATATGATTGTATACTTTTAAAAATGTTCCTATCATATGGAATTTACTGCATTAATGCATTTTGGGGATAATAACGAATATGAAAAAATAGATAATTACGGACTCACAATACATTGACAGCAACACCTTAGAACTCGTGTAATGTTTTCGAAAAATATCTCTCTTAATAACAGATTGATTCGTTGGAAAAAAATATTTTACGCAATATAAAATATGAAATAGGAATGCTGTAAAATAGAAGACTAGCATTATCGCTGTTGCAGGATAATTGAAGTTATCATGAATTTCATTAGAACCATTTATTTTTTTGACGTATCATACCAAATTCTAGTCATATATGGGTGATTCTCCGGAAACAGGGCATTTTCGTGTCTTTACGTTATATCTTACAAAAACTTTAACAATACATTATTAAATTTTGATAGAAATGTTAAGTAAATATCCCTGGCCCATGTTAATTTGAAAAAATAATACTTTTGTTACAAAAAACTGGTGTAAAATGACATTTAAAGACTAAAAGTAGCATTTTTGATATGTCGAAACCTCTAAGTTCAAAACTTTAAAATATTAGCGCTATTAAGAAACCGAATTATTTTAATTTATTCAAATAATATTTCTATAGTACAGCTCAAACTGTACAATTTCTCTCTGTATAATATTTAATTAAATCAATATATATATATTTGTAATTATTGAAATATTAATGTCTTAAGAAATTTCTATGAGGTAACGACAATGCGTAAACTGGTATAAATGAACTGGAAATAATTAACTTTTTTACTAAAACTTATGAGAAAATCAAAGAAAAAACACTACACTTTACTAATCCTCCATAGAAAATTGAAAAGAGAACATATTTGCCTCATGAACAAGTAAAAACTGTATAAAAATACCACGTATTTTTATTAAATTAATTGTCGTCACCCGTCCTAATTTTGGTATTTTTATACAAACAGCAATTAAAAAACGATGAAAACTTAAAGATTAAAGGAATAAACGTTACTGCCAATTTGTTTTTTAATTTATTATTGTTTAAAATATGTAAAATTGGATTTTTTTACAAATTTTCATTGTCGTCACCTTCATTGTCGTTACCAAAGATTTGGCGTATCAGGTACGAAACAAGAACAAAGTGTAACCCGTAGCAGAAAATATTTTTCAAATCATAAATAACATTTATATTTCTCTTAGACATTTATTTAAATATAATTTAAAAAACCACAAAATTAAACTTTATATTTGTTACAACGTTATGAATCAAGTTTATTATGAAATAATATTATTTATTAAAATTATGAATATAATATTATCATTGTACTAACCAACGACACATTAACTTTAATAAATTTATTTTCTCTAAAACTTGTTCAAAAATTCATGTGTTTTTCTTAATTTTTTAATTATTACTTAATAAATAATTTTCATTTATTCACAAAAATGCACTAAATCAGATATGTACATTATGTTTTTGACTCTTTAGAGTTATTTTTTTTCAAGTTTTTAATAAGCAATTGTTGGTTTATATAGCCGTATGAAAATGCGTCATAGTAAAAGTCTTCCCCTTTCCTTTAAAATAATTTTGTAGCGTGACTACTTTAACAATAACTTAACTTGGTGCTAATAAGCAAGAATCCATTAAAAAAAAACGAATTTACAGTAACTTAAAAAAAAAAAAATTTTCATTCTTGAAAATGCCCTGCTTTTGGAGAATCACCCATATGAGAGTTTCTTCAGTCATTTACGAATCTAAATTTAATTTTTAAAAATTAAAAATGGCGAATCCAATATGGCGGCCTATTGAAACTTTTAAAATTGTTGTGTTTTACTTTAATTTTGATTATTTTAAAATTTTACTACAATGTTTGATAACAAGCAAAAACTGAAAAAATTCACTTTTTACAGTAAGGAAGAGTGTTTACTTGGCAAAAATTTGGTAATATTACTATGTATAACGAGGACAACATTCACTTTATGAATTTTACAAGGTTATGTAAATTTTCTACATTACACTGTAAAAAAAAGCAATAAATTTTACCATGTTAAGCGTAGGCAATTTTATGACCATCGCTAAGCGTAGGGTTTTCACAAGTTGGGTTAGTAAATTCACCATGTGTAGCATAGGGATCTTTCAGTGACAGTGTGTATATTTCTATAAAATCTTGTCATTTTATGGTTGGTTTCCGCAGTTATAACCAACGTCCAGCGTAGGACTTTCACAGCGTATTGTAATTTCCCTACGCACAGAGTAGTAAATTTACAGTAACTTAAAAAAAAAAATTTTCATTCTTTAAAATGCCCTGTTTTTGGAGAATCACCCATATGTATACGACTAATTCTACTTTTAGTATTTAGGAAACTGAATAGAAACTTTGGTATTATAGATGAACAAAAAAATTTGTTTGAGGGATAATTATAATTGAAAATGATGCAAAATACCTTATTCAAAATGTATAGGACAGTTTTTTTAATAAGAATCTTTAGAAATAACATATTTTGATTTTTTCTATATATATATATAAATGTATATTTTTACTACTGTTTCAACACAATACACGAGTTTTAAGGTATTAATTTCAATACATTGTAAGTCTGTAATTACCTATTTTTTCATATTCCTCATTACCCCCCAAAATGTAATTTTATTTTGTGAAATATTATTTCTAAAGGTTCTTGTAAGAAACTGCCCTATATTTTTTGTCTTTTGGAGGAAAAAAATGAGCTTTTTTAAATAGAACCGCAAAAATTGTTCTGCAAATTATTGTGCGATATCTTCTACATCTACTTTTTATAAAAAAATTTTTTTGTTCATCCAGGATACCAAAGTTTATGTTCAGTTTCCTAAATATTAAATTATCGAGGAATTACTCGCATACATATATTTATTTATTTATTTATTATATTTATTAACGGATATAAATATCCTTAACATGGTACAAAAATAACAAAAAATATATGTATGTGCAAATAGCAACTAAAATATATATGAAATAAATTAAAACATAACGTGCGAAACTCTATGGTTCTCTTTGAAGTGAGCGAAACAGAAATAAATCAGATATTACTTAGGTTAAAGGTCAATAAAGCTTTGGGACATGATAATATAGCTCCTAAAATTTATAAGGATTATGCTAACATATTTGCAGCTCCAATAACATATATTATCAACAAAGCTTTTATGACCTTCACCTGTCCTAGTCATTTTAAGCATGCGATAGTAGTTCCTGTACTTAAAACTGGAGATGTAAAATTAGTGAAGAACTACAGGCCAATTTGCCTGCTTCCAGTCATCTCTAAAGTTTTTGAAACTTGTCTTAAAACGAGAATTGTGAGTTTTTTAAACAAAAATAAAATTTTACATGATCGTCAGTTCGGGTTTAGAGATGGAAGATCCACGGAAATGGCTGTAGCGGAATTGATGTATGCTATAAACAATGCGATAGAGAATGAAGAGCCGTGCCTTGCAATTATGATTGACTTGGCGAAGGCATTCGATACCCTGGATCACAGTATTCTATTTGATAAACTGGAATGTTATGGTATCAGAGCAGGTCCACTGAAGCTGATAAAAAGTTATATGTCTAATAGAACTCAAAGTGTAAAAATCGACTCATTTGTTAGCAGTAAAGAATCAATATCTCTCGGTGTTCCTCAAGGATCAATATTGGGACCACTACTTTTTGTTATCTTCATAAATGACTTGTTTGATAGTGTAAAAGAAACAGAAGTATTTGCGTACGCTGATGACACAGCAATTTTTGTAAAACAAAGTAGCTGGTCCAGCTTAATGAACGTAGCTTGTACGAATTTCAAAATTGTTAAAAATTTGTGTGAAAAAAATAGACTGACCGTTAACTTCGAAAAGACAGAGTATTTAGCTTTTGGATGCTACACTGATAGCATCCCTAAAAACCTACAACTAAAAAATGACAACGATTCGTGCTCTGTAACTCATCATAATTCCCAATGTACATGCAGTAGCATAAATAGAGTTGACCATGCAAGATACTTGGGTGTGATAATTGACTCACATCTTACTTGGGAACATCACATCCAAAGAACTTTAAAAAAATTAAATTATATAACATTTCATATTAGCAACATAAAAAATATTGTAAACAAAAAAACATTGATAAATATCTATTATGCTCTGTTCAACTCTGTTCTATGCTACGGAATCACTGCATGGGGTGCGGCGAAAACTAAATACTTAAAGTGTCTAGAGGTTACTCAAAAAAGGGTATTAAAACTAATTTTAGGTAGAAATAAGCTATTCTCATCTGATCTAGTCTACAAAGAATCGGAAATATTAGATATTAGGCAACAATACTCTGTGGTTGCAATAAATTATGCTGTTAAAACAAAAAGAATATATACAGTAGAACATAATCGGAATACTAGAAATAAAACTAAAAAAGGCATTGTGATACCGACGAGAAAGAAAGAAAAAAACTCGTAGAAACTTTGATTTTATGGCAGCAAAATTAATGATAGCTTTCAATATGACACTATCTACACTAGGAAACGATATAAAAAGAAAATTAAAAAAAATATTCTGGTCTTTACCCAGATCTTTCTGTCATGAAGTTTTTGTTTAACTCTTTCCATTATAGCTTTACATCAATTTTTTTGTTAATTAATTGTATTAATCTAATCTATTTCTCTTCAACCGAAGTTATGCGCAATCATAATTCTTGACCCTAAAATAGGATGTATGATGGAAAATACCATAATCAACTTGCAGACAGGCAATACATTTGCCTTGTGAGTTTTATTTATTTTTTTCTTTTGTCTGAATATGCATCGAAACCTACGGTGTATATAATTCAATGTTTCATTAATATATAGATATATTTATGTAATATGTACATTATATTTGGTTAATAAATTTCTATTCTATTCTATTCTATAAACTAAAACTTGTGGAAAATAGATTTAATTTTCTTCGATGCTGTCATTATTTGTTCTTCAAATATTTGTGGTAACATGTGGTTTTGTCGATGAGCTTCATTGAAGGTCTTGCATATTCTTAAGATCGGTGCGTTATTTAAATAGTTTCTACTATAACTCGGTAAATAGAATCTATCTGTGTGTCGAAGTGACGAGAAATCCCTGTTGTTAAACGGTATTAAGTCATACAGCAGTTCACAATTGATATTTTTGCTAACTAGTTTGTGAAGGAATATTACATCATTAGCTGATCGTACTGATGCAAGTGTTGGAAGTTGAAAAGTAGTTGCGGTAGTTGTGTATGAATGATCTTGAACTGTCATGGGATGTCCGTTCTTGAAAGCGAGATAACGCAAAAAGGTATGCTGTACCTTCTCTATGGTATACGAGTCGCAGTTATATTAGGGAGACCAAACACATGATGCATACACGAGAATTGGTCTCACCAATGAAAGATATAAGTATCTTATTGCACCAACACTATTAAAATCTTTCGTGCTTCTTTTTATAAAACCAATTGTTTTGTAGCCTCTATTTCGAATGTGTTCAATGTGTTGTTTGAAAGTAAGCCTGTCATCGAAAACTACTCCGAGGTCTTTAACAGCTGTAATAGTGGATAATTTTCGTAGATCTTGAAAAGGTAACAATGCAACATTTGCTAGAGTTAAGTTGTAATCCATTGACAGAGCTCCAGTAGTGTAGAGTATCAAGATCAGACTGTAGAAGAAAACAATCACTGGGTGAAGTAACTTGAAGAAATAGTTTTAAATCGTCAGCAAAGAGTAGTGGGGTTGCGTATTTAAATTTGCTAATAAGATCGTTAATATAGATGACGAAGAGTAATGGACCCAGGTGTGAGCACTGAGGAACTCCTGATGATACTCTTATATACTCATATATGACTAGAATATGGTATGATACATAAAAAAATAAGTGGTTCTATAATATTAAATTCATGATAACTTCAATTATTCTGCAAAAGCGATAATTCTAGTTTTCTATTTTATAGCATTCCTATTTCGTATTTTATATTGCGTGACATTTTTTTTCCCATTATAAAATTTTAAGTACTTCTTTTTTAAATTAAATTACGTATTGTAATTTCCCTACGCACAGAGTAGTAAATTTACTTTGTATGTAGTAATTTTACAAAAACGTTTATTTCATAATCTCAAATGGTAAAAACCCAACGCTATACATAGGAATTTTACATACGTAAAATTACAATTAATAAAATTACAATTAGTCAAATTACAATTACTCAAATTACAATTAGTAAAATTCATTGCGACTTTTTACAGTGTAGGAATGTTATAATTTTACCTTTGTTGAAAAATATATTTAGTGAAAATGTTATAGAAAGTCTACACTGTAAAAAATCCTAAAATTACTACTCTGAGAGTAGTAAAATCCTTTGGAAAATTGTAAAATTAATATCAAGTTTGTAAATTTACAGCTTCCAGAGTAATAAAATTACATTAGTACTTCTTTTTTAAATTTTCTCAAAAGGGAAAAAGACAGAGCGTACTTCAAAATGGTATAAGAATAGTGTATTACAGTACTTAAAGAAAAATCTGTAAATTACAGTAACTATTTTAAAAAAAAAATCACAGTTACATCTGGAGTCTCTCAGGGATCTCACCACTTCTTTTTCTACTCTTTATTAATGATATTTCTGTAACTCTAAAACACGCAACAGCCCTTTTATTCGCAGATGATTTAAAATTATTCTTTCCGATAAATTCGTCATTTATTACAGGATAACCTTGTTCGCTTATCGGAGTGGTGTCCTTTAATCGAATGCACTAGGTTTTTCAATTTAACTACTAATTAAATGGTAAAGTTCTAAGTAAACTAGCATCGAAACTACAATATTAGAAAGGCATTTAAAATGTTAGGTTTTATAAAAAGAATGTGCACTGATTTCCATAACATAAATACCATAAGATCTCTCTACTTAATCTTAGTTAGACCAATCTTACTCTACGCTTCTCAAATTTGGGCTCCTCACTACGAAAGTCACATGTTCTAAATTAGAACACATTCAGCATAAATTTCTTAGGTTCGCGGCTTATAAGCTTGGTAAGCCATTGCACAGATTTTTGCATAACTATATGGAAGTTTCAAGAGAATTACATTGCCCTCGATAAAGTAAATTATTAGAGTAAATCTTTTTGCATAAATTAACCCATAACAATGTAGATTGTTATTATCTTATTAATAAAATTCAACTTTATTCTCCCAGTTTTAATTCTCCGCTTTTCAGAATGTGCAACGCAGCAACAAATATTATACTACGAGAACCTTATTTAGAATTCAATAGAACAATTCGAAATAGGTTTTACGAATATTGTTAATTTCACAAAAATGTTAGTTAGTTATATAATTAGAAGTGTGGTTGATTTTTCTTAATAATAATTATTATTGTACGTTTTACTTTTCAAATGTGTTTATTTCGTAACATATATATAATTGGTTCTTTTGGTCATCGTTACTGATTTTTCTCTTATAATTCTTTATGTAATTGAGTATTTACCCGTTGATTAATAAATAATCTTGTAAAATTCATGAAGTGCCCAGAAAAATTACAGTGTAAATTTAAATTTTATTACAATTTTTGTAGTGTACGTATGGTAAAATATATTTTCTAATAATACATTTGCTTAGTGTAAAAAGTGACCTTTTCAGTTTTTGCTTGTTAGATTAAGACTAATGTAATTTTATTACTCTGGAAGCTGTAAATTTACAAACTTGATATTAATTTTACAATTTTCCAAAGGATTTTACTACTCTCAGAGTAGTAATTTTAGGATTTTTTACAGTGTAGACTTTCTATAACATTTTCACTAAATATATTTTTCAACAAAGGTAAAATTATAACATTCCTACACTGTAAAAAGTCGCAATGAATTTTACTAATTGTAATTTGAGTAATTGTAATTTGACTAATTGTAATTTTATTAATTGTAATTTTACGTATGTAAAATTCCTATGTATAGCGTTGGGTTTTTACCATTTGAGATTATGAAATAAACGTTTTTGTAAAATTACTACATACAAAGTAAATTTACTACTCTGTGCGTAGGGAAATTACAATACGTAATTTAATTTAAAAAAGAAGTACTTAAAATTTTATAATGGGAAAAAAATGTCACGTAATATAAAATACGAAATAGGAATGCTATAAAATAGAAAACTAGAATTATCGCTTTTGCAGAATAATTGAAGTTATCGTGAATTTAATATTATAGAACCACTTATTTTTTTACGTATCATACCATATTCTAGTCATATATGTATGCGAGTAATTCCTCGATAATTTAATATTTAGGAAACTGAACATAAACTTTGGTATCCTGGATGAACAAAAAAATTTGTTTATAAAAAGTAGATGTAGAAGATATCGCACAATAATTTGCAGAACAATTTTTGCGGTCCTATTTAAAAAAGCTCATTTTTTCCTCCAAAAGACAAAAAATATAGGGCAGTTTCTTACAAGAACCTTTAGAAATAATATTTCACAAAATAAAATTACATTTTGGGGGGTAATGAGGAATATGAAAAAATAGGTAATTACAGACTTACAATGTATTGAAATTAATACCTTAAAACTCGTGTATTGTGTTGAAACAGTAGTAAAAATATACATTTATATATATATAGAAAAAATCAAAATATGTTATTTCTAAAGATTCTTATTAAAAAAACTGTCCTATACATTTTGAATAAGGTATTTTGCATCATTTTCAATTATAATTATCCCTCAAACAAATTTTGTTCTTCATCTATAATACCAAAGTTTCTATTCAGTTTCCTAAATACTAAAAGTAGAATTAGTCGTATACATATGGGTGATTCTCCAAAAACAGGGCATTTTCAAGAATGAAAATTTTTTTTTTTAAGTTACTGTAAATTTACTACTCTGTGCGTAGGGAAATTACAATACGCTGTGAAAGTCCTACGCTGGACATTGGTTATAACTGCGGAAACCAACCATAAAATGACAAGATTTTATAGAAATATACACACTGTCACTGAAAGATCCCTATGCTACACATGGTGAATTTACTAACCCAACTTGTGAAAACCCTACGCTTAGCGATGGTCATAAAATTGCCTACGCTTAACATGGTAAAATTTATTGCTTTTTTTTACAGTGTAATGTAGAAAATTTACATAACCTTGTAAAATTCATAAAGTGAATTTTGTCCTCGTTATGCATAGTAATATTACCAAATTTTTGCCAAGTAAACACTCTTCCTTACTGTAAAAAGTGAATTTTTTCGTAGTAAAACACAACAATTTTAAAAGTTTCAATAGGCCGCCATATTGGATTCGCCATTTTTAATTTTTAAAAATTAAATTTAGATTCGTAAATGACTGAAGAAACTCTCATATGGGTGATTCTCCAAAAACAGGGCATTTTCAAGAATGAAAATTTTTTTTTTTTTAAGTTACTGTAAATTCGTTTTTTTTTAATGGATTCTTGCTTATTAGCATCAAGTTAAGTTATTGTTAAAGTAGTCACGCTGCAAAATTATTTTAAAGGAAAGGGGAAGACTTTTACTATGACGCATTTTCATACGGCTATATAAAACAACAATTGCTTGTTAAAAACTTGAAAAAAATAACTCTAAAGAGTCAAAAACATAATGTACATATCTGATTTAGTGCATTTTTGTGAATAAATGAAAATTATTTATTAAGTAATAATTAAAAAATTAAGAAAAACACATGAATTTTTGAAGAAGTTTTAGAGAAAATAAATTTATTAAAGTTAATGTGTCGTTGGTTAGTACAATGATAATATTATATTCATAATTTTAATAAATAATATTATTTCATAATAAACTTGATTCATAACGTTGTAACAAATATAAAGTTTAATTTTGTGGTTTTTTAAATTATATTTAAATAAATGTCTAAGAGAAATATAAATGTTATTTATGATTTGAAAAATATTTTCTGCTACGGGTTACACTTTGTTCTTGTTTCGTACCTGATACGCCAAATCTTTGGTAACGACAATGAAGGTGACGACAATGAAAATTTGTAAAAAAATCCAATTTTACATATTTTAAACAATAATAAATTAAAAAACAAATTGGCAGTAACGTTTATTCCTTTAATCTTTAAGTTTTCGTCGTTTTTTAATTGCTGTTTGTATAAAAATACCAAAATTAGGACGGGTGACGACAATTAATTTAATAAAAATACGTGGTATTTTTATACAGTTTTTACTTGTTCATGAGGTAAATACGTTCTCTTTTCAATTTTCTATGGAGGATTAGTAAAGTGTAGTGTTTTTTCTTTGATTTTCTCATAAGTTTTAGTAAAAAAGTTAATTATTTCCAGTTCATTTATACCAGTTTACGCATTGTCGTTACCTCATAGAAATTTCTTAAGACATTAATATTTCAATAATTATAAGTATACATATTGATTTAATTAAATATTATACAGAGAGAAATTGTACAGTTTGAGCTGTACTATAGAAATATTATTTGAATAAATTAAAATAATTCGGTTTCTTAATAGCGCTAATATTTTAAAGTTTTGAACTTAGAGGTTTCGACATATCAAAAATGCTACTTTTAGTCTTTAAATGTCATTTTACACCAGTTTTTTTGTAACAAAAGTATTATTTTTTCAAATTAACATGGGCCAAGGATATTTATTTAACATTTCTATCGAAATTTAATAATTTATTGTCAAAGTTTTTGTAAGATATAACGTAAAGACACGAAAATGCCCTGCTTCCGGAGAATCACCCATATACCAAATTTCATAAAAATCTTTCGATATTTAAATTCGAAAAAAGATTCGCCAGGTATTTTGAATGTGGTTTTGATATTAGTTTTAAAGTAAAAGAAAAGGCCACAAAATTACATAAAAAAAGGACAATTTTGGGGATTTTTTTTTTGTTAACCCTTAGAAAAATGGTGGTAACGTTACCACCTCGATTTCTTTGATATTTGCTAATTTAAATTCCAGTTGACGCATTTAGATCGGTTTTTTTGCTATTTTCTATTACGATAATGATAGAAGAATGTATAAAAACAGTTATTACGATATGATTGTTTATTATTTATGATTTATAAATAAACAAACATGAAAAAAACACAATTTTTTCGAAAGAATTCATTATTGGCGCTGTTTTTTAAGATAATCATTGGAAATTTGGTATAATAGGGTTTTAGATATCGCTGATGACGATACCGATATTGGTTTTACGGAATTCAAAATGGCGGCTGCAAGATGGCGGCCATCATGATGTAAAAACGCAACAGTTTAATGAATTTTCATATTTTTGTCCGCCATATTGGATCTACCATTTTGAATGTTGAAAAACGTCAATTCAACGTAAAAAAAAATATATGTTTCAAAGGGTTAAATGTAGTGAAAACACGACAAAATATTGTTTGTTTAAATTTTTATTAAAAGTAGCCACTCCCCCCAGTAGTAGTTTCTACAGGATGAGTTTGTTTAACCTCAAACTTGAACCTGGAACCAAAATGAAATAATTTTTGTTAGTATACATTATAAACTGGACTGCGTAGGATATTTTAAGAATTCTACCTCTTTTAAAACAGGTTAAAAAACTAAAGAGATTTTATGTTTTCAAAAGTACTTAAAACATTGCGTAAAATTGTATTTTCACAAATTACAGTATTAAAATAAATTTATTTTTCAATTAAATTAAACACGATTGTTTAATTACTGTAGTTAATTAATATTGTGTAGATAATCTTTTTATAATTTTGTTTTACCACCACAAACCGAAGCTGATTTTGTAGAAAATTAAATACCGAATTAGAGTACTAAAGACATTTACAAGTTGTCATTGATTTAGAGATAAATGTAAGACAATTATTTTGTTTTAAAGAAATGCAACATTTTAATCGAAATTTAATGTAAATAATAATTTCTTAATGCCAGGAACTAGTTAATGATTTTAATTAAAAAATTTGTTTCTGATATTTTCGGTTAGTTCTAAGCAGACAAAATAAGTAATATTTTCTTCTTCTTTGATTTTTTCGTAAGTGAAATATCTCTTTAAATGTTTCTTTAAATAACAAAGTTACGAGGTCTTAATAAAAAAGTTTGAATAACGTTTCTGTTATGAATTTTAGTCCTCTTTAGAATATTTTATTCTAAACAATTACAAAAATTATAAACAAAATTCGTTTTTACAATAAATTTATCATAATTATTGTTTAACAAAAAATATACATAAATTAAGAAAATTAAGAAATTTTCAGTTCTTTTAAAAACTTCTGTTAAGACAATTTTAATTAATTATATTTGTTCCATCTTACCTTAAATTATTGTTGATAATGTCATTTTATCAGGATGTTATTGAGTATTCTATAAAAACAAAATGAATTTTATGAGTATAAATACTTACGTAAAAATTTTTAATTAAGTAGTTTTCTAAATGTTTGCGTTTAAATTCTATGGCTAAGATTTTTACATTATTAAAATCAAAGCTAGTTATAGTTAAGCCTGTGTATTTATCTTCATCTTAAAATATATTGCGTTTGTGTTCATTTATACGGTTTTTTAGTAATCTACTAGTGTCGCCTATATATACTCCTTAACATTGGTTGCATTTAATTTGGTATACAATGTTTTTTTATTGAAAATTATCAATTTTATCTTTGAAAGGTTTGACACCTTCTATATTTAAGTTAGTAGGTTTGAATACAATTCTAATATTATCTTTTCTGAAATTATTTCTTATATTTTCTGAGATGTTATTTATATATGGGATGCTAATAGTTTTTTTTATAATTTATATTTTTAAGTGTATTTTGAAGTGTGTTATATATCTTAAAAACTCTTTTCCTAAAACATTGATATATGACATAGTTTGGGTATCCATTTTCTTTGAGTATATTTTTGACTATATTTAAATTTTTCTCTCTAAATTTGATAAGTGTAAACTTCCTATTTTATAACTAAGAGGATGATTTGAATTTAAATTTAAATAACGACCTGAAAAAAGTGTCTTTATGGTACCAATCTGTAATTAATTTATCTTTATCGTTAATAATAATTAAGCCCAAAAAATTGATTCTTTTATTAGTTTCTTTTTCTATTGTGAAAGTAATTCTATTTTGTATCTCTTTAATTTTTTTCGAGCTATTAAATATTGGTAAATTGCTGTCAATATGTCATCTACACTACCGGCAAAAAGTTCATGAACGCTCTGAATTTTTTAACTCATCAAATAATGCGTTCTACCTTCGAATCCTTAACGATAATGATAAAACTCATTAGATGTCTTTTAAAGTACACAAATAAAGCTTTCAACTAGTGCATTTAGTTTTACTTCAGACATTATAGTTTCACAGTTGTCAATTTTTAAAAATGTTAATATTTGCCATTTTTTCATTTCGACTTTTAACACTAACAAAAAGTCTAATAAATTTTTCTATATATTTTCAATTTTTGACTAAATACTATAATTCAAGAACTTTGACATAGCTCTTGTAAAAAGTACATACGATTTTTTTTATCAGAGTTACTATTTTTTTGAGTTATCAACTTTTTGCCTTTTTCCAAAGAATTCTGACAAAATGAGGTAAACTGACAATTTTCAAAAAATCATAACTAAGGAACAAAAACTCGTATCAACTTTTCACAAAAGCCATTTTAAAGCCATTGAATTGTAGTATTTAGACAAAAATTGACTATATGCAGAAACATTTTTTAGACTTTTTCTCAGTGTTTAAAGTCGAAAGAACAAAATTGCAAATGTTAAGATTTTAAAAATTTGACAACTACAAAACTATAACGTCTGAAGTAAAACTAAATGCAACAATTGAAAGCTTTATTTGTGTACTTTAAAAGACATCGTATGAGTTTTATCATTATCGTTAACGATTCAGAGATAGAACGCATTATTTGATGATTTAAAATGGTAATTTTTTAATTAATATGTTTTCTAAAAATTAGTGAAAGTGGAGAACCCATAGGGACTCGAAATTTTTGTTTATATGTTGTATTTCGAAATTGAAAATATAGTGAGTTTAAAATGATATCTAACCATCAGACAAAATAAGCTTGTCATATTGAAATATAATTAGAAACGTGTCTATTGTTTGAAATTTTAGAAAAATGAATTTTACTCCAATATTGATTTTGTCATTTTGAATCATTTGTGGAGGAAGATTTATCGAAAACTTAAGAATAGATGAATATTAATTGTGAACAAATGTGAAGAACTCTGGTAATCCATCTGCATAGTGTGACTCAAGTAAAAATAACTTTTAATGTAAAAATGATTTGTTTCAGAATATCGCATTACGTTGGTAATGATACCTGTTATGAATACATCTAAGTGCATATAACTTTTGAAATAGTAAAACTTGTTTAAAATAAAAGTTTTTACTATACAAAATTTGAAAATCTTTATATTAATAATGTCATGTAACTATTTTCTATAACTATCTATAACTAGAAAATGTATGAACTATTTTCATAAGTACTTCCTGCTTCGTTGAATTGACAAACAGTTGTGTTATTATTGTACTGAAAAACAAAGACTTTTCTACCGGTGACACAAAATTGCGAAATATGATTTTAGATAAAAGGAAAAAAAATTGTAAAGGATATATTAGAATGCTGGGGACTGGCTGTGTTAATTCAGAAATTTAATTTAAAATGTGTAAATTTATGAACCACTTGCACATAAGAAAATGATAAAATATGAGGTTATGACAATTGGAAAATGTTTTTAAAGAAAAATTTCATTTAGAAACACAAGTTCAACGAAGTACCAATTATTAAAGCTGAGAAAAAAAATTAATAAACACCACATCAGACTATTTTTGTGCTTTATCGATTGGCATGAGTTTTTAACTTTTTTTTTTAATTTGAAAAATATTCAAGAATACCCAAAAAATACATAACAATTTTATTGAACCTTTTTTTTCTTTTTACTTTTAATTTTATGCAAGCTTTAGATGTTAGTTTTTATAACTAATGTTTAATATCTATGTTTACTAATGTTTTATAACTAATTCGGAGAATATTACACATTTATTTCTAGTTACTTTTTTTTCTGTTATTAATTAGATGTGTTTTATATAATCTTTTGCTTATACTATTTGACATATTTTCTTTTTCATTTGTTAATGCGCGGTTGTATTATTTCATTTTATGTAAATGTCCATTTTGGCCGTTTATATTATTAAATAAATAAATAAATAAATATTGTAAAATATGATATTTTAATACATGATTTTAACACCATTTTTAATAATAGAAAATGTTTCCAATTTTTATCACGTGAAATTAAATATTTGTCCACAATCTTTTTTTGTCATTTTTTTTTGTACTGGACTCGAAATACTTTAATGAGACTAACTAGTATTATATAACATAAGCAATAACGAAATTATGGCTGTTTTTGCTTGTTTTAAAGTTGACAATTGGTTTAGAACCATCCAAGAAGCAAGCGTAAATTTTGCATAATTTATTATCACAAAAAACACAAGTGGTTAAAAAATATTGGGTGAAATTTATACATATTTGTTGGGTCATTGGAATACTTCTTTGTCTATTAAGTTTATTCTGAGAGTTCACCATTTCAAACGATATTTTGGCTTTACCAAAATTCAATTTTATGTGTCCATAAGTTTTAAGTTTAAGTGCCAATTAATTTTAGAAGGTTTTATGAAAAAAGAAAAGGAGCTTCAGAGTAAAAATAAGATTTGAAAAATACATTGATACAAAAAATCTCAAAATTCTGACTTCCGGTTTGTGATTAGCGACTTCAATTACCCCCTAGTATTAAGTTTCATCGAAATGGAGGGAACTAACGAATTTTCGCCCGCCATATTGGATCCGCCATTTTGAATTTCTAAATTCTGACTCCAGTTTTGTCATCAGCGACCTCAATTACTCCCTAGTATTAAGTGTCATCAAAATAGAAGCTATTAACGAATTTTCGCTCGCCATATTGGATCCGCCATTTTGAATTTCAAAATTCTGACTTCAGAATCGTGTTAAGCGACCTCAAAAACGTAATAACACGTTTTTGTCTCACCTAGATTCTTTTTCGAAACACGCTATATTTGCATACGCGAATATCTGGGAAGAATATTCTCGATAAATCAAATTTTAAAAATCCACCAACATAACTTTTAAGTACAACTATCGCGTCCACGATTCTGATACATTTTAAGTCATTTTAAACCCGATATCCGGGACAGAAGTTGAATTAAAAAAAAAATATCCCTGAAAAAATTGTAATTTTTATTTATTTATGCCAAAATTATAAATAAATTGAAATTTTAGACATACAGTAGGTCCCCTCTTATTTTAAGATTTCGAGTCAAGGAATATGGTGGCACCCCCTCTTATTTTAATGCTACTTCTCTTCTTCATCACCAGCAGTGTGAGAGAGAGGACATGAAAAAAAGTTAAAATAGAAGGGAGCGAATCCTTAAGATAGAGGAGGAACTTAAAATACGAGGGGTTAAATTAAAAGGGGTACTACTGTATTTGGACTGCACCATGGAAAAGAGCGACCTCGGAAATAGTAGGATATGTTTCTTTCAATTTTTGTTAACTTTGGTTCTATTACGAAATTCTCTATTGAAATTGGATCCTGAAAAATGTCCTTTTTGACGTTAATGGATTAACCCATGCCAATGGAATGAACATACTGAAAAATAGTCGGATGTGGTGCTTATTAATTTTTTCCTCAGTTTTTGTTAATTGGTATTTAGTTGAACTTTGGATATTCGAAAACTGCAACTGTTTTTGAATCTTCTTAGTTCGGTGCAATCTGAAACATTTACTGTATATTTTTAAAAGGGTTTTCTTGCGAAAAAAATGAAAACAGCATTTTGGACTCGTGTCGTAAGCGAGTAGAAATAAAATACACCAAAAAAATTATGTAAAAAGATAAAATAAAGACTAACACATAAAAATACAGCTAAAAACAAGTAAAGTATAAGCGAAAAGAAAGTTAATTCGGCAGTAACACTACAAAGTCAGGCGTCTTAATTTAAGACACTTACGTGATCATTTTTAAGACATTTCTTGGTATTATTACAGGCGTCTTAATATAAGACACTAATAAGTGACTAAACTTGGCGACTCACCTGCTGCAGATCGCGACGTGTCATGCATTATAACTAGTTAAACAATATGATTCTTTTCGCTTAGAGGAAAAAAAAAATAGTCAAATTTACTGCCTATTAGTTAGTATATAACTATGTACGTAGTTAAGTGAACTATTCTCTACACTTTCAGGTTATGCTAACCCAGTAAGTTAAAATGTATTGGAGGGGATAGAAATGCATTTATTTTTTTTTAATCCCTTTTACGTCCATTTCTTTTGAATGCAAAATAAAACTTGATATTTTGAATACAAATGGATACAAAAATAATAAAACATTAAAATTTGAATGTATTTCTATCCAGAAAAAGTATTCGTATAAGTTATGAATGCACATCTATCTTTGTAAAATATAATGTTTAAATGCATTTGAATAAAAAAATTATATTTTGTAGAAAACGCATAACGTACTGAATCTAAACATAATGAGATATGAAAAGTGTAAAAAATAAGGAATACGTTTGAATCTCAAAAAAGCATTTCTCAAAATTCCGAATACATTTAAATCCAAATCTAATATATTGTTGAAAATTTGCAAGATAATGAAAGTTTTTGAATAAAAAAATAATATAAAATGTAAGGAATAGATTTCAATCCCTAAAAACTAGTATTTAAAGAAATCCCGAATGCTTTTGAATCTAGAAATAATGCGATGTTTAAAAGTACAAAATGTGAAAAATGTATTTAAATCCAAAAAAACTAATTACGGGAATTCGGAATTATTTTGACACATTCGAATTCCTATTTTGACAATTTCAAATACTTTTAAATAACAAAGAAAATCTGAAATTAGTAAATACAAAATGTTTATTTTGAATACATATGAATCCGAAAATAATAAATTGCTAAAACATTTCAAAATTAATGAATGCATTTCTATACTTGTGGAATATTTTTTGATTCTAAGAATAATATGTCGTTGAATTAAACAATATAAGAAATTCATTTCAAACCCAGAAAAATACAGACTCAATTATTTTTGCATTAATGTGTAATTTCATTTAGAAGTTCGTTATTGAACTCAAATTTATTGGAGAGCATAACATTTTCTGTGTACTCAAATGGCATTCATCATTTAGAAAAACTTTTTTTTTTATTCCAAAGCTTTCAAGATTGAGAAAATCGGGATTGAAAATTAATGCATTCTTATCCATTTTGGATTACTGGGGTAATATTCGTAATTATTTAACATGTCCAACTTTGAAACAGATTCATACATCGTTGCAAATAAGAGATAGAATTTACATAAGATGATCATTGCGAGTCCGCCATTTTGAATTTATCAACCCAAAATTATTATAATCTTTGTACATAACCTGTCGATATTTATGTCATGAATAAAAGACTAAATTAAACTTTCTATGTTTGTGATTTCTAGGAATTATTAATTTTGAAAACATGTTTCGTTCCGTGGCCATTTTGAATCGGCCATTGCTTCTAAAAAATATTCCATTAGCACATTTTTTATGTTAAACAATCGAGATCACTTTTTATATATGCATTTTATTGATTATAATCCGTTTCAGTGGAGAACGTCGTAAAAAATTAAAAAATAGACCTACAAATTATGGCATTTTTGTTTTAGTTTGTCGAATTTTTGTGTTAAATAATCGTTATTTTGTATTTTCCACGTGGGGAATCGATAGAGAACACTTAAAAATGGCAAGAAAGATATCTTTCAAAGATTTTACTAAATTATTTTTACTCTAGAAACTGAGCTGAAAAGCCCAAAACGGGTTAAAGAAACACGATTTTCTGTATCAATTTATTTTTCAAATCTTATTTTTACTCTGAAGCTCCTTTTCTTTTTTCATAAAACCTTCTAAAATCAGTTAGAACTTAAATTTAAAACTTATGGACCCATACAATTGGATTTTGGTACAGCTTATTGGAAATGTCGTTTGAAATGGCGAACTCTCAGGATAAACTCAATAGAAAAAGAAGTGTTCCAATGACCCAACAAATACGTATAAATTTCACCCAATATTTTTTAATCACTTGTTTTGATTGTGTCAAAAAATTCTGCAAAATTTACGATTGCTTTTTGGATGGACCCAAACTATTTGTCAACGTTAAAACAAGCGAAAACAGCCATAATTTTGTAATTGCTTATTTTATCTAAATACTAGTTAGTCTAATTAAAGTATTTCGAGTTCGGTACAAAAAAGTAAAAAGCATCGCTATGGAAATTCGGAATTATTTTGACACATTTGAATCCCTACTTTGACAATTGTAAATGCTTTTAAATAAAAAAATCTGAAATTAATGAACACAAAATGTTGAGTTTGAATACATATGAATCCGAAAATAATAAATTGCTAAATCATTCTAAAATTAATGAATGCATCTCTATACTAATATTTTAATATTTAATAATATTTATCTTTTTCAGTTGCATATTTATCCTTAATATTAATGGTAACGTCTTATGGTTATGCATAGCCACGTAAGTGCAAAATGTGTTTTGCATAAAATAACGCGAAGAAAATAAAAATAGTAACATAGTATAATATAATATGTCACCAAACTTGATTCTTAAAGTAAGTGTCTTTGGTATGAGTAGGTACTCCCACCAAAACATTTTTTTTAACCCGTTTCGTCCTGAAATGCCCTAAATTTTGACTTCTTTTCATCAGGTGCTTTCTCATAGAGAAAGTCACTCAATCGTTTTGATATAACCATACCTATTGTATTTTTTCTCAAACTTTCTAAATCCGGTTTCAGATTGATCATATCTGCCGCCATTTTGTTACTATGGCGGTTTAAACAGAAAAAAATCGTGAATTTTGAAAAAGTTTGTTCAAATAATCGTATTTTTTAACAGGAAACTGCGTTCGGATCAAGCTGAATCGCTGTATCTAGTGGAGTAAATAGTTATACTAAAAGATAGGATGGTCATTAATTCACCATTCAAAATGGCGGATTCAAAATGGCGGACCTCAGTGAACATTTTGTTGAAAAATTTCTGGACGCTCTAACTGAACAATTATGAGCTTGTTTTAAAAAATGCTAAGAATAAAAAATTCTTAGAATTCGCCGAGAAATATAGTGGATTTTTTTTTTCAGATTTTTTAAATGAATTTTTGAAAAATTCTTTTCAAAATTCTTTTCAAAATTGTAATTTTGTTTTCGAAAAATTCTGAACAAAATTTAGTGCATTCTCTGATGAATTCTAAGAGTTTTTTATTCCATGCATTTTTTCCCAAAAGTTGATAGTTTTCGAAAAAGAAAAATGTTAAACTATAATATTTGAAATTGATTTCCTCGAAAACTATCAACTTTTAAAAAAACTCTTAGAATTTATCAGAGAATGCACTAAATTTTGTTCAGAATTTTTCGTAAATAAATTACAATTTTGAAAAAAATGTTGAAAAAAAATTTCTCAAAACTTCATTTAAAAAATCTAAAAAAATTCCACTATATTTCTCAATGAATTCTAAGAACTGTTCATTCTCAACATTTTTTTTAAAAAGCTCGTAGCTTTTGAGTTAGATCGTCCAGAAATTTTTCAACAAAATTTTTACTGAGAACCGCCATTTTGAAGCCGCCATTTTGAATGGAGAATTAATAACCATCCTATCTTTTAGTGTAACTAATTACTCCACCAGATAGAGACTTAGCTTGTTCCAAACACGGTTTCCTGTTCAAAAATACGATTATTTGAAGAAATTTGTTCAAAATTCACAATTTTTTTGTGTTTAAACCGCCATATTAAAAAAATGGCGGCAGATATGGTCAATCGGAAACCGGATTTAGAAAGTTCGAGAAAAAATACAATAGGTATGGTTATATCAAAACGATTGAGTGATTTTTTCCCTAAGAAAGCACCTGATGAAAAGAAGTCAAAATTTACGGCATTTCAGGACGAAACGGGTTAAATAGTTTTCTAAAATGTAAAAGATTGGTGGCTGTTTTTGTTGATATTGGTAGTGAGTTGTAGCAAAGTGTTCCAAAATAGTCGAAGCATTTTCTTCAGACCTCCGAGTTTCTTCTTGGCATTTCCAGAGTTCGATTTGCAGCATTTTTGGTAATTCCCATAACTTGTTTGTTGTCAGTTGTTTTGAGTGGTTGCAGCAAAGTAGGAGATTTTTCTAATATTATAAATGCCGGTCTCTCTGAATAGTGATTCCGTAAAGTAGTCTCTTTTCTTCCTGAGTATTATTTTTAGTGTTACTTTTTGTATCAAAGAAACTTTCCTCATGACATTGTCATAAGTTCCACCCCACATAATTATGCAATATCGAAGTATCAATTGAAATAATGCATGGTAAACTTTGGTATCCAGAATGTCACATAGTTTTCTAAATAAGAATTGTAGAGGTCTTTTTTTTTAGCAAGTTCTTTATGTACTTGTCCCATACTTGTGTGATATAATATCTAAATCCGTTTATTTTGAATCCAAAAAATAATGTATCATTGAATTAAAAAATATAAGGAATGCATGCATATCCCAAAAGTATAACGCTGGCATTTTTAATGAATTTGAATCACAAAGTAATGTATATTAACCCGTAAAGTCCCAAAACGGAATAAATTCCACCCGTTTTTCAACGTACAAGTAAAGATCCAATTCTCAAATAAATCTTAATCGAATTACATTTCCTGAAGTATTTTTTCGTGCTCTTTTCAAATCCGTCGTTATTTTTGCTTTATCTCTCTTAGATTTTCCAATACGACGGCGTTTTCCTGAAAAAACGTGTTAACTTTCAATTTCTATTATGATCAGTCGCGATTTACATTAAGTTAAACATCTCAGTTTGGTCCAAATTCTGTATCCGGTGGAATTTTTGGCTGCACTGTAAGTTTATTGGTATTTTTGAAAAATCCAAGATGGCGGATGAATGTCATGGCAATTGTTAACAAAATTTCTTCTTATTTTCTCAAAAATGATTGGCTTACAACAAAAGTTCGTATATTACAGTTTTTAAAGTCGCTGAATCCGAATCTGAAATCGGATTTTCGAAATTCAAAATCGCAGAGACTCAAAAAACTATAATATATATAATCTTTTCATAAATATACCATTTTAGCGAATTTTGGACCGTCATATTGGGTCCGCCATTTTGAATTTCGAAAATCTGATTTCAGATTCGGGTTCAGCAACCTCAAAAATAGTTTTGGTGCACTTCAATCATTTTTGAGAAAATAAGAAGAAATTTTGTTAAAAATTGCCATGACATTCATCCGCCATCTTGGATTTTTCAAAAATACCAATAAAACCTTACAGTGCAACCAAAAATTCCACCGGATACAGAGTTTGGAACAAAACTGAGCTGTTTTTTTTTTCCAGGAAAACGCCGCCATATTGGAAAATCTAAGAGAGTTAAAGCCAAAATAACGACGGATTTGAAAAGAGCACGAAAAAATACTTCGATTAAGATTTATTTGAGAATTGGATCTGTGCTTGTACGTTGAAAAAAGGATGGAATTTATTCCATTTTGGGACTTTACGGGTTAAAAGTACAAAATATTTAAAGCCCAGAAAAATACAGGCTGAGTTATTTTTGCACTAAAGTGTAAGATCGTTTTTGAACTCAAATCTATTGGAAAGCATAACATTTTCTCTACAATTATTATTTGTGGATTCAAATGCATTTATCATTTTGAAAAACTTCTCTTTGGATTTAAAAGCATTCAAGAATAGATTTTAGTATTTTTTTTTCTCTCAGTACGAAATATAAGTGTCCATTACGATAGCTGGTAAAACAAATGATGAAATTTTGCTTCTACGATCAGGTTAGGTTATGTTACGTTAAAATTTCTTTATTGTTATTATCCTCAAATCAGCAAGTAAAAATTGATTAAAAAACATGTTTACAGTGATTATTGGACAACTTAATTCGATATCCTATCCAAAGTTAAAAATTAAATTTTATTTCATTAGACAGAAAATATCTTAAATTTTGAGACGTTTTTAAGACCCTTAAATCAAACCACATTTTAAAAGAGGACACTTCTATGTGTCTCAGTGTCTTTATTTAAGACACCTATAAGATACATGATTTTGCAGTATCATTTTCATAATTTTATGAAATTCCATTATTGAAGTCAATTTTTTACTATTTAGTAGCCAGCAGCTATTTTTAAATCAGTAACTTTTACCATCAAACGAAAATGTGGACCAGCAAGTCGATTTAAATTTCGACAAATTTAATAATAAAAATCTTCTTAAATGTTACCGTGTCCGTTAATTATTATTTTCATTACAAAAATTTCGTAAGTTTTTGTCAAATAAACGACAAAAAATTTAGTAGTATATTTTTAAGACATTAAACATTTGCTACAAATTGCTGTGTTAGTAATAAATTAGTAATTTCAGTCTTTAATCATAAAAGTTGTTAATTCCTGTTGTTAGTAATTTTATTAATCGTTTTAAACAAAATTTAATTAAAGACAAACTTAATGATAGTAGAATAAAAAGGATTTAAAAGTAAATATCTTACTTCGTTTTCAAAATAAATAATTTTTTAACACAAACCAAAATGACTGATAGTAAGAATATTATTACTGAATTTAAATAATAAACTGTAAAGATGTAAAGTGTTTAATTACATTTAATACAGAAAATGTTATTTCTTCGTGTGTTTTTTTTTATTTTCAAAATAAATCGGACACATTTCAATTAAAATTTAAGAAATAATGTAATAAAAACTTACAATTTAGAATCAAATTTTGTATTTTTTTGTTGTGCGACTCTAAAAATTTAAAAACTATTTGGATTAATTACGGACAAATTTAGAAGAAAAAATTTGCTAAAATACATATTTTTTACAAAATAAACATGTTTTAGGATTAATATAAAATATCAATAATTTTTTATTGTAATTTAATCATAATTTTAATTATTTTTCTTTTTATAGTAATCAATTAGTTTTATTGTTACTTCATTTATTGAATTGACAAAACCATTTAATATCATTATATTAGTTTCATTGTACTGCAATGAATATCATGAAAACAAAAATTCTTTAAAAATTCAACAAAATATTGTAAAAAATCATAACAAAAATATTTAATTTTATAGTATTTATTGAAAATTAAAAACAGATATTTTTTACATTGTTAGCAGTTTTAAAACTAAAATTAAATTTCTTTTTGGTCAATATTTTCTGTTACTCAAAAATTTAAAAACGTTTAATTTTTTAGAATGAAAAATTAAAAAAAAAAATTTTTGAAAAAATTATTTTACGATGACATTAATTAAATCAGAATATAACAGTTTAATGATTTTAAATTAATCATTATAATGCAATGTATTTTATTCTTTAATTAAAATAATTTTCCTCTCGCCAATTATTAATCGCATATTTTAATAATTTCTGTTACGTAATATTTTGCCTTGGTATCAATGTTGTTATTAAAAGTTAGTTACGGAATGAATTTATCCGATTGACGGATCACTTTGTTTGAATTCCTGTCTCGTATCCAAGTATGGAATGATCTGCTTCTTTTTTTTTTAATTTCATAACGTGCAAGAGCCAGTTTTCTATGTTTTTTTTCTTTTTACGTCGTATATTACTAGTTATGAAAATTAATTTAAATTTAACCTATCGCGTTTTATGTTCTATTTATCAAGTCGCTGCATATTTTTAACGTTTTCCGATATTTCGAAATTGCTACAGGTATTGCAAATATGTTTGTTATTTCTAAAATAATTATTTTTTGTCATGACTTTGAAAATTGACAATTAAAAAATGTTCCAATTGTCTATTTTTATCAGGATCGAAACATCATGCAACGTGCACGTTCCATGAATAATAAAGTAATTAAAATTCGAAAAAAACTAAACAATTTGTAAATTACGTTACAAAAAAGATGTGAACGCGTGGCTTTTGTAAAATACTTTAATTATTTTGAAAATAAACAAGCACAAACAAATTTTTTAGATAACAAACTAGCTGCAGCTAACTCGAATTAGTAGCCAAGTAATTATTTTGTTGAGAAAGTAAAATTTTAGCAAAAAAATGATAAAACGATGGCGTAAGCTCCTTTGAAGCGATTCTTTTTTAGCCTAGTACTTGAAAAACGAGCACAGCGTCTAAAGAGGCCTGCTTATTTCTAGTTTTTATGGATTACTATTTTTGTACAACTTTGTTCGATGACTTGCAACGTGTATTATCTCAAGTTGGTGCTTGGCAGGATCCTACGGTTTCACTTCACGAGCTCGTATCTCAGACTAAAGTATCCAGCGAGCTCTGTTTATTTCGTCTGGCAATTTTAAGTCAGACTCGCCACGCGACTGAAAATAAGTCAATTCTTTTTCCATTAGCGTCCATCCTAAGATCTGGTTGATTTTTAACTCGTTAAAATTCAAAAATATTGCCAGAACGTAAGCTAAGCAACAATGTTGCCCTGAGGCTTTTTTACCAAGTCCAAGTAAACAATCTGATTTAAGAATCTATTAAAACGGGACTTACCTTATAATTTTCATTCTTTATTGTCAGTTTTAATAACTTTTATGTCCGCGCATAATGTTTGTGAATTATTGTTCAGTGTTATCAAGCTTCAACTATCTTAGATGCACGTGAGAATGAATATTTTACAAAATTCATTTTTGCAATTAGCATTTTTCATATTTCTATGAAAATATTAATAAAATTACTAATTAAATCGTCAATTAGTGTTGGAGAAAAATGACGAAATTTTACTCTTTACTTTTTATGGATTAATAATTTCACTCTTGCAAAGAATTACTCAGAAAATTACGTCAATAAGAGTGGATTTAGTGATATTCAACTCGAAAAATTACGATAAGATTGAATTTAGTAGCTTTAATCGCCGCTAGGAGTGTTGGCGACTCTCGTGGTTCTATTTTGCTCTCGTTATGGAAATGTATTTCTATTTTGTATATTAGATGACTTGAAGAATCGTTTTGACAACACATCTTATTTATTATATCGGATGATGTATTCATATATTGTCCCTAACATTTATTTAGCACCTGGAAGCCTTTTTCATATTTTCTTTAGTGTTTTAGAAGAAAACCCACGAAAAATAGCTTAATTACTCATTTAATAAGACTCCAGTAAACGATTGGAAAATTAAAAATGGCGGACTGGACAATATATTGTATAAAATTTTAATTATACAAATAAAACGAAATTTGTATAACACAAAGTAATAGTACTTTCAAATTTGTCATTAAAAATAACAACAAAAACTATTTACTTTAAATTTCCAGTATTACAATCATAAAGATTAATTTTATTGATATTTTTATAGATAATATTCGTTGGAAATCGTAAAAATTATTTAATATCTCGCGTAACACTTGATTAAACTGAAAAAGCATTGAAAGAGGTACATTTCAAAAAGATAATAAAAGTACACACGATGTAGTTTTAATAATTATTTTTAGACTTCGTTGAACTCGGTTGGCTGCGGAAATTCCCGAAATAAATGACCAAAAATCAGATACTAGTAACGGGGAATCTTCTTCCACTTTTTTTTTTGGAGGAAATACGCATAAGTAAATATTTATTCGTATTAGTAGGGGAGAATAAAGTCGCAGCTTCTTGAATTTCGAGACCAAATAAAAGTCTTTGTAAAAGAAACATCTGGATTTATCGTTGGAGGTATTAAAAGTGATGAAAAACTGTTTTCAGGATATGCAATATTTGTTAAATTTAAAGTCATAATTTATACTTATCAAACAAATAAAGTAGCAGGAAAAAAAAGGTAATTCTGCAATAAAATCTTTGCTACTGTTTTGTGAAATCAGATTAATGAAGTAAATCAATTTTTCTCTTTTTAGTAGCAAAAAGTCTAGTAGAAATATTAATAACAAAGACTTGTGTAGGAGGTCAACTTAAAACTCGACTAATTTAAGAATTAATTACCATAAATATTATTATTTCGATTAATTTTTAGTCAAATAAACAAAAAATTGTTGTTTTTTAACAAAAAAATCCTTAATTAGTCATTTTTTAATGATTTTAATAAAGATTATAGAAAGAATTTGAAATAAATACATTTTTAACAACGAAATAAAAATTGGTTACAACATTTTCATTTTTTAAATTATATTTACTAGAAATTTTACGATTTATTTAATTTCGATTAATTTTTAGTCAAATAAACAAAAAATTGTTATGTTTTTTTTTTAACAAAAAAGTCCTTAATTTGTCATTTTTTAATGGTTTTAATAAAAATTATAGAAAGAATTTGAAATAAATACATTTTTAACAACGAAATAAAACTTGGTTACAACATTTTCATTTTTTAAATTATATTTACTAGAAATTGTATGATTTATTTACATTCGTAGTACAAAATTGAACAACTAACTTGTAAGAATTTAATATCAGGAATTTAAAAAATGAATTGAAGTACACGAGAAAATCAAAATTGAAATTTAATTTATAAAATTTCATTTTCGAGACTTATTTTAATATATAAAATTGTTTGCATCAATTGATTTAAATAATTAAATGTAAATAAAAGTTTAATCATATTTAAGACAGAAATGATAAATTCCTTGATGAATTTTAATTTCCAAAATAAATTGTCCATGTTTAAGTTGAATTTTTAAGTATTTCGGATGAAACGATCAAGTAATGATGCAGTTTAGTCATCTTGACGCAACTGACTAAATTTCCAGCCAATTTTAAATCCTCTTAGGCCAATTTTTAGCTAATAGAAAAATATTAAAAATATTTCTTTAATTGAAAAACGTTGAGCAACATTGAAACTGATTATTTACGCTTTGAATTATGCGACATCCGTTTAATTACTATTTAGTTATTAGCACGCAAAGGTGAATATTGCAGATTACTCGTTCGCTACATGGCCACGGGAAAACCGTGTGTGTATGACGTCATCCGCCGGCAGAACATTTTAAAGACTATTTAGTACCGTCTATGCAAAAATGATATTCTAAGAAAACGCAATTATCCTAACATTTGTTAAATGTATTTGTCATTTTTGTAACTTTTTATATTTGATTTTGAATAGTTTTTTAGAGAGTAATTTTCAGTTTTGCATGATAAAATCCTCTTGGAAATTAACCGAGTGGTTCAGCGATAATAGATACGGATATTAATTAAAAACGTCAGTAACCTATTTGTGTCCATTGTGAAACGCCCACCACACGCCTATTGTACTGGCGTTTCATTGTATTTGTCCCTATTACGAAACACCTGAAAAAACAGACTTAAAAAATTCAATTTCGTGAGATTGAAAGAAAATATTAAAATCGAGGGAATGAATGGGAATCGATGAATACTAAAGTACTTAAAGCAGTTTCTTTTTTTTTTATTTTAGGAATTTTGAAACTATAAGAAACTCAATGAAAGAAGCGACGGTAGATAAAATATTATCGTGATGGTATTTTCTTATCGTAATTGTTAGTCGGTGTTGTAAAGAAAATTCGTTTACAATTTCTTACAATGTTTTACGTTATTTAAAAAGTGCAATATTTAGTTAAAAAACATTGTTTTATAAATTAAATTTTATATATAATCAGAACATTAAACAACATTTTAATAATTAATTGAAGTTAAGAAATATTTTCTTTAAGTTAGTCAGATTTAATAAAATGGTTTTTTGTTTTTTTAAATATAAGTGTAGGAATGACTTTTTTTGTTTAACTATAAGTTTTTATCATAAGTGACATTAGGAAAGTCATTATTATTCTTAAAACGTGCTCAAATAATTTGTTAAACATATTTCTTACAATATTTTACGTTATTTAAAAAGTGTATTTATTAAAAAAACTTTATTTTATAAATTAAATTTTAAAAAATAACATTAAACAAGATTTGAATAATTAATTGAAATTAGGAACTAGTTTCTTAACATATTTTGTTAATAAAAACAAATAATTGGTTGTAAATAAACAACCGCATCAAATTTTCTCGAACGTTTGAAATTATCAAGTTTTAATACAAGTATTATTTCTTGGTATATTCTTTTGTTAATAACTCAAATTTTTGTTTTATTGCCTTGTCCAAAAGTTTTTAAAATCGATTAAAGAAATATACTAGTTTTTACATTTTATGAGTAATTTGAATGATTAATCAAAAGATTTGTAAAAATTCATTGGATTACGTTAAATCCATTCATATTTACAAATTCTTTGCAACTTTTTTAGAATGTAAGAAGAAAATAATTGGAGTCAGCAAAAAAAAAGTTGTTAAATAAATTACTTTCGAACACTTTTTTTTTAGCATATTGATGCTTTCTTCAACAATATTTTAAATAAAAACAAAATTTTTGAAAATGTAAAAATATTTTTTCCTAATATAAGCAAAAGTATAAAATAATTTGTTAAATATCTTTTGTTAATAACTCACATTTTTGTCTTGATGTCTCGTCAAAAATTAAAAAAATCGATAATATTAAAAAAGATATACTACTTTTGACATTTAATTTTAATAATTAATCAAAAGATTCGTAAAAATTCATTGGATTATGTTAAATCCATTCATATGTACAAATTGTTTACAACTTTTTTAGAATGTAATAAGAAAAAAATCGGAGTCAACAAAAAAAAAGTTGTTTAATAAATTATTTTCCAACATTTGTTTAGCACAATGACGCTTTCTTCAACAATATTATAAATAAAAACAAAATTTTTGAAAATGTAAAAATATTTTTTCCTAATATAAGCAAAAGTATAAAATATTTTGTTAAATATCCTTTGTTAATAACTCAAATTTATGTCTTTCTGGTCTTGTTAAAAGGTTTGTAAAATCGATAATATTAAACAAAATATATTAGTTTTTACAATTTATGAGTAATTTTAATGATTAATCAAAAGATTTGTAAAAATTCATTTGATTGTGTTAATTCCATTCATATTTACAAATTGTTTACAATTTTTCACAACTTTTATATAAGAAAAAAAAATTTGAGTCAGCAAAAAAAAGTTGTTTCATAAATTATTTTCGAACACTTTTTTTTTAGCATAATTTATTTATTTATTTAATGATGCTTTCTTCAACAATATATAATAACAAATTCTTGAAAGTATTAAAATATTTTTTACGAATATACAACAAAAATATAAAATAATTTGTTAATAGCTCACATTTTTTCTTGTAGTCTAGTAAAAAAGTTTTTAAAAATCGATAATATTAAAAAAATATACTATCTTTTACATTTTATGAGTAATTTGAATAATTAATCAAAAGATTTGTAAAAATTCATTGGATTACGTTAAATCTACTCATATTTACAAATTGTTTATAACTTTTTTAGAATGTAATAAGAAAAAAATTGGAGTCAGCAAAAAAAAAAAGTTGTTTAATAAGTTACTTTTGAATACTTTTTTTTTTTAACATACTGATTGATACTTTCTTCAACAATATTAAATAAAAACAAAATTCTTGAAAGTATTAAAATATTTTTTCGTAATATACAGCAAAAGTATACAATAATTTGTTAAACATTTTTCGCTAATAGCTTAAATATTTTTCTTGTTGTTTCGTCAAAAAGTTTTTAAAAATCGATAATATTAAAAAAAATATACTATCTTTTACATTTTATGAGTAATTTTAATAATTAATCAAAAGATTCGGAAAAATTCATTGGATTACGTTAAATCTACTCATATTTACAAATTGTTTACAACTTTTTTAATAAAAAAAATATATTAAAAAAAGTATTAAGAAAAAAAAATGGAGTCAACAAAAAAAAGTTGTTTAATATATTACTTTCGAACAATATCAAATAAAAACTCTTGAATCTATTAAAACATTTTTTCCTAATATACAACAAAAGTTACTAAAAATACTTAAAATAATCAGCGGTTTTTAAAAGAAATACTAACAATCTTGACGTTTTAATAAGACAGTTTAGTCCAGTTTGAACTCACTTGGCCTCAATTTATAATAAAAAATGTCTTCTTCATTCCTGATATAAAAAATTGAATTTTACTCCAAAAAAAAGTGTATTTTAACGATCTAGAATCACGGAGATCATAGATCGTAGCAAATCGGAGCAAATCCATTAATATTTACAAATTGTTTACAACTTTTTTAATAAAAAAAAAATATTAAAAAAAGTATTAACAAAAAAAATGGAGTGAACAAAAAAAAGTTGTTTAATAAATTACTTTTGAACAATATCAAATAAAAACTCTTGAAACTATTAAAACATTTTTTCCTAAAATACAGCAAAAGTTACTAAAAATACTTAAAATAATCAGCGGTTTTTAAAAGAAATACTAACAATCTTGACGTTTTAATAAGACAGTTTAGTTCAGTTTGAACTCACTTGGCCTCAATTTTTACAACTCAAAAAACGCTTAATTATTCTTAAAATCCTCTTATTTTCAGAATACTTGCAATTATTACCAAAATAACTAGTTTAGATAATAAAAAATGTCTCCTGATATAAAAAATTGAATTTTTACTCGAAAAAAAATTGTATTTTAACGATCTAGAATCACGGAGATCATAGATCGTAGCAAATCCATTCATATTTACAAATTGTTTACAACTTTTTTAAAATGTAATAAGAAAAAAAATGGAGTCAGCAAAAAAAGTTGTTTAATAAATTACTTTCGAACAATATCAAATAAAAACTGTTGAAACTATTAAAACATTTTTTCCTAATATACAACAAAAGTTACTAAAAATACTTAAAATAATCAGCGGTTTTTAAAAGAAATACTAACAATCTTGACGTTTTAATAAGACAGTTTAGTTCAGTTTGAACTCAATTTTTACAACTCAAAAAACGTTTAATTATTCTTAAAATCCTCTGATTTCCAGAATACTTGCAATTATTAACTAGTTTAGATAATAAAAAATGTCTCCTGATATAAAAAATTGAATTTTTACTCCAGAAAAAATTGTATTTTAACGATCTAGAATCGCGGAGATCATAGATCGTATCAAATCGTGTTCAAGTTCGAGAGAATGCAGGAAATTAAGTTCAAGTTCGACGTCGGAACAATTTCCGATGGTAGCTTGGTCTCGAGCGCGACAAATTGGCGACAAAAAAAAGACGTTCAGCGCATACCGAATGAAGCGCGACAAGATTCGCGACAGTGTTACGGGAGCCGGCGAACCGAGCCGCACGATCTCTTCGCCCACTTATTAATACATACGAGGAGAAAGTCACCGTTGCTCGATCCATCCTTATACCACGAGAAAAAAAAAAAATTTGAAAAAAAAAAAGAAAAAAAAATTAAAAAATGAGACCGAACCCTCTGCAGATGGTGGCCTTGATTCTTGGTAGCCTCCAGGGTCAGGTCGCCGGAGACGTCCTGGAGCAACCCCTCAGGATCAACCTGAGCAGGAGTCTAGAAGCGGCCAGGAAGTTCAGCTGCAAGGAACCTCAGCAACGCTCCTACCAAACCAGGGAACTCGTCCAGTACTTCGCAGACTGGAATCCCAGCGAGAGTCCTAATCAACCTATCTACGTAATGTTCAAAAGGTGCGACCTGCACTCCGGTTGCTGCTCCAATCCTGACTTTGCCTGTTCGCCTCTACCGGAGTTCGTCTACTACGAGGACATCGAACTCGAGGTTTGGAGCGTAGACAGGGAGGAGATTCGCAGGCAATGGATAAGAATTCAACAACACGGCAGGTGTAGCTGTCAACCGATGAGTCAGGACGATCCTGACAAAGGGAAATTGGACGTTCAACTACTCGTACAATGACAAGGTTGTAGAGTATTCGATATGCGACAGTATTACATTGTTCCTGAAGACTTTGAACCGTGCGAAGTGTTTAATATTTTCATAAACCAAAGTACAAGATGGAATTTGCCGAAATAAGTTTTAAAATACACCAAACTCTTTCTGCGTTAGAAAAAAAGTGTTTACAACATCGATTGTACTATCGAAGAAAGTGATTTGTAAAAAAAGGGGGAAGCTACGAAATTACGACAGGAATTATGTCATTCTTAGTTATTTTTTTTTTTTTTTTCATTCCACCGGTTGTATTTAAATATAGTGATGCTAGTATACTAACGGCGATAATTTTAATTTCGCGGCGCTACGAATTTCGCGAGAATGTAAAATCGCCAAGACTGACTTCTTCCTGCGTGGGAGACGCATAAATTGCCGGGCTGTCTCCTCGCGGCGCCGGAATGCTCCTAAATCGTAAGGGAACTCTCGTCTACGAGGTTTATTACGGGGTGGACAACCTTGGCGTCGAAACGTTTCGTTTCTTTTCTTTTTTAAAAAAATGTAAAGAATACGCTTCGATGAATTGTGATATTACCGCAGTATTATTAGCACTACACATTTAGTAAAATAAGGGAAGACGTTGTACATACCGACAGAGACTAATCGTTAACTGTCTTCCGAGTGTTTATGTGATATTTATTAAGGTTCGCTTCGATTGTATGCGAATAAAAAAAAACCTGCGAATAAAATACTATCGTTAGATACTTAATCGTCTCGTTCTTACCTTAAAACCGAATTGTTGATGAACTGCTCTGCTGGATTGAACGAAATTTCTTTTGTTTGTTCCAGGTGTCGTTGTCGGAGAACCCTCCGAAAGAACTGGGCTACATCTACCTGTACCAGCGCCTGAACGAGGAGTGACCGGAATAACGAAAGGCTGTCCGTTTTTTGTAAAAATAATTATATATTGCTTTTTTTGCTACATAACTAATAAAAACTAGATGATAAACGCGAAAGGTACCAAAAAGAAACAAAACTCTTTAAATGCCCGCGACGTCCAAAGCTCTCTCTCTCTCTCTCTCTCCGTCCATCGACAATAAAGTCTAAAGTATAGTATTTGTTACTTTTATTAATATAACTTCTGGATCGATCTACTTTTTACATAAAAAATGGCACACGCGCGTTTCGCAATAGCTTTTGGCCCCCGGTCATTATTACATAACTTCATCCGGTCTGCGATGTAAATTATCCACTCGAAAAGATACATCGAATAAATATCATTTGACTTAAGTACATCGTATGTAAGAAAGTGAAAAAAAAATATATTCTCGTCATCGCTCTTGGATATTGTCGGTCGACAGTTTTCTATTCGCAACAAAAATAAATTCATTTGTCGTAGGCACTTGTTACGACCAAAGTCGAATTGAAATATACACATTAAAAATGCACGGAAGCACAACCTTCGCACAATACTTCTACATATATTACAAACGTACTGCGACGGTTAGATTAGCTGCCAGTTTTGATTTTCAGTCGATTGTTAGATGTCCCACCGATTATCTCGACCGACGGTGGTATGGCGTAGACTATGTTGTCTCCGTCTTTCCTGAACGTTGCTTCGCTTACTTCGGGCATCACTTCGATTCTTAGCACTCGACTCTTGTTGCCCAGCATACACTTGAACTTTACGTCTACTTGAACCTGAAGATCGGACTTGCGCAGTCTGCAATTGTCAAAATTGTTATTAATTGTTTCCCTTAATCGATTGCGATTGCTACTTCAGGGCTCCCAGTCAGTCTCTTTTTAGGAAATTAGTCTCTTTTTTTTTGTCAAAAGTCCCTTTTACATCCTTTTTTTAACCTTTCAAATTTAAATTGTCCTTCGGGTTGTTTTTACGTCTTGTTTTCTGCGTATGAATAAATGTTTGATTAAGAAAAGTAAGTCGTTTTTCAAATCCGAAGAAATCTGACAATATTAATTACATTTTAACTTCGGAGAAACTAAAAAAATAGTATAAAGCCATTCAAAATTATATCTATATTGTTTTTCATCTATAAATTCTTTTATAATATACATACAGCGGCCCTCCCCTTATTTTAACTCCTTCCCTTATTTCAACTTTATTCCTTCCACTATTGTAACTTTTTTCCCCTCAGTCGTTCCCTCACTATTCGTCGTGACGTCAGTTCACACATGCATATACGTTATACAGTAGTCCTTCCCTTATTCTAATTTGTTCTCTTTTCCTATTCTAATATTCCCCCCCTCGCGTTCTCCCCAACGCACCTATAGTACTCCTTCCCTTATTCTAATTTCCCCCTCTCCCCCCTACTTAAAATTTCTGTCACATTTTTGTCTCTTTTTCTTTTGTTGCGCATGCGCCGTTATTTGTATTTTGAAAATCCACACGTTAACAAACATCAGTGGGGAGAACGAGTGAGGGGAAATATTAGAATAGGAGAAGAGACAAAATTAGAATAAGGGAAGGACCACTGAACTACTTTCCTTAGAAGCTCATGTGACATATAGCTGCGCATGCTCTGCGAAAGAGAAAGAGAGAGGGAAAGCGAGACAGCAAACGTTTGGTGGGAGAGAGGAGAAAATTAGAATAAGAGAAGAAGATCGCCATCTTGCCTGACTGGACAAATTAGAATAAGAGAAGGACTACTGTACATACATATGTATACAGTGGCCCTCCCCTTATTTTAACTGCGTCCTTTACTTTAACTTTTTTTCGTCCCTTGTGTTAACTTCTTCCCCTCACGAGTTCCCCCACCATTCGCCATTTGAAAGTGTTAAAAAGAGTGGGGATTGCTGTTTGCGCTTGCGCATACAGGTGAACAAGGACGCCACTATATTTCCTTTCTCTGTTTTTATTCTCTCAAACTGCCAGTGGTGGGGATGAAGGGATGCGGTAAAATAAGGGAAGAAACCGCCATCTTCCTCGACTCGAAAAGTTAAAATAAAGGGAGGGCCACTGTATATGTATGTGTATACAAATCAGGTGGTACACTGCAAAAAATCGAAATGAATTTTACAATTGCGCATAGACGCGAAGAAAGATGCCACCGTATCTCTTTTCTCTTTCTTAGATCCTTAGTGGTGGGGATGAGGGGAAGCGTTAAAATAAGGAAAGGAGCCGCCATCTTCCTTGTCTCGAAAAAGTTAAAATAAGGGGAGGGATACTGTATGCAGTATGTAGTATACAACAAAAATTATACGATTATTTTTTTTTTGTATTTAATTTAAAAACTTTGTCAAAATGTTTTGAGAAACGATTACTTTTATTATGTAATAATAAAAAATTGTAAATAAACAAAACAATTTTCCATACAGTAGCCCTCCTCTTATTCTAATTTGTCCAGTCAGGCAAGATTGCGGCCTTCTTCTCTTATTCTAATTTTCTCCTCTCTCCCACTAAACTTTTGTGGTTTCACGTTTTTTCTCTTTCCCTTTTGTGGCGCATGCGCAGTTGTGTATCTTATATGCTTCGAAGGAAGGTACAGTAGTCCTTCTCTTATTCTAATTTGTCCAGTCAGGCAAGATGGCGACCTTCTTCTCTTATTTTAATTTTCTCCTCTCTCCCTCTAAACGTTTGTTGTCTCGTTTTCCCTCTCTCTCTTTCTCTTTCGCAGAGCTTGCGCAGTTAGATGTCATATGTGCTTCTAAGGAAAGTAGTACAGTGGTCCTTCCCTTATTCTAATTTCCCTTATTCTAATGTCTTCCCTCGTTCTAATTTTTTCTCTTCTCCTATTTTAATATTTCCCCTCACGCGTTCTCCCCACTGATGTGTACTAACGTGTGGATTTTCAAAATACAAATAACCGCGTATGCGCAACAAAAGAAATAGAGACAAAAGTGAGACAGCAATTTTAAGTAGGGGGGATAGGGAGAAATTAGAATAAGGGAAGAAGGCCGCCATCTTGCCTGACTGGACAAATTAGAATAAGGGAAGGACTACTGTAGGTGCGATGGGGAGAACGCGTGAGGGGAAATATTAGAATAGGAGAAGAAAACAAATTAGAATAAGGGAAGACATTAGAATAAGGGAAGGACTACTGTATTTATGATTTTATAAATATAGGTTCCTTGTATGCAATGAAAAATTTGCAAAGCATCTTAGGGAAATGGAAAAACTAAGTTATTGAAACTTTAAGGAACTATAACAAACAATCTTTCGAAAAATACGAAAAAAATGTTTTTTTTTACGACGAATTTAATGGTAATATAATAACAATTTTATAAAAATGTTTGATAAAAAAGATTTTTTTTTCGTCGAAATAATAAAATTTTTTTAAAATCCATCCATAATTAGTTAGAAAATATGTTTTTTTATTCACCAAATTTGCTTTGAATGTTTAAATTCAAAATGACGAAAAAATTTAAAAAAAAACAGTTGGAAAAATTAAAAAAAATTGAGAGTTAAATTTTTTGGGTAGAGAAGCCGTATACAAACAAATATATATATATATATATATATATATATATATATATATATAATTATATATTATTATATATATATATATATAATTATATATAATTGGATCTAATTGTATCAAAAATTGTATATCCTTATATATGTTTATATACGATTATATACAATTAGATATAATTATATATGTTTATATACAAAGCAGTCAATTATATACAATTATATATAATAATATATAATTATATATGTTTATATACGATTGTATATAATTATATACGGCCAAAATCCATATATAATTGGATCTAATTGTATCAAGAATTGTATATAATTATATATAATGGTATATAAACATTCTAAATTTATATATAATTGTATATAATCCATTTTTCCCAGGTTGTATATAATTATATACGGCCAAAATCCATATATAATTATATATAATTGGATGTTATTGTATCAAAAATTGTGTATAATTATATGTAATCGTATATAAACATTCTAAATTTATATATAATTGTATATAATCCATTTTTCCCCGAGAAAGCAATCAATTATATACAATTATATATAATAATATGTTTATATACGATTGTATATAATTATATACGGCCAAAATCCATATATAATTATATACAATTTTTTATACAATTAGATCCAATTATATATAATTATATATGGATTTTGGCCGTATATAATTATATACAAATCAGTCGATTATATACAATTAAATATAATAATATATAATTATATATGTTTATATACGATTGTATATAATTATATACGGCCAAAATCCATATATAATTATATACAATTGGATCTAATTGTATCAAAAATTATATATAATTGTATATAATCCATTTTTTCCCGTTATATACCATTTTTGATACAATTAGATCCAATTGTATATGGATTTTGGCCGTATATAATTATATACAATCGTATATAAACATATAGAATTATATATAATTGGATCTAATTGTATCAAAAATTGTATATAACGGGAAAGATGGATTATATACAATTATATATAAATTTAGATACAATTATATATAATAATATATAATTATATATGTTTAAATACGATTACATATAATTATATACAATGTTTGATACAATTAGATCCAATTATATATAATTATATATGGATTATGGCCGAGTTCAATTTTTTTGGCTAGAGAAGACGTATAAAAAATTTGCAGCCAAATTTGAAAGGGTGATGTCCAACAATAGCAAAATTAAACGTTTTAGCGTGAAAAAATTTGTTTTTTTTCCGAATAAAGGCTATTCAAATTTGTTAATCTATTTTAAAAATTAAAAAAAAAACACCATTCGAAAACAGAAAAACACATTTTCTAAATAATTGCGTATGGATTTTAAAAAATTCCATTTTATTCGAAAAAAAAACAATTTTTCTTTTTTGGTAAACAAATTTGTTTCTGATTTTTATTTTATTACAATTGAATTCCTCCTCAAAAATCACTAAAAAAATCAGTAATGAAAGTTTGTATAGCTGATTTTGTGCTTGGACTCTCCCCTTGTGGTAACAAACGAAACAAATTTTATTTGTTTATTTTGATCTGAAAAATCCGTTATAAAAAGTTATAAACAATTTTAATGATGTTTTTAACAAAAAAATGAATTTTCTTCAAAACAATTGCAGATACATGAAAACGTGTCAAATAAAAGTTTTTCCTCTATATTTTACGAGTATTTTAGTTATTGTTTTGTTTCCATCAGTCATCTAGTCTCCAAAATATCGACAATTTTAATGAGTTTTTTTAACAAAAAAATGATTTTTCTTCAAAACAATTGAAGGTACATGAAAACGTGTCAAATAAAAGTTTTTCCTCTATATTTTACGAGTATTTTAGTTATTGTTTTGTTTCCATCAGTCATCTAGTCTCCAAAATATCGACAATTTTAGTAATTTTTTAGTGAAAAAATGTTGTTTTTGCAAAACAGTTGAAAATAATGAAAAAGTTTCTGATGAAAGTTCTTTTTCGACATTTTATTAGAGTTTCTAGAGAAAAACTGTTATTTTTTCATTAAAAAGAAAGAAGAAAAATCATTTTTTCATTAAAAAACCCATTAAAATAGTCGATATCTCAGAAACTAAATGACGGATTAAAACAAAACAATAACGAAAATACTCGTAACGTATAGAGGAAAAACTTTTATTTGACACTTTTTCACGTACCTTCAATTGTTTTGCAGAAAAATAATTTTTTCGTATAATTAAAAAATAAAAAAATAAATATATAACTCTAGAAGAAAAAATACCAACAAATTCGGATTTTTCAGATCAAAATACATAAGAATACACTTCAATTGGGGGTATTGGGCATGGACTATAATTGCATCAAGCTTACAATTAAAAAGTTGAAATCACAACTATTTTTAATCCTTTTTTAGTTCCTTTTTTTAGTTTAAATTCCCTTTTTTTAAGATGACTGGGAGTCCTGGTACTTACTGGTAGTAAGCGTTGCTCAATATTCCAACGAGTTCACCGACTCTGTCTTCGGTGGTGAGAATTGAAGCAATCATGTCGTTGCCACGATTCGAATGTATTACGATCAGCTGATCTTTGCCCGGCGACACACTAAGTCCTGTAATCTCAGCTATCGGCATGCCTTTCTTCATCGACTTGAACTTCATGCTGTCCAATTTGTACACCGTTTGATCCGTTACAACCAACACTCGATCGGCTTGCTTATTAAACCTAAAATTACCAACTATTTAGATTCTCACTGCATTAAAAAGTCATTTTAATACTAACCTATTAGTTTTACGGATGAAAGAACTGAACAAAACTGCTCTAAATCGATCGGTATTACGTAGATTATGGATCGACGAATTGTAAACGCTGTGTTGCGGATTCTCTTTTATGTTCGATAAATAATTACCCTCCCATTTTCTGTCTTGTCCCCAATGTTGACGTTTCGATCGTAAAACTGATCCGGCCGCCATCTAAAATTCATTTTATTACGTATTTGATGCAACGATTCTAAATTAACCCATTAACGCCTGAAATGACAATTTTTATACTTCATTTTCAATCAAGTATTTCCTATCAAAATCAAGATTCCGAGGTCAAAATTGAGTTTCAGCCATCAGAAATTCCAATATGGCGCCGAATATGACAAAAATTTCCAAAAAAAATTGGGAATTTTTTATACTTATCAATTTTTTTCGAGCTATTAGAATATTGGATCTTTATTGAAATCTTGCATAATGGTGCATAAAATACTTCAATTTTAAGGAAAAATTTTACTTTTATACCCTACATCATTCTAACGACCTCAAAATGGCGTCAACAATGAACATTTATTTGAGAAATTTCTGGACGCTCTAACTAAAAAACTACGAACTTTTTAAAAAAAATACCTAGAATGAAAAGTTCTTAAAATTCATCAAGCGATATAGTAGAATTTTTTTCAAAATTTTTTGATTACATTTTGAGACATTTTTTTTCAACATTTTTTTCAAAATTGTAATTTATTTACAAAAAATTTTGAAAAAATTTAGTGTATTTTGTGACGAATTCTAAGAGTTATTTGTTCTTTGCAATATATGCAAATGCTATGCTATATTTGTATGATATAATTTGAATGTTAATTGTATATAATGCTATGGATTATATACAATTATATATAATTATATATGTTTATATCCGATTATATATAATTATATACAATTTTTTATACAATTAGATCCAATTATATATAATTGTATATGGATTTTGGCCGTATATAACTATATACAACCCGGGAAAATGGATTATATACGATTATATATAATTATATACAATTAGATCCAATTAATTATATATGTTTATATACGATTATATATAATTATATACAATTTTTGATACAATAACATCCAATTATATATAATTATATATGGATTTTGGCCGTATATAGTTATATACAATCGTATATAATTATATATTAGCATATATAATTGACTGCTTTATATATAATTATATACGGGCAAAATCCATATATTATTATATATAATTGGATCTAATTGTATCAAAAATTGTATGTAATTATATACGATTATATACAATTAGATCCAATTATATATAATTATATATGTTTATATACAAAGCAGTCAATTATATACAATTATATATGTTTATATACGATTGTATATAATTATATACGGCCAAAATCCATATATAATTCGATCTAATTGTATAAAAAATTATATATAATTGTATATAATCCATTTTTTCCCGTTATATACAATTTTTGATACAATTAGATCCAATTATATATTATTATATATAATTGTATATAACTAACTGCTTTCTCGGGAAAAAATGGATTATATACAATTATATATAAATTTAGAATGTTTATATACGATTATAAATAATTATATACAATTCTTGATACAATTAAATCCAATTATATATGGATTTTGGCCGTATATAATTATATACAAAGCAGTCAATTATATACAATTATATATGCTAATATATAATTATATATGTTTATATACGACTGTATATAATTATATACGGCCAAAATTCATATATAATTGGATCTAATTGTATAATAATAATATATAAAGTTAGATACAATTATATATATATATAATATATGTTTATGTACGATTATATATAATTATATATAATTACGTATGGATTGTGGCCGTATATAATTATATATAATTGGATCTAATTGTATATAATTATATATAATCGTATATAAACATTCTAAATTTATATATAAAATTCATTAAGCGATATAGTGGAATTTTTTCAAAATTTGTTGATGACATTTTGAGACATTTTTTTTCAACATTTTTTTTCAAAATTGTAATTTATTTACAAAAAAATGTAGTGTATTCACTTATGAATTCTACGAGTTTTTTCTTCTTTGCAATTTTTTCCAAAAGTTGGTAGTTTTTTTTTTGGAAAAATCCTAATATTTGAAATTCATTTCCTCGAAAACTATCAACTTTTGGAAAAAAATTGCAAAGAACAAAAAACTGGTAGAATTCATAAGTGAATACACCAAATTTTTTTCAGAATTTTTCATAAATAAATTATGATTTTGAAAAAAATTTTTCAAAAAAATTTCTCAAATTGTCATCACAAAAATCTGAAAAAATTGCACTATATTTCTCGATTAATTCTAAGAACTTTTCATTCTTAGCATTTTTTTATAACAGCATGTAGTTTTTTACTTAGAACGTTCAGAAATTTTCATTGTTGACGCCATTTTGAGGTCGTTACAATGATGTGGGGTATAAAAGTAAAATTTTTCCGTAAAATTGAAGTATTTTGTTCACCTTTGTTCAGAGTTTCAATGGAATCCCAATATTCTAATAGCTCGAAAAAAATTGATAGGAATAAATAATTCCCAATTTTTTGGAATTTTTTTAAAAGTTCGGCGCCATATTGGAATTCCTGATGGCTGAAACTCAATTTCGACCTCGGAATCTTGAAGAGCGACTCGAAAACAATAGGATACCCGGGAAAAAATGGATTATATGTAATTATATATAAATTTAGATGCAATTATATACAATAATATATAATTATATAAGTTTATATACGATTATATATAATTATATACAATTTTTGATACAATTAGATCCAATTATATATTATTATATATAATTATATATGGATTTTGGCCGTATATAATTATATACAATCGTATATAAACATATATAATTATATATAATTGACTGCTTTCCCGGGAAAAATGGATTATATACAATTATATATAAATTTAGAATGTTTATATACGATTATATATAATTATATAGAATTCTTGATACAATTAGATCCAATCATATATGGATTTTGGCCGTATATAATTATATACAATTATATATGCTAATATATAATTATATACGATTGCATATGATCATATACGGCCAAAATCCATATATAATTATATATAATTGGATCTCAATTGCATCATAAATTGTATATAATAATATATAGATTTAGATAGAATTATATATGTAATAATATATAATTATGTATGTTTATATACGATTATATATAATTATAAACCATTAGATCCAATTATATATGGATTTTGGCCGTATATGATCATATACAATCGTATATAAACATATATAATTATATATTAGTATATATAATTGACTGCTTTGTATATAATTATATATGGCCAAAATCTATATATAATTGGATCCAATTGTACATAAACATTCTAAATTTATATATAATTATATATAATTGTACATAATCCATTTTTCCCCGGGGTGTATATAATTATATACGGCCAAAATCCATATACAATTATATATAATTGGATCTAATTGTATCAAAAATAGTATAGAATTATATATAATTGTATATAATTGACTGCTTTCCCAGGAAAAATGGAATATATACAATTATATATAAATTTAGAATGTTTATATACGATTGTATATGATCATATACGGCCAAAATCCATATATAATTGGATCTAATTGTATCTAAAATTGTATATAACGGGAAAAAATGGATTATATACAATTATATATAATTATATATGGATTTTGGCCGTATATAATTATATACAATCGTATATAAACATATATAATTATATATAATTGGATCTGATTGTATAAAAAATTGTATACAATCGTATATAAACATATATAATTATATCTTATTATATATAATTGGATCTAATTGTATCAAAAATTGTATATAATTATATATAGTCCATTTTTTCCCGATGTACATACCTTTCAATTGTTTTCAATTTCGATTTTTATACGAAATACTTGATTGATAATGAAGTATAAAAAAATGCCATTTCAGGCATTTAATTAATTAATTAATATACCTTCTGTCGAAGCTGCGGCCAGTCTTCCCTGGGAATATTCCTGAGTATCATCCAAGCGTACCATCTCGCGAACATCATTTTCAGCAAGGGCACCACGGCTCGGACGAAATAGTTCTCTTGAGGCCACGGCAGTCGCTTACCGTAATCCCTCATAGTTTTAGCATTGACAAAGACCTTGGCCAGTCGACTGATGTACAAGTACCTTTTGTACCTTCGATAATACTCCATGATTACTATCGCTGCTTTCATTTTCTTGTAATTCCTTCGACACAGGTAACCTCGCCATTGTTTTTGCAGCAACACAACGATGTTGGGGATAAGGTCGCTGCGTGCCTACACAATAAATGTTTGCGTCAAGCGTACGCTTCAATTTATATTAACTTGTCGTTCGATGAACATTAGTGCAATCTTCATGCTTTCTACTGTGACTTCGTCTAAAGTATCTGTTGGAATTAATCCATGCGACAACGAATTTTCTTTACCTTCCTAACCTATACAACGAGTAAACATGCTACTAAACCCGGGAAAAATGGATTATATACAATTATATATGTTTATATACAATTATATATAATATATGTTTATATACGATTATATATAATCATATACAATTTTTGATACAATTAGATCCAATTATATATAATTATATATGGATTTTGACCGTATATAAACATATATAATTATATATAATTGACTGCTTTGTATATAATTGTATACGGCCAAAATCCATATATTATTATATATAATTGGATCTAATTGTATATAATTATATATGTTTATATACGATTATATACAATTTTTTATACAATTAGATCCAATTATATATAATTATATATGTTTATATACAAAGCAGTCAATTATATACAATTATATATAATTGGATTTAATTGTATCAAAAATTGTATATAATTGTATATAATTGACTGCTTTCTCGGGAAAAAATGGATTATATACAATTATATATAATTCTTGATACAATTAGATCCAATTATATATGCTAATATATAATTATATATGTTTATATATGATTGTATATGATCATGTACGGCCAAAATCCGTATATAATTATATATAATTGGATCTAATTGTATATAATAATATATAAATTTAGATACAATTATATATGTTTATATTCGATTATATATAATTATATACAATTACATATGCCTTTTGGCCGTATATAATTGGATCTAATTGTATATAATTATATATAAACGTATATAAACATATATAATTGTATCTAAATTTATATATTATTATATACAATTTTTTATACAATTAGATCTAAATATGTGTAATTATATATGGATTGTGGCCGTATATAATTATATACAATCGTATATAAACATATATAATTATATATAATTGACGCTTTGTGTATAATTATATACTGCCAAAATCCATATATAATTGGATCTAATTGTATCAAGAATTGTATATAATTATATATAATCGTACATAAACATTCTAAATTTATATATAATTGTATATAATCAATTTTTCCCCGGGTTCTATATAATTATATACGGCCAAAATCCATATACAATTATATATAATCGTATATAAACATATATAATTATATATAATTGGATCTAATTGTATGGATTTTGGCCTTATATAATTACATACAATCGTATATAAACATATATAATTATATATAATTGTATATAATTGACTGCTTTCCCGAAAAAATGGATTGTATACAATTATATATAAATTTAGAATGTTTATGTGTAATTATATACAATTCTTGATACAATTAGATCCAATTATATATGGATTTTGGCAGTATATAATTATATACAAAGCAGTCAATTATATATGCTAATATATAATTATATATGTTTATATACTATTGTATATGATCATATACGGCCGTCTATAATTATATATAAATGGATCTAATTGTATATAATTATATATAAACATTCTAAATTTATATATAATTATATATAATTGTATATAATCCATTTTTTTTCCGGGTTGTATATACAGCAGGTCCCCTCTTATTTTAATATTTCGAGTCAAGGAATATGGTGGCACCCCCTCTTATTTTAATGCTACTTCTGTTCCTCGTCACCAGCAGCGTGGGAGAGAGGACATGAATAAAAGTTAAAATAGAAGGAGGCAAATCCTTAAGATAGAGGAGGAACTAAAAACAAGAGGGGTACTGCTGTAATTATATACGGCCAAAATCCATATACAATTATGTATAATTGGATCTAATTGTATCAAAAATTTATATAAAATCCATTTTTCCCCGAGAAAGCAGTCAATTATATACAATTATATATAATTATATATGTTTGTATACGGCCAAAATCCATATATAATTATATACAATTAGATCCAATTATATATAATTATATTTTATTATATTTGGATTTTGGCCATATATAATTTATACAAATCAGTCAATTATATATAATAATATATAATTATATATGTTTATATACGATTGTATATGATCATATACGGCCAAAATCCATATATAATTGGATCTAATTGTATCAATAATTGTATATAATAATATATAAATTTAGATAAAATTATATATAATAATATATGTTTATATATGACTATATATAATTAGATCCAATTATATATAATTATATACGGCCAAAATCCATATACAATTATATATAAGTGGATCTAATTGTATCAAAAATTGTATATGGATTTTGGCCGTATATAATTATATACAATCGTATATAAACATATAATATTATATATAATTGTATATAATTTACCGTTTCTCGAGAAAAATGGATTATATACAATTATATATAATTATATATAAATTTAGAATGTTTATATATAATTATATACAATTTTTGATACAATTAGATCCAATCATATATAATTATATACGGATTTTGGCCGTATATGATCATATACAATAGTATATAAACATATATAATTATATATTAGCATATATAATTGACTGCTTTGTGTATAATTATATACTGCCAAAATCCATATATAATTGGATCTAATTGTATCAAGAATTGTATATAATTATATATAAACATTCTAAATTTATATATAATTATATATAATTGTATATAATCCATTTTTCCGGGAAAGCAGTCAATTATATACAATTATATATAATAATATATAATTATATATGTTTATATACGATTATATATAATTGTATATGGGTTTTGGCCGTATATAATTATATAGAACCCGGGGAAAAATTGATTATATACAATTATATATAAATTTAGAATTTTTATGTACGATTATATATAATTATATACAAAGCAGTCAATTATATATGCTAATATGTAATTATATACGATTGTATATGTTCATATACGGCCAAAATCCAGATATAATCATATATAATTGAATCTATTTGTATCAAAAATTGTATATAATTATATATAATCGTATATAAACATATATAATTAATTGGATCTAATTGTATCAAGAATTGTATATAATTATATATAATCGTATATAATCAATTTTTTCCCGGGTTGTATATAATTATATACGGCCAAAATCCATATATAATTATATATATTTGGATCTAATTGTATCAAAAATTGTATATAATTATTTATAATCGTATATAAACATATATAATCATATATAATTGAATCTATTTGTATCAAAAATTGTATATAATTATATATAATCGTACATAAACATATAGAATTATATATAATCGTATATAAACATATATAATTGGATCTAATTGTATCAAAAATTGTATATAATTATATATAATCAATTTTTGTCACGGGAAGTTAATACACTTTCGACAAAAGTAAATCACTGATACTATCGACACTGTGGAACTTGAAAATGGTATGAAAAAAAAGAGTTTTACCCTTGAATTAGGCTTAGCACTTTTACCCAACCGATCATCGACGAATCACCTACAGTTAAGTTCGATTATAACTTATTGTAAATATTAGTACCCGCATTACCTAACCAATTATTTCATCTACCAAGAAAATCAACTGCTCACCTGTTCGAGGGCAAATAACGTACGGGGCGAACGTATGAATATTTTCGTATGACCGTATTCGACATCGTTGCTGAATCCTTTCGCCGACATTAATGTCTCTACCCCAACCTTGTCGTTGCCTCCGGGAAAGTTTGGCCAGGTGTACTGCGATATCATTTTGTACCTTTTCAGAAATTTGTCGTAACGCTGCCGATGAGCGAATCCGGCTCGCCTGACCAGAATGTTTTCTACCAGTCCCAAGTATCGGACCTGATGGCTCACTCTCTCTTCGTCGAAGACTGCCGGCGACTTGATTTCGTTAGGTTTGATGCACCGCACGTAGAAAGGTTCTTTGCTGGTCAGATTTTTTATCAACGCTATCATCGAGTTGCGGAACAAAGTTCCAGCGGTCAGTGGACGTTTCGTTGTCTGCAAAATTATTTATTGTACCATTTTGTTAATTGATTGAAAACATTTAAATACCTTTGTTATCTCTTGTGCTCCTTCGGGCCACATCGACTTAATTGTCGTGTTTTTGCTTTTGTATAACAATCGCTTGAAATCTTGGAAGAGTTTGTCTTTGTTTTTGTCTAAGAAACCATTGATATTGTACACTACGTCGCCTGCGTAGTGTTTTATTCTGAATTCTGTTTTGTGTGCCATTTCTTTGTCCATTGGTCGAAGTTGTCGAGAAGAGTAGTGTTGATGGTCGGATAGTTTCTTGTCCATTGCTTCGAGTAGCATCTGTAACGCGAATGTTTTCCAATTGTAAACAATTGTTTACTCTAAACAATTGATTGTCGTAAAAGAAATTTACCTCGTCATTGACTTTTCCGACATTCAGACAAGCTTCGTCCATGATCGCTAGGATGCCTTTGTGTGACTGTTCGACAAGTTCGCAAATAATTTGATTGTTAAAGTATTTGATTTTTTGCCATGGAATTCCTTCCCTTTTATATTCTTCTTGTTCTTGTTTTAAAACCAATTCTAAAAAGAAACATTTGATGAGCAATTTCATTACAGTGTTTTCTGTCGACAATTGTATTACCGATAAAAAGTTGTTGAAGTTTTTCGTTGCAGTAATTAATGCAGAATTGTTCGAAACTGTTGCAATCGAAGATTTCAAAACCGTAAATGTCCAGGACACCGATTACTCTCCTGTATCGTTTGTAAACGTTGCTGCTTGAATTAACATTGATGGTTTCGTTGATTCGTGATACGATCCAAGAAAACAGTCTTTCGTACACAGCCTTAAATAATCATAATTTTCTTTATAAATACTATTATTAGTGGCAGCATATTTAATTTTATTTCTATTTTAATTTTATCTTTAGAATTTGCTTTATATCGTACTTAATTACTTGTATATATGATAAATAAATAAATAATCGTAATTTAGTCACGTAGTTTTTAGGTTATTGAATATTTAAACGTTACCTTTGCCAGTGCGTCTCTACCGAACTCTGCTTCTGCTAAAGTATGTGTCTTTTCGAGAACTTCACCGCCTGCAGCAATAATTCGCTGCGAAAGTGCGGTGCTGAGTTCCTGAGAACTAATCGACAACAGTTGAGCCGCAGTGTTTAAAGCATCGTTGTTGCCAATCAGTACTTTATCTTCGCCGAGTGCGAACGTAATGTTACCCTAAAATGAAATAAGTTAGATATCTTTTTAGAAAAAAAACTTTAAGTAGAAACTTACAAGGTGTAAGATTCCAGCGACGATATTCCAGATAGTTTGTACTTCGGCTGGTTTAAATCCTAGGATAGACATGGCGTTTATTACGGATTTGTAATCAGATTTGTCGTCGGTATTGGTTTTGTTGTTGTCATCGATCTGGTCGATGTAGTTGTACCTCTTGGAATCTCGTATTAGTTTGAGATTTCGCAACTCGGTTTCGTTACAGCCGTGTATTAACTAAAAAAATTAATTGTTTAAATTCTTTGAAAGTAAAACATTTACATTTTCTGTGAAATGAACTGTTAACATTAATTAATTAAAATTCATATATGACTGTTACAGTTTGTAAAGATGGTAAATGCAGAGAACTTCTGTGTTTTTTTAATTCCAGAAGTATTTTTAGCCTACTTTTCGAAATTTATGAAATTTCCGTATTCGAGGCTTTTTTAATATTTCATAAATTTCGAAAAGTAGGATAAAAATACTTCTGGAATTAAAAAAACACAGAAGTTCTCTGCATTTACCATCTTTACGAACTGCAATAGTCATATATGAATTTTAATTAACTAAAGTATAATTTATTTAAGTATATTCACCTGATAAAAGCAATGAAAGTTCCTTTCGCCTTTTTGTTGGTTAACAACTCTGGATTTTTCAAGAAGATAATTGGTTACGTCTCCGCCAACTGGGTCTCCTTTGAAATCAAAGTTGATGTCCATGTACTTCCCGAACCTTGATGAATTATCGTTTCTTTTCGTTTTTGCATTGCCGAATGCTTCCAAAATAGAATTTGATTGGATGAGTATATTCTTCACCCTAAAAAAGTGTTTTTATTTATCGTTTACTGTCGTTTTTTTTTATAATCGTATCAATTCAATTTATTCAGGTGTTTACAATATTTCTATATTCTTCATATGCCATATTTACATCATGGCAAAGTGTGCTTGTTTAAATCTTACGTGTTGTAGTGGTTTTTAAATAGGTATATAATGCGATATATTCCCATTTTTATTAGTGAAAAATGTGTTTGTTAACCCTTTAAGGCCCAGCGGTTTCGATTGAAACCACTTTTGTGTTTGAACATCCATAACTTTGTTAAAAATTAATCAATTTTTCAGTTCTAAACGTCAAAGATCCACAAATTTATATTACTTTAAAAAAAAAAAATTATAGTGCAATCAATTTACAACAATCTTATAATTGTAACTATATTAAAAAAAAATGTTTTTACTAAGGGTTGTTAAAAAAAAAATTAAAAATTGTTAAATTACTTCAAGTAAGGCTCATGAAAATGACTACTCGGGGGTTTTTGGGGTCGCTGATTACGAATCTGATGTTAGTTTTTGAAAACTCAAGATGGCGGACGAAAATATTTGAAACTTGAGCTAGACTCATGAAAATTAAATCAGATTAACTGAAAAGAGAAAAACTAACATCAGATTCGCAATCAGCGACCACATAAACCCCCGAGTAACGAATTTCAAGTAAATCCAATGAGATTTTAAAAAAGTCGTCCGCCATATTGGATCCGCCATTTTGAATTTTGAAAAACTAACGTCAGATTCGTAATCAGCGATCTCAAAAACCCTTAAGTACAGAGTATGACGAAAATCGCATCACTTAAAAAAAGTCGGGCCTTAAAGGGTTAAACTCAATTTTTTATCTTAGTTGACATGCATCTACATCCTTTTTGAACAACACGTTATGGCGAACAAATACTATCTCATGTTCGTTAAGGTAAATCAATTACGAATTTCTGTTTAAAATTTTTTTTCAACATTTTTTAGAATTGCAATGCTTTTTCGACTTTTCTCGCTTTTATATTTTTTTATTTTTTATTCTCATAAAAAAAAAATATTTTTTTATACAAAAAAATTTATATAAATAAACAATGATATCGTCGATTGACGTTTCGGCCATTTATTGTAGCCCTCTTCAAATTTATCAACAAAAAGGTATAAAATTTCGGAAAAATATAATATAATACAAAATGAAACATCAAATTCCATAAAAAATACAATCAATAATAAACAGAAAAATGTAAATAAAATAAAAATTGAGATAATGAACATTTACAGAATACCGATGATTAAAAACCACAAACATTTTTTAAAACCGTATTTAAAAATAAAAATTATCGAAATTAAACATTTTTATTTTTAAAAGTCGGTTTTAAACAATTTTTGTGGTTTTTAAAAATAAAAATTATAAATAAAAATTATCGAAATTAAACATTTTTTTTTATAAAAAAATAAAAATTATCGAAAAAAATATTTTTTTGGAAAAAAAAATGTTTAATTTCGATAATTTTTATTTTTAAAAGACGGTTTTAAAAAATGTTTGTGGTTTTTAAAAATAAAAATTATCGAAATTAAACATTTTTTTTCTATAAAAAAATATTTTTTTCTATAATTTTTATTTTTTTATACAAAAAAAATTTTTTTTACACAAAAAAAATGTTTAATTTCGAGAATTTTTATTTTTAAAAACCACAAACATTTTTTAAAACCGTCTTTTAAAAATAATAATTATCGAAAAATCTCTAAAAAAATATTTTTTTGGATAATTTTTATTTTTTTACACAAAAAAAATGTTTAATTTCGAGAATTTTTATTTTTAAAAACCACAAACATTTTTTAAAACCGTCTTTTAAAAATAAAAATTATCGAAATTAAACATTTTTTTTCTATAAAAAAATATTTTTTTCGATAATTTTTATTTTTTTATACAAAAAAAATTTTTTTTACACAAAAAAAATGTTTAATTTCGAGAATTTTTATTTTTAAAAACCACAAACATTTTTTAAAACCGTCTTTTAAAATTTAAAAATAATAATTATCGAAAAATCTATAAAAAAATATTTTTTTGGATAATTTTTATTTTTTTACACAAAAAAAATGTTTAATTTCGATAATTTTTATTTTTAAAAACCACAAACATTTTTTAAAACCGTCTTTTAAAAATAAAAATTATCGAAATTAAACATTTTTTTTCCTAAAAAAATATTTTTTTCGATAATTTTTCTTTTTTTATAAAAAAAAATGTTTAATTTTGATAATTTTTATTTTTAAAAGACGGTTTTAAAAAATGTTTGTGGTTTTTAATCATCGGTATTCTGTAAATGTTTATTATCTCGGTTTTTATGTTATTTACATTTTTCTGTTTATTATTGGTTGTATTTTTTATGGAATTTGATGTTTTAGTTTGTATTATATTATATTTTTCCGAAATTTTATATCTTTTTGTAGATAATTTTGAAGAGGGCTACAATAAATAGCCGAAACGTCAATCGACGATATCATTGTTTATTTAATTCCGTCCATTGTTTATTTAATTACACCAAGAAATTCTTATTTCGTTGATATTTTCATTCCAATGGACAAGCAATAAAACCACTCATATTAAGTTTACAATATTTGTACAATATATCTATATATAAAAAATATATCCTGCAGAGATAAATAAATATTAGTGCGCAGGCTGAAAAGACTTAATCTAAATACTAAAACTAGAATTAAAAACTACAATATTCAACTAAACTTACAATATATAATATATAACTAAAATGCCAAAATTCTAATCAAACCATTTATTTATTTAATACTATTATCTATTATCGATTATCTGATAACAAAAATTATGAAAATAATTTCTGGATAACGAAGATTAAAAACATTATTAAACTTATTAAAATAAACAATTTAAGTACATTTATTGACATTTATCTTATTAACAGTTTTTTGAACATTTTTTTAGCTGAAATTTTAGTAATTTCTAAATTTTTTAGTTTATTAGACAATTTGTTAAATTTGTTATCGCTGTGTATTTACTACTTTTTTTTGAGAATTGTTTTATTAATAATTGGAAGAAAAACACCATTATTTCTCGTGAATACATTCATTTTTTTGATAATCATCTCTCAATAACAAATAATAATATGAAACGGATTCAATTATAAATATTTCTCTAACATTTAAAATATTAGTAAACTTGCATAATCTAACTACTTTATTCTGCAAAGATTGCACTTTAAGACATTATTATATGCACCACCCCAAGCCAAAATTCTATAAATCAAGATTGAATTAAACAGAGCATAGTAAATCATTAACATACTTTAAATTCTTCTTTAGTTTAAAAAACGTAAAAATTAGATAATTTAATCTTCTGACAATATGCTCTACGCATTTGTCCCATCTTAACTTGCTGTCAATGAACACTCCAAGATACTTGCAAAAGTAAACTCTTGTAAAACATTTATTATTAATTACTAAGCTAATATCATTCGTTACGCTATCGACATGCTCCAAAAGTGATAAAGACCGTCTTCTCAATATTTAAAGACAATCTGTTCGCCTGTAACCATTTATTACCTTCTGACAAAATTACATTTGTATCCTTCTCGACTTTCCATGTATCATCAGAAGTAAGAAAGACCGAATCATCTGCATATGAGACACAAGGTAAATTTAAAAAGTCTTTTATGTAGACAACAAACAAAAGTGGGCCTAGGATTGCGCCTTGTGGTAACTCCCATGTTTACTATTAATTCTGAGCTGGTAACATTATTTATTCTCACCGATTGTTTCCTACATGTTGGATAACTTTGTAATAAATCATACGATTGACCCCTGATACTGTAACACTCTAATTTAGCAAAAAGGGTACTATGGCAGTGTCAAAAGCTTTCGATAAATCCAAAAAAGTTGCAATCGTTTTTTTTATTTAAATTTAAGTTGTTATATATATATAATTAGTTAAAAAATCTAAAGCATTATTGATAGATCTGCCTTTAATGAAACCACATTGCCTTAAAGATATTATATCATTACAAAGTAAAAAATCTAAAATTCTGTTATACATTAATTTCTAAAAGATTTTGGCTACATTAAAAATTAGTGAAATTGGCCTATAGTTGGTGCATTGATGCTTATCATTATTTTTATAAATAGGAATTATTTCAGCCTTCGTTAGTACACATGGCCGGTAACTTTTAATAAGACATAAATTGAACAAGTACTCTAAACGCTTGCTAATCTTTGTATTTAGTGCTTTAAGTACTTTTGCATTAATACCGTCACTAATCCCAGCTTTGAGTCATAATCAATTATCGAATGAATAAATAAATCTTTCTTTCTTTTCTGACTCTTTCGTAAGTGAAATGTTCTTTGGTTTTTTGTTGTCGGTAACAATGTTTCCTTCGCTGTCCGTTTCATCTTTTATGTTGTAGATTCCTTCTTCTATAGAAGCAATGAATTCTGGTATTGGGAAGGATTTTTGATTTTTAAAAGAATGTTTTTGACCTAGTCCGATTATGTTGACAATTTCTTTTGGAATTTCTATATCGGTGAGATTTACAAATCATTTGTTTTGAATTTTCATTTTGTTGTTGTAATATTTTTGTAGATTGTAGCATTTATTTGTTAATTTTGATTTGTGGTAACTTAATTTGAGATTGAACTCAGTATCTTCACTAAGAAAGTAATTTTCGTAAATAGAGGCTGGCAATTTTTGGATTATTGTTCTCCATATATGTAATTTTTGAGCTTTTAGAATCGTAATTTCTTCTATAATATTTTGTATCTCTAGTTTTAAAAGTTTGAATTTGTAGTCGGTAATTAGGTCTTTATGTTTATTAATTTGTATGGGTGAATGAAAACCGGTATTATGGGAAAATTTATTAAAAAGGATGTGTTTAGGAAGGAAGTTATTTGATTTAATTTAAAAATAAATAATATAAAAATAAATAAATCTTTCTTTCTTTTCTGACTCTTTCGTAAGTGAAATGTTCTTTGGTTCTATCGAATGAATATTTGTGAATTCGATTAGAAAATATGTATTTGAAATATTTATTATTACATTAGTAAACATTTAAGAAACTCTTGAATCTTAATGGTTAAGAATGGTTTCAAACAGTTTCTTAAGGGAATACAATCACGTTAGAGGAATTTTAATGGCAATCTTACGATCGTTCCAAAAGTCAATATTTTTCAAATGAATCATTAAAGTTTTTTGGTTCACTTCGTAGTAATTATTACTAAATATGAAGATTTAAGGCTGTAGATGAACCAATCAGATGGTATTTTTTTGCACTACTAATTTTTTTAACTTTCTCTAACGTTTGCTTCTAAAGCTAGAAACTCGCCTGGATTCATTAGAAGAATTGCAAATATGTCAGAGAAAATTTTAATTCGTTAAGATGGAAAGGATGGAATTTTTACGAAACTGTTTTTTGGATTGTTCTCGATTTTCGAAAAAAATAGCATATTTGCAATTCTTCTAATGAATCCAGGCGAGTTTCTGGCTTTAGAAGCAAACGTTAGAGAAAATTAAAAAAATTAGTTGTGCAAAAAAATACCATCTGATTGGTTCGTCTACAGCCTTAAATCTTCAATATTTTTCATTGTTTGATGTATTTTAATATTGTACAAACATTTTGTATGCGTTTTGATATTCTTTTGATTAGTTTTGTATGAACAAAACTGAGGGTGTTTAAATGTGATGGTCATTAATATTTTGTTAAAAGTGTACAAATTAAATATTATCAATATTTTTGTTTTCGATATGAAAATATCTTTTAATTGTTCAAATTGTAAATATATTGAAACTTGTGAAATAAAGAGTAATCGTCAAACTTCCTTCAAGAAGCAAGCGGAGGGAAGTAAATGTGTAATCGACTATAAATTTTCAATAGTTGACTCACACATTTTTTTTTTTTAGAATAACAGATAAATCATCAATGAAATTTTATCGACAAGAGCGATCAAGTATTTATTAATTTATTATCTCTCACCTTTCAATTTCTTGTTGGCCGCCCAGATTTGTGACTGCTGCAATGTATTTCATAATAATTTTACTAGCTTCCGTCTTTCCCGAACCGGATTCGCCGCTAATGACTATGCAGGTATCACGACCCTGCTGCTTCATTTCCTTATGAACTGCATCAGCTATCGCAAAAATGTGCGGTGGATTTTCGAAAAGTTCTCGTCCTGAAAAAACAAAAATTCATGAAATTACAAAAATCCTCTTGATATTTGTTTCCATTCATTTTTTTTTTCATAAAGAAATGTCTTATTTCCTTAAAAAATAATTAGAATTTGTCTAAAGTCAATGCTTAAAAAATCATAAACAATTTTTTGACAAAAAATAATTTTTTTTTATGAAAAAAATTTTGATCTATAATTTTTATAAAAAGAAGTTGACATACGTATCCGATTTCATATAAAAAAGTATTTTCAAAGCCTGTATTTTAAAATGTACGCGATACAATTTTGAAAATAAATGTTACAATTTCCAAAATGGCGACTGAGACATGAAAAAATCGTCAAAAAGTTATGGAATTGTTTATTTGAAAATGATGGACAATTGGAAAAAATGTTAAAAAGTTCTTAGAATTGGCAAAAGAATAGGATAAGTTTTTTCCGGAATTTTGTACAATTTTCATAATCTTAACCCTTAAATGCCACACGGGGTCCGGGAGACCCCAGACCTTTTTCAATGACAAATTGTCAAATGTTCCTGCCAAAAATGGAACTCATTGTTCTCTCTGATTACAGTTGTGGGTTTGAACTACCTTTCTTCACACTTATCAGTAGTCAGTTCTGTCGCAGGGACTATTTCGGGCGATTCAAAATTAAAGTGGGGTCCGGAGAACCCCCGTGTGTCATCAACGCGCTTTTTTGTGTAAATTGGAGTGATATTTTTTGTTGTTTTTTAATACTGTTTTACCAATTTTGAAGGGAAATATAATCATGTAAGGTGGTAACAATTTTATTGTCTGTTATTGCGTTTGTTTATAACCTTTTAAGATGGCATATCCAAAGATCGCAAAGGTGCAGAGTGACATTTTTTTTTTATAATACATTTTATATTAACTGTAAACATTTTCTGCAATTAAAACGATTTTTCAATAAAATTTAATAAGAATATGTACAGCTGCAACTTTATTTATGATGTATTTTTTTTTCACAATAAATCACACTTCACATTGCAAAATAAATACCTTTTTTTAAACAATTAAATATAATTTTAATTTTTCCTTACATTGATATATCTCGAGAGTACTATACTCAATTTTTAAGTAAAAATATTAAAAATTAAAAATGTGATACTAATTTGTTTCTGGAAACCCATATTTTTACTTTTTTCGCACACTTTATTTTGTATACAATATTGAAATTGAATTTTTAACAATGTAAGCATTTTACACAGTTTCTAAAGCTTTGAACGATATTGAAAAAAATCTACAGAAATAAATATCAAAAAATAAAAAAGTTAACAGACATTTTTCACGATGGGGTCTCGAAGACCCCGTGTGTCATATATGAGATTTTACAGACGTGTGGCATTTAAGGGTTAAAATTTTGAAAATAAATGTTACAGTTTCCAAAATGGCGGCTGAGACATGAGAAAATCGTCAAAAAGTTATGGAATTTTTTATTTAAAAATGATGGACAATTGGAAAAAATTTTGCTCAACAAAAAGTTCTTAGAATTTTCCAAAGAATACGATAAGTTTTTCCCGGAATTTTTTACATTTTTCGTAATCTTAAATTTTTGAAAATACAGATTAGAGTATCCAAAATGGCGACTGAAACACGAAAAAATCGTCAAAAAGTTCAGGATTTTTTTATTTGAAAATAGACAATTGGAAAAATTGTTGCTGAACAAAAATTTCTTACAATTAATCAACGAATACGATGACATTTTCTTCAGAATTTTTTCATGTTTTTTTTTTTCAATTTTTCAAAATTTTAAGATTATGAAAATTAAAAAAAAAAAATGTATCGTGTTTTTTTGGCCAATTCTAAAAACTGTTTGTTGTCCAACATTTTTTCCAATAGTCTATAATTTTCAAATAAAAAATTCCTGAAGTTTTTGACGATATTTTCATATCTGAGCCGCCATTTTGGAAACCTACATCTTTATTTTCAAACTTTTACCGTGTATATTTTAAAATACAAGCTTCGAAAACATTTTTCTATAAAAAAAAAGTTGTTTAAACATTTTTCAGTAAAAAAAAATCATTTTTTTTTGTAAATTGTTTATAACTTTTTAAGCATTGACTTTTAAGACAATTTCTGTGAATATATTCTGAAAGAGCATAAAATGTTACGTCGAGTATATCAATATTTTTTTGTACTAGTATTAAAAAAGAAAATTGAAGAAAATTCATTGAAAATTGACGACATTTAGGGCTTAATGGGTTATATAAGAAAAGATAATGTTTTGATAATTTTTCTAATGTATTTCAGAGAACTTAAATTAGCAATTTAATTATTTTGTCGTTCAAACAAAGTTTTCAATAAAATTTAAGAATTATATTCTTTTAGTTTATATCTTTTAGCCCATTAAGATGCTTTTTTTGTAATATTTTTTAATTTCAAATTTTCTACATGATAAAGTAATTTTCATGAAAGAGGGCTTCGAAAGTGCCTACAATTTTTACATAATTTAACTTTTAGATATCAAATGTAGAATTTATTTTGAGACTTTTTCGCAATACTCAAAGTTTGATCGTTTAAACATCGAAATAAATTTTTTTAAATTTCAGTAATCTTCAGTGTTATTGCGGTAGATAGTCACTTAATAATAAAGCAAGTATCTAAAACTGTAAATTTATTTATTTAAAATTTATGAGATCACGCAAGAAACCATGATATAAAAACTTTTATCAATAATAAAAATAGAATAATAAACAATACAAAATGCAAAAATTAAATTTAAAACTTATTAAACTTAAAACTAACAATAAGTATGAATGAGAGATGGTAGTAGAGAAATATAAATACTTGTTAAATAATATTAGTAATCAAAATAAAATAAAAATATTAACAATTAATCTTAACAGAAATTAATCACATGACATTATAGTCTACTATAATAAATAAAATACGTTCAATAACGAAAAAAGTACTGTGCCTATCAATTTCATATTTTCAAATTCATTAAAAGTTTAAATGACTAATAAATAAGTGACGCAACAAAATAGTTAATATTACTTCAATAATTGTTATTTTTTTTTAAATGTTTAATTTTGTATGCAAGAAAATTTATTCGAAACAAATTAAACAAAATGCTTCAGAAATTAATAACTAACTAAAATACGTTTATAAATAATTCAAAATTTCACAAACAAGACATATAATTTAAATAATTTCGAATATGAACAAAATATTATACAGAAAACACTTTGTATTAAATTATTGTAAAGAATAAAAAAAAAAAGCTCAAAATTCATCTAGGAATATACTAGAATTTTGTCATAAAGAATTATTATACTAATTTTTATTAGTATATAACATAACTTATTATACTAAGACTAGTAAATTTTTACAATTTTTCATAAATTTCAGATAACAAAATTGTTCAGAATTTAAAACACAAGGGGTGGGGGGTCCGATGTATTCCTCTTAGAACTTTTCATTCTTAGTATTTATTTGATTGTTTTAGTCATGGCATCCTGAAATTTATCGAAGAAATTTTCATTTCTAACAAGATTTTCAATTAAAAAAATGATTTATTCAAATCCAGACATTTTATACTCATCATTTACTCCCTTCTAAAATATTGTAATGCAAGAAATGACAACAAAATAACTATAAGGGAAAAAATTTTTTTTTTATCAACCACGTGTAATGTTTTTTGTTTTTTAATTTTCAGTGTTTTTCGATACACCATTGAAAATACATTGGGACATAAAAACCACAAACTAATTGTTTTAATACTACAAAGTACAGCCAAACTTCATGTTAAATTATTCTAGTCAATTATTTTTAAATTTTGTTTCCAATAGAATACAACTGACAAATTATTATCTTTTTTACGAAATTACCTTTGTATTTGTTAATGTATTCTGCATTATAAATATTAGTACTCCTGTAGGGGTTGATGCTGACGCACACCTCACCGATGTACGTATAAATTTTGCCTCCATTGAATCTGAAATCATATGAATTAACTTGATTAAATTACCGCATTAAATACAATTCAAACATATACGATGTATTAAAAAAAAATATCTGCAATTAATAAAATGGTTAATTTACACAAATATTGCCACTTTTCACAAAAAATTGAAATTTTATTTAGGTTCATGTTAGAATAATTTAATTAAAAGTTTTTATTATCGAAAATTTCCCAAATAACTTTTTCAGTATTTTAATCGTTTTTTAGGAAGTTACTAGCTATTACTAAGAATGCTTCTGGATTAATAATTATTTTCTGTCTATATCCAGAGTTTTCTAGTCTAACAAAGTCTTGTCTGATCTAGTCTAGTCTAACTTCGGTTTAATACTCTCTAGAATCGTCTAGTATTGTCTACTTTTGTCTAGTTTTGTCTAATCATGTAGATTTTTGTTTTCTAGTTTTGCCTAGTCTTGTACAGTCTTGTATTCTCTTGTCTAGTTTTCTCTAGATATCTAGTTCTATCTAGTTTTGTCCATTTTTTCAGTTTTATTTAATCTTCAACCCTTAGATTTTATATGGATGTTTTTCTAACTTAGTTTCCATGATACTAATGTGTAACAAAAACCAAATTTTTCTTAATAAAATTACTTTCTTTGTTCCAACAACAAACAAAAAAACAACTATTGCAGAAAACACCTATTTTGCGTACTTGTTGCGTAATACACTATTGTTACAAATACTATAATAAGGAGCAATTAGGGGTTTGAAGCTAGCAAATGCTTAGTAGTTCGGATAAGTTATTTTATGTTGAGTTGCAGATTTTTATTCATCCGTCTTCTGGAGTTTGTAGTACTTTTTAACGACGAATTTCTGATAGTTTTTTAAAACTTCTAACTGAAAAAAATGTACTAAGTAAAGAAAACCAACTTAAGATCACTGTTTATAATAATCATTCATTTCAAAATTATCACATGATTGTCAATATTTAAACATCTTTATTATTGATCTCAATGAAAAGCATCGGAAAAACTTGATATTATGATGATTATATCTACCATACTACTATGAGTTCTTCAAATAATTTAAAAATAATAATTTTAAAATAATTTTTAATAAGTTAAATGTAATTCTAAGGAGTTATCTGGTTAGTCTGCAAAAAGTCACCTTAGTTGAGACTCACTAGATTTCGTCTTTTCTGGTTTTATCTAGTTTTATCTAGTTTTATCTAGTTCTGTCTAGTTTTCAAAATGAAGACAGAAGCTTCGAAAATTTTTTTTTTCCTTCTTAATCCGTAATATATTTGAAATAAATATGTTGTTAGAGTTTTTTTCTCGGTGTATCGGATAGTGGATATTGTAAATATAAAAATTAAAACGAAGAAGATTACGTTTCGGTCAAGAATTTTTGACCCTCTTCAGAAATTTATTCTGCAATATAATAAATACAAAAATTAAACAGATGAAAAAAAAAGAAATACAATAAAAAATGAAAAAATGAATAACAATAAAAAAGAATGAAAAACTGAATAACAATAAAAAAGAGAATGACAAAATGAATAACAATTAAAAAAGAATTGAAAAATTGAAAAATGACATGATCGATTACATAAATACCAAAATACCGAGGATAAATATCTAGCCCTGTCTAGTTTTGTCTAGTTCTGTCTACTCTTCTCCAGTTCTGTCTAGTCTTGTCCAGTTTTGTCTTCTCTAGTTCTATCTAGTTTTGTTCAGTTCTGGGTATTTATTTTCAATCTTATTTAGCTTGTTTACGCCATAGTACGGTTTGTGTAGACTTTTTCAATCTTGTCCGTTCTAGTCAAGTCTATTACAGTATATTTCGTCTAGTAATCTTTCTTATAGTCTAGTATTATCTTGTCTTCTCTATTCATACCTACTATTTGTATTGCTTTGTCTAGTTCTGCCTAGTTTAACTAGTCTTGTGTAATTTTGTCTAGTCTTCTCTAGTTGCCTGGTTAGTTTGCAAAAAAAAGTTACCTTAGTTGAGACTCACTAGATTTTCGTCTTTTCTAGTTTTATCTAGTTTTGTCTAGTTTTATCTAGTTCTGTCTAGTTTTGTCTAGTTCTGTCTAGTTTGTCTAGTTTTTTCTTCTCTAGTTCTATCTAGTTTTGTTCAGTTCTGGGTGTATATATTTTCAATCTTATTTAGCTTGTTCACGCCCTAGTACTGTTTGTGTAGACTTTTTCAATCTTGGCCGTTCTAGTCAAGTCTATTATAGTATATTTCGGCTAGTAATCTTTGTTATAGTCTAGTATTATCTTGTCTTCTCTATTCGTAGCTATTATTTGTCTTGTTTTGTCTAGTTCTGTCTAGTTTCACTAGTCTTGTGTAATTTTTGTCTAGTATTCTCTAGTTCTACCTAGTTTTATTCAGTTTTTCCCGCCTTCTTTAGCTTGTTTACGTACTCTTACGAAATTCATTTCTATTCAGACCGGTGTGTCTTTATTATTTTCGAGTCTTGAACGTTCTAGTCTTGTCTAGTCTGGTCAAGTTTCGACTGCATAATGTGGTATTATCTAGTTTTCTTTAATCATGGCTACTGTTAGTCTAGATATGTATAGTCTTGACTAGTCTTGACTAGTTTTGTGTAGTATTGTAAGCTAAGAAGTAGTCTTTTCTAGTTCTATATAGTTTTGTTCACTTTTGTGTAATTTCCCATTCATATTCATCTTGTTCACGTATTAATTACGAAATTTTCCATTCTTGTCAGATGTAGTCTAGTCTTCTCTAATGACTACTAATACTTCTCTACTTTTACCTAGTCGCGTCTAGTTTACACTCTTTTTTCTAATTTAGTTTAGTCTCATCTAGTTCCTTCTAGTTTTGTGAATGTTTTCCAGTCTTTTTTAGCTCGTCTAATTCTTGTCTGGTTTAATTAAAACAACGAATATTATCAGTAAAAATAAGGGAAACCACAAAATAAGAGACATTTTTTTAATAAAAATTGATCTGATCTGACTTGACCTGATCAGGGGCTTAATATATTTCTAGTATTCTTTTTTCTTGCATCATACAGAGTTTACAGAATTTCATAAGACTTTTTATCTCTATTCTACTTAAAAATCCATGATAGTTTATTTACACAACTTTTCAGGAAGTTGCAATTGTTGTGGAAATGAACTAGTATGTGTTTCCTGTCCGTTCAAATATAACACGTAAAGTAAATATTAACTTAAAACTTAATTTATAGGTGTTCTTTTCTGAATAATACAATTTAGTTATTTAAACATAATGTGTTATTAAAGAATCGTGGAATTTTTAAATATCATATTCCTAATAATATATTTGTAATGTTGTCATTAACTGCACTTGCGTAATAACTGAAAATGCTGGTGTCATCAGATTAGTAAATAAAATTCTATTTAAAGTCGAATAAATTCGGATTAGATTCTGTACTTTTTGGATATTTCTTCAATTTTTGTATTTTTTTCAGTATTATCTCTGTTTAACTTTTAAAATTTCTGTATTCTTGTCCATAATTTGTATGTGTACTTTAGTGCTTTACTTAATATTTTATTACTGTAAAAGAGTCTTGTATACATTTTAGAGAGATTCTCAAATATTGTTTTGTTAAAATAAGACGCATTTTAAAGTATCAACTCAATAAAAATGCACATCATTTATGTGGTGCAATTTCCATCCCATAAATCTGTGCAAAATCGGTAGAAACTGATTAGAACGTATTTTTTTGACTATTTTTTATAACGACTTTTTCGAATTAAGTTTAAACTGACAAAAGTTTACACAAAACATGGATTTAAAAAAATTGTATTTTACTTAAAACATAAAATAATAAACAAATTATACTTGCAAAAAAAGGCTTGGTTTAAATCCAGTAACCTCAAAAACAATATATAATATCTAGAAATAAGCCGCCATTTTTTGTATTGATTATAAAAAACATATAATGGCGTATTTTTTAAGTATAACTATATTTTAACTTTTTATAGGTTTCTAGTCGATAGAAGTTTCATTTTGAGGTAAAAAATTGTTGAATATTTTGTTGGAAGTTAGTTTAATAAATGACCAACGTTTAATCAAATGGTATTAAAATATACAAATTAAAATAGACGTGCAATTATAATTAATATATGAGATCCATCAAAATGATATACTCTGCAAGACATTTAGTAACAACAATACATAACTTGTTGTAATTATTCTTGCGATTATTTCTCATTAACAATAATTTTCTATATTGCACAGATCCTTTCCGTATGCGAGAAATATGTTTAAAACATGTTTACGCAAGAGCGGCGATGTTGGAAATTAACTTGTAACACGTACTAAAATTAAATGTAGAAAGTCACTTAGAATACGAAGCTTGCTAACTTTCGATTGCTTCTTTGGCGATCTGGTTTTTATCATATATAATCGTTTCCAATGAAAATATTTAAATCTTAAAAATACGTTTATTATATACTAGAATAGTAACACTGTGGAACCTGTTCCTTTATTCTTATTGCAGTTTTGAAAATGACCGATAGTAAAAAATGTAATTATATTTCTCAGCTTTATATAATACATTTTTTTTAAAATAATGTAAATAAATAGTGAGGACGATTTATCTTTTAGATTTCATATTGGTATTTGTAGAAGTATAGGAAGGTAGTATTCTCTTATCTTTATCGACGAGGACGAGAGGTAACCGGCTATTTTCTCAGACACAGATAGCGTTTTTACTTTTTTATACTTTATTACGTGATAATATGGACAAAATAAGTTTGTTACAATAAATATATAAATAGTTATTCAAATTATCATGTTCTTTTCGACTAAAGTTCTGAAATTTTGATAGTACTCTTTAATTAAACTGGTTCTACAAAAAATAATTTTATAATAATACACTGCAATGCCAGAAATTCGAACCAATTATTTCTGGTGTTTCATGTTTATTATTTGATCCTATCAATTTACTATTATTCCATTTAACCTGATTTTCAACTTTCATAAGCTAAATATCTTTAGAGCTATTCATGTGTAAATTTTACACATACAACAAAAATATCTTAAAATTGGTTAAAGAATACTCCCAAATCTGTTCAATTTTAAGAAAATTTCAAAATTTCCACTTTCTGAATTTTTAAGAAAACAAAAATTGTATAAAAAAATTCTGAAAAAAACGTGAACGAATTCTGTACCCTATAAGAAAAAGTTAAGTAACTAAAAGTTTTGTTTTGTAAGTTTCAAAACATTTTCGCTATGAATTTATGTAAGAATTTCCATCCTTGATTTAAAAATAAATAAATGCGTAATAAAATAACAATTTAGGCAATAAAAATTTGAATAAAAAATTGTGCAGATTAAATTAACTACTTTTGCAGGACACAAGTCACTTTATTTTCGATATTTATTTAATTAATCAATTACAATTTACATCATTCATTCTATTGAAACTTTTATTGAAATTAATTAATTTATTGAATGTAATTTTATTCAAAGTAATTAATGAATGTGAATAATACGGATACACCTCTAAATATCATAGGACAAAATATTATTTTCCAAAATATTGTAATAAAAAATATTACATTACAAAATATTATATATTATTATATGTATATGTATTATTGTGTACATTTATTATATTCCTTGAATTTGATTACTGCTTAGGTTAGGTTTGGTTTGGTTAGGTTATAATAATTTGTCTAAATAATATTTTGTCTCATGATATTTAGTGGTAGAATCAATAATACACAAATCAAAATTGCGAAAAATCGTAGCATAATTCGAATAAATTATGTAATCGGTATTTCTTGACCTTCGTAGATAAAAATCACTATACTAAATTAAAAACCAAAGCATAATAATATATAAATTATTTATTACATGCGCAATATAAATATGTAAGATCATTATTTATTTATTTTAATATAGGTTCTTTTTTAAGATACTAGGTGGCGCTCATATCCAAAAGCGCCACACGCTAATTCGTTCATGTTTCGAAACGGGATTATTATAAATAAACAAACAATTAATGTTCCTTGTTTCTCTCTGAAGAATTAAGAATAGCTTAAACGCCCTTACTATACGAACATGAATAAGATCATCATTTAAACTAATCGTTTCCAACTGTTTTATGGATTTCTGCGCCACCTGGTGTTCTTCGAAGAAACTTACTCGAAATACTATTTATTTTACTATCCATTCACTATCCATTTACTGTTTAACTATTTTACTATTTACTATTACAATTATAATTCAAATTACTTGTTGAAAACTTCTACTAAATCTATAATTTACTACTAAATGCATCCAAGACAGTGTCAAATGGTAAAATATTTACTGAAGAAAATATATTTGTTAAAGTTAACACATATTTTCTCTGTTATAAGGAATACTTACTTGATATAAACAAATATTTTTAATTCAATTCATTATTTTATTTAAAAAACTGGACTATTCATTTCATGCAAAGTTTTGAGATTGAATTCAAATTGGGTATAGAATTATCCAGCACCTAAGGTTTATGTGAGATTCTAACCTAAAAATATGAAAATGGCTGTTTTTGTTCAAATGAACCTCGACAGTCGACGATAAATATTTTCGAACTCTGATGCACAAATTTGGTTTTATAAAATGGACCTCTTAAACTTTAAACGTTTTTTTTTTACTTTTATTTACTCTTTGCTGAGATACAGATGTTTAAAATATGCGATTATAAAACAAAAAAAATTGTATAAGAAGAGTGACGATTTATTTCCTTTAAGAAAAATGTCACGAATTAAAAGTTTTAATTTAAAACTAAGTTAAAAACGTTTAAATTTTCTGAATTTAAAAATGAAGTAAAAATTAAGAAATTCAAAATGGTGGATCCAATATGGCCGACTACTTTTTCTACTGACGTAGTTTCTAAAGTTTCTGATGACGCATTTGATGTAAGATCTTGAGGTAATTTCTATTCTATTTCAACGTTTACTGTCAAAACCATCAGAAAACATTTGTTTGCTTGTATCTATTGTTTACCGTTGTAACTTTCTTTTATAAACTACATTCAATAGATCAGTTATACAAGATGTAATCTTTGTGAGTCTTTTGGTAGTCCATAAGTGTTGTTTACAGTAAGTACAAACAAAAATATGATTTTTACGACGTTAGAAAGGAATTTGTAAAAGTCTTAGTTTATTCTTTGCGCGTCTAGTTTTATACCACGAGGATTACCTCAGCTTTTAACCTCGGAACAGGTGACATCATTATCATGACCTTATTACGAAATTTCTCATAAAACTGTACATATATCGCGTTGTGTCAAAAGCAGTACGAAAAACAAAACATATTATTTAATAAACAAAACTCCATTTTTATATTTTGCAGTATTACATTACATATGGCTGAAAAATTTATACTTTTAACTTCTATGTATCTCCGGTTAATTATTGTACAAATACGAAAATGTACGATAAATTAGTATAGCTATTTTTGTCTATATATATTTGACTATGTACTATATTAATACATCTTTCATTGATAGAAGTACACGCCTGGATAATTTTGAAAAAATCGCTGTGGCACATTAGAATTTGACATCTTTAACACGTTTTACTAGCCGTTGCGAATGATCGCACACAATTGTAATCGTTAGAACTAATAAAGTTAATCCCCCAAAATAATAAACAACTAGTTATATCTGTTCAAATTGCAACAACGAAAACTTTTTGCACTCTATATTCGTGTGTCCGGATTTTCTGTAATTCATGTCCCATCACATTGTGTTAACATTCAACTATAAATTAAAATACTAACAGAAGTACATAATGAAGCTGTTTGTAATTTTTGGCGGCATATTAGGTAAAAAACGTGATTGTAATTTGAAAATGTCATTCATGTCCTTCTATTTTTAAAGTAAATAATGATAATTTTTGTCCACTTTTTCATTTGCATATCATTCATATCCTTAGTTCAGGTATGCATGCTTAGTGTAATATTTATAAATGCATAAAAAACTAGTATTAATTGTTAATATACTAGTAAGTGTCATTATTCAGGTCTCATGTCATTCATGTCCCACTTTCCTGTTACATATATTAAGTAATATGCGTATTAGGACTAACAATTGTAAGATAAGTTGTGAAGGTTATTTTAAACTATAAGAAATATATATATTAGGGTGGAGTGAACAAAAAAAAAAGTGACCCTAAAAGGTTCTATTTAGGTCAAAACGTGCGTCTAAATTTTTTCAGATTTAAACAATTTTTGCACATTGGAATTTTACAATTGGAAGGATTTTTGGCGTTTATGGGGCTTGGGGTTTTATGGGTTTTGGGGTTTGTGGGTTTTAGGTTTTTGAATGTGATTGGTTTTGAGATTAACGGGTTTTTAAGATTGAAGGATTTTTTTGCGGTTTATGTATTTTGTGGTTTTAAAGGATTCAGGACTTTACGGATTTATGGATTTTCGGACTTTAAGGTTAATGGGTTTAGGGGTTTATGGGCTATTTTTGGTGTCTTACAGGTGTCGGTCAACTTTTTCGGACTTCAAAGTTAAAATTCGCCAGTAAAAAAAATTTGTTACTCACCACACTAATATATACTGTAAACATTTATAATGAAAATTGTTGTTTAAAGGGCGTTTCTGATACACATACATTATGAAAGAAAAAGCAAAGTTCGCAGCGAAATTATATATTTTATGTACATTTACGAAATTTAATACTAGGCTGTTTATGATACTGCTTCATAAAAATTCATTTTTGACGTACTATAGTTTGATGGATCCATTATTAATATTCACTGTAATTAATAGTGAATTAATATTACATTGGTGGCCGCTTTTTTCTCGGAAAAAAATTCCCTGACTTTTCCCAGATTTTTCCCTGACCAATATTTTAATGATATCTATTAAAAATAAACAATACGGATAAAAATGTTTTAAAAACAGCTACACATTTTCAATAAATTCTTTATTTTTTCAATCAACAACGAGTAGTATATTCTAAAACATATTATCTATAAAAATCCAGAAAAAAAACTCATGTTCCTGCGGATTTTTTCGTGTTTAATTCAAAATAATAGTAGAAAATTTGTTGGGGGTTCTTTGTCAAAATTTGTTATAAAATGTCAAGTTCTGCGGTAATATGTTACTCAATAATTATAAATGTTGATAAATTTTAGAATTTAGGCGATTTTGGACAGTATATTCAAAGTATTGTTAAAATTCTTACGAATGTTGACAATAACAAAAAATTGCCATAAATTTTATATTTTTCAAATACTATTGGACAAATATCAACTACTTAAAATAGAAATGGTAAAATAATCATTTAAACAAATTAATATTCTCAAAATTTGAGAGTTTTGTGCTGTTTTCAACATTTAAAAAATTTTTCTACGATTTTTAGACTTTTTATGCAATTTCAAAGATTTTTGAAGATTTAAAAAAATGTATGAAAGTTTTCTATTATTTTCAAAAGGTTTTATTTATACAAATATTTGTTTAAATAGAGAATTAGTATGGCAAATATTTTTGAAATATTCTGTAAAGTATCTTTAGAGAAAGATAAATATCTTTAAATATAAAATTGTTTGCATTTATTTTTGTTAAACTATTAAATTTTATTCAAATCTGTTAGAATATATTCAATACCGAAATGTGTTATTGTTAAACGTGTTTATTTTTGTTGCAATGTACCAGAACGTTTAAAACTGAGCGGTACCACAAATATATATTTAATTTAAGATTATTTTTTTTTCTCAAAATTGTTGGTTTTTGGTGAAATCGGTCGAAAATGTTCAAAACTGAAATATGTTATTGATAAAAAACGTCAATATTTGTTTAAATTTGTGAGAAAGCATTTAAAATCATATAAAAGAATTTTATGCGAAACACGATAAATAAAGCATTTTTCTGAAAATGAAATTGTGCGATTTTTTGTTAAATAATGTTTTTCACTTTTTAAAGATTTGTCTACAATTTACTTTTTCCCTGACCAATTTTGAAATTCACTGACTTTTCTCTGATTCCCTGACCAATTTTGAAATTCCCTGACATTTCCCTGATTTCCCGGTTTTCCCTGACGGTGGCCACCATGTATTAATTAACGTTAATTACTCGTTCGCTAACGCGGAGTAGTGATTTATACAAAAATTTGATTTTAAGACGTCAACAACGATAAAAATAACAATAGCAAAAACAACAACAATAATAAAAAGAAAAATTATATTAATAATAAATTAAAATAAGAACAATAATGGTATGAAATTATAATTTGTAATATTTATTAATAAAAAAATCTATACTAATAATGTAATTTTAAACTTTTTAATTAGACAAAGTAAATTCTATATTTTTCTGTAATAAATCAGCTTTAATTACACAAAATTATTAATTTATTTCGTGTTTTGACAACGGATTCGCAATCATCGACCACAACAGCACACTAATACCGAATTTGAACAAAATACACTAAGTTTTCGTATTTTGATCCGCCATATTTGATTCGCCATTTTGAATTTTATAATCAACTATCATAAATTTTATTCAAGAGCATACTTTCGATAAATCCGATACAAATATAAGTTTGTATCTCAGTGATATAATATTATCATTCGTGTCCCTCATATCGCGAGATACGGTCTTGAATAGAAACTACTGCATATTATGCGACCTCATTAAGGGATTTCACCACTGTAATGACCAAAAAAATAACTCTTTTTTGAGAATTTTTTTTTAATGGAAGGAAATGAAATTGAGTATTCATATTTACAGAAAATCATTATCATATATTGAAATACGTCTACAATTTTGTTCATTAGAAAATATCACAAAATGGCGGAATGGCGACCATATTGCCGATGCACTGTTTAAAAAAAGGGGTCCGCGGCAAGCGAAATTTGCACCAGAACAAATAAAAAATTCCTCATGATCTTCAATGGTATATCTAGTAAAATACGTACGGAATTTTCGAAATATTGATATTTGATTAATTGGCGACCATTTCAATAAAAGCGTTCATTTTTTACCTAAAAAAGTGACGTATTTTGGCAATATAAAATCGGCAAAGCAACGTATCAAAAATTCCGTAAGTATTTTACTTCGAAATGTTGTTTTGAATGTACTGCATAAAACTTTTTTCTTCGTATTCTAGAGAGTTCAAAGGATTTTTTAAGCCAAAAAAAATTTTTTTGATTTTCTCAAAATTTTACAGTGGTGTAACCCCTTAATAGAATAATGTAAAATGGCCCTTTACAAAATATACTTTACCGATTTTGCATTACGATCCCAAAAAAATCAACTTTTATAGTTATCAAAAACGCAAAGTATAAAATTTTCACCCATATACTTGAATTCGTATCACCAATGATATCCAACGAAATTTCGATTTTTTATTTTCATAAATAGTAAAGTTAGCTGTTTTTAAAAATTATTGTATTTGTGTACAGCTATATTTTTTGAGATAGCCAAGACAATGGCCGAAACTTCAAATAAAATATTAGAATGCTATAGATCTAATATAAGGCTGATTCTCGAAAAAAGTTGAATTTAGCTTTATCGAGTTGATAATTTTTTTTCAACTTATTATCGAATTTTTGTTTACTCAATAGTTTATGTCTTGTTTAATAAAAATATTGAGTTTGAACTAAATATAAAGATAAACAAAATTCAAATTCTCGACATTATAGACTGCCAGCATACTAAAACCAATGAAACAAACATAAATATCTGATATTTATTAGAAAATACATCATTCTTTCATAAAAAAATTTTATTAGGGAATGACGAAACGAAACAAAATTGCCAGAAGCTTATAACATAATCTTACTTTCTTACGAACTGTTTACAGTACTTTATTACTACCGGAAACATAAACAACTATGCTACGTTTATTAAATAAAAAAGTGCTTACCTTTTGATTACATAACATGAGGGAATGGCTTTCAAAAATGTAATATTAAAAAAAGTTGTCGTCAAATTACTTTCAACAATACATCTGTTCTTCAACCTCCCGCAATACTGTATGTTGTCACGGTCAATGTTGTCAACTACAAAAAAATGCAGTGGAGCTGGATAAACCTTGAAATTTTGCTCCAATCACAGTGTTTTAAAACGGCGAGGATCGATTTTTTACGGAAAAATTTTTAATTATATTTAAAAATATTTCCAATCGCATTTTTTAAATTATAAACTCATGCCGGTACAGTCAAGGCTGTCCTAGTAAAAAATAAGATAACAAAACAATAAGTACTTAAGACTTTTACGATTAAAGTTTATGATTCTCTTCGAATTTAGCATTTGGGACATGATTTTCAGGGTACTTTCTTGAATATATTTTTGTTTATCATATAAAAAATAAAGTTTTGTCATAAATTTGTACATCTAGTACAGTAGTTTAATTAATAAAAAAAAACTTTTCGTAATTAACGATCTTGGTTTGTAAAAATCATTAAGGACATCAATTTCGATTTTTTTTTAAATCAGCCATAAATAGAAGCAACTAACTTTATTATTTATGAAAATAAACTTTATCTGAGCATAAGTTAAATTTTTAGGGTTTATGGGAGTGTTCATTTATATTTTTTGCATAATACATCAGTATTGATCATTACTACATTATTTTTTATTGATATTATTATCAGTTTAAGTCTAAAAGAAAAAAACATTTTTTTAATTTTTATTGGGTTCTAACGAGATATCAATTTCAAGCGTATTTAGGTGCATTAATTATGGATTAAATTCCTAGTTTTTTTTTAGATGTAATGCACTGAACTCTGAGGTACTGAAACCGCTTGATGATCCCGTAAAACAATTACATGGAAAGGTTCTTGAACGCAGAGGCTCTCAACATCGTTATTCCACATTATGCATAAATTCCATGTGCGGAATTATGTCGACCGTATGTTGTAGAAATTATATTCTTCTTTCTTTGTCCTACACATTACACAGGACCGTAAAACAATTTTTTAGAGAAGATAACTTGAATCAGAGGTACTAGATCTTATAGATTTTTGGGGCAGGGGAATAAAGTTCCGAAAATCAACACACCGAAAGGCCAAAATTTCGATGTAGCATGGCTCCATCGTGATTTTCTTCACTTTGTTTTTGAAAATTTGGCAAAAAGAAAGCAACTTAAAATACCTCGGACTCAAGCAATATCGAAACTTTAACCTTTCGTTTTGATTTTCGGAACTTTGATCTTCGGCCATTTTTGGTCGCTGAAAATAAATTAGTTGTCCAAGAAAAAGGATAATTTTGGCTATTTTTCGGAAAAGATATTTTGAAATCCTGACTTGATCTGAATCTTGTGATACACAGGACCACACAATTTTTTTACACAAGTCGAATCAGAAGTGGAGGATCTTATAGATTTTTGATCGCTGAAAAAGAATTCTTTGTCCAAGTTAACTCATCGTTTCAGATTTTTCACATATCCTAACCTTGAATGACCAAAAAGTATATTTTTGAATATTTTTTGGATCAGACATCTTAAAATCTTGACGTGATGGGCCAAATCTAATAACGGATTCGTTTTTCAGCGTCCAAAAATCTCGAAACAAATTTTTGTTGTGGTCCTGTGTTATTTAAAATAAAACTAGATGACAAAAATACAATAATATACTTTACTTTTTACATTTTGGTCGCTTTTTAGGAACTTTAAGTTCTTATCGACTACAATTCCAAAACACGATAAATACTAATTTGCATCACAACCAATTATGTACAAAAACGGTGATTTGTCATTTCTCTTTTACGCGTTCAGTGTCTTCCATGGAACATTCATTCATCATGATAAATTGCCATTGCTATTTTCATCTCTGACGTTGAAATCGTTGAAGCAAATTTTGGTATAAGAAACATTTTGAAAATAATAGTACGCCATTTTGAATTTTAGAAAATTAATATCAGATTCGTGATCAGTGACACCAAAAACCCCGCTATGCAAATTTTAGTAAAAATTGAGCTACATGAACATTTTCGTCCGCCATATTTGATCCGGCATCTTGAATTCCGAAAAAGTGATGGTAGATTCGTGAGCAGTGGATCAAAAATTCTTTAATAAACCCATTTTCAAAAGATATTTGTCAATTTAACTTATTGTGCGTAGAAAAATAAAAAACGGCATAATTTTCGGATTCTAGCTGCCATATTGAGTCGCCATTTTGTAATTTAATTTTTTCACTCGTACATTATAAAGTAAAGGGTCCGAAATTTTAGTCGTCCCTTCATCCATTTTTGATGCAAAAATATTCATTAAACAAAAAATTTGGTTGATGATTTTTTGTTAAATAATCAAATCTTTTTGGATAGCATTTTTTTTTTTAATTTAAGGTGGGATTTAGAATGCAAGATAAATTCTACATAAGAAATGATATTGTAAGGAACTTGTATCGTTCCGGAAATTAGTCAACGTTGATAACCTTTCAGAATTTACAGCAGAAGAGGACAAGAATAATTTGTTCTTTTCTGATTTAATGGGTTAATATGTTAGAACGATAAAATGTATGGAAACATGATATTATTATGTATTTTATGCTAAGACAACACTATAATATCACATAACAGCAGAGTGGGGACATGTGCCTGCAAAGTGTTAGGTATAATTTATCATACAAATGAAAAAAAAAACACATTGTTCCTTTCTAAAATTTATAGATTTCCAAAATATTTTAATTATGGTTATTACTATTATTACTATTATTGTTATCTTATTGTTATCTTATCTTATTGTTAATTATTGCATGTCTTATGTCTTGAAAAATATTGTAACTGACCAGATATTATAATTTTACTATATTCGAAAATCTTTAGGCTATTGTCAAGTTATCAGAATTATATCCATCAAATTTCCATACTGGCTTCAATCTATGATTATAATAGGGGAAGTAGGGGCAAAGTGGGATGGTTTTGGAAAAACTTGTATACAAAAAATATGGGGCATAAGAATGGTTAGGTGTAGTTTAGAAACGCATTTAAAAAAAAAGTATCTGTTTAATATTCCAAATTTCAATTTTACAAAAAAACTTTTTTTTTAGAAATCTGAAAATCCAGGGGCAAAGTGAGACGGGTTGTTAAAATTACTTCTGGAAGGGTTTGACAGAGAGAGAGGGAGAAAGAGAGGGGGGAAGTAGAGAGAGGGAGAGACAGAGAGATTGATTAAAAATTTACTTATTAGTGTCCTGGCCACTACGAGCTGTGGACACAACTCAAAAGAGAGAGGGAGAGGGAGATAGAGAGATAGAGAGAGAGAGAGAGAGAGAGAGAGGGAAAGAGAGTTCTTACTTATCTCTGTGAACCTAAATCAAAACGGAATACATCCCACTTTGCCCCAAAATAGACACGTCGTAAAAAATCATCCTCAACCCCAAATGAAACAAATAAAAAACGAAAATTGAGTGTAAGAGAAGACTCTTAAGTCATCCAGATTTTAATTACGCTTAATTTATTGATACTTACTAATCGATTGAAAATATGTCTGAATTTACAAATTGACTTCGACTTTCTAGGTCATGTTCGAACGGTTGGTAAATATTGAATGGAAACGGAAAAATGTTTCAAAATTTGTATTACGATAACTCTTTTGTAAATAAACAATGCAAACAAATACGTAGGAAATGTTCTAATACAGTGAAACGCCAAAATCCCAATTTGCCCCTACTTCCCCTATATATTTTCATTTTCAACAAGTATTATAATAATTAATGTTGAAAAAATGACAGAAATATACTTCGTGTGTATAAAAAATTTCATCAAACATTGTAGTACTTTGACGATGGGGCATTACAATCTCTAATATTTACTTCCTTTTATATATTACTGAACTATGATGAATTTATCATTTACAGAATTTAATTCAATTTAACAGATACCAAATTAACAATTTTAACTAATTGACGGACTTTATTTTGTGTGGCGTATTTTTACTTTGTGAATTTTTAATTAAATTCTATTAATAAATAATAAACTAAAATTTGTCTAATTCAGTTTTATTGAAAACAAATTTCATTTGATTCAGATTGAAGATTTTATTTAAACTGGTTTAATTTTCTTGAATTTGTACCTATAAAATTTAACTAGAATGCTTGACATTAAATATTTGTTTCTGAAATCTGCCAAAATTTTTTTATGAGCATTTTGGTATTAATTAGTCAACAATATAGATTTTATTAATTTATAATTAATTACTGTCTTTTAAAATGAAAATCAGTAACTAAAAAATATTTCAATTATTGTAATAATAATTAACTTAAAATAATACATTTTTCAAAATAAATGAAATAATCAATTTTAACAATAAACACAACAAAACAATAGTATAGCAGAATGTAGTTAATAGAAATTTAATTTTTAGTTCAGTCATTGATAGCTGAGATTTAGATCACAATGAGTTAATTTCCTTTGTTGATAAATTTCATGAAACTGACAACAAAGTCAAGATATTGGTGCATTTAAAGTATAATTTCTTTATGACACTGCAAGTTGAAACACCTTTGCAAATAATAAAAGTACTAACTTTACTAAATGTCATATTAATTCAAAAAATTTTTTACATAATTTTATCCCTTAAATGCCACACGGGGTCTGGAAGACCCCAGACCTTTTTCAATGACAAATTTTCAAATGTTTCGCCGTAGTTCTCTCTGATTATAGTTGTGGGTTTGAACTACCTGTCTCCACACTTATCAGTAGTCAGTTCTGTCGCAGCAACTATTTTGAGCGCTTCAAAATTGAAGTGGGGTCCGGAGTACCCCTGTGTGTCATCAAAACGCTTTGGAGTAATGTTTTTTGTCGATTTTTAATAGTGTTTTACCAATTTTGAAGGTAAATATAATCATGTACGGTGGTAATAATTTTGTTGTCTGTTTTTGCTTTTGTTTATAATCTTTTAAGATGGCCTATTCAAAGATCGCAAAACAAAAACGCAGTGACATTTTTTTCCATTTTTTTTTTTCTTTATATTATATTTTATATTAACTATAAACATTTTCTGTAATTAAAACGATTTTTCAATAAAATTTATTAAGAATATGTACAGCTGCAATGTTATTTATGATTTATTTTTTTCTCACAATAAATCACAGTTCACATTGCAAAATAAATACCTTTATTTAAACAATTCAATATAATTTTAATTTTTCCTTACAATGATATATCTCAAGAAAACTATACTCAATTTTTAAGTAAAAATATTAAAAATTAAAAATGTGGTACTAATTTGTTTCTGGAAATTCATGTTTTCACTTCTTTTACATACTTTATTTTGTATACAATATTGAAATTGAATTTTTAATAATGTAAGCATTTTACACAATTTCTAAAGCTTTGAACAACATTGAAAAAAAATATACATAAATAAATATCAAAAAAGTTAAGACATTTTTTACGATGGGGTCTCCAAGACCCCGTGTGTCATATATGAGTTAATACAATAAAAACTAAAGTTTATCATAAGCTCATACTATCCAACTAATAAATAAGGTTTTTGGACAATCCCTACAAAAATGTATTAGATAGACATGTATTTCAGTCTGAAATTCTTTAAATTGTCTCTTTAACACCCTGCGTCATAATCACTTGGATTCCCAAAAACACTAGGCTTTGTCGAAACAATTTCAAATCATCTCGAAAACGGACTATATTAACAAATTTTGTACTTTGTATTTGTATTGTATTTATTTCAACAAACGGGCATTATAATGCCTGAGAGTTACAAACATAATAATCTGTTCGATACATGTTGCCTCTGTATAAAATGATATTAATATTTATAACAAAAAGTAAAGAAAGAAAATAAAAGTAAACACAAAAAGTAAAGAAAGAAAATAAAAGTAAAAACAAAAAGTAAAGAAAGAAAATAAAAGTAAAAACAAAAAGTAAAGAAAGAAAATAAAAGTAAAAACAAAGTATTACAAAAATTATTTACAATAAAATAAAATTAATAACCATGTTTAACAAAAATTGCATAAATAGTTATTTTTGGCTAAAAAATATTTTAATAATAAATTTGAAAAGATTTTCTACATAGAAATTCTTTTAATAAATTTCGATTTTACAGTTTCTTTATAGGAGTGAGAAAAATTGTATCTGATTTAGAAGCATGCAAATAAAATTTGGTACATGTCAAAAAACAGAATTTCAAAAATCCGAAACATATAAAAATCGACATTTAAAAAGCTGACATTGTTGTTTTCATGAATATTACTGCTTTATGACTCAATGGCTTTTTGACAGTCGTTCTTTTAGTGTCGGCTTATTAAATGTCGATTTTTCAATGTTTTGGATTTTTTAAATTCGTTTTTTTGACATGTGCCCATGAAATTGTGGTATAAATGTAAAAAATAAAAAACAATTGAAAAGACTGGAAAGAAAATTTAAAAAAAACTCCAACAATAGTAAAAAATAAACAATAAAAAGTAATTACGTATGGGCGTTTTGTTAATTTTAATACATTTATATAAATACATTTCTGCCATTTAGTGAATATTTTTTATGAAATATAAATTTAACGAAGGTGTAATTAAAAATTAATATAGTTAATGGCTTCATACCTACAAATTGCATTAGATGTTAAAATGCTATAGTTTGAAAGTTTCTATATTTTTTATGTTCATTTATATATATAAAAACCTTAAATAAAAAATAATAAAAAATGTTATTTAAGCTCATTATAAATGACGGTTACATTAATGATTAATTTACTTTCTTGATTGATGAGTGAACAAGTATTGAAAAAATATTTCTTTTCTTATAATCAATGATTCAAAATATTTTCATACAGAAATACACCAGGTGCAATGAATCAAAGTCTTTCTTGTTTGATCATTCGGTGAATATTTAAAAATAAATTCTAAACCCAAACACTTGTTAATCATAATTAAACACAAATTATAAATTTGTTTCCAACTATAAAATCTAGAGTTTCTTTAGATGTCATAACAAGCAGCTTCAACTTATTATGTACATCATAAAAACATTAAATTGTTTTAAATTTATAACATAAATAGTTTGATTAAACAGATCGTAGTGTATAAAACTGGTTCTACAGATATCGTTACTATTATAAGTTAACGTTTCATTGTATACACGTAAGACATTATAGAATATAAATGTATAGAAAATAGATTATCTTATAATGCGTTAAAGTGTATTGAATTTTGTGTAACGGTGCATTTGCAATGGCCGACAAGTGAAGGCCAAACTTACTGCGATAATGTGATAAGCTATGAAAGAATTTGCATCAATTCAATGAATTTCACATTGTAAGTCAAATTATTCTTAGAAAATACTGAACTAATTTTTTTTTGTCTGCAACGTATAAAAATCTAATCAAATTAGAATTACAACTGTAATTGTCAAATAATTAACAATATGATTCCACTACGATCACATTGAATTCTTATTTAAATTATAGAAATGAATGTAGTATTTATTTTTAATTATTAGTATCTATATTATTATATATATTAATATATAAATTATATATAATAGTAATTAATTATTTATATTATTAGTATAATAATATGAATGTAGTATTGTAGAATTTTTCTCCTTAATAATTTGGCACTTAGAAATGATAAAACGTATTAAATTCTTTTTAGTCGAAGATTTGTAAAAGTGATAAATCATTATCGGAACAATCAGATTTTATATTACTTGTGTAATACATAATGTAACTGATAAGTTTATTTGATTAAACAAAGATAATCCATCAGACTATTATCTAAAAAATTTTATCAAAAATTTTCGATTGGCTAATAGAATATAATCGTTTTTCAATCTTTTTACTTCAATGATGTAAATTGTATTTTTGTTATATTAATAACACAACACATAAATATTTTGTTAAAAAATCTTGAAAATATTAGAATGAAAATGCGTACCTTTAACCTTCGCAGGTCACTGGGAGTCCAGTAGACCCCATGATGAATTTAAAGGTAAATAATTCGCTTTATTAGTTTGGAAATATTGGAACACCTTTCGGTAATTTAAAATACTATCAATAAATTTCTGGTAATGTTGTCTGACAAACGTTAGTATATTCTTGGAATGTTACAAAAGTTATTCGATTTCATGGCGGGGTCCATCGGACCCCAGTGTGACTACGGTGTATACTTTGAAGAAAATAAAAAAGCTTTTATTTCATGATTCCTGTAATATAAATAGTCAATAATATTATGAGACACATTATTTATAGTTTTAGAGATGGTTTACGATTTAAGAGTTCGTAATATTCGCAAGTAATTAAAAAAGACTGAGGAGAAATTTTCAATTATCAGGATGTAAATTACTTTATTTGCTCAATTGTATATTTTATATTTAAAAATTATGTATAAATAAACAATGTATGTAGATAAAAATTATGTATTTTATTTCTTAAAGATTATACACTTCTATAATATACAGTAGTCCTTCTCTTATTCTAACTTCTTCTCTTATTTTAATTTTTTCACTTCTAATCTAATTTTATGCATACAACATAACCTAAAAAAAAGTCTTTTTAAAAACAAAAACATTTAACAATAAGTCAGTTCGGTTATCTGTCTAATAAATACAGTAGGATCTCTCTTATTTTAATTGTCCAGCCTCTCTTATTCTAATCGTTCCCCCACAAGTCTTCTCCCGCTATCACATGAAAAGTCAACGAAAAATATTGTCCACAAATCACAAGCTCGCAAGCAAAGTAAGTGGGGGTAAGGGGAATATTTTACTGATTAAAATAAGAGAGGTCCTATTGTAAATAAATTCTTCTTATCCGTAACTTAGTTTCTTAAGTGAAAAAATTCTTGTATGAAGTTAATTTCTTGGATTGATGGAAATAACGAACTCAAATTAATTAATGAAAATCTTCTTTTATGTTTCGACCAATTTATCTAGGTCCTCATCGGAAAGTGATAAATTAAATAGTGATAAATATTACAATTTTTATAAAAACATTTTAAATTCAAACAACTTTCAGTATAAAATTATTTAAAAGATTCTCCTTACCTTAACTATCATATGGGAATTTAGAGATTGAATACTTGAAATCCTTGATCAAACATCTCAAATATCATGAAAAAACATTTTTTTTTAAAAAACCTAAAATAAGTTACACAGGATAAAATAATAAAATAAAATTGAGTTTCAAATAAACTCAGTAAGGAGTACAAAATTATTTATTTCAAAAATTAAAGAATTATCATTCACTACCGACTGTTTCTTATAACGAAACTATAGGCACTGAAAGTTATTTGAACTTTTATTATTATACACTTCATTCATCTAAATAAATACCTTTTTTAAACTGTACATCAGTAAATTTCATTGAAAAATATTGGAAATATAATAAGTTATGATTTTTTAAGTAAATAAAGTCATTTCCTTCACTTTTTTTTTATTTCTAATTTTCTTTACTGTGTTAGATGCAAACTTATGCAAATTGAACAATGTCTCAAAATTTTTGAAACTTGTTACGAGTTTCTAATACTGGAACGATTTTAAGCATTGGGGTCCGATAGACCCCGTTTGCCGTTCTTAGCATTTTTAGGAGATGAAGGTTAAAACCTGACAGTAAATCATTCCGTAAAGCAATCTGGTTCCCATCATCGATTCCCCCTTCGAGAACTATTTCTGTCTTATTTACACCTAAAGCTTTCAAGGTTACTGCATCATGGCAAACAGGAATGCTTAAAAATTACACAGAATAAGATTTAGCAATGCAACCATTAAAAATGTCAATTAAGTAAAGGATGGTAGAAGCGAAATGAAAAGTAAAAAGGGGATTGGCGGTGGTAGGCAAAAATGAGTCATGTCATTTATTGCGCGAATCGAACTGACATCATCGACGCATCGCGACGTTCTGGGTGTACTAAAAAAACTAAAATTTTTGATAACTTTTTAAAAAAACGATGAAAATTTCGGGGAATTGCGAAAATAAAATTGAAGATCATTGCCAGAAATAGGTGGAAGGTCACCGACCGACGCTTTGGAGCATGTGAAAAAATAGTCTGGCGAACAAGAAAAACAAAAAAATAATTTGGACGAGAATGACGCGTATCAAATGACACCGTGTAATTTTTAAAAAAGGAACCACTTGTCAAAAAAAAGACAGCCACGCCCTCGTGAAAATCGCGTGTTACCCTTTCCACCCTGGAAATGACACCTACACGTCACATTGGGACCACCTGTTAGAAAAGCAAAGAATTTTCCGAGGTGTTTTTGGGAACGCGCGCGAATGTCAAGTTTGTTTTGGAACGCGACTCACCTGACACGGATGTTCTCGACGACTTTCTCGAGGGTGATCTCGTCGAGGAGGACGAAATCCCCGATGCCGACCTCGTCGTGACCTGCCATTATGAATCGTCGAGTTGGCACTCGCGGGTGTACTGGCGATTTGGAGACCGGTACCGGGAGTTGTACCAGTAGTGGGAAAGGGCCGCGCTTCCACGCGGCCGTACAATTCGCGAATGTGGAGGACGCTTCAAAGAAATTTTACGGAACGACCCGACGGAGCGTACTGGCACTACTGGTGACTCGCTTCGTAATTGGCCCCGATCGGCCCGTATGAGTCATGTGTGTTACGAAAACACTGGAACTTTGAAAAAAAACCGTTTTATAAAACTCGAAAGTCACACAAGACACTACACTCTCCCCGTTCCCGCGCGTCGTTCCTAATCTCGATCTGCCACGACGCGTTCCTAGATTGAGGTTATGGTTTCTTTAGTATCTGCGTTAGTGGTAGATAATTGAGATGGTTGGAATTTGTCAAATTTGCTGATGCAGATCATTTTCCGATTGTTTACGATCTGACTCCTTCTATTATTTTGCATTTTTGTGGGCACAAGTGGTGATCACCGTTGGGGGTAGCGCTCGCTGCAGCGTGGTTGGCCAGATGCATTTCGGAATGCAAATAGTTTACCAATCGAGTGGCAAGATTATTGCGCATGCTCTTAGTCGTTGTACTTTGAATTCGATAATATAAATTAAAAAATTATACAACCAAATGTTCGGTTATAAATTAAAAATTGATTTAATAGCCTGTGAAATTACAATCGCTGTTTTTATTGCTCTCAATATCGTGAACTGTTGCGGGCTACCTTATCGACCGCAGATATCGCGTGAAATGCTTATCATAGCCCGGTAACCAGAGACAAAATTTAAGCCAATAACGAAAAAAAATGGAAGAAGAAATTTTTGACGATAGGTTCCAAATATGTACTAGAATATAGAATCACGTTTTTAGACCAAAATTTAATATGGCGTCATTTCCAAAAGGAATCTTTAATTTTTTCACATTTTTTCGATTTGCAGCCGTATTTTTCATTTCTCGCTAAAAAAGGTAACAAAACAAATTTATGCAGAATTGAATTTTCTATCTTTTTTGTTGAAACAACTTTTGTGTAAAATAATTATTTATTACTAATAATAAGCATAGAAGGTAAAAAATTTGGACATTGAACCAGTTTTTTCAATTTTTTGACCATTTTTATTAAAAATAAGTTATACATTTAAATGCCGAAGTAGTAGAAGACAAAATTCCGTACAAGTTTTGTATAAAACATTTTTTCGTACGACGAATCTAAAACGGCCGAGAGCACGATAAAGACAGGCCGGGGGGAAATATACCTGAGGGTCGGGACAATAGGCATCTTCCTGCTCATGATACGTTTGTGGTATAAAAAGATGTTTTATACGAAACTTGTACGGAATTTTGTCCTCTACAACTTTGCCATTTAAATAAGTAACTTATTTTTAATAAAAATGGTGGAAAAATTGAAAAACCTGGTTCAATGTCCAAATTTTTTACTTTCTATGCTTATTATTAGTAATAAATAATTATTTTACACAAAAGTTTTTTCAACAAAAAAGATAGAAAATTTAATTCTGCATAAATTTGTTTTTTACCATTTTTAACGAGAAATGAAAAATACAGCTGAAAATCGAGAAAATGTGAAAAAAATTAAAGATTCCAAATTTTGGGAATGACGCCAGATTAAGTTTTGGTCTAAAAACGTGATTCTACATTCTAGTACTCATTTTTGGAACCTATCTACGTCAAAAAATTTCTTCTTCCATTTTTTTCCGTTATAATTCCTAGATTTATCGGGCTATTAACCCCTACGCTGCGGTAAAAATTTCACAAAAAGTGCGCAAAGTGCGGGAAAAGAAATTTGGTTAGATTTTACTGTAACTTGGTGCATAGGTGTCTTTTGGGTCGCTGATTACGAATCTGAAGTCAGATTTTGAACATTTAAAATGGCGGATTCAATATGGCGGACAAATTTTCTAAATTCCAATAATTTTCCTTGTCACTGTTACTCGGTAGTTTTCGGGGCCGCTGATTACGAATTTAAAATCAAATTTCGAAAATTCAAAAGGGCGTTGTTTGTACCAAAAACTTCTTTGACTCTTCAGTTACAAATCTATAATTTTAGTTTTTAGAGATATTTTACAGAGTTTCCCAATAAACGAGTTCGTGTGCAAAAATTTCGACTTTCATTCGATTTGTTTCCAATTTCGAATGAAATTGATCAAATTTTAATACGAAATTAGTCATTTTCAAATGTTTTCATACGCACAATATATTTCGAATATTTGTCGTCTTTCCAATCCATCCGATGTCATATACGTTACATTCGATCATATGCGTCAATATGCGATACTTTCGAAACACGGCTATTAAAATTTCATTCGAAATGATACGTTCTTTGATGGGTTGCTTAAAGCGAATGATATTTTATACGATTTCATTTCGCTCTACATTCGAGAACATTCGAATATGTGCGCAGTATTAATAGTCTTTAAAATTGAGTTGAGGTTATGTACATCCGTTCGCATACGGAAACGGCTAATTGTCGAATGCAAATTTTTTATTGAAATCATTCGAACTCGAAGGCATACGTGTTTACCTATACGAATTCATTCGTTTTAATACGAAGTCATGTTAGATCGCTGGTGGCGCCTACGCGTGAAAACGACGAACTGACCCTCGATAACATCAGTTCCTAACTTAGAATATTGAAATTAAACCGAAAACTAAATATGTATGTACATTTTCAAGCTCAAATCTAGTTTATGGTGATTTTATGCACTTTATATTAATGTACGTCAAATTTCAGCAAATCGATTCAGAAACGAGCGAGAATTCACTAGAATAAACTTTGGAGTACAAATACAGTTCGCTTTGTTACTTACGAAATTTATTTTTGCAAATTCTCTTTTGTTATATTGTTTTTACTTGAACCTCGAATAATATTAAAAAAAAAGACGAAGTATAAACCCCGTAAAACTTGGCTCAATTCCATGCGTTTTAATATGAAAATTCATTATGTGCAAACCTAACCTCAATTTTTATTCCTAAATGCTTCCGTACGAAATTATACGCCGCGCAGATACACTAATTTCATTCGATTCGATGCGTTTTAACTCGTTGCATCATCTTGTATACGTTTTCATGCGATTTACCGCGAAATAACGAGGAAAGAAACGGGATGGAAACGTATGAAATCGTATTAAAAATGTTTGCACACGAACTCGTTTATTGGGTTATTATTTTCTGATATCTACCCAGAGTATACCGCGTAAATTTAAGATTTGTCTTGGATGTATTCCCGAGTTATCGTGTTACATGTGGGAAAATGATAAAAAAATATAAAACATATAAAAAAGTAAATAAATAAAAAAAAATAGGCATTTTGAAGACCTTTCTCCAACCTCCACATGGTAAAGTGTGTAAGTAGATATTGTATATCGAAACTAATGGAGAAAGCTAACATGATTTTTTGAAAATTTACCCACCATATTGGATCCGCCATTTTAAATTTTCAAAATGCATAATCATATTTGTAATCAGCGACCTCGAAAACCCACGAGTAGCAAAAGTTTCAAGCAAAAGTCACAAAAATCCGAAATAATAAAAATAACATAATACACTGTGAAAGAGAACTAGCGAATATCTTTAATGAATATTTTTCTAATGGTAAAACACTAGCTCTAAAGATAAAAAATCTACCAAATTCTGTAGTTAAAACTAAAAAAGTTACTTCAACTATGGCATTATGTGACACGGATATTTCAGAAATTAAAAAACACATTAAGACCTTAAAAAATAATAAAGCGCCAGGAAATTATGCAATAAACTCTAATTTATTAAAGGAAAATACAATTTCTCTTGCCGCGCCAATTGCTTATAAAATAAACAAATCCTTTTCTGAAGAAATGTGTCCTCGACAGTTTAAACATGCTGTAGTAATACCGATATATAAAAGCGGCGACGCACTATAGATACTTCTAACTATAGACCTGTATACTTACTGCTCTCTCAAAAATATTTGAGATGTGTTTAAAAAATAAAATAACTAGCTTTTTAGAGAAATTTAACACCCTACATGATAATCAATACGGGTTCAGACGGAAAATCTACGAATGTGGCAATTGCCAATCTAATCAAGCAAATTGTAGAAGCAATTGATTCAGATAACTAGTTTAGCAATATTTATTGACTTAACCAAAGCTTTCTTAGAGGAAAAGTTCTAGCATTATTAAAAAGTTATCTTACGGATCGAACCCAAAGTATTAGAATAGGACATAGTTATAGTAAATCAGCTAAAATAACTTATGGGTTACCCCAAGGCTCAATACTACGTCCGTTACTATTTATTATATATACATAAATGATGTCTTCGATGCAAATACCGTTGGCGTTTTAGCTTTTGCTGATGATACAGTTTTAGTTGTAAAAGATCCTACATGGGATGGACTTTTAAATATAGCAACTAAACAATACGTAAATACACAAACATGGTTTAAAGCACATTACCTTACTGCTAATGTGCAAAAAACTGTATTTGTTCCATTTGGATGCTACAAAGATAGCATTCCAGAAAATATTGTGATAAAGATAGGCGATAGTAAGTGTAGACTAGTAGGATATCATGGATTACAGTTGCTTTGTTTTTTCTCCGAATCGCAAACGAATGATTGAAAAGTTGGAAAAAATTCAGCAGTGAGAGCTTCATTGGGCTTTCGAGTTACACCCACCAACATCTTACTCGCTGAATCAAAACTCCTGCTAATCAAAGAACGAAAGTTTTTAGGCAAATTCTACATTTCAAAAACCATGTCAAATAAAAATTCGCAGGTATACAAAACAATTCATACATTTTACAATGATATTCTGAAAAATAAGAAACACAATAAACGCGTAAAAGTCCTGAAAGAATGCATAAACTCAGTAATGAACACGGCAATGAAGTGCCAATGTAACAATGATTGTCAAGATGCAAATCACATAATATGGACCTGCCCCCTTTACAACGATTAAAGAAAAAGACTAATTAACAGACTAAAACGCCTTAATTATAAGTTACCTTTAAGTTTAGAATCCATCATTGTACAACCTACCAGTGGGGCTAGTTCACTACTGTGTAGGTTTCTAAAAGAATGTAACCTTAAGCTATAAGAAAACATATCACACTGTACTATATCTGAACGCTTGTAAATTTTTGTTATTCTGAATAAGCCACTAAACGGCTTCAAAAGCACAATTAAAAAAATGTAGTAGGATGCTGTACCTACTTAACTATTAAAAAACAAAATTGTGCGAAATACCTAGGGGTGCAAATTGACTCACTCCTAAAATCGGACCTGCACATTACTATTGTCAACAAACTCAGATACATCCTATTTGCATTTGTTCGACTACGTCAAATACTGGATCAGGGAATATTATTCATGATTTATCATGCACTTTTTGCATCAGTCTTATTTTATGGTATTATAGCCTAGGGTGCTGCGTATGACATCCGCACAAAACAATTATATGTAACACAAAAAACAGCACTTTATTTTTGTATTAAACATAATTATTGTACTAGAATAAGTCATAAAAAAACACTCGTCTGGCAGCAAATGGAGCAGCATCATTGCTGAAACGGAATAAAACTTACACAAGAAGATGTTTAGATAAACTAACTGGAACCTGCCTTATACGGAAAATACGAAATCTACTGTTAAATACTTTATTATTTGTGTAAATATTGTAAACCTGTTATTGGTAAGTAAATATTATTATATTATTTACAACAAAAAATGGGTCGATTTTTTGGCAACTTGTCAGCCATATTGGATCCGCCATTTTGAATTTTCAAAATATACCATCAGATTTGTAATCAGCAACTTGAAAAACCTCTGGGTATCAAGTTTCAATCAATTTCATTAATTTTTTATTCAGAATTGACCTAATAGATTTCTTAGCTCATGACAACGATTTTTAAAAAATCTTAAAACCAACATATTTTAAGAATTTCTTTTTTTTTTTTTGACATCATGTTTTTGAAAAAGAGCATGTTGTTCGGTATGCCTTAGACTGTTTAAAAATGGTCCAGTTTTTATTGTTGACTTCATTATACTAATTTATGCCATGACAAAGATTTGCGTTTTTGCCGCAGTCAGAGAAGTCCTAAATGACAAAAATCTTTGCGTCGAAGCGGTTAACCATTTTTACCGGTAACGTTCCGATTGTAGTTGTTCTTCCCAGACAGTGAGATACAACGTTAATATATCATATCCCTGTCAAAAAATTCTATTCAGATACACGATTCAGAAAACATATGGAGCATCATACAAATTGAATTTACTAAGAAAAAAAGTAGCTAAAGACCTGAATAATTACGTTATAGAAATGTTGGGGACATTCAATTTTATTCAAAACTTTCGTCAAAACTTAAAAAAGTAAGAAATATTGCGAATCCCGTGTAAAAAAACCTCGTCCTAAATTTAACTTTGTATGGTGCAAAAACTATACAAGGGTACAAAAACCATATAAAGTTAAATTTAGGACGCGGTCTTTTTACACGGGATTCACAATATTACTTACTGTTTTAAGTTTTGAACGAAATTTTTAATAAAATTGTAAGCCCTCAACATTTTAATAACATTAATATTCAGGTATTTAGCTACTTTTTTCTTAGAAAGTAATACAATTTGTATAGTGCTCTATATATATGCTCTATTTTTTCGGCAGGGATATGTATGTAACATTGGTATTACCGTGCTGTTACATACATGCTATTCTTGATTAAATATTGCGATTAGGTTATGTTTCATTATTAGAGACTGCGTTATTCGTACTATCTATCCAATGATTCTTGAAGTTATATATTTCTCTAAATATTGTAAAAAGCGAAAAAAGTTATGTATTTTAGTTAACAATGTCGAATTTAGATAAACATGATATCCATTTGTTGACGACAATTGCAAATTTGTTTTACTTAACTAAAACACTCCGTTAATTTTCACTTTTAATCATTTGATATAATGTAACCATTTCTTACAGGTTTAGTCCAGGCATCGAACGGTTTGGCCCGGAACAAATTGCAACAGGACCAATTTTTATGTGATAATTAAAAAAAAATTAGTTAAAAACATATCCAAAAAAGTGGGGTAAAGCTGCTTTTTTTTTTTTAAAATAGGCCTAATTTTATTTAAAAATCGTTGTAACTTTTTAATGACGCATTATAGCGCAAAATATGTCAAACAAGAGTTGTAGGAAACGCAAAAATCTATAAAAAAGGTAAGTACGATATTTTCTCTCTCTGTCGCCATTTTTAAGATAATGGCTTGGAAAGTTTCAACTTAATAAAATGTTTGTTAAAACGAGCCTTATTATTCCGTTTTTTTTTTTATAAAGTATATACAATCGTTAATCTAATTTAATTTGAAAGATAAATTTTATGTTTCGTGTCCTACTCTTGACTGCACGCTTATACAGTGGGGTGGTTCAAAAAAACCACATATTTTTTTTTAAAGTCTTACCCCCGAAATATCTTCCAATGTACCCAGAATTTTTACAGATTTTAAGAAAAAATTTAGAGGTCGCTCTCTCTCCTTTTGTGCAAAAGTCAATAAAATTATAAATTTAATTTGTTTAACACGTGAAAATATCAACATTTTTGTACGTTATCAACTGTAAACTTCATCAGTGTTATGAACAACAAAGTTACATTTTTTATGGCATAAAAAATAATGTTCTAAACAAGATACGGCAATAAATTATTGAAAAAAACAAGTTCAAAAATATTTGTAACCCTTCAGATGATACACCTGTTCGATATCGAAAAAAGTAGAACGTGTTTTCGATATATTTTTGCCTCCTGATTACGAATATGATGTCAGACATTGGCGTTCGGCCATATCATTGCCGCCATTTTGAAATAAAAAAGCAAAACATTACGATTATTCTGATTTTTGTGCATTATTTTTGTAATACAAGAAAGCACAACGTGGTGTAATTTTGTGGCGTAATTTTGGGCTGTTTTTTTCAAAATGGCGGCCATGATATTGTCGAACGCCGATCGAGCATTCCATTTGAAATCGCCAACGTTTCGGAGTCAAGTTTCAGAACTTATTCAAAATTGAACTACGTTTAGAATGCGTAAAGATAAGCATATCCTGTAAATTTCAGCTTAAATTTTAATTTGTTCAAAAGCTATTGATTAAAGTGTAAACGACAAAAATGAAATTTACCATTTTTTAAACGGCGATATCTCGAAATAGTACATTTCGATACTAGGGATACTATGTGCGCGAGTGACCTACCGCGCACGCGTATCGTATACTATTTTTTTTAACGTTGTGTGCGAAATCCATTGTCATAATATTGGTGAAGTTTAGTTTAGGCGGTTGGTAATAGTATATTACTCAGCGAGGGAGGTAAAAGAAAGAATGCCTCAGACTACATGTTTTTCACCCTCGGCTTCACCTCGGGTAAAAATTACACGCAGTCTGAGGCATTCTTTTTTACTTCCCGAGGGAAGTATACGATTTTTCTTCATGACAGCAAGCGGGAGGAAAGTTACTTCTTTTCCTCCCAGTGTGATGAAAAATAATATTTTTTTTATATCATTCACACCAATGCAAAATTTAGACATTTATGCACATTTTCGAATTAAACATTTTTTACTTCTTTTCCTCCCTGTCATGAAGAAAAATCGTATACTTCCCTCGGGAAGTAAAAAAGGATGCCTCAGACTACTTGTTTTTCACCCTCGGCTTCATCTCGGGTAAAAATTACACGCAGTCTGAGACATTCTTTATTTTACCCTCCTCCCTCGTTGAGTAATATATTAGTTAATAAGAAATTTTCAAGATTATTTTGTTGTAACTCAATTTTCGCTGGATATGCCATCTTTTTTCTTCTTGTGACATAAACAAAAGTTGTTCGCAAAAGTGTTTTCTTTAACTTCGCAAAGTTTCAGTTTGTCATCTTTGAAACGGGCTTTGTAATGTAAAGAAAACCGAGCGCATGAGTGTCCGTGCGCCATGCCACCGGCCGTATAAAACGCTCTCTACCCCTTTTCAGGCATACAATTCCTAACTACTTGTTTGTAAAATTGTCAGATATATAGTGGTGGTAAGTATGTAGATATACCCCGATGTTTTTTCTACATATTTTTATTTGGGTCATTACAGTAGTCCTCCCCTTAAGGTTACTCCCCTTAAGGTTTATTCTTCCCGTAAGGTTTAAAACTTTCTTCCCTTATGTTTTATTTTTCCCCTCACGGCCTCTCCCACCACCAGACATTTTGTTACCGCCTGTGAACCGATCGCAGGCGCGCGGCGTGCAGTCGAGCACGAAAAACTCTGGTAGTGGGGGTCAGGGGAAAGTATGTAAACCTTAAGGGAAGAAGCCGCCATCTTGAAAGCTAAAATTTAAACCTTAAGGGGAGGACTACTGTACTTGGAAAATAAAAGAGCGGTTTGTTTAAAAACACGCACATCGTTCATTTATATATAGAACTTTTTTCCCAAGTGGCATCAGTCTTTAGGTTACTTTGGCACTGAGCACATCACTTTTTAGTTATTTTATCCAAAAGACAATTCGATAATTTATATACAAAAGTAATGATTGCGGGTGCTAAATTATCCACTTTTCTTGACGAGAACAATACAGAATACAAAAACTCATGATGCGCGAATGTACTACGGAATGAATGCGACTTTAGAAAATGTCAACAATGTCCGGGATTTATAAAAGTATTTTTGATAAAAACAATATTAACAGGTTTGTATTCAAGGAATGGAAGGGTCTGAATAATCGATGGCATTTTGTGGAATTTTCGAATTCTCGAATGTAGTTTTCGAGATATCGCCGTTTAAAAAATGATAAATTTCATTTTTGTCGTTTACACTTTTATCAATAGCTTTTGAACAAATTAATATTTTGAGCTGAAATTTACAGGATAGGCTTATCTTTATACATTCTAAACGTTGTTCAATTTTGAATAAGTTCTGAAACTTGACTCAGTTTGGCGGTTTCAAATGGAATACCCCACATTACCTATAAAGGGGATATTGTGAGCATTAGCATTTTTAGCGTCAAAATACATCGGAAATTATATATGCCTTACAAAAAACAGACTAATAAGGCTCGTTTTGACCAACATTGTAATAAGTGGCATCTTTCCAAGCCATTATCTTAAAAATGGCGACAGAGAGAGAAAATATCGTACTTACCTTTTTTGCGCTATAATGCGTCATTAAAAAGTTACAGCCATTTTTAAATAAAATTAGACCTATAAAAAACAGCTTTCCCCCACTCCGATTTCGAATATGTTTTTTCAGTTATTTTTTTAGTAATTATCACGAAAAAATCAGTCCTGTTGCAATTTGTTCCGGGTTACCCCTTATTTTTTCTTTTGTTTCCTGGACTTGTGTACATATCGCATATAAAATTTGACCATGAAGTAAGATAGAAGGAGACCAACCACCGAACGATAAAAAATAGTTCGCGTTTAGCTCGTCGTTCTACTTTACCATATAAATTCTACTCCAAATTGTTAATTTGCGAGCTGGCGCCATCTTAGGATCGAATTAGCAAACACATAGGAAAGGGGGGAATTAACGAACATCCAAAGTGATCAAATTGAGCCGACTTGATCGGTCCACGGTCTCCCAAATAATCTCTGGTGGTGCATAGTGGTCGTTGTAACATAATATACACATAATTTGTAACGCGCATAGTATTTTTGAGTATTTTTGAGAATTGCAAACGACATTGCTCTAACCGGAGAGGCCTGAGAGAATAAATTAGCGATTCGCGCTTGACTTTTATCCGCAAAAGAATCTCACCAATCACACATTCCCTGTGTTTACCGTTGCATACCTCACGATCGTGCCTTTTTCACAATTTCGCGCGAAAAGCTCGAAAAAAAAGGAGCAAAGTAAATAATATTCCAAAGTGGGGGATTGTGCGAGGAAAGAGACAGATAGGTTTCGGTTTCATTATAGCGCGCTTCGAAATTAAAAACAATTGAAATAAACGCACAGTGTTTATTAGCGTACTTGGGGGACGTTACTAAACTGTGCTAGTTAATACATGTGCGGGAAAACTTTAGACGTGACTTTTTAAAAACTTGGGCCTCATCTCCTTGGCCTATTGACTCCTGGGGTTTCTCAGTGTCTTCCTCGTGATCTAAGACGTGCCCCAAGGGCGTATCCGACATAACAGACGATGGCAACAGATTGCGGTGATGTTGACTACTTGTCAGAGTATCGCAGATTCTTCAAAGAATTTCCACAGTTTAATTTTGACCCTAAGCAACCCAGCGCATCCGACGATTGTACTGTTCGTCCTGAAGAAATACCCGGAGATGTCTGCCACTTTACCATTCAGTTCCTCCGTTTACGGTATGTGCTTGTGGACTATTGAATCTGTCTATTTTTATTTGTATTCAGTTTTACCTTTCTTTCATTTTCTATTTAATGTAACATTTATAAAATAGTAGAGATTATCCTGTTGACCAATAGAAAACGAGTAGTGTCCTTAAAGTTTTAATAATAAAAATATATACTTATTTGTAAAGATCAAAATTTAGAGTATCTTAAAAAAAAATGAATAATTTATTTTCCATTTTTATTTAACATTTGGCATTTGAATAATTCAAAGTAAAATAATTTTAATAAACTTTTTTGATGCAAAATAAAAGGAAGTTTCTGGACTAGAAAGCTGAACGGAGATGTAATTCATTATGACTCACATGTTAAACGATGATGATTTACATCTCTTTTATACGTCTTCTTTTATGCTTTTATGAAAATTTATGTTTAGTCAAACATTAATGAACATACTTATGTAATATCAAATTAAACCAGTAGTTTAATTGCAGTTAATTATATATTTAGAAATGCGACTTTTTTAACACATTTTTACATATCAAAAATATTTACAAGGATAAAATTATCACCAATGATTTGAAATTGACAGTCAAATATAAACTGTTTATTGTTGCGAATAATTATGTCATTACTCCATTTTTCTTAATCGATTCTAAAATCCATTACTTCAACAGAGAAGAATTCAAATAGTCTAACCAAACTTTAATGAAGTCAATCTGAAACATTTTTTGAAACTGTTGTATGCGATTCCTTATTGCGAATTTAAATACTGTAACGAATGGTACAAATAGGTTTTATTTTTTGTTCTTTTATGGATCGCTTTTCATTTTTCATCATCCGTAAACGAACGCCAAAAGATGGCCAAAAAGATAACGAAACATAACGTGGTGTGTATGCGTAAGAGCGAGAGAAATATGGGGGGGAGTTCAACGAGAGTGAGTCAGAGATTTGACAGATTATTTGTACGTTTCGTAATTTTTTTGAAATGTCGATATTTATAATTGATCCGTAAGTTTCTGCGAGCTTTCCATTGTATTGCAAATCAAATTTAATTAAAGAATTAGAAAATCTGCCTTTTTTAAGTCGAAAATTTTTAAGTCGAGTGAATAGTCGTCAATGACATCCAAAAATTTACCTGTCAAAATAAATCTGTACACAGAAGAGGATAGAAAATGATCAAAGAAATAGTGTCTCTTAAAGAAAAATCAGCGTAAATTTGAAATAAATTTACTTAATAGAAAACTCCAAAATTAAAAACTTGGAATATAAATTAGACAGCCTGCACGATAGAACACAAGATGATCGTAACAAAAATACCTTAACTCTTAAAGAAGAAAATAAAGGACTACAAAATAGAAATGATTGAAGCCAAGAAATTAAAAGACTTAAAGAAAATAACAAGAAACTTAAAGAAAATGTATTAAAAAAGGAAACAGACAATAAAAATTTATTTCAATAGATTCCAACGTACGCCTCTACAACACAGAAAAAAATACTGAATTCGAATTTCAATTCCTTGGAAACTATTAAACTGAAACATAAACAAGATTTAACAAAAATCAAAACAATAATACTTACAATTCTGGTAATTTCCCATATATAAGATCTAAACATAAAGTAATTGTCTACATTAAGTGCAATACTAAATAAAATGCTGAAACTTAATGAAAAAGTTTACAGAAAAAAAAGAATAAAAATTCTCAAAATACGAAAATAAAAATTGTTGGATCATTGCTCAAAATGTCGTAAATATAAATGATCTGTTATTTAAAATATTTGTAGGAAAAGATACAAATAACAAACATGTAACATTTTTTGCTGGAGTTTTAATGCAAACGCATGCGATGTAAAGATTTCAACCACTTGTTACAAATCTTGTAATTCTTCGACTGAACAAAGCTTAAAAATGAACATAAGAGAGTTTGTTATTTGATGACTTTTTTGAGTTGTCATTCAAGACAGAGTTTTTATTAAATCAAGACTATTGTCATCAGTAATCTTTGATTTTCATCATCTCAGCTGAGAAATTAAGAGCACTAAGCAAATTGAAAGATAATCATGGAATATTTAATCAACTTTTAATAATATTGAAGTATCTTCTGCATACCGTTGTGTTAGATCCTTTATTTATAAAGATTATACAAAGACTGACTTTGACAGCTTCTAAACGTAACAAACAAAACGTGTGAAGATAAAGGAATGAAGGATTTGAATACTAAATCTAAAATATACAATTAAAAATTCGAAATCCTTACACTACCTTCTCTCCAAAATAAAGTTACCGTCTCGGTAACTAAAAGAAAAAAGAAACCTATTTGTAACTTTCTAAAAGCTTGTTTTTAAATAATATTTGATTAGGTACTCTAAACCTGTATATTAATCACTTTCATTAATTTTGTATTTCAAAATATCTTTGGAAAAACTGGAGAAAAATCAGTCGTTGGAGAAACTGCAAAAGAACTGTATTTTTTGAAAATTTAAAATATTTGGAAGTATTTATTTATTTATTTTAGAATAAATTGGAAAAATCACTTTTTAGAAACAAATTTTTACATCAGTTTATAAACAATATAAGAAAAAATATATATAATAAAAGAAATAAAGAAATGTAACAAATAACGTAAAAACTAATTGAATTAATAAAATGTAGACTTAATGAGATTAATAACAGTATTCATGGTGTATTATTATCAAATAAATTTATATTTGCATTATAATCACAGAGCGAGTTGACTAACGAACACATTCTATGCATCGGTACATTTCTAACAAAATTTTTGTAACTAAGGGTAAATAAAAAGGAAATATAATTCTTAATGGATAGTTTCGCTCAACAAATGGTAACATTTCGTGTAAAGATTCACAATCCAGCTTCCGAATTAATTTGAAGATGAAAATAAGGTCATCAACTAATGGATCTAAGATATGGTATTTTGAAATTGGTAGCCATTTAGAGATAATTATGGTCATCAAATCTTATAGGATTTCCTGTTTTATACGCGAGATAGCGTAGAAATTTATGCTGAACTGCTTCAATTCGATTGATGTTATTCTGATAAAATGGCGTCCACACAGGTGAAGCGTAGGTCAATGTACGTCGAACCAATGTATTATAGAGAATACATAATGCATTAGGATTTTTAAAATTAATTGTAAATCGTTCAATAAATCCAAGCGTTTTAGAATCATAACATGATTTCATCTGAAGTGATTTCAAAGATAAATGTTCTTTAGTAATATTATGAACTAAATTTAATTTATCTCGTAATTCAACAACGTATTCTGGAGGTGACTTAATGTTCTCATTTGAAGAATTCTCATATTCTCTAAGTAAATCTAAAGGAAGTTCTCGATCATATAATGTTAAAAGTAAACCTCGAAATTTAAATTTACGCGCGCTTTCCATATGTTGCGAATAGCGCTATCGAGCTGTGTATTATTCAATATAATTGTTTATGTATGTACAAGTGTAGATCACACACAGGTTGTTAGCTTTAAAGGATTAATTAGATAAATGGTTATAGTAGACGTACTGTCTTATTATTTTCACCTTCCCGAAATTAATCGTAACTTATCATATAACATCATAGCAGGAGAAAATTCAGTGATGGTATGTTTTGAAGAACAATAAGCAAGAAGAAAATAAGGAATCCAAGAATCCCAATCTTTTTGATGTTCAGAAACAAATTTTGAAAGAAATTTTAAAATTGTTCTTTTTTTTTTTTTTTTTTTATTTATTTCCTCTACCTTCCACCTCGATCGAGGTGTCCCAAAAGCTCCCAGGGAGCTTGTCCGGGTACAGGCGAGTGCCATTGCGAGAGCTGCAGGTCGTCTTAGATGGCACCATACTCACATTTGTCGAGAATGTAGGAAACTGCAGAAACCCACATTAAGTACAGCATCGGCCATGGCTCGATTTCCGCCTGAAGACAATACCTCGAAAATGCCAAACAGACAGCGTGGTTCGTCTTACACATAGCGAACTGCTGCCTGAAAACAATTTCGAAAAATTGCCCAGCCGGGGATCGAACTCACGACCTACGACTTCGTAGTCCAGTACGTTACCGCCTGAGCTACGAAGCCGATAAGCTATTTCTTTCTTCTATTTAATTTTTATTTAAAAAGCCTTGTGTACCATCTATAATTCACTAATTAGACCTATTTTAACTTATGCTTCACCGATCTGGGCACCGTTCTACAAAAATAGCATCGCTAGAATAGAAAAATCAGTTTTCTTCGTTACCTCGCATATAAATCAGGAAAACTATTCTACGATTGCAGTCAAATTTAATGTACCACTCTACGACAAACTACCTTTTGCAGAACGAAACTACCACACATTGAGAACCACATATCCCTTTTATTTACCATTTAGTTCTAAAAACTACGTTAGAAATGCACCATTATACCGAATGTGTTCCTTAGTAAACTCCTTATATGATTATAATTTAAACATTCAACTGTTTAACACATCCATTTCCGGAAATATTATTATTAATAGTATTAAACACGCATTCTATGAGTTTAATTGACATTATGTTTATAAGATTATTATTATTTTTGTTACATTTAACTATACATTGTATTTTTTTTCTGTTATTAATTACTGTTGCTTATGCGGATATATATTTTTAAATTTGTTGTATAAAGGGCATAACCCGACTATAAATAAATAAATAAATAAATAAATAAATAATCATCCAAGAACACCATTCGACTGAGAATGCAGAGGAATTGTTCTAGTTTTATAAATCCCTAATAAATTAAGCATTTCTTTGAAAATACTTGATTCGAATTCACAAGCTTGATCAGAATGAATTTCTAAAGGAATTCCAAATCGTAAAACAATTTGAGAAATTAAAATTCCAACAATTGTTAAAGTTTGACAATTCGAACTAGCAAAGTGATTATGACACTTGTGGACTCGTCAATTTAGAATACAATAATAAAAGTTTATATTTCGAAATAAAAAATGTTGTCTATCACAGTGTAACTTAAATCATTTTGACCAACGAGAAAACTATTAAACATATAAAGGCAAGAAACGATACTGAGAAGAAAATTGGATTTGCTTACTGCTCGGCTTCGGTTGCTAATTATTTAAATTGTGCTTTATGAGATTCTCTATTCGACTTTACTTACAGGAAAGACGATAATAAAAGATGCTGTACCAATCATCATCTCTTTAGCTATTAGCAAACTTAATATATAAATAGCAACAAATAAAATTAACTTTTTGGCTATCTACGAAGTTGTATAGCGTATTTGGATTGAAATATATTCCAATATTACAAAATAAAATTTCCTAAATTTAGTTTGTGGACAAGTGCGTTAGAAATTTATTAGTGCGAATCTAAGTTAAGTCACATACTATTAACTTTTATAAAAAATATGTACATATTTCTGCTGTATAATGATCAATAAAAGAAATATTACTATTATTATTACTCGTTGACTGTTTTATTAATTAATTATTAAATTATATACAGCAATCATTATTGTTACTATCGTATTAGCATAAGAAGAAGATATATTCATAATAAAAATACTGTAAAAAATCAAAATGAAATTTACACCGCACTGGTAAAATTCTGACGTAAAATTTGTTTAATAATACTACAGTAAGTGTAGACAGCACAATGCTGCGTATCGGAAATTTACCAAATTGTGTACTCTTACAATGTTGTTCGTGGCTAATTTTTTTGCCCACATTGGACTGTAATTTTACAAATTGAGGAAAAATATACAAGATTATATGAAAAGTAACGTTTCGAAAGTTAGTAAGTTATAATGTTTCTCATTGTAAATTTACTATGTCGAAAGTGGGTAATTTTTTTCGTAAAATTCATTTTAATTTTTTACAATAAAGACAATTTCATAAGAAATTTTCATACTAACGAGAAGAAAGTAAAATATAAATACTCAATTAAATAATATTTAATAATAACAAGACAATACAATTTTTGCTTTGTATTGAAAAATGGTAAAGTTAAATCTCTTATTGAGTAAGTTGAAGCATTCAAAGATGCCAAGCCTGAGCAAGCCATATAATAAGGCGTAAAATTAATAATTGTTTACAATGACAAAATTATACGGATACTGCAATCACTACAATTGAGAGTTTTAAAAATAATATAGAGTAATTACAGGAATCAAATTACAGCATCAGAAATATTTAAGCAAGCTCAAATAATGAACATCAGACAACACTACTGTCACACAGCTTTAAGAACATATATAAAGGACGGTTACTTTCAACTGGTGAAATTTTAAAAGAAGACGCGTAAGAGAAACTGTAAAAATTTCAAATTGGAAAAAACAAGCAGCAGAAGATCCTTTTTATATATTGCACCTATCATTTACAATAAGATAGAAAAAAAACAAAATAAGACAGTTAAGATCTAAAGACAAAGCAATCAAAAGCTGGATACTAAATAGACCTGATATATGGAAGTTTTATACAGGATAACACAGTACTTCTCAAGCACAAAAACATCATCGAAAACTACTACGCCATTAATTTTACAATATAATGATACAACTTCTGGATGCAGACGAGCTAAGCTCAAGCATCCTATAAATTTTACGAAAAATTTATCTAAATTGCTAATATACACGCAATTAAATTACATACTGGAAATATTATTTATGTCTTATAATAATCATATATAAGTTAAAATTAATGTATGATAATGTATACTACATTGTATTACTGTATGTGTGCAATAAATATCAATGTGAACCAACTTTAAATAAAAAGTCTTCCGAAATGGGATTTTCTTGTCGATTCTGGTACTGGTGACCTTTCCGAGTATTTTCATCAAAATTTTAAAAAAATCAGTCTGGCCGTTTTTTTAAAACTTGACTTTTTGTAGGCAAATTAGAAAATTAATAAAATGACGAAGTATAACGTATGCTTAAATATTTTAAACATATATTATTTTGTTTTTAATGATAGTTTATGAATAAAACAATATAAATTGCATAGATTTCTTTTAATGTTTTGTCCACAAGAACCCTGAAATCTAGTGTACACATGAGAATAATGATTTGTTCAACTTAAACGAATAAAACACATTTATGTAAAATCATTGAAAATAATAAATCGTTAGTTGTTCTTATTTTAATATTTATTAACATTTTTTTACATATCGATCACAATAAATATTAAAAATGGAGACCATTAAATTCGCAAACAGCGTATAATAAATGTTGCTTGTAGTCCGAATGTGTTGGGCCAACTTTGTGTTTTAGCCAAATAGTATTAAATTCATGATGAACCAATTCAAAAGCTTGTTCGCTGAATATTCCTAATCCTAACTGATATTTGTTGCAAAATTCTTGCATGTGTACAAAAATACAATGCATTTTGGGGGTAACTGAAATTCCGAGACTTAAATAACTACTTCTAAAATTGTTTGTATATTTGGAGTAGTCCGGATCTAAAATTTTACTGAAACATGCTTTAACTACTTTGCGAAAATTACTGAATACTTGTAGGAATTTTAAACATCCTAATGGGCAATTATTGCACAAGTTGTCTAATTTATCTAATAATTTTTTACAAGAGTTCCCATTAAAGCTTGCGCCACCATACGTAACTTCACAAGTTCAATGTTACACGCTTTTGCCCAGGATAAAGCCGTTTCCTTAAATTCTTTCGACATCTGATTGTATAAACCATTTACTACTCCTAATAATAAGTGAAGTTCTGGTGGATGCATTAGGTCAAGAACAGTTTTCTTTTTTTGGGCAGTAATAAATATTGGTGGTGTAAAAACCATTAATATGTCACGTTTTTTTTTATTTTTTTTATAAAAATACTCGGGAAGATCACCAGCACCAGAATCAACAAGAAAATCCCATTTCGGAAGACTTTATATTTAAAGTTGGTTCAAGCCCACCGTGAATGAGATTCCCATAGCCATTAAAAGCAATATTGTAAGGTACTTCCTTACATTAAAAAATGTTTAATTTCGATGACGATTCCTTACATTAAAAAATGTTTAATTTTGATGACGATATAATTACAAGGGTAGAATTAAACACAATTTAGAGATCGTTATATTAACGGATAGAAAATATAGTGAATGATTAAAATAGCTCATAAGTGTAGACGTCTTGGTCAACAAATATGGAAAAAACTTTTAGTAGATTCTAATAATTTAACGTCAACCTACATTATGTGGCGACCAAATCTACAACCTTATTGAATATGTTAGACAAATGATTCCTAAAAATAAATTTATTATTAAATAAAGTTCCTCGTATTTCATTGCAGAGGTAGAACAAAGCAAAGCATCGATAAAGTATTTGAGATGTTACACAATTTCATATACTCGTCAACTTACATTATTGATTAATGTAAAAAAATAAATATAGTTTACGAAAGCTGGAGTCCCACAAGGTACAATTTTGGGACCTTTATTATTTATTATTTATACTAATGATTTATTTAACATAAGCCAAAATGATTGTAATATTATATCGTACGCGGATGATGCTGTCATTTTATGCTCTAGTGATACCTGGAATGAAGTGGAAATGGAACTTAATCAACAGCTTAATTTGGTTAAGGACTGGTTACTTAATAATGTGTTGACATTAAATGTTGATAAGACAGTTTGTTTAACTGTCGGAAATTATTATGACAGTGTACCAAAAAAATTTGAGCTTATGGTTGATAATGATATTATCAATCAGGTTAATAAAACTAGATATCTGGGTATTATTTTAGATTGTCATTTAAGATGGGATTACCATATAACATCTATTTTAAATAAAACAAAACATCATGTGTATGTTTTGGGAAAATTAAGTAAACTGCTGAGTTCTACAAGCTTATTATCTGTTATGTATGGCATATATTACAGTGTAGTAACATATGGTATTATTGCGTGGGGTTCGGCTAATAAATCAGTATTATGTTTATTAAATAGTGTACACAACAAAATTATTAAAATTCTGCGAACAAATAATAGAACCTGTATTCAACCCATAAATTTACTTAACAAGTATGTTCTTGTATGCGTTGTTATTTTTCACTATAAAGAATTGAAGTATGTTTTTAATAAAAATTTATCTGTTACTCGTAATAAGGCAATTATACTACCGAAAGTTCAGAAAGAGATTGGAAGGCGTAACCATAAATTTGTTGCCATAAAATACTTTAATAAACTAGAAGAGAAGGATAAATCAGCTTGTACACTTAATTACAATAAATTGTTATGTAGGCGTATAGGTAGTATGAATATTACAAATCTCTAAGTTGATACTTGATTTGAATTTAGATACTATTATGTTTTGAGAACAATCGTTAAGTTTAAGTTTAAGGTCTAGATTTAGGTTTAGGTTAAGTTTTGGATTGGGGTTTATTATGGGTTTTTCCTGACTGCGTACAGACTTTATGTCTCTGCAGTATACCGTTTGCTATTGTATTATAATTTTTTATTATTTTATTGTACAGCGGTATTGTTACTATATTATATTGTATTGTAACCTGCAAATAAATAAATAAATAAATAAAAAAAATAAAATCTTTAAGGTAATGAAACAATTATCAAAGTAATACTGTTAATATTTGTTCTTTATTTACAAACATTTATATAGACTGGTTCAAAAAAATATATATGTTATAAAGTAATGTACAAAATTACATTAACTATTGGAATGCCATATTTTAAAAAAGTATTTCACAAAATAAAACATTTGTACCTTGGTTAAGAATTAATACTTTTTGTTCTTTTCTTATTATTAGTCATAGTAAAAATGATCAAAAAAAAAAAGATAAATATATAGACAAAGTTATAAAAATACCATTATAATATTGTAAATGTGCGTTCTGATATGTTTTTTTAATTTATACACTCTTACATTTTTATGTAATACGCTTGAAGTAACGTTTGGCTACTTGTCCACTTTTTTCATGGGTCATAGTCTGCAACATTATGAATATATTAGTGATCACATTGAAATAGATTTATAAAAGACAAATTTTCTTACCAAAACTATTTCGTCATTTGCCAATTCATATTTTCGAATAACGTTAGCTTTATTCGGTAAAGTAGAAACCGTTACTAAAGCATCACCTTCCATAGTCGTAACATTCTAAAAACAAATCCATTGAAATTCTATTTTTTATTATTAACTTTGAAACCTACCTTCAGAACATCACCCGAAGGTAAGACTTCTTCATATTCCTCGTTTAAATTAAAATTTGTCTCCATCGTACGTATCATTGTGATCATTCGTATGGTCCACTTATCTTCATTTCGTGCGATCTCAAGTTGAGGGCTCGTGAGAGCCATCATTTTCCTAGCAATATACGGGACTCCTAAAATATTTTATATCGTGAAAAACTTGTTACGATTTTGTAAATAGAGATTAAAAATAAATACCAATCGCTTTGAAATATCCATCAAGATTTTCATTTCGTTGATGCTGATAATTGCCAACTATTCGACACATTTCAAAGCCTAGGACTGGTCTGTGAATGAGAGGATGATGTAATTCCAAATCAGCTTTGGTGCGTTTCGGGGGCTTAATCGATTTATGTCGAGAATACGACGGATAGAGCGAATCTTCCAAAGAATCAAAATTGAAGGAAATATGTTGCAGTGCTAATTCTACCTCTGACAGAAGATTCACTTTTTGACGTTCTATCTCACGAGACGAATTGTTGATTCCGCATAATATATCGGAGTCATTAACCTCTTTGCATATTTTTGAAAATCTTGAATTATCAACCTTTTCATCAAACCATAGATTTTTTATATCTGTAAAAATAGCAGAATTGTAATAATTAAATTTGATTACAGTTGGATTATTAGCGATGTTAAATATTATTTACGGTTGAAGGAATTCGAAAAGGACAAATCGAGTTTCCTTGGTACATCTTGACACTCTGACATTTTTAACACTTTTTCTAAAATATTTGTAATCTAAATGATGAAATGTCATGAAATTTTCTCATGTCAGAAATAAAAAATGGCCGAATACTAAAGGCATTTGTTTCTGATTATTAAATTTCGATTTTCAGACACTGCCCACCAAGTTTACAAGCACATTTGGTACGACTGGTGATAGAAGAAGTCAAAACATTGTGCCAAGAACATTGTGAAATACCGTCACCAAAATATGAAAGTATATATTATTTTAAATGTATTTTAGAATATTTTCTTTAAAATATTCAGACGATATTCAAAAGATATATTATATTTACAGAGTTTACTCTGTCGGATTTGAAGACGGAAGTCACAAATAAAATAAATGAAATTTGCCTACGTTACATGGACAATAGTCAGCTAGCATTGCTACCTCCACCACGATCTGCGCCTTTACAATTGGTCTCTATGTGCGCTATTAAAAATTCTAGACGATATATGGAAGATTGTATCATAGTTGTCGAAGATTTACATACAACATTCAGTATTGAGGTACTCTAAATACATAGAGAAATAATTGAACTAAACGCTGTTATTAATCTTTCCAAAATTGCAGAACGACTCGTTAGCGAGTTACTATGCAGTATTCGATGGGCACGGAGGGAAGAAAACTGCCCGTTACTGTGCCGATCATCTTTATTCGTATTTAGTTCACAGCAAGCATTATCCGACGAATCCTACGCTTGCGTTTCAAGAGGCTTTCAGCAAGACGGATAATATGCTGTTACAACGATATTCTGTACGTTTCTGAATTTATTTAAATTTGTTAGGTATTTTATATCAAGATTTATTATTTCAGAAAGAAAACAGTGGGGCGACTGCTATTTGCGCCTTATTGATCGATAAAACATTGTACATAGCCTGGGCAGGAGATTCGCAAGCTGCTATATGCGAGAATGGAGAAATCAAACAGCTCGTGGATCCACATAGACTAGAGCGAGAGGTAAGTTAATTTCTAATTAAAGTCTATCCCGAACAATATGATCGTAGAGGACAACATGTTCGTATTTCTTGCTGGCAATTTTTTTTCGAGTTGTATTTTCACCCGGCGACGGAGCCGAGGGATCCACAATAATAAGTTTTCTGTCATGAATGTTACGGAACATTAATCCTCTTCTTGGGTCGACAACAGGAGTGTAATTATCTGTTTCGTTTAAACATGTTGTACCCATCCTCCAATGGTAATAACCCAAATCTTTAGTCGTCGGCCACAATCTTCGTTTGCCGTTAAAGATTAATTCCCAGTCACCTACTTTCAGTCGATGAGCATAGTCAATGTATCCAGATATTTCAAACATTTCTGTGAATTGACGAATGAATATGATAGTCGATAGGATTCCAAGTCGGTTTGGCCGTTCGCGTAGGGCCAGCTCACGTTCAAACTCGTCCTGTACTTTAGTTAGTTCCGATACCAAAATGTATGGTCTATGAACAGGAAAAATTATATCTTTTACAGCTTTTAATCGACGATAGAAATTTTCCCGATCGAGGGTTTCTCCAGTACACCGGCATCCCAATGCAGCTATTTCTCGTGCTACTGTCGTACTACGCAAATAAAATAGATCTGTCGGTTTCACTAAGGAATCTAAATAATCCTCGTAATTTTCGAACTCTAGAAGTCTTCGGTCACTGTCAATTTGGGTGCCAAGAACGGTCATGTTGGTTAATTTTTAGGTTAACGCCGGATAATTTTGAATGAAATAATCGACAATGCTCAGAAATTTTAAAAAATATCGAATTTACGTCTCGAAAATTTCGTTTGTTTTTTATTATTCTAGGATGAACGAAGTCGAGTGGTAGAAGCAGGAGGATATATCGTACAATCGTTCGGGACGTACAGGATTAACGGTGCCTTAAACGTTTCCAGAGCATTGGGTAAGTTCATTACGATTAGAATGTTTAGTAAAATAATAAAGACTTACTGTCAAAGTAATATTTAATATCTGATAGAATTTTTTAAAATGTTTAATTACGTTTTTATGCTGGACACGAAGTTGATTTTATAAAATCTAATGTTATTACCATTGTGTTAAGAATTTTCCTTAAATCTGTAAACGTACATGATTCTTATCTATATGCGACGAGCTGGATGACACACGATAGACTATTTTTTATAAAAATGAATGTTTCCTGGAATGTTACGAAGTAGATGTTTCTAGATTTCCTGGTAAAATATATACGACAATTTCTGCCTGATTAAGAAAATGAATCACTGCAGTTTAATTTTTTTTTATTAGTTGTCGTAATATAAATAAAGCATAGAATGTATATGTAATCGTTTATTATACCATGATCCAAAGACTGTATGGTAAAAATACAAAATGTTTGACAAAAAATAAAAATATAATAATAACAAATAGGGTTTTAAGATAGGCTTGATTTCTTCAATAAATGTAAATGTTAGGGGCTCTGCCTATAACTTGAAAAAAAAATTTCTTCCTTCTTCATGAATTTCAAGACACTTATCACTTTTTAAAATTAAGACTTTATTTAAAATTGAAAACATACAAAACAAAAATAAAACTTAAAACTCTTTAAAAAATTTATACAAAAAATTAAAATTAACTTTAAAAGACTCAACGTTTCGGACCTGAGTTAGTTTTTAATTATTAACTCCTGAAGAGGGACCCGAGAGGTCCGAAACGTTGAGTCTTTTAAAGTTAATTTTAATTTTTTTTATAAATTTTTTAAAGAGTTTTAAGTTTTATTTTTTTTGTATGTTTTCAATTTTAAATAAAGTCTTAATTTTAAAAAGTGTCTTTAAGGAAGAAAGAAGAAATTTTTAATTTTTTTTTCAAGTGATAGGCACACCCCATAACATTTACATAATAATAACAACATAAATAGTAAAAATATAAATAAAGAAATGATCAGTAGGATAAGCGTGACAATATAGTGACGAATATTCGGTAGTCGCTGAGAATATGACTATTTTTAAAGATAAAGAGTATGTTAAACAATACAAAATTACAAAAGAAATCAAAATTACATAACGAATTAATGCAGTAATCGAAAAAATGACTTCCCACCACACTAAACACAAATATTCTCAATGTTATTTATCACAAGAAAATTAGCTTTAAATTGATCGTATGATAGAGCGAGTTTAACATTATTTGGTAGAATGCGCCACAATTTAATAACAGACATCATAAAAGATTTCTCTCTGAAATTAGTGCGACACTACGGCACATGAAATTGGATGACCTGAAGATGAGTTCAACAAAAAGTTCCCGCAGATAGCTTGGTTTATTCATCGTGAAAATCTTATAACCTAAAAGACCCAGGAAATATATGCGCCGCATCGTAACTGACATCCAATTTAACTTGATCCTATAGACAGTTATACTCGCATCACGCTTGAATGAAAAAACAAAACGGGCCGAGCAGTTAGATAATCTTTGAAGTTTAGTATTCAAGTACTGAGATACATCGACATATACTAGACAAGCATAATCGATGTGTGGCACAACCAATGTATTTACTAGCATTGTCTTAGTTCTTACAGATAGCAAATTACCACGAAAAATTTACAATTCGGAATGTAACGATTAAGACTTTATATTTAGCAATTTTATTACTCGTTTAGAAATTATTTTAAAGCATTATTCATTTATGATGTAATTACCGCAGTAGATTTGTTGTGAATATTAAATCTTTTATTCTTTTCTAAAGTATAAAGTAAAAATGTTTTGTTTTATTTGATAGCAATAATGAAATGGATGACGATAAAATACTATCGAATAGAATTAAAATTGAAGGAAACGGAGAAAAATATAGATTTATATTAGTATCATAAAAATAAAGATTTACTTCAACATTCGTTTATAAATACAAACTTTATGACTAAAGTGATGAGTCACAGTATTTTGACGGATGAGTTACTTCATCGTTCTCTGTATTACTTCATAATTATTATCGCAATTACCAACGTACAGTAGTACGTACCCAATTATTAATTTTATGAGTACATTATGCGAACAAATGCAGACAATTTTATCAATATAATTATATATCGATAAAATTTAAAGGCATTTAAAGAAATGTCTGCATAAAAAGTAACGAGGATAAGAGACTCGCTTACATATCAGTCAATTGGAAAACAGGTCGCTCGATCAGCATTTTTGAGGACACTGCAGTTCTCTGTCCACATTATGCGTTCCAGTTATCTTTTCTATACTCTGTGCAAGTCAGCAATTTCGCTTTGGCAGGAAGGTAAACTCGGGAGTGTCCAACTAAAAGTCTTAATGTGTGTGAACGCTCGTACACATGAATGAAAAAATCGTCAGTTTACGAACCTGTCGGTAGATGGCGACACTCCAATGTTAATTCTATCTCCTTTGAATTTAATAAATGTATAAATATTTAGTTCTAACAAATTTCTAAAATTATATAAGTTCAGAAAAGAAATTTCAACACAATCGAATGTTTCGTTTGAAAGAAACTGCATTATTTATGTAAATATTACATTTTTTTATTGATTTTAGTAAATAGTACATTTTTAATAAAGAACTCTAATACAATGTGTAATGATATCATTTAATGTAATCTTTATTCAGGTTTACATATTTTTGTGGGTGTATACCCACTACAATATTCGCAAAAGTAGAATTTCTATTTGTCCACAGCCCGAATACCATTTACGCGAAAAAAAAAGAAAAAAGGAAGGTGAAAGAGAATAATATAACAGAAAAATTTAACAAATATAAAATATAGAATGCAAGATATGGACAAAAGTGGACGGAGGTTAACATTTTATATAATATAATAATATAAATAATATAATTTAAGCAGTCTTCTAAATATGTGTACTAAAATATATTTATTTATTTATTTATTTATTATTTATATATATACTAGATTCATTTTTTTTTTAATTTGTCGGAACTAAAATCCTATCTAGATACGCTGGGTCTTGGCTTACGAGCCATTTTCGCAAGTGTTTCACAAAATTTACATTACTGTTGCAGTTCACGCACAGTGATTTAGGCATTAAGTTCAGGCATTTGCAACCTACATAATCTAAAGCATGGTGGCCACCGTCAGGGAAAACCGGGAAATCAGGGAAATGTCAGGGAATTTCAAAATTGGTCAGGGAAAAAGTAAATTGTAGACAAATCTTTAAAAAGTGAAAAACATTATTTAACAAAAAATCGCAGAATTTCATTTTCAGAAAAATGCTTTATTTATCGTGTTTCGCATAAAATTTGTTTAAATGATTTTAAATGCTTTCTCACAAATTTAAACAAATATTGACGTTTTTTTATCAATAACATATTTCAGTTTTGAACATTTTCGACAGATTTCACCAAAAACCAACAATTTTGACAATAGAAATAATCTTAAATTAAATATATTTGTGGTACTGCTCAGTTTTAAACGTTCTGGTACATTGCAACAAAAATAAACACGTTTAACAATAACACATTTCGGTATTGAATATATTCTAACAGATTTGAATAAAATTTAATAGTTTAACAAAAATAAATGCAAACAATTTTATATTTAAAGATATTTGTCTTTCTATAAAGATACTTTACAGAATTTTTCAAAAATATTTGACATACTAATTCTCTATTTAAACAAATATTTGTATAAATAAAACCTTTTGAAAATGATAGAAAACTTTCATACATTTTTTTAAATCTTCAAAAATCTTTGAAATTGCATAAAAAGGCTAAAAATCGTAGAAAAATTTTTATTTTTAAATAGATATTATTACAATATTGGTCAGGGAAAAATCTGGGAAAAGTCAGGGAATTTTTTTCCAAGAAAAAAGCGACCACCATGTAAAGCTCTTTGCCCTATGATTTTGATTTTCTCCAATTACATGTATTTTACAGTACAAAGACGCACTTAGTATAATTTTCTAATGTCCAGTAAAGAATTTGTTAAAGAACCAGTTTAATATAATTGGTAATTCAGATTTTATATTTTTTATCCATTAATTTTATTATCGAATATATCATTCATATATATAATAAATATAATTGGTCCAAGAATAGTGCCTTGCGGTATTCCATATTTTATAATTACAAAGTTTCTGTAAGAGAATTTTATGATCTAAAGTGTCAAATGCCTTTGCTAAGTCAATGAATACTGCAATTATCGGAGTACTCAAGTCTAGCGCCGAATACACTAGTTTCGTCAATATGGCCAACGGGTCCGTTGTTGACCTACCTTCTTGAAAGCCGAATTGAGAATGATTTAGAATGTTATGTTTGTTAATGAATTTTATGACTCTATTTTTAATGCACGTTTCGATAATCTTCGCTATAATAGATACTAGTGAAATAGGTCTATAATCACTAATGTTTGCTTTGTTACCAGATTTGAAAATTGGAGTAACAGAGGCTAATTTAAAACAATCCGGGAAGATTCCTTTTTTAAAACATAGGTTAATTAAATACACCAATGGTATGTTAATATATGGACAAATTAATTTCAAGACAGATGCTGGTATATTGTCGGGGCCCACTGTTTTCTTACAATTTAATCTTGTGACTATAGAGTCTACCTCACTAGTATTTACAGGAGTAAAAAATAAGGAATTTGCCATCGGTAATCTTCTAGTCGTTGTTCTTTCGCGGTATCCGTGTATATTTCTTGCAAGTCTCTCTCCAATATCAACAAAGTATTTGTTAAATTCATTGGCAATGTCCATCGGGTGGACTATATCTTCACCACAGTCTAAGTGGACTATATGCGGAAGTTGGGAAGTTGGTTTAGATTTGTTATGAATTATCTCGTTCACGATGTTCCACATGCGCTTAGGATTATCGCTGTTCCTTAATACAAGTTGTTTATAATAATCAGTTTTTCTTTTTAATAATTTCTTGCTTAATTTGTTTCTAAAACTTTAAAATTTGACAGCTTTGATGTACTAATATATTAAATATAAAAGTGAGGTTCGGAGTTAAAATAACGATGCAACGTTTGCATTTAAAACTAAAAAAACAAGTCAATAAATAAAATATCACTGCAAATTATTAGTTTAATAAATCGAATGGATATTAACACAGTGTAAGAGAAGACTAGATTTTTAAACGGTATCACGACAAAATAATTATTGGACGGAATAACACATGTCAAAATAATTACGACAAAATAATCACAATAAAAACAAAATAACATGAATAAGTCTAATTTGTATTTTAAATTTGTACAATTAAATTTCAATACATTTTGCTACGTTGCACACAGTAATGCCAAGATGTTTGTCAATTCGGCAGATGTTTGTGCATCTGTTTTTTTAGTATAGTAAACGATTATTTTAGAAGTATTTTCACTTGTTTTAGTCGCTCTCTTTTTTATTTTATTAACTATCTGCTTGGCCTGAAAGTTTGCGTGATCTAGTCCATGATTATTATTATTATTAAGAAATTATAAAATACATTTATTTATAAGTGTTCCTGATGAAATATTTTGTTTATAAATTCGGAGTTATAAGATGTTTATTATTTAGATATTGTGGATAAGAAAGTATTTACCATTTTTGTCAGCGCTTGTTGTTTTGGCTAGCGCTGTGCACTTTTTAAGTGTGTAATATTGTTGACATCTGAAAGTAATATGTGATGTTGTTCTTGAGTGATTAAACAGATAATTTTTATATAACAATAATAACTTGCCTTTTTGGCTTTGTAAAAATTGTAAATTTTAGACTAACTAAACTGTGGTTGCACACGAAACGCATCAAAGACATATAATTTCACAATATTTACATTATAATATTTGTATCACGATGAATGCTATAATGTACACTACCGACCAAAAGTGAACGCTCTGAATTTTCCAAACGAAATCTTTTTAAGTAGAGGAATAAAGCTTTCAATTGAATCCCATGAGATCCATGTATTTTTAAGAATAAATTGTTCAAATAGTTTAATTTTGCAAAATTAAGGTTTGATACGTGATCGGCGACCCTGAAAACCCCCGATTAAACGTTTTTACCCCAATTCAATGGATTTTGTAAAAATTTCTTGAACAGATTGTTTAAACGATTTAATTTTTGAAAATTAACGTTGTGATCGGGGACCCTGAAAACCCACAAGAAAACGTATACATCACATTTTCAATGTATTTGTTTATTAATTCGAGGACTAAGCAGAATCCCGATAATTTTACAACTTAATTAACGCTGCTGTGGACAGCGCCATCTGCAAATCGGCTTAAAAATACGTGGATCTCATAGTTTTTGGTCCACGGACGCAAAAAATTTACTTCCCGGGGATCAGAATGTGCGCTTTTAAAGTGCTAAACGTTGATTAAAAAATATTTGTTAACGTAAATTTAGTGTTTTCTTGCCATAAATTGTTTATAACAATTCAGGCTTCCATGAAATCAAAAGAATAAGATCACCATCGGAAATCTGCATAAAAAACCTTTCCCCCCATTTTTGTTGACTACTTTAAGAGATTGAGGTCTTAACCGCTTCGATGTGAGGAGAAAAATCTGAAATGAGGGTAAAAAATGTTAAGAAGTTTTTAAGCTACCAAAATTTGTGAGATTGGGTACACTTGGGTTTTTGCGATCGCTGAATACGAAACTGAAGTCCATTTTTAAAAATTCAAAATGGCGGATCCAATATGGCGAACATAATTTTTTGAAATCATTTTGATTCTCTTGAAACCTGTTACGTGTTGAAATTGTTTCAAAAATAAGTTTATTTAACAAATATCATTATTTAACACTTCATGTCCTTTTATGTTTATTTAATTAACTATCATACATTACTTTTTTTTTATGTTTTTAATATGCCAGATGGATGTTTGGTTTTCCTCCGTTTTCCTTATCCGTAATCCATGGTGCATTAGGCTTAGTAACACGAATCGTTTTCAGGGGTGCAAACCTACACTGTTAGAAATGTTCAGATTGGAAGATTCTGATATTTTTATGTTAATGGAGTAACAGAATTTTACGAAAACCTGAAAAAGATAGACAAATTATGCAGCAGTATCAGAAAATTACGAAACTTATAACAGAAATATGAATATGAATCATCGAACGAAGTTGAAGTTAGTTTGGTTTGTCGTCACCAGGCGCAGACGTGACTTTAGGATCTCCACAAGAGACGCCCATGATTCCTGTTATAGAAGTTGAATTTTGATTCGATCATAAGGGATTCTGTAGCCTAGTTTCAGTGCATAATGCATGTCACATCTGGATAGCATAAAATCAGTGTTGGTTCAATAAATTTGATTGTTCTATATAATTTATTTATGTAATTAACTACAACTCAACTTAAATTACTAAGAATTTACGTACATAACTATATGAAACATGTAGATAAATTTATTCGCCTTACATTTTTCTATTACCATAACTAAAAATTAGTAAATTTTGTTTCAGAAAATTCATAAAGAAATTTTTAGCAATGTTTCGAAAATTTCAGGAATAGATTTATTTAAATATAAAACTTTATCATTAACATTAGGAAGAAAATTAGGAAAGTCACGCATGGTAATATAATTTATATTGTGCAAAGGCCTTAGGCAGTTTATGGGCATTGTTCTAGAACTTTTAAACTTTATGTTGTCGCTCATTATGATACCATAAAAATTTTAAATATAACTTTGTAACACTACAGATCAACAAATTTTTGTTCGATTTACATGTAATAAGTGTTTATTACTAATTACAGATATGTAGAAAACAATGAGAGTAAATAAAAGTAGTGAATTTGCCTGTTTTTGGTGCGCGACACTCACTACATTTTTTCAGTTTTAACACTGAAACTTTTTGCATCTTTTTTTGTAAGGTCTGTGGTTTTTTGTGGAAGTATTTGGGGGTGTAAACAAATGAAAAATCCTTAACTTAATGATGTGCCTCACTGAGGAATAAAATTATATACCTTCAAACTTGCGAGATAACTTTTTTTTATAGTTGACAATTTAGCAATCAACCTTAGATAATTTTTTTCACATTGGTTTTTAAGAAACCACACAACAGGGGTACATTACCTATATGATAAGAAGTAATTTGAGCCTTTGCCCGAATGTGTGCCACCTATACATAAAAAATGCGACCACGTCAAACTTTAAAATTTCCAAGCGAAACTCACTTTGAAAAATCAAATTATTTAATGGCACATCTACAATTTAGCTTCTAAGTACTTTGGAATCATTGTGATCTTTTCTCCTATGTTATTAAAGTATTTATAACTTTTGTGTTTTTTTAATACAACAAAAAACACAATTTTTGGCAATAATAAAATGATTATTCTTTACAAATCGTTTTAATTTTTTGGTATCCTTAATGTTAAATCATGTATTTGGATTTCAAATTTTAATGAAAACTGACTTTGGATTTCTGATCAGTGGCCTCAAAAACCCTAACATATCAAATTTTATAAAATTCAATGAAATTTTGTAAAAATAGTCCGCCATATTTAATCCATTATTTTAAATTTGAATAACTATTAACTAGACGTTTAATTTTATATACTAGCTTCTAAAAATTAGACCATAAGCAAAAGAACTGAATTTTTTATGTATATTAAACGTTACAAAACTAAAAACTAATTTTACGAGTAACGTAACATATGTTACATTAAAAAAAAACACATTGTGTATAAATGAGTCACGCAAGGTTTTTCCTGTCATTTGATCAATTCTAAAGCCAATAAAATTAATTTCATGAATGTGCCTAAAAAAAAATGCAATTTTCTTCAACCTCAAAGTTTAAAAGTTCTAGAACAATGCCCTTATACAGCAGCCAATGAGATTGTGATCAGCTACTTTAAAACAGTAAGTGGAGAAAGAACTATGAATTTTGACAGATGGAGAAACCATAATTAAATCTATTAAAGAAGCTGTTATAACGGTCGGATTTTTTATAATCTGAATCAGATTGAAATTGTTCATCACATTAACCCATTAACGCCCAAGGGCCACTTCTTCTTGCGTCAATTTCAGTCCAGTATTTCGTATCAAAATCGAAGTTAATAAAAATTGAGCGGTATATATCCTACTATTTTCGAGGTCGCTCTTCAACATTCCGAGGTCAAAATTGAGTTTCATCCAGCGGGAATTCCAATATGGCGCCGAATTTGGAAACAATGTTCAGAAAATTGGGAAATACTTATTCTTACCATTTTTTTTTCAAGCCCTTGGAATATTGGGATTCTATTGAAACTCTGAATAAAGGTGAATAAAATACTTCAATTTTAAGGAAAAATTTGACTTTTATACACTTCATCATTGTAACGACCTCAAAATGGCCGCAACAATAAAAATTTCTTTGAAATTTTCTGGACGTTCTAACTCAAAACTACGAGCTTTATTTAAAAAATGATAAGAATGAAAAGTACTTAGAATTTACCCAGAAATATCACGGAATTTTTTTATATTTTTTTTACGACGTTTGGGGATTTAAAAAAAAAATTTTTTCCAAATTGTAATTTGTTAACGAAAAATTATGAAAAAAATTTACTGTATTCTCTGTGTCTTACAGTCTTACTGTACTTACTGTCTTCTAATAAATTCTAATAATTTTTTGTTCTTTAAAATTGTTTCCAAACGTTGAAATTTACTGTATTCTCTGTGTCTTACAGTCTTACTGTACTTACTGTCTTCTAATAAATTCTAATAATTTTTTGTTCTTTAAAATTGTTTCCAAACGTTGACAGTTTTCGAGAAAAAAAATCCTAAGGTATAATATTTAAAATTCATTTTCTCAAAAACTATCAACTTTCGGAAAAAATACAAAGGAGAACAATCTCTCAGAATTCATGACAGAATACACTAAATTTTTTTCATAATTTTTCGAAAATAAATTACAATTTTGAAAAAATAAAAAAAAAATTCATTACAAAAATCTAAAAAAATTCCGTGATATTTCTAGATGAATTCTGAGAACTTTTCATTCTTACCATTGTTTTAAAAAAGATCATTGTTTTTGAGTTAGACTTTCCAGCAAATTTCAAAGAAATTTTCATTGTTGCGGCCATTTTGAGGTCGTTATAATGATGAAGAGTATAAAAGTAAAATTTTTCCTTAAAATTGAAGTATTTTATTCACCTTTATTCAGAGTTTCAATAGAATCCCAATATTCTAAGGGCTTGAAAAAAATTGATAAGAATAAATATTTCCCAATTTTTTCAAATTCGGCGCCATATTAAAATTCCTAATGGCCGAAAGTCAATTTTGACCTCGGAATCTTGAAGAGCGACCTCGAACACAGTAGGATATGTATCTCTTAATTTTTGTTAACTTCCAGTTTGATACAAAATACTCGATTGAAATAGAAGGAAGAAAAAGTGTCCTTTGGGCGTTAATGGGTTAACTAATCTGAATGTATAGGGTTTGGGTGGAGTTAAAAAATTAATTAAAATCACCAAGGATAATGACCTGATTAGTGATTGTATAGGCAAAGTTGATTGAATATTGTTATCTAAACATTTAAGTGGGATGTATGATGGTCTATAAAGAACTGTAATTAGTATTTTATTGTTATGATAATTAAATAAGCATCAAAGCTGCTCAAAGTCATTATCATTGGCGGGCGGAGATATTTGAGCACATCTTTATAAAAAATAGCCTCGCCTCCCTCAAAACATATCTGATATATTCTCTCGTAACATTGAATATCCAGAAATCATTAAGTTAGAACTATTCATACCACAGTTCAACCAGGTTTCCGCGATAAACAATATGGCAAGTTCACTTGTTCATTGAAGAGAACGAGAGACGTCGAGGTTGACGACTCAAGTCAAACCGAGTTTTGTAAGTCCTCCAGATCTTGTATGTAAAAGAAGGAATGGATGCAGTTTCCTTCTTGCAAGCAAAATTGGAAAACTGTGCCTCTTCTTCGAATTTTGATATTGTTTTGCTTCGCAATGGCACTAACCCTTCTCGTCAGTTGGTACAATTCCTTTGGAACATAAGTATTAATAAAAATATTAGATAGGATAAGAGCTGCAGATATTTGATTCGCTTTTAATCCCTTAGCTAAATTGCGAACTTTAATTAAAGCATCACGTTTTGCACTGCTATTAAACCGTACAAATATGGGTAAACCCACAGAACTTTTAACTTTAGGCTTTAAGGTAAACATTTTTTTTTCGGTGGCACACATTTAAAATCAACCTGAGGCCAATCCTAAACATATAAAATGTGGAAAAAACGACACGTTACGACTTTTAAAGCATTGTTCCAGCGCAGTCAGGTAAAACGAGACCTAAAATTATATCTTCGAACCAAACATATTTCTGTACGCGGAAAACAAATGAAATTTGTTACTCTGGGTTTTTAAGTTACTGGTCACGAATCCGTCAACAGATATTCAGAATTCAAGATGGCGAATTCAATATGGAACCGACCGAATTTGTAACAAGTTACTCACACAAGCTCAAATTGGGTATTCGGTGGTTTTCTTTCTTTTTGCTTTTAGGTTCATAATATACAAATTTTAGCAGCAAACATTTATTTAAGTCGATTTAAGGCATTACAATTCCGGCAATCCTGAAAAAAATTTTAAATAGGTATATCGTAAGTTGTCATTAGTACCATATTTATTCATTTTTAACCAGAAAAGATGAAACAAGGGAGATGAAAAACAAAGTTACCCAAAGTTACATTTTCATTATTTCTGGAGCAAAGCTATAGCGAATCTCGACCGATGAGCGACCCCGAATACACAGTTTCAGCTGGTTCAAGCAACTTTTTAGGAATTTGGTCCGCCATATTGTATCTACCATCTTCAATTTTTAATATTTGTCAACGTATTATGATCAGTTACCAATAAAACCCGCGCGTAACAAATTTCAGCATTTTTCCGAACATCCTATTGTATTTCTGGAACAAGTTCAGAGTATTATTATGATACCTAAAACAATAAATTACGCCAATAATCGAGGCATTTAATTGTATATAGTTCGTGTGCCTGACAAAAGTGTCATTTTTCAACAACAGTTACGCACGAAGGCTATAGGTTGTAATAGACACAGAATTGAGATGAGACAAGGCACACCTTATTCCTTGAAATACGTCACTTATTATATCATCAATTAAAAATTCCAAAAATATGGAGCCATAATATTATTTGTTCCAAAAGTTATTGTTAGAAATTAACGAAAATTCCATTTTCCATAAATCTTCTGCACGCGACTTTGGACGCATGTCGTTCTTATTAAGCGATAGGCACACTTATTTTTCAAGTATCTTTGGCTTTTATAAAGTGCCATTAATCAACGACATGATTTTCAACTGAAAAGAATACACGTTCCAAAAGTTACAGAACAAAATATTAAAAAAAATACGATTTGCACGCAGCAGTTTACTCAAATTTTATGAGCTTTCGTGTTTCCTTTGGTTTTTTAATCAACTATCATGCAAAACAAATAACTGTACCTTGAAAAGCATATCCTTTTTAGTAAATAGTAATGTTTTATAAATATTTCTGTACAGCTGATTTACGTGAATCTTAAAATAACATAAAAGTCAAAAGTTCTGTGGATTTGCCCATATATTTCTCGGTCTTTGGTTAAGGTCTTGTTGCCCAGAATGACGTGGGAAGTCCAAATCTACCTGATTAGGAAAGTTCCACGTTTGACATGCGATTGGCAAGTTTTCGATTTTTAGCTTGTAAATCTTTATTTTTCTTCTTGTAAAGCTGATTCTTGCGTTTTCAATTGATCAATTTCGATTCATTTTTGCTCAACAATACATAAACGCATGTTTTGTTCTTATATAATGTTCTTCATTTCGGAAGAGATGTTCAATTCGATTCTCGCTAGCTCCGATGATGATTGTACATCATTGATTTTTGCATGAATGACATCCAAACAACTTAATTTTGCTGATAAATCCGAGAATTTCAATGTAATAAAATCTTGACTGCCAGAGTTACAATTCTGATCTATTGATTGGCTTCGTCTACACGAATAATAATAATTTAAAATTTGACATAATTCATGAATTTGATTATTTACGCTCGTGGAATATTAAATGTTACTGAATTATAAAAATATAGTTCAAATTCGAAACAAAGGCTGGTCTGTGTCAGTAGACGCATGTTCATATAAGCAATAATCGTAAACATGACTTTCTGAGTCGTTGTTTATATCCGTATGAATATCAATTGAATTTATGGCCTTAGGAGATGAAATTATGTAATTCATAAATTGAGAAGGGAGTACCAAGAGCACATACTTTTAAGATCAAATTTCGCCAACAGCGATTCGCGTGGGTTACGAGGATTAGTATTCCAGTATGGGAATATTTCGAAAACCAAAAATTTCGAGATTCTCAAAAAATTTGTATGAAACTAAATATTCTACTCTAAGAACTTTTTTTATTTTTAGTTAGGAAATATTTTCTTGCATCATGTTACAAAAAAGAAAAAAATTGGTTTTCAGTGCGTATTATAAATTTGTAATCGGATAAATGAACAAGACAGTTGTGAAATGTTCGATTATGGACAAGATACATTTTTGCAATACAATTTTGTCATTATTGAATTTTTATAACAATTTTTGTAAATGGTACCATCAATATAAGTAAGATATACAAAGAATTTTAAATTGTTTATAATCTTTTTTTATAATTTTCTTGTATTTTTAAACAATTTATTTAGTTTTATGAATTCTCTGTATTATTTGCAATTTATGAATATTAATGAACTTTACATTTAATTTATAAATGAAGGTTTAATAATAACGGCCGTAAATTTGTTACTTCATAAAATAAGCAGTTTAAAAAAGCATTTCTTTGAAACATTTATAAAATGTTTATACAGACATAAAAAACACATAAAATCACTAATCACAAAGTTAGCGTCAATAGTAATTACAAAAGTCTCGTTACATAATATTACAAGAATATTGTTTGTTTTTATGTGTATATGTAAATATCGTTTATTTCGGTTTTCAGTTTTAATGAGACTTTAATTATTACCAACAAATTATTTGCAATATTTGCAAGTCTTTATGACAAGTTTTTTTGTTTTTTTGTGAAGTTAAGATGAACTGAAACAAAATAATTGTCCAATGAGAAGAAATAATGAGAAAAATACAACAATATTTGGTAACACCCCTAAATATTATTGGACAAAATATTATTCGACAAAATATCATGCAAAAATATTATTAGGACAATTCATCACAGGACAAAATATTATTATTCGAAATATTGTAATAAAAAATATTGTTATGTCAAAATAGAATTATTTTATTCAAATCTCTTATGTGGACAAAATATTATTTAGATATTATTTTTTTGTAATCAAAAATATTGTTTAAACGCTCATATTTATTATGTCAAAATAGAATTATTTTATTCACATCTCTTATGTGGACAAAATATTATTTGAACAAAATATTATAATCTGAAATATTATATTTAATAATATTGTAATAAAAAATAAACATTGTTGATCATGTGTTCTGTATAAAGTGGCCATATACACTTAATAAAAATTATTTTCGGTATTAAGTTGGGCTTATTTCGGAAAATAATATTTTGGCATGATATTTTGTCCAATAATATTTTGCCTTGTAATATTTAGGGGTAGAATCCAATATTTCACGTGTGAATTTATTGTACTAGGAATTGTTTTTTGTTTTAATTTCAATAATAAGCATTATTATGATAATTTTATAATTTACTAATATGCTATAAGATTCTTTCTTATGCAACACTGGACAAAATTGTAGATTCAAATAAATATTTATAACAAAATTTATTCATCAGTCCTGCTGAAGATAAAAAAATGACATCCTGGTGCGATATTCACAATAGTTCAATTTTTAAGCGCTAGAGGTTTTCTCTTTTTTCTTTTTAACCCATTAATGCCCAAATGCACAGAAAGTTTACTACAAATTCAACGCTTATTTTCAATATGAAATAAATTTCGAAAAAAAATAAAAACTATCAGATTCCACCATTTTCAAGGCCGCCATTTCGAATGGTAGCATGAAAATTTAAAAAAAAAATTGAAATTTATATATGATTTTGACATATATAGTAGAATAACCTGATTTTTTAGGACACATTTTTTTACAAATATCGAGTTTTCGATACAATATCTTACTTTGAGTGAGCTAAAACATATTGCAAGGGTACACTCGATAGTTGCACTTAAAAGATACACTGATATATATTTGAAATTTTCTATACCAGATTCAAAATGGCCACTGCATTTACAAATTCCTTTTCAAAATTTAACAATTTTTTTTCTTGAAAACTATGGACTTTATAAGAACAATTATATTCTAGAATAAGTCGAAGAATACCCTCGAATGTATTGTCACAATTTTTTATTTTTGAAAAATTCGATAATCGAAATTTCGAAAAAAAGTCAAAAATAAAAATTACCCCAAGCAAGAATCGAACCTCGGCCTGTCGCAAATAAACTTCGAGCCGTAACCACTCAGTCACTCGCGGTGTTGTAAATTGTCGCGAAAATAACGAATATTTAGAACAAAGGAGTAGTCCTTATTCCAGAGTTTTATAAGATAGCCTATTATCATATAAATAACAATGATTCATTTAGACGTTTTGTTACAGTTTCTGTTTTAATAATATGAAAATAAAGCAGGTCTCATTTTAAAATTAAAAAATTTAATCAACTAAACGTTTCGTCAGTAAAATATGTTTGAAGTGAAAAATTACGAGTGAAGAAATGAAAACTTGCCACTAATTGTGTTACTAATGATTTTGCTTACTAAAGTATACAGAACGACTAATTTATTAGCCATATTTAATTTAAAATTCATTTTAGTAATCAGACATTAATAAAACAATTACTAATTTGAGATTAGTAGAATTTGTAGATTAGTCTACTCTTTATTAGTAAAAATTATTCTTGTTTTTGTGGTTGTATTTGTTATTCTAACCACAAGAAACTAAGTAGAAATTGAAAAATACTGAAAATATGAATTCTAAACAAAGTGCTATGTGAATGTTAAGTTTTTATAATAAAAAATAAAATTAATATTGTATTTTTGTATTTTTAATTCCAATTAATTATAAATTATTCTATTAAGATTCTTTCATTTTTGGTTTTTAAGTTTTTTTCTTCTGCAAAATTGAAATCGTGTGCAAAACATTAAGCTTCGAACAATTCAAGATGGCGAAACCAACAGGGCGGACCAAAATTCAACCTCTACCAATTCTTTTTCAAAAACTAACCAGAAGTTGTTTGTTAATGTTAATAATTTTTTCTTACTTTTTTTTTTAATTTGCACCGTACATAAGTCGACATACATTTTTGTTAATTAATTATACTCCGAATTAATAACACATAACAATAATTTTCAGATTTTTGTCGTATGTCCATTCACCATTTTGAATTTTGAAAGTCTGGCGGATTTATAATTAACGATTGGTAACTTTATTTCTAATATTTTACGGTTCTAAAATGAAATTTTTGACAGTAGAATTATTTTCTTGCATAGAACCAAAACGAGATTATGGATTTGCTAAGTTTTTTTCTGCATTTTGATTTTTCTTTTAAAGGTAGCTTTTAGCAACGTAGGAGATAAGTTTCGTGATTCTTCTTTACACCTCGGTGATTCCTAACGCGAATTACATTCTTGCAGCCGATAATGCCTTTTCATACCGAGATTGTTATACGAAGGAAAACGCATTTCAGCGCTCGAATGCTGATAAAATGCAGGAGATAGCTTTTCCAACGTAGTTGAATGATTATCGCCGTAAAAATTCAACACTTTATGCTTTGCACGTACATTTTATCTTTCGAGTACGGTATACGTTTTGAAAATCTTTTTTAAAAATCACAAACGTTATTTCTTTATCGTCGATGCACTCGAATGTAGTTAAGAAATTATAAAATTGCATTAAGTGTATTTGGAATTTATTTTCCGACGCTGCATTTTCATTGAAAAACATATGTTGCAGGGACAATTTATTCGCAATGAATTGAAATTTTAAAGCTATTTTCTACATTTTTTATGAATGTACGAAAAATTTCAGCTAAATCGGTTCAGAAACGTGCAAGAATTCACAAGAATAACTTTAATAAGTAACTTGATCGGTTGAACATTGCAGAAATTTATTCTTACTAATTCTCGCTCGTTACTGAATAGTTTTCGATGAAATTTGCCGTACATTAAAAAAAGAAGCATAAATTAGCTTTAAAATATGCACAGTTTATGTTTAATTTATATATTTTAAGCTGGCCCTTAATGTCGAGACACAAAAAACTAGTAAATTTTCTAATAAATTTTGAAGATATATATAAAAAATAGATAGACGTATTAAAAAATTAGAAGAATATTTATGTCCAAGTGGGTATATTAAAATGTTGAACGTCACAATTTTCTAAAATTGAAAGAAAACTTAATTACAAACAATTTAAAAATTGAAAAATTCATGAAAGATGACGATCAAATGAAAAACCATTATCTTTAATAAATTTGAATCAATTTGCAGTAAAAAAAGTCATCTAGATTTTAAAGTAGAGATCACGTGATTTTAAAAAGTCCCTAGAAGTATTACATCAAATCCACTTTCAAACATATTATTTTTATGGATTATTATCTATCCTCTAAAAATTGTAAAAATTGAATTATTTTTACTCGTTCTTCAAAATTAAAATATTTTTTCATTAGAAAAGAACAAAGGAATGAATATTCAAACTTGGAAATTATTACTCTAGTTCCTTTGTGATTGCAGTTAACTAAAAAAAAAAGACGATCGGCGAAATCGATTTTCATTTGTTCCCCAAATCCGGTTAAAGGTTGAAAGGAAATTGCCATCCACTTACCGATTTTCATTTGTTTCGAATGTCGGATTTTACTGGAGGTTTTCACGTCGTTTTTTGTTCTTTGGCGAAACAAGTGCATCTAAGTGATTTTCAAAATTTTGAAAATGCATCGAAATTGCAATCGTCAATTTTTTAGTTTCGGTAAGGAGTTTTTTTTATTATTTTATGATGTTTTGAGTTATTTTGTCAGAAAACAAATGATGGGCAGATTCCACGTGGACATTTTTAGGTTAAAAGTACATCGATTTGTACTGGAATTCGAGATTTTTACGTTTCAGTGACAGATTGTTATTTCAGAATGAAAAAGAAAAAAGTTTTGTAAAAATGAAATGGGAAATTAATTTTTTAAATGGTTTCAAAATGTTTTTAGATCTTTGTGGGTCTTTTTTTGTTTTTTTTCTTGTTTTTTTTTTGGTGTTTCATTTGTCATTTTTTTATTATTATTTTCTCGTGATAATTATTATGACTTTTTGCATATTTTTGTTGTGTTCTGATATAATAAAGACTTCTCATTGTGTAATTATTATTATTACTTTATTTTGAAAATAACCTTAGTGGACATTTTATTTTCCAACCTTATTAACTTTACGTAAAACCCATTAAACGTTATGTTTAGTTTCTCGAATGTCGATAGTCATTTATTTGATGAAGGGACTATCTCTCCCTTCATAACGTAAAGCTAATTATAGATATTGTGAAAGTGCCTAAAATTAATTTTGTTAAGTCAATAAGACGTTTTTTCGGTCAATAAATGTTGACTTTCGTGTCAATAAATGTTTTTTTTTAGTAAGTAATTGAATGTTAATTTTAGAAGATATTTTAGGTTAGAAAAGTTGTGTAAATACTTAAAACATAAAACTTCAGTTATTTTTTAAATGAAAAATAAATGAAAAAATCGATTTGAAACTTTCGTTTGATTTAAAAAAAAATACATTTATGATTTAATTTGCTTTACGTAAAAGTGTTTCATTTTACATTAATGCTTTTTAAAGATCTACTTAAATTATTTTGACAAACAATAGAAATATTCTTAAAGCTTTGAATACTGATTTTGAATAAATTCCCAATGTTTCCCCGTCCTAAAGTGATCACAACGAAATGCTTTAACAAAGTTTTTACAAGTTACAAATTTGTAACTATGTTTTCATTTTTAATATTTTACGGAGTATTGAAACTTTGTCTTAAAAATAGATTATATTTTCTTTTCTTCAATTTATTTAATTTATTTGTTTTTACGCTTTTTAATCTTTTTCGTTGATTTAAGAGAGTTTTTAGAATTTTGTTGTTGTATTCTTGTTTATTTGATAATTGTTGTGAATCTCGTGAGTTTTTCAAAAATTTCTTAAAACATGAATATTTGGTGTAATTTCTATTATATTTGCATTTCATTGTTGTAACTTTTGCACGTAACTACTTTTAAATAATGGCGCTGATTTCAATTTTACTATTATATTATAAAAAACTTTACTATTATATTTCATGTGATTTATATTTAACAAGACTCAATTGTTTATTGACGTACACACAACATCAATTTTTTTTATTTATTGTTTTTTACTTTGTTTTTGTTTTTAAGTGATCAATGTAAACAAAAAATAGTTCAGTTTTAAATTCTATTCATTTTTTTCTACATTTCCTTACTTATTAAACGCGCACTGTTGTTTTGTATAAAATGCATGCCGTTTTAATTTTTTATTTATTTTATTTTTTTTATTTTTTATTTTTTTTTTGTGTTATTTAGGCCAATGTCAAGAAGCATTCAAATCAAATATTTTTAATCTTTTATTTGCCATTTTTTAACAATTTCTAACTGTTTTATTGACATATTATATGTGTCTTTTTATTGTTATTAATTTACAGATATTTTATATATTTTAATATTCATTTGCTGTTTTATAAGCACAATTTTAAAATATTTGTAATTTTTAATATGTTTAATTAAAGAAAAAATCGTCTGATAGATATATTTATTATACATAATATGTAAACAAGGTAAATTGTACATAACAATAAATATTGTATTTATAAAATTTTCTAGGGTAATTACGAATATTTACGTATTTGCATGTGTTATTTGTAAATTCACTCATAACAAAAATAACAAACTTTTTCAACCGTTTTTTAGCAGAAAAAGTTACTAAAGTATTTATAATAAACTTTTCTTATATACAATGTGTTTTATGCATTCCGATTTAAAAAAATTTCGCCAAAATAATTATTTATGCCAAATAAAATTTGTGAGTAATTTTGTTCGTAATTTTACTACTTTATTCAGTAAAAAAGTTCCTTATGAAAGAAATATAAATTTCTTGTATTAAAAATGACTATACCTTTTTTAATTTGTACGATTAGAATTGCAGTATTTCAAAAACTTCTTTTGTTTAATGAAAATTATTCCATTTTTCTTTTAATGGCGGATTCTGACCTATCAAAAATATATGAAAATATGTTAGAATGTATGAGATTTTTATTTTTAATAGTTACTAATGATGGCAATGAGTAATATTGACGATTTTAAAACTATTCGAAAAATAAAACGAGTGGGCTAACTAAAATTTCAATTTTATGGAGCGCTATGTGTGTTTTACGTCTTTTACCCCTCCCCCCGCCCGTCCCTTAGGGGTTAGAAAACTTTTTTTAGCATTAATTGGGTTTATATATGACAAGGATTAAAAAAAAAATTTGTTGGACTCCAACGTTTCAAACTTTAACATCATTTTTTAGTTTCTTTAAAACAAAAGAAGATCAAATATAGAGATTCGATGAAGTCCGTTAAAAATGCACTTGTGACCTAATTTATATAAAACTGACAAAAATTATACTGATTTTCAAAAAGTAATATTGGAGTTTTTTTGGTGTATTTGGTATCGAATTTCGTTCTTGGTCTTAATTTTGTTGTCCATTGATCCGTGCTTTATAAATTATATGTATGTAGAGAATGTTGGCTGGGTAGTTGGAGAAAATCATGTATGTCAGTAATATTTATAATACTAAAAAAGATTTGTAATCGTTTTTTAAATAGTTTTTTTTGTTTAACCCTTTAACGCCCAGAATAATTTATTTTAACTGCGTAAGTATATAAATTATACAACAAATTTTTTCTTTTTCCAAACCAATCTAGATGTTTTCGATTTTTGACTTTAGAAAATTTAAAAATAATTTTTTTTCACAAGACTTTCAATGTTCTTATGTAAAAATATCGCTTTTTTATATTTTTTTTTTTCAATGAATTAAAATTTTTTAAAAATTCTGCTTTGCAGGAAAATATGTTTGTTTACAGCATGGCGGATCCAAAATGGCTCTAAAGTCTATAGTTTGCAAGGACAACAGATTATAAAATTTTTCTAGATTTAAAGACTGATAATTTTTTTGTCTTCAAAACTATAGACTTTTTAAAATATTTCTTAAATTATATTTTTACAATAAACATTAAAAATCTAGTGTAAATACTTATTTTTACATTTTCTGAACTCGAAAATAAAAAATAATGACCCCGAAAATATCTAGATATGTTAGTTTGGAATAAGAAAAAAATATTGGTGCAATTTTTATACTTTTGAACTTCTGGGCGTTAAAAGTATAAACAATTTTCCGTAAAACTAAAAAAGAACTTGTTTATCTATCGTCGTTAGAAAAATGTGGTGATTCTTCTTGTATAATTTGATGATTTTTATTATCGAATAGTATTTTTTTCGTTAAAATTGAACCTTCTCACAAACAGTATTATCATTTTCAGTTAAAGTTAAACCAACAAAAAATCGAAGCAATTAGGGACAAATTTCAAATTGTTTAATTAAATCTGAACTTTAAATGTTTCTGTAACAACAATAGGCAAGGTTGTTTTAGTTTTCCAAAATATTTTATATACTATAATTTACTTTTGTATAATATTTGCATGAAATAATAAATGATGAAGAGTAAATAAACAATAAAACGACGTAACTAGGGAATTAGTTCACGTCTAGCACAATAAATTAACCAGTTCTAATCTGTAAAGTTTTAGAATCACTTACTATTGGATTTATTATGAAAAATCGTCCCTCTACCGGTTATAATTTACACTACTGGGAGCCGTTCTTTGATAACCGCTTTCGGAGCAATAAACATTTTGTTAATCGGTATTTTTTATAAAAATATTTAGACTTTTAAAGAAAATCTGCCCAAAAACATGAAAAATAATAAAAAATTGATACAAGGAGCAAAATTTCTTTGCAAATTTGACCATTTAAGATAGAAATTTTGGGACCATCACAGAATGAATGAAATTTTTCTTTGAGTTTTTGCTATTCAGCCAGTAAAAATGATAAAAACTCTAGCAGTTTTTGCAAGAAATAATGAGAATATTCTCTCTTTTACAAGTCTGTCCTAGAATTACCATCTAAAATAGTAAAATTTCTCTACATGTATAATTTCCCTCCGTAATTATTTTCATTTTCATCGTAAAATGACCATCGGACATCACCAAAATGATATAAAACTAAACTGGAAGGTTGCATGACTTTTGGGTTGAACTTCATCCAATTTTTCCTAATAAACGCAATTAGGCGATAGTAGTAATCTTTATTTATGAAAAAACCGTAATTTTAGGGTGGACATTTTTATGTAAATTCGAATTTTCATTGCCAATAATTAAATCTTCTAAAACTTCAGTTCGATGAAAACATTACTATTAGCAACAGAGAATATAAAAAAAAAAGTTCTTAGAATTGAAAATCAACTGCATTGTAAATATTTTAAATCCGTAATTAACAATTTATAGCCTATAGTTTCAACTAGTTTCTAACCTTTCGAAGCGCAAATATCGGCTCATTTTCTTTATCTGAAAATCCTCGTTATCAGTACAACTCGCTGTTTTCGTCGTTTTATAACTCGGCTATTTTCACAAATATCTTTATGCACTCGTCAATATTATGCAAATAGCAAACATAGCCGTTGTCACAAGATTATGGATTGTACGCAATAAAATAACGGCTGGGAAGATGACTCGCGTATTGTCGCAAACAATTTCGCATAATTGTATGTAATTTATATAGAAATATAAGTAGGATTTGCAAATCGTAAACGTTTACGATAAAAATGTTATATTCGTGCGATAAACACATATCTATACCGCGAAAAAAAGCTAAAGAAATATCAAACTGGATATTCTGAAATCGTTAATATTTGGAGAAAAGTGCAGTAGCGCCTCTCGCGGAAGATTAGGTAATCTGTTCGAATTCCCTTCCCTTAGAGTAATTGCAGAAAAAGTTGGCGATTTAAACGTTAGAGGAAAATTAGAGGAAAATTGATGTAAGATTACATACCAACCCTGTTAAGAGGGAATTTGGACAAGAAAAATGATCTTGAAATAACTGAGTGTATATTATCTTGGACCGAAATAAATATGCTTATACTAATGCGAAACCAATTTGCATATCGGGAGACAAAGGCAGTTGAAGACGTCGCGATCGCCCCTAGCGGCGATAAGGAAAAATAAGTCGGTGGTTATATAATTTCTCATTAAACTTATGATGTTAGTGTCCATATATATTCTGGTCAAAAATGGGGTATAAAATGGCGAAGTTCAGACTTCTTTTGAACGTACCCTAAACGTGCTAGGTGTGAATTGAGGATTTTGATTTGTGAGTTGATGATTAAGAGATTCTAAATGGTTCTTGTCATGGTGGTGAAATGTTTTTGACTTAGAAACAACCTTAGATGTAGAATTTCCTTGGGGAATTGTTCCTTTTTTTTGTAAGTTCAGTGAATTAGACGAGCTTTGAAACATCGATTTCTCGTTAAGAAGCGCTTATAACCGCAAGGAGGAAACACCAGCCAAGTAGGGTAATAGCTGGTAGCTCACATCCATTTAGGGTTCCATGTGAAAATTCTGGGCGCGTGTCGCTCGTGTCGCCGCATTGCCGCGCCGCCTGGCGCAATACACTCACACTACGGCCCGTGTGCACATACATACATGATACGCCTGCAAGGAACTCCTCCGTCTGGTTTTGTCGGTCGTTGAATGTTCAAAGGCATGCCCGGAATAATCGATGATTCTTGGAAGTGCGAAGTGCGCCTCACTCGATCATTTTGCGGTAGATCCTTTACGCCTCAATCCGTTAAGGCGCTCGTGAAAATCACCAAAAAATCTGTCGATTATGGATGGATGGAAAAGTGATTGCTTTTTTTCAGACAGATTCGATGTCGAAAATGTCGCGTACACGATTTTGAAAATGTCAAAATTCGGGGATTTTTTAAATTTTGTGCTACCATTGTAAATTTTAAGAATCAAAATGGCGGAGCGAAGTTTTAAAAAGAAAAGTGTAATCTGGGGCAACTTTGTGTTTGCATGTTTTCATTACCTGTTGTGCGAAAGTTAAAATGGCGGACGAAACCTGGCGAATCTGTTAATTGGTCCTGGATTTTGAGATTTTGTACTTTGAGCTACTGAGTACGAATGTAGCACAATATTTACGAAAATAAAAAATGCTTAATGAATTGTCGCAATTTAATTTGGATGAAAATATTTACTTCATTAGCTAATTTCGAATTTTCAATATGGCGAATCGAAGATGGCCGACTAAATATAAAAAGTCACTCATTATCAGAGGCTTCAAATTCGAAATCACAGGTTACGAATCAGATCTTCGATTTCAAAATTTTCAATATAATTGATGATTTAGATTTAAAAATTTCAAAATGGCCTGTCGCAGAGAGCAGTAAAATTGTATTTTTTTTTTGTTTTTATAAAGGAAATTAGAATTACACGACGAATCCAGCATTAAAATTCGTATGTTCTAAATTGCATTAGTTACTTTAAAATAAATTAGAAATTAAATTGGTAGAATGAAGAGTAGCAAAATGGTATTTTCTGTAGTAACCACTACTCACAATTTTAATATTAATTGTTTGAAATACCAAGATTTATCAGATATACTTCATAATAGTTAAAATTCATTCCTGTCACTATGCAAAGTTACTACTCTTTCGACTATTAGAATTCGAATTTAATATAGTGTTTACTTCTCAATAATTTGTTATAATAAAATCAAAGTTGTTTCCTTTAATTAGTTAATAGTTTGGATTAGTTTTCGTATAACAATTATGTTAAATAGTGGACGTTACTTATTTGCACGATTTAAATTAAAAACCTCATCTGGAAGACATTGTGTATATTGTTTTACTATTGTGTAGTTTAGTAAGAAGTGAATAGTTTAAACAAAAGGCCGCTGTAAACGATTCGCTGTTATTATACGCGATTTATTCAGTTTGGCAATTAAGATTCTACTTAATACTAGAATTAATAAATATTTGTTGGCATTGACCATAAATTATTAATTAATCAATTTAAAAAATACGCATCATTTTTCATTGTTCCTTAGTCTTTTTTTAATCATAAATAAACAAAGTTAATGTTAAATTTCAATGACTTTCTATAAGAAATATGAGTTTAAAAATAAGATTAATTACACTAACAAATTTATGTGACAATTTAACATACCATTGGGACCGGAAAGTAATTGAATTAACTACATTTTCAGTTAGATTAATAATCCTATTCATCTAGTTAATTTGATTGTTTTCATTAAATTAATAATAAGAAGTTAAATTCGTTGAAATGTGTACTTTAGTTATAACAATTTTTTAAATTTGATTAGGACTAAATTGTTTTTTCTTGAAACTAGATACTTAATTCTTGTAACTACTTTAGGTAAGTAAAGTTAGCTAGTAAATTTAATTTAATGTGTTACACGGTCTCAACTAATTATTTTTTAGTTTTTATAACGGCATACAGTTTAGATGGCCAAATGAATGTTGAAGTAAGTAAACTTGAGTGAGTATAAAGAAATGTAGTAATCACGATACTATACTAAAATGTTAGTTCCTATGAGGTAATTCACCATTTAGTTAGATAGATTTATTTTGTATGCCGTGGTCAAAGATTTTTAGTTAAATTTATATTATTTTTCTCAATGTAATAAAAAGACAAATATTAATACATTTTAATTACATATCATGCAAATAGTAAATTTCTCTTGACGATCAAACACATAATCATGATCAACTAACTAAAGTAATGAGTTGTTTGAATGTCGAATACCGCTAAAAATAGCTTTTTAAGGGTTTTTATTTCCTCAATCGAAATTATGAATTGATTACAATGTATCATTAGATTGCGAATACATTAAATAGTAATAAAGTGTTACTATTTCTTTAATATTCAAATGAACTAATAAAACCGGTTGCCATTTTTTTACATGATATGGGAATTGACGTATATTTTATACATATCAATTATTTTAATTATCCATATTTGTTGAACTAATGGCGTTTTCTAAATCTAAAATAGTTAAGAACTTCTAATTAAAAAATTAAAAGTAGGTCACTAATTTAATTGGTAATACTAATTGATGGTAACTCACTCTGCATTTTATAGGTTGGAATTTTTAGCTAATTCAATTTTAAAGAGTATAATAAAAATTGCAAAAAGAAGAAACGTTTTTAAAAACAGCACAAGATATTTTTAATCCCTGTTAATCTGTTTAAATATCCAATGAATATTCCTTAGGAGCTACTAATTAAAAAATAAAAAGTAGGTAAATGCATTTAGTAATAATTTGTACTGATAAATAATAAAAAAATTACTAAACTAAAATTTTCAATTACTGCTTTTAGATTAGTAGAATTTTATTAATAAATCAGTAGTTTTTCACTATTTTCGAGTAAAATGAAATATGAATAGATTGTAAACTTGCCCTTCCTTATAGATTGGAGTTTTTAACTAATTCAGATTGTGAGAGTATATCAAAATAACAAAAACAAGAAACATTTGTTACAAATAAATAAATATGTTCTTAAGTGTAGTTAATCACTGTAAATATCTCGTGGATAGGATTCATTTTCAGTGTACTATACTTACATGTTACATGTCATTATATGGTATTGATTTAAAGTTATAATTGCCATTCCATGTTAACAACAACCTCCACACTACTAATAAAATGTAATAATTATAAGGATTAAGAACAGCGTTCAAATACTATTTACTTACGTTTATTTCTATTTAATGCATTCGCAATCTAATGATACATTGTAACCAATTCATAATTTCGATTGAGGAAATAAAAACTCCTGTATTTTTAGTAATACAAACTATTTTTATCGCTATTCGACATTGAAACAACTCATTACTTTAGTTATTTCATCATGATTATGTGTTTAATCGTGAAGAGAAAGTTACTATTCGCATGTTATGTTATTAATATGTATTAATATTTGTCTTTTTATTACATTGAGAAAAATAATATAAATTTAACTAAAAATCTTTGCCCATGGCATACAAAATAAAACTATCTAACTAAATGGTGAATTACCTCATAGGAACTAACATTTTAGTGTAGTATCGTCATTACTACATTTCTTTATACTCACTAAAGTTTAGTTAATTCAACTTTCATTTGGTCATCTAAACTGTATGCAGTTATAAAAACTAAAAAATAATTAGTTGAGACCGTGTAACACATTAAATTAAATTTACTAGCTAACTTTATTTACCTAAAGTAGTTACAAGAATTAAGTATCTAGTTTTAAGAAAAGCGCTTATAACAATTTAGACCTAATTAAATTTAAAAAATTGTTGTAACTAAAGTACATATTTCAACGAATTTAACTTCTTCTTATTAATTTAATGAAAACAATCAAATTAACTAGATGAATAGGATTAATCTAACTAAAAATGTTGTTAATTCAATTACGTTCCGGTCCGAATGGTATGTTAAATTGTCACATAAATTTGTTAATCTAATGAATCTTATTTAAAACTAATGTTTCTTATAGAAAGTAGATGAAATTTAACATTAACTTTATTTATGATAATTTACTGGACCAAGGAAGAATGAAAAAAAGATGCGTATTTTTTAAATAGATTAATTAATAATTTATGGTCAATACAAACAGATATTTAGTAATTCTAGTATTAAGTACAATCTTAATTGCCAAACTGAATAAATCGCGCATAATAACAGCGAATCGTTTACAGCGACATTTTATTTAAACTATTTACTTCTTTCTAAACTACAAAATAGTAAAACAATATACGCAATGTCTTCCAGGCGAGATTTTTATTTTAATCGTGCAAATAAGTAACATCTATTATTTAACATAATTGTTATACGAAAACTAGTCAAACATATTAACTAATTAAAGTAAACAACTTTGATTGTAATTATAACGAATTATTGAGAAATAAATATTATATTAAATTCAGATTCTAATAGTCGAAAGAGTAGTAACTATGCATATTGACAGGAATGAATTGTAACTATTAGGAATAATATCTGATAATTCTTGGTATTTCAAACAATTAATATTGAAATTGTGAGTAGTGATTACTACAGAAAATACCATTATCTTACTCTTCATTCTACTAATTAAATTCCCAATTTATTAAAATAAGTAACTAAAACGAGTAATTCTAATTTCCTTTATAAAAACAAAAAAAAATACAATTTGACTACTCTGTTCAACCCGCCATTTTGAAATTTTGAAATCTAAATCATCAATTATATTGAAAATATATAAATTCGTTTATTTGTCATGAGAAATAATTTGGTTGATCATATTTTACACTAAATTGGTCCACGGTAAATTTCAATTTAGTAAAGGAATTATGCTTTTTTTTAGTAAACTATTAATATTTAGCATTTAGTGAAACTAAAAATGCCGCCAGAAAATTCTGTTAAAAATACATAAAAATCTTAACGCAATACATAAACTAAGAACGGTGTAGCTCTGAAATGATTTAGAATTTATAGAACGTAATTAAGTGAGCGTAACAGAATAATATATTGTTATTAACTTTGTCAGTATACTTAAAATTTCTTGTTTTTGTCTTTTAATTAGAAAATACAAACTGGATGAAAACATTTTCGATTAAAATAAGAAATCTATTCAGCTTTCACGCTTCATTAGTTTTGTTGCGGACATTTTTTGGTCTACTGAATTTTATACATTGAAACCATCAAACACAAGAAATAAAAATTTTCGTAACCAGTAAGGAAAAATTATGAACCAATTAGTTTTTTGCTATCCATTTATTGTCTTCATTTTTCTTTATTAAGCAAATATCTTTATTTAAATATAATTAATAATTTCTTTTCTGTTAATTAATATTGAATAAATATAATTAAGAATCCGTGTTTCTTGGTAACCGAGAATAATGTAACTACTTTTTTTATAAATTAAATTATTTGTCATCGATCAAAAATTAAGAAACAATATGCATTAAAAAATATTTTTTAAAAGATAATTTAATTTAATTTACTAATCATTATTATCGTCCTTAACAGTAAGTCGAAGTTTCATTTGTTAAATTGGTGATGTTTACTCCACAAACACAAATCCGTGATTAAAATGTAGGCCTAAATAAAATCATCTTAAACTTTTATAAAAAACGTATTTATCATTATTCTCCGTTACCAAGAAATACTGATTCCTAAATAATTTTATTTTCAGCGTATTCTCCATTTCTTCGACAATCAAAAAAAAAATGATAACAAATTATAAAAAATGCTCATTTTTCCGATGTTCATGATGATATTAACTTGTTATTATTATATTGACTTGTGCATTTGAGATTCTGCCTTCAGAAGGGAAGCCATTCGGAAAATTGAAAAATATATTTTGAAACTCCTCAATTATATAACCGATTTTAATTTTTGTTCTCTTTCCAAAAATTTCAAAATTCCCCCGAAGTATTATTATCCTTGTTTTAGAGTTTACGTGTTCTTTTTTTATTTTTCTATTCGGCCAATATTACACAACATTCGTAACGCAAGTTGCGATAAAGCCAACACTGTTTATTTTTTCGAAACCATTTGAAATTCGGGAAAAGTCGTAAAATCCCGGAGATGCCTTGTTCCATAAAGAGATTTCGAATCGTAACATTACCGCAGGGCTGAGAAGAAAGCCACGTAATAACCGGAAGCGCCCACGCTACTTTGGCGCCATTATTTAAATGAGCTTTGCATTCCGTAATTAGATAATTAAATTTAATTGCGAGAGTCTTCGCATGTGTTTTGTATATTTGCGGCCGGTAAACAACACAGGGCGCAAATTCATCGATTCGCCAATTTTCCCTTTATTTAAATTGCTCTAAAAATCTGGTTTCTTTTATCTTTTGCAGGCGATAGAAATTACAAGCCCTACGTTTCTGCGAGTCCGGATGTCATTACCTACAACCTTAAAGGCAACGAGGACTTCTTGGTGATTGCTTCCGATGGCTTTTGGGACTATGTGGAGGATACCGATTACGTTGAGAAGCTTTACCGATTTATCGCGGAAACTCCTGGTAAGTTTTTTTTTTTAAATGTCATATCGATTGTCTGCCTAACAGTCCAAAAATATCAGATATTTTTCTAATAACTTTTGTATTGTATAAAATTTGTCACCATACCTGACAAAATACATAGACTAAACGTAATATACAAAAATGCTATTCTGAAGACATTTATAACAATTAGTTGTTATGTATGGAACGAATTGCGTTCCAACCACTTGCGACTAGAGCGCATGCTGTTTGCGCCACCTGGCAGGAAAGTGAGTAATCATTCGTCAGACTAAGAATGTATATCAGGGACCAACCGAAGATGCCCGATGTTACCCGATCTCGTGCAAAAGGCTATCTTGTAATGTTTTTCTGCAAAGAAAAAAAAAACAGGAATTCTGGAATTGCTAAGTGTAATACACATTTGAGTAATCGCAGTAAATTATATCGGTATGTTTATCGAGAACAAGTGAACAATTTTCTCGTTGAATTAAGCGTTATTATGGCAAGGACCGCAAACCGCAGAGGGATGGTAGACGCACATGAGAAAAACCGAGGAATGCAGAACAGAATGAAAAATATTAATTTTCCTATGTAATAAAACATGTAAACAAAAAATCGGTAATTTTGACAACAAACTCCATGAATCATATAAACAAAATTGTTTTTTGTAATGAAATTCGATTGTGTCTGAAAAGTTTGCGGACGTCAGCTTCTAGTTTTTCCTTCTGTTTGGGTCAAGAGTCGGCATTAAACCGGGCCATTTTTCCGAAAAAGCTTGCTCGAGACGGCTCTTATCCCTCGCGTCTGACACCTGTCTTGGATTATTCCAGGTTAACACTTCTTCTCGACAAGAAACATCCGCTACCAGCGTTCAAAGAGTCGTTTAAAGAGCTTGGATCGCCGTTTAGTTGCCAAGAAATCGTATCTGGCCGAAACGGTTCTTAGCGGCGCTGTTACGCTCTGTTTCTTAACCCAGGGACGGATATTCACGGAGGAAATGCCTGTGGTGCAGTCAAAAAAGAACTTTCCGTTCTTTCGTTACTGAAGTAGCACATCACTTGTTTTCCGTCTCTGAAAAAAAAAAAATTGCAAAAACGCTGGCACGTCTGCAATGAAATCGACTTTCATAAAAAGCCACCCGTTTTATCCTGGTTAATTAGATCAATCTGACTTTGTTGTCAGAAATGATCTTACAACAATATCTCGTTTGACCATCCTGAATGAGCGAAAACATTTTGTTGTCTATTTTTTTTTTTGCATGGTGGGAACTCGCGAAAAGTTATTCTTCGAGGAAACACGACACGGTAAGATACCTAATGCTTTCCTGTGTATTGTGTCAAGGGACGACCATGCAGGCCGTGCAGAAACCCGGGTGGAAACGTTGCACCGGAAATGTGCGTACGAGTATACGTTTACGATGCGATCGTGATGCGTACGTCAAGAATGACAACCAATGTTTTATGCCAGAACAAAGATTTTCGAAAAATCACATTTTTGCCGATTTTAAATAATATCGTTATTGATATATTTGAGGTTAGGTTTCAAGAAGGCATCTAAAAATGAACTCAACTCATCCAAACCGGTCACTGACACTTGGGTACGTTTTAAGTGTAACTGGATAAATCACGCACATGTGGCAGAAATTAAATTTTCCCGTTACCTTCCTTTTTCCATTTTTCTCCTAATATTATAGCTCGACTTCGAAATCTCATTATAGTCCCAGGCGTTCCACTTGTGAGCAGTACGCTCAGTTTGCGATCATTCACCGCTCCACTCCTTCGCATTATCATACATATGTATATATATATATCGCAGCATGGTACAATTGCGCAATACCCATCGCTGGAAAACTGATCGAAAATATAATCAAGACATTATTTTATTAATGACGTTCCCTTGAAAATTGTGCGTATTTTTACAATCCTAAGGCATACTGATTTCTAACGTACCATCCGATTCTCAATTAAATCGAAAGGAAACGAGGGGGGTAAATTAAGAACTGCAATTTTCGTAATAGCAGTTTTTATATGAAGACTCGTAAATGCCTAACGTTTTACTTTCACTCGGTACTTTCTCGGTGTGTTCATTTATTTAATAAAGGTAAAAAAAAAAAATATAACGTGTGCTAGTAAATAATTGAACGCTTGCGATGATAGATTGGGTCGGTAATCCGATTCCTAAGTTCCAGATTCACTCATTTGTGTCTGGAGGTTTTTATCGGTCGTGGAAAACTACTAGACAAATGAGGCGATCGGTAAATAAGTAATTTCTGGTGATATTTTTATTTAGTAACACAGTATTTGACTAATACATTAGTATCAAATCTTATAAATCTTCTAACGTGAATCTACTGACAGGGACTAATATTTTTGATTGCTAAAGTACAGATTTTCGAAATTGAAAATAACGAAACCAATATGGCTGACTAAATTCCAAACATTTGTTACTCGTGACGTAATAGAATAAAAAGTAAATCAGTCCTGAAGATGGCCCACAAGAGGCCGAAATGTAGAAAGTAAATACATTTTTTTTTTCAGGAAGACCGACATTATTACATTATATATTTTAATCTACGATCAAAGAAACACATCATATAAAAAATAAATATTTTTTCTCAAACTCGCCGGCCATATTGGATCCGCCATTTTGTATTTTGTATTTTACGTCAGATTCGTAATCATCAAACTCAAAAATGGAATTCGTCATCTCAGATTCTGAAGCAAACAGTGCTAAAGAATATAAACAATAATCAAGTAAAAAAAATATAAATTTTGTGTAAATAAAGCCGAATTGGGTCCGGTAGGGTCAAAAAAATATATCAGTCCTAAATTTTGGGAGTATCCAAAGATCACGATAACAGTTCATTTTTACCGAGTTATCACGATATTCTCTTACCTCGCCGTAATGAAGCACGAGTATAGCCGCCATTTTGAATTATCAATAAGAAAAAAAATTCAAGTTTATAAATTTACAGTAAAAGCATCGATGACCACATTGGAATACTTTCCAGCACCATACGACACCGTTAGCACAGTAAAATCTATATTTAAAAAAATATACACGTGAAAATAGTATTTTTTTGTAAAAAATGGTGGAAAATCGGTATCAGTTTTTTCCCTAATTCTGACATCGGATTCGAAAAGAGCGAACCCGAAACCTATAGGAAACTTAGTTTAGATCAACGTCCAACTTCATTTACATAAAAAATTGTAAGGCTGGATTCAACGTAAAATTTTGGTTAAGTTGGGAATTAATCGGTTAATGTAACTATATTTGGAATAGATATTCTATTTTTATTATGTAGTACTGTTTTAATAATGTTTAGTCTGTAAACACTATATTTACGTCAAAGAAAGTTATTGCACTAATTAAGTCCGGTAATAATTATTAGTGAAATTTTAGTAAGTCGGTTACTAACAAGTAGGAAAGTAGTTACTAAAATAATAATAATAGTAACAATATAATGATAATGTCTTTATTTGGCTGTAATAAAATTCATTAGAATTGCCCACAGGGCGAGACACACACAAGTCTCTTTGCAGCTTGACCCGACGGCTGTTTTGCTAACGGTTGCGAAAAGTAAAAGGTAATTGCCTCTAGCGTCAGGAGGAGTAACTACACAGAGAGAAAAGAAATAGTTAACGGAACCTTTTTGTAATAGTAAAACGCGTAAATAAGAAAAGTTGTTGCATTAACTATTTCCATGGTACAATAAAATTGTTCCATTTACTATTTTCCGATAGTTAAGTGGTTTGTACATAACCTCAAATATCGACTTTAACCTTACATATAGTTAATTCTACTACTTGATAGGTTAAAATCGATTTTACTATTTTTTTCGTGGTTCCATTAACAATTTTTTTCTCTCTGTATCTTACAAGCACCGCACATATCAAGTCTTTTTTCCATCCAATTCAAGTAGAGAAATATTATATTCTTAAAATTTAATGACATTAACAACATTCAGGGTTATTATTGATCTGCCATTTATTAACTAGTAAAATATAGTTCTACTAGAATCGCAATAATCATTAAAAGTAAAATATAATGTTGCAGCAAGCACAATTTTAAAAAGTAAAGACAGCCATACATGAGAGAAGTAATCTGTTCGAGAACAAGTATTTTTTTTGAAATTATGGTTTGATTAACCCATTGACGGCTACACATAGAGAAAAAAAGATTTAACGGAACTATGAAGAAATGGTAGCAACGCTTTTAGCATATGTAAATACTAGAATTAATAACAAGAAAGGTTATGGTTGGCATTTGAGGTTATGTACGTAAATGGAACAGTTTTATTGTTCTATTTACTATGAAAGTAGTTAATTTAACTATTTTTGGTTTTCAAGCGGTTTAACATTAAAATGTTTCCATAACTATTTTCTTTCTCTCTGTGTAAAGTTATTGAAATTTTTACCTTGGTGTCAGCGTTTATTTTTCATAGTAAACAATTATAAAAACATCGGTGAATTTTCTATTTTCAAGGTCGCCATTACAAATCGCGTAAAAATGTTTTAAAAATTGCAGTTTTCAATTTTTTTTAAAATGTGCGAACAAACGCGATTTTTACACATTTTTTTTTTTCGTTTTCCATCCAGTTTTTTGTCAGAATCCAAAATTTCACAAATCTAAAACATAAATATACTGAAAATCACGATGATTTATGAATATTTAATATTTTGTGTCCGCCATCTTGAAAAAAAGAATCTAAACTCAGATTTGTTATCAGGGACCTCAAAGATTCTCGGCAAGTTTTTTCAAAATTTCGAAAACATTAAAACGCAAATAGAAAATAAAGATATTCTGAAAAATCGAACTTTGTTATTGTTTCCACGACGACATTTTACGTAGAAGTAGAGCCATGTATTACTATTTCTCTAATGGTTGTGAAAAGTAGCACTGCATCATGAACACAATTGCCCCTAGCGTCAAGAGGGATAACTACATGACACATGCCGCACATAGCAAGTCTTTTATTTCCGATTCAAATGGAAAAATAGTATATTCTAGATTTAAAATAACGATATTAAATGAAGACACTAATTACAGTAAGTGATATTACTGATTTGCTACTAATTAACTAGTCAAATATAGTTCTACTAATCGTAAGAAATGAAGTTTTACAATAATACATTGAAATCATATTAAATGTTATTTTTTTACTGCATTCGAGTTAATTCATTTATATTTCCTCTGTGTTATTTATTTAATATAATAATACAAAAATATTTTTAAAAAATCTCATTGTTATCAATACTGATAGTAAAACCGACAGTAAAAGAGATATTGCTGCATTTTGGTACCATAATTCGTCTAATATTTGACACGCGCAGTGTTGTTTAAAACGATAATGTAATTTAGATTTAATAAAATTATATGACCTGCTTTAAAAACTGCCCTACTTACTTATATGTCTGTCGCTGAACAAACGACCGATTACGATACTTTCGTCATGTTTTTTTTTTTGGTACCGCCGATGTTAACGATTAGAATGTTATCGAGCGCATTTCGAGCAAGTCGTCATTTACGTTTTGTTTAAAGAGAGATATCTGAATTATCGTTACGGTCTCGGCGGTACATGTAATCGTATACCACAGCAATGATTGTAAAATCGTACATACATGGCGTATCTAAAAACTCTACTAGTGGTTAAGCGATACTTTATTGCCACCTTTATGGGCTCTGCATAAACTACGACATCGTATCCTGCTTTCGAAACTGGCTCGCGCTTCCTTTTTCTAACCTTTCGAAATTCAGGATTATGGAACCTAGCTACCCGACATTTCGGGTGGAGGTGGGACCCTTTTTAAACTTTAGATTAAAGTGGAATAATACAGTAGGAGATTTTGATGCACCATTGATATTGGAGTGGCTTAAGTTTGAATCAGATTTGTACCAAACGTGCAATGGACCAGACATTTTAATAAAAAACCGGTTTTGTTTAAATTGTGACAAATTTGCAGTCTTGAAATAACTTGAAATAACATTTTTAACCAAAATTTCTATCAATCGCAATTTCAACCTTAAAATAACATTCAAGATCACGGTGAAGGTCAAATCTCAGGTCACGATTGAATAACCAGTAAAAATCTACTACTTTGACCATAAAAATATTAAAAAAAAAGATTTATCCTTGAAACGTCATTCAAGGTGTCTGTCAAGGTCAAATCTCGAATGAATAGTTAGGAAAAACATTTTTCCTTAAAATGCATTCTTCCAATGTTATTTGGCCGTTTTCACACTTTTAGTGTGAGGATAAGCCACTTTGATTTTCCTAATTTTGACTTTGAATTCATAAATTCCAAGTAAGATAAGTATACATTTTTTAATTAATAGGTTATATATCTTGTTTGGTGGCGAGTGATAATTAGAAAAAGCAAGAACTGAGTTGAAAATGCAAAATGTTGTCAGGCTCCGTGAAACGCAAGAAAATGGGAAAAATGTAAATGAAGAATCCATTGAGATTTTCACGATACATCAGGTAATGCTGCCCTTTGTTCCCTTCAGCGACGACTTCAAAACACAATAAGTAAGTTATGGAGATGCGCACTCAGGAAAACTGGGAAGAGTTTGAAATCCAGACCTGTGGACTAACACACCTGAATTACACGGAGAATAAATTTCACTAAAAGTATCCATGGCTCTTGAAATATGATGAATTGGTAAAAGATGGCGTCTAGCAGATATCTTACTTAACAATGACTGGAACCATTGGGTGTCGATCACGGAAAAAAATAGGTGATGGAATTGGATATTTATGAGGTAGCCACAACTTTAACTGGAGTTAAAGTTTATCGTGACAATAAGTTGTAACATACAAACGAACATTTTATATTTGTTCAACAATGGCGTGCCTGATAACACTCCTATTTAGCGTTTTACTCCTACTAGTTACTGATGTTTTTGATAAAAACTTCTCTTCGTGTAGTTTATTGACCTATTGCAACATTGACTATAACTCCATGAGACTCTGTACACTTCTGGTTGATAGTTTGCGCATCTCATTTTAAAGACCTATCTTATTACACCTTGGTCGATGTTATCCTTAACAAAGTTTACACGGTCGTTGTGCCCGTGGAGTCATATATGTCCACATGGAAGGATGAAGAGCCTGTCTTTACGCCTTCTTGAAGGACCAATAACGAGGGGGAATGCAACTATGGAAAGAGGCAGATGGCGAGAGAAGGACGGGTACATCTTATGGTTATGGTGGTGCATCGTGTTGCTTTTTCCAAGGCATACTTGACTGCGCACCTCGGCTTCTTTCCTGAGCGAAGTGCACCGGAGGCGGAGGATCGCAACAGCCCACGGAGCAGAGCGATCGGAGGGACCAGAACGACCGGAGCGGCCAGGACGTCCAGAAACAGCCGTACGGGTGTCCGCGCTTACTTAAAGTACACTTACCGACTGCGATAAGATATCACCGGGTAGTTGGTCAGGTTAGGAAACCGCGGTTTACTAATCACCGGGGGGAATCCCCATCGATCGCGATTTTCTCCTGAGCGTCTTGATGGGTATTAATAGCACGATCGGCCAGACACCTTACGGGAAGTTACTTACGCCCACGGGGATTCGTGGCTGCATATGACATTGTATACACGTAGTGAACTTTAGCCAATAAAGTGATTCCCCCCAGTGTCGCAAGTTTGTTGTGCTTGGAGAAATCGGTAAGAAAAAGAAGAAGGAAGAGGTAGGAAGGAAATACAAGTTACATTCATCGTCCGATTGCATACCCGGGCGCTGGCGTAACCCGTTCGATTTTTCTTCTCCACGGTGAGTCACCAGTCGACTTAAGTTGGGAGAGTGAACGGTGCGAATGCATTCTAGTCTGCTCGAACGATACCCGGGGCATACCGATGGATTGTCTTAATGGGAACGAAGGGTGGGGAGTTATTTTGTTTCATATCGTGGAAAAGTCAATTGTTTGAATCTTGATGAGACATGGAAAATAGTGAAATTTTTTTATCGATTGGTAATGGTTGTATTTGCATAAAAAAATAAATATCCTACGGGAGTTTCGTTTTCCCAAGATATTATGGGTTGGAAAGAGAAAAAATATTTTGCTTCATTCCACGCAAACTAAAACTAGGATAGACAAAGCTCGAGCGCGCTGTAACAGTTAATTCTTTATGGTTTAATTGTCGTCCATTCACCGCGTCGAAGGAATGCAAGCGCTTAAAGACTTCCGCATGACGTCATTTCCTCGCGCTGAATTACTCCGATACTCGCGAGAAGCAACCAGCGATTCTTTTCATTCAGTTTTGCAATATTTTTAATTGTAAATTTTCCTAGTCACCGTGTATAATTATGATAATGCATTACTATCAGCAATAGATATCATCATAATATATCCCGTGTAGGTATTAGGAAAAATGGTCAGTCTGGAAAACACCGACAAGCCTCAAAGTTCGACTTCCGGGTCAAAAAAGTCGTAAAAAAAAATCACGGTGGAAGTCCGGGATCAGACGTCGAAATGGGTCATAGATTGTCGAGGAATTTTCGGTAGGACATTTTTGAAAGTTTCTTCGGGAAATTTCATCAGGTTAGATCGTGGAGCAAAGACGGGGGGCAATTTGGTCTAAACAGGTCGAGCTGTTGTGCACGGAAATCATACGTTATTTGTGCAAAATACCGAGTACATTGGTAGGAGGGATCTCACGGGTAGAGCGCGCCTCTGCTGTCGTCACGAGCGAACCGCTTCGCATGAAGGACATTCGTACAATAAGATTTTGTATTCATCGCTTAGGTATCCGGAGACGTAATTATACGTCTTCGCGCAAACTCGACTCCTATTATTGCTCGGTCTTCATGCAGGTGCACAATCAAATGTCTAATTATTCCGGGAATTACAGGCTGCTACGTGCATTAAGCTACTTCGCAAAACGTGAAACACGATCGCGAATTAAGCGACACACGTCGATTTTCCCATTCGCTGTTTGGGTAGCCCAAAGTTTCCAATCTCTTGGTTGGGATGGTGCGGGTCGCGTGTTTTGTCTCCATCAATTTTTGGTCCGCATCGTGGCCTCATCTTTACGAGCAGGTAGCTACCGGGTTTACCGGCGTGTACTCGCTCCAGGGAATCGAGGCTCACTGAATTACATTACGTGCGGTAATAAATCCGCATTATTTCGTTCCCGTACAATATTCCATTACCGCCCTGTGTAATGTTTAATTAGTAGGAGCCTGTCGAAGAAATAAATCGCAGAGCTGTCGCAACGATGAGCTTTTGTACCTTTCAGATAAAATTTGACGTTCGTTATGCCTGTCGATGAAATTGGTCGTTAAATTTCATTGGAACGTTCCTCCGTCGCTCTTTGGCCGAGCAGATTTATGGACGGAGATCGCTCAGTTACTGCCTGGTCCGTTTAACGATTACTATTACTCAGTATTGCTGCAGAAATAATAATTTCCCGAGAAATTGGCAGATGAATTCAATTCATAGATGTCGGTTGATAAATTTTGCCGGTCAAAGGGTTACGGCGATAAAGGAGGTCGAGATTATCGATATACTGTACCTGTGGTTATTCGCCGAACAATCGAGACGAATTTATGCAATGGTACTTATATATAAAAAAAACGCGTAATGATAATCTACAGGCTCGAGTGATATTTTCACACGAGTCTGAACGATAGCATTGAATTGAAACATTACGTAACCGATCACGACAAATCGTACTTTATGGGGTCTATAAAGACATACGGAGCAAGGCGCAATGTATCACCCAATACTGTGAAAAAGATCCCGAAGTAATTCATTACAATTGCGTTTATATGATTTACCAAGAATGCAGATATTTCCCTTTAAGGCACGAGAAGTGAAAGGCTCAAATAGCGAAATTATGGTAAAAGATAAAATCGAAAGTCCATGCCCTTCATTTGATTATCGATTATTCAGCAACAAAGCGAATTGTTGTATCTTATTATTCGAATCAAAAGAGCAGAGTAATCAAAATTAATCAGTCGTTACTGTTACTCTTTGGTTTGAGATCTCGTAAATAACTAAGCAGCGAACCCTCCGCCACGCCCCAATGCACCAGCACTGCATCACTAACGAACATTTCCCGATAGACAGCGGAAGAGTAGGAAGTGCAGATTCGCCATAGCCGGTGTGCACACACACCCACGCAGAGCGCATCCAAGGAAGACAGTGCAGCAGAACATCAATGAACTAAGGGGGATGTGCACTATGCGCGAAGATGACTCTCGTTTACGGATATCCGGCGGACGTCCGATCAGTCTCTAAGGGGGGAAAAAATCATTCATCACGATGCTCCCGTTGCATTCTCAAAATAGACTCTCCTAATTTTCGATTGTTGCGGGTGGGTGGTAGCACGTGTCTTTAGTCCTGACCTCGAGGAATATCGTTGCGGAGGTCCCCGCTCTCCTCGCAGAGAACGAAAAAGAGCCAGCGAAGAGCGCGAAAGTAGCTGGTCGAGAGGCGCCTGGCAACAGTATGTCGGCTTAAAATATTGCAATAAGCTATTAAACAAAGGAATCCGACGGGTGCGAGGCGCTCATGCAAGACTAAGATTGCTGAAGCGAAACTCGGCAGGCGTTTCTTCCATCGGCACGAGAGCGCTGTGAAATTCTGGTTTGACGACCCTGCTGAGTAAATGAAACCACTCCCAGATGATTTTCTAAGGATTCATTTTGCCTCTCTGTTCTTCTGGACTCGAACGTCGTCGGTGAACTCATTGTTAAGCTTGGCACGTTTAGTAAAATCAGATATGAACGTCTGACTTGACATCCCTGGACAGAGCTAGCCAGTTTTCATCCTGGCAAAATAAGAAGTCGATGATATTCAAATGGTCTATTTATGTACTTCAGAATTCTTTGCTCTACGGAACATACATCATACGGAAAAGGATGCCCAGGAGATAGGAAAAAGAAACATCAATACATTTGCGATTTTACTACCTTTGATGTCGGCAAGGTATACTTCAATACTTCCAATGGGAATGAGGCTAATTTCCATGAACCCTGAATAAAACATCCAAAGTCCAATGACTACATATGATGATACAATAACTCTGATTAGTCATAAAAGATTATTTGAACCAGTATGGCGCCTGCTTCGTCTTTAAGACCAACGTTTCGCTCTTTGATGGTATTGAAACATGACGCTACCCGACATAGCCTCTTACCCGTTCCTAAAACATCGGATCGATACTCGCCCTGGGTTTCCCATGGCGCACGGAATGAAATGTCTTTACAAACAAAATTGTCCATTACTTTCCAAAAAAATCATTCCATCCTCCTGTGGACTTGTCAACAAAATTTTATTCATTCAATCCATCATATCCAAAATAATCTGATTACTAAACAGACAGAACGTTGTGTTTTGCTCGTCACGCATTTTTCAGTCGATGCTTCTCATTTCCGTCTGGCCTGGGGAAGTGTTGACAGTAAGCGTGGGTGGCGCTATCTATTTTGCATACGGATTTGCACGTCAATTACTGATGCGTTCGGTATCAACTCTCCTTCCATGGTACCTGGAGTCCAGCCAGTGGCTATTTCTCGACATCTAACTAGTTTTGAGATAATTGTGCGATCCTTTTATGTAATTTAGCCAGCGGTCCGAGGAAGGTTCGTGCCGAAATACTCGGAGTCAGTGCCAAGTTCAACACTCCCGGGGAGTTCATTTCATAAGTCGGCATGCGAGCCCATGCACTTTGCTATTCCGGTCGTTAATCCTTGAGTCACGTGTATGACAGGCTTTAGACCGCCAACGCCCTATGCAAAACGAGAGTGATACAAATCGGTACGGCGCGCCCTAAAGGTACGAAAATCGCATGGTACACTCAATATTCCGTTCGGATGCGTTTCTGTCGTACGGTTGGTAACTACGGGGGACGCATACGCGAGTAGATCGATAGTCGAGGATCGAATTCGCTTCTGACTTGTCAGCCAGCGAAGGGCAAGAATCCGTACGATTTTTTTTATAAGTATCGCTTTTCCACGATCGAGTTCCATGAAACAGTACAAAACGGTCACGCTTGACCGGAGGCTCATTCGAGAATTTCCAAGACTTGCGAAAATACTGCTTCCCGCAGCCTTGTCGTTTCGCTTTCGGTTAAAAGCGTTCCAGAACGTTCTCGGCGGTGCTCTAGGAAAAGTCATCGTTTGCTTCATTTAATCTAGTCTCGTTCATTTCATCCCAATCATCGGGTCTTTGACACTATAAAAATGGCTATTTTCAATTTTCTTATTGGAATATTGATCAGAAAATGTTTCCTATGGAAAAGAATAGTTGCTCTTGTGTATGAACCTTAAGGTTAGAGATGTGCTTACCCATCGCTCAGTTGAGAACCGCAGGAACCTTTATCGCCTGTACGTAATATACCTACGCCTACCCTCCGTAATAAAAAAGGCCGCGCTTGGTACTCTCGCACTGGTGAATCATCCTGCAACTTTTCCTATCTTTCTCTCTTCCTGCCTCGGTCTTTGTCTAACAAAAATGCACGTATCGCCTTAATTATATGCAGTCTCGCGTGAATACAGAGTGTTAAGTCGTTTCTCTAACCTACACCATATTCGAGCTACGTGACGCTTTTTTTGGGTCAAACATTAAAACAATTTTTCTGAAGAATAATTCAAAACTACCACGTCGTCTTTATTTTTCGATCGTTGTCGTGACGGCCGCATTAAGGTTGTTTATAAACATATCGTTTGCCGATGAGATGTCATGTTTTCTTATTCGACGACCTCTATCGATTGGAGGTCAGCAGCGTCTAACGAAAATAACGACGAGTGAATACGACGAACGTGTAACCTATACATTGTTTACGCGATATCGGCGATATATCGTTTCTTGGATTTTTACGTAAATACGAACGCGTCTCATCAAATTGCATGAAACACGAGAAAATGAAAACTCCCGTAGACGATATGGAATTTCCGCGATATACCGGAGCCATTTTTATTCGTTTCCTTAAGGGAGAAATATTTCAGCGATTTTTCATATACGGGATGTAACGCGGTAAATCGCGTTATTATCTTAATTAAGACCATTTGCGAAACGTGCTTCCTACCCTCATACTACCAAGGAACAGCTACTTCATAGCGGCGGTAAATGGCGACGTGACAGTGCAGAACGTATTATCGTTACTTTGCCTATCGGTCCGCATGGCAACAACTTAGTATTAAACATAATATACTCCCGGCGAGAAAAAATTATTATAATAACCGCCACTGGTACGCGCGACTATTATAGGAACGTAATAAATATAATAAGACATCGCGTATATAATTTTTCTTTTACCAGAGTCTGAATGCGTGCGACTCTGCTCTTAACACCGGTAGTTTACGAGTTTAATTGTATTAAATTATTAAAATGATTCGTTTTCCACGCATTTAATTAACGTTAATGTAAATAACATCGGATTCGACTAAGCTAATAAAAAACTACACTTCACTAACTAATTTAATCACTACCATCCTACGGTTAACTTTTAGTGTTGTTGTTTTATTGTATTGTAGTTTATTTACGTAACTTTTATACAATTTTTCGTTTAATTAACTCGAAAAATTCTACTTATGCAAAATCTGTTGCGACTAACCGAAAATCCATTGCTATAGCGGGAGTTAATGTTGCCAAATAAAGAAAACATGCCTGGCGGCGAAAAGTTTAACTACGTTAGAATGTGCATCAGATAGTACGACGAGCATTCTAATCTGTAAAATTAAGGAATACTAGAAGAAGGTTTAGTGACTTTTAGTTAATGTAATATTTAGTAAGGAATCACACGATATGTTTTCGCAGTGTACGAGTATTGAATTCATTTCTATAGCGGGAGTCAGAGTTGCAATCGCGCCTGGCGGCGAACAGATTCACTAATTTTCTGAAAATGTCGAGTAATTTATATTTCTTTAGGTTTTTGTAAAATTCTCTTGCATTATTAACTTAATAGCACCAACATTTTTCGAAATGCAGCAACTTCTTATTGTTGGAAAGAACTAAGGTTTGACTGAATCAATATCGTGTGAACATTTTTGTAAGTAATTTTACGAGGTGTAATGATTTTAACACGAAGGAAAGAACGCAGCTGACTGTTATTTCCGAAATGCCTCTCGCCATCCGTTTTATCGACCTGTATCTAAATTACCATTACCCTGTATTGATCCTAGGACATAGGCCTCCAACTGCAGGGATACTGGGAGAACTGACTCGCTGCATACCTAAAATTTACCCAGTGAAAAGTAACAAAAAGGTACATTTGGAGTTTTGATAATCCTGTAAATTATTTCAAAATCAACGAGATAAATGTGAATTTCATGAAAATTTGTTTGTAATTTAATTAGATGTTTTGAAATGTATATTTAAACATTTTCCTACTCAAAAAATATAGTTTCTGTGAATTATGAAATTTCTAAAACAGTTTTTCGATTTCGTGAATGAACGAGAGTCACTGAAAAACAAAATGAATTTGTTAAACTATTAAGTCGCAAATATCGTCAATTTTCTATGAACTTTAGAACAGTTCAGAATATCGCCATACGCTTAAAAAGTACACAATTTATTGCACCAAAATGCGATTTTTTTTTAATTAAAAATAATTTCAGATCTAAAAGTGTTTTCAAGACGGTTTAAAAATAACTCAAACACATTAAACAAAATGAACAATTCGTAATGATCCAAACAGAATAATAGTAAAAAGAACCTTCAGAACTCTATTGATTACAATAATATATACAAAAATAAATTAACGTCCATCACATCGGACTAAAGCAAAAAATACTTTTCAATAACACGATGATAAGTAATTAGAGTATTATTAACGGCCGGTTGAAACGCAAATTCATCAAATTAATGGCGATGCGCAAATCGATTATACTAAAAAAAGATGAGTATTATCCAAAATACGTAATTCAGCCGAATAAAGTACACATCTTAAAGAGGGGTCGTCGTTAGTTAACTAATAACCAAAGAATTAAAAGACAAAGAAATTTGACAAGTGAAGGTAAATGTCGCAATTTAATTGTAATTAAAAAAATGTGTTAATTGTAGCAAAATTAATGCTCAGTATAATTTTGACGATAGATAGATAAAAATACTTCACACTATATATACAGGTTATTTTGGGTAGAATCAGAAAAAAAGTGGTAAAAAATAAAAGCTGTATTTCATAATAAAAAAGCACGATTTTGGTTTAAAAGCTTAATGCTGTCATTAAAAAAAAAACATTTGAGATCCGAAATAGAAACCATCAAACCTAAAATTTCTAAAAAAAATTGGTTTCTTTGTCACTTTATTTATAAAATATTAATGGTAAGTATGTAAATTAGGACACCTTACAACTTGATTTGCCTCTAGTATAATTAATTTTGTTACGTGCCCAATAAACTCAACTGAGACTAATGCTAGTATTCTCATATATCGTAATCCAATCGAGCGGATATCATCTTGTAAATAAAAGAATGGATACCCCTCAGGTCGCACCTGGTTCAGTAGGCGTCGATCATCAGATTGTGGGTTCGATTTCGTCCCTTGTAAAGTCGTGAGGTTGTACATCAAGAACCGATTTTTATTTATTCTCCTACTATTATATTTCGCTGTCCCGAAGAAAATATGTTCTTTCGGCGCTACCAAATGGATTTATGTTTATAAAGTTGCAGAGAAGAACGTGCGTTTTTGTTTTCATTTCTAAATATTGTTTTTATTATCTGAAACAAAGACAAATTTAATGAAATTGCTAAATCGCAATAAAAATATACAATAATGTAGTTCAACGTTCGGCCGCTAGGTGCAGTCGCGATATTCGCAGGTCTCGGTTACGCAACCTTAACGCCTGTTATGGAAATTGATTTTCTTCGATCATAAATGGCCATGGAGAAACTGTAGGCAGAACAATATTGTTGACGTCGTAAACGCACGTATGTAAATCGACGTTAGATGTTTAAATTTAATATTACAGTAAAGTTCAATAACTTAAATTCGAAACTTTTCAAATAAATAGAAAAGACTTTCTTTCCCTTTTTTCCAGTTCATTTGTTACAAATATTTTTGTAAAATATGGTTATATGTATTTCTTAAATTTATTTTCAAAATAATTGAAAAAATGATAAAATAATGATATTCGGTTTGATGTTTGCATTACGGTTTGACATCGACTGTTATTATTTGATGTAATGTTCTGGTAGAATATTCTGATCAATAAAGACATAAATTAGTCACGAACAAGTAGTGTAATGTAAAAATTGTACAACATAAATGTCAAGTAGTAAGCTATAGATCTGAAATTATACCTGACAACATAATTTATTAACTAATACGAGAATTGCTATTAACGACTTTTTACTGTCTATTTATCTTTGTTATTGCACTTTTGAGCTTATGTAATATATGATACACACCATAAGATGATAGTTAAACATCAAAAAGGGGCTTGTAAGAGCACTTTAAGACGTCTTAAAAACCTTAAGATGCACTAAATGCTTATAAACTAGGACTTTTAAAGTGAAAATTTATGCGCCGTTTTTAAGAGCTCTATTAGAACTCACAAATATGAGGGTATAGGAAAGAGCTCTTGTGTGAAAACTTTCATGGTGACAAAAAAAAATAATATAATTGAAAATTAATTTCGTTGAATTATATGTTCTACTTTTTACTGCAATTGTTCTCTGACACCATTAATTATTATATGTATCGAATGATCAGCACATCAAGTAACTATCGTGCGAGTTAATTAATTTATAGATTAGAACGCCATCTGGTGTCTGTAAACGAAACAGATTTAAAAACTAGGGATCGCTCTTCGTGGTTAATATTCTAAGAAGGTGAAAAACCGTCTTTAAGAACTCTTTAAGATGCCTTAGAAATGGCGCAAAAAGAACGGTAAAAATGATCTTAAAGAATACTTTTGTGACGATTTTAAGCTCTACAAAACCTCACAAATGTGAGGCTAGTCCAAAGAGCTCTTGTTTAGGAGCATTCAGTTCCACTATGATTCTTATTACTATTGGCAATAAATACCCAGATAGCATAACAGAAAATCTTTCAGAATGCCCTCATAATGGGTTCTACAAAAGGTCGGATGTATCAATTTATGAGGTTTTTATGAGCTTGATGTCGTAATAATCTTAAAATGATATCAAGTTCATAAAAAACTTCGCAATTTGACACATCTGATCACTTCGAGAGTATATTGTGCGGCAATTCTGAACTGTTTTTTATATTTGCTCTTTGGGTCAAGAAGTCACAAGCAAGATATCTTTAGGAGCTCTTTAACATCTCTTCAGTACTGAGCGCCTAAAGAGCTTTAAAATTTGAGTTATATATCGTTTTTGAGACTATCAAAACTAAGACCTCTTCGAGATTAATATTTTAAGAAATCACGAGTAAGACACTTTATAGAGCTCTTTAAGATTTCTTAAATAATGCTCAGAAGGAGCTTTTAACATTTCATTGTTACTGTTACGTCATTGCGTAACTAGAGTATTCTATATTACATTTAGTATATAGAAATATACGAAGATTTATTAATTATATTTAAGATTTCGAAATGTAGTGAAAAATAAAATATTATTGTAATGTAATCATAAAATAAAATTAACAATGTAACAATAAAACTGTTAAATCAAAATCAAGAGGATCTTCATCATTTCAACAATTTTAAATATCATCCGACGTCCAATCATTAGATTAACTTTTGACTTTCCAATTCAAACATTGTTAAATAAAACTTTCGGAATTTATGTCAACTTTAAATAAAAAAAAATATATAATAATAAACGTTTAAAATTTTATTGTTATCTTTAGCCAACATTAAAATTTATAAGATAAAATCATTCTTTTGAAATATAAGATTTATCAATTTTACTTTTCTGTATTAAAATATATAAATTTTAATAAAAAGAAAAAATACATATAATTAAAAAAAAGAAAAAAATGTAATAAAAATTTATATATAAATACTGTTTCTTATTGTGCTGACCCTTTAATTTTAATTTAATTAGTTATTGCGATAAGTCGTAACATTGCAATCAAACCTCTGTTTTTAGATTACACAGGTCTACAAAATTTGACTTTGCGAAATCATCAGAAATGAGATTATACTTTTCTGACGTATTTTTGTCCTCAAATTCGAGAAAAAAAATGATCCTACAGTAGGCTAATCACGCATTAATTTCCGGAGTTGTGCGTCTATTCTTCTAAATATGGCTGAATTTTCGTCATTTTTAGTGAAAGTTTTTCCTTTATAACACTAAGCATCAGTTATTTTTTGGATCTGGAAAAATTCACATGCATTTTGAAAGCAATTATGCATAAAATCGTACAATTAATTATCATGTTCCATTGAAGATTTTTTCAGTGACAAATATTTTTTATTCATCATTTTCTCATCGGAAACGGTTAGGGAGATCACTTATCGGTGAAAATATCGTGACCTCAATCCTTTAACTTTTAAATGTGCATAATAGCATTTTGAAAATAAAGTTGGAAACTATCAAAATGGCGGCTCAAACACGAAAAGAACGGCGAAAAGCTCCTGAGTTTTTTATTCGAAAATTATAGGCTTTCGGAAAAAATGACGCTGAACAAAAAATTCTTAGAATTAGAATAGAATAGAACTTTTAAAACACTTTTTTTTCATTTTCAAAATCGCAAAATTTTGAAAAAATTTCGAGGTGTTCTTTGATCGATTCTAAGAACTTTTTGTTTCGCAACATTTTTTGCGAAAGTCTATCATTTTCAAATAAAAAAATTCCTGTTTCCCTATGTTTTCAAAAGTTTAGAAATTTTTTATTTTTAAGTTCTTAGAATCGATCAAAGAAAACCCCGATTTTCTTTGAAATAGAACCTGATTTTTGTGTGAAAAACCAAACATAACTTTTTTTGAATGGGCTCGATTGATTTTTTAACAGCAGATTCGGAAAGATCGATCAATTTTACAAATTTTTGTCCTCTTGGGCGTTAATGGTTTAATGCCAAGAAAGGAATTTTTCAAACTGATTTTATTTTGTACCATTTCCTCAATTATAATATCACAGAGATTACGTTGTAATCAATAAACAGGACAAATTTTCAAAAGCATGGTAGTTACTGTGTCAGGAATGTTTTTAGTGGCGACGATAGTAAAAAACTATTCGAGAAAAAGATATCTATATAAAGTGCATCCATACCAAAGTCATGCACCGACTCTTTCGGCGTATTCCTAATTGATAAACCGCAGTTGCAAATCCGTAATTGTGCAAGTGCAGGCAAAAATTTCGTGATTCATCGGCTACGTACAGTTAGACCATAGAAAGTCATCGGCGTTAAACGTGGAAAGAAACGTCGAGATTAGATCACCGTTCGGCCGCCGTACTACATTGGAATACTCTCGAGAGCAAAAACTGTTTGTCGTGAAAAAAAATTGCGGTATGCCGAAGCGGGTTCGGTGAAAGGTCTCTCTCGGTGCTGCACTACCAGACGCACGGGATCCCCAGCAGTCGATGAATAAAGATTCGAGGAGGATGTTACTTCGATACCGTGAAGATTGGCCGCACGTTCGAACATTCCTGGTCGTTCCCCGTTGCGCTTTTGTAATAACAATAATTGTAACGCATGTCGCGCATGGACGAAAGACTCGGTGAGGCCGTTTCCTGCTCGTCGTTAAATCCCGTTAGCGGCTTGGAAGTGTGACCCGAGGAAGCAAAAAACGATACACGAGAACCCAGGAACGGACCTGAAAATCCCGATTTAAAGGATCCGAAGACCAGCAAATTTCAAGAAATCCAGTGAAAGCAACCGCGCACGTTTCAAGAAAGTCCAAGATTTATCAAGGATCGCTAGCTGGGTGATAAGGATCGTCTTATGCACCAGCAGCGCAGATAATTCTTTCGCACATGCTAGCAAAGATGTTAGCTTCATCGCGTTTTCCTTCTCGATTATTTAGCAAACCTTCTGGGGCCAAAATCTGACAATCCGTCACTTATACTTGATCAAGACGTCGAGGTTTTACTCACTTGGATACATCCAAGGGGTCATAGGTCGAATTTCTCAAGGTGGAGGTTTGAGAGTCCATTGTGTGCGTGGGAACAACATAGTTTGCAACTGATGATCGCTGGAAAACACGATCTTAATTGCCGATACACGATTTGTCGCGCCACCTATTATGGGGAGAAGATGGTTGAAATCTTGACATGGACGGTTAATTATCAGCATAACTCAATTCATGACAGTCGCCTCGTTCTTAGTTACCGTTATCCTGAGCCCGACTGATGGGCTGACGTACATCATAGTTAATCGTCGAGTAGGAACAGTAATTATTGTCGTTCCCATAAGTTATTATAGTCTCGCTTCTTGCGTCTCGTGCTCTACTCCTCGACAGACTTCAGGACGTGGAGAAATTCCGGTGGTTCCTGGCTCGATGTCCGCAAAATGTCCCTCGGATGAATGTTCGTCCTGGTGGTAAAAAGAGATGATTCATAACAGGCACTTGGACTTTTTTCGGGAATTCCAATTGTCTTGAAACGATTTTATTTTCGCACATTCGATTCATACAAGAATAATAAAAAAACAAAAGCATTCGAGGGCATGGAGCGTTGGGAAGCAGATGTTAGACATCGTGGTAAGGAATGACGTGAAAATTGCGTTGCCGTCAAACATCTCGAGGAAAGTTAAACGAAAGTTCTGTCCCCAGAAGCACTCTGCTTTTTATGTAAAATGACGCCAGCAGCTTCTAATAATAACCCCGTGGAAGAACGCTGACGCGTGTTTCTATACATCATACGGCATACCCCTCGCTATTCGCCAGATGAATCTCACTTTAGGACAACACGGAATGTTGGCGGTTTACTCGATTCGCGAACTTAAGAAAACTTGTTTGCACTCAAGCCGAGGGATGTTGATTATTTGCCTCCGTCAAATTCCCTGATATTCAAGGTGTCTAAACACTCGGAAGTGGTCTTTTTTATGGCCGTTTATTGTCGGGAATCCTTGAATTTTTGAGTATTAATTTTATATCTAATTAATATAATTACATCCGAAGAAACGTGACTAATTTACGTCGTGGCTTGTATTTCATTGACCCAAATTCAGCAATAGCTCCGTGTATAGTTAGTAGGTTAATGGACAAGACTAATATTTCTCTGCATTTGCCATTGCTGACTCACCTTACTTTTTTAATTACATTAATGCGTTCTCGCACCAGTAAAAGTGTAACAATTTATCCGTATCACTTAATAAATATAATCGCGCGAATAAAATTAGCTCGTGGAAACTCGAAGGTTGTACAATGACGTAAAACAGAGCTTGTCGAGAAAACATTACAGTTTACAATGTTGCAGAAAACCCGTTCATAATTGCTACTTTATGAAATCTATTATTCATGTCCGTCCGGATACTTACGAAGAAAGTTTTAAGATAATCTAACATCTTCCATGATTGATGGACCTAGTCGAGTATGTCATTTGCCTTTGCTGCAATATTTTGTTTATCGAAAGTAATATAAATAATCGATCTGCGAAGGCAACTCAAGAATTAAACGCGCTTTTAGAAAGGTACAAGGCTTCAACTTCCGTACGCCTCATCAACCAGCTAGCATCTGCTCCAGGCAGGTGGCTTGCGAGCATCTCAGTTTTCATTACAACCAAGGTTCTGCGTTGCCATTCGACTAATTGAATCGTTTCTTCGATCCTTTCGTGTACCGGAAGTAAACAGTTGTATACCTAAAGAGATTTCATAATCCATCGAACAAGCCTTACAACGTTTCTTCGCTTTAATAATTCATGAAAACTCCTGATTGCCAATTTCGAATCGAAACCCACTCTTGCGTAAACTTAGATTACATGTTTGACCTTTGACCTCTGACTGGTTTTTAGTTCATGACTATTCAATCTTTATCCCACGCTGGGATGGTCGGGTGTTAAGAGAAAATCGGATTGGTAATTGTTGTAGCGATCTTTTGAAAATTTGAGGGAATTGTCGAGGCACTGGTCATTTCTGCGAAGAGAATAGTTACTTCAAGCCATAAGGATTTCTGGCCGAACGATCTCATTCGCCCATAAACAGCTTCAGAGGTTGTCGACCTGGGAGCCGTCTTCTATCTATTCTTTTCCAGCCGCTAATGACAGAAGTAAATCGCGACATACCTTTCGAGGCGGGGTCAGTGTCGCTTTATTTCGGGACTGCCGTACAGACTCGCACCGATGAAACTGCATTGAAGTGTGCACTAAGCAGATTGCACACTCGAAACGTCCAAGTCTGCGTCAAAGATTTATCGAAAATTAGCACGTATTTTAATGGCGATAATCGAACGCTATTTCGACTTGCAACATTTAATGGTGAACGGGCGGTGGGATTCCCCTCCATTTTTAGCCGTGACCTTTGACATGAGGACGTTGAAAAAGTCCCGAAAGACTCGTGACAAAACGCTCGTTTCTATTTTCACCCTTCTCGAATGAATCATCCGACGTGGCTCCCGACGAAATTCACTTTCGGGTACTTTACGAAAATGACTAAATTAACCTAACATCTATGCAAATACATTAAGCCGCGAATATGCTTGATAGGGGTCGATAAGAATTAAAATGTTTTCTTTTCTAGAGAGTGTCTCAAGGTAAACAAGAAAATAAATTAGAGTTTGTAAGTTGGTAGTGTGTCTAATAAAGCTTGAAGCTCCCCAGTAAGCGACAGGGCCGGAAGAAAATGAGATTGTTTGTCGCGACTTCATTGATGTCCAGCACGCAGACAAACCAGTAGGCACTCGCGTAATTACTCCGGTGGGGTTCTTACGTAAGCACGGGCCTGCGATTATTTCGCTTGGTAAACGCCTGTTAAATACTTACAGGGATTATGGGGGAGGCTATAAAACCGGGACGATAGGTCCCCTCTCATGTTGTGTCCTGCCACGTGAAGTCGGTAGACTCGTGCCTCGGGTCGAACCGGATCAATACGGGAATTCTTCATCCGACCCCATTCATGTACGATTCGGGACATTTACACTTGCACTTTATGGCGATACGCTTTTTCCCGAAATAGCCTGTCTTACGTTTCGTGACAAGGGAGGGTGGCATTGTAAAGATATTCATGGGACCCCGGGTTTTACCACTTCTCGAAGAGGAAGTGACGGTGTCTCGTGGACGTCAGCAGTCTCGCGCTCATTTAATTTTAAAACCTTTATTTCGTCCCGGGTCTTGTTTGTTGAATAAATTGCAATTAATTAAAAAAGGGGAGCAATTATTCCAGAGAATTATGTGGACGTTGCATAATTGATTGCAAGGAACGTTTTCACCGCGCGAGTCGAGAGTGACTCACTCGCCAGATAGCATCTCTTGTAATATGATATAGTGAAAGGGCTTTGGAAAATTAGAAGCATGCAACTGCTGAATAAGTTAGACGAAACTGTCGACGGTATTTAATGGGAATCTTAAATCTCGTTTCTGTTTAAAGCAGTGTCTGGGATCAACTTCCTCAGAGATATTTCAAGTTCTATAAAATATACTTCTTCTAATATATTGAGCTACTTCCTCAAAATTTTCCGATCATTTCTCGACTCTGAATAATTTCAGAAGTTTGGATAACCAAGTGCTTTTCGGCAGGATCTGAGAGTACCGACAAAAAGGGCTGCAGGTTTCTCCGAACCGAAACCAATGGTTAAGCAATATAATATCTCGGCTAATACCTATTATTTTATTTATTTAAAAGAACTATTATTTATTATAATTTTCAATCTATTCTAATAATAAATATTTAATAAGTATACGCCCTGAGCGAGCGTTAGCTAGTAGAGATACATAGATTGGTCCATCTGATGATAAAAGAATGGCTGTTGAGCCACAACGACTGACAAGTGACAGCACTTTTTCACGACCGTGCCAACCAACGACGATTTCCTTGCCGTGTGAGCAAAAGTAATTATCCAGTGGTATCTCGAACGACTGGAACCGGTGGAAGGCTGCCCAAGAACCGATCGCATGCTCGCGCCGTGTATCACGCGCTTCCATAATTTTCCAATTACGCCGCAAGTCGCCGCAGCCCGTCAGCACCGGACCGAGACTCATTCACAACGGCGCTACGGAGTGCACCAGCAAACGGGATCGTTATTTCCGCACTACACGCCGCCGGTTTTCTGCACAATAAGCCTAACCGAAGTAAAGAAAGTGCACTCCCCGCAGGACTCTCAGCTGAAGCCCAACTAGCTGCGATTTCCAGGAAGATGATGGAATCCGCGATTGCGACCAATCACGGTGTGAAAATCTAAAGTCACTGGGAATGTGTTCAAGTCGAGCGATGATCCCGAGTTTCGATACTTGAGATGCCTCACTTTATTTGCATTATCTGATGGATCCAGAGTCCGCTATTGTTGCAATGTTCCTAGACAATGATGGACACTGTATAATAAGCGCAAAAGTTCGCGAAAGATAACTGTTTCTATTGTCTATCACGATCAGTCAGTTGAGATCCATCATTGCTTTGACACGTTTCCGCTGGACCGGCCGCAGCTGGCATGCGAGATGTCCAGAATCTTGTTATAGGATCTTCAACATCAAACATTAAAAGGTGCTTTGAGAAAGCGTTAACCAGACGGTTGTAGGACGACTGTTATGTCTGGAGCGTGCAGGGGTTACGTCGCATTGTAAACTCATGCCCCGGGCTGCTATGGGCGTAGGTGCGATATAACGCACTGCATATTATTCTCTGGATTGCAAGATAAACGAGGGAGAGAGATGGCGCCTTGGAAATGGCTTTGATTAAGCGACCAAGTTTTTAAGGATTTTTGCGTGGGATGCTATCATAAATGAGGTGCATAATGGTTTCTCGAACTGGAGATGCAACGAGCCTCGTGAGTAATGATAAGATGATGCAACACGACAAAATGATGCATGTCTGATATCGACGTGACAAAGTAGACTAATTTTGTGTAGGATTATAAATAATAAATATAAGCCTACCCTACTGTACTCACGATAATTGAATTCGGATAGTTTTGAAAGCCATTGATCGAAGGAGTCATTAACACATTACGGGTCTTCTATTATCGAACCCTGAAACCTTAAGTGAAAAGAGGGACGCCGCTCCGCCGCGCTGGGGCATGACAGATGGCGAACATGCTCGGTACTAGCTCGATTCATTTTAAAGGTTAGTTAATGAAACACGTTATCGCTCGTAAATATCGTAATGCACTTCTAGCAGGTTTGTCACGACCTGAACACGATGCGATGCACGCGAACAGAAGTCATCGACATCCCCCATTGTTCCAACGTCCGTCGTTAGATGTTAGAAAGGAATTACTGTTAGGAGCGACCGTGCCGATTAATGCGGTAGCTGGGCACCCGCAGCAACTGACAATCGATCGATTTTAACATCACCGGTTTGGCTTCGCGTATCGTACCCGTCTGCTGATTGTGGTTCATTGACAAAACTTGACGAGAATGTTAGCGGAAAATTGAAATAGTGGTAATTTGAAAACTTGGAAATGGCTCAAAATGATCAAAAGCTCAGATCAGACTACCTAAATTTAGTTGCTCTCGTTATGATGCAAATATGTAAATCACTTTTCTATTGGAAATTATAATTGAGCTAACGATTCTGCAGGTTAGAAAGAGGGTGCTTTCTCCCGGACCCCAGCAAGTGGTGTTAAGACGGTGTAGAGCGCCTGCATGGTTGGTCAATTCTCTGGCAACCATTTCCACATCCTCTATAGCCTCCCGGATGTTACGTCACGATTGACCTGCTCCGCCACCCTGCTGGAGAAGCGCATAAAACCATGGATCTGGTGGTCGCGAGCATTGTCTGAAAGTCTATCACGGGCGAGCGATAAACCTTGACCGTATGCAAGGGGCATTTCGATCTATTGCACGTCGTTCGCGCGGACAGCACCGCCGACGAGGCATCCTTCATTATGAGTTCCAAGGTCCGAGATGCACCGGCGGACCCCCATCCGATGTGTACGTATACACAAACACCAGCGGTGGTTCCCATAAATGCATTCCAAGATGGTATCACGAATACCCGATCGCTGGAGTGTATATGAAAATTGATGCATTGCATTCATCATCGCGTGTCTTAATTGGATGCCTGGATGTTTGTCCGTAGAAAACCGTTCAAGAAGCGGATAATTATCTCTTTCTCAGTCTCTCAGTCTCCATCTCTTTCCTCCTACCAGTATCTGAATTATCCGCCGCTATGTTGGAAAAATCGCTTTTTTTTCATCGATTTAACGGCCGGCGTTCAAAGTATCAAGTTTTTAACTTTACTTAATTGAATCGTGCCTCGGCGCGGACTTGATTTGTGTCGGGGAACGGACCCTCGGATCGCCCGATACAATGTGCTTGGCAGCTGAACGCGCTATTTGTGGCCCGAGGGCATCCGACAACAATCGGACGCAGAGGAATCGAGATATTCAATTAATTTAATAATACGTGTACACTCGTGTAAATAACGCGATCGTACATACGAATCCATCAGTATTAAACACTTAACGGGCTCAATTAACAGGATTCATTAAACTGAGGTATTTAACTCAGTGATGCTCTACTTGAGTCAATTACAACTCTTTGCATCGATTCGTATAAACAGTTTAACGATATCATTTATTTTTTACAAGGTTGTAATCGAATTTCTCCGGAAGGAGTGATTAGCGTTTTTTATATTCCCGTGGCAGGCGCATTAGAGCGACGATACCGGAATGATTTCAGATTAATATCAGCTAGTTGATTCGCGATCTGTTTATTTATATTCCCTCATGTAATAACTAATTAATATATCGAGCTATTTTTATCGGAGGTCTAATGCGAGAAAATGTTGAAAGAGAAATATGAAATTATCCGGTCTGGAACTGGGGCCTCGGAGTCCGACAAAATAATTAGCGCAGGCGTGACAATAGTCTAATTGGTAATTAGCGAGACTAACTAGTGGCTAGATTAAGTCGAGCATCATGTCGGCGAATTGTCAGGTGACGCCCACTGTCGGACATGCATCACGCAGTACGTGCTCCGGCGACGGATCCATCAATACCAGTTAACGCGACATTTATTTTCTCTTTTCCCAAGATGCCAAGACAACCCCCCACCTTGCCACGTTTAGTGACGTAGGATTATCTCGGGACTAGTACTGCTATTACGTTGTTTGCATAACGCGTACATTGGAGTCCGTCATATCATTTTCTCCGCCTTTAACGACTGTTGTGACGGCTAGATGGCGTTTCAGCTCTCGGCGATTCCGATTACTTATTAATCAAACGAGATATCGACGAGCACGCAAAGATTCACGCGCCGGATCAGAAGTGCGCGCTCAATACCGTAAAACCGCAATTATACTCAAAAGTAATACACCCATTAAATTTAACTAGCTTGTCTAACACGCGATACTACTGGGCAGGTTTCAGGTAATACATGCCTTATTAAACTACGTTGTTGGAAAAGTGCTGCCAGACACACGATGTTTTCTTCAAACCAGGCTTCGTATTTCCCCTCAAGTCCGATCGATCGATTCTCTTTCGGGACGCTGAAATTCCTTTGATTTCGCGGTTGACCGTAATCTATTTTTTCCGCTCCCTTAATCGAAGGTTGGCCAAAAGTCCGTCATGCGAGTGCACCTTTACGTCCGGGTGCAAGGCCTGACTTTCATCCGTGACAAAAGTATCTGATGGAGAACCGATGGAGTTTTGGTTGAGATTCAAATTTGTCGACATTGTCTTTCGGTTCCATAAATCTGACAAGCCGAGACGTTGCGAGAGACAGCGCGCTGACCTTTACGGGGTAACAAAGGCAACGCCTACTGGCAATGAACTTTTTTTTTTTTAAGATGGATTCCAGTGGCATTGGGCGGTCCACAATACACCGGATTACGCAATTTTGCAACATTGGCCGTTCGTAAGGACGCGAAGCGAAAACGTAGCATGAAAGAGCATTTGTCTCGTTTGTACCTATTGTTTGTTTTAATAACAGTTCTCGGAAACGCCATTAACGGCTATAGTTCTCTTAATAGTTACACGATGTACATCGACAGCAGTTAACTTCATTCCGACACCGATTACCCCAGAGTTTCTATAAAACGGTAATCGATGTCGTAAAAAGTTTCCCGTTAATAATATAATCGTCCATCAGCAAATCAAGCAGAGTTCGAGAAAACTAAGCTCCGGTTCGACACTGTTTCCAAGTCGATTCGCTGTATTTATTATGAAATAACGAGACACTTGTATGCCATTCTATTCTCGATGCATACATTCAGCTTTCTGAATCTGCCTTGGAAGCGTTACTATTCCAGTATTACCGTGTTAAATAATTCTTTTTATAAATTCGTTCCCAAAAACGTCTCAAAAATTGTTTTTAATTACACCGGTAGATACGGTTTATGTATAGTCTTCAATTTAACTTCAATTAATTTTAAAAATAATTTTCAATAATTCACTTGGGTCATGTTAGTCAACGGTGTGTGCAATTCCTAAATGCCAATTATTTATAGTTCGATTCTCTGCCCGATATAGTTACCTTGGACGCCGTTAGATGCGCGCGCTACTGTCGAGGCGATGGTTCGCTCCCGTTGTAGAAATGGATTTTCTATAAGAAAAACTCACTTTTTCATCAACATTTCCCCTTTTAGTTGCAGTTGTGTACATTCGAAGCTTAAAAATTTAGCGATGTTATAATATTTCTATCCAACATGAAAATACATTCCTGAAACCATGACGAAGTGAGAAAATGATTCCGGATCTTAAGAATCGATACAAACATTATTCGTCACCAAATAATTTGCTTATTATACGATCGATTGCCTATTTTGTGGCCCAGCACCATGTGAACAGGTAATTTAGTATCGGGGAATGGTTTCTTCTTCATCGCGGAGAAATAATTTCTGTCTGTAATGAGAATTAATGACACCACCACGAACATTTCCCTCCTCTAGGAATATTTGCCGTTCGAAGATATAATAAATTACGTCTCTGCTGTTTATAAATTGCGACGCCTGTCAAGTCGGATGTAAGAAAACTACGTCTCGTAATACTTTACTATATCAACTAGCTCTCGGAGTTGTGCGAAGCGAAACTAGCCGATGCACGTTTCATCCGCGATCATCGACTAGCCGCTCGGCAGAATTAGTTTCGCGCGAACCGCAACCTGGAATATCCGTAAAACCATCAATTCCAGCTGTGTTCTTTTCCGTGCAGAGATAGTAAAATGCGAAAAACGTTGTAAATAAAGCGATGAACCACGTAGATCCCCGTAGTTGTTGTCTCGAGTGGTGCCTATCGCTAGCTGTCCATCCAAGATTTATCCGCGGACGAGGAAATTGCATTCGCCTGTCTCAAAATCCATCGATTTGAACGGTTAAATCCTTTATTTTTGACTTTTGACAGGAAGAAAATGCGCGCCCGTTAACATCAGTGCCGATCCATTGACGTGAAGAAACGATCTTCGGCTACGAACAAGTGCAAACACACCTCGTCAGGCGGCGCTGCGGCAGAACAAAGAACGAGTACCTATGTAAATCGCCGGAGAACAAACTGACCGTCCACGTAAAACAATGGGCCAATGTCGCTTCGTATGTCCGGACAAGGAAATCGAACTAGGGGGAAGAGGTGGTTAATTGATTGACGAAAGGATTTCAGCGCAATGCGACAAAATGAAATGCCTCACCTTGAATTATTAGCCAATTTGTTCCATGGCTCGTTAATTGAGACAAGAATAAATGTGACGAAAAGTAAAATCGATTCCGCGCCGTTACATTATCAGAAGAATTGACGCAATGAGAAATTGCACGTAGCTAATGCTTTATGAGGATATTCATTGTGTCTGCTTTTAACTAGGACTGACAGGCATATTGGAAAAAAGTTTGTCGATTTGATTAACAGGAAGGAAACAAGAAATATATGAGGGATGATCGAGTAAACAGGGGTGGTTTATTTTGATAAATGTTGACAATCCGGAGAATTAATGAATTTTTATTTCGTTATTGTTCTGGACAATTTGGACAATCCTACTTAAAAATGTAAATTTATATGCGATTTTCCTGTAAATTCAGACACAATCCAAAGTGACATCAAACAAACCGATCCCATCGCTTATGGAAGAGGGTTTCTAAAATCCATAGCACATAATTTCCACATGACCCAGAATCGCACGTACCAGCCACCCCCGTGGCCATTACACGCGTAAAACCTACCAACAACGGCTTAGCCCGGCACTCTCCCGTGTAAATATAGGATAGATGTCTAAGGCGTTGAAATCTCTCGGCGAGCATGTCAATCGATAGCAGCTAACCTATATTCTTGTCCCTCATACTTCCCCAAGCCTCGTCATATCCCCTCTCATTTCATTCTCATCCCGAGCCTCTCGACAATCCATTTCGGCAGGCTGAAACAGTGCAAGTACCGATCGATAATTATAGCTCGGAGCCATCGACTCCTGTAACATTCCATTCGCAAGTGCACGCCATTTTCTGCTCTGAAAAACCAATTTTTTCCATCCAAAATAGACTTCTTAACCATTCATAAATTAATTTTTGAGAAAAATTTAAAATGAAACTGGTTTTATTTGTTTTCACTGAATATCCTATTTAATCATATAAAATTAGTCGTTGGTGTCATAAATAAGCCTTTCTTAACTCTTAAAACTCCTATTCTTCTATCTTATAAATATATCATAAGAAATTTCGAAGTGGCCGCAAGTGAATATGTAATATATGTGTACTTTTACTTACATATTTATATACAGATTAATTCCTGTTTCACCACTTGCGAGAAAGAATGCGTTGGGTACTGCACTCGAAGCGGTCAGCGCGGTACGTGTGCGCCACCAAACGGTGAGTGTTGGATACATCACCTTTTTACGTTTCGACAACATTTCGTAACTACAAAGTGGGGTGATAATAATCCAATTATATTAGTAATAAGAAATGGCCGCTATTTTCATTTTAACCCATTAACGCCGGGAAGGAGAATTTTTGCACTTCAATTTCAATTAAGTGTTTCGAATGAAAATCGAACATCAACAACATTGAAAGGCATGTATCGTACTATTTTGAAGGTTACTCTTTTCAATGGCGTTGTCAACATTGAGCTATATTAATTAGAAAATTAAATATAGCGATTTAAATGTAAAAAAAACGCAAAAAGTCCGTTATACTTTTGAATAAAACATTTTTTTCTCATCGAAAGAGTATGTTTGGTCACAAAATTCCTTGTGAAAAAAATAGTTGTAGTATTAAGATATATTTTAAATTATTAACAAAATAACATCGTGATCACAAAATGGCGATGGCAGTGAGTAATTTCTTTTTAAAAGTTAACAAATTGTTTTTCATGAAAACTATAAACTTTAGACAAAATTTTCTCCGAATAAAAATGTCTTAAAATATTTCAAAGAGTATGCCCAAATTTTTTCAAAATATATTGATATCATTTTTTATTTTTTAAATTTTCAGAGAAACGAGATTTTAAAAAAGACTATTAAAAAATCTGAAAAAATTTTAATGTATTCTTTGACAAATTCTAAGATAATTTTGTTCTAAGGAAATTTTGTCTAAATCCTACAGTTTTCGACAAAAGAAATTATTATTCTTGAAATCTAGAAATGATTAATAATTTTGTTTCTCAAAAACTATAAACATTAGAGTAAATTAATTAAAGATTACTAAAAATTAATTAGAATTAGTCAAAGATTACTCTGAATTTTTTCAGATTATTTAAATGACTTTTTTAACAATTTCGATTTTCTTAATTTCTGAAAAATAACAAATTATATCAAAACATTCTGAAAAAATTGAGAATATTCTTTGACACATTCTAAGAAACGTTTGTTCTCGCAACATTTTTTGTGGAGTTTTCATGAAAAAAAAATTTGTTAAGTGTTAGAAATAAAATTCTCACTGATGTCGCCATTTCGTGATCATGATGTTAGTTTTGAAATACTTCAAAAATATATCTTAATACTACAACTATTTTCTTCACCTTTAGCGAAAGAATTTTGTGCCGGCAAATACTATTTCTATGAAAAAAATGTTTTATAAAAAAGTATACCCAATTTTTTGCGTTTTTTTTGACGTTTAAATCGTTATATTTAATTTTGTAAATAAGATAGCTCAATTTTGACAATTCCATTGAAATTACCGATGTCGAAAATAACAAAACGTATACATTTCAATTTGTTTGAACTTTAATTTTCATATGAAATACTTAATTGAAATTGAAGTAGGAAATATGTCCTTCCTGGCGTTAATGCGTTAAGGTGTAATAACAATTTCACTTTTGAAATTAGAGAGTGAACTTTTATCGGACGGGGACTTTTGGTCTTCTTCTTCAGTAAATTTATAAAAAAGATATCTAATATAGTAATATAAAACGACTATGGATACAATAGCTTCCGACATCTTGGATTTTTTAAATTTTCTTGAATGGGAACCAAGGCGACCATCGGGAACGCACCTGGCGGTAGAAATTCTCACTACAGGTTGCTCGAAAATGTTGCTCACAAATGTGAAAACTACATAGCTGGAAAAAATGGTCAAATCTTTGGTATTTTTTTTTACTTAAAAGTTGCCATTTTCGTTTTAGGAGAAAGAAAAGAACCGTTGAAAATAGTAGACTATCTGACTTTTATGTCTATATTAATCCATTTACCTGATGAAAACGAAGCTCGAAAATCATCAGAAAAATGGATTAAGTTGATGTTTTGTTCCGACAATTTTTGTCGACAATATAACTCGATTGGAGTCGTTTAACAGTGAATTGTTTAGCAATTTTATTTGAAATAAACGCGGTAGGAAGGGGAAGCTATGTAATCCAGGAATTTGTGGAATCTTTTTGCCATTCGTGATTCCTGGGATTGTTAGGTAAATTTTTCAGATTCTCCGACGAAAGATTCTAGATACTTATGGTATTGATAGTAATTTGAATTGGTATATGCTTCGAATTGACCAATATTAGTGAGTTGAAATTGTAGGTATACAATTCTTATTATTACGACCGATTATACCCGCGACTAATTTTACTTTCATCAGCCTAGAAATGTTATTATTACATTAATTAAAACTACTCTTGATGGCGGATTTGTAATACTAAAAATATTAAAAAATCCTCTACGCGTAATTTTACAAATATTCATAAGAGTTTAATTTTTCTCCGCCATATAGGATCCGCCATTTTGAAGTTAAAAAATCTGACAATGAGTTCACAATCGGAAATATAAAAACCCTCGTTTATTATTGATTATAAAGACATTCGTTTACAAAAATATTATAAGTAAAAAAATAATATTTTTTGAAAATGACGCCATTTTGAAGCTGCCAACTGAAATTACGGAATTCGACACTATATTTTAATGCATCTAATTATTCCATCCGATCTAAAAATACGATTCGATTGATCAAGATCTACATGAAAAAAAGTGGCTTTAAAAGATTGCGAATCCGGTGTTAGTTTAACGAAATTTAAAATGTCGGATCCAAAATGGCGGACAATATTTAGAAAAAATAAACGAAGCTTGTGAAAGTTCACAACTCCTGGTTTTTTTAAGTCGATGATTTCGAATCGGATGTCAGTTTTTCAAAATTCAAAATGACGGACAATATTAGAAAAACTTGTGGTAGCTTGTGAAAGGTTATTGTGAAAAATGAATGATCATGAATAAAATGAGCTATTAATGAACCTTTTGAACTCTTTTGCACTTGGAATGGAAATCAGTGACACCTTTACTTATGGAAACGAATACGACGGACTAAACACGAGATATCCAAATTATTCGCATAAAGGGACAGTCGAAACCCGTGGCACAAAGCCAAAATTACGACACCGCATATTTCATGAGTCATGTGTGGTAAAAAAGGTCATTTCTAAAGTTAATTGTAATTCATTGCGATTCTCTAATTGACACCTTGTTTTCAGTTAATTGGTTCATAAATCCTTTAGTACCATGTCGAATATTCAAACGAGAGAGTGGCATTTAAGAATCCTCTTCACGAACTCGGAAAAGACATCGAGTAATACTGTCCAGATGCTCCTTTCGTACTCCCAAAAGACGTCAATGCTGGGCATCCCGATTATGTACATCAACAACAGCGCGTATTTACATCAATAAAAAGCATCCGCGCTTCAAAATAACGCAGGATTGGAGGTCAAATTCAGTTTTACGTGACAAATATATCCCGGCTTCCTATTGGACGTCTACCCCGTGCATGATTGGCCATTCGTATTCAAATTCCAAAGAACCCAGGAAGGGAAAAGTCTTTCCATGGGTGATATTACCATTGGAGTTTTGCGTTTACTGTCACCATCAATCTGGGGTGTTTTCAAAGTTTTGGAAGTTAGAGATAACCTTCATCGTGTGATGTTTTTCTTAGGCCTCACGAATATCCATTTTGCGAAATGTAATGCCACCCCTTTTATTGATTGACATGAGCCATGCGCACCTGTCCACTTCGTCCACTGGGCACATTTTGCTATAAAGTGGAAGGAATCGCGTCATTTCCAAATGTTCAATCAGCTTTTTAATCGGTCTACCCCCAGCATCCTGCTGACATGTACGGATCGGCTTTTCAGTGATCAGTCAATATTTTCAGAACGAGTCATCAGCACCGATACATTTTCAATCGGAATCGCATTAAGGGGTAATCAATAATGATGTTCCCACGGGGGTACGCGATGTCGGACGTGATTTCTGTCCGAAATAATGGGAAAGTAAGGGTTTTTTTTTTCCGTGGCACCAGTCGACACAATGTTGCAGGAGGATCGTGGATTGAGGATCGAGGAGGGCTTCGGAAGGGGCAGACTGATGTCGTGGTGGGGCAAGGGGGGAATGGATGATAGCAGTGGGGGCAAACGAGCGGTTGGGGCTAAGGGGGGTTTCGGAATTGTCAGGCGTATGGGGGTGGCCGCATGACTCAGAGACCGGTGCCCGAACGACGGACGTGAATCGCACGGCAGTTCATCGCGGAACGCCACGCCCGAAACATTTACGCGGTGAAGCTTTCTGGTCTTAAGGCCCTGTTCACCGGTACCTCCGCATCATCAGTTACGGTACATTTTTTCTTTCAGAAAATCTCATTCAAAAATTTTGTGCAATTTTCAAAAATTTGATAGAGTTGACGCGCAAGCAGCCTGAAACCGGCTCGCGTACCGAAGCGGTCCTTCAGAATCGATCGTGGATATCAGGGTATCGATAGGAGTAAGCCAAGTTTTTGACATTGTTTTCCAAGTGCGTGCATTTTTATTTTTTATTTTTTTTTTAATGAAATTGTCGATGATTTTAACGGAGGTGTTTTGTCGGTCATTTTTATGGAACAGGAGATAAGTGATTTGGTGTCTCCCTTGAACGTTCCTATGTGTTTTATTTGTGCTGAGAGATTGTGACGGGGGATCTATTGTACGTTTTTCTGTTAGTGGCTTTAAACAATTTCCAAGGAAAATTCTTCAGCTTGATGTCGGTCCTCCGCTTTCAACCACTGCGTTGATCCAATGATTGTGGGTGATGTAAACACTACGCACATGCCTTAGAAAAAATTTTCGAAAAATTTATCGAATTTTGAGTTGATAATAAGGATTAATATGAATTATGAAGATTATTTAAATATCACCGTTTGATGTCTTTCGTGGATCGAATTTAAGGTAGAAAGGTCATATTTGATTGCAGACTGGAAGTGCCATGGCTTTTTCGTGACATTTTAAGCTTGATATATTTTGACCCTCAACGAAGTGGATTATAAAGTCGCCCTCTCGCTCCATGACCTCCGTAAAACTTTCACGGGCAAAATAATGCGGTTTTTTTGAAACCCCAATTTTTCTATTCTTGGTTTGATTAAATGTAACGTTCAATTTTTTAACTTTTAGTTAGACTAATTGTAGAGAAAGTTTTGTTTCTTGTAAATTAATATAAGCGGAGGTCATTACCTTTTTAATCCTGCTGATAGATCAAAAAGAAAAGAAAATTTTTACAAAGATTTTAACAATTTGTTCATTACAGTTAATTAAGTAGATATGCATCTAAGAGTGTAGTGCTAAAGCTGAAACATATTGTTGAATTTAAAAAATAAATATCAGGAAAATATCTTCAATAAATTTGTTTAATTTTGTGCCAAGAATATATTTTAGTGTTGAAAAAACATAAAACGGTTGGATAGAAATAAGCAAAAATATGCAGATTGCACTTGGGAAATTACTATTTTTAATTCGCAATCTCGAAATTCGACAGTGTATTAATTCGATCATTAAACAATCAATTTCTATGATGTCGAATTCATAACTTGAAAGTTGTGCGACTAATTTTTTTAACGTTACTCTGTAGACAGACGTAGGAACAAATTTAATTGAAATAATGTTAATAAATTAAAATAATTCAAAAAAATATTGATTTGAAAAAGCTGTCAGGTGGGTTTTAACAATGGCACGAAAATAGTCATCATTTCTATAATTACTATTGTTTTTATAGTTTAATTTTTTCTTTGAAATATATTTGAAAATAAATTCGTTGGTTAGAAAAATACCCAAAAATTATAAAAAAAAATATTTACGAATTTCACTTTTGCGTCGATTGAATTAAAAATTTTTTTTTTCTTAATTAGCACCAATTCAAAAATTTTGTTAAAAATATTTATTATTACCGCCATTGTGACAATTGCATTTTTTCTTGGAAATAACTCTGAATTTTCTGGGAGAGTTTTTAGATTTAAAAACATAAATGTTAATAAAAATTTTCAGGAGTACTATCTAATAAAAAAAAAATTATAATTACGTAGATAAAGATATAATAGAGTTCGCTAGTTTACTTTACGCAATTTTATGTACAAATTAAAAAAAGTACTTTTGTTATTGTTTACTCTTTTTAATATACTAAACAAGTATTTAGGAACAATAAAAACAGTCATTGCAAATCTAATGAATAATCAATTAAAGAAGACCAATTATTAAGTATTTAAAAAAAATGAATATTTATTTTAAAACGTTGAAAATTGTTTTCAAATTCTTGAAAGGTACTAAATATTCCTGTCTAGTACGTGGTATTCGTCTTAATTTCAAGATCCTACTACCATCGAGAATGTAGCAAACCTAATTCGAATTCGAGAAACGTTTCAATGTATATCGAAATTTCGATAAAATTTAAAATTTAAAAGATACTTTATTTTTGATCAGCATATTTGGTATTAATTCAGTTGATTATTTTATTTTGTTATTTCAGAAATCTTAAAATTGATTAAAAATATAAGTAATTAATTACCCAGTTTTTCATTTTACAATCGGTTCTTTATTTTTAATATTTTTTGAAATCAGATAAATTAAAAAATAACAACAAAATAGACCAAATTCAATTGTTACACTAGAGAAATTTATAGACGTTTTTATGATTATTTTTGCATTTTTCGATGCATCGGGGAATTTAAAAAAATGTCTATTTTAGTCAAAATTAATTTCGAGAAAATTTGAATTAAATGGAGTGATTAACATCATTTGTCATTGGGACAAGAATTTTATTTTATTAGTAAAAGATTATTATTTAATAAATAAATAATTAAGATTAGTATTTTGCCGAAATTATATACAATTAATCCACTGACTGTTATTAAGAGTTAATAAGTCATGTATATTAATTATATTATAAATCTTTCATACAAAATAGCGATTTTAAATTATACCTACTAAATAGTGCATTTAAAATTTTGTGCATTAAATGTTGACTAAAGTAGTAGATTTATGTAATGATTTTTTATACTTTATTTTTTAAATAAAAATGAATATTTTAAGATTTTACATTACATGAGAAAACATTTTTCGCGCTGCGAATTTTATTTTTACAATTTTCCAACGGTTTATTTTCTGAAGTAAGAAACTCGTCTGTACCGTTGCAACAATAACGGAAAAATCAATGATTAATTTAGTAACTTTTTTGATCATCCGAATAACAATTTTGATATTGTTTTACAAATATTGTTGTTTGTATACATTTTTAAGATTTCTTGCCACGAATTCTCAAAACGGAAGTAAATTTTCGAAGAATAAATTTTGTTAGCGTGTCAAATCAGTTTCAATAAAATGTGCAATCTTTTTCTGGAGCTAGAGCAGTCGCAAAAAATCTTCCCCTCCTCGAAAAGATTCATTATCCACCGAGTCATCCTTTTTTTTTCAAGGCGAATGTGCCTGTTCGACGTGCCGTTTTAAAGAAGCCAGTCACGGCTATTCTCGTACTTTGTTACGCGCTCGGAATTTTGCGCTGTTTCACCAAGTACTGTTATAATCGTTCGCATGCACGTTACTGGCGGATTCACGACCGCACGCAGCGCCAGTACGCGGTAGCGTGCGAAACATCAATCTAAAAGTTGATGATGATTTTTTTGTTATTAGCGCGCGTTAATACAGAGATTGGCCGCGCATTAGAATCGGTAAGGAGCACGGAGGAATATTTATCCGGTAACGCGGCGCGAATCGCCGCCAGATTGATATGCAAATGAGCATTATGCTAATCCGAAAGTGTATTAAATTAAGGGGGAGGGGGGGGTGGATATCGGGAACGCGCGACTATTAGCTCGGGCATTATTATAATCGAGACATAATTGAATTAGGCCACGGGCCGATCGATCGGCACCCTCGAGGACCTGCGTGTTGTGTCTACGTTTTTGCGTAAATATTGATTTTGTTTTTTTTTTTTTTTTGGTTAGGTGGGAACGTGCTACGTGTCTTTTTCCCCGTAAGAGGGTGCGTGAGTCGCCGATTCGCAGAAAGTTGCCAAAATATCTTATCGATCGGTCTCGCAAGGCAGGCGCGCTCGGGGCAACCGAATCATTTTCGTAGGCGTGCACGGCAACTGGATGGCGCCTGGCGCCTATATCTCCTGTCCCGTATACTAGTTTCCTTTACTCGCCTATATATTCCCTACTCGGTTCTGTCACACTCCGGTCTGTCTTCTTTTTTTTTTTTCGTCCTTTTCCGCCATTCGTCGCTCCCGTTCGTCAGTCACGTCTCGCTCGTAATTTGCAGGTAACGCGTAATTACACCGGTGGAGGACGACTGCTTTGCCCCCCCCCCTCCCCCTTGCTAAATTTTCACGCAAATTGCCGCTGAAAGGATCCTGTTAATTGGAAATTTCGCGACACAGATGAAACTGTCCAGATTGGGTGGCGATTGTTCTTTTTTTTACGATATCAGGAAGTTGTTGAACCCAAATGTCCATATCCAGTCCCCGTCCTGACAATGTTTGAGATCCGGAGTAATAAACAATTGGGTAAACTGGAATTGAATTTGATCATCCTCCAGATTTGGAGCCACAAAACTGAACCAAACGGAAAATCTCCCACATCACTGATGGTGGTTCTGTGCTATTTCTTGGAACAATAAGACAAATATCGACATGGTTGCCCCAGGTGGACTAACATTGCATCCAGGCTGGGACAACAATCCTTCAATTGTTCTCTAATGGCCACTGTCAGTTTGTCGGACGAGCCTCAAGTCGTTTATCTGGAAAATCCCTGTCCAATGGGAAATCAGTTTCCGCCAAAGTTCTTGACGTTGCGACATGCTTTGATTTGCTTGTCACATTCGAGACCAGAAACATTACCTTAGAGAACAAAATCATAAATCTCCAATTATTATCTCCAGATGACCAGTGTTGTTACAGAAAGCTAATGAAAAGTAATTAAGAGTCCCAGCCAGTAGTCAATCGAAGAAGGACATGAATGTTGCGCTTGTTCCCAAGTTTTTTTAAACGACTGGAGTAAACGAGACCATTAGTTCATTACATCCTCGAGTGTAATTACCCCGCGTGGATAATTTATAAGAGCTTTGATTGCGCGATATCAATCGTGTCGTCGCTTAATATAATTTAACGATAGGCATTAAAGGCCAATCCCGTGGTACCCGAACCGGTTTTCCCGTACCCGCTGCAAAATTATCGCGAAGTTAGTATAATAGGTCGCTTCATTATTAGCGAACGCGTTATTAATAACGGACATTTTGCGGCAATTTCACATATTTCCAAGCTGGCATCCCGTTGCGTAGCGCCGGACGCCTCTGTTGATATGCGTAACTACCGTGTCCAATAGACGATTCCAAGAGTGCAATTTCGCGAATTCCGACGCATTCCAGATGCTGCCTAGTTGCGTCATTCCGCGCAGCATTCGGTGGGAAAACTCGTAGACCGTTTTGTCTCTTAAAATAAGATCAACAAGGAACGTCTGAAATGTTTGGATTTGCAATGTTTTGAAAATTGGTAAGGATTACCCATTGCTAAACTATTTCGAACTGACAATTGGTCACGGTATAACTAAATGACTTTCGGGTTTTTCGTTGCACAACAATTAGTAACTAGTTTATTAATGAAAGAAGTTTCCGATCGATATTGATACTCTATGTGGATATGCGGCGAGGTAGAAAGGTGGGAGTGGAAGGGAAGATGTAGAGCAAGACGGTAACTCAATATTTCCTCGTAGATAATTGTAATTCGATGCGAATGGAGGACGTAAAAGTTTCTCGACAGCGCGGTCGCGTTCAGCTGTTTTGTTATATCGATTTAGAAATTCGATTTTTCTTTACTGTAACGTTAACATCTGATGACGAGAAAGTAAACGAGTAGACATCAATAGTTAATTGATGCTCAAACAAAATTGTCAAGCCGGTAATTTGAGGAACTCTTTCTCAAGACGGGGCTCGAACGATGATGAGACGGTTGCAATGAAAAAAAGGGGGGTCTTCGATCTCGGCCGCGCCTACACCGGCAATGAATTAGTCAGCTCTCGGTCTCAGCTGGCTCGAAAATCCAACTGCGCAAACGCAGGCCGGCCGGCCGGCTTAATACACGCGTTGGTTTTCAATGCACAATGCCCTGCAGGTAGCGCCATCTCCGTGGTGGCAGGGTGACCCGAGTTGCCCGTGACCGACGTCTCGACGACGTCTTGTCGCGTCGGTCGGTTTCAGTTCTTCAACCCCCTCGGTCTTCAGCCAATAGGGCTGAGTCGCCGGTTGGCACATGCGCGCTCCTGCACTTTGCCTTTACACGTGCACCAGCTACATGATTGATGAGTTCACGTACGTGCGCCTCGCCTAGAATCCTCTCCCACATACATAACTCTGACTCTTTCATGTATAATTCATGAATTATTTATTTAGTTCCCTCATTTTTCGACCAATAACTGCTTTTATGGCATGCCCCGATTAATTTATTGTCTACGGCTCCGGATCGAATTTCTTGTACTTTCTGAACTCCAATCATCTATGTTTGAGTTTCTTCCTCTCGGTCAAAAGCCATTGATCAAATAGGCTATCAATAACCCCTAAAAGAAGTTTGAGAATAAAAGCCCTAATGTTAGAGAATTGTTTTTCGTACTCACGCTTCATTTACTCAGACGGATGACGCAAAGTCAACATGTCGTGGACGTAAGCTAGGAATATGTCATCCTTATTGACATAACTCGAGTACATTTTGAAATAATAATAGAGGATAAAACACTTTTCGTTACTGCATTAACTTTGTGCAGTTTCCGTAGAAAGATGCAAGGAATCCTCCGAGTATAAGAAAGGCCAAGGATGACGTAACGACATTCGTGCCCGAGCTCACAAATGTCAGTAAACGAGCACTCTGACTTAATCGCATTAACGCGACAAGCGATACCGCCACGATTAGCCTTCGCCGTGAATGGTTGTTGATTTCTGTCTTGGAAAGAACTTCTTTCGCGTGGGCGATTCTTATTACGATTAGACCATTGTTGATCCAAGAGTGTTTAAACGAAAAACGTTTGATTCCTTGAAACTTGAATGAAACATTCTATGAGTCATCGCTGCATAAGTGGACTACTCAGTATTACATCAAATCCAACTTTCGTTACATCAATCAAGACGTCCTTAGTAAATTGGCTGATGTCTCTGATTACCAATTGTAATAATCGATCGATATTCTCCGTGATTGAAGTCAACGCTTGAGGACAACAGGTCCGGGCGCAGATAACGTCAGCTCCTTGTCCTACGTAATCTGAGCTTATCGCGAGCCGTGCCTACGGGTCGTACAGAATTCTACTGCATTAAACGTCCATCGATCTTGAAGACTTTTTTTTCCCTGGCTGGTACGGATATGTAATACAAAACGCCACCCGACAGTTAATCACTGATATTGCAAAAGTTTGCAACTGGTGAGGTCCTGTTAAGGTACGGAAACGCTCGGCAACTTTTTAAAAGACGCACGGCGCAAAACATTGGCCAGGAAGTTACGTCAACTATAAATCACCGTAACCACGCGCGGGTATACCTACGTAGAAGCGGCAGATCTTACCCACGTCCTGCAGCCGGGTGCACGAGACGAGGTCTTACGTTACCATCGCCGTAGGAGACCAGTCCACTGTGCTGTAACCCTAGGTGACCTTGGTTTACCAGGAGCGTGAGCACTCGGCCTGAGCCGACAAAGTGAGACACCAGAAAATGGCGCCCCCTTATTCCTCAACCTCAACTCCCAGGTAATTCCAACCAGATGGAATCGTTGGTAAATCTGGATAGAAAAATTTAACTCGATGACATATCATTTTTAGCTGTCAAGCACCGGACAGACATTCGTCATGTACCTTGGCAATTGTCCAGGTGGAAATTGAAATATAAAGAATTGTAGTTGATGAGTATTGAAAAGCTTGAGATAATAATGAACCCAGCAGTAATTGTAAATGTTCCAGTAGTTTCTTAATGCTCAGCTGGCTCGATATTCTTTAAACGTATTCCCGAAGCGGAGAAGCGCTAAAACGAAATGCAAGGGAAGGAGAAGAAGCAGCAAGAAAGTGAAATGGCGAGGTCGATGTACCAAAGCACGGTGCAAAGTCCCCCCACTACAACTGCCCCTGACTCGATTTATACAGGCGGAATAACTCGTAGGTACTCGTTGAGTAAATTCACCGGTGTAACAATAGGTAAAGAACCTACCTCACTATTGTAACTTTTCTTCAGATATTTTTTTATCGACGCGCGGTATACAATGTCAAAATGTACCCTTTATTGACCTTTTTGAATGCTGTACTTAACTTTGGAAACTCGTAAATAGCTCGGTATCTGAGAAAATTGCAGACTTTTCTTGGGTTTCGGTTTTTTTTTCTGTTTTTGATTATAGGATTCGCGGAAAGTTTATAATTCGAATAATTGAACTCTGAAACGCGAACCCTTAGTTACCTGTAAGAATTTGAAAACTATTCGCGACGTTATCGCTTCTAAAATGACTATTCATTATATTCCTTTAGAGGCCGGAAAATTAGGATGATAAGTGGCGATACTAATATATTCATAAGCTGATATGAAATTTAGGGGGAGGATCAAATCCAGCTTTACACAGCCTGTTAGTTGAATGCTGCCGTTAATCATTAGGGTCATATTGTCGTTGACATTTATTATCGAGTGCAGTGATAAATTATTCGCTTTGATCTACTCCACCGAGACATTTATGGTAGGGCCTAAAATAAGTGGTGTTTTAAACTTAGACTGCAATTCTCGTAGCATCCAAGTTCACGAAATTCGATTGCAAACCGCGATTGGGTCATCACGGAATCGGGATAACCGTTATAGCGTGAAACCATGTTTCGGTCGAAAGTGAAATAACTCATCCTGACGCGTTCGGCGAAGAGGTTGCACTTGGGCTCTTGGAAGGTTGCTGGGCAAAAGCGTCGAAGAGTGCGCTTGGTATATTCGAGGAGATAGCTAGTTAGGACTGAATTATGGTCACCCTTATATATATTTGCGAATCCTGCGAACACGGTGTGGGGTTCTCGACTCGTCAGCCCACGTTGTCTGGACTTAAGATTCCTCGTCACTCCCCTCATTTCCACTTTGACACGGTCGCGCGAGGAGGCTCGTGGGCGGCACGATGATGTTAAAATATCCAGAACCTCCCCAACATTACTCGTCGAGTAACAACTCGTCCAGATCCCGTCGACGAGCACGTGTTGCGCCCACCGGGCTGAATCCGACTCCCCTTCGTCAACATTCTTCAAAAGCAACCTTGGGTATCGATGTTGCCTTGTGTTTTGAACTTTTCAAGATGCTCTTGGTACCGTCTCTGCTCTTGGAGAGGCCCCTCTGCGCCCTCTTTCGTTAACGAAAGTGAAAAATGTCTTGAAGGACAACTTTTGGATGGAAATTTATGCAATTCGTTATACAACGACGAAAGATTTGGTTGAAAAAATACATCATAAATTGAACAGGTATCTTAGGTGGCATTAATGAAGGTTGGGGTGGTTAAGATGTCACAAATTGTCTGTCGCGTCAACATGAGAAAAGTAGTTTTTTAATTATATATTTTAATGTAGTACAGGGCCATCACTATCTATTACCTATATCACTCAGTAAGTAAACTAAATATATAGTAAAATAATCTTGATGTATTTATTTGTCAACAGAGCAATACGAAAAAGCGAGTAATTTCTTGGTGAAATTAGCAAGCAGGAACCGTTCCAGGGACAATATCTCGGTGATTGTTGTCTTCTTAACTCCGCCAGCTTCTATCGCAGAGAAAACACTTTGCGAGGGTGCGTACATGCTGAAGAGAATGGATCCCGATTGTCCGTCCGATCTAGGCTCGGGCTTCGGTAAGCTCCAGCAGGCTAGCAATGGAATGGTTCACAGATTTCCAAACCTGAATTTGGACTTCTACGAGACAAGCAACGGCAGCCACGAAAACGGCACCTCGCAATATAACGACAACGACGAGCTTCACCTAAACCTAGACCTCGGTTTAGAAACCAATGTGGACGACGACAGCGACGAATGGCGCTCGCGACTGACCTGTGTCTCGCCCGTGTTCGATGGTGATGAGCTCGGCAGCGAAGATAACAATGCGGATGGGAATGGGGCCATCGTGGATCAGTTGTCACCCGCAGACTCTAACAGTAAGTTTCCAATCAATTATATTATATTCGTACTAAACTACAACGTAACGACTGGAGTTATTCTGAAACATGTTTATCTCAAACAAAGTTTACTAAAACATGACCTCGATTTAACGACTCCCGATTTATCGCCAATAGGTGCCAACGGAATCATTCAGTCGCATGCGATATTTAAGTTAGGTAGTAACGCCATCTACTTAAGAATGTCCTATTAATGAGTCGTCTCGCGGCATTTGAATTCTAGTGTTAAGATTTAAGGCTTCTTTTGCATTGTTGATAACGTCTATGTTTAGCAGAAAACAAGGTCGAAGTAACGTAATTGCACTTGCATTCTTCACGCAGTTTGTTTACAGCTCTTTAAAGGAATCACGGGAATTACAAAGAGTAATCAAATAACAATGCCAGGATACCACTTTCCTCAACATTCGCACGTTTCGTTTTATATATGGCCTATTGTCGCGTCTTTTTCTTTCAATTCATTACGATTTCAGTATTTTTTTCATTCTGGCATGAGTCATCCATTCCCTGTTTCCCTGGTTTATATTTGCGTTCAAATGTTTACCGACTGTATTATTAAAAATGTGTTCATTCCGTTCGTTTTACCAGAGTCGAAATAAGATACCCGATTCCTTGTTTTAAGTCGAAACAAAGTTATTCTCGTAAATAATGATTCCAATCCGCAGATCTCTTAAATAGCACGCTATGAATAATGCTGTTGAAAAGTTACGCAACACTTTACCAAATCCACCTACGGCCGATTAGACATAACAAGGCAGGGTGAAGAAGCCTTACGTAAGATCGATCGGTTTAGCCCTCATACTGAACTCGATGAAAAAAACAAGGAAATATATACGCGTACGAACCTGTCAAACAATTTGACATTCTTTTATGGCATTTTCAATTATTTGAAATAATTTTTGGTTTATTTGAAAACTGCATTTCTAGAATCTATGGGCTTTATCGAGCGGTACCGATCGTCGAACGGTATACCTCCTCTCTCTCATTTTAGAAGAATCTATCGGGAACATCCATATATTATTCGAAAGCCGCGAATGCCGGCATTTCTCAGGCAACATATTTTTACGATAGGTATAGGTGTGCAACAGCGGTCGTAGTTCGCAGATTCCGCTTTCACGAAGTCGATAAAGTCTGCAGGCGAGGAAATCTCTTGCTCCAAGGAAGGGCTTTTGTCGGTATCGGGCTGAGGATCACCTCATTCGACCTCAGAGAGGGTAGAGAGAGAGAGAGACCAAGGATAACCGGAAAATTAATTACTTCCCGGCACAAATAAATAGAGATTTGCCGGGTTACCAGTGTGTGGAGAGATTGCACGAATTTGCTGTATATTTTTATACAATGGGTCGCAAATACTCAAAATATATGTGATTTCGAATATTTCGGGTTCACATTGGGTTGGAATTTTGCGATAATATCTTGAAAATATTGTTTTAGAGACATAATATAATTTTGTTTATTAATGTCATAAAAATATGGAAATTACTTTACCGATCGCTAATAAAACAGAACCGATCACAATATTACCAATTGAGTAGTTTTTAGCAACTTGTAGGCGAGGTTGTCAACAATAACATCCTACTCCGGACAAAATTAAAAAAAAAACATACTGAGTTTTACAGTTCAAAAAAGTTATTACCGATCGAGCGCTTTTATGAAATCGGGAGGTTTTAGGTTAAAATACTCTAGTTAAGTTTTATAGGTTATGTTCTATATTGGAGTGTTCCTGGTCGCTAAATTTTGTAAAGCCAAAATGTAGATACAATTTAACCCTTTTCGCCATAGTGGCAACTGAGATTACCACCTTTTTTATTCACAACTTTTCTGTCTAGCTTCAATGCTTTCGAAGCAATACTAAAAAAATCTGTTTCCTGTGGTAGACGGGGCTTTTTGGTACGTAACGAGAAGGATAATAACTGCAATTACGCAAAATTATTAGCAAGTATAAATAAATAAATTTAAAAATTCGTCGATTTTTGAGAAAGAAATCATTTTTTAATGAACTAAAAGGTAAATTAGAACCAAATTTGGTATTCCAGGGTTACCGGGGCCGCTGATTACGAATTTGAAGTTGGTTTTGAGAAATTGAAAATGGCGGAAACAATATGGCGAATGAATTTTTAAAAATTCATCGGATTTACTTGAAACTCGTTACGCGGGGGTTTTTCGGGTTGTTGATTACAAATCTGGCCTCGGATTTTGTAAATTCAAAATGGCAGATCCAAGATGGCCGGCAAAAATATGAAAATTTACCCTGTATTGATGAAACTGTGTACTTGGAGTCGCTGATTGCGAATCTGATCTCTGACGTATATATTGAAAATTTAGAGTACATAAAGTACCCAGTTTTATCCCGATTAAGTAAATTTTCACATTTATGTCGGCCACCTTGGATCCACCACTTTGAATTTACAAAATTTGACTTCAAATTCACAATCAGCGACCCAAAATAAAACCCGAGTACCACCTTTCATCAAAATCAAGTAAATTTTTAATATTTATGTCGGCCATCTTGAATCCGCCATTTTGAATTTTCAAAATCTGACTTCAGATCATAGCGACCCCGAAAACCTCCGAGCAACAATTTTCAACTGTTTTTCGTATAACGAAAAATGCATGCCGCAAAGGGTTAATGAATTCGATTGTAATATTTCATTTTTTACTGCGCCCAAGGAAGCTGCAAACTTACAGTATTCTTGCAGTTACTAATTTTACAAAATACTTGTAAAATTATTTTATCTATGTTATAATTTAATTAAATTTATAAATTCTGTCGTAAATATATTCGAATTATATCAATGACAAATATATGTAATATATCTTCCTTATTTCTTTTTGTATTTAAAAATCGGTATCAGCCTGTGATGTACTTTCAGAACATAATTTAATAATTAATTTGAAAATATAAATTTATGAAACTAAACTTGTCATATCAGGGTCACATGTAAAACTATCGCCACATCTGCTAAAAACAATTTTTATTAATAACGCCTCCAATTAAAAAAAATCCATTACCGCAAAGAAAATTGGTTTCTTTTATATTAAAATAAATTATGAAACGAATTAATTTTTAAGCCATTTTGGTAAAATAATTCTCAGAGATAGTAACGGAGCTGAGCATGGCGCAAACGTTCAGATGCTATCTATTATAGAGTTTTTAGGTCAGGAATATGGGAAATGTCTTAAATTAATTGCAAAGTATATGCTCCAATATTAATTCTATTCGTGAGATTTATGATATGAATATATAGGTGAAAAACGCGGAACAAATAAAGAAATCGCATCTGAAATTGCATTTATTGCAAAGGGTTTACTGGGACGGTAAATAATATAAAAAATTGATTTAGAAAAATGGCAATTGTGTTTTAGATGGAAGCAATCGATCTTCGTTAGAAATAATTAGAGAAAAAAAGAAACGTATAGCTGAAAATAATGTGATTTATGCCTTCGTTTTCCAAGCTTTCAATTAGCTTGATGAATTAACACGATAGTGAATAAACGAACTATTAATTTACTTTGCGTTAAACACATTACGGATTATTGTATATTTATGCTAAGTTTAGAACGATGGTTAGTAATTGAAGTCTTTCATAATTATTCCATTGCAATTAACGTAACTAATGATAAATACCGTCCCGAAGGACGTTAATAGTCCTCACGACGAATTTATCGAGAGAAAATGTATACAAGTTATTAATTTTTCAGTGCAGTAGAGGAAAGTATAGGATTTTCTAACAAGGAATATTAGGAAGGTGTTAATTTGTTTTAAAGGTTTTGAGGAAATTTAAGAAAATAATTTTTAATTATTTTTTCATTTTTTTTTTCTGTGTTTGAACGGTACTTAATCCAGAATGTGCCAAAAATAGCCGATGACGTGACACGCAAGTCGGAGTGCCGAAATAACTTGCCTTTTCGAGTATGTATGAAAGACTGCAACGGCAAACAGCAGGCGCGGCTCTCCTGACTCTTCTTCAGGAGTCAATTAATTTTTTGCAATTTCGAAGTGCAATAATAGAATTTTAATTCCTTTGCCGCTAAAATAACTTTACCGATAAACTTTTTGTCGATAAAAAACGTTAAGAGACAAATTTCAACAAATTATTTTTGCCCGGTACAATATTAACAATTCATGAATTTTGAAAATTTTTCTGAGTGATAACATTTAAATAATATCGTCTTACATTCTCGAAAATATGAATTTGTCGAAAAGAAAAGTAGATAATTAATGCGCAATTTGACATTTAAAAAATATTTTTTTTTAAAATTAATTACGAAGAAAATTGCGACGTAACTAAACATTATTTAGCTCTTCACGAGCCAGAAATTTCCTAGTTATTAGAAAATATTATGAAATACAATGATTTAATTTGGACAGTGTATTAGTTACCGCACTGAAAAATGTATTTTTACAATTAAAGAATCAGGTAACTTACAAAACTGAAGCTTCTAAGATGTGAAAGGAAACTTTATAAAAGGAAGATTTATAAATTTTATAACTCATTGTTCTATGGTAATTTATATTAGTTTTATAAATTTAGCAATCGATAATTAAGTGAACGTAAATACTTTCTTAGACGGCAGGCAATAAAATATTTAGTTATGTTGGCTAAAAATATTGTAAGGCAAGGAAACTATTAATTAATTTCAATGTAATTGTTAATTTAGAGTATGTAAGATTTTTAAAAAATGGTTGCTATAAAATATTTCAAATTTAAAAGAATTTTTATTATCTTCTGAAAAAAAATAAGAAAAATTTAATTAATAAGAGTTTACTACTAACATTACCGTTATAAAAATGGTTAACATTTTTAAATAATTAGCTATTTTAACCCTTTTCATGTCAAAAGGCCACAATTATTTTGTGATTTTAAGTGAATATTTATCTGTATAATGACAAGCAAAAAAATTACGTACTTTTGTCCGTGCTTTTCAAATCTGTTCTATGTCAAATTTTCAAATAAAAAACGCGGCTAATCTACAAAAAAACGTGATTTTTATTTTTTTTATTTGTTTAACGTACTGGCTAATAACGTTACTTTCGTCGGATCGGTACAAGCGTCTGGATCTTGTGGAATAATAACCACAACTAAAATTTAAGCGACGCAGGATGTCAAAATTCAAAATGGCTGATCCACTATGGCGGCTTTTACACCCATTTTTTACGTTTTCTTTTTCATTTTATTTTATGTTTTTAGTCCATGACATTTAATTTTTCAATAGATTTATTATATTTATGTCAGTTTTGATATCGATTATGAAAGAAAATAGAATATTTTCCACTATTTTTAATTCCATATCATCTTGTATTGTTATTTTCTTGCATAATCGATATCAAACTGAGATAAATATAACAAAACTATTCAAAAAGTAAGCGTCAGGGACTAAACACATACAAAAAAATGAAAAAACATTACAAATGCGCGTAAAAGCCGCCATATTGGATCGGCCATTTTGAATTTTGACATTCTGCGTCGCTTAAATTTTAGTTATGGTGACTATTCCACAGGATCTAGAGACTCTTGTCGATCCGACAACGGGACATTATTAGCCAGTGCGTTAAACCAATAACAAAATATAAAAAATCACGTTTTTTTGTAAATTAGCCACAATTTTGAAAATATCAGCCATGGAATAAAACTAATAGCAGATTTGAAAAGTACGGACAAAACTACGTTAGAAAATATGGTTTTGAAATTTCTTTGCTTATCATTACACAGATAAATATTGACTACATTCTGAAGAAAATTATTCTCTAGATATGAAACAAAAATGAAAACCTCAATGGCTATAAAGAATAATAGTTTGTCATCAAAAATCATAATTATTATCAATTATATTTTAAATCTGAAATTTCCTTTGTACAAAAAAAAATGTAAATTACATTTTTTAATAGAAAAAAAACGTGGTAAAATGGTTTTCTTCAAAGTAAACTGTCGACAAATTAGACTAAACAAAATTTTTAAAACACTTTCCATTCATTTTTATATCACGTATATTTTGTCTCTAATTTTTCGAGTGCTATGCAGTGAAAAAACAAAACAGAAAAATAAATATAAATATTTATTCATATGAAAATATAAAATTGATTTGTTTCTAGCCGTTCGATTCTTGAATCCGGCGAGTCGAGTCCGCGAGTTCCAATTCCAAACGTTTATTTTCTCACGGAGAAATCGGTTCAATGTCAACTCATTAATTGAGATTTATTTTCTCCTAAAGGCAATATTTTCCTGAAATTCCACGTTATTACATTTTTCATTGCTGTCATACTTGGGAAACCCCGAGCGGAAGTTAGAATTACTGTCGGAATAGAAACATAACTTAACGATGTCAGATTCGACCGACCGAAAAACCAGCGTCGAACGATCGTTTAAGAATCACTTTGCCGAGACCTGACCAAGTCTCGAAACCGTGCCTTACATCGATATATTTCCAATCATGGAATCGCGCATGAAATTTTCCTTTAAATGTAGCTTTTCAAAAGTCTCCTACTCAAGCAGGAGTCATCATATGAAGTACACGTTGAGTGATTTCATTTTTGGACGCCATCTAGTGTCTTTAGAAGAAACTCAGATCAAACTGTTGCTTTTCAAAAAATGATCCGAAATGAGATAAATTAAGAGTAAGAGGTATTTTCAAAGATATTTTTGGAAAAAACTCTTACAGAAATCGTTAAATAGGAAACGATAGAAGGTCGTACAAGAAGTACGACATGGAAATAAAGATCGGGTTTTCCTTTGGGTACCATGAAGTACGTGCCCTTAGTTGATCCAAGATCATTGTTAGGAACGAACATAGATTTCTCTTCGAAAAAAAACGAAGCATGACAAAAGTGAAGCAGCTCCAATCCAATATAGGGTTAACTGTTGTTCAGCGCAAACATTGCTTATGCAAATAGAAACGTGCCCAAGTCCCGCAAAAGTAGGTATGCGAGCCAGTCGATATTCCGTAGTCTGCTAGCTGCGCATTGCGCAGAACAAATAAGTAGCGACGTAAATTATATCGGCTATCCGAAACCGATGGGTTAATCCTAACCGTAAATATCTCTGCTTTATTTTAGCAATGCAATCCGAGTGGATTGATTCCTCTGCAGACCTGAAGGCACTCGAGACGTCCATCGGCGTACCACTCGTGCCTCAAGTGGATAGATAAGAGAGTACTCGATGATATTAATATGTCGGGCCTCTTAATGAGGGATGCATGAATTCTTGCATTTGCAAAGTCCGGCCCAGTTTTGCATCGGCTTTCTCTTGTGGCTCGTGCTCAGGCTGTGCCAGTCGTTGCGTTTCCTGCACTGATTGTCGTCGCGGCCCTCTCTTCGGGAATCAGACCAAGATTGCTTTTTCTTCCTCGCCACCCCCACTTCCCATTTCCTCTTACTCCACCTCCATCGACGACTCTTTTTCATCCTTCCTTTCGGTCTCTGTATTTCCTTCCCCGGAGCGGCGTTGCCGTCGATAACCAACGCTGTCGTGAGCACGTCGGTACGCGCTTACCTTTTTTAATTGGCCTTTAATCACTCGTGCGTAGACGCGCCATCTAGTTCCCACAAGCATTGTCTTCTCGCCTATCTTCCGTAAAGACCGTCTTTCTCTACTTGGTTTGTTGAGGAGCAAATCTGCTGCCCGATGATCCCATTACGCGAGATGTATGCACCAACTAGGCAATTAACCGCTCATTCATTATTTTGACCATTACATGAAGTATGGTGGAATGTTCTGGACTAGAAGCTGCCAAAACAAAGAAAACAACCGTCAAATTCGAGTGGGGCGATCCAAAATATCTGACACACCTGCAGGTGATTATTAACATGGCAAGGACCATTCAGTTAAGCTGTTTGAGGTCATCTCCAGGATATAGGACATCTTGAGGAAATTAACACAATGAAAGAAAACACCTGGAAAGAATGCATATCTTCAGGTTATAGGAGATTTTCAGGATATACATCTTCAGGATATACTAGATCTTCAGCATTTAGGACATCTTCACGATATAAAAATCATTGAGAAAGTTAATAAAATCAAAGCAGACGGTTGAAAAAAGCTACTCAGGATATCTTTAGGCAGACTCCTCAGACTTGCCCGAGGATACCTTCAGGATATAGGACATCTTGCGGAAGTTATCAGAATAAAAACAAACATCTGGAAAGAGCTACCGGGAATGCCCTTAGACTGATTCCTCAGACATGTCTGAGGATATCTTCAGGTTATAGGACATTTTCAGGATATGCATCTTCAGGATATACGAGATCTTCAGCATTTAGGACATCTTCAGGATATAAAAATCATTGAGAAAGTTAACAAAGTCAAAGCAGATATTTGGTAAAAGCTGCTCAGGATGTCCTTAGACAGACTCCTCATGCTTATTGAAGGATATCTTCAGGATATAGGACATCTTGAGGAAGTTAACAAAATAAAAGCATACATCTGGAAAGAGCTACTGGGGATGCCCTTAGGCTGATTCCTCAGACATGTCTGAGGATATCTTCAGGTTATAGGATATTTTGAGGATATACATCTTCAGGATATACGAGATCTTCAGTATTTAGGACATCTTCAGGCTATAAAACGCATTGAGAAAGTTAACAAAATCAAAGCAGACGGTTGGAAAAAGCTGCTAAGGATTTCCTTAAGCAGATTCCTCAGGCTTGTCCGAGGATATCTTCAGGTTATGAGACATCATCAAAATATAGGACGTTTACAGGGTTTAGAACGTCTTGTGGAAATTAGAAGGATAAAAAGAAACATTTTGAAAATCCGAGGAACTCTTGGGGATGTCTTTAGGTGAATTTCTCAGACCTGTCTGAGAATATCCTTACGATACAGGACTTCTCGATAAATTTAATAGGATAAAAGCAAATGCTTGGAACCCTAAAAATTACCAGACGGCCATGGGACTGCAACATCAACGTCCAGTGATGGTGCACAGTGACTCCTCTTCATCCTCACTGGACAATTTGATATAGTCGCAATTTTAGTGTTTATACGGAGGACTAAGTTTTTGAAAGAACTCTTATGATCTTCAATGATGGCATCGTTGCTGTAGCGACATTCGTGCATATTCATAAAAGATGACCGGTATAGAAGAAAATGAAACTGAATATGACATGTAAATATACATTTACTATAGAGTACAAAAATGTAGTTCATAGGAAGTATTTAGTCTACATTCCGTTCCGTTATTTCCCGTTGTTACGTAAATATTTAACCGTCGTAACTCGAGGTCATGCGCCCGTTCTGTAAGGAATCCGGCATTGTCTTGACTTTAGTTCACATTAAAAAATTCCCGAGAATAGATAGGTTCTTATGATGATTCATCCGAATCAAGGGAATCACAGCTTCGTAACATTCTTTATTTCGATAAGAAGATCCGATGAGTCGTAATATTAAGATGTACTCTTGGTTAATAAGAAGGGCTTCCTACTTATACTGACCGTTGTCCTCAAAGGTCTGATCTCAGACGACCTTCTGAATGAAATTAATCAGGAATAAAATAAGTACAACGAAACGAATATACTATCGCTTGAAATACACTAGCTGGCTATACGTCAACGACGACAAGGTTGCACTCGTAAAATGACACGAACTGATAATCAGCTTTACGACAAAACGTCGGGCAACGAACTGCGACATCCGTTATATCTTTTGTAGAATGTACTTTAACGATTTTTAAATGTGGACTTTAGCATTTTTGTTTGCATTGTGGTTACATCACATTCAGAGTTTCTCCAGGTTGCTCCTATTGTTATTTCTTGCAAATCTGTCACGCGTCCTATTTTCAAGACGAAGTTTGCGAGGAAGTCCAGGTTGGATGATTAGGTATTAACAAACAAGATTTTGAAACACCTGACGAGTGCAATTTTCAACTTACTTTGAAAATTACTCTTGTGATTACTTTGGAACCTCGATGGCGGTTCCTAGGAAATATTGAAGTTGTGTGTAAAAGCTGGTCGTCAAGCAGCCATCGCGATGAAAGAGAGATTCGGGGAAAGGCAGAAACTTTCTGGACGCCAACTATATTCTATTAAGGGACGTTGCAACTTTGCTCCGGAGTTCTCGTAGTAGTGGGATACATAAGCAACCTCCAGCAGATTTCCTCTGGGCTAACTAGCATCCCGTCTCTTCTATATACCCAGTGAGATTAATTTTCGCGATTTTCAACATCGAGCAAACGCACTTCCTTGGCTATTTAACTTCTTTCCCCCGCCATTTGATTTTCTTTATCTTTGACTCTCGTTGTCACGGGCTTGTCCTTTTTCTCCAAAGTATTTCTGGAGTAGCGGACCGGATCCGCCTATAGTGTACAAGATGTATTATAGCCCGCGACATCTAAAAACGTATAAAACATCCAGGAACCGCCGCTACGCGTGCGCAGAAAAAACTAGAGTCGTTTCCTCTATCGCGCGGGGGCCCGGCCGACCGGGTGGTAACACCACGGTGGTTATTTTGGGAATTTTACTGCCGGAAACTATCGCGGAAGGCAAAAGCCCAACCAACGATTCCTGAAGCCATCGACGCATTATCGTTCGCAATCTTCATTGAAAATATTTTCACCTATTTTACCGCTTTATATAAAATAAACTCTTTGTTAATTTTTGAAAAATCCAGATTCGATCGCCATCTAGCGAAGGCCACAACAAAAATTTCATGAAACCATAAGTTACTATGGGATGCCATGAAAGACATTTTTGTTCGGTACGAAATAACAAAGTTGTTTTGTTTCTGAAATTTTGTTAGACATGATAAAACGACGAAGTTCAGACGAGATTAACTATCTTTATTCCGTATCCCGAGTGTTTCCCGTGCCATTCCAGCCTATCGTTTTCGCAAAAGGATTCACAGAAATATCACGATTTGAATTCTCCAGATTCAATTTTTTATTTTGTCAATATTGGACGAGCAGAAATTTGTAAACAATTAGTATATCATTTTATTAAATTCCATTAGGCACCAAATTGTTTAGTATACTAGTGTCCAGTACTTTTCCGTCTTTTTTTGTTGTTTTTTTGGCTTAAGCTCAAACTGATGTGGAGCTCACAAGTAATTTTAAATGCTTGCAGAATGTATGAGGTTTGCTATACTTTTGTATGAAATTTAATTTCGCTTAAATGACATGTATCAGAATTTCATAATTTGGTTTTTTCTATTTTTTTACGAAAGGCAGTAGGATGAAAATAGATATTGTGTAAAGGAAACAAAAAACCTCGCAGAATTAAGTGAAATGCTTCAGTCGAAATTGTAGACACTGTCGTTAAGAGTGCGTAAAAATAAAAATAGAAAAATTGCGACATACAGATAAAGTAGGTTCGAACTATGCTCTACCGCTTTATTTTTAGAGACTAGTTCGGTGCTTAGTGAAATATTAATCATCCACTTCGTTTGCGGAAATTTCCCAACAATGAAATTTCTAAAACCGTTTAGTAAACTTCGTTTTTGTTAAAGAAGTTTCGATATCTGCGTGGCTTTGATGTAATTTTGAACGGTGGTGGAAAATTTTAGTCGCATATAGAATAAACGTTGAACTAATTTTGCTAGCCTTATTTATCGCAGTTTTTCTATGAATTTTTCTCGTCTGAGACGTTAAAAGAGGAGGAAAATCGCTGAATTTTACATTTATGGGAGAAGCCAATACGCAAAATTTGTTCTTACGCTCAGGCGCTGAAAGATTCAAATTCAATCTCAAGTTATGACCTTTCATGCAGTTCCGACCTTCAGCCGGCAATGGTCTAGAACGTTCTCTTGACGATGAATTTTTTAGGCTTTCAAGCTTGTTTTGAATATTGCCTGTTCTTTTCGAATTATCTGCAGTACTGTCATGCGGAGGGAACGAAATTAAACGCCGGCCAAAACGTACCTCATACAGTTTTTTTATTTACAGCGACGCCATGTTTAGCTTCTCCCTATGCTCAATCACGTGACTTAAATTATTTTTGTTAGTGAAATTTTTGGAATAAAGACGCAGAATATTGTCGACTTTTGAACATGTTTACTGAGTTATTGTTCCTCATTTGAAACACAAATTAGAATATTGTATACGAACTTCAATAAGTGTGTTTTGAAGGTCATATACAAATTTTGTCAACAAATAATTCTACAAAATGAAGGAATTATTCTCAATTTTGCAAGGCGCCTCATCATTGATTAGCGTGAAAGATGCAGTTCTTTATTTTGTCATGAACTCAAAAAATGAAAGTGATTTAGATTTTTAATATTCATTTTTATTTTCCTATGCGTCACGCCAATTTTGTAAAAGTGGAGAAAACGAGATCCAAAGTTTTAAGTACTAAAAAATAGTAATTTCTTTATTGGTTTATATATCTTTGTTCAACGTTTACCAGATTTTTTATTGCTGCAAATGTAGTAATTAATATCTACAAATCTTTTGTCGGATTCTTTTCTATATAGAAAATTTTTGTCCGTAATATTTCTATTTGTAATGGAAAGTATGAAAAGTATTATGTGCCCGACATAATAAGATCGTCTTATTGGACGATTGGATAATAAAACTCTTCTATTCATGTAGTCTTCTTTTGAAAGGTCTTTTGGTTTATCTCATGTCCCAAGAAACCCGAAGAAAGTTGATACACGATATTAAATACTGTCAGCAACAAAAGAAATTAATTAAAAAATATAATAGAATTACCATAAAATTGGCATTTTACAATGAATAACTATAGTTCCAAAGGAATTTTACATTGATTGAGGCTATGTTTAATCGATTTTGTGTAAATTTCTTTTACAATGCACTATGTAATCGTTTCAGAATTTTATGAAACAAAATTTTGTAACTTTTAGTTACTGGCACATAAATTTCTATCAAATAAAAGAATATGGATCATACATTGTCATCGTACTCATATTCTCAAAAGTATCAGAGACATAATGATTTGATACTATCCAGATATGACATGTCTTATCCACTACTTCTACTACAGGAATCAGGGTGTCTTTGAAAGGGATGATATCGTCGCGACGCTGCCTAGCGGCGGGAAAGCACACTATCTTTACTTTGACCCCCTGATTCATTTCTGTTATTAGTTTCGTAATTTTCTGATAAATGTCATTATCTGGTTATTATTTAGTATATTTCTGTTACTTCATTAGCATAAAAATATCAGCATTTTGCAACATTGCATTAGTATAAAATCATTCAATAAATTATTAACATATTTTTGTTATTATCTTTTAACGAAATAAGTTACAATTTTAGAAAATGCAATTCAATATCCTCTTTTTGTTTCAACACCTGAGTAATATCACAATTATTTTATAAGTTAATGTAGAATATTTATATGACAATTTTTATTCCTCAAATTTAAAAAATGAAAAAATGTGGTACAGATGATACTCATAACCTTTTTTTCTAATTTTAAACAACTAAACTTTTCAAGATATGTAAGTATTAAAATTAATAAATTGTTAATAACAATTAATCTAAAATATTTATAAAAATGTAACTGACAATTTCGAATACAGAAAATCAAAATTTATATAGATCTGTATCATTTTCCAATGGCCATATAATGGTATAAAATTGGTATATCCGATTTTCAGTACTTATCCTTCACTTTGTCAGCCGCCATCTTGAATATGGATATCGGATTAGAATCATTTTGAAGTTTGGAATATATATATAATGATAATTTCTAGCGTTTGGATCCATTTCAGTCATTTATAAGGATGAAAACAAGCGTCAACGTCCAAAATATCACACAAAAATATAGGTTTTTCATAATTAAATCCACTGTAACTTTTTAACAACGCCATCTGAAAGAGCACACAATTTTACATAAAAAATATGCTCTTTGTTATTTTTTTATCGAACGTTCGTTACAAGTACGACCTCTGGCAGCACCGTGCATTTTGTGATGGGCTAATCGACAAATGGCTGATATCTCGAGTGATATTAACAATACGAAAAAAGTGATAACAACCTTTTTTATTCTAATTGAATAGACAAACATTTTTTTATTGAACTTTTTTCCCCTACGACTTTATCCTTTCGAGGTATATCGATATAAACAATTAAATTGTGAATAACAATTAACCTACCACGTTTAACAAAATCTAACCGACAGATTCGGATTCAGGAGGTTAAAATCTATAAGAATCCATATATATCTTGCGGGGACATTTCAGGTCACACAGAAGTTTACTTAGCGTCTGGACTATAAGAGGTGGTACCATACTTCACATTTGTAGATGAAATGTAGAGTTTGCAGAAACCTAAATCAAGTACAGCAGCGGTCATGAGTCGATTCCTGCCAGATAAACAATATTTCGAAACGTAAACAAACAATATTTTGCAAATACCAATGAATATCAAGTTTTTGTTTACTAGTGGAGTATCATAGCCAAACATTAACACAGTTAAGACAGTATAACAAAATAATTATTACTGATACACTGTTGTAAGCGCCCTTATGTACCAAAACGTAAACTCATTTCTTTAACGGGCGTGAAATACATAACGACGCTGACTAGCGGTAGCGCGAGTAACTACATGAGTTACGGACATTTTTAGGTCATATTTCTAACCTTAGAACCCAGTGGAAAATGGAAAAGATCATAATGAATCCAACTAATCTTATTTTCAAGTACGCTATTTCTATTCCCAGCGTCAAAATGGCGAAAGCAATATGGCGGATGTAATTTGAAAAAGTATTGAAAAATCTGATTTTTTTTCGATAACTGATATAGATCCTTTCCAAAATATGTACAAAAGTAAATAATAGTTGTAGTTTCCGGAAAAGATTTCTATTTTTAGCTCCGTTTGGTTTACTCTTTCAAAAATGGCAAAAAATCTGATAAAATACATGTTTTGCTGAATAATTCTTGTATAAATAAAATGTTAAACGTTTTTCTTCCGATTTGTATAATATTTTGGTACGTTTCACGGTTACAATAATGTATAATAATAAATAATAATAATGTCGGATTCATAATGGCTGCCTGGAAATAGTGACAATAACGAATTTTCTCGTGATTATCATTCATAAAAGTTTCACAACATTTATGTAATCTCGTTTTTTCATGATTCATAACACAGGGCTACAAAAAAGAGGGTCTTTAATGTTATTGGGAAGCTGTGGGTCATTTCCGACGTAATTCTATGAGTAGAATCCAAACTCGAAGTCAGAATTGGTCCATCACGTCAGGTTTTGAGATATTTGAGGTCATGTACTCGAAAAACGCGTTATTTTGCTATTTTTGAGGTTACGTACAGGACGCGACAATTTTTTTTGGCTTCTGTACTTTTTGCATCTTTTAGTACTACCTTTACCCATCAAAATGAGGTTTTATTCGATAACCTACGATTTTTTCTGACAAAGTTACGGCCATTTTGAAATTACGAGATATATTACACTATCAAAAAGCGAAAAACGCGTTTTTTGAGTAAATAACCTCAAAAAAATCGCGGAAAATGACTCACAGCTTCCCAACAACAAAACCGTGTTGACCTGTGTAATCGATTGAATCAAAATCCAGTTATGATTTTTCAAAATTCAAAATGGCGGATCCAATATGGCGGACATATTTTTCCAAAAAATGTAAATTCCTTATAATGAACGAAGATGATGATATTTTGCATGATGGCATGGATCTACATTTTTTATTGATTTTTCAAATCGCTTTTTTAATTAAAAAAAATGTGGACCAAACTTGAGAGATTCGACGCGCCGGGACTTGAACTCGGGACCTTAAGAATGTCAAGTACTCTACTGTGTACCTTTATAGTTAAACTTTTTTGTTTACCAATTAACTTTCAGAAATTTAACTTAATTAATACTGCATTAGTAAAATATTGTTACTATATGAATTAGTAAAAAATCAGATTGTTTAACCCTTTCGCTGCGGACTACGTGTATACACGTAGTTATAAAAGACTGAATAAACAGAATGAACAAACAGATATATACCAGAGTTAGGTTTTATTATTGGGTATTTTGAATCGCTGGATCCAAATTTGAGGTCAAATCACGAAAATTCTAAAAGTAAAAACCAATATGGCCGCTCAAAATCGTACAATTTTTAAGCATTTTTCATTATACACGTAATTATAAAAGAATGAATAAATAGAGAATAAAGAAATTTATTTGGTGTGTTGAATCGCTGAATTTGAATTTAAGGAGAAATTTTTAAAATTTTAACCCTTTCAGTCACGAATTTTTCCAGCGATGGTTTTTTTCTTAAATTTGGTATTCAAGGGTTTTTGGAGCCGCTGATTACGAATCCGGTGTCAGATTTATAACATTCAAAATGGAGGATCCAATATAAGATCAAATTACCTTTTCTCAGAATTTTGTTCAGCCACATTGGATCCGCCATTTTCAATTTTGTAAATCTGATATTGGATTCGTAATCAGCGCCCCAAAAAAAAAACCCTGTATACCAAACGTCAAATAATAATAACTATTAGTTCGTTCTAGCATGAATTTCTGTTGAAAATTCTTTTTAGAGAATAATTTCTTATTAGCAATAATTATTTTACATAATTATGCAATATTATTATTTTTTAATAACATTTATTGGAGGCTAAGGAAGGGCAGGAACAAGAAACCGCAACGAAATCGTTGACAAACTATTCATGAACGATGAAAAATGTGTAACGCTGTGACTGAAAAGGTTAAACAGAAAATTCAACATGGCGGCTTCAATTTTTAAAAAATGTCGGCCATATTGGTTCCGCCATTTTGAATGTTTGAAAAACTCCAAATTCGTAATCAGAGTCTTTGAAAACATAAATTTCAAATTGGCCGGAAACATCGTAACATTTTGAGCCGATTTTCGAGTTTTCGTTCGTCATAGCGAAAGGGTTAATACAGAAATTTGTAAAAAATTTAATGGCCACGGAAGCGAGGGAAAAATAAGGATTCGAATTTGGCGGGCATAGGGCGAGAGTGAAGGGATTTCGGTGTTTGCCCCCCTGGTTCGCCCGGAGCGTCGGCGGCGAGTTCCGGGCGCGGGACGATCGAGCCGGGGAGCAAGGGGATGCCCAACGAAGAGCGTCCGCGGGTAGAAGGGAGAGGGAGGGCGACGAGGAGGAGAACGGCGCAGAGTGCAGCGCAGCCAGAAACAGAAGAAGCAGAGGCAGGCCGACGGGGACGGGGCCACGGAGACGGGCAGGAGACAGTAGGTCTCGAACTCTCGGGCCCGAGACGCGTGTCGTCCAGATACTCTCGTGCGCACTCCGACCAGTTCCTGGATCGAATTTTTGGCGCACATTCGCCGGTGCACAAAATTATACCGTTTCGTCAAACGAAGGGATAAAAAATCCCCCAAGAAACGAGAAATTTTAAGGCCGAAAAAGGGCGATTCGAAGGAATAGTGGAAGATCCTCATCGTCGGCGTCGCCTCCTCGAGCGGTCTTGGTTCGCGCTTAGCGCGGAGAAGGGCACCGCTTTTCGGAGTCGCTCCCGAGACCGTAAGGTACGTCCTCTTGTGTTGGTTCCCTCGAAAAATGGGCGCGTTCGATTTTCCCGAAAAGGCCGCCGCGCCCCACCGGCCGGCGTCGCTTTTCCCCGACACCCCCACGTCCTCTACGACGAACCTCGTCCACGGGGTGCGTTCACGTCCCCGGGGTATATGACGAACTTTCGTGCAGGTGACGTAACAGTCGGAGTATATATACGAAGAGGAAACGATCACGTCGCGAGCTCCTTTATTTTTACGGAGTTTCCAGTTGGCTCGGGGAACAACATAAAAAAAAAAAACGGAGGGAACGACGGCGAACCTAACCTAAGTGTCGGGAGTGTTTTTTTCACTTCTTTTTCTTTATTCCGGGAATAGACGCGGCGCATCGCAACGCGCTTCGTTTTTCGTCCTTTTACCTACCTACGCAAACGTTTTTTTCCGGCGGTTGAGATTTCGAAATTTTGCGACTGCTCCACGATTTTTTTAATTTAGCACCGCCAATCGAAGACTGATTTAGAATTCTTTCAAGGAAACTTCCAGGCGGAAAACTGGCAACAATGCAGGGTACGTTTTTTTTTACGCGGGATGTGGGAGAAAAACGTGACGATCATTTTACAATTAGAGGTTATGTATATAGGTTCTTTCTTTTTTAAGGGTTGGTAGTGTTTTTAAACTTCCGGTCGCTTTTGTTGAAAACGGACTTAATACACTTTTCAGGAATATTTTATGTTTTATTTTGGTAACGTAATTAATTTATATTTTTTATATTGGTTGTTTAGGTTAATAACAATCGCGGAGTCATTTTAAAAGTGGCGGGAAAATGTGGGTGATTAGGAAGTTCTTCCGGTTTGTAGGTTATGTTTTTGAGTAAGACTTTTTAAGGGTTGAATGGTCTTTGAAAGTGGGGCATACAATTTTTGATTTCGAATTAATAATAAAAGTTTGTTTTGTCGAATGATATTATGTGACATCCATGACATTGTTGGTAAACATTTTTTTGTATAATTTGAAATTTTTTGGACAATGCAGCGTCTTTTTACATTATTGATATCATGTAATTGTTTTGAAACTTGTTTCATTGTTCGTTTCCGTTAAAAGTAACAAAAGTGATCTGATACGTATAAGAATTGATTACAGTTTTCGACTAAATTCTACTTTAAACTACTCTAATAAACCGTGTCATCGGAAAGAAACTAAAAAGGAAACTAAACTTTACTTTATAATATACTCCGATAATATTGACGTGCGTTGTAACGACTCGAACACAATTCTGGATAAAAATCTGTATTATACAAATTTAAAAATAAACATTACTAATAGCAAACAGTCAAGAACTTCGAGAACTAAATGGATAAGGATTTTATAAAACACAAAAATGTAAACATGAGTTTTAATAATTTCCTGTTTTCCTTAACGATATTGAATGAATTTTGTCATTTTTAATGACTCATGTTAGATCATTTAATCGATAAAGAAAGTAAACAAATCTCATGTAACAAATTTTACACACAATTTTTTTATGGCAAATGAAGAAATTAAGAAGGAACTTTCTGATTTAATGCAACGATTACAATTTCAGTTATTTTTAACATTTGTTTTCCCTGATTCTATCGTAAAAACTTGGTAGATTATTTTTGTAGAGAAACGTCGATCTAACGTTTATCTCTCGAGTCAAGGTAAAGGTTAGGTTAAATCGATAAACATTTCCAATATAAATAATCAAATGGATTATTACAAATATTTTTTAATATTATTCCACCGAAGCAAAAATTTACCATCGACGAAATGTTTTATTTGAGAGAAATATTTTTTGTTTTTTAATCATTAATTACTGGTTAATTAGAAGGATCGTGAAATAATAATGAATGCAAATTTCAACATTGTCGAGACGCCAACATTGGATCGAAAGTAGGCGCGTAGGCCGCGACGAGTCGTGCTCGCGATTTCAAAATCGCACCGGCTACGTTCCCCCGACGACGACGACGGGGACGTTGGTTGTCGCTGCCCTCCTGTCCGGTTTCCCCAGGCCTAGTTTCGACCCGTTAATCCACGAGATCGATAATTTATTACTTATTGTCGCCCTACTCCGCCACGCGCATAAATCCATGACGGTGATCTCAATTTTCCCTGACGTCATCATTTTCGAATATAGCCAAACGCCATTTTCCGTTGTGCAATTTTTCGATCACCAGGAAGAGAACGAAATAATAACGTTCTCCGTCACGAATTCTATCGATTCCTGTTTTTTTTTTTTTTTTTTGGAGTAAATTTTGAGGTTAGGATTCCGAATGGGAGCTTCAAAATGAAAGCGACTCCATTTTGTTAAGGCCTTCGCTTCTGGGAATACCCTTGCGGTGTACTAAAAGTTGATGACTATTGTTTCACACATTGAATTAACTTATTAGAAAAATTACCAGTTTATATTACTATTTTTTATAATCAAATGCTAGATGTTTGAAAAATATTGTTGAAACTCAAACTAAATTGAAAAAAAAATTGTCCCTTATCAAGATTCGAACCCACGTCCTCCTCCACCTTCGTAAACATTCGATAATCCAAAGTAATCGTTTCTTTGAGGTTATGTGCGTTTATGTATCGCGTATAATATCGTATACACTCGCATTCGTAACTGAAAGAGTGGGAAAGAAACAGACTTATTTCGTATTAAATCGTATACTTTTTCGTTTGTTGGGTGCTTCCCCTAAGTTATATTCTTTTCCTCCAGCGTTCTCCCACCACATCCGCCCTGCCTGACGCAAACGTAACCTACAAATATGTGCAAGTTCAGTTCGAAAAATGGGGATTTCGTACATTACTGTGTTATTATTCGTGGAAGTTTACCATTCGTTATATCGCAGCGCTGCGAAAGATTAACGTTTTCTTGTAAAACAGTTAAAGTTTTACACAAAAGTAACCTACAAATATGTGCAAGTTCCAATTCTACAACTTCTTTTAGATACGGAGTAATTTTTTAAATATTTTAAATAATCAGTCGTTAAGAAAAAAATAAATCGGTAAAACAGCATTGAAATACGGCAGGGTCTCCCTTATTGCATACTGCAGATTTTTCAAACTTCCCCCTTATCCCCAGTCTTAGTGGTCGACGGTCGACAACGGTTCGAGATTCGCTCAGCCGCGAAGGTTAGGTTAGGACGCAATGGAGGAGGGAAGCCGACCGAACGGGAATATATGCAATAAGAGATCCTAAATCCAGATAATAAGAGATGTCTAGAGAATAAGGGCGGATTCAATAAGGGAGACCCCACTGTAGTAAAGGGAGAACTGCCGGAAGAAGCTGTCGCTTCTCTAAATGATATTTTCAAGATTTGGAATTTGGGCAAACACGAGACCAGACTGCATACTCGAACAATGATTACCTACGATCAAGTCATGAGCCATTTGGCAGAAGTTATATCGAAGTCAAGATGTAATTGGGATTGCTGATTCGTATAAAGTAAAGTGACAATTTGAGGGGGGGGGGGTATAACTTAAGGGGAGCAGACGCCATATTGCCAGACTGAAGTGTATAACTTAAGGGGAGCATTACTGTAGTTGAAAATTCTATATGCGTAAGAATGTCTCATTTCTTAATTCACTGCGCTTTCATTTAAAATCAAGCAATGATAAAGAGTGATGCAAAAACGACGAGATGTGTCCTGGAATTTCAAGCTGTTTTTGGCACCTCCATAACGTCCCCTTATTAAATTGCGCGTGTTTTCCAATTCCTACCGCGTAAGTACTCGGCATTTCTATAACGGGTTTGATTAAAAAACCGTTTCGATCGCGAAATCGCCTTCCGGGCACGTTGACGCGCCGATAATGCGCATTATGATGCTTTACGACACAAAATCTCCTTTTTATTTTCTGATCCGCCGGCATAAAACAATTCGAGTAAAAGTTTTTAAATGCATTTCTGTACGCCACGTGATCACGGTCGCTCTTTATTATTTTTTAATATACATTTTTAATGTTTTTATCCGGTCTCTACGTATCGTAAAGTGCAGGAATTTAGATAAAGGGTTAACGTACCGTTATCGGTCCGTACGATGTCGTAAACTTTATTATTTTGTTCCTTAATTCGGTTTTTAATTGATGCGCGTACGTAAATGTATAAGGAAGTGTTGGAACCGCCATGTTGAATTTTATAAAAACAATTTCATTAAAAAAAAATCTTTTGCCAATTATATTAAGGGAGTTCTCTCGGTTATAGAATTGACAAACAGATTTGGACCAAATGTGGTATACTTCTTCATAATGGAATACGAAATATGCAGTTAAAATTTTGGAGGGCATAGGATACTTATGAGAAAATGCACTTTTTTGCTCTTTATTTGGACATTGTGATAAATGTGACAAACAGATATTGATAAAAATTATTGGAACTGAAGTTGAATATGTACTGAACGCGTACAATCTTTAAAAATTACCATTCAGTAGCTATGAGAGACAAAATTAATTATTTTGTAAAGCTAGTCTGCCTAATTTATCAATCAGCAGTCGTTTCTCGCAACGCTTGGCAACGTCGCACTCTCTCCTTCGAGTTCGAGTTCGCATTCGATTCCTCGTTGTGCCTATATAATCGCAATTTGTTTCCTACATTGAGGTTAGAAATTATAGTCGCTTTGAGATTCTCAAACATTCTTGAATCGAGTTCGAAAATTTTGAATCCTGCTAGTTGACTGTTTATATTAATGGAATTTAACCTATACTGATAATCGCAGAATAGGTATTAATAAACATATTAACAAGCACGATTTGTTCAAGCGGAGGGAACTTGTGCAGCGTTGCCAGACTACTTTGGTACCGAGTGAGTCAAATAATAATTCTAACGTATACTCAGAGCCAAACAAAATTGGTTTCAAAAGCATATAACTTGTAACCGCCATATTGATTTTTCGAAAATGTGACACCAGGTTCGCATTCAGCGACTTAAAAACCTATAATATACAAAATTTCATGAAAATTCATTGAAAACTGTGGAAGTTATTGTATGATACATCACCAGTCGTGGCACTTTTTGTACACATATGATACATTACCAGTGAAGTAGTTAAGACTGAAAATTGGCATAGACATTTTCGGCAAGTTTCCTAATATGATAAATGTAAACTTTCGTAACGGACTCGGAGCTCCAGAAGCGTTGCATCACGTGCTTACGTGAAATTTAATTAGTAAACAAATATTGGTTATGAACTGCTAATAAATGACCACCGTCATCATCTGCCTAATTAAAATCTCGCCTTCAAATGATATTTGAGTATTTTGATTCATGTAAACATTGAAAGCGACATCTCAAGTACTTATTTTAAAGTCGTTGTGCCAACGTGGTATTTAACTGAAATGATTATTTCATTTCATTTTTTAATCAGGTTGCCTTTGCAACCGGTAGTGTTGTACTCGGTAGAGCAATTACCATGATGCGATCTGTTGAGACTCGGGCTTTGCCTTGGGAATACTCTAGAAAGTAAATCAGGAAAGTGGGAATCTCGTTCTAAACCGAATAATTAGCCTTAGTAACTAAACATGAAGTATATTTCGACGTACTTTAAAATAAATATTTATTTTACTTAATTTTTTTGGGGAAATCCATTTTTTATTCAGTTAATTATTACACATCGTACGTCGAAATATGCATGAATAATTTCGATTGCTAAATCGCAATTAATATTAAGGTGTTAGAAGGTAAATTTCGTATGCACGAGGTCGATCCTACTGGGAATCGTACGGTTGACTCTTGACTCGTGTCCGAGACATTTCCCCTACCTCCTCGGCGATTCTTTGACCGCCTCCCAGTCGGCTGATATTGCCTCGCCGTAATTGGATGTCGCGTCGCCTTCGTGAAATTATACAGGAATTATAGAAATTCGAGGAACTGCTTCGCGGCTACCTTTAAAACGATAAATTTGCGATGATTAGTCGTTATAAGGAGGCATGAGAGTCGTAAATAAACTCCCGACGATGTGCTCTACATCAGTATCCTCAGGAACGCGGTAAAAACACAAATTTCTACATTTAATTTGATATTGCGCGGAATATTACGCTTTCGGGTTCTCTCGCCATCTACCGGCCGCGAATTAAAACTGTCGAAAGTAAACGTCATCGCGAGAATCATGCAATATTGCAACAATGTAAAGCATTTAATAAAAAGCAGCGATAAACAATGGAAGTAATAATTTTTTGTTACGTTTTATCGATTCGGATCACGGATACCGGCGCAACTCGGCTCGAGGCTTACGATTAGGCGTTTCGAATTTGCGATTGCAGGTCGTGCCGCTGCACCAACCAATCACCGTGCCGAGAATGCTCGTTTACCGCGTTCCGCGATTGTATTTTTAAACACCGATGATTCATATTTTTCCGCTCAACAATTTTCATATTGGAGTCCCACTTACGAACAATGATTTACGAACGACGATTTAAAACTTCTGACTGCCAGATGCGAAGTCGAAATTCGACGAATCGTATATTACACAGGCCGACAAAATTTGAGAAAATTGCAGAACCAAGAACCAGAACATATTTTCCAAAGGTATTTCACGTGCTGAATTCGAATCCGACCTCAGAATAGTACTTATACGTCAGGTTTTTGAGATATTTTAACCTAAAAGTGCAAAAAGTACATTTTTTGGGTACATTTGAGGTGCAGTAACTTCAAGACAGATTTTTTTTTCAAAACGATCGTCACGGTATGTCAGAGTACTGTTTTTGACCTTCAAAATCGGTTTTCAAACTTAGAAAAATCTTTATTGGTCACTGAGATATCGTCTGTTGAAGTTTCTGAGTTTGGCGAAGTCGTCGATATTCAGAAACTGAACAGAATCAGAAACACAGAATGCTGTCCGACATTTTGTATTTTGTTATTCTGAATTCAAATTCCTACTCAGCAACGCCAAACATCTTAAGAGCCATTCGAAATTTAGGTCTTTGTGGTTAATATCTTTCTATTTTTGAAGCTTTATCTGATTCTTTATTTTTTTTACTATTATTTATCGAATAAATCCGACATAAAAAGGTTCGTAACAAACCAAATTTCTTTTTTCGTTTTTTTATAGTAAATTATTTGTAAGAGTGTCGCCGATTTAAAAATGCAACTGTTCAAGTACGTAATACACGTCGACGTTTATGTCTCTTTTATCCTTCGTTTCGTTCGCATTAGTCGGCGACCGTCCCGCCACCCAGTTATGAATGTTCGTATTATCTCGTCATGGTCGCAGTGAAATACGCGAAATTAAGGCATTTGTTATCCGTAACGCGCTTTGTTGTTAACGAAAATTGATTAGATTTTTCAAACGATACGTGCCATTACACCGTCATCCAATGATGATCAAGCAGAAATTCAGGATGATTTAAACGTACGGATTTTGATTCGATAATTGGTTATTTTCATTAATACGTTGGATAAAGATTCCCTGGTAAAAATGGGCTTAATTCCTGGATTATAAAGTACCTTTGATGAATAATTTGAGAAAGATGGCAAAAAGTCCCATGAACATTAAAATCCGCCTTAGGAGCGTCCGATCGAGCGTCCCTCAGAAGTAAAAGGAAGTTTTGTGGACAAAATACGCTTCAAAATAGACTCATGGACCCCTAAAAAAATCCTCCCGAGGAACATCCCATCGGGCGTTCTGCAAACGTAAAATATGTCTAATCTCACGCTTTAACAACGTTTACAATAAAGCGTCACTGAAAGTTACACTAAACTTCCAATCCGCTCCGTTAGGGGTGCTATCTGTTAAAATACTTACTGGACGCTCCCGGGACACTTTAACTGAATTTCAGAAGACAGTAATAACAAAAAACGAGTGATTTACTATTTTGTCCGCCATATTGGATCAGCCATTTTGACGTGTCAAAAATGAATTTGAATTGTAGTCGGCCATCTTGCAATAGCTGACGAAAAATAACATCCTCAATTTAGTCTTTAAAGGTACAATAAATTACGGCTTTTATTAACCGTTTTTAAAATCTGAATATTCAAAAATGTCTTAAATATATGTCGTTTCTAATGGCGCTGCTGCAGTTTATAGGTTGCCTGATTATGGCACAATCTAAATGACGCTGAAGCTAGCAGCAGATTCGCAGCAGCGGATTCGAAAAAACTATGGTTTTCGGCCATTAAAATTGCCAAAAACAGATTATTTGTTTAAAATTTGTCTAAAAATGTTTAAATGCAAGTAATTTTTAATAAGAAATTATCCATTTTCACAGTTTTCTTGAATCCGCTGCTGTGAATCTGCTGCTAGCTTCAGCGTCATCAATCTAAAGACGATATGAAGTTCTTACAACTGTTAATGGAAAAGTGATAACTCCAATGCCTATAAAGTTTTATCCGCCATGTTGGATCCGCCATTTGCAATGTTGCCATTTGTACATTAGATTCGTTAGAAATGAACGTTTGAGTGTTCATTAATGATTGACTATCATTTTGTGGGCGCCATTTTCTACTTGGAAACCATTTTGTCCATCGATGACTACCGTTAGTTGTGTTGAAAATAAACATTCAGCGTGTACATAAGGAAGATTAAATAGTACTTCTTTATTAAACATTTTACATAAACCTAAATTCCAACCTATAAACTGACACTTTTTCTAACCTTCAACCACAATATTTGAGTCCATATTTTCCAGATGACTCGTTTACTTTACACTGTTAGAAATGTTCAGAAATTTCGGATACTTTTATGTTTCCGAAGTAACAAAATTTTACTAAATCCTGTAACAGAAAGAACCATTACGTTATATTGTCAGAAAATTACGAAACTGTAACAGAAATTTCAGAACGAATCAGTGAAACACGGTGACATTACTTTGGTTTGTAGACGCTAGGTGCGACCGCGTACCCATTGCAGAAGTGGAATTTTCATTCGGTCATAAAGGATTCCTCGGGCAACCATCAGTAGTTTATTATCGAGTGTCATCCGAATATTGTTGAATTGTATAATGTTGATTCTTATTAGTAGGAAGGCAATAAATATATATATATCGTATTTTTTCTACCTTGATGCACATTTACAAAACAGTGTTGTTTTTATTAAATTTTCTATTTTTAATTACATGGTAGACTTCCCCGAACGAAGGACAATAAATCATAGAAAACACAAAAAAAATATGATAAAGCAAACAAATGTTACTTCCCTTATACTATTCTGTTACTGTAATTGAAAATTGTGAAACCGTAAAAAGCTTCAGTTACATGTTTCAAAAAATTCCTACAGAAATTTCTTACAGTGTATCCATGCATTTGGATTAATAGTCACTTAAAAACTCGAACTTAGAGAATTACAAGAATTTTCTAATTATGCTGAGAGTTTCATCATGTACTCAGTGTATATAATAATGTTCATTGCATAATTTATGCATAAAATTTTGTTTAGAATAACATTTTTTATGAAGAGGGCCCATATTAGTGGCCGAAACGTAACTAAAGTGTCTTAATAAAAGCTCTATTCCATCCCGAGCATTATTAGTCAAAGGACCGTATATCACCAAGACTTATGTTTTCATTTTTTATAAGGAAGATTTGTTACATTTTTTGTTATAGAATTAATTTTAAAAATTGAAGGGTAGGGAGACGTCAATTGAGGTAGCGGAATTCCGAAAAATGAATCGCAAAGGTATTCAATAGAGGACTAATAAATTCGTTAAATGAACATCATCACATTGTAGAATCTCTTTTGTCACCGTTTTATGATCTCCGACGATGTTCTCTCCCAATTATATTCATACGCACCGAGACACGCTATCTGCTATATAATTTTACAGTACAAAAGGCACAGATAAGATTACAGACGTTATTCATGGAATAACGAGGTATAACCGAAAGCGGGGCTGCCATAAATTATTCGCGTCCACTCGTAAAGGGATTTAACCTGACGGGAATAAAGGCCAATCGAGAGTCTGTCAAAATAAGAGGCATTCGAAAGCATCCACCCCTGTGTCCCTATGTATCACCAGCCACTCTGCATATGTGTGAGTGTGATCTAGCTTACCGATTAGACACTTGTTGATTGCCGCGAGATAAAATCATCACATCACCCTCGGCCTCAGTGTAAAATAACTACCCCAGCACGTCATCCCCAGGGTTCGACCCTTGATGTCGCCCTTCGTGAATCGAAGCTCCTGAAGCTAACGGTGGATTTGCCAAAGTCATTTACGAGGTGTATCGGTTCTCAATTCGGGTTCAGTGGGCCAATCGACAAATTGTAAAAAAATCTAACAATATGTTTTCAAAATTGTGTAATGTTTCTTAAAATTACTAAATTGTAACACAAATTGGAAATGGAGGGTGTGCGCTATTGTTGGACTTAGTTAGGAATTTCGCCGTTAGGCCAATAACCTCAACATTACTGTTCCTGAAGATGGCAACTCAACCAAATTTCCTTAATAAGTTGCTAGGTTAATACAACGAGACGGAACCAAGCATGAAACTGAAACTAACCCCCTACTCCAGTCTCTACTCCCGTTCGACAGTCTTAATAATATGCATACGCATATCAGTTCGAGGACCAGAATATTCATAGATATGCCAAAATGCAGAACATGAATCCGAAGCAACCTTAACGATGCTGAAATTAATTAACGAGTAATAAAAATATGGGTGAGGGAAGTAGGGTCTAGAATGGGGGGCTAGCTTCAGCTTCATAACCAGGCAAATTATTCCGAGACTCTACTGTAATGAGAGCAACAGATGGCGCGCAACAATATTTCTGTCGCTACCAAAATGTTTTCCAAATTCTATAAAAGGACTGATTCCCGTACGACAAAAGTTCTCTTTGTTGTTCAATCCTGTTACAGTTTGAGAATATGTTCGATTTTTAAAGTAATAAATTTTGTATGTCGTTTTTTTACGTTTTATTAATTTAAACATTCCAAAACCCGTGTCTGGAGTAATAAAATGCCCAGTATTAAGTCTTTTAGATATTTTTAAATCAATTTAGAAAAATTATACGAAAAGAAAAATATTTTTTGTGTATAAATACAGAATTTCCTGGAAATGTCGGTGATTATTCGAGACAAGGTTAATAGAAAAACTTATAAACTTGACATTCTTAAGTTCAGAAAAGTTCGACACGTTTTTTCGAAAGGAAAGTTTGAACGAAAATACTTTTTTGTTTTCGGGAAGTTGCATGACATAGAAAATAGATTCGTTTTTATCTTTTTTTTTATGTTCAGCATGACGTTTAAGGATGCACAAGAAATGGAACCAGATGTCACGGAACAAATATTACAAATATTACCAATATTTGTATTCTTAAGAACTTGAAGTTTATTGCTTTCAGCATTTACAGAAGTAAATGTTTGCTTTTTGTAAAAGCTATTAACGTTTGGATAAGATATATGAAGCTAATTTTATTATTTTTTTAGCAATCATTTTATAAAAAATATTGATTTATGTTTTCGGATTAATCCTTTCGACTTGCAAATATCGCAACAAAAAAAATGCAAAAACGTCTTCGAAAATGTCAAGCCCGGAATTTAAAACCGAACGATTCGAAAAACGTATTTAAAATTATTTTCTCTCGGAAAGTCACAACATGGTGCCGGCACAAGGGAATAAGAAATCTTCATTTTTTAAGTCATATCAGGCAAATTAAAGCTTCTCAGTTCCTAAAGCAAATAAACTTGGAAGTTATGCTCTTAACGTTCAACGAGATCGGAATGTGGATTTCACGTTCGTGTTTGTAGAAAACACAAACTTACCATTCATACTGTCATCATGTAAATTCCACAAGCGATTTTTTTTCCTAAGGAATAGAACAATGAACAAATCGTGTACTTGGACATTACGAAAGATACGAGTCGTATAATACAGCGATGTTCTAATTTTATAAAAATTAATTGCGGTTAACGATTTGCCTAAGTGCATGTATTTGCATTTTTTTTTTCGTTTCAAATTTCAATTATGTTCGTCATCAGCATCGACTAATGGAATTTAGTATCTGTTAATTGCAAGGAATCGACCTTGGATGAAATTAATGGAGGACCATTTATCATTCATCAACTAGATTTTATTATTTGTAGGCGATAAAAAACAGAAATCTTTGGAAGTAAATTCCAAGAATCAAAAACTTCAAAAACAACTCACAAAACTGTGTAAACATGTAGCCTCGTGGGTACATCTGTGTTAAAATACGTACTTTTAGGTAGCAGGTGTTTCAAATGGTTTTTTCTGTCCTTCTCTGGTTTTACTCTGTTGGAAAGGGACAGCTAGTTTAATGAATGTGTGTAGCATTCGTTGTGGTCCCTAAACCGAGGCGGTTTACGAATCTGTTTTTCCGCCCGAAGTGGTTTCACGGATGTTTGCATTCGTTCAAACAAGCTATTGCATCAAAAATTAAAATATCACAAAAATATAAAAAAAATTGTTTACATTCACTTGTTAGTGCGTAAGTATAAATAAGATTTCTGAATAAATTAGATGGAAATTTGCTATGGTTTTTCTTCTAAAGAAAATTTGTTTTTTAAATAAAAAAGAATGTAAAAAATGTCTTTTTATATAATTTGTTTACAAAATCATTAAATATCATAAAACATATTTTTTTTAACTTCGAACGAGCTGCTTTTTGATAAAGAGTAAAATTTTGACTAAAGTGAATATTTTTACTCCAAAAAATTAGAGAATTGTCACCTACGCACGGTCAAATATTTTTTGTTGCGTTGCGGTCATTGACATTGCTGTCACGGAAATTTGGAAATGATTTGGAAAAAAGTTCTGAAAGTTCTTGTTATAAAATTGTTTTCCTTCTATTAAAATTAAAAATTGTCGAGATTGTGTGAACATTATTGAGTTTTTTTTACTGCTCTGAAATTGTCTATATTTTTTAATAAATATTACAAAAATATAATAATGAAATAGTTTTCGACAATTTACCAATAAATTTAGTAAGGACCTTGTAAATACCGAGAAAGATAAACTTTACATTCTCACGAACTTCAAATATTTGTAGTATTTGATTAAGTCTTTAAATTTAATGTTAAAAGAAAAAAAACAACAAATCTGTTTTCTATTTCACAGAACTTAATGAGAACAAAAAGAATTTTTATTTTTATACTTTCATTCGGAAGACATTGACCTTCCTAAGTTACGAGAATCAGTTTTTTTATTCGTTTCTTTTAGTAATGACTATAAATGCCAGAAAATTCTTGATTTGTACACGGGAAAACATTTTCTCATATTAAGTTTCGAAATTGTTTGACATCGTATAAAGTTAAAAATTACAAAAAATGGGAGTAGGAAATGTCGTTTGTTTATCTATTTTGTGTAGTAAGTAAAGTGTACTATCTGTGAGTAGTTAACAGTTAGCATCATAAGGAAACATTTAGTCAGGCATTAAAGTATTAAATTGTCACTTAAATCGTTTAAATAAAATTATATAAACATTTTAGTTATTTTACAGACTATTTTGTAATATTGTTTCGAACCAATTTGTACGACGTTATTAAAAATTGGCTGTTTTATCTTAGGACAAGTTTATTTAGTTCATTTGACAACAACAAAAAAAGTGATGAACAAAGAAAGTTTATAATAAAATCGTATTAAATCGTGAATTAACTAGATTAGAACCCATTTAACTTAAATTCTTCTTAAAAGCAAAACGTTTATAAAATTTATTTAGATTAATTTTCGTATTTTATCCGCAGGGGCTTCTTAGGACGTCAAAATGTCGGCTTTAATAATCCTGTTATCGTCATTAAGGCATCCTATATCCTGAGTATGTCCCGAGGACATCAATAAGACGGTAAAAGCAGGCATTTGGACGTCCTAAGGAGCTCCTGAGGGCGTCCTCGGATGCGATGAATGAGTTATGGGACTAAAAGAGACAATAATAATAAATCATTTGTTATTTCTCGATTTTAAACATTCAACTTGTAAAATTTGAATGTTAAAGCGTTTATAATAACATTATTTAGCAATAGTAGTTTTACTACAAGTTTTTTATAATGTTATTTGAATTAACTAACGATTGTATGTCACGTAGAAAACGCCTAACCTCAATGCATCTTTCGAAATTTCTTGGAGTGAAAAGAAGTTTTTGAAATGTTCACTCAGACGCCACTAGGAGCGCTCTCGACTCTCGCGGTTCTATTTTACTCTCGTTATGGAAACGTATTTCTATTTTGTATATTAGGCGCCTTGAAGCGTTGTTTCGACACATAAAATTTCATGTGCGTTTAATGGCATTGTTGTTTTATCGACAGGAGTGTAAACAATCTAATGCCGAATCGCACTTTTCAATCTTGTTATTGTTTTAACCAAATAACTTAGATGAAGAACAAAAATGTAACAAACAGAGAAAATTCGATAAGCTATAAAATAAATAAAAAATAAATAAAAATTGAAACAATACCACTTTATTATGATGAAAATATTACATTTATTATTCTATATATTATTTTCCCAAACAAGTATTCGTTTAAAAAAGGATTATAAAAAATGTAAGTGAAAACTTTCTAGAATTATTTTGACTTTCGAATGTCTATATCACAGCCCGAAATTATAGATCATTCATCGAAACTAGTGAAAATGTTCCGTGGCAGGTGATTGACCCAGCATTACTGGCAAAAAGTGGTTACAAATTTTTTTTTTTTACGTCTATTGCGGCTTCCGGAAAAGGCCACATGTTTCAAAAGATTCTTTCCGCTCCGTAATACTTCGTGATTCTAAAAATAGAAAATTGACGAGGTGACTGTAGGAAATTGTTGAAAATTTTACGGCTAAGAACCGATATTTCATTTGACGTCGGAAAGTCAAAAGTCATCGCTGATTACGAACGGCATCTCGCCGTGTATAGTCCGGGTCCAGATAGGATGATGGTTCGTAGCTCTGGTTATTGAAAAATATACATTATTTTCTGATGTTTTTATTAGTTTCGAAATTTTATTAGTCGGTAGCCGATTGTTTCCTTCTGTCAGGAAAATTGTACATTTCTCGTGTGTCTAAATATCTTGGGAAGTGAAAATTGAGTCACTATAATGAAAGAGTGGATTTATACTCCAAGAAATTAAGATTACTTTCTGAAACTGATTCGAGGCAAACATTCGTAAAATTCGTAGTATTTCATGTAAAGAATATAAAAATAAATTTTCGGTTGGAGGATTCATTAAAAAATACATATTACATCATTTTTATTATTTTAATGACAATTATGTAAAAATGCATAGAAATTATTGCAGAAAATGGTTGCCAAGGTCCATTTTGAAATCCTCGTTGCCAAAAAAAAAAAGCAAAAACTGGGCCTCGAATACCGACAGGCGCGTGTAAAATTAGCTTTCCTCTCTCTCTCCTAAAAGTAAACTTTCGCACGAGAAAAGTCTCCCTTACTAAAAGCAAGATGCAAACGATACCGTCGCGGTCTTTAAATCTTGTAACATCTTGTCCTCCAATCATAAATGCGCCTCTCTGATGCATAAACGAAAAGAAAGCGTGCCGAGTAAAAAGTTTGAAATAGAAAAAAAATTATATGCATTAAACAAAAAAATATTCGTCAAATTTAAAAAAAAAATGGAATCGATACTTGTCAGAATGTTGACTTTTTAAAGACATCGGCAGGATTTTTGGGAAAAGGAATTCGTGGGAAAGAAGAAAATATTTCGACGTGGGAATAAAAGACTCGAGTACGTGATATTCGCTGTGATTATTTGAGCGTGATTTAATTTTGGTCACCAGATGGCTGTGCGTCAAGGAGGTAAATTGAAGGACGTTCGCGCACGTGCTCGGTAAAAACGATTTTTATATTTTTTTACATTTTTGATCATTCGAGCGAGAATAATTATTTTTTTAGTAGCATTATTTAAAATGATGTTGTGTGTAAAATAAGTGAAGCAATCTAAGCTACTTTAATAAATATATTTTGTCAAGTTTTCTAAAATTTACTATTAATTTATATCTTTTAAATTATGGTTAATTTCGAATAACGGATGCGCTAAAATTGTTTAAATAAAAACAATAAAAATGAATCGGTCAGTTTCTTGAAGATGCTTAATTAATTTAGTTAACAGGCGACAATTAATATCAACCTTGATTAATGAAATTAGAAACTTTTATATAGGTTTTCATTAATATAATATAATTGAGTCACTGATTAAAATGAAATAAAAAAAATTATAATTTAAATCAATTAAAAGTAGTTTATCTCGTTAATTAAATTAAATCGTAACGAGTAACGATTAGTAAAAAATAATAATATTTTAATTACTGACTACTCTTGTACAAATCTAGAAATGGTAAGTAGCAATTAAGCTACTTAGTAAATGAAGTTGTTTGAAAAAGACTGCAGTTTTTTTTTAAACATTGACTATTTATAATAATGGTTATCTGTTAAATTAACGGTAACGTGAAATTAATTCGAGCATTAGAAAATTAATAAAAATTAATGTTTTTAAACTGGTAAAAATGGCTAAAATATACTGAATATTCACTAGGGAATATATATATATGCTAATTTTTAAAGAAAATATTTTGGAGCCAAAAATATCAACTATGAAGTTGTCTTAAAAAACTGAAATTATTAGATAATGAATGTTAATATTAATTAATATTAATGTTAATTTGAAAAAATAGAGAAATCTTATCAGTAATACATTTTTAATTTAACCAACAGTAAAAAATATTTTCAAAATAAGATAAACTAAAGGAACATTGTTCTTTGCGAGAGTGATAATCGTAATGTAGTTTTCAACGAAATATTCGCTCCATGAACATGAAAGTTAAGAACGTTTAAAAAAAATTTCACTTCAGACGTATAGTCACGGTTGCAGACAAATTGCACTTTTACTTCTGTTATATCATTTTTTTCTTCTTCGCATGTTTACCTGAACCTGACGAATATTTTAAGATATTGAAAATATTGGGGAAGTTAAATTTTTTAAAATGGGTTTTGTTCGTTATTAAGATAAGATTAGTTACGAATAATTAATTTCGAGCTCTGGATTTAAGAAGAGAAACATAAAAATAGTCAGCTGGAATAAATAGTGGGACTAATTCATTGTTAGTTGAAAAACTGATAGTTTTATGGAAACTGTCGGAATCAATGAAATAGGTTAAAAACTTGTGTGTAACGAAGCTGAAATTACATTTACCACTTGCGAAAAAATTACATTACGATTCAGCGCCGCGTAGTGTCCAACTTTGGAATTATTACAAATCTTATCTAATGTTTATAAACGTCGTATTAAATTAAATGATATATAATCGTTTTTTATTGTACTGTCTTAATTTTTGTTAGCAAATTTAGTTCATTTTGTTTTTGTTTCTTGTTTTTTTTTAGTGTTAAACATATGTCGATATTTATTTAAAATACACGAAACAAGAGAAAGCACACTAATGAGAGTTACTAAATAAATACTTCTTGATTGTCTTAAATATATTTTTTAAGTACATAGAATTATTAAAAACTGATATTTATTCATGTAAACTTTCTTTATTATGTAGTAACGTTTCTGAATTTAGAAATAAAATCTTTATTCATCAACTAACCACAAAAAAAATAAGGAGTAATGCACTATACTTCTAAGGTATTAAATTAATGTCCATAAGAAAATTACTATACTTAATTATATTTCCGCCTCTACAATTTGATCAAATCAGATATTCAAGTAGGTTGACGGAAAGAAATTATTTTTTGTATTTAGTTGATCAAAATTTACTGACTGCTGGACAATTTAGTGATTAATATTTTGTAAAAAAGCTAAAAAAAAAGGAGAAACTTTCCCTTGTTTAAAGCAGTATATTTTATTCAATGTATAAATACTTTACTAAGTTATAAAAATTAATAATAACAATTATTTTATTCAACGTTGAAGTTATAGTTTAAAAATAATGGAATATATTTAGTAAATTTAACTAGATGGTATATGAGGCATTAACTTTTTCTTTAAACTGACTAAAATTGAATTAATCCAACCTTTGTTTACTTATCTCGAATATATAGCAGCTATAAAACAGAAAAAATAATTAATTCCGACTGTTTAACTCATCAGTTAGTTAAATTTACTAAATTTCTTCAGTGTATTTACTTATTAACAATTAAATATAACATTTAGCTCTAATAATAATAATAATATGGTCTAAAAATTTATCTAAAAAATCATGTGACATTTTCGATTATATTTGTGTTTCGTTTCGAAAAATTCAATTGTTAACAATTTTTTTATTTTGAATTACTTTCTAGTAGAATGTTGTATAAAGCATGAGATTTCATCGAAGTTACAAAGGGAGGTTAGAATTAAAACCATTGAACCGAACAAATTGAACGTTCGAATGGTTCGAATCCGTCGGAATTTTTAGTCGCGTGAAATAACGTAACTAATCAAACAAACACTTTGACGGTTCGTGAAAATTGGAAGTTTTTCATTGCCTAGACCAAAGATCGACATTAGTTATACAACCACTAAGGTATTTTTTGTTAAAATCACTTTTATTAACATTTTTATCGTATCTTTAAATAAATCTTCATAAGGCGTTTGTATCAGGTGAGGTTATGGACACTGGTTGGAATTGTGTTACACTAGTTAATTGTTCCATGAAAATGATCTTTAATAAATCCAAAGAATTAACTAAAATTCGTGGCTGACATAAACGCGGTCAACGAAAGGTCAGTGTCACTTGGACATTTCATAATTATGCATTTATTTTCGGTGACTATTTGACATCGCCAAATGGGTCGTCGTTAGAAAGATCAGAAATAGATCCGAGGCACGTCACGTATACGTCACCTGTATTAGTAAGTAAATCCGCGCTGCTATACTAATACAGGTGATCTGAGGTTGTCGGTATTATTGCATGCCGGAATGCGAGAATTGCATGGGGTGGGCGTACATAGAAGATTAATTAGGATGGCATTGATTCCAGTCGCATAACTTTGAATTTCTGCAAGATTTTCATGAAAGCGCTCGTAATATTCTGTTTTTTAGTTGGAAAATTCGATCGATAAGTGATTAATAATAAAATCCGAAAGTCAAAATTTGGAAATATCAAAATTAGTGACCTATGATGGTGAAAAATGTATTTAATTAACAGATTCCACGAGTAAGTTTAGTATAGTTAGTTGAAACTAATTTTCGTGAAGATGCAATGAAACTTATTTATTATTAAAAACAAACAAACCGATAATAATGACTGTAATTCATGGATTTTGTTAGTTGATGTTACTAATTAGTCTACTATGCATAATTAGTAATCATTCACGAAGGGATTGATTAAACTTGCGGCGTATTACTAAATATCAAGTCAATTTGACTAGTCAATGGATGTAATGACAAATTATTGAATCTTGTATTTTATTAATTCGATTAAAGTTAACGACTTATTAGTAAATATTAACAATTTCGTAGGAGTTAATAAAAAGTATTAAATAATTTTACTATACTTGACTTTAACGAAAATCCATGGATTAAGTAAATTTATTACTAAAAGTTAATAATTTCAATGAAACACATTGTTTAATTAATGAATTCGGTTAGAAGGAATAGTTATAAGCAGTAAATGATTACATTTAATTCTTAGTAAATACTTGGGGTTTAATTCAAATTGTAACTTATTAGTAAATGTAAATATTGTTGACGAAAAATGTATATAAATGAATGAATTTTATTTCTAATTAACGCTGATAAGTAGTAAACCGGTTTACTACATTTACGATTGGTTAATTCATGAGCGAAGTAATTGAACTTCTAACTTATTAGTGAATGTTAAGTCGTAAATGGTTGTTACTACACTTTTGTTACTAACTATATGATTTAAAAAATACATTTTTCAATACTTCAAGCTCCAAAAATTACCATGAAACTATTTTACATAACATCTAGAGTTCTTTAGTTTTCGTTTTATTTTGGTCCTCCATTCTAACTTTTTTGTTACATGTTGCATAATACTCTGGTGTGAGTTTTTTGTACTTAAAAAACTACACATTCTTCTTCGAGAGAGAAAAACTTTTCGTTTTCTTTGAAAACTTTTTTTGTTGTGTCCTAGATTCTTTTTAAATTTGAAATAAAAATGTACTACCACATCGGTTGTATTGTGGCTAATAAATTTGAACGAAAAAGATGAAGATTAAAAAATGGGTGTTTCGGTAATAAACTCGGTTGATATTAATCATGTAGACAATGATAAAGTTAACGTCTAAACAAATTTCATTCATTATTCTTCAACAAGTTTATTACCCTAATTACGTTGTTTCAATTTGAGTAAACGTATGACGTAATAAAAAGTGTTTTAATAGTCAATATAATTGCACTTTATCAATGGGTTAAGTAATTTCTTTAATTTGGTCATTTTTTTTAGAAAATCTAATATTTATTGTGGGTTAGTACATAAAGTCATTTTTTTATACGTAAAGTAAATAAAATGAAAGTATTAAAAACATTGTGTTATATAAAGATTATGTAAATTAATTAATTTAAAAAATTCGTAATTACAAAAATTTAATGTCAGTTATTATTTATTTTTGTAACTCGTTACAGCTACTAAAAATGTCTCTATCTCGGGAAATCTTATTACTTTGACTACTTAAGGTGTGATTTATACAACAATTGGTTATATATGAATTTTTTTGTTCATGTAATCTTTTATAATAACCACAATATTTAATTATTTTATTTTATTATTTATTTTAATTAATGTATGTCCTTATAACGATAAATAGATTATTAGCTAAATGTTATTGTAATTTAATGACTGTATTGGCATGAATTATTGACATAAATGATAATTAATTCTGCGGCCATTTTGAAACGGCCATTGCTTCTAAAAAATACTCTATTAGTATATTATTTATGTTCAACAATCGAGATCCCTTTTTATATATGCATTTCATTGATTATAATCCGTTTCGACGGAGAAAATCTTGAAAAATAAAAAAAAAGACCTACAAAACATGGATTTTTTTTTTATTTTACAAAATTGTTGCAGAAATAGTCTTTTTTGCACACTTTAGAATAGTTGGAAATGTATTTTTCAAAATTAACAAAAATTCTTTCTACTGCGGAAACTGAGTCGTTAATTTGTATATAAACGCCTTTGGACAAATTTTATTTACACGAGTCTAACGTAAAATTGTATCCTCTTTCAGAATATTTCAATAAAATTTAATCAAATGAACCGCAAAAAGTTACACATTTTTTAGATTTTTTTTTTGTTATTAAAACATCACTTTCACCACGAAAAGGCGTTATAGGAAACATGTCTATAGTGAAAATATCGCGCCCATGGACCCTCAGGATTAAAATGTACTGTGCGCCAATTTATAATTCAAGATGGCGTCTTCCAAAATGACGCCTGGATGCTCGAAATTTTTGTTAAAACTTAACAAATTTTTTTCTTGAAAACTATCGACTTAACAGACAACTTTCTAAGAACAATAATTCTTTGGAATGAGTTAAAGAATGTTCTCAAATTTTATCAGGATGAATTAATACACTTTAATTTTTCAAAAAATCGAAATTTTGAAAAAGTCATTTAAAAAATCTGAAACATTTTTGTTCTAAAGAAATGTTCTCTAAAGTCTACAGTTTTCATGAAAATAAATTATTAAACTTTTCTTGATTTAAAAACTACTGATTTATTTTCACAAAAACTATTGACTGTAGAACAAAATTCCTTACAACAAAAATGTCTTAGAATTGGTTGGTAAACCTTATAAATTTTTTTCAGATTTTAAACGACTTTTTTCAAAATTTCGATTCTTTTAATTTTTAAAAAATCAGAAAGTGTATGAATTCACTCGGATAAAATTTGAGAGCATTCTTTAACTCATTTCAAAGCATTATTGTTAGAAAATTGTCTGTTAAGTCGATAGTTTTCAAGAAAAAAAATTTGTTAAGTTTTAAAAGGAATTTTGAGCTTCCAGGCGCCATTTTGGACGACATCATCTTGAATAAAAATTGGCACACGGTACACATTAATCCTGAGGGTCCACGGACGCGATATATTCATCATAGATATGTTCCCAACGCTATTTCGAGGTGAACGCAATGTTTTTATGAAAAATAAAATGTACAAATTATTTTATCAAAATTGTATTGAATGATTCTGAAAGAGGATAAAATTTTACTTTAGAAACCGTAGAGATAACATTTTCCCAAATGCGTTTATATACAAATTATCGTTTAAACCGGTGTTGAAAATATGTCCCTCCCGTACTTAAAGGGTTAAAAGTGACAAAAAAAAAATGATTTTTTGTCCTTAGGTGACACGTTGGGAAAAGTATCATTCTCACCCTCGTGACTCCAAACTCGTGTCTACCTAAATAAAATTTGCTGAAAAAAAAAAATCAAATTAAACTCGACATTCGTAGTGTAATTAAAAAATGTGCGTTTTCGAGGCAAGCGACGATAGAGAATTTTCTAAGAACAACAATGCATAGGAATGAGTCAAAGAATTCTCTCAAATTTTATCAGCATGCAATAATACACTGCTGGATTTTTCAAAAATTCGAAAAATCGAAATTTTGAAAAAGCTATTTTAAAAATTTAAGTAGGTTCTTTAAATATTTTTAAGATATGTTTATTCTACGAACATTTTCTCTAAAGCTTAGTTTCCAAGAAAATAAATTATTGGTCTTGAAATATAGAAAAGTTTAATAATTTATTTTCATGAAAACGTTGGGAAACGTGTCAGTTCCCACCCTCGTGACTCCAAACTCGTGACTACCTAAATAAAAATTGCTGAAAAAAAATCAAATTAAACTCGACATTCGTAGTGTAATTAAAAAAATGTGCGTTTTCGAGGCAAGCGACGAGAGGTAGTCCCTTAAAGGAGAGAAAAGCAGGCAGGCGCGCAGGAACTCGCTATATAGGAGAGGGACTGTTGCTATACGGTAGGAACAGACGGGCGGTCGGTCGTACACTCACGGCATGGTATAGGACAGGTGGGTGGTGTCAGGGACGGAGAAAAAGGGGGAACACCACGGCGCAGGAATGGGGGGGGGGAGGGGCTCTCTCCGGGGCTCCAGACAAGATCGACAATGCATCTCCTCTCGGGGGCAGGCGCAGTCGCCTTTAGCCACCGTCGCGACCGATCCGCGACTCTTTTCCGCTCTCCGAATATTCCTTTTTCACCCAATCCCCCCGGACCCCCCGACGTTGGGGGAATCCCAGACCCCCCCGTTCCTTCCCCTTCCTTCCTGGCAGTTTCCGTCCTCCGGTTATGCCGAGACGTTGGACCGGCGGCGTCGCCAAGGATTCGGGATCAACGAACCGGCCAAATCGATAGGACACTCAACCCTCGGGTAGCGCGCGTGCTGTCGGCACTTTTACTCCCTAGGGAGGTAAAGCAGTGGTGTTAGAATCGTGATTAGTGGATGGTTGGACGATAAATATCTGGGGGATCCTAAAGCGTGGTCAGGATGGGGAGCACCAGTCTCATCCAAGTAGGATCCAGTTGGGCTTGTCGTTTCCGGAGATAGAATGCCATTCCGAAAAAGCGGATTCGTTTCGGAAAGGATAGTGAAAACTCGTGACAGTGATCGGTGGTAAAACTCCTTTTTTTCCCTCCACGTATCGAAAAACCCGAGTAGCTTTCTATCCCCATTACTATTCATTATTCTCGTTGGCATCCTGCACGTAGGTACTAACTCTGGCCGCTTTGCCGCTCGTTACCGTCGGAATTGCGAATAACGACTATCGGACCGAATCATTTACCGCTAGCCGCAGGTGTACGAACATCCGCTATTATCATTCCGCGTTATTACGGCACTCCAATTTTGCCGGGAACAATTTTTCAACCGGCGATGCGCGAGTCCCAAAGTCGACGATACTCTAGAACATTTTTAAGGATAAATAATTGAAAAATATCGTCGTAACGTTTTGTTCAGAATTCCAGTTGGATCTAGAGCGATCGGAAAAATAACATTGACTTTGCTTTGTTTACAGAGCGCAACCAGAATGAATTGATTCAGGAGGCGGATAATGTAGGAGATAGCGAGGATTCCGAGGACGAGTGGAATTTTTATCGTCCGGGCAACGATAATAAAGCAAACGAGGAGATTAAAAATCCTGCCCAGGAGGAGGTGTCCGCATGCGAAAACGAGACAGAGTCTTGTAAAGTCGCGGACAATTTCTTAATCGAGAAGCAGGAACAGCACGAAGAATCCGGTATACCGGCGGACAACGAGACTCCCGAGGACAAGACTCAGGAAAGTCCTGACCTCATCAAATCTGATGTAAGTTCAATAAGGTTAGGTGGAACAATGGACGTTGGGGACGCCGAATGTTCCAAATTGTTTATTTCCATTGTGAATTGTTTTTCAGATCGAGGCCGAGGCGTCTAGCCGGACCGAGGAGGATTGTGCATCGACGAATCCAGACAACGAAGAAAAAAGCGAAACCGACAATATGTCATTCCATTTGAATCCCGACGCGGCGGAATTCGTGCCGGTAACGACCCCACCAGGGATGCACGGGTCTTGCATAGACCACCTGTCGGATTTCCCGATATCTGGCTCGCCCTTGAAGCGTCGCTCTATGGAAAATATACGCTTGCCAAGCGCTACCGAATTCTACAAGGAAGTCAGCCGCAGACCCAGCGAGATTGGCGACTTCTCAAATGGCGAAACGACATTGTCGCCACAAAAGAACTTCGCCGATTTGCTCGAGGAAGAAGCCGTGGAGCAACTAGGCCCCAGGGGCCCCATCTCCGCGATCCCGATGAACCTGGACGATACGGATGTCTCGTCCACGAAAGCCGAATTCGGCGACGAGAACAGTTTTATGACGGGAATGGGCGACTTCCAGACGCCTGGCGGACAAGTGACGGATTACTCGTTCTCCGATATGGGTGGCGGCGACACCGGCGAGTACGACATCGCGAAAGACCCCATGGCAATGTCCTTCACGCCAGGTGACTTCCAGGAGGCTTTCAGTAACGACGAATTGAATAAGGTCCACGACATCAGCGACAGCGAACCCTGCGAGGAGAATCAGATGAACGGCTCGAAGGCAGAAAATGACGAGGCGCAGTCCAACATGTTCGATTATAATAATTTCACAGCCGCAGTCAAAACCCCGGAAGTGACGTCGCCTGTCGATGAGGTAGAAAAATGCAGTTGGCTGGATTTCGGCGTGAAGGAGAAAGCCGACGAAGACAACGAGAAATGCCAGCGGGAAGAACCTATCGGACACGAGGAACGTCAACTGGAATCACCCGAAAACGAAACGGCCAAAACGGAAGACGAACGAGTTTCCGATATCGTCACCCCAGAAGAGGAAGAGCGACCGCAAAATCCCTTCTCCGCAGACTTTGTGCCTTTGGAACACAATCAGTTGGAAGATTTCGAACACAGTTCGGTACAAGAATTCGAACAAAATCCAGTCCAAGAATTTGAGCACAAACAAGAACTCGAGCATGAACAAGTGGAAGAATTCGAGCACAAGTCAGAACCAGAATTCGAACACAAACAAGAACCAGTATTTGAAGACAAACCAGTAGACGAATTTGAATCCGAACCAGCCCACGAAGTAGAACCTGAATCCGTGCATGAATTCAAATCCGACCTTTTGGGAGAATTCAAACACGAACCAGTGCAAGAACTCGAACACGAACCAGTACAAGAACTCGAACACGAACCGGTACAAGAATTCGAACACAATTCGGCACAAGAACTCGAACACGATTTGTCACAATCATTCGGACAAGAACACCTGCAAGAATTCGAACACGAAATGGAGAGGGAAGCGGAACCAAAAAACGACACAATGGATATGTTAACGAACGCTGTTGGAAATGTCGATCTACGAGAAGAACCAGCTTTGGAAGTAACCAATCCTTTCTTGTCGGAAGCTCATCCACATCTGGATCCGCTTACTTTGGCTATGGAGACACCGCAGTATACGGAAGCGACGACTCCGGAAGAGGCCGAACACGAGGAACCGATGACGCAGGTACCAGCAGTCTGTCAGCTGGGGGCCAACATTGCCGATGCGCGGTGCCCTCTTGACGAGGACATGAGCAACGTCGAGAATTTCGGTCACGCTATCGACAACGCTTACCACACTACCATGGAGCAGACGCAAGTTCTTCCAGAGGACATCAGCACCGAAATGGACACCTTCGACGAGTCGAAGATGCAGTATCATCGGGAGCAGTTCCATGGACAAATGGTGGAGGAAACACTGCACGAAAAATCGGCACATCTGTCCGAGTCGCTGCAAGAGTTCACGAAACTGGAGAAAGAAGCGGAGCTTCTGAAAGAGGACCTCGTCGTGGAACCCAAGGACGTCGTTGAGGAGGAACCGATCGTGGAACCAGTAACTCCTGCGGAAATCCCATCGGAACCAGAAAAACCGGAAATCGTCATACCGGAAGTTGAGAAACCCAAAGTCGTAACGCCAGAAGTGTCCGAAACGGAAACCCCAGAACCGACAGTTGCAGCGCCAGAGGTCGCGGTCGCGGTTGGATCGGCGGTCGTTGCAGCCACCGCCGCCACGGTGATCGCAGCCAAAACAGCCAAAACCGCCGCGGCCAAGACGACAACGAAGAGCACGGTCGCTGGAAAGACGACCAAGTCGACCCCGACGTCACCGACCAAGCCGGGAATCATCAAGAAGTCTTCCACGACGACGTCGAGCGCCGCGACAAAGCCGAGGACAGCGACATCTGCCACCAAGACCGCAACGTCGACGAGCACAAAGACCGCGCCAGCCAAGAGTGCGGCGTCGGCGACCGCGGCTAAGACCACTCGAGTTTCCGCGTTGAGCGCCAGTGCGCCGAAGCCCAAGGGCGCGACGTCCCCGAGGGTGACCGACGCCAAGAAGCCGACGACCAACGGCGAGGCCAAACCGATCAGTAAATTCACAGTTGCGTCGAAGACACCGGCGTCGAGAACGGTCGGCACGACGGGCGCCGCGAAACCCGGTCTAGTCAAATCATCGGCACCGACGTCCAGAACGTCGTCGACGACGACCTCGACGACGGCCAAGCCGAGACCGGCCTCGGGCGCTCCACCGAAACCGGCGGCAAGGCCCACGACGATATCGGCTTCGGCAAGGCCGAAGACGGCACCGACGGCGCCGCTCACTCGAACGCGACCTCCTACCACGAACGCCAAGTCGCCGATGATCGACAAGCAGATCAAGGAGACCGCGAACAAACAGATTTCGTCAGCCAGGAACTTGAACGCTGCCAAGGCCAAGCCGTTGACGGCGACGGCAACCTCGATCAAGCGCGTCTCCAGTACCAAGACGGGAGCGGCACCCGCCGCCACGTCGCCGACGAAGAGACCAACCGGGACGGCCTCTTCCAAAATCGGATCGAAGCTGAACTCGGTTCAAGCCAAGGTGAACTCGAAGCCGCCGACGAAAACGAAGGTGGTGGTGCAGAACGGCGTCAGCGAGAAGAAGGCGCCGACGAACGCCGTCGCCGAAGAGGACATACCGAAAAAGGACCTGTCGCCGATGGAGCCGCCGCCGACCGACAATCAGCTGATCATAACCGCGGAATGAACGAGAAAGAATTTACGGGCCGAGGATGCGCGATGATGCTCGTCCTTTTTTTATCTCTTTTCTTCCGTAGCGAAAAAAAAATCGGTATAGCTTGTACTACTGTATGTTGCACCAATAGTTTCCCCTTGCGCGCGAGTTTTTTAAAGGACGCCTCCGCAGCAGTAGAGCAGACCGAGGTCGCGATAAGGTCGACCAAGGTCGTACGAAGATCAACTGGAGGTCGTGCATGATCGACCTCCTTAATACTCGGCGACTCGAACGGTCGGTATCAGAAGGTGAGGAGAAGCGACGAATGCGACGATATAAGAAAGCAGAAAATCGAGAAAAAAAATAATGGAAAGAAAAATTATATATATATATATTGTACGGTTATGAAGAAGCGCAGACATATATATATCTATCATATCTCTATATTCGAGGAGGTCGAGATGCGTATCGATTATATTGCTATAACGTATCGCTTTGACTGCTTTGGTGTGCTGTGAAGTCCAATTTGATGATAGGCAGAGATGAAGAAAACATACAGAAGAAAATGAAAAAAAAAGAGCGTGGACACGGCAGTGGATAAAAAGCTTTGAACTTTTGTTGTGTAAATAATCGGACGCGTTCGAAGTACGGTATTAATTAATATGTATTATGCAAATTTGCTCCGAGTATGCGTAATTATCTGGTGCTCCGAAACAAACAAAAAAAAAAAGAAGAAGAAGAAGAAGGAAGTAAAATCGGTCGGGGAGAGAGCATGATTTTCCCGGTTCGGCGGAGGCGACAGAAATTCGGAAAAGCCAGGAGGAACGAATAAAGAATAACTGCTCCATCGTTTAAGGCGACCGAGAGGAAGATGACGTAGGGGTTTCCAGTGAACGAAGGCGGCAGCGGTATTAATTTTCACACAAACTGAAGATGCTGATGAACGTTTTTTTTATATTTTTTAATTTTGTATGTGCAGAATAATTCATAAACGATTAATCGTACACGATAATAAAGAACCTAATTATTTTGTTTGTTCCTACCAAAACTTGAGAATACCAACGGAATCGTCACCATTTTAATACGTACTACCATCTATGTACAGCACTTTTTGATTTAATGTGATACCTTATTATTAATAAATTCAACAGTATAAAGAATAAAGTTTACAAAAAAAAAAAGAGAGAGAGAGCCGAGTTCGTGTGTGTTTCATTCTGAGACTTTGTTGAAACATAAATGAGTACAGTAGAACCCCGCTGGATTGGCACTTCTCGGAATCCCTTTACCCCCCCCCCCCCTATGCCGCTCGCCGATGGTCTGTGATTGGTCATGAACGTCACGTGATTCCCCTTCCCCTATTGCCGACAGTCCAGCGGGGTTTGCGGGGAAGACTCGGAACCGACCGTGACAATCCAGCGGGGTTCTACTGTAATTCCATTTTATTTATAATTTGCATCACAGTTCTCTTTAGTTTTTAATTTCAAAGAGTTTTTTGTGGCTCTACGTCTTTATTTCACATGACAACTAATCACACGATAAAATAGAACGCGACAAAATATCACATGGACAAATAACGATAAACAATATCACTATGTTTATTTGTATAGTAAAAGCATACGCGTGCCCGAAAAATACCCTAACCTAACCTAAGCTGCACAGAGAAATTTTGTTCGCGGAAAATAAATCTGTAAACATATGTGGAAATCGTAAACAAAATATTATTTTAACACTATGAAACAATATTTTTAATATGTTCTTTTAGACATCATAATACAGTAGGACCTCTCATTAACGAGACTCCCACTAACGACACCTCCCATCAACGACAGAAAATCACTCTCACGAACGACTACGAGATACCTCTCCTTATCCCTTCTACCGGGCGTCTGTCTACGTAAATACGTCGCCCTGCCCGCAGAGCGCGTCTTATTGGTCAGAATTATGATAATGGTGGAAGAGTCTTTCTCTCTCGAGTAGTCGTTCGTAAGAGGTTTGAGGGGAGGGCTAGGAACCAAACCAGTCGTTAGTAAGAGGTCCTACTGTACATAAATACAGTAGTCCCCATCCTAAGTTATGCGGTCGGGTTTTTCAATGTCCAAAGTTATATCCCCTCACTACCCCCACTGCCGTATTTTCGTTTATGTTCGTTGCGACTTGCGAAAGTGTGGGACTAACTTAACCAAACCCATAAAACAACCGATTACCGAAGTGTCAAATCAAATTCTACCGACAGTTGACAGAATCAAATATTGAAAAAGTGAACATTTTTATTAGCGAGAAAAAAATGGATAATATCGAAAATGAGCAACCAGCAGCTACTGTGTGCTTGTGTTTGAATGCCGCCGTGAAGCAACATCGACACGTTATGGTGGGGGAAATGACTAGTATAACTTTGGACGGGGAAGTGTATAACTTTGGACGGTCGTATAACTTTGGATGGGATAACTTAGGATAGGGACCACTGTATGTGATATTTTGCAATACTGTCAATGAAAATATAAATTAAGGTCATTTAAATATGAGCAAGTAATACAAATATTGTTTTAGTCAAGAGAATATTTAAATGTGTGATATTTTGTCGATGTGATCAATTGTCCGTGATATTTTCTCGTGTGATCATTAGTCCGTGAAATAAAGACGTGCTACAGTTTTATGTAAATACATATTTACATTCGAGTGTGAAACGTAACATAAATGCAGAAAATTACAGCGAATGTCGAATATTGCTACGATTAGTTTTACAACAGCGATCCAGATTTTTATGGTAACTTCAGGCCACAGTCAACGAGTAATAAAAACGTTCGTCACGCTAATCAATATGATAAATAAAACTTAAAAAGTACAATGAAGTATATCTAATTAAATGTTTGACTAAGAAATAGTATTGAGTGATCGTAATAAATAAAACATGTTATATTCTTGATCAAATGATCGATTTCATTACAACCGGAGTTTAACCACTTCAGCTGTTTAAAAAAAAAAAGTGCCAGAAGTGGTACAGCCCTTTAAAAATCAAGTAATATTTCACATTTATGTCGGCCATCTTGGATCCACCATTTTGAATTTACAAAATCTGACTTCAAATTCGCGATTAGCGATCCCAAAAACCCCCGAGTACCAACTTTCATCGAAATCAAGTAAATTTTTTACATTTATGTCGGCCATCTTGGAACCGACATTTTGAATTTTCAAAATCTGATTTCAGATTTATAATCAGCGGCCCCGAAAACCCCCGAGAACCCAGTTTCATAAAGTTTGGGTAATTTTTCGCATTTCGGTCGGCCATCTTGGAGCCGCCATTTTGAATTTTCAAAATCTAACATCAGATTCGTAATCGACGACCCCGAAAACCCCGGAGTAACAATTTCCAGCTGTTTTCCGTATAAAGAAAAATGTGCGCCGCACATTTTAATAAATTTAGCAAATTTACAGCCGCCATATTGGATCCGCCATTTTGAATTGTAAAAGTTATTGCAAAATGTAATCATATGATCCATTACCACGTTTGTCTATAATTTTTTTTGTACATACATGATCCATTACCATTGAAGTGGTTAATTAGTATCGATCGTTCTATGATTTTGTCGAATAATGAAAAAAATGAAATTGAATTGTCAATACGTAAAACGCAAATAACTACTTAATTTAATTCTTGGTAGTAAACTGTCAATTTATACGTTGCATGTTCGTAAATATTTAAAAAATGGGAAATTAGTCGTAACGTAACTACGTAACTACGTCAAACTGAATACATAAATTTATTAGTCAAATTATTTACAAAAATTTTGCAAAAGTTTATCGTTAGTAAATATCGCTAAAATATAAAAATTCTTCACCGACGATACTTTTGCGAGTACTTTAGATGTAATTATTCACCACTCACTGTGTTTTTAAAACCGATTTAACCTAAAGGTTCTGGCACCTGGGATTTTCTTGTTGATTTCGATTCCAGATCATTAATACTTCATTTTTCGACAAAAAAGAAAATCTTCTGTGGAGCCGTTTTTGAAAAATGTCGAAATTCAAAATGACGAAAAGTCAACTTTTTTCAAGAAATATTCATTTGAGAAATAATTTCGTCATTTTTTTTATTTGTATCATTGTTCTCTACAATCAATAGCACAGGTCTGCAAAATTCACTTTTTTTTTATATCAGAGTGATTTTCGACGTATTTTTGTACGCTGAACACGAATCTGAAGACGAAAAATGACTATCGCGTCATGATTTTGAGAAAAGTGGGGACAAAAACACCAATAAACGTGTTTTTGGGTGTCTTTACCCCTAATTTTCTCAGAAGCCTGACGTGCAACAGATCTGAATTTGTGCTCAAATTAAAGCTTGGTTCTTCCCCTACAAAAATCATATACGATAGTTTTTAAAAAAATTTCATAGTTTTGAAAAAAAAAATGGTTTTAACCTTGCAATTCCTAGTGACTATGATGAAAATGCAAATTGTTTAACTACATTGAGCAAAGCTCATACAAACCACTACTTGACTGTTTTCGGGGTTGATGTTTAAGAATCCAGTGTCGCTTTTATAAAATTCAAAATGGCGGATCCAAGATGGCGGACGTAAAAATAAAAAATTTAAATTAACCTCATGAAAATCAGTACTCGGGGGTTTTTTGAGTCGCCGATGACGAATCCAACGTTAGTTTGACAAAATTTAAAATAGCGAATCCAAAATGGCGGCCGCAAAATAAAAAAATATACTTACGATCTTAAAATCACCACTTCATGGTTTTTTTTTTGTTCGCCATTAGTAATACCAGCGGTTATTCGATTTTGTTTGCATTTTCATCATAATCATTAGAAATAGCAAGGTTAAAACCATTTATTTTTTTCAAAACTATGAATTTTTTTTTAAAACTATCTTATGATTTTTGTAGGGGAAGAACCAAGCTTTAATTTAAGCACAAATTCAAGCCTGTAGCACGTCAGGTTTCAGAGAAAATTAGGGGTAAAAACACCCAAAAACGCGTTTTTTGTCTTTACCCCCACTTTTCTCTAAATCATGACGTGATAGGCATTTTTCAACTTCAGATTCGTGTTCAGCACACAAAAATACGTCGAAAATCACTCTGATATTAAAAAAAAAAATTCGTGCAGACCTGTGTAGTTTATGAGAAATACGAAAAAAAGTAACTTTTTGCATGTGTTTTTCATTTTTTAACTGATGTTTTATAGGATACGTATCTTTTTTCTTTTGTAAACATAGTAGGCACACTTTAAGTCGTGTGTAAGAGCTCGACTTTTAAACATTTTCACTATTCAGCTCACAATAATAGGTTTAATTTAATTAATAAAGTTAGAATGATAGTTTTTATTTTAAAACGTTTCATGACACCTGTTAAGATTACGGCTACCAATTGTTTAGATCAAAATTTAAAGCATACCAACCTTGGTAATAATAAAGTACTACATTGTCACAAAGAGTAAAAAAAAACTAGTCAAAAGTGTAAAAAAACTTAACAATACACGTATAAAATTGGTTTTCTCTCGCTTTTCTCCTAAACTATTAATTGTAGAGAAAATTGATACAGACAAAAAAAAATCTTTTTTTAATGTCTACAAATTTCATCTTATGAGATTTCTCTTCAAATGAATATTTCTTCCAGAAAAGTTGACTTTTCGTCATTTTGAATGTTTAAATCGACATTTTTCAAAAACGGCTCCACAGAAGATTTTTGTTTTTTTTTCGAAAAATGATGTATTAATCATCTGGAATTGAAATCAACAAGAAAATCCCAAGAACCTTCAGGTTAAATCGGTTTAAAAAGCACCGTGCACTGTAAGAAATGAAATGGAATCGAGTTGTCATTACTTTTTAAATTACCAACAACGATGTCAATAGTCGAGTAAACTAAATTCTACAAGAATTAAAATGGTTAATAGCAATAAAATTGTCGACAAAGTAAGAATTGTTGATGAACTTTTCATTCGTTTAACCCTTTGCGGCGCACATTTTTCTTTATATGGAAAACAGCTGAAATTGTTACACGAGGGTTTTTCTGGGTCGCTGTTTACGAATTTGAAGTCAGATTTTGTAAATTCAAAATGGCGGCTCGAATATGGCCAACATAAATGTAAACAATTTACTTGATTTTAATGAAAGTTGGTACTCGGGGGTTTTTGGGATCGCTGATTGCGAATATGAAGTCAGATTTTGTTAATTCAAAATGGTGGATCCAAGATGGCCTACGTGAATGTAAAAATTTACTTGATAGAGATAAAACTTGATACTCTGTGTACTCGGAATTTTAAATATAAAAGTCAGAGATCAGATTTGTAATAAGCGACCGCAAAAACCCCCGAGTACACAGCTTCATCAATGTCGGGTACATTTTCATATTTCGATCGTATATCTTGGATCCTCCATTTTGAATATTCAAAATCCGAGGCCAGATTCGTAATCGGTGCCCCAGAAACCCCCGAGTAACGAGTTTCAAGTAAATCAGATGAATTTTTAAAAATTCATCCGCCATTTTGAATTTTTCAAATTCGTAATCAGCGACCCCAAAAACCTCCGAGTACCAAATTTGGTTCTAATTTACATTTTAGTTCGTTCAAAAACGATTTTTTAAATTTATTTATTTATACTTGTTAATAACACTAGTTCACAAAAAAAAAAATTCATGTACATTCAATACCATATTTTTTGGGGTTTATTTAGGCCTACAAAATAAGAAAATCATGGGAAAATATTTTTCTACGGATAGGATTTCGAGCAATGAATTTTTAAAAATTTTTTTCGTTTTTTTTCGGAGATAGGAAGCTCAAAAATCTCTAAACTACAGTAGGACCTCTCTTATTCTAATTAGTAAAGTTTTTCAAGATGGCGCCGACCTCTCTTATTCTAATTTTCCCTTTACCCCCACTTACTTTGCTTGCTAGCTTGTGATTCGTGGACAAAATTTTTCGTTGACTTTTCGCGTGATAGTGGGGGAACGATTAGAATAAGAGAGGCTGGACAATTAGAATAAGAGAGGTCCTACTGTACAGTAGTCCTTCTCTTATTCTATTTTGTCCACTTCTAATCTAATTTTATGCATACAACACACCTAAAAAAACTCTTATTAAGAACAAAAACATTTAACAATACATTAGGACCTCTCTTATTCGAAATTTCCCCTTACTCCCACTTATTTTGCTCGCGAGCTTGTGATTCGTGGACAAAATTTTTCGTTGACTTTTCGTGTGATAGTGGGGGAACGATAGAGGCTGGACAATTAGAATAAGAGAGGTCCTACTGTACAGTAGTCCTTCTCTTATTCTATTTTGTTCACTTCTAATCTAATTTTATGCATACAACACACCTAAAAAAACTCTTATTAAAAACAAAAACATTTAACAATACATTAGGACCTCTCCTATTCTAATTAGTAAAGTTTTTCAAGATGGCGCCGACCTCTCTTATTCGAAATTTCCCCTTACTCCCACTTATTTTGCTCGCGAGCTTGTGATTCGTGGACAATATTTTTCGTTGACTTTTCGTGTGATAGTGGGGGAACGATTAGAATAAGAGAGGCTGGAAAATTAGAATAAGAGAGGTCCTACTGTACAGTAGTCCTTCTCTTATTCTATTTTGTTCACTTCTAATGTAATTTTATGCATACAACATAACCTAAAAAAACTCTTATTAAGAACAAAAACATTTAACAATACAGTAGGGCCTCTCCTATTCTAATTAGTAAAGTTTTTCAAGATGGCGCCGACCTCTCTTATTCGAAATTTCCCCTTACCCCCACTTACTTTTCTTGCAAGCTTGTGATTCGTGGACAATATTTTTCGTTGACTTTTCGTGTGATAGTGGGGGAACGATTAGAATAAGAGAGGTCCTGCTGTAGTGTAATTTTGCGTAATTGCATTTATTATCCTTTTCGTTACTAAAAAGCCCCCTCTACCAATGTAAAAAGATTTATTGCTTCGAAAGCATTGAAACTAGACAGAAAAGATGTGAATTAAAAAGGTGGTAATCAGTTAAATAATTTTGGGTTACAACAGGAAAAAATAAACATCGAGTTAATAATTATAACAGTTTTTATTCTTAAGTTTATTAATAAAATCTCATCCAGCAGTGTTTGACAAAATACTCATTATCGTCGTAATCACAAGCATGTAATTCGAATCTCATCCGTTTGCACGAGTATTTGAGAAGCAAGGCCAGTATGTACAACGGTTGAGAGTTCGATTCGAACACACAATTAGAGCCGTTTGATATAAGCAGGTGATCAATTGAGAATCTAATTCCGATTAATAAAATAAATAAATATCAACGATATATTCTATAATAGAATAACTTAATTCAGTTCTAATCTAACGTTATTTGGTAATCCCTTCGGCCTGATCTGCGACTCAGACTTTTTAAGTACGTGTGACTTTTGCAAGTGCGTCGATACAAATTACAATTTGCAAAGGCAAAACAGTAGGGGTATGAAGGCTCCTACAGCGATGAATACTGGTAGCATCACGGAGGAATCTTCGATGGTGTACGGATCTGGTGTTCGGGGACCGCTCGTGTGCCGGGTTTTTATTACCGTTTCCTCTTCGTCTTCTGGCATTCCTTGATATTCTTCCGGTTCCTGCGGCATTGGTCCTAATACGGGAACATCTGTCGAAAAATTATTTATTACAAAGTTCTAAAATTCGATTGTTTAAATGTGAAAACTAACCTTCTAACTTTCCTTTCATCACAGCAATAGCATTAATTTTTGGATTATCTCGATAACCCTGTAAAGTTTTAGGTTAGATGTTAATTTTGTATACATTTTTGTTTATTGGAAACTTACCTTAATAAACTCCACTCTTATTTTGCCTCCTAGTATGTCAGACTCTTCGTCGTTGTATACTAACTTTCCTTTAATGACTTTAAAAGGTACATATTCGTCGTGCGCTACACCTCGTCCGACTCTTTCGAAAATATCTAAATCTGTGACGACGGTATGATCACCGTTCAACACAACGTCAAAAACCTACAAAGTTACAGACGTTATATGACGTTTATAATCGAAGTAAGTTAAAATTGTACCTTCATGTTCGGAGAATTAAAATAAACCTCGCAAAACTTAAGAATCATCACGTATTCTCCGTCATCGTCGATTGGAATATCGTAACCGAAGGTACTGTGATGATAACGTTCGGTTTGATAGAGGACTTGATCGTTACCGATAACTCTGCCAATTATCAACTGTTTTCCATAGTCCGATGGTGTACCGACTTTCCCCATGAGCGGATCTCGTTGATACCGAATGCCATAATTGTCGGTAAGAGCCTCGCCACCGGCATTGATGGCATAGATGACTTCCAAGCAATCGATAGTTCGTACGAAGCTACAGAAGATTGCCGCAACGATGAGCCACAGACGTCTTTGCCACACAAACATCTCCATGCTGTTATTCACAACGATGTTAGTTATTGTATATTTTATTGTTAATAAAACAAATGGAAGGTAAGATTTTTTTAGGTGTAGGGATAAATCATGCATTTTTTTTGTACTTTTTTTTTTTTGCAGCTTGGCTCGGTGAGTCCTATGTTCAGCTCGATTTCATTCCACGAAGTTCCCGGTCGTTGAGGTTAGAGACACAAAACTTGACACGTATACCTCCGACAAACCAACATTTACGAGCTTCGAAATGTCGCTCGAAGTAAAAGTGGCAATCATCGCATAATTCACTCATTTGCTAAAATTCTTCCTGCTTTTGGCGGCAGTCAGCCACGCCGACAATAATTTAAAGAAAATGCAATATGGCAAAAACTTGAAACGTGGACAGTTGACGTTTGTAACTAAACTGACGCTTCGCAGTCAACCTATGTATTATGTATAGGTGCACTATACACAATTTTAGTACAGGAAGTGCGTAGAAAGTCGAGTGAAGGGGAGGAAATCTGGTACAATTCTTTTTTTTAATTACACTTAAATTTAGATTGTAAGTGATATTATACAGGGTTTGTCATTTTTTATGTTTTTTTACAAATTTTTTTAAATGTGAAAAATAATTTAATTAAATTTATTCTGGTTTAATTACTTAAGTCCCAAATAATTTCCTAATAAACGAAAAAGTATACGGAATCGATATTTTACATTCTGTTTCTTTCTAGTGGTGTATTGATTATTCGAGATTCTTATTCGAATTTATACTATTTTATACGACCTGTAATACCAGAATTGAATTCATTCGATGTTATACGATACCGTATTTAACGCAAAAATTGATTTGTTGAGTCTTAGAATAGCTTTAAATTCTGTTAATTTAACCGAAGAATTGATTACTGTAGGACCTCTCTTATCCTAATTTTCCCCTTACCCCCACTTACAGTACTCCTTCCCTTATTCTAATGTCTTCCCTTATTCTAATTTTTCCCTTCCCCTATTCTAATATTTCCCCTCACGCGTTCTCCCCACTGACGTGTGTTGACGTGTGGATTTTCTAAATATAGTAGTTCTCCCCTTATTCTATGTAATGTTTCCATTTCGTTATTGAAATGAAGCTTATATTTAAAATGCCATTGCCGATTTCGTTCGAAAATAATATTTACGTTTAGTAGAAAGATAAGTCACAACACGTTTATATTGTTCTTTGTTGACTATTGAAAAATATTACAGTAGTCCTTCCCTTATTCTAATTTTCTCCTCTCCCCCACTACTAAAATTTGCTGTCTTACTATTGTCTCTTTTTCCTTTGTTGCGACGGCGCCGTTATTTTTATTTAGAAGATGCACATGTCAACACACGTCAGTGGGAAGAACGCGTGAGGGGAAATGTTAGAATAGGAAAAGAGAAAAAATTAGAATAAGGGAAGACATTAGAATAAGGGAACCCTTGTGGAAAAATATTGCTGAAAAGTACTGAAAATGTATTCCTAAATATCTCTAAAAAATACTGATTGAATATCGAAATTGGGACTAGTATATTCAGGATATTTCAGAGACATTCAGCAAATTGTACTAATATTGCTGAAATATACTGAATATTTATCTGAATTTTACTGAAATATTTATCTGAATGTTACTAAAATATTTCTCTGAAAAATACTAAAATTGTTCTGAATTACACTCAATTACTATAAAAATCACTGCACTAGAAACGTTCGGAAATTTCAGCTTATTTTATCAAAATGTAGTAAGTTTTCTGAAACAAGCTGATATTTTCCTGAATTCTACTGAAAATTCTAATGAAAAATAATCTTTTATTAATCTTTTATTGAAAAATACTGAAAATCTCTTAATAATACTGATTTAATATCGACATTGGAACTATTCTTTTCAGGATAATGTAATTCGATAAAATGTAGAGATATTGCTGAAATGAACTCAATATTTATTTAAATTTTACTAAGTGTTATTCTGAGCTATTTCATTTTAAAATTCTGGAATTGTACTGAATTTGTCTGAATTCCGCTAAATTAATATCGAAATTGGTATTTTAAAACATTCATAAACTTAGTCGATTTTAATAGAATTTTGTACATTTCTTAAATTTGACTAATACAGTAGTTTTCCCCTTATTCTAATTTCCTATATTCTAATTTCTTCTCTTATTGCAATTTTTTCCCTTCTCGTATTCTAATATTTCCCCTCACGCGTTCTCCCCACCACGCCTACCGCTTTATGTGCATGTGTAGAATGTATGTACGTATGTATAGGTACGGTATGTATCTATGCGTATGCCTTATAGGAGGAATGAAAATATAACCCCTAAATAAAATTATTTGTACACATCCGTAAATTGATCGATGTGTACCAGTGGTTTGTATGTAAATTATTCACGTTGAATGTTTGGATAAAGGCAAAGGTACTTTATTTATGTTGAATGTTTGGAGAAAAAAGTGAAACAAGAATTTGAGTAGTGGGGGAGAGGAGAAAATTAGAATAAGGGAAGAAGGTCGCCATCTTGCCTGACTGGACAAATTAGAATAAGGGGAGAACTACTGTACAAATAACGGCGCATGCGCAACAAAAGAGAAAGAGACTACAAATCTAAGTAATGGGGGAGAGGGAAAAATTAGATTAAGGGAAGAAGGCCGCCATCTTGCCTGACTGGACAAATTAGAATAAGAGAAGGACTACTGTACTTTGCTTGCGAGCTTGTGATTCGCGGACAATATTTTTCGTTGACTTTTCGTGTGATAGTGGGAGAAGACTTGTGGGGGGAACGATTAGAATAAAAGAGGCTGGACAATTAGAATAAGAGAAGTCCTACTGAATATCGTTTTGCCTATTTCATAATTTTCGAAGAAATGTTCTGTTTTCTAGTTTTGAGTTTAAATCACTCGATAATCCATAAGTAATTGTTTCTTTGAGGTTATGTGCGTTCATGTATCGTGTATAATATCGTATACACTCGCATTCGTAACTGAAAAAGTGGGAAAGAAACAGACTTATTTCGTACTACAGTAAAACCCCTCTTACTTGAACAGGGTTGAGCCAGCATTTCCCCTCCGACCCCGTTTATTTGAACGCTTACAGTTGGCCCCACTCCTCGCGCAATATGTATACCCGTCCGTCGTGAGTAGCGCACGCGCATTGGACTTTGTATCAGCGTAAGAGCGAGTAGTGGGGGTAAGGGGAAGTAGAAATCGTTCAAATAAACGAGGTTATTTTGTTGAAATAGACGGGGACGGGGTTCAAGAAAGCGAATGTTCAAGTAAGCGGGGTTTTACTGTAAATCGTACATAGATTTTTCGTATACTTTTTGGTTTGTTGGGATGGCAGTCGCCGTCTTGAAATTCGATTTTATGGGATATTACTGCCTCCGTAAATCAAAATAGATCATGCAAAACTCGTAATAACTTATTATACGATTTAACTACAAAAAAAAACCTAGCAGATCTGAAATAATAGCAATTTCTTCAATCTCAAAAACTTTTGTTCAAACGCCATTTTGAAATGAAAAACGAAATAAATCAAAATATGTGAATGTATAATTTTGAAGTAAAACAATCGGGAACATGTTTGTGAAAGGTTAGAAGGTGATCTGAAACCGGTATCAGATTTAAAAATGCATTTTAAAACAAAATCGTGGCTGAAAAATCGCGTTTTTTTTTTCAATATTTTTGTACAAAAATGTGGTAAACGTCTTCTCGCGAAAATTTCAGTAGCGCCAGTCGAAAGAGCGACCTTGAAACTAGTCGCATATACATGTTTCCATTTTTAAAAATTGTTATCGTATAAATAAAACGATGCTGAAAACGGTGTGCAAATTGTACACATTCGGCACTTAAAGGGTTAATTCGGTTGATTTATTTTCCTACATTTTAATCCGATTTTATATCATCTATTTTTCAACTGCAAACATTGTCGCATTTAACGTCGAGATGAAAACATAACCTACAAAAACGACTTATTTGTAAACACAAATCATTACAAGTTCCATTTTGGTATTAAAGAATAACACGCATACAAAAAATTCTTTGTTTTGTGATGGATTAAAAATATAATTCTTTCCTAATAAACACAAAATGTTGTAACAGTTACGTAACAAAATAAAAGGGACATATTTATGACATAAACGTTACATTTTGTGATTGTAGGATTATAATTAATAACCCAATAAACCAGAAAGTATGCGGAATCGATATTTTGCATTCTGTTTCTTTCTAGTAACGTATTCATTATCCGAGGTTCTTATTCGAATTTATTCTATTTTATACGACCTGTAAGACCAGAATTGAATGCATTCGATCTTATACGATACCGTATTTAACGCATTACAAAAATTGATTTGTTGAGGCTTAGAATAGCTTTAAATTCTGTTAATTTAATCGAAAAATTAATTATATCGTTTTCCGTGTTTCATAATTCTTGAAGAAATGTTCTTGTTTCTGTTTTAGAGTTTTGAGTTCAAATCATTCGATAATTCAAAATAATCGTTTTTTTCAGGTTATGTGCGTTCATGTTTCGCGTATAATATCGTACACACTCCCATTCGTAACTGAAAGAGCGGGAAAGAAACAGACTTATTTCGTAATAAATCGTACACAGATTTTTCGTATACTTTTTGGTTTGTTGGGAAGAGATGTTACTTATATTATACATAGAGATGTTAATAATTTCTCAGCAAACAAAAGAAACTATTGCACCCTGGTAAGTATGGTAGCGCTACTGCTGGGACAATTTCAAACTATTCAAATGGGCGAAGAGTACTAGAAATACACTCATAAATGATTGAAACCCCAGCGGAAATAAGAAATGTACGAAAGCGTAGGAAAAAGTACAAAAATGTTCAGAAATTTAAAGAAACGTACAGAAATGTAAGATATCGTACAAAAATGTTTTTTTGCCAAATTCGGACATTTTGTACGTTTCCTGACGATTTGGTACGTTTATGTACATTTATGTACGGTTTCTTACGTTTCTGTGCATTTTCGTACTTGTTCTATCTCGCATTTTATTTGGGTGCGGGTCGAAAAACCGACAAATCAAAAAGCCGACAAGTCGAAAAACCGACAATCGAAAAGCCGACAGTTCAAAAAATGACTGCCCGCCTGACGATGTGTCTATTTTTTATGTGTCAGCTTTTTGACTGTCGGTTTTTTGAATGTCGGCTTTATGACTGACCGTTTTTTGATTTGTCGGTTTTTCGACCTGCACCCTTTTATTTCATTTAATTTTTTTTTACGTTCTCACATTTTTGTACGTATGCGTACACTTACGTACGTTTCTGTACGTTTTCATACATTTTTGTACGTTTTCTCACATTTCTGTACGTATTCATACATTTCTGTACGTTTTCAGACATTTACTGTACGTTTTGAAACGTTTTTGTACGTTTACAGACATTTTTGTACTTTTTAATTCGTGTTAAAAGTCAAGTCAAGTATACAGCACCAAACAGTTTTTTAAAAATAATAAGACATTAAAGAAAGAACGAATTGGAACAAATTTCACCTTACATCCCTCACAGAAACCAACATTATGACAAGGTTACAGAGAGGTTACTTCTCAACTTAAAAAACTTTAAACGTTTTTCACCTGGCGCAGGTGATTTTTCAAAAAACGATAGGGCGTATCGACTTGAAAATGTAACACACAATATTGACCACTATTATGGCTCTCGCGCGTAGCTCAACGTTTTCGATAACTTATTTCTAACCTATAAGTTCGCATTTATTCATGGTGTAGAAAAGTGTACTTTTTTCTTCAACGAATAAACAAAAAAAGAATCCCCGCCATTTTGTTAATTTTTGAAAAAAGTTGAGGTATCGGATTTAGTGTGGCGACAACATAGATTGATAATCTTCCATTTTCTGCTTTAGATTACCTGGAGAGCTGGACTCACCTGCGCCAAAAGTCAACAGTTTTTTTGTTATGTTCGAACTTTATTTTATAAATGAATAAATAAAAGTTTTTCACTACAAAACGTTTTTTGTATACTGTTGGATTAACCTTTAAGGTGGTTCTAAAGTGGTCCACCGGTAAGGTAGGAAATTTCACTAAAAACCGTAAATTTAAGGTGACTGAATAAAATGTTCAAAATTCGGGCTCTTTAAATTGCAAGGAAATCAATTGAGAATTGACCGAGAATTTTCGGAAATAAATAAAAATCACTTATTTCCGAAATTCTCGGTCAGTTCTCAATTAATATGTTTGGTGTTTTCTGGAAAACTAATTGTAGTGCTTAGAATTGCCCTTACAAAGCCCGAATTTAAAAAATGTTATTAAGTCATCTTTTATTTATGTTTTTAGTGCAATGTCGTATCTTGGTCCACTTTAGAACCCCTTTAAGAGGAAAAAATATTCGTTCGATTACACAGGTCTACAAAATGGGGGGGGGGGGTGTCTAGGATGTAGTTGGGAAGCTGTGGGCCATTTGCAACGTAATTTTGTGCGCAGAATCTAATGACGTCAGAATTGGTCCATCACGTCAGGATTTTGAGACATTTGAGTTTATGTTCTCAAAAAACGCGTTTTTTGCTATATTTGATGTTGCTCGAAGGATGCAACATTTTTGTTTGCCTTCTGTACCATTTTCATCTTTTAGTACGGATCTACTAAAGGATCTACTCAGAAATACCAAAGAACTTTACTATTTAATTGACTGAGAATTTTCGGACGATTTTTGCACATATATCCGATAAAAAATTATCAAACATTCTGAATAAGTATAAAGATAGTAATGGAAATGGCCATCTGGGTTCTTTCAGTGCCCCTACTGTAAAATCACTGTTCACTCTAATATCCAAGCTACGATGTGCAAATTATAATTAAAAATATGAAAAAAAATTTAAAGAAATTAGTTTTAAAATAGATACGTCTGATTATGTAATAAAGAGTGCTGAACAAGTTACATATCTCGGTCTCTCAGTTGGGCTCTAACAAAACATGTTGAGAATATATCAAATAAAATAAGACATTTACCATTTCTTTTTAAGAAAAATACATGATGTATATCAATAATTATTTTTAAGCATACTAACAATAAATTAAGAATGAAAGAGAACCAAAAGTGCAAATCATTAAATTTTTCAATCTAAATCTGACAACAGATTCGTAATAATACTAGAACAAAGAAATGCCCTACACAAAAAACCTAAAAAATCACCATTTATCATTTTTTAAAACTGATATCAGATTCGTTTTCAAAAATCATTAAAACCCTCTATTACTAAAAATTTCGCGTGAATCTTGAAATTTTCGACCATCGTATTAAATCCGCCATTTTTTATTGTTGAAAAGTAGCTCTACATTAATACTTAGCGACTTCAATAAATTGTAGAGTCGAAATGTTAGTAAAATTTGTGAGAAATGATGCAATTTTGTACACCATATTGGATCCGCCATTTTGAATATTTAAAACCTGTCATCGACTTCGAATTCAGCTAATTCAGCCAAATATAGTCACCAAAATAACTTCGTAAATATTTTTTTTTCTAAAAATGCAATAATTTTTGTTAATTTTCAACTACTTAACCCCACCATTAAGCGTGTTTTAGAAAAACACGTCAGTTTTTATTTTGGTGACTTTTCATCTCAAAACAGCTATATAAAACCTCAAAACAAAAAAAAAAAAAATAGTTTGATCCGGTTTTTTGGTAATATCTTGGCTTCTACTTAAGTTTCGACAATGTTATATCAGCCAATTTTGAAGCTAATTTCAAGTCCTACAAATTATCTTCAAAAAACACTTTGACCAAAAATGAATATTTCTCAGGTTAGAGCCGATAAAAAGAGAAAAAAATGCTTATTTTTTCGGTTTTTCGCCTCTAACTGGTTTCGTTCAACAGCTAGTGAATTTTTGTATAAGAGAAAGTTGTAGAGCTTAAAAAGAATTATAATTTAACACCCTAAGTTGTTTCGTTTTGATAGAAATTGTGCGAAAAAATGAGAAAAATACCGTTTTTATTTTTTTTACTATGGCACACCACTTTTAAAAATCAGAAAAAAATTGTCCATATAGATTGGCCTAAAATACATCATCTTGAATTTTTTCAAGAGGTCGTTTTTTTTTAAACGCGAGTAAACATGTTTTGAATTTTTTATGAATTTTTTAAAAAGTTTCTAAAGGTCAAATTACAAAAAAAATTTTCGTAGCTACACTTTAATATTATTTACACGCATGAATTTTTCTGTAAAGATTGCATAGTGCGGCTACGAAATAAAAAATAAAAACTGAAAATTCACGTTTTTTCCTATAGCGAGCACAATTTTGGGGATAGGAAGTTGAAAATTTCTGAGAATTATTATTTTTCGACATAGAAAAGGATAAAATTTCATTCATCTGAATGCCTGCTGGGCAGATTGGAACTTCTTATCCTGCTAGACCCTTTGTGAGAAATGATGCAATTTTGTCCACCATATTGGATCCGCCATTTTAAATGTTTAAAACCTGTCATCGGCTTCGAATTCGGCGAATTCAGCGAATCCTGCGAAACGCGAAATGCAAAAACCGGGTCATTATCTGTTGCTTTTTCCGGGAAAGCTTAAAAAACCTCTGGAAAGGAATGCAAAAGCTTCATTAAAATTAAAATCCCTTTATTTCCAGTTAGAACGTTTCTTAACATTTTCTATTCTTAATTCCTTTCAATTAACATCATAACGAAAACAGTTTTAAAAAATTTCAAAATATGTGAATTGCAAATTTATATGCCGGATAAGCGAAATCAAAGGACCATTCCAAAAAAGTTTCATCACTCTTTCACGTCAAAATATTTCATAACTCGTAAAAAGTCGAGTACCGTTTCAAATAAATGCTGGTTTTAAAAAAAACGAAAGCTCGATAAATATTCCAGCTCCATTTATCAAGGAAGAACAAACTTTCGATCAAAAGTCTACCACACAATATTTTGCAGAGGAAAGTACGCCCTTCGGTGCTGGTATCGAAAGCGCCATCAATGGCAGTCAATATTTCTCGAAAACGTTTGCCGTTGGTGATGAATGTGGGCTAGTGTCCATTTTCTATTTCTGGGAAAACCTTCTGAGTTTGCCTTGGCCCTTTGCAGTCTTTTCACGATAAGTGCAGGTGAAGAGCAACCGCGCCCTCCTTTTTGCGTTCAAAGTGATCAGCGCGCCTTCATCGTGTTTATAGATTCGAAACAACATCTGCCCACAGGAAAATCCCCTTCGTATACTCTTTACCCTCGATTTTTTTGCCTTGTTATCCAGTACAATCGTCGACGAAGTATTATGCTCAATTTTTTTCACACAATTTGAACCTCAGTCAAATTTTCGTTCGTTAACAAATGTCGCAAACCCAAGTTTTTGGTCAGAATATTATATAAACAAAACAATACTTTATATAGGTTATGTAACAAACAGACCCTTCCGAACAAACGAGTTCACATGTGAGAAAACAAAATTTTATATAAACAAAAGGAAAAAATTGGTAACAAATATTTATCAAATTATTTTCGCAATGTAAACATTGATTTAACAATATCATATTTGTGGAGTAAAGTAAGAAAATATTTCTACGCCGTCAAATACTTAGAAGAACATGTAAACAAACGCGATCAGTATTCGCCCTAAACACTGTTTATAGTTTGTTGACGAGAACAAAGAAAAACTGTTTTTTCTGTAACATATCTCATATTGTCTAATTTTAGAGCAACTCCTCCATATAAAAAAGCAAAAATTCTAAACATAAACAAGTAGGAAATATCCAGGAACAATATGTTTTACAACATCTGAAAAAAGTCATTAATCTAACAAAGTTATTAATAAATTACATCTATAAGTAATTTTAATTTACATATATAAATGAAATAATCTACATCTGTAAATAAATATAATTTATATTAAAGTCATCTATATAATATATTATATTCTATATTAATTAGGTTAAGATCCCTTCAGCTTAGTTGCTGTTTATATATAAAATTTACTACATATAAAAATAAACTAATTTTTTTGGTTGCTGACACAGACTGAATTGGAAGACTAACGTCACAGATTGGCTCCCCGACAAAATTGTAGGCCTTCGTCCAGAACTCGCAAAACTAAATCAACGTGACTGGAAGTGGCGTTTTTGCCCATCAATCCAATGCGCAAAACGCGTCCAACTGTAGGTCCTAAACCCCCACCAATTTCCACGTTAAATCTGAAAGAAAACATTATTTTGTTTTTTGTCTTTTGATTTTGGCAACTATTCGATTGAAGAACTTACGATTCCATTGCTCGGCGAATCAGAAGTTTGCCATCAATTCCAGGTGGTAATAAAACAGCAGTCACCGTTCTTAATCTATTGTGAGGATTTTTAACATAAAAGTCTAGACCGCGCCTCTGCAAACCTTGATGAAGTTTTTCGGCTGCTGCTTTGTGCCTGGCCCAGGATTCTTCTAAACCTTCTTCTACAAATTCCGCCAAAGCTTCTCGTAATCCGTAGACCAATGTTGCGCTGATGGTGTGATGATAGGGTCGGACTTCGTTCCCAAAACATCCCCAATATTCTCCCAATATCGTCATATCCCAATAGAATACAGGAATTTTTGTTGTTCTCGACCTTATCTTTTGTCTGTCAAACCGAACAAATACAACATTTAACTATATGATACGTTTATCACTTACGGTTTAGAATGATTTCAAATGACTTGTAGAGCCATCTAGCGGTCATGATAGTAATTCGTTCGTTGTAATTGTAACAAATTAAACATTTAGTCCATTTGAATTGTTAAGCACAGGATCAGAAAAAAACAACGACAAAATAGTTACTCTTGTTCCCGCTAGATGTAGTTGTAGTTTCATAACATGTCCGTTAGAGAAATGAGATTTCCGGCGTATATATGAAATTGTTATTTGTTAAAAACGTCAACAATTGATAAGGAACGGTCATTTGAGAGCAGTCTTAAATACGAACTTTATTTTATATTTTTGAAAAGGATAAAAGATTTTTCGACGTTTTGAATGAGAAACAGATACTTACTCAGCCAGTGGGCTGAAACTAATTGGAGTGATGCCTGCGGGTGCACCCAGGACTTTTTGACTTCCTGTGTAAACGACGTCGACACCCCAAGCGTCGGCATAAAATGGTTCCGCACCAAGTGACGCTACAGTGTCCACAATAAGTAACGATCCGTACCTAAAAATACGTTACCATAAAATAACATTTTCAACAATAAAATACAGAATATTTTCAAATTACTTACTTATGAACAACTTCTCCAAAACCATCGAGAGGTTGTTTCATTCCTGTCGATGATTCCGAATGTACGACGAAAACTGCTTTTGGTTGATGCGTCACTATTGCGTTTTCCAATTCTTCCAAAGTACAAGGAACTCCACTTTCCGTTACTAGCAAATGCACCTGAGAAATTAACCTAGAATTAATTATTGCGATCGAAAAACAGATAAAATTATAATACAATTGTTATATCTGACATTCTTTAGATCGACAGTCCTCCACATTTTTTCTAGGCGTCATTTTATTTCTTTCACATGTAAAATATGAACTCACTCAACAAGATTGAATTTCCATGTTTACTGGAATTTTTATCTGATTTACAACTACTCGTTTCAGTAAATATGTAATCCGTTCCTGCTATGAGAAAAATTCACTTTAGATTCTCCGCGCGTGAACTTTAACCTTCTCTGAAGCTGAAGATTCTCTCCCGGAAGAATTAAAATAATTGAAATTATAGGTTTACTAAGGACTTGCTTACTAAGTGTAAGGTAACTGTTATTATGCGACTACAAATGTCCAATTAACTAAAATTACTTGTCATTTAGCCTAAAATTTAGTATATCATTATTTTCTAATAGATTTTACATTATTGCCCAGTTGGATAATAAGTCGTATTCAAAAAATTAAATCAGCCTTCCATCACCATCAAATTTAGTCTAGAAAACTTTATGTTTAAACATCTTTTCGTTTTTTGACGTTTTTTAACGTCTTTTGTGTAGTTATTTATAATTTCATAAATTGTTGATAAAACGTAATAATGTTGTGGTAGGAAAAAATTAATAATTTATTGAAGAGCATTATAAAGTATATATATAACTTTGAATGTTATAAAAAATCTCAAAATAAAAGGCAAAAATACAAAATAAGATTTCGTTTACAAACGCAGAATGTGTTACGAAACGAATGAAAATATTTTCGTAAACGTAGTACGCAATGATTATAAACACGTTACTACAAATGTTTATCGCAATCAGACTCATAGCCTGATCTGTTCTTAATCGTTGACGATTATCTCATCATTATATAAGATCTTTTCGAATTTAAATTTAGATATTGTTTTTTCGGTTGACGTACACTCGTTCATGATCGAATTATTTGATTACAAAATCTTTTCTACAAAGTCTTTTCTGCAATGTTATGTAAAAGATAAAAAAGCTTTCTTCTGCGATATGTTCATTTTGTAAACAAAGAAAATAGTCTTTATGAGGTTACGAACCGTTCTTATCGACCGCCTGTTTTCCTTGCTTTATATCGACTGCAACCAGTTCAAGCAGCCACTGAAGGGTCTTGGAAAAAGTCCACTTAACCCGAAAACTTTTGAATTATTCCACTAAAAAATGCTACGATATTCTAGTCTGAATTTCTTCAAGAACAAACTATAGAAATAATCATTAAGGAATTTTAAAGATAATGAATTTTCATTTAAGTGACTCGAAAACTAATTTGGTGTTGACGGTGTTGTAAGGAAAAGAGCTAATATTGCTAATTTTAATTATAAAATTGAAGCGTTTTTAAGGTTAAACGTAAAGATCCAGATCATTAGACGAAAATTATTTGGAACGACCGTAGTCCCCTCTCCCTTAATACATTGAGACAAAGATTTCAGTAAAATCTTTTTAAAGAAATTTACTTAAATTTAATAAAGTTTCATTTTGATTAAGGAAATACTTTCCTCCCCAACTAGATCACTTAGAAAATTTCTGCCAACTAGTCTTTATATCAGAAAGTCTTATAAAAGATTATCAAAGTGGGATTTTAGATTGCTAATAATTTTTTTCGAGGGACGTTACCTTAAAATTAGGCCAGATAAAAAAATTAATGAAATTGTTAGACAACGTTCTTACATCCCTGGTTTTGAGGATACTAGATTTTTTACGTATTTGTTCCTGTTCTTTACGATAACAATACTGGTTTTTAAAAAAAAAATGGTGCGCTCCTGAATTTTTACCAAAAACTATTTTTTTTTTTTTCATTTTTTGTCCTTTTAAATCGAGCATATTATTTTTTAGTTTAAAATATCATTTTTACGTATTATTTCCCACTTTTTATGAAACACTAATAGTTTTTGAAAAAAATAATACACCACGCGATTTTCGGAAATAAAGTTTGTTTTTTTCGGTTTTTTGCTGGTTTTAATAGATTATTCGGTATTTAGGTGACTCAAAATATCAATCTTTTGCTTATTTTTTCCTGCTTTTTATGATAACACTACTAGTTTTCGAAAGAAAACGGTACGCCACTTCAATTTCGGACAAAATCTGTTTATTTTTCGGCTTTAAATGGATTATATTATATTTGGGTAGCTCAAAATATCATTTTTTTCGTACATATTCCCATTCTTTATGAAATGGTATTAGCTTTCGAATAAAAATATTGCGCTACCCGAATTTCTACCAAAAACTATTTTTTTTGCGTTTTTTGTCATTTTAAATTGAGTATATTATTTTTGAGTGATTTAAAATATCATTTTTTCCCACTCTTTATGAAACTAATATAATAATTTTGAACAAATCATGCACCATGCGAGCCATAAACTATGTTTCGTTGTGTTTTTTTTCGCGGTTTTTATGGAGTATTCTATATTTAAGCGCTACTAGAATTTCTGACAAAAACTATGTTTTTGGGGCTTTAAATGTAGTCTATGTTTATGTGGTTAAAAATATCATTTTTTTTAGATTCTCTCGCATTTGCGTTGCATGAGAACCTTAATTGTTACTTAAAAAAATGATGCGCAGTCCGGTCAGGATTTTTCCTTTATTATTTATTTATGAGCGTCAAAAAATTGTAATTTAACTATTTGGATTTAAGAAAATTTACAAAATACGTGAATGCGTTTCGGCTTAATAAATTATTAGAGTAGAATTCGAAAGAAAAATATAAAAATTTGTTTTTCCTGAAATGTCACACGTTTTAAATTGTTTTTAATTATTTTGTTTCGTTATTTGTCCGATGTTTGTGTATTATTTGTTCAAGATTTATATGTTGTTCCTCCATTTTTTTTCCTAATATTTGTCAAAGTAGAAGCATCACCCACGTTACCACCTCGATTTCTTTGATTTTTGCTCATTTAATTTGCAGTTAACGTATTTGGATCGGTGTTTTTGCTATTTTATGTTACTATAGTGATACGAGAATATATAAAAACAGTTACTAAGATATAATTGTTTATTGTTTATGATTTATAAATAAACAAACATTGAAAAGTCACGACTTTTTCGAAAAAATTCATTATTGACGCTGTTTTCTAAGATAATTGTTTGAAATTTAGTATAATAGAGTTTTTAAGGTCGCTGATTACGAATCTAACCACAGATTTTAAAAATTCGAAATGGCCGATCCAAGATGGCCCACCAAGGTGTAAAAAGTTTCTTGATCGTATTGAAAGTGAGTACACGGGGGTTTTCGTGGTCGCTGATGACGAATCCGACTACAGAATTTGGAAATTTGAATATAGCGGATCCAAAATGGTGGACCAGAATGTTAAAATTTCATAATTCGCGACTGAAAAATTCACAGGTATTCATCATTTGGTTCTAAATTGTTGGTCGAAAATAAATAAAGTTATTACTGGCTTGCCATCTAATACCAGATTCGTAATTAGCGACCACGAAAACCGCCGGGGTACCCATACTGAGAAAAGTGTATTTTATCAGTAACTATCCGTTGGATTTTAAAAAGTGTATTATAGCCATTAAAAGAAATATTATAACTAGTAAAATCCTCCGTCGTTCAGCATTTGTTTTTGACAGGTTATACGAAGCTCTAATAAACTCTCCTATTTTAAAAGAATGTTTTATTATGACTAAAAGAAGGCATTTTTAATATTTTAATTTGCTAGATAAATTTCCATAAACAAAAATTTCTTTTAGTTAAAGAGAAAAGGCTAAAATAAACTGACATATCGGTTAGAATAATATAAAATCTTCGTCTTTTAACAGGTAGTAGAAAGTTTTCAATCCCTATGCGTAAAATACTATATTTTACGGGGCATAAGAATTCTAATACTGGGTAAAAAACACTTTTCTCAGTGCAGTTTCATTTCAATCTAGCAACTTTTCAACATTACTGTCCGCCATTTTGGATCAGCGATATTAAATTTTAAAAATCTGAGTTCAGATTCGTAATTAGCGACCTCGAAAACCCCCGAGTAACAATTTTAAGCCATTTTCCATATAAAGAAAAATGTATGCTTCAAAGGGTTAAACAGCGGAAATTGGTCCATGATTCTTCAACATTTAGAACACTTATCTCTTTAACATTCATTCTTTGACCAAATAAAGTGAACTATACGTCCAATTTCGGTCTACTTCACTGCAATTGGATTCGTCGGGAAGAAATTTGGATGCGAATTGGATGTAATATGGCTAAAAAATAAACGTCTGAACAACCAGTAATGGACATAGTTTGCAAACTAAAAAAATCAGTTTTTGACACATTTTTTGAAAATTGGAATTCTGACTTCAGCTTCCCATGAATCACAAAAGAAACTAAATAAATAATGAAATAATAAAAAAAATACTAAAAATGTATTATTTTGCGCCACCACACACCAAATACCCCATAAAAATCAGAAAAAACGCCAAAACCCAGGTTTTGGCCCAAAATTCGGGTGGTGCACTATTGTTGTCGAAAACTAGTATCGTTCTCGTAAAGAGCGGAAACAAAATACGTAAAAACATATCTTGAACTACTTAAATATAATACACTCCATTAAAACCAATAAAAAACTGAAAAAACCACAGGTTTTGACAGAAATTCGGATGCCGCACCATTTTTTTTTCAAAAGCTGGTAGCGAAACAGTTTTTGATCAAATGAATATTGTACTTAATTTAATTAAGAAAATATTTTCGTTAATTCTGCACTATATTAATCATAAATCTCAGTGTTGCGTAAGATGGGTAAGACGCATTCAAATGTATTTTAAATCTTTCGATGTACAACATACGAGCAGGTGATAAATCGCGAGATCGCCACTAGATGGCTTTGCATCGGCGTGAGTTATGTCGCAAGAGAAGAGTGACTTCGGTTATTATATAAGACAATTTTTTCTTTCGTTATTCAAGTTTACGATTCAAGCGAACGATAGAATAATTGACTATATTTGTGTTTTTTCATGTCCATCTTTTCTAACCATTTATGGAGTATCTCTTAACAAATAAGTGTAGTAAAAAGTGATCGATGTAAAAAATATAAACTCTTAATTTCAGTAACTGTCTTTTTCAATTTGAAATTTATTTACTTAATTGAATTAAACGTTTAATCGACTTAGGTAATTAAGTTTCTAAAAAAAAAATAATCGAATTCTACTAATTCGTCTTTCGTAAAGTGAAAAGTCTAGGTTCCTTCTTACTAAATGAAAATTCACATTTTCGATAGTTTCAAATTTTACCTTTAAAGAACTCCTTTTTAATAAATTAATAAAGACGAATCTTTCGAAGTTTGATATCATTCTTCAATTAATAACCTGTTATACAAAAGTTTCAGTTTTCATTCCAACAAGTCTAATATTTACTAGTCGTAGCTACTATTGCAACATTTTAAAACCTTAGCAAAATAGCTCATAATGAAGAAGTCTTATAAAGATATGTCGAAAAATATTTTCGAAATGACTTTTTGACGAGACCTTACTCCGAAAAAATGAGTTCTTAAACAAATCTTGTACTTATCACTTCTTAAAAATATTAGGAGGTTTTAAGTTTTATGTTTTAAATTTATTTCAGTTCGAAAAAATTTTTGTTATAAAGAAGTTCATCGAGTTTCTTCTAAAGACACCAGATGGCGATCGAATCCAAAAATGAACTAGCGCGACATATTCTTAATATACCGAGCGATGGACGACATATGATTGGTCTTCCAAAGTGATACCAATTTTTTGTTATTGTTTTTTATGTAACAAAACATTTTTGGTAAGTAAAGTTTAGTCAAAATTAATTTTTAAAAGTAGAAAACTGTCGCATTCTTCACTGTATACATTTAGAACGCTTTTGAGCTCAGTTATTATCGAAATTATTAACGGCAATGTTATGTACTAACTAATTTAGGAAATATTAGTAAATTTGTACAGCAGAACAAAACTTAATAGAACTATCTGTAACTATTTTTGACTATTATAAAGTCTTTTCGTTCGAAATAAATTTAGGAAACGTAAATAGTTGTTATTGATCTTAATAGTTGCTACTAGGGTTCTTATTTATTGTAACTTTTTATAATGCTAATTTCCAAATACCAAATTCAATCCCATGACGGAATTAGCAGACAAATCATATATGCTTATTCAAAATCATTCCATGCGATTAGAAAGTCACGTAATTGGTTGCCTTTTTCTGATTTAATCAAGTTAAAGGGGTCAAATTTTCAATTGTGTTCTTTACAATGGTAGTTTTACTACCATGTTTTCAAATACGTGACTTAAATAAGCCGACGACGATTCAGAACCAAAATTGATTAATGTGATTTTATTGAAGTGAAAGTTACCGAAATCGATATGAAAACAGTTTTTTTAGTTCTTTCACTCATAAAAATACCTTGACAGGATTTTTAAATGTATCTTTACTTCTTTCAAAATTCTAACTTACGAATATATTCCACATATTTAAAAGAATACACTCTTGTGGAATATTACAGAATAAATTAAGTAAAAATGAATAATTGGATTACTTGAAATGTGATGATATATGAAAGTAATTAAAAAATTTGAAATTTCAATTTGACCTCGTTTGCTGAATAACCAATGTATATAAATTTGCTTCAGGTGTGCTCAAGTATTTTATTGCTAGATTTGAAAGTCGTTTTTAGATCGTCGTCAAAAGTGTATCAATCGGAAAGAAACTGGATTTATGGATTCTTTATAGATCACAGTAACGGATCTTGAGCTACACAAATTAACGAAAGTTGATGATACGATTGATGAAAGCGAAAAGTGTTTTTATATTTTTGATAAAGTGTAAGCAGAATATTTTTTCGACATTATTATGGAATTTTTTTTTCTAACAATGTTTTGAAAGTAAATTTAATGCCGCATCTGTGTTTCTGGAAGTATATACAGTAAGTATTTATTAAGCATACTTTTAAGATATCTTCGAATAGTAATACTAATATAGTACGTACAATTCGAAATATTTCCTGAGATAAATCCACAGAGTTAAATCCCAAAAATTTAAAAACCACAGTAGTTACCACGCAAGTTTTAAAATAATAATTTGACGTCTGATTATGCGTAACTAAAAAACTTTTGAAATGCATTCAAGCAGAGTCACATGTAAATTATAAAACAACAAAATTCAATTGACTCAGCTAAAATTCGAGCTCTGAGAAAATATTCCACCATCGTACAAACACACAATCGCTTAATGCATGAAGAGGTTAAATTAACATGTAATTAAAAATGTACGAACTTGCAAACCAAGTCTGGATGCCATGTCTACAGCTCGTTCTCCCCAAATCCCAGACTGAACAATTAGAACACTTTCCCCACGTTCCAGGATGTTTCCTAAGGATGCCTCCATTCCAGCGTGCCCTGATGCACTAAGTGCCAAGGTCAATCGATTCGATGTCTGAAAAGCGTACTGTAGGCCTTGTTTTATTTCGTCCATTAGCTGAAACTCGTTAAACAAAACTTATAAGTACCAGTGCCTCCAAACATTTTTGTAATCTTGTATGATGTCATAAAGTAATCATTAGGTTTTGAGTCTCATTTGGTATAAAAACTATCAACGCTTCGATCAACTGAAGTATTTAGTTGACAAACAAATAAAAAAGAAATGTTACCAACTACTATATACAAGTGTTGAAGATTAGGAAGTGATAAGAATAATAAATATTTACAAGTTTAATAATACCTGCTACTATTTAACATTCTTTGGAAGTAGAAATAACTCATGACATACGTTACTAATTCTTTTTCTGTAATAGTTTATAACGAGTTTTAAGACGAGATCAATTTTTCAAAAACAAAATTGTTTTGCTACACCATGTTTTTACAATAAATAAAGTAAGATTAACTACTAGCTAATGGTGTTTTGCAGTGGCTATTGAGTGCATGGATGGAGTATATAAACAATTATTTATTATCAATGATACTATTGTTAATAGTTTGTATCCTAAATACTAATTACCATCATCAATAGTTTTAAGAAGTCTTGACTGATAATTATTCAGGAATATGAAATTATGAATTATAATTAATGGAATAATGGTTAATAGTTGATATTTTAAAAACTAATTAACATTATGTTTAGTTTTAAATAGTCTTGACTGACATTAATCAAAGACATTGATTCTGAATAATTATTATTCTAAACTATTTGCCGCTGTAATTCAAAACTATATTAACAATGGTTGTTAATAGTGACTATTCAGAACTGATGTTGAGCATATAAAACCATTGTTGATAATAATCAATGACATGTCTTTAATAATCGTCAGTCAAAGCTATTTTAAACTAACAATAATGTTAATTAGTATTTAGCATATAAATAATTTTAGCATAAAATAGTCATTATTAACAATAACCATTAAAAACAATTGTTAATAGTTTATATTTTATATCCGATTAATATCACCAGTACCCAGTACCAGTATAATTTTAAATTGTTTTTAATGAAAATTACTCCAAGAATTACTATTGGTTATCCATAATTTTGGTATGCACCAGATGTTTGTTCTGAATAGTCACTATTAATAACCATTGTTAATAGTTTATATTCTAAATAATAATTAACATCATGAACAGTTATAAAGAGTTTTGCATGGTAATTATTAAATAAATGTATTACCAATCACTTCTTTACCTACTCGATGTTTATAATTATTTGCACAATTAACAACAGTAACTATTAAAAACAATTTAGACTCCAAATACAAATCAACATCTTTAATAGTTTTAAATAAATTTAAAATTATCAAAGAATTTGCGTCGATTCATAACCAGTTCTAGACCTATTCGTGGTCTATTCAGAATAGTCACTATTAACAACGATTGTTAATAGAATACATTCTAAATGTTAATAAACATTCCAAACTATTTTAAAGTTATATACGGTAATTATTAAATTAATTCCATTGATAATATATTATTTCCTTATCTACTTTGTTTGTTCAGAATAGTCACTATTAACAATAGTAACTATTAAAACCAATTGTTAATAGATTTAAATAGTTTTGCATGATGATTATAAAAAAATTTACATCATTTCAGAATTATTTCATTACCTTCTCGAGGTCTATTCTGAATAGTCATTATTAACAACCATTGGTAATAGTTTATATTCTAAATAATAATTTACATCATCAATGGTTTTAAGTAGTCGTAAATAGTGATTAGTAATTAATATATTGGTTATCAATAATGTGGTTAGCGGATGGATATTTGTTCGAAATATCACATATTGACTATAGTTACTATATCTCGAGTAATGGTTACTAGTTTATATTCTAGACACTAATGAACATTATCAATAGTTTTAAGTAGTACTAAATAATAATTATATAAGAAATTTCATTGGTTATATAGAATTACTTTATATACTACGTGGTTGTTCTGAATAGTCACTATTAACACGGTTACTATTTTCAATAATGGTTAATAGTTTATACGCTATTAAACTCTTGTAACTAATTAACATTATCAATAGTTTTAAATAGTTTTTAATGGTAATTATTCCCTTTGATTAACGTCAATTTGTTTGTTTATTCGATATTTTATCTCAGTAGTACATAATAACAGTAGTTACTACATAGAATAATGGTTAATAATTTTTAGTAAACATCGAACAGATAAATAAATAATTTCTGCATTGAATAGTCATTATTAACAACTATTGTTAATAGTTTGCATTCTAAATACTAAATACCATCATCAATAGTTTTAAGTAGTCTTGACTGATAATTATTCAGGAATTAGTATCAATAAGTTATTTATCTACTAGATGTTTGTCCTACATAATCATTATTAACAATAGTTATTATTTACAATAATAGTCAACCGTTTATATTCTAAATACTAATTAATATGAGCAATAGTTTTAAATAGTTTTGAAAGATAAATATCAATTAATTGCCATTAACAACCATGTATTTGTTGATTCTATTATTTATTTCAATAGTATATATTAACAATATGACATGGAATAATGGTTAATAGTTGATATTTTAAAAACTAATTAACATTATGTTAGTTTTAAGTATTCTTGACTGACATTAGTCACAGACATTGATTCTGAATAATGGCTTTATATACTCCATGTTTGTTCTCAAGAGTCACTGTTAACAATATAGCAACTATTAAAAATCATTATTAATAGTTTATATTCTATCCAATAACTAACATCGCAATAGCTCTGTATAGTTTTCAATGAAAATTATCCAAAGAATTATTACTGCTTTTCAATCATTTTTATCTACTCGATGTTTGTTCTGAATAGTTAGGTACTATTAACATCCATTGTTAAAACTTAATATTCTAAACAATAAATAACATCATGAATAGTTCTAAAGAGTTTTGAATCTTATTTATTTAAGATATTTATTAACTTCTTTATATACTTCATGTTTATTCTGAATAGTCACTATTAACAACAATAACTATTAAAAACCATTGTTAATACTTAGTTCTCCAAACATGAATGGTCTTGAATGATAATTAGAAAAGAATTTTCACTTAATAATAATATCACCATTGATAACTAAATATTTCTGTATAATAGTATATACTAACAATAAGTTAATATACTAAACTATTTAAAATATCGATTAGTAAGTTATAATCTTGATATTAATTCACATCATTAATGTAGTGGATATTTTTGTTATTAACTATTAGCCAGTAGTCAGTTTAACTTTAATTACTGCTCAATATTGGTTTAATAAGAGCATTTTTATTTCTTAAAAATTGAACGGGTCTTAAAACTCTTTGTAAACTATTGCAGATAAAGGATTAGTTAAACTAAGACTATTAAAAACTATTATGCAACATTGCATGTTAAATTTTAACACTGTAAGTCCTTTAGTGAAAGTAATATTTAAGCAGAGTATTATCACTTGTAAATTTGCTAGTCGTAATCAGAACCAGATTATCTTACATCACACAATTTAAGGTCAATGCTACTATAATCCATTAGATAATAGTAATTCTTTACCTACGCATAATACCGTGTGAAATATTCAAAACTTATTAAAATACTATTATCAGGGTTTAAATAGTAAATAGACAGTAGATCTGGAACTATTAAATACCACCGGCATTTAGTTAGTACTATTAATCTTAACTATTAACAATTATTTAAATATTATTCACTATTGTTAATAGTAAGTATTAAAATAAAAAATAATTAAGCAACATTATTTTAATCCGAGAAATTGCTGGTTTAGATTAATATCGAAAACATCATATGGAATAATTAAGTACTATGAATAATATTAACAATTACAGTTAATAATTTATTGAAAAGACAATAAAATAAATGTCAACTAATTACAACTTTCGTTAACTATTTCATATATTTAGTGGTATTAATAAGCCCTATCAATATTAAATATTAAATGTTATTACCAGCTATTGTTAATACTAAGTATTAACTTAGAGGAGCAAACATAACTGAGACGAAAATGTGTTTAAAAATTAAAAACAACAATTGAATAATTATCATTTACAATCATTATTTCTTTCCGGTGGTAGTCTTGGTTATTATTAACAATATTTCATGGATGTTAACTGCTATTAACAATTAGTGTTAATAATTTATTGAAAAACCAATGAAACAAATGTCAACTAATTAAAACTTTCGTTAACTATTTAATATTATTAGTGGTATTAATAAGTAACCTGAACATTAACTACCAAATATTATTAGCAGCAATTGTTAATACTAGGTATTAACATAGTTGAGCAAACATAACAGACGAAAATGTGCTTAAAAATTAAAAACAACAATTGAATAAATATCATTTACAATCATTATTTCTTTCTGGTGGTGTTCTTGGTTATTATTAACAATATTTCATGGATGTGAACTGCTATTAACAATTAGTGTTAATAATTTATTGAAAACCCAATGAAACGAATGTCAACTAATTAAAACTTTCGTTAACTATTTAATGTTATTAGTGGTATTAATAAGTAACCTGAACATTAACTACTAAATATTATTAGCAGCAATTGTTAATACTAAGCATTAATATAGTTGTGGCAAAAATAATTCAGTCTAAAAAGTGTTTAAGAATTAAAAAAAATATTTTTATTGAATAAATACAATTTACAATCATTATTTAATTATGTTGGTGGTATTAGTTATTATTAACAATTTGTCATTGGTATTAACTACTATTAACATTTACTGTTAATAATTTACTGAGAACACAATGAAGTAGATGTTAACAAATTGTACTAACTAAGTAAATTGACTGAATAGTCAAGAGTCGTAATTTACTAACTCTCAACTGGTATTGATAAGTACTCCTAATTTTAACTATTATAAATGTTATTAATACCTATTATTAGTACTAAGTATTAATATTGTATTCATTTTTATGCTCAGTAGTCAAAATTGGCAGCTACCAGCTGATAGTCAGTACTATTTGTTAATCCATCAATAATACCTAACATTTTTTTGTTACATTTCGTCCTAAAATAAATATTAACAACTATACTAAATGTCGTAGTGTTTACTCTGTCTAGAATCACAACTAATAAATATATGTTATTATCGTAAATTGTAACTACTAGAATAGTAACCAATAGCAGTTGGAATCATGAATTGTTAATATTGTAAATATTTCTTAACAACAAAACTCTACGATTGCTGTTGACGTAATTCGTTAATCACTATTGATAGCTAGGCCATGAGTATTTTAGTCTTAATCAATACCCAAATCGTTGCTAAAGCTATTGTTAATAGAGTAGTAACAATAACAATTGGAGGATGTTAACATTCCAGACTTAAAATATCAACTAACAAATTCATACATTAACGGCATAAAATTAGATTTTGTTTTGCTCAAGAAATTTGATGATTATTTACAATTTCATTGAAACTCTCTTGTTTATAAGTTCATTTTCAGAAAAAAAAATTAATAAATCCTTACCTTGAATATTTCAGGGTGCATGTGACCAAGAACTTGGAGCTGCAGGGCGCGTAATACCCTCGGCGAACAATTACTCGGTCCTGGTCCCATCAGCAACCTCTGGGGCAGCCTCAGGGGTTGAAATAAATCTTGAGGAGGTTGTATATTCATTGTTCGTTCTTGTTCGCTAATTTTCCCAGGAGTACTGAAAATTAAAATGATTTGATCATCAGTGACTTCAAATAACACTAAAAGGTTTCTTAAGTAAATAAGTTCAAAAGAAAACATGGTATTTTTCCCGCTTGTTTTTTAAAAACTTTTCCATGATGATTCAAGCCTAGATCCGGTATCAAGACACCGTTAATTCCAAACATTGAATAACACTGATTTGAAACTAATACCAAAACTACAGTTTTCAAAGTCAAGATCAGGCTCTCGTGATCTTGTTTATCGCGCGTCTAAGTAACCAGAACAGATAAGGGACCTAATACCAGAACGCTACTAGTTATCTAACTTTACTGTTTTAAGTCTGTTTTATTCGTCATAGAAATTTTCGTCATTTATACCTGGAATGTTCAGAGAAAGAAACACTCCACGAAAGGAACTTCCTTCTTGATTCCATAAATTTCACCCCAACAAATGGCAGAAAAGAGGTCATAGTTAAGAGAAAATTGTTATTGTTGTTGAGAACAATTTGGGTTTTAGTTCGAATTTGACTTTTGCTACATGTGCCGATTTAATTTTCTGGACTGCTCTTACCGTTTCTTCGAAATTGTGTGCAGCTGCGCGTCCCAACGATAACACCACGACTGACATTGCAAAATCATTTCATACTGACCGCGAAGAGGATCTCAGAGCTTTTATTTCATTCATTTCATGAAAGATAAGATAAGGGACCCTCTTTCAAGTCGGTAGTTGGTAGTTAGTAAATAAACAACGAAGTAATGCTGTTCCGTCCAGTAACGATAACATTCAATTCGCGAATGAAAAAACCCTTTCACTGACATGACGTCGGCATTGGCAGAAAAATGTTATTGGAGTCCCAATGAAATAGAAGCTAACTGTGGCTTAAAATGAGTCATGAATCATACTAGCATTATGTTTCGAGATTAAAATAAAAGGAATGAGGAATTCCGCAAGAATGTCAATGATTGCGAAATTGAGATATTGAATGAACATAGGTAATGCATTGACCTCTTAGTCTGTTTTATTGACCGACGGAATAAATACCCTATTCGATTTATCGCACCAGTTTGCCAATCTGCTGGTTTCAGTTTAATTTTCCACAACTTAAACATACATAATTTCAAGCCCACAATTGTCGATTTCAAAAACTTCGGTAAAGTCCAAATTAATTGGACAATTTCCAAATTATGTCGTTTACTGAGAGCTCATATTCGCATTCGGAACCATTCGAGTTCCTCCGGAGTACTTCGGTTGTCATGCCGATATATGAAAACTCCCCTTCTTAAATCTCTCTAAAGAATAATTACACGGTGTTTTTATGTAGAAGTTATATATAATAAAAATATTAATAAGGGTTCGGCTTTGTCCTACAAAGTTGGTTGCTGTTGATTTTCCTCGACGTTTCGAACGACTTGCGTTCATTTTCAAGAGGTTACTGTGGAGCGTCCTGTTGTGTTGCCGCTTTTTATATGTTTCCTGTTTTCCTATGGTGGGGAGGTTCCTGACCGTTTCATTTGTGTAATGATGCGTTCATATGCGGTGTGTAAACTTTGGGTATCTTCAATTTTGTTGAGTGGAGCTTTTTGTAATTTGATGTTAATCATTTCCGATATACGTCTATTGTGAAATTTATTTTCGATATCCAGTATTTTTGTGTTATCCCAGTCAAAATTATGTAGTGTTTGGATTCTATGTTCTGTGATTACTGTGTTTGTTTGAGAAGGTCTATTGATATTGCGTTGATGTTCGTTTATTCTAGTTTTTAATGTTCGTTTACTTTCTCCCACATATGATGCATCGCAATCCATACATTTTATGCAATACACGGTGTTGTGTGTATCCATCTTTTGTAATTTGTCTTTACCTTTTTGTATTATTGCGGATAGGTTGTTTCTTAGAGATGGTACGATCTTGATGTTAGTGTTGCGAAAAGAGTTTTCAATTGATTCATATATATGTTTTGTATATGGTATTTGTAAATATTTGAGTTGATTTCTTCTATTTTCTGTGTTAGCCTCTTGTGTTTGTGCATTGTGCATGTGGATTCGTCTTGTGACAAATGAAACGGTCAGGAACCTCCCCACCATAGGAAAACAGGAAACATATAAAAAGCGGCAACACAACAGGACGCTCCACAGTAACCTCTTGAAAATGAACGCAAGTCGTTCGAAACGTCGAGGAAAATCAACAGCAACCAACTTTGTAGGACAAAGCCGAACCCTTATTAATACTCTCTAAAGAATGTTTTGCGAATGGAAACTAATTTTTATTCGATTTACCTTTAATATAATATAATGAAAATTTATTTGCAGATATTTATTTTTAATTTATTGATAATTAATAAACAACTTCTAAAAACGCCCCTCTTAAAATAAAAAAAACAGTATTTAAGAAACTTTCAGACATAACCTTACACAAATTCGAGTATAGGAGTTTTTGATGCCGTTAAGTGGAATCTGAGCTCTGCTTTTGAAAATTTAAAATGGTGAATCCAAGATGGCCGACCGAAATATCGAAGATTACTTTAACGAGACGCAACCTGGTATTAAGGGATTTTTGGGGACGCTGATTACGAACCTGACCTCAGATATTGAAAATTCGAAATGGCGAAACCAAGATGGTCGACCGAAATAAAGAAGTTTCATTTTCCCCAAAACTTTCTAAGGCGCAAATTTTAGTTAGAGAAAAATATATGCCATTCAACGTTATTATTGTCGGGATTCTTAAGACCAATAATCTCGACATCTCTTATTGCAGTTAAATTAAGCCAGATAAAACCAGATCCTCGTCGTTGGAATGAATTAAGAAAGCGAATAAACACATTAATTTCAATCTATTTTCAAAACAGCGGCACCTTCATTCCTAAACAGTACTAAAAAAATGAAATACTTGAACAAGATCGGTTCTACAACTTTGTCAATATTTCTGGTATGCATTCCAGAACCTCTGTCATCAAACCCATTAGAAGATGGAGGACAAAAAATAATTCCCTGATTTTTTGGAAACCGAGGATTTGACAAATGGACGGTAGAAGGGGATTTAATCTCCGCAGCAGATCGAAAAAAGAGGAGGCGAATGAAGCCAATAAAAATCAATGAATTATTACAGATGAATCGTTATAAGAAAAAGAAAAGACAAGAAAGAAGAGGAACGGGTAAAGATAGGGGGCATTTACGCGTGTGATCGAACTAACTCGTGGAGAATCATGCGCGCACCTGTTGCTTCGACGTTCACTCGAGTTTCTTCGATCGCAGCATGGCGCGAGCATAACTTATCAAGTCCATTAAAAAATGTTACGACGTCTTCGTAAAAGAACGAAATTTCAAAGATGAACTCCTGCAACGCGTGTCACATATTTCCCGTCGCTTTCTACACCCGATGTTTAATTATTTCACGCGATATTAACTGAAACTTTTTATTCTTCATTTTGATTTTAACGTCTTTAAAATTACTTTGTATTTCATGCTTTGTCGGCATGAAATAATTGAGACGACCTTCTTTGTCATTTTTAAGTCATGGAAATAGAGATTGAATTATACGAGTGGCGCCACTGTAGAGGATATTGTAACTAACCTCAAACCAATTAGCGTCTACCTAAATTTCTTTTGTTCATGACTGATTTCAGGTGATTGATCACGTCAGGTTATGATGCGTGATTTGTGATTGACCATTGAATAAATGTTTTAGATGTATTTCTTACTTCCCTTGGAAAACCAGGTAATCATATGTAATCCCTTGAAACAGAAATTATATAGTTCGGGAACCTTCGATCGGATTCGGAAACATTCGGATATATTTCCTCTAAATGTTTACGGATCAGTTTCTATCAAAGATGATTCCGTTAAGTCTCAAGGTGACCTTCCATATGTTTGTTTACAAACACCATAATCTATAGAATATAAATATTTACTTGTTTAGTTCAAAAATATTGAATTTCCCACTGCAACCGAATTATACCGAAGTTTATTAAACACATACAGTAGTCCCCACCGTACGTTATACTGTCCAAAGTTATCTGACCATCTTAAGTTATGCATTATTCTTGTCCAAAGTTATAAATGCCTCTTCCTCTCCTTCCCCCACTACATTGTTTCTCCTTCTCCCAAGTCCCACCACATTCTGTCACACTCGTTTCGCAACACTCACACACAGAAGCACCCACTGCGCGGATATAAACAAAGGAAGGGAAGTGGGGATAGCGAAGAGTGTTATAACTTTGGAGAATCTCTTACCATTTTGAAAGAACCGACCGTATAACTTAAAACGGGTCCTACTGTAAATATTATTAATGTTCAGAAGTTTTCGTCTCTCTTCGACAGGTTTCGGAAACATTCGAGTAGTCTTCAATATTTAAAAATTTGATGTTATATAATTGTTTTAGCGATGACTGAAGGTGACCTTCAATATATTTTTTTAACTCATGACATCAAAAAATGTCTGCGACGAGATGCAACCTTATTAGCAAAACATGTACCAACGTTTACCCAATAAAATACTTCAGAAACGTAACAACACGCACCAGCAAATATAAAATCATGATAAATAAAAATTCGCGCACGAATGTAAAGTGAAAGAGGCAGAAAATATACGGGTTATGTGAAGAGCATTTCGTTTGAGCTCGGTTGAGCAGCGTAGAATTCCAGGTTTAAATACGACAAACAATGAGACCCATCCGAAATAGGCAGGCCAATTAGCGGGACTCGAGGTCTCTGTTGTAAAGCATAAAACCACTGACAAAATTACCCGTACGCCACGTGCCACTGTAAAAACGTAAATCCTGACCTAACGGAATCCGGCTTGATCCGAAACTATGTACAAACGCGAATGCAACCATCTGCTCGCTACGAAATGACAGATATTTTTATGAACCTTCATTAAACTAAAATCGGAAAGAGTGGAGGATTTATTTGGCCGTTTATTTCTCACTTTTCACGATTCTTTCATCTCCAAGGACATAAAAGGGAACGAGGGTGTGTCGAGAGGGAGGGAGGTACAACAGCCACACACGTTCCTATACTCTAGTTTTTGAGGGTATAATTTTACTTCCGAAATGCGCAACAGCCGTAGGATTGGACGAAAGCGAGGTCGGTGTATATAAGCGGTGCGGCAGCACCGTACAAAAGGGGCTTTTGTACCGCATTAGCGGAAGCCACCCTCGGGTGGCATCCCGAGGTGTTTGTCTGTCGGTACGAACTCCCCGGCAACATTCACGTAGGCTATTTGGAATTCCGCTTTGAAAGAGGGAAGAAAAGCGTATAAACAGGCCTGCAGGAGGTCTCCCGTCAATTGAAACGTTTCTACGTTGCCGACGAGAGAGATTAAAAACTGTCGAACGCTAGACCCGAGATGCAACATGGAGAATTCGCTACGCCATTTTCCTATTTTAATACGATCAACATAAATTCGGACCGTTGAATTCATTCGATATAGGTTTATTCATCCCACATCGAAGTCAATGGAATATAGTCAAATTTGAGTCAAACAACCCGAATCCTCTGCTAAATACCAACCTCTTAATCTTTTAGGGTTCGATTTAGTTTTATAAAAAAGAACGAAAAATACACAATAGACGTTATTGTCTTCGGGTGATTTTGGCAACAGTCGTTAATAGAGAACATCAGGATTTATTACATCGTTGCGTATGGCGGATAGGTCCGCGAACAATGGCCGTCAATAAAAAGATAAATCTATCTTTAAAGGAATCTCCCAGCTTCCGATGATGCCCGAAAATGACAAATTTCCACCAATATGGTCTTCTAATCCGACCAAAAATATGGCATTGTGCAGGATGATATATCGACCATCCTGAATGCGTTATTTACATCCATCTTTGCAATAAAATGCAATCCTTGGAAATTACTCCCCTCCAAATTCGGCGAATGTATTAAATCAATATCCGATTTCTGGGATATTTTACAATATTTAGATGATGATCGACAACGAGATTAATATATATTAAATCCAAGAACGTACACGAGTGTAGTAAATTGATCATCTATTCAGCTGTATTCTTCACATTCGGTCGCTTCTCACTGGAGAAATGCGAGCCTTTTTCGTTTCTCGATTCAAATCTCATGCTTTCAATCCGTGTAATGCGTAACTAATTTTACCATTCCACCATGTCCAAGTTTCACAATCCATTCCGACAAAATAATAATGTGCAGTATGTCTGAGCATTATACGTATTTATATACATTAAGCATCCACATTCACAGGCATAACACGAGCTTCGTTCAGGCGTACGTGTACATATATAAATTACAAAACTAAATATGATTGCGGATCGCCGTATCATATTCGTCTTTTTCGCCGTCGTCATCCTTGTCAATATCCGACCGTAATTAGTTATTACGTAACGGAGCTGCGCGAGAAAAGTGCATCATCGAATGTCAACGTCGGTTTCCTACAAATTCCTAAGCAGATTACAAAAAGGTTCTGAAGAGAAAGTGGTTTTTTCCGTTTTTATCTCATTCATGTAGAATATCACTGTCGGGCGACCTACGTTGATAAACAGATTTCTTCTATTTTAAATATTGTTGGACGATTTTTCAAAATTGTTCCGATACTAAAAATGTCTGGGATAGAAGCATCAAATTAAGGTTCAACGACCTCAGAACCATCGGACGATGTAGTTCTTTTACCTGTAACTTCAATTTTAATTTTTCAGCATGTTGGCTCCGACATTCATTTTGTTAATTACTGTCTGATTCACTTTAGATCATCGATCGTTGGTGAGTGTGAATGAAATTTCAATATCGATCGGCATGAGTTCATTACCTCTTCGCTCTTGAGTAAAAAGAAGTTGAAAAAGACTATTCGATCGACAATCTTTGTGTTTCCGCAATGATTGCAAAAAGTATGGCACCGTTATTCCGTACGCTTTACTCCATACTTGCCCTGCTGTTCCTTTCATGACTGGTTTGCTGATGCGAACATAGGAAGAAGATATTCATTACATATATGGAAGAGATGTAAAGATTGTACAGTACCAATAGGCTTTGTGATCTTTCAGACGGATTGACAAAAAGTGACATTTAAAGTTGTGTTCTTCAATAACAGTAGTCTATTTACTGTAAAACCTCCCTAATTCGACACTTTACTTGTTCGATAACCTCGTTTGTTCGACAGTGGGTGATTATTTTGCTCCTCCCATGCATCCGCCGAGCCGTACGCTTATGCTTACATAAGGAAAGCAACCAATAACGTTCGCGTGACGTCATAGTGGATGTGGTTAAAGCAATGTCATACTAGCGAGGTCATAGGATGGACATGTAGAACGGAGTATGTCGAAAAAACGAGGCTGGTTCACCTAACGAATACGATATTTCTGATGAGTCATTAATTTAAGACCAAATTTGAACCCTTTGGATCCTTTTGTTTATTCCCTGCATAAAATATATCTTCAAATGACGCATGTAGAGATGAAAGTCCAATTTTATATTTTGGAACATAATGGAAAGTATTTTGGATTTGATTGCTGGACCATTGGTAATAAGTGAAATAAAATGTCATGGTTTTTCCTTCCACTAAATATTTGTTATCATAGATATACTGGAGTACCAAAACAATCGGAGGTCAGAGTGCATATTTTGTACTGGTCCAACCTAACCTATTTATGTCTTACGCATGCTTTATGAACAACAAAACTAACAATTATGTTATTTATGTTTTATATTTTATGACCACGTAGTTCAAAAAATTTGGACCATTCTATTCTTTCTTTTGTTCTTAATGCTAGTGATCGTGGAAATCGGAATAAGAAATTGGGATTCATATTTTATGGCCTCAACGTTACCTTGATTTCAATCAAGAGTTTAGATCCAAATTTAAAAGAAAAATCGATCCATGTTTCTCAGAATGACCAACGTGCAAAATCCTGTAGAAATTGTGCATGATCGTCAATTAATGGAAATCCTAACGCAATAAGCCCCGAGATAAACGCTGACATCAGCAAGCGTGCTCGTCGTGACAGTAGTCCAATCACGAACCCTGCAAACTTCGTAAGAAGGGTCGACCGATGTCACGGGCCGAGTATATTTTTTTTACCAGGGTCGTTCTCAAGTTCCATCGTTTTTTTGCCTCGTGCAGTACCGAGTACAATAGTACTAGAAGCTAGCAATCCCGTTTGCGACCATAACAGGAGTTCCGTCGTGCGGTGACACAAATTCCTCACTTTGGGGTTTCGTCCGTAAGAACCAACATCGAGATTAATAATTTTTTCGTCTCGCGGTTCTTTGGAGGTCCGTGACACAATCGTGAGATCGCGATGGCTATCGATCCCGATACAACCAAAGAAATTTTCTCTGAAGTATGTAATACATAATTACTGGCCTGCAAAAAACGGATCTTCATCAAGCTCGTTCCTTCACGTATTTTGGCCGAAACAGTAAAACCTGGAAAACATATACGCAATTTAGTACAAGATGCAATTTCGAACCACGTTTCTCTTTTTCACTTGATTCCACGTTCCACTTTTTTCAATCTTCGCTTCGTTTTCAACATTCAAATAACGTAGCGACCTTCCCATACCAGAATCTGGGAGGAGAGTAGCGTCGATACAGGCCGGCAAAAAAGAAGCCGCCAAAGTCGAGAAAACCAAAAAGGAAAAAGAAACCAGAAGACGAACGAGAGGAACGGAGAGGAAGCCAGGGAACGAACTGCTGGACCAAATTATATTACCAAGAGTGCGTATGCGTCGAACCTGGAACGGCAAAGCGCGAACCGATAAATAATTATGCACATTACGACGTAACGAGAAGATCGTCGTCGGGAGAGGACTCCTTCAATTCGGACCGGCGTGCAACCTGAAACAATGGAACGCCCCTCGTGCTCTTCGACACGCGAAAAGAAAAGTGCCAGAGAGTGGGAGAGAGAGGACGAAGCAAAGTGAGGGTACGATAAAAGTGTACGAGAGAGAGAGAGAGGGAGAGATGCTGAGGAAAAAGGAAAGAAAGGAAATGAAAGGAAAGAAGGAACGAGGCGCAACGAGGCTGCCTTGGGCTTCGGCGCGTTCGGCTTTCGTTCGGTCCCTCAGTCTCGTTCGGTCCTTCGACGAACTCGAAAGTCCGTTCCCCTTCCGATTTCCTCGCACGAGCGAGTGATCGCGAACGTATCGTCGATCGTACGAAAAGATCGCTCGATCCCAACCTCTTTTTATCGATCGGAGTCGCCGGAATCTTGGAATTGGACCGGAGCGCGAAAATTCGCGAACCGCCAAAAATTATTTCGCGAGTGAGTTTTCCCGCCACTTGTTCGGTACGCCATATAGTGGGATCATGTGTACCAAAGCAAAATGTGCAGACCAAGAATGTAACCGAGTTGAGTGAGGAATTCCAGTGTCGTGCGGGATATACCGTCTGCCCTCTTCCTCATCTCCCTTCTCCCACGGTCCATTCCTCTCTCTCTCTCTCGCACTTGTGGGGCCCAGACTGGACCCAACTCCGAAGTGGTCCGAAGTGCCGACTCGCAGCAGCCGAGGTCACTCGACGAGATCGGTCCTAGAGGGCGTACTCGCCACCCCGCGCTTCCCAACAATGGACGAACGAGAAACTGGTTAGCACGAGGATCGGTCCCAGAGGATACGTGGAGGGAAACCAAACCCTTGCTACTTCCTCGCCTCTCGATCTGCTCTCAAAATTCCATCGCGAGATTTTCGACATTCTCTAGGTACGTATTTTCCTTATCTCTGCCATACCCATTTTTTGACGTATCCTGACCGTTCGCATGGGAAAGAATGCCGATTTCTACAGGTAAAGAACCCTCTTCTTGGTCCTGAGATAGTGGAATGATCAGTGGTATCGACGTTGATGAAAGTGTTATAAAGGATTTTTACAACTGGAAATATCGGCAAGAAATGTGAGATCGTTACTTAAGAGAAAAACTGAAGGATTGTTGGGGTTTGTGGCGATCAAAGAGATTTCGAACGTTAGTATCTGATGAATTTTGGAGGACCTTTAGATCGACGTTCCAGGATACAAACGACCAATTTAGGAAACTTTAACAATTTAGAAACTTGTGGAGGAACGGAAGTTAGATTTATTATCGATACTTTACACAATCGAGAAAGTCAACTTTGGAAAACGCTTTTCGAAATATCGGGATCGATTTCCGTGAATTGTATCACATGATGGATATAAGATAACCACAAATGGCTTCACATTAATAGTTTCTTACTTTCGGATATTACTTGGTACATATCCTTCATTCCTTGATTCCGTGGATAAAACACAACTTTACCCACGTAAATAAGTGCGCTGTTCAAATAGTTCCTGTTTCGATTTTTATCAAAACTCGAGTAAAAAATTGTTTATCTTCATCAAACACGAAAGAAAGTTGGAAGTGATTAATCGCATAAATAGTCAGTTAAAAAGCCTTTAAATCATCCCGCAGTAGATTTTTCAGTAGCTGAATGTACCATACGCTCGTGGGTGGCCTCTCGTCTCAATGCTTTTGAATATACCGAAGAGGCCAACTATTAATAATTCGCAGGAAATAAACTGGTATTCGGATTAAATTATGGCACAGGACTTGCTAGTAATAACGTATCATTTTTTACGTAAGTTATTGGAAGGCTCGTGGGCACCCGGTATATTCTGCCGATTGTATAATTCAAAACCGATTAAATTTCACGTTATAGCCCGTCATTAGTTCTTAAATAATCTTAAATTTGTCAACTAGTAACATTCCGACGACCTTGCGCTCCTAACTTTACTGACACCGATGCGCATTCCATAACCCATCAAGTTTCAACGAAAAATCATTATTAAATCAATTAACGATTTCGTCATACGATATTTAGAAACGCTTTAAACATTACATCGCGTTGCAAAATATTGACTGATGAATCGTAATTGGAGGTCAGATTTGTCTTTACAAATTTTTTTTAATCGAAAAAAACGCCGATCTTGAAATTTATTTTATAATCGGTAATAATTGCGTCGATTTTGGTACGGGTCAATTTTGTTTCGTAATGAAACAAAAACTTTCATGTCAAAAAATTATTTATGAACGGATTTTTCTTGTTTGACGTAAAAAATCCTTGTGTGATTAGTGACCTAAAGTAAACTTTCACGCACTGATTGCCGTGAGTGAAGATGCGCTTTTAACAACAGTACGTAAAACTTCTTTTTATCGTGTAAAAATACAATTTAAAAATCTCCGTCAGAACAAACGTCAACTTAACAGAAAAATAAAATATAAAAAACGTGTCCGCGGCTAAACAAATCTAAAATTTTTTAATATATAAATAAAAGTTTTTAAAATACAGGAATTAAAAAACTAATTGATTTTAGTGGAATTTTATTTTCACAGTAATTATCCTTTCTTCGTAGAAATTTAATAGAATGAAAACTTCGCCGGATGTGTTTGTAAACATTGCCGTGTTTTCGTAAATGCGCGATTATTTCCAATGATAATATAAAATGATTGTATGTAAACAGAAGAACTGAAAAAAACAAATTAGATCCTTTTTCTTAAAAAATGAAATACGAAAATTGAAATCGAAAAACAGTAAATGTAATTTATTGTTTACCGATAACTTTATTTTATCCGACATTTATTACCTTAGTTTTGAACTTAGACGTGTAAAAATGTTTGATGGTTATTTATGCTCTCCGATTACATCGTTCATTGTTTTTGGAGAAATTGCTTCATAAAATACAAGGCAACGGGATTTCTTACAACCGTCACATGACGTCAAATTAGATTGTTTCTGCTTAGAAACCAATTATCGATAACAATCATTAATACATCGAAGAGAAGTGTACTAAAAAATTGCGTTTTTATTTGCTTGAACACGTACCGATTTACTTAAAGGATTTAATGGATGTCGAAGGCGGAGCATTTCTATAGTGCGAAATTCGACCCCTAGCGTCAGTGACCCGTATTAATTTCATAATGTTCGTATTTGATTAAGTTACCAATGTTTTCTGACGGATTCCGAGTAATAATCTGAGATTAAAAGCCGAAAAACGGTAAAAACAATCATGAATAACGTTTTCATACATGCATCAGCAATCAGTGCATACCATCTTAGATGATACCTGGCGCGAAGCGATAGCTAATTGCAAACAGATCACGCTTCTCTAAGAAAATGCATTGTTTTAAACGCGCGAACACAAGAAAGTGTGCACGAGACTCATAATGCACATTCATCATTAACGCCTGCCAGGCAGCAATTAACGTCCCTGCTTTGACTAAACTAATCGTACATGGAGAAACCTCAAATTACAAAACAGACGAGACGCGTTTGTGAAAACTGAATACGATTTTCAAAGTATGTGTTTAAGGGGCCTTCGGAGTTTAAGAGGCCTCACAAAAATGGGACGTAAATTCCTGGGAGAAAATTACCACTCCTGCCGGAGTAAAGAGGAACATAACCGGGGTAATTTTAAAACGACTTGGACCTTGTCATAAAGTTGGCATCATCAAGTATTAAAAAAATCAAGAACTCGGATTTACAATCTTCTCAGAAAAATATAACGTTTGTACTAATTAAACAAATTTTTTTTTCATTAAAAAAAAAAGATTTCCAACTACAAGGTGTTTGTAAACTCCGGCTAAATATATTAATTTGTAAACGTCGAGGTACAAAACTGCAATAAAACTGAAGACCGACCTGCTGAGTCTCAAGCCGTTTTTGACCCCCCACAAATTAGATACGCTCCTTGTCTTGTTCGGAGGACACGAGAACGAAAATCCATCGGATGTCATTTCTGGCATGTCAAATGCTTCAAAATTTTCCTTTACAAAGTCATTACGGTAATTTTGATATACCACTTCCTTTCTCGAAACTCGATAACTGCCTGTCAGCTTTCTTTTCTTAGCGGAATTTTTAACAAAATTTGTGAATCTGAGTACAATTATCGACTTGTTTGTCCACTTTGGAACCTGAGAAACATAAACGCTTTTTAGTGTTTTTATTATGATGGCGGTTACATTTTGGAATGTTATTATTAACGAAAGCTAACGCATAATTTGGCGTCAGGATTTTTTTTCGAGTGATTTTGAACAACATATCTCGAACTTGGATAGAAAAAGATAAGAAAGGATTGAACATTTTTCATTTCTTATGTTATAAAGACTTATAAAATATTAAATGATAAAAAACAAAACATAAGTTTGTATTCTGCAAAATCGATTTTTGTAGTCTTTCAGTCAATACCGAGACTAGTCCCTTGTTCTTCAGATCAAAACCGAGACGCGACCGAGACCGAGACCGCAATAATCAAAATATTTATTTTCTATAATTGTTTGTCTTTGTTTATTATTTGTATTTCTATTATTTCAAGAATGAAACTGAAGGATTTATAGTTTAGAAAATTAATATTTGAATTAAAATACTCAAGTAATTATCGAATAATAATACAAATACATTTTTTATTAACTCTTTACTGCATATTCTTTCAAATTAGTAAAAAATTACGTAGTTGATAATTAACATGTTTAAATAATACTACTGAATAGAAGAACCCTGTGATTAAATATTAGTAATGAGATAAACGTATATTAATTAAATATATCAATCGAAATTTATCATTAATTTCCACTTACTGATAATAATAATATTCTTGTCTGAACCTGTTCATACATAAACAAGGCAGGCGTTGTTTACTCAGTACGAGTCTCGAGTTCAATTCCCGGTCGGACAGATTTTTCGAAATAAAAAATTAACAAAAAAAAATCGTAAAAAAATTTCTTCTGTTTCATGATCATAATTCATTTGTCCAGTATGTTGGCAACAATTCTGAATTGTGCAGGTGAATTTTTGACATCAAATTGCTTGAAAATTTCAAATGATGATATTGTAAAAATCTTTTGTAATATACATAACCTAAAATGTTATTGTAATGGCGCCAACCGGCTGATGTTTAAATCACAACTGACCAGTACACCCTGTTCAACCATTTCTGTCCTATGTTAACAAAAGCCTTAGCACCGGTTCCTCCGGAACCAATTAATTTGTCGCGCTCAGTGCTTCAAGAGCCACCGTCCCTTCCAGCAGTGTCACTTTTGCATTCATTTTTCTAAAATCTATTCGTTTCGGCCAAGGCGCCTAGATTAGTCAACTTCTGACTGATAATCACAAAAACAAGTAATTAAGGAAAGTCGTTAAATGTTTCTCAGGATCGGTGGTTTTTGTTTTTGTCGAATAACGACTAATCTAGTTTCTTCTTAACGAATTTCGTTTGTCATTCTCGATTCGATCCGGTACATGAGTCACAAATTTTGAATTATTAAATTTTCTTAATTACATTTTAATTTTTAGCATATGGGTAGATTTTGAGAATCGTTCTGCCATTTTGGAATTCTGTCGGATCGTCAACAGGTTTTTTAAGTTTGCTAGAAAAATTCGAGGTCACCGTTAAGACCTTCAAAATTTGTTTTGTTAATAGTCAACAATTTTCACCTTCACATGACCTTTGGTGTCATTAAATTGTTTATCATTTTTAACGATCTTTTGATTCAGGACAAAGTTGTCGTGTTACAACTTAAGCAATTTTGAGAACATTTATCATCCTTTGAATTATAAAAAGTTTATCAAAATGACATATGAAAAAATTGTCGATGAATTGAATTTCAAGGTCATCGGAAGTATTGGAACAATATGGAGACTTCGTATATCAATTGTTGACAAGTGACAATTGATGAATGACATTTATTTAATCTGGTTTTATTTCAAATCAAAATTATTAGATTTTCTGAAACTTTTCTATTGTTTTGACATTTTTAGCATTAATTTGATTCAATATCAATATCGTGACCTTGAAATTTGTTTATATATATAAACAAAATGTTCTTCGTGACTTTTGGTGTCCTAAAACGATTGAAAATTTGCTAAAAAATGAATTTAACTTAGAATCCAGAGGTCATTGCCACGACCTTCACATTTGTTTTGTTTATATCAACGTTTAATTATAAGTTGCTCTGTTAAAAGGCGAACTGTCAATTGAACTGAAAATTCGATAGAAAACGAAATTAACCCAGAATTTGAAGGTCACCATCAATGTTTCGGAATTTATTTTGTTTACAAAGAAGAAGAATCGTAGAGACTTGTAGTGTCTTTCCATTAATTTTTATAGCAGACTTAACCCGGGATTCGATAAATTTTTTAAATTCCAATGTAAAAAATATATTTATAAACAGAATTTCGAGATTGTTCGCGTCTAATCACCGAAATTTGTTTTGTTCATAAACCAAAGGTGAACTCCGTGACCTCTGATCTTTTTCAAAGATTTGAGACGTTACGATGTTTTTAGTAAATAACTATTGCGATTTAAATGTCATATTATAACCACCTTTTTGAGAACTGTCATTAGTCCAACTTCAAACCGACAAAATTTGCAACAGAATTTAAATGTCGCTGTAATGACCTTAAAGTTTGTTTTGTTTATATTGCTAACCCATTTCACGACTTTTGGTGTCTATTGATTGTTTATTAGAGGTCAATTCGGAATGTTTCCCCACCAAAACTTTTAATTAATATATTTTGACAGTTGTCATTGTAAAACGTTAGCCATTTGGAGAACTGTCATGGTCTTTAAAGAAGATTGAAAATTTGCTAAGAAAATGAAGGGAACCACATGACATCTGGTGTTTTTCACTGATTTTTCAAAAGTAACCCATCTAAAAAGTGCACTAACTTGGCAGGGACTCCGGAAAGAAGCGTCTCGACGTTTTTGGATACCGATGAATCCTGGTTTTTCCTGTCGAGAGCACACTTGAGGATGTGACCTCGCATGACATCCAACCTGGGTGGCAGTTTCCTACGACAACGACGACACTCGACCCTTGTCCTCGGTGCATTTTTCAACAAAATCTCGAACGAATTCGCCCTCGGCACATCGCCGATTGCTCGATGCGGCATTCCACAAAGATGAGGGTTGCCGCCAAAAGAGGGATGAGCAGGCTCGAAATAAAAAACGAGGACTTTCGGCACTGCACTCGTTTTTCAATTAGCGTACTTGACTTTGGCCTGAGGCAACCCAGAAACTCTCGGGTACCACGTATAAGTCCGACGGCGACTTGCTGAATAACTATTGTTTCGCACTCGACTTTTGTTTTTTGGATTCGTTTTCACTCGGTATCAATACACGACTGACAACACACCGAGTCGTTGGGTAGAGGAACACTGACGTTGCTTGCAGCTGATTCATGTATCGGGTGGCTTGGTAACGCGACGTGTTCGTACAGGTCTGGACGGGAACCTTCACGCTAATGTATCTTTCGTACCTCCATGTACGTGGCGAACCCCATTTTCGGCGTTTTTACGACCAATGCCCTCGCCACTGGATATTCCTCCTGAATTCCAAAAAGACGTTTCAGAAATGTCTCATATGAAAATCAGACGATTTAAGACAAATTGCACTAAAACGATTTAGTCTTAAAATCATTTCGTTACGTAAATAATCATTCTGAATCTTTTGGAGTGACATTCGAACTCTTGGATACAGACTGAACAGTTTGTATGAGTGAGTTTGAACTCTTACTCGAGTGAAGAGGGAAATTCTCACTCCATAAAGAGTCAGTTCTTACTTCTTAAGAGTGAGGATTCACTCCTTCATTACAAAAGATAAATTTTCACTCCCTAAAGACTAAATTCTCACTCGAAGCAAGTTTAGAGAGAATTGAGTTTGATAAGTTTTTAAACATTTTCATTCTGTTGTAGAGTGAACATATTTTAAAAGTGAGTTTCAATTCTTACTCGAGTGAAAGTCAACATCAAAGAGGGCATTTCGTCTTTTGTGAGTGATAATTCACACTTTCGCAGGAATGAAAAATTCACTTTTTATGCAGAGAAAATTGAGTTACACTAACAAAGAGGGAAATTTTCACTCCATAAAGAGTCCGTTTTCACTTCTTAAGAGTAAGGATTCACTCCTTCATTAGAAAAGCTAAATTTTCACTCACTAACGACTGAATTCTGACTCGAAGAAAGTTTAGAGAGAAGTGAGTTTGATAAGTTTTTCAACATTTTCATTCTGTTATGGAGTGAACAAATTTTAAAAGTGAGTTTGAATTCTAACTCGAGTGAAAGTCAACATGAAAGAGGGCATTTCAACTTTTTATGAGTGAAAATTCACAGTTTCAGAGAAATCCACCATTTCTCATTCTAGAAATAGTGAGTTTGTAATTTCTTGGAGTGAAAATTCACTCCATATACAGTAAATATTGAGCCACACTAGTAAACAATTTTTCCACGCCATAAAGCGTGAGTTTCCTCTTGTTTAGAGTAAGGATTTACTCTTTCACTCGAAATTTCACTCTCTAGAGAATCCCCAAAAATCTCACTCCGAGAAATTTAGAGAGCAGTGAGTTTTAAACATTTTAATTTTTCTATGGAGTGAACCATTTTAGGAATTGTTTTTGACTGTTGTTCGAGTGAAAGTCAACTCTTCCGAATAGATTATCAATTACTTCAATTAATGCTACTAGGACTTAGTCTTAAGCGCATTATAGAGAGACAAAAAATGTTAAGAGTGAATTTCAATCCTTGTTCGAGTGAAAGTCGAAATCAAAGAGAGTATTTCTACTTTTTATGGTTAACAATTTATGGATTCATAAGCGTGGATAATTTATCAGTCTATAAATAGTGATTTTTTAATTCAACACATTTTTTCTAAACTTCTTATATAGTCACTCTTTTTGGAGTGAGAAATAGAGCCACTCATTTCTCACTGCATGAAGTGTCACTCTTTCATTAGAATGGCTCAATTTCCACTCCATAAGGAGTGAATTCTCATTCCATGAAATTTAGAGACTAGAAAGTTAGATGAGTTCTAAATACTTTCGCAATGGCTTCAACTATTCTTCTTGCAATCCATCTAAAGCTTTGTAATTCTTTTATAGACTGAACAAATCTTAAAAGTGAATTTCAACTCTTGTTTCGAGTAAAAGTCAAATGCAAAGAGTGGTATTTTAACGTTTTTTCATAGGATAGTGTTTTTACCTCCAAAAGATTCAGAGGATTCTGAAGTACTGGAGTTGGATTACATTTTAATGAATAAAATAAATTATACAAGAATACACTTCTTAGGAGTGAAAAATCACTCTTAATAGACCGGGATACTTTTCAGTCTACAAAAAGTGACTTCTCAATCCAAGATAATCGGTGAGTTCGATAAGTCGAATTTCATCCTATAAACTTGTGTAGTCTTCTTCATCTTTAATGGAGTGAACAATTCAGAAGAGTGAGTTCGGTGTTCTTAAAGTGAATACTTAAACGAGACGAATGTTGGTGTCTTACATAAAAAATTATGCGATTTTCCCTTCACAATTCGTAAAATTTAAGACGAAATTAAAATTATGTTCTAATAATACCAATCAACTTTCTGTTTTCTTGGACTGAGTATTCACTTTTAATGAGTTGAAATATTACACACTCGAAGATAATTTGTTTTCGTTAAAATTCTGTTCTACAGGAGTGAAGACTTATGGACAATTAATCGTGTTTCACTCTATAAAGAGTGATTTTTCATTCCAAGACATTAAGTTCGATAACTTCCATAAATTGTTGACAATAAGTTGACATTCTCAAAAAGACTGAAACTAATACTATTCCAATTCGTAAACTTCTGTCTTTGACTTTTTGATAAAGTGTAAGAATTTTGTAAGGATAAGTTTTGACTGACATTTGAGTGAAAGTAAAATGTAAACGCTTTTAAGAGTGAATGTTCACTCCTTTATGAGAATGGATCGCATTTCACTCCATAAAGAGTGATTTCTCACTTTAGTGGGTAAAAAAACTCTCTTTTTCAACAGCCGATAGATTTTGACTCCATAATGAGTGAATTTTACTGATCAGAAATTTCAATAAATTCTAAATCTTATTCTAAACAGTCCTACTTGAATCTTCTCTTAAGCTCGTGTACTCTCTTTGAGTCTTCGACAAGAATCGTTAGAGTGAAAATAAGTTTTTTAAAGAATGGAAATTTAATTGAAATTCCCACTCTGGTAGGAGTGAAATCTTATTTCACAGAAACAAAAATTCTCTATTTGATAAGATTGCCATACGTTTCACTCTATAAAGAGTGAATTTTCATCACAAGACGGGGGTCCAAATATTTTTTGGTTTTTTCAAAATTAATCGTACTGTAATTTCAGCAATATCATTTTTTGTTTGACTAAAACCCTTTATTGTGTTCTTGGAGTGAGAATTCACTATTACATACACATTTTCACTTCTAGGAGAGTTAATTTTTATTCCAAGACATTTCTGAATACTATTTGTGTTTTCTACTGAGGGAAAATATTTTTTCATTGTAAAATTTTGCGAGAATCAAATTTACTCTCTAAAGAGTGATATTTCACTCTAAGAAAATTTGTTTTTATCAAACCACGTTTTTTCTCCGAGTGAATAGATTTCGAATGTTCATCCTGCTAGAAAAATATTGTTGCACTCGAAAAGGAAGTAGGGTTAGTTCACTGTTGCTACGAGCAGGAAAAGGAGAAGAAAATGTAAATCGCGAGAGTATTTGAAAACAGGTACCGCCGTGTAAAGAATAGCTGAAAGGATCGGAAGCTAATAAAATCGTGCCACGAAAGACTCTTCGAGATTTATGATCATTATAAAAGCTCCGCCTAAATGACACCACCAAGTGCAATATATTCCAATAAAGATGTTTTATAACCCGAGGTCCATAATCGCGTTGGCACGAAGAGAAATATCGGGGTCCAAAGTGCGTAGCAAATCGAAACCAACCATTCTAATAATGGTTGTAATTTCGATTATTGCGTGTGAATTGATACTGGAACCGTCGGGTGTCAAAACGGTGGAAAAAATTGATTCGATTTGAACATTTACTTCTATTTTGATCGATTTTATTGTCCATTTAAATTCGGTTTTCATCTGGCGAAATTGATTTTGATGTATACTTTGAATTTATTGATGTTCATACAAGGTTATCGAATAGATGTTGTTTAAATTTTATCTAGAGGGTAGTGATGTTTGATGTTAATTACGGTCGTTTTTCAAACGACGATGTCGAATGATGTTGTCAGGTGATGATATTGTTTAGTAGCATCGATTGATGATGCCCGAAAATAATGAAAACGAACATTGAAGTTCACTAATAATGGCTGATGTAGATTGATATTAACTTATGGTTATGATAACGTTGATGTAGGTTTCCGTTGTCGAACAACAGTTGCATAAGTATGTAGACAATGCTTTCAATTATTTAAGATAACAACGAAAGGGATTCAATGGTTTCATTGAATCGTAATGTCGAATGATGTTCTTAGATGATGATCTCGGATAACCATGATACTTAACATCTTTTTCAGTAATTTCGTCTAATGTAAACTGATGTTGATTTTTTATGACTATGAATGAAGATATCAAGTTCTGTTGTCAGTTGATATCATTGAATAATTATCAGGACGATGATGTTAATTACTTCATATAATAAAGACTGGTGTCCAATGATGTTAGTTTGTGATATTGTCCAACCATGATATCGAATGATATTATCACAGAAAATATTTTCAGTAATTTCTGCTGATGTTGGATGATGTTGACATGTAATATCGTTGAACGATATTGCGGTCTGCTGTCGGATGCCTTAATAGATGAATTGTGTAGAAAATGATAGTAATGAATTATGTCTAATGATGTTTTCGGAGTTTAATATTGTCGAACCGTGATGTCAAATGATAATGTTGGATTACGATGTAGGAAAATAATGACATCGAACATCGTTGTCTTCTGATGTTGGCTGAGGCAAACATATGTTTAATTATGATGGTAACATTGAACAATGATGTCGGGTTATGTTGTCAGATAGTACATTTAGCTAGTAACATGAAGAAAATGAACATTGAACGGTGATGTACGGTTTGTGGTGTCGGATAATATCGTTGGATAATTATTTAGACGCTTCAATGTGACGGCAATGATGTTACCGGAGATTAATATTGTAGACCGTGATCTCGAATGATATTGTTGAATTAAGATGTCAGAAAATAACAACGCCGGTGAACGATAATGTCGAATTTTGTTGCCGATTGATATTGTTGAATAATTATCTAAATGATGATGTTAATGGCTTCATCTAACAAAGAGTGATGTCCAATGATGCTGGATTGTACTATCGTCAAACTATGATGTCGAATGATATTATCGGATGATGTTATAATAACAGAAACATCGATTTCACTCATTTCTGCTGATTTAGAATGATGTTGACTTATAATAACGCTGAACGATGCGGTAGAATTCAGTTATTGGATGTCAAAGTCAATTATGTAGAAGATGATGTTATCGGAGTATAATATTCTCGAACCGCGATGTGGAATAATATTTTTGTATATGATGTCAGATAATAATAACAACGAACATCGTCATATTCTAATGTCGGTTGATGTAAGATGATGTTGACTTGTGACAATATTGAACGATGATGTCGGATTGTTTTGTCAGATAGTTTGATAATTACGTAAAGATGTTATTTACTCAGTATAACAGTGAATGGTGTTCAACGAAGAATATTCTCAGAAGTTGATGACAAATTATATGGCTGACAATAGTTGATATCAGACAGTAATGAGATCGAAGTTGTCGTTCACCGCCTGATGTAGAATGATGTCGAATTATGATGTAATTTGACAATGAACATTGATGTACGTTTCCGTTGTAGAAAAACACAGTTGGATAAATATGTAGACAATGATTTCAGTTACTTAAGATAACAATAGATGGTTTCCAATGAATGATCTGATGTTAATGTCGAGTTGTGAACTGATGTTGATGTCGGAAATTAAATAAAAGAAACAATACCATATGTTAATGGCGGCTGATGTAATATGATATCGACTTATGATAACATTAAACGATGATGTAGCTTCTCTGTTGTCGGATAATATCATTGAATAATAAGACGCTGATGTAAAATTAAATGCGAAGGCAATGATGTTATCAAAGTATAATATAGCCTGAACAATAATATTGAACGATGATGTTGCATTATGTTTATGTTTAATACAGATGAATAATTATGGATGAAGTTGGATTGCAATATAGTAAATCCCTGACCTCGAATGATATTGTTTCATGAATGTATTGAATGTTGATGTCGAATTATATGGTTGATAAATGATGATGTCGAATAATAGCATCCTATACTGATGTTGGCTGATGTTGATTTATAGTAAGAGTGAAGTAAGGTTGAACGATGATGTAAGGTTCTGACAAAATGTAATCATGCACCAACAATTTTATCTGTAACGTTACAAAATCCGTTACAAAAAGCGTTACAAAAAGATTCATCAATAAAAAACACAATAGTTTGATCGAGATGTTAAGTTGTTGGATATCTTATATGAACTTCATTTTGGAGAAGCCGTTTTTCAATTGTGCTTTATGTAGAAAGGACATCGAGGTCATTGTATAGTATGGTTTTGTTTATTATTAAATACCAAAATGAGGGAATTAAAACCAATAATGAAGGTTTCTTATATTTTCAATACTCTCATCGGCATATTAGGTTATTTTATGAGATTTTTTTTTGTTTAGCTCGATCCAAGCAGCATAAAACTTTTTATTAATACAGATTGTACCCAATTTTACATAACATTGAATCGATATTACTTTTCAAAGTAAATAAAATAGAAACCCAGAGGATCATAGTTTAAACTCTAGTGAAAAATATACACCAAAATAAATGTTTACATTTTTTCCTTTTGTGGCAAGCCATGATTCACTAGTATATAATTATGCAGACAAGATACTAATTCTATAAAGAAATGTGACAAAAAATCGTTGGACTTTAAACTGTTAGCTAACATTGTTTTTCATGTTTTAACAGTTTAATTTTCAGTTTAGTAGAAAATGAAATTCATGAAAGTCTAAGAAAGTGACTAAAGAAAATTTTAATCGGTATTGTTCTTCATGAAATTGGAATTAGTCCGAAAGCTTTACTAAAAATTTAGTTCAATTTAAAATTTCGGAATTTTTAGAGTTAATCTGAATAGACGTTAGTCTTTAATCTTTTAGAATAAAGTAGTTAAATTTTACTAATCGATTTTCATTTTACTAATACTATAGTGACTACTCGATTTAGTAAGCTATTTAATGCTTTTGAAGTCTTTACTGTTTAGGATTCAGAAAGCTAATTAAGGCTATTTTGTGATATTGTATATTTTATTATCTCATTATTCATATTAATTTGTCAATTTTAATTGGGACCAAAGAAAGCATTATCTTTTTTCAGTCAATTATATTAATTTATATAAGTTAAATAAATTTAAAAAATGCAATGCTTTCTTTCTTTCTTCCAATTAAAATTGATAAATTAATATTAATAATAAGATGATAAAATAGATAAAACTAATAATCAAAAATTTCTTACTAAATCAAATTACACAATGGAATCATAACGAAAGATAATTGTTACTAAATAAAGTATATCTGAAACTAAAAAAGTATTGATATTTATTTTAACATTACTATTAAATGTTAACCTAAAAAAATGGTTAAATCTGTGTCAAATAATTGTTGAACTTTAGTTTCCGCATAAGGAGAAAAAACTTTTGATATGGAGTTCAAGTGGCCAGAAACTAAAAAATGAATGTACTTATTTGTGAACAACAAGTTTTGCCTGTAGGTAAATTTATTTCTATTCTGACTAAAATTACTTCTACTTTGACTAATTACTAAATTCTAAACTAAGGACCAAATGTACAAAAATCTAAGTTTTATAGTACTATTTGTTATTAAAACTAAATGAAAAAATCGTGTAGTATATGTGAAAAAAAAATTGTATTACAATTTTGAGGATTCTGAAGAATAAGAAATAATTATGGGTTCAATACTCCAACCTCTAAATAAAACAGAATTTATTACTTCTCTCGACAAAATATCATAATATATAAAAAATATCATGATGTAAAATCTCATTATAACAATTTCTACGATTAAGTAATTTAAAATTTCTCGACCGCATATAAACAAAAATAAAGTTTCAATCTAGACAGTGACTATACAATAATTTCTACGATGTAAAATATTTACATTTCTGCTGCAATAAAGACGTTCTATTATTGTTGTTAAGTTACGTCTGGATCGATTATTATTGTTTACTTGGCAGAGGGAATAAGTATTGACATACGATAGTGTTATTGAATAATTGTCATCTGGGAGTTTTGTTTTCGAAAGACGACTTCCCTTTGCGGACTTTAGTTTCTGCTTTTAATAAAAACAATGACCCTATATACCTAATTTTAATGTAAAATTTATCTTAACACTGCGTAAAAATTAGTGAGGGTAAAACCGATGTATAAAAAAGCTGGCAGATCAAAAAACCGACAGTCAAAAAGCGGACATTCAAAAAACTGTTCGCTTGTCGATGTGTATATTTGTTTACTTTTCGCTTTTCGATTGTCGGCTTTATGACTGTCTGTTTTTTTACCTGTCCGGCTTTTCGACTGGCACCCATCATATCTTCCGATTAATAGCAAGAGAAAATTTCTGTGGGACGTTTCACGCCAATAGGATCATCAATGTACCCAAAATTTGGATTGACCTGTCGAGACCTATCCTATGAATAGTGGATTTATTTTAACAGTTTAGTATTGTTAATTGAAATAAACTGACGTAACTTATCATCATACATACGCAAAATGGTGAATTCCATGTGTTGGAACTAAAATAAATTGGCTGGAACGACCATCTTGTAATTGATAACGTTGGATACTTTCCTACATGTTTGTACTAAGAGTTCATTCTTTATAGGGAAAAATTGGCCCACTCTTAGAGTACTTGAATTAACTAACTCTTCGACTACAGTGGCCCAATTTCAACAGATGAATTATAAATACCAAAAGATAATAAAAATCAAGTCTCTTGTTTCGTAGATACAAAATTCGATAGATTTCAATAAAGCCCAATTCACTTTCTTTTACAGGGTCAATTAAAAATGGCTGCAATTGGGCTCCATTATTACTCAAACTAGTTTGAATGGGGTCGATTTTTAACGACTAAAAGGTCATAGTTTTCATTTGCGTTGTAAAAGGTGTACGATTTTCCCCCGAACATCCGAAACTATAATCAAGCGGGTCGCCTTTGTAGCTGCCGATCAGCGGGATAGAACCAGCGGCTTTTTTGTGAAGGTATAAAGTCGAGATAACTATCTCGATCCCTTTACTTCCAGTTCTTTCCCGTGTACAATCGTTATTGCCCTACTAGAAGATACAAAACACCTCCCCTCTCCCCCTCTTTCCAACTTCCTGCAGGGCCGAAACCATCGACTTCCGGTTCTGGGTCCCCCCCTCCAAAGATTCTTTGAAATTCCTTATCTTTCGTTTCGGAATATCTCCGTCATCGTCTATCCCAAGGAATTCGTTTTACCCGAGGAGTAATGAGGCGAGCAACGTAATTAGATCCCTCGTTAGGCTTCTCCCTTGTGCTTTTCATTTTTTTTTTCAGTCGACTCGGAAACGTACTCGAGAAATGCAAAATCAAAAGACACCGAAATTCCCGCAATCGTATCGCTACTAACGGAACGGGAACAATGGAAACCGCGTTAAAGTCAAAAATTTATTTTAGCACGGGAAGTCTTAATGGATTACGGGGAATGGTTAAACTTCAAATTATCAGAAAAAGAAGTTAGGTGTAAAATATGTTTTCAAAACGGAACGCCTTTCGTAAGGATGATTTCACACTGCCACGTAATGGCTACGCAACGTTACGCGCATCCGTCGCTTCCAATTACGTTTACAGTCCTAAAAAAACTACCCTAGAATAACAGATCACGATCCTGGTCGTTGGGAAACGAGTTTCGTTTTGTTTGGCTTTTGTTTAAAAAAGTTCACGTTCGAGACGATCGATAACGAAATCACTGACGCAGTGATGACATTGACAGATTTTGATGTATTTTTAAAAACTATATAGTGCTCGTTCAGCAATAGACTTGTCGATGACCTTTCAGGAGCTCCTCAAGATATCCAAACGTTCGCTTTAACCAATTTGAAACATAAAAAGCAGTTCCGGATGACCTCTTATTGCGCTTTACAAGAGCACATTATGAGGATTTTCTCATCTCGATATCATTATAAGATCAAGCTCAGAAAAACCTCAGAAAGTGGCGTATCGGATTTCTTTTAGAGCATAATTGGAGGTCATCTTGAATTCATTTTTATTTTATCGAGTACACATTTCAAGATATCAAACATAAAATATGGTACAGAATGACCTATCATTGTGCTGTACAAGAAGTCATGTGTGATATTATTACCCAGCCAACAAAACAAAGATGACTTCGAGACGGCTTTCGAAAGAGCTCTAAAAGAAATTAGATGCGCCATTTCTGAGCTTTTTCTGAACTTGAACTCATAGAGATCTTATAATATCAAAGTCAGAAAAAACCCACAATTTGACGCATCTGACCTCTTTTAGAGCACATTGCGAAGTCATTCTGAACTATTTTTTATATTTGCTGCCTGGAGAAGTTCTTTTATTAATCAGTATCATTATGAAACCTTTATGAACAACTCATGCTCAAAAAGTGACATATTTGATTTCTATTACAGCTCTTTTGTAGATCATAATGAATTCATTTTTATTTCGGTAACTTGGTTAAATTGCTCGTTTAATGTCTAGAAGTTATTGTAAGTAATTGTATGTACTTACTTAGAAATTCTTGTTAAATGTAATTAATTTTGCAAAGATTTCTTCTGTAGTAACGGTCTAAATTATGTTTTTAATAAAAACTGACACTTTAGTGAAATATTATGCAGATGTAAAAAACGATTATTTTTGTAGTAACAGGGGAAAAAATAGTTAGTTTTACTATCTAATTAATCGGATCTAGACAAACAACCAGATTGGTTTATTTGGTTTTACTTTTTAAATAGTAGGCTCGGCTATCTAATGTGTCGAGGTTACTATTTAGAGAGTTAAAACTAACTAAAAATAACGCTAGTGACTTATCTTGCTATCTAGTTAGTAGTTACAACTATTTCTTTTTTTATGTGGAAATTTAAGATGAAATTTTTTAAATGAATGATTAATCGAAAAGTTGTGTCCGATGCCATCATACAGACACGAGTATCAAAATTATATTTATATAAACGTAATCATAAGACATATTTTATACAATATCAGTAATTGGCTACCTTAAGACTAAATAAAAATCTACTTTTATAACGGGAGCAATGATCGCGAGAAATAGCGTCGCGACGGCATCTGGCGGTAACAAGACTAACTAAAATTATCAAAACTTTATACAAAATCTGTATAAATATAGTCTTACTATACAGAGTCGGGATTTACTATAGAAATTCGAGATAGTAACGGTATAATTTTGGATCCTTGGACTTTTATTTTGAAAATACCTGCAAACACATTTTAAAGATCAAGATTTGAAGATACGATTTCTTTACTTCAAGCAAGAATTCCGAAACGATTTAAGAGTAAAAAAAGCGAAATTAAAAAAAAATATATGTTGCTTTTTTAAAAAGCTTTTCGGCCTTGCATTTTTTGAAAAATTTAATAATAGATTCTTACTTTTTACAATAAATATACGTTTCAAACATTGAAAAACTTTATGGTAATTTGTAACGAAGGGAAATTTTTTACATTAATGTATACTACCATACATATTTTGTTTGAAATGTTTTTTTTTACAAAAAAAAAACATTTCATTGTTAATATATGTTATTAACATTGTCGATAAGATTTCTGTGACTTTATTGAAGAATTGCTCTATTTAATACTTTACGACTTATTGATAAAGTTTTTCAAACTTCACATTGTTTTCTTAGTTGTGAAAATTCCAAAATAGAACAAGCTTGTATCGCGATAGGAAAATGTTCTCTATTAATAGTATATATACTAACATATTAATTGTACTAGTTTCTACAAAATCATTTCTTTTTGGGTTTTTACTATTATAATAACATCAATGTTAACATCAGTTTGCAACAATACACAATGACTATCCGGTATTATTGTTAAACCTCAATAGTAAATGCGTGTACTCATGGTAAATACATACAGAAATTTTTCTAATAATAGCTGCAGAACAATAGTAACTACGGAAAGAAAATACTGGAAAGCATTTTAAAATTATATAAAGGACCCTCCATAAATTACGTAACGCTAATTTTGAGTTATCTGCCCCCTCCCTTCTCCGCGTAACATTAAATACTGGTAATAAACTAGGATTACGTGTATAGAGTAACGGGGGTCCAAGCCCCCCACCTCTCGGCCGCATCAGCTTTACGTAGTTTGTGGACGACTTCAAACAGCGTATACGTAAATTACCAAACAGTCAATTTTTGTTACAAATAAAAAATAAGCCAATAATAATTTAATAATTGTTGATCGTTATAAAATAAATGTAAATATTATTAAAATGTTATTCTCAGTATTTACAAAGTCACAGTACTATGATGTAAACGAAAAGGAAAAAAAAACAAATAAGCGGCGCTGTAACTTATTGTTAGTGTACAAACAGTAAAATAGAATGTTCTAACTTTACAGTCCGAATATATAAGTTTTGATTAATAAGTAACTTTTATAAACAATTCATCAATTTCATTCGACTACAAACATTTTTTCACTAAATGGGCGAAATCTGAATGAGAAAACACGTTTTTGTGTTCGAATTAAATATAGTCAGGGTTGTAAACATATATAAAAACAAAAAGAGTTGTCATGCATGACTAAATGTTTTTAAACAAGTAATTAAAAATTGTAATATTTCCGCCGAACCTTTTATTGTGGAAAAATGTATGGAACTTTTAGTACACAAGAATTGATGATGCAAAATTGACGTAATAATAAAAATTTCATTATAGATGAGTCAAGTACAAAGAAAGAGATTCATTTCTTTTGTCATAATGTTATTAATTATTTCTTTTTTCCTATCATTAATTCTTAAATGATCTATTATTTTTTGAACTCTTTTAAGACAAATGATTTTGTTGTTACATAACCTTTTGATGTCGTACAATATATACACTTCTGGAAATTTTTTTATTAATATAGAGAAAAAAAGAATTGCACAACATGGCGAAAGATACATACGACTTGGTTTGATAATGTTTTTGGAAATTTGAAATATTTTTTTTTCTAGTATAATCAATCTTAGATCCATAGAGAACACCTCTTCAATATTTAATACTCTACATATCAATTCCTTGACTCATATGAATTTTTTTCCGAACAAAAAAAAAATCAAAGCACATTTTTTCAAAATAGGTATTAAAAAATATCCAGAATCTGAAAAACTGTATACAAACATTCCCAAAAAATAAAACTGACGTGTTTTTCTACCCTAAAAAAATATTTTACCTGAGTGCAAAAGAATTATTTACCTACCGTCCAAAAAATTCTGAAAAGTTGTTTTTCGTGGGGACCAAATCGACGTTCGTCAGATGAGACCAGATAAAGATTTGGGTTAGCGCAGTGGGTAGATGCTCGTTGCCTACTGGGTGCACTACTTACTAAATAAGAGACACTTAAGTGGTCGAATTTTTGCGGCCCGTGAGATAACGGTCGCACGTGATTATGAAACTTGCACGAAAACAATACGTCCACTTACCTCAGGCATGTCTAATACCGAAAAAGATCGTGATTCGAAAGGGTGATATGAACATACGTAGAACAGACGAAACCGATAAGATTCTTGTTTATCTGTCGCAGTATTGTCTTTCTCTACAAATAATTTCCATGTCGATGACGAGTCGATTTGACGTTTCCTAGCGAAATGATCATCGGGAGCATTCGGGATAATTCGCAAATTTTAATCGATGTCAGTTATCAGTGACGTATGATGAGGAAATTCTTAATGTTTAGAGCTAATGTTTTTTGTAAATAACACAGACCGACAAATTTTAGAACTAAGAACCAAAACACACTTTTCCGAAGGTATTTGACGCACTGAATTCGAATCCGACCTCAGAATAGCCCTTATACGTTAGGTTTTTGAGATATTTTAACCTAAAAGTGCAAAAAGTATGCTTTTAGGTACATTTGAGGTGCTGTAACTTCAAGACGGATTTTTTCAAATCGATCGTCACGGTATCTCAAAGTACTGTTTTTGCCCTTCAAAATCCATTTTTAAACTTAGAAAAATCTTTATTGGTCAATGAAATATCGCCTGTTGAAGTTTCTGAGTTTGGAAAATTCGGCGATATTCAGAAATTGAGCAGAATCAGATAAAGCTTCAGAAAATTCAACAGGCGATATCTCAATGACCAATAAAGATTTTTCTAAGTTTAGAAACGGATTTTGAAAGGCAAAAATAGTACTTTGAGATATCGTACCGCAAGTCTTGCAGTACTTGCACCTTTAGGTTAAAATATCTCAAAAACCTGACGTATAGGGGCTATTCTGAGGTTGGATTCGAATAGAGCGCGTTAAATACCTATGGAAAATATGTTCTGGTTCTTTGTTCTGAGGGGTCGTAGTAATGACCGTGATGATGATTCAAAAACTTATTTGTTTCATGAATTTACAAGAAATTAAACTAACTTGGATATCTTCTGAGATGCAATTGTGAAGAAGTCCAAGTATACATTCGACCCATTCCTAAATTTTTGCAATCAGCAGATAAACGCACCAGCCGACACGCAACGACAGACATAACACGCAAACCAAAGACAATACACGCAAAGTAACGAAGAACGACTGGCAAATCTTTTCTCCAATGTAAATAAGCAAAAATTCCTGAAGAGATTCAATTCCAAATTTTGGGTCACCTGTCTGAAGGGATACAAAGTAGAGAAATTTAGAACAATTTGATTAATAGCTCGGACCAAAATCCACTGAACATTAACTGGATTTTCGTTTTCGTTGTATTTGCAATCCTTTGCTGAAGGCATGTCGGATCGCTTCAATGAATTTTGATGGTGTTCGGAGCTGAAGAAAAAGACTCTGAGGTATAAGCTTAGTTAGCATAAACCGGTCGGGGGAAACGGGTTAGACAGACGGATCACCTGCGTTTTTTGAAAGGTGGGTGGCGAACGATAGGCGGCAGCTTCCATCCTCTAAGTGTATATTATCGTTAATCGCAGGGATTAATCGAGTTTTTATTACCCCGTAGTCAAATTTCCAAAAAAGGAGCATTTGACGCATCTACGGATTCAATAAAATTCGACGTTTCTACAAACAAGTCGGCGACGTTGCCGCGCCATTAAAAAGATGAAATTAAAACGAAAGGAGTTTGGTGTCGGCTTCCCCAAGAGCTCGTTCGCCTCCCTCGTTCTTCGCTTTAATAATCGCTCTTCGGATTTCGACGAAGGCGAGCGGCGACGACGCGTTTATTTATAGCGGAATGAAAACTACACTTAAAGAGGGTCGGTCGTCGAGCCGCGATGGCAATTATACCCGTGTAGGACCTATACCCGTCCGTCGTCGCCATCACGTGTTCTGGCTCCTCGTTGAGTGCCATATCGCCCGCAATGCCATCAGTGTCAAGCTACACTCCGGAGCATCTGCTGAATTCATTCGCGCCAACGGACGTTGACATACGACCAATCCAGAGCTTCGAATGTGTCACGCAAATCTTATGTCAGTCTAGAACACCAAGATTCCGATAATGAAGTGGACGCGAAATGGATGACCATTCTGAGTATCTGTGAACTTCTAAAGTGATCATGGTCACTCGGCGATTTTTGTGGTGGCTTCTTTGAGGTCGAGGAACTAAACCGCATAGCGGCGCATCCAGCACCTTGTCCCTCCCACCACAGTAGCTTCTTTATTCTTAAGCCGCACAATCAACATACACGGAAAAAAATTACGGAAATACCCCATGAGTAGTTTGTAACAAGTGGGGGTAAGAAGAAGCTTCACAGGAGTGAGGGAAATGGATTGGGAAGGAGTGGGAGCACAAGGTACTTATCGTGACATCCTGCGGATCAATTCATCCCTTCGAAACTTGCCTAAACAACACTAGCCCCGTTTTCCTGATACATTCTGCTATTCCATTGAAGTAGGAATGGGACCCCATTTGATAGCAAACTTTGGAAATTGGAATTCTCTAATGGCAATAGCTCCAAAGCACCCACTCGATGGTGTGGTAGTGGTGTACTAAGAAAAGTAACGCAAAAAAGTGGATAACCAGTCTCATTGTTAAATGACATACATACTGGAGAAACTATTCAAAAAAGGAGAACATTAAACATCGATCGTTTGACAATTTGCGTCCACTCCCAAAATGTGCAAATATCTATTGCCAATAGGGTAGAAGCACCTTTGTAGATGTTGTAACCAGGAAATCACCAACCATAAAACTCTAAGAATGTCGCCCAACCTAACATTTCTAAATTCTCATTTTACTTATGACATTGTTAATTCTTTGCTTAATGATTTTAACTGCTTACCAATTGTATCTAAATTATCTAGCATAAAAATGAATTGTGATTTGCCAGTAGTTTTTGATAAATAAGTATATTTTGGATAGCTTTTAACTCGATTAGCCAGGGAGTACATATCGTCATTCGTCTGTTTCAGGAGGGGAAAAGATGAGGAGAAGGGCTCTCGCCGGGGGCAACGAAGGATGAGAGATGGCCTCGTCTTTCGGCTGCGCAGGTGGGCAAGACATGCAGGCAGCTGCGACCAGTTCAGAGCCACGACGAGTAAACTTGGAGTTTCCGCCACCACCGCCGTATCCACCACCGCACAATCAGACTTCCTGTTCCGGCCATGACTCCCCGGTACAATCTGCCTCTGTTGGGATCGTGCCTGTGAACGCAACCGTTTGTGCTGCTGCGGCAGCCACCGAGCCCGTGGCTGCAGCTACCCTAATGGCCGGAGCCTTATCGAGTCAGTTACATCCGCGACCCCAAGATTATGCCTACGCCTATTACGAATCAGGGCCGAGTAGGGCATACTCCCCGGTGCACTCCCCGGTGCACTCGCCGGTACATTCTCCGGCACACTCACCGATGCCCTACACCCTCGACTTGACCTTGTCGCGGGTTCCTCAGCAGTATCGTCATCCGAACTATCACTATCATCATCAGTATCGTCATCACAATCATCACAACCACCTGCAGCATCAGCTCTACTTGCAGCAACAGGCATCGTATCAGCGACATGCGACGAATCCTGGGAAACGTCACACTTACGTCACCAGAGACGGCACGGAAGAGAACATCTATGAAGAGATTTCCGAAATTAAGTATGTATATTATTATAATGATTAGAATTTGATTTTATTATGACTAATCCTTAAAGGGTCAATCTTCATTCAAAAGTTGAAATATTCACTCTTGCATATAGTATTATGATTAAAAAAAGATTACCTTGAATGGAATGAGGGGGAAAGAAGGAAAAATGACATGTTTACAGTTTATAAAATGACCTTGAAATTTGTTTTGTTTCTTTTCGTGTGTATTCCACAAATTCGGTCCCACCTTGGCAGATGTATATAACTACTCATGTCAGTAGCACATGTCCTGTGGATTTTCCGGGAAAGTTTTTGTCGTCCATCCCTCTCCAAGTATGCTGGCGGCGCTTTGAGCACGCGACAGTTGATTGCTTTCAAATGTCAACAGACTAAGGAATTTTACTGAAAGCGGAAGTCTTATTCAAATCTGAATACGCGTGTTCTGTACGATATCCCACTCATAAGGCTTCAATTATCATCATAGAAATTGGGATTGAAAATCCTAGTTCTATATTTTAAACCACCAACATTTACATTTCATTTTTTGTTTCAACTAACATTACTTCGTTGCAATTGTCTGGACTGGAGTGCCTCTAATTAGTAGGTCATGCATAGACATCCTAAACATTACGGGTGCAAAACATGACGGCCACCAGTATTCCGCTATGCCTCGACTCTTACCGAAATGACTCCCAAAATACCAGCAGCATCGATGGTGGTCAAAGAATCACTGAAAAGCAGAACCTTGAAATCCAAATGCGTTCTTAAAGACTGCTAATTGTAAGTACTATTATCAAATTGTTAGGACGTGTGACAAAAGAGTCACTGGCACGTGACGTGGAAAATTATAAGGCGGCAACTATTCATTTTTGAAATCGCGTGTACAATGCGACATCGGATGGTGGTCTCTTCAGTCACGATTCGGGCAACTTTCGGTCGTCAATCGGACTCCTTACGTCAACATCCGTTTTTCTCGGACCGCACCATGCCGCCGTAATTACAGAACCGTAATTTTTGGTCTCGTGGCGAGGAATCGCCCGGTTCCCTTTCTAGTCTCGCATTTGACTGGTAGTTAGGAGGGGCGTTTAGTCGAACGCTGGGGACAGAGAGGGTCAGAGAGAGATAGGAGATACCACCTGCTGCACGCATACCACTATACAATATAAGTGGCGAGATTCGAATTCAATTTTCTTTACTTTCTGGGTTAAAAGATAGCGATCGTCTCGTGAGAACAGTGGTCTGATCCCATTGGAAATTTGGTCGTCCTCCTTAAGTTCTATATTTTATTTCATTTTACTCCTGACGTTGTAAATTTTCACAGAAATTGTATCATCTTTACGGTCTGAAAGATCTGATAGGAGACCTAATGTTGTGACGAAGAGAGTTTAGAAAGTAATTGACTATAGGCGTGTTGTAATTATTGCTCCCAATGGGAACAACCTTTTCCTGGCATAATGATCCCAGAACATTGTGAGAGTGACGGTTAATGTTTGGACACAAAATGTAAACGGATAAAATAAGGAAGGTCAGGAAGAACCGATAGTAAACCTGATTATGTCTCTCATCTTTTTTTTTGTTATTGAAGGGTTCTTTGAAATCGTTTTCTTTCAGAGATAGATCTAATTATCTTCGTATAGATGTTATATTTAGAATACTTGCAAGTTCATCGGTCAAAGCATCAGCATGAGGAGTTAACGACAACAATAGATACTGATTGCAGCGTATAAAACGTTTTCGTCCCCCATTTGTCGAGCAATGTATTATATTGCATTGCGCGAAATAAATGGATAAATTGTGAGATGACGTCGCCGCATTCTTCTTAACTCTGATGTACGCGTGGATTACGCTTTATCAGTAATTCTAACAGACTTTTGCCAGTACAATCTTGATCTGATTGCAACCAAACTTTGAGTTTATTGTTTTAATCAGTCTAGCAGCTGATCTTCAATCTGGTAATCACGATGATAATCATGATTGGAACTTTGATTCTGATGTTTGCAAAAACTTTGTTTTAAGATCACTTTCGAATAGTTGAAACAAAAATTACTGCAATTTAATGTAATTATTATATAATCACGGAAGTTGCGTAACTTTCTAGAGGCTTGTCGGTTAACCGCAGAGTATATTGGAATTAAACAAGACGATGAAAAATAATCAATTTCTTTTCTTTTCATTCGGAGGCGTCAGATCGATCACTTTCCACTAATTAATTTCAAGAATCGTTCAAACTCTGGACTCGTGCATTTTATTCGTGTTGAATGTGGCGATCGCTGCCACGAACGAGCTGTTCACGTTCAATGAAATGCATCCAAGTGTTATTCTGGACCCCACGACTGCATGTCGCCTTTCTCCACGTGTTAAATAGGGTTGCGTTAATGTCGATTTTATTGTCTTGGCTTCTACGAGCCGTTAGCTCCTTCACTGTCTTTCAATACTCCAGTCCAGAAAGCTAATGCTATTTCCTATCAGCAAATTCTTGAACTAAAAATGGCGAATGCTGAATTTTCGATATTCGATTACGTAGAAAGTTTATAACTTTATTGTTAACATTTTTATTTTATTTAAAATTCTATAAAGTGATATTTCACAAACTATTACATTTTTTAGCAGCAGACAATGCCGGCACGCATTACACGGGTCTTGCAGGTCACTCGTGGCAGAGGAAGTCCGTAGAGTACAGACGAGACATCGAAGGGTCCTGGGAGAATTGAATCTCAGCGTAGAGGAAATGCTGATGCCGACTTTAGCCGATTCCAATGGCGACATGCAAGAAGAAGAAAGAACGACATCAACCGAAGAACTTCTCAATTCTGTCAATCGAGCCGACGAACTTCTGTCCCCTGTCGCATGCGACCTCGACAGTGGATTCAGCTCCAGTGCTAGTTACAGGCAAGTTTTCTCAAAGTCAATTGGCAAAAATTCAATTACGAAATAACTGCGAAGACAATCTAAAGACCAACTTATATATCCCAAAAAGACCCGTACCAATATAAGCGTCTTGTTTAAGAGCAAAGGTTAATTGCAAGTGACCGAAGGTCCGTTTAAATAATTTGGGCTCTTAAAAAAAAATCGATGATTTCAGCGTATTTTAGAATTCGTGTTAAAAAACGCACGCGCTCAACGACAGTCATAAATCGAATGCCATCAGTTTTTCTCGCACTTTTTCCATGAACGAATCGACGACTTTCTCTTTTTTTTTTATGCGGCACTTTGAAAGTCACGGGCCAAATTGTACGATCTCCAGGTCGTATATTTCTCTGTTGAGTACCTGAGAAGACGGCCCGTAACCTGTACCTCGTAACCGCGATTTAAGGATTCGAGATTGTATGTAAGTTAAGGTAGGATCGCATACAAATTAGTGTCAACGACACATTTTGTCTTCAGGTCAGGCCTAGGATCGCTGAGGAGAAGTTTTGGGAGGACGAGTACGCCAGAACTGACCGGACCCAATAGTCACCAGCGCAAGACCAAAGCGGCTATGATCTGGAGAAAGGGGTGGAAGGGTTGGAAGAAATTTCAAGTCTTTTCCAACAATATCCAAAAAAATGGTAAGTTTTTTTGCTCGATGTTTTGAAATATTTTTACTCACAAAAAGTGAAGTGTTTCCTAAGTTTTGGGTAAAAATGAGATGAAAAATATTGACATTTTTTCCCGGAGGAAATTTTGAACGATGGTAATTAGTTACTTTTTGGAAATTGTTATAACTCTTTCAGATTATTGGAGTGATGATATCTTTGTTTACATTAAATAATTTTATTGATAACATGAAGAGTTATTATTAGAATTATTACCTCTATTAGTGATATAATGCAGTAACAGTAAATTACATTATCGCTTGCGCGAAATCGTCGCCATCTATTGGTAGCAACACGAAATTCCCTAAGTCGTGAAAAATAACTGAATTTAACCGAAATTATGACTACTTTTGTAAAATATGTCAAAAGTTAGAGAAGATAAAGAGCCCAAAATGGTGTATACTGACCAAAATTATTTTTTTATACATCATAAAAACTTGTTTCAAAAGTCAAATAATAAATAAAAGTCAGCCAAAATAAACTTTATTGTTATTTCCTAACTTTGAATAATCTTCGAGTAGTACAAAGTTATTAACGATACAAAAATCTGAAAATGGTGGACAAAGAGTCCAAAATAAACAAAAATGATCGAAATGGGATTAATTTACAGTCGATTCTAAAAACTGATAAAAAGCCCAAAATCTATTAAATTTCCAAAAGATAATGTAAAAACAGAAGACATGGAGATATAATGTAAAATAGTCCAAAATACATATTTTACGTGAATAAACTGATTTCTCGTTTTTTATCGTTTCAACAAAAAGAATAATGAACTGCCCAATATATATTTTGCTTTGTCTGTAAACATTCTATTATTATTTTGAATGATAACGCTGGCATAAAATAGTCGGGATGAAAACAAAATATAACGTTTATTTTAGGATTTTGCAAAAAAAAGGATAAGGTATTTCCGATGTACTTTGATGACCCATCAGCCTTGGGGTCTTATCGCAATGACGGGGAAATATTTTCCATACACGTACAATATTATTGCCAATTAACAGAAACTAATCAGTTTTCAGAATGTCGATAATAGTACGCGTCTTTGCGCAAGTGAATTTCCGCTATCATGCGTAAATGGCACGTCACTTTTTGTGAAAGATGCTGATTTCGTTCAGTGAAGTGCAGCTAAATCTTTCTGACACATGTAGAAGCAACTGTTTATTAATTTTTAAGAGTTATTTTTTTACAAAGAAAACAAATCACTGTGCTATTGTTTGACCTCTGCTGACATCGTAGGATAGTTTTCGGTTCGAAAGGAATTAATTTATGTGTGAGACCCAAAAGGTCTGGAACGCCATCATGCTACGCTCCTGGCGGCATTCAATTGGAGCTAGTTTTGCGAACCCTACTGTAGGTAAGGCATGACAAAGCATGCACAATTTTGGTTTAGAAAGATTTTTGGTTAGGCCCAAAAGGGCAACGTTCAGTCGCAGGTTAGTTTAGAGGCTTTCCGTTCGAAAAATAGTATTTTTCTGTCTGTTCGTGACAGGTCGTACAATGAAAAAAACATATTTTTCTGTGCCGATGAAAAAAGGCGTGTACAAAATGTCGGAGTTTATGCGAAAATAAGAGGATTATCTCATCAGCTACTGCAGCTTTTCAAATCTCTTTATCAGCGATGTGTTAATATATTCCAAACTTTCTTATCACTCGATAGCTGACATTGTAATAGATCTCTTATCTCATCCAAGACACGCTAGACAGGAATCCCAGTGCCGTATCAAGATTCTAATAATCAGTGCTTCGAAATTACACAAAGGGCACATGCGAATCGCACGTGTAAGAAAGATCATCCACCTTTTAGACAGGGACAATAAATAAAGCACGTTAGTAAACCATGTATAATTTGTGCGAAATAACTCGAACGTATATTATAATCTGGTCGGATTGACACGACGTGAGAATTAAACGCGACCGTTAATTCCACCGATCTTATCGATTAACCGCATTTTCTACGTAATCGAAGTCGATATCGTAGATCTGACGGTAATCGAGCAATCGAGATTATCTCGAAACTCAGATCGGTGTGAGATTTTATAAATAAAGACTTTCAGATAACCAGAGAAAGAAGTATTTGGGGCTCCATGTTTTTGTTTAACGCAACTTGATGTTCTGATTACAAACGTGACGATGTCACTTGATGATATCGAGATGCGTTGGTATCGTTAAATTTAAAAGGGAAAGGATCCTTCGATAACAATTTTTTAATAGATTTGCATCCCTTATGTATTAAGAATTAGTAGAAGCAGTAGCAACGCACTATTAGGATTTCGTATTCGAAGCATGCGGTACCTGGTAGAGAAACGCGAAAGCTGTTGAAATCTTATTTTCGTGTTACCAAACAAAGATTTATGCTTTCGATTTCATCCCTTCCTAAAAGAAAATTAATGCATTCTAATGATCAATGTTATAGATTTCACGAGTCAACGAAAGAATACCAAAAAATTGTCAATTAAATATGTCAAATGACATTTCTGATTTGTTGAGATTTAAATTGAAGGTCAAAGTTATAATTTCTTGAGATATACTCATTTTTTATAAGCTTATACAAAGGGTTATACATTTAGCTCTTACAACAAAGTTAAAAGTATGACCTTCAAAAATAAACAAGGTCAATTATCGACTGTTTTATTGATATATTAAATATTTGGTTCTTGAATATCTGAAGGTCAGAAAATATTATGGTGATCTAGAATGAGATGGTACTTTGAAGGTCACTTAAAGGTTAAAGAAGTTATGAAAACAATTATGAGCTATACTTTTTCTCATAAAATGGTCTTAGTTGGGAGTCTTGTAGAAATATTTTTTAAGAAATTAGAACTTTGACCTTGGATTTGAAGGTCAATTTTTCAATCAAGGTCATAAAATTTCGTACAATACAATAAAGTAGACGAGAGTTTAAATCCTTGTTTGGTTAAATTGAAACACATTTTTATAATTTTGGACATTTTCAGTTATTTGTTGATACGTATGTTGACAAAATTTTGGTAAATCATTTCCAATTTTGACGATTTTTGTTCCGATTGCATTTCATCGGGTTTCTTAATTTTATACGATTTTTGATATTTGAGTTTCGTTTCCTCTGAGTCACCAGCACTTATTCTACATTTACCAAGTCCATACAGTTTCAGCTTTATTTTGCTTATATCTTCCTGCGTTGTGAATGGTTCTATTGTGCCTGTTCCGTGTAATTTTAAAGTCCTGATAACAATATTTTTTTGCTGAATTCCTTTAAATTTAATTTGCGGTTCAAATGTTGTAATTTAAGACAATTTATGACTATTTACTTTTTGTTTTAATTAAATTATTTTCGGATAAAATTCATCAGGCAATTCAAAATACATTATACCTAAAAATATGTTTTGTTCAGAACAACAAATTTATTCATAATATATTTTTCAGACATAACAATACTACATTTTATACAGTTTAAAAGTTATACGAGCAACTCTTTCGAAATAACGGGATGTGCTCACTACCCCCACTTCTATTTGTTTACATTTGTCACGATTGTAGCCGAAGTGCTTCGAGGTTTGCCGAATATGTTATGAAGCGCAGTGAAATGAAGTTACAATACTCCTCTTATTCTAATTTTGTCTGTCTACTGCTACTTCCATTTTCTTTCTCTATTTCATGGCGTATGTACAATTATCCGTGTATATACTATGCACATCCTCTGACATTATGAACTCCGTAATATTAGAATAGAAATTAGAATAAGGGAATGACTACTGTAGTAGAGAAAAAAGAAGAAGAGACTTTTACAATTTTGGACAAGGAAAACGTATAATTTAGGACAGGGATATTTCGACGGGGACTACTGTAGGTTATGTTATTAGATGGTCCACAAATTATGTAATTTTGTTATTGTGGATATTTTTGGAAATAAATTCCGACCTCAATTTACTTGATTATTGTTGTATTGTACCTTCTTTTTTTAATAATAATTGTAAATAATAATTATTAACATCATCGGTTGTATATAAATTAAAGTACACTTTCCTACCTTAGTACTTTTGATTCAAGTTAAAAACTGTTTGATTAATATTTTTTAAACGTTTTGCACGTAGTTTTAAAATCTAGTCCATATTTTGAAATTGTTATTTAACAAAATTTAGAAAAATATTTAGACTGCAATCTGAATTTGTATTACAGAGATTTTAACAATTTAAAACTACATAATTATATTAATTGCAGCTGGGTTCATTACTCTCTTTATTGTAATTAAATTACGTTTATTAGACGGCTGTCAAAGTTAATAGAAATAAATAAAGTGTCATTTAAAGAAAAAAGTAGCAATTATTTCACGGATTAGAACTAGTTTACGGACATTAAATTTAGTTTAGACAAAAAACATAATGAGCAGTTTCTTCGAAAGACTCTTGAAAAGACGGACGTGTACACAATACATGTTTACCGGCCGTAATTTATTTTGCTCGTAAGTGTCACAACAGTTTGCTATTAAACTAAAAGCCATAAACAATCGAATACATAGTCATCGATAACAATATTATTGTTATTGCTTGCTGCACGTTCGACTTCCTATAATAATATTGCAAAATGTGAAAGAATACGATTTATTTAGTATTTATCGTTACTTATCTGTGCATTGTTATTCATTTATAAATTCATTATTTTATTACAGATTTTTTTGTCCAAATATTTCTCCAAATTTTTTTTGTTAAACAAATCGTTTTATTTTTCTTCGAGAATAATTTGTTGTCTTGGTTATGCTTCTTTTGGACATGTCCAAAATCTTGATAATATATATCAATTTTTAAAGATTCTAATCTTTAGATATCATTTTTTTTGTTTTACGTTTATTTTGGTTAGTTACTTTTTCGTATTCCATTTGTCGTTTTAAGTATTTTTGGCAATTATAGTATTGAACCTGGACCTACAACTTAATGATGTAGTGTCCAAAATAATGAATATGAAATACCCAAATGATGAATAATGCATAGAAATAATAAAATCTACGAGAACTAATAAAAAGCACGTCGATAAAAAACAAAATAAATTTAACACAGAAGACAAAACATTTTTCGATAACTCAAAATTACCAAAAATAAGAAATTAAAAAAAAACGGCAGATACAAAGAAATATAGTGAGAAATAAAACTTGAACAGTTACTCATCGTAGACATGAAAAATGCCCGAAATGAGAAAACTTTTATTCTTTGTCACAAATAAAAGCGTTAATTTTGGCCATTTTTCTTTTATTTTAGGAATTAATACTTCCAAAAAGTTGAGTAATTGTTCCTTTGTTCCAAATGTTTAATTACCATTTCGTTGTAATTATTATTTTTTTTGTTTTTATTTGTTGTTAATTTCAATTCCGGAACAATTTGTGATAATTCTTCACATTTTTGGTTACATTTACTTCAATATTTTTAGTTCACAATAAATTTTTATTAATTTTAGTATCTCCTAAAATTTTGCACGGTTTATTTGTCATTTTTGGCATAATCTTTCTTTTTTTTTACATTTTGAACAAGCTTTTTTTACACATTTTATACTTTTTTTGCAATAATTGTAATTTTGGATTTGGTCTTTAGTTTAAGGATGTAAATGATAAATATAATAAAGGGTCCAAAATGTTGACTATCAACAGCCCAAAATAATGAACAGTACATGCAAAAGAGTACACAGTCCTAAAATTAATAAAAAAACATCCTGAATTAAAAGTCAAAATAAATTCGATCCTAATGATTAATTATTTGACAACCCAAAATTTGCCAAAAAAGAAGTTAAAGACAAACAAAAAAAAAGAACAATTATTCAATCGTTTGAAGAATTAATCAATTGCGTAATCGATAAATTAACTAAAAATTAAACATTCCCGAAATTTATGATACGTTTATTCCATGTCCAAAGTAACAACTGATTTTTGTTAATTTTGGCCAGTTTTCATTTCATTGTCTTACTATGTCGAATAGTTGCTCATTTCTTAAAATGTTGCATGATAATTTCTTTGTACTTATAGTTTTTTTTAGTAATTTTTGGTTTTATTTTAATTTTGGGTTCTCTTGAAACTTTTTAGCGTTTGGATTAAATGTATTCTAATGTTTTTAATTCAGTTCAGGTAATGTTCTTTAATGTTAGCAACTCTTACCACTTTGAATGGGTTGTTTGTAATTTTGCGCACCTTCATATTCATAATTTTGGACATTTTAAAATTAATGTAAAATAATTTGAATGAGCCCATCTCTCCCTCAATTTTTTAAAATTCTTCGCTGTTTCTCTTCAATTTGTTAATGGTTTATTTTCTTTTGTAACATTGAAATTTTTATTAAACCTTTCTATTTCAGATTTTCTATTTTGTTTAGTTTTGGGTTATAGAGTAAGTCTTGTGATTAAATTTATTCTTCTGTTTTTAATTAAATTCCGACAATTAGCGACAGTAACTCATATAATTTTTCACGTATTTTGGGCATTTATATTCACTTTGGGCACTTTAGACAGTAATAATTATAAATTTTGTTACATTGTACTGAACCAGTATAATTTCACTCTCATTTTCTTTAAATTACTCATTACTTTTTTCCATTTTCAATGAGTTATTATATGTTTTGGATCATTTTTTCGAAAGTTGTTTACTGGCAGTTGAATATTTGTAAATACGAGAATAGGTTTTTCATTGAGGGACTCTATGATTTCTAGTTTACTGCGAGTCTTGAGCTCATCTTCGTTCGTGCTTATATTTACTCGCCCCGACTAAGGGCGAGCGACCCTTTGCTTTCTTTTCATTTCGTCGACCCTTATATATGTTACTTCCGTTCCTCGGTACACAGGGACCACGAACTGAAGAAAACCAGACACTCGAGATCGGATTTCTTGACGAACCTGAAAAAATTAACCCTCTAAGAGAACAATAAGCAGATACTTCGTTTTACGATTTCGACAGGATTCTCCTTTCCGGTATCGATGTCTTGAAAATTTTCTTTAAAAAGATTTTAGTATCACGAGTTTGAGAAATTTGAAAATTATAAATGAAATGGAGAAAAAGTAGAAAACTGTTCCCTGTTTATTAAAGTTGCAAAGAATTTTGTCATTTTTTTTATTTTAAAAAAAAAAGATTAACATAAATAACCACAAAAGTCGCAGGGATAGTTGAAAACACAGTATTTAGATAGCTATATGTTTTTTAATCGATATACATTTTTGTGTTCACAAATAAAGAAAATGATTACAATTGTCAAGAATGTTATAAAAGTTCGTGAATTTGGACGATGTCACTTTCTATATAAAAAAATGTAATCGCATAAGATTGAAATATATTATTTAATTTATCTATGAACGACATAACATCGTTTTTATATGTTTCAGAAACATATAAAAACACACTTAAGACTAACAAAATAGAGGATCGTAAGATTAGTGAGCTGGTATGTTAGCGCGTATTTACAGATCACTCGGAAGTTTTTATCTACTCACTTCCCTACGTTTCCGTCGATAAAATCCTCCATTTTACTTGTGATGAAGGATTTTTATAAAATTTATAGAAAATTTAAGATTGTTCGCGTTAAAACATTTCGTATCACGAATTTTATCAGGAGGTAATTATGTAAATCTTGAAAAGTTATGTTTTAATAGTGGTTAAGTTTGGTAATCGATATTCGAGAATTGTATCGACATTCAGCATTTTAAAAACAAGATCAAGAATTGACGATCTTGATCTCGCTCTTGCTCTGGAGGTCTGGTTAAAAATGAGACATTTTTTGACAATAATTCTCGACTTTCGTTTGCTTAGTATCACACAGGAAACAATTATAAGTAGACAATGCATTTAATGACATTTACATTCGTACTAGCTACATCTCCGTCTCCTATTGTCTCCATCATCGAAAATTTTATCGTTTATTGTCGTCTGTCTGAAACTAATCCGCAAAAGGCTCTAACACAGACATCAACAATTAAGCTTCGAAATTTTCCTATTCTATTCCTGAATTTATCGTGTATTGAGGTAATTTCTCGAGTAAGGTTTCTAAAACATTTTTCTTCTATCAATATTTACATTAAAGTCCACCCATTCTCACTGATTCAACCACATATGTTGATATACACAAGTAACGATGCGTAAACACTGAAATATTTGATATGGATAGGAAATATACAGAAAACAAATTCTGATGACGGAGATTGCCGAAGTTCATCCGAACGCCGACGAAATATATCCCCTCCATATCACATATTTCAGAGCGCGCAAAATCGATGTGGAATTTTCGAAATATTTGTTCACTCTCCAAATTATTAAAGTTTATTGGCGATTGTCTCCACGGCTTGTAACATTCTCATCATGATCGACCTGTTTTCCTCGTCCCGACGTTTTGTATATTCGAAAAACTCGATTAGACGACGTTCTAAGGATTCTTGATTGTCTTGTCGAAATCTTTTGGAACCCGTCACCACCTCCTCTACTTCCTCGATGTCATCCTCGCGTTCCTCCTCAATGTCGTCCCGGTCGATCTCCACCTCGGTGACGTCACCGAAGCGGAGGTCCTCCTGAACTTTTCCAGCTGACAATTTACCATTTTGAATCGGATCAGTGGAGGTCCGATGTTGATAATGATGTAAACGATGATGTTGATGAATTCTGTCGTTGATGGGACTTCGGATGGTCCTGATGGAGAGCTCGGTGGCACGTGGTAGTCGTGACAAGAGATTGTTTTCGCATTCGCGATACTTCCGGGGATCGTTTTTACTCACCAATCGTCTAGAAAAACGGAGCAAATTTTGTAACTATTAATAACAGGATATATAGTTTATCGGGGCGTTTATAGATGATGTTGTTTTGTATTACAGACGAACAAAGACAAAGAGCGACCGAGCGGCAATCGAACAGTGCCGGGTTCGAGTACCGACGCCTCTTACTTTTTTTTTAATGAAACAATTAAAAATAAAAATAAAAAAATCGTAAAAAATTACACCATCATTCACGGTGGGATCTTTGAAATGTTTTTCAATAAAAATTTGCTAATGAACCTGAATTGTGACTCATAGTTAATCGACATCATAAACAGGTTATTCTTCTTTAAAATATTTCCCATTTGTACAGTGTTGGTATTTTAAAAATTTGTTTGAATATTTTTTTGATCAAAGATTTTGAGACGTCCATAACTTGACTTGGAAAATAGCATACAAATGGGCAGTAATGCCAGAGACTTGACAACTAGAGACAAATACAAAATGTTTCTAAAAATCCAGATCACCAGAAGAGAATGCGCGATATTTTTTTTTCGAAAATACCGAAGAAATTGATCGAAATGTAATTCATTATTCGATTTTATCTCATTAATTTCAATCTATTCGTCGTGGGCCATCATTTATGTCCTCGGCAATCGATTCCGCATAATGGAACGATTCTAGAATTCGGCAAGCGAATTGGGCGGAAGTCGTGGAATGGGATGGGATATACAAATTACCGGTTGATTCTCCCTATTCTTTGAATTTTTTGGGAACGATCATCCCGCAGATTCTTGAAGTCCTTGCAATCGAGATCGGAATCGATCGGAATGTCGTCCATCGTGATGGGCGACGATTCCGACTCTTCCGGACTGACGGTAACGTACAAGAATTCCTGGGGATTGACGTTGTCGTCGTCGGGGTCGTCCCCGTCGTCTTTGATGGAGGTCCGCCTCGAATTTCCAAGGACCTCGTCGATCGCCGTGAAAAATGGCCACGACACGTCGTCCGCCTTGTTCCTGTCTCCATGCACCGGATTCTTCAATTCCTAAAAAAAAAACAAAAAAAAAAATTCATAATTTTAATTCGATTCCAGTAAATGTCTAAAAGAAGTCCCCTGGATTCATAATCATTATATTAGATTCAGGGGACTTTTTCATAATTTGTTTGTAACCGATTCCAGAACACATCTGTCAGAAGTCCCCTGGACTCGTAATCATTGTATGGGAGTCAGGGGACTTCAGTTTCGTTCGAACTAAATTTTTGAATGCTGGAACAGCAAACGGTTTATTGTTTTTGAACATTTAACTGACTGATCCAGTTACGTCATTCGGAGGATGAGAAGTGCACCAACGGTCCAATTAACGCTTCTTTTTAAGTTAATAGCTTCGTCAATGAAATAGAGTTTAATTTATGCTGCGTAAAAAAGATAGGAATGTTCGCTTCTGCCAGTCTGATAACTGGTGCCAGTATAAGATAAACAGACGCTAACGAACTGATATTGAATTTAGAAACGAGATCGCATATTGCTTTTTGTTGAATCATGAGTATGCAAACTTTTGGATATTGTGTAATTTTTTTTTGTATTATGTACAAGAAAATGAAAATTAAATTAAACCGGCAGGTAATTCGTAGTTTCTAAGTGTTAGTAAACATTTTTAGTTACTTCTGTAAAAATTGCTTTATACTAAGAAATAAAAAATTCGTATGAGACCATTTCTAAATATTAGCTGTTATAAAAAATTATGTTTCAAAAAACAATGAAAAAATCATTCTGATAAATGTTTGAAGAATTTTTTACATTAAAATTAACAACATTCTGTGTTGTTTTCTTGTAAATTTGGTCTGAAAAAATTCTTAAATCGAAACGTAATGTACAAAATAAAAGCATTAAATTATAAAAATTACAACAAATTGAACAGTATAAAAATTATGTACTTATATGTAAAAATATTTATTGACAGAAAATAAAAATGTATCTAAATATCGGAATTTCGAAAATGAAACTAAAAGAATAAATACTGTATTCGAAAAAGGAAAGAAAACATAAAAATTTTCAAAAATTACACACAAATTTGTAGAAATGAACTTGTACCATTCTTACAAAAAATTGAAAAACATTATTTGGAGTTAGACTAAGAAGTTAGTTTAAATATGTTTATTTTTATTATAGATTTTATTTTTATATTCTGGTAAACACATGTGCATTATAGAATTTAAAAACATTTGAGGACGTTTTGATCTTTTATGTGTCTTCAAAGCATGTTAGACTAAGTTTTTAGACTAGCTATAAGTTAGCCCTTAAAAAAAAGGTTGCAATGTTTCAAAATATACAAATTCTTGTCGCATTGAACACATTTTTCTCAAAAAAACGTATAAAAATCTGGAAATATTTAAACTAACTTATTAGACTAAGCTCAAAAAAAACACAGATTTTAAATTTCTTTTAAAAAGTTACTTTTTTCGTCATAATACCGATAAATAGAAAAAACGAGAGCAAACAAAAGAAACCTAAGTAAGAAAATAAAAGAAAGTTATAATATAGTTATATATTATATATATAACTATATATATATATATATATATATATATATATATATATATAATATATATATATATATATATATAACTATATATATATTATATATATAATATATTATATATATAATAAAGTTATAATACAAAAGAAAAATCAAATTTTTTACAAAATTGAAAAAATCTTACCTTATATTGTTGTAACAAGTTGGACCATTTCTTTTTGAGCACTCGATAATGGACGTCAGCCATGATGGTGGGGAATTCTTCTCTCATTTGGCACAAAATGTAGCTAGAAGTTCAAAATGAAACTAATTAAAAACTTTTTCTATTTCTGTATGTTTTTTCCTTACATCAATAATTAGTAAATTGTAAATAGAAATTAAGAGAAACACGAATTCAATTTTTGTGATACTACACAGAGATGAGTGTTTTAGTGGGATCTACTATTTTCATCTTGTATTATGACTATATATTGATTAGAAGTAAATCATTTCAAACTACTGAAAACTATTGTTTTGTTGTTAATAGATGCTACTTGTTGCAACTATTCACAAATTAACTACATTTCTGTTAAACTACTATAACATCCATATCTCGCCAATGATGATTATTAGTAGAAATACTTAATATTTAAACCATTATTAAAAAATGAACTATTAATAGTTGCTGCGGTTGCAACTATTCGCGAATTACAATTCTTAATACCACCTTAACAACTTATATAATTAATTAATATTAATAGCAAGTAATTGTCTTGGTAAATAAATTATTAATAGTTACTAGTAACTATTATTTACTCGGAAAGTTGGTAATAGCTACTATTGGTAACTATTTACAATACAAGAGTAAATAACAAAGTTATTAATATACATTTTAATATTTTCTAGTAGTACATAGTACTATTTTTTCAATAAATTACTTATCATATATTTACTATTGAAAAATTCTTGTAATCATTAGTGTAAAAATAGTAAATATCTGAAATTGAATACCGTCTATTAATACTCACATTTGAAATTATTAATATTTTCTATATCACTTTATTTCTTATTAAAAAAATTTTACTATTTTAGATAGTAAGTAAAATTATTGATAGTGAACATTACTGTACGTTTGAAACTATGTACTACTACTCTTTGAATTGATGCCCGCGATAGTAAAAATTACAAACCTGCACTAACGTCTACTATACATAAAGTTATATAATTTTTCATATAAAAAAAAATGAAATTACTATCTAGTATAGTAAAATTAACGGCAAATAATTTTTTTAGTGTAGCTTCAAAACTACTATTGTTATATGAATTGCATCTAATACCTAAAAATGTTAAAAATATTACTTGTTTAGAATCGGCATAGTTGACAATGGTAGTTTTTGCTCGTAGCTATTTTTTAAGCAAGGAATAATTACTATTCGGATATGTTTGGAATAGTAAACAAAACTTTACGTATTTGTTTTTACGAATGTCAACTATTGAAACTATTAGTAGGCAATAGTAGACGATACTATTCATTCACTATTGAAATACTTAATACTTTAAATCCATCGTTGTAAATAATCGTTGACGACTATCAGTTCCTTTGCTGTTTAAGTACTGTGCAAAATGAATGGTATAGTTGTAAAAACTAAATATATATATGCTACTACTACTATAATTTAACTATTCTGTGAATAAAACAATGTACAAATTCAGTTATTTGAAGAAATAAAAATTCTTTTCTCATCAGTATTAAAATTCGATTCGTTCAATCTTCGAAATCTACTTTGCAGTTTGAAAATCTGTCCGTTTCCAAAGTTCTTTATGAACTTAATTTTGATTAAAAATAGCTTTTTACTAATCTTCGTACAAAATTTACTTAATGACAGAAGTGAACGAATAATTAATGAATCTAAAAACGTTGTAAATTAAAAATTATTCGCTGTGATAACTACGGTTATATTTCCCATTGATATTATTGCTCTGAACAAGCACGCTGTCTCATTTGTCTTCAATCTACAGCATATCGATCTGACTATATATTTATTTTTGTATAAATTGTACGTGGAGCCAAATTTTCAGTTTACGTAACGCACACACAATTTAGCCTTGGAAGTGGTTCAAGTGCGTTGCATTAGTGTCTCATTCAGTAAAATAGTCTCTCAGTTATTAAGAAATTTCTTCATAAATATTTTAAGTACACTCTAAAATCTTCCATGTAATTCGAAAAGTTCAAGAAATATTTCATTTTTAAACAAAAAAACTCAAAAATTAAGTTTGGTTTTTTATTCAATACAATATTTAGGATGCAGTTTACAATAATTTTTTAGGTTGAGAATTTTGATTATTATTTTCGAACGCGATTATGATTTGAGGTACTGGCGGGTTAGGTTATGTCGGGTTATTTCTATAGTCGAATGTTTGGAAGGCTAATTTTTCAACAAATACGCATATTTAGAAGAAACATGGAATTTCTTTGGAGGTAAACAAAGATATACCATTACGACACTCAAAATTCGATGCTGTAGGTATAGTATTTAAAAAAAACTGAAATTGTAAATTCATTCCATGAACACGAAAAAAAATTAACATCTAAGATAGTAATTTATAGAGTCATTTTGATTTTTGGTGCAAGTTACTAGAATTTTTGTAGTTTTTACTATTTGCATAACAATATTACCATGCATTCTAGTGATTTTTATCACTATTAATGGTGAATTCTATCAATAAATTCGCTTCACTAATTTACAGTGTTTTTTTAGTTTTAATTTTGTAAATTGATTCAACGAATGCGAAAACCAAATTCACTATTTATGATAGTATTTTATGAAAACATTTTAATTGCTTGGTAAAAATAACTAGAATTTATGTAATTGTTAATATCTGTATAATAAAATAGACTATTCTCGTAATTTTTACCACAAATTCGTCTAAATTTTCTAATATTACTAATTAAAAGCAAAGTTTAATATCTAAAATTGTAATTTATGCAGAAATTTTTATTTTTTGGTAAAAATTACTAGAATGTTTCCAATATTGACTGTCTGTGCAATAATATTAAGAATTTTATAAAAAAAAAAGACTATTAAATGTTTCTGTTTTAATTTTAATTCTGTGAATTTATTCAAAGAACACGAAAACAGAATTTAATATCTAAGATAGTAATTTGTGTACAAACTTTTATTATTTAGTAAATATTACTCGAATTTTTGTTGATATGTACTACACAATTAATGATAAATATTCGCTAAAACGTTTGCCTAATTGGCACTTTTTTTTATTTTTAATTTTGTTAGTTCATTCAATGAAAACAAAATTTAACATCTAAGATAGTAATTTATGGTAAAACTTTTATTGTTGATTTATTGGCAGAAATTTTTTGTCGTTTTATTGTTTTAATCTATTGACATTTTTTTAATATCGAGATTCATAAAAGACGAAAGAAACTTGCATAAGTATTAATCTTTTTTGTGCAATAAAAATAATAGAAAATAATTTAACGGCTATTTAAATAAAATTTTTGACACCGTGAAGATACCGCGTAAACGATAAAAATCAAAGGAGGTAAAGTTGAAATAGATTTTTTAAAGGGTCGGTAAAAATGTACTTTAAAGGCCCCGTAAAACCGAAGTTTCTCCTTTACGAGCTTCTAGACTTATAATGAACTGACGACCTCATTAGGAGGTCTACCCGTAGAACACTCTCTGATTTGTGACAAATTAATATTTCTAACCATGTCGACTACTTATTTTTTGTGGTACGTTTTATGAAGAAAAAATAAATGATACCCATACTTTGGAATTTTTATTTAATTGTGTATTTTCGTGGTGTTTGATTGATATTAATTTATCTTGGACATTTTTTTATTTCTGTATGTCAATAATGAAATATGATGCAGGTCATCTTAAACGATCTTTTTCTTCTTTGTTAAAGTTTTAAATATGAAAAAATCATTTTTTTCGTCAGATATAAAAATAAAAATTTGAATGTTTACATTATTTTTATTTAGGATTTTGGACAATTTTGATATTCCTAAATATCTTGAATTTTAATTTGTTTTTTCTTTTTTCAGAGTTTAAAGCGTTTTATTTATTTTGTTAGTTGATTTTCAAAATTATAAGTTGTAATTTTGGCTTTAGGACAGTAATTATTTACTTTTCGATTAATATTTCTAATATCTGCGTTTTCCACGATGGAAATTTTATGAATTTTTCGTTACTTCTCAGATACATGATTTATTACTATAAAATTACTATTTAGTAATATAGTAACGAATATTTCTGTTACATTTAATATTCAAACTTAATATAGTCAGAAAGACTAGTTAATATAAAGATTTTATAAGAATGAAACAAATGATTAGCATCAATAATAGTAATTTTCTAATTTGTCAACATTAGACCAATAAATATAGTAAAAATACAGTGCAACCCCTCGAATTGGTACATGTTGGGACTTGCTCCCTCGCGTGTTGATCAGTAGCACACTCCGCCCACTTTACTATCACGTGATCAAAATCAGGCATTCTATTGGTGCGCGGTTGTCACCTTTGCAAATGTCGAGAGCAAGGGTGAAAAGCATGCCGAAAACTCATTCATGGAGGGACCAACTCGAGGGACTGCACTATATTCATTATTACGAATTTCAACCCTGATAGCAGAATCAAAAACAGTTAAGAATGATCTCTTAATGTATTCTTTAAGAGGTCGGGTGCATCAATTTATAAGCTTGAGGTCGTGATGATCTCATAATGATAGGAAGTTCTGAAAAACCTCATAATATGAACTGTTATAAAACACATTATGAGATCATTCTGAACTATTTTTTTATTCTGATATCTATGAATATAGTCGTACAAACAACAAAAACACATCATTAAGAGTTCTTTATATTGCCCTTCAAATGTTAAAATGTCCTAAATACTGTCAGAAAGAACTCTTAAAGTGATCTTCAATAAGACTTTCAAAAACTTCAAACTTAAATTTATGCTACAAATATGAACAGAAAGACTACACATTTATTATAGGTTTCTTTATTACACATTTATTACACATTTTTTATTCCAAGATCGATATATGAAGTAAATGTCGCGCGTCTTCATTTTTGGATTCGTACGCCATCTAATATCTCTCGATAAAACTAGGCATTTCGAATCTATGTATCGCTTTAGTAAAAAAAAATATGAGTACTTTGAGAATTAAAAAATAAGACTTCTGTAAGGGCTCCTTTTTCACATTATAGCAACTATAACACCTTCAAAAGCTTTTTTCGGAGATATCATTAGAATGGGCTCTAAAGGAACTCTTGAGTGTTAAATAATTTTTTTAAATTATTCCTTTCAGTAATTTTAATATTGAAGTACATTTAATCTGTCAAAATTGTTGTACCACTCAATTTTAAGTAGAATTAACGATTATAAATGTTAAATGATTTTTACAACCAATCGTTAAATTATTGTCTTCATAACTAATTTTTACAACCAATTTCGTAAAATGTGGGATCATTTATAACCTAAAGTTTAGTGACTCTAACGGTTCACGCAAGAAAGTAACAGTTTTTTGTACTGGATTAATTGTAACTGACACTTTATTATCGAGCCACAAAAAATTTATATCTCGTTCTTTTATATATCGACATCATAATTTATAGGCGAAACAAATCGGATGAAACCTTCTGATCAGAAGACGATAAAATATAATTAAAATGAAATATTCGATTTTACTACCTTTTAAAATGATCGATAAATGTAATCGATTTTTTCTAAACCAATCCATATTTCATTTGTATATTAGTTTAACAATCAATTAGGTTTAATGGTGTTTTTCTGTTAATCTAAATCAGTAAAAAACTACAAAAAGTGGATTCCTAATAATTAATCAATTTTTAAGTAGTATAGGGTAAATGTATTAAATTCATTATTATTCTACTAAACTGTAAGTAGAATTTGAATATTTCGCTTGTTATTGTACTTGCTAAAAAAATAATAAAAATAGTATTAAAAAAATTCCTCTTTATTAAATATTTTGACTAAAGCGCGCACAAATATTACAAATAATAAACAATACAAAAAGCCTGAGGATATACTGCTATTGGAAAGTCCTGAAAGGGACAATTTGAATGTCGCTTTCTGTATTATTGTGAGTTCAGATTGTTTTCGTAGGATGGCTATGTAAACAAAGATTCGAAAGGTAAACTTGCAGCTCTGTAACCGGTGCCACCTAGCGTCAAAGTGAAAACGGTTGTCAAAGTTTTCTTTTCAGGTGTTACCATAACATTTAGAATTTCGTTGAGTTCTTTGTTTTTATCTACGTGGTTATACGTGAAAAATATACAATCATTAAAAAACATCGGATAGTCAAATTAACTGAGGAAGAACTTTTCTTGTTCCTTGAATAGAAAATTCTTAAAAATCTAAAACATTTGTTTACGATAATTAAACAAAGAAAGACGAGTTTCTTTATAGATATTTATATTTAGAATAATTATTTCATCATGAACCCAATAAACGCAAAAGTATACGGACTCGATATTTGGCATTCTGTTTCTTTCTAGTGGCGTATTGATTATTCGAGATTCTTTTTCGAATTTATACTATTTTATGCGACCTGTAATATCAGAATTGAATTCATTCGATCTTAGACGATACCCTATTTAACGCATTACAAAAATTGATTTGTTGCGGCTTAGAATAGCTTTAAATTCTGTTAATTTAATCGAAGAATATATTATATCGTTTTCCGTATTTCATAATATTCGAAGAAAGGTTCTGTTTTCTAGTTTTGAGTTTAAATCATTCGATAATCCAAAGTAATCGTTTCTTTTGAGGTTATGTGCGTTTATGTATAGTGTATAATATCGTATACACTCGCATTCGTAACTGAAAGAGTGGGAAAGAAACAGATTTATTTCGTATTAAATCGTACACAGATTTTTCGTATACTTTTTCGTTTGTTGGGAAGTTAATTCTTAACATACATTCGGTCTATCTGCATGATTTGAAATGGATTCGGTCATTACCAATATTTCCAAATTACTTTTTCATATGTTCCAAGTATACTTTTATGACTAAATGAAGATCTTTTTCTACAACGTTTGCTAAGGACATCGCAACCGCACCTAGCGGAGAACGGTCTAACTGCGTCAAAGAATAGTATACAACCTTGATTGCGATGTCGATCATAAAAAACATTACACGGATGTTTAATACTTTTATTAAACTATTTTATTACTACAATATCAAGTTTAAAGCAATTGCTTAGAAGTCTTAACAATCCGACCAAACTCCCTCTCGTAATTTGTAATGATCAATATTCAAGGCCTTCTATTTGTTTGACGAGGAGATATTCTAAGCAGACGTGGCTGTAGTAACAGCAAAGAGTCCGATTAATAAATAAAAATTTAATAAATCATGAAGTTGTCGACTATGAAGTTATTAATGCAGTATTACCGTCCTGATCGAATTGAAACGGGCGAGGAACCGAAAATGAACATATGGAAAACGAGTCGTGGTTTAGACCGTTTTTGAGATAGCACAGTTGGCATCAACGATAAGGATTATTCATGTTGCATATACATTCGCGTAACATACATCTGGACCTAATAAAACAACGCCAGCTGCCTAACTAGTCGGAACATAGTTATAACCCGTATACCAAGATAGTGATTTGAGGACTGAAGCAAGTCCGAACGACATAACGTCGCAATAAGGCTGCGAACCTTGAGAGGTTGCGACTATCGCGACTCTAGGCTGCAGGTGCTGGTCTCTCGACGTAGCATAAGCGCTAGCGCACGTGGCGAAAACATTGGACAAAAGCGTCGGAATAACAAAAAGACACAGATTTCTTGATGTATATACTCACTCCCATCCAGCTTGAGCAGAGTACTTGCGTCCCGTGAACATTTTCCCGTTCTCCTTCCTTAGCTGAATGAACCGACAGGTGAGGTTTTCGGTCCCTGGGGATAAAATAGACCCACGTCGCCGTGGGCGAAGGGTCAGGTCATTCAACAAAAAGGGAGTGTGGATCTTTAAGGGTAGATCATCTGTCGCCGAGGAGGAGAAGCGAGGCAACAATCGGGTGTAGCAAAAAAGGTCGCGAAAGGTCGATCAGCACGACGGTAAGGCGCGATCGCAGAATCCCGCCTCGACTTCGTCCTCGGCCAAGACAGATCCCCGGATTCACGTGCGTGACACGACTTACATCGAAACTTGGTCTGGTGATAAGCGTGCGTCATGGTCCTGATAATCTAGTGCGCTGTCGTGGAGGCTCCCAGCGAAGCTTATCATGGTCGGGATTCGAGAACAGCCTGATGCGTACTGTAACGCAGACCTCTTTTCAGTCTTCGCACTCCTCCTGGCCAGATCGAACGGATGCTGCATTCGCGCCTCTGGTGGTTAGATGATGCAGCGACTTGAGAGGAACGAGGCCAAGAGGAAGAAGAGCACGTGAGCGATCTTCCATGCTGAGCTACCGCGTTCACGACGGGAGTCTCCATCTTTCGACTGGTGGTGGAGGTTTAAAGTCAAGCGCAACAAGTCCACGCTTGTACCAGTTGACGAGCAAGCGTTCTGGATATTCTCCCTACCTTATCGACTGCCCATCACAGGGAATTGTAGGCTGTTTAAACATCGTCGAGATGGCGACGTAATTGCAAACGAGATCATCCTTATATATGACTAGTGTCGTTTCTTAATTACAGCACATTATTATTTCCAGAAATTGAGAACGCTAATAACTAGCTCTTATCCCTTCTCAAATAATTCGTTTGGTTTACAAACAACAAATGTAAATATTGTGTTTACTGGTAACATGAAAAGATTACGCAGGTTTAATGTCAGTATTTGGGATACGTTCTTTTCAAAAATCCCTTCAATCCGTATAATCCGTAATTTCGATTCAGAGACGCGAAAATCCACTAACAAATTTAAGGAACGGGAACCCTGGCTTTTCGGTACATCACTTGAATCTTTCCGAGAATCTCCCTTCTTAGTTCGCCTCTTTGTACCGGGTGCGTCGTCGTCGCAGCCTAACGCAGCGCGATGCGCGCCTGCATGTGCCCATGTGTGGGTGGGCACGTACACAAGCGCGACATAGGCATCTCGCATTATCGGTGGTGGCACCGTCGTTTAAAATCCCTTTGTCACATCCGGTCTTAACCAGCTCTTGGAAACAGTAAAGCGACGTCTCTATCCACTCTCACGTTTCGATTAAAACTCATTATTTTGTGATGTACTAACATCAGCGTTAATTAAATATTAACACCAGCCATCCCCGGCTCTATTTATAGGCTCGGAAGTTCATGTATATTCCGACATGCTAATAGATTTCGTTAGATTATTGTCGGTACAGTTAATAACCCTCGATGACAACAATGCCGATGATGCCGATATCAGCTGATAAGAATGACGATGGCGATGATCGAGAGTGCTGGTGATGGTGAGAACGAAGATATGAATGAAGGTGATGATGGCGATATTGATCGATGATGGTACAATAAATAATAATGATGGCGCCAATCTCCTCTTCCCCTATAGTCAACAATGGATCCTGCATTCGCTCCGAGATCGGTTCCTTTCTGTGAAATTCTACGAAAGTATGAAAAAAAGTCTAATATTTTCCGAAGGATCGATGGCTGCGGTGGGTAGGCAATGATCGAAATTGTTGATGGTCACCGAACCGTGCCACATCTGCTTTATCGTTCGGCCCTGCCCTTCGCTCGCTCGCACATTGTATTGCTGCGTGCTCGGCCTCCGTTCTTCCTGTCCCCTCCTGTCCCCTTTCCTCCCCCGCTCATATAAACCGAAGTTTCCTTCTCCCTCTGTATATATATTTCGAATATCCGTGTAACGAAGCATTTATTATAACCGTATTGCTCCTTTAAATACTAGATAAATTGATGTTTTGCCCTTAGGAAAGTTATGAAATAACTACAAGATATCTTGCACATCGGCAGCTTTTACCTTGTTGCTCTTTAACTTATTTTTTATTGTAAGAAACTTTTAGAAGCCGTTTACTTCTTTTTGTTAGATTAGGACAATGCCAAATTTGTTATGATAGGTCAGGTTGGGTAACAATGCAAATAAACGTATTGGGGTAGGTCTGGTCACTTTAGATTAGAAATCTGACAACCCATCCTAACTAACCTCATGGTGATCTGCACTTTCCAATCTAAACAATACTAGAGATAAGCCTTGATCAAATCAAGAAGGCCTCACAAATTCTGATCTTATTTTGATAGATAATTTGTTTTCAGTTATATCCATTGGAATCATTTTGGATGACAAAGAAATTCAATGTCGCTAAATATTTAGACCATTAGGCAAACATTCATCAACCTTTAGTGTTTACAATCTAGTGGTCGCTTCCCTTTACGGCTTCATGAACATTTCAAATTGGGGAAAAGAATTCAAAGGTTAGGTCGTATAATTCAATTCAAACATTTTGATGGATGTAATGTTTAGATGTATCTATTGTCTAGTATCGATCAGAGTTTAGAATCTTTAATTTTATTCAATTGTCATATCTGAAACCGTTACACAAGGGTAACTTCAGAGTACTGATTTATGATAAGGGTCTTGTGGGGAGACAATCGTAATAGTGGTTTTATTAACTCCAGATGGACTTCTAAGTGACTTTGAAAGTTGGGGAGGATGAATTCACGAAAAAATATTATGGATTTAAAATAATCAACCCAGGTTGTGCCTAAACATAAATAATAAGAGACAAAAGGATATTTTGGGAGATCCTGAGGAGCTTCTGGGGCCGTATAAGTGTGAATTATTTGTGGTTTTATTAACCCCGACTTTGTATGTTGGGAAGAATGCAAATGTTGAAAGATATGGGTTTAAAATAGTCAACCGTGGTTGAGACAAAATATAAATAAGTGATAGAAGGACGTTTTGAGAGGTCCTAAGGGGTCCCTGAGGATATCTAAGTATTCCTTACATTTCAGAGAAACTCTTCGGAAATGGTCGCCACTTGGTGCATTCGCACCTGCGATTCATTAACCAAAATAACTCTCAATCATTACTGAGACAGCACTCGAACATTACTCAAAAGACTCTAAGATATCTGGAATCCATCCAGACATTTTGGAAATTCGATGTGAAGGAAATTGAACGCACTCTATCATTTTTATCATCATTCAAATAATATAAAGGAGAATTTCTTCAAAGGAAGTTTAACTTGAACTCCGTCCATCTCTTGGGTTGTCTTCATTACTCGTACTTTCGGTCTTCATTATTTTCTTCCTTCTGCTGCAGGCTGAAGTTCTCTAGCGGTTTTACTGTTTCTGGTTTCTCTCTTTCTCCAACATCTTGATGGTTTCTTTCTCTTTCTGTTGGGCCGTGGACCGACGGCATCGAACCTTCCATCTCGGTCGGACCGAAGAACTCTCTCCCCCGCTACTCCCTATACGTCTGGCCTTCGCCGCAGTCGCAGCCGGTGCCGGCGACTGGTGTGCACGTATCGGTGTACATACCTCCCTCAGTGCGTGACGGTCGGGCTCCGCGCGTCGGTGGCCAGAGGCCAGAGGAAGGCAGGCATCGACGGAGGCACAGAGCCAGAGTCGAGCCCAACCGAACGAACCGAACCGAAAGAGCCAAACAGAACAGACCGAGAACGCGCGCGGCCATGTTCTTCGGTCCGTTCCGCGTTGTTTTATCGTCGCGATATTCCCTATTGTTGTACCTTTCTTCAGAGGCAGTGGCCTTTTCGCGGTTATGTTGGCCGGCCGTTGGCCAGAGATCGGCCGCGAGTGCCCGCCGCAACAATAGTGGCCCTCTTGGTTTCTGATCGGGTGGCGCTGAATACGCCGAGAGAGTGATTCGAGATCGCCGCCACCATCGTCGCCGCAACCGCAGCGAGGTGGTTTGAGGTTAAGTCGAGTCGCCCTCCCCAAGAGGCCGCGACGCGACACCTGATCAGCGGCAACGGACGATGGAAGATATGCATAACGGTGTCGTCCTCATCAAATGTAAGTCCGAGGTCTGTCCTAAGTCTGACCAGCTACTGGATCTAGAAATAGACGTAGATGTAGTTATGTCCCTTTGGATCTGAATCGCGCGGTTGTGTGGGTATAAAAGTGAGGAGGGATTTTTTAGCTTCCTGCTGCGCTTTTCGCAGGGAACATACGCTCTCCTGGAGCGCAGGATATAAAGCTGAAGTTGGATCTTAAGATTGGAGAAACAAAAGGATGCGGACACGTGTTGTTTTTAATTTCAACAATGTTTGTTTGGTTCATGTTTGTGTTTGAGGATTATCTCACGTCATTAGAGTTTAGTACAATGAAATCCCCAATCCTCTAAAAACTCTTTCCAGAATAATATTTGTTTTTATAATTTAGAGCAACCATTGAATTCCGAGACACAGCTCGAAACTTCATGGATTAAGTTATTGGTGATTTGTTTTTGGTCAACCGACCGCCAATTGTAATGATCATATATAACCCCTTCAAATATCCTAATCTATTTATCTCCAACGAAGTTGATTGATTAAAAGTTTCCTTCGCCAGGTAGTTCAAACATTTTTCAACAATGTTTTCCTAGTTGGCTGATGACCAGATTAGCTTTGGAATATGTTATGATCGATATTAGCTAATTGTAAGTGGAAGAGTAACATGGTTTGCGAAGTGTACGTTACCTCCATTTTGTAATCTCATACATAGAGATCATAATTCATTAACTCTTTAGTCTCAGCGAAAAGGTAAATAGTCCAAGACTGGATTCTTTTGTTCCAACACAAATCTGCTCATCATCCAACTATCAAAACATTTTTCAACGATATTTTCCTAGTTGGATGATGACCAGATTAGCTTTGGAATATGTTATGATCGATATTAGCCAATTGTCAGTGGAAGAGTAACATGGTTTGGGATGTATACGTTACCTCCATTTTGTAATCTCATACACAGAGATCATAATAAATCATTAACTCTTTGGTCTCAGCGAAGAGGTAAATAGTTCAGTACTGGATTCTATTGTTCTAACACATTCAGTCCAATGTTTTGTGTGAATCTGCATTATCCAGTAGATCAACGCGAATGTTGGATGTACATATGAATGTTTCGTTTTTGTAGAAGCGTATGAAAGTCTCGACAAAACAGATGAAATAAATAGGTATAGGAAATGAAATGTAGCTTCAGGGAAAAGTTTGTCACGAAAATCTTGGGAAATGACCAAGGACTCTTTCGATGACTCCGTAAATTATTCGCTGGTATGTTTACAGCATTGTTGGCAAATGAGAATGTTTACATAACCTAACTCCAGAGGCTTTATCATACCGTTGAACATTTGTAGTCAGTTCCTGGCATTAATCAAGTCTATCCTAGCGTTTTATGGTTTTCCGAGGAACAAACTCGATTATAAAAGGTGTTGCCTTTCCTATTAAAATTTCGTAAACGATCTGATACAAAAAAAATTTACAGGGGCCAATAACGAGTACCGTACAAAACAAATGAAACCCCGCTATTTACTTTTTAGTTAGTTAGTTAAATGCAGGCCTCATTAAATGGACTCATCGAATTATAACGAGTGGCTTAGGTTGCTATTGGGTTCAAACCAGTTAGGGTTTACTTCTACGACGTAGCTCATAATTGGTACCCCTATTGAATTTCAAGTCTGTTCGCACGGTGGACAGGTGCTACAGTCTCGCGATATAATGGAGCGAAGCATAAATTTAGTGAGCTGAAACGCTTGTGAATCACTCTTGAACGGAAAAAACGGAACTCGCCGTATAACGAATCATTTTAAAATGAACGCATGATTCGATCTATAATTGTCGAAAGAAAAGCACTTGTTGAAACAAAGAACCTTTAGGTACAATTTCAATACAATGGTTAAAAAATCGCACTGCAGAGTTTTCTACCGGGTTTAAAAGTACAAAAAGATTTGAGGGTAGCCCAGCAAGCCAAAACCCAGGAGAGGTTGCCGACACGTAATGATATGCCGAAACCTTCTTCGTCGATGATACTTGACACTCCTATATTTTCCTCATGGATTGACAGGGGATCGACCATCTCGGTACCATTCATGAAACTCTAGAAAAAAAAGAAGAAAAACATTGAAAAAGTCCGGAAGAATTTGAGGGAAAGACGAAAGACAAACCGATCTAGGTTACCAGGAAATGTATAATTAAATTTCTGGCAACAAGAACACGTCGTGCTCCTGCAATTCTTCTTTTAGAATTCCATCATTTTTTAATATTCCGTTTATGTTTTACGGTTTTAAATAATTTGTCAGATTATCAGGTGTACGAATTCCACAAATTTTGAGAATACCTTCTACGAAATTCGAAGCATTTGGCGGCGTGTGAGATTTACATTTTGACTTGCGTTCAAGTTTTATGTAATTCCGAGAATTCGCCGGAAATTTACAACGCAATTCTCACTGGCAATTAATAATTCTTAATATTTTTGGATTTTTTTCAATTCATACAAATCTTAGAAATTCAAGAATTATAATGTATTTATAGTACGTCACATCATTCTCAATTACTCTTCAAAATTCTAAGATCCACGTCCCAACTGTAAACAAAATGGAAAAATGGAAAATAGGGGTCAACATGATGTTAGAGAATCGCCGTGTTTTGTTTACAAATTGAATGGCGAGCTACTTTACTAAGAATCTATGTATTCTTTATTTCGGTAAAGGAAATAAAACGCACTGATTTCACACGAAAAATCAACACCGTTAATTTACACCGATCAGGGTGTAGACCTATCGAATATGATACCGAATTAGCCCCAACTCTTTCAGCAGTGTAGGCATTTCCGATGATGATCAAATTCCGAAATCTCGGTTTTCTGAAAATAATATGAAAACTTTTAGTATTCACATCAATAAACATTCGTCCTCATATAATTATTGACAAAGATAGGGAAAAACGATTCTCAGAATTATTAGAGAATTATCTTAGAAATTCTAAATTACTTTGTATTCAGAGCATTAATGTTTTTTCCAGGAATTTATTTTTTCAATTGTAGGGATCAAATTATTCCATATATTTGTTAGAAAATTTTGGAACAATTTAATTCGCACGATTCTTAGAAGTGTTCGGAATTTAAATATAAGTTTCTAAGGAATCTAAGAGGAACTCATTATTTCTTTCAATTCTTAAGAATGGTTTTTTATCAAGCATTTTTTTCTAATTATACAAATCTTTTGGTTCTTATAGTTCTTAAAAATTCTTGTATATTTCGCATGTTTCTAAACTTTTAAAATAGAGAAGAATGTATTTTTATAATTATAAGAATTTTAAGAATTAAGCAAGAATTATTGTAGAATCTTCTTCGCATTAAATTTAAATTAAAATGATTTAGGAATTCTTGGAATTCTTAGAATATAAGGTATGAAATTAATAAATAAAAGTAAAGAAATCTTAATATTTCTTAGAATTTTGTCAATTCTTGAATTCGTGGAAAATTATTCGCGTTTGCATATAATTCTCAGTAATTATAGAATATTTTTCATGCAATGTAGTATTCTTAGATTTTTTGAGAATTGTTAAATTTTTGCGAATCATATATTTTTAGAAGCAAGTTAAAAAAATCCTTTAAATTGCATAATTCATAGAAATTATTATAAATTTAAGTTCCAATTCTAATTTTGAAAACTTTTTAATGCATCAGAGAATATATTCAAATAATTCTAAGAATGTTATGTGTTAAGTATTCTTAGAAATTCTAAATCTCCTTTACACAAAATTTAAATATTTATTACAATTATAAGATTTATTGATTTCTCGAATTTTTTAGCGAGTTTATTGCAAACAATAAAGAAATCTTCATATCTCTTAGAATATGTGGAATTTTTCGGTTTGTAGAAAACTTCTTAATTAGGAAGAATATATGGGAAATTCTAAGAGAATTTTGCCCGACATTTCATAATTTGCTGTAGATTTTTTATGTGGTTTATCCATTTTTTGCCAATTTTATACAATTTTTAACATCGGTAAAAAATATGAAAATTATGAGTAATTTAATTTAGAAAACAATTTCTCTAATTTTTCAAAATTATTCTGAATGTTTTTTCAAGCTTTTCAAATATATTTGCCGACATTTTTATATCTAAATGGGGACAAAAATGGCTTAACCATTTTTTGCGTTTTTCAGGGTCATAAAAAAAAAATAAAAACGATTATAAAATTCCAAAATATTTGATAAACCTTTTTTCGATGGAGAAACCATATAACTAATTTCCAGAAAAATCTGAAGGAATCAGGTTCACAGGTTGCTTAAATTACGATTTATTTCATTCACAACATTAGAAAAAAAAAACGAGAAAAATGTTGAAAATAAAAAAATAGTAAGAAATTGACTTCAAAATTAAATTGTAAAAACGTTTTAATATATCCAAAAATATACTCAAATAGTTCAATGTATTTTTGAAATATTTTTGGAAATTATAAGTTCCTTTGCATAAAATTTCAGTGCTTCCATATTTTGAGGGAAAACAATTGAAATTCGACCGTAAATATATAGAAAAAGGTTTTTGAAAAATAAAAAAATTCTCATTAAAAAAAAATTAGTTTTAAATAAGTTTAATTCAATATATTTTTCTATTTCAAGATAGAAAAATCCCTGTTCCCCATACATTTTTATAATTTTTGTTTTATTTACCTAAATTCTAAAGTTTTTATTATTTATTAAAATGGAAAAATACCCCTTCATGGGCTTCTCACCCTCAAATTTAAAATATAGGGAAAAGAAATCTAAGGAAAATTGAAACATTTTGTAGGAAAAATAAAAAGAAATTTGTCTTTTAAAGCCAACAAAAAACCCTGAGCTACAAACTTTTTTGTATTTATTATTTTTCCTTTGCATTCGAAGTTTTTTTATATTCTATTACGAAAAATGAATCATTCCACCATCTTCTTCACTCTCAAATATTAAAATTAAATTTAAAAAATAACGACGACCTTTTTTTTTAACTAAAGACTGTATTATGTGTGGATGAAGTCCATGGAGGGAAATTTATTTTTTTGCAATATTATGAAATATGTATTTGAAGCTTAATAAACCTGTAATTAGGTTTCATAAATTACAAAAAATTAAATGCAGAAAAATTTTCTTTTTAAATTAAGAATTTTTCAGACAAATTATGACATATTGATTTCTTTTAGATCATTTTCCTTCATTAATTTTAATATTTGAGGGTAAAGCCAATGGAGAGGGATTTTGTAAGTAAAAGAAATAAAAATTTCAAAAAAAGTAGAGGGATTTTTTTCAATGAAATATGTTATGAAAATTGTTAACAAGTATTTTTCTATTTATTTAAGAGTGAATTTCCATTTTTTCTCAAAATAGTGAAATCAGACATATCTTGAAAGGCTATAGAATTAGAGGGCTCTAATTGAAGGAAAAGTCACCTGTTATCGAATACTAAAATGTAGCAAAAAAAAAGGTAGAAATTGGAGAAAATATCTACTTAGAGCCACACGTCCAATCTAGTTTTGGATTCTATGTTGACCACAATTTATTCAAGAATTATGAAATTTTTATTCTTAAAAATCACATAACTCTTAAAATTGTATAAGGGATAATTTAGATGCGACAAATTTAGAATATCCAAGATTATATTTCGGAAATATCATAAAAGAACCAAATAAAAATTCCCTACAATTTTCCAAAATGTTCAATATTTATGAATTTGAATTTCGAATGCTGATTAATTGGGATTCTTTGAAACGCGGTACGTCATTTTTTGTACATCAGTGATATTCGGTTCGTGAGAAGTCTGGAGAAATGTAAAAAACTTGCATTAAGAAACTAAATACGAACATTTTTAACCCAACTGAAACGAGGGTGGAGATCGCACGAGCCAAAATTGCTTTCCGTCATGTGTACACTATATTTTTTGTCCAGACCCCTGGAAAGATATTGGATATGGTAAAACGCAATGTGCCGGCTGTAATTCGATCGATTTCAATGTATTAAAAATTATTTCTTTATTTTAAAATGATGAAATTCAATATTAAAAAATCCATTTTTTTGCAGATCAGTTCCCTTAAAATTACATAATTTCGAAAGGCAGAAAAATTTGTTATTTCGCCCGCGGCCAATTTCGTGATCGTCGAAAATTAATTGGTTAGTAAATGTTTGCGAGATTGTACAAAGGATTATATCATAGCGACATTTCTTTCGTGATTTATGAGACTCCGAGTACAATAGTCACGTGCTGAGGTGATCAATATTTCGTTCATCTTCGTTAATGGAGTGATGAATCAAAAGAGTATACGCTAAAACGATTGGAGTCTTTATCACTTCAAATTAGGATCAAATGTCTCTCTATCTTTTTCTGTTTACAAACAAAAAATTTGTTTTTTCATGAAACAATTAGAATTTGTTCAGACCCTAGTTGCATTGTTTGAGTTAACTGAAAATTGATTCCGGGAGCCTCGGCAGATTTAAAGAACGGTATCTGAATTCGAAAAACAAGCGTGGGAGTTTCTTCTGCCTAGTGCTACTTATTAAGCGGTCGTATAGTAATCTTGTTACTATAAGATGTTGAGATAATGGTGAAGAATGTGAACGAGTTCAGGCAATGCAGTTCTTAACAGATTCTCCTTTTTTCATCGGACATATATTTTTGCCTTGTTTACCTGCATTTAACGGAGGCTTTTTCTATTCCTGTTCTTTGTTGCGCGAAAGAAAGATATACGATAACCTTTATTCTTTTAATTGAATAAACAAGTTTATTGGCTTTTGAAAATCCCAAAAAACAAATTTTTTATAAATGGCAATTCACAAATTTTTTTTTTAACAAATGCAAACAATTTCTTGGTTTTCCTTTCGATTCACAGATCACTATTTTTTTTTAATAAGAAGTGCATTTTCTGGAACACTGCGTGCATCTTTTGCATGCACATTTCGCTTCCTCTGCTTTAAGTCAACCGCAAACTTTCAATGCTCAAGGACTCGGCTAGTGTGTACATTGCTCTAACGAATGCGTACTTCAGGCAAATAGAATAATAGGGTGCGCTTTTCTAAACGGTTAATATTTGACCATGAAATCTATGTATTTTGCTTGCTTTGATTGTTTGGAAATCATCCTTCAACAAATTGGAAAATTACATAAATATACTTGGACTAGCCAAAAAGTCCATGAGTTACACATTTTTTTTCAAGCTTCATTATCGACGGGAAAATTTATTAATATTGTCTTGGTAGTGACCTAGTATGTAATTTTCTGGTGTGCTCTTCAATTGAAAAAATCCTCCAATAATGACAGGCTATTTTATGCATTTTTGGTTGAAACTCCATCATCCATTACATATTCAAAAGAAAGAAACATTCCTTAATAAGAAGAAAATGTTTATTTAAACGCCACTATTTTGGTTTTACAACCTAAATGAAACTTTGACTATGCCCCGTTCAATGTTAATCCATTTTCCAGTTGAGAATAAAGCAGGAAAATAAAAAAAAATCCCTAGGCCTTTATAAGGTATTAAAAACGACCCTAGACGAACTAATCGAAGGAGATTATTGGTTGCGCAACGGCACTCCATTATGTTGACAACTAATGAGGATGGCTGTGGAAAGTATGCAAACTTTCTTGCACCCGTGACCATAAAATAACAATAAAAATTAGGAATTCGCATAACAGTACCGAAATGCGCAGCTAACAGCGCTTTTATTTCCTCGTCTCGTTATATTTCAATTCGCACAAACTGCGCATCTCTGCTTTCCACGGATAATTAAGGGATCGCTCGTACTCTCTTGTTGTATTCATTGCCCAGTTCACATACGCTTAATTAAGGTTCAGTGACGCTTGCGCGCTTCGTGTACACGCTGGATTTAAAATAACGCCGCGAGTTCCACACATTCGACAGAGGGCGATATACGACGGAGGCGCCCTTTATCTTTAGAGATTTAACAAAAGATTTTCAATTAGTTTTCCCCTTCATTATATCTAATCTGTTGCATTTTTTATAACCTTGAACAGATCGAGGTCCTAAAAAAACCTCCTTCAAGGATGAACTCTTTGAACTTTGGTTAAGTCATTGGACCTGTGTATCATGCCCAAACATTCTTCGAGTTACCATTTTGCAAAGTAGCTTGCCTTAGAATACATCTGACGAATATATCAAGTAGATGACTGCAAATTGAAGGATCATACGGTATGATTTGTTTTGAAGTCCTCAAAATGATACCCTAAACCTAAATCCTTGTCCTCCAATATACAAAGAGGAGAAATATTCATCGGAAGATGACGAAATTAGAACAGACTTAAGTTAGGGCATCCAGCTTTTCCTTATCGTGCTAAGTCCAATTGATGAATTCAGAGATTGGTTAAGAGCAAACTGATTTTATAAAGATGGGGGTAACTCTAGAAAGTTTGGAAATCATTACGATACCCCAATCATAGGTCCAAGGACTTTTTGAAAGATTAGAAACCCTAAAAAGTCTACGGCACCAAAATTAGAATCTTTAGAAGTGCAACTACCGTAAATGCTGCAGTTGTTATTCTTCCCTACTACAAGTCAAGAAGTTGACATTCGAATCGAGCAACATGGCATAAAATTAATCTTCCATTGACTTTAATACGCGATTAGATAAGCTTGGGTTAAATCAAGCTCGTAGATATCGGTCGTTATGGAAAAAGAACCGGCGTGTTTGAAATCAGCGGTTGCGACGTTGCCACACCGCTGGCTCAGCATGATCACAGAGGTCGTAGCACGCGTCTTGCCACACGCCTCTTAGTACTCGCACGCTGGCGAAGGTGCGCAGATCACCAGCGTAAGTCGCAAACAACTTAAAATGACATTTAAAAAAAAAATAAGAAAAGGATTTTTTACTCCTGCCAATTAAGTGCGGAAAAGCGCGTTACGAAATGAACATCGATTTAGGAGCTTTGATGTTCTCGTAGTCGTCATTGAAGTTGGAATTAAAATAAATCTCTTGAAGACAGTTCTAGTAAGCAAAGGATAAGTAATCGCTTCGCCTTTATGCGATTGATAATGAAATTGACAGGACGAGTCATTGCTGGTAACTTGAATGTCTAGTGGCATAAATCAAGTACAGGAGCGATGCATTCGGGGACGTTTCCTAGATGCAGTAAACCTTCAAAACTACCTTCATTAAACATGTGTGTGCCTTTTATCAACCAGAGTGAATTATTGTGAAAGAATACAACGATGCAAACTGCGTCAATGTCAAATGTGCACACCAGTGTATCCATAATTAAAAATGAGGACAATACACGATTAATCGGCTAACGCCGTGCAAATTGGCCTTCGTTGTAGAGTTCCGGAAGTTATTTGTAAATGGTGTAAACGCACCCAGTCACGTGTAAACGGATGTCGGTTTACTAACCGTAAAACTTCTTTTGGCGGTTTGTTTTGTTGTGATCAAATTCCCCACCACAGTATCAGTGACCGGTGCGTTTTATTATTGCATAACTGTGACGTGTCTTCATTGTTTACCTTTCATTCTTTTTGGACGTCTCTAAGTTCTTTAAGAGTCTGTAAGTACAGTAAAAAATTTGATGGTAGTATACCAGTGTAAGGTATAACAGTTTTTTGTTCAAATACTAATTTATTCAGTTCCCAAGCCTTTACAACCAGTTTCTTTAACTTTCTTAAATACTTTGAAAATTGTTTAGAACATTTGTCGCCCAACGGGGTACCCGGCCGTAGTATCATGCCTTCTGGCCCAATTACTTTTTCTTCAGCGGCTAGATCACATACGAAATGACTTGCATTTACGGCGTTTCGAACAAAGAATAGGATTCCAATATTCCTCCCATTTTTTAAAATTCCTGGTAACGTCAGCTTCAAATGCTCTCAAAAAAGGAACAGAACTCAGAAGCTGTCAGATGAATGTTCTTACGATTCTTGTTTCTTTATCCCGATTTGTAAGTTTCCCTCAATGCTTTTCGGAGTTGACTTTTATCAGAACCAGACATCCTAAAGGGCATTGACCTGTAAGCGAACTGTTGGGAATGACGAAATTTGAATTCCCAACGTAACTCAAGGTCTAACCGAGTCGCATTCGCGAAAAAGATGGATTATTGGGGGTAATTCGTTGGATGGAATCTCGCAATACCGCAACAGTGTTAGAATTTGCCAAGACAAGCCGTTCACTAGCCCCGATAAAGATGGACAATAAATCGGACGTAATGGAAACGATCGTGAATCACAACGGCCTGCTCGCCTGTTCTCTTGTACAGCGTAGGCTGCGGCCGTGCCCACTTCTAATTAGTCATTTCGACCATACTAATGCAAATTTGTCCGATTGAAAATTTATTCCAAAGGACTTTATACACAAATATCCAATTGTCATTCATGATTCAATTGTGACATCATTCCACACAAAACAAATTTGCGTCAGGAGAGAAACAAACAATATAAAATTTCATCAAATTCATACTAGCTCTGGCTATCGGCCAGCTTTCTGCACTACTTTGTAACATTAATCGAGTCGTCAACAACGCGTATAATTCGTCATTTCAATAGAAGCCACTGCTAGATAAAAATTAGATAATTGAATGTGTACACGAGCCCGATAACAAAGCACTTCAGCTCCGAGTGACGATAAGCAGTCTGAAATGTTTTACGCATATAATTTTCTGATTAAGCATAAATATTTTCCATCAGACTTCAACAGTGTTTATGGTAGATTATATGTTATAAACTTTTATCATTGACATGTGCGAGAAAAGTAAAACCGTAAAACATCAATAGGAAATCAAGGGTACCTAGTAGGAATTTAGTTAAAATTAAGTGAGTTACTTATTTTTAGTCGTAGATTCCGAAAATGATAAAAAGTACACTTTACATGCTGGAAGAAGAGAGAAGCGACAAGGGATCTTTCTACCTTAAATAGCACGAGGGTCGAGTGAGGGCTCTTTTGAAAGAGCTTCTCATGGCAAGAACGCGAGATGTTGCAAAGTCTATGATACTTTTCCTCTGACGAACGATCACTTAAATCTCTCGGGCGATTTTACAAAACCTTCCAGTATTTTTTTTTAGTTTTAATTATCCGAACTACACCTCTAATTTAGTCGTGATTTCGTTATTATGAATTGTATTGATTAAGCTTTATTTTTTAAATATTAACCATTTTGTTTATTTTCTGTTTTAGGTAAGTGCAAGCGGGGCAACTCCATTTGATTTATTAAATCATAAGATGCGCGTCTCATCGGAACACGTAATACTGGAAAATACATGAGGTTTTCGACAGGTAAAAAACAAATTTTCACTAAATTTCTGAAAATTTGGCGCCCAACAGTGGACTCGATCGAAATTGTTAATAAATTTCGAGTAGGTCGGATAGGGCGAGTTCCATTTGTTGTCGTTATATTCGGTGAATTACAATCGTGCGAAAAGAACAAAAACTTTTGTTTATCAAATATTCACCTTGTTGTGAACACATACGTAAACAACGCGAGTTCTTCATTCTAATGCATGAAACATTAGTTTATATAAAAGTAAATAAGAATATGTACAAACGAGGATATCCGTGATGTAGGGACTAGTTGAATCTTGTAATGAAAATTTTCGAGGTAAACCGCTGCCACTCTTTACTGAGAAGCAAGTTTAATCGCGACACCTTTCGTGGAATAATCGCGGAGATCTCATATTTGCATTTCATATCACAGCGAAACGGGCGTCTCGGAATAGTGCCCGTGCGGTGCAATCTTATCGGCTGATGAGAAAAAAGTAAAGAGAAGAGAAAGGCCTCGAGGAATATGTAGCCAATTGTAAGCCGTCCCCTCGTGAAGAGCAAAGAGGCGTTGCACCGAGCACCTGCTCTTGCAGTTGCAGGGTGCTTGTTCGTTTCGCAATTCGCGCCCTTGCGATTTAGCCAGTGTAAAATGCATCTGCACTGGAACGCCGGTGCAACTTGTCGAACAGATGTCGCAAATCGTTTCGTACTGTCTTTTTAAAACCATCTCGGTGGACGATCGTGCTTTTTTTCTCAACGACTTTCTATGTTCGATTCGGATCTTTGCGGATGACTGTTTATCCATGTTGATTTCCAGCAAGGAACACGGCGAAATCTCCGAGGAGCCATTTCGCACAACGACTCCTGCCAATGTCTAGCATTGTGCATTTCTCGCCAGGCCTGACGTCATCGTCCGCATTGTCCATTGCACAATAAGGCAAGACTCGTTCAGTTCGACACGAACACTGAGGTAAACACTTGCGACCATGACACAAACGAACGCGCGTCTGCTGAGATATAAGTTCACCTGGAAACCTCGATACCGAAGGTTTGCGAAATTCCCCGCCAATTTCTCCGCTCCGCCATAAACAAACGAATATAATGATGGCAATATAAACGATCGCGTCATGTTTGCGGAGGTGAATGACGCACGCGGCAAAAGAGTCAAAGAGTTTCGAAAACTCCTGTCGAATTGAAGTGTTCGAAGCACAAAGAGCAAATCCGATGCGTGAATTTAAACATGGCGTCCAGTGTTCCGAAACGCACGCGGTTCGTTGCTGAACTCGACGTTCGTAAGTTTAGCTGGAATTTTGGCGGCGGAGTCGCCTTGGAATTCAAGGAGTCGGCAAACACACCAAGGCTCTGCCTCACCGGAAAACAAATTGCCATCGATTACCGAAACAACACTCGGGAGAAAAATTAAAAAAGCCAAACGTAAGGAGAAGGCGTCGAATGTTCACGATTGTTCCAACCGCTGAACAAATTTTTCGTGTAAACAGCCAAGGTTAAGCGTTTGCTCGCTACCGAATGCGCACCTGCGCAAATCCCAGTCGTACGAATGTACGCGTCGGAAAAAGTCGAGTGTGTTGCAATGTTAACGAATATAAAGTTGATTATAATTTATAGACCAGTACTGTTTGATAATCACGTTTTGGACGTGGATATTTTTAGGTTGGGACATCGGGTACAAGACTTTCCCATTTGCACGCTCGTGTAGCGTTCAATTCCATTATTGCCTGCATATTTGTCGGTGTATTTTAAGTGGTCGCGCAGTCAGGTTGGCGGAATGCTTCTGCTCCCGAATCGTGAACAGAGCGGGTATTAGGCCTCCTCGTTTGGCCGCTCGCCAAACGGCACTGTTACGTCCGCATTTGCAATCGAACACCGCATGTGCTAGCGAGATCGTTATCTGGCGATCATTAGCCAAACGGCGCTGGAGCATGCACTAAACTAATTAGCCAAAGCTCCAGAACTAGCGGCCATTTGAAGAATCGCCCGACCCTGATAATATTTCTGTAAAACAGAAAGATAGTCTGTTAATGAGCGGATAAAACATTTTATTGCACCACAAAACATGTTCGCGCTTGACGCTTTTCAGTTGTCAACAGATCGGTAATCGCTTTTCCAAACATGTTTTCTCCTAAAAACCAACCGATTGTGACGATTGTTGCAGATTTATGTATTATAAAGGACTCGTTAATATCCATCGTTTTCCTTCGTCCAATATCTAAATCAGTCATTTTTCATCACATGCCGATTTCTGCCGATCTTTTATATTTGAGTGGATTTATTTCCGACTCTTTATAACGCTTCCCGTGAATCTTTGTGTTTTTTCGTGGTATTCTGTCGATCAGCGTTCTTCGCCAATTTCGTTGTTTTTCGCCAATTCTTGTTGTTTATCGACTTTTTTCTTCTTTCGTGGACGTGGATCATTTATCTACATTGTTTGTAAGGATTCTATGAATTGATATCAGTACCAGTCGTAAAACACGCAAGTATAGTTAGTAAATAAAGAAAAATTATATTCAAATAAATTGTCTGTGTTTTTTAAACACCATCGTTACGTGTGGGACGTAGTGCTTAGAGCAGATACTTTTTACCATTGACGAGTAATTCTTTTAGCTGCTGGATGTAAGCCAAAGGAAGAAGCCTATAATCGACTCGTCAACGCGCGCTGACAATGTTTCAGGCGATAAAGGTTATTCAGCCATCCTTATTAAGAAGAAATCGCCGCGTGCTGATTTCACGATGCAAAGAGAATGCAAAGAACCGAAATAAATGGTACGGCGCGCCGCGCATTTTTTTTTCAAGAATATTGAGGACGCGCGGTTTCCAAGTGACCTTCTCTGCAGGTTGTCGAAATTTTCCATTTATTACTGGGATCTTAGTCCTGCAAATGACAATGCCAGAACTAAACACTTCAACAAATAAATAAAATTTAATAAGTACAAACATTTATAAATGAGATCGTATATCATCTAATATGATAAAGACTGGAGAAATCGCGTAGGTGATCCTTCGAAGATCCCGAAAATCGACACGAAATCATTTTTACTCAAGCAAATAAAACCGTCGACGAAAACACATCGTTAAAATGACGTAAAACTATACATAACGACGCAGAACTGCCACTTTTGTCTCGAGTATACTAGAATTAAATTAAATTGACTCCCACGGTAGCTGCTGATATTCATTATATGTAAAAAATCGGGTGCTACTGCTCAAGTACATAGGAGGAGTAACAGGTGTGACGTAATATTTGTCATTTTAAAAATTCATCATCGAAACCCGGAGTCTGCAATCAATGTAGAAGTGGGCTTGAAAAAATATGATTTCTTTGACATTATTTACTTTCCTGACCATTATCTCTTACTCTGGAAATGTCTATTTATCCATTTTAATTGTCAATTATTTGTGGACATTTTTAAGGTGTCAATAAAGATTACAATAATATACCGAAAAACAATGTTTTTTGAATGACAGACGTATTGAAAATTACTAACGAACAAAAACTAAAAAGAAAATATATGACAATCAATAACATCCGATAATTATTGTTTATCACAAAGAACCCATTAATCCTCGATCATCGGTTATTTCCGTTGATCCTCGCGCAGTTCCTCAGTTTTACGTCGATCATTGTATACGTCCGTCATTCTCCGTCAAACTTCGTTAAATTTATTACATTTCGTCGACTGTCGATGCCTTCCGTCGATCTTCGTTAACTTCCGTGGATTTCCGTCGATCATCGCGTATATCTGTCATTTCTCCGTCAAATTTCGTTAATTTAATTATTATTCTCGAAGTTTCGATGCTTTCGGTAGATCTGCGGGTACTTTTATCGTTTTTCTTCGATCATTGCGAATAAAATAATCGAATTTGAACCATAAAACAAAATTGTGTAAGGTAACGAAAACAGATGGTAATACAGAGCTATTTCAATAAATTCGCTACAAAAATTTGATAATTGAAGAAAAGAGAAAGCAGTATTTGCAATTCTCCGAAAATACCTCTCAATACACAATAAAAAAAAACACAAAAATAAATAGTACTTTTCGGTCCTAGGCCGTAAAGTTCAATTTTACGGACCGAGTGGAGATTGTGCGTCCGAGGACCGGCGAAGCACAATCGCACAATCTCCAAACGAGGTCGTAAAATTTTACGGCCGAGCAGCGAACACTATTTTTTGACACACTGTTCGAAAAGTAGGCACTTTACCGACTGTTTTTAGTCTGTAAAGTGCGGAGATGAGTCCGTAAAATCCCACTTTACGGACTAAAAGGAGTCCGTAAAGTGTTTACTTTATGGACACGTGTATCAAAAATATAAATGTAACGTCATTTTCTGTTTTATATCTAAATAAATTATGGGCAGTACTCGTTGGGACTGAAAAACACAAAAATTCCTCGCATAAAATTTCAAGTAGGAGAAAGTCCGGATTTTACAAAATAATATGGAAAGTGCAAACTCCCTCGCATCAAATCTCAATATAGTAACATTTTCCTTCGCCTACAAGGAATAAATGCCACGGGAATGATTCCCCGTCCTTTGGAGTCGGCCAATCGGAAGGCAGAGTGGAAAATTGTTTAGAAAGGGGGAATTAATGTTGGTTAAAAAATATTCCTCGTAGCGGGGTTCTACCGTGGCATCTACGTGGTAGGTATGTAGATAGGAGTGTCTACACGATAAAACGTAATAGAAAAAAATATAAAGTCCCCTTCAGCTTGCTTGAGAATCAGTCCATGGACCGTAGAGAGGAGGCCACCACGGGGTAGATGCGCGCGGTGTATTAATAAATGAGCTGGAAGCAGAAACGATAAGCACTCGCATAGGAAGACCGTTCCTAAGCTGCCAACCAGTGCCGATTCCCTAGGCGTATGTACCTATACGCTCTTATACACACATATATATATATATATACACATAGGAGTCGAGTGATGTACGTATATACCGCCAGGGCCGTAAGAACGCTGGGTGCTCTGTGGAGCCGCTGCGGTGCCACCGATTGTATTACTCGCGTACATATTTCGCGTGCGGACCGCAATATCATAAAATATACGTATAGAGTACCACAATGAACGTACGTGCACCCGAGAGGAGCGGATAAGCGTTGGCGTACAGTCGCGTTACAACAACGAAACAATGTTTCTGCTTGTCAGAGTTGCCGACTCGACGCTGCCGGCGATACTGAGGATGCAAAGAATAGCACGAATGCATAGGCTGATAGCAATTTGAGACTGGAAATCAAATTCATGAAAATAATGAAGGTGCTTGAAGAAAAAATGAAAAACTCGACAAAAATGGAACGAAATTAATCTTGAGGCAAAGTGATTCATTGTCTGCCAATGTTGCCGCTAGATAGCGCTGTTTCCTGCTAGGAACTTAACTTTCCACAAATGCGAAATTTTCCTGGTCTAATAATTTGAGTGAATAACATAGGATAACCTATTTATTAACGTACAATGTTATGATCATATTTAAACGAATAATATAAAAAACGAAATTATGAAAATTGAGGAAAATAAATTCGAAGAAATGAAGGTAGCGAGATTCCTACTCGGACAGGCGTCCTCTCGGGCGCTTTTGTATTACAACGTCGACCGCGAGTATGTAGAAAAGTAAAGTCGGAAATACATTCAAGTCCCATCACAACTGTCATGATTAAAATGGAAGCGAACGACACCGATAATAGCATTGTTAATACGGTACATAAATAATAGACGTATTCTAAGAATACATTCCTTTGTTTATGGATATATTGAATGAATAAAAGACTGGCGGAGATTTTAAGGATATTTTTAATTTAAAAACAACAAATTTTTTGCGATGCATATTTTTAATGTTAATTTATGGATGCAAATGTTACTTGAGTATGCATGACCCACTTGGTCCCTCTATTATCTCGAACATTTGAATTTGTGTTTGAATATATTCAACTTTTCTATGTAAACGCGAGGCCTATGTCGCAAACAAAAGTATACGTGCAAGAATAGACCCGACGTGTTATTTCCGTTCCAATATTGGTTTATTCCTCGAGCATCAATTTCAGAAATCTCTATAAATGCCACTGATTTCTCTCATGTACTAGTTTTTACTTCAGCAACTGGATATTCAGATTTTTAATATGGTCCTGATTTTTCGTCCATAGCCCTTAAAAAAGGGTTCAATAAGTATTCCTACTAAAAAAGTCTGGATGTTATTCTCAGAATAAAACAGATATCAATTATCGGCTGATTGAGATTTGTTGCGTAATATTTTCTACCGTTGAATCGGTCCTTTCTGATCAATTAATCCATGAATTGGTTAGTAGGTCAGTTATTAATTAGTGTCGTTAATGGGTCGTACTTTCAACAATAAGAATTCTTAATATACGGTCAATTACTGAACGGGTCAACCAGTCTTGTAATCATTTGCACAACTGTTGATTAAAATGATTAAGTAACTGGCTAAAACATCCGGGTAACAGAAAGCATACGCATGCGTAACGGGATACACATCCAACCGGAAGTCCTCTGGGTTGAGGCAAACCGGCGTATATGAGGGGACTTGTCTTGTGGTAACCTAAGCGCATTGAATGCATCCACCGACAGAGCGACTTTTCGATTACTCGACTAACATCGTGAGACCACGTGCTATCTTATTCGTGAGACGTTTTAATATTTTTGTTTATCAGGATTTCCAAGAATTGTTGTATTTATTTATTTTATTTTACTCATATTCTCTCTTCTTCTATTACTAAAAATGCAACTGAGAAGTTGAATTCTCGTCGAGGGTCATCGACCGATTACCAACTTTTTAATCAAAAGAAAATAGTTTTCTTTGTTACTTATTTTCTCCTTCTGGTTTATCGGCTTCACATACGTAATTTATTTACATCCAAACAATTTGTTTCCAAGGATTCAAAAACTCCTTGCGAATACAAAGATGTTGACCTCTTTAAGGGTTTTCAAGCAGCTCTTGGTGCAATAGCGCGGAACCAAATTGTTGATAAACAATGCGCACGAAAGGAACAGGTGGTTTCTCCACCAATTGTTCTCGTAATATTTTCAAATGAAGAACGTAGTTGTATTATGTGTTAGTTGTATATTTACCATGATTTTTAATTTGAAAACTCACGGTTTGCAAATAATACAAAGCAAAAGTTCATGCGCTAACGTTTGCCTAATTTCCATCTCGCGGGGAAACTTGTCAATTATTTTCAACAATGGATGCGTTCGGATTATTGCGAAAAAAAGACTCGAAGAAACGGAGAAGAATAGACCGAGGGAAGGACAAAAGTGCATTATACGTTCGTAGCATTGTGCTTCTTTTCTGTCGCCCGCAAACGACGTTGGTCACGGTTCTGCTCATTGCGAGGCGGCCGGTTCCGAACGACACCGATCCGCGAAAAGAGGGGGGTGGGAGACACACGTGACGAGTGGGGGGCCAAGGAGGGGGACGTTTTTCGTCTCCGCCTGTGCCGGTAACGTCGGCGTCGACGTCACCGTCGTCGTCATGGTACTAATGTTCAGTGCGGGCGGTTGGCTGCCTGGGCACCACGACGGGAGGCACCACAGCGCGATACTTCGAGACCGTGGAGAAGAATAGTGTCGGCAGTGTGGTCCGCCCTGCCGGACGTTCGCGATCTTCCAACTCACGATCTCCGCAGTAGGTGCGGAACTCCAGTTCTTTTTTTTCAAATGTGCGGTAACGTTCCGGAGTTACAACAAAGTGCAACCGTTTCCCGTAGTGCTGAATGCGAGGGTGTTACAAAAATATACACCAGAGTGGTACAATAAAATTGGTTCGTCTTGGAATCCGCGTCTAAGAGTCGGCAAAGAGGAGCCGACAAATTTCCCGCAGCGGAGGAGGCGTCTTGTTCGTTTTTTCTCGTCGGGGTTTCGTTTGTGTTTTATTTTGGGTGCGAAGTATACTCTCGTGCAACACCGACTACCGAGACTTCGGTGGTCCGCAACGATCGCTTTATGGCGAACTACTATGATCCGCGGCCGTGATTCAGTCAAATTCACCGCCCACGCAACACCGGTGGAGAACGTGGTACGTGGGGGAGGGGATCTAGACGTCGCCAGTCTCCAAGATTCTTGAAGTGACGGTAAAGAAATGTGAATTTTTTTTTACGATTCCAAAACATCTTGGTTTAACAGGATTTATATGATTGTGGAACATTTAGGGCATGGTGTGAGATTTTGAAAATGAACACGGGGCCATTGTTTATAAAATTGTGTGGGAATTGCAATTTGACTCCGAAAGAAACTGTTTGGTTCTGTTCGGTTCAGCCATTTAAATAGTTGTTTGGTTTTCAATATTCAATTTGGTCTCGTGTGTAAAATTCGAACGGTTTTATTTAGGATAATCAGGATATTATACTTTAGGCATTGATTCTTATTAAACCAAACTAACTCTGGTTTAAATTATGAGTCCGAAACTGTTTTCGAACCGAAATCAATATATGGTTTGATCAATTTGAACCTATTAGTTAATGGATAAATACAAATTTCATATTTCTAATACATTATGGTTTGCACAAATTATAACATTGATAACATGTTGGTTAAAACCAAACGGCTTCAACCGGAACACAAAAGAAAACGGTTTCTTTTTCCTTGTATACTGGCGCAGCACAACCGTTTGGATAAATCAAAAGTACATTCATTTAAAGATTTAAATGTATACAGAGTTTTGCGCAGTTCCCTTGTTTATTTCGTTTGGTTTAGTTTGTATAACCGTATTTGCAAAACAATAATTTTCTATTTTCAAACAACGTTTATTAAGTACACGGTATATTGTTTCGTGTGCTGAAATAAACCAAAAGCGTAGAAGGTTTAGTTGATTCAAACCAAACGGTTTATTTCGGTTTGCGATATTCCTAAAACCACGGAGTTGAAGTAAACAAAACGTGATAATGTTCCTTTTCATGTTATTTTATAAAAAAGCTACAAAGGTTAATCAAATCTTTCTACGGTTTCTTTTGGCTACATCGTTAGGTTTAGTTTATAAGAAACCGAGTGTTTGTTAAGTAACCTTATAAGTAATCCTATGATTTCGTTTAGTAAAATGAGATAAACGAAGATTTGGTTTAAAAACATACCGTTTATTTCGGTTCAGGGTCGGTTTAAAACCAGGTGGTTAAAAATGTTCCAACGGAATCAAAACAGTATATATACTATGACATTTTAGGAAACCATTCGAAACGGTTTCTTTTGTTTAAAACATTTGGTTCAGTATCTAAACACCAATTTATAAACCGTAATGTTTAATTTACAAAATATAATCTTTCTGAAGTAACCTCAAAAGCCATCTTGCAGTTTTTTAACTAAAATAATTAACGGATGGTTCAATATGCTGAAACCAAACGGCTTTTCTTGGTCAGCAACTCGTTTCATTCAACAAAACTTCATTTTCCCATTTATATAATTGTGTAATATATTTCAACTAATTTATAACTTATACGGTATAATTACTAAAACCAGGAAGCCATTCAACGAACTTATTCGGTTTGATTCAATTAAACCGAAGACGGTCGGCATTTTTCTCCCATACAGTTTACAGACACTCTGAAATTTGGTTTCATTTCCTGTGGCACGTGTCTTGGTCTTGGTTTTCGGCATAATGATCCATTGGCGTGTGTCTGAGTGGATTCTAATGAAATGGAAACATAATCAGTTGGTTATTCACCCATCAATTTTAATCGGATTCCAACCATTTAGCTGTGCCAAGTTTCGCAATTAATTCAAACTCAATTTCGCTGAAACATCTCCAGTTCGCTTTACCATTCATACGAGTGTTTTCGCCGTTGGATACAATTTATGCGGTTTTCCCGACTAATTGTCACGCGTGACGCGTATGATGCACTCGTGCTATTTTCCCGGAAAGTGGTGCGCGTCAATTTAACAAGCAACCGTAATTGACCGGTGGCATAACAAATACCCTATACTTTCACTTTACAATTTCAGTCAAGTTAGCTGCCAAGGTCCCCTGGAGTCTCTAAGAATTATTACACGCGCACATCGTAATAAGCATAAACGATAATCGGAACGCTGGTCTCAACGGAATGCGTTCAATTAAGAAAATGAAGTTGCAATTAACCAACCACGTGGATAAATTCCTACGGCTACGTTTAGAGGGAAAATTATGCTGTCCATGGAATTTAAAAAACCGAACGTTACCTCACCGTACTCGTATTTGATCTTTTGAAAAAACATATTTTGCCTCTTCTTCTGGAGGATGGACACATAAAAAGACAACTGACGGAATCCAAAATTTCCTTTTTTCGATTTCTTATTCGGTACGATTTATTTTTGACATTGATAAAAGACAAGACATAAATGGATCACATATCCTGAAACTAAAAATCTCGTGCAGCTTGCTTTCCATGCTATTGTCCATCTTTAGTTCTCGGATTAAATTTTAAATCAATATAATTTCGATATTTTAGTTTTTGACCCCAGTTTTCTTTGTTCAATCAGGACATTTATTTGGATCTGACAAAAATACCCAAAACCCTCTTAATAAATGGTTACATTTATTTCCTTAGGTGGAAGTGTCGCCCGTAGCATCCCTCTATTAAAAATATTTCACAATCGATAGTTCCATATAGGCATTCAATTCCTCCCAGATTACAAAGATTGAAAAATTAGAAAATGACGTCATGCGTTACGGAATGTGTGCACCGTCGAACCGTATTCAGAAATGTCACGTGCGGGCTGACAGTTTACACTCGGCTTTCCTCATTCCATTTCTTATCGTTAAGGGATTTATGAAAATAAAAGCAATCAATAACTGATTTATCCAGGATGCTTCCGAAGGCTTTTGTAGAAATCTGCAGAGAATTCTGGTGTTCAGAAGCAAATCCTATAGGTACGGTTCGATACTATGTATTTTCTCCATTGTTTTGAACAACAAAAGAGAAGAATAAAATCACGCGGATTCGAAGCTGCACGGATGACTAGGTTAGGTTACGAAAATCGACTTTCGTGTGCCTTCTTGAAAGTGGTCTTGTAAAAAATTCGCCTTGGCGTGAAACAGCACGGCGCACCGCGTGATTTGCAATTCGTATTGCGTTTTATTTTTGGCACAAAAAACGCCAATAAAGAACTCCTTCGATACCGAATGACCGTGGTTTACGAAGAAATATTACCGGTTGCGAATAAATTCTCACTTGCTTCCAAACCATAAAAAGTAACTTTCTTAAGTACTCTGCAATATTTGAAATAATCACTAACAGATATTTAATGCTTTATTATGTTATCATTTGTTTACTTGATTGTTGCTAATGAATAAAAATATACCATGAGGTTTGAGGGTTTGGGTTTTAGTTTGAGGTTCATGTGAAATCCGCGTAAGTGTGTTTTTGGAAGTAATGGTCACGACTAAATTGTAAACAAACGTAAAAGTAGAATATAAGGGTTTGTTTACAAACTAAACGGTGACCATTTTTACCATGAATCTATGTGTTTATTAATCATGTACGGGCGAGTAAAAACTCCATCTGATTTCAGTCAGGAAACCAACTTGTAATGAAATTCCTAAGGCAAACGTGAGCTGCACTGCATAATTTCACAAAGGATCATTGAATCATTCCAACATATTTTTACAACTCTGTGTACATACCGAAAGTTCAACTCGCGCTCATAAACATAACATAAATATAGCGATTCAAAACATACAAATTCCGAAGCAGAGCTAACTTATCTTAAGAACGTGACATCAGTATCACAAGTACATACAAAGTCCGTACACTATTCTTAAGAACATCCCTTAAAAAGAAAATCCGGAAGTTGATTAACCTTGCATTCTTCTATCATGGTGACATCTGACCAATGGGATGCTCATGCATCAGACGAGGGACATGGATGTCAACGTAAGAAAAATTGCAGATGCATTTGTAGATTACGCATCGCCGGCGTTACAGAAAAAAATGAGCAAAATAGTGTTATGTACTCGTTTGCGTCAGCCATTTTTTTAGCCACCTGATGGCCGGCAACCTTGATGAAAACGTCGAAAGGTCGCCTTAGTGTCCGACATCGTCAACTTTCGATAATTACGACATCGTCGATTGGTCCAAACTCGCACGCGTTTCAAGTGTTTCGACCAATTAAGAATTTGAAGAGAGAAACTCGGCCTTGTAACGATTTAATCGGTGTTCCTGCAATCTCTGAAACGCAGTTGATGCAGCATCGCATGTTGCGACGACGCTAGTCGATCCACCCAACGTGCCCCACCTCACTACACCCCTTGCCACGGAGTGCACGGTTACAACTTGGTTGATGACATAATCGGCCAGATTTAACAGCTTATCTCGGAAAATTCTCGTTCATGAATTCGCATTCGCACTTCAATAATCCAACAATTACACCCGAGTCTCCATGAACCGAAACTACGATGACTTATGCCCTTGTTAGGTATGTAAACAATGACCACGTGGTATCTATGGTGTAAATAGGGATCTTGGTTGACCTCATTGTCCCTTTCGTAAACAAACCGCGACCTTAATCTGTACGAGTTATTTAGTCGTTTGTTTACTTAAAATCTTCAGTGATCCCTAAACCAAATATTTTGGAACCTACGACGTCTTTTCGTTGAGAACAATCGAAGACCTTGCCGTCAGCAACATTGACAATGCAATTCACATTAAATTGTTTGTTAAGTTCGATAAGTGAAGATAAGTGGTTTGCTCAAGGAGCATACTCACAATGAACTAAGATAGTTGATGAGCAATAGGCGAACCAATACAAATCGAACGTTTGCATCAGATTGAATAGAACCTCAATAGCAAATGTTTAATCAACAAACAAATTATAAGAATCAATAAATTAGTTTGCCCAATATGACAGAACTATTTTACTGGTGATTTACTGTACTAAGAACACGAAATTCGGTCAATTACGTGATTGACATACTGTCGAGGTCTTATATAACGAGTTCGAAGGAAGTAAATATTACACCTCTTATTTGTACGGTGTCTGACGGAACTTGACAAAGAGTGTAAATACTAAATGCTTAAAACGAAAATGAAATTTGGGAAGCATGGAGATCTGGGTAGAAGAATTCGTTGTAAAAATCGTTCAATACACCAGATGTCCAAGAACTCCCTATCAATAAATTGCACAAAGGAAAATTCTAAAGTCATGATCCAATGACTAGGTGTTTCAAACAATTAAATTCCTCCCTCTCGAATGGAATTAAAATTGTAAAAATAAGTAAAAACGATCATTTATTGACCCTTGATATACATTTGAATAATCATAAAACTCTGCTAAAAATCGTGTCGAGGCTGACCTGGCGCCTCGTGCTTGGTCTCGTTAATGAAAAAATAAAAGACCGACAAGGTAATGAAATTTCATTAGCCCAGAACTTCAAAGTCGTAATGATTGTTGAATGAATTACGTTTCCACGATAAAAAAGCAATGCTTTCGAGCCTTTTGCAAAGTTAAATCACCATTATTATTCGTCTGCCTCCGTATTAAGCTGTTGGAGTAGGGGTTAAAAACACGATTAGCGTTCTCTGAAGTGATTTTCTCGCGAACGTCAGCCGGAGAAACGAGAGCAAAAAGCGCTTAAAAAACGCTTAGCATTGCGCAATATTTCTGCTTCACCGGCTAATTGTATATTTTATCGTCTCGACTACGAAGAGGAAGCTATTCGAAACTTTCCTACCATTTAGCGACACGTTAGTAGTGCCGTTTAAACACGCGCGTATCACTTTGCACTAGTCGTTTGCCAATTAGTCAATTAAATTTGCGCCTTTATTGCCTTAATTCCTACGTTTTTGTTCCGATAAGAAAAGTGTTTAAGATTGACTCTTCACTTCTGTTTTACTCTGCAAAAAAGAAATAAATAAAAAAGAATTTATCTCACGATAAATTTTGCTGAACTAAGACATAGTGGTTGATTCGTAATATTACTAAAAGAAAGGAAGAAAAAAGAATTTCTGGCAAGTCTCAACTAATTTCAATAAAATATCGAAGGTTAATTAAACTTCAGGCGTTCTATGGACATGATTAATCGATCAAGCATGACAAAAAAACGGGGGTTACTGCATCGGTTCTCACACGACAGTTGCTAATTCGAAACTGCCACATTGGATTTAAAACGAACACGGCGCACAATGCACGAACGTGACGTAATGGCGGAAATAATTTCTGGTCTCGCGTTTTTGTCGAAGGTTTATTTGTTTTCACGATGAAACCGTGAATTGATTAAAAATCGAAACAATAGTAAAAGAGCAACCGATCAAACGTAAACAGAGACATTACAGTTGTTTGCGAATAGGAATGAATTTTTGACGCTTGCCTCATGAGAATAAAAGATAATCCAAAGCACTTGCATGATTAATCGTGACATTGCAAATTCTCGGTAAACAGACGAAGTGGCGTAATGTCTGGGATATCTGCATATCTCGCAGCTGTGATATAAATCGGAAATTTTAAATGGGGGAAACAATGAATAGGAAGGCAAGAATTTTTAACTGGAATCGATACAACGAGACTCGGAATAAATCATGGCTATCGCTCCTAAATTTCACGCCGTTCTAACAAGATTGGTGTATGCTTAAAGGCGAGATGATAAGATCCCCACTGTTGGAGTTAAAACCGGAAATGGGTGACGAGGACCCGCTGTGCTCAACCAATAACCAGTCGCCCCTTGAAAGCGACGCTTCCGGTTAGCGCGTCCACAGCTGGGCAATGGACGAACCGTCACTACGGGAAAAAATATATATATGTGCATCTTTTTTTTTTATGTGGGTGTATCCGCGCCGGTTACCCACTTATAAGTGACGTTAACACGCTGGTTGCAAAAAGACAACGGCGACGATAATTGTCATTGTTTTTAATTGCGCCACAAGAGGTTCCGTTCGCTACGTAATGGAAACTGCAGTTTAGATAGCTTCGCGTTTTAGAATGTCAATTTTTCTTCGTGACAGTTGTAAAATAGTTATATCTGCAACCAAAACAAATGTAGTGGATTCTATGACAAAGATGTTATTTAAACTAAAGGGAATGGATTCTAGGCCATGATCTCATTGATTAATGAGTTGAACTGAAAAAGTTCTCTGAATGAGAGTAATTGTTAACTGTCCAGAGGGCATGTTGCCATAAGAAGTACATTATCGGCCCATTCGAAGTAATTGTCTGCGTGGGTTACTGACAAAAACTGAATAAAGTATATCTAAAATTTCCCATAACATTTTTTCCGTTTGTAAATATATTTTCCTTTTCCTTTGCCAAGTCTATGGATGCCGTTAGTTCCTTTGGAGCATTTGTTTCCTTTTTATGTTTGTTTTTGTGGTTTACTTCGTTGTTTGGTATATGGTCAATATTAGACGCGGTCGAATGAAACATGCGAAACAAAGAAACCGAATTCCATCACAAGAGGGCACAAGTGAAACAAACGAAAAAGACACAAAACTGATTAAACCAAAACCATCACAAAAATGATCAAGGTAGAAGTTTTAAGTTACAAAATGGCGACTGCTTTATGCTTCAAGAAATATACTCTCCAGAAGTTGTTTGAAATGATCTAAAACGTACTGAAGACGAATCAATTTAAAGATCAACTGAGGCGAATTATGGTTAAAATTGTAAAATTTTGTGGGGTAAAGGTCATTGTTCACGCCGGATAATTTGCGTAAAAGGGGGAATGACGTGAAATCAACGTCGGTACCAGCATATCGACGTTAGCGAGCAATTTCCTGTAGATGATACGACAATTAGCTGATATCATGCAATTAAAGAATGTATGTTTGATGTCCACTTAAAAAAAGTACAATTGAACTGTTTTATTTATTTAATAAACAAATTCTTGATTGTTCGCTTAACACCTTTTAAGACATGGTTTGGTAGGACCGATTCTCACGGCGATTTTCAAATTAGGATAAAAATGTTCAGTTTTAGCTCAATCTGGAAAGCAATTCGGAAACCCTCACGTTCGTTATACATAGATTCCATTTGGCAGGCCGAGTGCCAGACCTGCATTTCGTATCGTCCCGGAGTGAAAATAAAAAAGCCCAGAAAGAGTCGATATTCGTTTTTCACATCGGTGCAGCCAATAAAAGCCGACGAAGACCTTTCTGCTCCATTGTGTCTCGTCGAACATTACGTCGTCACTCGGGCAATATTGGAATGCGGTTATTTTTGTGACTGTTCCGCAAACTACATTTTCGCTAAATATTTGTATCGTTCCATACGTTGCTTCCACGTTCCATAATTCATTTTATCAAATTTGTCGAATTTATTTCTCTCGATCGTGACTTTTTTTCCATTTCGTCACCAGCTTAGGTTCTTCCTTGGTGTTTTTTTGTCGATTGTTTTTGCGCTTGAACTACAAGTTCAATGTTTCTTCCAAACACATTGCTTCTGAAGGTCGATTCGAGGGTTTGTTTATGTACTATTAAATGATCGGAACAAAATAAAAACAGTTTTTTTTTCTGGTGAAGCTATAATTTGTTACTTTTTTTAGTTTTGTCATTGTTCTGAAGTACATTACTTTTATCAGTGACCTTTATTACCCGGATGGACATCCGCTTAGCTCAGTCGTAACGTCAAAAATTAAATACAGATTTGAAATTTTCAACATCTAGAGATAACTAAATAATTTTTACAAAAATGCCTTTCATCTATTTTATAATAAAATTACCTTCATTTGTGTTAATCTGTCTTGTGCAATAAAACGCAACAATAGTGTTTATATACTAAAACCCACGAATTAGTTAATGTGCAATACGTAATAAGTATAAGAGTAATTTTTCAATTCAACTCCATCATGCCGATCTCTGACAGGGAAGATTGTCCGAGTAAAAATAACGCGGGCCATTATTCGACTATTTGATACCCTTTTGTAACCGTCGGCAATGAAAGAGATAAAGTGCTCATCAGTTGAGCACGTATCACGATTTGTTTCAAATTTTTTTTCTCTTCAATTATGCTTGACCTTCTGTAATTTAATTTTATTTCTTCAAAAATTAATTAGTCTTCTGATTCGAGTGCAGCATATAGTTCAGAATATTGTAGTGGTCATGACTATATTCGCCATTTTGTAATGTTTCCATTTCGTTATTGAAATGAAGCTTATTTAAAAGATCGTTCGTGTTTGTTTAATTGACCTTTAACGTCATCCACTTTCAAAAATGGAAAGAGTTTGTCTCGAAATGATTCCATGACACAACCGGTGCCTTTGTCACTGTCATTGTTTTAGAAAAAGCAATTAATCGGCAAATTTTTTAACGTGTTTGCGCAATGCTCCAAGCTGTTAATTTATTCGATGACCATAATTTTAATTGTGCATTTGACGAATTCGTGAATAGTTGGAAAGAAATTTAACGTTTTGTCGGGCGTAACATTACGAAGCTGTGAATCATTCCACTCTTAAAAGAGAGCGATTGTTGGGAAAACGAGAAACCGCTGATTTTTCTCAGACACACTCTTTAAATTTATTTGTTGATTTTTACGATTTCTCGAGATTCCAAGCCGAGGAATTTCGATCTTTTATAGGAACCAAAGAAGAAAAATGTAAGGAGAGAGAAAAAGAAAAATAATAAAATGAAACCAACTGAGAAACTTAGAAGGCCGTACAAAGGATGTGCAATCGATTTACTTTGGATCTAAAAATTACGTTCATAAATTAACTGAAGTATTTTTTCTTCTTTTTATTCACTGTTTTCCAGATTTTTATTTTAGTACTTAATGCTCGTTAGGTTAAATATCAACAATGACTCCCTAATTAGAACAGTGAACCAATAAGAGTTTTAATATTCAGTATTAGGTTGAAACAATAAAAAGGTACTACATAATTATAGAAAGAGGGTAAGTTCATCCAAGCGTAATAACCTTACGGCGAGAAAAAATCGATCAGACCAAGAAATTTATGTTTTTGATGTTATTCGCATAAAATGTCGGCAATGGAGGTTATCGTTTCGTCAACATTCGCATTTATCTGTATTTGCGAAACGAAGGTTAAGAATCTATCTTATGTACTTGTTATTATTTCTGCATATCGCACATCATCTTTTCATTTATGTCAATTTTCTTTTTCGTTTTTGATGGAATTCGACCTTCACTCTCGCGACATTCGGATATCAGTATTATATTTGTTACATTTGTATGGTTTTTTGTTTGTTGAAAAAATGAATTCTTCGCGAATAGAAGAAGTCCGGTCAAAACGAATAAATTCGGAAAGGATGACAATGCGAGAGTGACGATTTTTATCATTCTATATTTGATTCTAACCGTTGTTAAGTGAATTCTAATCGAAATCTACCAAAACTTTTCAATCCTATACATTATTTATTGAAATTTTCCGGTTATGTTTAATTTAACGATTTGTTTTCTGCAGTAGCCCCGCCGTAAGTTATACCGCCCAAAGTTATATATCTATCCTAAGTTATACATCTGTCTTGTCTAAAGTTATACCAGCCTCTTCCTCTCCTTTCCCCACCACATTGTCGCGATGAGCCATACTCGCTTCGCGACACTCACACACAGAAGCACCCATTGCACGGATATAAATAAATTTACGGAAGAGGGGCTAGTGAGGGGCTATAACTTTGGATAAACTTCCAAAGTAGGATGGTGTCTACTGTGCTTATATACGAAAGCATGAATACAATTCTTGTCCGATTCTATTCGTGTATAACGAAAATCGGATAGAATCGGATGTAATCGTAATTATGAACAGAATAAAAATCGATACAAAATAAAACAATCGGATAAGAAAAAAATAAAACGTAGATATCGCCACAAAATGTAAACGAATCTAAATAAAAATTGCCTTTAGTTGGACAAGTTTTGCCAAATTGGACGTACTTCTCATCCAATAGAAAATGATTCAAAAGCATTCAGTTTTATTGGTTTGAATTCTATTTGTTGGGCTCCGTGAATAATTCTCTATTATCAATCATTTTTAATTCTGATTTAAGAATAAACTACTCTCGTTTTGAATACATCCAGATAATTGTTCTTTACCGAAATCTTGTCAATACTCAATCGAGTAAATACACAATTTCGTTTTCGTTATAATTCGATATACAGTAGAGTATATTTGTCAAACTAAGAGGAGCGCCACTTCCCCCACTCTCCTTAATCGTGCTATGTTCGTGACGTCACAGCAGGCCCTTCCTGAAGACGCAGCCCATGAAGCGGGGGGAAAAGAGAGCGGTGAGAGACAAATATAACGGGACGGAACCTGGCAAATATGCTGGGACGTAAATATAGCGAGATGCAATTATACCGGAACTCTACTGTAATGCATTTCCGATGGGTTTCGTCACCAGAATGCGTTAGTATCGATTCTAAGTTTCCAAAATAGTGATGACTTTTTCAACAGATGGCATTCGTAGTAATTCGTTCCTTTACATTCTTCTTTTTTTTTATTGAAAATTTCTCGTCAGCTGGGAAGTTATCGGCGGACCATTTTTCCTGTAAAATATCAATGAATTCGGATTCGATTTTAAATTATTACATAAAGATCCAAATATGACTCAACGAAATTTACTTACCCGAATGAAACTTTTTTTTAGACATTTAAGGCGAGGTTCTAGTTCAGAGGCCCGAAAATGTGCGTAATTTCATGATTTTTTTTTGAGAATACATACATATTTTGTTTTAACTTCTGTGGCATTTATTTGTTTATATTTTAAAAAGTTTACAAATTTTTTTCGACTAAAAATAATACAAAATGGCAGCTCCAGTCCTCACTGCCGACGGTCGTGCTCTGCGGTGGACAGTGTCTACAGCCCTGCCGAGTGATCTCAAAAGATAAATAAAAAAAAAATCTTAAAGTAGATGACATTTGGGGGGCTTATGAATTTCCGATTTTTAAAAAACCCTTTTTAAAAAAATGGGGGCCCTTTTTTGCCTCTTTTTATTTGTTTTAACGTTAAAAAAAATACCAAATTTTTTGTTTACAAAAACGCTTCATGAAGGTCTTCTAAATTGAATAAGCTTTAATTTGAGCCGTCAAACATCGAAATCGGCATAGTCGTTGAAGCGGAATCGCGCACCATGCGCAAAAAAATGGTATTTTGAGAAAAGCCGTCGCGTAAAATAACTATTTTAATAATAACTAATTTAATTCATAAAATAAATTAGATTAGATTTTGCCTACACATTTTTAAGACCTTAAATATGAAAATAAAGCAATAAAAAAAAGTTTTTTTGGTCGATTTTGACTAGAACCTCCCCTTAAGAAAATGTACTTAACCTAAAAATTTGTCGATTTCCGACACACATTTTGTGTATGTTGGGGGATTGAAAGTAGTAAAGTTTATTACCGTTATATAAGAAAACCTTAGAATAGACGATGTGGTTTTTCGTCGATCAAAAGATTTTTTACAATGTCAGGGAAGATAAAACAATGGAAATAACGATAACTAGCACACCGGATGTTTTTATAAGGATACATGTAGAATATCATATTTGCGAATCTGCTGATATTCCCGTTGCCTTCGCAACTTGAATATTATTTTATAATTTAGTCGACAGAAAAGAAAGAACGATCTTTACCGCTTCAAAAACACTCAAGATAATTGCGATATCTCGATTATCCGTTGATTTTGTAAAGCAATTTCGTCTGCATTTTTTGTTTAGAAATTGAAGTTACTTACTTAACTTGATGAAGCGAATTATATAAGAGATTACGTAGTCAATTGCGTGACTTCTTAATCTTAAGTGTATTATCAAATTTAAAATATTCATGTTTTTTCATTAATTTATGGTAAGAAGCGTCCAGAGTTTCCCTGAAGTCGATAGAAAATCTGAGTTGTTTTGTCATGAAGTGCAGATTATGAGAGGAGAGAACAAAAGCTTACTTATATTTTCTTTAGAAAATATTTACTCCGTTGCAAAAATCAAATTAAGTTTCTCAAATTCGAGCTATTAATCTGAACGAAGTAAAGAAAATTTAAACGAACGCGTATACTGAAATGCGTTGTTCGATGCACGCGTTGCCGATTTCGTTCCAAAATAATATTTACGTTTAGTAGAAAGATAAGTCACAACAGGTTTATATTGTTCTTTGTTGACTATTGAAAAATATTATATCGAATTCTAATAATTACTACAGAAAAGAACATTTTTACCAGGAATATTATCCTAGTAACAATGTTAATCACGAACTACCTAAATATACATAGATTGTCGATCATTTAACCCTTAACAAATGTAACCAATATCCCTAGAAATTAGTAACATTATAAAAATTGACCAATCAGAAAAGACCGAAAATTGCTTCTTACCTTCTGTAATTTAATTTTATTTCTTCAAAAATTAATTAGTCTTCTGATTCGAGCGCAGCATATAGTTTAGAATATTGTAGTGGTCATGACTATATTCGCCATTTTGTAATGTTTCCATTTCGTTATTGAAATGAAGCTTATATTTAAAATGCCATTGCCGATTTCGTTCGAAAATAATATTTACGTTTAGTAGAAAGATAAGTCACAACACGTTTATATTGTTCTTTGTTGACTATTGAAAAATATTACAGTAGTCCTTCCCTTATTCTAATTTTCTCCTCTCCCCCACTACTAAAATTTGCTGTCTTACTATTGTCTCTTTTTCCTTTGTTGCGAAGGCGCCGTTATTTTTATTTAGAAAATGCACATGTCAACACACGTCAGTGGGAAGAACACGTGAGGGGAAATATTAGAATAGGAAAAGAGAAAAAATTAGAATAAGGGAAGACATTAGAATAAGGGAACCCTTGTGGAAAAATATTGCTGAAAAGTACTGAAAATGTATTCCTGAATATCTCTAAAAAATACTGATTGAATATCGAAATTGGGACTAGTATATTCGGGATATTTCAGAGACTTTCAGCAAATTGTAGTAATATTGCTGAAATATACTGAATATTTATCTGAATTTTACTGAAATATTTATCTGAATGTTACTAAAATATTTCTCTGAAAAATACTAAAATTGTTCTAAATTTTCCTGAATTACACTCAATTACTATAAAAATCACTGCACTAGAAACGTTCGGAAATTTCAGCTTATTTTATCAAAATGTAGTAAGTTTTCTGAAACAAGCTGATATTTTCCTGAATTCTACTGAAAATTCTAATGAAAAATAATCTTTTATTAATCTTTTATTGAAAAATACTGAAAATCTCTTAATAATACTGATTTAATATCGACATTGGAACTATTCTTTTCAGGATAATGTAATTCGATAAAATGTAGTGATATTGCTGAAATGAACTCAATATTTATTTAAATTTTACTAAGTGTTATTCTGAGCTATTTCATTTAAAAATTCTGGAATTGTACTGAATTTGTCTGAATTCCGCTAAATTAATATCGAAATTGGTATTTTAAAACATTCATAAACTTAGTCGATTTTAATAGAATTTTGTACATTTCTTAAATTTGACTAATACAGTAGTTTTCCCCTTATTCTAATTTCCCATATTCTAATTTCTTCTCTTATTGCAATTTTTCCCTTCTCGTATTCTAATATTTCCCCTCACGCGTTCTCCCCACCACGCCTACCGCTTTATGTGCATGTGAAGAATGTATGTACGTATGTATAGGTACGGTATGTATCTATGCGTATGCCTTATAGGAGGAATGAAAACATAACCCCTAAATAAAATTATTTGTACACATCCGTAAATTGATCGATGTGTCACAGTGGTTTGTATGTAAATTATTCACGTTGAATGTTTGGATAAAGGCAAAGGTACTTATTTATGTTGAATGTTTGGAGAAAAAAGTGAAACAAGAATTTGAGTAGTGGGGGAGAGGAGAAAATTAGAATAAGGGAAGGAGGCCGCCATCTTGCCTGACTGGACAAATTAGAATAAGGGGAGAACTACTGTATTTCTGTAAATTCTAATGAAATTTTATCTGGAACAATTATTAAGAAATTGATCCGAATTCTTCATACAATTTTCATACAAAGAATTATAAATGTCTTTCAATAAAGTTAATAAATTTGGTTAAAATTGACTGAGACTTTAAAAACCTTCTACAACACCAATTTTTATATTAATTTAATGGCATTAAGGAAATTTAATACAATCTTAATATTTTCTAGAGAAATACTTCACATTGTTATTTAGTAAAATTTCAAGTTCATTTCAGCAAGGTACATATTGGTGTATTATTTTACTCTGTATAAATACCCGAGTATTATTTTATACAAGTTCCAATTTCGAATATGAAATCTGTATTATTAACAGTTTTTTGGAAACATATGAGGGATAAATTTGTAATTATTAATCATTTCCTAAGAACATTATACAAAGTTTCTGAATAGTGCTAAAAATACATGAAATTATCTGAAAAAATGTAATAACAATTTACTAATTGTTATAGAATATTTTTAGAGAAATTTAGAAAAATTCAGTAACTTTCAGTATTTTTACGAAAAACGATTTGTTAAAATTTTCTGAAAATACCTGAAAGTTACAAAAAAAATAGGCTCTAAATTTGTATTGTGGCTTCTATCTATTTCAGTAAAATGTAGGTTCTTTCATTAACTTTTCAGTATGTTTTTAACATGTCAATGTAATTTTAGCAATTTTCAATAACATTTTACTGAAACTTATTCTGAATTTGTCTGAAAATATCTAAACTAACATGCTGAAGTGGAGTCCCAATTTCGATATTAATTCAGATTGAATTTCAGCAAAATTTAGTTTAATAATAAAAACAAATTTCATTATTTTTTCAGCAATATTTTTCCACGAGGGAAATTAGAATAAGGGAAGGACTATTGTGTACCGAATTCTAATACACTAGAACCCCTCTTATTTTAACCTTTCTTATTTCAATTGGCCCTCTTATTTGAATTGTCCAACCCCTCTTATTTCAATCGTTTCCCCTCAGGCCTCCCCCACCTCCGTTCGAACATCTCGGTACAGTTTACAGTGTTTACACCATTAAAGTTGTACATTGTAAATACCGTTTAACCTAAATTTGCAAACATGTATAGTCAGTAGACTGATATGTAACGAAATTTCAAATTAATTTAAAATTTTGAAACAAACTCATAATTTACATCATACAAATTATTCGAGAAGCTACTAATTTCGTAAAATAAAAGTGCACATTTGAAGGTTAGGATGTTGTCAATTTTTAATGACGTGTATTTCAAGACCTCCACAAAAATTGAAAAGTCTTTCATTTGCAAAATAACAAACAAATCCATTATCAGCAGCTTAGTACTGAATTTGAAGTGATTTGAAGCTTTCATTAATCATATTTGCAAATTTGGATTAAATATTGTCTCCTATATTCATTTCAATCTTAATCACAGTGTATTTGTTTGTGAAACAACAAATTATTGTTACATAATTATATGTAATAAAGTGCATAATGTAAATTTAAAATGTTTATTTCTCCACTCGAAGATATAAATGACCATAAATAAATGCGAAATCTTGCAATCTTTATTTATCACATAAAGGCACGAGTTGTATTCTCGTTACATGTTTATCCAATTTTAAAATTCTCTACACATTTTTCAGATAAATAATATATATATTTTACATAATTCAACTCTAAAATATATACGATGTCTAACAAAAATAAAAAGATATCAGATATTATCATCCACTATTAAAGCGTTAAGTAAAGTAAGGGGGTAAGGGGAAATTTCAAATAAGAGGGGTCATCTTTAAAACCTTGACAACTTGAAATAAGAGGGGTTCTACTGTAATTACTATAGTAATTAAATTTTTACTAGGAATAATCTAGTTATATTATCCTAGTAACAATGTTAACCATAAACTACCTAAATATACCTAGATTGTCGATAAATCCTTTCGCAAAAATAACCAATATCCCTAGAAATTAGTAACATTATAAAAATTGACCAATCAGAAGACCGAAAATTGCCTCTATAAATTCGGTTGACATCGAAGGTTAGGTTATGTTAGCGATTTCAAAAATCTGTATACATTTACGTTAGAAATGAAATGTCAGAAAACTTTCTTGTCCGTTGAAAATACACAAATGTAGAAAATAACGCAGGATTAATCGGTATTAATATATTATTAGTATTTAATAATTTTTGTGAAAAGTCTAACAGATTTTTTTTTAAATTTCAGATGAGCCCCGTTCAAGGTGCAGATCTTGGGACGACGTAGGGCCCGTCGGAAACATGGAGACTGTAGCCGGACAGCAACAACAACATCATCCTTCCTTGGAAGCCACCAGGTCCAACACTTCGACGCAGTCAGTTAGAAGTGAAGACTCCTGGTGCTCCGGCTCGGATCATGAACTTTCCTCGGACGATGAGAGCGAGAAGAGTAATATCAGTATTAAGTAAGTAACTCTTTTATAAAGTACTATCAAATAATTGATCCAAATTTTTATAAAAATTTTCTTTCAGAAGCAATTGTCAGTTAAGGAATACGTTGCAGAAGGCTAGAACGCTTTGCGACAAGTGGCGAACACAGAACATGCGTATCAGCAATTCTGAACCGCTCGACCCGACAAGTGCCCAAAACAAATTATTGAGGTGGTTCAGTATGCGAAGGGGTTCTGCAAATCAGTACGACGTAGACTCCTCAGCGTCGGATACAACCTCGCTCACCAGTCCGTTGAAAACACCTCAGGTGCCGCAGCTACCACAGCTTTGCGAGGTAACTATAACTTTCCAATTTTTAACCCTTTAAGTCCCAAATGTTCACAATTTGCACATGGATTTCAGCATCGTTTTATGTATAAAATAAAAATTAATAAAAAAATGGAAACGTCTATATCCGACTAGTTTTGAGGTTGCTCTCTCGATTGGCGCTACTAAAATTTTCGAAAAATGTTTAACACAGTTTTTTTACAAAAATACTGAAAACAACGCGATTTTTTAGCTACAATTTTTTTTTTAAATGCATTTTTAACTATCATACTGGTTTCAGATCACCTTCTAATCTGTCAGAAACGTTTTCCCGATTGTTTTACTTCAAAATTATACATTCACATATTTTGATTTATTTTGTTTTTCAAAATGGCGTCTGAACGTTGAAAATTTTTGAAAGTGAAGAAAATGCTATTATTTCGGATCTGCTAGGTTTTCTTTGTAGTAACATCGTAGAAATAAGTTATTACAAGTTTTGTACGACCTATTTTGATTTACGAAAACAGTAATATCCCATAAAATCCAATTTCAAGATGGCGACTGTCATGTGCCAGTGTATTTCGAGACAACCAAAATTGGTGTGAAATTTGCTAATTACCATCTCGTAGGTTTCAGTAATCGCTAAACTCAAATCTTGATTCAGTTTACCGAAATTCAAAATGGCGGATCCAATATGGCGGACCCGTTATGTAAAATTTCTAGAATAGGAAAAATACTATCGTATTCCACTCAGATTTTCGAGTCAACATTATTCTTAAGATTTTTGTTATTATATAAATGGTTTTTGTGACAGTCGCCATCTTGAAATTCAAAATGGCGGATCCAATATGGCGGACCCGTTATGTAAAATTTCACATTTCTGGAATAGGAAAAATACTATCGTATTCAACTCAGATTTTCGAGTCAACATTATTCTTAAGATTTTTTTGATTGTATAAATGTTTTTTGTAACAGTCGCCATCTTAAAATTCAAAATGGCGGATCCAATATGGCGGACCCGTTATGTAAAATTTCACATTTCTGGAATAGGAAAAATACTATCGTATTCAACTCAGATTTTCGAGTCAACATTATTCTTAAGTTTTTTTGATTATATAAATGGTTTTTGTGACAGTCGCCATCTTGAAATTGGATTTTATGGGATATTACTGCTTCCGTAAATCAAAATAGATCATACAAAACTCGTAATAACTTATTTCTACGATTTTACTACAAAGAAAACCTAACAGATCCGAAATAATAACATTTTCTTCACTTTTAAAAATTTTCAACATTCAGACGCCATTTTGAAAAACAAAATAAATCAAAATATGTGAATGTATAATTTTGAAGTAAAACAATCGGGAACACGTTTCTGACAGATTAGAAGGTGATCTGAAACCGATATCATAGTTAAAAATGCATTTAAAAAAAAAAATTGTAGCAAAAAAATCGCATTTTTTTCAGTATTTTTGTAAAAAAACTGTGTTAAACATCATTTTTCGAAAATTTCAGTAGCGCCAATCGAAAGAGCGACCTCAAAACTAGTCGGATAATGTTTCCATTTTATTTTATACATAAAACGATGCTGAAATCGATGTGCAAATTGTGCACATTTGGGACATAAAGGGTTAAACATAACCTCCAAGAAATTATCGTAAATGTAAATAAAATCTTTGATAGGTCGAGGAAGAGAATGTAGCCATGGCGCAATTTCAATGTATGCAATATCGGAGGCAATTACCACCGTCTTTACCACCGGCGCCCACGAACTTGACTCCTCAGCAGCTTAAACGTCGACATATTATCGCAGAGATAGTAAATTCGGAGAACAGTTATGTCGCTACTCTGCAGAGGCTTGTTAATGTAAGTTTTTTCAATAATTCCATTTTTTCCTAAAATATATCATTTAACATTTACTTAATCATTTAAAAAATCAAGTAATATTTCACATTCATGTCGGCCATCTTCGATCCACCATTTTGAATTTTCAAAATCTGACTTCAAATTCGTAATCAGCGACCCAAAAAACTCTCGAGAACCCAGTTTCATAAAGTTTGGTTAATTTTTCGCATTTCGGTCGGCCATCTTGGATCCGCCATTTTGAATTTTTAAAATCTAACTTCAGATTCGTAATCAGCGTCCCCAAAACCCCCGAGTAATTTTCAGCTGTTTTCCGTATAAAGAAAAATGTGCGACGCACATTTTAATAAATTTCAAGCCGCCATATTGGATCCGCCATTTTGAATTGTAAAAGTTATTGTAAAATGTACAGATACGATCCATTACCGCGTCTGTCACTAATTTTGTTTGTACATATACGATCCATTACCATTGAAGCGGTTAATTATTTCATTTAGGACTACAAAAAACCGTTAGAAGAGTCATCTCCACCGATATTGAGTCAGTCGAAGATATCGACACTCTTTCATCGGCTGCCCGAAATCCTGCAATGTCACATTCTCTTCCGAATCGCTCTGGCCGAGTGCGTTCGATCTTGGGATAAGGACGAGAAGCTCGGCGACGTCTTTGTGGCCAGCTTCAGCAAGTCGATTGTACTCGACATTTACAGCAGCTTTATAAACAACTTTTCTATGGCTATGGAACTAGCCAAACAGGAATCCAAACGCAAGACTGCCCTGGCTGACTTTTTTAAAGTGAAACAAATCAGCGCCCATGACAGATTATCGTTTTTTGCCCTCATGGTGAGACCTGTTCAAAGGTTTCTACAATTTATACTCTTTTTACAAGTAAGTCCCATAAATTAGTGATTAAGTTAGTCGGAACAATTTGACTGATTACATTTCGTTGTAGGATCTTTTGAAACACACGCCGCAGGGACATCACGACAGAATGTCTCTGCAATTGGCATTGACGCAGTTGGAAAGTTTGGCAGAAATGTTGAACGAACGGAAGAGAGAAGCTGAACAATTTCAAGCATTTAAAGAAATGCTGAGGAACGTATCTGGCAAACTCTCTCACAGACCACTTTCTTCCTCTTCTCGGTATCTTATTCGTGCAGATAATGTTACGCAAATGGTAATTACTTTTAACGATTAATTTCGAGTGTAAGTTACTAATGACAATTTAATTGTAGGAATTTAATCAGAACGGAATGATCACCAAGTCTAAGAGGAGAAGGTTGTTGTTATTGAATGACCTGGTGGTTTGCGTCTCCGTAGCGCCACGATCCGCAGAAGATTTCTCCGGCAGCGAACGATTGACATTGAAGTGGACATACCCCGTATCAGACATTGAGGTTAGTATCAAATATCAATTCCATATTCGACAGGAATTAATTGTATTTGTTGTAGATACAAGACACAAGTGCTTCACCGACTCTCAGTCGTTTGCTGACAGCCGGCTTGAATAAAGGAGGCAGTTTGAAGTCTGAACGAAGCGGCGAATGCGGTCAGGCAAGTGCAGATAATTTGGGGAAGGAAATGAACGATCTCATGCACGACTACGAGGTTATGTCGAGAATCAACGACCTGGTGGCGCAACTCAAAGGAACGTACGAAGTGAGTATTCTTTTATACGCAATAAAATGTTGTCGAGGACAATTTATGTAACGAATGTTGATAGGGGCTCACAACAGAAACGACCAAGCAGATTTTGCAGTCGATTCAGTCATCGGTCCAACAGAAGGACGAAGACATGGTGTGGGCCGACAGTTGTTGTTTGCAGCTGGTGACGAGACAGGGTCAAATGTATACGTTCCAGACTGAAAATCCTCTGGTGAAGAAAGACTGGATAACGGAACTAAGATTGGCTCAGCTCGCTCTAGATCCGAACAATTCACCGTCGTGGGAAGTGCCCGAACAGGAGCAGAGACCTTCGACCAAGATGCCACTATTCGTCAGCGCTCAGTCGGTTTATCATTCGCAACATAAATCCGAAGTACGTAACTTATTATAATTTACCAAATGTTTCGTTTTTTTTGGAATATAATTAAAAATATTAAGGTTAGAAACTTCCATTCAGCTTTGGTTTTTTATCGTACGATTTTTTTAAACAAAATGGCGGTCAAAAAACGAAAACTAAAAAATCAAACGTTCATTTTACTACTGTTTTTGACGTTTTTTAATTGGAATCGTCCAAATTATTCAATTATTTCAGTAAAAATATACTTAAATGTAATATTTAAAAAAAAAAATAACTATAAAAAGGGTTAAATATGAAAAATAATGTTTTTAAGGTTTTAAAAAGTCGTTTTTTTCATATTTAACCCTTTTTATAGTTATTTTTAAAAAAAATATTATATTTAAGTGTATTTTTACTGGAATAATTGAATAATTTACACGAAAAACAGTAGTAAAATGAACGTATGATTTTTTAGCTTTCGTTTTTTTGCCGCCATTTTGTTTTAAAAAATCGTACGATCAAAAACCAAAGCTGGTTGTAAAGCTTAGATATTTTGTGCACCTTTGTGCATATTTGCGACAGAAAACAAAAAGTCCTTCCCACTCAAATTTGTGATTGATAAAAAATTTTTCATTAAAAAATCGTATTTTTTCTTTTTAAATTGTTAATTAACAATTGAAAATCAAATTTTTTTAATTTTAAAACCATTCTATCGTGTAGAGCATACCCAAAAATAGTTAGGTTGGGTATTTTCTTACTTTTTCACACAGTTTTCTGAGCTAAAACGTAAAAGCTACAAATTTTGCCTTTTTGGGACTTAATGGGTTAACGTCCAGAATGCAAATGCAATGAACCCCCGAGAACTCAGTTTCATAAAGTTTGGGTAATTTTTCGCATTTTGGTCGGCCATCTTGGAGCCGCCATTTTGAATTTTCAAAATCTGATTCCAGATTTGTTATCAGCGACCCCGAAAACCCCCGAGAACTCAGTTTCATAAAGTTTGGGTAATTTTTTTGCATTTTAGTCGGCCATCTTGGAGCCGCCATTTTGAATTTTGGAATTTTTACTTCAGATTCGTGATTGGCATACCCAAAAACATCTTATAAGATAGACAGTTCGGCTGAAAATTTGTTTAAAATGCTACATTTCCATACTGCCAAAATTGAAAAAAAAATTTCTTGGAATAAGCCGCCATTTTGGATATTTCAAGGTGAAATAAAAAATGCCTACCGGCATATCCTTCAAGTTCAAAGAGTTTATGCACCTTTTATGCACTTTTCCGGTCAAAGAAATCGCGGTATCGACATGAAAAATGAAATTTAAAAAAAAGATAACCTCAAAAAATGTGTTTTTTTCACATATTTTTGCCAAAATCAAAGATAAATACTCAATGTTTGGCCTCGGACCCTAATCTTCAAAATGTACGAGCGCCAAAATAAAACTTCAAAATGGCGTTACCCAATATGGCGGCTTGAAGCCGAAAATTTAATGACATTTTCGATTTTGCGATGTTCAACGAGCTAAATTGATAAATTCTTACTGAAAATGTGTTTATTAAAAGTTATTTGTGTCCCTAATCACTAATCTGATGTCCAATTTGCGAAATTCAAAATGGCGAAACCAATATGGCGGCTTGAAGACGAAAATTTAACGACATTTTCGATTTTGCGATGTTTAACGAGCTAAATTGATAAATTCTTACTAAAAATGTGTTTGTTAAAAGTTATTTGTGTCCCCAATCGCTAATCTGTTGTCCAATTTGCGAAATTCAAAATGGCGGCTTGAAGCCGAAAATTTAATGACATTTTCGATTTTGCGATGTTCAACGAGCTAAATTGATAAATTGTTACTGAAAATGTGTTTATTAAAAGTTATTTTTCACTAATCTGGTGTCCAATTTGCGAAATTCAAAATGGCGGATCCAATATGGCGGACAAAAATTTTCGAAACGTTTCGATTTTTATGAAAATCGGTATACCAGGGTTTGCAGGGTCGCTGATTACGAATCTGATGCCAAATTTACGAAATTCAAAATGGCGGATTCAATATGGCGGACGAAAATGTCCAAATGTCCCCATTTCTATAAAAGTCTGCAATCATTGATTTTTTGTGTTGACGACAATGAAACTGATGTAATAGAATTCTAATGGCAGCTTATCAAGATGCTCGTGACGCTCGTATATTTCTAAAGTTACTAAATAATCACAATTTACGTTTGTTAACCATCAAAAGATTTGTCCATTGCCCGACTCCCACCACTTGGCGGTCAACGTATAACAGGGAGCCTTCTTTTTGTTTTTTTTTTTTTTTACTCTTTCATTTTTATTTATTTATTTTTTTTTGTTTTTCCCACTTTTTTTCTTATTCGTTTTTATTAATTTTTTTTCAGTTTTATTTATTTTTTTTGTTTTCTTCATTTTTATTTACAGTTTTTCTTGTTTTTATTTATAAATTTAAAATCGATAATAAATCATGAAATATAATTCTTTCATATTTCGTCATGGCATTTCGCAAATTGGACATCAGATTAGTGATTGGGGACAAATTTCGTAAATTTGGCATCAGATTCGTAATCAGCGACCCTACAAACCCTGGTATACCGATTTTCATAAAAATCGAAACGTTTCGAAAATTTTTGTCCGCCATATTGAATCCGCCATTTTGAATTTCGTAAATTTGCCATCAGATTCGTGATCAGCGACCCTGCAAACCCTGGTATACCGATTTTCATAAAAATCGAAACGTTTCGAAAATTTTCATCCGCCATATTGGATCCGCCATTTTGAATTTCGCAAATTGGACACCAGCTTAGTGAAAAATAACTTTTAATAAACACATTTTCAGTAAGAATTGATCAATTTAGCTCGTTAAACATCGCAAAATCGAAAATGTCATTAAATTTTCGGCTTCAAGCCGCCATATTGGGTAACGCCATTTTGTAATTTTATTTTGGCACTCGTACATTTTGAAGTTTAGGGTCCGATGCCGAGAGATTTTCACATTATAGTGACCTCCTCACCCAATTTCGGCGCGAAATTGTTGATCGAAAAAAAAAATTACCGTGAAAAAATCAGACTTTTTGTTAAATAATCGATTGTATCTTTTTGATCAGTGTTTAGTTCTCACTGTTATGTTTAATATTTGTAATTTTTAAGGACCAATCCTATGTACGGACATTTTTTGTCCCCTATAGGTCCTATAAATATGTATAGGGAATTTTGGCAATAAATATTATTATTATTAAACATTTTCCAGGTGCGTTGCGGTTGTTATTACACCACACAGAATCCTCGGCCGACGAGACGACGAGGAAGGCATCAAAGTTACCTGTGGATCTGTACCAGCGACGGAGTTTCCAGTCACGTTACAGTTTTCGGACAATCCCAGACTGCTGCTGCCACCTGGCTGAAGCAAGTCGCCGCATTCGATTTAGTCGAGACGCAAGTCGCCGCCATCGAATTCGTCAAAGGTATAATGTTTTAAGGTTTTCTGTTTTCCAACCTGCAAAGTACTTTCTAACCTAAAAATAATTCTACTTTTTATAAATTACTAGGAGTGCAGCCGAGCAACGGCGAGCAATCTAACCTGACCTGCGACCTGGTTTGGATGGGTACGGACTCCCGGAAGATCGTCGTGTACGCGGCAGCGGAGCCGGAGAAACAGGAGGAGTTGGGTAGTTACCCAGTCGCTGGACCGGTCGTCCAAATCAAATATCACTACGACAACGTCTTCGTGGCACTCGGGACCGGTTCGTTGCTGGTGTTCAAGCGTCGTCCGGACGACACCTGGTGCCTGAAGGATCCCACGATCATCTGCCTGGGCATGGAGCCGGTCTCGTGCCTGATGCCGATCAACTCCTCCGTGTATGCGGCCTGCGGGAAGAAGGTGTGGGTCTTGAACGCCATCACCGGGGAGACCATCAAGAGCTTCTGCGCCCAACACACGCACGTCGGTAGCGTGAAGCTGATGGCTCATTCCGGTGTCGGACTTTGGGTCGCCCTGGAGAACTCCAGCACCGTCTGTCTCTATCATACGGAAACGTTCAAACACCTCCAAGACATCAATATCGCCTCCAACGTCCTGAGGATCATCAAGAACGGTGGTACCTGGAACTCCCCCAGTCCGGATAACGTAAATAACAACAATAATACGAACGTTGCAAATTGCGCCCCGGTGACGGTGACGGCGTTGATGGCGTGCAAGGGACTCCTCTGGGTTGGGACCAATGTTGGTATCAGTTTGACGATTCCGTTACCCAGGTTAGAGGGCGTGCCGATCATCAGTGGCCGCGTCAATATCTCGTATCATGCACATTTCGGTCCGATTACTTTCCTCCTGGCGATCCAGAACAACAACAGGACTTATCCAGTGGGAGGGTCCAGGGTAACGGAAATCGTGGACGGGGACGAGATCAGGAAGGGCAAGGACGCGACGGACACGACGCCAACCCATCGCCACAGGCCCAGTTTGGATGCGGCGAATGTCGTGAAGTTGAAACAGCAACTAGCTGGTGCTGCGGGCAGCCCAGCTAGTCCAGTGATGTTGCGACGGAAGCGCAACAAGGAGAACGAGTATCGGGGTTCGAAAACTCTACCCCGAGGACTCGGGAACGGAGCTGGCCTCCTTTCGAGCTCCATATCGTCTTCCCAGAGCTCCGGCGAGAATTGCGACGTGTACGGCCTCTACGGTGACCTGATGTACGTGAAGGATTACGAGAACGACAGCGCCAACGGGGCCGACCCGGTCTACGAGACGTTACGTCGTAGCGACCCGGAGTTGGCGGCGATACCCAACAAAGTCAGCACGTTGGACAGGAGGCTGAAGATGAAGATTACCAGGCCGAGGTCGCTGGATCTGTCGAATTGGTCGGTAGATTCTCATGCGAGTTCCCTGTACACGTCGTCCGGGTCGGAAGAGAACCTCTCGTTGAAGGTCGGCAAGCTCTCGCGCAACAGCAGCACGGCCAGTCGTCACGGACAGTACGGACCGGAAGTGAACATAACCGCGAACAACAATATCCCTGGAACCGAAGCACCGGACGCGGCGACGACGATTCGTACGCCCGCGAAACTTAAGGTAAACGGTAAAAAGGGAGGAAAAGCGGCGCCCCAGGTGGACCAACCACGACGCACCGTCCTGACCTTGATGGGCGGCAGGGGTTACGTGAATTGGCGGCAAATCGGTACCCCCGGTACCGCGGAGAAGAATCAAAAGTCGACCTGCACCGCGAAGGAGCCCAACAGGAACGACGCTCACATCGTCCTCTGGGAGATGAAGTTATGATACGTAACGCTTTCGAGGACGGCGGCTCGCTCGCCGCATCCGGTACCAAAAAGAGGCATTTCGAAGAAGGAACCAGGACCAAACGTCTGTTTCGCACGTCGTTATCTTCCGCTGGCCGAAATTACGAAGCCGCGACGGCGAACTCTCGATCTTTGCCTTTTTAACGCACACATTTTGGAAATTGAGAATCTCCAACGACGTCGACGCGAATCGTACGGTAGCGAGAGGTTATGTTAGTTTATTACCGCATATCGATACTTGCGATTTATCGATCGCAAAAACTCCTATTATCGACACTCGATACTCGAAATACGAGAGCGTTTTGGGATCTTTATTTATTTTTTCTTTTTTTTTTTTTCTACGTTTTGGTATAAATCTTATTTCGAAGGTTATAATTCGTCGATTTGAGGCAGTAAATACACGTGAGATATCCAAGAGTTTTCTCAAAGAGACGGACACTCCAGAATCCCCCGAGTGTGAGCGAGACGGAAAGAGAGAGAGCGAGAGTTAGTGCAATTTTACGGTCGACATTTTTGGATATCTTTCTGTAAATACTCGGAAAAAAAAAAACAATGTTTCACATCGCTTTATCGCAAATCTGTATTTTTATTACCGTTCGTTAAGTTTCGCAAGGAGTCGCAATTTTCTCTCCGACCGGCATAATCTTACAAAATGGCGGCGGTTTTTCAAAACCTTTTCAAAGCGTTTTGTGAATTTCGAAATCGCCGACGACTTCTTAAACGTATTATTTTTTATTAGCTTTTTTTTTTTGTTACTTTTGTGCCGATCGGATCATTTCTGTGGCGAACCGAACGATCCCTTAACCTCAAAAGTGTTGAAAAAAAAAAACTTGTAACTTTTCATATCGTTTAAAAATGCGAAACGCATGAAATTCGCGACTTTTAAAGTCGGGGGATCGATCGGCCGACGTTTTATAAGGTTCTCTTTATAAAATCTCATACTTTGCTGAGGCAAAGTAGCAGTATTGTACAGACGGACATTGCGACTCTTTCTAGAAAGAAGTGTGTACGTAAGAGGGGAGCTGTTGGGAGTGTCGAGAATGTTGTCCATTATATCCTTTTTTTACTCTCTTTTTTTTTTCTCTCTCCCCCGGAATGTAAAATTTAACGATAGTTACCCGATTTTCTTCCTTATACTGGTGAAATTTTTAGCGTTCAATGTGGCTAGCTAGATCCGTATGTAAATATCACGCCAATAGTCGCAAATTTATATATCTACGTTTACGTGGAATGGCCATTTGTTAATAGCTCCGCCGGATCGACGGAATAACATGTATTTATTGTTTAACAGAGAGCAACGTTAGCGACAGCTACCTTCGAGCTACTGACTCGAACAATGCGCCCGCACTTTCGTACAAAAGTTTCTTTTTCTGTAGCAAATTATTTACATTATGAATATTAAAGAAAACAATCAAGAATACTTCGAATCCTGATGTTTCTTTCTTCATCCTTCATTCTTGGACGAGATTTCTGCTGGTTTTTTGGACGGTAAAGTTTCGTATGTTTGTTAGTACAATTTTAATGTTGTGCATTTCGTTTGTGGATTTCAGCGACATCTATCGGCACAATGTGGATACGGGCGCCATCTGTAGTTAAAAATAAGTTTGTTAGTCAATTTACAATTCGAAAAAGGTCTGGGATGTTGTCTGAATCCGAACCCGAAATCAGAATTGGTCCATCGCGTCAGGATTCTGAGATATTTGAGGTTATGTACTAAAAAACGCGTTATTTTGCTACGTTTGAGGTTACGTACAGGATGCAACAATTTTGTTTGGACTTGAATCTTTTAGTACTACTTTTGCCCTTCAAAATGAGGTTTTATTCGATCACCTACAATTTTTTCTTACAAAATTACAGCCATTTTGAAATTACGAGATATAAATTGAGGCGTCTCACAACAGAAATGGCTAAGTCCATTTTTTTTCGAAAATTGAGTTATTCAGATATTCATATTTTTTAGTCTATTTTTTGTTATACTTCATTACAAAATGGACAAAAAATGTGCTTTTTCGTTTGTTTCTCGCATGTTAGAAAACTGATGCAAATCAAAAAACCGCTGAAAAAATTCCTGAACTTCTCGACAATTTTTTCGAGGTTTTCTTTTCTAATTTATAATTCTTTATTAATTTGTTGATAACAAAATTTACTCGTTAAGAAACATGATGTTTTTAGTATCAATTTAAATTGATAAAATTTTTTTAGAATTTTTTGACGACTTTTTCGATTTGTCAAAATTTTGGGATTTTGAAAAATGAAAAAAGTGTTTAAAAAATTCTGAAAAAAATTCCGCGTATTCTTGGAATAATTGTAAGAACTTTTTGTTCTGTAACATTTTTTCCTAAAGTCGATCGTCTTTGAATAAAAAATTCCTGAATTTTTCGCTAATTTTTTTGTGTTTGGGCCGCCATTTTGGATGCATTTACCTTTATTTTCAAAATGGACATAGGCACATCTTAAAGTTTAAGTCTCGAGGACACGATTTCTTTACCGTTTAGAGGAATTCTGAAACAATTTCAATGTGAAAAGACGAAATGAAAAAAAAATTCATTTGAAAAATGCATGATTTTTTTTGAAAAAATCGAATATAGTTTTTCACGGTTGCATTTTCTGAAAAATGTAATAACATATTCTGAAAGTTCAGTTAATTTTACGTCAGATATGTCTTCTTTCAAATTTTTTAGAGCCTTTTTTCACACTAAATACAACCGTTGAAAATTGTAGTGAAAAAACGTCCATTCAGGACTTAATGGGTTAATCAAACATTTTGGTAAAAATTGAAAATCACTTGAAAATTTAAGTTGGTATTTGTCATTGTTCACATCTAATAATTTAGATATAAATGAAGTAGACGATACAAATGAAGATGAAAGTGAATAAACGGTTGTTTTGTTGAAATTTTATAAAATTGTTATATTGTTATATGTTAACCAATTATTTGATTAATTTTCTTGTGTATATACGGCACTTAAAAATAACATTTATTTAATGAATTATTAAAAAACTATGTTGATAAAAAAAAAAGGTAACCATTTTTTGATAAAAACTAAAAGATATTTCTTTTAAATTTTTTTCCCTTAATAGTAATTATGAAAATACGCATTGTTATTACATTATTTTACAACTTTATAAATTGCAAATCTAAAATCGCTAAGTCCATTAAAATTTTTGAAACAAAAATAGCTAAGTCATAATTTCAGATCAAAATGAGTTAAGTCCTTAAATTTTTTTTTCAAAAATAGCCAAGTCCAAAAGTCACACCAAAATTGGCTAAGTCCATATTAAAAAATGACTTTTCTCTATAAAAAATCGATTTTTATTTTTGGGAATGCGTTCAAAAATCTTATTTTTCATGAGTGAATTGAACAGTTTATTGGTTAACAAGCAATTTAGATACATTAAAGACATAGAGGTTTTTGTGTTTTTTTTTCAAAACGTATTTATTGTGACTTGGCATTTCTGTTGTGAGACGCCTCAAATTAATGTCATGAGCATATAGGGCATTCGTGGGAAATCGACGATGAAAATGAGTCAACCTCTTAATTTTTGTTGCAAATTTTTTAGACTATTCATCGAAAAAATCTCTCTTGAATTTTTTCCGATTTTTATCTTTCCATATGTTCACGAGTTATGAATTAAAAAACATTAAAAAAATGTCAACTGGCTGTAACTCAGCAACGAAAATAGATAAAAAGCCGTTCGAAGCGCCATTTTCATCAGTTTATTATGTAGTTTCTTTAAAAAATATACACAAAATTATGGCTCAATTATTTGGTCAAAAATTTTGCATTTTTAAAATAAAATCGAATTTTTAAGGATGATAATCATAATTGATTTTTTTGAAAAAATTCTACAAAAAACTGTCATAAATTTGATGAATTTTAAGCCTAGTCCTGTTATGGGCACGAGTTTCTGCCTGCTAAAGAAAAAAATTAATAAAATAATTACATAATTAATTAATTTTAAAAATGTTTTATCTGTTTTATATTTCTATTCTTCTGTCGTACTTAATCACTTTAAATAATTTATTATATTATATGAATAACATGTATAAATTGGTCCAGCAATCAGATGGTCAAATGCGAAAAATGAAATTTTTGCGTTTCTTAAAAAAAAAACAAATAAAATAAAATAAGATATTTTTCATATTTTATGTTTTATACGAACAAATTCAAGAATGTTTATCATATGCTCAAAAATAACACCAAATAACACAAATAGTATAAAACAGATAAAATATTTTTTAAATTAATTAATTATACAATTATTTTATTTATTTTTATAGTAGGCAGAAACTCGTACCCATAACAGGACTAGGTTTAAAATTCGTCAAATTTACGACAGTTTTTTTGTAGAATTCTTTCAAAAAATTCAATTATGATTATCATCCTTAAAAATTCGATTTTATTCTAAAAATGCAAAATTTTTGACCAAATAATTTTGTGTATATTTTTTAAAGAAACTACACAGTAAACTGAAGAAAATGGCGCTTCGAACGATTTTTTATCTATTTTTGTTGCTGAGTTACAGCCATTTTTTGATGTTTTTTTTGAAAAATTCATAACTCGTGAACATGGAAAGATAAAAATCGGAAAAAATTCAAGAAAGATTTTTTCGATGGATATTATATAATATCTAAAAAATTTGCAACAAAAATTAAGAGGGTGACGCATTTTCGTCATCGATTTCACATAGAATGACGCATATGCTTTAAATAAAAAATTAAAACGACGAAAATAACGTTTCGGTCAAGTATTTTTGACCCTCTTCAGAATTTTATTCTGTAATATAATAATAGTACGTAATTTGTAAATGAAATACAATAAAAAATGAAAAAATGAATAGCAATAAAGAAGAATGAAAAAATGAATAACAATAAAAAAGATGATGATCAAATGAATAATAATTATAAAAAAAATGAAAAATTGAAAAAAAAATGATATGATCGATTACATAGCTAACGAGGAGAAACATTGACAAATCGTATATTTTATGCTAAATTCTTACCTTTCTCTTTAAAAAAATGTAGATCCTTATTAAAATCCAAGATGCGAACCACTCCAAGGATTAAAAAAAGAAATAAAGGAAGATGTAGACCTATAAAAAAATTTTTTTTTATAGTTTTTTTACAGTATTATTCATTTGATCATCATCTTTTTTATTGTTATTCATTTTTTCATTCTTTTTTATTGCTATTCATTTTTTCATTTTTTATTGTATTTCATTTTCAAATTATGTACTATTATTATATTACAGAATAAAATTATGAATTGGGGCAAAAATACTTGACCGAAACGTTATTTTCGTCGTTTTAATTTTCTTATCTAATTTTCACTATCCGATACACCGAGAAAATAAACTCAACAAACATACTTATTTTAAATATAATACAGATTAAGAAGAAACAAATTTTCGAAGACTAGTCTTCATTTTGAATTATGCTTTAAATACTTTGAGACAGATATTTTTTACTGGTATCTTCATTTGAAAATTTGTAACGGTGATTTTTGGCGTTGCCAAATATGAATTTGAAGACAAGATATTAAAAATTTGTTAATCCAAGATGGCGGATTCAAAATGGCTAAATAAACAATAAAGTATAAAAAAGTTATGAAATAAACATTCACAATATTGAAACGTGTTTTTAGTTATAAATAAACATGTTATATATAGTCGTTTATATTTATATGAGAAATTCTAAAGAACTTTTAACTTTTCAATGTTCAAAATCATCAAAAATTATTTTAGTGGCACACTAATGAGACATTTTTTGGGGGGTTTTACAGCACTTCAAGAGTAAGAAACACTTGGCGTAATTCGTTGTTTAATAAAGTTGAATAAAGTCAAAGTTGAAACTAAACAATAGTCTAATGGTAGTTACAGGTCTACTTATATATCTTATAGTTTTTATATTTAAAGATAAGGTACTTGTTACGATAAATACAGTTTTTTTACTGATTATTTATTATCGCTAATAAAAAAATGTTAGAATTAAATTTTTTCAATTTTTATTACGGGAGTCTAAAGACATCAGCCGAAAACGTAGTAATCTATGTTTACTTTCAACCTAGAAAAATGCTCATTTATTTTTTAGACTGTTTGTCTCCTACTATAAACTTAAGAATGTCAAATAATAAAAATAAAAAAAAAGTGTCAACATTTTTTATTATTGAAATGTCGATTTCACGGTGTAGGATAACCAATGGAAAGTTAAACACATGCGAGGAGATTTATAAGTACTTTAAAGAAGAAATTACAACGTAGTTTTAAGCGTGCCTAAACGCCCTTTATGTGTGTCACTCGAGAATGTGTATTCGAACGTGTTATGCACTGATTTGATAATTTTAGAGACCTCTTACAAGGTTAGTTTATGAGGCACACGTGTGCATCTTATTTTTTGGGATTTTAGTGTAGAATTATTCTATGAAACTAAGAATTCAAGAAATGACTCATTATCTTCTCCATATTGAAAAAAGTAATAAATTCCCGAATTTGGAATAATCGGTGGACACTTACATTTTAAGCTTCACAATTTTTAGAAGGTAAGCACACTCTTGGCACGTTGTTTATTGAAACACCAAGATTATAAGAAGATTCTCTGAAATTTTCAGAGTGATTCAATAATAGTTAATTTTTTTTTAGTGATATCAAAATGAAATTGTTGGATTGTACGTTGTGAAATTCAGTAAAAACCGTACTTTACTTTCGTTTTTCTTCTTTCCTGTGATTTATAATCTTAAAAAACATAAGGGCTAACATTTTAATATATCGTAGAAAAAGAATCTTGATCGTTTAGTTCGATAGTCAGTTGTTTGCAAGATACATAGTCGGGTACTATAAAAGTTAAAGATTCTGTAGAATTACTCATATAAGTTTAATGACATTGAATTTGACCTTGAGCTTGTTCTCCAAGGGCATTATGAGTTAAATTTGTTTACATGTATATCGTAATTTCAAAATGGCGTATCTTGGTGTAGAAATTATTACTCGGGGGTTTTCGAGGTCGCTAATTAAGAATCTGAACTCAGATTTTCAAAATTCAATATTGCCGATCCAAAAATGGCGGACCGTAATGTTGAAAAGTTACTAGATTAATACGAAACTGGGCACATCTGGGGTTTTCGGGGTCGCTGATTACAAATCTGGTATTAGATGTAACAAAGCAATGACAATTTGCCAATAATAACTTTATTTATTTTCGACCAACAATTTAGAACTAAATGACGAATATCTGTGAATTTTACAGTCGCGAATTATGAAATTTTAACATTCTGGTCCACCATTTTGGATCCGCCATATTCAATTTTCAAAATCTGTCAGATTCCACATCAGCGACCGCGAAAACCTCCGTGCACTCACTTTCAACCCGATCAAGAAACTTTTTACATTTTGGTCGGCCATCTTGGATCGGCCATTTCGAATTTCTAAAATCTGTGGTCAGATTCGTAATCAGCGACCCTAAAAAACACTATTATACTAAATTTCAAACAATTATCTTAAAAAACAGCGTCAATAATGAATTTTTTCGAAAAAATCGTGATTTTTTAATGTTTGTTTATTTATAAATCATAAACAATGCTTCTAAGAGTTAACGAAAAAGAGTAGTACCATATGATGCGAAAGGAAAGGAAAAACTCCTAAAAATGTTGTGTCTTCTGTACATAACTTCAAAAACAGCAAAAAACGCGTTTTTCGAGTTCTTAACCTCAAATATCTAAAAAATCTCTGGACGAGAAACATTTTTAAATATTGACGGATTTACTGGAGATCTATGGGTTTGACGGTTCCCTAGTTATGAAACTGATTTAAAAATAAAAAATGGCGGAATTTTTGGGGTAGCTAATTATGAATTCGAAGTTAGTTTTACTTTAAAAATGGTTGATTTGGTACGATTTGGACCAATAAAAATTGAAACAAATGACACCATTAGGACAAAAATTATTAATCGAGGGTTTTCAAAGTCGCCATTTTATTCAAATGGTGGTATTTTTAACATTTCTTGTCCGCCATATTAGATCCGCCATTTTGAATTTGACAAAAAAGCTTGTATAGCTTGGACAACGATTAATTTATTCGAAAAATGCAGTTTTTAATGTTTTTTTTTTGTTATTGACAATTTTATTAATAACAATAAACGAGAAAATAAATATTGTATCGATACTTACGTTTTATTTAAAACATCGAAAAAGATTTCGTCTCTATATCTTGTATATTCTGCGAGAAAAGTAATATAATATGAATAAATCTAAGTATAATCCGTTATTCTGTATTTTTTGGAGTCGTGGAAAATGAAATTGAGGTTAGTTCTTTCGAAGTCAAAATGGCGAATACAATATGGCGGGCACAAAATGTGAAACATTCATCGATTTTGGTGATTTTCAGTACTGAGTTATTTATGAGTTGCTTATAATGAGTTCGTAATCAGATTTGCCAAGCTTAAAATGGCGGCTTCAAATTATCGGACACCATCTTTACAATTGTAAGTAACTCAAATGATAATATTGAAACGGAAATTACAAATTAAATATGCCTCGTGCGATTTTCGTTTAAATCCTATTGTTTCGCGAAAAAATAATTCCGGAATGTTTTTTTGACGTCTGTTTGTTGAAATAAAAAAAAAACTGATAGAAAATGGCGGATGAAAAATTGAAATTATTGTATGTAAAAGGAGTAGAGTGTTTCAAAATACATTTGTGGTACAAAATGTCGTTTACCTTTTCCAAAAATTGAAGCGACTCCTTTTTATAATCGATCCACCATTTTGAATTTCAAATTTTAAAATTGTACCAATGTAACTGGAAAGTACAACTATCCAGTGCTCTTTTCCAGTATATTTTAACTCATCTGAAATCAGATATAAGACCAAAAATTTGATAATTATTGAAAAAACACTTTGGAGAAGTTTCGTTTTTTATATATAAATTGTATTTTTTCAAATTTTCATAATCTCCATTCAAAGGAATATCCTTGCAAATGGTAAAGTACTTTAGATTTTTAAAACATTTTTGTGGTATCGGAAATAAACGTAAAATGTTACGGGGAAATTCTTTATTTTTTTAATTCTATTCAATTCGCAAAACTGAAGTATAAAAATGTATCCAGTTTAATCAAACACTGGATTACATTATCATTACACTCTATTCGTTTCACTTCTTAATGTTAAATACGCATATGCAATCCCAGTAAACGAAAACGAATAGAAAGTTAAAAATACGAATTGAAATGAATTCAAGTGAATTAAAATGAATTAAAACGCATGAAAATGATTAATTGAATCCACTTTTTGATTCATTTTAATTCACTTGAATTCATTTCAATTCGTATTTTTAAATTTCTATTCGTTTTCGTTTACTGGGATTGTATTCTACTGGAATCAAATTTTGGAATTCAAAGATAAGGGAATTCCTTTGACAATCGCAGTATCATTAACAAATATATTTTTCTTACTGAAAACGTTTCTCACGCATGCGCATCTTATCAATCTTGTACACATGTACTAATCTGTCTCGCTTCTTCATTACTTCCATCTTATAGATTCCATCTGTACAAAACACGCCCTCTATACGATCATCCCCTTCACCAGCAATCTTGAACATACACAGCCAAAAAACGCTTAAAGGTGCAAAAAAGTTAAATATTTGTACTCATTTTTAAAAAATGTAAATTGCTTGTAAATTTATGTGTAAAGGTTATTGATCTCTCCTAATATGATTCTGCATCCAACAAAATTATATTCAAAATGGCGGATGCAATATGATGCTGCAGCGAATCTTGTGCGAGTAAAAATTTGTCGTTTTCATTTGGCTAGATTTTTTAATTGCGTGTAATTGCACCAGAGTTATTAGAGTAAGAGGATCCTGGATGATAATGGGAGATGTACCAGAATAATAAACTTTTCCACCACTGTCGCCCAAAATTCCAACATACCCTGTATATACTCAATATAAAAAAAGTTTCTTTTACGCGTCAATTTTACGCATATTATTAATATGATATGATAAGTATTTATTTGTGTACATTTTATTGTACAATATTAAGTATAAGATATTTCTTATAATAATTACATGAGTTATAACAATCTGAGATTTGTGTATAGTAGTTGAGAAAAGTTATATGATATTACAAAATAGTATGACAGTATATTTCAATTTATTATTTCTTTAAAATGTCTCTTAATTTTATTCTGTCGTCAAGATTAGAAAAAAAAACAAAAATGCTTTATTTTTGAATATGGAAAATGAAGGTGAGTTGCGGATGGTGGTAGGTAGGAAATTCCAAATATAGTATGCGGCGATATGGAATGATGACCTCAAAGATTCTGTAGTGAATTTGGGAATGACCAAAGCCTGCACCTCACCTCTTATTGGTCTGTTTGAAACATACGCTGTGAAGAGTCTCGCCAAGTAATTATAGGAGTGGTAGTGACCAAAATCTTGTATATAAGGCAGGTTGCAAAGTACAGTAGAACCTCGATATAAGAACCATCGATATAAGAACCGCTCGATATAAGAGCACGTTTTTGATCGTTATAGTGCCCAAGAGCGTTCGAGATCTATCTCTTCCACGAACATTACTCCTGTTATTTTTTCGCATGACATGGGAAACGCACGGAACGGAACGACCGAACGTACTTACACGAGGGTCAGGAGAAGGGGAACGTTCACTTCTCCTCCCAAGGTTCTTATATCGATGATCGGCGGAGAAGCTCGGAACGGCGATGGTTCTTATATCGAGGTTCTACTGTAACATCTACGCATTTCTGTGGAGAGCCAACCCAGTTTTTTCCTGTATGAAGTTATATGTTCGTACCTGCTTATACCATAAACATATCTAATTGAGTCATTAACCTTACGATCAAGTTTTAATTCCTGCTTCCCAGATATGCTCATCAGTACCACAGAACAGTAATCTACCAGGGGAAACAGAAGCATTTCAATGAGATGCTTGCGGAAATTGGTACTTTTCCTGAAGAAGCGTAGCCGATACATTAACGAATTTATCTTCTTACATGTCATTTTCACATGTTCTTTCCATGACAATTCAGAATCAAGTATAACGTCCAAGCTGCGTACGGAGGATTCAAAAAATACCCTTGAGTTACCAATATCAATGAAGTTGTTTTCATTAGCAGATAGTTCTCGCAGGTAGGCACTTGAGCCAAAAGGGATAGCTATAGTCTTGGAGACATTCAGGAATAGATTATTGCATGTGGCCCAACTTATAATGGATTGAGCAGCACCGCACAATTTGTGTTTTGCGATATTTATATCTCGAATGTGACATTGTGCATATATTTGAAGGTCATCAGAAAAAGTTATGTAGTAGATATCTCTATCGAGATCAAGAGTTACGTCATTTATGTAGAGAGAAAATAACAGTGGACCAAGTACAGATCCTTGTGGAACACCTGTATTTAGTTGCCTCAAATTCGATTTAGTTTCGTTCTTTCCCAAGACTACCTGGGTTCTATCCGAGAGATAATAACCCAGCCAGCACAAGGTGTTATTTGAGAGTCCTAGTGTTGCAAGTATCCGAAGAAGAGTAACATGACAAATTTTGTCAAAAGCTTTACTAAAATCAAACAACAGAAGAAGAGTTACTCTATTTCGGTCAATGTCTCTTCTAATGCCATCCGTCAATTTAAGGATAGCAGTTTGGGTACTGTAACCAGTACGAAACCCAGACTGATACTCGTCCATAAGGCCATTCAATTTAATATAATCAGAGAGTTGACAAAAGACCAGTTTTTCCAATACTTTAGAGAGAAAGCAAAGAAGAGAGATTGGTCTGTAGTCACAAAGACTTACAGGCACTCTAACCTTACTTAAGTTAGGCTATTAATAGTAGTTTTCGAAGTGCTGGTTCTCGAAAAAAGTCGAATTTAACTTTATCGAGTTGGTAATTTTTTTTCAAATTATTATCGATTTTTGCTTACCCTTCCAACCTTTTTGTAATTACTTATTTACATATTTAAGGTAATTATTATTTAATTTCGATGCAATTTTTTGCTTCCTTACTTCAAGAACATGTCAGGAAACGTAAATAAATCAATATTTTTAATTCATTGTCATGTTATATTGTTTAAAAAATTAAATAAAGTGTAAAAATGTTGAATTTTTTACGGAAAATATATGTGGAGAAGAAAATGTCACTCAAATATGACGAGACTGGGTCTCGGGGGGTTTCGGGATCACTGATTACGAATCAGGACTCAGAGTTTCAAAATTCAAAATGGCGGATCCAAAATGGAAGACCGAAATGTAAAAACAAGATTCACTCTCGATTTCAGTCGGCCATATTGGATCCGCCATTTTGAATTTTGAAAATCTGCGGCCAGATTCGTAATAAGCGATCCCGAAAACTCCCGAGTAATAAATTTCAGCTACTTTCAGCGTAAAGAAAAATTTATGCTTCAAAGGATTCTTAGTTTATGTCTTGTTTATTAAAAATATGATAATGGTTCCCAACTTTTTCGAGTTTGAATTAAACTTAAAGATAACAAATTTAAAATTTTCGACATTATAGACTGTCAGCGTACTGAAACCATTGAAACAAACATAAATATCTTATACTTATTAGAAAATACACCATTCCCGCACAGAAATCGTCTCCTCGTCAAAAAATGTTATGAGGGAATGACGAAACAAAACAAAATTGTCGGAAGCTTGTGAACATAACCTTACTTTCTTACGAATTATGTACATGATTACTAAATAAACAAGTGCTTACCTTTTGATTACATTATATGAGGGAATGACTTTAAAAATGTAATATTCAATTAAGTTGTCGTCAAATTAGTTTCAACAAAACATCTGTTCTTCAACCGACCGCTAGAGTGTTTGTTACCAAGGTCAATGTTGCCAACTATAAAAAAATGCAGTAGAGCTTAATAAACTTTGAACTTTTGCTCAAATCAGACTGTTTTAAAACGGTGAGGGACTGATCGATTTTTTACGGACAAATTTTGAATTATATTTAAAAATATTTCCAATCGCATTTTTTAAACTATAACGCAAATCCAAAAATAATTTGTAATTTAGTATTTTTGGATTCCCAGGGATTGATATGAAGCTCGAATTCAACAGCAGGAATTCACATGCATTGAAAATCAATTTATTTTTGGTAATATTATTTTTGGATTTGCAGGAATTGAAAAAATTAAAATCGAATTCCTCAGCAGGGATTCACATGTATTGAAAATTCTCTCGTTTTTGGAAATATTATTTTTGGATTCGCAAGGAATAAAAAAATTCTGTACGAATCTCTCAGGAGTGATTCTCATGGATTGAGGATCCTCTTATTTTAAGCAAATATTATTTTTGGATTCGCGGGGATAGAAAAACTTACGACCGCAGATTCAGTTTTATGAAAATGAATCCACTTGAATCCATCTCCAATCCATTTTCGTTTGCTGGGCAGTCAATTCCATTTTACACGAGTAAAAAATAAGATAACAAACAAAAAGTAAGGACTTTTACATAAAGTTAATGATTCTCTTCGAATTTAGCAGTTGGAACATAGTCAGGAAATGATTTTCAGGGTAATAAATTTTTGTAATAAATTTGTACATCTAGTACAGTAGTTTAATTAATAAAAAAGATTTTTCGTAATTAACGATCCTGGTTTGTAAAAATCATTAAGATAGGACATCAATTTTGATTGTTTGAGAATCAGCAAAAAGTTTTTTCTACGAATGTGAGGGTTGCGAGCCGAGGTTCACATTATTAAACACGGATAAATGCAATTAAGTACGACTATAGAAATCGCCAATTGAACAGTTATGAATATTCGATATCTATCCGTTAACTAGAGTTATGTCAATCATAGACCTTGGAGTTATATTTGATCATAAGTTAACCTTTAACAATCATATTGATAAAATTACAAGTGAAACACAGAAATGATTGGGTTTTCTTATAAGAATACTATGTTCATTTTGTCAATAAAGTAAAATAATATTTTACCTACATTTGTTTCCAAATTCAGAATGTTTTAAAAATTTAGAAAGTTACATGCTTCATAAGCTCAAATAAATTGTTTGTTAACAATTTTTTCGATTGTTTATAACTATAATTAATGAAAGCTAATATAAATTAAATAATAATTAATAATATTTCTTGGTGTTACTATACGTACTGGATAACGATATTCCGTTACCGAATAATAGTCGTATATATATCTATGCAATAATTCTATCACTTCCTCCTCTGATAGTTTTATTTAAAAATTGCACACTAAATGAAGAAACCACATATACATCTAGGGCAGGGATTCCCGTGATTGCCCTACTGAAGAGTCTACACGGGATCCTGGGACGAATGTATATTATTTACAATAGGCACTTGTTTCTACGATAGTCGCTAGAGGGACACAAAACCTATTTATATGTAAATCAAATTAAATACAGATATGAATATTCCAAAGTTAAGGTTTTGTCGCGATTATCATACAAAATCCGGCGTTGTTCATCTTTTTACAATCTTCGTGTTTTCAATCGAAAACCAAAAAATTATGTTAATTTAAAAAAATTTGTTGTTATTATTAGTTAATTGTCCCGTAACACCAAGAAATATTATTAATTATTATTTAATTTAAAATTAAGACGGTCGAGAAGAAAACTTTTTCGTTGCTAGTTCAACGATTTTTTTTGAAAGCTAATATATTTTGGCAAAAAGTATTAATTTTTACTACAAAAAGTAAATAAAAGTCCAAAAATGATGGAAAACAATTTTTTACCGTGATCATTACGGATGACGCGTCAAACCTTAAATGTTAGTTTAAACAATGACAAAGGGGATTTTAATCTGTATCAAATAACTGATCCGCGTCTTTATTTCACATGACAACTAATCACACGGTATAGAATGGAACACGACAATTGGACGCACGACAAAATATCGTCGCATAACAAAAATATCACTGCGACAAAAAACCAGTCCAAACAAATTTGAACGTTACACACGGAAATTCATGTTAGTCTTTTCTCGCCGTCATTTTGGCGTTAGGACATTTTGGTCCTCTATAGTTTGACCCCGGATATTTTGGCTCCGCCGTTTTTGGCATCAGACTATTTGACCCTTGAAAATCGTATACTAAAATGGGAGAGACAGAGAAATGGCAACGTCATGAAACCTAACCTAACTATTCAGCCACCCCTAATAATGTCTAAAAGCATATGCGTGTCCTAAAACTAACCTAACCTAACCAGTCAGAACCCCGCTTACTTCTGATAATGCATAAATGAATATGGCTGTACGGGGAAATTTTTAATTGTGTGATATTTTGTTGATGTGATATTTTGTCATTGTGATATTTTTATGCGAGACATTTTATCATTGTGTGATTATTAATCCGTGAAATCAAGACGTGCTACCAAAATAACGATTCGAACCCCGTAGGGCGATTGTTTATTCATTTTTGATAATACTATCAAAGCTTCAAGGCTACCGTATTTATATTATCAACAAAAATTATTTTTTTGCAAAATCTTTTGGTACATTTTCTTTTGAATTGAAACACTATCCGAAAATCACACTTTCGATTAAAATAAGATTTTTAGATGGCACTTTTGAGAAATTTTGACTCTAATGTAAAAACCTTACAAACCCTACATTTTACGCTAGTTCGATCAATATTATATGTCTCTCCAATATAGAATGATTTTTATAATATTTACATAAACAAATTAACCCTTATTGACCCAATTTGTCCGTTTTTGTCCGTCAACTTTGTTATTTATGCTTTAAAAAAATCGGAACCTTTGTAGGCGGGTATTTTCAAGGGTGCTCTTTCAGAATCCGGATCGAAAATTTTGAAAAAACCACCCTTTCCTATCCTAATTTTCAATTTTAAAAAATACGATTTTTAAGGTATTTTTTTTTTTGTTTGAATCGTATGTTCGGTGCGAAAGAGGTCTTGGCTATAGCTGAAACCACAAAAACTCCGGCTCAAAATGTCGAAATAATAAAGTTATGCACATAAAAAATTCATTTTTCACCATGAAGGGGTTGTGTGACCACCCCTAAAATAAAATATTAACAAAAAATCGCTATTTTATGGATTTTTCTGAAAAAAAAATTGTTTCAGCTTTTGAAAACAGGTAAAAGTGGGGGAAAACATATCACAGAATGGTTATATAAACGATAGTTTAGATAAACGATATATAGTTATATAGAACGATATATCATGAATGTCATGCGACTTCCGGTCTTTATCCCTAAAACTATCAATAATGGGTAGACATTATTTTATAACTTTATCACGGGCATTGTCTTATATTATTTATTTCTAGAACTAAATTTATTTGCATTTTTTTCGTATCGAAAATAGTATTTTTGAAAAACTGCCGATTTTCACCCCTTTGAGCTATTTTATGGGGTGGTAACGAAATGTACCCTTACATAACAAAAGAAAAGGTGTTTTCTACTATCTGTGATATGTTTTCCCCCATTTTTGCCTGTTTTCAAAAGGCGAATAAATTTTTTTTTCAGAAAAATTCGTAAAATAGCGATTTTTTGTAATTATTTTATTTTAGGAGTGGTTACACAACCCCTTCATGATGAAAAATGAATTTTTTATGTGCATAACTTTATTATTTCGACATTTTCAGCCGGAGTTTTTGTGGTATCAGCTATTAGGAGAGAGGATCACCCCCGAGAAAGCGCTTAGAAATTTTTCTAATGGAAATCCATTTTGAATCGTTGTTTTTCGTTAAGACGTTAAAAAATTATTAACAAATGTTTAAATAAAAAAAATCAAAATTCGTCAAAAAATTCTAAAAAAATGCTATCGTATAGATTGGGCAAAAACAAACATTTTTTGTCGTAAGTAATTTTCTTCAAAAGTTTCAAGTTTTCGAGATAAAAGATGGTGAAAGTTGAAAAATGCCTACGTTCACGATTGTTTTTCTCGGAGACCACTGATCGAAATGACACGAATAAAAAATGAAAATATTCAGTGATTCGTCCTCTACGACGACATATTTTTTTATATTATAACAGCGAATAATATTTTGTTATAACAAACGTTAAAACATGACATCGCGCACGGGGTTGCGATATAGAATATCGTTAATTAAAAGTTGATTACTAATTTTAAAACATTAAATGAAAATCCATTTTGAATCGTTGATTTTCGATGACGAATCACTGAATATTTTCATTTTTTATTCTTGTCATTTCGATCAGTGGTCTCCGAGAAAAAAAATCGTCAACATAGGCATTTTTTTACTTTTACCATTTTTTATCTCGAAAATTTGAAACTTTTGAAGAATATTACATAGGACAAAAAATGTTTGTTTTTTCCCAATCTACCCGATAGAATTTTTTGACGAATTTTGATTTTTTTATTTAAACATTTGTTAATAACTTTTTAACATCTTAACAAAAAACAACGATTCAAAATGGATTTTCATTTGAAAAATATAAAGAACCAACCATATAATTTTCAGCCACTAGAACGGTCATGGTCCGCCTATATCGTCAAGACCTCTTTCGCACCGAACATACGATTCAAACAAAAAAAAAATACCTTAAAAAATCGTGTTTTTTTAAATTGAAAATTAGGGTAGGAAGGGGCGGTTTTTTCAACATTTTCGATTCGGATTCTGAAAGAGCACCCTCGAAAATACCCGCCTACAAAGGTTCCGATTTCTTTTAAGCATAAATAACAAAGTTGTCCGAGCTTAAAGTTGACGGACAAAAACGGACCAATTGGGTCAATAAGGGTTAAAGCAAACATTGTAAATTTCGTAACAAGGCTTTCTAACCGTTTTACTAAATAAATAAAATAAATTACGAGACTCGTGACAAAAATATATCACTGATAACTTAACTTAAAAGTTGAATATCTACTGAATACGTGTAATGTACACAAAATTATCGTTCAGTAATTATTAGAGATAAAATTAATTATTTTCAAAAAATATTCACGCGTATTTCGTAATTTCTTTGCAATTAGCTGTTATTAATCAATGAATAAAAATTCTTTAGTTCTTCTCCGTTCTTTCATAAGTGAAAACTTTCCTTTGTGTTTTTTTTTTTCAATTTCCAAAAGTAGTAGATTGTGTCTAAATTCTTTGACTAAATTCTCTTGTTTGTTGTTATACAGAGTAAAAATTTGTATGATGTGAAAACTTATTAAAAAAAATATGTTTGAGTAGAAAACCATTTGATTTGCATCGAAGTAAAAAAATTCTTGTCATTATTGATGCCGCTAATTTGTTGTTAATCGTTTTCCAATCCTTTGATAGTATTACAGCTTCCTTTCCAAATTGTAATTTAATCCAATTGTAAAAACTCATGTCTTAATACCAATGTATGAATTCGTAATAATCAATGAATAAAAATCCTTTAATTCTTCTCCGTTTTTTCATAAGTGAAAACTTTCCTTTGTCTTTTTTTTTCAATTTCCAAAAATAGTTGTAGATTGAGTCTAAATTTCTTGACTAAATCCTTTTTTTTTGTTGTTATATAGCTGTTATTACTGATATACAGTGGCCCTCCCCTTATTTTAACTCCTTTTATTTTAACTGCGTCCTTTATTTTAACTTTCTTTCGTCCCTTATGTTAACTTCTTCCCCTCGTGAGTTCCCCCACCATTCGCCATTTGAAAGTATTAAGAGTGCGGACTGTTGTTTGCGCTTGCGCATACAGGTGAAGAAAGACGTCACTACAGTAGGACCTCTCTTATTCTAATTGTCCAGCCTCTCCTATTCTAATCGTTCCCCCACAAGTCTTCTCCCACTATCACACGAAAAGTCAACGAAAAATATTATCCACGAATCACAAGCTCGCAAGCAAAGTAAGTGGGGATAAGGGTAAAATTAGAATAAGAGAGGTCGGCGCCATCTTGAAAAACTTTACTAATTAGAATAACAGAGGTCCTACTGTATATCTCCTTTCTGTTTTTATTCTCTCATACTGCCAGTGGTGAGGATGAGGGGAAGCGGTAAAATAAGGGAAGAAGCCGCCATCTTCCTTGACTCGAAAAGTTAAAATAAGGGGAGGGCCACTGTAATAGAAATATTGTATTATTTTCATAACAAATGTTCGCCATATTGAAAAGTAGCGCAAAAATATTGTTATCAGTGAATTTATTATTAAAATTACTAATTCACCTAAAATATGTTTCAAACAAAAAACGCAGAGCATATTTTCTTCAAATAAAGGACTAGACAAATTTTGTTCGTAATATCAACGGTAATGCCGCAAAAACAGGATGAGCAAAAAAATAAACTGATATAATCACGTAAATTTCCGCAGATTCTACGATTACCCGCACCTGTTAGTTACGTTAGTATGAAAAGGGGAAGCGAATTCCCCCAACATATATTGCTTTTAAAATGAAGGAAATTGTGGATTCTAAAGGCAAATGAATGAACCTGAATTTGGCCTTCAACCAACAGGTATGGGGGATAGATCCAGTTCTGTGATTTCCGTAGCGAACAAAAACGTGGCGCATATTACAGTAGTCCTCCTCTTAAGTTATATCTTTTGCTCCCCCTAAGACATAATTTTATAAATCCTGATGCGTTCTCCAATCACGCGTTCTGTTTAACGGTAGCTCGCGTAACGTTTTGTATAAATATGTAACTAACAAATATACCAAAAGTACCAGAAAATTATATTGCAAAACCATTGAAATTGAATGTTATGAAATATGACTTAAGGGGAACACTACTGTACAGACAAAAATAGGAAAATAAAAATATATTTTTGGTTTGAAAATAATTACTTCCAATTATATATTACCTTACTTAAAGTAATGTATGAAATAATATACACAAATTATATTGGTAAAAGATTTCTTTATTCAATAAAATACAGTACAATTTTAATACTTACAAAAGATTTTAAGTCTACAATTAATGTATCATACAAAAAAAATTATTAATACTCTTCAAATCACTGCCAGTACCTGGAAATAGAAAAATTTCATATTAGAACAAAGAATTATAACATTTTTAATATGATTTTAACTTTTTAAAAAACTTCAGTTTTGGTACTCAAATCATGTACATTCATAGATCTTGGTGATAGAAAGGTCATCATTTTATATTTAATAATTATAAATAAAATTGCATTAAATCAAAAGTTACTAATGTGAAATATAACACCCAAATTAGATATTGATCAACACACATTTCATTTCACTTTTGTTAATTAAATGCTAATAAATATTAATTTTTATTACAACTTTTAAATAAAGTCAAAATTATTGAATAAAAGAATTTTAAACAGCATTAATCAGAAAAAACTTACCATAAAAATGTGTCTTGCATTTAAGGCCACCAGATCTGTAAAGAAAGAAAAGCACATTTTTAGAAAACAAAAGAATAAGAATTTACTTGTAAATTTTTATATTACATTAACCTCAGTTGGTAGTGCATGTAATATATAATCATAAATTCATACATTTCGGTAAATATTGTCATCATGAACTAATTATTGCAACAAAATATTCAAATACTTCAACTAATTTGTAAGAACTCTAATAACCATTTACACCGCCGTGCACGTGTTTGGTAAAAAGGTTATGCTACCAAAAAAATTGACTAAATAGTGTAAATCAGTTATTCAAATAACCTTTTTTAATTATAATAATACACAAACTTACATTTGATGAATATCTTCGGTTAATTCCATCCACTCGACTAAAAAAAAAACTCGACTGAACTCGACGATGTCCACGAAGAAAATGAACGAGTTCCCCACCGGATATTCATTACGAAAATTTCGAGGACGCGAATCAACGCGATGTTGCATTGATATAAAAAAGCAACGTTGCCAAGTTTCCAAAACTCCCTAGAATTCTCCTCCTTTGTCTCAAATTCCACTAATCGAATAACACACCTTCGTCGGCGACAACACTTCTCTCCTTCCATTCGTCAATGTTAATGGCGCGAAATTCAAATAAATCAATAAGAAGTCGCTATTTTTGTCCACTTTGAATACTCCCTATATTTCCCCCTAGAATATCGCCACATGCGCAACACGTTCGTGCGCGTTCTGATTAATCGCGAAGGGAGCGAGTAGCGACGACATCGCCAATTCTTGCCTGCTGGTACAGCTTTCGTAGTCTTTCTTTTCTCGCGATTATTCCCACGTATGTAATTTTCGGTTAATCGTTTTCGTGTGGTCATGGTGGGTTATTCGATCGGGTTACACGGGGCTACGGGTTACGGGGTTACGCGCGTCTTGTAGTTTCATTTCGTCGCGATCAGCATCTAGAAGTTTTGGCGCATTCTTTCCGCGAATCTGCGATATATTTGTTCGGCAGTGATCCGTCGAGAATAAAACCAAGTAAGAAACATTTTTTTTATTACATTTCGATTTACTTCGCCATTATCGGTGGTTGCCGTGCAATTTCTCATGCGATGGCGCTTTTACATACCGCCCAATGTCGGCGGATTGGGTCATCGCGGACGCGATGCGCAAATCCCATTTTTCGCGTTGGTAATACATAATATATTCCCCTCGTATAAGGTCTCAAACTTGTCGGCGGAAGCAGGTGCGTCTTCAATAATGTACCTCTTTTCCCCCATGTGTACAATTAACAAGATTCACATATGTAGACTACGTTAATACAATTAATTTACCATTTAATTAGCGAATACTTTTAATAATGCTTTTCCAGCGTAGCTAGTACTACTTAACATAGTTACGCATTGGTTCGTTCGAATATTTATGAACTTTGTACGTTCTGGGGGGCATAAGTGTATATCGATGACGAGTCCTAATTCGTAGTTATAATACGACTCCATATTTTGAGCAGTAAAAATGCAGAATGTCTAATAAGGATACAGACGTAACTCATGTGACCATGAAATGGAGTATTCTCCATTAGTATTCTGCTTTTTTACTAGTACGAAATACGTTGCACTATAAAAAATGTAAGTGAAATTTACAATTTCGTGGTGATTTTCATGCCTAAAGATATGTTGATATTCCTACATTAAAAGTTGTAAATTTCCTACGGGAGGTTAGGAATTTCAGAGTGATTTGCAAATTCCCTACACTAAAGGTGGTAAATTTACAACTCGACACGTTTTTTACAGTATGAGGGGAAAAACCATTGGTGTAGTAAAATTAATTTTTATATCAAAATTCCACATATTTTAGTTTTATTTTGTTTTTAAATGTAATACAGAGGAATATATTGTTAAATTTATTACAAAATGTATTATAGCGTCGGAAAAACGCGTCGCGTTGTAAATTTACCACCTTCAGTGTAGGGAATTTACAAATCGTTCCGAAATTTCTAACCTCCCGCAGGAAATTTACAACTTTTAATGTGGGAATATCACCATATTTTTATAGCGTTTTTCACTTACATTGCACTCGTTCAGTGTTCCCATAAGAGCCCATGTAAAATTTGGCACTAGGGCAGTGCCAGTTGCAGTGGGCGAGTGCGATTTTAACGTGGGCTCTTATGAGAACACTGAACGAGTGCAATGTAAGTGAAAAACGCCATTAGGCATGAAAATCACAACAAAATTGTAAATTTCATGTACATTTTTTACAGTGTATATTTTGTTGTAAATTTACTATTCTCTTGGAGAATTTAAATTTCTCTACAATGTAATATTACCGTAACCTGTAAAATCCACTTTGAATTGTAAATTTACAATTACAAGTTGACATTTACACAGGTAAAAAAGTAATATTCACAGTGCCTATGTAAATTTACAATAATATTGCGTAAAAGTCCTACTTGTAGCATGGGCAATATTGCGCCCCATTCTGCAAGTTGTAAATTTACATTTCCATTTTTTACAGTGTAGGTTCTATAACTGACACTGTAAAAAAACAAAATGAGTACGAGCAAAACGTGTTTTTTCTGTTCTCTGCATTTTCACTTCAAGTAAAAACATGTTTTCTTTGCAGTTTTTTTCAATTTATTTTGAAAAATACAAATGTTATGAAAAAATGTTTCAAACAAAAAAAGTAGAATGGAAAATTCTCTAGAAAAGAGAATATATACGTTTTATTCCTGCTGTGAACGGTACGCTTGTAAATTAGCGATGAAAGTGGCCATAATGCGTTTCTCTAACGTATGATGCAAAATACGTCGAAAAAGCGTCAAAGAATTTTTTTTAGAAGGAGTAGTCTTTTGAAAGGTTCATTGAAATTCAATTTTAATAATAATCCCAGCTCATCGCTTCTCTCGAGTTTGAACCTCAAATTTTTCTTCATAAAAAAACCAAAATTTTCTTAAAAATTGCATCTATTTCGTTTTTGCAAAATAGTACATTATGTGCCAAGGGCACAATTATCGATCTTCGACGATTGTGAAGTTTGTCGTCCGAGCAAAGTGGGGATGACAATCGCACTAGTCAGAGATCGATATTTCGCCTGTGACGAATAATGTATTTTTTTTATCCGATTGTCGTAGGACTCGATAATTCGAGGCCGAAGGTTTCGCCTTAGGCTGAGAAATTGATTTTTACTGCCGGAGGATCAAAATAGTATATTATGCAATAAGGGTCTGAAATGTAATTCTAGTAATTATTTCTAATATGAAACTGAAACTAGCCGCACATTCGCAGCCACAGATTCGAAAAAACATTAGTTCCTACAATGTTGTTTTTCAAAATGGGAATTAACATTAATATTTAACCCGCTTACTCAAATTTAAACTCATTTTGAAAGAAATAACGGTTGCAAATCTCAGATTATCCGAATCTGCGGTTACGAATGTGTGGTTAGTTTCAGTCTCATATTTCTAATTGGGCTTTTCTCAAGTTACAGAAATATATGTCTAGAAAAAAACGTGGCATATTTTTACAATTCCATCGTGATTTGCTCGTCATAAGATTTGAATATAATTTATATTTCATACGTTTGAATAATAATAAATATTTTCGTTATTCTGTAGTTCCTAACAATATGGTAGAATATGAACTGGATTGAGTAACTTGAAAAGAAAACGTAAATAAACATTGATACTTTAAATTCTTCAAATTCCAACCTGGATTTGTATTTAGGTTCAAATCAAATCTTGAAATTCAATATACGTTATAACAGCTTGAACACTTGTATACACAAATTTTCTTCATTAATCTTTATAGGATGTTTTTTCAAAATGCAGTATTTGTATCTCATTTTATAAATGCACTGTAAAAAATCAAAATGAAATTTACAACGCACTGGTAAAATTCGGACATAAAATTTTTTTTTCTGATAAAATGGGCAAATCCCATTTTTCGCGTTGGTAATACATAATATATTCCGCTCGTATAAAATCTCAAACTTGTCGGCGGAAGCAAGTGCGTCTTCAATAATGTGCCTCTTTTCCCCCAAGTGTCCAATTAACAAGATTCACATATGTAGACTACGTTAATACAATTAATTTACAATTTAATTAGCGAATACTTTTAATAATGCTTTTCCAGCGTAGCTAGTACTACTTAACATAGTTACGCATTGGTTCGTTCGAATATGTATGAACTTTGTACGTTCTGGGGGGCATAAGTATATGTGTCGATGACGAGTCCTAATTTGTAGTTATAATATGACTCCATATTTTGAGCAGTAAAAATGCAGAATGTCTAATAAGGATACAGACATAATTCATGTGACCATGAAATGGAGTATTCTGTATTTTTACTAGTACGAAATACTTTGCACTATAAACAATGTAAATGAAATTTACAATGTTGTGATTTTCGTGCAAAAAATATGCTGATATTCCCACATAAATTTCCTAAGGGAGGTTAGGAATTTCAGAACGTTATTCAAAAAATAAAATTTAAAAATTTAGATGTCTCATTTTTATCGGTCCTTTTACTTTGTCTGCAGTCTTTTTTATGAGATTTCGTAGCATTTTAGAGCGTTCGAAGCACTGCAGCTGCCACATGAATTAATCCTGGATGTCTTATGCATGTCGACTAATCAAAATAATTTTTAACTCGCAATTATATAAATTACAAATACTGTAAAATATTATCTTGTTTCTTGAGATTCGTATCCAAATCTGTTTTAAGAAAATTCTACTTGGAGTCGACAAATTAATTTCTTTAGGAATTAAAGAATTATTTTACGACAAAGCCCTAAATTGACGTTACTAATTAAAAGACTGACAAGCATAATTCGTAACTAAAAAAAAAAGATACAGACGTGTGAACGAAATAAAAAGTCGTCTGACGATTCTTCTTCGACGATTACATGCACGAAATAGAGATCCGTTAAGCTTTAGTGCAGCGTGTCTTTGTAAGCGATTAATGTTGGCTTTGGCCGGTTTAAAATAACTAAATTCTGGATATGAGGGTAAAAATCGAGCCGATGCTGTACATGGTAAATTTACAATATGATGGAAAATACCATTGGTGTAGTAAAATTTTTACATTAAAATTTCACATATTTTAGTTTTATTTTGTTTTTAAATGTGAAACAGAGGAATATATTGTGAAATTTATTATAAGATGTATTTTAATATTTTAGAAGTTAGATCTTCTTCTGTCGAACGAAAACATTAAAATCTTTTGTTGATATTAAAACTTTGATCGAAAGCAAATTTTAGAGCTATAATCTTTTTTTTGGTCAATAGTAAAACTCTTGTCGAAAGAAAACATTAAATTTAAATTCTTTTGTTGATAGAAAAACTTTGATCGAAAGCAAGTTTTAGAGCTATAATGTTGTGTCGATAAAACTTTTGTTGAAAGAAAACATTAAATCATAAAATCTAAATTCATAAATTATTAAAATAAATTATTATTACAAGCCACTCCAATTGATTCAGGATTATGTGCATAGATTATACCACATAATGTTGAGTTCAAATCACCTACCCGCATAAGACTATTGCGTTTTAATACGTAACCTAACATTTTTCCTACGCTGTAAAAAATTTTCATGAAAATTACAATGCGTCGTGGGCGTGAAAAATTACCCACTTTCAGCGCAGAGAATTTACAATGTTGAACGATGTAACTTTGCATAAAATCTTGTAATATTTCCTCCAATTGTAAAATTACACCGTTCAGCGTGGGCTCGAAATATTACCTACGTACAGCATAATAAAAGTACACAAGTCTAACATTTTTCCTAAGCTCGACGTTGTAAATTTACAACGCAGTCTTGAACTTAACGTCAATTCGGAAAAAAAATCCTACGCTCAACGCAGTATTATTACAGAAATGTTATGTCCGAATTTTACCAGTGCGTTGTAAATTTCATTTTGATTTTTTACAGTGCATTTATAAAATGAGATACAAATACTGCATTTTGAAAAAACATCCTAGAAAGATTAATGAAGAAAATTTGTGTATACAAGTGTTCAAGCTGTTATAACGTATATTGAATTTCAAGATTTGATTTGAACCTAAATACAAATCCAGGTTGGAATTTGAAGAATTTAAAGTATCAATGTTTATTTACGTTTTCTTTTCAAGTTACTCAATCCAGTTCATATTCTACCATATTGTTAGGAACTACAGAACAATGAAAATATTAATTATTATTCAAACGTATGAAATATAAATTATATTCAAATCTTATGACGAGCAAATCACGATGGAATTGTAAAAATATGCCACGTTTTTTTCTAGACATATTTCTGTAACTTGAGAAAAGCCCAATTAGAAATATGAGACTGAAACTAACCACACATTCGCAACCGCAGATTCGGTGTGAAAACACATAAAAATTAGTGAAATTACAACTCCGAAACAGAAAACTTACAGCATTAAACGTTAGATTACCACATTCAGCTTAATTTTTACTAACATGTAACGTGGTAAAATTTCTTTCCTTTTTATACAGCACATGTCATACACTGTGAAAAATTTCGATGTAATTTTACAGTGAAATAGTGGAAGTTAAAATACCAGTAGTAAATTTACAACGTTGCGGTAAAATTCCCATATTATCAACGTGATTTTACATATGCACTAAAAAAAGAGGTCAGATGGTTATTGGTGAGAGGAACCTGTCTCGCCAGAGAGAGGAGTTGGTACATAAATCCCTATTACCACAATTTACAGTGTGCTTGTAATTTTACATTATTTATTTTATTTATTTTTATTTATTAATTTTACACGGACATTATTGCCCTTATACAATAAAACAACGTTTTGTCGCATAAACATTCGAAAAATTATAATAAAAAAACTTAATGAATAAACTTACGAAACTAATAACACAATAAATACTATAATACTAATCATTGGCAAAGACTAGATTTAAGATTCAAAAGATCACGGATCATAGAAACGAAGTTGGGATTTCCTACAACTAGTAACAAACTCGGCAAACGAATCAGAAGTGTTTAGATCACAACTAATAGTATTCCATAATCTAATAAGACGAGGCAAAGTTGAATGAAAACGCGCATTATTCCTATAACTTTTTTCAAGCGGTGGACGAGAATTTCTACAGGTGTATATAAGTTCACGGTAGCATAATAGTGAAAGTAAGGCATCTGATTTAATACTGCCCAGTAAAATACTGTATATAAACGTTAAATCACTAACAGTATGTAGCGATTTAATTGTAGGCAATCCAAAATATCTTGACCATTCACCGTATGACTAAATCTATGCATAGGACTTTGAGTTTTTAATGACAAATATCTAAGAAATTTCCTTTGGACTTTTTCAAGTGTAACTATGTGACAGCCAGCATTATCCGTGCTGTTTTACGTGAAAAACTATAGAAAATTACAAAGACGATGTAAGATTATCACGATCATCACTGATATTTTTATTTCTACCTTTGTCGTTGTAAATTTACATTTCCATTGTAAATTTTACATGTTTGTCGTAAATTTCTTTATATTTTCGGATAAAGTTTACAAGAAAATTGTAATTTTAGTATGAAAATAATTAGAAATTTTAACAAAACTGTAAAAACTTAGAAATGTAATTTTACTTTTACTTTTCACAGTATATCTCTAACCTATTCAAATCATAATTTCTGGATTTATTTTTAAATACTTTCTAGCAACAGAATTTATAAACTATCACGTAGTCGATGGCCGTTATGTTAAAAAATATTTCCATAAAATGAACATTATCTGAAAAGTTTGTAATTTTTAAAGATCTGCGCAAAATTTTCTCATTCCGTCTTTGGTGATGCTCAAAGGCTCTTAAATACGAATGCTAATTATTTACATACATCCACAAGGTACTATTCTTGGACCGATATTATTTATTTTATACACGGAAAGAAAGAAACACGACCGAGTCCTGTCTACGCAGCACTGGTTACTGCGTGGCCGGTTCGCAAATACTTTTTATTTCAACTCGCTATAACTTGTTCATTACAGTTTCCCAGATCTAGTGCACTAAGAAAAAATGATATATCTTAATAACTATTTTAGTTATTAAGCTACCTATTTTAAACATTCATTACTTTTAAACTATTAATGCAATGGAGATGAAACTTTCCAGAAAATTTGTTCATACCTTAATGAACAACTTTCTTGCTGAAAGTTTTCGGATGGTTGAAATTCGCTCGATAAACGAAGCGCCTGAATCTATAAAAACACAAATTTCGCAGTTCTGCATTAAAAAATTAGTAACTTTTTTATTTATTAAGATATATCATTTTTTCTTAGTGCACTAGATCTGGGAAACTGTAATGAACTATTTCATTTTTTATTCGTTTCAAAATTCTCAAAATTGACCGAGTTATAGCGAGTTGAAATAAAAAGTATTTGCGAACCGGCCACACAGTAACCAGTGCTGCGTAGACAGGACTCGGTCGTGTTTCTTCCTTTCCGTGTATATAAATGATCTATTTGAAATTAAAATTAAAGGATCAATACTGTCTTTTGCTGATGACACTGTCATAATATTTAAAGATCTATCATGGCCATCTCTTACAAATAATATAAAACTCGAATTACCTATTGTCTTTGATTGCTTTAGAGCAAATTCATTAACAGTAAACGATAAAAAAAACGGTTTTTATTCCTTTTGGTTGCTACACGGATAGCATACCAAACTTAGTAAACTTATCAATACAAATTAATGATAAAAATATTGAAATAGCTCGGGCAACAAGTACAAAATACTTCACCTCAATTCGGTAAAAATTCCTACGCTCAACATACTGAAATAGATATAAACGTATTAATTGTAAATATAAACAAATTGCCCAATGATGACAAAATGCAGCAGAAGAGAGGCAAAGTGTGGGCATTCGATTTACTTGGTTTCTTAAACTCTTGTATCCGATTATTGACCAACTTTTGAGACCTTGATTCAATTCAAGGTTTTGAAATAAGTTTTTATAAGGATCAGATGTTTTATGAAGCTAGAAATGTAATGTATGCACTTTAGCAGTTGCTCTAGTGATCAAATGATTATGAGAGCTGAGGGCAAATAAAAAGAAACAAATATATAAGCTTCGTTTTGTTGCAATATATTGAACGAACCACGTTTGTATGTTGCAGTGGAAGAACATTTCTATCGGAGTTTCCTGTAAATGAATTACAACATGTACAATAGTAGCGGAAATATCATCGACCCTTGGGAACCTGGCTACGGGCCAGATCGCCGTAACATTGATTACGAATATAGAAACGAATATGCCGGTAATCGTTCGCCCGAGTACACCGATCACAGGGAAGATCACCGCGAGAGGGATCACCGCAGTCCCGAGTACCGAAATCATCGACGAATGAGGGAGCGTTCTCGGGATAGAAGAGAGAGAAGTCGAGAAGACCGAGATTACGGGTACAGGGATCGCGAAGAGAGATCGGGTCGACAAAGAGAGCGGGATTCTTCAGAAAGGGATAGGGACAGAGACAGGGATCGTGATCGTGATAGGGACAGAGAACGCGATCGGGAACGTTCCCGCAGAGACCGAGACAGAGACAGGGAACGAGATCGCAGATCCAAAAGAGACGATCGCGGCAGAGACGACGACGATCACAGTCGAGAGAGCGGCGAATACGATAACGATCATGGCCGCTCTCACGGCTCTTCCTTGGAAGGCGTCCACTACAAATCGCAGACACCCAACAACACCATCATGATTAGAGGTCTCGCTCAGCATATAACTGAAAATGATGTAAGTAGCTAAAAAACTCAAGTAATTATTTTTTTCCATCGCAGAAGACCAACCATATATTTCTAAATAAATAAATAAGTTCATTACACAGGTGCGTCAGGACATACTAACCTGCGGACTTATGCCGAAGGACATCAGGCTGATCCGCAAGAAAGACACAGGTAAACAGTTTACGCTTTGCATTAATTCTTCACAGCGGTTCCATTTTTCGTGGCTCGTCACTTTATTCGTGATCCTGGATGGAAATGTCCTTGTTGTTTTGTATCTTACCTTCCTCATCCTCAGTTGCTTCCGTTTTAATTCAACATGAATTGTCAGTGTTTACGGGGTCGGAAAAAAAAAAAAAACAAAGACGAAGTATAGGCGCCGGTTTATCCATGAACCGATTTAGTTCATTTTTAATTTTTTTAAGTAATCCGAAGAGCTCTTAAAGTCGTTTTATCAAAATTCTGTGTCTTTAAATTTTTCAATTTGGGATAAATGAGTTTGATAACGTTTCAATCTACTCGGCGCCTATTACGAGGTTAACGAATCGCGGCCGGAAGCGGTTTTTCAAAAAAAAAAAAATTATTCGTGCGCCGAGAATCTACGAGCTAAGGACGCAAAAGTTTTTTGCGAATTTTTAGTAACCGCTAGATTTGCTTGAAACAAGACAAAGAAAAAAGAAACAATGAGAATGCAAGAAAATGAGGGGAAAGTTCATTCGGGTTTTCGATTACTCGATACCCGATCTCTATCAATGGTTGGTGCTGTGACAATTGCCTGCCCTCTTCGAGACTTCCAGGCATTAACGTGGATTAACTCTGGATATCTGTGTATTTGCTCTGTATAGGTGCTTCGCGAGGTTTTGCATTCGTCGAGTTTAACGCGACTCAAGAGGCCACAAGGTGGATGGAGATGAAACAGGTAGAAACAAGTTTGATGTGGAAACCCAATCGACGCGTTGCTCAAGTGCCACCGACGCCCCGTGGCGACAAGGCACAGTAACCCAGTCTGCTGGGCCGTCGACAGCCCTGGCTGCGCGCACCTGAATCATTCAAGGCTACTTCCATAATACCATACATAATTATTTTATTTACCTAGGAGACGCGACGTTTTGGACAGATTTTTTGAATTCTCGGATCGAAATTCTTAAGCTGCACATCATTGTTTTTCTTTGTTGTTTTTTTTTTTAGTATTAATGACTTTCTTTTTTTCTTTAGTTGCAATCACATTAGATTTATTCATCTGAATATCTTTGCTTCGTTTCAGTTAATATTTCGAGTGATGGTAACGCAGTTTTTTAAAGGTATTTCTGGCTTAAATTTAACAAAAATTGCCCGATGATGACAAAATAATATAGAAGAGAGGCAAATTGCATCCATTCGATTTGTTCGGTACTTGAAACTATTGTATCCAATTATTCAACAGTTTTTTTTAACCTCGGTTGAGGTATTAAAATAAGTTTTTATGAGGATCGGTTGTTTAATGGAAGTAGAAATTTAATGTATGCAATTTAGCAGTTGCTCTAGTGATCAAATGATTATGAGAGCTGAGGGCAAACGATACCTGCTAAACATGTAAAGTAAATGAAATGTTACATGTTATCCCATTTATGGCAAAAACGTAACGTTTTGTAACAACTTCTTTGATGCCGTTTACACGATATCTAAATACGTAAAGGTAATAAGTAACATTACCAGAATGTCACTTTATAACAGTTTTAAAAACGTTTTATGGAATCGTTTCTGCGACGTCACAAAATCACCAATTTAAAACGTTGCATTCAGGTTACTAATGTAACATTTATGTAATGTTACGAATGCGACGTTTCGTAGACATGATTTATTGTCTTGATTTAAATCTTTTTCTTCTTATAATTATTATATTTATGTACAAAATTTGTAAAGGTTCCTTAAAAATGGCCAACACAGTTCTAACAGAAAAAAAAAACGACAATTTCCTCCCATTGATAAAAAAACAACAGATTCTTTATTTGGCACTCAACGTTTCGACCTATCTTGGAGGTCCTCTTCAGGGGCTTCTATTAAATAAAAAATATACAAAAAACTAAATAATAAAATAACACACATACAATGTGACAATATACATTTAAAAAATTGCTAAAAAATAAAATGAACAAATTTATAAATTAAAATCAACGCACCATACACGAGTAACTAACCGAGTATACTAAACATTTAAATATGGAATCATAACGTTGTAAACATACACCCACACAGTTAGAATACACGACTCGGATTAAGTGTTTAAAGTCTAAATACCGTTTTCATTACATTCTGTACGAAACATTATTTATAAATCATTGATCAAAATATTATAGCTATTACTTAATCTTTCTGTGTCTGTTCTAAAGTTTATATTAAATTTTTCTTTTTTAATATGTATCATCTCTTTTATATTTCTTTTCTTCCAATGTTGTTCGTTTTCAAGAATTTTAACGTCTGAAAATTTAAATCAAAATTTGTAAATTTCCGTCACTTGTCCAGAAAAATAACTCGCACTTATTTTTAATGTAAATTGTATTAAATATAATTCATAATTTAAAAATTGGTTAGGTTAGGTTAGGTTTAATATCAGCGTAATTCATAACTTATTTCCAAGTAGTGCATTTGTAAAATATACGTGTGTCAATTAACTTTACATTTTTTTAAACAGCACAGTGATTTTAAGTGGGTTTAACTAAAATGACAACGAAAAGGCTTCGCAGACTTTGAAGAAGGACTGTTGATGTCGAAATCCGTTTAGTTTGAAATCGTAGCTGCTCCTTTTTTTTGAGATATCTTAAAATTAAGTTTTGTGATTTATTTACATTTTACTGCGTGGTTTGACGAAGATTTCATTTGTTTCTTGGTCCTGACCTTCCTAAGAGGCCAATAAAAGTTATTAAAAAATAATATTGCATAATTATGTAAAATAATTATTTTTAATAAGAAATTATTTTCAAAAAACATAATTTTCAAAAGAAATTAACGCCAGCAATCGAATCTGGATAGAGTTGTGTAGAATTGGATTCAATTATTAAATTCTGAATCCATACTTTGGTCAACGGGATTTTAATAAGTAAATACAATTCTATTCGTTCAAAAGGTTACTTTCTGAATTCATATTAATCCAAAAAAAGTTTTCTTTTTAAAAACGAAATATTGAATGCATCCGTATTCAAAATTACGGATTCAAAACTATCCAAGTGTATTCATTTCAATCCAAAAAAAGTTGTATTTCAAAAACAAAACTTTGAATACATCCGTATTCAACATTATGGATTCAAAACTATCCAAGTGTATCCAAAAAAAAGTTTTCTATTTAAAAACGAAACATTGAATGCATCCGTATTCAACATTACGGATTCAAAAGTAGCCAAGTGTATCCATTTCAATTCAAAAAAAGTTGTATTGCAAAAACAAAACTTTGAATACATCCGTATTCAACATTACAGATTCAAAAGTAGCCAAGTGTATCCATTTCCATCCAAAAACAGTTTCCTTCTTAAAAACGAAATATTGAATGCCTCCGTATTCAATATTGCGGATTCAGAACTATTTGAGCGTATTCATTTCAATGCAAGAAAAGTTTTCTTGCAAAAATGAAACTTTGTATACATCTGTATTCAATATTACGGTCTCAAAACTATCCAAGTGTATTCATTTCAATCCAAAAAAAGTTGAATTTAGATGCATGCCTATTGTAGTTTTTAAAAATAGAACTATTTTTGGATTCAGATGAATTCCCAGCAAACGAAAATGGATTAAAATAAATTGAGAATTTGAATTTTTTTGAATCCGGATTCTTAATTCCATGTAAAGAATTTAAATAAATTCGAATGTTCAGGGTTAAATAATTTTCTATTCGTACTGGGTAATTGAAGCGTAGAATCATTTTGCATTAAAAAAGATTCAAAATATCAATTAATATCTATAAATGAAGTGAACATAACCTTAAAATGGCAGCAAACGAATACATGGTGGCCACCGTCAGGGAAAACCGGGAAATCAGGGAAATATCAGGGAATTTCAAAATTGGTCAGGGAATCAGGGAAAAGTCAGGGAATTTCAAAATTGGTCAGGGAAAAAGTAAATTGTAGACAAATCTTTAAAAAGTGAAAAACATTATTTAACAAAAAATCGCACAATTTCATTTTCAGAAAAATGCTTTATTTATCCTGTTTCGCATAAAATTCTTTTAAATGATTTTAAATGCTTTCTCACAAATTTAAACAAATATTGACGTTTTTTATCAATAACATAATTCAGTTTTGAACATTTTCGACAGATTTCACCAAAAACCAACAATTTTGAGAAAAAAAATAATCTTAAATTAAATATATTTGTGGTACCGCTCAGTTTTAAACGTTCTGGTACATTGCAACAAAAATAAACACGTTTAACAATAACACATTTCGGTATTGAATACATTCTAACAGATTTGAATAAAATTTAATAGTTTAACAAAAATAAATGCAAACAATTTTATATTTAAAGATATTTATCTTTCTATAAAGATACTTTACAGAATTTTTCAAAAATATTTGACATACTAATTCTCTATTTAAACAAATATTTGTATAAATAAAACCTTTTGAAAATGATAGAAAACTTTCATACATTTTTTTAAATCTTCAAAAATCTTTGAAATTGCATAAAAAAGGCTAAAAATCGAAGAAAAATTTTTAAAATGTTGAAAACAGCACAAAACTCCCAAATTTTGAGAATATTAATTTGTTTAAATGATTATTTTACCATTTCTATTTTAAGTAGTTGATATTTGTCCAATAGTATTTGAAAAATATAAAATTTATGGCAATTTTTTGTTATTGTCAACATTCGTAAGAATTTTAACAATACTTTGAATATACTGTCCAAAATCGCCTAAATTCTAAAATTTATCAACATTTATAATTATTGTCCAACATATTACCGCAGAACTTGACATTTTATAACAAATTTTGACAAAGAACCCCCAACAAATTTTCTACTATTATTTTGAATTAAACACGAAAAAATCCGCAGGAACACGAGTTTTTTTTTTGGATTTTTATAGATAATATGTTTTAGAATATACTACTCGTTGTTGATTGAAAAAATCTGGGAAAAGTCAGGGAATTTTTTTCAGAGAAAAAAGCGGCCACCATGTTTTAGATGGTTAGGGATTTAGATTATGGTCAGAACAGCCTGGTGAGTCAGTTCATAGGGACTTTTTGAATGTTTGGAACCGCTACAAAATCACTCTAATAGCATATCAATATAAGTTAAGAAGAGCGGTAGTTGAATATTCTTCATTGCATATTGAAATATTACATTGAAGTATTTTTAAAATTATTCATTTTTTAACGTTTTTATTCATAACAAAAATCAATAAAAAATAACAAAAAAAAACACACAAAGAATAAAAACAATAAAAATAACAAAAATTAAAAAAAAGCAAAAAATGTAAAAAATCATTGAACAAATTCTAACATTAATTAATGATCCTAAATGTGTTAGTTACTACATGATTTGAATGGATAAAATACAAAAAATAGAAAAAATGTTGAATAGTGTTTTTCTATGAAAATGATCAGCTAGGATTTCATTCGAAAAGGATTTTGAAACTATGAAACATTTTATATAAGATGCCTCAAACCTTTTCCCCGAGCATTTTCCTAAAACTTGTTTATGTAACGTTTTTACAACGTCGGATATATAGTTTTCAAACATCGCAGCTTACGAATGAAACGTTATTTAAAAACCGTAAATGTGGACATTTCTGGTTCCCAAGGACGTCACAAAAATGTTTTTGCAATGAAACTGTAACGGAATATTGTTTAGCGGGTAGAAAATTGTGTCTTTTGTAATAAACGGTACCCAGCTAGCACGAAGGTAACATAAAGTTGTCAAATAGTTAACCTAAAAAGTTGCGTGTTAACTTTTAAGACATCCGGAAAGAAAACGAAAATGTTACCTTTTTGGAATCGAAATCTTGACGAATGCAACGAAAACAGGCAACTTTTTTTCACCCGAACAGTTAACTTTAATGGCATCTATTTGTTTGCCTATTTGGCAACTTTTTTCATGATTAGTCAGTGACTGTTTCGTAACCAATTTTGTGACTTTTAGTTAACATGTAGGTTATCTGTCAGTTAGCTATGTGATACACTATGTTCTGACAGATAGGTTAACTTCTAGATGCCAGAAAAAGATAACTTATTGTGAACATTTTCCTGGTACTATGTCTTTTACAGAAATTTTGGAAGATTTCTACAAATTTTCAAAATCTCTGAAATTACCAATTTTTAGAAATATTTCCTATGAATATAAGTTTCAGAGATATTGAAAATTTGTAAAGATTTTCCAAAACTTCTGTGAAAGATATAGTACTTGGAGCATTTTAATTATGTAACTATGAGGTAAATATAACACAAAAATACACTATTATTAAGCTTGCATTAGTTATAATACTTTTATTTAAATAAAAACTTTATTTCATTAAATTATAATTTTATTTTAATACTTCAGAATTTATTAAAATATATATCACAGAGAACATAAAAACAGTACATCAATGTAACTGGCCGCTTCGATACTCGTCTCGAATCATTTTTCACCCCACGTTTAATAAAATAAAAAATCCAATTTGCTTAAAGCAGGTCACTGCGATGTCGGAGAATTCCTTGCTGCCGCAACATTTTCTTTGTTTTTATTAATACGGGAAGATGCTTGAGCAGAAGTTCGAACAAAAGCTGTCGAATCAGAATTTCCGTGTTGTATACGCAGTCTCGTATCACCTAATTCTTTACAAACAGTAGCCCTAATACGCCTCCATTTCTGCGACTTTGATAAGGCGATAAAACTTTTCCTACATTTTCCCATCTTTCCTACTTTATAATAATTGTTGCATATAATAATCACGTATACATGAATATTTAAAACACACAATATAAAAAAGATAGAAATAAATTATATAAATGGCGCGGATCCGCGAAAGCAGAAGAACTTACATAACCTCACTTAAAATTCCACAAAGTGCACGTAATTCGGTTGTTAAATAAAAATATAAATGAAAGTTTTTACTACACGTAATAGACGCTGTAAAAAATGTATATTCTTATTAACACGATAAATCTATAATAGACGATGATGTATTGAGCAGCGTCGATGAGCGGAGAGCACGTTTTTCCACCAATTCCACCATGCGTGTATCACGCCACGTTCACGCATATCATTTTTTTTCATATGGTCGGTAATGTCGGTAACTATATAGATTGGTCGTGACACCTATATTAACTGATGTGTATGTATTGTCAAATCTCCTTTGAGAGTCAAATTTGTAGATGACTTAAAAAATATATCTTTTTGCTAACGTCTTTGATAATACAATTAGGTAGCAATGAAAACGTTAACAGTTGAATACCGTTAAAATGATAACATATAGATAAAATTTCGGAGTCACCTTTCACTTAACAAATTTTCTGATAACCTAGGAAAGAACAGCTTTTAATTAACAGAAAATAAGATGGTAAAAAGATACCACTAATAAGATAACAATTTGATAACATAAACAGGATAACAATTTTCTAGTTATCTTTAAGGTGGTTATTTTTACGATGCTCAGCCAGCAACTAAAATATGTTATCTTTTTGATACAAAATTTTACGATATATCGAATCGATATCGTTTCACTGGCTATTTGTACCGTACAAATAGATGACTTATAATAGACAACTTTTTGGAGTACAAATTGTCAAACGTGCTAGCTGGGCAATTAAAAATGAAAGAATTTGAGATATATTTTAAAGGTTAATGTGTCAGGAATGTCTTCAAATCAGATTAAATTCATTTTACAACGAAAAGAATGGATCAATGTTTGAAACGAAGTAAATGTATAAAACACACTCCAGCCAGGAATTTCGATCCAGTTAAAAGATTAGGGATTATAAGTAAAAAAAATTTAACTTACGGGAAAAAGGCATCAACAATTGTTCAACTAGTTGCTTTAATTTGTTTAGTTTACTTGCGGATGAACAAAAACAAGTTCGACAAAAAAAAAAAAAAGAATAAAATAAAAAAATAGGAAGTACAAAGTCTCTAAGTCCATCAACGTCTTTCACAAACAATCGAGCTTAAAGGAGACAATATGAGACTTTATTTCAGGATATTGAACAGAATAACACTGCTGTTTTCTGTTTCAGGGTGTACTGACGCTGCATGATCAGTATGTGGCGTTAATGCAATACAGCATTCCAAAAGACGGCCATAACGACAAACCCCAGTCGAAGAATTCGCAAGATTGGCACTGCGTTAAGGTAAGTCTTACCGATTATTTCGTGGAGCAACGAAACTTATTACGTTCCTATTTCAGTGCGGAGCTCATAATTTCAAGCGACGGGAGACTTGCTTCAAGTGTTCCGCTTCCCGAGCAGAAAGCGAGGAAGGTGGAGAAGGCAGCGACGAAGTTAGTCCACATCCGACGAACATCGTTCTTCTACGAGGTCTCGACGTCTTAACGACCGAAGATGCAGTTTTACAAGCGATGAGTAATCTGTCTTCCCTACCGATACGCAGCATTCGTATAGGTAGGGATTCTCTCACCAACACTTCTCGAGGCGTCTGCTATCTGGAGATGGGAAACGTAGTCGACGCTATGTACCTGCATACAGCGCTGACGAAACAAGGTTTAATAGTCGACGCGAAGAAGGTCGAAATTGCTTACTGCAAGCTCGATCAGTCGAGCACCTCGAGTACCTGGAAACCGAGCAGCACCCAGCCTCAGCAGTACACTCTGGACGACGTCGCACAGCTGGCCGAGTACAGTGCCAATCTTTATGCGATGACGCCGGTGCAGAAGAACCACTACCTTCAGTATTATACCCAATACTATCAGAATCAAATTATGCAAGGCTCGGCCATCACCCTACCGTCCCTCAGTCAAATCGACAGGGTGAACGCCGCTGCAGCCGTTGCTCAATCGGCCATTCAGCAACTGCAAGCTTCCAGGAAGCAGGATGTCGAGGATGTCAAAGGCAGACCAACTCCGACTGCTCCGTCAAGCACGTCCCTGGCCAGCGGACGAGTTCCGGCTCATTCAAACGACGGCAAGGTTTATTGTAAGTTGAGCTACAAATGTTTTGGTGTAAACAATTTTGTCGGGAGTACATTTATTTATTTTTGACACACGTATGCGTAAAATTCGATTTTAGTGCTTACGTTGTATAAACAAACAACAAATCAAGAAACATTTCCAGAACATTGAACGGTCTATTAACGATTTTCAACATCTATAATAATAATAATAATAATAATAATAATAATCTATAAAAATACAATCAATTCATTTCGCGTCATCGAGTGATAAAGGTTTATAGTGTGGATTTAAAAATCCTGAAAATTAGTGATACGGATACGGTATCAGATACTATTCCTCCGAAAAAAAATTAAGATTAGTTAAAATATGATTGGTGGAGGGGGATGCACGATAGAAGGTAGTAATAGCTTTAAATCATTATATAGCGAAAAGCATATGAACCCCCCTTCGCCTCACTCGTTAATTTTACAGAATTTTCCGCATACAGTATCAAAAAATAATGGAGTAAAACTCCATTTTACGCACATGTTACGAAAAGTACTATTGCCTTTCAGCTGTACCTGACGTCAGCACGTATCATTACGACGAATCTTCGGGTTATTATTACGATCCAAGCACGGGACTGTATTACGATCCGAACTCTCAATACTACTACAACAGCCACACCCAGCAGTTCTTGTATTGGGACGCCGAGTCAAGTTCGTACAAGCCGGCACAGTCGAGTGCTACGACAACAGGTTCCTCGACCGTTACAGCGGAAAGTATTGCGCAACCGGCTCAAATTGTTGGCGCAGAAATGGGTAAGGAAGACGACAGTAAAAAGAAGGAGACAAAGCAGGATAAGGTGAAAGTGGCGAAGAAGATTGCTAAAGACATGGAGCGATGGGCAAAGACACTGAATCAAAAGAAAGAGAACGCCAAGAGTAATTGGACACCGGACGGAGCATACTTTGCGACTGGTGAAGGTTTTCAAGGATCTGTTAGTGCGGCAGCAGACGCGGGTTACGCTATCCTGGAGAAGAAGAATCTGTCGACGACCGCTTACATGGAGGAGGAAGATCCCAGCGCTAACGGTTTGGTCGCTGCATACGGCGGAGGTAGCGATACAGAAGAAGAGATCGAAGACGTCCAGCAGGAAGATCGACAGCACACCGATTGGATTAAATTGGCATGTTTGTTGTGCAAACGTCAGTTCCCGAGCAAAGAGGCTCTATTGCGGCATCAACAATTGTCCGATCTGCACAAGCAGAATCTTGAAAATTGGTATCAAGTGAGAGGTCTCGACCCGAATGACCCGCAACAGAGAAACAACAAATATCGCGATCGAGCTAAAGAGAGAAGAGCAAAATATGGGGAACCAGAACCACCGCAGCCAAACAAACTGAAAGAAAAGTATTTGAAGACGAGAGTCGAAGAGGCAGCATCAATTTACGAAGAGCCAACTCGGGCTGGAATCGGTTCGGACAATGTGGGTAACAAACTGTTGCAGAAAATGGGATGGAGCGAAGGTATGGGACTTGGCAAGTCGAATCAAGGTCGTACCAACATCATCGAGACCGAGCGCAGAGTTCCAACAGCTGGTTTGGGTGCGAAAACTTCTACGTACGCCGCAGGACCGGGAGATACTTACAAAGACTGCGTGAAGAAGATGATGTACGCTCGTTATCAAGAACTCTCCGATTCTTAAATCGGAGATCACCAACGGTTTATTCCAATGTGTCTGTCCGCAAATTCACTTACTCCTATGAAATTTCCGAGGAGGGAAATCGTTTCCTTAATTATGTTTGTACGGATCTGCAAGTGTAAGCGAGTAATAGTGTATATAAATGCCGAGTCAAAAATTCAAGCAGATTCGCATCGATCCAACGGAAAAAGCAATCGACGACTCATCGACTGAAAATCAGATCCCTCGTTTCTTCGGTTCGGTATCGTCGTGTTTTAACTTTGGGCAGAAGTGGCAGTTAGCGACATTCGTCTTCAAAACTCGTATAAACTATGTGAGCACGGATTTACGCGAAACATGTTCCAAAACATGTTAATAATTGCTAAATCATTTCCTGTATCTTTTTTAATAGGGATATTTTGTAGTATTTCAAGGATCGTAATATGCAATTCTTTTTTACTCGCTTGCGTACGAGTCCCATATTACTTCGGGTGTCTATATGAAGAAATAGGGTTTTTTTTTTTAATTAAGATCGTCTACTTTCGAATACAGAGAAGCGGAGTAGGAAAATCAGGAGTAATTTGGAATTGCGTACTGAGTATTTTGCGGTACATCCTTCGCGGGAAGTAAAACGTGACTAACAGCATAATTTTTTGTGTATTATGAAATAAATACATTTGAACACAAATAACGGTGTTATCTTTAATTGGAAAACTGTAATTTTTAATTTGCTGTACGTTATGTGGTAAGTAAAGATAAATATGATCGAGTTTAATAAAATTTGAACGAAGGGAAATTAGGTTATGTTGGAAATAGACAATTACAGAAGTGGGAAGTAAATGTTTCCGTGTTGGAAATGGACAATTACAGAAGTGGGAAGTAAATATTTCCAGGTTGGAAACGGACAATTACAGAAGAAGTAGAGATTTGTATTGAAATTAGTAAAATATTTTATTAATTTATTTTTACAGAACATCAAAGTAAAATTGGTGTAAAATGTACGTAAAATGTAAACAAAAATTGTGTTGCAAAAAGTATAGAAAAACAAAATTCTATCATGAAAAGTTCAGAAGATTCAAAGATTTTTATTTAAAATGTGATTGACCAGAAGAAAAAATTCGAATATGATACCATGAATTCATCCAGTCGGCAGCCATTTTGTATTTTCAGATAGAACCTTCGTCCTGATTGGTTATTTCCGTTAGACTGTAATATTATCATCCAATCAGAAAATAGTACTCTTCCGTCGAACAACTAATGAAAATTCGAGAACACGCTTGATAATTGTCAACATAACCTCAATCAGAGAACAGTACCTGTTCCATTGGACAACCAATGAAAATGCAAGAATGGCGACCATTTTGTATTTTCGCATAGAATCTTCGTCCTGATTGGTTATTTCCGTTAGACTGTAATGCTATCATCCAATCAGAAAATAGTACTCTTCCGTCGAACAACCAATGAAAATTCGAGAACACGCTTGATAATTGTCAACATAACCTCAATAGTTACCCAGTAAACAAAAAGGGATTAAGGGCATTTATCTTTTATTCTATTATTGAACATTCGGAATTGGCAATTTTCCAATTCCTTTATTGGAATTCACGCGTGAGACATGTGAATTACGTGAATTCCGTTAAACTCTGATACGCAACTTTTTATTCCGCGCATTTCCATTGAATTCCCTAACCTAACCTAAAACAATATGGATTCGTTGGAACTGTCAGGAATTAAAATTGTAACTTTTTATTCCGCTCAATTCCATTCAATTCCCTAACCTAACCTATAATGTTTACATCAATATTCTCAAGGATTCCTTGGAATTCCTGGGAATTGCAAATTTAACTTTTCTATTCCAGCGAATTCCATCCAATACCTTCAATAAAGGGATTCAACGGAATTCAAAATTCCAATCCCTTTCCTTGTGCTGGGTACCCAATCAGAGAACAGTACTGTTCCGTTGATTACATGCCATAATATTAAAAAAATATAATATTATGGCAAAAAATATTACAGTAGGACCTCTCTTATTCTAATTGTCCAGCCTCTCTTATTCTAATCCTTCTCCCACTATCACACGAAAGTCAATGAAAAATATTGTCCACGAATCACAGGCTCGCAAGCAAAGTAAGTGGGGGTAAGGGAAAATTAGAATAAGAGAGGTCGGCGCCATCTTGAAAAACTTTATTAATTAGAATAAGAGAGGTCCTACTGTATTGTGAATAATATTATTGTAAAGAATATTTAATTTCTCGCATACATTACGTTTGGAGGCATTAAGAACAGACATTGTAAGATTAGAAATAGTTTATTGAAAATATATTTAATATTGTTCATATCATTTTACATTCTGAGCAATGTCTCGTTAGTATTCAATTATATCGCAGTCGTCGCACCATGACCGAACTAATTCTCGTAAAGGTTCGTCATAATTATGACCTGACCTAACCTAACCTAGCCTAGCCTAACCTAACCTTTTATAATATTAAATCATTACAATATTTATCACAGTAGTATTATGTAGTTTCATATTTTTTATTGTAATATTTGTCAAAGTAATATTTTTTACAATAATATTATTCACAATAGTATTTTGCAATAATATTTAAAAAAATAATATTATGGCATGATACCAGTTATTGTTCTGTGATGATACCGTTCCATTGGCACTGTTGGGTAAAAGGAAAGAAAAACCGGTTTTATACAAATATATGTAGATAACCGGTAGTTTACGTCGGAAACGTAGAAAACATGTAGTCTACATGAAAATGGTAGAATACTGAAACATACTCGAAAACATAACCTATTCAAATGTTTATGTTTTATGGGTTTCATTAAATTGTCTCCTGATTGGTTATTTCCGTTAGACTGTAAAACTATCATCCAATCAGAAAATAGTACTTTTCCGTCGAACAACCAATGAAAATGCAAGAACGCGCTTGATAATTGTCAACATAACCTCAACTTTAATGTTCTCATAGTTACCCAATCAGAGAACAGTACTGTTCCATTGGCACTGTGGGTAAAAGGAAAGAAAAACAGGTTTTCTACAAATATATGTAGATAACCGGTAGTTTACGTCGAAAACGTAGAAAACATGTAGTCTACATGAAAATGGTAGAATACTGAAACATACTCGAAAACATAACCTATTCAAATGTTTATGTTGTATGGGTTTCATTAAATTGTTTTTTTTATCGATTATAAACGAAAAAGAATTTTTCCTGAATTCAAGATGCTAAGGTATTTGAAATCTTAAAAGAAAAGATTAAGGTGGTTAGACCCCGGAATATCATATGTTGAATAAAAATATTTAATAACGTTTCCAAGAATTTAATTTTCATTATTAATAATATTGTTGAAAAGTGAAAGAATTATTCTTCTTGAAAAGAAAATTGAATTGTGCAAAAACAATTTGCTAAGTCACTTTTGTAATTGATTCAAATTTTTCTTCTTCACTGTTAAGAATTTAAAAGAAATGAACGGATTTTAATGAATGACGGCTTATTTTCTCGAGAAAAAGATTTTCTTTAACTTTAACGGCATAATTTTTTAAAGGTTCTTTGTCTGATCACGAAAATTACTAAAAAATCGTTAAAAGTAGCAGTTCTTTTTTAAAAATAGATATAATTTATCGTTGGCTTCGGAAATTTCAAAATATCTACGGTAAAGTTGTAGAGAATCTTTTCCTCGAAATAATAAGCCATCATTCGTTAAAATACGTTCATTTTTTTAAAATTCTCAACAGCGGAGAAGAAAAAATTTGAAAAAATAACAAAAGTGACTTAACAAATTATTTTTGCACATTTCAATTTTTTTTAAGAAGAATAATGCTTTCACTTTTCAACAATATCAATAATAATGAAAATTAAATTCTAATTTGTAATTTTATATTCCTGTCGTATAAAATAATTTATAATATTTGTGAAATAAATTTGATTAATTTCTAAAATCACAAAAGCATTTTTCAAAAACAACATAACCTCCTCAATGGTGACATTAGCGAGGTTTTAAAAGTAGTTTTTATAATATTTACATCATTTGTAACTAATATTTTACGGATAACTTGTATCTTTTTGGATTTTTCAGTCTTCATTTTGATTTTTAACTAAAAAAATACGCCAAATAAATTTAAAAGTTTGATGTAGACTACCTCCATTTGTGTAGAAAACAGAAGATGTAGTCTACGCCATATTCGACACGTAAAAAACTGAAGTAGTTTACCTCCAGTAAACTACTAACCCAACACTGTCCATTGGACAACCAATAAAAATGCGAGAATGGCGACCATTTTGTATTTTCGGGTAGAACCTTTCTCCTGATTGGTTATTTCCGTTAGACTCTAATGCTATCATCCAATCAAAAAATAGTACTCTTCTGTCGAACAACCAATGAAAATACGAGAACGCGCTTGATAATTGTCAACATAACCTCAAAACGCCGGTAAAAAGCCGTCATCCGATTTTATACGTTGAAATAAGAAACTATATAAAATTGTAAAAGATATTTTATAAAGAAAAAAAGCAGGTAATTATAAAAGAAAATGTTGAAATGAAAAGTAATTTGTTTAGATGTTAAAATAATACACAATAGCAATGTTTACACAAAAAATAATAAACAAATTGCATACGATGAAATGATTTGAGCATCAGTTTAAGTACGTAATTAATTTTCAGGCAAAATGGTTGTCAGACAATACAATGACGAATTAAAGTATTTAGAAAAAATCAATGACTATTGCTGGAGAATTAAGAAAGGCTTTCAGCCTAACATGAAGGTATTAACATCGACAACAATACCAAACAATGAAATAAATTAACGCATCCATTTTGTAGGTCGAAGGAGTATTTTATGTAAATAATACTTTGGAACGTCTTATGCTCGAAGAGCTCCGTAATTCCTGTCGGCCAGGACAAGTCGGTGGCTTCCTTCCCGGAGTTAAACAAATCGCTAACGTCGCTGCCTTACCCGGCATCGTTGGAAGATCAGTCGGTCTTCCAGACGTTCACTCCGGATATGGATTTGCTATCGGTAAATAGAAATAAAAGTTACATTACTCCTAACTGATTTATTAAACAATTTTAGGTAACATGGCAGCCTTCGACATGAACGATCCGACTTCTATCGTATCTCCTGGTGGAGTAGGTTTCGACATCAATTGTGGAGTGCGACTTCTCAGAACAAACCTTTGGGAAAAAGATGTCCAACCTGTGAAGGTTTGTGAAGTATTTTTATGTTTAAATTTCTTGTTTTTACCATTGTTGCGTTTGTGCAGGAACAATTGGCTCAAAGTATGTTCGATCATATTCCAGTCGGAGTAGGTTCGAAAGGTATTATACCGATGAATGCGAGAGATTTAGAAGAAGCTTTAGAAATGGGAATGGACTGGTCGCTTCGTGAAGGTAATTATTTTAGATCGATAATAAAAGAATTTTGCTAATTTAATTATGTTTAGGTTACATTTGGGCCGAAGACAAAGAACACTGCGAAGAATACGGTAGAATGCTTAATGCAGATCCGTCTAAAGTTTCGATGAGGGCAAAGAAACGAGGTCTTCCGCAGGTAAAATTCATGAATGAAAAGTTGAATTCGATAGATCTAACTTTTATTTTATTAGCTTGGAACATTGGGTGCTGGAAACCACTATGCAGAAATCCAAGTTGTGGACGAAATTTACAACAAACACGCAGCAGCTAAAATGGGTATCGAATCGACAGGACAAATATGCGTGATGATCCATTCCGGTAGCAGAGGTTTCGGTCATCAAGTCGCTACAGGTTAGTTGAGAACTCTAAGGTAGAGCATTGAATTAATCGTAATGGAAATTGCAGATGCGTTGGTTCAAATGGAAAAAGCAATGAAACGAGACAAGATCGACGTAAACGACAGACAATTGGCTTGTGCTCACATCAAATCTGTAGAAGGTCAAGATTACTTAAAGTCGATGTCTGCGGCAGCCAATTTCGCTTGGGTCAATCGAAGTTCGATGACATTCCTCAGTCGTCAGGCATTTGCGAAACAATTTAACGAATCGCCGGATGATTTGGATATGCATGTTATATACGACGTGTCGCATAATATAGCAAAAATTGAAGAACACATAGTCGATGGCAGGCCTAAGACTCTTCTAGTACATCGAAAGGTAATTTGAAAAAGTTTTGAATTATTTAATTGTAATTAATTTCTGTCGATGCAGGGTTCGACAAGAGCTTTCCCACCGCATCATCCGTTAATTCCGGTAGATTATCAACTTACCGGACAACCCGTCTTGATCGGTGGAACTATGGGAACCTGCAGTTACGTACTTACAGGAACTGAACAAGGCATGAAGGAAACTTTCGGATCTACATGTCACGGAGCGGTGAGTTTAATACATGAGAAACAAGTCTTTTTAAATAGTAAAGTTTTATTTCGATTCGCAGGGTCGAGCACTGTCGAGAGCAAAATCTAGAAGGAAATTGGATTATCAAGAAGTTTTGGATAAGTTGGAACGTCAAGGAATTTCCATCAGAGTAGCTTCGCCAAAACTCGTTATGGAAGAAGCTCCGGAATCTTACAAAAATGTAACGGATGTGGTGAATACTTGTCACGCTGCAGGAATCTCAAAGAAGTGTATTAAACTTCGACCAATAGCTGTCATTAAAGGATAGATTCGTCAGCGGCATAAGTGAATCTAATTTTTTTATACTCCGGTTTAAAAACTCTTTCGCATACTTTGTGATAAATTTTCGAAATGTCAATAGACAGTAATGTCGGTAAATGTCTAGTAATTTTTGTACGTGAATACAATTGTGAAATGATCACAATTTTGTATGGACTTTGTGATTATTCGGAAATTCGATTACTAATACTGATGTATTCGTAGATGTTTAATTAATATTCATCGAATAGCAATATTTGATACGAAAAAGAAATGTCAGATGTAACAACAAATGGGAATAATATATTTCTTATTTGATAAAGATTTTGTCATAACCTTAAAAAAAACCTAACCTTAAATCCAAAAGAACGAGGAACGATACGGCTACCATTTTATATTTTCGGATAGAACCTTTCTCCTGGTTCGTTATTTCCAGTAGACTGTAATTCTATAATAGTTATCCAATCAGAGAACAGTACTGTGGACAACCAATGAAATTGCGGGAATGGCGACCATTTTATATTTTCGGATGGAACCTTTCTCCTGATTGGTTATTTCCGTTAGATTGTGATGCTATTATCCAATCAGAAAATAGTACTCTTCCGTTGAACAACCAATGAAAATGCGAGAATGGCGACCAGTGTTGGGTTGGTAGTTTACTGAAGGTAAACTACTTCAGTTTTCTACGTGTAGAATATGGCGTAGACTACATCTTCTGTTTTCTACACAAATGGAGGTAGTCTACATCAAACTTTTAAATTTATTTGGTGCAATTATATGTGTATTTTTTTAGTTAAAAATGAAAATGAAGACTGAAAATCCAAAAAGATACAAGGTATCCGTAAAATATTAGTTACAAATGATGTAAATATTATCAAAACTACTTTTAAAACCTCGCTAATGTCACCATTAAGGAGGTTATCTTGTTTTTGAAAAATGCTTTTGTGATTTTAGAAATTAATAAAATTTATTTCACAAATATTATAAATTATTTTTTACGACAGGAATACAAAATTAATTGGTTTATTACTTAATCTTTTCTTTTAAAATTTCAAATACCTTGGCATCTTGAATTCAGGAAAAAATCTTTATCGTTTATTATGGATAAAAAAACAATTTAATGAAACCCATAAAACATACAGTAGTCCCCGCCCAAAGTTATAGGTCTATACAAAGATATACTTTTGGCTTGTCCAAAGTTATACCACTCTCCTTCTTCCACTACATTGCTTCGCTGAGCCACACTCGCTTCGCGACACACACACAGAAGCACCCATTGCATGGATACCAACAAAGATGCTGAAGTGGGGATAGTGAGGGGCTATAACTTTTGAGAATCTTCCGCCATTTTGAAAGAACCGAGTGTATAACTTAGGACGGACCTACTGTAAACATTTGAATAGGTTATGTTTTCGAGCTTGTTTCAGTATTCTACCATTTTTATGTAGACTACACGTTTTCTACGTTTTCGACGTAAACTACCGGTTATTTACATACATTTGTAGAAATCCAGTTTTTCTTTCCTTTTACCCAACAGTAATGGCGACCATTTTATAGTTTCGGATGGAACCTTCGTCCTGATTGGTTATTTCCGACTGTAATGCTATCATCCAATCAGAAAATAGTACTCTTCTGTCGAACAACCAATGAAAATGCGAGTGCGCGATTGATAATTGTCAACATAACCTCAAAACGCCGGTAAAAAGCCGTCATCCGATTTTATACGTTGAAATGAGAAACTTATATTCTAGTATATAAAATTGTAAAAGATATTTTATAAATAGAAAAAGCAGGTAATTATAAAAGAAAATGTAAAATGTAGAAATGAAAATGAATTTGTTTAGATGTTAAAATAATACACAATAGCAATGTTTACACAAAAAGTATAACAATAAACAAATTGCATACGATAAAATGATTTGAACATCAGTTTAACAAAGTACGTACAGTGGCCCTCCCCTTATTTTAACTTTTCGAGTCACGGAAAATGGCGGCTTCTTCCCTTATTTTACCGCTTCCCCTCATCCTCACCACTGGCAAAATGTGGCAATATGAGAGAATAAAAACAGAGAGTGGAGATATAGTGCCGTCTTTCCTCACCTGTATGCGCAAGCGCAAACATCAATCCGCACTCTTTTGAACACTTTCGAATGGCAAATGGTGGGGGAACTCACGAGAGGAAGAAGTTAACATAAGGGACGAAAGAAAGTTAAAATAAAGGACGCAGTTGAAATAATAGGAGTTAAAATACGGGAAGGGCCACTGTAATTAATTTTCAGGCAAAATGGTTGTTGGACAATACAATGACGAATTAAAGTATTTAGAAACAATCAATGACTATTGCTTGACTATCACAAAATAGTACTTTTCTGTTGAATAACCAATGAAATTGCGAGAATAGGAAAACACGCATAAAAAACATAACCTTAAAAACAGTTTAAAAATATTGAATGCCAATGAATCCAAAAAACGAATTCAGTCGGCTACCATTTTATATTTTCGGATAGAACCCTTCTCCTGATTGGTCATTTTCGTTAGACTTTCAGTAATGCCATAATTACCCAATCAGAGAATGGTACTCTTCCGTTGAACAGCCAATGATATTGCAAGAATAAGAAAACTCGCTTAAAAAACATAACCTAAAAAATTTTCAGAGGAAGGATTCCGCAATGTTTAAAAAGATAAAAACGACAGTAATCTATGACTGCATTTTATTCATGCTCAACTTTTCTCGATTCATTTTGTACAAAAGTATATTAAACTGTATTGCTTAAGAGAAGTCTAGGTTTTATAGAAATACTTTTAGCGACTCGCAAATAGGATTAACGAAGGCGATATCGAACTTGAGCGCATTCGCTTCGTTTTATCGTCGCCAGAGTCGTAAATTCGAAGTTTGCGATATCTTGTGTAAGTACAGAACTAGGCGAGTCGGCTAAAGACATACATTTTTAATTATTGATGTAAAATGTATGTAATTTCATTACATATTTTTGTATAAGATTGAACTTTTACGAAGTACAGGTTAGGTTCTCGAGTCGCCTTTAAAAAATTGCCGAAAGTTTCGATCGAAAATGTACATTTCTGAACGTTAACAAGTCTCTTTTCAAAGTATACATGAGTGAAATCACGTCGATTATTATTAACTATGGTAATCAGACCAGAAAGTTCCTTAAAACTATTTTATAATTTACGCCGTTAAATAATGGAATTGGGGTATCGTCAGTCAACGCGAAAAATTTACGCGGTTTTTTGTATCTTAAACTTCTTCGATGGTGGAAATTAAATTATCGAGGCCGGACAGGAAACCTTCTTCGTGATTGCCCTGTTTCCATTCGGTTCGATGGGTGAGCTTTTGGCCGTCGGGTACTTTGTACGTTTTGGCAAAGTCTATTAACCAGACGCCGACTTTGTCTTTGTCGTAAATCATGAAGATGCTACTGCCGATTACCTGCAATTTTTAAATTTAATTAAATTCATTTCCCAACATTATTTAGGAAAAAATATGGAGACAAAAGTTACCTCATGTTCTTGAAAGTACGGCGACCTTTCGAGTTTCATCCTTAAGTCGGTCAAGCGCTCGAGTAATCGAGTTTTCATATCTCCGCTGCCCTTGAGGAAGACCCTCATGGTGTCTAATACCTCCTGGTGCGACTTGACTTTCTTCAGATGCGTAATAGGCGGCTCTCCCGGCAATTTCAGTGCTTCCAGCCGAAATCCGTGACTGCAGGTGGAACTTTGTTGCTCTCGGAATTGCATGTATCGTAACTTCGTCACTGCTCTCTGCTCGTGTTCCTGGTCGGTGGGGGCGCTGTGATCGACGGCGATCATCTTCTGGTAAAGATCCGGCCTCGCCGTCGTTTTCGAGACCTCGGACTCCAGGAAAGTCCTGGTGCCCATTTTTATGTCCATCACGTGGGGGTCGTTGAAACCGAATAGCAAATCTTGGAGTTCGATAAACGTGTCGCCCTTATACTCGACCTCGCGGTAGTATCGCGGTATGCAGTCTTTCATATCCTCGTCCCTGCTGAGAGCTTCATAAGCGGCTCGTTCCGTGTTTTCGGATCCTCCAGTGCGCCGTTTCCAAACTGTCCCAGGACCCGCGGGTGCGAAACCGTCAGGATGGCCAGACAGTTGGAACCAAGATTTCAGTCTGTTTTTCAGCAAAACGTCGCTCGCAGGTGCCGTCAGGTCGAGTGCATTCTAAAAATTCATTTTATATTATTTTTTTTGTTGAATTGGTTTAAAATTCAAACGGAACTTCGGGGTTTACTTACCAATGCGAGGAATTTCAAAGACAAATCCTCCTCTGGCATCGTCGCGTCAGAGAGCACCAGAGGAAATTGCTCGAATTTTTGGATCGCTGGATCACTGGATATCCAGGCAAAATTCGCCGATCCCACGCTGTGAGATTTGTTTCCCATGGATGAACCTCTTCTCCATTGTCGAAATGCATTAACAGCCGAGTAAGTTCCCGTTGCTTCTTTGAGCTTCCGATGCTCCTTTTGCGGACTCGAATCATTGTTCGGACGCGAGTTTTCTTTATTTGATTGCTGAAAATAGAAGAAGAATACTGTTAAAGGTTTATTTTCTTCAGAATTGTTAATTATTCTTCCTAACCTAACCTCAAGAAAAGTTTTCCATTGAAATTTATCGTGGATACTCTTGCTTTACTATGATTTTTATTGGTCACAGTCAGTAAAAATAACAAAGTAGTCAGCTTAGGCGGTTTCTGAACCATCATTCGTAATTAGGATATTCGTTTTCATTCTTACTACTATAAAGTTTATATTTCAAGTAAAATGTTCAAAAAGTCTTAAATATACTTGGGATTTCTGAAATTTAAACTTTATATTGGTAAAAATGAAGACAAATATCGTAATTACGAATGATGATTCAGAAACCCCATAAGTTCACTACTCTGCCATTCTTATTAATGTGCGAATAAAAACAGTAAAGTACGGTATTCGCAACGTTGATTTCTAACCTCAAAACTAATCGATTTTCTTCGACAGATGGCGTTCATGGCAATTTTAAATAATGCTTATAATATATTGATTGCTTCGAAAGTAGTATTCTACGATACATTTTAATAAAAAAATGTTATAAAGTTAGGAACAGTTTTAAAATTGAAAACAAACATCGTCATTACGACTATTATTTAACATTAAGCGCGTTTTTCTCAAAATGATATGTTTCTAAGTGCCTTAAGAAAATCATCGATGTTTTTGTTTATAAGTCCGACATTTTGTTATTTATTAACGAAAATGTTTTATTCTAGTAGGGACCAAACCCACAAGCATATGAAATCAATCAATTTGATTTTTTTTTTGTCTCAGATGACGACTTTAATTGACAGATGGCGTTTCAAGTTGTCGTCTTTAATGGACATTATTAACAATAAAACTCAATGCAGTTTTTTATACGTCATAAATACGACGTAAAAAATAGTTTTTTAAAAATGATTTACGATTAAAGGTATATTATTTATTAAAAGTAAAATGCCTCCAAAACAGCCTGGAACACGAGACTACTCCCTTAAAAACCCCTTAATGGAGATGTTATAAAAGATTTTAATATTTCTTATAACGATAAATTTATGAGTACGTAGTGACGAAGTCGTAAAACATGGCATTCGTTTACTTCTTTGTTCTGCTCAAAACGTTTGAAATATCTTGAAGGGGCTCTGAAGTGCTCAACTGATAAGGTAGTAACTTACGCTAAAAAATGTAAATTAAAAAAGATTGACGCACAATTTAATACGTTACCACGTATTAATAAAAATGTAGAAGATTTTTAGATTAGGTATTTTAAGTTAGGAAAATTTAAATTTACAAAAATGAGTTTCAAATTAATTAAAAATTCGTAAATAGTTTCTCGGATTCTAAATTTTACTTAAAAAACACTAAAATTGTTCGACAATATCCTCTTACGTTAATACGAATCGTCCAGTCGGCAATAAAAGACATTTTGCAATGTTTGCAAAGTGGAAAAAATGTATATTAGTGAAAATTAACGCACAGCAAATAATGAAAATGTGCGGCATCTAGAGACTTGTCACTTAAGTGTCAAAATCTTCGACGGTCGTCTAAAAAAATGTGAATATTACATTGTCGATGCGACGTGTAGTTTTTACGACATTCTAAGTACCATGTTGCGTAATTTATTTTCTTCTTTGCCAATGCGTTGTAATCTTATCAATTTATTGAAGCCGAATTCATTGACTTCATATTTTATCGATGTCGATATAATTTCATAACTTTTAGTTTTCAAAATTTGCATTCTAATTTTTAACAATAAAATTAAATTTTTTGGTTTTTCTAGAGATTAATTGAGTTAAATCCATAACTCACATTTTTCACTTGACTTTTGAGTTTTTGTGTGAAATTAACATGTCAAACGTAAGAGAATAATGATATACTAGAATTTAATCCTCGTTAATTTACAAAAAATCTAAGACTATTTATAAAGCGTTTTTTTGAAAAGAACGTTTCCATTAAATAAATTCATAATCTGAATTACGAATAATTTTTTTTTATTGGCGAATTTACTACGGGATATAAAAACAATAAAATGTTACATAAAAAGTTCTAGTATTTTCTGGAGGGAACATAAAAGACGAAAATAATCACAATATTAAACGACTTAATGGGATATTATCGTAAAGTAATTAACCGTGTTAAAAAATAACACGTGTGCCAGATTTACAAATGCGAAAAGTAAGTAGCGGATAACACAATATTTGTTAGTCGTCACCATGACGATAAATTTTTATTGAAATATGTACCTCCGTAAAAGTCGTATGAAATTTACGATTACAGAACTTTAGGTCGTGCTTTTAATTATTACTCCCGCTTATAATTATTGTAATTAATTATAATTATTCTTTACTTCCCACACGAATGTAAACGTCGGAAAACAATAATTATTTTAAAAGTTCTTCGTAAATTGTTAATAACGTTTAGTATTTATAATTATACGCAATTTTGTTTTTTAATAACTCTATGGTATTAAACGAAAATGATTTAGTTACCGCTGTTAACTACGGTGTCGGCGTTAAAAGTTCTTTTTTAGATGCTAAAATTTAGTAGCCACTTTTTAATTTATTCATGTACAAAAAATCTTTAGTAAGGAGATTAATGTAAGGAATTTTATGGGAGCTATAAATAATGAAGTTGAAAGAGAGTAGAGAGATGGTTTAATCGTAACCGACCCATAGTTTACTGATGCATGAGGCATTCCTCGACTGTAAATTAATGCCAACAGCCAACGGAAGCGGAAATTAGAGATAAATCGCTCTTTTGCTTGAATCACATCAGCAGGCAATCCACTGAGTACTTTATTCGTCAGTGAAGTCTATAATCAATGAGTGAACAACCGACGATTGAATTCTTTTTGTTGTTGGTTCAATTTTGTGTAATGAACGATGACATTTTTTTTTTAACTGAAAGACCACGAAATTTTATATTATTTACTTAAGATTGAGAGTAATTCAGTAACTTTTACTAGTCATCAACACATTAGTAGAACTTGCGCAACTAAACAAGTTAACTAAACTAAAAAATCCTCTACATTTTTTTGTTCATATTCTAATAAGTTTCTAAGGTCAATTGTCGCATTTGAACATTTAAATTTGGTTTAAAATAATTTTTGCACGTACAAGAGAATTTTGAAAAAAGATATGTCATTTTTTTTACATTTTGAGTTATGTCAATAACAGTTCTATTTTAGATCCACTTTAATTTGCGTTATCTCATTACTGTCGCCACAATTTACAGCGAAAGACGCATCATGGTCGACTCCTTCCTCCTTTTTAAAATCGCGTTGACGCACTCGATGAAGGAAGTTGGATTCCACGCATTTCGCATCTTACGCGACGCAGATTTCCGGTTTTGAAAGTCGATCGAGATTTTTGAAATTCTCTTTTTAGCAAAACAAGAATTTGGTTCAAATTGTAAAAACTGGTTTCTTAGAATTTTCTAATCCTGCACCAGATAACATGAAAATTTTGTTTTCAAATTTTACAACGAAAGTAAAAATGGCTGAATAAAAATGAAAGACAAATTCATAAAATTTTGGAATTTTCAAACAAATATTTATTTATGACAATTAAATTAAATTTTTTGTATACTTGTTGTGAAATTGAATTCATTTTAGGATTTATAATTAATTTGATTTATACGAGAACATCATCAATATGAAAAACAAAGTCGAAAAGAATTGCGTTGGACGCGTATTATCGCCTGAGCCAGCGATTAAAATTGTGATTGCACTTTTTCAATCAGGAGAGTCGTTTATTTTTTATGCCTTTGCTTGGTCGAACCAATCAAAATGCCCGACAGCACATAATTTTTCAACAATGTCCGATAGAGAACTTCGCCTCAACGTGGACGTAAATTAAAAATTAAAAGTTATCAACGAACGCTCAATCTTCAAACGCAAAAAGTTTTGATAATTTCGATGCCTTAAAGAATTGCTTTTTTTCATTATTATTTTAATAAAGTAAATCTAATATGGGTAAAACAGAATCGTTCGGTTTTGTAACTATTAAAATCAAAATCTCATTATAAATCAACAAAATCAGTTGAAATACTAAAAGTAAATTATTTAGGTTTTTTTAATTAACTTTAGGCCTCGAATTAAAATAAATCTGAAATAAAAAAAAAACTTATGAAGGAGTGAAACAATTATGATTTTTAATAATAATGAGTAAGAAAACTAGTAATTCATTGGTTAATTTCTACTAATCGCAGATTAGTAATTGCATTTTTTAATATCTTAATGCTAAACGAAGTAGTTAAATTTAACTAACGAGATTGGTAATCATTTTTGCTATGGAAGAATAAAGAAATTAGTCAATCATAAATAATAGAGTTACTAAACTACGGACATTAGTCAAATTCTACTCATCGACATTTAGCAATGTATTAGTTGATATTTTATTAATGAGATTAATTAGTTAAATTTAACTAATTATATTAATTATGATTGACACTAATAAAGAGCAAAAAACTACTGATTCAATAATGAATTTTGTTGCTAAAATTAAATGTTTAAAAAAAAATTAGTAATTGTTTAGTTAACTCAAAGGATTTAGTTAAATTTTACTTGTGACATTAGTCTTAATTTTTACTATTAGATTTAAAAACTACTATTTGGTTAATCTCAAGTTAGTAACTGTATGTTTTAAATCTTATTGCTAAAAAGATTAATTGAATTTAACTAATCATAATAGTAATAATTTGACTAATGATGAGTAAACTAGTAACTACCATTTTGATATCTTACTACTCGAATGAATTAGTGAAGAATTTTACTAACTAATAATCGTCGATTTCAATTGTATAATTCTAGTAATTTCGAATTTGCAATTATATTTGATTATATCTTGTTACTAAAAAGAATTAGTTATATTTGTCTAATCAAGCCATTTTACTAATAAATAGTAAAAAGCTACTAATTTATTAGTCAAATTCTACTATTTCAAATAAGTAATTGTATTTTTTATAATCTTAGTAATAAAATAAAGTAGTTAAATTTTCCTAATGCTATTTATCATGGTTCTTACTCATAGAGTTAAAAAAGCTGATTCTGTAGTCAAATTCTCTAATACTAAAAAATTCCGGTTAATGAAATTAGTCACAATTTTTACTAGTACACAATAAACGGATGAATAATGTATTAGTCAAACTTATTGGTTGAATTTAACTAATGACATGAGTAATTATTTGTACTACTAAAGATTAAAAATGCTAGTAATGCACAATATTAATTAGTAACAATATTTTTTTATTTTATTACTAAAAAGAAATTTCACAAATATTTGTATAGAATATTTTGAAGATTGATAATCAATTCTTGCTCGTTCTTAACAATGTCTCGTAAGATTATTTATTTCATATTGCATATTGTTGAGTTAAAATCGTATTTAATATTGGAAAACTACTGTTTAATCACCTATCTTATTAGTTATTTACTATTCAATAAGGAAAAAGTTACTATTGGAATAAAAATAGTTACTATTGAAAATGAAATTGTAAACACAATACTAATTTTTGTTATAGTTTGCCATTTTAATGAAAAATTAAAATTTATTCATAAGTTCTCAATAGTTATTGTCTTCTTTTATTACTTAGTAAAGTGCTTTAATCATTTTCGTTAGTACATGTCAATTGTTTTTAATTATTAAATATTTCCTGAGTTTCTCTGAAAAGATGAATATTTGAAAGCGAATAAATTATAAAATATGCAGAAACGTGTTTGGAATTAAAAACACCTAATATCATTAACAATTAATATTTTTCGTGTCCATAGAAAATCTTAATACTGATTGGACACATTTGATAGTCTTCATACTATGTAACAGCCTACTTTTTATATTAAATTTTAAGTAATTTCTACTATCGAGAGACCAACCCATCACAGTTTTCATCAGTAACTACTAAGCTATTGTTTGTAGTTACCAAACATTAATATATGTTGGGTAATTATTCACTTGGTAACCCGAAATTACTATTGACAATAGTTGAGCATAGTAAAAATAGTTTCTACTAAAAATAAAATAGTTTGCCACTTTTGCTCAGCTGAAAACTGTAATAGTTAAAATTATTCCAATAGTGATTACGAAACAAGAATCGTTTTTAAATTACAAATCTAAGCATAAGAGAACTAAAAAACTAACAATTTGAAATTGAAATGTTTACGCCGATCAAGCATTTCATTATTATCATAGATCAGTTTATTATTATATCAATAACAACCAATTAGTTCGATGAGAAGAATTTATAGTACTGCGATAAAACTTTTTCTTACATAATGACGAATTATTTATAATAATTAATACGTTACTAGAAAACAAACAAAATATATTTGTAATAAATGCACGAAGGCATAAATCGAATATATAATAAAATAAAAAATGCATAAAGAAAAGTTGTCTTTTAAATAATGACCAGTTAATCTTAGAACTAGATGAAATGGAATCCCATTCCCAATATATTTCAAAGGCATTCTTATGCGTGCCGAACATATATAGGGAATTAAAAGTTACTATACGTTTGCGAAAAGTAACTAGCTAGGCGCAGTAGTTACTACACAATTCCGTAAGCAATTTAGGTCGTAATTATTGGGTATTGAATTATTCATTCAATTCAAAATGTTCCGCAGGATAATCGGTTTTAATAGCAACTATTGCGAATTATATACGGCACTAGTAATTTCGTAGTTCCTTACAATTTTGAGTAAAACTGCAAACAAAAAGAATTTTTTTTTCAAACGTAAAAATTGGTGTTTAATATAAAAGTTACACAGAAATGTTGATAGTAAGTATAAATTTAGTATTAACAACTATTGAAAACGTCCTAATGTACTGAATTAAACCATTACCTAATACAGAAATAGTAACTCCTGAGAATTTACCGAAACCGCGGTAATAGTTACTATTATAATGAAAAGAACTAGTAATAAGTATTAAACTCATCAATATTTACTGTTAACAACATACTGTTTTTGGAGACCTCTTGTGAGGTCATGGAGAGCATTTAAAATCGAAGCATAAGAGTATTTAAAGAGCTCTTTCAGAATAATATTTAAACTCTTAAAAACTTACTTTTTTTTTTTATAAAGGAATAATTGGTATGCCTAATAGCTTAATTTAAAATCATTTCATGTCTGAAAATGGACGCACAAGAGTTCATAGTAGGCACTTTAATTATTTTACTGAACAGTTTCAAGACACAATGAGCTCTTAAAGATGTCTTTTTCTTCTTAGATTTTTTGTAGCATATACAAGAATCTTAATGTTTTAAAGATTAAAAATTATATCAAACTGCGATTAGTTAAACCAACAAAAATGATCTTCATACTACAGAAACTTACTGAATGAAAAATGTTATATTATTGGACAGAAAAACATTGGAAAATTAATTTTTCATAGTGAAGAAATGTAGAAATACATCATCGACTAATTGCACTTGTTTCTCCAGCTAGTCAACACGATTAATTAAAGTCCCAGTAAATCCTTGATTCACTATTACGAAGACCTTACTTTCAGCGGATCGAGATCGGTAAATTACATCATCCCACATCTCTCGCAGGCCTCGAATAAATTCATTTTTATCGATTTCGTCTTCCGCAATCATTTTTCAAAAATTTCAAATTGTAAATTTTCTATTCCTTTTGACGTATCATACGATTGGAAAACGAAAAACAAGTTTCAAGAGTGTCAATGGTCAAATTTTCAAAAAGTTGTTGTTACGGCCAAAAATAGTATCGAAACGGTAAAAAATAAACGCAAAAACATGGAGTAAAAGAAAAAGGCAAAAACGAAATTGGACAAAAAATTGAAGAAACTTCTAATTGTGCGTCATCGTGAGGAGGTAGAAAAATAGTAATCCATTCATCGCAGATCGGTTCGAGATATATTTCCTTATCGCATTCGTACGATTAATCGATCGAGGCCACGTGCCTACCATGAGCGAAATTATACATTTTCTCCAAGTATTTGATAACATGTCACTTTAAATTGATGATTAAATAAACTCAATTCTGACGTCATTGTATGTATTTTTATTGCAAACTTTTTACGACGTAGCCTTTGAGAATCGGTCGAAAATCGTTCGATTTCGAACAATAAAAAAAAATCTTTAGTCACAAGTTAGTGCAAAATCTGATAATTTATCACGTGGCTTAACAGATAAGACATTATTTCTGAGAAATGATGATAAGGCTAATGATAAAAAATGGATGATCTCGTGAGAATCTCGAGACCAGAATAAAGTGACGATCTTTGATTTATGTTTATAATAACTTAACAAATTCTTAGTAAGTACGGTGAATTTTTGCGTAATCCGTTTGAGTGTTATGAAGAATTTTATTTTATTCATTAATTTATTACCTACGCGAGCACGTTTCACGTTTTATCAGTTTTACACTCATCATGGCTACCACAACAGACAATGTGTTGAAGTCCAGAATACCAGAAATTGTTTCTTCGAACAAATATCATGAAATGGTTGAAAGGAAATTCCACTTTTATTAAATAACTTATTCGTAAAATAAAATTTGCTAAAATTTCCAGTTACGTTGAGATTTTAACTAAAAAATCTCTATAAAACGGTGGTTTATCCTTCAATTTAGTCGGACGCTACGTTTTTGTGACGAAACTTACAAGTCAATTATTTATTGTTGTCGCGTTCAGTTATCTTTCGATCGGAATTCCAAGTCGTGCTGTCATTGTTTGAAGACTGCACTTTTCTGCATCTTCGAAGTTACACGGAAGAAAATCTCATCGATAAATGAATTACTGCATTTCGCTTTATTATTTTAACGGTGTATTTAATTAATTTCTTTGCATAACAATAAGAACGTTATCGTGGTAGATTTATTACTGTATTTACGAAGTCAAGTTTTTTGGAAGTGACGCAGTTTGGATGATGAGACCCATGACGTGCATTTGTGTATAAACAAGCGTCAAATATGTAGTAAATATTTTTAACAGGATTTCAAAACGTAAATTTAGAACGGTGTAAACGGATTCGTCGAAATTACCGGTAATTAAGTTCTCAGAAGATATTCGACAATTACAGTGCTTTCGCGATGTTAAATTCAGATATTAGGAATAAGAATTACATCTCAAACTTAGAGGTTCTGGTATTTGCGTCCATATAAAAAGAGCTATTGCAAAATATTGGGATTCTATTGGAGTTTAATATTTATTAGTTGATTCTTTTCCTTCTTCAGTCTTTTATCATAGTTGTTAATAGTACATTTTTAGTAACTATTAATACTTCTCAGTAACTTTTATATTAACGTAAATTTTCACGTTTGAAACAAGAAAAAAATCTTCTTGTTTGCAATTTTGCAGTTGAACCTAGGGAACTATGCCTTTTTTATTGCTGCATATAATTCGTAATAGTTGCTATTGAAACCGATTAGTCTGCGAAACATTCTGCAACTCGTTCAATACCCAATAATTGATACTCAAATTACTAATGGAACTATGCAGTAATTATTGCGCCTGGCTAGTTACTCTTAGAAAGGGTATAGTAACTTTTTATTCCCTAGGTTTCTTGTACGCATAGAATGACACTGAAATGTATTAGGGATATAACATTTAATTTCAAATGTTTGTTTGCAACTAATGAAATTACTAAAGGAACGATGTAGTATTTATTGCGTCTGACTAGTTACTCTTCGAAAGGGTATAGTAACTTTTTATTCCCTATGTTTCTTGCACGCGTAAGAATGAATTTGAAATGTATTAGGGAATAAGATTCTATTTCAAATGTTTATTTCCAAATAATTTGAATATAGGGAACAAGAAATTTGTTATTGAGCAATTGTTTTTCATTTTGGGTACACCGGGACCGGCTAGTAACTGCTGGCATATAAATATTGTATATGCGGTTATGATTTAATGAATCGTTGATAGTTCCTAAAATTTACAATAGTTACAATAGTAATAAGCAACGTTTAAAGTTACTAGCTACAAAGAGAAAAGATGCTTACAAGATGTTACAACTATATGGTACGATAAAACTAAATATTACCAGACTTTTTTAGTTTTTACTACTAGAATTGTAAACATTCCAGAAATTGGTAGTGAATGTTATCAGAATAATGAACAACATCAAGTAATAAAATTCCGTAACCTAAAGTTACTGTATCGGAATGAAGATAACTTATGATATCAATTGAGTTTCTTTCGTTCTTTCTGTTCTTTTATCTCACACGAATTTCTCTTAGATTACTAACATCAAACGTCTAGCCTGTGATAAAAGTCAGGCCAAAAGTCACAGACATTTTTTGTCGATTTTGGTATAGTGACATAGGCTTTTAATGACGCCACTAGAACCAGTGGAACAGGCTCTTTCGTTCTAGTTCAGTTGTTCGATGACGCCAGACGAAAACTCGAATGCGAATCTAGCCTAGGATACATGTAGACGTAATATTTATTTTTGGAAGTCAGGTAGAATTTGGGAATGGACTTTCTAAGAATATAAGAACCAGTCCGAATAAATATGCCGCACTTAGAGAACCGGGAAATTACATTTTTATACCAGAGATGCGACACTGAAATCTGAAGATGAATCGAAGTTAGGAATCGCAAGAGAATTTATTCGTACTTATCGAAATATTTTGTTTCTTTCCTGTCAAGAATTTAACAGAACTTTCCTCTAAATAATTATTTTGGTAGTACAAAAATTTTGGTAATTTGCGAAAATATTTTTGCCCGTAAACGTTCGGTTATTACAAAAAATTCTCAGTCAAACCATTCGGTTGCAAAAAAAAACCTTAGCTCATTCGTAGGGTTGTAACCAACGAAAACAAACGCTTGCTTCGAAAAACCTAAATCCAACCGTTGAGTTGTTGTGAACCTAAACCAAATAAAAAAATTTGATATATTTACATCCGAAATTAGATTGGTTTTAAAAAGCTACTTTTTGTGAGAACAAAGAAACCTCGGAAAAAAATGTATAAAGAAATAAAAATGCGCCATTCACGACGGAACGTGTGATTGCAACCACACTCCAGGTCCAAGTTGTAAATCTAGATAAAATTAGTTCGTTGCACAAAAAAATGACTTAAAAAACTCGTCTACGATCTATACGAAAACTTGACCCGGCCTCTAAAAGTCCAAATCCAAAAATCCCGCTATTGCGCAACACTCTCAGTACTGCTCTAGATCAAACGTGTGACATGAAAGGTTGCTACAACATTTTTCAAAGCTCTAAATTTGATAAGCAACTTTATTTTAAGTAAGTTTGGTTCGAAAATAGAAGCGAGAGAATGAAAAGTGAGAAAGCACGTTGGCGTCGCTAATATAACCGACACGTGTATTCGATTAAATATAAAATATGTTCTGCATCTGCATGAACCCGCAATAATTTCTGCAGTAAAATTCGGATCCAAATTGAACACCGATAAAAGGTGTACTTTACGAGCGGAATCAGGAACAGGATATCGGCAAGGTCTTTGCTTCCAAAATTCGACGACTTTTTCATCGCGCTAGGCGATGACATTAAATAATTTAAACATTTTTCGATAAAAGCAAAGTTAATCAAGTAATTAAATGATCAAAACAGATGTAGTAAACAACGCCCATCCACGTTTATGATTTGTCGATTCCCCACAAAAAAGAATAAACACACACTTTTTTTAATTAAAGATATTAATTGGTAGAATATATTGCAATTAGTCTCCTGGAATAAATTTGCATGGATTTGCGAACAAAACAAATCTTTCAATCGAACCGTTTGGTTTCTTCCATTTGGTAATAATAACACGAGTTTGGCTGTAGACCAGTTGTACTGACTGTTTGAAAGACCAAGTTCAAGGTTCTAACTAACTGAACTCAAAGGGTACAAAAATATTTTTTTTCGGTTATATGTAAATGAACGCAACCAAACTGATATTACAGATAACCAAACAGGTTCCTCATTTCCTAAATAAGCTAAGGTAGCATTTAACCGTTCGGTTGCAAGTAGCAAAACTGGCCTAGCTAATACAATTTTCGAAGAAAAGAAACCAAATTCGGTTGGACAACCAAACGTAATATTGCTATGAAGAAAATTAAATTACCTCTATACGATTTGGAAAATTGAACGCATGAAACAATGAAAAATTATTAACGCATCGTCGCTGTTGGCTTTCGTAACTTGACACATTTTCCGCCAGTGTTCTCGTTCATTATCGTTACTGGAAATTAGAATGGCTCTATTTCGATACATAGTATCCAATGCAAATAAATCACTTGGATGACCCGAGTGCCACTCGACACTCCACGTTTAACCCTTGATCAGAAAGATCGACGAGATCGACACCAAAGAACGATAAATGATAACGAGTGCTCTTGCACTTCATTTCATTCTAGAAAAACGCTCCTTAATGTTTATTTGTTATTGTATTTGTGTACACGTACCGGTCAAATTAATCGTGGGAGTTGTTTGAAGTTATGGTGATTCCAAAATTAAGTGCATTCAATTCATTTAGTTACACTTCATTTAGTTAGTAATTCACTTAATTCAGTGATTCATTAAAACAAGTTCAATGCCGGAAACAAATACCGACACATAAACGAAACGTTGTTTACAATAACAGATTTGATTTTGAGTCCGCAGTGGGCCTAGAAAACTAAAGGATGGCATTTAAAAGACGGCGGAAAAATTACGAAACACGTAATCGATTACGACATAATTCTACAATTTCTGATCGAAAATTGTTTTGAAATAACGTATTGTTCGATTCGAGAAGATTCGTTTACGTAATGGTCAATTTGTCTTGCTGCAAAATATTCCTAGAAACTGGAATTGTTAAAGATTTGTTAAACAATCATTCGATGAAATAAAAAAATCAAGTGGATAGAATTTTTGAAAATGAGAAAGAGGTAAGGTTGCGGATGCATATATCGCGACGCTCGATAAGGATCGTCGAGATCCGGTTTTTGGCGGTTCATTGACGCACGTGGCGAGTGCGACTGGAAAACAGGCACTTCGTACCCTCGCCATTAAAATTCGGTTTTCCTTATTTGAACGGAGCCCACGATGCGACGAGCAAACATGAATGAATCGCGACTGAATTCGTAATATGGCAACAGGTGCTACACGAGTCGTTGGGTCGGTCTCGTTCACCTCGAATTGTGTCAGATGCATCGACGTCATTTCCTATGCAGTCCCCTTCTCTAACATCGAAAAAAAAGTAGGTGATGTTCGACTTATACCTTGTACGCAACACTGCTACATTCTTTATATGATACTCCTTTTGTCTTGTAGCAAACCCGAAGCACATTATTTATATTGAAGGAATCCGCCATTTTAAAAAAATTGCCAAAAAATCTTACGTCATTTTGTTTAGACCCTAGGAATATATGTACAAATGTCTTTTTGGTGAGGTAGCTTCTCTATCTGTCCGCCATTTTGAATATTGCGGAAGATAATTTATCATGAAATTTTCTCCATTCTATAAACGGTTTGTTTGGTTTCATCTTCAATCAGAACGGTATATTTAATAAACCATAAGTTGGTAAAAGTACGCCATTTTGAATTCTCAAAATATTTATTTTTTATTTACGGACACCATTCACTACTGTGAGTCATATGTACTAAGGCAAATAAGAGATAGAAACAATCAAGAACATTGTTTTTCGACTGTATTAAAATCGCCATTTTGAAATCTAAATTTAGTCCCCATACTCCCACTACAAAATGTCTTTAAGAGTTAAATATAGTTAACGGCTTGTACCTACAAATTGCATTAGATGTTAAAATACCATAGTATGAAAATTTCTAAACATTTCAAACACCTTGCGTCGTAATCGCTCGGATTCTCAAAACGCTAGGCCTTTTGTCTTTAAGAGTTATAAACGTCGACATGTAACGTTTAAGACATAACTTCGTTTCTGTTTAAAATCGTCTCTTAGAAATGAGTGGATGTTGAGTAATCGTAAGCACTGTGGTAATGTATACTCCTCGCTCTCGCATACGAATTATTTCCGTACGACGAAGTTTCGTTACCCTAAATGTCTCCGTCGATTTTCACGAAAATGTTTGCTAACTATGTCGTAAACAAATATATTTTAAACATTCAATATGGCGTCCAACTAAAGAATGAGAGAGTCGTAGTTGAATCTTTCATGAATTGTGTACACTCGCGTATATTTAATATTGTACGTACGCAAGTTCAACGACCAAATAATACAGAAGGCGTGTCGTTCAGAAACGCGCACTAGTTTTGTAACGAGAAAGGAAATTGTCTTTGGCACGCGAAAATCTCTAGAAGATATGCCGCTTCTTGAACAGGTTGTGCAATAAAATGCTCCACTCAGTAAATCCCTATAAAATCGCAACCCCAATTGTAGTGGATGATCGGTATTGGCCAATCAGAGAGCGCCAAAGACGCATCGGCGACTGTCGTTCGCGAACACGTGGAGCGCCACGTGACTCTGGCTCAAGTTCTCCTATTGGCTAATATCGATCGATCGCAGCACGTCTATGAATTACACATTCCCGGACAAAACGATTATATTTTGGAAATTTATATTGACAACCCTGCATCTTCAGTTACAAATAATCACCAAAAAATTGACTTGATTCAAACTATTCTTATAACGCTACTGTAGAAAACGAAGAAAAGAAAGTACGTTGTATTTGCGCAAAGTTTTTCTAAGATCCGATTTGCAATGTTAATGGGAATTAGTTCTGTGCGACCTTGGTCGCTGACGATTATTCACAAATAAATACCAGCGGCGACGCTCGTCGAATACGAAACGTTCCACGGTTCAAAATTTACGTTTTATATTGTTGGATTATGGAGGAGAATGTCGCGGTTATTATTCTTCGCTATGTTAAGTGTTTATTAATTCCTATAGTGGTAATAATAGACGTCGATCTAATAATGCGATACGCGAGCAATATCGGATTGGTGCAATTGACGATGACAACAATACATCAAAAGAATTAGGGTATTAAGCAAACTAAAAAAACCAGAGTACAGTAGGACCTCTCTTATTCGAACCTCTCTTATTTTAATCGTTCCCCCACAAGTCTTCTCCCACTATCACACGAAAAGTCAACGAAAAATATTGTCCACGAATCACAAGCTCGCAAGCAAAGTAAGTGGGGATAAGGGGAAAATTAGAATAAGAGAGGTCGGCGCCATCTTGAAAAATTTTACTAATTAGAATAAGAGAGGTCCTACTGTATAAAATTTTACAAAACATTTGCAAAACAATGATTGCTATTCAAGTGTAGTTTAACTCTTTCAAATGACGGATCCAAGATGGTGGACCGTAATAAGTTACTAGACGAAACAGTGTACTCCGGGGTCGCTGAAATTCAAAATGGCGGACCAAACTGATACACTAATTAAATAAAAATAATCTCCAAACAAATCATCAATATTCGGCCGATAGATGATACTAGGCGGAAATCGTTATGTCCCCCAAAAAAAGCAAGGAAGGAATGATACATTCGATTGTAATTGCTAAATTTGAAAAAAAAAGATGTCGACGCAAAAAAAGAAAAGCTTCGCGAATCGGACACTTTGCAGTACATCTGCCGTGACGTACAGAAAGCCCTTGAATGGGATCCGACGAGTTTATCATACGATAAACTGGCCGGATATAAATAAATGCGTTACTCAATTACGAAAGCTACACTCGCCGGCCTTTCTGTCGCTACCAATTATTCCCCTTGTGGCATTTCATAAATTTGAAATTCCTATCGTTAGGTTAGAAATTGTCTTTTTTTAAGTGGTATTTCATTTTATTTGTTGTAAATAGTTGTTACTTGACAGGATGGATTCTACTTCCGCAGACAATAATTTTTGGACATCTCTGCCAACTGGACGTGCCAGACTGTCACTTATAGTTAGCAGTCGTAAATACAAAGTTAGAAATGTATGGCAGCCAAACATTGAAAACAATATTGAAGATTTAACAAGTATTAAAACGGAAGAAGCGACTCAAAATATTGTGAAATAAAGAAAATAAATAAATAAAACCGATGAATAACAAAAGAAAAAATCGGAAGACACGGTAATAAATCGGTATATAAATATTAATACCTCGGATTGTGCATTCGTTCAGATTGCGTAATTCTACAAAATATGCAAATTAAATAATACGAGTAATTTTTAATTATTTTTTTTTTAAATCGCGAATTACTTTTTTGTGTTTACTTTTGAAAACGTTAAGTTTGATCTGAATCGTTCTTTTTGTTTAAGTTTACTTCACAAGTGGTGAAACTGAAATCCCTTTCTCGGTTTCGTTCTTTTCAATGAAACTTTTTAGCGTTTTCAGAGTGCGTCATAAAAAGTGAAAAGCAAGTGTTCCAGAATTCCCTGAAGCTAAACTCGGCAACACGAGCGACGTTTTTGAAAGGATTCCTATGCATGTTATACTGGGTCATTAATTTGATTGCCCGTCATCGATTGGTGTCAGGAATATACCAAAATCAATTAAAGGTGTCTAAATTTTATACTTGGTGATAAAATATTCCAATGTATCCCTAGTAGTTTTTACTGAGAAACAACAGAAATCGCTACTGTGAAAGTAAATAAAGTATTTACTGTTAATCTTTATAGTAGGTTTAGAACCAAGGTGTCGGTAATAGAAATAATTTGACATAGTCGCCGTCACTATTTATTGTAACAAATAATAGCTATCACTATCAATTGAACACTTTGGAATCATAGTGGGGATTTGACCCTTGAGTTTGGAGATGTACTTTATCAATAGTTACTGCCGGCCATTTATGAAAATGCCAACTATACAGCTGGCTACTATGGACGAATATAGTGAAGAATATAAGGAATCATTGTTGTCATTCACGAAATATGTCAACTGCTAATGTGGTGGTGGAAGCAATACTATTATTATTATAGTTAAAGATTTAATATCAAAATACTATTTCTAACTACTATTATTTCGAAGAACAGTTTTTTGTACTTGTAATTCCACGACATCGCCAATGGTATCAATAACTGCAGATGCTGTCCACTTTGGTACTTTTGTTTAACGATTTAATTTAAGCGTCACACTTTGTTTTCAAGCTACTATTTATGATTATTATTTCGAAGAATAATTGAAATTCAAAATTTGAAATTCCGCAACGTCAACAAAAGTATCAACAACGGATGACACTACTATTAATGGATATAGTTGCTGTCCAAGTACACTATATGTAATTAACAATTTCGCTTCAATGGGACATTTCGCTTTCAAAGCTATTATTTCTAGCTACTATTATTTCGGAGAATACTTATTTTCTATTTGAAATTCCACGCCGTCGACGAAAGTATAAATATCGGATGGCACTACTAATGAGTATAGTTCCTGACCAATTATACTATTTTCAATTAACGATTTCACTTAAATGTCGCACTGCGTTTTCAAAAACTACTATTTATAACTACTATTATTTCGAAGAATATTTGTTTTCTATTTGAAATTCCACGATATCGGCGAAGGTATCAATATCGGATGACACTACTATTAATGATGTTATAGTTGCTGTCCAATTATAGTTACTTAAATTAACGATTTCACTTAAATACGGAACTTGGTTTTCAAAAACTACTATTTATAACTACTATTATTTCGAAGAATACTTGTTTTCTCTTTGAAATTCCTCGGCTTTGACAAAGGGGTCAATATCGGATGACGCTACTATTAATAGTATTATAGTTGTTATCCAATTTAGTATCCAAATAATATTTTCAAACAACTATGCCCATAGTTGATATTAACCATTTATTTAAATAGTACATTACTATTAACAGTTTCAAAACTCTCAATAGTTGTGATCACTATTAATAATTTCAATAATAGTTATTATTGTTTTCTCTACTCCAAAATAAGAATTACCGAATCAATATTTAGTACTATAAATAAATATTCTTGATTTACTTATAGGAATGAGCTTTAAAGGCTTAGAATCACTACTATGGACATTACTATTGAAAAATAGTTGGTCCAATTTTACGTACTGAAATTAATTATTTGAAGCATAGAATAATTTTCTTCATTTAAGAAAACGAATTTAAGAGTGCAATATAAATAATTTTTAAAACTACTATAAGGGTCGATTTTCAATTGGAAGTACTTAATGCATCAATAGTTGCTATTTACAACAATTGCAAAGTTCTATTTACTTGTTAAGGGTTACTTGTTTGTTAAGGGTTCTATAGTAATTCAGGAATAGTTGTTTTCACTTCCACTACCATCTCATCCGATAACTACTATTAATAGTATCAAGTTATGAGGTTTGACAAAACTGAAGCGTGAACATTCTCTGTTCACTCTTCCTCTAGATCCACTCGAAAATCACAGCTGAACAACAAAACAGGGTTCAGGAATATTTACCATTGGAGTAGTAAATCGAATGCCATGTTTGTATCAAAACTCCGTAACGTTTTTCATCGAAATCCATCGATATTTTCGAAATGAAATTTGAAAAAACTGACAAAATTGGGAAATTTATCATTTTTCGTGGAACGCGCACAAAAAAACTAGCCACAACTTCGTGGAATCCGCATAGTCGTCGTACCTTGTTGAAGTGCGACTGCAGGATGCGTTCGTATTGATCGACGGCCCTGAGACAGATCCTCGTGGTGAACGCTTCCATCCTGGCTGGCAAGGGTGCGTGACAAACGCTGCTCGACATAATTGCCGAAATTCCGAACTTGCCGTTAGGGGGATGCCTGATTTATCCGTTCCCAATCTAACGGTCGCCGAACCCGACCACTGGTACACACTGTTTTTTCCGCTTGCGAGAAACCCGGCACAGAATCACGGAGTAATTCGGCGGGAGTTTGGGAAAGCGTCACTTCCCGGCATGCGAGCGAAGCTAATAGCGAAAGCCACGTTCGATTTGCGAATGAACACAGAAACCGTGGCGTTGGAACACCCGGTCGTACGGTACTGAATGACGGAGAAAGCGCAAGACGTTCTTTTATCGCTTCGGGTCGATCCCCACCTAGTGGCCACCGGCGCGGCCGGGTTTCGCTATGCTTACGTATATCTGGGATATGTGGAGGGTCGATTAGTTTTTTGGGGATCATTTTTGATGACATCCGTCCATTGAGGTCTACTTATATTGTGAGAAAATCTCGAGAATCAACGAGATTGTTCGGAGACTACATATGCAATTTTCAAAATCGTCCATATATGAACTTGTTTGTTATTGTTTTTTTTATTTCCGATATTTTTTGAATTTTATACAAGCATTTCTAGACTTTCTAGACTTTCGAGAGACTTATTTACTTGAATTATATGATTCATTTCAACAATTAATGTGTAACCGACTCCGTTTTCAGAAAAAAATCGGTTTTTAATATATCGTTTAGATGCCAATTTTATTCCATTGAATTTTAGAATTTTTCATAGGTTATTGTTCCCCGAAAAAAATGTGGAAGTTAGGTTCTATGACCCAAAAAGGTTTGTGTACAATGTATATATACGCAACAATACTACTTTACCATTAAGGATTCGAATGTTATAAAATACAATTAAAATTTGTACAAAATGTTTGACATCCCAGACAACAAAATAAAAAAGGGTTCATAAGGATTTCACAATGTGCTCTGAGTCTCTCAGGGTTTTTATGAACATGATGTCATTATCAGATCTTTATAAACTCTTTATGTTCAGAAAACCCTCAGAAAGTGGGGAATCTGACTTCTTTTAGAACACATTTCGAAATCACTCTGAACTCTTTTCTATTTTGCTACCCAGAAGATTGTACCCGCCATTTTGAATCTTCAAGATCTCTGCATGAGGATCAGCAACTTCGAGGATCCTTAGCATACTACCCATGATTTTAAAAATATATTTCGCAGAACAATTCCCACCTCTTAGGGATTATGGGTTTCACTTGTGTGAAATGTTGAATAAATTGTTTTTGTTTTTGAATATTTCAATAGAAAAATAACAGTGATAGTCCATGATTAAATTAGAATGCGGGGTAAACATAAACTTCACAAAGACGTCTTAGAGGCACACATTTTCGAGACGACTTAAAGTCGTCTAAAAGCTGACAAAAAGCCGGCCTTGGAAGACAGTCTTGAAAAGATCGTCTAAGCACCGACTCTATTTATGAAGTCTTAGAGGCATCTATAAAACGATTCTGCCTTTCTCGCAAGTGGCAAAGTTTTATGTAGACCAGTATACATGCAGTCGAATGATTAATCACATATCACCTTTATGTTATGGCACGCTTTGCACTTATAAAAGTGAACATTATAAATAAATAAATATACACGTGTACGAATTATGAAAGAATATTAAATATAAACATTACTGTATATGAAAAAATAGGATCCCAACGCTGGATGATAGGCGTTGCGGCCTTTAAGACCGGCTTCTGAGTGTGCATATCTCGTATTTAAGGAGTCTTCAAGACTAAAAAGTAAGACTTTGTCAGGATGGCTTTGCGTCCAACTTTGAGACGTCTGGGTGTTAACTGGGAATCTTCACTTCACACGTGAAACGTATAGAACAACATACACCCCTATAGTTGTCATTGTTTTTATTATTTCAGTCAAATTTTCTGGGCCAATTATACAGTAACTATCACTGTTAGAAATGTTCAGAAATTTCGGATACTTTTATGTTACCTAAGTAACAAAATTTTACTAAATCCTGTAACAGAAAGAACCAATACGTTATATTATCAGAAAATTACGAAACTGTAACAGAAATTTCAAAAGGAATCAGTGAAACACGGTGACATTACTTTGGTTTGTAGACGATAGGTGCGACCGCGCACCCATTGCAGAAGTGGAATTTTCATTCGGTCATAAAGGATTCTTCGGTCAACCATCAGTAGTTTATAACTAGTGTCATCCGAATATTGTTGAATTGTATAATGTTGATTCATATTAGTAAGAAGGTTTTTTTTATTAAATTTTCTATTTTTAATAATAGGGTAGTCTTCCCCAAACGAAGGACAATAAATCATAAAAAACATTAAAAAATATGATAAAGCAAACAAATTTTACTCCCCTTATACTATTCTGTGACTGTAATTGAAAATTCTGAAACCGTAACAAAATTTTCTGAAACATGTAACCGAAGCTTTTTACGGTTACCGAAATTTCTGTTCATGTTTCGTAAAATTCTGAAACGGCAACCGTAAAAAGCTTCGGTTACATGTTTCAGAAAATTGCTACAGAAATTTCTAACAGTGTATTTTCCTCTTCTAGTTTCGAGGCACATAATAAACGAAAAAGTATACGGAATCGATATTTTGCATTCTGTTTCTTTCTAGTGGCGTATTGATTATTCGAGATTCTTATTCGAATTTATACTATTTAATACGACCTGTAATACCAGAATTGAATTCATTCGATCTTATACGATACCGTATGTAACGCATTACAAAAATTGATTTGTTGGGGCTTAGAATAGCTTTAAATTGTGTTAATTTAATCGAAGAATTGATTGACAAAGTAATCGTTTCTTTGAGGTTATGTGCGTTTATGTATCGCGTATATTATCGTACACACTCGCATGCCTAAACCAGCATAAAATACGTACATTATGTAATATACATTTTCACAGTGGTCCGTTTCGCACTTTTTCGAACATAGCATCAAAGCCAACAATAAGACAAAACTCGGCACACTCGATTCACAGGAGAATTTTCTACAACCCTTCTAAGTTTCAGATTTTTCACAACGCATTTACTTATCTTTCCCATCAAAGTTTTGAGCACATTTTCACTAGCAGCAATGACTGTCGATTCGCGCCAAAGGACAACATCAATACCCATGGTTGCCATCTTTCAAGCGCGCCATCAGCCGTTGAGGAAATCAAACAATACAACTGTCGGTATCACAGATTCGCCATATACAACAAAATTACTTAATACCCCATTTTTAGCGATTTTACTTGAGGAAATTAACTGAACATTTTAATCGGCTATTTTTGCGGTCGGTAGTACTTGACTATATAGTAGAGTTTGTATAATATATAGATTTGTTTATGTATCAAATTCCGGATTTTGGTTCCTGTTATTGTTGTCTGCCATTTTGTATTTTGAAAACCTGTCAGCAATTTCGCAATAACCAAAGAAACCCTTATATATAAAATTTCATTAAAAAACTATAAATATTTAAAAACTATGTACGACATATTAGAGCCGCCATTTTGAAATTGATAAATTTGTCTTTCGACTAATCTGGGACCTAAAGTCCTAAACCTCTCATAACGGTACCCTCAACAGTAATATTATCGTCCCTAAAATGGTAGATAATCATATTTTTGTTAGTATTTTTAATTTGTTTATGTAGATACGAATTGTGGTAGTTATGGTGGGAGTAGTAGTGATAGTCGACGCTAGATGAAACTTTTGTTTCTACTGATGTTTTTTGTTCTCGTTGTAGAAATGGGTTTCCGTTTAGTATATAAGGAACGAGGCTAATTCGATCTGACATTTACAAGTAAACATGTTCAAATCGGTGTAAATATTTTTTGTGGAATTTGAATTTTCCATTTTTGCAATTTTAAAAATCTACAAATTTTAATGAAAGGGATTTACATTTTCAAATATTACAAAAAATACAAGAAAAAGTAAAATATAAATTATCATTGACACAGGTTTCTCAAAGTCCCTAAGCTAACTACTGAAAAGTTGTGAATATGACGCTTCTTTTTTATGTTTGATTCAATATGCAAAAAACCTTGTTATGATCGTAAATAACTGACACACTCATTGTTTTTCAGTGGAAATCTCTGTACGGTTCTTTGAATGACAAACGGCACTTCAGATCACGTGGAAATTCTTTATTTACTTTACCAGGAACTGCCCTAACCTCAAAATTGAAAATAAAGGGATCTTAAAAAGGTCCAATGTTATTTATCTCATTAATTAATTATTAGTTTACTGGTAATTTCAATTTTTCGACATTAATGTGTTTCAATGCATCGAAATCAGAAATATTTTTTATTATCCAAAAAGTAAAAAGACACCTTTAAGAGGAGGCCAATGTTGTGAGTAGATGGTCGCTCAAAAATAATAATTAATTCTCATATCATTTTTAAATACTCGTTTCTTAACAATCCCTGGTAGGTGTCGCCACTAGACCCATTTTTTTCGCTAGTGCCTGAAATTTCCTTATGGTTTTTGTTTATTAAAAAATCAGCGTCAATAATTATATTCCAGAATTAAATATTTTATATAATTTTGATCATTGCATATGTTGATTCCGAATCCATTCCGATGTTTTTATAATCAAAATGGCGGATCCAATATGGCGGATAAAAAGGTGAATTCTTATTAAAACTAGTCGAAATTTGGTATACAGAGGTGTTTGGAGTAGTTGATCACGAATATGTTGTCCGATTTTCGAAATTGAATATTTCGGAACCAATATGGCGAAAGAAAATGCCATATTGGATCCGCCATATAGAACACCTACAATTTGGTAAGAAATTCTAGTTTAGACTATAAAAATCATTAAAAAATACAATATTTTTTGTCTCAATTGATATCAAACAAATGTAAACGAAAAGTTTGTTAATTTTTTCGGTTTCGCGGAGCATATTTTATGAAACAACACTTTCGGAAATGGATTTGGCACTATCCAGAGTTACCGTTACTTTGACTCGTTAAGCAAAATTTACGACTAGTCTGTTATAGACGGTTCATTTTATACAGGGTCGACACATATTGCGCTTACGCTACTGCAACTCTCAACCGCATGCTTATAAAAAGCATCGCTTTTTACGAGTTCGTAGGTACTTATGAAACGGACTGTTTGAACGGCATCCGGGAAGGAGGAAAACACGTGTGTCTTTAACCTGCTCTGCTTTGAAGGACCTTTCACGAGAGATGCTTAGATCTTCTGGTCTTCGATCGAGCAATCCGAGCTGTTTACTAACTGTAATGCAACAAAAAAGAATGCAGAATGCACTTTAATAAATTCTGTTATTTTCCTATTTATGTTACAATTGAGTCTCATCGAGAAAAGTCGCCTTCGCAGCTATTTTCCGAGTGAAGTTTATACTCGAGGTTTATTTCTAGATGACATATTTTACGTATGTTTCATGGTTTTCAAACAGTCTTAAAAAATCTGATAGATGTACATTTTGTTACATAAATTGAAACCGATTGCGAAAATAGCGCACCGAGTAGCGACATCTATTCGCAATTGTTCATATAATTATTTTTATTAAAAGGAGCTTTACTTGGTCATTTACTTGATGTAGATCATTATCTTACTGTTGTTTACGTATTTATTATGTTTGTGTGATGCGGTGTATTCCTGGATGAAAAAAATTATAATAAATTTAGATTGGAAGACATATCGTAGTTCTGAAGTACAATTAGCAATTATTGAGAATTGTGGATCGTTTAATTATTTTTTAACAATCACTAAATCGTGTGAAGTATTATCTCGCCAAATATTGCAATATATTAATTCTAATTCATTATCTTAATTGTATTAATTTTTGGTCCTCAGAGATCAAAATAGAAAAGAGTTTAGAATGATTTAGAAATGTGCTCTAAAAGAAGTCAGATGTTCGACTTTCTCAAGGGTTTTTGGACATGGGATCATAGAGATCTTATACTGACATCATGTTCAGAAAACCCTCATAAAGTGTGATTCTGACTTCTTTTAGAGCACATTTCGAAATCATTCTTAACTCTTATTTATTTTGCTGTCTGGGAAGGAGTATGTGGTTTTATTTTCCTATTTATAAAATACCTACAATATAATCGTTGCAAATATGCATAAAGCAAAAATTGATGACTGTCAGGAATTGCATTCGCTAGCGTAAATATCACCGCTGGTAGCGACATCTATCTGCAAAGGCTAAGAAAGCCATCATTTCTCGCATCCTGTACATAATTTCAACAATAACAAAAAATATGTTTTTCGAATACATAGCCTTAAAACTCTCAAAATTCTGACATGATGCTACAAACAAAATTACTCCGATAATGCGCCATTACTTCTCAACAACAAAACCTTTTTAACCTGTATAAATATTTGTGTTTTAAGATCTGAATTATGTAATAGAAAAATAGAAATTCATTTAAGTAGTTTTGGCTATAATTTGAGACCGTTACGACACTTGAAAATAGTGAGCGCATTGTTGGTTCGAATATTTTCGGGAATATTCGTGAATTTTGGTTTCGTAAACAAACATAACCTACTCTTGTATTCGAGACCTATAGACGTGAGGATTCTCAGTACGCGAAGCTAAAGTAATACTGTGCCTGAAAAATATTTACTGCTTTTATTGTTTTATACGTTTAAGTTTTCTATAAAATGGTTCTTTTGGATCTAGTACTACTTGTATAGTATTTTATAGTTGTTTTAGTATGTTACAGGTCTTTTCCAGAGTATTTTACATTGTTGACATTTGTGTAACTGCTACAAGTGATTTCTATAATGTTGCTGGATTGTTTTGGAGCTTGCAATTATGTGTTCTAAAAACACAAGTCTATTCTTTGAGAATTCTTTAATAAATAATGAAATTTCTAATTAATTCTTAAAGTGTATTGTAAGAATTCTATTCGAATACGATTAAAAGGTCTTGAAAGTATTTAAAAAGCATTTTTATAAATATAAATTATTACAGGGTTCCTTTTGCTTCCCGGAAAATTAATTTTTCCAAAAGAACTCTTTTGTTAGTCTTAATAAGTACCATATAACGACATTCGTTACACTTCTTAGTACTTATAAAGAATTCATTTTAAATCTTAAAAAAAAGAATTTCAAAAGAATTAAATTAATTATTATAAAATTCTCGTTACACGTGTTGGGATTATACCTTCAAAAAGACCTCATAAAAAGTTCTTAATAATGATAATCTAAATAACAACCTCTTAACCCTTTCAGGGGCGTATAATTCTAACCAACGAATTTTCTTCATATATTAATGAAGAAACTATACTTCGAGTTTTTCGATGTCCGTTTTTCAAAATTCAAAATGGCGGAACAAACATGGCGGACGAATTTAAAAGAATTCATTAAATTCGGTTGAAATTTGTTACTTAGGGATTTTTACCTTCTCTTTCTTGAGCAAAGGATTACCAGAGTTGAGATCTGTTTTTCTTCCAGAGACACTACCGATGGACTTTGGCCATTTTGAATTAGCCATTGCTTCTAAAAGATATTCCATTACCATATAACTTACGTTCAACAATCTGGATTACTGTTTATGTATGCATTTCGTTGATTGAAACCCGTTTCAGTGAATAAAATCACGAAAAGGTAAAAAAACAATTAAAAATCTTGAGATTTTATATTATTTTGCTTATTTTTTTGAGTAAATAATAGTTTTTTTGAAATTTGTTCGACGAGAATCGATGGAGCACACTCGAAACTAGTAGAAAAGGTATCTATCAAAACCTTTAAAAAAATGTTTTCACTGGAGAAACAGAGCTGAAGTTGAGGTATACCTACATTTTCATTTCGGGAAGAAAAGTCCCGAAAAATAGATGAAACGTTGGTTTCAAATGTCGTTAAAAAGAATTGAAACAGAATCAGCTCGTGGATTCAAACAAAAAAATTCTAAGCATTTTTTCGAAAAAATAACGATTTTAAACGCTTTTTTGACATTGAGTTCACCATTGCAAAGGATACTAATCGCTTATTTTTGCTCAGATGTGTCTTCTCTAGGGGGATTTTTTTCACAAAAATAAAATGGCGGCTGCAAGATGGCGTCTGCAAGTTTATCGCATAACAGTCATGTGGCCGTGTGACCGTCGATATCAATGAGAATTGGGAAAAGTCATTATTATTATTTGTGAATGCTTAATCTCACGTTTCATAACCACAAATTAGTTATAGATAATGGGTTTTTACAAATTTTTTGTCCGATTTTCGGTAACGTGTAAAATTGAGCGTTTCTCCGTGATTTCGACCGTCACAAGGTTAAATAATCGACAAACAATCGAGGAAATGCAAAGTTACAGCTTGTATACAACATTTGAAAGCTGCCATTTTGTTTTTTGAAAAAAATCCACTGGGAGAAGAAAGGGCTAAACAAAAATACGCAGTACCTTTATTGTCAGTATCGCCCTTTTCAATATCAAAAACGCGATTTTTGTAAAGGAACGATGAAAAAATCGATATTTAAAAAAAATAATGATCATAATGTTTTTCTTTGAATTCACCGGCTTATTCTGACCACGCGGTTCGAAAGAGGAGGTCCAAAACTATCTTTACTTTAACGGTGTTTGGAACAAAAATTACAGTGTTGAAAGTTTCGTCCATTTTTTTAACTTTTGGGACAAAAAGTTAAGTTACAAAACTAGAATCTAAAATTCTTAGAAATTTAATTTTTAATTGTATTATTTATTTTAAATGTAGTTTAAAGAGCTCTGAAATAAGTCTTGTACAGATCTTTCTTATTGCTTATAATTGTCATCTTAAAATAGTCAACAGTACTTTAATAGAATTCTTAAAGACATATATTTGCAGCAATGACCGCAAATGGTTGGCTTCATTTCTCATGGCAATTAGTTATTAAGAAACAAGTGTCAATAAATATTTGTGAAGAGAGATTAATGAATTAATTATTGTAAACGTGTACATTACTTAAAGGTGTAAAAACATTCATGTTAATAACAAAATATGATTTCAATAGTTTTTGTTAACATCAATAAAATAACGATTAGAATCATAACGATTTATAACGCTCGACATTAATATTCACTGCTTATTAGTATAATGAGTTTAAAGATGAGGAAATCCGAGTTCAATAAACACAAAAGTAAACGCAATTTGACATGAGTTTTTTATAGGTCAGAAGCCAAGATAGTCGTTTTGCCTAATAACATTTTTCAGGATCATTTGCCACAAAATTTAGTTGTCAAATTACAATGGGAACTGAGTATGGGCACAGAATAGTTAGAACAGTTCCTGTTGATGGACTATTTATTTTTAATTAATAAATTTATTAACAAAAACATAAAATTTAGTACAGACCACTTGAAATAAAATGAAGAAAGTAACGATCACGTGACCTTGTTTATTCGTTTAAGACATGTTATTAATATTACGAAATTAAAACAAAAAATAATAATAATTCCGAATTTAAAGCATAAAAATATACCAAGTTCTTTTTCCTCTTACGTAGGCGAAGAACAGCATTATGCGGTCCAAAATGCAGCAAACTTCTATTCACCGAGACACTTTAAAATGACGAAAAGAATACGAAATGAGTATCGTCGAATTTCTCTCGCAAAAATTTTTAAATAAGTTTGAAAGATTATTTTACATAATTTTTGAAAATATTCATCATCCAAAATTTGATAACAAATTTTCAAAATATGACTGCAATTGTGAATCCATTGGCGGAACAAATAACAGTAAAAATTAAAAGGAAAACAACAAAACTGACGAAATTCAAGAACAAGGAAAAATTGTCGCCTCCTCAAGTATCATTTCGGTTTCAAATCACCGAATTTCTTCTTTACCTTATATTATACAGGAAAAATTAAAAAATCGCTTATCCTAAAAACAAGTAAAACATAAAAAGACACCGAAAAAAACATAAAAAAGGAATTATTTGGAAAAGTCGTACAATAAAATTTTTTAAAAATAACAAAGTTGAATTACGTCGTCATATACAAAAAGTCTTATCTCTTTTTTCTCGAGTATAATAAAAGTTCATCATGAATTCGACAAATTTGCGTCAACGGTAACGCTGCAAGGTATAAGCTTCGACGTCGATTATAAATCCGGACGAAAAAAAGCTTGAAAACATTTGCAAATCAAATGTGCAACGTGTGTTTTTAAGCTTCCCTTTTTTCCCCAACTAATAACGACGTTAATTATTTTAGTTCGAGCCTGCAATAAACCAGATTTCGTAAAAAAAAATAGAAAACGGTAAGGAAAAACGGTTTTTTCGTGGCACCCGGTTGCGACACGAGAGCGTATGACTTAATCGCAAAAATAACGTAAAATCGCACGGCGAAAGTCCTGAATCGGGATTGATATGCGAAAAAAAACCTGTTTTCTGCTCGTTCGATCGATATCTATTATATCGCGTTACTTTTTTTCATCTGCGAGATATTTATGTAAGGAAGCGACGTTATGCAAATGTCCCATCGGTCAAGTTCGATGTAAACAAAAGTCGTCAATTTTCGAGAGTCTCAAATAACATGGACCGTTGCTCGATTAATTAAAATCGTCTAGCGTAAGTTGTCCTCTAGAAACTTTTCCAGAAAGATCATACAAAATTTTATTCTAGAAAAATATAACAATCTTTATGGTATACAGGAAAAGCAATTTGGGTTCGAATCTCGGCGCAGCAAATTTTTTTTTATTATTTTGCTACAGAAAAATCATAAAAAATCTAATAAATAATAAAATTTTAAATAACGTAAGATGCAATATATAACACACTAAAATATCACAATATTGTATTTTACATCGATGGTAACGTAATAAGAAGAGAACAGCATAATATGAATGTAATTTACGAAAAGAATAAAAAAATATATATAACAATACAGTAATTTAAGGTCCGAGCGCAGACTCGAAACAGTTAGAGTTCGAATCTCGGCACGGAATTTTTTTTTTTTTAAATTACCCTGTAAAAAATCATCAAAAAAATTAATAAATACTACAAAATTAAATAATACAATATGCACTGTGTGACACCTTCAAAATATAACTTTTAACAGACTTATACTAAATACACAACAAATTTTTTTTTTATTTTCACTTTCTCGTTTCGACTACGAATTTTCGGTCTACTTTTTCTTTTGTAAAAGTGATATCTTGTTCGATGCTATCGACATCTTCGATCTTGCTACGTTATTCTGTGCCAAATTTTATGACGTCTTTCGCCCGCATGTCATTGCTCCACATACCTCAAATTATGCTAATGTACAGACGTCAGAGGCACGCTGATCAAAATGTTGCCTCTGCGCAATATTATTTAGCGTAATTGTCGAGACTCTTAGTAACAATGCGCGAATTGCGTGCGAGTCGGTCTCAATGCGTAAAGTGGAATGCTTCTATTGCATATGCCAAAGACGTAGTGTGGGTCAGAGGAGGCCCGTTAGATAAATACACCAAAGATACTTTCACGGACTACATGAGTCACCATTGGGAATTATTCCATGGGATTTATCCAAAATTAAGAAGAGAATTGCAATATTTTTAAGCCGCCATTTTGGTTTAATTTATTGACGCCGTTCAACTTTATAAGTATATAAAATAAATAAATCTGGATATTGTTTTCATAAACTCAGAAACATTTTTTTTGCAACATGGCGGATCCAAAATGGCGGCCAAAATGACAAAATTTTCTCGTTTTTCGACATTTTAAGATGGTAATGGATCTATTTAGTTGCGACAGTGCTAATAACGTAACAATCATGTTTATTCGCATCGTTGGCTTTAATTTTTGTATTTTACAAATCCAATATGGCGGACAGAATGTCATGACGAGTGCTAAACCTCTTGTTCTAGTATATTGATAGATACAAAATAACTTTCTGAATTATCTTTTAGTGTTTATAACTATTTCTTAAAGAAAATCATTTTAGTAATAAAATGGCAGGTTCAAAATGGCGACTAAATTATGGGACGGTTCACGAAGTCGCTTTTCTCATTTTACGCGGAGAATTAATACATTCAGTTACCACAATGCTAATCCAGTAATAAATAAGCTTGTTCATGGAGTTTGCATTAGTTTTGTATTTTACAAATCCAATATGGCGGACAAAATGTCATAACATGCATTAAAACTTGTTTTTCACATGGATTGGTCTAAAATTTGTCCGATTTTTACTTTTCTTTCACTTTTTCTAACCAATTCTAAAAGTTAATCGTATTACTAATAAAATGGCGTGGTTAAAATGGCCACTAAAATGTCGAAATCTTTCCACATTCGCGTTTTTTGTTGTCTAACAAAGATAATTAAAGCATTCAGATACCCCAATTCTAATAAAATAATATACATTATCTTTGCATTATTTTTTATTCTACAAATCCAATATGGCGGACAAAATAACGTACAACAAACAGCACTCGTATTTTATTATATTATCAGGTATCAATCACCCCTTTAGGATTCCGAATAACATTCCATTGTTTCAAAATTCGTGTGAAAGAAATAAAAATGGCGAAACCATAATGGCGAATACACCATTGTGACCAAAAAGTTGAAATAATAACGAAATAAGATACGATATTACTTATATTCAAATAATTCGAAGATCGAAAAATGTTATTAACTGCATTAGTACGATATTACTTGTTTATAAATTCTGATGATATTTTATAATAAGAAATAAAAGAAAATATTGTACGTATTAGTTTGTATCCTCCATTTTGAATGCATAATTTTGTTATGGATGGTTTTATCGTTTACAAGTATTTAGAAATTATGAAAGTTATACGAAATAAAATAAGAGTAATCTTATCTATTGTAATAATAATACAAGAAAACATGGATTTGAGTAGGCTTTACTTTTTTTGTCCGACATATTGGATTTTTACAATACAAAAATAACGAGAACTTCATGGAGAAGTTCGATTGCTCTTGGGGTAACTGAATCTATCGTTTATTTTCGAAAAATCACATAAAAATGTCCAATTTTGAACCATTTCGACATATCATCCGCCATTTTCAATTCGTAATTTCACAAATAAAACGATTGTATCCTTTATACATATGGAAAAATGATAAAAGATAACTCAGAATTGAATAGGTATGATTTTGTACCTAACAACATGGCAAAACAAGTTTTAGTACACGTTTTGATATTTTGCCCGCCATATTGAATTTGTGTATTATAAAAATAACGTGAAAGTCATAAACAAGCTTTATTACTCTTGGGGTAACTGAATGTATCGTTTACTTTCGAAAAATGACAAAAAACGGCAAATTTTTAACAAATTTGGCATTTCATCCGCCATTTTGTATTCACCATTTCATAAATAAAACTATTGTATATTTTATACATATTTAAAAATAATTAAAAATGACCCAGAATTGCATAGGTGTCGTTTTGTACTTAATAATATGGAAAAACAAGTTGCAGTACAAATTTTTATATTTTGTCCGACATATTGAATTTGTACAATACAATAATAATACCAAGTTATTTGATTATTATTGTGGCAACTGAGTTACTATCTTCATTAAATGACAGAAAACCGAATTTGGGAAAATTTCGACAGTTTGGTCGCCATTTTGGTTCCGCCATCTTAAAAAAGTAATTTCTTGTTTGGGAATAATCTGTATACTTGTAGGTTTGAAGAAGAATTCGTCGACATCGTAGCGTTCATGGTTAAACAAAATTGCATGATTTTTTTTTAAATTTTTAATCGCCATTTTGTATTTGCGAATATAGAAGTATAACAATGAAATGATTGTCATAACTCTGTCAATTACTTGGATTGAAAAATTTGTCACTTAAAATCTGTATTATTCTATTCGATTGTAAATTCTTATCTCAAGAAATTTACTACGCAGAACAATTTTTGGAAAACACTTTTCTGTTGATAATCACCATATTTTTAAGAATTTCAGATACTGTCATAATATTTGTAGAATGAAATCTTGTCTTTTGAAGTCGTTGAATTCAATGATGTAATTCATACACGGAGTCTAACAGGAAACATTTTTTTTGTTAAAAATGTCACGTTTTTGTATTGATTTTTTTATTATATTGTTAAAAATCGATAAAATTAGCCATTTTATTGCTTTTCTTATCGTTATGCGTAAAGTCTTGATATTTGTAAAGGATACAACGGCGAATTTAAAAAGTGTAGCCATTTTCTAAAAATTCATAAATATATCCGTGAAACGTTAAAATTTATAGCTGTCCTAAGCACATAAAATGTTATCTATATCGATTAGGAATTACGTCATAAAAATTAAATCTTTTACAAACTTTATTGCTTCGTATATTACGTTTCTTGTCAGCGTTGGTTCAAACAATTGTACAGAAATTCTACTCCAAATTTATGACGTCGGTAATAATTTCGTCAGAAAAAAGTATTCAATATTGATTATTTAAATTATGAGTAACTTTTTAATAGGAGTAAAGTATAGGCAGAACCGGAAGTTGTCTCGAGGAGGGAATTGAATATTTACATAATGAAAGTAATAAAAGAGATTTAAATTATGTTACGTATTGAAAAACAAGAAGTTTTTTCACAATTTTGTGTTTACTGTCACTTACATGTTTATTTATTTCCTGTCAATTGACAAGTAAAAGTGAGCAATTCGTTCTTTTGTAAGGAAAAACGTTTACGGAATACAATACATTACAGTGCAATAGTTAACAGAGTCCATGATTTCAAACATTGAAATTCATTTACATATATAAAGGTCGCTGATTACGAATCTTCCTCCAGATTTTCAGAATTCAAAATGGCGGATTCAAAATGACCGACCAAAAATTGCAAACTAAGCTGAATGGAATGAAACTGAGCACTCAGTATTCTTCGGGATCGCTGATTACAAATTTGGCCTTAGAATTTTAGAATTCAAAATGGAGTATTCAATATGGCCGACCACAATGTAGAAACGAAACTGGATGACATGAAATTGAGTATTCGGTGCTCTCAATTTCATTGATTATGAATATGCCCTTCCCTTTTTAGAATTCAAAATGGCACATTCAATATGGCCGACCAAAATATAAAAACTAAGCTGACTGAAATGAAACTAATAGGGTTTTCTGGGTCGCTAATTATGAATGTGGCCTTACATTTTTAAAATTCAAAATGGCGTAATCAATATGTCCGACTAAAATGTAATCACTGAGCTGAATGAAATGAAACAGAGTACTCGGAGGTTTTCTAGGTCGCTGATTTTGAGTTTGGTCTCAGATTTTTGGAATCCAAAATGGCCGACAAAAATGTAAAAACGAACCTGAATGAAATGAAACTGGGCAATAAATAAAAATCACTTATTTCTGAAAATTTTTGGTCAGTTCTTAATTAATATCTTAGTTATTTTCTAGGAAACTGTTTATAGTGCTTAGAATTGCCTTTACAGTGCCCGAATTTTTAAAATTTTATTCAGACATCTTTAATTTATGTTTTTTAGTGAATTACTTTAGAACTCTCTTAATACGAGCACAATTTCGTAAATATTATTTGAATGAAGATTGTTTATATTGCTTATTCGAAAATGAATCCCAAATTACTGTGACCAATTCATAATGACGAATAAGAATGTATTGAATTTGCACGAATTAAAAATTCAATTTTCCTATATGTCCTATTTCTGGTAAATAGAAATGTATTCCTGATAAAAAGGTTTTTCTCAAAGTACGAATTCAAAATTTCAATATTTTGTTCCCATATTGTTTATTTTTTCACCATCAACGAAAAAAATTTCATTTTTGATCATAAACGCCAATACAGACTCTTAACTTCAGGAATTAGTAGACAAAAAGAACGTCATGACCTGTAGTTAATTGAACTATTTTTTATAATTATATTTTTACTTTAGCAAAATGTTTAAAGTAGCTAATTTACATTCTCTGTACGAGATATTTATTCTACACTAAAGATAATCTTCGTCAAGACACAAATTGATATTAAACTGTCAAAAACATTTGTCGACCTGTAATGTAGCATATTCAATTAGTTTTTCTATCAGGTTTCGAACTGCAGAGTATTGTTATCAAAATGTTTCAAGCAATGTATCATTCTGTATTTTGATTATCTGGTTTCACATATCTGGCAGGAAGTGTTGATATTGGCGGAAAACTGCAGAAGCTCATGATATGGAACAAGGCACATGCGTCAGAGCGATAATTCTGATTCGAAATGTGAATTACAACAATGTACGGTTCTCCCCTATTTAGTAGCTGTTACAGATATGAAATGCAGAAAGATTTCTCTTCATTTTAATAGACGGTGCTTCCCATCAACAATTGATTGAACTAAAAATTCTGAATCCTGGCTTTTGTTCAGTTTTGAACACAATTCATGCAAATTAAAACTCTAAAGACCCTCCTATCCGTCCACTTTTCGAAGGAATAAAATCAGATTTTACACCTAGTGAAGAAAAAAATATTCCGGAGTTGAAACCATTATTTTTACGTACTTGGACTCGCTCAACCTAATTTTGTCATAGAAATAGACATTGTAGAGTCAACCATAACCTCAAAAGATCGTAAAAGACACGTTTTTATGTCGATAAATGTTTAAAACAAAAAGAAAATACGGCACTTATCTCACATTAATTCAATATTAGTTCCCTACTACGATATATTGACATGCTTCATCGAAGTGACAGACGATGGCGTTGCGCTGTAAGACGCCATGAGTCTTTCTCGCAAGTGAACGAATCTTGGGAGGTGACTACATCATGAACGCCCAGAAATTTATAATAATTTGACGTGCGCATGTTATATAGTTCGTGACTGGGGTTTTAATTAGTTTAAGTAGAGTTTTATTGTTCATTTTATATGCAAACCATATTTTCTCTTGGAAGAATGCTGACCAATATATTGGAGGTTAGGTTAGGTGATTTCCCACAAAGAAAAAATAACGAAACGCCAGTATGATGAGGTTGTACTTTAAATCAAACGTATCTAAAAATGTAAATTGATTTACATAATGAACATGGACATTAGCACAGCACCTGAAAAATAGTGCGCAAGTACATATTCGACCGACGATCTAAAGGTTCCAGGTTGGAGTCCTGAGTTCGATTCTTTTTTTTAATACAAAATTATTCTAAAAATTCATAAAAAATCATTAAAACCATCGTGAAAATCTAATAAAAATGTCTTCCTGTTTATATTGCATCTCAATTCATTATCGAGACATTTATTATATAAAATGTCTACTAAAAAATCTCTGAAAATCGGTCGTAAAATAACGTTACAATAATCGTCTATAATTAGTTGCTTCCAGTCATTACTCATTGGTCTTCATTCTGAAAACAATACAATACGCACACTGCGAAGAATTCCGCGTAGCAGGATCTACCGTGATTTCATCCTGAGATCATCCATGAAGAGGAATAAGTACCACAGAATGTTGATGAATCATTTTTTGATTTACATCCTTTATGAATAAAAAAAAAAGTCGATGAGTACTCGAATATATCATCAATTTCATACATCGTCCACGACGTATTCATCGCCCGTAAAGTTAAGGAACTCTCTGGGTATGACCAGGAACTTTTTATCGCGTGCATCTTGCAAAACGGTTAATAATTGCATATGATATTATCAAGATTTTACAAACTCTTGTAAACACGAATGCAAAACAAGGTTGTAAACGTTTATCCAATGAAACAATTATTCTTTCCGTCAACATCACAATTAAAACATTTCAGTTTTGTGATTTATTTGTTGTGACCGTCATTGAGCATCGGTTAAAATAGGTAACATTTAGATATACCTCGAAACCCTACTGGAAAATAGTTTAGAATGAAGTAGAATAGTATATTTCGCTACTAGTGTGTAAAGTACGGTTTTACGTACTTGAGTTCAAGTAAACATCTGAGGTGACCTAAATCTTACGTTGTCAGACATATTTTAGTCATAATGCGTAGAATGTTATACTGAAAATTGGGTACTAGTGAAGAAAGTGTCAGTTTACTCACTGTTATAAATGTGTGAAATCGAATTTTACACACTGAACCATAATAAATATAATAAAACATTTTCTTAATTCAAATAAACAAGTTCTTTTTCAAGTGCACGTGTCAAAAGAAACACACCGACCTTAGAATATAACTTTCCATAAAAAATGATCATATAAAATGATGTATATATAAAAAGAGGCACGTCCATGCCCTAGAAGTTTCTTCCAGCGACTTGCGGTAAAGTTTCCTTCGAATCAATTGCCGTCATTATGCCTTATTAGGTCGGATAGGAAAAAATATGATCGAACTTGTTTCCTCTAATGAGATACGAAATCGGCAAAAAATAACGATGCGCTGAACATTATACGAGTGATTGGTAAAATCGATGCAATTTTTAAAATTTGCATCAGAAATTGAGAATTGCATTTTGTAACCGTTACTAAAATTAGGCCCGAAAGTCAAAACCGTTACGCTTGATTTTGAAATTTATTCCAAGACTTTGTCATTTTGGTTAACTTCCTTTTAAATTCTTGTTTTTAAAATTGGGTAATATATTTTAATTTAAAAAATAACAATAATATGATATATTTTAAAACGTTACACTTTTTTCAAGATATAAAATGTAATCTTGATTAAAAGTAATAAAAAATACTTTATTTTATTTAAAAATTGTCTCCATAATAAACAATTAAACTATCAAATAAACAATATTTTTGAAAAGTTCGAAAATAAGGAAACAAAATTTAAAAAAAAAAACGATTGCAAAAAATAAGCAAATAAAATCTAAATTTTTAAAAAGTGAAAATAAAGGATTCGCTAAATATTTTCATATTATTTGTCGTCATTTTGAATTAAATAATATATTGTTCCAATGATAATATCAGTCTCCGATTTGTATATCATTTTTTGTTTAAAATACGAAATAATACAATTGGTGTATTTGAACGATATTTTGGTCTTTTTTACCGCCATTTTCTTTTATAATGATTGCCTATATAAGCGACTATATTACGTCGATCTGATATGTTGATTATGTATTCTAGGAATAAATTCGGACATGACACCCTTCAAATAAAATAAGAAATGTAGAGAGAATCATGAGAAAAACGTCAACATTATGGCAGCGTTCCAGTCACGCTAGTTCCAGTCACAAAGTATCCTTTATCTAACTTGTTGTTATTGTTACATCATGTCAACGGTCTTAAGTTAATTATTACTTTTTTGTAAGCTTATTGATAATATATGAACAGTAAATATAGGATAATGTGATTCTGAACAATTTCGCACATTAAATAGTAGAAGTACTATTCAAACAGTAGAAATTACAATACAATCTAGCAGTTTTTACCAGAAAAAATGGCAATTTTCTACGTTCTAGAAGTGTTTTCCAAAATTACTCCAAAACAATTTAAAAAATGATAATAAGAAACTTTCAATTATTTTAGAGATTTTGAAAAAATTCATAAAATATATATGCAAAAATACGAAATGTTACAAAACGAATTAAATTGAAGAAAGTGACAAACAACGTAAAAAGCCTTTCATAAATCACTCCAATCAGTAATTTTTTTCAAGAAAATTTGTGCGTCAAAATTCGGTTAAAATTACTCTAAATTAATAAAAATGTCGAATGCTTATGAAAACATGATCGACTAAGACGTCACGTATTTTTATACGAATTTGACGTCAAAGGCTCCTTCTTTGGGAAGGGAATAATGTTTTTTTTTTTATATCGTTTCATCACTTTCACCGACTTTCACCTATTATGTGACGCATTCAAATACGAGTCTAATCGGGTTACGCATAATTGCGTAGAAAAGAATACAAGCGTTAGGGAAATCCGCACAAGTATGACGTTACTTCTTCTCATCTTGGGCATCTTGTTTTTAAAAATTTTTAGTTTCGTCATCTATTTTTTTTCTTTCTCTACATTAAATTTTGAGTATTGACTATTGACGAAAAATAAGGGATTGCCAAAATATTTCAAAAATGTCACTGTAGAGTTTATCAAGATAAATTATATTTACTATTCACTATTTTATCGAGACAAGACCAAGAGGAAATATTGTTCAGTATTGTATCGAATATCGTCTTGGACTAGCCAAGAAATATTACGAAAGTCGACGGAAACAGAAGTGTTTAATAAGTAAGTTTTACGTTACTTTTTTTTCCTTCCTATAAATGAAATTTTCAGGTATTTTCTTCAAGACCAAGACCAAGACCAGAAACAAATATCGAAGGCAATATTTCAAGAATGTTTCTGAAGAATTTATGAAGACATGACCAAGAGGAAATATTGTACATAATATCGTCTTGGTCTCGACAAGAAATATAACGAAAGTCGACAGAAACAACAAATACATTTTACGTTTTATTGTATGAGTCAACATTCATCAGTAAAATTAAAATAAAACCAACCTATTACACTTTTCACTATACAATTGTTTGAATAATAAGCAGCCACGTGTTTATTCAAATATCACCTGTCTGTTTTCAAAACATAGTTTAGAAACATTTTCGAGTTAGTCATTACTACAATTTTAGTACATTAAATTTACACCCAACTGTCCGCGTGCTTATTTTCTTAAAAATTAAATTGTTTTTTTAAAAACTCTTACTTACTTCAGGCTCCATTTAGTTCGTTGTTTATTTCACTCGACGTAAACCAAAAACTTTGAAAACGGAAATATGTCACGAATATCGTACGAAACTGAAAATTTGAATTTCACTCTGGAAAATGTGAAATTTTGGTAGTAGTGGGACCATTATGGGCGTTCAAAATGTCCGGCAATAATATTTATGTTTGGAGAACGTTAACAAGATTACGCTCCTAGTAGCTTTTTTTCCTCGAGATGGAACGGTTAATAGATATGTGTAAAACATGTGATTTATGCAATAATATGCGATTCCTCGTTAAGTCAAAATTTGCAATGTGTATACATTATAATTGGACTTCTGACGTCAATGAGCTATTAGAATTTTGCGTCTATTAATGTGGCGATTTATCGCGATAAGAATTGAAACGACGACTCGAGTAATATTTTCTTGTTTATAGCGCTGATGAGCCTACAAAATCCTGGCCAAATCTTGCATTAAATTCTGTTAATTTGGCTTTCGAAATTTCGAGTTTCAATAAATTTGAAATTTCCGTTTTTTGTAGATTAAAAAAAACGGGTTTGAAAGACTAGTGAGAATTGTCTGTTTTTTATTCGAGTTCAAATTTACCTTTAGTAGTAGCTATTCAGCCTGTATAGTAATTTTAATGGCAACTATTAGATACTAATTGTTGATGAATAGTTTCTTGCAACTATGGTCCTATAGTTCTGAAGAGTAAAAAATAAATTACTACGTTCGTCAACGACAAATTGTGCTTCTACCATTGGGAAATTAAAAGCCAAAGAAGCACACTTTTGGTATAAAGAATTCTTTAAGAGTTCTTTAATATAACGATATGTTAAAATATTTTTAATACGTAATATCCAAAATAATGTAATACTTAAAGTATTCAGTAAAAATTTGTTACCAAAGTATCTTAAAAGTATTATGTGCACTCCGATTAATTAAAAAGAATTTAAAAAGTGCTCTTTTTTATGCACACATAATATAGCTAAAAAAACTGCCGACTACTTATCATACACTTGCAAATTTTTATAGTTACAATGTGGTTTATTGCTAAACATAATTAAAAACTCCCAGATAGCACATGCCTCTTAAAGAATTCGTATAGAGCTCATTAAACATCCAACAAACACATTTTCGGAAAAAGAATTCTTTGTGAATTCTTTAATATACAACGAAATACCGTATTCATGTGATACCTAAATATACAGTAAGAATTCTTTATGAATACATTAAAAAGTATCTTAAAAGTATTTATTATATAGACTCTATTTAATTAAAATAGTATTTTTCGGGACAAGGGCGTAAAATCGAATTTTTACTCTCTGAATTCCTTGGAGTGAAAATTGCGCCACTCTTTTGTTAGGAGTAAAAATTTCACTCTATGAAGAGTGACATTTTACTTCATTAAGAGTGAAAGAAAGAAAATTCACTCCTAGAAGAGTGAATTGTCACTCTTCATGGAGTGAAAATTTCACTTTTCATGAAAGAGTGGCTCAATTTTCACTCCAAGGAATTTAGAGAGTACGCCTGTGTATCGAACGGTATTTTTCGACAGTGGCCGGCAATGCCGGATATGTTTGTTTTTTTTCTAAATCTCTTGGAGTGAGAACTACTCTTATAATGACTAAATAACCACTTGAATAAGAGTGGATATAATGACATTCGACTCTAAAATAGTTGATACTTTACTCTTGAAGTAAGAGACGCAATTAGATTAGCTGCCGCTAGGTGTCCTCGCCACTCTCGCGGTTCTATTTTGCTCCCGTTATTAAAAAGTATTTGTATTTCGTATATTAGAGGACTTAATTAAATTTTTTCTTGTTGGAATAAAATAAAAGTTTGAAACACATTCATACTATTAAAGTGACCTTCACCCAGAAATGTTCGGATACAAATATCGCGTACAGTGAAAATTCACTCCATTAGAGTGACTTTCTACTAGAAAATGTATTATAAAAAAATTATTCTAGAAAAATGTTAGACTTTTTTTGTTGCACTATTTTGGAAGTCTTCATAACTACGTTGACTAAAATTCTTGGAAATTAAGATCGAGATTAGCAAATAAACTCTACTATCTAGATTAAATCCTTGACACTAAGAAATCTACTTGATTTTTTACTCCGTATTTAAATCATCTTGAATAAAATGCAGTCGTGATTTATAGCATTAAAAGAAATTAACATTTTGCAATTACCACCGGGTCTCCACATTTTCATGTTGATTGATGCCGGGGGTTATAATTGATGCTCGAATTTAATTGCCTGTAATCAGAGATGTTACTTCATTGCAAAACCGCAAGATGCTGTGTTTAGTAACATAGGTTAGTTATTTAAGTGGAAAAGTTTGTCGTAGCCAGTTACAACTTTTTACAGGCCTTTTTTTTCAAAATACGTTTCATCAATGAAGAATCGTAACCTAGTTGAAGTTTTGAGTAAATAGGACGAGGAGAAAATATTGAAATTGATTTGTAGTGAAAATGATTTTATTTGCATATTTAATACAATAATTTAAGAGAATTATAAATTTGTTTATATTGTAGTTTCAAAGATGTTGAATATGATTGTAATGTAACAATAATGTTTTTTCAATTTCGAATTAAAGTAATGTTTGACGTGTAATTTTGTAATCTTATATGATAATATTAGGATGCACCTATAAATATCATGGGACAATATATTATTGGACAAAATATTATGCCAAATTTTTATTTGGACAATTAATCACAAGACAAAATATTATTTTCCAAAATATTATATATTATTATATATGTACTATATATTATTTTAAAATAATATAATTTTAATATATATTATTATATATTATTAATTTAATATTGTATAGTTTTCATCGAAAATTTTGTTATATTACTAGCGAGTTGCAAATGCGAATTTATTTAATGACACTGTGTACATTTATTATATTCCTTGATTTTGATTACTGTTTAGGTTAGGTTAAGTTAGGTTAGGTTAGGTTAGGTTAGGTTAGGTTAGGTTAGGTTAGGTTAGGTTAGGTTAGGTTAGGTTAGGTTATAATAATTTGTCTAAATAATATTTTGTAAAATAATATTTTATGCAAATAATATTTTGTCCTGTGATATTCTGTTCCAATAATATTTTGGATTATGCTATTTTGGCATGATATTTTGTCCAATAATATTTAGTGGTGGAATCTAATATTAGTATCAAATTCACCACCATCAGAAGGGAGTTTTTAATGATGATTTTTTTAATGATTCATGTTTTTTTTCTTCTTTTTTTTTCTCTTTTATTTTTGTTTCATTTTATCATTTTTTTCTTTTCATAAAGTTATATTAGAAAGGAGTTACTTTTATTTATTACCACTGCGAAAATAATTATATGTTAATTACTATATTATTATTAGAATTAAAATGCATATTATTTATTATAAATTTTATATATTGAAACGTTCGTTAATAAATATAAAAATATCTTATAAAGTAATCAATTTAGAAATGTTCATCATAAAAAAAGAAAATATTACTGAACCGTGACTAAAACAAATAGATGAAAGTGAAAATTAATTTCTTCGTCACGCAATCTTTAAGTGTCGTGAAACTAAAAAGTTTACAAATTGTATTTGGCACGCGATGTTATCATTAATACAAATAAAATGTTACGGAAGTTGGTTCAAATTTAAACAAATCTTATAAATTAAAAGATTTCATTATAAATTCCTCCCATCAGTCAAATTAAAAAAATAAGGTATAATGTCTGAATTAAAGTTTATTTATAAATTTATTTAAACTCAAAACTGAGCAACAGTGCAAATGATTTGAAAAGTAGTCTACCGATAAAGCAGACATTTTCGTTAAAAACCGTAAATTAAAAATGACTGAATTAATTTTTAAAAAATCGTGCTTTGTAAAAGTAATTCTAATTGCTACAAAGAGTCGCCTAAAAAAATTTTAGTGATTTGCTGATAAGTAGAAATTGAAAACTGTAAATTAAAAATTTATGATTGCAGTTTTCGAAATTCTAGCACTGTAAATATAATTCTAAGTGCTCAATGCAGTCTCCTAAAAAATTACAAAGAAATTAATTGTGAATTGACCCAGAACTTTTGGAAATGGATGATTTTTAGCATTTAGAATGATATTTACAGTGCTCGAATTTCGAAAACTGCAATCATACATTTTTAATTTACGGTTTTCAACCTAAATTTCTACTTATCAGCAAATCACTTTGGACACCCTTAAAGGAAACCAATTGGCCCCAAATGCTAAAAGTACAAAGATACAAAATTATCAGAAATATATTAAGAGGTTTTGAAAAATTAATTTATTTTTTACTTTGGAATAAATAATTGTTATTGAAGGCATTCACCTTTCGTTAATTGTAGTCGGGAAATATCATTCGACATGGTATAAACTGTAATTAATAAGCGGGTTCAAAAAGTCAAATGGTCACTGCGTTAATGTTGGAATAGCCGACCATCGATAAGCTTTTTATTTTGTAATCAAATCGTTATCCTGTTGCAATTTATCGTATCATGTATTAACTGCAATTAATTAATTTCTTTTTATTTCGTCATATTAATCATTAATTAGCATATAAGATTTTTATTTTGTTATTTGATTACAAATGCAAGTTTTTTCGTTCATTTTTGAGAATATTTTCTATTCAGCAAATTTCGTTTTCTTTGTCTTTTGACTGATTTATGTTTTAAGGCTGATACAAATTTAACATCGGACTTGTGAACATCGACCCCAAAATATATTCTAATTTTTATCCGCCATATTGGATCCACCATTTTGAATTTCGGAAATATTTTTATAAAAGTTGAAATAATTTGAAAATGTAGTTTCGATAAAACTAACGATCTTCATTAAAATTTGCATATCAAACGTCAATTGTTTAACAATACAACCTAACCTAATTTTTTATCAAAGTATCTCAGAAGTCTTAAAACCGCATTAACAACTAATAACGAGGTAGTTTTTCCGCAAGTGCATTAATTTGACAACTACAATTAGTCGATCACCGTTTCAATCTATTCGCAATTACCAAATGTATCATAAATGTACAAAAAAAAACTGACATATAAAGTGCTGCACGTGCGATTCGAACGCGCAATTATCAACTATTATCGCAAATCCGTGACCACAAAAACGACTAATATTTTTCAGAAACATATTTACTAATATTACTCTTAATTCAGGTTTCATCCACTTCACGCTTTTTTTATGAAAAGGACCATGTTTTGTTTTCGAAAGAAAAATATCACAAAAGTGGCTAGTATTTACAAAAATTCACTAAACGTAACAAAAGATACTTTACCTAATTAGAAAAAAAAATCTTTTTGCGATTTTTTAATGTGATTTTTGAAGTGATTGACATTTCGAGGTCCAGAAAAAACATCTTAATCCAGAAACTTCTCCACTTGCGCAATGTTCGACTTGTCACATTTTTTATCTGACAATCGATCTTACATCTATGTCCGCGTCACCGTTAGTGCAGCATTCGTCTTTAATAGACGCATTATTTTTTTAATCGCTACGATTATGCGCCGGCGAATACCCGTAGATTACTGGAACACGACCAGTACCAATTTTTTTACGAAAGTTCGTAATTAGATAAATCCTCGTTGCGAGGGACGATAATTATTGTCATGGCATTACGTAATGACAACGATGAAATATTACGCCGATTCCTTGTTTTATCGCATTTTAAATTTAAATTTCAATTGTATTTCCTTATCGTCCATGAATTAACTTCTTTTATTTGTTTTCTTGCTTTTAAGGGTTGATAGTTGAAGCTCGGTGTATCTCCAATTTTTAAATTTTAGGTTATCGTATTTTATGGTAACTTAAAAAGTGTAAAAATAATTTTGCATCATAAGTTAATAAATCTTTGTTGTAATATTTGCGAAAGATACATTTTGAACACTACCAAATCGTTGTCAGAATCTGATAACCTTGATAAATTTTAAATTTACGTCCGCCATTTTGGATCTCCATTTTGAATTTAGAACATTTTATAGAAGATTCATCACCACAAAGACTTTAATTAACTTCAGAATTTCAATACATTTTTTTTCACAATCCAAGCGCAAAATGCAATTTTGCGCCCTATATTGAGGTATCAAAATGACGATTTCTCTCCCTAGGGAGCAAAATAAGTTTGCGCTCTCGTATGAGAAAATAATATATGCAACAAATGAGAACAGGTACTTTTCTCTCTAATTGCAAAATGTACTATTAACAATGCAATTCGTATACTGAATAAGATTTACGAATATTTTTGCTAATTGCAGGGCGGTTTCAGGGTTGCTAAATACGAATCCGAATTTGGAATTTCAACATTATATAATTTCAAAATGGCGGATTCAATATGACCGTCGAAAAATGTAATAGGTTGACTTGCGCTCTAGAAAATTGTCACTTAAAAATTCGTATACAAAATAACTTATTCAGGATGGCGAGCAAAAAGTCAAACCTGTTCTTCAATGTTCTTTCCATTACTTAGATTATGCAATGTTATAATTTTTCAATCGATCAAATTGGATTTGTCGTGTTGAATTTTGAAAAACTAAGGTGGCATTTAAATTTAGCGATCCCAAAAACCTTCGAGTAACAAGTTTTAGGACAATTACATTGATTTTATGAAAATTCCTCCGCCATATTGGATTATTGGAACAATTTATTGAATTTTCTAACCTAAAAACTAGAAAAGAGCAAATTTAAAAAAGCCATGCAAAAGGTCGTATTAACGTTTTTACTGAATCGAAACGTATTTACTTTGATTGGGTTATAACCGTATACGGTAGAGAGATGTGTATCAAATTTCGATGCAATTTCCGTTCTAGGGCGCAAAATCGACCAAATCGGGCCTAGTTCTAACAAATTTTTTGTTAAATTCTGAAATAATTTGTTCTTACTCATTAATAAAGCCATCTATTTATTTTTATCAAATACTTTCATTTTTTCTATAAAATTTTGGTAAAATCTAAGATTCCTAACCTGAGTGATAAGAACTAATAAACATCAAAATTTTAACATTGTTTCAATACGTAAAAAATATATAATTAGACATTTCATTGAAAAAACATAGACAGTATTGAACTTAATTTACGACTGATTTAAATCCTTCAATTTAATTGGTAGTGCATGCGACTTGATATAATAGACAACTGCAATAAGAGTTTGTTAGTGCAGAAGTAATTATTTAATAATATTCTTATTTGTTCAAAAATGTTGTTACTTCAGGATAAATTCTCTTCGTGTACTTAATTTATGTATGCGTAAAAATATAATATCCGTCTTCGAGTTGATTATACATGACAACTAATCACGTTTTAATTCAATGAAATCTATTCTGTATCACGTGACGATCTTATGTACAAACAAATGTTGATTAATTATGTGTCCCCAGTTTTTGTCTCCGATCAATTCGGCATTGAAGTACTCGCACTGTACGATGATTTGCTGAATGAAATTGTTGACAATTTGTCATATTGTTTAGGCGCAATAATTTTGAAATATTGTTTTGTTTTGTTTTTTTTTTTCAAATTTGTTATTTCTTACTGTAGAGGGTCTTTCTCAAAAATAATAGTGTGATGTTTATTTACTCTTTAGTTGTTTTAGTTATGTGCTTGTATAATATTCCGACGTGTAAACATTGTGCATAAATAAAATAATGAATAGCTTTCTAGGAAACTAATTGTTAAAGTTAGAACTGTAATAAACGTATGTATTTATTTATTTAAATCGAAATAAATCGTATGACGTGTTAATGAAATACTTTACAAGTCTATATTATTTACAAGTATATTTACCTTTAAATGCACCCCAATATTTTTATTTTTTCAACGTTGTACCTCTGTAGTCTGAAACTTTTGATTTTTGAACAAAAAAGACCGAGCTTGAGTACTGGTATATTAGTGCTTTTCGTTCCAAGGACGTAAAATGATAGTTTTACGCCTCGGTTGGTGATTGCACGCCTGAGGTGCAGGTGTGAAAATGGCTATTTTACAAATGATCCAAAATAATTTTTTTGTAATTGTGTGCGTAAAGTACTTTTGATGCCTGTTTTTCGTGGGTAAAGTTCACTTAGTACGCACTCCCGACGACAAAATTCGTAAAGTGAACGGTCGTGCGTAAAGTTGTACTTTACGCACTCAAGCAGGCATCAAAACTTTACGCACTCTCTTTACGCACCCAATTACAAAAATTAGGATACCTAACACAGGTGTAAAGTATAACTATTACGCATCGGTCGGGAATTTTACACCCTTGTTAGGTAATATACTATTGTTTATTAATGAAACCAAATATTAAACAAAAATGTAAATATATAATATAATTATATACATCTTTAGAAAAGTTAAGTTACCATAAAAAAAGTTAAAAAGAAAAATACTGCGTTAAACCTTGGCCACCATCGTGAGAAAACAGCGAAAAAATGTTGTTAAAGATTTTCTTCCATTTTGTTGGAAAAATATAACACTAATAAAAATAATACGTAACAATTTACAATATGACTTTAACATATAGTATGTACCAAGATAAACGTATAAAACTCTCTCTAAATTCCTTAGAGTGAAAAGTGACTCTAATGGATTTAGTTTTCACTCTAAGCGATAGTGAAAACTGACACCAAGCAACTCTGGTTCGAGTGAATATCCACTTTTTCGAGGAATAACATCATTTAACTACATTCTAAGAGCGAAAAAATCACACCAATAGAGTTAGTGTGTTTGAAACTTTTATTTTAGTCCTAAAACAAAATTTAATTTAACAATATGGAAATACGCTTCAATAACGAGAACAAGATAGAACCGCGAGAGACGTGAACCCCCCTAGCGACGCAGCATGAAGTAAAATAAAAAAAGTTGACATTTGTTTCAAAATCATATATTTTGTGTTAAATATAAGATAAAGGAGTAACGTTTTTGGGAAACTTGAGCTGAATTCTCGTAGAATAATAAATAAATAATCATAAAGCAGAAACTTTGAGAAACAAGTAACCATTTCTAACCGTGAACCAATTAATGGTCTATTATTTGTGGATTCCTTATTGCACTCATCTGCCCATTCAATACGCTGTCAAGAATAAAATAAGCAATCCACTACACTCATTGACAATTCACACCCATACCGAAATTAGCATACGTCCAATATTTGGTACCAATTTAGTTGTTGGCACATGCTGTAATGAAGTTGAGGGATTTCCTATTATATTACTAAGAGCATCTGTAATTGAGTGCAACCAGAAATCCATAAATTGGTAGTCCATTAATTGGTACATGGCCCGTAATAGGTACACAGTCAGTAATAGGTACGAAGGTAAGTTTAGGTGCAAACCTGTAATTAAGTTTAGAGGGTTATTTATGTTATTTCTATTAGAGTTATGCATCTGCAAATGAGGGCAATAAAGAATCCACAAATTTCTGCTTTATGATTATTTGTTTATTATTCTGCAAGAATTTAGCTTAGTTTTCCGAAAACTTGACTCCATTATCTTATTTTCAGTGAAAAATATATGATTTCGAAGTAAATGTCAATTTTAGTTTTATATACTTTTAAGTCGAACAAAATTTTTCATTGTTAAAATTTGTCTTCCTGTTTATAGAAATATTTCTTTTCTTTTTTTTTTAACAATATAAGTATACGATTTGCAATGCATATTGTAATATTTACAAGTACTATTATGAATAATAAAAATGCCGTTCAGCGGTGCAGGAAAGTCGGGGAGAGCGGTTGAGAGTGGGGAGTGGTCGTGAGTAGGAGGTTGTTTCCTTTGTATTCCTTTGTATTTTTTATTGTCTCGATTACAACTTGTAAACATTAACAAGAGTTCTCTGTTTTATTGTTTTATTTCTTATTGGGTAGTTGTTATAGATTTCCACATAAACTCGAAGATTTTTGTTCATGTAATCCTTGTTCTTTTGGCATTGCCTAATATTGTTGAAATATTTGGAATGAAAATATCATAGGTATGAAATAGACTTAATTTTTAATAGGAGCTTAGTCAGTAAAACTTAAAATGTTCATTCTCTAATCTTCATTGCCGAGTTGAAAGCGTAATTGGAAGCTACATAAAAGTTGCAAAAAATAAAACATGATTAACTAATTAAACTTCAGGGAATATATAGAAAAAAACATAGCTACACATTTTTGCAAACATTACCATTTTGTTATATTGAATCGTTGAAAGTAGTATTTTTGTATATTATACATTGAAAAGAGATTTTTTTAAATATGTTCTCTGAATTTCTTGGAAGCAAATTTTACTCTTACTGATTCGTCATTGAAATAACGAATTGTCACACTTCATGAACATACGTCAAACAAAAAATCTATTTAATCCAACCATTTTATAAAAGTAAAACAATACGAACTATAGTTCAATTAATTATTTCTGCTGTAAACAAGACAATACTATTGTTACGTTTTCATGATCATGAAATATGCAGCAAAGTACCTAACCTCAAATCTACCGCAGTTTTATTTCGTGTAGTGATATATCATGCGAATAGCCAAAACCAACATAGACTCAATATTTAATTTTTCAAGATTAGCAGAGGCATACTTAGATCAGATTTAAAGTTAATTAAATGTTGTATGATGATTTTAATATACTAGATATGAAAACATATCAATTGACAATATTTGATGACATTATATTTAACAATATTTCATTATGATTGGCTCTTTAAATGTGTATCGGTATATATACAGAGCACGTTGACTGCCACTCTATCCCCACTCTTCGTCACTCCCCACTCCGGCGGCTTTCCCACCATGCGTAAGAACTTCAGCCATTCAGCGATGCTGAGACGCCAGATGAAGCGTGGAGGGGAGAGCAGTCGTAGTGGGGAGCGGTCGAGAGTGGGGATACAGCGGTGGTCAAGTGACTAAAATTTATCTACTTGATCTTTTAAGACTGACGAGGTTCGTATAAATCTGCTTGGATCAGATTTAAAGTTAATAAAATTTTGTGCGATGAACCTATTAATATACCAGAGAGTAAATATATCAATTGGCAATACACGGTCATATATATGGAGTCAAAAAAGGAATCTATCTATAAGGAATTATCCTAAAATGTAATAAGCCCTTACATTTTTAATTGGATCTCCATTCTAATAATCTGTGTAAATGTTGATACCGTAACTCAACAAATACTACGATATGAAACAATGACGAAACGCACTGACCGAACATTTGTTTACTAGATTCCTTCAGTACAGAAAAGAATCAGAAGGAGTTGAACTCGCACAATCGCGTCTCGACGACAGCGTTCGTCATAGATGGCAATAAACACGATATCGATGTAAAAATGACTATATTTATAGCCGAAAAAATGGCGTTCATGGTCCTGCGTATCAAACTATTGTTTCTAAAACGTCGCTCGTCAACAGACCCGAATGACGCAAAAGCGATCGAGTTTTTGCCGATCCGTAAAAATATCGTGGCGCAATCGTTTGAATTCTCCGGTTGTTGTTTTTTGCCGGCGCCTCGCTTAGAAATTATAATGATTTTCAAACGGTAGCGTTCGAAGGTTCGATAATGAGATAAAACTGCTATGCGACACTCGCGCGAGTGCAACTGAACCTGCATATATCGCTGACCCCGGTGCGTTCCGAAAGTCGCATAACTGTATAGGTATACATTAAATGCCACAAATTTTATTCAAAATTTTGATTTTCAACAAAAATTTATCGACATTTTATTACTTTGGGATTTTTGATGTTTTGTTTACCATGAAGCAACTGGAAATATGCTTGAGATATACCGGAATTTTTTAAAACAAAATTTATAGCCATTATTGTCCTTTTTAGGTTACACAGTTAAAAATAATTCGAATTTTTATGTATATTTTATTAATGCAACTTTGATTGGAAATTCTAATGTTGACATTCACTAGTTCCGATAGAAAACATGTGTACATATCTTACTATTATTAATTGAATTGATTAGAATATTGACAAATTGTGAAAGTAAAAGCTTCGAAACCAGAATTAATACAACATATTTGAAATTCAACAATTCTAACAATATTACTTACTATAACGTAAGATGCAATTTTTAATATTTTAAAAAACTCGCAGTAAAATAAAAATCTGATTAAGCTTACAGTAACATTTTATGGAAATTGTATTTTGTAATTGTGTAAAATAAAAACATGCGTACGGAGCAAAGGGACTTCAATCTGAAAATATTTTATTTTTTTGCTTAGGAACATTGGTACTAGAGCCAATTATAGTAGATACTATGTTCTAAATTGCAGACATTATACATAACACAATATTTCATTTTAATCAGTTTATAAACAATTTTATTTTAGACTTACGCAGTGAATAATTGTCTACTACTTGCGAGAATCAGCTTACGTAGCCCACCTATCGGGAACTTATGGTACTACGACTTCTCCAAGATGCTTTCGGTAGATGTTGGACTATACTTTCGAAACAAAATAAAACATTATCAATAAATTTACTACATTAAGTAGTAATTATAATTGATAGTTACTCAATACAGTAAAGTTATTTAATAAGGCGTCTACTTCATGACATAAATATAGACTAGTTCAATAGTTGATTCAATAAATAATATTTTTATCATAACAATTTTCAATGACAGTATTCATAATTTTTACAGAAATTTTAAGATTTAAATTAGCAAGATGATTATTGTACTTAGTAAAGAGACGAAAATTATAATCGATTAACAAATTTAAACAGTGGCATTAAATAATTAAAATAATTACTTCAAGTAAATGAAATAGTAGCAATAACTATGATGTGTTAGTTATGGTACTTATTTTTCGTCATTGAATAACGAATCACAAATAATTACGATAACTAAAAAGAGTTCAGAAACATTCCCAATGTCTGTACTTGGTTTTACTAAGATCTTAGTCGGATTAACTATTTCCCGTTCTCCATTTATTTTTTGACAATAATACTCAATATTAATCACTATATATATTAGAACCCCATTACAATATTTCGTGATGGAAAAATTACCGACAGTAGAAACGTATTTAAAGGTCAAAAATCGGTTATAATTGCAGACTAACTACAATACCTCGAAAAAATTCTACACGACTATTTTGGCGAATTTTCGCCCTCTGATTACGAATAAGTTAATAAAATTTGTTGGTAGGACATATTGAAGTAAAAAACTACAAAAAGCAGATTTTTTTACCAGTTTTTTGCATTTAATTAAAAAAATACGCTACAGATTTAAAAATGTTTCCAACATAAAATAAAAAACATCAAATTCCCTACAAAATAGGTTTAATAAGTTTTCTACGTAAGTTGAACGATAACGTCGTAAAAGAGGAATAAACATGGAAATAATCGGCTTTTCGCATCCCATGTTGGCTTGTAATTGAATATTTTCTTCAGTTTTATTGGAATTATAATCTTGCACCCCTGTGAACCATAATTGTATTAATCCAATCACCAGCTCTGTTGGTATAGTTAATAATTGAGCCCACATGACTTTACTGTAATATATCTAATACATAACCTCTCCCAATTATTATTACTGTTAGCTTTATGTTTATTTTCAAGGGTTACTATTAGTAAAACAAAGAAAATACATCAAACCTTTTTTGTAGAGAATTTCATTCTCCGGATTTTTTATTTAAAACATTTTTTTGTTAGAATTGAATTCTTTAAAACAAACGTAAAAAGCAGATGGAAATTGCGTTATTTTCTGTGTCTTAGAATAGCCTATAAATATTATATTTAAAGTTAAATTTCTAATCGTGAAATAGTTGATGGACGATTCCCAAGTTTAGTTTTCTTTTATGGAATTATCGTTTGCGACACAAAAAAGTACATATAACTCTTTTTGTAGAGAATTTTATTCTATAAGTTGTTTATTTCAAAGATTTTTTTTTTGGAATTGATTTCTGTAAAATAAATGCCAAAAACCGAAAGAAATGACGTGCTTTTTACATAGAAGCCACTAACATACAAAAATCATTACTTCAATATTTAAACGTTTCGTACATACAATTAATAGAAACGTTTAAACTCTCCCCAGTGTTAATCGAGAATAATCGCAAAGTCAACAATAACGAAGACGAGAATTAAAACCGCTAATGAAATATTCTTATACAAGTTCAAGATCCGCAATTTCGCTTTTTGGCGCCTGCAGAAACGTGTACACTTTCAATTCATCGTTTCAGGGACATTCGGGTACTGGAAAATTTTCTGGCTATAAAAAAATCTTGTCGAAATTTGCCGTTGTTCCAGCCACGTGTCGAAACGGTAAGACGTCATATAGAAAAATACGCTAAATTCAGGAAGTAATGTCTATTTCAACGAGCAATAGCGTTTTACATATTTCCCAAAAATAGATTCTTCGAAATGAAATTTATTTTTTATCGTCGAAATTTAACGAGAAAATTGTTTGTTCTTAACACGCCACCATTTTCTTTAATGACTATCCTTATTTTTTATTTTGAAATACGTTTGAAACTGATTTCTCAGCAACATAAAACTGCAAAATAAGTACCGTCAAGCGACCATCTTAAGAAAACAGAAAAAAAACACTTAATTTCCATCGGTTTTTTGCATTTATTTTGAAGAATTCAATTCCAAATAAAAAATGTTTTAAATAAAAAATCTGGAAAATAAAATTCTCTACAAAAAAGTTTTAATGAATTTTCTTTGTATTACTAATGGTAACCCCTGAAATGAAACATAAATTTGAGACTAATAATATTTCGGACAGGGATAAAGTTGCGTTGGTTCAATTATTAGCTATACCAACCGGGGTATTGGTTCGATTAATACAAAAATGATTCAAGGAGGTTGAGAATTATAATTTCATTATAATTGAAGAAAAAATTCAATTACTTGTCGAAATGGGATGCGAAAAGCCGATTATTTCCATGTTCATTCCTCTTTTACGACTTTACCGCTGAACTTACGAAGAAAACTTATTAAACCTATTTTGTAGAGAATTAGATGTTTTTTATTTTTTGTTATAAATATTTTTTGATATGTAGCGTATTTTTCGAATTAAATGCAAAAAACTGGGAAAAAAATCTGCTTTTTGCAGTTTTTTACTTCAATATGTCCTACCAACAAATTTTATTAACTTATTCGTAATCAGAGGGCGAAAATTCGCCAAAAATAGTCGTGTAGAATTTTTTCGATGTATTGTAGTTAGTCTGCAATTATAACCGATTTTTGACCTTTAAATACGTTTCTACTGTCGGTAATTTTTCCATTACGAAATATTGTAATGGGGTTCTAATATATATAGTGATTAATATTGAGTATTATTGTCAAAAAATAAATGGAGAACGGGAAATAGTTAATCCGACTAAGATCTTAGTAAAACCAAGTAAAGACAAAGTTTATTTCTGAACTCTTTTTGGTTATTGTAACTATTTCTGATTCGTTATTCAATGACAAAAAATAAGTATCATAACTAACGCATCATAGTTATTGCTACTATTTCATTTACTTGAAGTAATTGTTTTAATTATTTAATACCACTATTTAAATTAGTTAATCGATTACAATTTTCGTCTCTTTACTAAGTAAAATAATCACCTTGCTGATTTAAATCTTCAAAATCTCTGTAAAAATAATGAAGACTGTCATTGAAAATTGTTATGATAAAAATATTATTTACTCAATCAACTTTTGAGCTAGTCTACATTTATGGCATGAAGTAGACGCCTCATTAAATAATTTTATTGTATTAGGTAACTAACAGTTATTACCATTAGAAGTAGTAAATTTATTTATAAAGTGGTTTATTATTTTAACAATGGTTCTATCTGACAATCGTTTCAATACCAGTGACAGAGATCGCTGATAATTAATGCTGATTAATGTCATAGAAGGCGTAAAATGCGCATTTACTCTCTGTGTTGAGGGCATAAAGTGTACTATTGTGCCTGTTGGATGTAAAATTGAAAACGTTACAATTGTTTGGTTTAAAAAAAAACCATCAATAATGTTATTACGTAAATTCAATAATACTTTTTTACCATTAATGCCTCATTGTTTTTTTTTTACAAAAGAGACCTCCCCGTTTTTTATTATTATCTATTTCGAATATTGAAATACTAAGTTAAGAAACCGCTAAATATAAAGGCCTATCTGAAACAATAAGAAATTAATGAAGAATTAAAAACAAGAAATAACACAAAACTAAACCGCGATTACTTACAAATAAAATACAATGTTAATATTTATAACCATTTTTTGCGACAATAATAACGAAATAAGTTAAGAAAATGTAATACCAGATACATTTTTTGTGCCTCATTGCATTATTTACTTTTAACTATTAACCATTTATTATGGGGGGTCCACTACCCCCTCTTTTCGCACTCTTCTCTAGTACTTCTGATTTGCACTGTAATTGCGCTGCGTTCTCATTACATATGAAATGTTTGTTCAAAGTGACAACTACAGCACTGATTATACTAACGTAATTTCAAATATTAAAAAACTTAATTTATCTAACGACATTAATATTAAAGTCGCTAAAAGAAACAAAACTCGTTAATATTTTTATACGTACTTTGGTTGGAAGTTTTAATTCTCGCAAATAACCTGATAAATTAGAAATGTGTCACATGAGAATTTTAATTAACAAACACCGATAAAATGTGCCAAAAATAGAAAGAAGTGATAAAATCTGCAGAAAATATTTATCAAAATATACTGGAAATAAAAAACAAATGTTTTATGGAATGACATTTCTGTTTTTTTTTTATTATTTTGGAACATAGGAACCTTTTTTATCCTTATCAGCTCGTAAAAACGCAGAAATTCTTTCTCGAAAAAAATATACGTATAAGAGGTTTTTAATAAATATTTTTTAAAAAGTTTAGAATTCAAAGTAACTACTACAAAAATGACAAAACATTTTATTTAAATATAATAGAAAGTTCTTTGTTTTGAATTACTACTTAATTTAGTTAGTAGCTATATTTATATACATGTTTGAAAATTGTTTTCATCACCTAAGTTACGACTAGCGTTCATTATTTATCGTGATTTTCAATATTTCTTCTGTACTGCAGAATTTTCATTTTTTCATTTTCGTAGTTTAGTCGTTTCCTTATTTTCATCACTTCTATGTTATCTAATTGCTTTATTTAGCACCCGTAAACCATTCATTTTCTTTCTGTATTTTTTTTTGGTTTTTGTATTTTTCAATATCACAGGAAAAAATATGTTTTCTACTTATTTTTGCATTTTCATATCCGATCAGTTTCTAATAATTATAGTGTCTGATTTAAATTTAAAAATATTCTGTTGCATTATAATTAATGAAAATTTCAAAATACAAAAGTTTTTTATTGCTTTATTGTTTAAAATTTACTATTACAATAGTGAGTTACAAATAATTAGTTAATTCAAATAGTTGCTGTAAAGAAAAACAAATTTCTTTATTCAATATTTATAATGCTGAAATAAACAATTAGTTTAAGAAAATTTGTTTAGTAACTATTTTCTTCTTATAGTGAATCTTACATAGTAAATATTTTAATTCAAGTAACATTTTTTTGTTAATTATAATTTCAAATATTTTTTAATACACACATTTACGTATAACAATCACTAGTAACGAACGTGTTACTAGTTTTGATAGTTATTGGTAAATAATAGGCGAAACTTATATATAGATTCTAGAATATATTTACCAACGTAATAGTCTTTATTCCACGTAAATAAATATAGTAGAACAGACTAACAATTGTTATAAATAGTAAATCAATCACTAGTTCCTTTTATTTTTAATAATAGTTGTTTAATGATTCGCGAATTGATGCGAGAAATATTTAATGGCATCAACTATTGAGTAGTAGTCAATAGCTTTAGATAATTCATATGGTTTATACTAATGGTAAATATGCCTAAGACTAATAACAACTATTCTAATAAAAAATGAATTTCAAATAGTGAATCATTAATAGTATGGTAAATAACTATAACATATTAGTATTAAAAATATGAATCATTACTATTGTCATAGTAGAAAATATTCAGAATAGTGAATAGTGACTATACTAAAGTATAAGTATCAATGGTATCATTAGTTATTAGTTCAATAAGTCACAACAATATATTTTATTCTAAAAAGTAATAGTTTTATGGAATTTACCAACAAAATCTACCAATTTCAAAGTAAAAAGTGTGCCACAACCATTTAACAAATATGATTAAATCATTAGTAAAATACTTATCAAAACTACTAATTCTATTTAAAAAATCATATATTAAGAAAAGACAAAAAATGGTATAGTTTTTTTCGTTGTTAAGTAATAAAACGTACTCGGAATTGAAATAGTAACACATTTTTCTGGTTTGATTAACATTTTGCAACTAACCTAAATTTAGATAATTTTGGTTTTCGTGGTGATTTAAAGTACTTGAATCTTTCTCTAAAGGTTCTTGAATGTCACTGACATTACATTCGAATATTAGAAACAGTAATCGAGAGATAATTTTTTCATTAGTAATCGTAGCATCTTAAAGGAAGGAAGATACTCGGGATTACCATTAAAAAAAAGTTTTTAACGAAGAGAACTGAGTATTCCATTCACGTGAATCAATCGTGACATGCAAAAAAAGAGATAAAAAAAGAAAAACATCCATAATCGGAATAACCGTTTGATAAAAATGAATGGGTAAAACCATGAAAGTGGAATTTATTAAGATAGCACCTTTTACGTAATTTCTTATTCTAAAAATAATTCGAAGTTTCTGGAAGACAAAAATTCACTTTAGTAACTGTGACTAAAACTCTGCATGGGGAATTAACCATTCACTAGTGGACACTATAATTTGCAGATGATATTGATAGTGATTGAACGATTCGAATCGTACATTCTGAAATCATTGGTTACAACTATTACTGAATAGATATTTTTCAGGTTCTTCAGTCATTTGAATAGTGACTCTTAGGAACTATATTCATAAAATTCACTTGTGCAATCGTGGTTACTAATTTATTATGCAGTAGTCAAAGAAGTACTACTATTATTTATAATTTAATGAGTACTATTTAGTTTCTATTGACATTCCAATAGTGATTCTTAAGTACTATTTTGTAACAGGTTAAGTACTACTATTCCAGTATTAGCAACTAATTATTTGATACTACATACAGTAATAGTAAACCAATAGTATTGTTTACAATAACAGAATAGTTCTGAGTAGTAACTAGTTGATTTTTAATAGTTATTATTCAGTTTCAATAGTAATTTCGATAGCGAATGTTCAGAACTACTATACGTAGATATTTTTGCAATATTTATTTGCATAATAGTCACTACTATTGTACAGCACATTAGTCGAATACGCAATACTATTATAGTATTTACTGGACACTACGTAGATTAATAGCATACAAATAATATCGTTTACATTAACTGAATAGTTCTTAGTAGTAACTAGTTAATTTTTAATAGTTACTGTACAATTTCAATAGTTATTTTCAATTGCGACTTTTCACAACTGTTATACGTAGATATTTTTGCACAATTTTCAAGTGCGCATTTTACTACTATGCTGTGCATTAGTTGTCACTAGTACACAAAAGAATGCACAGCATAGTAGTAAAATGCGCATTACTATTATAGTATTTACTGCTAATTATTTGATACTATATAGATTAATATCACACAAATAGTATCGTTTACCATAACTGAATAATTCAATAGTTCTTCGTATTAACTAGTTGATTTTTAATAGTTACTATTCAGTTTCTGTAGTCATTTTGAATTGCGACCGTTCAGAACTATTATACGTCAATATTTTTTCGAAATTCTTTTGTGTAATAGTGAGAACTATTGAACAGCATATTAGTGAAATACGAAGTATTATTGTAGTAATTACTAGTAATTTGTTTTGTACCAGATAGATTAATCGTATACAAATAATATCGTTTACTATAACTGAATAATTCCTAGTACGTCAAATATGCCCTACTATTACAGTATTTACTACTAATTATTTGATACTATATAGATTAATAGTAAACAAATGATATTATGTAATATTTCTCAATTTGCCATAAAATAATAGTAAAATAATAGTTGCAAATAGTAGGCACTACTAATTGCTACTAATTAATCGATATTTTATTACATACTGATAAGTTTCTATAATCTTTTCAATAGTGACTTTTAAGAACTAGTCTACTTTGCTAATTTTTCCATATTCATTTGTTTAATAGTGACTACGTGTGTACAGTATAGTAGTTATGTAAATATTACTACTACGGTATTAATTACTAATTATTTAATATTTTAATAAATACCGCAAACACTATACATATCTAATAGAGTTTCAATAGTGACTAACGTAGCTTGTAAGAAACTGAACTAGTAGCGTTTGCATATCACTTTTTTGGGAAGTAGTGCTTACTATTTTATAATATGGCAGTCAAGTAAACACTACTATTATAATGTTAATCACCAATTATTTACTTCACTAAAGTGTGAACATGAAAACTATATAAATCGTACAGTAATATTCCCGAATAGTTTTCAATGGTAACTAGTGTTTAATAGCTACTATTCAGTATAAATAGTTATTCTAATAGTAACTTTCGAAAACTATTGTACGTTGCTTTTCAATAGTGGTAGATGGGTACTATTGTACGCAACTAATTTTAGCTAAAATTTGATTAAAAATAATGTTTAGTATTTTATAATATAGTAACCAATATTTCACAGTGCGTAGATTAGTAGTAGACACGTAGTATTATGTATTATTGATCAACAATATTAATTTTAATACTAACTAGACTCCTATTTTATAGAATAGTGAATAAAATAAGCAATATTACATAGTATTTCGGTCTGATTTTCTGATACTATTCACATTAATAGTAAAAAAATAGCATAGAGTATTATTGTTCAATAGTTCTTGATAGTAAATATTCGGTTTTTTAATAGTTACTATTCAGTCTCAACATTCATTTCGGCAGTGATTATTGAGAATTATTCCATGTAACTATTTTTTGTAACATTCATTAGTATAACAGTGAGTACTACTGTCCAGCATTGCGCACTACTATTATAGTATTCGGCACTAATTATTTGATGCTACATAGATTAATAGTAAACAAATAGTATCGTGTACTAATTCTCAACTTGCCATACAATAATAGTTGCAAATAGTAACTAAAGATAATCTATGACTATTCAGTTACAATGGTTATTTTAATACTGACTCTTCGCCGTATTCATGTATTCAATATTGATTACTATTTTATAGTGTAGTAGTTACATAAGTACTGCTATTACATTATTAATGAATAATTATAATTTGATACTAAATAGATTAATAGTATACAAATAGTGTCATATGCTGTAGCTGAATCGTTCTTGAGAACTATTGTACGTTGGTATTTTTTCCATATAATTTTATTAAAATTAGCGTTGACAAATTTATAATATAGTAGTAATTATTTCATAGTACGTGGATTAGTAATAAACAAATGGTATTGTGTACTATTGCTGAAGAGTTCCCAATAGTGACTAGCCGGTTTAAAATTGCTACTATTTAGTTACAATAATCATTTTAATGGTGATTGTTATGAACAATTTAAGATGTCATTTTTGCCGTATTCATTTGTCTAATAGTGGCTACTATTTTATGGTATAATTAAAAAGCAGTACTATTATTGTAGTATTTACGACTAATTATTTTTAGATTAATATTCAACACACAATAACGTATGTTTTTGCAATAGTAATTATTAATAAATATTATTCAGTTTCATTCCTCATTTGATTAGTGTCTCATCGGAACCATTGTACTTAACTATTTTCGTAGCATTCGTTTGTGTCGCAGTGAGTACTATACATCTTATAGTAATTAAATAAAATCTAAATTTTCGTTATCTCGACCACTATCGAATAGTTAAGTGAAGTATTTTATAGTTAGCATAAATATAATTTTAGATTCGCATCAACTTTTTATCGATTAGTATTTCATAATGGCATCAACTACTTCATAGTTAATTCATCTATTACTTCAAAGTTAACCCAAATATTTTAGTTATATCAAAAACTATTTAATAGTTCTACCATCTAATTATAGTTAACTTCACTATCATTTTAGATAGTAAGTAGGCAACTACTTACAGTTAACTCTACAACTAATGGTTATTCAACTATTTCATGTTTAAGTCAACTATTATTTAATAGTTGCATCAACTATTGCATATTGGTCTAAACCATTTTGTAGTTAATTAAAAAATTTTATAGTTAATTTAACTGCCATTTTAGACTAGCATCAAATATTTACAATTAACTGGATTATTATTTTCAATTTGCACGAACTATTTTAAAGCTCACTTCACTGTCACTTTTTTTTCAAAAAATACTATTTTATAGTTGCAGAATCGTTATTTTATTGGTTATTCAACTATTTTATGGTCAAATAAACTATAATTTAATAGCTGAGTCAACTATTGGCGATTGGTCTAGACCATTTAGTAGTTAATCCAACAATTTCATAGTTAATTTAACTACCATTTTAGATTTGCACCAACTATTTTATAGTTTTGTCAACTATTTTGTGGTCAACTCCATTACTATTTATGTCTTCTGTCAACTATTTTATAGTTAATTTCACTATCATTTTAGATTTGCGACAACTACTATTTTATAGTTGCGCGGTCGTTATTTTATTGGTTATTCAACTATTTTGTGTTTAAGTCAACTATTATTTTATTGGTGCATGAACTATTTCCTATTGGTCCAGACCATTTTATAGTTAATCCAACTGCCATTTTAGATTTCCATCAACTATTGGCTGTTCACTCGAGTATTATTTTTAATTCGCATCAACTATTTTATAGTTTTATTATCTATTTTGTGGTCAACTCCACTACTATTTATGTGTTATGTCAATTATATTATAGGTAACTTCTCTATCACTTTAGATTTGCAAAAACTACTATTTTATAGTTGTAAAACCTTATTTTATTGGTTATTCAACCATTTCATGCTTAATTCATCTACATTATGGTTATGTCAACTTATTATTTAAGAGTTGTTTCAAATATTGCTTATTGGCCTACTCTATTTTATAGTTAACATAACTATTTTATAATTCATTTAACAACCATTGGCTGTTCACTCGAGTAATATTTTTAATTCGCATCAACTATTTTATAGTTTTATTATCTATTTTGTGGTCAACTCCACTACTATTTATGTGTTCTGTCAACTATTTTATAGGTAACTTCTCTATCACTTTAGATTTGCAAAAACTACTATTTTATAGTTGTAAAACCTTATTTTATTGGTTATTCAACCATTTCATGCTTAATTCATCTACATTATGGTTAAGTCAACTTATTATTTAAGAGTTGCTTCAAATATTGCTTATTGGCCTACTCTATTTTATAGTTAACATAACTATTTTATAGTTCATTTAACAACCATTTTAGATTTGCATCAACTATTTTAGATTTGCATCAACTATTTTATAGTTTTGTCAACTATTTTCTGGTCAATGCCACGACTACTTATTTGCTCTGTCAACTATTTTATAGTTAACATAACTTTTATTTTAGATTTGCAGAAACTGCTATTTTTTCGTCGTACTGGTGTTTTTTATTGGTTATTCAACTATTATTTAATAGCTGCCTCAACTATTGGCTATTGACATAGACCATTTTATAATTGATCCAATTGTTTTATTGTTAATTTAACAGCCATTTTAGATTTGCATCAACTCATTACAGTTCACTCGACTATTATTTTAAATCAGCATCAACTATTTTATATTTCAGTCAACTATTTTATACTAAACTCCGCTACTATTTATATGTTTTATCAACTATTTTATAGTTTACTTAACTGCCATTTTAGATTTGAAGAATTCTAAACTTTATTATCTACTAGTATAGTTCTAAAAAAATATTTCTTGAAGTAGCACTGCTATAGCATCGACTCTAGTTTCAACGCAGTAACTATCAATTCCAACTGTACAATATCAAAGCGCAACTATGATCATAATATATTTTGTTTTAATAGTGACCAATGACTGACTGGAAGACATTAGCGATTATGTACGCGGCTGTTAATAATTCGTAAGGTAAATATATTCATAAAATAAATGTTTAGCATAGTAAGTATAGTGATATAGTAACTATGATGATTATATGGCAGACCTTCATACTAGCTGATATACATCTGTAATAAATCTTTCGAAACTCAACAGAATCCTATACTAATAAAAAACATTAAGTACTTTAGCTATTTAATGCCTCTTGCTTAAATAGTAGTCAACTGTAATAGTTACTGTTATTATAGTAATTATATAGAACAATTGAAATTCCGATTTATTAATAAATAGTTGATATAATTTTTTTACTAATCCAGAAAACAATAGTTGTGTTTATTGCGCAAGTTTCTATGTTTGGATAGTACTTAAAGGATATTGAATTAGTTGTAAAATAGTAAAATTAGTATTACCTCAATTAGTAACTAACTATTTTACTAACGTATTACTATTACATTATGGAAAAAATACTTGAGTTAAGAAGTACTTGAAGGAATTAGTGAAATCATACACTTTTATTACACTTACTGCGAATAGTAGATTTATTTCACTATATTGTTAATAGTTTATCATTGATTAGTAGACAAGTGACTATTCGAATGAGTTAATAAGACTCGGTAGCATCGAAGTTATTCCTGCTGTCGCTAGTATCCGTGTCGTGATACAACTCGCTCCCATTACAGAAATGAGTAAGGTATAATAATTTTTTGCCTTTGTTTCACATATAAAATGGTCACAACTATTCGTGACCATTAATACTACTTCATAGTTAATTCCAATATTATTTCAAAGTTGACCCAACTATTTTATAGTCAAATCAAATACTGTCTATTAGTTCTATCAAAAAATTACAGTTAACTCCACTACTATTTTATAGTTGCACAACTATATAACGGTTACAACTATTCATGACCATTAATACTAACTATACTGACATCAATCGGGAAATATTTATAGGAAAATAGAATTATTGAACTCCTTAGAAACTACTATTATGGACAATAATGTGTAAAAATAGGTATAGTGTATATAATACCAAATGAAATTGGTTATTAAAATTATTCCTATTTACTACTCGCAAATACTATTTGATTTGCTAATTTACTAAACAAAAATAATTGTTACTAATATTGTAAATAATTATAAGTTTTAATTTTAAAGAAATAATTTTAAAAATGCAAACATATAGTTGCAACTATTATGCACTAGAAGTTTACAGAAAATTGTTCGGTACAATTAATATGTACTAAATCGATTGCTAACTATTGTAAATTAGAATTTGAACTGCAATTAGACGTTTTTAACTATTTTTAAAACTAAGCTTTTAAATTCGAATGATAATATTCGAACTGTAATTAGTACTAAGTTAGACTACCAATTACTATTGTCATGAATAATAATGAGTGCGAATAGTACAACTATAAAATCTTATTAACACCGTAAATTTAATTTATAATCGTAAGTAATACTTAAAAAATACCTATGCTTTTTTTGGTCAATAGTAGATATTACATGCAATTACTATTAGCCGAAAACAATAGTTGCTAGCAAAAATTACTTGTCGATTAAATTATACTCTTAATTCTACTACTACAAATTTAACTAAAACTCTTTATTTAATTGCGACTCTTATTTTAATTCTTAAAGCGGTTGTCAATAGATGGCGCGAGTGCGGTACGTTCGCGCAAGTGGTAAACTATTGAATTCCGTGTTTGAAGTAAATCTGTTGAGATACACTTCAAAAACTTCCTTCACAGTGTGACGAAGTAAAATTCTTTTTTGGGGGTCGTATAAAGTTAAACCGGCTCTCAAACGGCGTTCCCACAATCAATCTCTTGATTCTAATCTCTGACATCAATATGATTTGAGGATCCGTCATAAAACCTAGCTCTACAATAAAGTGACGGATTTTATGGTAATTTTATCATGCCGCTCGCATTAGCGACCTCTAATGTCTCGGAATAGAAAAACACGTTTTAAATTTGAATAGTTTCGAGTCCAACGGTGCTACTTATAAAATATGCAAATTCGGATTTACTAGGGTCGCGCCATCGTTCTTTTAAACAAAAAGAAACCACCCGACAACAATGTGCGTCAATCGCCATATAGTCGTTCAATGCCCTCCATTTATTTTTTCATCCTTTTCGATCGGTTTCGTGAGGTCGTGATTCCGAATCGAATGCCATAAATTGCATCACAATCCGATGTATATCGTACGTACATATTTTTTTACAGGCGTTTCTCACCAATGTTCGCGTGTTTCAAGATTACACACTCGTGCGGTTAGTCTGCCCTAATTTACTCCAACGAAGCCTCGCAATTAATCAATTGAAGTCCCTTATGGAACGTTAAAAATTACGTAGAATTTATAATCGCCATATGTTACTCTTTCTCTTTTTTTACCTTAGATGAAATTTAAATTTTCATGCAATTTTTCCTAAATTTCACTTTTTTAATTTTTGTATGTTTGATATTCATGACATTCGTATGTAATTAAAAAAAATAATCAGTTTTTATATGGGGCCATCTTTTTTCTGGCGATTTTTCACTTATACTTGAGCGTAAACATTTATCCCTACTTTTACTAGTTTCCTATTAGAATATGATCATTAAAATTTAACATTCCAGCATTTTCATCAAGTTTAAAATAGAAAAAAATGGAATGGCTACACGCTATGAAATTTCCAGGACCTTTCAGTAAAGCTGAAAATTGTCGACATACGCGCTACTTAGAAACAGCCTCCTGACGTAAATTATTAAAATAAATTCAATGCCACGTGTACATAAGAAAGTTGTTGCTTTGAAAAATCGCTTCACGCCTGTTACCATTTCTTGAAAATCGTCGTCAATGAAACGAGGGGGACTTTCGGTGATGCTGTAAAGAAACGTGCAGTCGAATCAACTTTTATTCGATGCGATTCGTAAGCGAAAATAAGATCTGAAAAATAGTTTTCGTGGAAGGAGTTCGTGACGTTTACCAATGATCCACGAGGTATGTCCCGCATGGGATGACCTGGAAACATCTGGGTTATGAGACGTGAAAATTTCAAAGGTTTTTAACACTTACTTTGCCAGCGAGATTCTTTTGTGTCTTCGAAAGTGGCAAATTTAGAGAATGGTAATTTTCCTGAAATATCGGTCAATTTCGAATTCATAAGTCAATTCGACCACTTTTGGAACGTTTGGAAAATCGTGAAAATGAAAATAAATAAAGAAGAAAAATACGAATTTATTAAAATATTTTTTTTATGTTCTTTCTAAGTGGCATTTCTTACTTATTAGTTTCATTGAGTTTTATACTGAATCCAACTACCATTTACAGTTTTATCAACTACTATTTAATAGTTGTATTAACATAAATACCATTTTAGATTTGCATCAACTTACGGTTAACTCTATTCCTCTCTTATAGTTTCTTTTACACGTTACTCAACTATTTTATGGTTAATTCAACTATTATTTTATAGTTTTGCCAACTATTTTCTATTGGACTGGGCCATGTTATAGTTAACCCAATTATTTTATAGTTAACTTAATCAACGCTTTAGACACTCATAAATTATTTACAGTTATCTGGATTACTATTTGATATCTGCGTATCCTATTTAATAATTAATCCGACTATTATTTCATAACTGTGCTAGTTACTTTGTAGTCAACAAAAATACCAGTTTAGATTTGCATCAACTATTTTATAACTGAGTCAATTATTGTATAGTTCAGTCGACTATTTTATAGGTAGTTCAACTATTTATAGTTAACCCACTATTTTTTATTATACTCGACTATTTTATAGTCATTCGAACTCTTATACTCAACTCAATTACTATTTAACAGTTGTATTGATTATATTTTATTTAACTATGTGATGATTAATTCAACTGCTATTTTATTGTTAAATCAACTATTTTATAGTTAAGGCAACTACTATTTTACAACTATGCCACCTATTTTAGTTAACTCAAATGCTATTTTGCAGATGAGTCCACGAGGATTTTGTAGGGAACTCAACTGTTTCCGACTCAACCCATCTTTGTTTTATTAGACTCGACTATATTATAGTCAATTGAACTATCTTATAGTTAACTTAATTACTATATAATAGTTGAAGTCAACGGCTCTATATAGATTACTCAACTATGAGACGATTAATTTAACTGCTATTTTACTGTTAAATCAACTATTTTATAGTCAAATTAACTACTGTTTTAGATTTGCATCAACTATTTTATAGTTAAGTCAACTAGGATTATATAACTGTGCCACCTATTTTAGTTAACTCGAATGCTATTTTGCAGACGAGTCCACGAGGTTTTTGTAGGGAACTCAACTATTTTATAGTTAATTCAACTTCTACTTTATGGTCAACCCATCTTTGTTTTATTAGTCTCAACTATTTTAGAGTCAATCGAACTATCTTGTAGTTAACTTAATTACTATATAATAGTTGAGGGCAACCGCTATTTATAGATGACTCAACTGTGTGATGATTAATTTAACTGCTATTTTATTGTTAAATCAACTATTTTATAGTCAAATTTACTACTGTTTTAGATTTGCATCATCTATTTTATAGTTAAGCCAACTAGTATTTTATAACTATGCCACCTATTTTAGTTAACTCAAATGCTATTTTGCAGATGAGTCCACGAGGATGTTGTAGGGAACTCAACTGTTTCAGAGTCAACCCATCTTTGTTTTATTAGACTCGACTATTTTAGAGTCAATCGAACTATATTGTAGTCAACTTAATTACTATATAATAGTTGGGATCAACCGCTCTATATAGGTTACTCAACTATGTGACGATTAATTTAACTGCTATTTTATTGTTAAATCAACTATTTTATAGTCAAGTTAACAACTATTTTAGATTTGCATCAACTATTTTATAGTTATGTTAACTAGTATTTCATAACTGTGCCACCTATTTTAGTTAACTCAAATGCTATTTTGCAGATGAGTCCACGAGGATTTTGTAGGGAACTCAACTATTTTATAGTTAATTCAACTTGTATTTTATGGATAATTCAACTTCTAATTTATAGTCAACCCATCTTTGTTTTATTAGACTCGACTATTTTATTGTCAATCGAACTATCTTATAATTAACTTAGTTACTATATAATAGTTGAGGACAACGGCTCTGTATAGGTTACTCAACTATGTGACGATTAATTTAACTGCTATTTTATTGTTAAGTCAACTATTTTATAGTCAAGTTAACTACTATTTTAGATTTGAATCATCATTTGTAGGTCATTCAAATAGTATTTTATAGCTGTGCCAGCTATTTTATCGACGTCTTAGCTACTATTTTATAGTTGAATTAATTACTTTATAGTTCAGTCGATTATATTATAGTTAACTCAAATGCTATTTTATAGATGAGTCAACCAGGATTTTATCGTTGACACCACTATGTGGTGAGTATTCAAATATTATTTTATAGTTGTGCCAACCATTTTCTGTCGGTCATGACCACTTTATAGATAACCCAATTATTTTACAGTTAACTTAATCATTACTTTCGATTTTCATCTATTAATTAATTCGACTATTATTTTATATTTGCTTCAACGATTTTATAGTTAATTCGACATTTATTTCAATTCGACAATTCGATTCAAATACTGTTTTATAATTCGTTCAACTATTTTATACGTGACTAAGTGAAGATTAATTGAACTGCTATTTTTTAGTTGAATCGACTACTTTATAGTACACTATACTACAATTTTAGACTTGTTTCATCTATTTTATTGTTAATTCAACTACTATTTTATAGTCAACCCATCATTTGTATTAGACTCGACTATGGCATAGTTAAGTCAACCGCTATTTGCAGGTGGGTGAACAAGTGATGATTAATTTAACTACTATTTTATAGTTAACTTAATTACAATTTTAAATTTGTATAAATTATTTACAGTTAACTGAACCGTTCCAAATATGAAATATAAAATATTGAAATGATCAGTATTCATTTTGTTACCGTCTTTTAAAAAAGAATGTTTTTTTAAATATAACTGGAGGAAGATGCGTTTATTAAAAACAATATAAAAATTATTCAAAGGACAGTTGGATTTTATAGTCAACTCAACTGCTCTTCAATAGTTATATTTAATGTTCAATTATTTGACAATTAACTCAAACGCTATTTTGTAGTTGAGAGTCTATATACCTATTCTATAGTTAACTCACCTGTTATTTAATAGTTGCATCAAATATTTTATAGTCAGCTTATGTACTGCTTTACATGCGCATAAACTATTTTACAGTTAACTAATACATTCTACTAACGATTTTCCACACGTCTTGACTAATTTGTAGTTAACCTATTTAATAGTTAACTAATCTAACTAGTATTTTATGGTTGTACTATCTATTGTGTATTGAGCTCGACTATTTTAGAGATAGCCCAACTATTTTACAGTAAATTCATCTACTCAAACAGTTGTATCACTTATTTCATAGTTAACCATTTTCCATAAACTAGTCACATTAAACTCGCCTACTATTTTATATTTACATCAACTATTTTATAGATATTCAACTATTATTTTACTGTTTAATATCTATTGCGTAATGAATCCGACTAATTTAGAGTTGATACAATTATTTTATAGTTAACTCAACAACTATTTAATTGCATTAAATATTTCATAGTTGATTTAATCATTATTTTAGAGATGAATCAACTATTTTATACATATCTGGATCACTGCTTTATAGTTATGTCAACTATATTATAGTTAACTTAACTAGCATTTTTAATTGCATCAACTACTTGCAGTTAACTACAAGTAGCTCAGTGTTGTAGGTGATTCAGCTATTTTATGGTTAATTCAAATATTATTCTATAGTTGTACGAACTACTTTGTATTGAACTCGACCAGTTAATAGTTAATCGAACTATTTTACAGTCAACTCATCTACTACTTAACAGTTACAGCAACTATTTTATAGATAACTTAACTACCAACTATATTACCAAATATTCGTTTTATATCATTTTTGGGGGTAATTGTAAATTCTTTTCATACAATTCATATTTAAGAATAATGACCCTGAATCAACTACCACGAGCCACTACTGAAACGTATCGTATAATAGTTCCTAGACACACGTGAATTAACTATTGAAACCTATAGTAAACTGATTTTATAAAAAACAACTAGTTACTATTAAGAACTATTCAACTATAGTATATCATACTATTTACATCCTATTAACCTATTTAATAATTAGTCGTTAATACTATATAAATAATATGTATGTAACTATTATACTATAAAATAGTAGTCAATATTGAATAAATGAACATGGCATGTAGCCGCGATTAATAGCTCCTAAGAGTCGGTATTAAAATAACTATTATAATGAATAGTTATTTAAAGCTGTTAGTTACTATTGACAACTATTATTCCCTGGAAAATTGAAAAATAATAGATTATACTATTTGCTATAATATATTATTTATGTAATATCAAATAATTAGTGGTAAATAGTATAATAGTAGTGCACAATTGACTACTATATTGGACAGTAGCCCTCACTATTATACAAACGAATGTTGCATAAATATTTACATACAATAGTTCCGGCCAGTCTCTATAAAAATCACTGAAACTGAATTGTAACTATTAAAATCTGACTATTTACTGTTATAAACTATTGAGCATTAATACGCTATTTTGTAGTTTTGTAGTTGGCTCAAACCATTATTTACAGGTGATACAACTATTTCGAGTCAACTCAATTACGACTTAATAGTTGTGTCAATTATTTTATAGTTAATTTAACTACCATCCTTTATTTGTATCAACTACTTACAGTTGACTTGACTACTATATTTAACCAACTATTGTCTATTGCTCTAGACCATTTTGTAACTGACCAAGAAATTGTATAGTGAACTCAACTACTATTTAATGGTGTCAACTATTTCACAGTTGAATCAGTCATTATTTTATTGGTGAATCGGTCATTTTATACATAAACAAAATAATTATCATTAATTATTACGAAATTATAACTGTTTCAACTTCGTATAGTTGATTTAACCATTTTCTAATAATTGTATACGGAAAAAATACTATAGTTGCCGTTCCTAGAAATGAACTATATTATATAAATAATGGTCGTAAACACTATATAGTGTTTGACTAATCGACTATGTTTTCTATATACTATGTCTCAATATTATACAAATAAAAGTGGCAAAAATATCTGCGTGCAATAGTTACGAATAGTAAAATATTTAAAAACATAGTCGATTAGTTAAATACTATATAGTTAAAACCGTTGTATGTCCAATTTAAAAATACTATTTTTTTACTGTTACAAAAACTTGTTTACTATTAATCTATGTAGTTCACTAAATGCACTATTAACATGAATATTATAACTAAATAGTATCTATTTAAAACTGGGTAGTTGCTATTGGGAACTATTGAGAAATAGTACACAATACTATTTATTTATTACTAATATACGTTCTACGAAATATTGATTACTATAATATTATAAATTACTTAACACTATTTTTAATAAAATTATATGGCAAAAATAGTTGCGTACAATAGTTCCCGATAATCACTATTGAATAGCAACTTTAGACCCCGAGAGTTACTATTTAAATAGCTATTGATACTGAATAGTAGCTATTAATAGGTGGTTGCTATTGAGAACTATTCATTCTAAATAATTACTGATTAACATTATAATAGTAGTGTTTATTTGACTACCATATTATAGAAAAGTAAAGACGTCACTATTAGAATTCTACTGGAAGTTCTAATATACTATCCCAAATTATTTTATGTGAAGGGGTAGGGATATTGGACCTCTTTTTTAAGTATTTTTTCATGTATTTTTTGCAGGTAAATAAAATGCTTGTCTCAGTGTATCGAATCCAATTATATACAATTAACTTACATAGTAATCAATAGTTATTATAGATATTGCTATGCATATGCGTTAGTAACTACTAAAAATTGATTACTAGTTACAAAAATATATCTTACTACCGACCTACATTGTAAAAAAACCTATGAGCCTCGAGAATCGAATATATTAAACTTCTACAAGTATCTAGAAATTTCTTAAAAGAATAAGATCGCGATCAGCAGCTATTCTATCTTTTATAATTTATGCGTTTCACTTTTTTTTCAAATATGATCTTATTGTTAGTACAAAATTCTCGAACCGATTACAATTTATAATAGAACTGTTGGATATTCATGAAATTTAGTACGTTTATACGTTGCATCATTGTTTCATTCCCGTCACATATCACATATTCAATATTTGTAAATTGTCCGTCTAGTTTCATTTTTTAATCTACATTTTCCAATTCTATTTTTATCAACGTGAGTCTTAGTAAACCTTTAATCATGGAATTCTTTTAAAATAATTTTCAACGTTTATACGATAAATTTCCAATAAGAAATGTTTTGTACAATTTATCTAAAATAATTTTTAAAATTACAAAATATTGAAAACAAAACAGTAAAAAATGTAACATTAAAATTTGTTAAAGAGTTTACATCAATTAATGAAATTATATGTATTTTGGAAATATTTGATTTTGGATTGGACTTAATATAGCCTGCCATATTTGATCCGCCATCTTTTATTTCTGAAAACTTTACTTTCGTAAAGTGATAACTTTACTTTCATAAATATTGTCGGTCATACTGAAACCACAATTTTGAATTATTACAACGAAATGAAAAATTTCTGAACAGAGAGTGTTCTTAATTTTTTAAACTAAATTTTTTAGTTGACATTTTCACATCCGCCATGTTGACATTGTTTTCAATATGTTTCGCCATTTTCAATGATTTCGCGAACGCGATATATTCGTGATCTGATGTCAAATTCGTAATCAGCGATCTAAAAAACCTCCGAGAAATGATTTTCAAGCAAATTAGATAGGTGCGCTACGAAAAACCGACAAATCAAAAAGCCGATAGCCAAAAGAAACCGACAGTCGCAAAGCCGACACATACAAAAATAAATACACCGACAAGCGGACAGTCAATTTTTTAAGTTTCGGTTTGTTTTATTGTCGGCTTTTCGAATGTCGGTTTTTTATCTGTCGGCTTTTTGATTTGTCGATTTTTCGACCAACACCCCTGCTCAGTAATCTCTCAGGTCTCAAGTTTTATGGAAATCTGTTAAGCGTACATTGTATTTCACTTTTCGGGCGCCATATTGGATTCGCCATTTTGAATTTGAGAAATATAATGTCAAGTTTTTAAATAGCGACCTGAACAACACAGCAATCCAATTAAACCGAAAAAAGAGAGGGGGAGCGGTCGTTATTTCTTTCGTAATGTATAATTAATGGCCGTAAAATATTTTAAAAACTCAAGTTCTATAAAAATTTAAACGAAAAGGTTGATTATGATGTCAAACAATATTCACATTCGTGTAAGACATCAATCTCTCGAAACTGGCATGACTACAGGATTGTGATTCTACGCGATTTCATACAACTGCCGCTTGGTGGCGTATGGTCGATTCCAGTCTTTCGCTACTACAAGAATCTTTTATTCAACATGATACGATACGAAAATCGCGTATGGCAATTTAAGAGGCTGCTAAAGCGATAACGTCAATTGTTCTAAAGAATACCGATCTCAGTCGAATTTAGAGCCAACAACATGGCGGCTATTTTCTCCGTTTTTTAATTAATTTTTCATTTTTTTTTTTTGTTTCTTATTTTTAGACATTTTAATTTTTGTTTATTTTTTTGAAAATTTGTTCCTTTTCTTTAACAGAGTGAATTAAAAAATCTTTTTAGCTGTTGGTATCGTTTTAAACAGTGAAAAAATAATACACAAATAGTATCACTGCAACCGATTATTTTGCGATTTCTTTAGATACACGAGTAATTATTGTATAGAGTAACCGGTACCATCTCGTTTTATCGCCGATTGCGTAACAAGAAAATGCAATCTGTAGTGCAAGTAAAAAAACAATAGGAAACAGTTATTAAGTACTAAACTATGAATTATTTTAGGTTCAAATTCCATAAAAAATATTTTTGAAACGGTTGATTCCAAGTGATTTTTTCAAGCAAAAGCAAACAGAAATCATTCGAAATTCATTGAACTTCTCCATCTAAAAAGCAGATGTCTTCGACGTCATTGAACCGACCTAAGCTGTCGAAGGATTAAGTATCGATCGAAAAGCAAAAAAAAGTCCATTACCCGTTGAAAAAAAAAATCGTTTTCACCGACGAGAAATCGCGGATCGAAAATAAATATCGGCCGGTTCGACATTTTAAAAGTCGTAGGTCGCGATCGGAACGTGAACATCCGAGCGCGAAGAAAGTCGTGACGTAGGTTGCGACGTAAAAAGAAGAAATCCAAAGACAATATCGATCTATAGATCATAGGGTGTTCGCCGATTTCTTACCGATCTGATGACGCTTGTGGTACCATGCTGGAAAATGTTGATTATTTTGCGATTTTTTGAAAAATCAAAATTGGAGCGAGATGGAGGAGGATTTTTAAGGAAGATTGCTTAGGGAACGGGGAAGAAAAAGTCCAGGAAGATCGCGTTAAAAGAGTTCGGAAAGAGGGCCAAGAAGGCACGCCTCCTAGCCTCGTTATAGTCCGGATCGCATTCGCTCGTTTTCGTTCATTGGTATGTGTGTTTCTGTGTTTGTGTTTGTGTATGTGTGTGTGGACATACTACACTCCGGAGGTCACCATTGACGCAAATCCATACGACGTCACGTGGTGCCTCGTCGCTTCGACATAATACAAGCTCCGGCCTCACCTCCCAGAGCGAACTAAGTGGGAAAATCTCGAAAGTTGTACATAAAAATGTCAAAAAAAATTTGTTAATTTCATACAAAAAAGATTTGTTTAGAACCAACTTCCATGTCCCTGGCGTTAATAGTAAATTGGTAAATTGTTCCAATGATTAATACTCACTTCATGACTACTCTATGACGTCGAAAACGTAATTTCGTTCTACTAAATAAGGAGTACGAGCAAATTCCACAGATTTACTAGTGTTTTTTTGTCCAGACAAATTTAGACACGACCAACTTATTTTCAGCTGTCTTTATCTTGACAACAGTGACTTATTGATAAGTGGATCGTTTCAAATTTTGTAATCGTTATGAGAACGCATATTTGGACGAAAAAACGCGGTCTCGGCAACTATTCGATGCTTGTATTCTGTATGTCGATGGTTTCGTGGAAGAAATCACGTACACAGTTTTAATGTCGACGTTAGTTATCGACTTGGGGAATAGTTAATTGCTGAAAATTAAAGATCATTAAATAATCAAGTTGTACGATAGTGATTGTTGAGTATTTTTGAAAATTGCAGAAAAAATTATTTGTTAAAATCAACTACAGTTAACAAATCTGCAAATAGTAAGACTTTTATTAGTCACTTAGTTAAAACTTTATTTAAGAATTTAGTCAAATTAACTACAATTCTACGAACTATATTCCGTTTTACTTTAATTACCTCAGGATAATTACTGCAACTAATAAAATTCAGTTGAGGATCTACTCTGCAAAGTAGTCACTAGTCAACTGTACTAAAATGTATAATGAAAACTAAAATGTAGACATCTCGTTAGTCTACAAAATGAAAATAAATAATCAATCATGGTACGAAATATAAAAACATCTTAACGTTTACAATTTAACTAGAAATCTAAGGTTTTCGGCTACTAATAAGTCACTATTTAAAACAACAGTTAACCGTCGTATAAGTTTAAGACTATTCCAACCAATTCATTAGTAACATTAGCAGAAATGTTTTGACTAACCAAAAACAATACTGAAAATCCTCAAAACCCGTTTTTTGTCTTTACTCCCACTTTTCTCAAAATCCAGACGTAATACGCATCTTCCAAAAATACATCGAAAATCAATAGTCAGATAATTAAAAAATGCATATATTGTTTTTGGGGCCGAACATGAATCTGGTACAATTTTTAAAATTTAAAATGTGCGGATCAAAAATGTCGAAATTAAATTTTGATAATTTTATACCAGATTTGTACTCAGCAACACCAAAAACTCTTCCGTAGACATTTTCGTGAGGAATTTCTAATATTTCCAATATATGATCCGCCATCATACAGCGTCCATTTTGAATTTTAAAAATCTGAAACCCCTAAGTAGTTATTTTTGTGATTGATTGCAATTTTTCAATTTTTGATGCGCCATATTTGATCTGCCACTTTGAATTTTTTAAATGTAACAATGGTTCTATAATCTCTGATATCAGTTCTTATCAGTTTCGCTATTTTCTCTTTAATAACAAACCATTCCGGTTTTTTGTTTTTAAAAACAATTTTCTTCCCACATGGGGCACACACTTTTATTCGATTTTCTTCGTGAGAAAATTTATAACCCATTTTTAATTGTCAGAATATTTATGAAGGTTGGTTTTATACAACCTGAACTACGAACAAGCGAAAATGCGCGTCGTTTGTTCACGTCCGCTTCTTTTTTAAACAGCTAAAAGAATTCAATTTTCGAAAAGATTTTAGGGTAAATGTATATGAGATAAAAGTGTATAAAATAAGTTTATAAATAATAATAATAATAATAATATTAAAATATGCATCAAACATATTATTATATACACTTTTTCTTCACAATCTTCATTTTTATAGTTTATATCGATAATAAACCTTCAACGATTATCAAGTACTTCATTTAATAATGGAACATTATAGATTAGTTTTATGAATGATTTTTACCTTAAATTTTCATTAATATTAGCTACTTTTAAAAAAATAATCGACAAAATTAATGTTGAAAATCGAGTTTTTTTAGATTTACGCCGTTTTTGGCACTTTTTTGTATAGAAATGTAAATTGATTCATATACCATCTGAAAGTAGACATTTCAACGAACAAATTCCATTAAATAAACTTCTATTATCTAAAGATTTGACATTCGATTTTTCACTGAAAAATATGGGTGTTTTATCGGTTCTTAATCATTTAAAAAACAAATGAATAAATATTATTATAAAAAAAAAGGTAAGTCTCCTGAAAATTTCAAGGAAAAAAAATCACTTTTGTGCGAGAGAAAAATTAAAAATGAAAAACATGTTTTTTTCGATTTTTCTCTGAAACTTTGAGGTTATGTGAAAAATTATGTATACAAAAATTGTAGATCTTTTCTATACCTACAACATTCCCCTAGAACATTTTTCGATTGGAGGTCAACTGTCGCCGGTAATAACGAAAAATTGCTGTAAATATTGTAAATCATCTATAATCACCTATATTTTGAGAAAACGATCAGCTGGGATTTCGCGTTTTGGAAATTTTGAAGCTAAATAGTGGTAAAAATGAAACCGTGAACGCCGTTTTTCTCCACATTTTTGTCTGACCTATGACTCTTTGAGGATAGGTGTGGATCTTCGAGTAATGAATTTTTCATGAATGAATCCATATCATTATAAAATTAATGATACTTTTCAGGTATTAATCTGTCTATTCCTTGAGAATAATAAATCGAAAATTATCAAAACGAACATTTCATTTTGTGTATTTTTCAAGCTCGATTTCAGTTTCCATTAAAATTAAAACATGAAACAACGTTAAAAATAATGCGGAGAAGCCGTTAAAATAATAATAATAACATCGAAAATATCCTTCCAGTGGTGAAAAACATAGAATCGACTATGCGCCTCCAAGCGGCAATTGTATAAAACTGCCGAATAATTGGAAGTGGATTGAAGTTGATGGAAAAAGATTCACTTTAACGATCTCGAATACATTTCAATCCATTTTTAGAAATTCCAGTACCTTTGAATCCAAAAAACGTCATAAATGTGGAATATGAGAATCCTTTTTCACTCGGATTTTGGAATATGTGTTTAGTTGGAATTTATTTAAATCCGGAAAAAAACATTTTCAGAAACTAAAGGACATGACTGCCTGTTAATTCTGAATTACCAATAGAACATTTGTTTGATTCGTTTGATTTCCAGAAAAGTTTTTGTTCAAAAATTAAAGTTACAAATGATTTAGGTTCGGAATGTGGAATATAAAATGTCGGTTTCAACCCAATTTAAAGCATGGTCCTGTAACATTTTAGTTTTAAAGTAATTGTACCCCAAAATAAAATTGTTCGACATTTTAGTTACTTAAAGAAGTGAAAATCGTAATACTACCTAAAAAATGATGTCAAATTCGTTAAAAGTCTCGTAATTTTGGTTTTAATCCACATTTTCAATATTTATTAACCCATTAACGCCCAAGAGGACATAAATTTCACCAAGATTTTCGTAATATTTCTTGACATTAAAAACCAATTCAAAAAATTTTTGACAAAACATTTTCGACGTAAAATTGATCGATCTTTCCGAATCTGCTGTTTAAAAATCAATCGAGCTCATTCTAAAAAAGTTTGAAGAAATATGAAAAGTCATAGAAAAAGTCGAAAAAAAATTTCGAGGTCTTCTTTGACGGATTCTAAGAACTTTTTATTCCGCGACATTTTTTTTGCGAAAGTCTATCATTTTCAAATAAAAAAATTCCTGTTTCCCTATGTCTTGAAAAGTTCAGACATTTTTTATTTCTAAAAACTTTTTGTTTAGCGACATTTTTTCCGAAAGTCTATCATTTTCGAATAAAAAATTCAGGAGCTTTTCGCCGTTATTTTCGTGTTTGAACCTCCATGTTGACAGTTTCCAACATTATTTTGAAAATGCTATCGTGCACATTTTAAACTTAAAGGATTGAAGACACGATATTTTTACCGACCAGTGATCGCCCTAACCGTTTCCAATGTGAAAATGCCGAATAAAAAATATTTGTCAGTGAAAAAATCTGATTTTTTTGTGAAAAACCAAGCTTAACTTTTTTGGAATAGGCTCGATTGATTTTTGAACAGCAGATTCGGAAAGATCGATCAATTTTACTTGGAAAATGTTTTATCTAAAATTTTTTGAATTGGTTTTTAATGTCTAGAAATATTCCGAAAATCTTGGTGAAATTTGTGTCCTCTTAGGAGTTAATGGGTTAATAACGTTTTTATACATATTCCTTTTTAATTCTACAGTTTCTGACTCTGCGTTAAAAAACATTTTCTTTTTTTAATGAACAAAAATATTGGAGTTTTGAAAAATGGTTAAATTCTGGTGATTTGTTTTTTGTAGCACGTATCCAAATAGTTCATACAGAGCTCTTAAAAGGGTTTCCAGAACTGGCAAATATTCCTCAAACAATCTTTTGAAGATATTTTTGTTATTATTCTATAAAAATGAGGTCTTAAAGAAGTCTTACTTATGACTTAAAATATTAATATTTTGTTTATCAGATTTTAAATTTATTTCATTTTTTAAATAATCTTTGTATTAATAAAGAGTCTAGTGTTTTGAGATCAGAGTTTCTTCTAGAGACCCTAGATGGCGCACTAATCCAAACGTAAAGTTGCACTACATTTACTTCATAATATTGACCGATGGATGACACGTACAATAAAATTATGAGTTCTTTTACAGTAATTTAAAAAGTAATTTGAATTAAGTGAATTATTTCGTAGTGGGACTTAAATATGAACTTTTTCTTGAGACTTCACTTTTGAGAGTTCTTCCAGAGCTCCTAAAAACGTTGAACGTATTCTTTAAGGTTACTTTAAAAACTCTTTTTTGAACAGTATACAAAAAATTTCAACTTTTTAAGACATTTTAAACATCTCTTAAATGTATTTTTCTATAAGGTAATACTGAGGACGATCACGATTAGGATCGAAAAAAATTACTTTTCCATTATATTTATGTAAATTACACAGGACCACAAAAAAATTTGTTTCGAGACAACTTGAATCAGGAATAGTGGATCTTACACATTTTTAGCCGCTGAGAACAAATCCGTTATTCGGTTTGGCCCATCACGTCCGGATTTTAAGATATGTGATCCGAAAAATACTCAAAAATATACGTTTTGGCAATTTAAGGTTAGGATATTTGAAAACTCTGACACGATGAGTTAACTTGTACAAAGAATTCGTTTTCAGCGACAAGAAATCTATAAGATCCTCCACTTCTGATTCAAGTTGTGCAAAAAAAAACGTGGTCTTGTGTTACTTTTTTTTTGTGAAGTGTAAAACAATTTTTTAGGGGAGATAACTTGAATCAGAGATACTGGATCTTAAAGATTTTTAGTCGCTGACAATAAATTAGGTATCCAATTTGATCTGTCAGGTCAGATATTTCAAAAAGGAGATTTTTGGCTATTTTTCGGAACAGATCTTAAAATCCTGACGTGATGGGCCAATTTGGGTAAGAAATTCGTTGTCAGCGGCCAAAAATCTATAGGATCCGCTACTTCTGATTTAAGTTGTTTAGCACAAAAAAAATTTGGTGGTCCCATGAAATCTACAACATCCAGTATGTCTGATTCAAGTTATGTCCTCTAAAAAATTGTTTTATACTTCACGAAAAAAATAACACAAGATCACGTTTTTTTTTACATAACTTGAATCAGAAGTGAAGGATCTTATAGATTTTTGGTCGCTGAAAACGAATTCTTTGTCCAAGTTAACTCATCGTGTCAGAGTTTTCGCATATCCTAACCTTAAATTGCCAAAAAGTGTATTTTTGAGTATTTTTCGGACCAAATATCTAAAAACCTGACGTGATGGGCCAAATCGAATAACGGATTCGTTTTCAGCGGCTAAAAATCTGTAAGGCCCACTATTTCTGATTCAAGTTGTCTCGAAATCAATGTTTGTGGTCCTGTGTTATTTTACATAGATTTTAAACTTTATTTACTATAGGAGACTCAAAACGTTATGAAAATACGTGTTGAATAATATAGAATATTTTTTGTAACGTTTTTAATTCTCTTATCTGCTCTAAAGTCACTAAATTGTGGAAAATGGATAAAATTAAGTAGGGTTTTGAAAATCGATTGTTATAACACAAATTTATTTTAAACTTGAAAAACTATTACCATGTGCGTCAAAGATTACGAAGAATCGAATTGTGTTCCGCAAATTGTACCCATGACTAATCTTTCGGTTCATGTCCGTTCAATAATGTCGTTGAATCACTACTTGTAATTTCTTTCAACTAAAAAAGGAGTTCGATAAAGTTGAACTCGCGGTTTTGCGACAGTTCTTCTGACCAATTTGAAATTCTTGTATATATTTGGATCTCCTCGTCTAATTACGGTACTGTTATTGCTTTTATTTCAACGGCTTTTACATCCGAAGTTTATATGACAAATTTGTCGTTCGTACTACAAATTTATTCGATTATTTTGGAGATCTTTTTTAAGTAATGTGGAAAAATAATATTTTAGGGGTTATGGGTATTTGGAATATTGGTAAAAAATAATTAATATGTAATTCAATTTTTTGGACTCTAATTCAAATGAAATCAAACGAATCATTGTCAAAAAATATAATTTATCGCATGTAACATTTCACTAATAGACTTAAAAATTTCTTTAGAAATTTCTGAAAGAATTTTCTGAAACAAAATTTAGTGATTTTTAGTTACCATTGAATTTATCCCCATTTTTATGGAGGATTGTAACGCTCACATAAGGAAAGCGTTTTTTATAAATAATATATTATGTCAACAACAAATACATAACCTAACATTTTTCTCAACAAGTTAACCTTCCTTTGATTTTGAAATTTTGTTTGTGTTCACTTAATGCAAGTTGTTAAACTTAGAATGTTTGTTGTAACGTTTTTATTAACCCATTAATGTCTGAATGTCCAAAAATCGTACAGTAACTTTGAGCGAAAATCTTTTAATGAAATCGCGGAAATTTCTATTTGGCATAAGTTGTTCTAGACGTTTTCGTGTGTGCTCTACACAATGCGACCATTTAAAAAAGTGAAAAATTTCATCTTGTATTGTTTTCTGATAAATTTATAAGCGTTTTTTATGGTATTTTTTCGTAAAAAATCACCATTTTTTAATAGAAAATATATGTTTATCATATTAAAATTAATTAAAAACGTGCCATTAGTATCTGTACCAACAAACTATGGATGTAAATTTTTTTCAACATTTTTTTTCCAAAAATAGGAAGCTTTGGAATGCAAAAAATATCACTAGCGCGGGCATTGTCAGAGTTGTTCAGGTTTTTTTCACTATTATAATACCCGATTATTCACAAAAGTGTCTATTCCGGGTTTTGGAGGATGCTGATTACAATTCTTCAGTCAAAAATAGAAAATTAAAAATGGCAACATTTTTTGCATTCCAAAGCTTCCTATTTTTGGAGAAAAAATCTACATCCATAGTTTGTTGGTACAAACACTAATGACACGTTTTTAATTAATTTTAATATGATAAACATGTATTTTCTGTTAAAAAATGGTGATTTTCTGCGAAAAAATCCCGTAAAAACGCGATTTTTTATATAAATTTATCAAAAAAACAATACAAAATGAAATTTTTCACTTTTCTAAATGGTCGCATCGTGTAGAGCACACTCGAAAACGTCTAGAACAATTGTTCCTAACCTAACCTAACCTAACCTAAAATCTTTTAATAAAATCGAGGAAATTTCTATTTGGCATTAGTTAACTAATGGCAAATAGAAATTTCCTCGATTTTATTAAAAGATTTTAGCTCAAAGTTACTGTACGATTTTTGGACATTCAGGCATTAATGGGTTAAAGTATTCACTTAGAAACATATTTTATATTTGCATCTATGTTTCATCGGAAAGATATTATGAAACAAGAGTACGAAATACCTTATGATCGAATCAAAATCCAACTTCTACAACAGGAATCACAGGAGTCTCTTCTTGGGATTCTAACGTCGCGTCTGCCCCTAGCGGCGACAAACCAAACTAACTGCACTAGCTCTCGTTGATTCATCTGCAAATTTCTGTTACAAGTTTCGTAATTTTCTGATACTGTTACATAAATCGTCTGTATTTTACAGGTTTTAGAAAAATTCTATTCCATTAACATAAAAGTATTTGAATTTTTAAAATTGAAAATTGTAACTCAGAGGTTTTCGGAGGGCTACATGATTAAATAACTTTGCAAAAATAACTTTACAAAAATAACTTACGAAAAATAACTCCAACAAAAATAACTTCAGAAAAAATAACTTTCATAATAATAACTTCAAATATCTCTTCAACTCAACACAACATTTGCGAATTATACATGTCTAACGCGTCTGTACATGCATTAACAAAAATTACAAAAAAGTATTTTTCGAAATATCTCTCCTAACCTAACCTAACCTAACCTAACCTAACTTAACCTAACCTAACTTAACCTAACCTAACCTAACCTAACCTAACCTAACAAATTACTAACGAATATTAAATTAAAATCGATATTCATAATGATTGATGTAGAAAGTATGAACTTGTCAAAATGTAAACATATATTCATGTTCACTCATTTCCATGAATTGCTTCAATAATTGATGAATAGTGGTTAAGAATGTAATGAACATTGCTCGAACAATTTTATATATACGCATTCAGAAATATTTGAAGTTATTTTTGTTAAAGTTATTTTTCCTAAATTTATTTTTGTCAGTTATTTTTTTTTGAGTTTTTTTCGGAGGTTGTTACTGCAAAATCATTTTTGCAAAGTTATTTAGTCGTGACACCTTTCGGAGTCCCTGATTATAAGGATCCAAAATGGCCGACCAAAATATAAATTTGGGCTATTTGGAATTTTAAAATGATAATCAGAAATAAAAAAAAATATAAAAAATAATAAAAATGTTTAAAAATAAGAAAAAAGAAAGAAAAAAATACTTTTTGACCGCCATATTGGATCCGCCATTACGAATTTTCGAAATTTTGGAAGTGATTCGCAATCTGGGATGTGAAAAATCTTCTTTTATCAATTGGTACTAAAAGTATATGCATTGTAAAAATTATTAGAACGAAAATTTGGTTGAAAATGATGAAAAAGTCCAAAATCTCTAGAAATCCAGGTTTTTTAAAACGGAAAAGCGTGCGGATACTCCGTAGCGTAATGAGATTGCGCCTCACGTAAAGTAAACAGGAAACTCAAGAAGAATTACGATCCTCCGGAGTCATTGTGTCGCAAAATATGAACTCTCATAAGCCTCATAAGTCTTGTATGCAAATACCAAGTCAACAAATCGATAAATAAAATCACTTTTCGAGTTTAAATAACACGTTTATTCTCTGACATCGCAAAATATTATTCGAATGTCCATTTAGTTTTGGAAAATCGTCCGATCTTGCATAAATATTCAATAGGTTTCGAACGTACGTTGCATACAAAATATTTTATTTGTTTTTGCGCAACATTACGCGAAGAAAATAAACGAATACAATTTTTTTTATCCGTATTAACTAAAGAGATAGGTTCAATAAACTAGACAATTTTCAAAATAATTTATTCTTATATTACTTGTTTCGTAAAAAACATATTTACATGTATATATAAATTCTTTTGTGTCCATTCTAAATACCGGAGGTTCTTACCTCCTGGAATTTAAAATTCTTATTCTTCCCATGATTTTCTTCGTACAAAAATTCATAAATAAATGCGTAAAAAACTATCTACATCCGTCGATTACTGCGATACCGATTAAATCCTCCGGGGATCGTTTTTTTTTTATGGATTCAGTAAACGCAATACGTACTGCAACATCTTCACCAAGTCCTTTTGTTGTTTCGTTTCCGATGACGTCAGCAAAGTGAGTTTGCCGAGTGCTGATTGGATGCTTTGGGCGAAACCGGCGCTGCGCGCGATCAGTTTTCCTCTTTGATTGTTGTTCACTAAGGACCACAACATCGAACTCGCAATTCCAACTTCGCAAGTCGAGTCGCTTTTCAAAGTGGTTAAAAGAAGATCCAAAAACTCCGCTAAAATGTTTTTTTTTTGTTTGTTAATTTTTACTTTTTTTACTGCATCCGAAATTTAATATTGGAAGAAATTCGTGTAGAATTATAAAATGAAATGTTTCTTGAAAAAAATTATTCTTACAGTCTCTATGGAGACTCGACTTTTACCACAAAAATCACGGACGGCAAGCGTAGCGTCAGCGCCTAGCGGCGACAAACCAAACTAATTTCTAATTGCCTCGATGATTCATATTCAGTTTTCTGTTAGTTTCAGAATTTTTTGAACATTTCTAACGTATAAGAAAGAGTATAACCTTAAACTAGACTAAACTATTGCACTAAAATAAACGATTAATAACCCTTTTTCTACCAGCCTTATAAACGCTTAATATAACACATTTATACCGCAAGTTTAGACTGAATTTAAACGTCTATTAAACTACTTTTTTTAGTAACATAGACTGTAAGATTGTAACTTACCAGAACTTAAAAGTCTTGTTCGATTCATCATGTTGAAAGCGAGATTTCGTAAAGTTGAGACGGCCAGAACTCGAGTAGACGAGGACGAAGATCTAGCTAAGGATATTAGAACATCTAAACCGTCGACGGCCTTGAAAAAGACAATAAATTTAATTGTTACTTTACAACAATAGACGACTTAGTAAAGAAAAGAATGAATAATTTTAACGTCATTCCGTATTCCAATATTATCGTGGCTGGACTTAAACATTTCGTCCTTGAAATTCCATTTTAAGTCTCAAAAAAGGAGGAAAAGTCAAAAGTGTATAATTTTTTTTGGTAGAAAATAGTAAAAAAATTACTAATTTATTAATAAAATTCTACAAATCCCAAAGTAGAAACTAATATTTTGGTTTAGTAATTTTATTATTATAAATAGTAATAAAGTTGTAGTTTCTTATTATTTATTAGTAAAAATCCTTACTAATTGAATTAGTACCCAACTTTTTGTTTTTTAATTATTAATTTTCAAGTAAATCAGATTTTCAGAGCATAACATTTGATATCGCTTAAATATTTTGTAGATGTAAAAACGAAAAATTATTGATACGGATTTGCAGAGACAAACATACCTTAGACGCACAGAGCTGACCCTCCTCGTAGTATGTGAAATCAATTAAGAACTCCAAACAGTACATTTCCACTAACGGCCAAGGTTTTACTCTCTTTGTTGAAGTGGGATGAATTTTTGTGAAAAATTGCAAAAGATTGCTCTAAAAGAAAAAATACTGTTATTAAGAATTTTTAATATGAAAAAATAAATGTAATACGACAAAGAACGTAACAAATAAATCTATCTTTTTTATGAATTTATTTAATAAATACAATTATAATGAATATTTTAATTTATTTGAAAAATGTGTATTTTTCTATTATATTTTTACATTTTTCCTAGTTTCAAAAATCATTCCACTTTTCTCATGTGTTATGAAACTTTTTTCTCGAAAATGTATGAATAATTATTTTTTCTACATTTGGAGGTCTGTTTCATTTTCTTGATTAACTTGTATCTTGTTTGTATTTTTTAATTCAAATATAAGCAAATTCACGAAACTTTTGACATTTTAATTTAAACAGAAATATTTTGAATGTACAATGTACTCATTTTTATGTTTATATACCTACTAAAAAAAGAGATCAACGTTGTTGCAATAATTTATTTTTAATGTAATATCGTGGAATCGTCAAAAAGTTTAAATACTTTTCAAACTTCCAACTTTCAATTTCTTGCAAAACTTTCAAAGCTCAATAAAATATCCAAAAAGTAAGAAAAAATCGGGTATTTTTTATATCTTTTTACTGTGTTTTTGGAACGAAAAAAATTATTTTAGTATCCCCGATACATCAAAAAGGGGTCCATATTTTTGTACAGGGTAGAGTACAGTCAACTCTAAGAAATACACCTTTGAAAAAATTATTTCTATAGTAATTTTTTACGTGAAGTTCAGTGGTGAAAGAATAAAAAATGTAAACAATTTTTTTTATACATAAAAACATTTTTTATTGCGAAAAAAAATTGCATTTTTTCAAATCCATACGTAATTATTTAGAAAATCTATTTTTATGTTCACCATAACTTTTAAATTAATTTAGAAAAATTTAATAGCTTTTTTTCGAAAAAAATTTTTTCGCGCTAAAATATGTGGGTAAAAAAAATGATTTCTATCGTAATTTTGGATGTGGAATTCATTGGTGCTAGAATAAAAAATTTATTTTGACCTATATAACAATCTTTTTTACACATAAACAAATTTTTGTTTAAAAAAAAATGAATTTATGTTTAAAAAAATTGAATTTTTTGAAAATCCGTTCGTAATTATTTTGAAAATGTGTGTTTATGTTCACCCGAATTTTATAGCTTTTTATATTCATTTTTTCAGACACTTATTTTTCTAGTATTACATTATTAAACAATAAAACTATTTTTTTTTAAACGCAGGTTCAAAATTATAACTATTTCTACACTAGTTCTTGTTTTATGTTCTGTAAAATAATTATTCACTTGTGGAATTCTACAGTAATTTTGTAGATTGCTGAATATTAATTGGATTTTTGTATTTCAAAATGGCGGATAAAATATCGAAAAATGGCCGAATATTTAATTTAATACATGTGATTTCTAGTAGAAAACGTTCCAATCAAGTTTTTCGTCCAAAACGTCAATTTTCAAAACTAAAATTATTCTCAAAATTGATAAATATTCTAGCAAAGATGATTAGTTTTTTACAAATTAGTATTATACATATTTCTGAAAGTAATAAGGAAATAATCATTATAACCTCCATTTTGAAAAATAAATGTTCAAATGGATCCTAAAAATTTGCTTGAATTTTAATCATAAATTGGATTAATCACCTTAATAAAGTAAAATTACGATAATAAATTCCTGAGAAAAATTAGTATAGAAAAAAATCAGCTATTTTGAATCCACCATCTTGAAACTGAATTTTTGCATTATATTTTTAATGTACAATAAAAATGGTCCCCGTTTTGTAATTAGGGAATCATAAAAAACTGTTTTCTGTCTGAAAACACGGGAAAAAGAAATTTTGTTTAAACAAGAGGCGGTAGCCATTTATAATTCAATGATTCAATGAATTTGAAGTCAGTTTTCAAAAATTCAAAATGGCTGATCCAATATGGCGGACACATTTTTGAATGAATCACCGGATTCGCGTGAAACTCGTTATTCGGGGGGTTTTGGTGTCGTTAATCACAAATTTGAAGTAAGTTTTCAAGAATTCAAAATGGCGGATCCAATATGGCGGACACAATTTTTAAACATTCACCGGATTTGCGTGAAACTCGTTATTCGGGGGTTTTAGGGTCGCTTATCACCAATTTGAAGTCAGTTTTCAAAAATTCAAAATGGCGGATCCAATATGGCAGACAAATTTTTGAAAAATTCACCGGATTTGCGTGAAACTCGTTATTCGGGGGTTTTTGGTGTCGCTGATCACGAACTTCAAGTTAGTTTTCAAAAATTCAAAATGGCGGATCTAATATGGCGTACAAATTTTTGAAAAATTCACCCGATTTGCGTGAAACTCGTTATTTGAGGGTCGCTGATCACGAATTTGAAGCCAGTTTTCAAAAATTCAAAATGGCGGATCCAATATGGCGGACAAATTTTTGAAAAATTCACCGTATTTCCGTGAAACTCGTTATTCGGGGGGTTTTGAGGTCGCTGATCACGAATTCGAAGTTAGTTTTCACAAATTCAAAATGGCGGACGAATTAAAGAAAAACTGTTTCATGTTTAAAAAGCTTGTTATCTATTGGTTTTTTGGGTCACTGAATACGAATCTGAGGTCAGATTTTGAAAATTGAAATTGGTATTTATGCGTTTTCGATCTTAGAGTATTTATAACGTAGGTTTCTTTAGCGTTTTTATTGAACAAGTAATCTTACGAGTTGCATTTTCAAAGCAACTTTTTCTGTTTTTTTGGGATTTTTAAAACCTGTTAAAGCTGTTAAAACGGTTAAAAAATCATTTGCCTTATCGAACGGCTTCAAAAAGTTATAACGGCGCAAAACAGAATACAATTGGTAGCCTAGCCTAACTTCTAAGTTTGTGAAATTGAATTAATTGAGCACTTTTTGTAGGTTTTAAATGTTATGTTGTACTTTAAAATAAACTGGTGTTCCTTTTTTTTTTTTAATTTTTTTCAACAAAAAATTTGTTTTTTTTTTGCTTCGAAATAACCAAACGTTTTTAAAACGGCAATATATCGAAAAAATAAACCTTATGTCGCAAATTATGAACCTTATTGATGAAACACATATTCCTAGTAGTTTTTAGTAATATCATGAAATCTGGACGGCGATATTGGAACCTCCATCTTGAATTTCAATAATCTAACCTTAAATTCGTGACGAACGACGCCATAAACCTCCTTATGTACAATTTCTTCCGACTTTGACGCTTTTTACGAGTTTTAGAGCAGCATATTTAGTCCGCCATCTTCAATTTTAAAAATCTAACCTCAAATTCGTACTCGGAGAACACGAAGACTCGTGTACCAACATTTTCCAAACAATTATACCACTAGAAGTTTGGTTTTTATCAGTAATCTGATAGTTGATAAAATATGGGTGTTTTTCGACGTTTTCTGGGTCAAATAAAAATAATGTCTAGTGTAGATTTTTTGCACTTTCAGTTACGGTTTAACACTGAACCCGCAGCTTTATTCATTCGAAATTTCTTATTACTTTCAATATTTTTATTGGTATTAATGTCTTTATTTTCATAATCAGAAACTGCTCATATCCAACACAAAACAACTACAATAACAAAATACCATTTTTGCAGATAAAAATAGTAATCACGATATTAAAGATACATAACCTCCAAATTTAATAAAGAAAACAAAACTTTTTTTATATAATTTTATGAAATTTGTGCAGAGAATTGTTTAGAAGGGAAAAAAGCTTGTTTTATCAATTTTTCTTATTAGCGTAAAAACTCTAAATAAACAACGTAATATGTAATGTACTTTAAATAATGCTTACCTTTGCAATAATTACTCGGCAATCGTGATTATGAACGGCATTTCTCAAAACGTGAAATGCTAAATGCAGCCTTTCGTTATCGAAATTTTGTGCGGCTCTTTCAATATCCTTAGATGTTAATTTTATCACAGCATGTATCAAAGCAATAGTATTTGGGGTTTTTCGGAGACCAACACCTGGCAACACTGTCGTTAATGACAAAGACTGCGATGCTGTAATAAAATCAGATACTTCAAGCGTAAAAACCATTTTTTTATTCAACTAAAATTATTCAGTACGGATCAATTCACTTTCCATTAAATAAAAGTTTTTCAAATCATATTTTTAATAACAATCGTGAAAAATAACATTTATATCGTCGGCACCTTATATAAATCCATTCAGAAGAAAAAAAAATCCTTAAAAAATAAGGAGTATCTAAAAATAGAAAAAGTTAATCGGGATTCTTATTAATTACATAATAAACTCTGCTTTCGTTCATGTGACATTTGAGATTCTGTCCAGCACATAATGCACAAAAATACAAACTTTTTTTTTTGTTTCCGTTTAAGTACTTTATGCAAATTTTATTTACTATTTCACGGATTATTCGCTGTCGTATATATCAAGAATTTAATCTCTTAACTCGATAATCTATTCTTCTGAAAAACTAAATATACATTATTTTTGTGAATGAATAGATTTGTTAAAGATTGAAACTTAAACGTTTCGAAATATAGTTATAAATTTTTTACGTTGGAAAATTCCGTTCTGAAAAAAGATTGTTTACATTGTTTTTTGCCGCTTTGACGTTTGAACCGTTTACTATTTTGTTGACATTAGTTTCTTTCAGCAAAGTCAATCCAAAAAATTATCTAGCGGTTCAATGGAATTATTTTAAACATAAAAGACGTTTATTACGTTCAATTAATATTCTAAATTTTTCAAAAAACATTTTACTAAACTAACAAAATAACGACAAATACGCAAGAATACAAAAATGTAGGGTTTTTATGCTGAACAATTTGTGTTTTTATTCATTTTCGTATGACAAAAATTTACTGAGTTATGACTGTTTAAAGGTCAAAACTAAACATGGAGATCACCTTCGATGACCCCTTTAAAGGTGTTTATATAAAAAAGGAAGAGCTGTACAAAAATTACATTCAGAGGAGTTACCTTTTTAAAATTTTATCCTTTTCTATGTCGAAAAATAATAATTCTCAGAAATTTTCAACTCCCTATCCCCAAAATTGCGCTCGCTATAGGAAAAAACGTGAATTTTCAGTTTTTATTTTTTTTTAAATTTTAAATAATATTAAAGTGTAGCTACGAACATTTTTTCAAGTAATTTGACCTTTTTTTCAGATTTTTAAAAGTGGTGCGCCATAGTAAAAAAAAAATAAAAACGGTATTTTTCTCATTTTTCGCTCAATTTTTATCAAAAGGAAACAACTTAGGGTGTTAAATTGTAGTTCTTTTTAAGCTCTACAACTTTCTCCTATACAAAAATTCACTAGCTGTTGAACGAAACGAGTTAGAGGCGAAAAACCGCAAAAAAAGCATTTTTTCTCTTTTTGCCGGCTCTAACCTGAGAAATATTTATTTTTGGTCAAAGTGTTTTAAAGATAGTTTGTAGGGCTTGAAATTAGCTTCAAAATTGGCTGATATATCCTTGTCGAAACTTAAGTAGAAGCCAAGATATTACCAAAAAACCGGATCAAACTATAATTTTTTTCATTTTTAGGTTTGATATAACTCTATTGAGATGAAAAGTCACCAAAATAACTTCGTAAATTTTTTTGTTTCTAAAAATTCAATAATTTTTGTAAATGTTCAACTACTTAACCCCACCATTAAGCGTCGTCAGTTTTTATTTTGGTGACTTTTCAGTTTGATCCGGTTTTTTGATAATATCTTGATGATAAGATTTTGATAATATCTTCTACTTAAGTTTCGACAAGGATATATCAGTCAATTTTGAAGCTAATTTCAAGCCCTACAAATTACTAGACACTTAAAGATGTTAGCGGGAAAAAACCAATCACATTTTACGGTACAGTAAGTGCAAATTTACCTTCAGGTTCTGTTTTGAATGAACTTACTTTTCGATTATAGTAGTTTGTAACTATAAAATTTAATAAAATAATACAGAAACTTACCTAGCGGACAATTTGTTGTAAACGTCGCCAGTAGCTTTAAAGTTGTCAATAAACTAATATTATTCTGGGAAGTCCATGCCCAAAGTTTGTGGACCACATCGGCCAGTCCCGCCTTCGCGAAAGTATTTTTGGCTTCAGAACTTCGATACATGAAGTTCATGAGTAACATATATGTAGAATTGATGTCAAACAGGTACGGATGCATCTGTAAAAGACAAAAAAGCGATGGACAATCGCAAAACGAATTACATTAACGGTACAATGACGATACTGGAAAATCCGTCGGTCATTGTTCAATTTTCTTTTTGTAATTATAACCTGTCAAAGATGCTGGAAAAGCCAAAACGGTTTCTGAAACTATGTTTCATTAAAATTTCCAACATTTTCAATTAAAAACTCCGATGAGTTGGTGACAAATTTTGACGTATAACATCAGATAATGTAACTAACTTAATAAAAGTAAAAAGGTATACTGAGCGATAATTAAATTTTTAAACAAGAAATGTCGTCACTAAAAATCAATACGCGATAGGGAGAAAATATAGTTAATTAAACCATTTCATAAAGATAAAACGAGTTATTATACAAAGTCGTTAATTATTAAAACAATTATTATTAAATATCAAGTACAAAATTCCAAACAAAAAATATACAAAGTAAAATAATAAAAAATCAAATCATATAGCACATAGTGTATTCGCCGAAGACTGCAATCGAGAGATTTGGACCTCCTCTTTTAAAAAAAAAATTATGTTTTTCGAAAAAAATACTGAATTTTTCGAAGTTTTTCGCAAGAATTACATTTTCTGACATTGAAACTGACAATTCTGGCCATCGCCAAAGGTACTAATCGCGTATTTTTGCTCGGCTCTTTCTACTCTCGTCGGTTTTTATTTCAAAAAAACAAAATGGCCGCATCAAAATAGCGTCTGCAATCTGTAATTTAGTATTTTCACGCACAAATATCGATTATTCGACCATTGAACAGTCGAAAAGATGGAGAATTGGGATGATAATGTAATAGTTATCGGATTTTAGGGACGAAATGGGATAAGATGATTTTTTCGAATTACATTTAAAATTCTTTTGTTTTTTTCTTGTAATTAACCGTTTAACGCCGGGAGGACACTTTTTTTCAACGTTAATTTTCTTTACTACTATGGGTGTCAAATAAAATCAGAATAACCATGTCTTACGTATTTGGGATCGCTCTTTCAGAATCTGCCAATAAAATTGCAAAAAAAGAATTTTCAAAATGTTGCGACCATTTTTCTGAAAAAAAAAATAGGAATTTTTGACAATTTTGTTAAAAAATGTTTTTTTTTCATACGGCAAGTAACCAGAACACTGTTTCACATCAAAATATCGCGTCCGCAGTGTCTAAGATTCAAAATGGTGAAACGTAATTTTTAAAATTTTAAGATGACGGATCCAAAATGGTGACGAAAGAATTTTTTTTACCTAATAGTAATATTCAGTGACTGTTTTATTAAAAAAAATGTATTTTTAATGACACTGTGTATCTATATATTTTTTGAAGTCCGATTTGAAAAATTCAAAATGACGGATCCAATATGGCGGTCGATATTTTCAAAATTGGTCGGATTATTTAACTTTGGTAAAGTTCACGAAATTTAAGTGATTGAACTACTTGACTTTCCTCGTTTCTTCATAACACTTACATTTTCATAAATTTGTATTAAATAATTACAAAATTACAACAAAAAAAATAATAAAGACGAAAATAAAAAAAATATTAAAAATGAAAAAAAAAAATAAATAAAACTCTCTCTAAAAATACGAAAAACAATTTTAAAATAATAGTTAAAAAAAAAACAAAAAAAATGGTTCAAACACTGTTTACCTCCTTGCGGTTTGAGCCGGGCAACATTAATAATTTTATTAATGGCTAAAAAACGTGGAACATTTTATCTAAAAATTAAAACTTCAAAATATGCTAAACTGGGCTATAACTCAAATGGGTTTGTCCCCGAGTAACAATTTTCAAAATAATCCGACCAATTTTGAAAATATCGTCCGCCATATTGGATCCGCCATTTTCAATTTTTGAAATCGGACTTCAGATTCGTGATTGGCGACCCAAAAAATATATAGATACACAGTGTCATTAAAAAGAAATTTTTATTATGAAACAGACACTGAATATTACTAAAAATTCTTTCGTCGCCATTTTGGATCCGCCATCTTCAAATTTTCAAAAGTACGTTTCATCATTGTGAAGCTTAGCCATTGCGGACGCCATATTTTGATGTGAAACATGTTCTGGTTACTTTCCGTATGAAAAAAAAATCATTTTCGAAACAAAATTGTCAAAAATTGCTATTTTTTTTTTCAGAAAAATGCCCGCAACTTTCTAAAAATTCATTTTTTTGAAATTTTATTGGCAGATTCTGAAAGAGCAATCCCAAATACGTAAGACATGATTATTCAGATTTTATTTTACGCCCATAGTAGTAAAGAAAATTAACGTTGAAAATAGTTGAAAAAAAAGTGTCCTTCCCGACGTTAAAGGCTTAATTACAAGAAAAAAACAAAAGAATTTTAAATGTAATTCGAAAAAATCATCTTATCCTATTTCGTCCCTAAAATCCGATAATTATTACATTATCATCCCAATTCTCCATCTGTTCGACCGTTCAATGCTCGAAATTTCGATATTTATGCGAGAAAATACTAAATTACAGCTTGCAGACGCCATTTTGATGCCGCCATTTTGTTTTTTTGAAACAAAAACCGACGAGAGAAGAAAGAGCCGAGCAAAAATACGCGATTAGTACCTTTTGCGATGGCCAGAATTGCCAGTTTCAATGTGAAAAAATGTAATTCTTATAAAAAACTTCGAAAAATTCAGTATTTTTTTCGAAAAACATACATTTTTTTTTTAAAAGAAGAGGTCCAAATCTCTCGATTTTGACTTATTGCAATTTTTTTAACTACGTTTGGAACAAAAGCCTTGAAAGTTGTGTCGAAATTCCACTCTTTCGGGACGAAATAAGTTAATCAATTCACCTTAATCAAAACCCCGGAGTAATAAGTCTCATTGGAATCCGAATATATTTTTACAATGTAGTCGGCCATTTTGTGTAACTTTCTAATGTGTCACAATCGGCAGCATGTGTCTTTTTCATGTAGTTAATTTGGCGGCCACCAGGGGCATGCGCGACTACAATTTGAGGTGACGCGCTTGCTATAGAAATGTATTTTCGTTTAATATAAATATATTCAGGGTTTCTTTCTATAATGGAAGTAATGTGCTTCGGCCGACATCTGCAGTTTATTCATAACCTCAAATTAGTTGTAAAGTGTTTTGTGTCCGATTTCAACTCAATTCCGAGTGAAATTATATTTAATAATTGATTTTTGAATATTTTTAAATCAATAGTAATAAACAAATCTTTGCTCTTACCGTGGGAAATTGTTGACCGATAATAAACCTTTTTAGTAGAAAAAAAAATAAATACGAAAAAATGTTGGACCACCATTTAGAACCTGACATTTCAAATTATAAAACTTTGAGGTCACATTTGTAATCAGCGAAACAACAATCTTTTTAGTTTAGGTAGCCATCTTGAATCCACCATTTTGAATCATCAAAAACTAAACCTGGCATATAATAAGCGACTCCAATGATTTCCCAAAGCTTTTTAAATACTTCTTTACCGTGTAATTTAGTCGTAATTACAATTATTGTAAAAAAAATGTAAAAATGTGTTAAACGTCAATCATCAGATCGAAAGTTCCCATACTGATTTCAGCGCCATCTAGCGTTTTTTGCTAATTAATTTAAACTACAGTAGGGTCTCCCTTATTGAATCCTCCCTTATTCTCTAGACATCTCTTATTCTCTGGATTTAGGATCTCTTATTGCATATATTCCCCTTCGTTCCGTTTCCCTCCTCCATTGCGTCCTAACCTAACCTTCGCGGCTGAGCGAATCTCGAACCGTTGTCGACCGTCGACCACTAAGAGTGGGGGTAAAGGGGAAGTAGAGAATAAGGGAGACTACCGCCATTTTGAAAAATCTGCAGTATGCAATAAGGGAGACCATACTGTACTTTTAAACTGAAAAACTTACCTTAGTATCTCGATCTTGCTGACTCTTGTATGTCTGTGCCGGAATCGTATTCAATTTCCCAAAAAGTTCTTTCAAAAATATCAACGTCGTCTCCGGGAAGTTTTCAACCATCGCGAGATGTTTCGCTTCCAACGACACGCACAGTAAATTTGTCAAGGCACTAATGATGGTTTCTTTATTCTGCGACTGTTTGCACTGTCTTTTAGGTTTCGCGTAATTATGAGCGATGTACAGTTGTATCAAAATCTTGCAGATGTCCGAACCGACAACTGGTTGTTCGTCCGATTGGCTCTTTTCATCGTTGAAATTGGCTCTTTCTTTGGATCCTCGACTCAACGAACTTTTGATGGATAATCGGTGAGCGACCGAGACGGCATCCCGCATGTCTCCATTTTCCTGATCGGTGGAAGCGATGGATTGTTTTGTATCCAATATCGAATTTAATGACGTCGTGCGAGAGGGAACTTCGTCCTGCATCATCTCCAGAGACAATAGGAAGGCGAGAAAACCGATGGCGCTAATCCCAAATTCGGTGGCTGAATTCCTTATGGCGTTGTGGATTGAATGCATCACCGTTTCTGGACCGCAAGCTTCCAGCGCCATCTGTATCGGCTCTGAATGTTGGTTTTCGGTTAATGCCAATACCGACAGGAAGTTAAATATTTCTGTCCAAAGTCTGTTTCGCAATTGCACCAGTCCGGAATTGAATGTATCTAAAATTTTATTGATCCATTTTTTTTAAATCACTTTATTAAAATGATTTAGATAAGATTTACTTACAGTACAATTCAGCATTCAGTAAATCCAGCAACAACCGAAGAGATTCGGAGGAAAATGATACCGTCGCTGCGAATTCAGGACTAGATACGACGCAATTCGTAAGTACGGTACATATGCTGGTGTACATTTCTAAAAGGTCACAATATTGTTCTAAATTTCTTTGAGTGTCGACATTCTCTGGAATTCCGTGCAAACAACTGCAACAATATTTAAACGTTTCTTGACATTCAATAATTTTTATTCATTAACTTTCTTTTAATTGTCCTATTTTTTTTACCTTATAAAATACTTATGCAGGACGTTGCCATAAATCCTACTGATGACTTCCTGTTGTCCTACCGAAATTAAATTGTTAAGCATTGTGCAAGTGGCAACAATCAGAGAACAAGTAGTCACGAAACGTTCTTGACTTTCTTCATCCGCGGAAGTGTCCGAATTTTTAAATGAATCTTTAAGAAAATAAAAATGCAATTACGTATATCGGATCGAATGTTTATTGACTTACAAAGATGATCCGCACAGTTGTACAAACTGGAAATTGTCTGTCGAACAACCGCATCGGACGTTCTGCCATTTTCCGATGGCGCGCTTCTTCCACATTCCCCGTGCGCGTAATCGTAATCTGGGTCCAAAGTAACCTCCACATAAAGGTTCGAACACATCACGGAGATTTCGCCATAAATGGAGCATTGTTCGACATAGACCAGAAGCGCTTGAGGTGACATGGAGTCCACCTTCAACCCCAACAATACACGTGAAGACAAAGAAATAAAAATTTGAAAAATTAAATAACAGGCGACTCACATATTCGTACTCTGTGCATATAGAATTTTTTATGACATTGTTAAAAGCGAGGATTGCTTCCTCGCGGACTATGCACGCTTCGTCATGATTCACAATGACGTTGATCAAGGATTGGCAAAGTTCACTAGGACTCAGCACCAATGAGTTCAACAATTGCATCGCCGTGTGCGGCGAGTTCAAGAGCCCCGCCAAAAGTTGAAGAGATGAGGCGCGAACCAACGGATCCCTATTTTTCCAAAGCATCGGTAGCCAACTCAGAGTTCGACCTTCTTCGTACCAATATCTAACCCATGCCTACAATTATGCATAATAATAACCGACAGCTCTAAAAAATGGTGTCACGACATTTGGACATGGCCCAAAATATCCGGCGCAAAAAAACTGGTGCAAAATATCCGAAACCAAAATATCAGAAAAAAATATCCGCAAAAATAAATATCTGGCGACAAAATATTATTATTATAATTATTATAATGTCGTATCAAGCCCTCCAATGCTGTGTCGTTGACAACATATGTACGACGGCGCTCAGTAACAACACGATTGGCCGCGATGTTAGCGATGATGTTTTCGATAATGTTTTGTTCCGTTTTTAATTATATTATGATATAATATATTTACGACGTGTTATATTGTATTTTGACAATTTACATTTACGTGGTATTAGAGTTTAATTTATATTTACTATTCTTGAACTTTTTTTCCAGGACTGTTTTTTTCTTCGCGATTTATTTTTCTTTCTGCACGGTTTTACTCAGGATATTTTTGTTTCCGGATATTTACACTGCAAAAACGGGTGTCTTAGTTTAAGACACTTTTGTCCTCACTGTCTTCAATCGCAGCCTGAATGTACTGCCCGATATTTGATACATAACCTAAAATTGTTTGATTTTTATGTGAAAAATGGATGAACATTCGTGTTCTGTTTGCAATTTTCGGGCAAATTGCTTTGAGGTCTTGATCAAACATGTCATTAGATACCACAAGAACGAACCAAATTTTAAAATAAAATGTAAGTTTCGTGGCTGCGGTGCTACCTTCACAAAATGGAGGTCATTTAAGAAACATGTGTCGAGAAATCTTTCATTGATGCAACAGTACACAATTTTTTCACCCATATCGGATTTATGAACACAATAATCAACCCTTGGAATCACATCAACCGAACAACCGCGCATCAACAGAATAGGTTATGTAGCTTTTATCGAGACGTCGCTTCGAGTCGACAGTTGCCGAATATTCACGAAGATACCCGAATCGGCAATGTGTCTTCGATTTACAAGTGCCTCAACACGGAAATGTCTTAAATTAGCTAAAACGACTTAAATGTAGACACTTTTACCGTCTTCTTTATATGTCTCAGATTATAAGACACAAAAATGTCTTATTTACGATCGATAGACGCAAATAATGTCTCAAATTTTGGGACACTTTGCATCGAAGACACATATATTAAGACGTTTATTCTGAAAAGACATTTTTGAAGTGTCTAATGTCTTCAAATAAGACATTTAGAAGACACGAGTTTTTGCAGGGATATTTTTGTTTTCGGATATTTTGGGCCATGTTTTTTTTGCGCCGGATATTTTGGGCCATGTCCAAATGTAGCACCGTAAAATAACTATGGGATTTACAATTCTTACAATTTTTTTAAAACCTAGCTGCATCTGATGAAGAACGTGGTTCAAACAAATGATGCAGTGGCGAGTGATGGAAAGGCCCATGAAACTAACAGCCCCTTCTTTGTGAAACGACTCGATGAGTTCTATGAATGTGTTTCCGAGGCATTTTAGCATGTGATTGTGTCCTTCCCATTCGCATTTACTAATAATGCAGGTTAAACAAGACAGCACCCAGTCCAGGTAAGCTAAACATTTGTAATAAAATGTTTGTGATTCGTTTTAAACCCCTCAAAAATGCAAATGTAAATAGGTGAGGCCAGTAACAAAAAATCTTTTATTTGTGTAGTTACTAGTTAATCATAATATTGATACCATTAAACGGTAGGTTTAAATGTAATAATTAACTTCTTGACCGCTTTTAATTAATAATAATACATTGCGATTTCTCGGTAAGACGGTCACCATATAAAAACCCAATTTACAGATTCAATTACAGAAATAAAACGGGGAAAAAAACGTGCGAAACGCATTTCTACAATAGTTTATAATATTAGTATCAAATTTAAGCGCTAGAGGGACTTTATAAACCCATTAACAGTCGAGTCAAATTTGGCCCATATCAATCGCAATCACGTTGTATATATTTTTTTCCCCATTTTATTTCTGTAATTGAACCTGTATATTGGGTTTTTATATGGTGACCGTCTTACCGAGGAATCGCAATGTATTATTATTAGTTACTAGTTAACCCTTTAATACCCAGAATTCCATTGTCGTGTTATAACGGCGATATTGAAAAATCTATTCGGCATTTAGATCTTAAAAATGTTTCTAGCGTCAAAAGATTCAAAATATGTGACTTTTAAACTTTAATAACTTATTTTATACGATTTAACTTTGTAAAAACGAAAATTATTGGGATATGGTCATCTAGATTTTTTTACATTTTTATTTTGAAAATACTGTCACGTTGAATTCCCTGTGCAAATTCTTCCTATTTGGGTGTTAAATGGTTAATGCATTGTTACGAACGAAATTTGTGCATTTATCTTTCAAGGCATAATAAATCGTTCTTTTCCAACGATCGGATCAAATGTAATTTTCAAGTACAGGAGAATCAACAATGTTTAAGGAGGGCACACAAAATGGATGCTGTCATCCTCACATACATCATAATCAGATGTGTCACTACCCGGCACATTACGCAAATACTGCTTCCTGTAATTAAAGCACACTTTGGAACGTATCGGCAAATAAGAAGAACTATAACATCAATTTCAATACGTAACATTGTTCTTTTCCAATATGAGAAGTTCTGTCAGGTTTTTGGAAAAGTTTCAACGATAAGTTGATACATTTTGTAAAATGTACTACTAATTCTTTTTATCCGCTGTTGGATTCAACTAATATTCTTAGTATCTAGTCACTATTAGAAATTAAATTTCTTAATAGTCATTTAGTATTTAATAAAATGTTCATTAAGAAAATGGTTTACTTGTTTTCGTTTTTGTCCATAGTTTTTCGTTCCACTACGCCCAACTTTAGTTTTAACTAAGATTCATATTTTATTGTCTACAAAAAAAATTAATCAGACTACTAAAACCTAAATTGCTGACACAAAAATTTATCTCCATGAATAAAATATTTATTTTCAAAATTCAAAAATATGTGAATTAATTTCGAGTACTTTACTTTAGTTGAATCGACGAATTGTTTAGTTGTGATCCCGTTTCAGTACAATAACAGCATAAATAAGTAAGTAAAAGTAGGATAACGTTACCTAAATTATAAAATTGTTGTTGATCCCCAAAGCATACATTAGAAACGGCGATTTCGACAAAATTGATCCAGGAATCAGATTCGATGGTGTCGGCATCTTCGTTTATAGTTTCGCTCATCGAACAGACTCGGGCTAACCTTAGCACCGATTGATGAATGTCTTGATTCGTTGCTTCGACACTGTTTAACCAGGTTGATAACGACTTCGTCATATTTTTTATCGTTTTGCAAAGCCATTCTGTGTTCTCTGTAAGAAAATGTTACTCCAAACGCTTCAGAATTAATTTACTAATACGGATACGAATTTTTATTTAGTAGACCGTTTATCCCTTTAGTGCGGGAAATACATCTCACTTGATTTTTGAGAAATATTTTCTGTAGAAACTAATGAAGCGGATTTTTAATAAAAAATAGATTAGGTGCGGTGAATCTGTATTTTTTCGGTTCTATGAATTAAAAAAAAATAATTTGCCACGGCACAACTTAACCTATTCAAAGGTCAATATATAGTCAAAATAAACCTTATTTGATCAAATGTCCCAAAATTTGAATACATGGGTTTTCGAGGTCTCTGATTAGGAGGTTAGGTTGTTAAAATCCAAGATGGCGGATCCAATATGGCCAATCGAATTTCATGAAATAACTCGGACTTATGCGATAATTCACTTTTTTTTTTAATTGTTTAAAAATAAACAAATTTTTTCTTACATTTTTGTATTATATTTTTATGTTTGTTTTGTTTTTTATTGTTTCCTCGAAAATTCATATGTTAATGAGCACAACGTGTTGAACTTTGAATCTAAAATACCGGTAGAGAGCTTTTCATTCCATTTTTTTAAAAAGATTTATATGGTATTTGTCTGTAGGATCTGTATTAACCCATTAACGTTCATAGAACGAAATTTTGCACGAAATTTTGAACGAAATGAGCACAATGAAAAAATATTTGGGAATCATTGTATCTTGCGCCTTTGTGGATATTCTTTCTAACGTTTTTAACCGTGGAAAAATCGAAAATTAATCAAAAGAATGTATTTTCTTATTGAACATGTTTTAAACACGGTTTATCGTTTCTGTACCATTTTTAGACGTTTCAAGCTAACCTAAATGACGTATTCGATGTCTGAACTTAAAAACTTGTTTGTTATAAAACAAAATGACCGGAAATGTCTTCTTTAAACCTAACCACTTTTTTATTGAAAACTGTAAAAAAAAATTTTATAGAACAATAACGTGTTAAAATTTATGTTATAAAACACATTTGAGAGTATTTTCTAATATTATGACATTATTGTTCTGTGAAAATGTTCTCTAAGGTTGACAATTTTCAAAAAATAAAATGATTTTGAAGTTTTAAAAAGAAATGTCTCACTGCGGTCGCCATTTTGTATTAATAAATTATTTTTTCACTTTTATATGTTAATGTATAGGTTTTAGACATGTAAAAAGTGTTTAGGGTATTAATAGTGATTTTGAAAAACAGGTTCCAGAAAATAAAGTTTGTTTTGGTCAATTTTTTATTTTCCTACGGTTAAAAATTATTTTGGAAAATTTTAACAATTATCCTAACCTCTTCAAAACGTCAATAAGTAAAAAAATCCATGGATTGGATTCCCAACAAACGAAAAAAATGTTTATTTTCGAATTGAAATTGTTATGTTTTTAAATTTGTAATTCCGTTAATACGATAAAATGCGACATTTTAGAATAGAAGTTACAATCGTTTAATTCGAATGAATATAAAAATTAAATTTACTCATTTAATTAACAATATTAATTTACCGGGCAACATCCGAATGAGTTTTACTTAAACCATATTTGAAGCTGATAATTAATTTCAATATTTAATTATTTCTTATTTTAATCCGTCGTTTAAGTTTCGTAAAGTACTAGAGTAAGTATTAAAATAACTTATATTTTATATACTTTCAGTTACAACTATTTTTTATTTTTGCAATAGATTATTAAAGCAGTTGTGGTCGAGTGGTAATTGCTGAAAACTGTTGCGCGGGGGACCAGGGTTCGATTCTCGGTTGTGGTATATTTTTTTTTTACATCAATATCATAATGAACAAATTCCGGATTCAATTCTTTCTTGTTCGTTAAGTTCGAAAAAAATGTTTTTTTCGAACTACTTTTGAGCTTTGAATTCTACTTAATATTTTCTTCTTCTTTGATTTTTTCGTAAGTGAAATATCTCTTCAAATGTTTCTTTAAATATAAAAGTGACGAGGTGTTAATAAAAAAAGTTGGAATGACGTTTCGGCTATGAATTTTAGCCATCTTCAGAATATTTTATTCTAAAAATTATGAAAATTTTACAAAAATTATAAACAAAATTCGTTTTTACAATAAATTTAACATAATTAAATAAGCAGAATAAAAAAATTACATACATAAAAAGTCGGTAAATGTTTAACAAAAAATATACATAAATTAACAAAAACTTTTTTAATTTGAAATTTTCAGTTTTTTTTAAAATTTCTGTTAAATCAATTTATTTTAATTAATTATATTTCTTCCATCTTATCTTAAATTATTATTGATAATTTCATTTTATTGAATTCCAGGATGTTATTGAGTTTTCTATAAAAATAAAATGAATTTCACTATATGTTAATTTTTTAATAAAGAAATACCTATACTACTTTAACACTGCTTTTAAAAATTGTGTCGGTTTAGACAAAAGTAGTTAGGAGACTGAAAATTTCTTACAACATTTAACTTTTACTATGGCGTTTTGTTTTGGTTTTTGTGTTGACATTCTTATAACTTTATTATCGGTAAGTAGACATCTGGTAAATTTTATAAAATTCATAGCCGAAAAGTCATTCCAACTTTTTTATTAACACCTCGTCACTTTGATATTTAGTGAAACATTTGAATTCTATTTGTTGAACTTTGTGAATAATTCCCTATTATCAATTGTAAATCCTATTGTGATGTAATTATTTTGAATAATTTTCAGTACGTTTTCTGAGTATTGAAAATTTAATCTTAACATTTTGGAATCCTATTCCTTAACCTCGAAGTATTCACAAGTATTAAGTACAGTGTAAATACTTCTAAAAACTTGGAATCATGCCAAAAATATTCAGAATAATGCAGAATTACAAACTTTCTAATACTGTTAAAACTATTGACAAGATTTCAATAAACAAAAAGTAGAATTTAACTGTAAGAAATTTCTGTAGCAATTTTCTGAAACATGTAACTGAAGCTTTTTACGGTTACCGTTTCAGAATTTTACGAAACATGGACTGAAATTTCGGAAACGGTAACCGTAAAAAGCTTCGGTTACATGTTTCAGAAAATTTTGTTACAGTTTCAGAATTTTCAATTACAGTAACAGAAAAGTATAAGGAGAGTAAAATTTGTTTGCTTTATCATATTTTTTGTGGTTTCTATGATTTATTGTCCTTTGTTTGGGGAAGACTACCCTGTTATTAAAAATAGAAAATTTAATAAAAATAACACTGTTTTGTAAATGTGCATCAGGGTAAAAAAAAATACGATATATATCTATTTATTGCCTTCCTACTAATAAGAATCAACATTATACAATTCAACAATATTCGGATAACACTCGTTATAAAATACTGATGGTTGACCGAGGAATCCTTTATGACCGAATGAAAATTCCACTTCTGCAATTGGTGCGCAGTCGCACCTAGCGTCTACAAACCAAAGTAATATCACCGTGTTTCACTGATTCCTTCTGAAATTTCTGTTACAGTTTCGTAATTTTCTGATAATATAACGTAATGGTTCTGTCTGTTACAGGATTTAGTAAAATTTTGTTACTTCGGTAACATAAAAGTATCCGAAATTTCTGAGCATTTCTAACAGTGTAGGATCATAAAAAAGTATTAGTTTCAGTCAATACTTTGCAATACGTTTATTTTTCGTATTCCTCTCCATGCCTTCGTAAAAATTCAGAATACTTGAAATTTTAATGTTATCAAAATACTACTGGACGTATTCGAATTAATTTTAAGTATTCACTCTGCGTGTTGTCAATACTTTTGAGTTTGTATACTAAAAATAATTTGAAAAACATTACTAATAATTGAGTTTGCCTCAACTCCTTTTCTGACATTTTTTATTCCGATTTTAATTCCGTTCAATCCCTTTTCAATTAGTAAAACAGATTCGAATTCAGGTTTTGGATTTTACATTACGCTTCTTAAAACTATACAATTTTTTCAAGATGGCGGTTCCAAAATGGCAGCTTAAAGAATTGTTCTTTTTAGAGCTTTATAAATTACAGGTTTTAAAAGTTTTCTTACGCATTCTGGATGAGAAAATATCATTATAGGGGTTTTTGACGTCGCTGATCATGATTTTGATGTCAGAATTTCAAAATAGAAAATGGCGGACATAATATAATCGAAATATTCAACTAAATTCGTTGTTTCTTATCCAATGTGTTCGGGAATTTTATTTACGAGGTTTTTGACGCCGCTGATCATGATATTGACGTCAGAATTTCAAAATAGAAAATGGCGGACATAACATAGTCGACATATTCGGCTGAATTCGTTGTTTCTTTTCCAATTTGCTGGGGAATTTTATTTATGGGGTTTTTGACGTCGCTGATCATGATTTTGATGTCAGAATTGCAAAATAGAAAATGGCGGACATAATATAATCGAAATATTCAACTAAATTCGTTGTTTCTTATCCAATGTGTTCGGGAATTTTATTTACGAGGTTTTTGACGCCGCTGATCATGATATTGACGTCAGAATTTCAAAATAGAAAATGGCGGACATAACATAGTCGACATATTCGGCTGAATTCGTTGTTTCTTTTCCAATTTGCTGGGGAATTTTATTTATGGGGTTTTTGACGTCGCTGATCGTGACTTTGATGTCAGAATTGCAAAATAGAAAATGGCGGATCTAATATGGTCGACATATTCATTTGAATTCGTTGTTTCTTATCCAATTTACTGGGGAATTTTATTTACGGGGCTTTGACGTCGCTGATCATGATTTTAATGTCAGAATTGCAAAATAGAAAATGGCGGACATAATATAATCGAAATATTCAACTGAATTGGTTGTTTCTTATCCAATGTATTCGGGTATTTTATTTACGAGGTTTTTGACGTCGCTGATCGTGACTTTAATGTCAGAATTGCAAAATAGAAAATGGCGGATCCAATATGGTCGACATACTCAGCTAAATTCGTTGTTTCTTATCTAATTTGCTCGGGAATTTTATTTACGGGGTCTTTGACGTCGCTGATCGTAATTTTGATGTCAGAATTTCAAAATAGAAAATGGCGGATCTATTATGGTCGACATATTCGGTTGAATTCGTTGTTTCTTATTCAATGTGCTCGGGAATTTTATTTACGGAGGGTTTGACGTCGCTGATCATGATTTTGATGTCAGAATTACAAAGTAGAATATGGCGGATCCAATATGGTCGACATATTCAGCTGAATTCGTTGTTTCTTATTCAATTTGCTGGGGAATTTTATTTATGGGGTTTTTGACGTCACTGATCACGATTTTGACGTCAGAATTGCAAAATAAAAAATGGCGGACATAATATAATCGAAATATACGACAGAATTCGTTGTTTCTTATCCAATGTGTTCGGGAATTTTATTTACGGAGTTTTTGACGTCGCTGATCGTGACTTTGATGTCAGAATTGCAAAATAAAAAATGGCGCATCTAATATTGTCGATATATTCGGTTGAATTCGTTCTTTCTTATCCAATTTGCTCTGGAATTTTATTTATGAGGTTTTTTACGTCGCTGATCATGATTTTGATGTCAGAATTGCAAAATAGAAAATGGCGGACATAATATAATCGAAATATTCAACTAAATTCGTTGTTTCTTATCCAATGTGTTCGGGAATTTTATTTACGAGGTTTTTGACGTCGCTGATCATGATTTTGACGTCAGAATTTCAAAATAGAAAATGGCGGACATAAAATAATCGACATATTCGGCTGAATTCGTTGTTTTTTATTCAATGTGCTCGGGAATTTTATTTTTTGGGTTTTTGACGTCACTGATCATGATTTTGTTGTCAGAATTGCAAAATACAAAATGGCGGACGTAATATAGTCGACATATTCAGCTGAATTTGTTGTTTCTTATCCAATTAGCTCGGGAATTTTATTTATGGGTTTTTTTATGTCGTTGGCGAATACAAAATGGTGGAACTAATATAGTGACAGTCCAAACTAAATTCATTGTTTCAATGAACAATCTGTTAAGTCATCATTTTGAAACCGCCATCTTGAAAATAAATATTTCCCGAGCATGATCTATATTGAATATCGAGATCACTTTCAGGATTGATTTTGTAAACAGAAAATTCTCCTTTCCCATAAAAAATATGAATTTATGAAAAAAAAAAAATGGAAATTCGGTATTTTTTATGTATTTGTTTAAAAAAAGTGAGGTTAAATGACGTTTTTCTACATTTTCTTATCGGCATTCAAAAGAGCAACCTCAGAAACATAGGAAATAATAAATAAACTTTTGTAAATGCAGTAAACAACGTAAACAAATTTTAAAGTGTTAAATTTTGAACTTTCAGTTTATTTATGCTAAAAAACCCATTGAAAAAAAGTTTCAATGTTTTTCTATAATAAAACTATCAAAGTTACTATTATTAACGATTAATAACAAATGATTCTAAAATAGTTATCGCTGAATGCTGACATACTTCTATAACTTAAAACATATCGAAATGTTACATTAGATAGAAAATAAAATCGATACTATCTACTTTTAAAGTAAACTATAAAAACTTATTTTATCGCTTCTATTAACTCCTAATTGTGTTATTAGGGGCCGTTCTTTAATTAGGTAAGGATGATTTTGACCCCCCCCCCCCCCACGTAAGGTTACGTAAGATTTCTTGGACCCCCCCCCCCTTAATTAACTTAAAGTCTTCCTAAAATGCGATAAACAGTGAAATGTTATTAAGGTAAAATTCAATAACATTGAAACTCGTTAATACTATTTAACATAAATCCAACGACACTTTTTTTAATTGCAATTATTTAGTCTTTGGAATTTTATTATCTTTAATAACGGTAAAATCTTACATTAGAAACAAAATTATTAAAAACTAAAAACAAGGAATACTGCGTTATAATATAATGAACGATTAGATTTTAAACGATCTTAAAATAAGGAAACAAACTACAACAAAGCGACTAGATTTGATACACTATTAAATAATCGAATAAAATCGCAATTTTATCGTGATTGTTTAATCAATATATCTAAAAAATTAAATGATATGCATTAAATTGCAGGAATGGCTTGAATACTTGACTGAGGAATTTTTTATCATATAATTACGATAAAAAATGTACGGAATAATTATACGAAAATTTTCAGGAAGTTTTAGAAAATCTTACGTAATTAAAGAACAGCCCCTTATCTTAGATTTATGTTTATTGTTAACTAGTTTTCTTTTTTGCGGCGTCGTATAAAAATTACTATACTCGACTTAACCTATTGCTTAATTGTTAATTTTGTATTTCTCTATTGTTAAATAAATAAATAAATAAAATAAAATCAATAATATTAACAAATGTCAACTACCCATTCAATTACCCATTGATCGCTTTAAAATCCCTTAAAAACGTTAAATAAAATGTAATTCTCACCATTCTTCATTAACTTGATGTACGAATAAAGAAATGCAAGAACATCGACCAGTAGATCGCAGTCATCTTTACTCGTTGGATGGGATTGTAGAAACCTGTCAAACGACTGCCCCCATGGAAGTAACGCTAAGTTTTCCAAATTTTCATTTGCCAGCAAACTGTACGACTTCAAATAACTAAAGACAAAAAATAATATAACAAAAAGAAACTCACAGAATTGAATTAAAATATTCGATCGTACATTGTTAAATAATCCAATGCTGAGACCACTCCGTTATGCGTAGTAGAATTTTGAATATTATACAATTGTTGTTGACAACAATAATAAGGCCAGCTGCTGCATAAAATGTTGAGTTCCGGTTCACGAATCATCAATTTTTCTGATAAAGCCGGATCGTTAACATCTTCCCACTTTTTCCAGACAACTCTCGACCCGTCGTTCCATTCCCAAGCCCAAAATTGTCTGACGAATGTCAAAGCCCATTCGTTGCTACCGTGCAAAACTGTAAACATCCAAATTTCAACCATTGTTTCGTCCAGACAAATTTTACTCACCTGACGCATCTGGTCTCCTGTGTATGCTTGTTTTCCAATGAGTTTTACAAGGAAAAGGAATTTTCATTTTATTTACAATTATGTACGGCAATGAAATACTGAGCGGATTATTCGCAGTCTTTTCCGTAAGATTCATTACGTATCCCCCATACAAGAGCAGCGCCAATGTCTGTACCGCATCTGCCTTAACGCATTCGTTGTTAGGAAATAAAAATAAACTGCGTAAAATATTCAGGTACACGTCTGCTCGGTTCGACAGTTCTAACCGAACCGATGGTTCTGCCGAAACTAGTATTCGTAAAATCGTTACAATACAGATCGCGGAATCTGGATAATGTATAAAATCTTTTTCCACCTAAAAACATTAAATGTCGTCAACCGTTCCAAAGTATCATAATGAAAATGACTTACGAATGCACTGGTAAAAATGTTTAAAATCACTTCCAAACCATTCTCGAGCAAAAATACTTTATGCAGCGAAGTATCCGTCAGCATGATACTAATTTGAATCAGAGCAGATTTACGCATCTTTGGTTCGAAGTTTGGAGCGCTCAAAATGTCCAGGACAGACAACAAACTATTTTTCTGAAAATTATTTTGTTATTCCTCCTTTTCTCTTTTTGAAAAAAAGTTTTTTACCTGGTAATTTCCTTCGGTTCGTTTGACATTCAACGGACGGTCCAAAATACACAAGGAATTTAGCGGAAGTCCGTGAAGGGAAGACAAACGAGGTAATTTTTGGGTAGAATTCTTTTCTTGTCCCAATAACCAAATTAGTCGCATTAGAGCTTCTTCCCTCAGCTCTGCATTAGTCGAGAAAAGGAACCGTATATTACCCTTCAAAACCTGTGAAATATTTATCGTTACAATGCGACTAATTTTATATTACGACTAAGTACCTCGATATAAGGAAGTTTAATGTTGTTCGAGACATCCGGATCCAACATTTTTGTAATCGATTGACTCAGGACAGTCGAGTACACAAGACATTGAAGTAGCGGCAAAACTGGAATGACGACATCCAAAAATTTCAACCAGCCGCTTTCCCCCATTTCGATTTTACCTAGATAGATAGATATTTATTATGCCTTCACAATAATGTGTTTACGTAGGACTTCCTTTATTCAAAACTTGATTCCACATTACATTTACCACGGTTACACAATAATAACACATGAATAAAAAAAACATATCAATTACTTAATCATTTACACTTTCTCTCTCTCCCTCTCTCTCTGTTTCTCTCTCTTCTTACTAGCTCTATCATCTCCATCCATCCGATTCCCCCACCATCCTCATTTAATACATCCATACCTCTTTCTCCTTTCTCTCTCTCCCTCTCGCACAATCTGCACTTTCTCTCGTCCCCCTCCATCCAGTACCTATTCCCCCTCTCCTCGTTCCCGCATCTCCACCTCGCTATTCTCACCAATCTTTTCCCCTCATTTCTCTTACAGATTCGTACATACGTTGGTACCCAAGTCACCCTTTCATAACTCACACATGACCTAGACGTTCTCACTTTCTTCCCTCTCTCTTGTTCATCCACGTCTATATCTCTTTCCCTCAATCAGTCCCATTTATTCTCTTCCCATTCATTCAAAGCTTCCTCACTCATACCTCCTCTCCATAAATAATTCCCCCTCTCAACACTCTCTCTCGTCCATTCACTCCTATTATTCTCTCTTTCATCCTTCCTTTTCTCCAACATGCATTTCATACCCAACTCCCCTCCTCCTCCTTTCTCCAGTTTTTCCTCAAACCTTCCCGCCCTCCATCCCATTTCCACCCTCAATTTATTTCTTTTCAACTCTTCTCTCACTATATACCCCAGTGTTACTCTTTCCAGCCCTAAAATCCACTTGAGGTATTTTTCTTGCAGCCCTTCCACCTCCTTCCATTCTTTGTATCCCCACATCTCCACTCCATAAAATAAATTCCCTTTCACTATACTGTCAAACAGTTTTGACCTCCACCTTACATCCCCTTTAAATTTCCTCTCTCCGTAGCTCCATACCCATCCCATTGCCACCCTAGCTTTTCTCACCCTTTCTCTCACATGTTCTTTCTCCCCTCCATGCCTAGTTACCACATACCCTAAATATTTGTATTCCTTCGCTTCCTGTATTCTTTCTCTTCCCCACCACCAAAATCTTTCCTTCTCCCTCCCTCCCTTATTTTTAAAAACCATCACTTTTGATTTCTCCACACTCAATTCGAGCTTTTTTCCTTCCATATATCTTTTTACTCCCCTTATCATGTCTTTTAATCCTTCCTCTTCCTCTGCCAGCAACACAATATCATCCGCATATTCTATTAACCTTATCCGATCATTTCCTACCCTAATTCCTCCCCTTCCATTCTTCATCCCCTCTTCAATATCCGCCAAATATATGTTAAACAGGGTCGGACTCATCGGGCAGCCCTGTCTTACCCCCTTCCCTACCCAGAATTCCCTTGATATTTTATCTCCTACCTTCACAACACATCTCGTCTCTACGTATACCTCCCTAACTCTATCTATTAACCTCTCGCTTATCCCTCTCTTCCTCATCATACCCCACAACAACTCTCTATCCACTCTATCAAAAGCTGCCTTTAGATCCATGAAAAATGCCCACACTTTCTTTTTTTTTTCAACCTCCTTCCCACTACATGCTTCAGGATCTTAACATTTTCCACGGTCCCTCTTCCTTTCCTAAATCCAGCCTGCGTCCTGCACCACCCTCCCTTCTCATCCAGCTCTTTTATTAATCTTTTGTTCAGGATGTTCGCATATATTTTGTACTTGTCATCATTACCCCTCTATAGTTTCCAGGCTCTTTTCTCTCTCTTCTCTTCCAAATCGGTACCACCGCTCCCACTCTCCATCTCTCCGGGAAACCTTCCCCTTCCCATACCCTTTTCAACATCTCCCCTAATCTTTTCCCAACCCTTTCCCCGCCCTCCTTCCATGCCTCATTTCTAATACCATCCAGTCCAGCTACTTTGCCCTTTTTTAATCTTTTTATTTCATTTTCTACCACTTCCATTTTTATCTCATCTCCTACCCTATTTACTTCCCTTCTTTTGCTCCCCTCTGCTTTCATTTCCTCCACTCCCCTAGCGTTTCAATGAAATGCTTTTCCCATTTCTCCATTTGAATTTCTTTACTTACCCCCTCCCTTTTCTTTCTCCCTCTGTTTATAAATCTCCAGGCATCCACTTCCGTCCTTATCTTTTCCACTTCCTTTTCCTCCCGCATTTTTTGCTCCTCCTCTTTCTTTCCACACAACTCCCTGTACTCCCTTCTACATCTTAAGAATTCCTCATACCTTTCTTCATCTTCTTCTTTCCTGTACCTTCTTCTCGCTCTATGCATCTCTCTCTTGTTTTCTCCACATGCTGCGTCCCACCACGGACACCATCCTATACCCTTTCTCTTCCCCTCTTTCTTTTCACCACCACCGCCCGATTTATTTCTCTTTCCAGCTCTTTCCATCCCTCTTCTACACCGTTCTCTTTCCATTCTACCTCCTCCATAGCTTTCTGATATTTCCTGATAGCATCGTCTGACCAGTCCTGGACCCATTCCTCCTCCCCTCTCTCCTCTTCTCCCCTTTCATACCACGTCCCTAATTCCATCACAAGTGGCTGATGGTCTGAATCCCCTCTGCACCCTACCTCAAATCGCCTTACTCTCTCCCACGCTTCCCAGTTCACTATTCCAAACTCAATTACCGATCTTCCTCTTCCCTTCTCATAATCCACTCTCCCTCTTAACCCCCTTCCTTATTTCCGTTTAAAACCATCCACCCTCTTTCGTCTACCATTTCCATCAAATCCCGTCCTTGCTTATTTATTACTCTATCTTAAGACTCTCTCTCTCTCTCTCTCCCTTTTTCGTTTCCTCTTCCTCTATATTATATCTACTCCACCCTTCTTCTATCCCTATTCTCGAATTAAAGTCCTCAGCTACTATTAAAATCCTCTCTTCCTCTTTTTTAATCGCCTCTTTTATGTTGCTCAAGCCTTCTTTCTGTCCCCCTCTATTATATACCACCACCTTTCCCTATCTACGACCACTTCCCTTTCTTGGATACCCTCCCTCTCCTCTCCTAATCCCCCCTTCGCTCTCCCTCTCTTTTAGCTACCTGGCACCTCCATCTCCATCCCTCTGGCATCTTCTCTTTCATCTCCCCCCACTCTCTTTCATCCACCCACGTTTCTGTCAGCCCAATCACATCAAATTCCTTCAAAAATTTCCAAAACTCCTCGTCTTTCTTTTTCAATCCTGCCACATTCCATACCACCCCTCTCAACCTTTTCCCTCCCTCCCTAACTGAGTGCATCCTTTTTTTCTTCACCATGTAAGCACTTTCTAAAAATTTACTTTCCTCATACAGTGATCCCCATCCTAAGTTATACAGTCCGTCCTTTCAAAATGGCGACGGTTTGTCCTAAGTTATACCCCCTCACTGCCCCCCTTTCGTATTTTCGTTTATGTCCGTTGCGAGTGTATGTGCAGCGAAGCGTTCCGAGGTTTGCCGATCCTTGCTGAATATTGTGTCCATCTGAAATTCTGAACACGTGTGTAAAAAGAATTTTTAAAGATAATAATTTTGTTCGTACCACTGTAACAATGCTTGTTATACATATAAACATATAACATAACCTGTAATTCGAATCACGAATCACGAAGCGCGAAACGATATGGTGGGGATAGCGGGGAAGAGGCTAATATAACTTTGGATGAGACGAAAGTATAACTTAGGACGAATATATAACTTTGGATAGTATAACTTAGGATGGGGACCACTGTACACCCCCTTTCACTCTCCCAAACATACTCTTTCCCCTCCCAAACCCTACTTTCACACGCATACCTTTTTCTCTTTCATTCTTTGCCCACCCTCTAATCGCACTCTGTCTATCTCTCTCACTCTTCGTCATATCATCATCCACATACAGTCTCGATCCTCTCAGCATACTCTTTTTCTCCATTATCATTCTTTTATCATCCATATTATTTCGATTTTACCTTTCAACATGTATATAAGAATGTCGTGTGACATTTTTGCAACTTTTTCATTCTCACTCGTTGCGCCGTGGCATATAATCTCGGTTAATATATTCTCATCGATCAAGAAAGATACGGAACGTTTGTGTCGACTATATTCCACTCCGAGAACAGTACGAACCAGAGAATGACACTCGGTGTACATCGATTCTTGAATACTAACGTCGCTGTTTGCCAAAAGCGACAAAGTTATTTTCGTTGTTAATTCTTGATCTTCTGATTTATACCTAAAAAGTAACCGTAACGTAATCGAGTCTTCGAAAACATATTTTATACTTACTCTTTCACATTTTGCGCAATGTGGATAAATTTTTTGATCAATTTCAAATTCTTGTGATACGAAAAACTTAATTTTGAAGTATTAATCAATTTTAACAGTTCCGAATGAGTTTGTTCGGAACTTTTCAATAATGTAACGGCAGCTTTCATCGATTTGACAATCAATCGAGTTTCGTCCAACAGCGTCACGCATTCAGTCTCGACGGAACCACGAAATTGCTGAAAAGTTTTTGGGTATAATCCAAAAATTCTGTTATAAATATTTTTAAACTTACTCTGGCGTATTCTTGTAACGTTACGTGCATCGATGGATACATCAAATATATCGGCGCATCCATAATGGCGCCACAAATTTCAAGTTTCAACGACTTTGGAATGATTTGATCGGAGAGTTCCAAGGGAACGATACTGCTTAGTAACTTGACGATAATGCTCAAGAAATATAAGTAACTTGGCCTGGCGTATTCGACTGTATTTTGTCGAAAGAAATCCAAAACTGCGCTGAGCGAAGTGAACAAGGATTTGAGGTTTTGTTGGATCTTAAACGCTATGTCCTCGATTGACAACCAAATCGAGGGCATTATACTCGTCGTTAACAACTGAACAAGTTCCCATGCGAGATCTCCGATATATTTAAAATTTCTTAACGACTGTGACGGATCGGTGGTTGCGCTTAATAAACTCAAGATATTCTCGAGGGATTCTACGCAGTAATTCGGGATTAACATCTGATCGTATTGTAGTAACGATTCGTCCATGTCTGGAAGGCTGCGACTTTTATCGCTTGTGTCCTAAAATTATAGGTTATTCTTTCGTTTCACAAAAGAATTATCGTTAGAACTTACCGCTGATTGATAAGGATGATAATTTGCTTCAGGCATCCCCCCGTCAGGACTGTCACGATCTTCCGAGTTGTTAGCAACGCTTTCTAAATTTCGCTGCATTTTATTGGCGATACACGGATCGCAATAGTAATTAATCCTAAACCGCAGAGAACGAGTGAGTTTGTACAACGCTTTTAATGTTGTCGGAACTATATCCCGACTATAAACATCTGATTCGGTCCTATACGACTGAAGTAGCGCCAATAAAAGCTAAAATTATGTCACGTTAGTTACTTTGACAGCTATTTCGGGTGGAAACATTTACCGAGATTACTGTGGGTCTCTGCAAAAAAACTTCGGCAGGAAAATCCTGTAGCATTACGTTGGTAATAAACTGACAGGTACGCAGAATTAAAGTTGCGTCGGAAAAGTTACTTAATGTTTCCGCTACCGACGATAATACTCCTCGGTCGGATGGCAATAGCGACTGCCAAGGCATCACTAACCATTTGATGCTACCTTCGGCATTCTTTGACACCACTGTTCCATTTCCGCAGTGTAATGTTAAATCAAACGATACCGAACTGAATCAAACATTTTTATTTATACGTTGAATACGTCAATGTACAAAACAGTGCGATAGTGACCGAAGACTTTGTAAAAAACTTACCTGTCCAACGGTGAAGAAAGACTATAATTATGTTTTAAAGATTCAGAATTCCTATCAAAAATATCCAACGGATCCTAAAAGAAAATTTGAGTAAAACAACAATTTCAACTTTTTTTTAAATTATTTATCTACCTGAGTGATAGTTTCTTTGCAATTTTCGAATTTCCTTGAATCCATTTTTTATCACATCAAAATTCCATTTTTGTTAGTTCAAAACATTTTGAAAGCAAAACAAAACTTTAGCAACAACCACTGTTGGTGTTAGGTTGGTAGTTTACTGGAGGTAAACTACTTCAGTTTTCTACGTGTCGAATATGGCGTAGACTACATCTTCTGTTTTCTACAAATATGTTTTGATGCTATTGGGTAAAAGGAAAGAAAAACTGGTTTTCTACAAAAGTATGTAGAAAACCGGTAGTTTACGTCGAAAACGTAGAAAACATGTAGTCTACATACATGAAAATGGTAGAATACTGAAACAAGCTCGAAAACATAACCTATTCAAATGTTTATGTTTTATGGGTTTCATTAAATTGTCTCCTGATTGGTTATTTCCGTTAGACTGTAATGCTATCGTCCAATCAGAAAATAGTACTCTTCTGTCGAACAACCAATGAAAATGCAAGAACGCGTTTGATAATTGTCAACATAACCTCAACTTTAATGAAATTGCGAGAATGTCGACCATTTTGTATTTTCGGATAAATCCTTCGTTCTGATTGGTTATCCCCGACTGTATGCCATCATAGTTACCTAACCAGAGAACAGTACTGTTCCATTGGCATTGTTGGGTAAAAGGAAAGAAAAACTGGTTTTCTACAAATATATGTATGTAGATAACCGGTAGTTTACGTCGAAAACGTAGAATTGCGCCAAATAAATTTAAAAGTTTGATGTAGACTACCTCCATTTGTGTAGAAAACAGAAGATGTAGTCTACGCCATATTCGACACGTAGAAAACTGAAGTAATTTACCTCCAGTAAATTACCAACCCAACACTGGCAACAACCGGCGACGCCATTTTGAAACGGTGCGTTCAAACACCAAGTAGAAAGAAAGAGACTACTGATAAAAGAGAGAAAGAGAGAAAACATCATGAACGCAGCCAACATGGCGGCATGTTTTTTCGAACATAACCTCACTTTCATTTAGAAAATGTGAGTTGGTCTAAGAAACATGTTTTAGTAATAAACATTTTTATAATATTATTCAGAAGTGATACATAAAAAACATGGCGGAAAATTCGCTTTCAAAATTGGAATTGAATTCTTGGATCTTAGATCGTTGTAAATCAATTGGAATTACAAAAGCCACACCGATTCAAGAAAATTGTATCCCCAGAATTTTAGCCGGTGAAGATTGTATCGGTTGTGCCAAGACCGGTACTGGAAAAACTCTCGCCTTCGCTTTACCAATAATCCAAAAATTATCCAAAGATCCCTATGGAATCTTTGCGCTGATATTAACACCGACTCGAGAACTAGCTTTCCAGATCGCTGACCAGTTCACTGCCATCGGAAAGCCCATGAATTTGCAAGTTTGTGTCGTTGTCGGTGGAATGGACATGTTGCCGCAAAGTCAAGAACTTTCTTCTCGACCTCACATCGTTGTGGCGACTCCTGGAAGGTTAGCAGATCACTTGGAAAGTTGCGACACCTTTAATTTCTTACGATTAAACTTTCTTGTTCTTGACGAAGCTGACAGATTGATGGGTGGACGCTTCGACGAACAATTGGGTAAGATCTTTCGTCGGTTACCTTCGAACAAACAGTCGTTGTTTTTCAGCGCTACTATCACCGATACACTCAACGAAATTAAGAAGATTTCGAAAAACCAAGTTTATGTGTTTCAATCCAATGACGACTCTACTAAAACCATTGAGAAATTAGATCAACGCTACTTACTTTGTCCTGAAAACACTCGGGATGCTTACCTAGTCGAATTGGTACGAACGTTTAAAAAAATTCATCCCAACGAATCGATAATAATCTTTACAGACACTTGTAAAAACTGTCAATTACTCTCTGTAGTGCTGAATAACATTAGTTTCGACAATGTTGCCCTCCACGCAATGATGAAACAAAAAGAACGACTGTCAGCTTTAAATTTGTTCAAATCGAACCAATGCAAAATCCTAATCGCCACAGACGTCGCAGCGAGAGGTTTGGACATTCCACTCGTCACTCTTGTCGTCAACCACAGATTGACCAGTGTGCCGAACGAATACATTCATCGAGTCGGCCGTACCGCACGAGCCGGCAGAAGCGGAATGGCGATAAGTCTCGTTTCTGTAAGCGACGTCCGACTATTAAAAGCGATAGAAGAAAAAATCGGAACAAAATTAACCGAATTTAAAGTAGACGATGACGAAGTAGTAAAAATCTTCACTCAAATATCGATTACGAAACGAGAAGCTGAAATAAAATTGGACGAAAGTGATTTTTACGGTAAAAAGCTTATAAACAAACGGAAGAAGTTACTTTTGGAAGGAAACGAAGATTTGGACGACGAGATGTTGGAAGAGATTATAAAAAACAAAAAAATGGCGAAATTGTTTAATAAAGAAAAGAAATGAGGGGATATTTTCTTAAAATTTCTTGTATTGAGACATAATCACTTGTGTATACAGAGAACGTTACCTGGAATAATTACAATATTTATCATGTATGTATATATATTTATAATAATATTCGACTCGATAGAAAAGACGTGTTCATGCATTTAGCTTCTATCGAACTCTAAAACGCTAAATGTCCTATCGAGTAGGCGTATATAAAAATGGCTGTACTTCTAAAAAGTAAGAATAAATTTCTTGTATTTAAAATCGGTAATTACAGCTCAGCCGTACGCCATCCAGCTGCGATTATACCTGACATTTCTTAATTAATTATCGTTATTATTCATATACAATTTCTACGATATTCGCATTCCTCCAACAATTGAAATGAGTTGTCTCTCCCAAGAAAATAGACAAGGCACTTGAACCGAATAGTTTTTTATCAACTAGTTGGCCTCACGTTTTATATGCACCGACTAGTGCATCGTAGGAGTAATAACTTCTTTTTTTTTTTGCTTTTACATTTTTCCACCCACATTACATTACACGAACCGACTAAAAAAGATTGTAAACAAACAAAAAAAAATAGGGAGAAACGTTCTTTCGATAAAAAAGAAACAATTTTGTTATGGTCAACGAGAGAAAAAAAAATAGGCAATTTATATATACAGAAATTATAAATAAATTAACGAAAAAAAATATTATGCCTGTTCGAGAGCTTGAAATATACAATAATAAATTGAAAAAATATTCCCTATGCGGCCACAGTCTTAAGTACGACGTATCTGTATCTGAAAGGCATTACGAATGCGTTACAGCTACAGTTACGTGGGACGTGCGTATTCAATTATAAACATTGTCTTTTTACATCGTCGAGCAAAAAACTGGTTTCAAGTCCGAGAGAGTGTCCGCAGCAGCAGCAGGGAACCGTTTCTTCGTGCAAGTACCCTCGTATCATTTGTCAGAGAAAGTTTTTTTTTTTTTCTTTTTTTTTTATAATATATCGGTGTCTACGTTGTGTCTTTCTGTGTTTACATGCGTCGTATAAAACTCGAGTCTCTGTTTTATTGACGCTTGGCACCCCAGACACCGTCTGGTGTAGTTTCGGTTGCTGCGGTGTGTCCAAAGAACTGCGGAAAGTCTTTGACGCTGGCTGTATTAGGAGCGCTTTGATTTTGCTGCTCCCACGGGCCACCTTTCACCACGAAACCGCTTTCACTGTTGCCGCCGTTGGCATTGTCCTCTTCGCGCTGAGGTGCTCGGAAGCTGTTCTGGTACTCCCTTTGTTCCAAGTCTTGCAACTGTAATTGTAATTTATTCATTTCTTTATGACATATTTACAATTGGTAGATAGTTCGTTATATATATATATATATACATTCATCGTCGTTATTAACCCATTAACGCCCAAAGGACACTTTTTCTTCCTTCTATTTCAATCGAGTATTTTGTATCAAAATGGAAGTTAACAAAAATTAAGAGATACATATCCGACTGTTTTTGAAGTCGCTCTTCAAGATTCCGAGGTCGAAATTGAGTTTCAGCCATCAAGAATTCCAATATGGCGCCGAACTTTTAAAAAAATTCCAAAAAATTGGGAATTATTTATTCCTATAAATATTTTTTCGAGCTATTAGAATATTGGGATTCTATTGAAACTCTGAACAAAGGTGAACAAAATACTTCAATTTTAAGGAAAAATTTTACTTTTTTACCCCACATCATTGTAACGACCTCAAAATGGCCGAAACAATTCTTTGAAAAATTTCTGAACGTTCTAACTCAAAAACTACATGCTGTTATAAAAAAATGCTAAGAATGAAAAGTTCTTAGAATTAATCGAGAAATATAGTGGAATTTTTTCAGATTTTTGTTATGACATTTTGAGAAATTTTTGTTCAAAATTTTTTTCAAAATCATAATTTATTTATGAAAAATTCTGAAAAAAATTTGGCGTATTCACTTATGAATTCTACCAGTTTTTTATTTTTTGCAATTTTTTCCAAAATTTTATAGTTTTTGAGGGGAAAAAAAACTATAATATTTGAAATTCATTTCCTCGAAAACTATCAACTTTTCGAAAAAATTGCAAAGAACAAATAACTCTTAGAATTCATCACAGAATACACTAAATTTTTTTCAGAATTTTTTGCAAAATAAATTACAATTTTGAAAAAAATGTTGAAACAAAATTCTATATACACTAGGTTCGATATATCGAGGTTCTAGTGTACTGCTGCATAAGGTTTGGTGTCTACTGGACCTTGGCGATAGAAGATGTGATCTAAGCATGTGATGTTTTTCCTACTCTTGTCGTCTTATTAATTGCTGGTACAGTAGAACCTCGATATATCGAACTTCGTTATATGGAACGCTCGATATATGGAAGATTTTTACCTCGGTATATCGAACGTGAACATTCGAGATATATCCCCTCTACTTTACTTTTGTTCCCTGAATTCCTTTCGTTCCTCCGATTTCACGTGTTCCCCTATGGAGGAATGATGATGGAGGGAATATAGTAGAACCTCGATGTAAGAACCATCGATATAAGAACACGTTTTTGATCGTTATAGTGCCCGAGAACGTTCGAGATCTATCCCTTCCACGAACATTACTCCTGTTATTTTTTCGCATGACATGGGAAACGCACGGAACGGAACGACCGAACGTACTTACACGGGGGTCAGGAGAAGGGGAACTTTCACTTCTCCTCCCAAGGTTCTTATATCGATGATCGGCGGAGAAGCTCGGAACGGCGATGGTTCTTATATCGAGGTTCTACTGTACAGAGAAAGGGAATCGTCGATTCCCCTCTCGCGTTCGATATATCGATGGTTTGAGGGGAGGCACGGAACCGGTGCGTTCGATATAACAAGGTTCTACTGTATGTAGGCAAATGTACTTAATGCTGAAAGATAATCTAACGTAATAGCAGTGTTTTTTAGGATATCAATATTGATATCACCAACTAAAACTTGAGTAGCGTTGGGGTCCATTTTTTTCGAGCAAAGATGGTAAAGCTTTTATAAAATAATCTGGATCTTCAGAGTGTAGTCTGTATAAGGCTAATGTTTCTAGATTTTCATTTAATAATAACTGTAAACGTCAACAATTGAGTTAAGTTAACTTATGTAAGAATTAACTTATAAAAAGTCGAAATTTTGATTTGGAAAAATATCGAGGTCTTCAGAATGACGAGACGCATGTTTTTTTCGACAGAAATTTTTTGATTCGACGAATAGCTTTTACAATAAAAAATAAAAACCACTAAAATCGTTAATCATAAATTTAATTATATTTTAACCCATTGAGTCCGGAGAGCACGTAAATTCAACCTTGAATTTAACGCTCTCAAACGGAATCAAATAATCGAGTAAAAAAATGGACGCATATCATTTCTAACGTAAAATTTCACGCTCTTTCAGATTCCGTTGTCAGATTTTGAAAAAAAAATCGTTTTTTTAAAGTTATAATGAACTTACTGCATAATAACACGAATTTTTGCGCGAAATCGCTTAATAAATCGACTTTTTCACATTTAAAAAAATAGGGGACGGCTTTGTACGCTAAAAATATCGCGTTCTCGATACTTCAGCTTTAAATACCCGGGGTCGTTTTATGTAAAATTCAAAATGGCGGTCGCTCAATCGCCTTTGAAGCGTTGAATCGATGATAATCTGCCATATGTCACTAGAAAATTACCAAAAAGTGTATTTATTCTCACGAAATATGTGTATACGAGTGTTTTTTTGGGTCGCTGATATAGAATTTGTTATTCGTTTTTCAAAATTCAAAATGGCGGATCCAATATGGCGGACGTCAGATCGAAGATAGTGTCATATTGTCATGAAATTTGGTACATAGGGCTTTTTGGGGTCTCTGATCAAGAATTCGATATTAGCTTTTGTAAATTCAAAATGGCGGTTTATTGTTTTAAAATTTGGTTTGTAAGAGTTAACGGGATCGTTGATCATGATTCCGATATCAATGTGAGCACATTCTAAATACAAATACAAATTGTTTTTATTTATTTTATGTCCGTCAATAGTATGTTTTTTGTATTGCATGTTTCTTCAAACCTGCAGATGTTGGCTTTGTCAAAGCTATATCAGCATTCAGACAATCAAATTCTATATCAGCGACCCCAAAAACACTCGTATACACATATTTCGTGAGAATAAATACACTTTTTGGTAATTTTCTAGTGATATATGGCAGATTATCATCGATTCAACGCTTCAAAGGCGATTTAGCGACCGCCATTTTGAATTTTACATAAAACGACCCCGGGTATTTAAAGCTGAAGTATCGAGAACGCGATAATTTTAGCATACAAAGCCGTCCCCTATTTTTTTAAATGTGAAAAAGTCGATTTATTAAGCGATTTCGCGCAAAAATTCGTGTTTTTATGCAATAAATTGATTATAACTTTAAAAAAACGATTTTTTTTTCAAAATCTGACAACGGAATCTGAAAGAGCGTGAAATTTTACGTTAGAAATGATATGCGTCCATTTTTTTTACTCGATTATTTGATTCCGTTTGAGAGCGTTAAATTCAAGGTTGAATTTACGTGCTCTCCGGACTTAATGGGTTAAGATATAAATCGCCATATTTCGTTCAATTATGCCTGAAACAGCTTGCAATTTTTTGTACCTACTCCCGATGGTCAAGCGATGTCGTCCGTAATATAAAAATTATACAAAGTTGTTATTTTTAAATATTTTTTCATTGTTAATAACGCTAGATTGGTGACCGCAAACTTATCGCTTTGCGGACAATAAGCATCGAGGGAAGTTTCGAGTTGAGCAAACTGTCAGTGAGACTTTTGTTCCTCTATATTCAAAGAAGTTTTATGGAAAATTTCAACTTCGATTGTTTTAAAAATTGCAGTTCGAGCGTCGATCGAGTTCTACGATGAAGGTGTTCAATTATTTCCTGAAATTCTCAATTCTTAAATGTCACTTACGTATTCGTCCTGCAATTTCAGCAGATACTCTTTGGCGTCGAGGACGTTGTCTTCGCTACCGATGATGGTCACTTGCTCAGCCTCCGGATCGGTTTTGCGCGGTATCTGAATGTCTACATTGTAGTCGTACATGATCTTACGAATCTTGTTGCCACGAGCACCGATTAGACGTGAATGAACGGAAGCACTTATGTGGACCTCCTCCTTGGTCAACACGGTCTGCAAATACCAAATCGTTAGGCATGTTTCTCTCGTTATTTATTTACTTTACTTACCAATTCATTTACAATTTTCATAATATCATCACGAGCATTATGCACGTCTTCTTCGTAGCCTGTTATGCTGATGATATTTTCGTCTGGGTCGCCCTTCTTCTTGAAACGAATCTGTACGTCGTTGTCGGTGCGAATTTTCGTAATCACCGCACCTCGACGACCGATGATCTTTGGATGATACTCCGGATCGATATTTAACTACAATTTAGTCGTTTAGTCAGCGAGTTTCATTTTTAGAGTTAATTTATTAAGACTTACCTTAAGCTCGAAAGATTTTAGAGCCCTTTCTTGACGATTGGCCTCCACTTCTTTGCATCTTTCCAAAATTGCCTCTTTGGCACTTTCGACACACGTCGGCGTACCGGAAATCTAAACATTTAATTTTTATTAACCCTCGCTAAAATTCAAAATGGCGGATCCAATATGGCGGACAAAATTCTTAAAAAGTGTACAGATTCGCTTGAAACAGGTTACTCGGGGGTTTTCGGGATCGCTGATGAAGAATCCGACCTTCGATTTTGAAAATTCAAAATGGCGGATCCAATATGGCGGACAAAATTCTTAAAAAGTGGACAGATTCGCTTGAAACAGGTTACTCGGAGGTTTTCGAAGTTGCTGATAACGAATCCGACCATTTTCAGTGATTAAATTTGAATTTTCCCAATTTTTTTTGTACCATCATATCAATAAGATACCAAAAAACGTAAATCATGTTGACTTTTTTATAAATTTTCATGTTTAATTGTTTATATTAACTAATAAGTTGCAAAAATGTTGTTTTTTTCAAAGAAAATTCGTCTGGAAAGTAAATTTTTGCTCGATAAGGACGACATTAGTTACTCGAGGGTTTTTGGGGTCGCTGGTTACGAATCCGACCTTAGATTTTAAAAATTCAAAATGGCGGACGAAATTATTAAGAAATTGCCAAATTTTGCTAAAACACGTTACTCGGGGGTTTTCGGAGTCGCTGATAACGAATCCGACCATTTTCAGTGATTAAATTTGAATTTTCCCAATGTTTTTTGTACCATCATATCAATAAGATACCAAAAAACGTAAATCATGTTGACTTTTTTATAAATTTTCATGTTTAATTGTTTATATTAACTAATAAGTTGCAAAAATGTTGTTTTTTTCAAAGAAAATTCGTCTGGAAAGTAAATTTTTGCTCGATAAGGACGACATTAGTTGCTCGAGGGTTTTTGGGGTCGCTGGTTACGAATCCGGCTTTAGATTTTAAAAATGCAAAATGACGGATCCAATATGGCGGTCGAAATTATCAAGAAATGGCCAAATTCGCTTGAAATACGTTACTCGGAGAGGTTTTCGGGATCGCCGATAACGAATCCGACCTTAAATTTTATAAATTCAAAATGGCGGACAACATTCTTAAAAAGTGGACAGATTCGGCTGACATTCGTTACTCGGGGGTTTTTCGGGATCGTTGATAACGAATCCGACCTTAAATTTTATAAATTCAAAATGGCGGATCCAATATGGCGGACAACATTCTTAAAAAGTGGACAGATTCGGCTGACATTCGTTACTCGGGGGTTTTCCGGGATCGTTGATAACGAACCCGACCTTAGATTTCAAAAATTCAAAATGGCGGACTCAATATGGCGGACAAAATTCTTAAAAAGTGGACAGATTCGCTTGAGACCGGTTACTCGGGAGTTTTCGGGGTCGCTGATAACGAATCCGACCTTAGATTTTAAAAATTCAAAATGACAGATCCAATATGGCGGACGAAATTATTAAGAAACGGCCAAATTCGGCTGAAACAGTTCGTGATGAGAACGATGGCGCTGTCATCTATGAAAATCATTGTTGCATTTTCGAGAGAAACGAGATTGAAAGAAGGATTTGGTGTAAACATTATCCTTAAAAAAATGTCGAAGTTTCTAGGTGTGCCGGGCCAAAAAAAAAGTAAAAAAAAAACACAAACGACATCTGGCGATCAAGGCGGCTTCTTCCCTTATTTTACCGATTCTCCTTATCCCCACCACTGGCAGTATGAGAGAATAATAACAGAGAGAGAGGTGACAGCAATCCCCACTCTTTTTAACACTTTCAAATGGCGAATGGTGGGGGAACTCACGAGGGGAAGAAGTTAACATAAGGGATAAAAGAAAGTTAAAATAAAGGACGCAGTTAAAATAATAGGAGTTAAAATAAGGGGAGGGCCACTGTAAAACCTATAAAAAGTCACATTCAAATGAAAGTTGAATTCGCGTTTCAAGCAAATTTGACCATTTTTGATAATTATATTCGCCATTTTGGATCCGCGATTTAAAATTTTTAAAATCTAAGGTCGGATTCGTAACCAGCGACCCCAAAAACCCTCGAGTAACTAATGTCGTCCTTACTGAGCAAAAATTTACTTTCCAAACGAATTTTCTTTGAAAAAAACACCATTTTTTGCAACTTATTAGTTAATATAAACAATTAAACATGAAAATTTATAAAGAAGTCAACATGGTTTACGTTTTCTGATATCTTATTGATACGATGATACAAAAAAAATTGGGAAAATTCAAATTTAATCACTGGAAATTTGCAAAAAATGAATTAAAAAAGTTTTCCTTTTTGAGGTTAGAAAATAAAATTTACCTTGATGTAGTCCAATTTCTCGTTTTGAGAAGACAGAACGATGTGAACATCATGAGTTTTCATCAACTGCCTGACATCGCGACCTTTCTGTCCTATTATGAAGCCGTGCAAGTCAAATGGCACTTCGACCTACAAACATTTATTAAAAAGTGAATTAATTCTTTATTAAAAAGAATGAAAAATTCTGCCACTTTAACGATCTGTTTATAAACGAATGATACCTCTATTGTAACCGGAACGAGGTCAAGCATCGCTTGTTTAGCAGCTTCCACATTCTCCGGCAAGCCTGTAATCCGAATAATGTCGCAGGGCAATACAGTGTCCGGATCTTGCTCCTCGTTCTCACCGTTCACCTGTTCAGCATCCGTTTGTTGCTCGTCTGCAACGAGATAATAATAATTTATTTGTCCAGCAGCATACAGTGGCGCTCAAAAATATAGAGCCACCTCTAAATGTGAAAATGAATATTGTTTTGGATTAAGGTACTTCAGTTCCGCGCAAAGTACATTACTTAGTTGTTTTCAGACAATGGTACAGAACGTTTCAAAGTGTGTTTGCTATCGATAATCCAGTTTTAAAGACTAATACTGTTAAAATAGATTTAAAGGTTAGTAATAATTAGGGTCAAAAATAATAGAGCCACTTTAAACTGTAAGCATTTTAAATCTTTTTATCAACTCTAATATATTATTTTTACTACTATTTGTAAATAATTAATCACCCGCCTTCATTTACTAGCAATGTTGTTGTTGCTTTTATTGTAGATGGGGAGAGCAAAGCATACAAGCGACGATGAACGTAAACAAATATTTCAATTATATAAACATGATTTATCGATGAATAAAATAGCACAACTTTTGCATGTTTCGCGGAAACGTATTCAAAATGCGATTAAGAAATCAAAAGAAACAAAAATACCAATTGATAATCGAGGAAGACCTCGAAAAACTTGTGCACGTATGGATCGAAAAATTACACTAGAAGTGAAAAAAAGACCCATTTTTGACTGCATCACGCCTTAAAGACATTTTATTCAACGAACACAATATAAAACTGTCAACGTCAACAATAAAAAGAAGATTGTGTGATGCGAAGCTTAACGGTCGCATTTCTAAGAAAAAGCCACACGTATCGAAGCAAAATATTCGAAAAAGATTAGCGTTTGCTATTGTAGTAGCTCTATTTTTTTGAGCGCCACTGTATTAGTACATAAAATATTAACACATAACATATTTTTATAATTTTCCTTTATACATTTAGTTAATTTAATGATCTGGAATATGCATCGTCTGGAAATGCTTATAAAAAAAGAAAAATTTTTTTAAGTAAAATAACAATAGTCGAACATCACTGGTTGTACGCTTCTTATAGTAAATTTCGTTGATATTGGTGACTATCTCTAAAACTATTTGCAATTTCCTCAATGTTTTTAGAATTCAACCATTTTTTAAGCTGTCTTCTAAAGTTTATAACATCGATAGTTGTTTTAATGTAGAGTGTTGTAACGTAGAATTCCAAGATAATCGAAGCATTTTCTTCCGATCTTAGAAAATATCCGAAGATAGAAAATATGAGTGATGTTCCATGCCAAAACTGAGAGAAAGTTTACATTGGTCAAACTGGTAGACTTTTAGGCACTTAAAAGAACACCAGAAAAACATACATGGACCAGAATCTAATTACACAGGATTAACCCTACACCGTATTAACACTTCACACGGTTTTGATTATGGAAAAACAGTCGTCTTAGCCAATGAAAAGAACCTTAAGAAAAGGAAAGAAATCGAGAATTTCTTTATTAAAAAATCAAAACACACGGTTAATGTTAGATTCGAGCAATCGAACCTTCCAGCAGCATACGAGGCCATATTATAATGTAAATATTGTTGTCGTTATTATACTTCGATTATGTTTTATAGAATAATATATATGGGTGAATTAAAAAAATGTGATACATTTTGATTTATAAAACTTTCAAATTTCAAAATGCGTTTTAATGAAATTTTATTCAGGGAACTTGTTAAGTATGTTTACATGAATGTAAATTTGGAATATTGCAACTGCAACTTACTCCAAATAGTTTTTATCATGACTTGAGTGAATTTTGTGATGACGGAGTTTACAGCATTTACGTATTGAAAATTAGTGTCCTCAAATTTTACTATTAATTCGCTTGAACTTTGTTTTAAAATCGATTTTTAAAATTCATATTTAAAATTGTAAATTTTAAATTATATTCCTCTAAACACAGCGTCTAATATGACAAACTCGATTGTAAAAAGTTAGTACATTTGCAAAAGTAATTAGTAGAAATTACAATAATATGATAATAATCTTCAATACGCAATGTGTATTAAAAACTGCATCTGTATCCGATTTTTATTTCAATTTTTTTGTTAATTACCAATAAAAATGTTTTTGACAATAATTTACTAAAATAGCCCTTCAACATAAACATTAATTTCAATTATTTTTTTTTCATTACACCAATAAAAAATTTAATGTCTAAAAATTAATTATATTTATTAAACACAATTTAACATAACATGGATTTAACATTATTCTTGAGCTTTTGCCTTGCTAATTGTTTTAATTCGCGATTTTTCTTTTCTTTTCGGACTGTACTTTCTGCGTAATAGTAGGTTTCCTCTTTGATGAAACTTTTTTCAATTCGCTCTTAACCCGTTGCATTGCAACTCGTTTTTCCGTGTCCTCTATTATTTTCCTAGTTTTCATTTCTATATTTACAATATCAAAATTAAATAAAACGAATTTTTAATATTAATAAAAATACTAAAATAATTAAAATATAATAAAAATATTAAGTATATATTGTATTTTATAATTTAAATTATTCATATTCAAAATTTTAACGATTTTCTCATATTAAAAATAAGAGTATTATACAACTATGATGGAGTTTACAATGATGGAGTTTACAAACTGTCATATTATAAGAAATAATTTTTTGAATTTGAAACAGAATGTAATTTCCGCTCGGAGTACAAGTGATATTTACTAAATCTATGAAATCATCGTTACAAAATGCAGTTATATTGTTTAATTTAATGTATAAATTGTGCCCGGAGTTTTCAAAAATTGTTAACCTCACATTGACACTTACCTTTACCGTGGTATTATGTATATAATTTATTCGAAATATGTTAATGTAAATATATCGATTTTTAGTTTGAATGTATAAGAACTGATTAGAACGTGCCCAATAACTGAATCACACAAATATTACGTTAAAAAATATAAAAATAGCTTGTTTAACACTGTTTTCAACACGACTGTCAAAACTCGTGGAGAGAATTAAAATCAAATTATAGCGAATTTAACAAACAACAGTTGTTTTAAAATTATATTAGCGTGAATAATAGATACACATATGTAAAGTTACATTTTCCAGTTTTCTAAAAAAATGAACGAATCATATTACAAAGGTCGGTTAATGTTCAAATACAGTGCTGGGGACACATGACGGAGTTTACATTTTCTCTATCTTGAGCATGAAAATGATGTCAAGCGGTCACTTATAACTTATAAATATTCATTGATATACGAGATTATACCCCGGTTTAATGTTTTGTTCCTTAATTTTTTAAAAATTTAATGCTAATTTACCATTTATGTACTCGGGACACAAAGGTATTACATTTGTTGAATTCACCCATATACAACTATAATCTTGGTCATAATACATATACTCTTATGTTTTTAACTCCCTGGACAACCTTTACAACAGTCTCTATCTTCAATTTTTATTCAAAACTTAAATATCGTTACTTTTAGCTGTTTACGTTATTGCTACTGTTTATCAACGAGGTAAATTGTAACCTATATATAAACCGTTCTCACTGCACTTCTCACGTATTCTATGTTCAAGTGTAGTGAGTGTTTCACTCTGTCGGTCAACACCTAAGACGTGCGCATCATAAACATCTTTTTATAATGTAATTTATTTTTTATTTTATACTAGAGTTCAGCACTGGCCTGATGTCATCCAGGCATCTATCATAGTAAACTTTTTTATTTTACAAATTCATGTAAGTTTAACCACAAATGTATTATTAATAACAATAACATTAATAACAAATCTAGCGAAAATCTTTGAAAAGATTCTGTACACCAGACTGTTTGACTTGACTCGTGAGAAATTGAAACGAGTGCCTTATAGTTGTAAATATGTAAAAACATATAATATCATGTACATTATATATTAGTCATACAAGTATCGTACGGAATATGTAAAGTTTTATTACACGAAAATGAGTTTTGAGTTGAAATTTTATGGAAATTACATAAAAACCTCATCACAACCAGGTCAATTTTCATACGAATCGCAAATATTATCGAATTGTGTTTCCGTAACATAGTGCGAGAACTATACGACATTTATATGAAATTTACAAGGTACTCGTTTCAAATTCTCATGTGATTCTTATGCGAATCCTAACTAAAATTTTTCGCAGGGTTTCCATGATTTTTTTATAAATGTTGAATCATTATTTTGTTAACTACATTTACCGCACCTGATTTCCCCTCGGCACACCAAATTCTCAGAATATTTAAATAAATCCATTACTAGATGCATGTCATTTTTTTCTAAACGAAAATTCTCATACGATTCTCATCAGAATCCGAGTTTACCATTTTTTACAGATAATTCTAGAATCTCACAAGATTCTCATAAGAATCCTGTTTCAAATTCTCATAAGAAAATTTCTTATATAATTCTCATGAGAATCCTACCTAAAATTGTTCGCAGGGATTGCATTATTAAGTAAATTTCTTTACGATAACTTAAGTGCATTTTTGGACTATTCCAAAGCCTTCGACACTGCGGATCATAATATTTTGCTATCAAAACTTTATAATATGGGAATAAGAGGAATATGCTTATCACTTATGGAAAGTTATTTATTAAATAGAGTCCAAGTTATTAAAATTAATGGGATAACTAGTCAACCAATTGAAACTAGTCTATCCAAAAACCACTTAATACAAATGAACTACGGTCTGTTTAATAGCATCGCAGTGTACGGAATAATAGGACGGGGTGGACTATATAACTCGAATCCGTTGGACCGTCTACAAAAAAGGATTCTTAAAATTATTGATATAAATGGACACTAACAACCATTGGATTCTCCAGAAACAGGGCATTTTCGTGTCTTTACGTTATATCTTACAAAAACTTTGACAATAAATTATTAAATTTCGATAGAAATGTTAAGTAAATATCCCTGGCCCATGTTAGTTTGAAAAAATAATACTTTTGTTACAAAAAAACTGGTGTAAAATGACATTTAAAGACTAAAAGTAGCATTTTTGATATGTCCAAATCTCTAAGTTCAAAACTTAAAAATATTAGCGCTATTAAGAAACCGAATTATTTTAATTTATTCAAATAATACTTCTATAGTACAGCTCAAACTGTACAATTTCTCTCTGTATAATATTTAATTAAATCAATATGTATACTTATAATTATTGAAATGTTAATGTCTTAAGAAATTTCTATGAGGTAACGACAATGCGTAAACTGGTATAAATGAACTGGAAATAATTAACTTTTTTACTAAAACTTATGAGAAAATCAAAGAAAAAACACTACACTTTACTAATCCAAAAAATTGAAAAGAGAACATATTTACCTCATGAACAAGTAAAAACTGTATAAAAATACCACGTATTTTTATTAAATTAATTGTCGTCACCCGTCCTAATTTTGGTATTTTTATACAAACAGCAATTAAAAAACGATCGTAAACTTAAAGATTAAAGGAATAAACGTTACTGGCAATTTGTTTTTTAATTTATTATTGTTTAAAATATGTAAAATTGGATTTTTTTACAAATTTTCATTGTCGTCACCTTCATTGTCGTTACCAAAGATTTGGCGTATCAGGTACGAAACAAGAACAAAGTGTAACCCGTAGCAGAAAATATTTTTCAAATCATAAATAACATTTATATTTCTCTTAGACATTTATTTAAATATAATTTAAAAAACCATAAAATTAAACTTTATATTTGTTACAACGTTATGAATCAAGTTTATTATGAAATAATATTATTTATTAAAATTATGAATATAATATTATCATTGTAGTTACTAACCAACGACGCATTAACTTTAATAAATTTATTTTCTCTAAAACTTGTTCAAAAATTCATGTGTTTTTCTTAATTTTTTAATTATTGCTTAATAAATAATTTTCATTTATTCACAAAAATGCACTAAATCAGATATGTACATTATGTTTTTGACTCTTTAGAGTTATTTTTTTCAAGTTTTCAATAAGCAATTGTTGGTTTATGATTGATTGACTTGATTAATTTTTTGCGACGTCATTTTAATCCAAACTAATGGAATTATGACTTTACACTTTTAATTATGGTGAGAGTTTCATGATATCTCTAGTTAATATATTTCTCACAACTTTGTACAATTCTTAATATTTGTAAAAAAATTTTTTTAGAATACATTTTGTTCTGAAGATGTTAATCAACGTATTTTAATTACCATTCCATCCTGGTATTAAGTCGAAGGACCGTAATTACCCGAGAGTAAATTTAAAATAATAATTTATTAATTTCAAGAAAGCGCTCAAGAAATTTAAAGTGATTTTTCACAAAATTACATTAAATTCATGTAAGTTTAACCGCAAATCTATTATTAATAGATATAATATAATATTTATTCAGGTAAAAATTACATCCTTTAGGGGGAGCCCCTTACAGAGTTTTGCAAAAGTACTAGAAAACGTACTTGTCTGCGAACCTGAAAGCAGTCTAACGCACGACTGCCAAGACTAGAGAACTAGTCAAATAATAGTTTAACGACAATATAATAAATAATAATATAATAAAAAATAATGAAAATATAATATTTATAATTAAATAATGAATAAATAATAAAAATAAAATAGAAAAATAACAGAATTTCTGGTACAAGGTACCGTTATCAATAATACAATTGTAAAACAAAATTAGTAATTTTATACAGTCATCTTATCTGTAGTCTGCTGGAACCAGAATTTTATTCAAGTCCTCCGATTTTTTATCTAATAGCCATTTTTTAATATCGTTTCCAAAGTTCGATTTTTTGTAAAAATTATCGCGTATAGATCGGGGTAGTATGTTAATGCACTTGACGCCAATATAACTAAAAACCCTATGTCCTATAACTTTTTTTGCGAATGGTAAAGCTAAAAGTCTATTTATATTCCCTCGTATGTTGAATGTAACTGGATATTATTATTTTTCTTCCAATATTTCAAGGCGTTTAAATAGAACAGTTTTCTTAGATCTAATACATTACTTAGTTGGTATAATTCAGTGGTAGGGAATAGTCGAGATTTAAAAAACATTTTTTTTAAAACTGAATTTTGTAAAGTTTGTAATGGGGTTATGGCATTTTTGTACGCACCACCCCAAGCTGTTATGCCATAACTCATAATGGACACAAAGAGTGCGAAGTAAATGCTTTTCAGCTGTTTAGGGTTCAAAATACTTCTTAATTTGCAAAGAACATATGGAAGGTGACGTACTTTGTTTGTAATTGAGGTTAGGTGACTGTCCCATCTTAAGTGACTATCGATATTCACACCTAGATATTTTAGACTATTTACTCTTTTTATTTCAAGCTTCTTGTTATTGCTAATGTTTATGTTTTGTAGATGCGATAGATTCACTAACATTTTTTTGTAAAATCATATATTGTTTTGTCAATATTTCAATTTTCTTTTGTGTACTGACCGTCTCACTCTCAAATATTTAATAATTGCGGTCGAGAAATCATGGATGAGCATAATTATCAAGAATATTTATTTACTAGTTAAAAAATGATTGTTAAACTCACCGTAAAGATCCCGATCAGGAATTTTGATCTGGACGTCAAATTCAGCAGTGATATTTTTCACCTTGCAACCTTTTCGACCCATCAGAGTGCGATGATGCCTCTTTGGAATGACGCACTCGATTGTCACATAGGTACCCTAAAAGAAACACATTTCGTTGCACATTTAATTACATTTCATTCAAATTATTGTCGTAAACTCGACGGATCGGTTAATGTGTGTTGTAATTTGTGGTATATAACACTAATAGTATCGTTAGTGCACGAGCGATATACAGAAAGAAGCGAGTCGATACTTTCTATCGATTGTTTAACAGATACGACACTTACGACAGATAGAAAAGGAGTTTGATGTACGTAAGGAACTAGAGTGATTTAGTACTGTCGTCGGAAGCACAGATTCTTATTTGAAATCCTTTAAATGTGCGGTTACTTCATTAATCTTTTGTTACAGAGTAAAGTAGATTATTAAACGACAGATGTCATCTGTGCTTAGGACGGTAGAGAAGTTGATGTCTCTTCTTTCGTATCTAATTTAATGATCCGTAAAAGAATTTCTTGTCAAATGGCAACGTAGAGAGACTAACCTAACCCCAAAATGTCTCATTGGTTATGAAATGTTACCACAGTGTGCGATGTGAGAATTGTCGTTTGTTAATATGTCAGTAAGTGAATAACAGTACCAGTTTCTCGATAATTTCTTGTATTAGTTGTTTGGCGGCTGTTATGGATTTCTGGGTGCCTTTTAGTAAGAGACGATCGCTCTCCAATCCTGTCCTGGGGAAGGATATTAGGATGCCGCCGCATTCGTCTGCGATATTTTGCAAGACTTCTCTGCGACGAGCGACAAAGTGCCTGCGGTACTTTTGGTCGATTTCGATTTCGTCTTCGACAATGTTATACTAAGCACAAGCATATTCCAAACTTTACCTCCGTACTTTAGTCTAATACTAACGATAAGCAAGTTCTCGAGTATTATCGAGAAGATCGATAGAAAAGAATAAATTATTTACGATTTCATTGATGGTGCTTTCCAAAAGAGCCTTCGCTTCTTCGATAGCTTCTTTCTTGCCGATGATCGTGATCAGTTCCTTATCTTCGTCCTTCTCGGTTGGGAAAATTATTCGAGCACCGGTAGACTCTCGGATCTTCTTAACATTGGCGCCGTTCTTGCCGATCAGGAACTTGTGATGTTTGACCTTGGCGCGCAGTTCCACCGTGTAACTCGACAGTTGTTTCTCGTTCGTAATCTCCAACAATTGTTGTTTCGCTTTCTCCACATCTTCTTTCGGTCCTCGGATACTCACCTGTTACCAATTTACAGTTAGATTCTTTCAATTTTGTTTTAAATAAAAATACATACCTTGTCGCTGTTGCTATCGGCTGGGGGGAATTTAATAGCGACGCCGCCGCAATCTTCCATGATCGAATGGATCAGTTTGCCACCGATTCCGATCAGTGAATTATAAAACTTGGGCGGAATTGATATTTCGTCTGTGATTGTCGATGTCTAGAAATAAAACATTTAATAAAATATGTCAACTTATAAACTTGAGAAAGTACGAACCATTTCGCTTTGAATCTTTAAAATCTTTTCTTTCGCTTCTTCGACATTTTCTCTTTTGCCAGTAATTTTAATTACGTCGCTTGTTTCACCCTCGGACGGTAAGTCAATTTTTGTCAAAGTTTCTTCTCGGATCTTGCGTATGTTAGCGCCAGCTTTACCGATTACAAACTTGTGGAACTTTTTGAAAATTGGAACTTCCAGTACGTAATTGGTTTCTTGCATTTCCTTCACCAGTTTCGTCAGATGTTTGTAGCATTTATCAACGTCTTGTTTAGGACCTTTGATCTTTACGATGTCAGTCTGCGCCTCTGTTTAAATAATTGTTGTTAATTCCTTTTTCTATCTGTCTGTTTTCATTGTAACTTACCAAGACAAGGAATGGTGATTTGTACTTGATTGAACATCTCTCTAATCTCTTTGATGTTGTCACCCTTATTACCGATGATGCTGCCATAGTATCTGCGATCAATGATTATGTCTTTTTCTTTCTTATTTTCCAATTTGTTCACAAGGTCTTCAAGTTCCTACAAAAATTATACAGTAAATAATCCTCCCTAATTTGTAGTAAAAAAAAACTTACAGCTTGAGCTTTCTGGACTCCAGCATGACTGCCTTCGATGCGAATAATATTATTGCCATTGTCCTCAGAAATTATGATAACGACACCAGTTTCAGTTTTCAAACGATTCACTGTAAACAATTGATACATTAAAACATTTTCTTGCTAACAATTTTTGATTCGACGTACCGTTTGCTCCTTGTTTGCCAATGATAAACTTGTAGAATTTTGGATCAACGTTCAATTCAACGGAAGTAAGTTTGTCGACAAAGTCTTGAGCCATTGCAGTCAGTTCTTTTTGAGCTTTCTCGACCTCTTCTGGAGGGCCACCGATCTTGATTTTGCCCTCTTTGTCGTTGAATTCAATATTGACTTTTCCTAAATCCTGAGTAACTTTCCTGATGTTGGCACCTTTGGGGCCGATGATGTATTTATGAATCCAGGCTGGAGCATCCACCGTTGAGGTGCGTACGCTGTTTGCTTTTTCGTAAACTTTGCTCAATGCTGCAGAAATGTTAACTGTTAGTTCTAAATATTAAATGTAGATTTAAGAAGATTCGTACCAAGTCCGAGCTTTTCTTGAGGACCTCGAAGAGTTATGGTGCCTGTCGGCGAGTCTAATGGAGGCATTTCGACGCTGACTCCAGTCAATTGAAGAATCTCTGCAAGAGTACTGCCACGTGGGCCGATGATGTATTTGTGTTGTTGTTTCGGAACCTCGACGGATACAATTGTGCACCGCTTTTCCTGCAATTTAATTCTTGAACATCGCTGCGAAAATTTACTGATTATTAAAGAACAAACACTTACCATGTCACGATAAATAGCCTCAATTTTTTGCACTGCAGATTGAACACTTTCGGTTTCACCACCTATCGTAATTTCATCTTTCTGCACGGATGGCGGAGGTATGTTGATAGTAGTTCCAGTCTCTGCCATTATTCGATTAAGATTTTCATTGTGAGCACCGCAGATGAACGGATGATAGATTTTTGGCACATTTACTCTTTCGAAAGCTTTCCTCGACTGTTCGTCAGAGATTACTCGAATGTCATGCTCTGCCTTCTCGATACCTTCGCGAGTTCCCGTAATGGTTATGACGTCGGACTGTTCGTTCATTCCGGGAATTGCGATCCTGGTAGAGGTAATATTTTCGAGTTCTTTAAGTCTCTGTCCTAATTTTCCCAGAATCCATCGATGATGATCTTTCGGTATGTTGATTTGCTTACTCGACTGAGTCTGGAAGGTTGTCAGAATGCGACGTCTAGCATCTAGTACTTGACTGTTTTTTCCAGTTAGAAGAAAAGTCAGCGATTGATCCTTGGACGAAGCGATTTCAATGTGAGCACCTGTCTCCTTAGTAATCAGTTGACAAGTACGCACAGATTCACCTTCTCCGAACTTGTCGTTGTGGTCAAACTTACGTTCTTCCATCGGAACCCGAAAAACCTGTATAACGAAACATTCTTCAGTTGTTCTTGATGCGTCGAGCAGTTTTGTACTTACGTATGTCACATCTGAGCATCCTACGCGCATGATGTTGCTACCACCCACTGTTGTTCTTAGGCTATGAGAATTCGGACCTGCGGATGCAGGTAAACCCGGAAATAATTCGTCATAGGTGGGTGGCCCGTCGGGTGTTCCCTCCTCCCCTGTCGTCGTCTGTTGCTGCATTTTTGAGATTGTCCTTTTTCGTGCGAAGTCCTTACAGTAGCACTAAAATTGAGGATTGCGCTGAGTATTTTCAGGTTGAGTGAAATGTTTTCGACATGTACAACGAATAAATTGAATAACACTGCCCAACAAAATTTTCTTGTCCAAGCAATAACAGCAATTTAGATTTGAAAATGTAAAAAAATGCATATTTTCCATTCTTTGCGCTATTGTAAAGCGATACATTATAAATGTCCGCACATGACGAAAAGACAGCTTAAATATTGTCCTTTGAGACCCAAAAATAAAACTAGGTATTGTTGACACAAATAAAAAATCTTCCTTATTATCATCAGACTACTTGAGGTTTTGAGGTCCCTGATTATTGTCCTGTGTAGTTTTTCTATGTTCGCCAATTGGTTCGGTAATTTTTAATTTTTTAAGTCTGACTAAAAACCCATAATAAGTGAAATTGAAAAGTACTAAATAACAATTCAATCTTAATTAGCCGTTTCAATCTTGTGCTTCAGAAAATGTTGATGAAAGCATTGAGGCGCCCTCGGACACAAAAGCTGTTCCCAGTTATTCAAAATGTACAATATTTAGATTTCTGTTTTTGGCTCTCAATATTTAAGCTGTCTTTTCGTCATACACGGACATTTATAATGTATAGCTTTATTGTTTTATAATAGCTCAAAAACTAGAGCCAATCCAGTATTCTTAAGGTCAGATTCGGATTCTACGAGCAAAATTCTATAAGAATCGGCTGTAACATATTAGGGAACATGTAGTTTTTGAAATTTTGTCGAGCTGTGTAATTTCTAACTAACAGGCAGCAGAAAGTAAAGTACAACGGAGTGTACTCTTAACATCTCAGTTAGTGTGCCATAAGGTACCATATTGAAACTACCTCTTTTTCTTTTTTAATATAAATTCAAATTAAATTTCTTATTTAACCAACAGGATTAGTATCGTCATATTTTGGTTTCTTTTATATAAATGATCAAGGACGATCTCTTAGAACGAACAGATCTTTTAATACTATTTACTTAGCGACTCTAGATTTTAAAGTCATAACATGGTGGCCACTTTTTTCTCGGAAAAAAATTCCCTGACTTTTCCCAGATTTTTCCCTGACCAATATTTTAATGATATCTATTAAAAATAAACAATACGGATAAAAATGTTTTAAAAACAGCTACACATTTTCAATAAATTCTTTATTTTTTCAATCGACAACGAGTAGTATATTCTAAAACATATTGTCTATAAAAATCCAGAAAAAAAAACTCACGTTCCTGCGGATTTTTTCGTGTTTAATTCAAAATAATAGTAGAAAATTTGTTGGGGGTTCTTTGTCAAAATTTGTTATAAATTGTCAAGTTCTGCGGTAATATGTTAGACAATAATTATAAATGTTGATAAATTTTGGAATTTAGGCGATTTTGGACAGTATATTCAAAGTATTGTCAAAATTCTTACGAATGTTGACAATAACAAAAAATTGCCATAAATTTTATATTTTTCAAATACTATTGGACAAATATCAACTACTTAAAATAGAAATGGTAAAATAATCATTTAAACAAATTAATATTCTCAAAATTTGGGAGTTTTGTGCTGTTTTTAACATTTTAAAAATTTTTCTACGATTTTTAGCCTTTTTATGCAATTTCAAAGATTTTTGAAGATTTAAAAAAATTTATGAAAGTTTTCTATCATTTTCAAAAGGTTTTATTTATACAAATATTTGTTTAAATAGAGAATTAGTATGGCAAATATTTTTGAAATATTCTGTAAAGTATCTTTAGAGAAAGATAAATATCTTTAAATATAAAATTGTTTGCATTTATTTTTGTTAAACTATTAAATTTTATTCAAATCTGTTAGAATATATTCAATACCGAAATGTGTTATTGTTAAACGTGTTTATTTTTGTTGCAAGGTACCAGAACGTTTAAAACTGAGCAGTACCACAAATATATTTAATTTAAGATTATTTTTTTTCTCAAAATTGTTGGTTTTTGGTGAAATCGGTCGAAAATGTTCAAAACTGAAATATGTTATTGATAAAAAACGTCAATATTTGTTTAAATTTGTGAGAAAGCATTTAAAATCATTTAAAAGAATTTTATGCGAAACACGATAAATAAAGCATTTTTCTGAAAATGAAATTGTGCGATTTTTTGTTAAATAATGTTTTTCACTTTTTAAAGATTTGTCTACAATTTACTTTTTCCCTGACCAATTTTGAAATTCCCTGACATTTCCCTGATTTCCCGGTTTTCCCTGACGCTGGCCACCATGCATAATCAAGTCAATTTCAACAATTATCTCTAAATATATATATATATAAATAAATAAATTTTAAGACTAAAGCTAACAATAGAATTATAAACAATAGAAAAATATAACAAAACCTAATATAAGTAGTATATAAAAAAAATTAATCTCGTATCACAGTAATGGTATACAATATAATATCAATACAAACGTTTAAGACCCGTTTAGTAAGCGATTTCTAAACCATATAGATATTTTAGATTTAATCGTATTTTTATTGAAAGGCAATGTTTTCAGTTCAGTAGGCAACATATTATAAAATTTAGTTGCTACATAATTATAATTTTTCTCACCTTTTAGCAATCTTTTGCATTTTGATAGATTTACAACGAGTTCTATTTGACAATGATAGATATTTTGTTTTCAAGTCCTGATAGATAAATGTGACTGCCTCGATCTCAAATATTGCTTAATGGTAAAAGGTTTTTTAAAATCTTTTATGCTATCAATGCCGTGTTTTTTATTGTATATAAATCTGATGAGCCTGTTTTGAATTTAGATATGATTGAATCTATATGAAACACCCAAAGCATGTTAAAATCATAGATCAAACCCAGGTATTTACCTGATTTTACCCTCTGTAACTTATGTCAATGAAAATATTAACATCACTTGGGACACTATCAGAATAATTGCCAAATGTAATGAAAACAGTTTTTTTCTAGGTTTAATAATAATTTATTTACTGCTAGCCAATAATTACATATTAATATATATAAATATATATAATTCATTATTAAATATTAACCCGTTTCGTCCTAAAACGACAAAATTTGTTTTTAGGGCTGATAAAGGTAGGTTTAGTCTGCGCTAAAATGGTATGGAAGCGTCAGGAATTTTTTTCTTTAAATCGGCATTTATCAAGTTGCAACAACGTCATCTTTCAGTTGGTAAAATAAAATGTAATTTTCTATATTTTTATATATTGTTTTAATATTTTTATATTTCAACTTTACATTTATCTAATTTTGTTAATTTTTTAATTATTATAATAATTATTGTCAAGTATACCAGGCCTGCGCACAGATTTGTTAATCTCCTGCAGGATCTAGATCGCGTTAATAATAATAATAATAATTGTTAACCCATCTTATATATTATATTGTACAATATATTCTGGTAAATAAATACAAAAAATACAAAGAAAGAATAAATGTGTGCTATTATTAACGACTGGTGGAAGATATTTGTTGAAAAATTGTCATCAGTATATAAAAATGAACGTATCGATGTCGTTCAGGTTTCATGTTAAAGACGAAATCATACATCTACTTATCTAATCGTAAAACAATTACAATTCAAAAAGGAACCCTGATTCGTGAGAGGCAACGGGACTCGCTTCAAAAAACATCCCAATGGGATGAGAATTCTATCGCGTCCATGTCGTTCATTCGGGGTAGCGCTAAGGAGGGTTGTAATATTCATTGCAAGATTCGTAATATATATTTCTTATTTATTTATTTATTATTAACGGCGAAATATGGCTTTTATACAAGAAGCAATAATTATAAATTGCGCTAGTTGAATTGAACAGCTTGGTATAAAATAAAATAACAGATAAATGTAGTAAACGCTGTCTAAAGATTAAAAAACATTTGAAAACATAACAAAAATTGGAGGGGATTGAACAAAACGCCACGCATGTATCTTTTTAATTTTTTAATTTTTATTTGTTTATATATTGTTTGCATGTCTTTATATATTTTTTACATTAATTGTCTTTCTTTCTTTTGATTTATGATAATGCATGCTAACAAATCATATTCACATACCACTCTATTTCTAGTAACTGTCAAATCGAAATTTATCAACTTTATAGTTATTTATTTATTTATTTATTTATAAACGGATATACCCCACAATTTACATGTGTACATAGATATTATAAATAACAAATATAAGTGAACTTCATCTATTAGATGAAAATAGAGTATATGAAAATGTAACGAAAAGAATATCTCAATATTGACGCACTGTAGATTTAATTTTTAACATAACCGTTGAAAGTTGGAGTTCTTGAAGGTGTGGTAGGTTAAGGTTGAGTTATTTTGAGTTATTGAATATAATTTTATTTTTTTAACCTTTTTTTCGTTGCTAATTTCATTACTAGTCGAGATTACAAATATTTCGGTGTTTGAAATGTTTGTGAAATTTCCAAACTATGGCATTTTAACATCTAATGCAATTGGTAGGTCTAAGCCGTTAATTATTTTATTTTATTTTAATACAAAATCTACTTATTTTTAGTTATTTTTAAACATTCTTTGAATTAAAAAGTATAAAAGTAGTTTAGACATATCAGGATTGTCTTTCTGATTAAAAAATTAAGTTTTAATGCCAAAAAACTACATCTAAATGCTATTTTGACGAAAATATTTCCAAAAACCTTTAAAAAATTGTTTAAATTGAGTTATTTTGAGTTTCTCCTTGGCGATCATTTTCATTGACGGTTTAAAATAATCGTCAGGAAATCCCAAAAAGACCCCAGGAGAAATCTGCGATGTAAATTAGGTCTAGATGCTATTTTTATGGAAATATTTACTAAAATCTTAAATAAAGTTTTTAAATTGAGTTATTTTGAGTATCCTCTTGGCGATCATTTTCATTGACGGCTTAAATTAATCGTTAGGAAATTCCAAAAAGACCCCAGAAGAAATCTGCGATGCAAATTAACTCTTGATGCTATTTTTATGGAAATATTTACAAAAACCTTTAAAAAAAGTTTTTAAATTGTGACTTTGGAATACGCTATCGAATGATACTAAAGTTTCGACTAACAATACCGTTCTTTAAAAAATGTATTTGAACTTATTTTTTTCTTATTTTGTACTTGTTTTGTATTTGAACTTATTTTGTATTTGAACTTATTCATTTAATTCAAATTCGTTAACGGTGAATGTGAGCAAAACTCATTTCCTCCCTTTTGGGTGCTACTCCGATAGTATCCCCTCATCCTTGAGAGTTGTATTCTATTTAAATAATAAGCAAATTGAAATAGACAGAGCGGAAACTGTAAAATACTTAGGTTTAATGATCGATAGTCATCTTAAGTGGGACACCCATATAAATAGTATTGTTAATAAACTTAGACACTTTACTTTTGTTTTTCATAAGCTTAGAACATTCTTAAATAAAAGTCAATTATTGTGTATCTACTACGCTCTCTTTGTGTCCATTGTGGGATATGGTGTAATAGCATGGGGTGGGGCATATAAAAATGCCCTAACACCACTCCAAATCCTACAAAATAGAGTTGTTAAAAAAATGTTGTTCAAACCAAGACTGTTTCCCACAAGTGAACTATATTTTACAAGTAATTTATTGGATGTAAGGAAACTATTTTATCTAAACTCTGTATTATTTTGTAAAAAATTGAATACATGGAATTTCGTGCACCATTCATTAGGTACGCGGGGTAATACAAATAGATACATCGTACTTCCTTCAAAAAAAAAGACAATTGGACAGAGGGTCTTCGATTATATAGGACATAAATGTATAAATCTATTATCACATGATATCCGAGACAAATTTTTCAAGAATAATAATATAAAAAGGGATATAAAAAATTGGCTTTATTCCAAACACGCTGAAGAGTTAAATAGAGTCTTAGTTCCTGCGGACAACAACAAATAATTTAGGCTTAAACTCACTGAAATAACGGAGTATTATTAGAGTAGGACATTATATTGTTAAATTATATTGTGTATTATCAAATCGTTAATTTTCTTTTTATTATTATAGTATATATTGTATTACTCTATCCGAAGTTGGGGAAGAGATAGATTATGTATTTATATTTTAATTTTTATTTTTAAGTGATTGTGATTGTTGTGTGAATATAATCGATACACAACAGTTCCTAGTCTTTGGCAGTCTTGCTTTCGACTGCGCTTCAGGTTGCGGACAAGTGCATTCAAGCACTTTTGCAATTATTGTTATGTATCTGGGTCATACCCCAAAATATGTATGTAATGATAAAAAGAACCTGAATAAATATTATTATTATTATAAATATTATTATGATTTCGATATTACGAAAATCTGAAGTTGAATAAGTAATTATATTTTCTTGATGATAAATTTATGGCATTGATATTTTAGTTATCTTTGTTGTTAAGGGTTAAATTAGTGAAATAAATTCGTAAAAGGATTGTTCTTAACGAAAACACAAAACGGAGCATTAAAAAAATGGATGTATGACAAATGTTCGAACGAAAAAATGTTCGATCGTATATTTTACACGAGTCAAAAGTCTAAATTACGTTGGTCGAACATTTATTCGTTCGAACATTCATCATACATCCAAAAAAATTACTCATAACCACTTAAAATTGGTTTATCCATTAGAAATGAGGTATTTGTAGTAATTACGTACAGTAACACTTGAACCACTGCTGTTATCTTGTTTATCAGCCTGTATTAAAATCTTAAAAAAGAATACAAAAAATTGAGTTATTTTGAGTTTCCTCCTGGCGATCATTTTCATTGACGGCTTAAAATACTCGTCAGGAAATCCCTAAAAGATCCCAGAAGAAACCTGCGATGTAAATTAGGTCTAGATGCTATTTTGACGGAAATATTTCCAAAAACCTTTAAAAAATTGTTTAAATTGTGTTATTTTGAGTTTCCCCTTGGCGATCATTTTCATCGACGGCTTAAAATAATCGTTACACATGTAAAATCACGTCAGTAACGTAGGAATATGTAAATTTACCATGATTTTCATTGCTATTTTAATTTGATGTTATTTTAATGGAAATATTTACAAAAACCTTTAAAAAAAGTTTTTAAATTGAGTTATTTTGAGTTTCCCCTTGTCGATCATTTTCATTGACGGCTTAAAATAATTGTTAGGAAATCCCAAAAAGACCCCAGAAGAAATCTGCGATGCAAATTAGGTCTAGATGCTATTTTGACGGAAATATTTCCAAAAACCTTTATAAAATTGTTTAAATTGAGTTATTTTGAGTTTCCCCTTGGCGATCATTTTCATTGACGACTTAAAATGATCGTTACACATGTAAAATCACGTCAATAATGTAGGAATTTGACCGCAATGTAAATTTACCACGATTTTCATTGGTATTTTAATTTGACGTTATTTTTATGGAAATATTTACAAAAACCTTTAAAAAAAGGTTTTAAATTGAGTTATTTTGAGTTTCCCCTTGTCGATCATTTTCATTGACAGCTTAAAAGAATCGTTAGGAAATCCCAAAAAGACCCCAGAAGAAATCTGCGATGCAAATTAAGTCTAGATGCTATTTTGACGGAAATATTTACAAAAACCTTTACAAATTTGTTAAATTGAGTTATTTTGAGTTTCTCCTTGCCGATCATTTTCATTGACGGCTTAAAATAATCGTTACACATGTAAAATCACATCAGTAACGTAGGAATTTGACCTTATCATAAATTTACCACGATTTTCATTGGTATTTTAATTTCACAAGATGTATTTCTTACCATTTTTGAGAATGAGACTTTGGAATACGCTATCGAGTGATACTAAAGTTTCGATTAACAATACCGTTCTTTAAAAAATGTAAAACCGAAAATCTGAGGTTTAATTAATAATTATATTTTCTTGATGATAAATTTATGGTAGTGATATTGTAGTTATCTTGATTGTTAAGTGTTAAATTAGTGAAATAAATTAACAAACGCACAAACGATTGTTCTTAAAAAAAACACAAAACGGAGCAGTAAATGTAAAAATGACTCTTAACCACTTAAAATTGGTTAATCCATTAGAAATGAGGTATTTGTAGTAATTACGTACAGTAACACTTGAACCACTGCTGTTATCTTGTTTATCAGCCTGTATTAAAATCTTAAAAAAGAATACAAAAAATTGAGTTATTTTGAGTTTCCTCCTGGCGATCATTTTCATTGACGGCTTAAAATACTCGTCAGGAAATCCCTAAAAGATCCCAGAAGAAACCTGCGATGTAAATTAGGTCTAGATGCTATTTTGACGGAAATATTTCCAAAAACCTTTAAAAAATTGTTTAAATTGTGTTATTTTGAGTTTCCCCTTGGCGATCATTTTCATCGACGGCTTAAAATAATCGTTACACATGTAAAATCACGTCAGTAACGTAGGAATATGTAAATTTACCATGATTTTCATTGCTATTTTAATTTGATGTTATTTTAATGGAAATATTTACAAAAACCTTTAAAAAAAGGTTTTAAATTGAGTTATTTTGAGTTTCATCTTGGCGATCATTTTCATCGACGGCTTAAAATAATCGTTACGCATGTAAAATCACGTCAATAATGTAGGAATTTTACCGCAATGTAAATTTACCATGATTTTTATTGGTATTTTAATTTGATGCTATTTTTATGGAAATATTTACTAAAATCTTAAAAAAAATTGTTTAAATTGAGTTATTTTGAGTTTTCCCTTGGGGATCATTTTCATTGACGGCTTAAAATAATCGTTACACATGTAAAATCACGTCAATAACGTAGGAATTTGACCTTATCATAAATTTACCACGATTTTCATTGGTATTTTAATTTCACTGTAAAATTACATGGAAATTATCCACAGTCTACAAATAAAATGTATTTCTCACCATTTTTGAGAATGAGACTTTGCAATATGCTATCGAGTGATACTAAAGTTTCGACTAACAATACCGTTCTTTAAAAAATATATTTGAACTTATGATTTCGATATTACGAAAATCTGAGGTTCAATTAATAATTATATTTTCTTGGTGATAAATTTATGGCATTGATATTTTAATTATCTATTAGTGAAATAAATTAACAAACGCACAAACGATTGTTCTTAACGAAAACACAAAACGGAGCAGTAAATGTAAAAATGACTCTTAACCACTTAAAATTGGTTAATCCATTAGAAATGAGGTATTTGTAGTAATTACGTACAGTAACACTTGAACCACTGCTGTTATCTTGTTTATCAGCCTTGGTATCGCACTAGTCACAAAATTTTAAAAAAGGAGCACTTTAAGTAACCTGTCGGTTCTGACATTCCTAACGACATTGAATCCATGGTCTCCGGAGACCGATGGAAAATATCTTCCTAAGGAAAACTAAAATTTTGAGAGTATCCTCCTATAAATTCTGGAAGATTCTGAAGGTGTTAAAAAAAAATCGTTAGGAAAACTTAAAAAGACCCCAGAAGAAATCTGCGATGCAAATTATGTCTAGATGCTAATTTTATGGAAATATTTTCACAAAACCTTAAAAAAAAGTTTTTAAATTGAGTTATTTTGAGTTTCCTCTTGGCGATCATTTTCATTGACGTCCTAAAATAATCGTTAGGCAATCCCAAAAAGACCCCAGAAGAAATCTGCGATGTAAATTAGGTCTAGATGCTATTTTTATGGAAATATTTACTAAAATCTTAAAAAAGAATACCAAAAATTTAGTTATTTTGAGTTTCTTCCTGGCGATCATTTTCATTGACGGTTTAAAATACTCGTCAGGAAATCCCTAAAAGACTCCAGAAGAAATCTGCGATGTAAATTAGGTCTAAATGCTATTTTTATAGAAATATTTACTAAAATCTTAAAAAAGAATATAAAAAATTTAGTTATTTTGAGTTTCCTCTTGGCGATCATTTTCATTGACGGCATAAAATAATCGTTACACATGTAAAATCACGTCAATAATGTAGGAATTTTACCGCAATGTAAATTTACCACGATTTTCATTGGTATTTAAATTTGATGCTATTTTTATGGAAATATTTACAAAAACCTTTAAAAAAAGTTTTTAAATTGAGTTATTTTGAGTTTCCCCTTGTCGATCATTTTCATTGACGGCTTAAAATAATTGTTAGGAAATCCCAAAAAGACCCCAGAAGAAATCTGCGATGCAAATTAGGTCTAGATGCTGTTTTTATGGATATATTTCCAAAAACCTTTATAAAATTGTTTAAATTGAGTTATTTTGAGTTTCCCCTTGGCGATCATTTTCATTGACGACTTAAAATGATCGTTACACATGTAAAATCACATCAGTAACGTAGGAATTTGACCTTATCATAAATTTACCACGATTTTCATTGGTATTTTAATTTCACAAGATGTATTTCTTACCATTTTTGAGAATGAGACTTTGGAATACGCTATCGAGTGATACTAAAGTTTCGATTAACAATACCGTTCTTTAAAAAATGTAAAACCGAAAATCTGAGGTTTAATTAATAATTATATTTTCTTGATGATAAATTTATGGTAGCGATATTGTAGTTATCTTGATTGTTAAGTGTTAAATTAGTGAAATAAATTAACAAACGCACAAACGATTGTTCTTAAAAAAAACACAAAACGGAGCAGTAAATGTAAAAATGACTCTTAACCACTTAAAATTGGTTAATCCATTAGAAATGAGGTATTTGTAGTAATTACGTACAGTAACACTTGAACCACTGCTGTTATCTTGTTTATCAGCCTGTATTAAAATCTTAAAAAAGAATACAAAAAATTGAGTTATTTTGAGTTTCCTCCTGGCGATCATTTTCATTGACGGCTTAAAATACTCGTCAGGAAATCCCTAAAAGATCCCAGAAGAAACCTGCGATGTAAATTAGGTCTAGATGCTATTTTGACGGAAATATTTCCAAAAACCTTTAAAAAATTGTTTAAATTGTGTTATTTTGAGTTTCCCCTTGGCGATCATTTTCATCGACGGCTTAAAATAATCGTCACACATGTAAAATCACGTCAGTAACGTAGGAATATGTAAATTTACCATGATTTTCATTGCTATTTTAATTTGATGTTATTTTAATGGAAATATTTACAAAAACCTTTAAAAAAAGGTTTTAAATTGAGTTATTTTGAGTTTCATCTTGGCGATCATTTTCATCGACGGCTTAAAATAATCGTTACGCATGTAAAATCACGTCAATAATGTAGGAATTTTACCGCAATGTAAATTTACCATGATTTTCATTGGTATTTTAATTTGATGCTATTTTTATGGAAATATTTACTAAAATCTTAAAAAAAATTGTTTAAATTGAGTTATTTTGAGTTTTCCCTTGGGGATCATTTTCATTGACGGCTTAAAATAATCGTTACACATGTAAAATCACGTCAATAACGTAGGAATTTGACCTTATCATAAATTTACCACGATTTTCATTGGTATTTTAATTTCACTGTAAAATTACATGGAAATTATCCACAGTCTACAAATAAAATGTATTTCTCACCATTTTTGAGAATGAAACTTTGCAATATGCTATCGAGTGATACTAAAGTTTCGACTAACAATACCGTTCTTTAAAAAATATATTTGAACTTATGATTTCGATATTACGAAAATCTGAGGTTCAATTAATAATTATATTTTCTTGGTGATAAATTTATGGCATTGATATTTTAATTATCTATTAGTGAAATAAATTAACAAACGCACAAACGATTGTTCTTAACAAAAACACAAAACGGAGCAGTAAATGTAAAAATGACTCTTAACCACTTAAAATTGGTTAATCCATTAGAAATGAGGTATTTGTAGTAATTACGTACAGTAACACTTGAACCACTGCTGTTATCTTGTTTATCAGCCTTGGTATCGCACTAGTCACAAAATTTTAAAAAAGGAGCACTTTAAGTAACCTGTCGGTTCTGACATTCCTAACGACATTGAATCCATGGTCTCCGGAGACCGATGGAAAATATCCTCCGAAGGAAAACTAAAATTTTGAGAGTATCCTCCTATAGATTGTGAAGGTGTTAAAAAAGAAATGTTTGAGAAGGACCAAGGACTGGTAGTTAAATGCCAGCATGTCAATGACCAGTGGCGGAGGTAGTGACCACCATATGGAATGGAGTATTTCGCTTGACACGTCACGGGATCGCTAACCTCTCTCCCGTCATGGTTACCCCCGCCTATGCGACAAAAATTCCGCGAAACAAAAAAAAAAGGAAAAATTTTTCAAAACCTTTTAAGCGAACTCGATGACAACGAGAAAGACGGATATACCCGACCTCGAGGTAGAGCGAGAGAGACGTAGAGAAAAAAAATGTAGGTATTGGATGATACACTTACTCTACCGTAATTGAGAAATCCGGCCAACTAATGAAACGCCTTGTTACGTCGCCAGTTTAATATTGATCAGCCTGAAACATTTTAAGAATCCCGTCGATTAAGCACTTCGATTAACTCCGGATCTAGATTAACTAAAATCTTATTTATCTTGAGCGAGCGAAATACTCTAGGCCTTAACGAACAAGGCGACGACCTTTCTTACCGGTAACGCAAAGTGAAATGAGGAGGCCGTTACAGTAGCCAAGGTGTCGAGGCCAAGAACTTCCCTAAAGCCCCGTCCACATCATCGCCGATTGCCGCGTGTCAAAAGGAAATTCGAAAAATCACTACGACACGTCTACCCTGTCAAACAGGTGACAGATGCTCCAACCAATTACCGTTGCAGATGACATTAGACGTTGACAACTTTGGTGGTCCATTTATAAGAAACTTTCTCAATACTTTTAGTAGGAGAAGAGGTGTGCCCAAAATACTCCGAATTGGTTTTGGAGCAAATCTCAATTTTTTGACACTATATTTTAGCGTGTCAATTAAAAGATGTTAGCTTAAAGGGAGGCACCACCTTCAAAATCAACTCTATTAAATACACCTTTAAAAAATTTGAAACTATTGTTTCTTTTGTCATTTTTGACGAGGAATTCAGTGGTGCTAGAATAAAAAGCGTAAGAAATTTTTTTTACCCATAAATTGTAGTTTAAACAAAAATTTGTTGTTTTGAAATAATGCAACTACATTTTTCTAACTTAATTTAAAAATTCAAAAAAAATTTGGGTTAACATAAAAACATGTTTTCTACAACCTCTCGTATGGATTTTAAAAAATTCCGATTTTTTCGAACAAACATTTTTTGTAGAGAACAACACAATTTTTTTAAGCGTAAAAAGAAGTTTTACATTTTTTATTCTAACACCACTAAATTCCACGTTAAAAATTACTCTAGAAATAATTTTTTTTACCTCTAAATTTTAGCACGAAAAAAAGTTGTTTTTTCGAAAAAATGCTTCTACATTTTTTTTAATTAATGTAAAAATTCAAGAAAATTAGGGTGAATATGGAAACACATTTTCTACAGCCTCTCGTATGGATTTTAAAAAATTCCGATTTTTTCGAAAAAGAAAATTTTTTACACTTTTTATTCTAGCACCACTGAATTCCACGTCAAAAATTACTAAAGAGATAATTTTTTCAAATTTTTTAAAGCTGTATGTCATACAGCTGATTTAAAGGTGGTGCCTCCCCTTAAAAATAGAAAGTATAGTACACTGAAAAAAGTGAGAAGTAAAATTATATTTCAGTAATATTTACAACGATTTTCGTGGTCAAATTACACATTTGTTGTAGTTCTCCAGCGATTTCTGAAGGTGTTTTACCATAAATAAAGTACCCAATAAGCAAAAAGAAATTTTGAAATGTTCCAAAAGAATACTTCTTGAATACTTTTATGAAAGAAGAGTACTACAAGAATTCTTTGTGAATGCTTAAAAATATAACGAATGTCCGCTATAGTTATTAAATCAAGAGTTAAATAAGAATTCTTTTTTTAAACAAAATTGATAAAAATTGTTGGAATTTTCAACATTTTCTAAATTTTTACATTTTTAAAACTTAAGACCTTTCTAAAATTGTTTAGACATTCAAAATTACAAAATGTTCTAATTTAAGCTGTTTTATGCATTTTTAAAATTTTTAACATTCCAAATTTTCAAAATTTTCATAAATCAAAATGTATCTATACTTGAGCATTTGAATGCATTTCATATTATTGGGAACTTACTTACTAGTACTTTTATACGCTGTAATTTACAATTAACATACATATATTAGTTTTAAAAGAATTCTTTTGTATTGCTTCTTATATATTATAAGTACACTGTAAAAAGTGTTGATGTAAATTTACCACGAAAATCGTAGGACACAAAAATACCACTGATAATCGCAGGAAAGTTAGCGATACCTGGTAAAGTATAACCTGTTCAATGTAAAATTTCTTTGAAAAACGGTGTAAAATTTCCGTGGAGCTTGTAAATGTACAGTGATTTTCTAAGGAAAATTACACAAACAATGTAAAATTTTTTACAGTTTCTGATGGAAAATTACCATAATTATCACTGGTATTTTTGTGTCCTATGATTCTTGTTGTAAAATTACAGTTTTATTGTAATATTACTTTATTTATGGTAAAACACCTTCAGAAATCGCTGGAGAACTACAACAAATGTGTAATTTGACCACGAAAATCGTTGTAAATCATTACATTACTGAAATGTAATTTTACTTCCCACTTTTTTCAGTGCACTATAAATTGTACTAGACCAATTCCATTTTAAATCATGCAATGAAAATAAGTCTGAAATTTAAAGTTATGTTTTATACTATTATTATTGTTCTTTTAGGTAAATAGATACGTATTTTTTTCAGTGTACACTGAAAAAAGCGGGAAGTAAAATTACATTTCAGTAATGTAATTATTTACAACGATTTTTGTGGTCAAATTACACATTTGTTGTAGTTCTCCAGCGATTTCTGAAGGTGTTTTACCACAAATAAAGTAATATTACAATAAAACTGTAACTTTACAACAAGAATCATACGACACAAAAATACCAGTGATAATTATGGTAATTTTCCATCAGAAACTGTAAAAAATTTTACATTGTTTATGTAATTTTACTTAGAAAATCACTGTACATTTACAAGCTCCTCGGAAATTTTACCCAATAAGCAACAATTTGAAAAAAAGATTACTTTATGACTTCTTGGATGTCCGCATAACATTATACTTATAGCATATAAAAAGTAACAAAAAAGAATTCTTTTATAACAAATCCATGTTAATTATAAATTACGGCATATAAAATTATATAGTAGATAAGTTCTCACTAATCTGAGCTAGAATCAAATGTTCAAATAGAGATACATTTTAATTCATGAAAATTTCGAAAATTTGAAACGTTGAACATTTAAAAAATGTATAAAATGGCTTAAATTTTGAAAATTTTGCAATTTTGAAAGTCTAAACCACTTTAAAAAGGTCTTAAATTAAAAAGATTTCGTAATTTTGAACATTTTGAAAATTTTAAAAATTGTTGCCAATTTTTTTTTTAAAAAAAGAATTCTTATACAACTTTTAATTTAATAACTATCGCGGACATTCGTTATATTTTTAAGTATTCACAAAGAAGTCTTGTCGAATTCTTCGTATAAAAGCATTCAAGAAATATTCTTTTTTAATATTTGAAAATGTCTTTTTGCTTATTGGGAAATTATATTTCAGTAATGTTATTTACAACGATTTTCGTGGTCAAATTACACATTTGTTGTAGTTCTCCAGCGATTTCTGAAGGTGTTTTACCATAAATAAAGTAATATTACAATAAAACTGTAATTTTACAACAAGAATCATAGGACACAAAAATACCAGTGATAATTATAGTAATTTTCCATTAGAAACTGTAAAAAATTTTACATTGTTTGTGTAATTTTACTTAGAAAATCACTGTACATTTACAAGCTCCTCGGAAATTTTACACCTCTTTTCAAAGAAATTTTACATTGAACACCCAATAAGCACAGATTTTGTAAAAAAGATTACTTTATGATTTCTCGAATGTCCTCGTGTTCATAATTTCATATACTTATAGTACATAAGAAGTAACAAAAAAGAATTCTTTTACAACAAATTTACGTATGTTACTGTATATTAAAGCATATAAAACTATTAGTAAATAAGTGCCCAGTAATCTGAAATGTATTCGAATGTTCAAATATAGATACAATTTGATTCATGAAAATTTTGAAAATTTGAAATGTTGACAATTTAAAAACTGTATATCTAAACAATTTTAGAAAGGTCTTAAATTTAAAAATGTTAAAATTTAAAAAATTTTGAAATTTAAAAAAAATTGTACCATATTTGTTTGAAAAAGAATTCTTATCTAACTCATAGTTTAATAACTATAGCGGACATTCGTTATATTTTTAAGCATTCACAAAGAATTCTTCTAAAATCCTCGTTTCATAAAAGCATTCAAGAAGAATTCTTTTTGAATATTTAAAAATTCCTTTTTGCTTATTGGGCAGGTTATACTTTACCAGGTATCGGTAACTTTCCTACGATTTTCGTGGTAAATTTACATCAACACTTTTTACAGTGTATAACAACTCTACAACCCTACTGAAAATTTTGAAAAAATTAAATTGTAAGGTTCTTCTTTGTCCGTCTGCATTTGAAATAGGTGTGTTACAAAAAAAACTTCTTGGTGTAGCGGACAGGTGGATAAAAATACGAAATTTGAGTTTACGTTTCGGTCAAGAGTTTATGACTCTCGATTTTAAATTTTAAAATTCCGAAATAAAAAAGGGTCATAAACTCTTGACCGAAACGTAAACTCAAATTTCGTATTTTTATCCACCTGTCCGCTACTGAAAATGTTCGTAATATGATAAATCATATGAGATTTTTAAAACATCAGACGATCCGGAAAACTTTTCATGTGATTTCTCATGTAAGTATAATAAATAATAATAATATGAGAAAATGAATTACAATCATCTGCATTCCTCTAAGATATTAAAGAAATTATAAAAATCTCATATGATTTATCATATGATTTTACGGAAATTTTCAACAGGGAAGACAATTTTATTAAAAATGAATGTAAAAAACTGGATATTAAGCTACAGGCAAGAATTCCGTAAATTAATATCAGAATTGTAATAATGCAAAATTAATTTCAAAACTGTAAATTAGTTTTATTTACTAAGGACCATTAGAAAGAGTGGATTTTTGACAATGCAAAATGTCTGTTGACAATTGGTTTTAATTTTTATTAATCGAATTTTATAAGTTCTAAAAGTCTCTAATATCGTCAAAAATAAATTTTCTTTAAGATTTAAGGCGTATTTTGGAATGTAAAAGTGGAAAATGTCGGAAAACTTACCATAAGGTAATTTTTGGGATTTTACAACAAATCGAATACTAGCTAAAATTTATAACAGGAATACTTTTTTGTTCTAAATTATTGTGTACATCTATTAAAATTGTTTAATTACAGCCAAAACATCTTAAAAAAAAAACATTTTTTGGGTTCGCATTTAGTGTTATTTAAATCTACAAATAGGTATGAAAGTACTGGATGTAAAGAAGCTTTTCACTTTCCCGTCAAATGTACCAAATTTCATCATAAAGTTTGACACTATATTTTAGCTTTTACTGTACGAGAAAAATTTAAAAATTCCGAAATAAAAAAGTTACACATGTTTTAAATAAAAAAATATGAAAGTTTTTGGTTTTAATCGAATTTTATAAGCTCTAAAAGTCTCTAATATCGTCAAAAATGAATTTTCTTTAAGATAGGCGTATTTTGGAAAGTAAAAGTGGAAAATGACGGAAAATTTACCATAAGGAAATTTTTGGGACGATAAAACAAAACGAATACTAGTTTCACGAAAATCCAGTGATGTCCGCCACGTTGAATGTTTGCTTTTTAAAATATGCCCAACACGTGGCCAAATTCCTTTTTGACACAACATTTGTAACTTTTAGAGGTATGCTAACGCCATTACCAATAAAATTCGATAAATTAAAAAATAAAACCAAAAAATATCATACTTTTTTGTAAAAATATGTTTAACTTATTTTAGGATTTCAAAAATGTTGATATGTACCATTAGAAGGAGTGAACAATAAGAAATTACTAGCGGCAATTTAATAAATAACTTTGCTAAAATATTTGAAAAATGCTTAGAGCTTCGTTTACTAATTTTTGTTTAATATTGTAACATTTTATCTAATTTTATCAAATGGTTATTTTGTATGGGTTTTGTTAAACGCAGTCAATAAGATACGTACTGTGTTTACTGAATGTGGACACTTTTTTTAACAGCTTTAACAGAAGTCCTTAACATTACAAATGAATATTAAAAACGTGTTTTTTTTCTACCAACATTTTTAATTTTCATTTGTTTTTTACCATTATGATATTTTTCTCAAGAGGACTAAGAACTAGAGCTAAAAAAGTTAAATGTTGTTTTTGTAATCTGTTTATATATATGAGTCTTTTTAGACGTTTTTTAATATATTCGTTGTTGTTTTTATGATTTTTATGTACATCTTTTCTGACGTCGTTTTTTAAATATAATATGGTGACCGTTACTTAGGCGCTGATTTATTGATCTATGTAATTATTTAAATCACTCCAAATCTTAGATAGACGTCAATTATATTGTAAAACGGTTGTATTAGCGAATATTAAACGATTTAATAATTGCCGATTAGTTCTAGAACTCAAACTATCCAATTTACTAAAAAAATAAGTCCATTTCAAAGAGAAAGCAAATTTATGTAGCGATAAAACAATTTAAGATGTTACCTTAAAATAAAAAATAGTGTAACTCTTCTAACAAGAAAATTTTATTAAAAATGAGTTTACAAAACTGGCTACTAAGCAACTACAGGCAAGAATTCCATAAATTAATATCAGAACTGTAATAATGCAAAATTAATTTCAAATCTGTAAATTATTTTTATTTACTAAAGAACGGAGTTTCATTACTTTTATTATTATTTATAATTATACATTTGCTTTTTAATAGTGTATAATCAATATGTATTTACTTATAAAATTAACAATTATTGTAATCGGGACCACGTGCAAGTGCTTTAATCTGTACTTTCAATTCTAAATAAATTGAAATTGAAAATTGAAAAAAAAAGTCGTTTCATCCCCTTACAGAGAAGATTATTAATGAAAAAATTGACTGTAATTGCTATAAATAATTGTTTATTCATTTCGTACCACTTAAAAGTTTAGGTATCATATACAATAGTTGAGAAAAACCATTTACAAAATCATTACCACTAATAATATATTTTGTAATGATTTTGTAAATGGATTTCTTAACTATTCTTCAATTTTTTTTTATAGAATAAATTCTGAAGAGGACTTAAATATTTTAGCCGAAACGTTAACTACTTTTTATTATTATATTTTAGTATACTCCACAAAAAACAATTCAATTTCAATTTTTTCAGGAGTACATAATATTACGTAATAATAGAGTACCAAACAAATTTTTATTATTTATAACAATTTTAGTCAATTTTTTCATTAAAAATCAATTTTCACTGTAAAGGGATGAAGCGATTTTTTTCAATTTCAATTTATTCAGGATTGAGTAGATAATATTACGGTTTCTAGATTTTTTTTACGCTTTCTGCCAAAATGTAGCTTAAAATATTAATTTTTTTACAAGTTATTGCAAAAAGAATATACGAAAAAATTGAAATCATATTTTTTTTTTCATCATAACAATTGAAAGAGAAAAACTTTTAAAATAAAAAATATCAGAAAATACCTAAACTTTTAAGTGGTACAAAATAAAGAAACAAATTTTTATTATTTATAACAATATTAATCAATTTTTTAATTAAAAATTTTCTCTGTAAGGGGATGAAACATTTTTTTTTTTAATTTTTAATTTCAATTTCAATTTATTTAGGATTGAAAGTGCAGATTAAAGCACTTGCACGTGGTCTCGAATACAATAATTGTTAATTTTATAAGTTAATACATATTGATTATACACTATTAAAACGCAAGTGAATAAATATAAATAATTAATGAAACTCCGTTCCTTAGTAAATAAAAATAATTTACAGATTTGAAATTAATTTTTCATTATTAGAGTTCCGATATTAATTTATGGAATTCTTGCCTGTAGTTGCTTAGTAGCCAGTTTTTGACATTCATTTTTTATAAAATGTTCTTTTTAGAAGAGTTGTTATACTATTTTTTATTTTTAAGGTAACATCTTAAATTGTTTTATTGCTGCATAATTTTGCTTTCTCTTTGAAATTTACTAATTTTTTTAGTAATAGTGGATAGTTTGAGTTCTAGAGCTAATTGTGCAATTATTAAATCGTTTAATATTCGCTAATACAACCGTTTTACAATATAATTGACGTATATCTAAGATTTGGAGTGATTTAAATAATTACATAGATCAATAAATTAGCGCCGAAGTAACGGTCACCATATTATATTTAAAAAACGACGTCTGAAAAGATGTACATAAAAATCACAAAAACAACAACGAATATATTAAAAAACGTCTAAAAAGACTCATATATATAAACAGATTACAAAAATAACATTTAACTTTTTCAGCTCCAGTTCTTAGTCCTCTTGAGAAAAGTATCATAATGGTAAAAAACAAATGAAAATTACAAATGTTGGTATACAAAAAAAAAACACGTTTTTAATATTCATTTGTAATGTTAAGGACTTCTGTTAAAGCTGTTAAAAAAAGTGTCCACATTCAGTAAACACAGTACGTATCTTATTGACTGTGTTTAACAAAACCCATACACAATAACCATTTGATAAAATTAGATAGAATGTTACAATATTAAACAAAAATTAGTAAACGTAGCTCTAAGCATTTTTCAAATATTTTAGCAAAGTTATTTATTAAATTGCCGCTAGTAATTTCTTATTGTTCACTGCTTTTAATGGTACATGTCAACATTTTTGAAATCCTAAAATAAGTCAAACATGTTTTTACAAAAAAGTATGATATTTTTTTGGTTTTATTTTTTAATTTATCGAATTTTATTGGTAATGGCGTTAGCATACCTCTAAAAGTTACAAATGTCGTGTCAAAAAGGAATATCGCCATGTGTTGGGCATATTTTAGAAATCAAACATTCAACGTGGCGGACATCAATGAGTTGTCGTGAAACTAGTATACGTTTTGTTGTATCGTCCCAAAAATTTCCTTATGGTAAGTTTTCCGTCATTTTCCACATTTACTTTCCAAAATACGCCTATACTAAAGAAAATTCATTTTTGACGATATTAGACTTTTAGAGCTTATAAAATTCGATTAAAACCAAAAACTTTCATGTTTTTTTATTTAAAATGTGTGTAACTTTTTTATTTCGGAATTTTAACATTTTTCTCGTACAGAAAAGCTAAAATATAGTGTCAAACTTCATAATGAAATTTGGTACATTTGACGGGAAAGTGAAAAGCTTCTTTACATCCAGGACTTAATTCATATCTATTTATGGACTTAAATAACACTAAATGCGAACCCAAAATATGTTTTTTTTTAAGATGTTTTGGCTGTAATTAAACAATTTTAATAGATGCATACAATAATTTGGAACAAAAAAGTATTACTGCGATAAATTTTAGGTAGGATTGTCATGAGAATCATATGAGAAATTGAAACAGGATTGACATGAGAAAAAATATTAAAAATTTCACTTTATATTTATAAATTTGTAGTATTTAAAATTTAATCAATTTCTAGAATCCGTCCATTGCTATGACATTCTCATGAAAGTCTCGTTCATTAGATTCTCATAAGAATCCCGTTTCAATTTCTTACGGGAATCCTACCTAATATTGTGAAAGAAAAGTGAAATGGCTCGTATTTTCGTCGGGTAACTGCACGTAAGGTAAAAGTCCCAATTTTTGAAACACGACAATAAATAAAGTTAATGTCCCAATCAGGAAACAGGCATTATGAAAGAAAGTTGTGTATTAACACTAAACAGGATTTAAAATAAGGTCAAACATTCAATATTTTTGTTGCATATTACATAGTTATGATTTTTTAAATAATAATTACTTTTATAAGATCAATTCTGTATTTCTTTTAATTTTTAAGAAATTGTTAGTGTTATATTAAAAACTTGTCAGTAGTTTTCACTGAATCCGTTTGTGTGACATTCATTCCCAATTATTTTTAATTCTTTCCAATTCAATATACTGATTAGGAAATTTATGATTTGTATTCTTGTAAATACATCTCGAGACAACAACAAAATTTATACAATCTATGTATGAAAAATACAACATATGCTGAATTCGTTTATTAATTCTTTTGCTCAAAAAACGAAATTGTAGGAATTGAAATATATTCCTTTTCTAAAAGGAATTTAGAATTTGGAGTAAGTTTAGTAAATTGGAGTTTAATTAGTTTCGGCGAGTAAAAAATTTAAAGAATTTCAATTAATTTCTATTAATTTACTGAGAATGTTGTCATGTATTAAATATGGCAATAATTTTTATCTCAACATATTAAATTGACATTTACTCCAATAAATTTTAGAGCAATTTTAGCTTTACAAAAACATAGTTGAAACCTAAGTTGCAGACATACGTCAAGAAAATCTGTATTAGTTATTAATAAATTGACATTGATATCTGTAAAGATCTGTGCTACTATTTTTTCGATATCTTTGCAAATGCTCCTGAATTGTGCAAATCTTCAAGTTTCTTATGCCAGATAAAGAAAAATAATTAAAAGAAATACGAAGTTGAAATGACTCAAATTCAGTTTATTGGCCAAAACATATTGGAATGAATTGAGAACAAGAATTTATATTCTTTCCAATTATAAAAGGAAATGCATGAATTCAAATTGTAAATTTCCTATTTCTTCTAACGAATTGAAAGGAATTAAAAATAAATAATAAAAAGATATGAAGATACTAAATTCTTATCTAGAATCTGAATTCTATTCCATACAATAAATTTTTTGGCATTTGCTAATTAATTAAGGCCTGAACGATAAAAATATAAATATTCACGTACATTAAAACACTCTATATTTATATTGTTGCTAAACTATTTGCTGGCAGTAAGAAAAAGTATATAATATACCCAGAAAATGCAAATGAATTGATTATATTAAATAAAATTCAGATTCTGGATAAGAATGAAGTTTCTCGAGAATCTGGAAGGCGAATAAAAAATTGAATTGATTTCAATAAATTTCTATCCCCGGTCGTTTACTGAGAAACTATATTATAGTCTTATACTAAAAACATTTACTTTCCCGAGACAAAGACAAAATTTAAATAATTTCGTATGCCGAATTCGTTTCAATTTTGCTGAAGAAACTAAATTTAAATGTATTCCTTTCATTTCTTTTTGGTTTATTCATATCAGAAATTTGTCTCTAAAATTCAGAAATGTTGAAAGAAATTCAAAAATGTCTCAAAGGATAATAAACATTTATAACAATTTTGTCTAAAATAAGAAATAAATAAAAAATAAAAGATAAAAGTTGAATTAAAACAGATTGTTTGAAATTGAGAATTCCCATCAGCGACTAAAATATCCAAAAGATTTCAATTAATTTCTGTTCATTATCATTTACTGGAAAAGTTATCGAATATTAAAAAGGTATAAGCTAGTAATTTGTATCTCAACATATTTAATAAAGTGTCATTTATTCCAATAAATTTTGGTGCAATTTTGGTATTTTGACATTCTTTTAAAAAATGGCACATTTTTCAGCCGACTATTTTTTAAATCGCTTGAAACTTTTTTTACGTATTGCCGGCATGAAAATAATCGACACGTATCTCGGGAAATTTTCTTTAAAATATTTGTTTTAATGAAGATATCCTATAATTTTAATTGTTGACGTCATGCGTTTTATGACTATAAATGAAAACCATCACATCTTCGGTCATTTTTAACCAAATTTAACTTTTTTCCTTTCAAAGCTAAAAAATCAGTTTTTTAATGAATTTTTTATTTTCAGTTACTGAAATTGAAATTAGCATTGTTTTTAACAATTGAATTGTTTAACCTTAATTTTACGGCGAGATAATCGCGTTGACAATTTTTTATCTTCATCTTCGTGGTCATTTGTAAAAAACTTATTACTTACTATCTTCTTTTCAACTTTTATCATATATTCAGAAAAAATAGTTAAAATAACCAGCAAAGGTGATTAAATAGGCTCTTATTATTTTATTATAGTTAAAACAACTACAATTTTAGTTGGTTTAACCAGAAATATTGTTGGTTTAACTAAAACTATTGTTAAAACAATTATTTTTCTAATTAAACTACCCAGAATTCTGGTTATTATAACCAGGAAAATTTTGTTGAGTGTACGAGTCATGCAATCTGGAAAAGCTCTCATAATTTAAAAGAAATATTGTTAAAATTTTTATTTTTATTTCATGATCTTCCGTGTTAATAAACTTATTTCGTAAACTCACGTTGATCTCACGAAAAAATTGTTTATCGCACGAATCCTTAAAAATTTTCCTCCTCAATCCATTTGTGATACTGTGAAATTATTAGTTTGTACATTTTTTACTTTCAATTTTATTATATTAGTTAGCAAAAATCCAATATAATTTAATCCTGTATATTTACTCATTTCTGAATGCAGTATTTTTATTTCTGTAAGGGAATATCTGAAATGTAACGAAGTTTACTGAATTTTTTTCCAGAATGGTACCTTAGTGTCCGCTGTTAAAAAAACAAGCCCCATGTTGTTTTACTAACAGGAATATCGCAACGGTCAGCCAGGTATAAAAGCTTCTATAATCCGCTGTAAAATTTGTTTTCCTGTTTTTCTTTCGATTATTCGATAAGCTTATGTTCTGTGTCGATGCATTTGAAAATTGTCAAAAGTGCTTTGTAGGAATATTGCTTGAAATAAGTAAATTAATCAAACGTTGTCATTTTTTGTTTCTTATAACGAGTATCTTTGATAATGCATAATATAAAATTTGACGAACTTATTAAAATATTAACAAAATTTTACTTTTTGTCTGCCTTTGTCAAGCGAAGTATCATTTCCGATGTGTTTTTTCATGTTGAAAACGATGGCGTTATAAGCAGAATTTTGATATAACGCCTCACTTTGGAGAAAAACATGGTTGAATGTATCAAAATCAAGGTTTTTCGCCATATTTCGGTTTATTTTTTAACGAAAGGAAATTTAATTTTGACAAGCAATTATCACTTCCGAAGTATTTTATCGTACTGAAAACGTTGGTGCTACCAGCAATTTGCTATCACTTCACATTTTGGAGAAAAATGAGATTAAATGTGTCAAAAATAAGGTTTTTGGCTGTATTTCGTAGCATTTCCGACTTATTTTTTCCTGCTGGAAACGATGGCGCTAGCGGAATTTTGCTATCACGTCACACTTTGGAGAAAAATGAGGTTAAATGTGGTTAAAAAATGAGTATAATTTTTATTAGTTTTTCTCCAAAATGTGATGTCATAGCAAAATTCTGCTACCTTCACCGTTTTCAGCGCGACAAAAAAATTCAGAAGTGATTCATTCGCTTGTCAAAAATAAAATCCTCTTTGCTACGAAATAAACCGAACTATGGCCAAAAATACTGATTTTTACACATTTAACCATATTTTTCTGCAAAGTGTGACGTGGTAGCAAAATTCTGTTAGCGCCATAATTTTCAGCATAAAAAAATACTTCAGAAATGATACTTAGCTTCCCATTAAACGAAAACGAATAGAAAGTTAAAAATACGCATTGAAATGAATACAAGTGAATTAAAATGAATTAAAATGCATGAAAATGATTAATTGAATCCATTGTTTAATTCATTTTAATTCACTTGAATTCATTTCAATTCGTATTTTTAACTCTCTATTCGTTTTCGTTTACTGGGTTGTTAAAGGCAAATCAGTGTCAGACAACATAAGTCAGCAATCGAGATTGGATAGGTTTGGATTGAAAATTTCAATTCATTTTGAATACATACTTTGATTCCGTAAATATGTATTCAAATGGATTGAATTCCGAAGAAAGGAATCCATCTGTATTCAATTTTACGAATACAATCGGAAGCGTAATTTGCCGGATTGAATTTCAGAAAAAGTAATCCATCTGTATTTAATTTTACGAACACAATTACGAATACAATCGGAAGCGTAATTTGCCGGATTGAATTTCAGAAAAAGTAATCCATCAGTATTCAATTTTACGAACACAATCGTAAAGCTTTATTTACTGAATTGAAATGGATTGAATTAAAAAATTATCAACTCATAAGTAACTTTTTCAAATCGATTATCCATAAAAATTCAAAAGAATTATGCACAATTATGCATAAATTGCAAACTGACAAATATAACAAATACTCTAATTTTGAAGTCATATGAATGTACTTAGATAGTTTTGAATCCGTAATATTGAATACAGATTTATTCAAAGTTTATTTTTTGAAAGAAAACTTTTTTTGCATTGAAATGAATACGCTTAAATAGTTTTGAATCCGTAATTTTGAATACGGAGGCATTCAATATTTCGTTTTGAAGAAGGAAACTTTTTTTGGATTGAAATGAATACACTTGGATAGTTTTGAATCCATAATGTTGAATACGGATGCATTGAATATTTCATTTTTAAAAAGAAAACTATTTTTGGATTGAAATGAATACACTTAGATAGTTTTGAATCCGTAATGTTGAATACGGATGTATTTAAGATTTAATTTTTAAAAAGAAAACTTTTTTTGGATTAATATGAATTCAGAAAGTAACCTTTTTATTCGTATGAACGAATAGAATTGTATTTACGTATTAAAATGGATTCACCGTTGACCAAAGTATGGATTCAGAATTTAATAATTGAATCCAATTCTATACAACTCTATCCAAATTCGATTGCTGATGGGTGACCTGATTTTTCACGTTGAATATGATTATTTACTGCATCTTCGAAAATGTATATGTGGTTTGGAAACCTATCATTTCCGGCGTTTCTAAGGTCGTTCCGCCGAATGTCGATGAGAAAATTTCGAAAAAACGTAATTTAACCTCAATTTTTAAAATAAATACATAAAAAATACCGAATTTTCATGATATTTTTTTGTATACATTCATATTTTTTTGTTGTAAAGGATTTTTTTTCTTTAGAAAATCAATCAAGAAAGTATTTCCAATATCCAAGGAATAAGATCATGCTCACAAAATTTATTTTTTAAAGATGGACGTTTCAAAAGGGTGGCTTAAATTCTGGTTCTTTTTATGGATTTATAAATTTCCAGGTTTTCAAAGTTCTTACGCATTCTGGAAGATAAAACATCACGCGTAGGGGTTTTTGAGGTCGCAGATCACGACTCTGACGTCAGAAATACAAAATACAAGATGGCAGATCCAATATGCCCGACATATTCAGCTGCATTCGTTGTTTCTTATACATTTTGCTCAGGATTTGTATTTATGGGTCGCTGATCATGATTCAGAATTACAAAATTTAAGATGGCGAATCCAACATAACGGTCCTAATATAGGGACTGTCGAAACTAAATTTATTGTTTTTTTTTTACTCAGCTACATAGATCCTACATTTTTGTATATATTTTGTAGGAATTTGAAGGCAGACAATATTCAGAATCCTTTTTTGCATTTTTGTATTTTTTTACTTGAAAATTTGTTGGGGGATTTTCGTTTTTTCTTGCCCTTACTTTATTTATTTGTTACATATCTAACAATTCATTATTTTCATGGAAAGGGTTGAAATAAGTGTCACAATGTCGATAATATCATTGACATTGTTGACACAATTTTCGACTTCCTTTTTGCCTCTTTTTTTTAATTATATGCCCTAAATGTATCCGTAAGCTGTAACTTTGTCGTGAAACAGCTACTTTTCCTGTTTAAAAATGAAATAATAAATGATTTTTTGTTAATTTTTTACTGAGATACGGAATGATGAAAATGAAAAATAGAAGGCCCATGTACTGCATTCAATCGTACTGTACTCAGGGGACTTATTTTTTAATAACCACTTTTAATGTATTCTTTTGCAGATACGCTCTTCAGTTCCCACTTTATTCAATATGTTATCATGTTCGTAATGAAATTTTGTATTTTTGTGATTTTTTCAGATTTTTAAAAATATTCGAAATTTTGAAAAATTAACTTTGAAATTTTTAATTCATTTTTTTTTTGAAGGTGCAATTGAAAATACATATTTTTATCTTAAAGCTCGTAAAAAATCTACAAAAAACATGGAAGACAATATTTTTTACTATCGTCATTTTGCTTAAAAAAATAAAAATACCACAAACGACTGAAAAAATCATTAAATAAACTATAACTTCTTTAATCATTGGTATTTTTTTATTATACCTGGTCTAAATGATTACATTTTCATTTTTAACGGTAGACACAAAATTAAAAAATGGTTACTCACTTCCCACGGAATGCCGGAAGAATTTTTTTTCTAATAATAGTTATAAAAATAAAATCCTGGAACATTTTTTTTTAGGAAATTTTACGAGGAATTCAATGTTTTTTTTCAACCTCCCAAATTCATTTGTAAAAAAACAATGCTAATTTTGCAATTTCAGTGACTAAAAAAAAAGCATTAAAAAGTTGATTTTTTTTTAATTTAAAATGAAAAAGATATGACGGTTTTCATCTTGTCATAAAACGCATGACGTCAAAAATTAAAATTACGAAATCTTCGAAATAAAAATTGTAAACAAAATTTCCGTGTCGACTATTTTCATGCCTACAAAGATTAAAAAGCGATTTAAAAATAGTCTGAAAAGTGTTTAAAAGAATTTTTTAAAAGAATCTCTCGTGTACAACTTACATTTATTGTTGGATCGCCAAAATTGATCCAAAATTGATTGGATTAAATGTCACTTAATTTAACGTGTTGAGGTAAAATTTAATAGCTGATACATATTTAACATTCTCAGTAAATGACAAGGAATAGAAATTAATTTAAATCAATTAAATTTTTTAGTCGCCGATCGGAATAAAATTCTCAATTTTGAAAAATCGGTTTTAATTCAACTTTTATTCTCGGGTTTTCGATAGAATTTACCAGAAAATAAAATAAAATAAAGTACCAGAGTGCATAATTAATTGTAAATTTTCTAAGGAATCCAAATTTGGGTTCAGATTTTTTATCCAAAGCTACACAATACCAAAAAATGCGCCGAAACTGGGACTAATCATTTCAAAATACATTTGACTATCTTTCCTGAAAATTTGAGTTTAGTCGAAATTGGTATTTTTAAATTATGAATTTTTAATAAAAAAGTCATTTTTTAGATTTATTGTTCACGCATTAAACTTTAGCTAAAAAAATGTAAATGCTGAATTCCTTGAGAAATTTCCAATCGATTTGCAATATTTTGTAAAAATTAGTTTTTTTTTAAATTTAATTTGAAAACATGTCAAATTTTACTAAATTGAAGATTGTGAGATTTCTATAAGAGATAAAGACTTGAAATTTTACACATATTTTTCGATGCAAAAAAGTAAATAAAATTTCAGACAAATCGAAGAACCCCGATTTTTATATGGGATGCCCCTCATCGTTTATTAAAAAATCCTATGTAATTTTTTTTTGCAGTTTGAAATAGGTTCTTTAAAGTACCGAGAAAGTTTCACAAAACGTTTAAGAAAATGAGGTTTGCTGGAATTTTAAACAAGAATTTTGGTGCAGGAACTATCACGAAAAAAAAAACTGAAAAAATCCACTTTTTCCTTAAAAATTTTAACTTTTAGTAACTTGTAGGCCGGTTCATGTCGTTTAAAAAATAAAACGCAAAAAGATGTATATTTTTTTTAACCACCTTAACCCATTAATGCCTGAATGTCCAAAAATCGTACAGTAACTTTGAGCTAAAATCTTTTAATGAAATCACGGAAATTCCTATTTGGCATAAGTTTTTCTAGACGTTTTCGGGTGTGCTCCACACGATGCGACCATTTAGAAAAGTGAAAATTTTCATTTTGTATTGTTTTTGATAAATTTATATAAAAAATAGCGTTTTTTACGGGATTTTTTCGTAGAAAATCACCATTTTTTAACAGAAAATATATGTTTATCATATTAATATTAATTAAAAACGTGTCATTAGTGTTTGTACCAACAAACTATGGATGTAGATTTTTTTCAACATTTTTTTTTCCAAAAATAAGAAGCTTTGGAATGCAAAAAATTTTGCCATTTTTAATTTTTCATTTCTGACAGAATTGTAATCAGCATCCTCTAAAACCCGGAATAGACACTTTTGTGAATAATCGGGTGTTAATATTGTAAAAAAAAACTGAACAACTCTGATAATGCCCGCGCTAGTGATATTTTTTTCATTCCAAAGCTTTTTACCAAAAATTTTGAAAAAAATCTACATCCATAGTTTGTTGGTACAAATACTAATGACACGTTTTTAATTAACTTTAATATGATAAACATATATTTTCTGTTCAAAAATGATGATTTTCTACGAAAAAATCCCGCAAAAAACGCTATTTTTTATATAAATTTATCAAACAAAAATACAAAATGAAATTTTTCATTTTTCTAAATAGTCGCGTCGTGTAGAACACACCCGAAAACGTTTAGAACAACTTATGCCAAATAGAAATTTCCGCGATTTCATTAAAAAATTTTAGCTCAAAGTTACTGTACGATTTTTTTAATGGATTAATGTATCATTTATTTTCGTAACTTCAAAATTGCTCCAAAATTTATTGGAGTAAATATCAATTTATTTAATATGTTGAATTAAAAATTACTGGAATATTTAATATTTGACAAAATTTCTAGTAAATTAATCGAAATTCTTTGAATTTTTTACTTGCCGAAAATAATTAAACTCAAATTTACTAAACTTACTCCAAATTCTTTTTGATCCTGTTGGTTAACTAATTACTTAAGTTTTATAATTACCAGGAATTAATTACCAGGAATTAAAGTTGAACTGTCAAACAATACAACAACATTTTTTAATTGAAAAATAAATAGCAATTTTTATCTTAATTTACAATTCGGATTTACTAATAACGTTTTTATTTCAAAGTAAATTTACTTAAATTTCAATTGCTCCAAGATTTTTCATAAACTTTTCAATTCTAAACGCGAATAAAATGTTTAAATTTACAATTAAATTAAAAATAACTTAGAATTAACAAAAATTACATCTTAATTTACAATTCGGATTTACTAATAACGTTTTTATTTCAAAGTAAATTTACTTAAATTTCAATTCCTCCAAGATTTTTCATAAACTTTTCAATTCTAAACATGATTAAAATCTTTAAATTTACAATTAAATTAAAAATAACTTAGAACTAACAAAAATTACATCTTAATTTACAATTCGGATTTACTAATAACGTTTTTATTTCAAAGTAAATTTACTTAAATTTCAATTCCTCCAAGATTTTTCATAAACTTTTCAATTCTAAACATGATTAAAATCATTAAATTTACAATTAATTAAAAATAACTTAGAATTAACAAAAAATTACATCTTAATTTACAATTCGGATTTACTAATAACGTTTTTATTTCAAAGTAAATTTACTTAAATTTCAATTCCTCCAAGATTTTTCATAAACTTTTCAATTCTAAACGCGAATAAAATGTTTAAATTTACAATTAAATTAAAAATAACTTAGAATTTGAAAAAAAAATAAAAATAACTTAGAATTAACAAAAATTACATCTTAATTTACAATTCGGATTTACTAATAACGTTTTTATTTCAAAGTGAATTTACTTAAATTTCAGTTCCTCGAAGATTTTTCATAAACTTTTCAATTCTAAACGCGAATAAAATGTTTAAATTTACAATTAAATTAAAAATAACTTAGAATTAACAAAAATTACATCTTAATTTATAATTCGGATTTACTAATAACGTTTTTATTTCAAAGTAAATTTACTTAAATTTCAGTTCCTCCAAGATTTTTCATAAACTTTTCAATTCTAAACGCGAATAAAATGTTTAAATTTACAATTAAATTAAAAATAACTTAGAATTAACAAAAAATTACATCTTAATCAATTTAAAATAAGTTCCCAGATACGATTTTATGATTCAATACTTTTCTTAACTTTTTAATATTTATTATTATGGTTAAGTTAACAATTCCTTATCAATTCCTGTCTGTGTTTGCGAATTCATTCAAGTTTTCTTTGCAGTTAATTGTGTTTGCAAATTATCACGATGACACTATGGACCAGTTAAAAAAAAACAATCATTTAGATATTTTTTATTTTTACAAAATTACGAACTTAAAAATGTTTTTTTTTCTGATATTTAATATTTTGCAACGTAAAAATTTTGCTTTTTTGATGCAGATTACAAATGGTAAGTATTTTTTTAGGGAACACAAAGATATCTCAATTTTAAGGTACAAATCTTGTTACAAAGTATACAAAATTCGAGAGAGATTTTAAAAATCGATACTTGATGTCACGACCTTTAAATATCTAAATTTAGTCTTGGTTCGTGGATAAAATTGATAAACTTGTTTAAAATTACGTGTAGTTAATTTAAATTCGATTTTTCTATATTTCTAATGAATTAATCATCTCAATTTTACAAAAATTTTACTATGTTTTTTTTTAACATTATTTTAACATTTTTATAAATATTAATAAAAAACTAAGAAATTAAACATTTTTAAAGTTTATAACTTTCGAAACATTACAAAAATACGATATATTTATGGAAGTGAGATAATTTTGTCTTTAACGTGTGACGTATTTTTAGTATCTCTTTTAGTATCTAATGAATTTCTAAGAATTATAAAAAATTACGATTTAAGAAACGATAACGTTGATAAAATGACCTACATTTTTCGTTTGTCTTAAAATATGATTTTTCCTACATTTTCATACGTAAAATATCAATTTTTAGATATTTTTTAATAATGACAATTCTAAAATAAATAAAAATGAATCGACAAAAAAAAACGACAACAAATATTGCGAAACAGAGTTGATAAAACATTTCTAAATAAATGACTTTAAATATTGAATATTTTATTAATTTCAGTGAAAAAGTAATGAAAAAAATAAATATTAAACCGTAAATGAAAATAATTTTAGTATTTTCTTTACTTTCAACGATTTTTAAAGATAAAATAGAAAATTTACAAAATTAATCTGTTTAATTTTAAATTACGTAACAATTTAATTAAATTTTTATTAAAAATAAAAATTTAAATCATATTTGAGGAAATTATTAATTATTTAATTTCTATTTTTACAAAACATTTTAATTCCTCAAAAAAAACCCAAATTTAATAAAATTTGACGTTCCAATTTGACACGTTGCATAAAACGTCGCGATTGTGATCGATTTATCAGTGACGTGCACAAAAATTGACTTGTGAACTGGATTTTATAATCTCCCTAACCTGCAATGCGTTTCTAAAGTCGATAAATATATATATATACATACCTTGATAAATTCTCACCATTTTGCACCTTTTAACACTGAAATAAAAAGAAAAATTCGGTCATGTTGCTTAATTATTAAAGTTTACTCGATGTATTCATTCGATCGAATACAAATTTTGCTTCTACCATTAATAAAGGGTATGACAGTTGTTTATAGTTATAAACAAAAATTATTTAATCATTTTTTCTTATGTAATCTTTCTCGTTTTCCTCAAAGGTTAATTGTAGGTCACTTTTTTAAATAATCGTCAAGAAAAATGCCTGAAATTCCAAATACCACAGGACCGTTAATAGGAGCTATTGACGAAGGGACTAGTAGTGCTCGATTTTTGGTATGTACTTAAACACAATTTGCTAAAAACAGAGTAAATAATTAAATTAAAAATTCAAGGTATTTGATGTACTGCATCGGAAAGTTATTGCATCGCATCAAATCGAGATCAAGCAGATTTATCCGCAGGAAGGATGGGTGGAACAAAACCCGAAAGAAATCATGCAAGCAGTTATGGAATGTGTAAAAAAAACTATGGAAAAATTGCAGAATTTAGGACTTGATAAATCTGACGTTAAAGCAATCGGAATAACTAATCAACGAGAGACGACTTTGATGTGGGATAAAGAAACTGGAGAACCTCTACACAATGCTATTGGTAGGATAAGAAGTTTAATTAATTTCAATATGATTCTATTCGTTGAATTTTTAGTTTGGCACGATGTTAGGACTACGACGACGATGGAAGATGTGTTAGAAAACATTCCGAATCGATCCAGAAATAAAAATTACCTCAAACCACTCTGCGGTTTACCAATGTCGCCGTATTTTAGTGCGCTTAAGATTCGTTGGTTAATGGATAATGTACCACGAATTAAACAAGCAGTAGCCGATAAAAAATGTGCTTTTGGAACTGTTGACACTTGGCTGATTTGGGTAAGTGTTTAAATTAATTCTTAAAAATGTTATTTTAATTTAGGGTGTTTTTAGAATCTTACGAAAGGACAAAAGCATATGACAGACGTCACCAATGCTTCGCGTACAATGCTGATGAATATCGAAACTCTCAAATGGGATCCGCATCTCTGCGGCTTTTTCGGAATTCCACAAGACATGTTGCCGGAAATATATTCAAGTTCCGAAGTGTACGCAACGGTTTCAAACCCTGAATGTCTGTCCGGGATACCAATTTCTGGGGTACGTAAACTTCTTACTAAACGGAAGAATGAATTTAAACCATAAATGAAAATAATTTTCTTTTAGTAATTTCTTTAGTTTCAAAGTTTTTTTAAAGATAAAATAGAAAATCTACAAAATTAATCTGTTTAATTTTAAATTACACGATTAAAAATAAAAATTTATTATCAATTTATTTAATATGTTGAAATAAAAATTACTGGAATATTTAATATTTGGCAAAATTTCTAGTAAATTAATTGAAATTTTTTACTCGCCGAAAATAATTAAACTCCAATTTACTAAACTTACTCCAAATTCTTTTTGATCCTGTTCGTTTACTGATTATTTAAGTATCATAATTAAATTAATTACCAGGAATTTAAATTTGTTATTTTGTAGTGTATCGGTGATCAACAAGGTGCGTTATTGGGTCAACTCTGCTTAAAACCAGGTCAAGCAAAGGCTACGTACGGAACCGGTTGTTTTTTGTTGTACAACACAGGAAATGTCGTAAGTTTTTACATATTTTTCGACATAAAAATTATAATAAAATAACTTTGACACGTCATGCAGAAAGTCGATTCGAAACACGGTTTAATAACAACAGTAGCGTATAAATTCGGTTCTACGCCTGCAATTTACGCATTGGAAGGTTCTGTCGCTGTTGCCGGAGCTGCATTGTCCTGGCTTCGAGATAATTTACAAATCCTCGGTAATATTACGCAATCTCAAGACATGGCTGAGAGAGTTCGAACATCCGGAGACGTTTATTTTGTCCCTGCTTTTTCTGGCCTTTATGCTCCATATTGGCAACAGGATGCTCGAGGGTAAGAAGTTTATATAACATCAGGTTTTAGGAATGTTGGAACTTTAATTTATCTTTATAAAACTATTGTCTTGCCTCACATCTTGTATGGACACCTTACATCCTGCAAGGCATTGAAGCCTTGGAGTCGGTTCGACATCGATTCATAAGGCTTTTATGTCTTAAAGAGGGTTCACCTATGAGTCTGTATAATCATGACTATTCTAGTCAAGCAGAACGCTTAGTACAGTTAAATCGATACATTTATGCTTAAATTTAAAATTGCTGTTTAGAACTATTAATAATATGTTAAGTTGTAGCGAATTAGATTCTGTTTTTTCTATGCATTCATTACAATGCATAATCTTCGGTGAGACCGGTTCAAGAGCGTAACATTAATACAAACTATACTTTTTTTTCATGTATTCCAAGTATAAGATCTTGGAATTGTCTACCGTAAAGTATTAGGAACTTGCCTTCGTATATGAGTTTCTCTCGTAGAGTGAAAGATTATTATAAAGATTTATGTATATAAAATAATGCAATTCTCTAGTTGAGAGAAAGCATTAAAATTGTATTTCTTCTTCGCCGCTTATTTTAAACTATTAATAATCAAAATGATTTATTGGGAAGACGGCATACCTACTGAATGTAAACAAAGGAAAAATAGACAATGCGTCGTTCTAATGCGAACAACCGCAAAAGATTTAACTTAAACGGAGATATTTAAGGCCAGAAAAAGTTATTTTACTATTGGTTTTATATGGAAAACAAACCCCACCTGTATTTAATTTTATTAAAACTATTACATTACATATAAAAAACGAGTTTCGCACTTGGCGTAAAATAAGCGGCGAAGAAGAAATACAATTTTAATGCTTTCTCTCAACTAGAGAATTGCATTATTTTATATATATTTATCAGGGTTCCCCAAGATTTTAAAACGTTTCTCGTTTAAAATCTCTATTCTAAATGTACGTTTCTTCGAGTTTTTTCCCCCAAAAACTCGAAAAAACGTTACATTTATAAAATTACACATAAATTAAATAATCGAGTCCAGGGTAAGGCTGCTGTGATCCCTGCTGATGAACACACAGTCAGCAGCCAAGTGCGAAACTCGTTTTTTATATAATGCAATAGTTTTAATAAAATTAAATACAGGTGGGGTTTTTCGTCCCAGACGCCTGCGATGGACTCTTCAGTAGGGCACTCGCAGAGCATCCTGCCCTAGATGCATGTATAGTTATTTATTTGTAATTTTAGTTATGTTAAATATGCGAGGAAGCACATCAAACACAATAATAGGGGAAATTATGTCATAGTGTAACATGTCTCGGATTTGAGATAAATGTTACTGCATAAAATCGTAGATTTATGTATGATAATGTATGCTACATTGTATTACTGTATGTGTGCAATAAATATCAATATCAATAAAAGAGAAATGTTACAGACATTTAATTTCACAGAGTGATTTGCGGTATCACAGAAGACACACAACAATATCACATCATTCGAGCAGCGTTGGAAGCAGTTTGTTTCCAAACACGTGACATACTCGAAGCTATGGTTAAAGATTCCGGAACTAAATTAACGACATTACAAGTTGACGGTGGGATGACCGTCAATGATTTATTAATGCAGTTGCAAGCGGACTTAACCGGTATAAGTGTCGGTAAGTACATTGATTATAATAATAATAATAATAATAATATAAGTGTTATCCTTGTCTGCGCCCTGAAATGCAGTTAACATAACTGCTCGCAACATATAAATAGAAAAAAGAAAAGAAAACTAAAACTAAAAATAAAATATAATACGAAACATAACATTTTATATAATATAACAACTTATTGTTAGTGAATGTCTATCGATTATTGGAACAGATGTTTTGCAGTGATATTTGTTTCCTTAATATGTATTACAATGGTTTTCTTAATGTGGCTTGTTACCTTACTTGCAGTACTCTTTGCCCAATAGCTTTAGATCATTTTGGAATTTGTGCTAAAAATTTGTCCTTACTACGTGTGTTTTGAAGATGTTGCTTAAAAATTATGGATTTATCTTTGATTAGATACAGAGCAGCTTCATAACAGAAGGTTTTCCGTATATCCAGAATATTGCTAATTAGAAATAATTGAATCGTTGGAAATAAGTTGTTTTTGTTATATGGGCATTGTTCTAAAATTTTTAAACTTTATGTTGTCGCTCATTATGATACCTTAAAAATTTTAGATATAACTTTGCAACACGACAAATCAACAAATTTTTATTCGTTTTACATGCAATAAGTGTTTATTACTAACTACAGATATGTAGAAAACAATGAGAGTAAATAAAAGTAGTGAATTTGCCTGTTTTTAGTGCGCGACACTCACTACATTTTTTCAGTTTTAACACTGAAACTTTTTGCACCTTTTTTTTAATGGTCTGTGGTTTTTTGTGGAAGTATTTGGGGATGTAAACAAATGAAAAATCCTTAACTTAATGATGTGCCTCACTGAGGAATAAAATTATATACCTTCAAACTTGCGAGATAACTTTTTTTTATAGTTGACAATTTAGCAATCAACCTTAGATAATTTTTTTCACATTGGTTTTTAAGAAACCACACAACAGGGGTAGATTGCCTACATGATAAGAAGTAATTTGAGCCTTTGCCCGAATGTGTCCCACCTATACATAAAAAATGCGATCAGGTCAAACTTTAAATTTCCAAGCGAAACTCACTTTGAAAAATCAAATTATTTAATGGCACATCTACAATTTAGCTTCTAAGTACTTTGAAATCATTGTGATCTTTTCTCCTAAGTTATTAAAGTATTTATAACTTTTGTGTTTTTTTAATACAACAAAAAACACACTTTTTGACAATAATAAAATGATTATTCTTTACAAATCGTTTTAATTTTTTGGTATCCTTAATGTTAAATCATGTATTTGGATTTCAAATTTTAATGAAAACTGACTTTGGATTTGTAATCAGTAGCCTCAAAAACCCTAACATATCAAATTTTATAAAAATCAAAGAAATTTTGTAAAAATAGTCCGCCATATTTAATCCATTATTTTAAATTTGAATAACTATTAACTAGACGTTTAATTTTATATACTAGCTTCTAAAAATTAGGCCATAAGCAAAAGAACTGAATTTTTTATGTATATTAAACGTTACAAAACTAAAAACTAATTTTACGAGTAACGTAACATGTGTTACATTAAAAAAAAAACACATTGTGTATAAATGAGTCACGCAAGGTTTTTCCTGTCATTTGATCAATTCTAAAGCCAATAAAATTAATTTCATGAATGTGCCTAAAAAAAATGAAATTTTCTTCAACCTCAAAGTTTAAAAGTTCTAGAATAATGCCCATATATCCGTTTAATAATTCTTTTCTGCAGGACTTCTAAGGGTTTTACTACATTGCTGAATGTACCAACCCAAACAATTATGGCATGCCTTGTTATTGAGTCAAATAGCGCGTAGTAAATTTGCCGCAGTTGTTTTAAATTTAAAAAATTTCGCAGTTTTGTGAAAATGTATGGTAAATGCCTTAGTTTTTTGGTAATCGCAGATGACTATCAACAGTTATGCCTAGATATTTAATAGAGTTAACTCTTTCGATTTCTATGTAATTTCCATTAACATCGAACGTAATATTATTTATTAAAGGTACGCTATCCGCATAACATCCGAAAGTTATTAGTTTTGTCTTTTTTATATTGACAGTTATATAATAATATAATATAATATTTTATTGACCAAATTCTCCTCTACATAAATTATTACATAAAGGACCTATAGGGGACAAAATATGTCCGTACATAGGTTGGTCCTTACTAACTAAAAATAACTATAAATTAATTGTCCAACGTAGATGGCATAACACGCGAGTTTATGGTTTTTGAGATATATAATTTGCGTAGTCTCAGGTACATTAGAAGTAATATATTGCATAGAGATGCGAATAGAAATTAGGAACTACTCTATATCCTTAGTTCTAATAGACTGTTTCAGCTTTCTTCTCAATACCTTGTTACTAATACTTAATGTTTTCAGTGCATTAGGTAGCATATTAAAATAGTTTAACGCGTAGTATTCGAAACTTCTTTGACCAATTTTTAAGCGATGCAATGGCAATATAATGTTCTTGCATCTGGTATTGGATGAATTTTGTTTATATTCCTCTGTGAGTTGTTTGTATCTATAAATTATGCTATTCAAAACAAAAATCTGACGTAATCCTAAAGGTGCTTCTTGGTCTTTTACCGCAATAATTTTGAGAATCCTCTTCTGTAGTCTATCTAACGGGTCTAGTGATGAGTTGTACAGTCCTCCCCAGCCAATTATTCCATACACCGCGACACTATTGAATAATCCATAGTAAATTTGTAGCAATTGTTTATTAGAAAGAACTTTCTTAAGTCTGTTGAAAACGTAGACAAGATATTTTGTTTTCTTAATTACGTTACCTATATGAACATCCCATTTTAAATTTGAATCATATGTTAACCCAAGGTATTTGTAATTTGTCGTTCTGTTTAGCAATTGTCCATTTATCGTAATATTAATAATCTCTGGGATTGAATCCTTGTAGTTGCCAAAAGTAATGAATGTGGATTTATTTACATTTAAGAATAAATTATTTACATAGAGCCATGAATAAATCCTTTCTAGTATGTTTGTTAATGACATTTCAATTTCATACCAATTTACGCCACTAATTGTCACTGCAGTATCATCGGCATAGGCTATTAGTTCTTTATGTAATAATAGCAAATCATTAATATATAATATGAACAACAGCGGCAATTAAGATGTTTTTATTAAACCACTTGATAACAACAGGGAATGTGCTTTTAACTTTATTAATTAGTTTTTCCCATGTAATATCTTGGTAAAATATTGCGGTGTCATCAGCATAGGATATTATTTCACCCCCCATTTCTATGTCAAAAAGATCGTTCAAATATATAATAAATCTTTATCTACAAATTAAGTCAGAAGCGGCTAGATTGTGAAAAGTTAAACGAAATGTTACCATTTACTGAGCGAAACTATCCATTACGAAACATATATCCCTTTTATTTACCCTTCAGTTCTAAAAATTTTGTTAGAAATGCTCCGATACATAGAATGTGTTCGTTGGTAAACTCGCTCTGTGATTATAATGTGGATATAAATTTATTTGATAATAATATACCATACAATTCTGTTATCAATCTCATTAAGTGTACGTTTCATGAATTTAACTAGTTTTTTTTGCGTCATTTGTTACATTTCTTTATTTTATATATTTTATTATATTGTTTATACACTGATATATAAAAATTTTGTTTGTAAAAAGGGATTTTTTCCCGTTTATTCTAAAATAAATAAATCAATAAAAATCCGTAGTTTACAATTTTAAAATCACTAATATAAGAATTGATTTGTACATTTTGTTTTCTACAATCAAGATAGCTTTTTAATAGCGAGAGTGTTTTTCCTCTAATGCCGTATCGAGGAAGTTTGTCGAAAAGTAGATTGTGATCTAAGCTTTAGCTACGTCAATAAATATTCCCAGAATAGGTTCTCCCTTATCCAAAGCCACTTGAATTGTTTGAGTTGAAACTAATTCTTTTTCTTTTTAATGTGAATTCAACTTCATTTCTAATTTAACCTACAGGGTTAGTATCGTCATGTGTCAAATTATTTCATCTAAATGATCAAGGACGATTTCTTAGAACACACAGCTTGTTTATTACAATTGATCTATCAACTCTCTATTTTAAACATATAATTTTCACACACAAACACTAAAGTCCGCATACTTCCTAATTGATCTACGTAGCACTTTAATTTATCACTTTACTTCTTACTTATAAGTCCTTTTTAATTATTCTTTTACACGCATGTCATTTCACCTCGATTCCACTTGAGACCTCAGCAATGTTGGGATAAATAAAAGCTCATTCGAACGTTTGTCGGTTGAATCCAATGTGTTGACATCGCCAAATAAGATTTCAACCGTCTTATCCTGGATATTTCATTGCCCTCAGAAAATTAAAGACGGCATGATTTTTACGTTGTATTAGACAGAGGGAAATAACATGAAACGACCAAGTCGCTTACCTGGGGCTTCAACCACGACCGGTTGAAGCCAAAAGATTGAACCAAGCGATGTCCACCTTTTAGCCTGTCAACCTGGCTCTTCGATATTCTCCAAATATTGGAGTCAATCCTGAGTTATCAATTAATGGGTTAATGGTCACTTGGAAAAATTTAACGGTTTCTCGACAACCACTTTCTTCCTCTTCCTCTGTCGTTCAACTTCCTATTGCCTCGTTTCGGTAACCTCACTATTTCAGTTTGCCTTTTTGGCAATCATAAGTCGCTACTGTCTCCCCCTCTCTTTACAAACTTTCCGTGCACAATTCAAATTTGCATTGATTGTTACAAGGTATTGTTACAGAGTTACTTTTGCAATTGCATCAGTTGTAGATTTACTGTTTCTGAATCCATATCGGTTATTTTGTAATATATGGTGTTTATTTAAGATGTTAACGATTCTATTTTTTAGACAAGTCTCAAAAATTTTTGCAATATTGGAAATTAACGATATTGGTCTATAGTTATTTAAAAATTCAAAAATTATCACGAAGATACCTTATATAATCGTCAAGCGGTCAATTGAAAGAAAATAAAAGAAGAGAATCTATTGCTGTGATACGTCTCGGTGTTCTGATGCGACACCCTCGTAAGTCATCATTTATTTAATAAAAAATGACACTGAAAAATATACATTACTATAAAACTAACAAAAAAAATTTTTTCCTTAATAATAATACTAATACAATGAGGACTATATAATTTACTTACTTAAATAAACATTATCGTTGTTTTAGGTAAATTTAGTATTTAAAAAAATTTTTTTTATGGCTATGTTTCTCATTGTTGTAGCACGATGTGGAAAACTGGGTAAAAAAGAAAAAAACACTATAAATGCACTGAAACTATTGTAACAACTTTGGAGTGACTTTTCAAAATTATGTGTTAAAAATACTTCATTTACCTTCACATTAATAATTAAAAATATTACATCAACAGTGAAACGATTATGTACGATGATATTGTACTGCAGACTAACTGTTTAAGCTAAACATCGGTTTGAACTAACGAGCACATATATAATAATAATAATAATAATAATAATAATAAATTTATTCAGGAGGTTTACATGATGGGATTTACCCAATACATAGTAAATTCGCAAAAGTATTTACATACTTGTCCGCGCCCTGAAGCCTAAATTTAACTTAAAACTAACTTAAATCTAGGTAACTTAGTCCTTTATTGATTAGGGATTAAGTGATAGACTACAGATTGATATTTATGTATTCGTACAGTTATTGTGAAAATACTAAGTGGTATATACATAACACAATTAAAGCGTGCTGCGTAAGATTATTTAATTAAAGTGTATGTATCAAGTTCACGACTATTTTTATCTCTCAGCCACTTTTTTACTGCTAATTTCGATATATTTAGGTTAGATACAATTTTCGATTTAATTAACAAATTTATAATTTTGCTCGCGATAGATATATAACATCTTTGACCTATATTTCTTATACTAAATGGAATTACAACCTGGCTTAATTGTTGCGCTCTAGTATTTGCAGCCATTCTCTTACTTGTCATTAAATTTTTCTCAGTTACAAACATAACTATTATTAAATAGTATATTTTACGTATTTCGAGTAATCCGCTAGCAGTGAATAACATATCGGATGGGTATAAACGATTTTTATAGAATATAATTTTGATAACAGTTTTCTGTAAAATTTCAATGAACTTAAAAACATTATGTAAAGCATTTCCCCAGGCTACTATTCCATAACTTAATATTGCAAGAAAAAGAGAGTAGTAAATCGTTAGACATTGTGATCTTGTTAATAATTTCCTCAACTTGAGAAAGACGAAAGGAAAATGTCTCAACTTGTTTACCATATTATTAATATGGACGTTCCAGCGTAAGTGTGAGTGAAAAGTTATCCCCAGATATTTAATATTGTCAATTCTTTTCATTACAAAGCACTGCTTGTTTATTTTTAACTGAATTTGGTTAAAATCAGGAATACTGTCTCTATAGCAACCAAATGGTAAGATTTTGGATTTATCAAAATTTATTGAGAGTTTATTTATGCTTAACCATTTAATTATATTGGGGATATCATTTTGAATTTTCGATATTAAACCGTCCCAAGAGATGTCTTTATATATTATAGCAGTGTCGTCTGCAAAAGAAATAATTTCTCCCATGCAATGAATTTTATAAAGGTCGTTTATATAGATTAAGAATAAGATAGGTCCTAGTATAGTTCCTCGTGGAACTCCTAAGTCAATAATCTTTATTTTACTCTTGCAAGTACCAATTTTTACTTCCTGTTTTCTATTTCTAAGGTAATTATACAACATATCAAACACATTTCCACGTATGCCAACATTATATAATTTTTTTAAAAGTAATTCATGGTTAATGGTATCAAATGCCTTTGCTATGTCTAAAAAGACACCTACAATTGGTTGCGCCTTATCTAGAGCTTCATGAACAGATTTAACTAATTTTGCAATGGGATCCGTAGTTGATTTTTCATTTCTAAAACCGAATTGAGCCTTATCTAGTACATTATGTTTGTTTAAAAAGTTGATTAATCTGACTTTTATGCAATGTTCAAAGATCTTAGCTATGAGATGAGGGAAATCGGCCGATAATTATTTACATTTGTTTTCTCGCCGCCTTTAAAGATTGGTACTACTGAGGCAATCGTCAAAATATCCGGAAAGTAACCAGCTTGAACACAACTGTTTATTAGGTTTGATAATGAAGAACATATAAATATAATATTCACCTACACATTATAATTTACATCACTCGTAATTTGTTCGTGATTGAAGGTTGTTATTTATTTCTTATAATGTTATACGTTAAAATTCGAAAGTATAGCATACGACCAAAATATTCGAATTATCTAGAACTGTGTATATTACTAATAAACTTGAGACTTTATCTGAAATAATCGCTTGTAAATTCCCGACAATTCCTCCATTATTTTATTAAATTGAAATAATTAGAGGTTAATCTCGAAATCTCAAAACGAATATTTACAGCATTTTTATGCTGTCTAATATAAAAGTTCTCCAATTCTAGTCTTTTTCTAATATTTGTTTCTTTAGCTAAAATGCTAATTTTATTGAAATCAAAAGCATGACCTGTTTCAACTCTATGTTTTGTTAGACCTGTATGTCGTGATTCATCTAGTTCAATATTTTTCTTGTCTTCATAAACTCTTTTTTGTAGTAATCTACCTGTTTCTCCAATATAAACTTTATTGCAGTGGTGGCATGGTATTTTATATACCACATAACTTTGTTGTAGTAAAGGAAGTTTGTCTTTAAACGGTTTGATGTTGCCTATATTTTTGTGTGTAGGAATACTAATCGTTCTGATGTTATGTTTGACAAAAACTTTTTTTAAATTATTCGTTAAACCTTGGATATAAGGTAAACCGAAGGTAGCAATGATATTATCGTAGTTTGACTTTTTACTAGATAAACTATTGTAAATGTAATGTACTCTTTTTCTTATAAGCATATCCGGGTAACCATTTTTTATTAAAATACTAGTTACTAATTTTAAGTTTTCTTTTCTAAAAGGAACATCCGACAACTTAATGGCTCTATATCTATTAAACCAAAAATAGTACCTATTTTGTAGCTCATAGGATATTTTGTAGATGATAGGAATGGTAATGTAGGTATCTGCCAGACCAAGTTGGCTTGTGATACCAGTTAGTCATTAATTTGCCATCAGATTTTTTTATAATTTTTTAATGATAATTTATTAATGATCTACCACAGTTTATCCGCTACTCAAAAGTATTAATGTTTGCTGACGATGTGAAACTATATACAGAAATTACTAATCCCATGGATGCTTTCAAGATTACAAATAGACTTGAATAATATTGCTAACTGGTCTTTGGTTAACGGGTTAGCTTTAAACGTTAATAAGTGCAGTATTATATCCTTTTGTAAATCGAAACAGGTTTTCAACTTTAGTTACATGTTAAATGGGTTGGCACTGCATCGAGTCGAAAAGGTAAAAGACCTCGGGGTTACCTTCGAAAGTGATCTTTCTTTCAATGAACATATTAGAGTTATTGCCTCTAAAGCTGCGAGCTTGCTCGGTTTCATAGATAGATCCACCAAAAATTTTACTAACCCTACTTCTTTTATACACCTTTACAAATCTTTAGTAGTTCCTATTCTCACCTATGGTCTCCCCATACGCAAACACTACAACGGGTTTTGGAATTAGTAAATCACAAATTTCTAAGACAGTTAAGCTTTAGATCAGATTTACCCATGCATCGATTCGACCATAACTATCAACCAATCATGACTAAATATAAATTATGGTCGATACGTACCTTGCATCACTATTCAGATTTAGTCCTTGTTTTCAACATTTTACAAAACAATATACTTTGTACCGATTGTAAAAATTTATTTCCCAGTAGACTAAATCCTTATAATACAAGAAATCCACTGAGCTTAACTGAAGATCTAAGTAATACGAACTTTCTTTTCCACTCACCGGTAGTAAGATTGAGGCGTTTATGGAACTTACTTCCAAATTACCTATCATCTATCAATTCTAGCAGTACTTTTAAAGCTTGTTTACGCAATAGAATATTAAACTTGAATTTGTAGTGATTATCACAAGTTAATAACTTAAATTGTATTTCTTTTGTTCGATGTATACTTTTTGTATTATTTCATTTTTTGTAATTTGCGGATACGTGTGTGTAAGCCAAATAACCTTATTTTTATACTGTAAAAGGGACTGATCTACATGATCATATTGTTCCCGTTTAATAAATAAATAAATAAAAAAAATAAATAATAGTTATATCTAAAAAGTTTTCTCACCAGATTTAAAAATTGGAATTATTTGGCAATAGCCGGACTCAAAACATAAATTAATCAAATATGACAATGATGTACAGATGTACGGAGCAATAGATTTAAGGACTGAATTCGTTATTCCATCGAGTTCTGGCAATAATGTTCCAAATTTCATTTTCACCAACAGTGATTTTTTTAAATAGTAAAACTGTGATACAGATTAATAGTAAACTTACCTTTTTTGAAATGTATTTGAATTCTAGTGAGGCCGAATATGGTGGAGTCAACAGCGTTAGGTGCCGCAATTCTCGCTGGCGTTGGTGTCGGTCTAATTGACATCGCTGACATGGATTCTTCGCAAAATACTAAATTTTCTCCTAAAATTACAGAAGATGGTAAATATTATAAATAAAATAAAAATTTTTACTAACCAAAAATGTTTTCAGAACGTGATCTTCGGTACTCCAAGTGGAAAATGGCAGTGGAACGATCGATGAATTGGGATTGTACGACAGCACCAATAAACGATGGTTGAAATGTAAATAATTTTTGTAGATATCAAGTCTGTAGTAAAATACCCAAAAAGGCTCCGATACTTAATCGATTTACATTCCATTGCGAATGGTTTTACGACGAACTTTAAAGACTAGTTAATTAATTAATTTATACGTTACCTGATCGTAAATGTACATTATATTAATGAAAACACAAGATTTGATATTAATCAATGTTATATTGTTACTAAAAATAAACTATCAAAATTTTTAAAATAAAATAATCATTTTATAGTCTCTTCAAAAATGACAACGATTTCCGTGGCTTTGGAACTGGACTGCTTGGTACCTTAAAAATTACCTAAATGTAAGATACATAATTAATCTCGATAAGAAAAAAATAGATTCACCTCTTCGTTAGCTCGAGAAACACTTTGCGAAGTTGTAAAATCATAACTCTAAAAATTTCTTCATTTTAAACACAGCACTATAAGAAAATAAGAAAACTAAAAAAAATACCATTTTTGTGTCAGTTTTTTCATTGTCGAGCATTGTCATGTATACGGGTTTTCTTTTCATCGTTGGAGACTCTTTTACCACAAAATCATATTCATCGTTAACAGATTTCTGGAAAATTCATTTTTTATTATTCAATTTTTAACGGTTAATAATCATATACCTTTTCGGGTGATTTCATATCTTTGGATTTATCCGAATCGGTTATGTTGGACTGCGATAGTTTTATAGGATTCTGAATGATCTGAAAGTGCAAAATTTTATTATTTTGTTTTAAATTTATTAACGGAGTGACGATACCTGATCTGATACGATTTTTATTTTTGAATCCTTTCGCTTTTTAACTTTCTCGACGAATAACTAGAAAGAATAAAATTAGATTAGTGTCTTGAATATTTTGATAAAAAAAATATTCTTACTGCTTCAAAATCAATCTCGTCGTCAGAATCGTCTGAATCAATCGTGTACTTTTTTGATATTCGAGGCGTTGGAACTATGGCGAATACTTCCTAAACGATAAAACATTTAATTAAGTTTAAATGCAAAAAAAAACTAATTACTTACGTCACGTTCAGTTTCACGATCTTTGATATTATCGTTTAGTTTTTTCAACTGCGATTCCAATTCAACAATTTCATTATTTTTGTTTATTTCAGCTTGTTTTAGCGTTTGTTCAATCGAAACAAATTTAGTTTCTTCTACTTTAATTTTATTAATGATCGATTCGTATTCAGTTTTCAATTTATTAATATTCTGATGATATTCAACTTCGATTTGTTTATTCTTCTCTTGTATTTTCTCTAATTTAACACTGATATTCGAAACTTCTTTCGTGTTTACTCGCGAAGCTTCGACTTGACTATGCAATGTTTTTAGTTCGGTTTGTAACTCATTTTCTTCGTCTTCCTTTTCTTTGCAGAATACATTCAACGATTCTTTTTCTTTTCGTAATTCGGTTTCAAGATTCGTTATTGTGTTGACGAAAGCAACTTTTAGTTTTGCCGCATCTTCTTTTCTTTGCTGTAACTAATTTTTAGGTGATAATTTAGGTTAAGTTGTAAGTTATTTGTAACTTACCTTATTTACAAGATTTGATTTTTCAATATTAAACTTTTCTAAAACTTCTTTTTGTTCTTGTAATTCTTTTTCTTGTAATTCCACTAAAGACGATAGTTTCGCAGTGTTGGATTTTTTTTCGGCTAAATCTTTTTCGCAACTTTGATTCTTTAACAAAAAATAAATAAGTAAAAAATATAATTGATAAAAGATTACTTACTTTTATTAAATTTGCTTTTTTTTCTTGCAACTTTAGTATTTCAGTCTCGTCTTCGTTTTGTGAAAGTTTTTCTTGTTCTATCAAGGAATTAAACTTTTGTTTTTGAGATTGTATTTTTAAATCCATCTCGTTTAACTGTTTCGCAATTTGTTCTCGCCATTGTTGCACGTAATCGTTTCTACTTTTCAAATGTGTTGTATTACTTCGAACTTTGCCAATTTTTTCTTGTATTTCGATGATTTGTTTGGAAACTGCAAAAAAACAACTTTTAAGATTTGTATATAAATTTTATGTTTTATACCTTTCTTTTTTTGATCTGCTTCTTCGACAAGAGTTTTCAATTTCGTTTGTTTCTCTGTTATTTCTTCATGATTTTTTATTATATTTTCTAAAGTATTTTTCATGTTTTCGACTTTAGTTTGACCGCTTATCAACGTCTTTTGTGCGCAATTTACATTTACAATCATGTTATTTGTGTGTAACTTCATTTCTTTAAATCTGCAAAAGTAATCGTATTAAACGCAAGTTTAGAGTGTAATAGAAATAAAATGTACTTCATAGTAAGGGATTCGATGACTCGATTTAAGTCTTGAATTTCTTCGATACGAGTTGCTTCGTTTTCTTGTAAAGTTTTGAGTTTTCGAGACAACAAAACAAATTTTTGTTTCGCCAGAGCAACTTTTTGTATCATTTCACGTTGATGTAAATTCTTTTGTACCTGTAAAATCGTAACGTTAGTTTGTAGAATTATTTTGTAGATGAAATTACCTTTAAACTGCTGAGTTCTTTTAGTTTTTCTAGAACTATCGTTTCTTCGAATGGTAATTGATCAACTTTTCCTGCGCTTGTTGCAACACTTCTTGCAGCATCGCTTGGTGTTTGCGGTGACTGCAATTCAAAATGTTGGCTCATTGAAAATCTTTCAACATTGCTGGTTTTAGCAGGACTTTGAGTTCTTTGTGATTTTGCATAAAGAAGTTTCTCGATCTGCACATTCTTCTTCGGTGTAAATGGATTCATTTTCTACAAAGAATTAAACATTTTATGATTTACATTAAAAATGAAACAGCGCATAAAGAAAATTTTACTTTTAAAGGAGTTTTGTAACAATAAAACCACAAATATTATAAGTATTTTATAGAAACTTCGTGAAAGTCGAATACCAAATTCCTTTTTAATGTGGCGGCAATATTCTTGAATTTCCGACGCTATGCAAATTCAAGATGGCGGAGTAAAAACTTATTTTGATTGGTCAGATATATTATGTTGCAATTACATGTCCATCCGTAAGTACGGATCCGGAACTAAGGAAATGTATTACGGATAAAGGTGATAACACCTTTATAAATCTTATGTTTCAAACGTTTCAAACATAACCTAAGTACAGTAGTCCTTCTCTTATTCTAATTTTTTCACTTCCTCTAATCATGCATACGAACATAACCTAAAAAAACTCGTTTTAAAAACAAAAACATTTAACAATCAGTCAGTTTGGTTAACTGTCTAATAAATAATATTGTGTAAATTAACATTGATTTTGGCGGCAAATTAGTATACGAGAAGGAGACGCCATCTTGCCTGTCTGGACCAATTAGAATAAGAGAAGGGCTACTGTATTTACAGTTTATGAACAGATACCCCGCAAACCCAAAAGTAACAGTTATGTAACAACTACGTAACATTTATGTAACAATGTAACCATTACGTAAATATTACGTAACTGTTACTTTCTGCGTTTGCAGGGTAGTAATCGATTTCAATGCGGTTTTTTGTTCCTGGCTTTCCTAAGACTCCAATAAGCGTTAAAAAAAATAATATTGCAAAATTATTTAAAATAATTACATTTAATAATAAATTAGTACCAAAAAAAGGCATAATTTTCAAAACAAATTCATGCCAGGAAGAACTAATCGCTATTATTATTTGAAATTTGGTATGTCGGAGTTTTTGATGTCGCTGATTACGAATCCGGTATCAGATTTTCAAAATGGCGGATCTAATATGGCCGACAAAAGTTTTGAAAAATTATGATTTTGTCTAATATTTGATATATAGGGGTTTTTGATATCGCTGATTACGAATCCAAATAAAAAAAAATACCAAACCCTCGTAAATAACAAATATTAGCCAAATTCATTATATTTAACATTTTTGATCGGCCATATTGGATCCGCCATTTTGAATTTTGAAAATCTGACACCGATTCGCGATCAGCGACCTTAATTTTAAACGACCTAAATTTGCCTGATCTTTCGCAAGCTGGTCTCAGATTGACTCTATCGGCAGCCATTTTGAACAATGACGGCTTAAACGTAAAAACCACCCATTTTTTAAAATTTCTTTTTCAAATAATCTTATTTTGAACGTGAAACCGTGTTCGGATCATCCTGTACTTCTACATCTGGTGGCATAAATAGTTATATGTACTAAAAGTTAGAATGGTTATTAAATCGAAATTCAAGATGGCAGATTCAAGATGGAGGCCTTCAATACTTATCCGGCAAGCAAAATTTGACAACTACTGTCCAGTCCAATTATCTGGATGAATTTTGTAGTAATTTTGTATACAAAATATTTTTGTTGATACAAAACTACCGTTTTTCAAAAAAAGATTTTAAAAATTCAAAATGGCGGATCCAATATGGCGGACGACTTTTTTGAAAATCGATCTAATTTACCTAAAAATTATTACTCGTGGGTTTTTGGGATCGCAGATTACGAATCTGAAGTCATATTTTAAAAATTCAATATGGCAAATCCAAAATGGCGGACGACTTTTAAAAAATCAAATGCAATTCGCTTGAATCACGTTAAAGATTAACAAAGGCAATGTAATAATCCAATCGGCAAAGGTAAGATCGTGTAATCCAAACAACAAAGGCAAGATCGTCAAATCCAACCAACAAAGGCAAGATGTAATAATCCAACTGACAAAGGCAAGATGCAATACTCCAACAAAGGCAAGATGTAATAATCCAACCGGAAAAGGTAAGATCGTAAAATCCAACCAACAAAGGCAAGATGTAATAATTCAACTGACAAAGGCAAGATGCAATGCTCCAACAAAGGCAAGATGTAATAATCCGACCGGCAAAGGTAAGCTAGTATAATCCTACAAACAAAGACAGGATGTAATAATCCAACCGACAAAGGTAAGATCGTCAAATCCAACCAACAGAGGCAAGATGTAATAATCCTACCGGCAAAGGTAAGATAGTATAATCCAACCAACAATGGAAAGTTGTAAAAATCCAATCAACAAAGGCAAGATGCAAGATGAATATAAAAGATACTTTTATTTTATCACATTCGCAAGAAAACGATTCATATAAGATGTACAATGGAATGGAAATCAATGAAATGCTGATAGTTATTTGTTTTTAGGGTTTTTGAATATACATAGGCTGAAATCTTTTATAAATTCGAGATTTTCAACACTAAACATACAGTTATTTTATCACTTTCGCAAGCCCACGATTCAAATAAGATGTCTTAAACGATGCATTAAAACTTTGATTATTTTTAGATTGTCTTTTGTTTCCTATGCAGAGTCAAAACAGATTTAATGCAGCGACAAAGAAAGCTTAGTGCCTTTTCAATATCAATTCAACGTTACATTCAACTTCATCGACTACAAAAACCTTAATCTGACGAGTTTCAAGCGAATTGCAGTAAATTTTTCAAAAGTCACCCGTTATATTGGACCTGCCATTTTGAATTTTGAAAATCTAACTGCCGATTCGTAATCAACTACCCCGAAAACTTCAGAATAACGTGTTTCAAGCGAATTGCATTTGCATTTTGAATTTTTAAAATATGACTTCAAATTCGTAATCAGCGACCCCAAAAACCCCCGAGTAATCATTTCTAGGCAAATTCGATCGACTTTCAAAAAAGTCGACCGCCATATTGGATCCGCCATTTTGAATTTCTGAAATCTGACTTCAGATTCGTAATCAGCAGCCAGAAATCTATAAAGAACCATATCGTCTGATTTTTTTTGATATTATTATTATTCGAGTATAAATGAGAAATTTATGTACATTTTTGATGGGACATGGTCAACTTTGACCTTTCATATTTCCGAAACGGGGAATATGCTCACTTTGAAATTTTGTAGGGATTACTGGGTCATCATATGTAACCAATTGGCATAAAGAAAGTTTCAATATTCGAGGTATGAAAAAGGGGTATTTTTGGAATGTGGCTTGCAGAGGCTCTTTTGAAACGAAGGGTTCAAATGCCAATGGTTATTCATCAAATTTGTTTAAAACTTGTTACTTGTCTGTTTTCTGAGTCGCTAATTACGAATCCGTCGTCAGATTTCCGAAATTCAAAATGGCGGAGCTAATATGTCGGAACAATTTTCAGCCGATTGGTCGGATTCGTTTGAAACTTTTGTTTTGGGGGTTTTCGGGGTCACGGGTTACAATTTTAGAGGTCTCACAAAACGAATTCGATGCTACATTTCAAAAAATCAAAATAAAATCAAAAAATCACCTTTTCTGCGCCATATTAAATCCGAAATTTATAATTTTTTTAATGTAACATCGAATTTGTTTTGAGTGATCTCGAAAATTTTAATCCGTGACCCCGAAAACCCCCAAGTAAGAAATTTTAAACAAATTTGATCAGTCTGCGGAACATTCTTCCGCCATATTAGATACACCATTTTGAATTTCAGAAATCTGATGCCGGATTCGTAATTAGCGACCACGCGACTCAGAAAACAGCCAAGTAACAAGTTTTAAACAAATTTGATCAATCTGTTAAAGATTCTTCCTCCATATTAGATCCGTCATACTGAATTTTAGAAATGTGACACAGCTATCCTCAAAGGGTCATAGGTCTGACAAAAATGGCTTTCACGGCTTTATTTGTACAACTATTTAGCTTCAAAATTTGCAAACCGTTTTCTCCAAAGATAGGTGATATTATAGGTGATTTACAATTTTTACAGCGATTTTTCGTTATTACCGGCAATTGACCTCCAATCGAAAAACGTTTTATGGGAATGTTGTAGGTATGAAAAAGATGTACAATTTTTGTATACATCATTTTTCACATAACCTCAAAGTTTTAGAAAAAAAATCGAATATACCGTGTTTTTTGTTTTTAATTTTTTTGGCGCTCAAAAATGATTTTTTTTTCTTGAAATTTTTAGGAGACTTGCCTTTTTTTGTCCCGAATAAGCTGTATTTTTTTTTAATAATAGTATTTATTTGATTCTTTTTTATTGATTAAAAACCGATAAAGAACATATATTTTCCAGTGAAAAATTTAATGTCACAACAGTAGAGAATGGAACTTTATTTAATGCAATTTGTTCGTTGAAATATCTACTTTCAGATGGTATATGAATTAATTTACATTTCTATACAAGAAAGTGTCAAAAACCTCGAAAAACTAAAAAAATCGATTTTCAACATCAATATTAATTTAATTTTGAACATTAATATTTAAAAGGAAGAAACAAGTGCAATTCTGTTATTGTAAAAATGTTTTTATTACGTAATTTGTTTTATTGTGTAATTACTTTGTATATTTTATCAGTTAATATATAAATAAAAATCTAGTTTTTTAGATTTTCGTGTTTTTTGCACTTTTTTTGCATAGAAATGTAAAATGATTCATATATCATCTGAAAGTAGATATTTCAACGAAAAAATTCCATTAAATAAAGCTCCATTATCTAAAGTTTTAATATTAGATTTTTCATTGGAAACTATATGTTTTTTATCGGTTTTTAATCAATAAAAACGAAACGAATAAATATTATTATTCAAAAAAATTACAGCTTATTCGGGACAAAAAAAGGCAAGTTTCCTAAAAATTTCAAGAAAAAAAAATCATTTTTGAGCGCCAAAAAAATTAAAAACAAAAAACACGGTTTATTCGATTTTTTTCTAAAACTTTGAGGTTATGTGAAAAATAATGTATACAAAAATTGTAGATATTTTTTATACCTACAACATTCGTAGTCAACTGTCGCCGGTAATAACTAAAAATCGCTATAAAAATTGTAAATCACCAGGACCAGGAGGAGTTCTAGAAAATATTTGCATAATTCCACAATTTATGTATTTGCTTATTTATTGTTTAATTACTTGTTTCTTGACGTTTATTTATAATTTAATTATTTGTTCCAATTCATACTTATCGTGTTAATAATGTATCAGTAAAGCAACGCAATATTTTCATTTGCCTAACTGACCGGCTTTACATGAACAATTTCATTTGATATGCTTTCTATCATCAGTACTAACTGTATGCAGAAAATTTATCTCATGTGGCGGTCCATGTAGGTTTGAAGTTTGTAAACAGAGTGCAACAATTTTCAATTCATTTGAATTATTCGATGTAATTCCCCAAAAACAATGTGATTCGCGTTTAAAACAAATTCTCCTTCTTTAACATCGTGAACCATCGCCTACGTATGAAATTAAATCATTAAAACTAAGTACAAAATTCCATTTTCTATACTTTTACATGTGTTTTCATGCTGTGCGGACTCATTACTCGTGTTCGAGAAACGTCCACCAGTTAGCGCTCCGGGCCATATAACCTAACATGACGAATAGTAAATTCAAGATGGCGAAGTAAAAGTTAATTTTGATTGGTCCGACATATTGTTGTAATTACATGTCCATCCGTAACCAGAATCCGGAACAAAGGACATTTCATGGATAAAGGTGATAGCCACAGTTGGGTAAAAGGGGAAAAAAAAACAGGTTTTCTACAAATGTATGTAGATAACCGGTAGTTTACGTCGAAAACGTAGAAAACATGTAGTCTACATGAAAATGGTAGAATACTGAAACATGCTCGAAAACATAACCTATTCAAATGTTTATGTTTTATGGGTTTCATTAAATTGTTTTTTTTTTATCCATTTTTTAGACCCCAGAATATCATATGTTGATGAAAAACATTTGTAGTAAACTAAAGTTGTAGAGAATCTTTTCTCGAAAAATAAGCTGTCATTAGTGAAAATCCGTTCATTTTAAAAAAATTCTTAACAGCGGAGAAGAAAACATTTGAAAAAATAACAAAAGTAACAAATTATTTTTGCACATTTCAATTTTGTTTTCAAGAAGAATAATGCTTTCACTTTTCAACAATATCATTAAGAATGAAAATTAAATTCTTCGAAACGTTATTAAATATTTTTCGTCAACATATGATATTCTGGGGTCTAAATACCTTAAGTAATAAACCAATTAATTTTATATTCCTGTCGTAAAAAATAATTTATAATATTTGTGAAATAAATTTTATTAATTTCTAAAATCACAAAAGCATTTTTAAAAAACAACATAACCACCTTAATGGTAACATTATCAAGGTTTTAAAAGTAGTTTTTATAATATTTACATCATTTGTAACTAATATTTTACGGATAGCTTGTATCTTTTTGGATTTTTCAGTCTTCAGTTTGATTTTTAACTAAAAAAATACACATATAATTGCGCCAAATAAATTTAAAAGTTTGATGTAGATCATGTAGTCTACCTCCATTTGTGTAGAAAACAGAAGATGTAGTCTACGTCATATTCGACACGTAGAAAACTGAAGTAGTTTACCTCCAGTAAATTACCAACCCAACACTGGTGATAGCACCTTTATAACCCTCGTGTTTCAAACATAACCTAAAAATCCATTTGTTATTTACACGTGATAGTACCGAAATTTATACAAGACCATAGGATCGGTTTGAATTTTTCGTTTGTGGCAGGTGAAGCTGCAAATAATTGTTAAATATTCCAATTAAAAATGGTCGTAATTGGAAAAAAGAAGGTAGGAATCACTTCATTAAATAATTAAATTTTCATTTTTATATTTTTCATCGATGTAAATATTAAAATTAATGTAATTAATTTTTAGTACGAGTCTGGTGAAGGAGCACAATTTTTGACTCGAAAGTCAGCATTGAAGAAGCTCCAAGTATCGTTGAATGAATTTCGAAGACTATGTATCCTGAAAGGAATATATCCACGAGAACCCAGAAATCGAAAGCGTGCGCAGAAGGGAAAACCTGGAATAAGAATTTTGTATCATAAAAAAGACATACAGTTTTTAATGCACGAACCAATCATCTGGAAACTGAGAGATTACAAAATATTTAATAAAAAAGTAAGCAAAGCTCGCGCACTGCGAGACTTTGCAACGCTGAAAAGATACTTAAAAAATCATCCGACTCTGAAATTGGATCACATCGTTCAAGAACGATATCCGACATTCATCGATGCATTGAGGGATTTGGACGATTGTCTGACGCTTTGTTTCTTGTTTAGTACATTCCCGTCGATGCCCCACGTACCGAGGGATCAGAGCAATCTCTGTCGACGTTTGACAGTCGAATTTATGAATGCTGTAATCGCTGGAAAAGCGCTTAGAAAAGTTTTCATATCCATAAAAGGATATTATTTCCAAGCCGAGCTAAAAGGCCAGACAATTACATGGTTAATTCCTCACGTTTTCAGCTTTGAACCGCAAACTAAAGGCGAAGTAGACTTCAAAATGATGTCGACGTTTGTGGAATTTTACGTCATGATGTTGGGATTCGTAAATTACAGATTGTACCATTCGCTCAATATGTGTTATCCTCCAAAACTTAACATCAGCGGTAAGAAATTAATTTGAAAAACTTTTCGATATGGTTCGTAACTTAATTCTTTGTAGCTCCGACTGAAAAGTCTCTGGTCGACGAAGAAGCATTCATCTCCGAAAGGATTTGCGCCTTGAACGTTCCCCTGGTTCCGTTAAATGCAACGTCGCAGAACGAGGAAGAAGAAGACGTCGACTTGGATAACTTTGCAGATGTAATTAATTGTAATTTTTTGAGTTGGATTTTGTAATTAAAATTTGTGTTTTTAGGAAACTGACACAGAGAAAGTTGAAGCGGCTAAACTGGAAGCGGATAAGATAAAAAGATTGAAGACGCTATTCAAAGGACTCAAGTTTTTTATTAATCGAGAAGTACCCAGAGAACCTCTCGTCTTTACTATTCGTTGTTTTGGTGGATTAATCTCTTGGGATAAACAACATTTTGTTGGTTCAACTTTCGACGAAGATGACGAATCAATTACGCATCAAATTGTCGACAGACCATCCATGACGAAACAATTTATGTCCAGGTAAACGATTTATTATAATTTTTTTTGTCAAGAAATTTATTTATTTGTAAAATTGTTAGGTATTATATTCAGCCGCAATGGATTTTCGATTCGGTCAATGCGAGAGAATTGTTACCTGTAGAAAAATATTTCATGGGTGCAGTTTTGCCACCGCATCTTTCGCCGTTCACAGACAGTCGAAGAGATCAAACGTATATTCCACCCGAAGAGCGAGCTTTAATGGATCCTGATTACAAATTAAATTACGGTAAATATAGTGTAAATATTTGGTTTAACAAAAAATTAATGGAATATTTGTAGGTAATGACGAAGAAGACGAGGAAGAAGAAGAAGAAGACGCAGAAGTAGAAAAAGAAGAAAGTGAAGAAGTTTCCGAGGAAGAAGAAGAAGAGAAAGTTGAAGTCGAACGAACTTCCGACAAAGAAAAGATACGAAACCAAAAGGTACAATTAATAAATCCGACAAAATTGATAAAAAAATAATTTAAAAAAATGATTTTGAAATTTCAGAAAAAAGAAATGAAGGTGAAATCAGGCGAAGTTTACAGACCAGTTCCGTGGGAACAAGCGAAACAGGACAAACATGACTTCCATCTTCGTGAGAAGATGATTCCGAAGAAGCATCGAAAGCTTTATCGAAGCATGAAAAAGGGTCAGGAAGAAAGGAAGAAGGAAATTTGGCTACTTTGTAAGAAGCGACGTCGTCACGAAGCAGAAGAAAAGGAAAAGAAAAAGAAGAAGAAGAGAGAAGAGAAAGTAAGCGTGTAAAAATTATTGTAAAATAATAAACTTGTATATTCGAATTGAAAGTTTGAATGGTATGCTTGTGTGACTGCGATAAATGAATAAAAGTATCAGTTCTTTTAATAAGCGAAATACTTTCATTTATAATCCAATACAGTCGAACCTCCGTTATCGAATACTCCGTTATCGAATATTCAGACGCCTCCGTTAACGAATACTTTCTCCTCCGCTGGTCTCCCCTTTTTAGACACTGTCAAGGAGTGAATGTTAGAGGTGGGGAGCCGATTTTTTCTCCTCAAGTATTCGTTAACGGAAATTTAAATGCCTCGCCTTGTCCCGACCATATTCGATAACGGGGGTTCGACTGTTCTTTATTTTTTTCCCATTTAAATGTCATCGTTAATCAGTAACGTGAGGATTTATTATTATGAATAACTTTTAAAATGAGATCTCTGATAAAAATACAAGAATACCCTAAAAAATTTGAAAAATTAAGTGAAAACAAGTTTTTGTGTTTGCCTTTTAGAAAGCAAATATAAATAATAGGACAACGAAGACAAATAAATATTAAATACAGTGGCCCTCCCCTTATTTTAACTCCTATTATTTTAACTGCGTCCTTTATTTTAACTTTCTTTCGTTCCTTATGTTAACTTCTTCCCCTCGTGAGTTCCCCCACCATTCGCCATTTGAAAGTGTTAAAAAGAGTGGGGATTGCTGTTTGCGCTTGCGCATACAGGTGAAGAAAGACGCCACTATATATCCTCTCTGTTTTTATTCACTCATACTGCCAGTGGTGGGGATGAGGGGAAGTGATAAAATAAGGGAAGAAGCCGCCATCTTCCTTGACTCGAAATGTTAAAATAAGGGGAGGGCCACTGTATAGTCTACGATCTTCAAGACTGATGATTGTGATTTTGAGGTTAGATTTTGAAAAATTTCTGCTTCAAAGGATTTAACCCTTTTCGTCCCAAAAGTCCGGAATTTGGACACAACTTTCAACGATGTAACTTTTGTTCCAAACAACGTCAACAAAAATTGAAATAAGTCAAAATCGATAGATTTGGACCTCCTCTTTCAAAAGTCGTGGTCAGAATCAGCCGGAAATTACAGAAAAAAAAGTTATGATCATTTTTTCGAAAAAAATAGTGATTTTTTCGACGTTTTTTCCCAATAATTGCGTTTTTTTGACATTGAAAAGGGCAGTGCTGATCGTTGCAAAACGTACTAATCGCGTCTTTTTGCTCAGACCATTCTTCCCCCGTCGAATTTTTTTCAAAAAACAAAATGGCGGCTTCAAGATGGCGTCTGGAAGTTGTAAGTTTGAATTTTCTCGCACAAATATCGATTATTTGAAGGTGTAACGGCACAAATCATGGAGAATTGCAATGAAAAAGTAATTATTATCATTTGTGAATACCTCGTCTCATCATGATTTATTCATAACCTCAAATTAATTAGACACAATGGGTTTATACCGATTATTTGTCTAATTTTCACACAATTTTCGACGTTTCCGTAATATTACTTATGTGTGAAATTAAAAATGACCATATACCCTTATGACCTATTAATTATCGGGTTATAACCTAAAAATTTAGTACAGTTCCACTTTTTTTTATTTTTAAAATACTTTTCTTCATTTTTTTTTTATTTTAATTTTATTACTTTCATTTTTTTTTGTATTCAAAACACGTGGAGGCAATGAGGAAATATTTGTTTTTTATTTTTGTCTTTTGTTTTGTATTTTGTAAATCAATATTGCAGATATTGAAAGTTATGTCGCACTATAAGATGCCTGAACTCAATTTGTAGGTTATAAACAAATTCTTCCTAAGTCACAATTATATATAGTCATTTTCAATTTCATACGTACGTAGTGATACGGAAACGTCAGAAATTGAGTAAAAATCAGAAAAAATATCGGTAAAAAACCATTGTACAGGACTAATTTGAGGTTATGAATGAATCATGATAGGACTAAGTATTCACAAATGATAATAATTACTTTTTCATCCCAGTTCTCCGTGATTTGAACCATTACGCGGTCAAATAATCAATATTTGTGTGAGAAAATGTAAAATTACAACTTGGAGATGACATCTTGAAGCCGCCATTTTGTTTTTTGAAAAAAATCCGACGGAAGAAGAATGGTCTGAGCAAAAAGACGCGATTAGTACGTTTTGCAACGATCAGCACTGCCCTTTTCAATGTCAAAAAACGCAATTATTGGGAAAAAACGTCGAAAAAATCAGTATTTTTTTCGAAAAAATCATCATAACTTTTTTCTCTGCAATTTCCGGCTGATTCTAACCACGGCATTTGAAAGAGGAGGTCCAAATCTATCGATTTTTATTTATTACAATTTTTTTTAACGCTTTTTGGAACAAAAGTTACATCGTTGAAAGTTGTGTACAAATTCCGGACTTTTGGGACTAAAAGAGTTAAAAAACATTCAATTGTTGACACTTTGCATTTTGTTAAAGAAACTAACCTATGAAAAATACTTTTGGAGTTATTCGCATTCGCAAAAAAAAACGATTTACAAAAAAAAGACGGATTTTTTACATTAACCCCCTTGGCTGTCGGAACGATTTCCACTGTTTTGACCAAAAGGGTGTTGAAAAAATTTCAAATGGACTTTTATGAAACTTGTTACTCGGTATTGGGGTCGCTGATTACGAATCCGACATCACATTTTGAAAATTCATATTTATTATTTACATTCAAAATCAATATGGCGGAATAATTTTTCAAACTAGATCGGATTTGTTTAAAACTTGTTACTCGGGAGTTTTCGGTGCCGCTGATTACGAATCTGTCCATACTTTTTTAAAATTCAAAATGGCGGATCCAATATGGCAGAATAATTTTTCAAAATCGATCGGATTTGTTTGAAACTTGTTACTGGGGGGTTTCCGGGGTCGCTGATGACGAATCTGATATCGAATTTTAAAAATGTATAAAGTGCGGTTTGGGATTTACAAAATCGTGCCATAAGTACATCCCTACTATTAGAACACTAATAACTGAATGCCTGAACGCAAAAATTACTTAGACCCTCAAATTTCCCGATGGTGCAGTAGAAAAGGGCTAGAAATGAAACATATTAATTCAAAATACAAAAAAAAAAGATATAAAACATAAAATTATAAAAAATAAATAAATAAAAATATTTTTAAAAAATGTTTAAAAATTTTAAAAAATTAAAAAAAAAATAAAAATAAAAATTGAATGTAAAATCTATGACAGCCTCCTCGTGGCACATTCTGGGGTCGTGAATTAACAAAATTGACATTTTGTAGAACATAAAATGTAAATTCACCAACTAATGTTAACGTATTAATTTAATCAGAAACTATTCTATATAATCACGACAATCTGTCTAATTTATTTTCATGTTAAATTCAAATAATCAATCGGACATTTTAAAATTTGTTTCAAAATATTGATACATTGGGATTCTAATACCCACATCATATTTGAACGCCAAACTTCAAGAAAATACAATTTTTTTTAAATTTTAATTCACCGTGTTGGGTCCAACCTTTTTAATGTTCCAATTTCGGATTTATAAATAAGTACCTGGAAAATTCCTGAGACACCAATTACAAACGAATTCGATCAATTTTGACTAATCATTCCACCATATTGGATCCGCCATTTTGAATCTTGAAAATGTGATGTCAGATTCGTAATCAGCGACCTTGAAAACCCCCGAGTAACAAGTTTCGAACAAATCCGATCGATATTGAAAAAAACATTCCGCCATATTAGATCCGCCATTTTGAATCTTGAAAATGTGATGCCAGATTCATTTTGTCGTCATGACATTTTTGGCCACTTTCCTTTTTGCGGCTATAGCCGTCATTGACACTCCAGGGGTTAATTGTTTGTAACAAACATAAAAAAGTAAATTATTATAACCTTTCACTAAATTCTAGTAATTGGGGATCCTAGGAGTCTACAGTATAACAAAATATATAGAAAATACATTAAAAAACATCATCGTAGAGTTAAATTAATATATTTTTTAACCAAGAATTTTTATGTTCATTGGAATAAAGACATTTTTAGAGAGTCGCCGATTACTACAAATCCGTTATCGAATTTTAAAATTTCAAAATGGAGGATCCAATATGGCGGAGGAAATAAAAAAAAATGGAATAAAAATTACAAACATTTTTTTTAATTTGTTCCCCATATTGGATAAGACATTTTTAATTTTTAAAACAATTAACGACAAATGAAAAATAATTCAATTTTCTAATGTTTAAATAATTTAACAAAATGTTTAGAAAATTCAAATATTTTAATTGGTCGTCAAAGACTCGAAAGTTCAAACAAATGGGTCAATGTAGTATTCAATACTTTCTACCGGTAGATGTCGTCGTCGTTAAAAAATCAACATTTCATTCCCGCTAGAGAAATGAGTTTCCGTCTTGTACATCATTTTAAATCGAAATTTGTTGAAATTCTCAAGTTTTAAAGATAAAACGGGAGATGTACATTTTTTAATTGATTTTCGATCCTCATTGGGAAGTAAAATTAGACGAAATAAGGCTATAACTTCCCCAATCCATATTTTAAATCAATAAATCAAATCAAATAACAAATAACTGTAAAATTATATGTATAATTAAATATGTTGGAAATAAAACGATGAAAAATGGCGGAATCAATATGGCCGTCGGATTTTGTAAAAAATTGCAAAATTAAGTTGAAAATTTGAGAAATTAATTTCCTAGCATTTTTTAGTTGTTTTGAATACGAATTTGATGTCAGATTTAAAAAATTCAAAATGGCTGAATCAATATGGGCGTCGGAATTTTAAAAAATTGCAAAATTAAGTTGAAAATTTGATAAATTAATTTTCTAGGGGGTTTTGGATGTTCTGAATACGGATTTGATGAGAAATTTAAGAAATTGAAAATGGCGGAATCAATATGGCCGCCGGAATTTGAAAAAAATTGCAAAATTAAGTTGAAAATTTCAGAAATTAATTTCCTAGAGTTTTTTTAGGTGTGTTGAATACGAATTTGATGTCAGATTTAAAAAATTCAAAATGGCGGAATCGATATGGCCGTCGGAATTTGAAAAATATTGAAAAATTATATTGAAAATTTGAGAAATTAATTTCATAGGGGGTTTTGGATGTTCTGAATACGGATTTGATGAGAAATTTAAGAAATTGAAAATGGCGGAATCAATATGGCCGCTGGAATTTGAAAAATTGCAAAATTAAGTTGAAAATTTGAGAAAGTAATTTCCTAGCGTTTTTTAGGTGTTTTGAATCCGAATTTGATGTCAGATTTAAGAAATTCAAAATGGCGGAATCAATATGGCCGTCGGAATTTGAAAAATATTGAAAAATTATATTGAAAATTTGAGAAATTAATTTCATAGGGGGTTTTGGATGTTCTGAATACGGATTTGATGAGAAATTTAAGAAATTGAAAATGGCGGAATCAATATGGCCTCCGGAATTTGAAAAAAATTGCAAAATTAAGTTGAAAATTTGAGAAATTAATTTCCTAGGGTTTTTTAGGTGTGTTGAATACGAATTTGATGTCAGATTTAAAAAATTCAAAATGGCGGAATTAATATGGGCGTCGGAATTTGAAAAAAATTGCAAAATTAAGTTGAAAATTTGAGAAATTAATTTCCTAGGGGGTTTTGGGTGTTCTGAATACGGATTTGATGAGAAATTTAAGAAATTGAAAATGGCGGAATCAATATGGCCGCTGGAATTTGAAAAATTGCAAAATTAAGTTGAAAATTTGAGAAAGTAATTTCCTAGCGTTTTTTAGGTGTTTTGAATCCGAATTTGATGTCAGATTTAAGAAATTCAAAATGGCGGAATCAATATGGCCGTCGGAATTTGAAAAATATTGAAAAATTATGTTGAAAATGTGAGTTTTAAAAGGTTTTTCGGGTTGATAATCGTGAAATTTGTACTAATTACAAATGGAGGATTTAAAATGGCCAATCGTTATACATAGGGAATAATTTTTTCAACGTTGTTTTATCACACTTCATCGAATTTTACGAAATAATCTCATTGAAGCTGTTGTATATGGGTGAAAATTTTATACTTTTAACTTCTATGTTTCTCCCGTTCATTGCTTCATAAATACGAAAATGTACGATAAATTAGTATAGCTATTTTTTTCTATACATATATTTAACTATATACTAGATTAATACATCTTTTAGATAGACGTACACGCCTTTGTAAAATTAAAATTATATTTTTAAAGGTGATAATTTTGAAAAAATCACTTGTGGCACATTAGAATTTGACATCTTTAGCACGTTTTACTATTGCGAATGATCGCAAACAATTGTAATCATTAGAACAGAAAGTTAATTCTCCAAAATAATAAACAACTATAGTTATATTTGTTCAAATTGAGACAACGAAAACTTTTTGCACTTTATATTCGTGTGTCCCGATTTTTTATAATTCATGTCCCATCTCGTTGTGGAGCTATTAAAATACAACTCTAATATTTGGCTTTTATTTTCGCATAATATAAGTCAGTTAACATTTAACTACAGATTAAAATACTAACAGGAGTACATAATGAAGCTGTTTGCAATCTTTTACGGCATATCAGGTAAGAAAATGTGATTGTAATTTGAAAATGTCATTCATGTCCTTCTATTTTTAAAGTAAATAATGATAATTTTTGTCTACTTTTTTATTTGCATATTATTCATAACTTTATTCCGAGTATGCTTAGTGTAATATTTATAAATGCCTAAACAACTAGTATTAATTGTTAATATACTAGTAAGTTAATATAGTAGTCCTGCTTTCATGTTCATTAACTAATATGCGTATTAGGACTAAAATAAGTTGTGAAATGTTATTTTAAACTATAAAAATATATATATATTAAGGTGAGTGAACAAAAAAAATAAAAAAGTGCACCTAAAAGGTTATATTTAGGTCAAAAAGTGCTTCTAAATTTTTCAAGATTTAACAATTTTTGTTTACAATCGAATTTTAAAACTGATTTTGAGATTAATGGGTTTTTAGTGGTTGAAGGGTTTTTGGCGTTTGTGGATTTGGGGTTAATGAGTTTACGGGTTTTTAGGTTATTTTTGGCATCTTACAGGTGTGGGTCAACTTTTTCGGACTTCAAAGTTAAAATTCGTGAGTAAAAAAATTTGTTACTCTCCACCCTAATATGTACTGTAAACATTACTAATAAAAAATGTTGTTTAAAGGGTGTTTCTGACTGTATACACATACATTATGAAAGAAAAAGCAAAATTCGCCGCGAAATTATATATTTTGTGTACATTTACAAAATTTAATACTAGGTTGTTTATGATGTTGCTTTATAAAAATTCATTTTTGACGTACTGCAGTTCGATGGATCCATTATTAATATTCGTTATAATTAACGACAAAAACAGCAACAGCAAAAACAACAATAACAACAACAATAATAATAAGAAAAATTATATTAATAATAAATTGAAATAAGAAGAATAATGGAATGAAATTATCAGTTGTAATATTTATTAATAAAAAATCTATACTGATAATATAATTTTAAACTTTTTAATTAGACAAAGTAAATTCTTTATTTTTCTGTAATAAATCAGCATTAATTACACAAAATTATTAACTTATTTCGTGTTTTGACAACGGATTCGCAATCACCGTAACAGCACACTAATACCGAATTTGGACAAAATACACTAAGTTTTCGTATTTTCATCCGCCATATTTGATTCAACATTTTGAATTTTAGAATTAGGTATCATAAATTTTATTCAAGAGCATACTTTCGATAAATCCAATATAAATAAAAGTTTGTATCTCAGCGATATAATAATCATATATTCGTGTCCCTCATATTGCGAGATTCTGTCTTAAATAGAAACTACTTCATATTATGCAATCCCATTAATAGAATCATACTTAGAAAATGGTCCTTTATAAAATGTACTTCACCGATTTTGCATTACGTTCCCCCCAAAAAATCAACTATTATACACGGAAAAAATAGAATAGTTGATTTAACTATCTGAAAAATAGCTAACGCAATGAACTAGTTTGTAAAGATGACACACGAACTATGGTTAAACGAACTATTTTTAATTTGTTAAATTTTTAACTATAAAAAATGGTAAATTTGACATATTTTTCGCCATTTTAGCAATGTCATCTAGTCAGTCCAATTACTTTTAAACGGTTACAAAATCCAACTAAAAAAATAGTAAGGTTAGTTATTTCCATTGCTGAAAGAACTATTTCCCGAAATATTAACTATTTTTTTAGTGGGTTGACTAATACATCCTTCGTTTGAAATCGCGAATTGGGATGCGGAATTCGGAAGAATGTATGTCGTACAATTTATTACTAACCGATCTGTAAATACGAAGCAATCTTTGCGGTTAATAAACAAAGTCACACTTCATGTGGAGCAGACATTCGAGAGTTAAACAGTAAATTGCATTAAATTAATGGTGTTAAAATGGAATTGAGTATTCGAGAAATTTTATAGAAACCTCTGGGGACTGGGAAAATACGCTGAAAAATTTGAAGGTTAGTATAAATTTATGAATCATATACATACAGAAATCGACAATTCGTCGTCAAATCTTTGATTGGTATTTTGTGTTTTGATCCCCATATGAGTTAGACAAATTTGATCGCTTATTTTACCCCAGACTTTTCTTGTGATTTTGCAAAATATTGTTTGCACCATTAAAATACTGTTATTCTTGCTGTTGTAACGGCCAGTCATTTGAAATCGTCGTGATTACTATTTTTATTAGTTAAAAGGGAACAAATCTATTACCATTTAACTAATTGAAATAGTTTACTACTTTTATGTAAAATTTGATTTACACAATCAAAATAGTTATTCCAACTATTTCTGTTGGCTATAGAATTACAAACTGGAAATAGTCACAGCCACTTCAAAAAGTTCTGAGGCATATACATGCAACATTTTTGGCTGAATTTACTATTTTTTTAATTGATTCAACTATTTATTTTTTTCCGTGCAGTTATTAAAAACGCAAAGTATAAAATTTTCACCCACATAATATTTACAATACTAAAAAAGTATTTCAATTACGTAATACTTTCAGAAAAATGTTCTTTTTGAACACTCAGTTGAGCACGTATAATCTTTTTTTGTTTTGAAAAAGTTACAGCCAATGTGGATGGCCGACACAATTTGAATAGGATAATTAAAAGATAGGTTAATTAATTGCTAGATCGTCAGTATAAATCAGATAAATAAATGTCACGGGTGTTTCTTACGTGAAATTCCCTGCTCTTTCGGATGGCATCATTACTTTTTTTATAAAAATTAAATATCAAATGTTATTTTCAAACAACCATATTTTGGCACCTTAATTGTTAAATAAAAAATGTTGCACCCACTTTCAAGCTGACTCATTTTGATATGTTGTTTTAAATTTAAGGTTAGCTTTTTATAACCCAAGATGGCATCTCGTATGGTATACAAAAATTCAATAATATACTTCAAAATCGCAAGAGAACGTATTCTTAAAAAAATCGAAATTGATGTCCTTAATGATTTTTACTAAAACCAGGATCGTTAATTACGAAAAGTCTTTTTTATTAATTAAACTACTGTAATAGATGTTCAAATTTATGAACAAAAATTAATTTTTTATATAATAAACAAAAAAGATACATTCAAGAACGTTCGATGAAAATAATTTCCTTACTATGTCCCAACTGCTAAATTCGAAGAGAATCATTAACTTTAATTGTAAAAGTCCTTACTTATTGTTTGTTATCTTATTTTTTACTCATATAGGTTAGTATTTACTGTACCTATACGAGTTTATTGATTAAAAAACGCAATTGGAAATATTTTTAAATATAATTCAAAATTTGTCCGTAAAAATTCGACCCTCACCGTTTTAAAACAGTGTGATTAGAGCAAAATTTAAAAGTTTGTCAAGCTCCACTGCATTTTTTTTAGTTAGTAACATTAGCCTTGACAACATACACTACAGTGGGCGGTTGAAGAACAGATGTTTTGTTGAAACTAATTTGACGACAACTTTTTTGAATATTACATTTTTTAAAGTCATTCTCTTATGTAATGTAATCAAAAGGTAAGCCCTTTTTTTATTTAATAATCATAGCATATTTGTATATTTTTTCGGCAGTAATAAAGTACTATACACAGTTCGTAAGAAAGTAAGGTTATGTTTGTAAGCTTCTGGCAATTTTGTTTCTTTTTCTCATTCTTTCATAACATTTTTGGACGTGGGAATGATACCTGTATAGAAATGATGTATTTTTTAATAAGTATAAGATATTTATGTTTGTTTCATTGATTTCAGTAGGCTGACAGTAAATAATGTCAAGAATTTGGAATTTTGATATCTTTTTGTGATGGAGGATGTGTAAAGTCATCTTTTGTCAATTGGTATTGAATGTATGTTCGTTTACAAAAAAATTACAACTGAATAACAAAAAATGGCTTGAAAATGCTGCCATTTTGAAGCTGCCAATTTGAATTCTAGCATGCGTATTACACTATCTTTTAGTATAACCAATTACTCCACCAAATTTAAAAGTAGAAATCGATTGGATTACAGTTTCATATAAAAAAGGATTTCAATTTACGAAACTACTATTTTTTCGGGTCTTTTGCCATTCTGGGCGCCATAATGGAAAAACGACTAAAGATATTGAAAAATGGACTTCAGATTCAGAAAGAGCAAACTTGAAACCTATAAGATACGGACTTATATAAAAATTCAGTCACCCTTTCTATGAAAATTATTTAGCTAAAATTCGGGGACAATTTATGACATTTCAGGGCGAAACGGGTTAATGTAATTACTCCGACTCCCGCTAGTCGGCGTTTCGTGATTGAATTTATGCTCGTTAAAGAAATGATAATTTGTATATTGAATAAGATAGTTTTCGACATTTACAATACTTTTAACTATTCCAATGTAAGATAATATCATATCTCATTCATGTAGTGATTTATATTTGATTACACAATTATAGTAGAATTCTACAAGTGTTTGTAGTCCACTACTATTATCACTAATTGTCACTACATAATATTAGGATAAAGCCAAAAAAAATGGAATTGACTGATTAAGTAAGAAAGATTTCATTTTCTTTTTATTTACTTCAACACAATATGTTTTTATGTTCTAAAAATTGTTTCACATTATTTCTAGATGACCTCAAAGAAGAGAAATGTATGTTAAGGTTTACGATACGTATTGTAAATTTTCAATACATATTGCAAATCTCAGCATAGATTTTTCTCCGTGCATTAGGCATAAATAAATGTAAATAATTAAAAATTAGGTCGCTGAGTAATAAGTATTACGAAGGCATTCGCCAGTGACTCATGCGTTTCAAAATTCGATGACGTGAGCGTTACAAGTGATCGAATAAGATGTTACAAAAATGGTCCTCTATCCCGAAAACTCATGGTCTTCTTTCTGGAAATTGTAGTGCAGATGATTTTCAAAAATGCAGTCGAAAGTGTGACGCCTATTATTCGATGACATCAGGATGGAGAAGATACAGTTATTCTGCATTTATTTAGTTTGTTATTGATGCGGCCTTCGTAATCGGTGGAATATGTGCATATAATGCTAAGAGAGAAAGGATGAGAGGTTTAGTATCTCATCCTCCCACCGGAAGCCCACGCACTTTTGACGAACAGACAAACTCACGTTTCGAATTTCCTCCGAAGGACTTCGAAGGTCATACTCGGACCACCCCACGCACCTTTCCCACACCGTTAATTTTTTATTAGCGACGGGATATGTTTTGCACGTTCCTCGATTATTGGATTATAGTATTGGACTCCATTTTGTGAAACAGAAATATTTTTACTTTGAAAATAAGCATAAAACTTGAGTCACAAAAATCTTTCAAATTGTTAGGAATGAAATTATTATCCACTTAATTTTGTAGGAAAATTTCTATTTAAAAGTATATGATGGAAAAACAAATGGAATTTTGAGATAATAATTTCTTCGAAGTACACTAGGTGGCGCCCAAATCCGAAAGTGAAGTCTGCCATAAATCAAATGCCGAACTGGTAGACGAAATATAAAATGAGCGAGTTTCTGAAATTACCACTTCAATGAAACTATATGCAACATCACTTTTGGATTTGGGCGCCACCTAGAACTCGAAGAAATAATTTATAATCTCGTTTATTTTTTAATACTCCGCATCAAAATATCAATTCGGATATGAACAATGTATACAATTTCATATTAGTTAATTATTTTAAAAAATATAGGAAAATTTCCAATAAATTACCAAAAATATAGTGTTTTTTATTTTTTTAAAAATAGAGGTTAGGTTTTGTTCTGTACACTAATTTGCTATTTTTCATTATACGTTTATAAAAAACCATTTGTAAGTAAAGAATTTTGTTTAAAGATATTAAGTTTAAGTATTTTGTATCGTAGAAGAAAACAAATTTTCTAAATATAAAATTATACAAAATAAAATAACATAGTTTTCTTTAGGCCACCAACGTAACACATCGTTCTCCTTCACATTGCTTTAGTAAAAGAGAAAAGTACTCGTGACTAAATGAAAATTAGTATTATTCGTCAATAATAAAATTTATGTGCTCTTTAAGTAATTTCTTCATTCACATTATATAATGTTCCAAGCGCGGATGGAAAATTGAAATAACGAGTGGATTAAGGTTCGGCTTTGTTCGAGAACCAATTTTAAGTAAGTAGTTTACTTTACGAGTTCAACAGCCTCCAATGATGCTCTGAGCTTGCTATGTAATAATGAAATTATATACGTGCTGAGTGTAATGTACTTTTTACAAATACCAGGAATTTTACCATTTTTTCAATAAATGCTTTTAAATTTATTTCGTACCTTAAGAATTGTTCGTAAAATACAATTGTGTATTAAATAAAAATGTTATAAAACTTTTCTTTCAGAGTTCTTTTAATTTTTTATTGTTTGGATAATTTTTAGATTTACTAAAATTTAACAAAGTATACTAAATTTATGTTAAGAGTATGAACTAAAACTTATTTAATACAGACGACATTCTGACATTCTTTTTCTAATATCCTTGATTTCAGAAAACATCTGTAAATTACATATAAATTATTTGTAATCAACATTATTTCGGAAATCCATCTCCATTATTGAATTCTACTATTTATTTTGTAACTTTTATGATTAATTGAAAATAAAATAAACTATGGGACAGGTTTCGTCTCATTAAGGACTGCTGCACTACAATACCGTAGCGCAATAGTCTCCCGTGGAACGTCAGCACTACTGAATGGGACGCGCAGCGTCCCACAACAAAGTGCCGAAGTGTTCTCGTAATTTCAAATTATTCTACTGCAGAAAATATTATAAATAGAACCAAAACGAATGTTTTAAATTGGCCGATTCAAATGTAGCGAATGAAAGACAGGTAACGATATTAAAAAACAAGAAATATTTATGTTAGTTTACGACTATACGTAATTTTGGTGCGTAATATGAATTGTCTTTGTTCTAACGGTTTCTAATAATATAAAACTTTTATCGTCACTTATATCCGAATGTGTCATAAGATCAAAAATGTTATTCAATGCAAATAGTTGAAAAATATTAATCCTGTTGACAAGGCCCATAAGTTATCTGTATTCCCATAGTTATTAAAACTGCATTATCGAATAATTCAATTTTAATAGCCTCGGGATGCAACAATTAATGGCAAATGAAGTTTACTGTTTATGACAGTTCATAAACATCCGCACTTTATATTTCGCAATTTGAAATTCAAATTCTGACAATAAAACGTAATTACAGACATTATTCAATTAATAATTTGTAATAATGCTGTTGTTGTTTCGGGTGACTTTATACAATTGTAACGGATATTTATGCAAATGTCGAGTACGCAATCCATTTATGTAACGATATTTACGAAATGTCTAAAAATATATTTTACACAATCGTATTGTGGTAAGGTTCTAACAGATTTTTCAGATTAAAATTAATTTAGGATTCGATGCAGAAAAGTAGCACTAATTAAAACCAAAGATAATTATAATGAGGTAGACTAGAACCTTGAAACAATTTACTTGTTCTTTATATGATACATTATTAAGTGTAGGAAATGAAACATTTTTAGTAAAGATTTTGGGTACAACAAAATACTTAAAAAATAAAAAAAAAACTGTATACATAAAAAAGATTTTCTTCTTTTCCCATGATTATAATTTAATTTGAGATGATGCATAAACATTGCAGTAAAGATATCGGTTACTTTAATATCATTGTACCGTAACACTGTTACATGATTGTGACATAATTTTGACATATTTATGTGATAATAACGCCTTTTTTTTTATTTTTTTTTCTGACAACTCGATCATTATGTAAAAATCTTACGTAAAGTTCTCAATGGCGCTTATAAACTCAACATTTTTCAAAATCCTACATACGACGAGTAAATTTACAAAAAATTTAGTTTTTGGTTCAGATTAAAAAAATTTCAAAATAGCGGTTCCAAAATGGCGAACCTCTTTTTCAAAATTTAGTTAAAATCGTGTCAGACGTGTATCATGAGATTTTGAGGTCGCAGACAAATCTTAAATCAGATTCCAAAAATCAAAATGGGGACCATTTTTTTCAAAATGCACTAAAACTCGAGTGAGACTGATTACTTGAATTATTAGAATTTTTGGGAAAGTAATAATCGCGGACTGAAAATGGCGAATCACTTTTTTTAGGATTAGTTCAAAATATTTTAAAACTGAAAATACAAATAAGGAATGTAAAGTCAGAATAACAAATTTCACCTTAACATGTATGAGATGGTGAATAAATTTTTCAAAATTTTGACTTGGATTTAGAAAATAATGAAAGATGAAAAAAAATCATCTTGAAAATATGATTTTATTTTTCAACAGTTTTACATAAATATTTGTGTTTTATATAAATATAGTATATTAAAAAAATGTAAAAAATGTGTCACCTTTTTTGTCTTAGGTTTTTTTTATAATTTCGATATGTTTTGGAATGTTATACAAACATTTCTATACTTTTTAAATTCGTGAAAGTCTAAGTTACTAGAATTTTGTAAAAAATGTTAAAATATTTAAAACTAGTTCCATTTTCTTTTATTTTATTTTTATTCGATCATTTCTTATGATTTTTATTTTATGATTATATATATTAATTTTTGTCAGTTTTACTTTATTATTCTGAAATTTTTTGTCACTTCAACACAGTAGTAACATATCGATAATTTAAAAGTACTGACAGTTGAATATTGTAGTATAATTAAATACTTTTTAAACTAAGAATTTACTATTAAAAGTTTATTTATCGTATGAAATATCGCACATATGTATTTCAAAGCTGTTTATCATGAATCCGTTGTAAGTTTACCATCTTCGATCCGCCATTTTGAATGTTGAGAATTTGTGATTACATTAATAATTAGCAACCCCATAAATACCCGAGTAACAAATTTCAGTTACTTTCCACGTACAGAAAAAGTATGACTCAAACGATTCAACAAAATGATTTTTCGACATTTAAATCTTTTTTTGAAAAAACTACGAATGCGAAAAATTTCTAAATAAAATATATGTGCTATAAAAATATATAAAGAATGCGTAAAAAAATTTTCAGAGACTGATCAAATCGACACTTTCGAAAAAATGATTTTTTTCAGAAAAAAAATACACCTGTTTCAGGTTAATTGTTGTACGAATGATATAAATAAATAAATAATTCAAATTTTCACAAAATTGTAGTAACTTACACTTCCAAGAGTTCAGAAAGTATAGATATGCTCGCATAAATTCGAAAATGTATCAGAAATATAAACAAAATTCAGACAAAAAGTTGGAACAAATGGTTGAAAAAAAAAACTGTTTTGAATATGCGAATTAAAGTTGACATAAGTGTAGGGACCAGGTAGATAGTTTAATCTACTTCCATTTATCCATTTTACAATATAACGAAATTTCAAAATTCCGCGTTTAATTGCTCATTTTTAATTGAGTACTCTCAAAATTACTATTTAATTATAAAACGTCGATACTTGGCATTTGAGGTTATGTATGTCGTAAATTTCTTCTGATAAGTTTAAGAAAATTTCAAGATCTGTTGCTTTTTCGTATGCAAAATATTGTGATGAATACAAAGCAGACCTTGAAACTTTCTGAATGTCAAATAGATTGAAAATTTTCAAAATATAAACAGAGCGATCACAAAATCAACTGTTCCTTCATAATAGCCATTTTTGTAAACTTTTTCGTTTGTAAAACACATATCGGAAAAACATGAGGTGTTTATGTTGTTTACTTCATAGACTCGAGTCACATAGGTTAGGTTATGTTTACATCTTTATATATAACAATGGGAATAATTTCTGAATTTCATTTTTTTCCTATAAGTAAAGTCGAAATTCAAAATGGCGCATTTCATGCTCTAATTCAGTGATTACTGTTTTCATTAATTAAACAATCGTAAGGCTTATTTATTGCTGGTAGTTTAAAAAATAATTCCATGTTTTTCAACTTATTAGATCAGACGTTTTTTCTTTCGAACTTCTGAATTCAGCTACTTAGTGGACGGCCTTGGGTAGTTAATAAATAAAACCTCTCGCTTTCAATGATTTGCGCAAAACAAAGTTTATTAGGACTGATTTAAACGGTTACATGTATAATCAACACAAAACAAACTCAACATACAAATTCAACATTCTCAAACTCAACATTTAACAAACTCGACATTTTCAATCTCAACATTTGATAAACTCAGTATTTTCAAACTCAACATTTTACTAAATCAACAAATAATATAAATAATATAAATAATATAAAATTGTCAAACATTACATTACAAGAAGAATAAATATAAATTACAACAATTATTAAAATGTCATGTGCATTCAACACAATCATGTTACATTAACACGTACCATTCAGCAGCATGTCTATCATCACCTAACCTATCCTAACATAACCTAACAGACATTCAAAAACCAGACATTTCAACAAGCAGACATTCAATATCCCGACGTTTTCAGACACCTCCGATTGGTGCGTTCAAGACATACAAAAATGATTTAGGATACGCGTCTTTGCGGTCTCACTGCGTCATTTCACGGTAAAAAATGTTTGACCAAGAGATTCATTTTGTAGGTCACTTGAAGGTCAAATAAATACGACCCCGGTTATGAAGGACATTTTGAAATCATTCATTAATTACAGTTTCAGTATATGGGGTGTACCTCAAAAACCCGATAAATCACGAAACAGACATATCATAAACCCGACATTAAAAAACCAGACATTTAAAAAAACAAACATTTCAAAATACTGAAATAATGAAAATATAACATTTTATACCTTGAAATGACTTTCCGGTGAGACCACAAAGGCGGTGACCCGAGATAATCATCAATCGAATGTCTGTTTATTGAAATGTATTATTTTTGAATGTCTGTATTTTGAAATGTCTGTTTTTTTATTTGTCGGGTTTTCGAGAGGCACCCTATTAACAGAGATTTAATTTATGTTACGATTACTGTTATTACACTTGATTTTCAAAATACAATATAATTCAATAAACTAAAAATAATGTTGAATTTCTTAAATGTTGAAATTGAAAATTTTGAGCTTCCTAAATGTTGAGTTTGTCGAATGTTGAAATTGCAAATGTCAACATGTCAAAATGTTGATTAGACCTGTTACCATTTAAACATGCCATAAAATTTTTGTTAAAACCGTCTTGAATTTTTGAAGATATTGATATCAAGGCGATGTAAAACCCAAACTGGTTAGATTACTGATTCCTTAAAACATTGCATATGATGAAATAATAACCAAACTGTTTATTCGTAGAGAAAATAAAAAACAACCGTAAAACAACGGACTTCAAATTATAAAATCAATAAATCACATATTGTGCCTTGTAAAATACCAACGTCAAAAACGTAAAAATTGAACATTAATTAGCATAAACCGTACAAGACGAGTGCCGAAAGGGAAAATAACCAACAAATATTAACGAACCAGCAGAGAAGCCTAGGGAAAAGTCAAGCAAGTAAGTAATTTCATCACGTTTCCTATATTAAATTTAACTGCTACAAGGACTAAGTCTTACTCGAGACAAATTCTCAGTCAAGATTCGCGGTCGGGACTTGACTCGCATTCTCCGTCAAGTTCTTCCTGTTTATAAATCCCTTTTTTAAAAGTTTCAGATCTCGTTTTCAAGCTGTCTACGTCAAAGTCCTGTACGAATACCGGTCTCGAACCAGACCAATGTTATTCCAAAAAACTTCAAAAAAAAATGATCTCACGCCGAAAGAACAAAGGCGCGAAAAGAATGGGCTAATTTCTAGACGAGGGATCAAAGTGGAATTCGCGATTCTATGAAGCTCTGGAGATGGACCGAGAGGAAGGTACAGAAATAGCATGGATGACGTAATAGGTATCCTGTGCCTCGACATGTAAAAGTGTGTATCTTCCACATAGACGTGAGCATGCATATCGATGTGTACTTTGGTATCCGCAACAGTGGCGTAAGAAGTCAGGGAAAAGCAGATGACTAATTGCCGATGATTATCGGTAGCCGCAAGATGCGGTCTATAGGTGACAAATTAATGCGTCGATCTTACTAACTTAATACTAGTGCAGCTAGCCATAATATTATTTTGCAGATTACATTATCGATCCTTCCAAGACCGCTAATTCCAACGGAAGGTAGGCGTATTCATAAGCCTGATCTTAATTCCTTGATGTGCAACAGATACTTCTAGAAAAGTATTTTTTATCGTTAGATCAATATTAGTTACAATAAATATACAAAATTATAATATCCGAAGATGGTCTTACTTACTATTAATGTACTCTAGAAATGGTTCGGTTTCTAGGGCTAGAGGTTTGGTTGCTGGAAAGCAAAATCTGGGTCGCTATTTATTGGTTACTGCAATCAAACACAAGTTACGACAAGCCATGATCAAACTTAGAAATAGTTTTATCATTATATCGGTTTATTCGGTATCCGAAGATATTAAATATCCAGGATGTTATCGCAACAAAATTGTTTAATTTTTTGACAAGTTTTGTTCTGAACGGTTCCATGTTTTGCTCTTCCAAATTCCTAATACAGTTTTCAAATCGAATTATTTGGAAAGCCTCCATATTTTTTTCATTTAGAGGTTGACCTGGACTTAGAAGACCTTTTGGAGGTCGATCTGGAATCTTAAAAATGATGGAAAAATCACTCTGAACATCAAAAACGATGGTGTGATGCTCTTGGATGATGACAAAGATATGGAGAAGTCAACTAAACATAACCTAAATTATGCAAATTATGAGAACCTGAGAAATACAAATTAAAAAAGGGGGGACCAGATTCTTGTTTTGGACAATAGTACCCCCCATTAGTGCCACCATCTTACTAATATCACTTTTCGTTTTGTGACTTCTCCCACTATACCCTGTAAGTATTTTTTCTTTCGCCATATTTAGTAGTGGTGAGAAACAGGATAGACTATCGAATGGAATGTCGAATGATTTTTTCATGAGTAACAAGTAAGGAATAAAACGAATATCTCGAAGGTGTTTACATTTTTCTTCATTGCAAGATTTTGAGGTTAATTCAAAATGAAAGTAGGTATTACGTTCTCTTGAGTCAATATTTTATATTTTCATCTCTGGTTGAAACTTAATAATCTAGATACCAATTTTCTACGATACATCTTAAAATAACAAATGTTTGTAAAAACCAGAAAAGAAACGGAACGCAGGTGAAACTCGTCAAATTATAGAGTTCAAAAATGTTCGCTTCTTTAGCAGTGTTGATTATTATTAAGCATTTAATTAATTATCCGCAACTTTTCCATCTTCACCCTTAATTGGAATACACGTTTTGAATCGTAAATATACGACAGTAGCTGGAAAGCTCGCTGTGCAGTTTATTAATACGTAGTTTACATCGCTATTAATTTTCCTGTCGGATACTCGCGTAGTTTTGCGTTATTTATTTCAATTTGCTTTTCGAAATAAGTAGCCGCTGTTAGCGAGTACAGAACTTTTACATTTCGGGTAAGATAGTAAAGTAACGAGAAATTTATGTTTCCGAATTAAGTTTATCAGACAAGGCTACGGTCATCTTTTTGAAAAGATGGGTTCGGGAATGCAATTTTGTAAGAGTTTGAGTACTTTGAAAGAATATCTTAATAGCTTTACATATAAAATAATGTTTAGATTCGAACTGGTTCGCTATCTGCTCGTGTTGAAGGTGATATTGTAGCAATATTACAGGATGACATTGTGGGAATGTTGCAATAGTGCCGAAGATTAGTATATTGATATAATTTAATGGAAATATAATGTTTCCGTTTTTAATCTTGTGTAATATTCGCATTGCATAAGAATACTTGCCACGTCATAATAATCTTTTATAAACAAAAACTAAGAGGATTTAAATTTTTTCAACTGGATCTAAAATTTCATGCTCTTTCGTAATCTATACACACAATTTATCTAAAATCAATGCATAAAACGAAATAAACAATTTTTTGCAGAAAAATACGATTTTTTCGTATTTACTGCGTATAATTCTGGCCTCAAAAGGATGAAAATTCAAAATGGTGAACCAAATTCATAAAAAAATTACTCGATAGAATTGAAATTTGGTCTATCGGAAGTTTTCCGAGTAAGAATATAACCTTACATTTTTGTAATTGAAAATTACTTGCCGGTCATGGCGTCCTATATCCGCCATTTTGAATTTGCCTCCAAACTGGAAATAGTCAATCTGAAAAACTTTAAAGTAACGTGCACATTTGGTTACTGGCGTTCACTTATGCACTATATAAGTAATAACATTCTATAAGATGCCTTGTGTTGAGAAAAATTAACAATAGTTCGTCATTTGGCATTTAATGCAGTTAGAACAAATTTTCATGAAAATCGATCAATGAAAATTTTGGAAAGTCATCGGATTGTAAAATGCTTGCGTTTTAATGTTTTTATTTATACGGAAAAGATGGCTCATACTGGCCCGTCGTAATATACTAACCTCCCGCGTATCTCGTAGATGGCGCTGCCATCTGAATTAACAGTAGTGTGACTGGAACGCTGTCATAATGTTCTTTATCATATATTTAATGTTTTTGACATTATAGTCATACTTCCAGCTATACTTGTCACAGAATGTTATTAAATCTGATTATATTTTGATAATATTTCCAGATTTTGCCCTACGATGAATATTTCTCTCGTGATAGCCACAAAAAGGTCGGAAATGCCGATTTTGTATCTTTAGCGCTAGATCTTTTCGCTAAATAAATAATAAAAAGGTAATAAAAATATTCATCGTAGGTGAAAATGTCTTGTAGAGAAATTATAGGACTTAGAAAAAACTTTAAAATCAGCCCTCTCTCATCAAAGTAACTTCAAAATTCGAGTTATTGCAAAAAAAAGGGATTTTTAAAGTCCGAAGGTTGGACATTTGACGATTCCTAGAATATAAATGCAATGTTACTTTGAAATATTCCCATTGTTACAAAGGAATATTTCCGAAATATAATTGGAATAAAGTGCATTATTTAGGATTAATCAACAAAAACATATTTTGTGTTATAAATTCCTGTTTACAATTCATCTATCAAGGACATTGGTGAAGATTAAATAAAAAGATATGTAAATATCTAAATATTATTCACACAATAATCAAGATTAAATTAGTTGTATGTATGGTTTATTCTTCGTATGTTATAAGTGATTCAATTACAAATCGTATGTAAACAAAGCAACATAACCTATGTTGAATTGTTGACGTTCTCGACTTATATTCTACAAATCTCAGGAAACTTTACATTTCGAGTCACTGTGTATTTTTTCCATTTGCAGGTTATTTTTATGCATTTAAATGATCAAAATCGTTAAATATATTTCAAATACACAAATATATATGAATATACATAATGTATCATTCATTAGACTGAAGTATGAAATTCGTACCTTAGATAGGCACAAATATACCAAAAAATAAAGTGTCACATCAGTACTTTTACTTTAACCCATTACCGTCCAAACGTCCGAATTTTATGAATGATTTTCAGCGGCTGTTATTTTTATTAAATGGGTCCTAAACAAATTTTGGAATAATCATTTCTGACGTGAAATTTTGTCATCTTTCAGAATCTGTCATTAGAATGTTTGAAAAATAAAAATAAAAAAAGTTATATGTGTTTATTAAAACAAAATAACGATTTTTTCACGAAAAAATCTTCTTCAATTAATATTTTCGCACGGAAATCGGATCGGAAATTGTCTATAGGTAGTACAAATCTTGCGTCCATGGATCCTTATCTTCAAAATGGGAGGATGAGAACTTTGAAATTCAAGATGGCGACGTCCAATATGGCGGTTCAAAGCCGAAAAAATTAGGCTATTTCGAATTGTGACGAATATAACAATGTATTTTGATGACATTTCTATAAAATGTTGTATACTGTTGTATTTTTGGTCGTTGATTTCGAATCTATTGCCAGATTTCCCAAATTCAAAATGGCCGATTCAATATGGAGGCCGAAAATAAGCAATATTTTCAGATTTTAGGGAAAATTTGTATATAGGAGTTTTCTGAATCGCTGATCATGAATATTTCGTCAGATTTCTCGAATTCAAAATCGTGGATCCAAGATGGCGGCCGAAAATGAGCAATATTTGTCGATTTTAGTAGAAATGTGTACATAGGGGTTTTTTGGGTCGCTGATCATGAATATTTCGTCAGATTTCCCGAATTCAAAATGGCGGATCCAATATGACGATTAAAATTTCGAAAAGTGTCTCGATTTTCGTCAATGAAAAGAAATACGTCGATTAGCTGTCGATAATATCTTCGTTGCCCAACTCTTACCGCGAGGAGGTTGACGTAGGAAAGAGTCTTTTTTTGTATTTTACATGATTTTTAATTTTTGTTTCTATTTTTAAATTTTATATTTGTTTTTTCTTTTTTATAGATTTTATCATATTTTTTATATAGTTTATGATTATGTATTCGGGAAATCTGATGAAATATTCATGATCAGCGACCCAAAAAAGCCCTATATACAAATTTTCACTAAAATTTAAAAATATTGTTTATTTTCGTCCGCCATATTGGATCCACCATTTTGAATTTGAGGAATATGGCAACAGATTCGAAATCAGCGACCAAAAATACCACAATATACAAAATTTTATGGGAATCTCATCAAAATACATTGTTATATTCGTCAGAATTCGAAATAGCCTAATTTTTTCGGCTTTGAACCGCCATATTCAATTTCAAAGTTCTCATCCTCCCATTTTGAAGATAAGGATCCATGGACGCAAGATTTGTACTATATATAGACAATTTCCGATCCGATTCCGTGCGAAAATATTATTTGAAGAAGATTTTTTCGTGAAAAAATCGTTATTTTGTTTTAATAAACACATATAACTTCTTTTATTTTTATTTTTCAAAAATTCTAATGATAGATTCTGAAAGATCACAAAATTTCACGTCAGAAATGATTATTCCAAAATTTTTTTAGGACCTATTTAATAAAAATAACAGCCGCTGAAAGTCATTCAGAAAATTCGAACGTTTGGACGTTAATGGGTTATTTTTTCTAGTGTACCGTTTTCAGCATATCTTTAATGCGCCAAAATTTATGCACTTAATAATAGACCAAAAAAGGAAGAAATACGGCCCTTTCCGAAGTACTAAAAAAAAGTTTTCAAAAATTGTCACACATTTTTTCAAAAAAAGACAATTTTACTTAATTTTTTAACGATTGTACGTGCAGCATATTTTTAATCATTGCAAATCAAAAGTGGTAATTTTCCATAAGAAAAATGAAGTAAATCTACATGCCTAAAGAGTGTCTGCTCAGAAAAGAAGTTAGTAAAATATTAGTTTTAATTTTGAAAGGGTATCGAAACTGGATTCTATAAATGAAAGTTCAACTTAAGTTTTGTCACGTTATAATATTTTATTATTACACAGAAAAGTCAGCAGTAAATATTTAGTGCAATTATAATAATTTATAATTAAATGTGCTACAAAATCAAACCGATAAGGAATAGATCATTTCGACAATAAATTTCTAACTACGAATTTAGAGAGTGGAAGTGCAAACTTACGTTATCACATGTGAAATCGTGTGGAAATTGCTCTTAAGAATAAATCACAACATACTTTAACAATAAGACGACTTAATCGACGGCTTCCTGTTAACCGATTAAAATTCGCATATAGTAATACATAACAAAAATGGAATATTTTTAGATTCAACCAGATTTGAATTCCCTTTTTATTCACATTATTTTGTCATAGGATCAAGAAAGATAAAACAAGAGTGTCCTTAAATTCACCAAAATTATATAAATCTTGGATTGAATATGAAAACCAAATAAAGAATCCTGAAAAACAATATGATCCTGTGTCTTCATCACCTCAATAGATGGCGCTGCTTTCACTTATTTCTCGTATATCATCAAAAATATGTTTCGTTAAAAATATGCCACAATAAATATGAACATTTGTTACAAAGTAAATCACAATTCAAATATATTGGTTATTAGTTAGAGGTTATTTACTGCATATTTTTCTCAGAGGTCAGAGTTCCTTAGAAATAAGTATTTTCAAATTGGTTGAATACTAAGCTAGAAAAATACAAGCTAGAAAAAAAGCCCTGGCACACACGAAAACATTTTTGTTACAAATGAAAAATTCAGCTTCTACTTTTAAAGCTACATGACAGAATGAATTATATACAATTAGCTAAAATGAATACATTTCTATAAAGCAGCACATTCAACGTAATGAAACCAAAATATCATTTTAAAATAAACCATCCTCCACTCGGCATAACACGTAATATCAGCATAGGTCACTTGACTAAAACAATAATACATTAACATTGGAGGTCTGTCCTTGAAGCCAAAAAGCAAAATTTCCTATACAATTTCTTTCAGTCCAGTAGTTCAAAATTTTACGGTAGGTATAAATGGAATATGTAAGTATATGAAAATAACTAAAAAAAACTAATTATATTAGTGCTGAGTGCAAAATACCAGCACAAAAAAAAACAAAAATAATTCGCTGGCATTCTCGGCGACCTAGGCTGCTAGGAGAGTAGTGCGATTATTTTGCCCATCTTCACTGCGGGTTATTCCACGGAGCGATCCGCCTTATTGCCGGGGAATCCTGTCTGCCTCAAGGTCACCCCAACGCCAGTCGCTTGGATTTAACATCCACCGACCGAGCTGCTAGCAGTCAGCGCTCTTGGAAAAATATTACGCTTCAGATGGTAGAACATTTCTTTTTTCCAACAATTTCAAAAAAGTCTTAGAATAAGACAACAAATTCCTTTGGAATATTTTCCGACAAGGAATTTACCAAATGTGATCCTTGATGTTTTGGAGCAATTGTTTGCTACGTTTTAATATGTGCACATGACCTCTTGAGTACATAGATGTTAATTCAATTGTTAAGGACGTCCTTAGGAGGTTAAGATATGCTTTTGAAGATAAAACGTTCATTTTAAAACAGATGACTTGAATTTTATCGCAATGCTAATGCCTTCGTCTTAAAAGGCTTCAGAATTCTGGACAATGGTTTAAATTAGCTTTTATGTCTGTTAATGTTACTTGAATGGATATCAATATTGGCTCGCTAAAATTAAGATCGATATCGACTTCAAAGAATTCTTCGGAATAACGCAGCCGATGGGAAGGTTATGTATTTTATGTACCGCAATGAAGGTATCGTTTACTCTCTCATACTTTTTAAACCCCTATGCGTATTATTGAAACACATTTGCACGCATGTAAAAAATCTGATGCCATTTTGTTAAATGTAAGAAGAAGCACGAGTAAGAACGTACATTACGAATGCGTTCTCGTTTACTCCAGCCTGTAATATCAGATATCCTTTCCATCTGCATAAAAGAAGATCATTACAGTAGTCAAGATGAAGGGATAGCTGGAATTGGTAGCTGCAATAAATGGGAACAACCTATATGGATTACTGAAAGAGTATCCCACGTTGGGCGCCAATTGTACGGGTCATATTTTACGTCTTTTGGTGCTGTTTACCTAATGGGTCAACTTATAGGACAGTTTCCTTAAAAAGACAATCATCACATTTTCACTGGACTATAGAGGTCTGCTTTTTTTCATTAAAAAGTCCACCCAGGCTTGAACTCTCTTAGCGAAACACGCAGGTAATTAATTTTATTGAATATGTACAATTAAAAGCTGCATCAAAGCAAGGAACGTGTTATATGTTACTTATAAAATTAATTCCAGATGGTAAGAGTTTCGCATCAAGCAAAAGTTCTACGCACGATCGGTCGCTCCCATCAAAAAAGGAAATAAACTGACCCTTCAAGGATTTGAAATCGTTATTGCTTCATTAACCTCCACGAACTGAACAGCGAATCACGCAAGAGTGAGTAAATTGAACTAATAACCACTGGATTTTTTTAAAGAATTGCAATTAGTGGTGCTCCTTCTGGTTAAAAGATCCTTGTTGGAGGTACTAGCGGCCATTACGAGTAGCGCTTTTGAAGGCGATTTTAGATAAGAGCACCACTGGACAATTTTTCGTTATCTGTTATTGAGGCGCAAGAACTAATCAGTTCATTGGCGCTGGTGTCGTCTAAGTGCCCCCCACTACTCTTTGTATGCGTTTGCGTAATGTCCAGTTAACCTCACCTCAAAAGTGGTTCAGATTAATTGAATTCAGACTCGTGGTGTTTGTCAGTAACTTTTTAGAACCAATTTGATGATGAAGCGGAAATGAAACAAGACTTCTTCACTCGACTAATTTTCGAATTTCCGCTTCCATTTTAGAGCACCAGAACTCGTCTTTGCCGCTCGTAAAAGCATACTGCCGACCGATGTGAATCTCCAGCCCCCTGTAATGTCATGGGAAACATGTACGTACGGCAAGGTAGTTCTTAATCTAGACGCACCTCTCGATCTAAACGATAACAGATTATTTTTTGCCGGATATGCATGCTCGTGCACTTATTAAGGCGTCGCGTCATTAGCAGTTATCTCGCGTTAACACGGAGACAATAACCGGGGAACAATAACACTTTTCTTTCTCGAGGAACTTGATAGAGGGAGAAGGATTGAGGTTGCGGAACGGCGCGAGTTTCGAATTTCGTAATGAGGTGTGTTTATTCCGGCAATAATTGCGTCATTTTTTTTACAGGGCGCAATTACACTCGAAAACTGTTGGGAATTTACGCGGTTTGTAACGAAGATGAGGAGGCGCTTATGTATATCGTTTTTTAAACGAACGATATAGGCGTGTGTGCAACCAGGAACATGATCTTACGTAAGAGATTGCATTCGGTTAATGCGGATATGAGGAGGTAGAGAGAGAAGGAGATAAGTGGGTTTTTTGTTCGGAAAGGCAGCATTTTTTTCATTCTTTCTGGTTTTATAAAAAATTCCCCACTTATCTCGCTTCCGTAACAATAAAAAAAGTATAATCGAAAAAATTTCAAGCGTTGCAAGTAACTACAAAATTACTTTTTAGAGTGTCAGATGTAATTTATGGAGAAGTCATTACTTAGCAAAAATAAGTTTTCAATAATCATGGAAGTATTTTGGGTCAAATTGTCGACAATGTTCGAGAAATTTCGTTAAATAATTACGACAGGAATTTCGGTGATTACATTTCTTTTATGGTAACAACATTGATGACTGTTATGTGCAAAAGAGAATTAAATATTTAATATAACTCAGGAATTTAACACTAGGTGAAGTTTTCAAACAAAGACAAGGAATGTTAAAAAACGAACACTTGGTCTTGTTCTGTTCACGTAGTCGACGTTTCGACAGCGTCGTTGTCATTTTTAAGACTGAAAATTTATTCGAATTTTTTAAAAAATTACATAATATAAAAAATAATAATTACAACAGTATATAAAAAACTATAAATAAACGATGTAACATAAAATATTAAATACCTATCTCTATATAAATTATAAAAATTAATATTTTACATTGTCGCAGTTTTATAGTTATACGAAGACTAACTAAAGTTATTGACATATCGACGAGTTTGTTGTCATTATTATCAATATAGCAGTAAGAAAATTTCTATGAAAAGTATATATTCAAAGTCGTTGTAATAACTAATGACTGTGGAACGTTAATTTTTAAAATTAGACAACATCAAATCGAATGAATTATGTAATTTTAAGGTGTTTTCTTTTATATTTATAGAGTTAGGTTGTAATTTGATGTGTACCATTTCTGATATTAATCTCTTAGAATAAGAAGTTTCTTTATGTAAGATTTTCACATGTTTGCAATCAAAATCATGAAATAATAAAATACGATGTTCAGAAACTACATTTTTTGTTTTCGATGTTAGATTTATATTGCTTTTATGTTCTGCAATCCCTTTTTTTTAACATCTTCATCGTTTCTTCTACATATGATGCCGAGCAGTTCTTACACTGTATTTTATAAACAACATTGTTTTGATCCATGACTGGTGTAACATCTTTACCACGTTTTATAATGTTATCAAGTTTGTTGTTAAGTTGTGGTACAGCACGAATATTGTGATATTTTAGAGAACTTATTAATCTCTCATAAAAATCATCAATGTAAGGTAGTTTTATTGTACATTCATAAACTTGGTCTTTTTTTTGGTGTAATTCTTCATTGTTATTATCATGCCCAAATAAGATTGATAAGCGTTTTTTTATGTATTTATCAATAAAGTCAACCGGATATTCATTGTCAATTAAGTATTTTTTCACATCTAAAATGTTTTGATGGTGAAACAATTCATGTGAATTCAGTATGCCTCTGCCTATTATATTATATATTATTGCAATCTTTTGTGATAATGGATGATGTGAGTTGTAATTAAAAAATCTGCCCGAAAAGGTTGCTTTTTTATACCAGTTAAATATAATTCTATTATTGTTTTTAATGAGAGTTAAATCCAAGAAATTAATACTACAGTAGGATGTCTCTTATTCTAATTAGTAAAGTTTTTCAATATGGCGCCGACCTCTCTTATTCTAATTTTCCCCTTACCCCCACTTACTTTGCTTGAGAGCTTGTGATTCGTGGACAATATTTTTCGTTGACTTTTCGTGTGATAGTGGGAGAAGACTTGTGGGGGGACGATTAGAATATGAGAGGTTAGAATAAGAGAGGTCCTACTGTATTATTGTTTTCACGTTCATAAGTAAATGTCAATCTTGGATGATAGTTATTAAATACATTCAAGATTTCATTAACACCAGAAATAGGAACAGCTGTTATGATGTCATAGCGATGACGAAATACGGCGATGATAAAAACGAGGTTTATAAGAAAGTTTACTTAAACACTCTAATTCAAGATCTTCCATAACTAGATTGAACAATATGGGTGATAAGGATGAGCCCATCGGAGTCCCATAGATCGGTTTGAAATATTTATTGTTAAATGTAAATAGTGTGTTTTTCATTAAAAGTTCCGAAGCTTTAATTATTTCTTGTATTGGTGTAAATGTATGATGGTTAATATACGTACATCGACGTTCTAAGCTCTGTGTAACAAGTTCAATGGGAATGTTGGTAAACAATGAGATTACATCTAATGATATTAATGTGTAATCGTCAGGTATCTCGATGTTTTCTAGTCTTTGAACTGTAGACTATTATCAATATTAGAGAGTGGTAATTTTGTACATTTTTTTAGAAGTTTAGATATTTTTGTAGATAAAAAATAAGTCGGTGAACCAATAGAAGAAATAGTTGGTCTCAAAGGGTTGTCTATTTTATGAATTTTTGGGTGGCCATATAATTTTGGTAGGCTTTTATCAATTTCAGTTAAAGTGTTTTTGTTGTATTTGAAACCAAAATATCCATTATCATTCCACTCACTACAAATCTTGTAAAATGTAGACTGTAATGAGACTAACGGGTTTTTATCTAGTTGTAAATAAGTACTTTTATCCTGCAATAGTGCGTTCATTTTATCAATATAGTCTCCTTTTTTTAACGCAACACTCACATTACCTTTGTCAGCAAAGGTGAAAAAATGTCCTTATTCTTTTTTATAAATTCTTTAGTATTTGATAGTTTTGTCAACAAAAAATGTAGTTTCTGAACATCGTATTTTATTATTTCATGATTTTGATTGGAAACATGTGAAAATCTTAGATAAAGAAACTTCTTATTCTAAGAGATTAATATCAGAAATGGCACACATCAAAACAACCCACTTTTACTAGCCTCGTATCCTCATATATTGATTTTTATTATTAATTTTGTTTTCTTTTATTAATTATTTTTTATTTAAAACCCTCAATGATATAATTTGTGTTCTTTATTCGTTGCAAAGCTATAGAATATTTTTAATTTTGAAGTAAATAATGCACATCAAAACAGTATTAAACTATTTTATAATCTGAGATATTAATTCGGAGACAAACTTTCTTTTGCAAAAATTGACAATAATTTTAACTAAAAACATTTAAAGTGTAATATTTACAAAACGTAGTATACATTTAACGAATTTTTACCTATACTATTATTATTGTTATTTATTTATTTGATGACATCATAACAGCTGTTCCTATTTCTGGTGTTAATGAAATCTTGAATGTACTTAATAACTATCATCCAAGATTGAAATTTACTTATGAACGTGAAAACAATAATACAGTAGGACCTCTCTTATTCTAACCTTTCTTATTCTAATTGTCCAGCCTCTCTCATTCTAATCGTCCCCCCACAAGTCTTCTCCCACTATCACACGAAAAGTCAACGAAAAAAATTGTCCACGAATCACAAGCTCTCATGCAAAGTAAGTGGGGGTAAGGGGAAAATTAGAATAAGAGAGGTCGGTACCATATTGAAAAACTTTACTAATTAGAATAAGAGACATCCTACTGTAGTATTAATTTCTTGGATTTAACTCTCATTAAAAACAATAATAGAATTATATTTAACTGGTATAAAAAAGCAACCTTTTCGGGCAGATTTTTGAATTACAACTCACATCATCCATTATCACAAAAGATTGCAATAATATATAATATAATAGGCAGAGGCATACTGAATTCACATGAATTGTTTCACCATCAAAACATTTTAGATGTGAAAAAATACTTAATTGACAATGAATATCCGGTTGACTTTATTGATAAATACATCAAAAAACGCTTATCAATCTTATTTGGGCATGATAATAACAATGAAGAATTACACGAAAAAAAAAGCAAGTTTATGAATGTACAATAAAATTACCTTACATTGATGGTTTTTATGAGAGAGTAATAAGTTCTCTAAAATGTCATAATATTCGTGTTGTACCACAACTTAACAACAAACTTGATAACATTATAAAACGCTGTAAAGATGTTACACCAGTCATGGATCAAAACAATGTTGTTTATAAAATACAGTGTAAGAACTGCTCGGCATCATATGTAGGAGAAACGAAGAGGATGTTAAAAAAAGGATTGCAGAACATAAGAGCAATATAAATCTAACATCGAAAACAAAAAATGTAGTTCCTCAACATCGTATTTTATTATTTCATGATTTTGATTGGAAACATGTGAAAATCTTAGAGAAAGAAACTTCTTATTCTAAGAGATTAATATCAGAAATGGTACACATCAAATTACAACCTAACTCTATAAATATAAAAAAAACACCTTAAAATTAAATAATTCATACGTTTTGATGTTGTCAAATTTAAAAAATTAACGTTCCACAGTCATTAGTTATTACGACTTTGAATATATACTTTTCATAGAAATTTTCTTACTACTATATTGATAATAATGACAAAAAACTCGTCGATATGTCAATAACTTTAGTTAGTCTTCGTATAATTATAAAACTGCGACAATGTAAAATATTAATTTTTACAATTTATATAGAGATAGGTATTTAATATTTTATGTTACATCGTTTATTTATGATTCTTTATATACTGTTGTAATTATTTTTTTTATATTATGTAATTTTTTTTAAAAATTCGAATAAATTTTCAGTCTTGAAAATGACAGCAATGCTGTCGAAACGTCGACTACGTGAACAAAACAAGACCAAGTGTTTTTTAACATTCCTTGACGCGGATAATCGATCTAGCCAATTTTTCTAATTAGAATCAAATATTTTTTTTATTACTAAATATTTATTTATGCAGAACCCAATAATTTCTCGTATAAAATAAAAGTTCGTCATAAATCATTTGATGGGAAATAAAAGGTTTAAAAAGTCAAAATAAAAAATTGCATTCCTTGTTTGTCATTGAAGTGACGCGTTAATTTCGACGAAATCAATTACGAAATTACTTAAAGGAAGATGCGATTGGTCGGAAAATATCTTGTGGCGCGCGCCTATTTTGGCCGGTAAGTTAATCGCCCATTCATTTTGATCGCTCTCGTGCGTATATTATACGTATTCCGGAAACAAAATTGAAAGTTCAAAGAAGCAAACGGGTTTTTTGGTCCCTCCTCTTAGGCTGGTGGTTCCTGCATGCCGTAGACAGGGCCTAATTTGGCCATCGACCTAAATTCGAAAGTGCGCGGGTGTGCCCCGGGCCTTCGGGCCCATCGATGGGACACTTTTATTTCCTTGCTCATTCAAGTATTCATTGGAATTTATGAATACGAAATTCACACCGACATACTTTTCACTTTTACTAGCCTCGTATCCTCATTTATTGATTTCCATTATTAATTTTGTTTTCTGTTATTAATTATTTTTTATTTAAAATCCTCAATGCGATTATTTGTGTTTTTTATTCGTTGCAATGCTTAGAATATTTTTAATTTTGAAGTAAATATTGCACATTAAAACTGTAATGCCTATTTTATGATCTGAGATATTAATTCGGAGACAAACTTTCATTATGCAAAAATCAAAACTAATTTTACTTTAATATCTATATAATCTAGTATAAATTTAACGAATTTTTACCTATATTATTATTAATGTTATTGATTTATTTACTCTTTATTTATTTACATTAGTAGTTTTTAACGGTTTAGACTACAGTTAACATCTTGGATGATAAACATCTAAGTTGCAAAGATAATATTAAAATTGATTCGCCATTGTTACGCCAAGAAAAAAAAGTTATTTCAGAATTTTAGTATCTTAGATATTAATTATTTGGGTTTGGATATTCATTACGTGAAATTTTGGCGATATTTCTAATAAATATTGTTAAACATTGTAAACACTTGTTAATAGTTAAAATGTAATGAATTTTAATCTGTAATAGTAGGGTTTAATGGTCAAATCTATACTTAAGTTCATACCTAACTTCATTGCGAAAAATAGATGTTAACCATTACTATCTATATGTTTGAAATAAATGTAGGTATTACCAGTTTTTATTACTATCTTAGATATTATACTTTACTCTTTTGACATTTTGAAAAATTTTATACAATAGAAGTATTACTGCAACTAATATCTCAGATAGTAACATTAATATAATTATATTAACAGTTAATATCAGGGTGCTGATTATCCCTTTGTTAACATCTTCTTTTCTCTGTGCTGCTAATATGTTATTAAGGTTAAGAATGTTATTATATTGGATATTAATTAATCGGATTCAGATATTCAATGCGTTAAATAATTCCATTATTTTTAATAAATATTACCATACATTTTTTGAATATTTATAATACAATATATTATATCAATATTTACCTTTACTAGTCGCGTTTAAAGATCAGATATGTCTATGTATTAACATCTGAGATAGTAAGTAATTTAATATCCGAGACGTTAAATATATAAGTTGGCAAGGTAATATTAAACCTTTTTTTCCATGCAACCATTTCATGTAACATCGAGAACAATTCTTTGAGAAATGTTATTATCGTGGATATTAATTATTAGGATCTGGATATTTATTACGTTAAAAAATTCCATTAATTTCAATAAATATTATCTTACATTTTTTAGAATACTTGTAATTGTAAATATTTTGTTAATATTGACCTTTATTAGTAGTTTTTAATGATCAAATATGCCCGACCGTGAGTTAACATTTAAGATAGTAAATAATTTAATATCCGAGATGTTAAATATATAATTCTACAAGGTAATATTAAAACCTTTTTTCCATATAACCATTTCATGTAACATCGAGAACAATTCTTTGAGAAATGTTATTATCATGGATATTAATTATTTGAATTTGGATATTCATTACGTTAAAAAATTCCATTAATTTCAATTTAATATCACCTTACATTTTTTAAATACTTGTAATACTAAAAATATTATATTGATATTTACCTTTACTAGTAGTTTTTAATGATCAAATATGCCCGACCGCAAGTTAACATCTAAGATAGTAAATAATTTAATATCCGAGACGTTAAATGTATAAGTTAACAAGGTAATATTAAAAACTTTTTTCCATGTAACCATTTCATGTAACATCCCGAACAATTCTTTGAGATATGTTATTATCATGGATATTAATTATTTGGATTTGGATATTCATTACGTTAAAAAATTCCATTAATTTCAATAAATATTATCTTACATTTTTTAGGATACTTGTAATACTAAATATTATATTGATATTTACCTTTACTAGTAGTTTTTAATGATCAAATATGCCCGACCGTGAGTTAACATCTAAGATAGTAAATAATTAATATCCGAGACGTTAAATATATAAGTTGGCAAGGTAATATTAAACCCTTTTTTCCACCTAACCATTTCATGTAACATCGAGAATAATTCTTTGAGATATGTTATTATCATGGATATTAATTATTTGAATTTGGATATTCATTACGTTAAAAAATTCCATTAATTTGAATAAATATTATCTTACATTTTTTAGAATACTTGTAATTGTAAATATTTTGTTAATATTTACCTTTATTAGTAGTTTTTAACAATCAAATATGCCCGTGTGTTAATATCTGAGATAGTAAATAATTTAATATCCGAAATACCTGAGTTTGTAGGATAATATTAAACACTTTTCGACGTTACGCTAAGAAATATTGTTTTAAACATTTTATTATCTTAGATATTAATTATTTCGATTCTTATATTTGTAATAGTAAACATTTACAATGTTTTTACCAGTACGAGTAGTTTAAGGGTCTTAATCGCTTCTTACATTAACATCCGAGATAGTAAAATGGCAAAGACAATTTTTGCCCTTGAAAATTGAAAAAATTACGAAAATGTATATTATGTTGTTACAAATAAGAAGTAAATAGATATTTTTTATACGTTGACTATAAATAAATGATAAGAAATGTTTGTTTCGTGTGATAAATATTTTATAAAATACGTAATTGTGATAAACACAGACAATTTTTGAAATTTAGTAAGCAATACAAATCTTATAATATAATTAATACTTCATTTGTTTTATTATTATTCGTATAACACTATCTACATATAACTAACTAGTGATGTAAATCTGCGACTCTGATCGGAAATTGAAAAATTTCAGTTTCAATTCTGGTTGCTCCGAATCTCTCGAGTTCGGGCCTCATTTTTTTTAATTAAAACAATAATCCAAACTCAATTTTTATATAAAAAATCCCATTTGTGTTTCTAGCATAAAAAAATGTTAGAAAAATATTGGCAAAAAAAACACGGGTCTCATTTTTTCCACCGGGAGTTGCTGGTAAATTTTACGAATCTATTATTTCAAAAATATAGAAGAAAAAATCTGTTAAATTACTTTATGAATTTAAAACATGCTTATGATTTATTTTTTATTAATTTTAAAGATTCCATAATATTAAATAAAAATATCAACATTGAATCACGAACATGCCTTAAAAAACTTAAATTCCTTCATGATCCAGCATAAAACATTTGCGAAGTGTTCTCAACTCGTATCAGATTATGGAAAGATAAAATATCCACAAATGGGACATTTGTATAAAAATCCACATTTCATATTAAACAGCACCCTGGACGGTTACAGTTTTCATATATAATTTATATTTTCCGAGTTTCGGCATAATGTTATTGGCGAAATATGCAAAAATCTTCAGATTCATATGTCAGTTCTACCTCGCAAACTTGCATCGTAAATAGAACAACAAAAGGCAATTCTCGGTTGCACTGGACGGCATGCTGTGTTTTTACAGCTTAGGTTCCATTTCGCGAAGAAATTTCGTTGTCAGAGCATTTGAAAAACGGTAAAAAATTGCATCTTTGAAATATTCCAATGGCTATATGAAAAAGAAAGTTTTCTCCTTTAGTGCAACCATTTATAAACATTTTCAAAATTTATATTTTATGTTATGGTAATATTGTAAAGAATATAAACAACAAACCTAATAACAAAAAATGTTTATTTAAAAACTGGTTGCAGAATTCATAAAAGAAAACTACAACAAACGTCAAATTATACAAATTTTGTTTATTTTTGTTTAAAAATCAACAATTTTTTTTAAATAAAAAAAACCCAAATAATTTATTTGGGTCGTAAATAATTCAGTCATAAAAATTATTTTTTTTTAGTTTTGGTCATTTTAATGTTATGAGTAGAATAAAAATTTTTTTATCCCATTCCTTTTTTATAAATCTTCTTTCTGTATTTATTATAATTTTGTATAATATTGTTCATAGGATACTCATTAAAAATCACTATTTATAAAAATATTAAAACCATTATAAATTATAAATAAAACATTACAATACAAATTTTGAGCGCCATTCCACCATCAATAAAATTCTTTCGATTTATTTTCCAATTATTCTCATCAGATTTAGTACGGACAGATGAAAACAAACTTCTTTTATTTGAAAAATCCAGTTCCAGTAAATTGAATTTAAAAGACTCCCTTGGCAATTGACAGAATAACAGGCTATTGAACATCGAAACTGCATCGAAATCTCTTAAGTACATCACGAGAGAAGAGATATTTGTACAGGTCAATAGGAATGAATAGGAGTCGTAAGATTTATTGGAATTTTTATTTGGAGAAAACAAACACAACTTGAAACGAAAATGTAGACAAATAAAAAATAATTCATTAAAAAAATTAAGATAAATAAAAAAATATTCAATTTTATGGAAAATTTAAAATTAAAAAAAAGGTAACTTAAAATTGATTAAGGATACATTTTTACAGCAGTTTTTTTATTGAAAATTAAAAAATCTGAATTATTGTAATTTCAAAGAAAAGGAAAGTAATAAATAATTAATTTCAATCATTTAAAAGATTTTGTTAATTTTTTAAAAATAAAATTTTAAACAATTTTAATTTTAGAGTATGAAGAAAATGATAAGGAACCATAAATAGTCTATAAATAAAATAAAAAATAATTATATTACAAATATAACAAATTAATTATTTAATTTCATATAATTTTGTGTTTTAAATGATTTGTATTTAATCCTTACTTAAAAGATTCTAAATGACAAGAATATTTTTAAAAGCTACAAAATAGTTGAAAACAGAATTCCAACGAAAAATTTCGAACGATTTTTCTCTCGACGGGAATCCCAAAAGGGAGGGAGGGGTGTCAATATTCGGTCAATGCCCAACGTGGCCTAGAGTAAATGCATCTTTTTCCTGTGGGTGATAAACATTCTTCCTCCTGGACCAAATCTCGTCGACTGGTTCCCCAGTGAGATGAGGTTAGAGCGCCTTGCGAGGAAGGGGGCGTCTTTCAGAAACCGGTTCACGTGCGGCAATTACACTCGCGTAGTTTTTATTTAACCACCTTGTAAACCACTCGGTCGATCTGAAATTCTGTTTAAATCGCTGGTCAGTGAAATTTTCCTCCGCAGCTGCCGTAGAAACGAATCGATTTTAGAGACCATGCCCTACGACAACATTAGGCGATTTATCCCTCTTTGATCCACAGGTTGCAGGAACCGGCAACTTTTATACACGGAATTTCTGTATTTTGTGAAGAAAATATTTTGAAAATTTTTTTGATTATTCGTTCTTGAAGTAAATTGTAAAAAGGTGAATATTTTTAATTATTTTTGAGTATTTTTTGTAACATTGTATAAGAATTACATAAAAGTAATATTTTTTTATATTAAAACCAGAAATTAATAATTATTTGTGAATTTACGTAAAAAAATAAAATTCCAAATAAAATTAATTCTTTTTGTTGTAAAAAAAACTTTCAAAAATTAGATTGTTTATGTATTTTGTAAAAGTTTTCGAAATTAAATAAAAATACTGTAAAATTAAATACATAAAAATTTTATTTCAATAAAAAATAAAAATTGCATTTTTGTAATTATCACGAAAAATTAGTAAATAATAAATTGTATATCTTATCTTAATAAAATAAATAAATAAAAATGTGACAAACTAACTAAAATAACGTTTTAAGATTTAAATTAAATAGAAAAAAATAATGATTGAATTTAATTAATAAAAAAAAGTAAAGTTTTAATGCTCTTAATTAAAAAAAATTATATAAATTTGAATAATAAAAAAATATTGACTAAATTTAATATACAACTAAAAAAAATTATTATTTTAATGAATAAAAATAATTGTAATTACGTGCATCGTATTTTAGTAATTATTAATCCGTAAGTAAAATATATATTATTAGTAAGTAAAAAAAATATTTAGTAAGTAATTATTAATCATACTGCAATTTATTCATTTTTTTTTAAAATCAGAAATGGTCCAAAAACTTTGACAGACAAATTTTTTCCTAACAAAAATGTGCTTAAAACTCTGAATTGTAGAGAAGAGTTTACTTAATATGTTTTCTAACATTTCTTGAACTGAAATTAAAATTATCGGAACTTAATCAATTATAAAAAAATTGTTAAAAAATACAAAAATTGGTTTTGGAAAATATGATAATTTATTGCATGCTTAACCATTATAACATCGAATGAAATTGCTGTGAAAGTGAATAAATTAATAAAGATCTAATAAATTTTCGAAAATAGCTAACCTATTTAAATTACAAGTTAAAATAATTATAATTTAAACAAATTATAATTAAATACTAATTCAATATATTGCATGAGTTTCATTTAAATCATTTCTGTGACGTATTTAAATAAATACAGAAATATATTAATGTTATGCAAATAATACATAAATAAACAAATTTGATGAAATCAGTTTTTTTTTTCGGAAAAACTCATTATTCCAATCCAAAACTGGATTTTTGAAATTAAATATATCTGCTTCAACATCAGCCATTTTGAATAGGGTAAAACTGACCAATAATACGTAATCGATGAAAACTCCCAGGTAACGATATTTCATTCAATTGTATCAAAGAAAAATTAGTGACCCAAAGACTTAAATTTCTCAAATTTAAAAATTCAAATATTACTCGCAAATTTCCAGGACTACGAAGTCATGAGTTCGATCCCGGGCTTGGGAACAATTTTTTGTTATTGTTTTCAAGCAGAATTTCGCAATATACAAGTCGATCCACTCTGTTGTTTACATTTTGAAACGTTCTTTATCATACAGGAATCAAATCATGTCCGATTCCTGTAGTTTTCTACATCCTGGACAAATGGCGCCAACAAACGACTTGCACCTCTTCAGAATCCGTACTGTGACTAGTTTCTGGGTCACCGTAAAAAATAACATTTTGATTTTTAAAACGTAATTCTATGCTTCAAAGCAAATACAAATCTGAATATGCTTGTCCATTTCCTCAATTACGCAATTTCCGATCTCAATAGAACAATAAATTAGCAGGTTTATCTTGTTGCCTCAGCATTTTCTACTTGGGCATGACGAACTCAATGCAAACAATGTTTATCTTCGTATACATACTGGAGATGTTACTGTGAACGAGTGGTTGGGCTAGCAATGTAATTACAGGATGGCTACATCGCGAGATGACGATAACTTAAAAACGTTATCGACTCGCTCAAATCTCGATTAAAGGAAACGGGTTTTCACATTCCCGACACTTTTTCTATCGTGTTGCAGAAATGTTGACACTTTCGAATCTGAGAATATTCCAGTATGAAAATATAATTCAAAATTCTGGAAATGTTGTCCATCAGGTTTTTGTTTTAAATGAGTGTTAAAAAAAATGTTGAATACAATTTATTTACTTTTAGGCTTATGAACAATGTAAACCAATTGTGGTTAAGAAAAAACATTTTCCCCCTCTTTGCAGAATTTGTGAATCGCAAAGGAAATCTCAGACCTTTGGCGCAAGAGGGAATGGTTATAATATAGAAAAGAAAAAATGAGAAAATAAACAAATAAAGTTATAAAGTATTCTGCGTCGTGATACATTTATAATGTATAATTTATAATGATGTTTAAGAAAGATCGATTGCAGCAATAAGGATTAATGAGATATAGATCCAGAGATAAATTTGACATAAATATGAAAGACAATATTAATATTAAAACTCGTGATCAACAAATGCCAACGTTTTCTAGTGGTTATTTTTAAACTAATTTTGATGACGATGAAATTATTTGTTAAAAATATGAGATATCAAGCTTTGAAGTATTCTCAATATATGATCAAAATAATCCCTGATGAAGCAGACTTTGCCTAAATATACAACAAAATTATTTCGTTGGACCTAAGACGTCCAAAATGTAGCAGTTTAAGGTGAAGTAACTACACAACATTAGAACCATATTTGGTAGCATCTCGTCTCCCACAGCGACACAATAGATGTTATCGGGATTCTTTATGAAGTAATAGATTCAGGAATTTGGGGCTTTTCATTTCTAGTATCTTTTTAAACTGTCGCTTCCGTATATCTCTGATCTTTGTTTGTGTCTTTGGATAATTTACATATACACGACTGGAATGTTCCGTCACTTAGTTCGAATTTCTCTTAATTATAGCTTATATAATATTGACTTGGATGTGAACCTTTGATGTGATATTAAAAAGATGCAAGGTTTTATTACCGATCACTACCTAATTATTATATCTGTACCGCTACAGGATCAAAGGTTAAAAACCCCCTTATTCCCCTTATAGGACGTGAACTCAACTATACCAAATTAGCAGATATTGCGAAAATTGAAACATGGAAGACCGTTACTCAACTTTTATTTAACATTTATATCAACGATCTTTTTGTTGTTCAAACTAAAGAGAAAATTACACAGGCCTGCAAATTTTGACTTAGTTCTGTAACAAAAAAAAGGGATAGTGATTCTGATAGGATTTCTGACGTAGAAAACGAATCCGACCTTCAAAATGGCCCATCACGTCAGGATTTCTTGTAATATTGGCTTAAATGGCCCATAAATGACCATTTTGGCCATATTTCGGAAATTTTTGTGGGTAACCAAAATTTGATTTCCTATTGCCCAATTGCATCGTATAATACTATATGTAAGCTTTAAAACCCATTTTTGAAAACCTCTTTACGATTTTTTTTAACCAAGTTATGTAGATTTGAAATTTTTTCATTTAGGCAAATGTAGGTATATAAAACTGTGAAACCTGTGTGGAGTTGTGGTCCAGCCAATGACGGCAAGATGAACTCATCAACCAACCATTGAAGGTAAGTTGGAGCAGTGGTCCAGCCAATGAAGGCGAGATCAGTGTTTTTGCCTACATGAAAACATTTCACATCTACATAACTTTGTTAAAAAAAATTTGCAAGACGTATTGGATACTGCATCTGAAGTCTGTAAATATCAAAGATTGGCTCGCTTCAAACAAACGAACACTAAACTACAAAGAAAAACAGTTTGCATTATCTTTGGCTGCTACAAAAACAGTATACTTAAACCAAACAGCATTCCACTACACGATCCAAACTGTTTCACTCCATCGAACTATAAAACATGCAAAAGAATAGCTGTTGGTGAAGTAAATCTGAATCAGAATACTGGCCAATTTTTCGGGTAACTTTATTCAGTCCAAATTAATCAGCTCAGTGACGCCAGTATCAATCTGGGAGCCTCCTTCTCTCGCCTTTTTCGTTTGAGATGCGAATAACGAAGATCTGTCAAATAGATAGATAGATAGATAGATAGATAGATAATATTTATTATTGTCATGGAACAAAAGTTCCTTAGACAAAAAAGCAAAATACATCCAATGATAAAGTATAATAAATTCTTATAACTAAGTTACAATCTAGTATAGAACGATGAGTTTATACAAGACAAATTTTAAATGACGAAGTAGTTAACGACGTAAATTATTAATAGAGCAAAGGGTAACAAACGTTATGTTATGCTATAAATGCAGTTTAGATAAATTGAGAGAAAAAAATGAACAAGAATACGGGGATTGTTAGTTTAAGAATCTGAGCAACCTTATCTTAAAAGATGAAAGAGTTCTCGAATCTCTTAGTGTGTCTAGCAAACTCTTCCAGAAGTGAAGCGCTGTAATTCAAAAAGAATTAAAATAGTAATCAGTTCGACAAAATGGTAGATAGTATGGAAAAACTGAAGTTCTAGATGAGCGTCGAAGATATTGAGGAATTTAGAGCGTAGATATGGAGGCTGAGATGTCATAAGTACTTGGAATATAAGGACTCCAAGGAAATATTTGCGACGAGCTTGGATTGATAACCATTTTGTTCTTGTTAGGTATGGAGTTAAACGCCAATAACGTCGTAAATTAAATATGAAACGAAGAGAACTATTTAGTAGGCGTTGTAACTTGACCTTAAGATGATATAAGAGAAATATTATGGGGGTTAACAAAAAAATACTGGCTCAACTGAACTGATTACAGTGATCCCCTCCTAAGCTATAGGCTTGCCTTGTCCAAAGTTATGGTAGCCGCTTCTACTTGCCAGCCCCCTCCACATCATTTTGCGACGGTATTCGGCAAGAATCGGAAAAAATCGAAATGCTTTGGTTACGTATACACTCTCGGGGATAATGAGGGGAAGTAGTGTGGAGGGATTCGGAGATATAGCTTAAGACAGTCTGGAAGAACGGGTCGTATAACTTAGGATGGACGCTACTTCAGTTCATCCCCACTTTTTGGGTCTCAATAAGATTACTCTCAAGTGGATAGTGTCACCCTTGTGTTCAGGATCGTCCTAACAGCAAACATAAACTTCGTCTCGACATATTATATTTGAACGTATTAATAAACGGCTTCGTTCTTGAAGTTAGAAATTCTTACATAACATATAAATCCTCCACGTGGAGATAATTGAAGAATTCGATAGGTTGAAAATGCTCATCAGCATTCGATCTACAATATGCAAAACAAATATTACGATTTAAATGAAGAATGAAGATATAACAAATCACTGTAAACGTCACCATGAAGACTCTTCGCAGACATCACACTACATAAATAGCACGGAATATCATCCCAAAGAGGTGGAAGGGAATGGCGGCGTTATAAACAGCCTTTTAAAAGGTTGGAGTCACACAAGAGATTCGCAGCGAGCTATAAGCCGTCACAAGTGGACATCGGTGACCCTGCTTAGAACGATTGCGCGAGCATCAGGCTATAGCCTGACGAAACGAGATGGTCATTCGATCGTTTATATACGCTTACGAGGTTGGCAAGACGTAATGAGCGTGCGAAAGCCCTGTACGGAAATTCAATGCCCGCTCATTCGCTTTATTTACTTCGATTACGATACTGAGATAATAGCCAGCGACACCGTAGCATGGAATCGTGATGTAGGAAGTAGAAGGCCTCGGTAGGTACTTTTTTTTTTGAGGGACATAATGCTTTGCTTCGTTCCCTCGCTTAGGGACATTTATCGAACCGAAGCATGCTCGTGTTTTCCCTAGATTAGAAGCAGTAATTGCAACTATGTTCGGAAAAGTCGTTAACCTTTAATATTTATCCTTGTCCCTTATTAAAATCGAAGGTGTAACCAGAAAAAATGTGAACCATCCACTGCTCGGAGTCCCACGCAACCGTTTTCCATTTTGTATTTTACGTTTAATTTTTACCATCTTGGATCATATTTTGCAGAAGGGATACTCCTTTTCTACACTTCTGTAAAATGCAATCTACTTGAATCCCTGTTAGAGGTTAAAAATATAAAATGATGACAATAGTAAACAACGGTGCCAATGCATTAAACATAATTCGTGGCTAACAATGTCAGTTCCAAAAGTGTTCCCTGCATGAATATAAATCATTCTGTCATCTATAGGGCATTTCACAAAATCATTAAACAATAAATCTTAGCGAAGGTCTATTTAGTCCAGAACCATCGTAGTAGAAGTACTATTCATTATAAGTGCAAATATACGCTAGAAGGTGAAGAACATAACACCCATATCGTTATAAGTAGCAAACTAGATCAAACCTACATTATATAATACTAAAATATAAAGGATTTCCTCTTATTTCAATGCTTTTCCAAGTTCAAAATGGCGTTTAGACCGATGCAGGCTACAGATTTAGATTCATTGTTACTGAACTTACATCGCATCATATGTTGAAGTTGTTTAGGGATGAATGGCATATGATTTAGGTTACGTAAAGTAAAAAGATAATTGCCAGATAAGTGCCAGATTCAATGAAAGGGACCAGTTATTAACGAAGTTGAAATTCTTCAATTTAGTAAAAATTGAGAGTCGTCATAATTAGGTGGTCTTTGACAGATCTTTAAACCTATGGGGTAAGAAACTTTGCGTATGTTGATAACGGAAATTTTCTTCCGCCAATGAGAGTCTAACTTTTTTTAGGAGACTGAAAGAGTGTGAGGATGCTTGCAAAAAGTTGGATATTCATTGGTTGAACGATCTGCGCTACTGCGCGTGTATAGGAAGAGTTTACCTTCTCTTCTTACACCACGGTCAAACTATCATGATCTGGCTGTTTATGTCAGGATGAAACCATATAATTTATTGGAGTATTATGTGGTTGTATCTACGTTGCAAGGTGTCTGATTTTCCATAGTTAAATCCCTGTTGAATTGGCTTTGAGTTTCTAAGTACAACTAGAGATATATTATTGATGCATTTTGAAAGCATAGTTTCAACTTGTCACAAATTAAAAATGTTGTACAGGATAACATCTTTCGTCTGAAGGGCCGTAATAGAATTCTGTGACGAATGAACAATGACAGTTTCTGAAGTAAATATCAGAAATTACTCGCATTACAATTTTTCACGGCATGCGTTTACAAGTAAATAAAGGACTAAAATAAATAACGCCATCAGGATCGGCCTTGCGTAAAGTTGCCTAGCGTGAATTGAAACGTCGTTCTCGCCGACGATCCGGTCGTTTCGTTCTTATTGGATATCGAAGAGGAGTCGGTGCGGATGGACGGTTGCATCGCAAATCGCAAATGCCTGAGCTGATCTGCGATTACAGGCGTGGCCGGGATCGAACCTCATCCACGGGCTCAGAGCCCTGGTGTAGGTACGCCACTGTCAACATGTACCGGTACCATGGGACGTATGTAACGTACAGAATACATACCAACGCGCATCAAGTAGTAATAGTTCGTAATGGTTTTGCAAGTCCATCGATGAAGATAAGGAAGGAGCGTCGGCAAATTGCTCAATAACCAGTAAATCGGGTTATTGTCCCGCGGAAACTGCGGAAATTAAAATTATTCAAATTCTCGACGAAGGTACGATGGACTGAAATGTTATTGCTGTTTTATGATCGTTCGCTGCCATTTCTTTGATTTTGCAGTTGATTGGGGATTTTGCAATCATTGTTCATGAATCATACATTTTTCGGCTATAATTCTTGGTCATTTATTATCTGTAGTGTTCATGAACTTCACTGTTTAATGATTGCAGTTTTCAGGAGGAATTGGAACCTCATCCATAGATTTTCTTCAGTGTGTTGATTTGTGAACGGGGAACCAGAGTTTAAAACGGAAGTTGATCATGGGTCTTGTCTCAAATACTTATCAGTGGTGGATGATGTTAGGAAACACAATATGAAACTATTACATCGAGTAACTAGATACCTACTGGAAAGTTAATTTTGATAACTTCAGAGGGAATTCGTCTTTAACATCCTTCAAACATGAACACATATTCTAACAAAATGTGAGTAATTCTTTGGTGTTACTTTACCACCCTAACTATGACCAATAAAACTATGACCATTTGACTTCTAATATTGGAGAACACTTGAGTTATTATCTGCTACAAATCCTTCCATCATTAATACATATCCCTAAAACGTCAGTAGCCCTTTAGACTAGATCTTCCTAAATGAGCAGTTTGGACTCTAATAATGCCTTTCCTTCATGATTCATTTTGTGCCCCCAACAATCGTGATGTAAATAAAAGTATCTTGCGTTCAGTATCCATTTTGCAAAAAGGAAAACTTCGATATGTAATGATTATAGTTTTCAGGAGAAATGACCAGTTAGGACTCCAACCAGAGAGTTTCTTCAGGGTTTATTATGAATGCTCAAGGATGTTGAACCAAACAAAAATATATTTCATCTTATGTTGTGCTTTGCAAACGGTAGAACAAATGGGTGAAAACGGGAGTTCATCATCATTAGCATTTACCAGCTCAATGTACATCAGATTACATACCATTACTTGATGAACTTATAAATATCAATCTGATACTGTTTTTGGAAAACAATAACAATTATCATAATACAAACCCTGATAACTTTGGTATGTGCCAGTCTTTTTTTTTTGTTTTATATTATTTAACGTCGACTTTTCTGAACCCACATGGGACTAAATCGTGACAGGACCTACAGATTATGAAAGTAGAATCCGAACAACCTGACCTTTGGCGTTATTAGACACGTATAAACAAATACAGAAGTGTCCCGATGACAGATGGCAGAGGCCGGGATCGAACCAGGGATTTCTAATTACGACACCGATACTCTACCAACTGGGACACATTCCCAAATAAATAATTCCACCCAAAAAGTAACCGCAAAAGCCTGAAGAAAAACTTTGATGCTTTGGTCCATCAACAAACATCGCGACCTTTGACATCCAAAAAGAAAATACACCTATCCCTTAATAACCTATACGAGGCCCTGATGATAAAGAGACAATTCCAAGATGGAGAACGAATGATAATTTAGTACCAAGAAGAATTTCACGGATTGTCTGGAAATTTTTAATAAATCGTCCAATTATGAAAATTCGAAAGAATGTACCGTAATTCATCTCGTAAATCACCTCTTCGAACACTCGGGAATCCATATCGGTTTAGCAAATGCGCGTGTAGGCATAGGAGATGGTAAAGTATAGTGATCTCCCTGCGAGCAGAAAGCGAAGCATTAATTTATTAACGCCGCCCGAATAGCCATCGGCATTCGCGGCAGTGGCGGATGACGCATCGTCAGAAAAGAATACAGAATGATCGCGTTGCCTCTTCGAACCCGTTACCTATACCTACACTTTGACTCCGCCATAAACCACTGTGCAGCATGCGAGACTGTCGCAATTTTTCATCATAACCGTACATTCGGAATAAAAAAGCCATTTATGCAAAAGAGACAAGATTTGTATGAAATCGTTACTTATTTCATTAGACAATCAGTAACCGCACCATTATCTTGGATCCCTTACTCATAAAGATTTCAATCAGACACCACTGTATAGGTTCGAACTCTCATTTCCCTAAATAACCGTTAAAGGCCAATCTGGGCGTTTAACGGACTCTGGTGTTTCTTTACTATTTTGTACAGTTTTTTAAGTTCCTCATTATAGTTTTTTTTTGCGACAATTGTTACGGATCTTTTTTTATTTTGATTCTTGATAATTATGTGGTTAGATAATGCATCTAACGCTACTTTAAATATACTCTTTGTTTCCGATCAGGTCCGATAATCTGTTTAAAGGAGGAAGACACTTTAGTTCAGGAAACGACGCCTACCAATAACGCTCAATTTTACCCATCATAACCTCAAATTCAAAAACGACGTAACCGCATTATCACGTGTCTGTATGCATGAACGAAATATCCATAAAATAGTCGTGGCAGATCTGCCGTTATTCGAGCGAATAGCGCGCTTACGGCGCCTTGGCGTTTTCCGCAATTCCGAGCAGTAAAATATCGTCGTGTTTTCGAAGCTAACCTCAAAATGCAGATCGAGCTCAAAGTTATACGCATGCGCGAAGCTGTAACCTAGCATCAGCCGCTTGTTAAGAACTGTCGTTAGACGCGAATCGTAGTTGGAAATCGTGAAACGATTCTCCTTTATACACGTGCGATGTTCGGATCTCTTATTTGAATGTTCTTCGGCGTTCCGTGACGCGAATTTCCTACTCTTTCTTTTCGAACTCGTTTACACATCCATATTTAACCGACAAGTCCGACAGGAGTATCTAGATAAACTTTTCTTTTGGAAAATAATATTTCACTTGGAATCGTTCCTGGTCTGCTTCTGAGATGCCTGAGTGGCTTATCTCAATTTGTTTTGTAACCCATGGTCAAGTTTCATATTGACATCGTAGGTAAGCGTTCATAATTACGATAATGGATAATAAACATGTCTGAGGTCACCAGTAGGTTTTTTTTTCTTTATAAACAGGCATCGAAGTCTCCAGCGACTTGTACGCTCAGAACGAGTACCCCGGCGTGCTGTGTATTTACACCCTTAGTACTCGCGTAAACATACCCACACTAGTGCATTCTAATCATCAGCTTTACACCGTATGTACTATGTCGAGCTTCTTCCGCGAATCGCTGCAACAACCACGAGCGAAGAGTACGGATATTAAACCTAATGGATGGAGGCGGAGGAACGAGACTCCGGACAATGTATGAAAAGTATACTCTTAGACCGCGTAAGGGCACAATACGGACATTTCGAAAGAAAGAAATTACACGTCGCACGACGACTTTCCTCTTTGAACTCAGGCGCGAGGGGAGACTTAGGTAACTTTTTTGCCGTCCCCGAGTAATTACATTTTAAAAGGCGTTTCTGCGCTTTTTTGCGGAACAAGGCTGCACCGCCGAGCTCGCGAGGAGCACCCCAGATGTCACGGAACTTCTTCTCGGCATTCTTTTTCCGGTTAATCGGTTGTTTTATGTGTTTTTTACTTGGCCTTTTTGTACAGATGATTCTTCACTGAATTGTTCCGCTGCAGGGCTTTGCAAGGGTTGTTGCCGCTGATGATAAATGATTGCGAAACTTTAAAATGTCCCTTCGTGTTTAATGTGACACAGTTCTGGAGTTGAGGTATAAATATCTGCACTTTGTCAGGATCGCAGGGAGCTCCAATATTGATAATAATAAAGTGAATTTTGGAACAAAAGTTGAACTCGCGACATTGCTAAAAGTATAAATATGCATAAATGATAATGTTGCGAGGAGTCTCCACAAAACTTTAGCGAAGGCATTACTGTGTCTCTTTTTGGCAATATCGTTTTGGAATTCAAACCGTAGCCCCCTCCCTTTATAATTTCAGATTTGGTGTTAAGAAATATGGCGGTACAATCTGTTATTTTAAGGTTTCCCTCATCCTTACAAGTCGAATGTGCATTATCGTACTGAAGCTGATACATAGCAGACGAATCAATGCCATTTCAGTAGTGGAAGAATAAAAGGAAAAAATAAAATAGAGGAGGGCGAAAACTTAACATACAGGAGGAACTTAAAATAAGGGGGGCTTTACTTTCATTGCAGTACTGTGATGAGTTTGGCATTACGATGGATTATTATGAATTTGATTAGCAATATCAAAAGTTTGTCTGTATTGTTACTCCCATGAAGAAAGAGCCGTGATTATAAGCTGTAATGAAAAGTAATCCACGACGGTCATTGTTTTACAGTAAGCGAAACAAGAAAATGAGATATTTAAAAGTACTTTTGATCTCAAAATCGTTTACAAGACGAGTCATTAATTCCAAACAATACATTTCGTTAGTGATACCAATCTATATTGATGTACATTAAATAACAACAACCTTCGTCCAAACGACAGGAAGTTGGAGGTGATAGAGTGTATGATTAAAGCACCAAATTACTACAAGTCCTACAATCTTCCTCCCAGCTTGGATTTTCGTGAGGTACCTAGTACTTAAACGAACAAGGTTTTATTTGTGGTATAGATCACGAAAGGTATGATCAGGTGTTTCTGAATGAGTTGCGATTATTTACGATGACTTCGAGTTACTGTAATAACGAGTACCGAGAACATAGTTGCAGGTTACATCCACGTAATTAACATCTAATCTATTCCTGCGGTTGTACAGGTAACCTACTGCTTAATTGTAATTGTTTTGCATAAAACTGGTCCCAAATAAAAATACGACATAGTATTATTAATAATTTGCAGTAAATTGTTATAATAACATGTTCGTGGCAATACTTGCCCAGACATTAATGCATTATTATAATAATATGTAGGGTATTTTACATTTTTGTTAACTATTTTGAATTGCTGTAAAATGTTCAAATAGGTTTAAGTACTTTTTCTAATGCTAATTAGATTTGGAATCGTTTTTTTATTTTCCAGTTACTGACCACCTTAAGGATACTACCACATGAGGAGGAAGAATGTAGATTCTTTAATTTTGAAGGTCATCTAACCCAGAACCAAAGCGGTAGAGGTCAACTATGTTTATTTTAAATTGCAGGAAATGTAGCACTAGTGAATTCGTACACAAAATATTTAAATACACGAGAGCCCAAAGCCATGACCTAAATCGACACCAATCTGCGAAAGTGAGGAAGTTAATGACGTGTTGACGTTAGAAACACGAAAATGTTATCTTGAGATGCAAAGAAGGCAATTTTTATTCGTGCATGGAAATAAGATAAACTCTCAAGTTTGTATACACGGACGTAAGTTGAGTGCAGCTAACCCTACCGCAATAACATTGCATACGCAGAAAGCGAATTCAGTAAAGGGCAGTCAAATGCAGGTAGTTTATCATCGATCGCGATTGTGTTTCGTATAATGCGATAGAAATTTGAAAAAATGACATCCAAGTTCTAAAGGAGCTTACAAAATTATGCAGGAAACCAGTTTGTCTACATCATTCCCTTTGCATCGTTCTCCAGAACGTCCACGGCATAAGTAGTTTCCGACTAAACATTTTGGATTCCCAACGCCCGCATTCTCGATGTTCTTGCATACCAAATTAGGATTTTATTTGCCAATAACTTGTGTTTATAAAAATTTGTTTGCGCTTATAAAAAAATTTAGTTAATATACTGCATTTGCATTGTAAAATATTTACAGAAGAAGAATTTTATTTTTAATGGTAATTTCCTGTATATTGTGAAAATTTGTTATTAGTTGTTATACAATAAAATCTTCACCTCCTTTTATATATTGCGCATGCGCGATTGGTACTCTCTGCATGACGCTCCTTGTAACGTTTTCACCATATCAGAAGTAAAATACAATATTCCACTAACATCATGGCGATTCATTTCCAGCATACATTTGCTTCGATATTTAGTTCAAATATTCCATCACTATCGATCTACTCTGAGGAAATGTACACATTGGTAAGATTCCCTGGTGGTGGAATCGGAACTACTAAAAACAAGAGATACATTGTGTTTAGAGGTTTAATTGGTTGCGTATCCTATTTTGAATAGTTTTGATCTGACGGCAGAAGCCTTCCAGGGCACCACGGAGTGCTTCGAGCACTGCGCAAGCGTGTAATATTAGGGATATGGGTGGGAGGTTACCCTCGCATCATGGACTGGGGGTCCAACTATATTTTTGAACAATTTTGTTGTTGTTGATTGGATAACAGTCCCCAGTCATAGATCTCGGAGTACTATGCACACATTTTAGTCAGGTGAAATTAAAAATGAAAATTGAGATTTCAAAATGGCGACATCGATGTGATATTTTGTTGTTCACCATCTTGTAATGTTATTTTCCAAATATTTATAAAATGTAATTGGCGGTCAATTTTGACGAGGAAAGGTTGTTTTGCATTGGTGCACATAGACAGGGGCATGCAGCGCACGGACGCGCACGAGGAGTCGCTGAACCCATGGTGCCCGAAGCTCCTCCACTGCATCCGTCCTCTCATCCGTGCACAGTGCCTCGAGAATTCACGAGCCAACGGATACGTAATAAGATTCGAGGGAGCTACGACGATTGGCGAATAGATCTATCGTTTATTCAGTCAGTCGCTTGCAGGGGTAAATAAGAACTTAGAAGCGGAAACTGTTGAAAACCGATTGTACAATTGGAGAAATCATCTGAAATGATGTTGAACGTTATTGTCGGATTGTCTGCAGCTATCATTTCTTCAAGGAATTATATGTTTCCACTAGAACATGCAATCTGTCAAAATTGTAAGAAATTTGTTCTGAAAATTTATAAGAATATATGAGAATTTCAAGAAAAGATCACCAGAAAGTGACATTTTTCTACCTTTTTAGGTATTTGTTGCCTTTTATTTAAGTAGTAATGCATGCGTAAATAAGAACTGGATATGTTAAATTATGAATTTCCTCTACGGAAGTGTAAACAAACTGCGTAGAAGCAAGAATAATTTTCGTGGAAGTTGCAAAACGAACATAACTTGTAGAAGTATGAAGTTTTAAATATAAACAGGAACTTCAAAAATAGTACATATTTGTCGCAGTCATTGACATCAATATAACCAACGCTCTTTGAGTATCTCTGTTGCTAATCCGAATAAAAAAAAATGCAAACAAAACTTATTTTCTAATAAGGTCATCTCACTGTCATATATAACTATGACCTTCGGGTCAATATTTAGGTCATTTGAAGGTCAAAGTTAATTTCTTAAATGGAAACCTCCATTTTTCCACGTCGAAAAGAACGGGTTACGTAATGATTAGAATGGTAGTTGATACATTTTAAGAGTGACCTTGAAAGGTCAAATTATAAAAATTCATATACAAACTGTTTGTTTTTTCAATGTTTGATTGTTTATTAGGCTTAAGGAGTAATACCAAACCATTTATCCTGAATGTCAAATATGACAGTCATGTAAAAGCAGTTTTATTAAATAAAAAATGTCACTTTTGTTCTTATTCTCGCTTTTAGCGTTACACAGAAATTACGACGTGGACGTTGTAAATTCTATTGTTTACCATGAGTCACCTTGACTCTCATAATTGCAAAACTTGTTTGTAGCTTGTGAATGAATTTTCAGCGTTTGACCTTAATTTGACTTTTTCAAGGACATTCTCAAAATGTATAAATTATCAAAGATGTACTGTCGATTAAAATGAGCCTTTGGTTATGGTTAATACTTTAAATACAAAACTTCATTTGAATTTTGATACCTTTAGGAAATTATTTCCTCTCGTTTAGAACAAAATTTGAATTGCAGAAGACTGAGCTCCCATCATGTAAATACGAGCTTCGTTTTTGTTTACGCAAATTAAAATGTCCCTCGTTAAAGTACCAACTTACTTTACCGGAGTAGACCTCTGACATAAACTTCCTCTCGAGACTGTACTAGAAAACATTTTAATTCTTGAAGACTTAACTACGCAAGTAGCTTCATTTTTCTTTGTGGAATTTCGAACTTCAGACGTGCAGGAATGATTTTACTTCAGTAGAACAAGATTCCTTTTATGGGTACACCATTTCTGATGTAAAATTTATTATATTTTCCTATTCTGAACCCAAAATTGTAAAAAATTGCGATCCAAAAAAGATACGATCAATTTTCCAGACGATTTTTTTATCGACAATTTTGCATAAAATTTTGATAAGGAGATTATTAGATAGTGAAAATTTGGTCAAATTTGCTGAGTACGGATTTTTTGAGCAATTAAACAATGGTTTAAAAAATGTCAATAAATTGGTAAATGTCTTCAGGATATAAAAAACCGAAATATTTAATTATTTTTAAGGTACAGGTAATAATGACTTGATATACTATTGGCGATTGAAGAAGATATCATGAAGAAAGAACGAAGAAAGATAAATATCACATTTTGAAACAGGCAAAAATCGTATCCTAGATACATTATGATTAACGCAATTTTTTAATAAACGATCTTCGAATGAGTATTTTTAATTTAGTGTAATGAAACTAAACGATATCATCTGTAAATGTAAGGTTTACGGAGAAACATAGTCTCAATAACATCATGGATGTGGAAACACAGATCTCAATAATATTCGTTCCTATCGAGCCCTAAGGGCACAATACAGGAAGAGATTCTGAACGATTTTACGTAAGTTGCTTTCGCGTGCTGAGATTGAACGGTATTTATACAGATTCTCTTCAGAATTTGTTTATCGAAAAAAATCCCTTCCAATTTACAGAGAATTTTAATTCTTTAGATTTGTGCTAAAGATAAATCTTTAGATTTGTGCAATAGAGATTCAGCGTTCCATTTTGATAATTATACATTCTAAAACACACGGACCTTGGGATTAATTACTATTCAGGAATTTGAAAAATGTTTGTTTTTTGATGATTTAATTAAAGTATTTAATACAAAATTATTTCTAACTGTCAAAATATCCTCTGATAATTCCGCTAATGATTTTCTTCGTTAAAAATCATAGGGTATTTGCGTAATTAAACGTCAATTACGAAATAAAATTTGGCATTGGGGGGTAAAATATTACACGAGCTTCGTCTAAATAACTAAAAAATATTTTTTTCCGAATTTCGAAACTAAGATAATACGATCATTATTATAATGCAGTCAATTAAATGCTCGTCGTAATTACGAGGTTGCATTATGAAGAATTCTAATTGCTGGCGAAACTGCAGAGTATAGAGTCGAGCGAGTAGTCACTATAACAATATTACAGGAGTAGAATATTATGGCACTATAAAAGAAACCACGCACTTATCGTAACTATTTTAATTACGTCGTATATTAATCTTAATTTATCGATCGTCTCTATGAATAAAGTCATCGTTGATAATTTCGTGCTTAGTGATATAATGCATTTTTATTTATAAGTAAGTAAATCGTGCCTTTTATTATTCACTTATTGCTTTAACCCTTCACGTAATCCTGGTTGGATAATATAACATTTAAGTTGTCTTTACGACGTCCTTTTAGCTTCTGCCCTCTTCCAGTGAGTGTGTTCTAAAAGAACTAAAACTTTCGCAACCATCTCTTTTTTCAGCATTTCAAAAATATAAAATAGTTATAAGAAACATTGCCATTAAATAAGTAATACATATTATAATACAGTTATTTTTGTATCAAGGGCACAAAATTTGGTTTTACGCCCGATGAACGGCGAGGGACGGCGAAGCCTGCATGTTATTGAATGCAGTAGGCGTAAATTTTTGTTGCGCCTCCATATTGGGATCGTATGCCCACGTGGGTCAAATGAGGGCGTAAAATGAGCTGTTTACGAGTTTGCATGTTGACAACGAGTCAAAATGAAGATCGAATACACAGAGATTGATATGGTTTATCTACATTTGGTGTGTGCACTTCGATGCGAATACCACAGAATTTCCATCAGTAGGTTACAAGCACTCAAGTTCATGATCCTTCATGCTTATATTTTGACCCATCCTTGGGCTGATGCAAATAGTCGACACAACATGCGATTGTTTAAACGGTAGAAAATGCAATAGTAAAAGGATTCCCAGTGCAGTTTGCATGCAAGACTACGCCAATTAAAGCACCTTCTAAATTACGTCTGTTGACATTGGAAATTGCAAAGTAAGAAATAGGACACAAAATAACAGAGCAGCACAAGCTGCAATTTCAGAAAGATATTTCCGTATTATGGTTGAACTGATTTCTCCAGACCAGTTTTAATAATCAGTTAAAATATTCTAACGTTGTCTTCATAAATCTGGCACTACATCATCATGTACGAATTATTTTGTTCGTAATGGTAAGTTGTATGAAATGAAAAATATAGTGGTAGCTTATAATTTACAGTGCTTTAAAAAACTACTATATGAAAAAAAAACTACTAAACGACCATGTAAGATTGATTTTGAGCAAAAAATTAAAAAAAAAAAAGTGAAAAACGCGTATGCAGAGGCTGCTCTTCGGGATTCTCCGAGGCAACTATCAGTCGAGGCCGACATGGCGACGGTTGGTATGGGCCGAACCCGCTGCTGTCTCAGAGCAACGATCCGCCAGGCGATCTCGATCTCAACGTGACTTTTCAGCCTCCTCCGGCTCCTTTTCTCCCGCATCTCGTTCCGCCTTTGGACGTTTCCGTTGGACGTTTTACTTCCAGAGAAATCAGACGAGGAATTGGAAAAAGGAGAAAATCCGCGAGTGGATGCCGCTCTCGGATGTTTCCTTCCAGAATGCACTTTTCATCTTCTTATTTCGACCTTTAACTTTCAGGTTTCGACTGCTGAAAAATTATTCTCCCTTCCACATATACTGATGGAATGTTGTGCTCAAAACAACTATTTTGTAATAAATTAAGTTCAGAAGTCAAAACATACTTTCTGATGGTCCATGACCTTTGTAGTTTGATTGAGTAACCTAAGAATGCGAATGTGTTAATCGCAATCTAGATTGGAGGATACCAATTATACTTTCAATTTCATTGCAGGATCAGTGTCCTAGAAGAGTACAGTCCAACCCCCGTGAACGAATAAGATCTGGACAACGCGAGGCATTTGAATTTCCGATAACGAATGTTTGAGAAGGAAATATAGATTCCCCACCTCTAACTTTCTTTCCTTCGTAGGAACCTGTATTTTGCTAACAATGCATGCTCAATATCCTCAAAACGCGTAAAGGGGTTTAAGGTGGGGAGACCGATGGAAGGGAAATTATTTGTAAAAGGGAATTCGACTGTAACGAAGTATGATGATAGGAAGGTTGACACTACCTTAGAAATTTCTTAGATAATTGGTTTTGGCTTTTGGAAAAAGGTTGCTGTTTTTGATCATCCAGAAAACTTAAAGTTTGCGATTGCATAACCTAAGAATAGTTGCAATTAGTTCTGCATAATGTCGAATCATCAATCAGAGTAAAAAGAAATTCCTATGACAAATACGACATCAATGACCTTCATTTGCTTATCAAATATACCTAAGAACTGAAGGGATTTTTCATAATATGCAAATGAAAGATAAAGCAGGAGTTTTCGTTATGAGATTATCGATAAGCACATTCCACCATCGCATCGGACGGACATGATGGATTGCTGAGGGTTTTCAGATTCACCATAAGACAACATTCTAACTGGGGGAAGACTGTAGATAACCGGAGTCCGCAACCGCACAAGTCACGAATGGAAGAACTAGGCAGGAAGTGCTCGGAGTTCCTGCAGCATCCAATTTCGTAGTCATTGAAATTTGTCTTGGTTTCAATTTATTATACACTTTATACGTAAATAGTAAATAAAGTTCAGAGGCAGGTTCTTTCAATGTGAATGTTCATGGTCAAGTTTCGTTGGAATTTATAGATGCTGCATATGTTTCGAGAGAACGTAATCATAATTGCCAGAGTAGTTTACCTTTTTCTGTCGTGTGCAATCGGGTATGAAATCTGGGATTATCAAACTTTTTTATTTTAATTTTATATTTTTTTCACGTAACTAGTACTGTTATTTATCAATAAGTTCATTAGAAATAATGCAAGGAGTTTATACGTTTTCAAACTTTTATCGTGTCAGAGCTCATCAGATTTTAGAATGGAGAATGTCTTCGCAAGATAGATAATGCGAACATTAAGAGCACATACATTAAAGAAATTTTCTTAAATTGAAGGATTGATGAAAACAAAATACCTAAATGTAAACAAGTTATGCAGTTCATCGAAAATCGTTGATTTTATCGTTAAAAGGCCCAACAATAACAACATTATTTCCTTTAAGAATGAAATGAAATTCCTCATTCTGTGGATCCAAGGTCCTCGCAACACACAAAATTATATAAACAATGTTTGAAGTTAGGTCAGAAAATGTTTTATTAGAAGAGGGATACATTTTGTGTTATAGGAAAATTGTGGACCTACATGCCATTCTATCTGAAATGTTCGCCAAGACGCGTATGAAATAAGAGTTATTTCCTTTGCTGCTTTTATTCTAATTCTAAGAACATTTTGCTTTTCGCCATGAAGGGCCAAGTGTTCTTTTATTTTGTTTATGTTCCTACTTGCAATTCTTCTTGAGAAACAATGTATCTCAACGTTTTCTCTATCTACACACAATAGAGCCATATTTCTTTTTACGATAATTTCATGAACGCTTCAGGACGTGTTATATAATTATTTAAATTTACGGAAAACTGGAGGATCATGAGTAGAGGTTTAAAATACGTACATCCTTCCACAATGCAACGACACTTCCGGAAGGAATTCATTCGAGGAAGAATCTGCCTATTATACACTTTATATACATAAATACACCATAGTGTCGTCGTGACCTTGAGTCTGCCTTGACTCCGCGTATCGCTGCGTCAAAGGATGCGCATAGCTCGCGCAACATTGTTGCCGAGCTATATTTCATGTTGCGTATTCTTGGATTATATTTTGATAATATATTTAAAGGGTTACGCCACTACAAATTATCTAATTTCAAGATTTCTATTTGGGAAAACAAAATTGGAATTATGTTTAGGGACTTTGTTATCTATATAATTAAATGTACCTATCTTCATTGCAGAGAAATTTATTTATTTGTATGTTATTCTTGGATTTACACGAATTGCAAATTGCACTTCCCAATTCGAAATAACAAATAAAAATGCTTTCGTGCTAGCCTTCGGGAATCAGACAAGAATTTGCAGGGATTCAAAATTCAAATATTCAATGCGTATAAATAACTAGAAATTAGTCGTATAAATTCAATTATACAAATTTTACCGGAAATTAATAACAGTGTTTTGAGATAATAGTTTCTGCTAAAGGCACTGGGTGGCGCTCCACGTCCATAAATAAAATTCTATCGGAAAAATGTTCCCTCGTGAAGAGTTCTTCCCATTAAACAAAAAACAATTGAAATTATAGAAAATGATTTACTTTTGAGCTTTGAATTGTATTTCATGAACTTATTGTGAATAATTCTCTATTATCAAACATTCTAAATCCTTTTCAAGAATTGACTATTTTGTTCTTGAATTCTTCTCTATGCTTCAGTATAAATTATAACGCGAATTCTTCATTATTTCGAATGAAGCATTGATGTGAACGTTTTGAATACTCTGAATACTTACTGGGACGGTAAAATGGATGATTTCTGATTCATCCAGAAGTATTTAGTGAGAAATTGTCAATGATTCTGAATCCACAAACTCTCGAATGCTTCATATTTACTAGGGAAGTCCATACATATACTTGCTGGTTTTGTTTACAAACAAATGGCTATTTTTCTGGGGTCAGAGCATTAACCGCGCCAGGTGATGTTGACACTTTCGCAGCCCTCTGTATCCGTCGTTTGTTGTTCCCTTTGTAGAAATGAATTTTCAAAATTGTTCTGAAAATATTAAATATTAATCTTATATTTGAAACATTAAATATATTTTTGTCCAAACCATTTTGTTTTGGTTCAATGCATTTATTTTTGCCAGAAAATGCCTTTATAAGCACTACAGAAATAGTAAGAAAAGTGACTTTTACCATTTATAATCCCTCATCCATTAAAACGATTTGTTGCTCTGAAAAGAAAAATTACTACTAAAATCGTATACATTACCTAGCAAAATAATTTCTTGTAAAACTTGTTTTTAAGGGTTAAAAGATATTCTATTAAAATCTTCTATGCTAAAGAAATTCTGTCAAGGAACAGACATATAATTATGGGAATCTCGCTAGACGATCAAGACTGTCCTAAGTTATATGCGAAGCCCTGCCCATTAATTCCCTTCATTACCCGCTCTTCCGTGAGTATACGCATAACCGAAGCATTCCAATCTTTGCCGATCCTTTCCGAATATTGTCGCGAAACAATGTGGTGGGGGGACACGGGAAAGAGGTTAGTATAACCTTCCATAAGGCAAATGTATAACTTAGGATGATGGTATAACGTTCATCTGTATAGCTTAGAATGGGGACCACTAGAAAACTAAAAGATAATAGTTGTTTTTTAAGACCTCGTTTTGAGGAAATCATAAAAAGCTCTTAAAATTGACTCTTATATTTAATGAATTCTTTAAGACGTCATTTAGCTGAGTTTGTGATGTCCATCGATCTGTCACAGAAAAAAAAAACACTAATAGTGTTTCTAATAATTCTCCAGAATTTATATGTGTGACCCATTTTACATATTCACTCTGAATGCTATGTAGTGTCCTAAAAGAGTAGTCATATTTATGATGTAGACAAAATCAATATAAATTTTAACAGTTTGTATCAGATTTCGTTTATCCTGTTCCACTATCCGAAATTTTGTCTTGTTTATAAAAAAGTAATAACCATATTAGTATAGATATATTCAGGTTGACAGATTAGTTTTAATAATTTAAATTTCTTCAAGTAATAATTATATTAACTCGAAGCATTCGAAAGTTTTCTTTTCGATTTTATTAGAATCATTGTTCATAAATAGAATATTTAATTCGCAACATTGCTCGACTCCAAAATTAAAATATGAATTGCCGCATATCAATAATTCCGAGATTTTTATGCAGAAACCTTTAAGTGATCGCGCAAAGAAATCAACAAATAAAAACCGCGGCAAATATTTTAGTTATCAAAAGCCGGTTTCCCCTTTCAGTAGAAGATGGATGAAAAATTAACATTCGTGCTTTTAGGAAACGTGTAACGCAATACTGATCAACTACATGAAAAAATACATAAAAAATATGTAAAGGAATATTAATACATTTTTTTAAGTAAAAAAAAGTTTGTCACGCAAATACTGCAGTTGGCACGTCCCATATAGGTGACTCTCAAATTTCAGGGGTCAAGAAACGCCGGGTGTGGCGGCTTGTGTGTTTGATGACGTTAACAAGGTTCACATTTTGAGGACAATGGGATATTGGGGGTACCGACGACAAGTGTAGCAACCACAAAGACCCTTGCCAGGTAAACGAATTTTCGTTAATCTTACATCCTGATCCGTCCTATGTTTGGTCTGCATAATTATGTTTAAATGCAGCTCAAATATTGGTGTGGTCAACTTTTCGTGTTAGTGTATTTTGATTATATTTAAATAACGCCTTGTATTCTTTAGGTTATTTTATTTGACCTAATTTATTCGCCAAAGCATTAATTCTTCCTAAGAAAGGTTACTTTGAGTTTTCTGTGGACATTTGTAACAAAAAACTGCGACATTTTTGTTTTGAAAATGTTCTTTTGAATTCTTTTTTCAGTAATTTCAAGCTGGGCGCTGCTAATTTTATTTGACCTTGACCTCATGACCTAGTCTTGATGAATGGTCAATATACAACACCAGAAGAAGTGTCATCGTTTTCCTTTTTCTGATTTGTTTAAAAAAATACCCCAGTAAAACTATTCAGTTTTCTGACTTTAAATCCTATTTGTTGACCTCTCTAAATCACTCGCTATATTTAAAATATCAGTAATAGCAATAACATCTCGATTGGTGGGATATTATATTGAACCGACTTTTGGGAATTGAACGTAAACAATAACAATAACAGTCGTGAATGTAGAGGTCATGAGATATTTGATACGTTTGTCAACATCTCAACTGTATATAGAAGAGTTGTGCTGGTTTTGTGGCTTGTTGACGAAAATTAAAGGTTTTATTACTATTTTTTAAGATTGTAAAGTCATTTTTATGTACAATTTATTGACAAGAAATCCCCTATGTTTATGAAATATTGGATGTTTCTGTAAAGTAGGAACAAACATTCAAAAACCGGACAATTAAAAATATAATATTTTTCAGTACAAATTGATTTGTCATTTTCATACATGGAAATAACTCGTAACGTTTAACGCCCAAATTCCCCTTGCAGGCGCCGTTAATGACAGGTTTTGGGATATTTCAAGTTCCTTTTTACGTCAAGGATAACTGCCCTGCCATTAAACAAAAATTCATACATTAAGTGCTTGTATTTTATTTCGCAAACACCTTAAGCGCGGTCAGGACGAAAAAGAAGTAAAGCTGCGATTAACGTCAGTTTTACCGTTTTTAAATAAGCTTGTAAATTTATCCCAGTTATTATATGTAAGTAAACAATAACAAAAAAACATTTAAAAAATTAATTAGTGCCATTATACGTTTCAAATTATACTTTATAAATATTTTATGGGATTCAAATTATAGTGTCAAATAAATTCGATATATATTTACAAGTTATTTAGAGATGCTATTCACCAGAAAAGATTTTGAAAAGAACTAACTTTGGATTAGTCAGAAAGTCATTAAGATTCATGGAATACTAAATGGAATTCGGAGACTGATATCAGCATAATCAAAATTTGTAATTTTTGACGTCTATTTCAAACTATTACAGCACACCTGCCGGAGGAACTCCTTAGGTACTCTGGACGTCCAAATGTCCGTTTTTATCGTCTATTACTATTCTCAGGACATCCTGAGGACATATGACGCCTCGAGGAAGTTCACAGGAAAAATAAAAACGGTAATCAGGAGTTCCTGAAGTCCTCCTCAAGGTGTACAGTCTAAGTACAAGGAAGTTAGTAAATTAAATCTTTAGAACAAATTTGTACATCACAGAACTAACCTGGAGGACGAATACACATCATGCTCAATCAATTAAAATCGACTGGAGAATTATTCCATTGTTTAATCGTTACCCGACATAACCTGAATGGAATATTTGTTAGCAATATTTCGTACAATTGTAGTCTTTCAACAAAAAGCTGACAGACAAAAGAATCCTACGATTATCGTGAATTACCATCATTATTGATGACGTGAGGAACTCGTCGATTTTTAACTGAACATTGGCTCCCAGCTTCCGGTTCGAAAATTACTCTTGCCCGAGGAAGCGACCCTTATGCCGGAGGCCTTTGAAAAATTCTACGTACCGCCTCTTCTTGCATATTCATGAAAAACTGCGACAGACAATATTTTGATTTCGTTTTTGGTAATCCACCAATCTCATGCTCCCATTGTATGGTAGTCTTGAAATAATACTGTTTGGAAGACAGGAAGTGGTAGAGTATCTTTTTATTATTTCATTTACACAGAACATTTTTTTTTATTAATAAAAAATGTGAATTTTTATATGTTAGTTATAAATAGTAGATTGACGTCATATTTTTAAATAAAACAACAAATTGAAGATATCTGCGAAAAAAAGCATTTTAATTACTGGAGCTGCTGCTAGTCGGCGTCGTCAGCTAATTCTCGTCCGTTAAAAAATTGTCTCAATTTTTTACTTAATATTTCGGTACATTTATCGAATATACGCGATATTTGACTAATTTATTTAGTGATTTATATTTGGTAAAACAATTAATAGGATTTGTACTTATTTTTAGTAGCCTACCTATTTAAATAGTAGAAGTAAACACCCAAGTAGACAAGAAATCGTGATTTTGTTATGTTTGAATTAAAGGATTATTATCTCATCAATAAGTGAAAAAGATTTTATTTTGAGATAATAACGCATCTGTATAATTAATTAATTACAACATATGTCATTAATTAATTGCTATTGTGTGCCATTACTTGAGAAGCATCGATCAAATTACGTCGTATACATCACTCCACAGGAATGAAAATGTTCAATTAGTCAACAAATTGTAATTGATTAATGAGACTTAATCAGCATCGATTATCATTTTATTATACAAGAAAGATCTTGCGTTATTGTAATTTCAAAAATTACTTTCAATACAAAATATTTATTACAAGTGTTTTGTTTATTACAGAAATTTGATAAAGGATTGAATGAAGTTTAAACAATTTAATTATCATTAAATTTAAAATGATTATTAATTAAACAATTAATATATTTTTATTTACAAATATTGAATGGAATATTAAAAGCATAATACTTCATTTCCTGTCAGGATATTTCCGTCTCAATTTTTTGTCAACCAATTACAAAAAAACAGACAGGTCTTAATCTCCCGTATAACCAGCGCCAGCACTTTTTTTTGCCGCCTGACCTGGGTCCATTTTTTGTGTCAAAATATTTATATGCGATACATTTCTTTAGAAATATCGTATAAGGAAGACATCAGCGAGAAATCATTCGTCACACCCTGTCGAATTACAGTAATTTAGAAAATAGTGAAATATATTTGTATTTGTATTTTTCCTGAAGAATGATTTCGTCGCCCGTTAATGTCGGTATATCGCTTTCAATCCTTAATTTATGGGTTCCGAAATTCGGATCTAAAGATGAGAAGACTGATTTAATAGAAAGTTATGTATCTCTCAAATACAAATTCACACTATCGCCTATTTTATGGTTTACGAAATAAAACTACGAAATTTTCATTTCGTGACGTTTTTTTTTTTTAAATAATTTGTAAAATATTATTGTGAAACTATAACTATAAAACACATTCATGTAAAAATATGTAACTGTTTATTATTCCTTTCTTGCGTCTTAGTACAACCTAACCTAATCTAACCTAACGTAACCTAACCTAACCTAACCTAACCTATTCTTATCTAACCTAATGTAACTTCAGTTTAGCTAAGCGAATGTCTGTATTATTAAATAGTATTCTTATTAAATAAATTTACATTAAACAATACTAATTTGAATTTCTTTGTTCTTAAATGCATATTTCTTAACTAATAATTGTGCCATAAAAAAATGCAACGATAATAATGTCTACTTTTCCATTAGTATTATTTATGTATTTTTATTTTTATTATAAATTTGTCAATGTTTTTCTATTTCAATATTAAATGACATTTGTTTACCTTAATTTTTATTATAATTTTTTTTTATAATTAATATTATTTGATTGTCTTAAAAAATAAAAATTAGTATGATGTTAATTCTATTTTAAACCTATTTTGTAATTAGAAAAGATACTTGATTACTTTGTAATGCGTGTAATGAATCAAACTAACAATAAAAATCGCAGCTTTTAAAAAAATCCTAGGATTCTTTCTCGTATTGGATAACCGTTTCTTTTTCAATAGAAAAACAATTCTTGAATATCATTATTATTTTATTTATTTTCAAGTTTTATAAATTCATCTATTTTTTTTTAATTACTATTTTAGTTACCAATTTTTAAAATTTTAGTAATTGTCGTAATTGTTTTCTTCATTATTTAGAATTTTAATTTTTATATAAAATTACTGCGGAAGAATAGGAAAATAAAAAATATATAAATAAAAATGTATATTTTTCATGAATGTTTGAAATTTAATTGAATCTAACAAGTGTATAAAAAGTTGCTTGTCTCTGATCGAATTCATTTATCGCGATGTGAAAATCGACTAGTAAAACCGACAAAATTCCCCCTCGCAGGAAATCTTAATTATGGGTTTTGAAGTATTCTCATAAAAAGGTCAGGAAACCTGCTGCCCTTTCATTAGCTAAATTCGTTTCATGAAAAGTAAAACTGAATTCGAAACCGTGTAAACATTCAGAAATGTCAACAAGAATTATTCGTAATTACTTGATTTTTAACTACTTTAAAAAATGACCTGGAAACTTTATTAGATCGTTTTGTATTAAATGTAAATTTGAATTAAAAATAGAAACTCAAGCACTTACAATCCCAATAAAGTCGAAAAAACCACTGGAATCAAAAGTGAGCTGCACTTTTCTCACTCTTAAGGGTGTTTTAACAGTTTATATTTTTACTGAATTTTAAAAAACTCTGGCATTTTGTTAAATTTGAATGGAGGAAAAAAGAAATGACTTCAATTAAAAAAATATTTGCTCTTGTTTGAGGCACTGAAGCAGCAGAGGCATTTTTTTGAAGCAATGGGAGGTTGCGAATAACTCACTGAAATTTTTTGTTTCGTACAAAAAATATGGAACCCCTTAGGTGACACATCATTCTTGAAAAAGCAAAAGTTTACTCTTCTAGTAAAGATTGAATTGTCATCCCTTGATTTGTAGGGATGGACATAAGCAACGATATACTTCAAGTACGATTGCTTACCAGGACATAAATGTCATAATATTTTTTTTGAAAAATGAACCACGAAGTAATCTGCAATAGCGTTTCGACGAATAACTTAATATACTCGTCACTCAGAGAATGGAAAACCGATCATAAATTCGCCGATAAAACTGGCGAGACAATCTTAATTGCTTGCATTGAGATATTCCGCGTAGTGATTTTTTTCAAAAAAGGGATGACGATCCATATTGGCCGTCATACCAGCGAGTCCGAATCGAAAAGCCTTCATTAGTCAAGGCAACCACTCGGGTCGCATGCATTAACCATCCTCGCGTATATCCGTATCTAACGAGAATTCGTCCTTTTCTCGCAGGAAGCAAACAAGAGATCTACAGGTGGTTTCAGAATCCGCGTTATGCCGTGCTCCCCCAACCATGAGCCTGTTGCGCTTGCAGTTTTACCTGTAGGTCTACCTTATAGAGACTTTCCTCAGAGAACGAGCGAGCGGTTCCAGGCATCGAACTCGCCGACGCGGCGTTGGAGTCGAGACCAGGGGCCTGAAGTCCACGGGGACTTAGTAAAAGGGGGGACCGAGTGAGAGGCCCCTCGATGGGGACTATCGAGACTGACAAAGACGGAGACACACCGTGAAAGAGCGAAAGTGGGGGAGGGAGAGAGAAAGATCGACCAATCGTAGCTGAGGATGGCTGTGACGTAGGCTAGTCTCACGTCCAAGTCTCACGAAAAGACTTCTCTTGGTAGCAGTTCCTCCGCGGTCTCCGGCTGGACGAAGAGGTCCTTTTCTTTCGATGAAGTGATACGGAAAACGAACACAAGATTGGATCCTGGATACGCGGAAGGATTAAGGTGGAAGGCGGCTGCGTTCAGCCATGGGGACGGGTAAGTGACACTTTAGAGGGTCGGTTTCAAAAAAAATCATTTTTGCAACCGACCAACGGTTCTCGAGGCACGCTACCAGGTGGTTCACCCTACGTAACCTTTCGATAAGTCGGCATCTGTTGTGACGGTGAAAAGTTTGCTCCATGGTGTGAAAATGTCATTTGACAGAAATTCGTTACCCCAATGTCATCCATGTGCTACATAGTGGAGGATACGATAAGGATCCAGGATGTGCGTAAGGTCTTCAAACATTCATTTTTATTATTACGAACCATCCATTTGTCAGAAGGAACGTTGCAATTTATTAAAGTTAGTTATATCACTAATTAGTGTTGGTCTTGTATCATCTTCGTCATCCTCCTTAACATCCTGTTGTTATACTGCAATTTAATTATTTTCTCAGTAACTTTCAAAAGTTGGGCAAAAAGCTTTCAAAAAAGTGTTTTTGTGATTCCGTTAGGGTTTGCATCGACCCCATGTTCTCCAGATTATTTTGATAAGTTCCACGACTCGAGCACCATTGGGAGAGAAGGTGCCATAGCAGTAAACCTGACCTAGGTCAGGGAATTCACGGGACGGCGTTTTATTCGCGTTAATTCTTGTAAATTTATTCCGATGCGATAATCGTCGAAGACTTGAGGTAATTGAAATTACTTTTTTCGACACGCGGCATGTATAATTGCGCTGACCTTGACTCGTGTCAACGTACGGGCGAAAGACCCTCGGAGGGGTAATCCTACTGCGCGACTCGAAGCAAGTTTCCTGGCATCCCTGTGCTACGCCGTTCGTTATTTATCAAAGTCGGATGAGTTGGCTTAAAGTCAGACGAATCTTCAATGCAAAATGACGCGTCGTTAACATAAAATATGTACGCCATGCAAAAATTATCTTTTCGCAAAATAGATTTCTAAGTACGATCCTCTGAGCGATATTTGTTCAAGCTGGCTTTCGAGATCTGACTTTCTGGAATCTTAAGTGAATTTCCAAGAATCGTGATGCCGTGATTAGTTGAAATTTTCGGAGAATCTCGTAAATAACAGTTTTCGACGTATACTTCCTTGAGTGCAATAGCATATTTTCACGAAACCTTGCCAATTTCAACTAGTCTTTAGCAAAGTTTGATCTTCGATGCTTTTTTATCGCTTCTATGTATTTAAAGAATACCTTCCTATTCGAAGTAAGACACTTTCTTCATCAAGTTCTTAGAAATGCAGATTATACCTGTTTTATCGCGGTTATGAGAACGTGTCTGGTCGGCAAAGATGAGAATATCGTGCCATGGGAATATTTCGCGATTTGCTGCATCCATAGATTCGACCCGGGACCCAAGGGGGCCTCGGCGATTGTTTCGTGTAGGAGAGTGAACTTCGCAGCAGGTAACCAGACCCGACTTAAAATTTCAACGCCTTGATCGACATGCACATATTAAATCCCACTAGATCATCCGACGCGTGTCATTTTAGAAATCTGCTTTCTCTTTTGAAAACTGCACCAGGATCTGCCTTGAATTTTTGTTTTTTTTTTCGTAGAGTTTGAATGGGTCCAGGCTTCGAATGTTTCTTTTCGGATCAAGGTGATTCCTTTTCTAAAAGGGTTTCAGTTTTGAAGCCCGAGACTTTGAGCATCTGAACTAAGAAGTAGACAGTCTTAAGATCTTACGAATAGTCGAAGAGCATTTAAATGCGATTTACACTCGGCGTTTTTTAGGCGCAGGTGCTTCCGGTCGTTTCGCCGTTGTGCAGCCACCTTAACGGCTTTAGAAAGTGTGCGTGATATATCGCCGATGCAGCATACTGGTTTAAAATTGGGGTAACGATTCGCCAAAAGCAGGATACGTATTAATTCGTGTGTCTCCATGAATCGAGAATTCTCGAATTTTCGATGTTTTGCGCAAGACAGGAAAAGTCGCGATGCCTCGAGAAACGTTCTCTGAATAATAACATACATCATAACTCAACACCGAACAAAGAATACACAATATTACCACTCCATCCCTTGTTTGTTTATTTTATATTTTGGACCCTTCAAACAAGATTGTTGAGGGATATTTTGGGTAGTGTTTCGTCTCGTATATTTTTTTTCACTGGAGCCTCTTGGCAACATAAATACATGACTGCAATTTCGAATTACACTTCCTACCATCATTACCTGTTGACATCCATCAGCCGAACCTGTGCAAAGGTGCTAGACTCCAAAATGTGACATTTCGAAGTGTAACAAGTGATTAAAAAACAAGGAACAAAACGAGACCGTCATCGAAAAGTCGACGAATCGTGTCGCGAGTGACGCCGCAGAAAGTGAGTGAACAGTTCGCAAGGCAAGTTTTCAAGGATAAGTGGCGGAGGACAATCATTTGTCGGGTGGCAATCAGCAACCCCATCGTGATGCGAGGTAACGCACGCTAATTATTTATAGAGGAGCGAAATGGACCGCGACCATTATTATTGGAGGATACCGGTTTTTTGAGATTCCACGCGAAGGTAATCGACGTCGTCGTCGAGACGCGAAAAGTGAGGTCAGATATTAAGCGTAATACGCGGTTTATGAAAGGCTCCTGAAAGACCTGAAACATTTCCCCCGAGACGTCCGAAAATCGTTCCCATCAAGACTTTAATTTGAATTCGCCCGCATTATCTTCGCCAACGCAATTTTGTTTCATGCCTTTGTCTCAGTCATACAGCAATTTTTTTTAACTTCTTGGAACTTCAAATAATAGCTTTTCATCACGTTTCGTCATGTTAATTCCAAAATCCAATTGTTTTCTCATTAAGAATGTGTCACAAAATAACTTTCTTATGGCGAAATATTTATAATAATATTCTTTGTCATTCGTGGATTTCGTCATCATTCCCGGTCCGATTCAAACGCATCCTCCTCAGAACGTTCAAATGTCCTCCTGAGGTTGCACTAAGGATATTAACAGGACCATCAAAGTGAACAATTGACCTTTCTGAGGAGCTCCTGAGGACCTCATCCTTATAGGATGCGTTGTATAGAATCTATTATAAAATTTCTGGAAGGATCGATGTCGTCACCAAAATCTCCTCCTGTTTCAGGAGAAAGCAAGACGTGAAATAGATCCCAATCAAATCCGATTTCTCAATAATGGAAAATTCGATTTGCTAATTAAATTGCACCTCGCCATTGTTCCATCGCACCCCTGTTGCTACCGATTTCGCAATGGCTATCAGCCATTCTTTTCACAGATGCGTGATCTTTTTCGAGATACTGATCTATTGCGGAATCGCTTCAAGCTTGGCGTGCATTCGTCACATGTGTGCGAGCAAGTTGCGCGCAATATGATGAAAGATCAGCGCTTTTCTAGGTGGCCCCCCTAGAAAAGCGAAGTACCGTTTTCGCTATGTTGACCGCTTAAGAAGGAGCCAATGGATACTTACATGGCTCTTTTGGTTTGCTAACTCACCGCTATTAATGCGAGATTTACCTAAATAGTCCCCGTATTAACTGTAAATGCGATTTTTAATCGATTCTGAAAGAGCCATCTTAAATGCAAATTTGTATTAGTCATTCATTTCTGCGAAGATAAGTGGAAGTGCTTCAGATAGTCATTTATGTAATATTCTTGAAATAATTTTTTATACACAAAAATCAGAAGAATTGCATTCACCGTGATGATATTGAGGAAAATATTAATGTAATTTTAAAGAATATTTCTGGATTTATACAATATTAGTAGTACGAGCTGTAAAACAATATTGCACGAATATTACTGTTCATTTTATTAAATATTTAAGTGTTCTTAATTTGATGCTTGGAAGAATGCCACAATTTTAACATCTTATTGTTGTGAATTATTATAAAATATTGCAGGAACAATTCAATTTATTTCCATGATGAATTTCCAGTTTTAATAACCGAATTTTTTTATTTTAATACGTTTTTTAGGAGAATAATACAATAATAACAAGTTTTTATTGTAGTATATTGCGAAAGAACGTCCCATGAATACTCTAGTAACTTCTAGAAATATTGCTGTTCATTAACAATATTATTTTGTTCATTTATCGTCATTCTAATCATATTGCAAAAATAAAATGGTAACAAAATATTGCACGAACATTTCTATTTATTTTTACAAACATTTTTTTTGTTTATTTATATTATACGGTATTATTTTCCAGAATAAGAAAGAAATAAAAAATTTGTTCAACGAGTTAGTGTTAAATAATATTCCACGAATTTTTCCACTTATATCCAGAAATATTCCTGTGCTTTATCGTTATTGCTATTTTATTTTAGTAGACCGTTTAGAGTAATACAATGGTGACCTCTTTTTTACCCAGAAATATTCTTATAATATTATATTTTTTGTTATAATACGTCATTCAAATCTATAATGCAAGAAGGAAATGGCCTTACCATTATTGTAAAATATTATTATACAAATTTGTAAATTTGTATTATACAAATTTTTTAAAAATTGAAAAAAAAATGTTTTCCATTTTAATGTCCGTTTTTTTAAATTTTGTGGAACAGTAACAAATTTGTCCTGATATTTACAGAAGTATAATATAAAATGTTTGTTTTCTTAAATTCTTAAAAGAATTTCTCACTACTTAGTTTTTAAATATAAAAAAGAATATTTTTGTAAACGTCTAATATTTAAAAATAATATTGCACAAATATCTTCATTTCGAGAAATATTTCTTTGCCTTAATTTTTTTATTTTAGATTATAATAATGTTTAAAACACCAATAATATGTTTTTGTCGTTAACTATTATTAGAAAACAATATTATATATTATTTTTACAAAATGTCTGGTTTGTTTATTTTTATTAATTTATTTCCGTGTATTTTAATAAATTCTAGAAAGAATCATTGTCAAAAAAAATGTTACACGCATATCTTCAGTAATTTTTAAAAGTAATCTCTCCTTTCGTACATGTAGATGAATATTCCATTGATTTTTATTTTAAATATTACCTTTTAACCTTGTCTAGTACTTTACACATCCAAAAAGTCCGTGGAATAGTCGAATATTTCAATAAAATCTTCGTAGAAAAATATTACAAGAATATTGTGAAAATGTCATTTGAATTACTGAAAAAAATTCACACATTTGTTGAGTATTTCGTAATAAAACTCTCTAATTAAATTAAATCAATAACTGACTTTATTCGACTAAACGAACGGACGCAACGGACATAATTGATATTTAATATTTCTGGAATATTCAACGACCACTTTGTTCGAAAATATAAAAAATCGGATTGGAATTAAAGCGAAAAAATTAAATCTACTGAATTAAAATCCAATCTAAAAAACGACATAAAAACCAATTGAAATTACCGAACAATTTGTACACATTAAAAAACATTGAACATAGTGATACATGTTAGATCATTTTAAAAATATCAGTAATTGGAGATCACAACAAAGATAAAGAAATAACTTGCATTCATTTTTTATGACCAAACAACATTTTCAAATAAATCTCAAACATTCATTGTTCGGTTATGTTAAACTCGTGTTTATCGTGTTCCTGAATCACGATTAACGATTAAAATAATTAATCAAAGCTGCAGATTCACAGAAGTCGGAGATCGCAACGTTATTTAATTAAATCGAATAGTTTTCTAAATAAAAGTTGCCAAGAATGATTTAAGTCCGCAAATCACATGAAATATCGCGGGAATTGCACATTTTTGAGTCATGATAATTCACGTGATTTTTTTGAGTGAAAGTTCAACCTTGAGGGAGTTTACTTAAGATTTAATCGATATGTTAAAATTATATTAAAATTATATACTTCGAAAGACGACACGATATAAAATTTAAGGTAAAATAAGGTTTCAAGTTGGAAGAGAAAGGACTATTAAATTAATTAACGCAGTAAAACGCATTCAAATAAAATCAAATTTGTAATTATCTGACCGAAACGTGAATTGAATTTAATTACTTGATTATATTAAAGAAAAAATATACGACGATTTGGAATGGTACGAAAGTCAACCTTCGGAAGCACATGGAAGTCAATTAAAAGTTGCGCTAATTGCAAAATTACTTATTTAAATAAACTTGATCATATCGTGTTTATAACACTGAACACAAAAAATTGTCTAGTGGGAATGAAGTCATCATTTGCTTTATATGTTTCAATTAATTGGATTTCTAAAATCTTGAATACTGTTCGTCAAAAAAAAATATTAAATTTCATCGTGTGTGCAGACAATCTTATTTTAACCCTCGCATAAGAAATACAATTTTTTATGATTTTTTAAAAACAATTTTCGATAAAATAAATTGGACTGAGCAAAAAAGATTAGACGCGCCGGGACTTGAACCCGGGACCATTGCGATTGCCGGTCGCGAGCGTTCCACAGCGGTTTCACCCTGGAAATTCGCCTATCTGACGTAGTTAGAAACTGATCAATATGTAGAAAGTGTAGTAAATATGGAAATCTAACAAAAGCTCGCTGACTGGAAGACTCTCGGGCTAATGATGTAATTAAAAATTGCGAAATTAATAATTTAACCTCGAAGGCGCCTTGGTTTGTGGTTGTAATCTATCGTATGACGCCTGATCGGGAATCGGCAAGACACGCCATCATTCGCTATTTGCAGGTCATCTAACATTTATTACAAGGGAAATGCAGTAGAACCGCTCGCTTTCGTTGCGTTCTATGCCGATAAGCTGATAGCGAAAGGAGCCCCGAACACAGGCGCCTTACACCTACACACCCATGACGTATGTATTCGTACACAAAGACTGGTTGCGAAATATTCCAGCGTTAGGAAAATATTGGAAATTGGTGCAAGTGCGTAGGTACGACCTCGATGGATGCTTGGGTGGATCTTAATGCAAATGCATATTGCGTATAGTTCGAAGAGGGAAACCATTTCATTGTCACGACCTATATTTTCAGCGCCATTTTGAAACCGTTAAGACTTTCATTAAACATAGCTCCTTCTCATTTTTTATTTCATTTTTGAGATACCGGTTTAAATATTTGCTGAATATCTTACGTAATCGTAATTCAGGCACAAAAAATTTTCTTTTGGGTTGGAAACTTTTCATTCACGGATGTAAAAGAGCGCGAGTGACTTTCATCGAGTGTGAGAAACGGGTTGGGTAAAAAGCGTTAAACTGAACCGATTGGTCGTGTGTACATTCGCGTTATTTGTTCTTACACATTGTTCTTCAAACCCGTTTTTCACCGTTGGGAATCGAACGGATTTTCTCTTTTATTCAGTCGTCTCATGAAACGAAACGACAATTGCGACCCTCAACGTTAATGCAATTATTGATTTACTGCGTGAATCTTCTTACAATGATCGTCTTGTTTACGATGATTTTTCCCGACGTTTTGTTACTTCATTAATTAAGTAGTTAATGAAGTAATAAATTGTTCAATTATTGATTTTAATCTCTATTAACTTTCTAAAATGTGCAATCTGCATATATTCCCTTAGCAATTTTCACCAGGTTGATTTCCGTTCACGTGTCGATCACTCCGGTATCCGAATCGTATTCGCGTCTAGTTAATTAAAAGTTCCTATAATTCACTATGATATACGACATAGAGTATGTATTATATAGAGAATATTCAACAACAGTTTAATACTCTACTATAGTTGGCGCGTCAATCGCCTTGTTTACATATGTGCAGCGTCCTAACCTGAACCTAGATATTTTCACGTTATTAATTATCAAAAACTGTGTACTGAAAACACACTCTTTATATTCAGGAAGAGGAATTAAAAAGCGAAAGGAAATTTTCTAACTAGAAATATATAAACTTTATTATACGCGAAAAAATCGTTGAAAAAACTTTAGTTAAATCTAGGGACATTTATGTATCTATACTACGGATAGAAAATATTACAATAATAATTCTAGTAACTTTTTACCAGAATATTGAGATTGCACATTTCCAAGACAAAAATTATATGTCAAAAAAAAAATAAAACGAAATGATTCATATAAAACTACAGGACTGGAATATCGAATCTCATATAAATTATACGAATAAGTCAATAAGCAACATTGTAGACTCGGTTCCGTTCCCTTCTATTTACGTGACGTAAATTTATCATAATCACAGTTCGTACGCATATACTAACTAATCCTGTTAATAACATTTGCAGTCTGTACATTTCGTTAATTTATTTGCCTTTTCTAAATTATTTAATGTATTTATAACAAATTATTGTAGGGTTAAAATCAAAACAACAGTGGTAATAAAATATTATACAGTAAACATTTTGTATTAAAATAACTTTTTATAATCACAATAATACTCTTATATAAGTAATAAGTAGTTTTAAAAAGTGCTAATGTGACTACAATGTTTTCTTAATAATTCTGAACCGGTTTTCTTGCTTGTTATTTCGGATAGACGAAAATTTCCATGTAATCTTTTCTATTATTAACAAATGTCATAAGAAAAATATCAATAGGTTTTTTTATTTTTGTTTAATTCCTAAATATTTAACAAGAACACATATACGTTAGGTTTGTTGCAGATCTTTATGGAGACATTTTTTATGCTTGACTGATATGTTTGTTATTTGTAAATTTGTAAGAAAACATGTCATTACGGCCTCGTAGATATTGTTAAAGATGTTACAGTTTTGTCATAACTGGGACGAAACGACATTTATTGATAACTAAGTAAAAATCTATAAATACAAGTTCGAACACCAAAATTATATTTTAAAAAATAACATAACGACACGTGCTGTTACGAACGAATGTCACGACATTGTTGCGCCAATATAACGAGACTCACGAGAACTATTACTTTAAGAGAACTATTATATTAAGTCATAGGTAGAATTTTGCGAGTGCAATATTTTATAAATAAAATCTTTTCCTATTTTTTCCTCATCTGCATGTCATTTATTACGTCGTGCGTCAGCTTGCGGTCAGGTACGGTCTTAGGCGGTTAGAAAGGTGGATATTATAAGCCACGTAGTTACGGTTGCCGTTAGACGTAACTTTAATAATTTGACATTGCTGATGTCGAGCGCCAGATTGTTACGTTGAGTGATTTTGGTAAATTCCCCTCGGACCTTCGAGTGCGTTCCAGCTGCACGAAGAAGAGGCTCCTGGTAGCTCTTTGTCACGCGCCGTTGCGCAGGTGTATAGCCGCTGTTGTTTATTTTATTTCATTTTTTCTTTTATAATTGCGAGCTCGTTCCTTCCTCGCGACCCGTATCCGTTCGCCCGCAATTTCGCGCATATATAAAATGCGCTCACAATGGGAATTAAGTCGACTCAAGCACCACACGCAACGAGTGAAAGACTTCCGAAATTCGTTCCGTTCTGCTCGCCGCCATTTGGTTGGTATTTTGTAAGTGTGGAACGGTAATGAGCGGTTTTATTGGACACTTCATTCCGACAAGTTAATGGGGGATTATACGAATTCTTATTATTGCCGCATTCACAAACTGCGTAATTTGGATGCTTGAGAATTCTTTTTGTTTCATTTCTTTAATGTCGTTTCCCGTACAATCGCGACTTTCGTAATTTTTCAAATAGCGAACAAAAGTCCTCTATAAATTTCTATATATTCGATCAAAATTTCAATGAAAAAGGACAATACCACATCCAAATATTCGGAAGACACCCCCCACCAATTGAACTCGAAGAAGCCACGCCTCCATGGCCCCCGAACGAATTTGCACAGCATTTACTTTTTTACGCCGGACATAAGTAGAACAAATAAGATTCTCTTAATAAATGGTCTGTTGACAGGTTAATACTGTTATCTTAATAAAATCATGTAGAAGATGTAATGATATAAATGACGTTATCGCGATTCGAATCGAATGTAATTTTTTAAACATCAATAACAGAGCTGTCGTAAAGTATCAAACATCATTAAGAGAGAATATCGTAAAAATGGTTCTTCCGCGTGTACAGGAATAATTATCATAGAGTTACTATTCAAATTACAACAAGTCGTAGTAACTGTTCATTCGCGTAGTGGCGATTGGCGGTAATTTTCAATCGCTCCCTGCCATATATGGCAGCCCTGTCGTTAGAACGCGCGTAAACACCATTACACAGTGTAGTCCATACAATTTTCTGTTTATCGCGACAGATTTTAAAAAATCGCAGGAGCACATGCGTCGCCGTGATGCAACGCGCTCGCCGTCAGCTGTATCCTGGGGATGCAATTAATTACCATAACAACGTGGTCCTTGACATTTAATTGCCTAGCGGTTCGCTTATACACTTCCTCGCTACTGCCGATCTTCTCGCAATGATTGACGATGTACGCTTATTGTTAGATATTCCTCATTTCCAAGGTCATAAATCCGCGTGTTAGAAATTCGCGCATACGCCTCGTACGTGTCGAGTTTATCTTCTTGTAACGTCACTATTAATAAAGCGTACATGCAGTGCGCTTCGGTGACAACGGGAAAACGAACCAACTGCTTATTTATCTCTCCCAGGAAGTCAATTCAAGATAGAAAATAAGTTCTTAATCTCGAACACGTTTTCAAAGAAGAGAACTCCTTCAGTTCTAATTGAACTCGTTAAATCAAACAGATCAACATTTAAGGTTAGGGTATACACGCAAGGGTTTTTTCTAGATCGTGTACGCATAATCTGTTCTGGCAAATCCAAAAACTATTTTATCCTTGCATTCAATTTCCAAAGTTGTAGAGCTTTTGCAAAAAATTGGAGCGCCAAGTTTTTCAGTTAGCGATTCGCCTTGAATAGGCACCTGGTTTTTCCAGAATTCAAGCGACGATCTCGCAGTCATCGAACAAGGCCGCAAATCGTTGCAGCTTTCGTTATTAAGTTATGTCGAAATCAACAACCTCGTTCGCACCGTCATTGGGTGTCGCCCAATTAGTGCACGCCTTGAACCGCACGGGGCGTTCTAGCCGCATAACGAGCTTACTCCTCATCTCGGTCTATGACAACGGATGTTTCATAACGAGAAGAACATTTATAAATAAAACACCTGTCATTCTTTCGCATTTTTCAAAAGGCCGCACTCATCTCACCGAGTTACTCATTGATGCCGATCGTCCTGGATTTATGGCAATTAAATCGTCGCAGGCTTAATTAACGATGCTCGCAAGGCAAAATAGACGCGTACGCTGCTCGTGGAATCCTCGGACAAATGGACGAACCTTTAATCGGCGTTCCTTAATGAAAATCGATTTTAAATCGCTCCTAGCCGGATGAACAGGTCGATGCACTCGTTAATTACAGTTTGCAATTTTGTATTTTGTTTTTGGATTAGTAATAACACCGTGAAAAACTACACGTAAGAGTTTTACGTAACAAGTTCGTAAAAAAATAGTCCAGGAAGATATTTTTAAAAGAAGAGTCGAAAATTTATCGGTAAATAACGTGTGGAATTTATTTGAAGCTTTTACTTCAATTTATTCAAATGACAGCAATTGTTCACAAATTGACGACGTCTGAGATGAGCATGGAAGTTTGCGCGGTTGCTCATCAACTACCAAATACGGAGAGTCGGTACACCGCATAAAAGTGACTGCATACAATGTATTTCCATTCTCTTTAATAAAGACTTTTCGTTGTCGCGCATCACAAGATAATTAATTCCAATAGCTTTTTCTAAAGATCGTTAATTTAATGTAGGTGAATCATATCGTATCGATGATAATTAAGATCTTGTAAGTATTTTTTTGTTTAAATTTATGGTGCGAATGATATATGAGATTGAGGATTTAAAGATAGAATGAAGGAACAGTTTTCTATATTCACCGACAAGATCATTTTTAATATTAGGAGGGATCTACATTTGGCGCCCAACGGGGGATCAAAATTATAATTGGCGTCCAACTGCGCGTTTGAGAGATCATTAAACACAAAAATGTCAATTCAAAATATATAGTTTTGGTGTGATATAGACTCTATTATGTCATGCTTCTCATAAAATATTTTAAACGTTTTCGTATTCAATGACGGACGATTTCATAACAATAGGAATGAATTAGATTATAGTCAAAATTTAAATTAGCATCACATGTTTATACAGACACGTCGTTGACGATGTTACATATGGAGGTTCTAAAATTAGGCCCCTGGAATAAGATACCAATAATAACAACATGTTGCGTACTAGATGAAGTCGGTACTAGTAAATTATGGCGCCGTTACGATTGAAACTCAAAATTTGATTCTCCGAAGATACAAGAGCCTCGGGAAGCTGAATCAAGAATCTATTATCTGGGTGATAATAAATAATAAAAGCAGCTATATCCACCCACGTCGATCTCATCGAAGTGCGCAAGCCGATTCGGTTGCACCAGGACTGCGCCATATTTCACGCCGGTACGATAGCTATTTACGACTTATGACTGCGCGTTACGATATCTTCCTTAGAGAATCGGAGCCGATCATTAACCGGCTGATCGGCTAGACTGGTATATCCGATCGGTGTCGAGGAGCGGCCGTCCTCAGCCGATTATAGACATCCTCCGCGATCTTGCTTGAAACGAGGAGCGCGATCTTAGCTTCAAGTTCTTCTTTTTTTTTTATCGCGGCGTCTTCCTCCCGCCTGCCACGTACACGAGTGTATTTTCCTTTCACTCCCTCTGGCTCTAGTGTCCACTCTGGTTCACCTCCGTCTCTCGCCTGTTATGCAGCGGACGTCGCAGCGACCTCCTGCAGCAGTCCTGCCGAAGAACGAGCACCGCCTAGGGCGCCATTACTCTCCTTCACCTCCTTCACCTTCTCCTACTCTCCCAGAGTTCTTCTTCTTCCTCACGTCTTGGGTCCTCCTGTATCTACCAGGGGGTTTCGTCTCTCTTCTCTTCGACCACAGCATCCGCTTCCATCGGTCGTTCTGTTGTTCTTGTTCCCTACGACTTCTTATCTCGCGCTGGCTCTACGAGTCAAGGACCCTTCTCAAGGAGGTCGCTCGTTTTAGCGGCCGCATCAGCACGCACGTTAACTCTTTGTTTCTGCCCGCGTATACCCTCTCTTTCATTGCATCGTTATTATCTGCATTCCCGGTCCCTTCGATGAATCGCCTCACTTATCTCCCACTTTTTCCCGATTAGGTATATGCGGAGCTAAGTATCATCCGAAGAAATCGACAGCCTTCGAATAAGAGATGCGTTTGTAATTCGATTCGTATCGACAGAGTATAACGTCAGCCCACACGCATATATACATGTCAGGGATTTTCTTGGTATCAAGGTAGACTATCGGTCCGTCGCGAGATCCGCCGGAAAACGCCGTCGGATACATCTTCGTTTCGCAGTTGAGATGTTCCTATTGACGGTGATAGAATAGACTATCCAAGTAACGATTGCTCGAAGCTTCGATTGAGAAGCAGATTTCTTAGAGAATGTGCGTGAAATGTTGGATATAGATGATTATATTTGCAAGTATCGATGATTGATAGCTTTATGTAGTTGGATGTTGTTGGGTACATCGAAGATTCTCTAGCATTCTTCTTGAGTTCTATTAAGAATCCCAAGAAGTAAATGTAAATACCCCAAAAGTAGTTAGTTTGCAGATCCTGAAAATGGGAGCTTTCATTTTGCGCCAGGAGTTAAGGTCGGTTTGTCTATAACAATCTAATACTTGGAGAATCTAGATTACCGGAAGGTTTAGTCTTGTTAGCGCAACTCTTTCATCTAGAAGTTTACTTGGTGAATACTTGGTACTTATTATGATGATTAATGATGACAAAAACGTTTCCGGAAGACGGTTAAGATTTTAAAGCAATTCTTTTGCTACTGCCACGAGTGCATACCAGTAACTGCAGGATACGAATAATATTGGAGCTCAAGACATTAGTCGGTGCTGACAAGGCTCTCCTAGTTGCTATCTTCAATTAAATTACATCCAACTAATGTAAAGCCAGGAGTAACTGCTAAATGTAATTTGAAAAGCATAACGGAATGGATCAACTGATATCATCAAGTTATCATCTGGTTAAGTGTTTCAATTAGGATTTTACCGACCTTTGCTGATCTGGAAATTACAGAACATATAACTTAATTAAATGATTTGCTCTTATCTTAGAGTACTAGACAAGTTATATGTGTTATATTCTAAAATTTCACTGTAATTTCTCAATGCTCTGGGAAAAGTTTCGATTTTCAATTTTCGGTGCAGAACCGGTATGGCTGCTTTTGGCGAACACTGAGATGACTCGTGTGAAAGTTATGCGAGAAGAAACGCAAAAAGACGCATTGAAGGTACGCGACCACGCGCCAAAAGTGGAAAAGCAGGTCAACGTTCGCGACAGATAATCGCGTCACTGAATGTGGGTAGGACTCGCACCGTGTCACGGGTTCAAGTACCCAAGCGCATTTCGAAAGTCATCCGAAAGCCCTTCGACTCTCTGTTCGATATGAGGAAGCCGCACGTATAAGGCGAGACTGGTTCAGATTCCACTTTTTCCCGACACGGGATATTTTGGACCGATTATACGGTAAGTTGGTCACAAGGGCCGGTAGGTTCGGCAATGGACACCAAAACCGCAGATGTAATGCTCGAACACTAAACTGGGCGTATGCAGCATTAACAATAATCATAAACAGAGCTACGATAGAAAGTTTTTAGTACAGTTTTATGCCTAGCAAAGTGTCATTCGACTCCGAACTTGGCCGTGTGATTTAGAGACCAGGGAAAGTAACATACTTATGGGATAAGTGTGCTAATAAGGAATACCGCTTACCTTGGTTTAACTATCTGACGACGTTCCACATGCAAAGCTGGATTGGGTTCAATCTCATAGCGAATTCCAAAATTTCAGGCATACAATTATTCAATATAGAAATCTTTGGAAATCAAAAATAGATTGTAGGTTGACTTTTCTTTCTACGAATCAAACATCCGCATATTTCAGTAATACTCCATCAATTAAAATACAATCAGAGAAGGTCATCTTCAGTAAGTCTGAAAAGAGTACCGTTCTCATTACGCGTTTTAAATTGCATTTAGTAATGGCTCCCTCCACTGAAAGAAAGAAGTTTAATTAAAGTTAGCGGTGACGAGAAGCATATCACTACTTACTAATGTCTCGGAACTCAATACGCATCCAGATATCTATTCAGTAATCTAAAGTATTCATTAGCAAACGAAGGCATTGCGGCTTTAATGGCTACGGAAGAAACTGTCATTGATAAACTACAAAATGATTAAAAGGAATCTGAATTGCCGAGTTTTCTTTTATGCGCATTGCTCAACATGTACCATGTGGAATTTAATATTGCAAACGCAGTGAATTATAGTGAAAATAATCGTTTTAAGATATTTGCTCCTATGGAATGGAAAACTATAATTTGGTAGATGCAAAATGTTCGAGGCTTGATGACCAGATCTCTGGATAGTTCGCTTCAGGTCATTACCCTTTTAATTCTTATCTAATCTTCTTCACTCCTTCAACATTTCAAAATTACTTTCCACAATTATGAAATCTCGATGTCTTAGGATTGAATTGTTTTCGTGTATGGAAAACAAAGAGCAACAAGTTTTAATCCTTCTCCAAATAAAACACTTGCTGATAGACACTAAGGTCTTTTGAACAATGGCTAAGTTAAATTACATTGCAAATAAGGATGTGATTACCAGTTGTTTTGTAATTAGCTTATGGTGGTGTGATTATCTGCCAGAGTTAATAAAACATATAGACAATGACACACTAAACCAAGAAGTTCTGTTTACCAATAGAGGCAATAGTATTAATTTCGTTTTCTTTTCGAACGATGGCGATTTACGAGCGTACTACTGAGGCACTTTCAACCAGTTGCCTCCAAGTATGGTGCCGTAAATCCCGTCTTCCGGTAGATGCGTACAGAGCAGCACGTCTACAAGCATTATTCTGCCACACTCGCAAGTCTCGCACCGTCGAGCAAAACACTTTTTAATTAACAGCACCAACCCGCCAACGCAATTACATGCGAGAAATATTAGTTCAAGGCAAAAAAAAATATCTGTAGGCTCTCCTATAAAACGTATGTGCATATTGTCTTACCGAACGCTAAGGAATCATTTGCATGTCATCGCGTCTCTTTGATGTTCGACTTATATGTACAATTTCCATTGGCCGCGATGAATCAACTCGATCGTCAGTATTAGCATGAGTCTAATCATAATCGATGAGATAATTGAGAAAATGAGGTTGAATCTCGAATTGGAAACTTCTTACAGAATTAAAAGGCGAGTAATTGATCAATTATGTTGCAGACAATAGATTGAACGGAAATAGACATTGTATTTTAATCTTGGCGGATTTTTAATTTGGCACGGAATGTCCGGAATACTCGGAAAATGGGTTTTGAAATTGAAAGAAATGCTCGTTTTGTGAATAATCTGAGGAAAGGATGATGTTTCCGGTTTCGTTCAATCCTTCGCCGTTGGCTGCACACCTTGATAGTAGTTGACTGACATCTTCTGTGCTGATGTGGGTAACTTCCATAAGAACCTTTCCATTGCTGGACTCGTTTTGTAGACGCACCTTTTTCTGCGCGTTCTCTTGCACTTATGCCTGACGATCGGCCTTTTCGATTTCGACGACACTGTTTTCCAACTCGTCTTCCCTTCTCTGCCAATGAAAATGAAACGATACTAGGAAAGTAGAATTCCTTTGTTATAAAAAGTAGTACATTTATGAAGCTTTAAAAATAATTGCTACCGATTAATCGTCGGATCGAAACGCCTTTAATTAATGGCCAAAAAACTGAACCATACCAGATGATATTTCCACATTGATATCTGATTTATTACGTGGTTTAAAAAAGAATACGCTCAAAACAAGGTTGCAACATCGGCATTGAAGCGTTTCGAGCACATTCGCAGATTTTTTCTTTTAAATTTACGACAAAATGGTGTTCATTAATTAAATACGTTTTCAGCTCAGCCACTAAACGTTACTAATAAAAATTGACGGTTACGTGAGCATCTGGAGGAATTGGACACTTACCATTTTTTCTGGTATAATCAGCGGATATTGTCATGGGTCTAAGCCTTCGCGTCAACTTGACAATTTTTTGCTCAAGTCTCATCTGTAAGATGGTAGTTTTTCTAGAATTTACTAGCGAAGGGAAGGACTAGAAGTTGATGAGAAGTGATTTTCAACGATGAGATGGTGAAATCCTCCCATTAACATCCTTCGGGCGTTAAATTCAAATCGATCATGATTACGTTGGAGTTGCGCGAGTGCAGTAATCGCATCCGTAATCGTACAAGTACTAGGTTCGGTCAGAAAGTTTCGTTTCATTGAAAACAAGAACGGCATTCGGAAATGTCCAATAAACTTCCGTTACTTCGTGCATTTATGCAGCTTCCAAATATGGCGAGCTTGCGAAGTGGACGTCGTCTGTGCATACGAGAGTCTACACGAAGCATCCGCTTAAGGATTTGCCGCTGGTAACGAGTTCATCCGTAAATGTGCGATGCTCACTTTAGCCATCCAGCAATTAACCCCAAGACGAACCTGATGGTTTACTGGGAATCAGTGAAATTTCTGATTCGAAGAATTTCGAAAATGATCAGATTTCGACATTTCGACAAGAGTTGCGACAAACTTCGAAGTAACAATTTGCGGTCAGCCTTCACTTAGTTTTACTTCAAGTTCTAAATCGGTTAAGTAATTATCAAAAACGGTATGCGGGAAAAAACGGGGAGGGAGAAGCCTTTCTTTCCCCTCTCTTTCGATTCTGTTCAAATCAAAAGTTGAAATGATCATTTTTTATGATACATTGAGGGAAAGTCTGAACAATATTTTCTGCAACGAAGCAAATTTATTTTACATAGTTTGTGTTAGTTGGCAATTATTTTCAAGTGGTCGAAAAAATTTACCAATTTCTCCGGAGTATTTTATTCGAATTGTGATTGTTTTGATTTATTTTGACGGATCAGATCGTATTTCATACACTTTTTTCTTAATTTTGAAAGTACGTATGTTATTCTTGTTGATTTTTTTCCTTTCATTAATTTAACATTTTAATATAACTTTCAAACTTCTTGTTTATAAGCATTAATTAATTTATATTAAATTTCCTTAATTTAATTTTTACAAATTTCCATCGATAAATTTGAGGTCTTTACAAATCCCGTAAAATTCACGTGCTCAGTTTTTAAGCGTGTAATTAAATTGAAATTTTAAAATAATTGACGGCAATTATCCGCTACTTCCGAACATCAATAGCGGCAAAATAAATGCCCTTTAAAAAGCCCTGATGATACTTTCGCAGGAATAACACTATCTGATTTATTATAAGGAGCAAAAGTAAACGCATACGAAAGTTGCAACATCGTTTGTGTAACGCTTCGAGTACCTTCGCCCGATAAAGTCTCGCCCAAGTCCACACTTGGTTAATTGTTTCTTCTTAATTAAATTAAATTTGGGAGTTTAACAAATAATACCATTTTTTTTTATTTTTTGGTGAATGTCTTTGAGTTAGAATTCATAGAATTTTCTTAATGAATGAATTTTCCATCCGAAAGTTATTTTTTTAATTTGACTTACAAACAAAATATTTGGTCGGTATTATAAATGGATTTATTGTGGTGCTTTCAAATCTTATCCAGATTTGACGATTTACGCAACTTGTGCTGATTTTATTTCAGTGAAGGCACATGACCGATACTTACGGATAGAAACACGACGTAATCACTGAACTATACTTCAAGTCGCGAACTTTCATTTCGCCCAAGCATGACGTATCTGCGAAACTGAATGGCTGAAGGTCACCGTCGAATGCAGCCGATAATGAAAAAAAGTCCCATTTTAAAAAATGACAATAACGAGTAAACGTACAGTGGTTATGAAAATTCAGTTTGACATGTGCTCATTGACATTTTTTTAATTTCAGATTATTTCTCGAGCATATTACGAAAGCAAAAAACGAATTTTTGAAAAATATTTTTTTAAATATAGTTCAGCAAATTAATTATGTAATTAAGATCGCTAAAGTGTATAATTATAGTGCTTTATGTAAGTTGAACGAAAAGCAAATTTAAATATACTTCGAGCCTTTCTAAATTTGGTGTGTTGTTTCATTTTTTTCATCAAGTTATGGACTTTCTAAAAAAATTCCTGCATCAATTAATTCGTTATTGAGGAAAGAGGATTTTATTTCTCGGTTGTTTTGTTTATATAAAACCTTATGATTTTATATTATATGAATTTCATAGTCTGAAAATATTTGTTTGAAAAAAGGTTTTGTAATTTTGTTATTATTAATTGATTATAAACGACTTGATAAATATTGTTACAAAATACAAAATGTCAATATTTGGTGTCAAAATTGACGTAACAAGAACACGTTAAACAAGAATTTTCTCTTATACCTACAATTACTCGCAATATTCTTCATAACCGATTGCGCGATCGGGACAGGATAAAAAATCGAGATCTATCCGATGCGATTTCCCACGCATGCAGCAAGGTCGGGACGAAATGTTGCATCCTATGTGGAACTAGAATTCATCTACATATATATATTATATATAAATTGCGACGAGTTTCCATGTCCGATGAGCGGACGGTCGACGCTGTCGGTAGCTTTATTTAGATATTCCTTCATCGGTATTTCCAGCAGGTATAATACGGGAAGAGGCCCCGTGAGAAAAGACAGCGTCACCGTTGCATCCGCAGAGTCTTACCCGATCTTTTTAACCTTCCGACGGGAATGTGGTATAATCCGAAAAATTACGATGCCCCAAGAAAATGAATCGCCAAGTTACGGTTCGTACGTCTTTTCTGACAAGATTTTTATCAATTTCGATTTTTTCAAATAAAATTTATCGAATTTTAGGAAAAAAACATTTTTGTTTTGAAAATCTTCTAAAAAAAGATGAAAATTTTGATTAAGAACGATTAGAGTGACTTCAAAAATTCAGAAAATAAAATTATCTTGAAAAACATCACAAAAAAATATGTGCAGTCATTTTTTAGAATAATTATTATCAAGGATTTTTATACATTTTTCTGTTAAAACAACTAGAGTGTTTAGTAAACATTTACGAAAGTCTAAGAATTTTTATTAATTACTACCACTTTTTCGAAACGAACCTTATCGAGATACACAGGAAAATTAATTTGTATATTAAATTTCATCTGAAAAAAATCCAGGACATTTGGCTTTTTAAGTGCAACTAACAAATTAGAAATTAGTTCTGTATTTTGAAAAAAAGATTTCCTAGAATTTTCTAAGAATTTCCACAAGTTGATCAATTATTTTTACAATTTATTTCAACATTTTTATTGATAAACCGATAAGAAAAATTCAGAAAAACTTCTAAAAATTTGAAGAAAATTTATTTTTTTTTTTAATTTGAGTTTTAAAAAATCTATGAATTTTTAAAGAAATTTTGAACGGAATGAATCGCCAAGTTGTACTTAGCACTTTATTGTTTCTTTTAAACGTATTTTATAAAGTTGTAATAAATAATTACAATTTTTATTTTCAACCTTATTAAAAAAAAGTTTTATAAAATTTTTTTTACTACAAATAACGAATTCTAATATGACGGCAAATTTGAAAAACATTTACTCTAATAAATTTTTTTTCGAGCTACCAGAATATTCGGATTCTGTTGCAACTGTGGAGAAAGGTGGATAAAATCTTTGAATTTTTATAAAAAATGTTACTTTTATACTCTATTTTATGAGAACGAGCTCAAAATGGCGTAACAATGCATATTTCTTTTAAAAAATGGCTGGAAACTATAACCAGACAATCATAAGCTCTAAAAAATATTAAAAATTTTTCGAATTTTTTTAAATAATATTTTAAAAATTTACATTTTTCTGAATAATTCTGTGTACTCTTAAATGAATTCTCAATGTCTTTTATTCCTTACAATCTTTTCCAACAGTTTATAGTTCTCGATGAAAAAATCCTAAACCATTTCACTTCTTAAAAAGTAGCAAAAGAATTCATCAAAGAATATACCAGCACAACTCTTCGTGACTTTTTAAAAATTTGTTAAATAACAATAATAAATAAATAATATTTAAAAATATCATATAAATAGTCTGAAAAAAACGCATCGATTTTTAGTTACATCGTCCAAACATTTTTCACAGACATTTTTCACACAACATTTTGTCTTTTAAAATTAAATTATTCCATCAAACGTTCTCCATTTTTTCAATAGAATCCCGATATTTTTATAGATAAAAAAAGGTAAACGAAAATATTAAATGTTTCCAAATTTGTTGTCAATAATCTATATTATTAAAAAATCTATTTTTTAAATTATTATCGGTCCGATATCTTGAATCCTTTATTTACAATTTTGAAAATCAGAGTTTTAATTACATAATAAGCTTCAAAAAAAAAATCAGGAAGATTTTGCGATTTTGGCCTGCCATCCGCTATTTTGAAATTATGCAAATCCCCATGAAAATTTGATAAGGAGTTAACTCAGAAACAATAATATATCAACTTTCAAGAACATTAAAAAAATATTAATCCCATGAAACATTTTGTTCTATACATCTTCCGTGTAGAAAAATTGTTTTGAAAAATGTGCGAAAATTTCTTATTGGAAATTGTACGAAAATTTGTCATTATTTCTGGTACGAAGCACCAAAACGTTTGTAAATTTTGCTATAAATTTGTGTACTTTTTACAATACTGATAGTAGATATTAAAAAAAGTCCTTGCCAAAATTACAATCTGATACAGTAAAATATCACAATTTTTTTGTCACATAATAAAATGTTTTTTAGTAGATATAATCGTCAGTAATACCTGAAAAATTCGTATAAATAAAAAAAACTTTTTTCTGCTTTTGAAAAAGAAATATGATGATAAAAAATTTCTCAATGTTACCCATATATACTAACAAATTAGTATTTCGAATACAAAAAATGACTAATACAAATAAAACCGTAGTTAAAAGTCATAAAATTATAGTAATTAATCTAAACCTGTGCATTTTTCAATTTAATAAAAACCAACTAAAGTGAGCAACTTTTTCAGCACGATTAAAAAAAAGTTAATCTCGTACTTTAATAATTAGCTACTAGAAGTAGCGTAAGTCCTTGTATCCGAGATCTGAATTACACCCGCTATTATTTAACCTTCTACCGAGAAAGCTGTAATCGTAAAAATTACAATGCCTGGAAATAAATCTAAAACTTTGCCGATGTAGCTTTAGTAATTACAAATCGTGCTTCCGCTGATTACAGAGACCCTTAATCATACTGACCAACTTTTCATAAAGCACTTATGTAAAAGTAAAATAAAATGTTTAATTGAATCTTACATGGAGACAATGAAATTGTACTTTATGAAGTCTGAACAAAGGTTTATATATTTTTTCAAAATTCCATACGTACATTTTAATTTGATAATAATTTAGAGTAAAAATAACTGTTTTAAATTTTTATAATTAGTATAGAAAAAAGTATACAAACTTTTATCATAGTTAAAATGTTACTAAAAATTAGTAGGCAAAATTTTTCTCAATTTTTTCTCCAATTTTATTTTTATCGGAATGAGACAAAAAAAAAACATATCCCTTAGTTTTTTTAGTACACATAATATTAAATGTATTAGAAAAAAGTATCATAGGTTTCATTGTCAGTAAGGAAATTTTTGAAAAATTCAAAGCATTTGAATTCTCGATAAACAATTGTTATCATCTGTAATCTCGTTTCTTAGTAAACATTTCTTAGTATTGAAGAAGAAAATAAATTAAATGCTGTTACTTTAAAAATAACAAATACCAACCGATAAAAAGACTTCCTTAGAAAGTGACATTCTAAAAAGATTGCGAATACAAGAAAATTTACTTACAAGGTTATGTGAAATTTATCTTACATGATAATAAATATTCCAAAGAAAAACTGTAAACATAGAAATTTAGTGAATTCTAAAAACCTGTCCTTAAGTCATTTTTTAAAGCATTAAAGTCTACAGAGGGAGCTAATTAAAAATAGCACAATTTTAATTTAACTATTGTTTTTAACCACAATATCGTTTTAGAAAAAAGTTTTCTTATTCACTTTTTTAATGAAACTACTCGAGACGTGGAGTATATGTAATCGTTATTACGGGAGAGGTAAATACAAGCACAGAATTATCCGATGACGTCAATAGACCACTGGATAGAAGATTTTTTTTAAATGTTTATTAAAAGGCGGTGGTGCAGGTTAATTGTATTCTATACCGCAGGAAAATGAATTCTACTGCAAAATGCACTACGAAAACTGCACGTATATAATGAGCATCCCACGTGAATCGATTCTATTTATACGCTGGTTTCTTATAAAAGTCGTTATTAATATAAATGGTACTTTTTAATTTTTTGTATGTTAAGGTATTTTTTCCATTTAAAAATTTTCTTAAAGTAAACACAAAATGATAAACAAGGTTCAACTTTTTTCTTCCGTGAATGGAATTTATATTCTTTTCATATTGCATCAAAATTAGATGAATTTAAGTTGATACTTATTTCTGTGACTGGAATTTAATCGCAATGGCAAACATCAATTGCGATTTCTGCCGCTAGGTGTCATCTTTTCTCATCAAGGAAGTAATGATCCATTCAGTATATTAGAAGGTGTAGAGATTATGATCACTTCTAACAATAAATTTCACATAATCTAAGACAATTTCTAGAATCAAGTAAATTTTGTGCTACTGTAAAACAAAAAAATTACGAAACAATGTTTTTCATCCCTCTTGATTAAAAACTAGGTATCGATGACGACAGGCATCTAGGCGTCAGGAAAAAAGTGTCATTTCGGTCGCTCATTTTCACTATGGGAAAAGTCTCGTGCGAAAGTGGTTGTTGATATTAGTAAAGTAATGACTTTTTCTCACATTGTCGGGCTCACGCATTTGCGTTATTACGATGCGTACTCGGGGAAAAATAATAGCAGTGCGAGATCGCGATTATGGCTTTTAAAGCCAGAGACGGCCGCGTCTAACAGTATACCCGTTATAAAAGTTGCACTTATGACAGCTACTCCTAGGTGAAACGCATCGCCTATTATTACAGCTCAAAGTGCATAACAGCTGTAATACAAGAATGGCCGCTAGTATGAGCCAGGGTACCTTAACGTCCCAATGTACTGTTATGCGGAAGGAGCGCACTCGATCGCTCGTAGTTTGTTGATTTTATTACGTTCGAAATTCATCCAGAAGTAATTTCGCGAACAATGAGAACGGTGAATCGTACCCGTTGAAAACAAAACTTTTTCAGACAATTGCTTTGGAAATAGAGATAAAGCGAGTCTCATATCCTACGCTCCAAATCTTGGTAAAATGAAAATCGATTTCAGTAGGTGAATTTTTACTTTCGAGATTCCATTGCGATTCATTCCAAAACTGTCAAAGTCAATTTTGAGCTCGTAGGTGTAGAAAATGGGGTTAGGTCCACTGATTTTGAATTTTTTTAGTACAAACCTGTACATTGGCGATGGATTCATTAAATTTTTAGGTTAAGATAAACAGTCAAATAGTCTGTTTATGCATTGCACTTTCGCCAACTTTTATTGTGTAACGCATATTCCGAGTCGAAATTTCCGATGGTCCCACCTACGAATCTTTCCTTTTGACAACGATATATTAGATTTCATTTCAGAATAAAACTGTATTATGATAACTGTGGAACATATGGAAGTGCTTTTTCCGCCATTTTTCGATTCCGCGCCCCGTTTCCGTGTTCCGGTCCGTCGATGATAACACAGGCCGACAAAATTGGAGGGAATTGCAGAACCAAGAACCAAAACATATTTTCCAAAGGTATGTCATGCGCTGAACTCGAATCCGACCTCAGAATAACCCCTATACGTCAGGTTTTTGAGATATTTTAACCTAAAAGTGTAAAAGTACATTTTTTTGGATACATTTGAGAAGTAACTTCAAGGCAGATTTTTTTCTCAAAACGATCGTCACGGTATCTCAAAGTACTGCTTTTATCCTTCAAAATCCGTTTCCAAACTTAGAAAAATACTGAGATATCGTCTGTTGAAGTTTCTGAGTTTGGCGAATTCGGCGATATTCAGAAACTGAGCAGAATCAGATAAAGCTTCAAAAATAGAAAGAAATTATCCACAAAGATCTAAATTCCGAATGGCTCCTAAGATGTTCGGTGTTGCTGAGTAGGAATTTGAAGTCAGAATAAGAAAATACAAAATGTCGGATTCAATATGGCTGACAGCTTTTGTAAAAATCGACCTAATTTGCTTCAAACTTATTACTCGGGGGGTTTCGAGGTTGCTGAATATCTCAGTAACCAATAACGATTTTTCTAAGTTTGGAAACGGATTTTGAAGGATAAAAACAGTACTTTGAGATACCGTGACGATCGTTTTGAAAAAAAAAATCTGTCTTGTAGTTACAGCAACTCAATTGTACCCCAAAAACGTATTTTTAGCAATTTTAGGTTAAAATATCTGAAAAACCTGTCGTATAGAGGCTATGCTGAGGTCGGATTTGAATTTAGCGTGTCAAATACCTTCGGAAAAGTATGTCCTGGTTCTTGATTCTAAAATTTGTCGGGAAAAAATTAACGGCAGAATGAAAATTTGCATTAAGCATTTTAATTAAAACCGAACGATTACAACCGACTCGTTTTTTGATTATTATTATGGTTTCTAGAAATTGTGATCTAATATTATTAATTTAATCTTTATTTATCACAAGTTGTATTAAATGAAGTGTAGAAGAATGAAATTTAATGATTATACTGCACGTCGATCCCTAATAATGTTAGTGTGTTCTTTCAAGTGCGATACATTTTTGTCGCGAAAAGCGTAGCCATCTAGCGTCATCAAGTCCAGTTACATTTTTTAAATATATGTTTCATCCATAAGAAAAAGTTATCGTAATTGGTGTCTTTCATCAACAAGTGTATGTTTGACATTTACATTATATTTTCGAAAAAATAAAAATGACGGAGTATTCGTTGTTGCTTGACTAATGAAAGTAAAGTTAATTTCAAAATGTTACATAATATTGCAACATAGGCAGTCGACGAACTGAACCTTCAGGAAAACCTGATACTTTATTTCAGTTTTCAGAAAATCAATATTTTCAGAATGACTTTCAATTTCAATGTTAGTGTGGTGGCTTTGATATCACACTTGAATCAGTCTAAAATAAACTACGTCATTTAGAAGACAATTGACTGAATTAAATGAGGAACTTGAGTTGTTCAGTTCCTGGAGCCTGTAGAATTAGCATAACAAATTTTCCTATCGTAAAATATTAATTCAGACTTATTATTTATTAAGTACATGAATTTTGTATCGTATATTGAAATATTGTTGTGTAATTATGACGGTAAGTTTTTTTTTAAATGAGTACCTTTTAGAAATGATTAAATTTTGCCAAGTGAAACAGGACTCTGATCTAAATTAAACTCTTAAAGATGGACCACAAGAGGTCGAAATGTCCAATCAATTTATATTAAATTAATAATGGTTCTTTTCAACGAATATTCCGAATTTATAAGTATGACAAAAGTTTAGAAGAATCTTATGTTGAGATAATGTACGGTAACAGGAATGAAAAATATTTTAATGAAACTTTTGTCTGCTAATGAACACAGATCTATTAGTAAATTTTCTGGATCGATTTTCTACTGCAAGAGTAAACTGATATGTTAATTACTGTATCCCCCGACCTAATTTAGAAGATCCGGTCTTTAAGACTGTTCTAAGTTATATCAGAAGCCTCGTCCGTTACTTGCCTTCATTACCCCCTCTTCCGCGAATGTAGGCGTCATCGAATCTTTACCGATCTTTGCCGAATAACATCTCGAAGCGTAGCGAAACGATGTGGTGGGGGACAAAAGAAATAGGCTTCTATAATTGTGAACACGGTACCATATGTTCCTTAGGACGAAGTTCTAACTTAGGACGGAGACTACTGTATCTAATATCAATAGAATCCTCCAGCTCATGAGACAGCAAAATTATTATTGAATCTCTCAAAATGAAGTCGAAAAAATCAAGAAACTTGTTTGAAACTATATAGTCTAACTTCATGACCTCAATCGAATAAGATCAAATTGAATCATCAGTTTTAACTGATAATAAGATGGCCATAAAGTCAGGAACCAAATTACCCACTGAAGTAAAGCTTCAAATGTAGCTGTAAACGTTTTAAAATTAAAAAATCCCATCAAGGGAACTGGAACAACGCGAAATTCCAATCACTCCTCTGCGCTTTCTAATAAAAACAGTATAATAAAACTTGATACCAAATCGAAAGATACAAAATTATTATGAATATAACATTTCAAAACCAGCTGAAAACAAGAATAAAACTTTCCTGAAATGAAAGATATGCCGGCGGCATTACGCTCACAGGATTTCAGTAACACACGGAATGCTGAAATCTCAGCGTAGGTTTCTTTATTGTCCTTTGGCAAGGTTGCGCTCGGAATTAATTTACGTATTTCATTAGCATCCGCCCCGTACGTGATGTAAACCTACTTTTTTTCATTGTTTCCAACAGCAGCTACGTTTCCATTATTAGTTAGCATCATGGATATTTTTTTCTTGGGATCTATATTTTGATCGACAACGATATTTTGAATGTTCCTGACATATCATTTGGAATTAAGCCGCATTTATGATCATGAAGTACTTCAAACCTGGTGTCAGCTGCTCTGAATAAAACCTTTCTATGCTTGAGCGTAAAAAAATATGAAGGCCTTGAAATGGTTAGACACTTAATCCTGAACAAAATGGACGTCATTCGAACCGGAAAATTGCAATTGTGGAAGAGTTCGTATTTCAGGATTTAAAAAATGCCTTGGCGAATTCGGTAATCGAAGTACAATTCGCCATTCGCCGAACATCGACGGTGGTGGCCGACTTACTCTTCGGCACAACTTTCATTGCATGACAAATTTATTCCGTTTCGCCTCTCTCTCTCTGCGAGAGAGAGAGAGAGAGAGAGAGAGAGAGAGAGAGAGAGAGAGAGAGAGAGAGAGAGAGAGAGAGAGAGAGCGAGATTGCCGCCGTTCTCTTTATGCTTTATCTCGAGTGGGCGGAGAGGTTTGAGTTAGGTGTCGGGTATTAGGTTAGGCTGCGCTAGGCTATTTTGTTCAGTTGATTCATGCCGGATGTTGCCGCAGGTAAAATTCTCCACCCGCGAACTCGTGCTCAGCATGGCTAATACGATTCTGAAGCACCGCTCGCATAAATAAAGAAGGACCACAGATTTGTCATGAAGGTGTCATAGTAACTTCAGGATTGGCCACAATAAAAGAAGAGGCTTGAAGAATCCAAAAACATAAATCCAAAATCCCGATTTGACAATTTTATTACGAAAACAAATAAAACAAATGTTTGAGTCTTGGTAATAATAAATGGATTGGCAATGATTGAGTTCAATTGGGGCGCGTCCAAAGATTACGGTAATTGCTTCAATCTCATAGCGATTCCCGTTACGCGTGAGGTGGAGGTGTATACCCGGTCAGTATCCTCGACGAATCGAATTACGTCATCGCCGCAGGTATCAATTTATATTACTTCATCGAATTCGGTATATTCATGCAAGTATATGCCGTACAGGTGCACGAAGCGCTACGAAAATGCATACGACCGATCCAGACGCACATGCAGACGTACGTGATCGTCCTTCCCTCTTTAATTATTCCCCAAGACTAACGACACGAGTCAAGGACCTGCATACGAGACACTCGAACACCAAAGTCACGTGAAATGACGTAAACTTGTAGTTTTACACGAAATAACGCAAATTGGAAATTTGTACTTAGCCTCATCTTTGAATGGCGTTTGAAGTCATGTCCCATTATGTTTCTTTTATTAACTTGGTGATTCATGGAAAAGCCATCATCGATTTTCGTCGTATTAGCTGAACGTTTCTCATTGTCTTAACTGGAATCTCTAATAGTTGAAACATAATCACTCTATTAAGAAAGTTGCGGAGGGATGTGACAGGATTAACTAAAGGAATAGTCCATTGGTGGACACAGCATTCAAACACTTGAACAAGCAATCTTTATTTACTAAATGAATGGAATTGAGCCAGTCAATGTTCTGAGGTGAAATTCCTAAGACCAAGTGGTCAACTGATTGAATGTTTGGACCAAGCGTTTGAATGGAACACTTAAATTCTTTACTTGTTTGAGAGACTGGTATCGGACTTTTAATTGGGTAAATTAATCTGCTAATCGACCAAACTCCATCAATTCATTAATTCAGTCATGTAAATGGACTAGTTTTTAACGTCAGCTTAATGATGATCTGCTAATTCATCAGTATACGATTCCTATCAATTCATTTCAATGAATCAGTTCAGTGTTTGAAAACTCTGAATGCGACACTCAGGTAATTGCCTGATGTACATTACTGTAAACAAGTCTAAGAGACATTTGATTTAGGGAACATTTTCGGAACATTCATTCGTCGATTGCGACAAGAGCTTAATTAGAGAAAAGGACTTAATATTTTGTTGACTACTAAATCATATTTAGAGCTAAATATGTCTGAAGACACACACAATAGAACACTAACTCATAATGAGAATGTTGCGACTAAAGCTTTAATTATTTATACCCGCAAACGCATACAAGAGTCCATATAATGATTTCATAATCCGTAATTTACACGCGCATAAGGTTTTATGTGGACTTTACGACTGACTAAATATCACGTTTTCACACATACGTGTAAAACTTAATATCATACTTTTATTTTAAAACCGAACATAACCTCACGCAAGTAATAATTCTCGTATTCATAATTGCAATTATTTTTAATCACTTTTGAAGTATTTTAAATGATCCTTCGTTAATTATTGTGTAGAGACCTAAGTACAGTCGTTTATTTTTGTTTACAAAATTGATGTTGGTAATTTAAAACATCGATGAAGAAGTAAACGGTGAAGTATCAATTGCGAACAACTATAACGGTAAGATCGCGATTTCTGTATAATATCGGTGTAAGTAAGTGATGTTTATTTCTTCTATTCAATTGTGTTCATTGTTTTCACTACTTAAAGTGGAGTGGAAATAATGAAAACATTAGAGCCGAGTAAACGAAGGTCAAATAAAAGACCCTTTTTTTCTTTAGTGATACAGCCGTGATACCACGAACGGAAGAAATCCGCTGGCAGGGGCTTTTTTCTCGATTTGACGGCAATTTTCCGTTCGTTGGAAACAATTTTCTTTGTATGAACCACAGAGCAATTTACCGCCTTCTTCTTCTTCCTTTATCTAGTCTTCACGTACAAGTTCCCTCACCTTTATGTTGAAATTCTACTTCCATGCTTTATTTTTTTCGAGTGCCTCACAGCACCGTTACGACGCGATTGGCATTCGAATCACGAATCTTGCCGTCATTTTTCACGTGCCTCGTTAAATGTATGATTGTAATACGAATATTTTTGAGCCTTATTTATAGCCATACGTGCGGGCGTGGTCATGTAGTTAGGTATGCTGATTTGGTAATCATCGAAATCGAATGGGTTCCAGACTTTCGGTTTTATTTGTCCAGGACTGTTTATCGTCAAACAATGAAAGAAGAAAAAAATGAAACAATAAATGAACCCAAAATATTTTTTAAAGCCCTAGGTAACGCTCTAACCCGAGCGTCAAATGTTCACCATTGCACCAACCGCTGGGCGACATCACTTACGGATAGGTACTCCACCTATTGGATTCCAAAAGAAACTAATATTTATATATTGTTGTCCATTGTTAGAAAACTGACCAGTAGTTAGATTAGGGTATTCGTATTGGAATTTTCTAATGATTTTTTGTTTTTTACTGATTTGTTTCCATTTATTTATTTTTCCAAGATCATCTTTTTTCTAAACCTGCGGACAGGGGGATCATTCACTTAATTTAAGGTTGAGTTTCCATTCTTTAACTTCCCTTATTTTAAATGAGTTCTTTGAAGAATGAATTAATTCACTTGAATTAATTAAGTGAAGTGATTTAATCAATCAAAAGAGATCCGTTTCGGTTCAGCATTGCTAGCTAGTTGCAGTTTCATTAAAAAAAATCTACATATTTTAAAATTAAACTATACTTCCTGCATTTGCGAAATTATGAGCGCATACAATGCTGTGATCAATTTGTCGAGATGACCGTGTGATTATGCGTAAAGCATATGCTTTTATTGAATGCTACAATATTCCAGTTCCACCTAGAAAACCGATTAAATACCGTTAATGGAAATTCGCCACTAAAGCTATTTGGATCGCTAATGAGCACCGGAATAATGCGCAATGAATATTCATATGCTCCCGCGCTCCGTAGTACCTTCCGGAGATAATGATGCGTGCATACGTAGATATGCGTGCTGGTACTCTTATTCATTTTATACAAATATACTTACGAATCATTAGGATCTTAAAACTGGGCTCTTTAATCGGTGTGTAATTAGTCATTAAAAAGTCTTGTTAGCAGAAGAATTACTTTTGTAACTGAAATCACGATTTGCACGACTTGTTTGTTAATCTAACCTCAAAAATTCATGCAAAATTTATTCCAAATCAAATACGCTGTTTTTCAAAATTGTGTTTGTGTTTAGTTCACACATTTCAATAAAAAAGTATAAGATTACTCATGGTTCGGAATTGCTTGGATGCGGTCGAAAGACTTCGGCTTCATCGTCGAACAAAAATGGCTGCCAAATCTGCAAAACTTAAAGTTACAGTTTATATTGCAAAGCACAAATCTAACCTAAAAATTTCATATGTCTAAATAAAAATTACCCGCGTTCGTTAGTAATAACGACCGCACGCTCTCACGTACGGAAAATGCCGTGCAATTATGTTTAATGTGGTTTTTGTGCAAATGGGTCTTTTCGTACGAAGGCAAATTGGCAGTAAAGCAAGGCGTAAATTGTAACGACGTTCAAGTAAAAATCATATGCAAGATCGTCTTCGCTTTCCGTCGTCTAACCATAATTGCTTCCCTTCCGATGACTTGCAAAACGGATGACTTTGAAAGCTCGTAATGTGCTATTAATAACATTAATAATCTCCACGATTTTAATCTAGAAGCGAAGTAAAAAATAAAGGCGCTGCAACTCTTTAGAAAACTAGGCGGAATAGCCTGAGGTCAAAATTTTGAGGGTCTACAGGCGTTGGCGTAACTTTTGAATATACATGGAACGGAACCGGTGCCAAGATGTGTTGACGGTTTAAACACTTTCACGTCACCCAACCGATGTTGCCTTAAATGGTTATATATCGTGGGCGTTCGTATGGGCGAAAAGAAATCTCTAGAGAACGGATTTCTCGAAACGATTCATCGGTATTTAAGGACGTCACATGCACCTAATCGAAGGTCGGTTTAAAAATGCCTCGTAGGATTTCGTAACATTTCGATTCATCACAGCTTCTATGTTGGACAGCTTTCATTACCATAAATACACTTTTGAAAACGATCCGATAACTAGATGTTAATCATTATGTACGATACTTTCGAATTGTACAAATTATATTTGCAGATCACTTGAAAGTTGCAGAATTGCGGTTTAAGAGACAAGATGACGATCGTATCATTGAGTGTCTGTTTTTTAATTAATGACAAGTTATATGTATGTGGTAAACATCATTTCGCTTCAATAATCAAATAACCATCGAATTAGAGGAAAGAAAGTTAATAAGATTCAATTTGATTGATTACAAGAATCAATCGGCATTTAATTATATGCATTTAAATTCAGCTTGTTGAACAATTCAAACTGACTTATCACAGAAACACACTGATTCAGTCAATTCAAGTAATTGACTGAACCTATTAACTGCTGATATTCACTCAGTTTATTGATGCAGTTGAATCTATCAGTAAATTGGGATAATTGAATCAGATACTTATTGAAAGGCAACAATTGAGGTAGTTTATATGCCGTGACAATCAGACTATCGATGAAACAATTGTGTAGGCTACTTAAGTAAGGTGCTAGCGTAGAATTGTTACTAAATCAATATTATTTAATGGTCGGTTTTATTAAAAACTGTCGAACGTATGATCATAGAAAATTTATTGAGGAACTTTCTAGGATGCAAAATCTGTTCCGTTTTTGCGTCCCTCATAAGAAGTTTGTGGAGGCTTTTACCACGCTTTCAATCATAAAATGTAATGTATTTCTCGGATGTGCGTCTCAATAAAACTAATGACCACAGAATGATTCCAATTAACTGAAGATTCAGTTTAGACACAAAGTTATGCAACAAATAATTGCTAAAATAGTCTACTCCACAGTTGGAAACGTCAAGTCATTCAGTTCAATTAAGCAGCAATGTATCCTTTTTTAGTTGTAAACTCTTCCAAGATCCATAAAATCATTCGTCGAATTGAAAATAATGATTTTGAAAATTATTACACATCGAGCATAGTGCAATTATTCAAACATAACATTGTGCCCGTAATAAATTTAAGTGTTTCATCATACCGAATCGTTATTCAAGCAACCGTAACAATTGGTTTCGACTACTGGCAGAACATGATATACGTAGTTCTTTCTTTTTTCGCCAATTGCAAAGTTTAGAGAATGCTTTATGAGCCGTAAAAGCGAACGCATACGAAGATTCATAGGGGCAGTCGCTTCGTAAAGCATGCATCTTAAACCCATCATAACTTGGTGAAGTAAAATTCTATGAAAACGACAGGAAAGAAAACTCATTTCGCCGATGGAGAACGGACACTTTACGACTTAGTATGTAAAAAAATGAAATACATATGGAGAACTGGAATAATTTTGAGCAGATGGTGAATTTCAAAGAAAAGAACATTAGTAATTAAAAATATCATCAACATCTGCTAAACTGTAAAATATTTACGTCCATTCGAATGCATAGTGTGATAAAATTTAGAAAATACTTCGGAGGCGATAAGAAGGAAGCCGGACAAAGGCAACACGAGCTGATTTGATATACGAAACACATTTCCGCTATATCTTTCCGTTAAGAAAAAAAGAACAACATTGTTGAATAGGTATTGTAGTGTTCGCACAATATGCGTACGCATTGTGCGGGCAAGAGATGTCGCAACCACGAACGTGTAGGACTTAACTCGCATTCTATAGAATCCACAATCCTATGCCATTGCCATCCAATATATGGAAATACAAACGCTAAACGATTACGGGTCACGCATTTATCCTTCATATTTATCTGGATAATGTGCGACATTATTATTGCGTATAGGTTCGTAATAAACTTCGAAGTCGTTAGCGCCGCTGTGTTTTTTGCTTGGCACTTTTGGTTTATTAAGTTCCATGAGAACACCGTGTGGTGTAACTTAGATGGGAGAATTGCACGGCGCCGTATTCTCATGGCAACTCTACGGCGTGTTATTGTCGGTCCGTTATAAATTGCTAGCCACAAACTTCTGGAAGCCGTCGAATCAACAATTACGTAATCATAGTATTTTTCAGTTTCGGCTTAATTGATTAAAAACGACTCCAAAACTGGAAACTGCCTAACGGATCTGTTCTCCAAAATAAGGAGACGTTAAAGAAAAAATCCAAATGAATTTCCCAACATTTATTATGTACTTGTTGTCCATTGGAAATCCGGAAAGTTCATGCTTGAAGCTCCACATCATGTTTACAAACTGTCAAGGTCATAATAAGCAATTGATAAGGTCATATTACTGAAATCTGTTTGAATGATTTGGCAATTAACATCATTAATCATTTTAACGCTTTTGCGATTTTGATAATTACAGCACAAAGATTTTCAAAAGACCATTTCCTCTTTATTCATAACCAACAATTGCGCAAATGTTAGCATTTAAATTCATGAGTTCTGCACTGTTAATTTTCCACGATCTCCATCCAGTAAAATGGAACAAAACGGGTGTAAACCTTCACATCTTTGAACGATAATGTGCGATCATCTTTACACCATCACTTTTTTCTTAATTTTTCCTCACTTACAGTTGGGCTGATCCCCAAAAGCGAGGTGGGACAATAAGAAACATAAGCGCAGTCGCGCACTGTTGGCTTACTATTGGAAAAAATGAACACGAAACAACAAAAGCAACGAAGCATCCGGTGTATAAATTCTATCTCATGGCTTACCGCACCTGACTTTGAATCATTACATTTCTTCTGGTTGGGTCGGGGAGTAATTATAGGTTTTGCATCATGTGTTTGATCATTACCTCTAGACTTACTCAGTTCCTGTCAGTCTCGGCACTAGTCAGGAGCAACTCTAGAGATTCATACCACCTAACCTTAATTATGTTTTTGAATGCCAGCGGAAACTGCGGGTTAATCCCTACAATCGCGAATTGCAGATTCAATGTTTTGTAACTTGTATCGACTAAGAGTTCTCACTGATAGAAAACCGCTGCATTACGATGAAGATAGACTCACTCGTCTTCTATAATCTCAAATCGTAGAAGATTAAATAAAATACTTTCATAATTAGGTTAATAACGTTTCCTTGGATTTTTTGAATGAGGAAATTGCAAATGTCTGAAATTACGAGATAAAAAGTTCATTAAAACTGAATGATTTTGTATATTATGATCTTGGTAAAGGATATTACATGCTATGTTTTTTGATAACCACAGACGAAAAGCGTATGAGGAAAATAGTTCTAAGAAGTAGCACAACACGATATATTAATATCTTCCTATATTAGTGTTTTTGTTGATTACCGATATTGCGAAAGGACGGAAATATCTTTTCTCACTGCGTCAGAATGACCGTATTACACGCTTTCCGCTCGGGACGAACGTAACCGATTCCGGCCGATCAACGCCGCGCATGCGCACTGCCATCTCATTACTCCCTAGGGCCAGAAAGTCAGAGGGAGCAATGATATATATCGTCTACAGAAAAATAGCGTATGCTATACGGAAGTAGTGCGCGCGCATCTTGCACATCAAACCTGCTATTTGTTGCTCCTATAACTTCATATTTCTGTACCCAGATGTTGATACGACAAATCCATTAAATGATCTCCGGCTTCAATAGTTCCATTTTAATTGACTCACATTGGTGTTAGAAACACAGTCCGAAGTAAATAATAACATGTTAGAGTTATTATAGATTCGTTCATCCAATTTGCTGTTTCTTTTAATTCTCTCATCGTAATATGCTCTGGAGGAATGTTATACCGCACGTATAGGCCATGTAATGAATTTATCATATATAATTATGGTTGGAGCAACTTTGCTTTCCCAGGAAATCCTCGAAGGTAAAATGTTGCAAGGGATGAGTCCCGAGGAATGAAATACACGTCAGAGAGGGAGATGAAATAACTGAACATGATATCTATTGTTAAAAGTTTTACGTAATACAATTGACGTGAAAAAAGTGCCCTATCTGAAAATGTCGTGATGTTAATCGACGAAGTATTTTGTATAAAGCGTAACGATTTCTTTGGATCCTCTGATACAGAGCGCAATTACATCAGATTACTCCATTTGCCAGCCGAGTCAGTTTTTGCTGTAAGACTGGGATTCTTCGATCAGAGGCAACGAGGAACAACAGAGCGAACACAGTTCTCTACACCGGTGTATAAAACTCGCTTCTTCCTGTTAGCGAGAAGTTCCTGCGAAGTTCGTCGTACCTCTTCCCCTAAGATTCCGTCGTTTTCTTCTTTTCTTTTATCCTCGGTCTTCTCGGTATTTTCCCTTGACTCCGTGTAGGATCGAGAACGTTGGTTTTCCTTTCTTTCGAGGGCCTTGTCGCGAGAATACTATGACAGTTTGTACCGATTTTCTCATTGCATTCTTGTAAAAGAAAAACAGTGACTTTGCTGCGGTCACGAAGTCTCCTTCATTCACTCAGGTGATCCCACAATGAAGGAAATGCTGCTAGGAGAGAACCGATGAACCCGAGTACACACAAACACTTAGACAATACTGACAAACATAGATGAATTTGTGTTGTTTGTATGATGCAGAGATTAACAGTCAAATTGTTTTTTGTTTACAGCAAAGATAAAACATCTTTGGCCGTTGGTGACATGGATACTTTTATCTTCGTATCCAGTAAGTAGTCTTCTTAATTTTTTTAATAGTTTCATGGATGTAACTCGCTAATGATAAAATGGTTCACAGGCCGAATCGTACAACGGAATCGGCCGAGGACTGAGGAGGGAAGTATTCTTTCTAAATTTGGAAGATGGCTACTTTGGCTGTCAGGTGAATGCGTCAACGGACGTCTTGCAGTTGCTCCAGCTGTCCAAGCTCTGCGACAGTCATGCCGATTGTTATCAGGGCAGCGACGAACATCGTGAAAGGCTGAAGTGTACAAGTACGTATTAAAATCTAGTAAGAAAATTGCGGTTTTCCGGCCCGAGCGTCGGTGCACCTACGCAGGAAGCGTTTCTCTTGAGTACGGACCCTGTTGTTACTTTACGTGGCGGTTCGTTATGCAATGACTTTATCGCCGTGATTTAAGTGAAGAATGCCGTTACACCAAATGTGCGTGTGGCTAGATTAAGACAATGTTAATATTTGTTCGCAGATGACTGCACCAAAGACGGTACAGCGTGTCAAAATGGAGTTTGTCTTGACTCCGTCTGTCATTGCAACGACGGCTTTGGCGGATGTAACTGTCAAGATCAAGGTATAAATTCGTTATTGTGAATACGAATATCTAATTCCGTAAGAATTATTTGTAACAAACTAATTGCATTTTAGACGAGAATGAGTGCAAATACCGACCCTGTGATATTTTCGCCCATTGCACAAATACTCTCGGCGGCTTTCATTGTTCTTGCTACCCCGGATATCGCGGTGATGGATTCCAATGCGAAGGTATGTCCATGGAATCTAATTTATTGCGTGTAGATCTCTGATATGATATTTGAGGATGAATTCTTAAACCTTTTTATATTAAATTTCAGACATCAATGAATGCGAAGATCCAACGCTCGCTGCAAGGTGCGTTGAAAATGCCGAGTGCTGCAATCTGCCCTCAAATTTCCTTTGCAAGTGTAAGTCAGGTTTTACTGGCGACGGTGAAGTCCACTGCGAAGATGTCGATGAGTGTCTTTATACCGACGCTTGTGGGGAAAATGCGATATGTCACAATACCCTAGGCAACTATACCTGTGCATGTCAGCCAGGTTACACCGGCAACCCTTTCGAACATGTAAGATTTCGTGACGTTATCGATTGTCATTCCATATTGATTGCTGCGACTTTTCCCATTTTCTTCATTCCAGTGCATAGACATCAACGAGTGTAATTACCAGGGAGCCTGCGGACGAGGGGCTCTCTGCGTGAACCTCCCTGGTGGTCATAAGTGCGAATGTCCAGAAGGCTTCGACGGTAATCCCGAAGATCGGTGCACGGACGTGAACGAGTGTTTGCGAAGTCCCTGCGGTCGGTCGGCGCTATGCACGAATGTAGACGGTAGTTTTCGATGTTCCTGTCCCGAAGGCATGGAAGGTGACCCGATGTCCGGATGTCATGGTAAGAAAGATACTAATTTCACCCGGCACACTTTGCTGGATCTGTACATATATGGCACATGTATTAACAACACCATGTGGTAATTAACAAATGGTCATTCATTTTTTGTGGAATCATAAATCACGAAATGCCTTAATCACGAAGAATGAAAGTGGAGCTATGCTTTGAGTAGTAGTCAGTAGAATGGTATTTTGAAGAGTTATGCCCAAAGATTGTTATGAATCCATGCAATATTGTTATTTAATAAAAATCAAAAGAGCTTAGGCTCACTTTTGTTCTTGTGAAGCAAATTAAGTAACTTTCACGGCTATGACGTAAAATCGAAGGTTTGGAGCACCGAGTCATTGATTCGATCACTAATCGCTAACAGATATAAACGAGTGTGAGGCAAGCAACCCTTGCGGAGTTCAGTCGAAATGTGTGAACAAAGAAGGCGGCTTCGATTGCGTCTGCTTGCCAGGATATCAGATGGATCCCGTTCACGGATGCATCGACATTAACGAATGCTCCAAGCGCGACACCTGTGCAACTAACGCCAAATGCATCAACGTTCCAGGCTCCTTTAAGTGCATTTGCCCCCAAGGTTTCGTCGGGCACGGTCTCACGCTTTGCGAAAGTCAGTTCACACCCCCGTCGGCATCCTTGTTGAAAAAGTCCCGAAACATGATAGTCAATTACATTAGAGTTTTTAATTTTATGTTGATTTTTTCTGGAGTCACCGTGTTGGTCTCCTATTATCTTTTCTTGGTAGGAATTTATTTAATCAACATATTAGTTATGGCACGACTTCCGTTAATATTTTCTAGTTATCTTTTCATCAGATTTTTTTCATCGCTGCTAAGCTTTCTTTAATAAGTTTATCTTATTTATTACTGTAAATTTGATTTTACTGCATTTCTACAAAGACTGATGACGTGGACGATATTCAAGTTTGTAAATAAGCAAATCGTCCAAGATAGAACAAAGTGCCATATGACTGAACTGTGTAAATTATTTATTAGATACGAAAGCTAAAAATAAAATGTTTTTACGTCGAGAAATGTTTTAATGAATATTATAACCTTTTCTCGATAAAGTAGAAAATACGATAAACATAAAGCATTATCATGTTTCCTAGCTCCTTTTTCGACTCGGACACTACTTTTGAAGTAAGGTCTAATCCAATTAATCGATTAACTATATTAACAGATGTAAACGAATGCGAGAAAAGTCCCTGTGGTGAAAACACAGATTGCACCGACACTGTCGGAGGCTTCGTGTGTAGCTGCAAAGCTGATTACACTGGCGATCCGTTCAAGGGCTGCACGGGTTAGATACATAACATTAACGCATTGCTGTCAATCATCTCATAACGTGTGCATAAAAATAGATTAAAAACTGAAAAATGAAAAGACACTTATAACATTTAAAACTACATTTACTGATGATCATGGAAATGATCGATTTCCATACTTTTCGATGCTGGACCGGTTTTAATCTATTTTTTGTACTTTGGTGCTTTTTAAATGTGTTCAGCAATTGAAAAGATTCAAAGGTACATTCCTGCTTATTATTTTTTTTTACTCATGCAATAAATTTGGTATAATCGCGTACTTTTGAATCTCTTCTTTTATTGTTGGAATTCCGCTTGTGCCTACTTGTAATAATTAAGAAGGTATGTAAAAGAATTGTTACTTAAAATTTAAGACATCGATGAGTGCACTGCCTTTGAAAATCCATGCGGTGCTCATGCCATTTGCAAAAACGAAGATCCAGGCTACACTTGTGAATGCCCTAAAGGATATATTGGCAACCCGAGTCCAAAGGTCGCTTGTGATCAGGTATGTAAAAAATATTCAGAATTTGAATCATTTTTGGCTAATTAAAACTGATGTAATAAAATTATTTATCGCGTTTTTAGAGGGACGTAACGACATTATGTAAATCAAATTTCGACTGCGTCAATAACGCTGAATGTATAGAAGGACAGTGCTTCTGCAAAGACGGATTTAAGGCAGTCGGCGCAGTGTGCGAAGATTTGAACGAATGTATCCACAATCCATGTGGTCCGAATTCCGTTTGTACGAACACGAAAGGACATTATCGCTGCGATTGTGAATCAGGATTTATCGGAACTCCACCTCACATACCTTGCAAAGGTATAAGAATTTACTTTAAAGTTAACAACTCCCGTGTTGAAATAATTGATTGAACTAATTTTTATATTTTAACTTAGCTCCATGTGACGATGTGTCTTGTGGCGATCACGCATTCTGTAAACCCGATGGTCAAGAAGCGTATTGTATTTGCGAGGAGGGTTGGACCTTCAATCCTAATGACATAGCAGCAGGATGTGTCGGTAAGATAATACATTATAATTTATGAATTAATATTATGATTGTGTTAATTATAGTATAGTTTTAAAAAAATGAATGTCTTTATTATTTTAAAATATCTAGATATAAATGAATGCGACCCCATAAACGGGCCTTCCGGGCGTTGCGGAAAACACGCCATATGCACGAACTCCCCAGGCGGATTTACATGCCACTGTAAACAAGGCTATTCTGGAAACGCGTTCAAACAATGTATTGGTGAGTCGTCAATCAGTTAATCATCTACATGATGCATATCAAATAAAAGTCTAATATGTTTGTTTATATAGATAAGTTTACTTATTTATTTTATTATTTACGTCTTCAAACGTTATTATTCTCATATTAATTCTGCACTTTTTTGGATTGCAGATATAGACGAATGCAGTCGATCGGATGCATGTGGACATGGTGCAAGTTGCAGAAATACGGACGGTGCTTACACCTGCACTTGTCCGGAAGAAACAATACCCGATCCCGACCCTTACACGAAATGTGTGGGAATCGTTACTTGTGACGCAGACAACGATTGCCCAGGAAACGCAATTTGCGATCCACAAAAGAGATGCCTATGTCCCGAACCCAATGTCGGAAATGATTGCAGACGTGAGTTAGACAGAATTGCGTAATAAAAACTTATTATAAATATTTATATAGATGAATTATACAAAATTGTTAAAAAATATTCTAGATCCTTGCGAAGATCTAGCGTGTGGACCAAATGCCCACTGCATGCTTCTGAACGATATAGCTACTTGCTTATGTAGTGAAGGATTCACCGGAAAACCTGGCAGAAAAGATGGTTGTAAAGATATTGATGAGTGCGCTGCTAACCCTTGCCCAGCAGGTGCAATATGTAACAATGAACCAGGATCATTCTCCTGCCAATGTCCTAGCGGAATGATTGGTGATCCGTACCATGGAGGCTGCGAATCTTCAAAACTTCCGCACGTGTGTGGTCCCAATACTCCTTGTCCACCTGGAGAACAATGCGTCAATGATGAATTTGTCGGAAGCAGTGTATGCATTTGTCAAAGAGGATACACCAGAGATACCGAATCCGGAAAGTGCCGTGACATCAACGAGTGTCTAGAATTGAGAGACAAACCGGCTTGTGGCATAAATGCCATTTGCAAGAACTTACCCGGCAGTTACGAGTGTCAGTGTCCACCTGGATTTAATGGCAATCCTTTCTCACTGTGTGAAGGTCAGTTCGTAATTGATTATTTTATTTCTTTCAACGTTATTCTTTTATCATTTTATTTCCAAGTTTCTCATATATAAATAAAATTAAAATTAATACAAATCTATATTTCCATCAGAATGCAACAGTATCGAGTGTCAATGCCAAGCACCTTACAAGATCGTAAATGGGAAATGCATATTGGCTGATTGCTCTAAAGGTGAAAAATGTCCGAATGGCGCAAATTGCATCACGATTACAGGCGGAGTCAGCTACTGTGCATGTCCTAAAGGATTCAGCACGAAGTCCGACGGTTCCTGCGATGGTGAGTCTATATTCATAATATATACATTATTCATTCCAAGTCAATTAATTATCTTTGAAAATGGTATAAAGTTGACCATGATTGATCGCGTATACACAGAATCGTCGTTTGTTAAAAATAAGTAAATTAAGTATTTAAAAATGAATGCGGCGGAGATGGTAATAAATAACAATAATTAACGTGCACGGTTGGAACCCAACAGACATCAACGAATGTACGGAAGGACATCAAGTTTGCGGATACGGAGCGGAATGCATCAACATCCCAGGCTCTCATCAGTGCGTTTGTCCCCACGGATATGGCGGTGACCCGTATAACGGTTTGTGTTCTCCTGCTCAGAAAAGGTGCACTAATGACAACGAGTGCCGAGCTAACGAAAAATGTGTTCAACCTGGCGAATGCGTTTGCCCACCGCCATTCTATACCGACTCGCATGATGGAAGTCTCTGCAAAAGTAAGATCTTTTTCTTTTATTGGGTATGCTAATGTGTTTGCATACATTAATTTAGTAAGGTAGAAATTTAACGACGTCTGCGTTAGTTACGGAGAAGCAAATGATTAAGCATTTTTATCAACAGATCCCTGTGACCGCTTCCCGTGTGGAATAAACGCCAAATGCACTCCTAGCGACCCACCCAAGTGCATGTGTTTGGCTGGATTCGAAGGAGATCCTCAGCATGGATGCATCGATGTTAACGAATGCGTAAATAACCCTTGCGGCCCTGGAGCCTATTGTATCAATGTCAAGGGTAGTCACGTATGCGAATGTCCCAAGGGCATTATTGGAGACCCTTACGCTTCTGGTTGCGCTGGTGTGCCAATGGTCAAACAGGAATGTACGTCCAATGATGATTGCGAGAATTACTTCGCATGCGTGCACGGAAGCTGCGTCAATCCATGCGACAACGTGCCTTGTGGCCCAAATGCTTACTGCGAGCCAGACAAACACGCTGCTTGGTGTCGCTGCGTTATTGGTTACACGGAAGGGAAAAATAACGAATGTGTTTCACGTAAGTTTGAATGGAAAATGTTCAAACATTTAACTTTATTACATTCCAGATATATTTAACATTATTTGATTATTGAACAGAATGCGAGGGTTTCGACTGCGGCGCTGGAGCCCAATGTATCGTTAGCTACGATGGCCCGACTTGTAAATGTATCGAAGGTTTCATGGGAAATCCATTCCCAGGAGGCCAGTGTGTACCTGACCTTTGTTCACCGGAAGTTCCTTGTGCTGATCCTAGCATATGCATAAGTGGCAGATGCAAACGGCGCTGCGAAGGAATCGTTTGTGGCATCGGCGCCATGTGCGATCCGTTGACCAACAAGTGCGTGTGTAACCCATACTTTGTTGGAAATCCGGATCTACTATGCATGCCGCGTAAGTTCAATTTCCTTTTATACTATTATATTTCTACAATGGGATTTTGGTTGAATTTAAGTTTTAAGCTTAAGATTATTTATAAGGATCTTATATTTAAATTTTACTTATTTTGGTGTTATTGGTGCATTTTATTTACTTAGCTTATAGGCTTACTTTTATACTTAGCTTTATAAGTATAAAAATGTATTGCTTTTTGAATGATTTTTGCTTTTTTATAGGTGGCGTTTAGTATTCTATTTTGTAGTTTATGCTTATCTTTGCGCACCCTCTCTTAGCTTTACATTATTTAGTACTATCTTAGTTTTAAGTTCTTCGGTTTCCTATTTTTCTTATATTTGCATTTTGAGTATTTTGTATGTGCGATACTGGTTTGTGGTGCAACTTGAAGAGATGATATTTGATTTTCCAAGCATTTATTTTTTGTAGCTTGATGATGTACTTCTTCTGTTCCCGACTATATATTATGCCCCTACTATTTATGATGTACTTGTGCTTTATGTATGCGATGCTATTTATATATACATGGTTTTTCTCTGCGGGTTGCGCTGAATGGTAATGTTTAGGTTTAAGCTTATGGTATTAAGAACTGCTATTATAGCAGCGGTGAATTTTTCGAGTAAATGGACGACTCGTAGGCTTAAAGTATTTATTACGAATTTCCAAATTTTAATCAACGAATTTGTTACCCGTATGTCTGTTTGCTTTTATATATACTTGAATCAAATATGCTTACGCTTCTACGCTGATTTCTGTATATAAAAAACTGAACGCTATACTTCTCCTAGATTTCTGGAATATATTTTATGGCACGTTATTTTTCTTTCAATGCTTCATCTACATTATCATCTCTCGCCTATCGAACTGCACACTGCTCGTGAAGAATTGCATTTTCATAAATTATCATTCGCTGCATCTGATCGCCTTTTTTAATGACTGAAATATTTAAGAAAAATTTTGCATGTTATGCTCTTATTCCTTATCGTGATTTATGCTGGAAGTTTGATCAAGTACGGAAGTTTTCGTTTTTGAAAACGAACGATCAAAAAATCCTTTATAATATATGAAATTTTACTGAAAAATCGTGTGCTCTTAGACTCAAGTGGAAATTATGTGAATTTCTTTACGCACAAGTTATTTACGTATAATGATGAAATTACGATTCTCCAAATAGATTAATATGTACAATATGTGAAAGACTTCGATGATTTTTAAAGTAGCCCACATATATTGTTTCTACAGTAAATATCACCAAAACTTGTTTAAAAGTATTCCATGATCAAACCAGCGAAAAAGTCACAGCAGCAATTTCTCGCCTGGAATCTATCTAAGCATGTGGTGCCGGTATAGTTGAGAACTTTTTGCAGTATTTCCCATATTTCTGATTCTCATGTTTAGCGATCCAACCACCCCATTGTGAACCCCGTTGTGGTCCTAATGCCCACTGTGAATACGGATTAACGACTGCAGAATGTGTGTGCGATCCCGGCACTAGCGGAAATCCTTATCACAGTTGTAGCATTCAAGGAAAGTCAGACTGTTCTCGAGCCAAATGTGGTAAGAATGCTCACTGCAGTGCTGGACCTAACGCAATCGAATGCATCTGTCCTGTTGGATATGCCGGAAATCCTTATATCCAATGCTTCGGTAAGTTTTAAACTAAATTTACTTTTTACTTTTATACAAGACTTTCTTTAACAATCTATAATTTATAACGTTATGTTTATTAAAATCTATTTTACGAAATGGTCATTGCACTATCGTTCTCTATGCAATAATGTAGATATCAATGAATGTAACGGAAACGTCTGCGGCAACAATGCGGTATGTATCAACACAATTGGTAATTACGACTGCCGCTGCAAAGAAGGTTTCGTTGGGAATCCATTTGTCAATTGTCAAAAAGAAGAAATTGGACCTTGTACCGATCCCGCCAAGTGTGCTTGCTCTCGCGATGTTCTCTGCCCTGGAGACTTCTCGTGTGTTGGAGGCAAATGTATCGACAAGTGTAGCGGCGTCAAGTGTGGACCAAGATCAAGCTGTCAGGATGGAGTTTGTGTTTGCCCGCCCGGTTATTCCGGAAATCCATCAGATCTAAGACGCGGCTGCCAACAATTAGGACATTGTTCGAATGACCTTGACTGTGGTCCTCAAGAAATTTGCTTCCAAATTGGTAGAGGAACGAGAAAGTGCGTCGATGCTTGCAGTAAACTCCAGTGTGGTCCTAATGCTCTATGTGTTACACAAAATCATATATCATCATGCATATGTTTGGACGGGTTTGTTGGTAATCCCAGCAATATGGTTGAAGGTTGCCGACCAACGAAATCTGCCGTTGACGATCTTTGTCGTAAGAATTCTGATTGCTCTCCTGGTTTCTTCTGCTCCCTTACCGAAGCTGGCGTGAGGGAATGTATAAATCCCTGCAGTAAAGTAGCTTGCGGTGCTCACCAACAATGCGAAGCAGATAAACTTGGCCACCCTACTTGCAAATGTCAAGACGTTTACGAATGGAATCCAGTATCATCATCTTGCGAGAAACCATCCGTTCCGGACTGTATCGCCGACGATGATTGTCATTACTCAGAGACATGTAGGCCAGATGCGCTTGGAGTTTTAAAATGTATCAATACTTGCCAGACCTTTACTTGTACAGCTAATTCTCAATGCGTAACCGAACATCATCAAGCTAGGTGCGAATGCCTACCAGGATTCGTCGGAAACCCTAATGATCGTGCGGGCTGCCAGAGCGCAAAGAAAGACCAGTGCATTTCAGACACTGACTGCTCGGAAGATGCGACTTGTAAGACTTCACCTGACGGAGTGCTATCTTGTCAACCAGTATGTAATTTCATTTCTTGCGGACCTAATGCCCTCTGCATTGTACATAACCATGTCGCAAATTGCGAGTGTCCGCCCGGACTTTTTGCTGGAGATCCAAATGATCTGATCAAAGGATGTCAAAGTGTACATTGCGTTTATAACGTTGATTGTTCACCAACTCAATTATGTAACCGATTAAAACATACATGCTATGATGTTTGCGATAAAAATGCATGTGGTACCAACGCCGTATGTATTGCTGACGATCATAAAGCTATTTGTCAATGTCCACCTGGTTTTCGACCAAACCCTGTTGCGGAAGTTGAATGTGTCTCAGTGGAGTCTTGTTTTCCAAGTCCTTGTCACTCTACAGCCATATGTATTGCTGGCGTTTCAAACAATCCTGTATGCCAATGTCCACCAAACCATGTAGGAGATCCATATAGTACTGGTTGTCAATTGGAAGGCCAATGCCTGACCAACAAAGATTGTCCGGTATATTCCGTCTGTCAAAACCACAAATGTATCAATCCTTGTGAGGGGGCTTGTGGTCGAAATTCTGTATGTGAAATCGTCAATGGAGAACCTGCCTGCAAATGTGTCCATTTGTTCGTGCCTTCTACGAAAGGATCACATGACGGATGCATTCGAGCCACCAATTTCTGTTCCGTAGACGCTGACTGTGATGATGGTGTTTGTTTGGAAGGCCAATGTCGAGGTGAATTTTTATAATCCATTATTGCTTTATTCCTTTAACATTATAGTACTCTAATTTATTTTAAAATATATTTCTTAAAAATATTTGTAGATTTCTTACTTCCAATATTGCGGAATGGAAGAATTTAAATATAAGCATAATTATTAAATTATTTATTAAATTTTTTAAATTTCAGCTGTCTGTCGTTCCGCAAACGATTGTGCTGTTGGTGAAAAATGTATCGATAAAAAGTGCGTTGTTGCCTGTGTTAACCATAATCAATGTCAAAATGATCAGGCATGTGCAAACAACGTGTGCATTATGGGATGTAGAAGTAGCAGGAACTGTTTATCAGCGCAATCGTGTATCAACAACAGATGTCGAGGTATTATTTCAAAGCATAAAATAATAATGAGATGAATTAATTTAATGTATTTGTGTAATAAAAATAAAATTTTTGTCTTCAAGATCCATGCCAAGAAGAAAATGTTTGTGGACCAAACGCTATATGCAGCTGTTTCAATCATGCCACTACATGTTCTTGCCCTGCAGGCTTCCAAGGTAACCCGACGCCTCAACAAGGTTGCGTTAGGGTCCCGAACACCTGCTCATCACCTCAAGATTGTCCGGTGCAACACACTTGCCACTTCGGGCTTTGTCAATGTCAGTGTAAAGATCAGAAAGACTGTGCTCATGGAGAACGTTGTAAGAACGGATTATGTTCTAAAGTTTGCTACGGTGATAGCAATTGCTTACCTGGCGAGCTTTGTATAGCCGGTAGTTGCGAAACTGGATGTACATCAGATGCTGGATGCAACACAGATGAAGTTTGCATCAATAACAAATGCAAATGCGATCACGGTTTCGTTGCTGGTCCTGAGAAATGTGTCGACATCGATGAATGTTCTGATAGTCCATGCCATCCATCAGCAATCTGCATCAACAAACATGGATCATACAGGTGTTCGTGCCCACGTGGAACGGCCGGCGATCCAGTGGGATCGGGATGTGTAGCACCAAATCACTGCAATATGGATAACGATTGTTCCGATACTCAAGCTTGCGTCGAACATAAATGCGCCGATCCATGCTCTTTAGGCGATTGCGGTTTGAATGCCGTATGTACTGTTATAGATCACGTGGCAGCTTGTCAGTGCCAACCAGGATACATTGGAGATGCTTCCGGATGTTTCAAAGTGGAATGTCTTTCAAATAGTGATTGCCCTGGAGATAAATATTGCAACCTGGATAACAATAAATGTGCCAGTAAGGACAACGTTTAGAAATCATATTAATGTAATTATTTGAAATTTTATGCTATATCATCATCTCTTATTTCAGGCCCATGTAATCAAATTAATTGCGGCTACGGCAACTGCGTGGCAACTAAGCACGAAGCTGTTTGTAAATGTTATTCCGGCTTTACTCTTGTTGGAGATGCATGTGTTGATGTTAATGAATGTTTACAAAATCCATGTCATGCAACAGCAATGTAAGTTAAATGATACATGCATATTTTTCCCTAAAGTGACAAAAAAAAACACAGAGTGGTAAATACAATAAGTTTTATTGCAGTTGCACAAATAAAGAAGGCTCATTCGGATGCTCTTGTCCTCCTGGCCTGGTTGGGGATCCATTCCAGTCGGGATGCAAAGTACCTGGTGGCTGCGTCACTGATACCGATTGTCCCAAAACTGCCGCTTGTATCGATAATACCTGCAGAGATCCTTGCTCAGCTCCTGGTGTTTGTGGTCTAAATTCTGAATGTTTCGTACGTAATCATATACCCAACTGCAGATGTCCTTCACAAACGGCTGGAGACGCAAGAGTGAGTATAGTAATGATTATTATTTATTTTACCAGAATATTGGACATTAAGCAAATTTTTATTTCAATTTTTTATTCAAGGTGGAGTGCGTTCAGTTTGAGTGCAACTACCATACCGAATGTGGACCATCTCACGCATGCTTTGATCATAAATGCGTCGATCCTTGCACTGTTCCAAATGTTTGTGGTCACGGTGCCGAATGTTCATCATTAAATCATAGTGCCGTGTGCACATGTCTTCCGGGAGGCACAGGCGACCCAAATCTTGGATGTACTCCAGTTCAGTACTGTAAAGTTGACCACCAATGTCCAACAGGTTCTGCTTGCAATGGAGGAGTTTGTACAGGTATAAGAAAACCCCGTATTTCAAATTACTCTATCTTCGAGAAGGAAGCATTTACCTTATTTTGAATTCTTTATAAATGTCAGAATTATAAAAATATTTGCGGTTTTACAGCATTTTGCACAAGTACACGTGATTGTATTGGAGACCAACTATGCATACAAAACCTCTGCCAACCAACATGTCGCAGCAATTCCAGTTGTCCGGAATATCAATACTGCTCCAACAACATTTGCGTTCAGGAATTCCGCTGTACTACTGACGATGATTGCGAATTTGATGAAGAATGTGTTAAAAATAGTATTGGACAAGTAAGTATAAGCTCGATATGACTAATTTAAACTTTACACTCACTATAATAACAGTTTTTATTGTCGACAAAGTGGTAATTTCTACGGCAATATCAAGATGTTTCTTACGTATTTTCTTTAAAGAAGCTTTATTTGCTCATGATTAAAAAACAATTATTTTTTATATTTCAGGCTGAGTGTCAAAAGTCTTGTAATCTTTTATTATGCGGACGTAATGCTCAGTGTAAAGCTGAGAATCATGTCGCGACTTGCTATTGTGCTCAAGGATTCTTCGGAGATGCCAACAACGAAAAGATTGGATGCCAAAACATCGAATGCGATACTAATGATCAATGCAGTGAAGAAAAAATATGTGAATTACATAAATGCAGGATTGCCTGTCTTGCACACAATCCTTGTGGTTCAAATGCAATTTGCTCAACGAAAGATCATCTCCAGGTAATTGAGCGTTTTAACACGTTGAATAACTCGCTTTCTGCCTGAAACGTATAATATACGGAGTATTTTATCAAATTAATTTACGTTAATAATGATGTTTTGCAGATATGCAGTTGTCAACCTGGTTATACTGGAGATCCAACTCTGGGTTGTCATATTATCGATCACTGTGCCAATTCTCCATGTGCACCTGGCGCGACTTGTGAAAATTCTCGAGGCTCCTTCAAATGTCATTGCCAAGCTGGAACTGTTGGCGATCCGTATAATAGCGGTTGCCAACAACCCGGAGAATGTCAAGAAGATGATGATTGTCCCCTTTCTGCAAAATGTGTCACTGTTCGAAATGTACCCAAATGCTTCGGTAAGTGTAAAATTAATATATCACTTTAGGACGCCGATATCTTCGATAAATGCTAGAGTTGCATATCTGATAAATTTTCTTTTAGACGTGTGTGCTGGAATGCACTGTGGTCCCAACTCTGAATGTGTCGCAAGAAATCATGTTGGTCATTGCGTCTGCCGACCTGATTATGAAGGAGAAGCACAAGATTTAACAGTTGGATGCCGACCAAAACCGAAACCATGTGTAACATCTAACGAATGCATTGGAAACTGCTACGAAAATATTTGCAGACGTAAGTTGGATTATTAAGTAAAGCAAAACTAAAATTAATATTACAAATTTGGTAATAATTGTATTTTGTACAGCACCTTGTGTGTCGGATGATGAGTGCAACTTATCTGATATTTGCTCAAATGGTGAATGCCTCGACCCATGTAACATGAGAGCAGCTTGTGGAATTAATGCATACTGCCAAGTTAAAAATCATTTGAAACATTGCAGTTGCCCTCCAGGTTTCACAGGAAATTCAGAAGTTGAATGCGTTCGGTGTAAGTATTTCATAAAAGAAAATATTCACATTCTATCCTGTCTTTCAAAAATAATTTATCGTCTTCATTTATATTTGTAGTGCCGGTATCTTGTACGAGCTCGCAAGACTGTTTAACAGGAAACACGTGCCGACATAATGTATGTCTACCAGTATGTAACGCTGACTTGAAGTGTGCATTCAATGAAAAGTGCGTCCAAGGCAATTGCTTGCTAACATGCAAAGTTAACAATGATTGTTTCCTCGGAGATATCTGTTTGGAGAACATCTGTACTGCCGGCTGTGGTGGTGATGAAGATTGTAACGCGAATGAAGCATGCTTAGCGAACAAATGTTTGAACCCGTGCGAAGTCACCCCTTGTGGACCAAATGCAAAATGCACAGTTATTAATCAACGAGCCTCTTGTACATGTCCTTCAGGATTTATTCCTAATCCAACAGCTAAAGTAGCATGTGCGAGAACACCTGGACCTACATGTTCGGCAAATCGTGATTGCTTTGCCGGCAATGCTTGTATTTCAGGAATTTGCACACCAGTATGTTCAAACAACGACAATTGTTTGAGCAATGAGCGGTGTGTATCCTCTGGTGTTTGCAAAGCTTTATGCAGAAGAGATGAGGACTGTCGCAGTAACGAGATTTGTGAAGGTTTGGTCTGCACCGGTGGATGTCGATCAGATATCGAGTGTAAAGATCACCAATCATGCATCAACAATCAGTGTGCGGATGCTTGTGAAATGCCAAATGCCTGTGGTACAAATGCCGAATGCTCTATCATAAATCACTGGAAACAATGCAATTGTCCGGCACCTTTAATCGGCGATCCTACAATCGGTTGCAAACAATCATTCCTTCCGTGTGTTTCTCAGTCGGATTGTTCACCTGGACAGTCTTGTTACGGACGATCGTGCTACACAACCTGTAGAAGCGACGCAAATTGTTTGAATGATGAACGGTGTAATGCTGGAATATGCAAAGCCATATGCAACAGCGACGCCGAGTGCTCTTCCAACCAAATTTGCAAGAATCGATTGTGTGACATTGGATGTCGAAGCGATAACACTTGCCCGCATGAGGAATCATGTATTAATAATCAATGCAAGAGTAAGTATAGAAGTTTAATTTATTGGTGTCCATTACATGTCCTTTTTATTTTTGTTATTGCTAATACTGGACCGAAAATTCCAAAAACATGCAGAGATAAAACTAACTATTTCATTGTATCATAGGTCCCTGCGAGGGCGGTAAAGCTTGCGGGGAGTGTGCAGGATGTCGTGTAGTGAATCATGCCGCGCAATGCAGTTGTCCACCAAACTACTACGGTAATGCCCTCATTGGCTGTACCAAGACCATGATTCCTTGCGATGGATCCTGTGAATGTGATGAGACAGGTTTTTGCCTTGAAAGATGCGAAGGACAAGAGCATTGTTCATGCGGAGAAGTTTGTAGTGCTGGTAAATGTCGGATCAAATGTGACATTAACAACAACGAATGTCCGAAGGTAACATACCAAATCATCAATGCATATATATGAAGATACTTCTTAGTTTATCTTTTATATTAACAACTTCTTCTTAACTATCAGGGTTACACTTGCGATGCGGGACTCTGTCTCGTCGGCTGCCGAAGTAACACAGATTGCCCGACCTCCTTGGCTTGCACTAATGGACAATGCACAGATTTATGCGCGCCTGGTTCCTCACCTTGTGGAATCAATGCATTGTGCAGGGTTTCGAACCATCGCGCTGTCTGTCTCTGTCCGGAAGGCTATCAGGGAGAGCCAAGCAAAGAGTGTTATCAACTGGAATGTCATCATGATGAAGACTGTGAACCGAATAAGCGATGCAGTGAAAATGGAGTTTGCAGCAATCCTTGTCTTCAACATGGAGTGTGTGGATTCAATGCTCAATGCCGCGTTGTTAACAGAAGTGCTCAATGCTCTTGTCCACCAGGTCACTATGGAAGTCCATATCATAACTGCAAGAAAGGTAAGATCGAATTTCTATGATGAACTGTTTCTCTTGATGTCAGAGAAATCAAAAGAATGTTATTTGCAGGCGGAGACGAGTGTTTGCACAAGCCTTGCGGACTCAATGCTAGATGTAGAGAAACAACCAATGGCTTTGAATGTGTCTGTGATCCAGGGTGCTTTGGAGACGGATTTGCAGGATGTTTCTGTGATATTTGCAGCGAGATACGATGCGGAGAGAATGCTGCTTGCAGAATATATCAAAACGAACCTCAATGTTACTGTCCACCTAACTTCCCATCTGGAGATCCACGATTCCGATGTAAGTGCCTCGTAACTGTTCGAAATATTGAGCAAATAAGTATATTTTGTTGTATGAACGAATTATTTTCCCTCCATTCGACCGTACTAAAATGGTTCTGTATGCAGGTACACAAGAAAAGCTTGCACCAGATTGTCGAACGCTGGGTTGTAGCCCAGACGCGGAGTGCATTCGTGATGGCTCTATCTTCGTTTGCCGATGTTCAGAAGGTGGTGAAATCGAAAATGCACCAGGCGATTGCATAAGAGGTAAGTCAGCTGATTACTAACCTTTTAACCTTTAACGGAGCATACAGTTAACTCGATGTACAGCAATTGTGACTAGTGAGCAATACTGACGACAGGCAGGTACATGGTTGGTAGAATAACCATGTATCAGTAGGAACTGATATGATAATAATAATCGCAATAATAATCACAATAATATATTAATAATACATAGGTAATAAAGTATTAATCAAGCGGATCGTTAACACCGAGAGACAGATGCGATCGGTGCAGAGCAAAACGCTTGGTGCTCTGGATAAACGTTGCATTTTTAACGATTAAATTACGTATCGAACTTGTATATATGTTGAAAATTGATACATCTACATGTCGGTCAGACATACAAACTCTTTAGGTGCAAAGATGAAAAACATAATCTAGTCATTTTGTCATGATGAATAAATTTGATGTACCAATTACATACTTTCATCTGTGCAAAGTAAAAGTACAAATCTATCATTATTTCTCTTTGCGCAAATCGAGTGCATTGTACATAGTCAGATTTAAAGAACACACACACCAAAAACTACACATCTTACATAATTGTAACCGCATATGTAGAATGTTTATTTCAGTGTCCAATCTGTCTTCTCGTAATCATATGTTTTATATTTATATATATGTATATTATATATTATTTGATGTACTTTGTATATTTTTTGCAAATAACTTATTTACTCGAGTTACAATCATATCGCGACTGGAGGTATTCGGATACTGCATCGTTAGACGAATTTTTTTTTAGATTAGGGTACAATACTCGAGATAACGTACACAGATTGGGAACTGCGAAAGGGACATTCTCATATACCCATGCTTGGATATTTGCTGTTATATTCGCAGGTCGTTGTTGTTGCTCGATCCTCTCTAGCAAGTTTCGCGGGGGCTTGAGTGTAAATATCGCTGCTTGTAACGGTTTTTTAGTATTTGAATTTAATCGGAGTTTTGTCGATATCTGTACTTTTTACATTAGTCTCGACGGCGCGCGATGTCTCGTGCGGAGGCCGCTTTTCGTCGATGCATAAATGAAAAGCATGTGGTTTATGTTATTTGTGAGAAAGTTTCTTTTCACAGTTCTTATAAGTGCTTTTTTTCTTTTTTTTCGTTCGTTTGTTTTCTCTTTCTACGTTTTCTGCCCTCAACCTATTTCCCGTCGAATGAGAATTGATTGGTAAGCTTGTTGAATTTTGCTTCTTCCGAATGCCGTTTAGTTACGCTTCGAATTAGAAACACCCATAAAATGTTTAATAACTCAAATCTTTTGTATTTTATATTTATGAACTTCACTATTTCCAACCTATTTTGCTTGGTAATTTCCCGGTTGAAAAAACTCAGTAGACATAGAAATATTAAGTTCGATCACATAGGTGTTCTTATAATATTTTTCATCCTGTATGCTTTGCACATATATTAATATACTTGATCTAGGAAATGTGACGATTAACACTCGTCTGTTTTCTTAACAAGAGAATCTCTATCAGATATGCCTTCCAAGAACTCATGTTCAATAATTAGAATAATTTGCTGATGGTTCTGACGTACTCTGAGTTTTACCAACTGAGAAGGTTGTATTAGATAGTTACCGGCGGTACAAATAGTTAATTGATTGAGACTGAATAAGCGTCAGTCGGAAGTTAGGAAACAACAAGAGACCTGTCATTCTTTCTCCTTGGTCGGGTGATTTTCATAAAGCACCGATGCCACTGTTAACGACGATCCATGATGTGACCTTAGAGCAAGAATGCACCAGTGACTTAGAGTGTCCAAATGAGAAAGCCTGCATAAATCTGCAATGCCTGGATCCGTGTACGCTGCGCGGCGCCTGTGGCATCAACGCCCTGTGCCGGGTGGTTCTGCACAAGCCGCGCTGCTCCTGTCCGCAGTGCCATATCGGCATGCCCCAAACAGTCTGCAACCCAGATCCTAAATGCGACAATCTCAATCCAAGACCTAATCTCCCATCAATCGAATGTCGCGACAAAAGCGATTGTCCGCAAAGCCTCGCATGTAATCTCCAGACACATGAATGTCGCGATCCTTGTGTTGGCTTCAAGCATACCTGCGACGTTAACAAACGATGTCAGGTGCGCAACCATCAACCTATGTGCGTGTGCAAGCACGGCTTCGTTGTCAACGAGTTGGGTGAATTGACATGTGCTCCAGACACTCAAGTCTGCTCGAGGGATTCTGATTGTCCTTCAAACACGGCTTGCGTGAACGGCAAGTGTCAGAACCCATGCAACTTGAAGGCAAAGCCGCCTTGTCCAGCAGATAAAACCTGCGACGTCCTTGACCATCGTCCTGTCTGCATCTGCATCCGAAACTGTAATCCTACCCTATCCATATGCCTGCGAGACAGCGGCTGCTCACCAGACCTGGCGTGTCGCAACTATCGCTGCGTGGATCCATGCAGCAACTCTACTTGCCCGGCCGATGCCCCCTGTTACGTGGAGGAGCACAAACCTATCTGCAAGTTCTGTCCCCCCGGCTTTGTGCCAGATACTAAATACGGATGCATGAAAGGTAAACACCAATTCTCTCACCTGCTACAGTATGGCTCCTGAACTTTACTTTTTTCTGGACGTGCATTCTACGACTTTTCTACGTATTCTCTTCACAAACGCTTCGCATTTTTCTTTTTCTTTTTTCCATTCTTATCCGGAGGATAAAATCGGAGTCCTTTTATAAAACCACTATTGAAAATGTTAGATGGAGATATAATCAATCACCAAGTGCAATAATCTCTGTCATATTTACCGTGCCGTTATGTTCATAATCTCTAAATTGATATCGCACCGGATTTGGCACATATGTCGAAGAGTACCATTGATGAATTCTTAAAAGGCCAAGTGATGATTGACTGTTTAAACATTCCATACGACATTATCGTCGTTCATCAGCGATACTCGTCGATATAACATATGGTCATAACTGTGGTGAATATGGTGGTATGTAAACATTTTCTACAAATGTGGATATTTTTACCCCATAGTCAAGAACGGCCACCTAGAGAATTATCCGGAATGAACATTATGGTTATGACCATAATCTCCATCTGAAATTTTAATGTGAAAAGATTCCTTAAAGATATTTTCCAAAACCCATCATTTTGATCAGACCCAATACAAATGTTTCGAATTCAAAATTTCGGCATCTTAGGAAAATCCAAATTTTGGTCTTCTTTTCGATGTTCTATTGGAGTCTTGATGTTCTGAAAGCTATACCATGGTGAAAAAAAAGCTTAACCGAAAGCGCAAGTGAAGAAGTGTCCAGTACAAGTTTAGCACTTAACCGCGTCGGACAAGCTTCCATTTTCATCAGGGCACCCAACCACGGGGAAATAGTGTTTGAACACAATTTTAACCGTTTTTGTCCTCCGACTATTTCAAAAAATATTGTAACTCGTAAAATACTGTCAACGTATGCACCGTACTGTTACATTAAATTTTCGATTCAAAAGGGCGATACAAAACGCTCCTCTCTCATCCTAAAATCCTATGCGATGTTTCGTCAATGTTCACCACTTTTCTGGGGACTATTTTCGCGTGTCTTATTTGCAACTACGAAACTATAGTATGCCGATATATATAGTGCTTCTTTTGATCGTGCGAGCATGCTGTAATTCTTGACTCGTAGACTTGAAAACAACTAAAAGTTTCGTAACTGTATTCTTCTACTTCTCTATTATTTGTTGAACGTAATTAATTCATTGAATATCATTTATTTACTTCTTCTGTTTCTTTAAACAAAGTATTATTTAAGTTATTCATTTAAAACATTTGCATTGTGTTAACAATAAAATCTTAGAAGATGCGTTTGACTACACAAATCTTGAACTTTGCTGAATTGAAAATATTTCGCTAATGGAATTGTTAGAAAATATGTGTTTCCATTAGCAGACAAATACTTACGAAATTAAAGACAGTATTTCATAAACAATTATAATCTCACGTTGAAGATTGTACGTAGTTTAAATCGTATTCGCATTCACGATTTTTCAATTTGTTAAAGTCATTTAACAATATGACGTTTACATGGCCATCTGAAAGTTGGTGTTGAGACGTCGACATCTCTTTAGACTTTTTTCCATCCACTTCAAAAGTCAGCACTCATTTCTATTTCAGGTACTCTGTTTTTCAGATTGCAAAAAACCCAAACTTTCTTTTCTTAGGTTGTACCTGAGTAAGATGCAATCTGGAAGCCATTCCACCTGGAAATTATGCACTGAAATAAAAACGTTCTTTTGATATCGGCAAATATTTCAAAACATTATCTAAAGTAATCTGATGTTTCCAATTTTTCTGTAGTACTCTAGAAACCAAAAATTGCTCAAATATTTGCCGGTATTTTATTTATTTTTCAACTTCTACAACAATTATTATATCTTGTAAATAATAAATATGCATATTCTGTCGCACTGACTCTCAAACTGCCAATTCAATAAATTTTATATGTACATTTTGTGAAAACTAATCAAGCATGACAAATAGCTGTTGTAAGCTTGTATAATAGTTTGTATTATATGTATATTTAACAGTAACTGTTATGTTTTTAGAAGTATATTTATTCAGCTGGTATGCGGTGACTCTGTATATAGTTTACATACTTTAACATAATTATAGGAATAATGATAATCTATAAACAGTCGTATTTCCGCATTATTTTACTTCTCAAGTTATGTTAAGCAATTTTAATGTAATTATATTTGAAATGTAAAACCTTGTCTAAGTCTCTAATACTACTTTTGAAAAGATTAGTTTATTCTATTTTAATTTTATCCAAGGAATATTTATTCAACGAAAGCTATGACGTTACAACGAAATCGCTATGACATACTTGACGTAGTAAAATAAAATAATTATTTATAGATTCGTATGACAAGTAGTTTCAAGGCAGTAATTAAATTAAAAATTACATTTCCATAACAATTTCAACAATTTTAAATAATTATCAATTACTGAAAAATATGACCTGCTTCTGTTAATCAAAGAGTTTGCCATATTCATTTTGGTTAAAATTACTAATATTATCCAAGATAGATGTTGAATGATTTTAATTATACTTTTCGTGACTTCGCTAGATGTGAGATGTTCGTCGCACGACGATTGTTCATCTCAGTTGGCGTGTATAAACGGACAATGTTTGAATCCGTGTACAATCGGTAGCCCTTGCCACTACACGCAAAACTGTGACGTCGTATCTCATAAAGCAATTTGCTCAGAAGGTAAGGCATGGAAAAATTTAAACAAAGCGTTTTTCATTTACTCGAGTAGGAATAAAAAAATATAAATTTCCAATGCAACAAATCCAACTTTCTTCGCAGTTACACAAGGAAACGTCACGACTGGTTGCGGATATTGTCCACCGGGAATGCAGTGCGACTCCAACTTTAACACTTGCGTCAAAGGTTTGTACATAATGCACTACTTGTGGCTCGCACTGAAATTACGAAAGGCTTTTGAATTTTTTTCAATACTTCGAATTTCTGCCAGATGTATATATGTAAAAAATAATGATTTGTACAGAACGTAGTAAGTTAAGTATTTGTATACGACGGTGATTTTTATTGTCTTACGTTTTCAGTGATTTTATATATTTTATACACGTTATTTGTTAAAGCACACAGTTTGAATATTGCACCAATCACGTTTTGAGATTTCTGTATAAAAAAATACTCCTTGTTGTTATTTGTTGAATCTATATTGTCGAGTCTTTTTGCCTGTGTATATAAGAACGCAGTGTTGTTGAGTGTTTTCTGAATTTCCCTGCGAAGCCGTTTTTCTTGTTGGTTCCTGACCCATTGTCCAGTTTTGCACCTCCCTCGGGTATTATGGGCTTTATTCACTCTTTCCTTAGTGGGTTGCACTAGCGACAGCGATTGTCCACTTACGGAAACCTGCGTGGATTCAACGTGTGAAGAACCATGCCTCTTACGTAACCCATGCGTTAATAACGCTGTGTGCATCAACACCAATCATGGAACTGACTGCAGCTGTAAAGATGGATATCATGGAAATGGATTTATCGCCTGCAGCATTGGTAATGAATATTCTCTTTTAGACTTATAAAGTTTTTCTAAATAGAAAGTAAACTATCAAATTTTGCTTTCGTAATCATCTGAATGCGTAATAACTACAATTACGAAAAATTCTGAAATAGACGACGGGCCAAGAAACATCTGTCAGTACAATGAGGATTGTCCACCGAACAAAGCTTGCGATAGACTGAATAGACGTTGTCTCGATATATGTTCCTTTGACATGTGCGGTGAGAATGCCAGCTGTCACGTTGAAAATTATAAAGCTATCTGTAAATGCCAGCAAGGATTCCAAGGCAATCCACAGATTGCTTGTCACAAACATACACAGAATCCGTGTGATGATAATCCATGTGGAATTAATGCATTATGTGAAGTTGACAACGGAAATCCTATCTGCTTCTGTCCTAAAGGTCTCACTGGAAATCCATTCATTAATTGCAGTAAGTATCGTCAATTATGTCTATAATAATTTTAAACGATACTGAAAAAAAGTCACTAAAGTTGTCACTTTTGTTTTCAGTTCCAGATGGTGACCAATGTCTCAATAGCCCATGTGGCCCTAACACCGGCTGTAGAGTTATCAAGGGTCATGTAACTTGCTTCTGCCTACCAGGATATGAAGGCAATCCTCCAGTTGAAGAATGTGCGATACGTGATCATCCCTGCAATCCTTCACCATGTGGTGCCAATACTCAGTGTAGTGTACTCAACGGTTTTGCCAAATGTACTTGCTCACCAGGTTTCATCGAAAGTCCTAATACCGTTAGAGGGTGCATACCACAAACAAATCCTTGCGAACCAAATGTATGCGGACTGAATGCAATTTGTGACGCAAAAAGGGTACCACCGTGCTATTGTCCTGACTTCACAGTTGGCAATCCATACAAAGCTTGCTCCGATGTAATAACTGCACCGCTCTGTCAACCTGGCCCGTGTGGAGTGAATGCAGACTGTTACATTTCTGAGAATCGCGAAATCTGCTACTGCAAACAGGGCTATATCGGAGATCCATATCAAAGCTGTCAGCCACCACCGACAGATGCTTGCTACCCAAGCCCATGTGGACCCAACGCGGTGTGCAGAATCACACCTAACCAACATGCGCTTTGTGAGTGTCTCCCTGGAACTTCCGGCGATCCGACAAGCGTTAGTGGGTGTAATCAACCGGAATGTATCAAGGACGACGATTGTTCACCAACCGAAACATGCTTTGCGTATAAGTGCAAAAACCCGTGCTTGGGAGCTTGTGGCGTTAATGCTGACTGTCATGTTAAGAATCACCATCCATTCTGTTCTTGCCGAGACGGTCTCGATGGAAACCCACTATACAGATGTTCGGAACCATATGAGCCGTCCGGAAAGAATCCATGTCAACCAAATCCATGCGGTCAGAATACTCACTGCCAGGTTCTTGGAGATAGAGCTGTCTGCTCGTGTCTTCCGGATTTCTTAGGAGACCCGCAAACTGGATGCCAACCAGAATGTCGTGTTAACTCAGATTGTTCCAATGACAAATCCTGTCTGAACTTAAAATGCGTCAGCCCTTGTTCTATGGGTGCTATTTGTGGCGCTAATGCACATTGTTCAGTTGTCGACCACACTGCTACGTGTATATGTGATGATGACTATTTTGGAAACCCTTTCATTCGATGTTCTTACAAACGTGAGTATTTTTATTGGATTAACAATACAGTAGTACATCTACTTTCGATCTATGCCATTTTTATATGTCAACATTCAATTTCATTTTCGAATTTCCAGCAACTATTACAACTGGAGAAGTTCGAAACGTTTCACGACCGTGTATTCCATCACCCTGCGGAGATTATTCGACGTGTGACGATTTCAGTAGTACAGTGGCAATATGCGGCAGTTGCGATTACCCAGAAAATCAAAATAATCCTTTCTGCCGACCGGAATGCTTATGTAACAGTGATTGTCCATTCGATCAAGCATGTATTGGCTGGAAATGCGCTGATCCTTGTTTAGGATCTTGTGGAGAAAATGCAAACTGTAAATCCGTATTGCACACACCTATATGTAGTTGTCCGTTTGGATTAGGAGGAGATCCTTATAGAGGATGTTATCCAATATCAGGTAATGTATATTTCACTTTAGAATATTATAAACTACCCCACCACTACTGTTGTTAACCCTTTAATTATTAATGAGCATTCATCAAAATGAATTTGAATCTCAATTTAGGTCCCCCTGATCCATGCAGCCTGCATCAGTGTGGTCCGAATGCCAAGTGCGTAGAAAAATCTGGAGTCACGACTTGTGAATGCGAGACAGACTATTTTGGAAATCCATATGTGGCATGTCATGCCGAATGTTTACAAAATTCAGACTGTCCTCTCAAATCTGCATGCTCCAATCACAAATGTGTAGATCCTTGTCGTGGTACTTGTGGCACTGGCGCAGCTTGTGATGTAATCAACCACTCGCCTATTTGCTATTGTGACGAAGACTCGACTGGCGATCCATTCGTTTACTGCTCGCGGCTTCCACCGGGTAATTTTTTAACTTATACGATGTCAAATAATATTTCGTTTAAAGCGTACTCAAGTTATAACAAACAAATATTTTATATGTAGGTATACCAACTTCACCCGCACCATGCGATCCAGCGCCTTGTGGTCCGAATAGCAGATGTACGGTTTCCCCTCAAGGCTTCTCCACATGCTCTTGCTTGCCAGGCTTCCGAGGCACTCCCCCGTTGTGCAGTCCGGAGTGCATCGTTAGCTCCGATTGTTTACAAATTCAAGCTTGCATTAATAAGAAATGTGTAAATCCTTGCAATGGAGTCTGCGGCCATGGTGCTCTTTGCTCCGTTATCAACCATAATCCGATATGCAGTTGTCCACCAGGTCAAGACGGTGATCCGTTCTTCAAATGCAGCGTCGTTGGTATGAAAAATATAATATTTTTCTATTGCAAATTATAGAATAATCTAAATTCTTGAAAATATAAATGTCTTAATCTCTTCTTTCCAGAAAACCCTCCAGGACCATCACCGTGTCACCCAAGTCCTTGTGGCCCGAACTCTATATGCAATGTAAAGATGGGAAGACCTGTATGTTCGTGTCAAACGAATTTCGTAGGAAGCTCGCCTAATTGTCGCCCTGAATGTCTTATTAGTCAGGAATGTCCCATTGACATGGCTTGTGTCTCCAACAAATGCGTTCACCCATGTCCTAGCAGTTGTGGTCAAAATTCTGAATGTTCTGTCATAAATCACACGCCATACTGTTCTTGCAAACCAGGCTACGAAGGAGATGCTTTCGTCGGTTGTACCGAAATACCAAGTATGTATTTTAGTACTATTCAAACTCTTTTCATTTGTGTTGAAGGACTAGTGTATTATAAATATTTTCTTATGTTTAGCTTACCCACCATCACCATCCAATCCGTGTGATGCTCTACCGTGTGGAACAAATGCTCTTTGTACCGTCATCGATGAAGTAGCGAAATGCACTTGTATTCCGCCATATATTGGCAATCCTTACACGGGATGTAAACCTGAATGCTTGATGAATTCAGATTGTATCGGCCACTTGGCATGCGTTAATCAGCACTGTCGAGATCCCTGTCCAGGTGTTTGTGGCGTAAATGCACTTTGTGAAGTAATCAACCATATTCCAGTGTGCTCTTGCCAATCAGAACACACCGGTGATCCATTCCAGTTTTGCACCAAGGATGCCGGTTCGTATATTAGTAGCACATATATTTAAGTTTTATACTTCCTTAGTTGGGCATCACATACTTAATCCACATTTATTTTATAAAACAGGGCCAAACCCAGAAAATCCATGTTCACGAAATAGTTGCGGACCTTACAGTATCTGTCGTGTAACAGGAAACCGAGCAGTCTGTTCTTGTAGTCCTGGTTATAGAGGTGCTCCACCTAACTGTAGACCAGAGTGTCTTGTGAGTTCAGAGTGCGCCCCACATTTGGCATGTATTCAGCAGAAATGCAGTGATCCATGTAACGAAACCTGTGGTCTTAATGCGCATTGTCAAGTTAGCAACCACAATCCAATTTGTAGCTGTCCCCCAGGCTTTGAAGGAGATCCATTTGTAAAATGTGCTAAGCAAGGTATATTGAAATGCTTATAAAAATCCCTGTGCAAGTTATCAAATAACGTTTTGATGCATTACATTGAATTTTTATTGTATTGCAGATATTAAACCAATCGACCCGTGTAGACCATCCCAATGCGGATCGAACGCTGAATGTCGAGTTCAGGATAATCGTGCCGTATGTTTCTGTAATCCAGGAATGATCGGCGCCCCGCCAAATTGCAGACCGGAATGCTCCATCGATCAAGATTGTCCGAATTATCTTGCTTGTGGTCAAAACAAATGTTTGGACCCATGTATTGGATCATGTGGTTTGAATGCAAAATGTACCGTACATAATCATCGTCCTGAATGTCAATGTTACGAAGGTTATGAAGGAGATGCTTACTCTGACTGCATTCCTCAAGGTAACATATTCGTAACTTCACATATTTTATAACAAAAGCAGTGAAATATACAAGAACTAATCTAAATTGTATAAATTTATATTTCAGTACTTCGAATACCAGATGATCCTTGCACTCCGTCTCCTTGCGGTTTAAATGCAATATGCACTGAACGCAGTGGTGCTGGATCCTGTACATGTCCACCAGATTTCGTAGGAGATCCATACGTTAGTTGTCGGCCGGAATGCGTACAAAATTCTGATTGCTCCCCTGCCACCGCTTGTATTAATAACAAGTGCAAGAATCCATGCAACGATGCTTGTGGCTTAAATGCCGAATGTCAAGTATTCAACCACCAACCATCTTGCCTTTGTTTATCCGGTTATACGGGAGATCCGTTGAAAGCCTGTCAAATATCTCCTCCAAGTAAGTTTACTTATATGTGTATCTGTCATCTACTATATGTATTCATCCTGATTTATAACAAATCCTCATATGATAATTCAATCATTATTATACATTAAATAATATTTTGCAGTCACAGAACGACCAGAACCAGAAAATCTGTGTGAACCTTCAACATGCGGTCCTTATAGCAACTGCCGTATCGTTAATGGTCATGCAGTCTGCACGTGCCAACAGAATTACATTGGAAGTCCCCCTGCTTGTCGCCCCGGTTGCATAATCAGTGCTGATTGTCCAAACAATGAAGCTTGCATTAATCAACGTTGTAGTGATCCATGCCCAGGAACTTGTGGTCCTGGTGCTGATTGTCAAGTAATCAATCACAATCCTGTATGCATTTGTCCAGTTGATACCGACGGCGATCCATTCGTCGGATGTAAAGCTCGAGCACAGCCTGATGACAATCCCTGCATTCCATCGCCATGTGGACCTAATTCTCAATGTAGAGTAATCGACAGTTTCCCAGCTTGTTCTTGCTTACCCAACTTTGTAGGTAGAGCTCCAAATTGCAGGCCAGAGTGTGTTATTCAGGATGAATGCCCAGGAAATCTTGCCTGCCAGAACCAAAGATGTGTAGATCCATGCCCTGGTTCTTGTGGCGTAAACACCTACTGCAATGTTGTAAATCATAATCCTGTCTGCATTTGCGACGCTGGCTTCACGGGCGATCCTTTCAGAGAGTGTTCGCTGATAATCGAAGAACCTGCTACTGAGCGTCCGCCATCACCTTGCAGTCCATCACCTTGTGGAGCAAATTCTGTGTGCAATGAAAGAAACGGTGTCGGTTCTTGCACTTGTCTTCCCGAGTACTTTGGCGATCCGTATCTTGGATGTAGACCAGAATGTGTCGTAAACGACGATTGCGATCGCAACATGGCCTGTTCTAATAATAAGTGCATTAATCCATGCGTAAACGTATGCGGACAGATGGCTACATGTCGAGTCATCAATCATACGCCTATATGTTCATGTTTACCGGGTTATTCTGGAAACCCACTAACTGAATGTACTCTTGAAATCGGCACTACTGCACGACCTATAGATTCCTGTGATCCTTCACCGTGTGGACCAAACAGCAATTGCAGGACTCTCAACGGTCATGCAGTATGTTCTTGTCAAACAGGGTTCATTGGAACTCCACCAGCGTGTCGACCAGAGTGTTCTGTTAGCACCGAATGTTCTAATAATAAAGCCTGCATCGAAAACAAATGCGCTGATCCTTGTCCAGGCAACTGTGGTCAAAATACTAAGTGCACAGTTGTTAATCACAATCCCATCTGTAGCTGCGCTAATGGCTTTAGTGGGGATCCATTCACTCAGTGCTCTAAGATCGAACTTACGACCCCACCAACGCGAGGTAACCCATGTTTGCCGAACCCGTGCGGTCCAAATTCACAATGCAAGGAGTCTAACTCGCAACCAGCTTGTTCATGCCTAGTCAACTTTACTGGTAGACCACCAAACTGCAAGCCCGAATGTACTGTTAATACAGAGTGCCCATCTTCTGCTGCTTGTATCAATCAGAGGTGTAAGAATCCATGTCCCGGGGATTGTGGAGAGCTCGCTATATGCACAACACACAACCACATGCCACTTTGCACATGTCCAGAGGGTTACGTTGGAGACGCTAAGCTAGGATGCACACTGCCATGGTCGTCTAGTGAGTATCGAATATTTACTGTTATCTTTTATATAAAATAAATAATAATTAATATTACAATACATTTAAATATTGTTTATAACTTTATATTCCAATCTTTGTAGCAACTGAAGAACCACCAGCGAATCCATGCACACCTAATCCATGCGGTCCAAATGCACAATGCCGTGAGAGAAATGGAGCTGGAGCTTGTGCTTGCTCGACAGATTTCATCGGCGATCCTTATGACACTACAATAGGCTGCCGAAGAGAATGTGAAACTAACAGTGATTGCCAATCTCATCTCGCATGTACAGCCTTCAAATGCGTAGATCCATGTCCTGGAACTTGTGGTATTTTAGCAATATGTTCCGTCACGGACAACGTTCCAAAATGCATTTGTCCATCGGGTTACGTCGGAAATCCATACTTTTCCTGTGAAATAGAATCTAAAAGTAAGCATTTTTTAAATGGATTTATATTATTTTTATTATAATATGTGACTTTTCTATACAAGTATTTTATTGGTTGATATTAATTGCAGCAATAGACGGTCCAACTCCACCCGCAGATCCATGTTCACCATCGCCTTGTGGTCCGAACAGTAGATGCCAGAAAGTCAATCAGCAGCCAGTGTGTACATGCTTGCCAGATTTTATTGGTCAATCACCAAACTGTAGACCGGAATGTCGCGTAAATGGCGAATGTCCAACGCGTTTCGCATGCATCAATAGTAAATGTGCTGATCCGTGCCCTAATACCTGTGGATTAAGAGCAAATTGTATCACGAAAAACCATAGCCCTATTTGCACGTGTCCTCCAGGCATGACTGGAGATCCTTTCACTCAATGCTTTGAAAATGGTAAGAATTATGTGCACAAATTCAATGTTAATCAAGACGATCTAATTATTTTGAGCTATTGCAATGAGCTAGTAATTTCTATATACAATACTTATTTTTTGTATTTCAGTCCCCGGGCCGCCAACAACCGAACGACCGCCCTCTTGCTCACCATCCCCTTGCGGTCCAAATTCTCAATGTCAAATCATATCAGGAAGTCCTGCATGCTCGTGCCTTCCAAATTATATTGGAATTCCACCTAATTGCAGGCCTGAATGTCTTTTAAATTCGGAATGCAAGAGTCAGTTAGCTTGTCTGAATTCTAAATGTCAAGATCCATGCACTGGATCCTGCGGACTCTATGCTCAGTGCCACGTTCTGAATCATATTCCTGTTTGTACCTGCATCGATGGATTTACGGGTGATCCATTCACGCAGTGTTCGCCAATTCCAAGTAAGCTGAATATCTATTTAAACTTATTTTAAAGCAGTTAGCAGTACTACCGACAATAATGACAAGTGTATAATCATCCCTTTTGTTTTTTGTAGGAACCCCAGCACCACCACCAAGTCCATGCAATGGATCTTGCGGTTCAAATGCAGTCTGCAATAATGGAGATTGCGAATGCTTACCTGAATACATAGGTAATCCATTCGAAGCTTGTCGACCGGAATGTACCCTCAGTTCTGAGTGTCCTCGAGATAACATCTGTCTTCAGTATAAATGCAAAAATCCATGCCCGGGAGTCTGCGGACAAAATGCTCAATGTGATATGATAAACCACATTCCTGTTTGCTCTTGCCCAACTGGTTTTATCGGAGATCCATTCATCGGATGTCGCGAGGAGTTACCTGTACCAATTCCTTCCGATCCTTGTAGTCGTTCACCTTGTGGTTCAAACAGCATGTGTCGAAACATCGATAATCAGGCTGTCTGTTCCTGCATTTCCGGATATTTAGGCACACCACCGAATTGCAGACCAGAATGTGTTATTAGTTCAGAATGCTCACCAAGGAGGTCCTGCGTTAATTACGTGTGTACTGATCCTTGTGTTAGTTCCTGCGGACTTAATGCAAGATGTGAGGTCATTAATCATTCACCAATCTGTAGCTGCCAACCAGGGCAAACAGGAGATCCTTTCAAGAGTTGTTACGAAATAATAGGTAAACAAATTAAAGACTAATTATAAGTTGTTTTAGTTTAAATACAATATTTAACATGCATGCCAATATATGCGTTATAATTCTTTAGTCGAGAAAACTCCTGAGGTGCCTGATAATCCTTGTGAACCCTCGCCATGCGGGCCAAACGCTAATTGCAGAAACATTAACAATCGAGCAGTATGCTCCTGTCTTCCATCGTACGTTGGCACACCGCCCGGAGTGCCTTGTCGACCGGAATGCCTTATAAATCCGGATTGTCCAGTAAACAAAGCCTGCATCAACAATAGATGTCAAGACCCATGTATTGATTCATGCGGTGACAACGCTGAGTGCAGAGTCAGTAATCATGCAGCTACTTGTTCATGCCTTGCCGGCTATACCGGAAATCCTTTCATTCAATGTATGCGGATGATAGAACCACCGAACCCGTGCGAACCGTCACCTTGTGGAGCAAACGCAATATGTCAAAGGCGCAACAATGCAGGAGCTTGCACGTGCATTGACGATTATCGAGGAAATCCATACGAAGGGTGTCAACCGGAGTGTACTCATAGTTCTGACTGCCCCACGAACAAGGCTTGTCTCCGAAATAAATGTGAAGATCCTTGTCCAGGTATCTGTGGCAGGAATTCGCAGTGTTTAGTCATCACACACATACCTACGTGCGTCTGTCAACCAGGATATCTTGGTGATCCATTTGAGAGTTGCGATATAGGTACGATTATTCACGTTGTTATTTTATTTTGTAACCCAATTTTAGTTATAATACCGAATTTTGTAATATTTTAGTAGACGAACCGTCGCCGCTCCCTCCATGCACTCCATCGCCATGTGGACCAAACAGTGTTTGCCGAGCCGTTGAAAATCGGGCCGTATGCACATGTCAAGATTCATACCTTGGCCAGCCACCAAATTGTAGACCAGAATGCGTAGTTAATTCTGAATGTCCACAAAATCGAGCTTGCTATAAGATGAAATGTAACGATCCTTGTCCAGGAACATGTGGCATTGGTGCCAACTGCAGAGTGATTAATCACACTCCATTATGCAGTTGCCCACCAGGCACAACCGGTGATCCATTCTCTAACTGCTATGATTCTCCAAGTGAGTATAACTATCATTATTTCTACGTTTCCATACTACGTTGGTCATATGTGATGAGATGACGTTTATTAAATATAACTTGCAGTTCCGCCAGTGCCGCCAGTACCACCACCCAATCCATGCGTGCCAAGTCCTTGTGGACTTTATGCAGAATGTAGACAAGTTGGTGACCAGCCAGTATGCTCTTGCATGAACAATTACATTGGCTCTCCACCTAACTGTCGTCCGGAATGTCTCGTTAATACGGATTGCGCTTCGAATCAAGCTTGCATATCGGAAAAATGTAGAGATCCATGTATTGGATCCTGCGGTCAAAATGCAGACTGCCGAGTTCAGAATCATATACCCACTTGTACTTGTCAACCATCCTACTCTGGCGATCCTTTCAGTCTTTGCACTCTTGTAAGAGGTAAGATTTCTTTACCTATTAATATCAATAAGTTATGTTTAGATTTTCATTTTGTGATAATATCTTGTAATTTCAAACAGTTAACATCCCACCAACACCAAACGATCCATGTCAACCATCACCTTGCGGATCGAATGCTATTTGCGATAACGGTGTATGTACCTGTATGATGAATTACTTTGGTGATCCATACACGTCGTGCAGACCAGAGTGTACGTTGAACTCGGAGTGCTCACGATCGCAGGCTTGCATAAATCAGCGCTGTGTGGATCCATGCGAAAACACTTGCGGCACGAACGCGAGGTGTAATGTTGTCAATCACATTCCAATGTGCAGCTGCCCTTCGGGTATGACCGGTGATCCGTTCTCCAACTGTAGACCAATGATCCGAGGTAAATTCCCAATATTTTTGCTGGTTATCATCATTTCAAGAATCTAGATAGATCTTAACTTTAAACGAATTTTTTAATTTCCAGAGCCACCAAATGAGCCATGTTCACCATCACCTTGCGGGCCAAATAGCTTATGTAAAGTGATTGAAAATCATGCGGTATGTTCTTGTCAAGCCAATTTTGTTGGAGGTCCGCCCGCTTGCAGACCAGAATGTGTAGTCAGCTCCGAATGTCCTCTTGAGCAAGCTTGTCTAAATAATAAGTGTCAGGACCCTTGTCCCGGTTCGTGTGGACAAAATGCTAGATGTCAGGTTATTGCCCATAATCCGATTTGCAGTTGCAATGAAAGACATACTGGAGATCCATTTATCCGGTGCCTCCCAGTACCAAGTAAGTATTTGCTATCAGCATGACTCTTTGGACTCGTTTAACAAATTTGTTTCATTTTTTCATTTCATTTTCAGACACTCCAACTCCTCCAGTCAATCCTTGTGTACCATCACAATGTGGGCCAAACGCGAATTGTCAAGTGCGCGATAATAGTTTTGCTTGTTCTTGTGCGACGAACTATATCGGTATACCGCCTAACTGTAGACCTGAATGTACGATAAATCCCGAGTGTCCTCCATATCTCTCGTGTATTCGTCAGAAGTGTAGCGATCCGTGCGATGACAACATTTGTGGTGAGAACACCAAATGCCTCGTGGTCAATCACAACGCTGTGTGTTCCTGTCAAGAAGGTTACATCGGAAATCCGTTTACTTCCTGTCAACTAAAGCCGAAGGGTAAGTCGAAACGTTCTGTTACACAGCATGTTTTTCAATCGCCTTGCATGCACGACCAGCAGGTAAGTGCTTATTTCTCTTCCTGCAAATCTGATCTTTCGAACGGTAGACATTTAGAGATTTATCTTTGTTATGATATAATTTATTGTTATTTTATTAATGTTATTGAAATGTATACGTCCCTCCCATTTATGACATGGATTTACAATTACTGGTGGCTCAAAAATAGTAGGCCCAACGTTATTTAATTATACGTTATTTATATCAATAGTCTTCTAGTCATATATTCGTGTAATTAAGATAAATTTTAGATGTAAATATAAAATATATATGAAGTAAATTGTAATCTATGAAAAAGGTAAGTAACACTTTTATGCGATTTAATATTAATTATTTTATATTGCGAATAATGTAGGTAGCAGTATCTGATATTATTTATTAATTAATATGTGATAATATTGTGATAATACTAAATAATATACATTGCCGAAATTTATTGTTTGCCTTGATGCGATTACACGACATTCGTCGTTATGTGATAATCCCCGTAATATATTATGCGAATACTATGAGACGAGTTTAATAATAAAATATGCGACATCAGATGTTTCCAATAACTGCATTACGCTTGCGAGCTTTCATGCACATAAATTTTTGGCTTGGCCATTAAAATTTAATGGCCTCAATGCGTTAAAAGCTTTCTGTGATAAGATTCATATCTACATATAATATATATTTATATATAATAGTTTTATCAAATATGTTTTACCCTTTTTAGCAGTGAGCGGTCCTTCCGTGGTGTTTAACCCATGTTTACCATCCCCATGTGGCTCAAACGCCATTTGCAAAGAGATGAACGCTGTAGGCTCCTGTGCCTGCCTCCCAGACTATTTCGGAAATCCCTATGAAGGATGTCGCCCCGAATGTTTGGTTAATTCCGATTGTACTTCGAATATGGCCTGTACCCGATTGAAATGTCAGAATCCCTGTCCCGGAACTTGTGGCCAGAATGCCGAGTGTCAGGTGGTCAATCACTTGCCCACCTGCACATGTCTCACCGGTTTTACCGGAGATCCATTCCGTTACTGTGTCCCCCAGCAGACGAGTCGTAAGTCTCTTGAAATATGTTCTGGACCACGATCAAGCACGATATCATCATTAATCTCGGCCTCGCAGAACACGCATAACACGTCCCCCATCGGCTGAGAGCTTGTCAAATGTGAAAACGTTTTTCTGAAAACTTTGGATTGTACAAAATTTTCTTTCTGTTCCGCAGCATTCCTTTCTTCAGCGACTTATTATCAAAACATAAGACTATCACATTAAAAACTACATTACCCAACAAAACACTTCTTTCAATTTATGCCTGAAGAAACGAACTTCGAACAGTTAAAATTCAAAATAAAAAAGAACCATTTTTTAGATATAAAACTGGAACAATCCCATTTTTCTCGAAACAATTTTCACAAAATGGTAATTCGTGATATTCGCAATAAGGAGCGTTTTTTGGCGGGTGAAGCATTTGCCAGCCCCTTCGTCCCGCTTGCCACTTGGAGCCAGATATTAATAGAATTATGGGTCAATATTTTTTATTCGTTCGGCACTTTCATCAAGCCTTGCATTCATGACCAGAATTAACTCCTGAGCACACCGCGCAGACAAGACAAGTGTTGTTGTGTTCAATGGTTTCATGTGCACCTGATTTGACTGCAATATTTGTACTAAATATAATAATGTTTAGCACGTGAACGGAATGCTTGTTTGTTAACAATTTTAAAGCACGAATCGCGCTGAATTTAATTTCGCATCCTGAACTCAAAGAAATAAAAAGCGTTGCCGAAATGGGATAATTATTACACCCTAAGGTATACATTTATTTACTTCTTTGTTTACTGGATTCACATTTGTTTTCTGCACAGTACGTAATATTTTTTGTATTTAAGATTTAAATAAAGATATTTAATCTTTTGCTACTGTGCGGATGATGAATATGGCAGCCTTTATGAAGCTACTTTTTTTTTTATCGCAGCACTGGGCGATATTGATGGCCTAGCAAAACAAGCAATAACAACAAAATGACCGCTTTCACCTGCAGCACGCAAGTGATGTTTCAAATTAAAGCAGAATGATTAATCAAACGATTAATAATCAAAGCTTAAACATGCATTGTGAGAATGAATATATAATTTACATGTATTAATTTATTTACAGAGACCGTATATGTTAAAAGATCTTTACAAATTCTCATTGGAAAAAAGATGCAAGTAAATGTTCCCAACATTCGAAATATTAAAAGATAATAATACAATAATCAAATGTAGATTAATCAAACATAATAAAATAATATTTGTTTTTAATTCTTTATTAACGTTATGCATTATCAATTCAGTATCTAACAGAAAAATTTCAAATTTGGGAAATAACATGCTACGTCTGATCGAGATTTTGTGACTGATCTTATTCTGTCGTTTCTAATTATGCCGTAATAAGCTTCAATTTCATATAAAAAACATTCGAAGCATATCATGGTAGAATCAAAGAACATTTCATTAACATCAGTACGTTTTATGGGCGTACATTTCAGTTGCCGATGTTTTACAAAATGACCCTTGTAACCCTTCACCCTGTGGACCAAATTCGAATTGCCGGGCAGTTAATGGACAGGGCGTTTGTACTTGTCAGCCAACATATTTAGGAACGCCACCCTCATGTCGACCAGAATGCGTCGTAAGCTCGGAGTGTCCTCAAAATAGAGCTTGTATTAATCAGAAATGCGTGGAACCTTGTCCGGGACTCTGCGGTCTCAATACGATTTGCAGAGTCGTGAATCATAGTCCTATTTGTGCTTGCAATGACAATTTCACCGGCGATCCCTTCACCAGATGTTTCATGCTACAAAGTAAGACAGCATGCTTACAACAATCATTTTTACAACCTGCTACATCAGTACAATTCACATTCGCCCTTTCTTTAGCACCTCCAGTTGCTGCAGATCCGTGCAGTCCAACTCCATGTGGCCCGAATTCTCAATGTAGGGCAGTAGGCAATTTGGCATCATGTTCGTGCCTTACGAATTTCGTAGGAAGTCCACCCAGCTGCCGGCCTGAATGTTCGATCAATTCCGATTGTCCGAGCAATCAGGCCTGCATGTCTGAAAAATGTAGAGATCCTTGTCCGGGATCATGTGGTATCAATGCTATTTGTAATGTATTCAATCACATGCCAAGTTGTTCTTGCCCTCCTGAGTTTACAGGAGATCCATTCATCAATTGCAGTCCGATGCCTCCTCCCACTATACCAAGTAAGTGGGTTAGAACTATCACTAGAACGGACATTTTTTAAATTTTTTTATGATATTTTCAATTAACTATAATATGAATTATTATCCCTTTTAGTAGGAAATTCGGTAGATCCTTGTAATCCTTCTCCTTGTGGATCAAATGCACGATGTGATAATGGTCAATGCACATGTCTACCCGAATATGAAGGAGATCCGTATAGTGCCTGCCGCCCAGAATGCGTTCTTAATTCAGATTGTCAGATGAACAGAGCTTGTGTTAATTATAAATGCGTGGATCCTTGTCCCGGAACATGCGGAGTTTCAGCTCTATGCAACGTATACAACCACATTCCCATGTGCACATGCCCCGAAGGATTGAGAGGAAACGCATTCGTATCGTGTTTCCAGCCTGGTATAGAGTTTGCAATTTATAATAAAGAAATACTTTATACATTAACAGATAAACTGTTCAACTGTGATTTTTCTTCATTCAGTTTTGATATAGAGTCCAGTTTTAATTTACGAAAATAATTATTCAATATTAAAAAGATATATTATGAATAGCTTTTCTGTTAATAAAGAGTAGTTTCTAATTGAGTCATGTAGCATTAAAATAATTGTATTGTAATGGAAGAAGTATTTTCTCTAGTAATGGATACTAGAACGAATGTTTGTGAGCCATCACCATGTGGTCCAAATAGTAATTGTCGAGAGAATAATGGACAGGCAGTATGTTCCTGTTTGGAAGGATATCTTGGAACGCCGCCATCTTGCAGACCGGAATGTACGCAAAGTTCGGAGTGTTCACAAGATCTTGCATGCAGCAATCAAAGATGTATAGAACCATGTACTGGTACATGTGGCGTTCGCGCGCAATGCCAAGTTGTTAATCACAACCCAATTTGTAGCTGCCCAACAAGATTTTCCGGTGATCCATTTATTCGATGCGAACCAATACGTAAGCATTTATTATTAAAGTTAACAAGAAACAGTGTTAAAGTACATTATAATCCTAAAAAGAGGATGGAAAACTTACAACATTATAATATGTTTCTATAGCGGAAACACCACTAGTAACATCTAATCCATGCGAACCTTCACCGTGCGGTCCAAATTCGCTATGTGAAGTTATAAATAGTTCACCAACTTGTTCATGTCTCCCAGAATTCTCAGGAACACCACCAAATTGTCGACCGGAATGTATTAGTAACAATGAATGCGCTAACAATTTGGCTTGCATAAATCAGAGATGCAGTGATCCTTGTCCAAATTCTTGTGCAAGCAATGCCATTTGTCGAGCTGTGAGTCACACAGTTATTTGTGTCTGTCCCAGTGGAATGACTGGTGATCCTTTCTCTCAATGCATTCCAATGCAACGTAAGCTTTCTTCGCTTTTACAAGCTGGCCGTAATATTATAAATTTTTTATATTATTTTATTACATTAATATTCCATTTATTTCAAAATCAGAAATGGTCATGGAGAGTGCCGATCCATGCATGCCATCTCCATGTGGCAGTAACACGATATGCAGAAGACAAAATAACGTTGGATCGTGTACATGCATAAATGATTACGTTGGAGATCCTTATCAAGGATGCCGCCCTGAATGTGTACTCAACACAGACTGCACAGCTAATTTGGCATGTATTCAATCAAAATGTCAAGATCCATGTCCCGGAACATGCGGGCAAAATGCGGAATGTCAAACAGTTAATCACTTGCCTATTTGTACATGTGTTAACGGATTTACCGGTAATCCATTCCAATTCTGCAATCGAGCAGCATCAGACATGGGTAATTTTCATATTGTGCAATTTCAACTTTTCCAAGTAATATATACAGTTGTTATTTATCAAATGTAAATCTAACACGACGATACGCACCCCTCCTCAGTACCAACGCTACCTCAGCCTTGTCAACCATCACCATGTGGACCAAACAGCCAATGCCGAGTTGTAAACCAACAAGCAGTATGCAGTTGTTCACCAGAATTTTTGGGAACACCACCGGGATGTAGACCCGAATGTACAACAAATGCCGAATGCGATGCAACTAGAGCTTGCATCAACCAAAAATGCGTTAATCCATGCCCTGGCTCTTGTGGTCAAAATTCAAATTGCAATGTTATCAATCGTAGTCCTGTATGTGCCTGTAGAGATCAATTTACGGGGGATCCATTTACCATGTGTTTCCCAATGCAAGGTAAGATAAAAGCCGGCAAATGCGTTAAAATATACATCGAAGTATGTTTCCAACGGACTGCAGTATACATTATTTTCGCAGGCATTCCACAAGTAACAAATGCTACTAGAGACGTATGTGCACCATCACCTTGTGGATCATTTGCAGAATGTCGAAATTTAGGACAATTTCCTTCTTGTTCATGTTTACCAAACTATATGGGAAGTCCACCTAATTGTAGGCCTCAATGTACTGTTAATTCCGATTGTCCAAGTAACCAAGCATGCATAAATACCTTATGTCGGGATCCCTGTCCTGGTTTGTGTGGATTGTTTTCAGAATGCAGAGTTGTAAACCATATTCCAAATTGTATGTGCATTGAAGGCTACATGGGTGATCCTTTTACACAGTGTCGCATTATACCACAACGTAAGGCTATCTATATACGGTATCGAATATTATTCTTAAAGCAATACATTTTAAAATATGAAATATTTTAGCTGTTGAGGTAGTAAGAGACTTGTGCAATCCTTCTCCTTGCGGAATAAACGCATTATGCAATAATGGAATATGTTCCTGTCCAACTGATTATCTTGGAGATCCAAATGTACAGTGCCGCCCAGAATGTACTATAAATACTGACTGCCCAATGAACAGGGCTTGTCAAAGTAATAAATGCATCGACCCGTGCTTGGGAACCTGCGGAGTAGATGCTATTTGCAACGTGTTCAATCATATACCAATATGCAGTTGTTCCAGTGGATTTTCCGGAAATGCTTTTGTTTTTTGTGGTAGAATTCAAGGTACCAGTACTATAAATAATAAACTGATTTAATGGATTAAAAGTCTGAAGAAAAATTATAATTTAATCTACCATATTAACAGAACCAGTTGTTCAAGAACCTTGCAATCCATCGCCATGTGGATCTTATAGTACATGTCGAGTCGTGAATGGTCAAGCCGTGTGTGCTTGCTTATCGGGTTACGTAGGAAATCCACCATCGTGCAGACCCGAGTGCGCTGTTAGTTCAGACTGTCCAACAAACGAGGCATGTAATAATCAGAGGTGCATTAACCCATGCGTTGGAGCATGTGGCTTACGTTCCGAATGCCAAGTCGTTAATCACAATCCAATATGCAGTTGCGCTCAAGGATTTGCAGGCGATCCTTTCGTCAAATGCGACCAAATTCGTAAGATATTTAAAGAAAATACAAACACCGCGTTACGAATGTATGTAACTCTAATAATCGTACATTATTTTTAGCTGCTACCCCAGTGGTTCCTATAAATCCGTGTGTTCCCTCTCCGTGCGGTCCAAATTCCGAATGTCAGGTAGCAAATGAATCACCATCATGCTCATGCCGGTCAGGTTTTGTTGGCTCTCCACCAAACTGCAGACCAGAATGTGTAATAAATACTGAATGTCCCAGTGAACAAGCTTGCATAAACCAAAAATGTAGAGATGCTTGTCAAGGTTCTTGTGGAGTAGATGCTATATGTCGAGTAGTGAGCCATATTCCAATTTGTGTTTGCCCAACCAGCTATACCGGAGACCCGTTCACCCAATGCTCCCTACAACAAAGTAAGATTCAATACATTTATAAAAGCTTTTTAAGGGGAAATACCACTAAAATCTTGGGAATAAACAGTTCCTTCAAAACTTTTTTACTAATTTTGCGTAATTTAAAAATTTTGTATTCAATAAGAAAGCTGTATTTACTGGTATTGCCTCATACATGTAACTTGGCATAAATAGAAATCTTTACATGTGTCATCTTTTCTACTAGTGTCAATTCCACAAACTTCTCCCTGTGTTCCATCACCATGTGGCTGGAATGCTGAATGTAAAGAACAAGGAGATAGAGGTTCTTGCACGTGTTTAGCAGGTTTTATGGGAGACCCATATCAAGAATGTAGGCCAGAGTGCGTAGTAAGCTCCGACTGTTCATCTAACTTAGATTGTGTTAATTCGAAATGCAGAGACCCTTGTCCAGGAACATGCGGACCTAACGCTGAATGTCATGTCGTTAACCATATGACAATGTGTTCATGTATTGCTGGATTTACCGGAGATCCATTCCGATCTTGTAACGTTATTCGTCAGACTGGTAATTTATTAATTTTTTTAATTTTCAAGTAACAATAACAAACTTATTAACCGTGTCCGTAATATTTGATAGATCCAGTTGTGAGAGATCCTTGCACCCCATCTCCTTGTGGAGCTAATAGTCAATGCCGTGTCATTGGAGAACAAGCAGTGTGTTCTTGTCTCCCTAATTACACTGGAGTGCCTCCTGCCTGTCGGCCGGAATGTACTGCAAGTTCAGAGTGTCCGACTAATCAAGCCTGCATAAGACAAAAGTGTGCAAACCCATGTCCTGCTACTTGCGGGCAAAATGCCAACTGTGTTGTTGTAAATCATAATCCTATATGCTCATGCATGGATAATTTTACAGGAGATCCATTCACACGTTGTTTTGCCTTACCCCGTAAGTTTCCCACGCTAACTTTCAATAACTATTTCAATACAAATTATTTTATTCCATCAATTACTTTCAGAACCCCCAATAGTATCCGCTGCATTCCCATGTGTTCCATCTCCATGCGGACCGAATGCGGAGTGTCGAGAAATACGTGGCACACCTTCCTGTTCCTGCAATCCAAACTTTATTGGTAGTCCACCGAACTGTAGGCCAGAGTGTTCAGTGCATTCTGATTGTCCAAGTAGTATGGCCTGCATAAATAATAGGTGCAGAGATCCTTGCCCCGGCTCATGCGGCCTTTTATCACAATGTACTGTAAACAATCATAATCCTGCTTGTACATGCCCTCAAAGATATACTGGTGATCCGTTCACAAATTGTTATTTGATGCCTGTAATAAGTGAGTATTTTAATTTTATTTTTGTTATTATTAAAAGGGTTAATATGCTAATAACTTATGACAAATCTAATTGCAGTGAACGATACAATATTATCAAATCCATGTAATCCTTCACCATGCGGTCCTAACGCTGACTGTCAAAATGGAATTTGTTCATGTAGAGTCAATTACTTTGGAGATCCTTATATTGGTTGCAGGCCTGAATGCGTTCTAAATTCTGATTGCCCTCAAAATAGAGCTTGTCTGAACAATAAATGCGTTGATCCATGTCCCGGAACATGCGGCATATCGGCAGTGTGTAATGTCTTTAACCACATTCCGATGTGCACTTGTCCAGCGAACATGACTGGAAATGCTTTTATACAATGCACAGAAATACCTGGTAAATCTATAATATTTCTCATTTTCGAATATTATAACAGGTGAATATGATTTATTTTTAAATGATTGTTTTTATATAGCACCAATAATCACAAATCCGTGTGAACCATCACCATGCGGTCCGAATAGTCAATGTAGAATGATTAATACACAGGCTGTCTGTTCATGCTTACCAAATTTTGTCGGTATTCCACCAAGTTGTCGCCCAGAATGTACAATTAGCACCGATTGCGCGCCTATGGAAGCTTGTATCAATGAGAGATGTCGCAATCCATGTATCGGCACTTGTGGTATATCCGCGGTTTGTCAAGTTGTCAATCATAATCCTATATGTAGTTGCCCAGAAAGAATGACGGGAAATCCATTCGTCAGATGTAGCGATCAAAGTAAGTTAATCCGGCGTCACTCATAAGGACCATTTTAACATTTAATTAAAATAATCCTAAAATTGCAGTGGAACAACCCCAAGGTACAAGTAATCCATGTCAACCTTCACCATGCGGTCAAAATTCGCAATGTCAAGTTGTCAATAATTTACCTTCATGTTCATGTTTACCAAACTTTACGGGCACTCCACCATTCTGCAGACCTGAATGTGTGATTAATGATGACTGTAATAATGGTTTGGCATGTGTCAATAACAAATGTGGGGATCCATGCCCAGGAAGTTGTGGCGATAATTCTCAATGTAACGTAATGCTGCATACGCCTGTATGTGCATGCATTCCAGGATTTACTGGAGATCCATATACGAGATGTGTTATTCAACAACGTGAGAACTTTGTCCATGTTTACCACTAAACTATCTAGTCGTGATTTATATTTTTATTTTAATTGTTTATTTCATAACTTATGAAATAATTCATATCATATTCATTTAATGATCTAACTAACTGGAATAAATACGTAAAATTAATCCGCGGGAGCCTCGCGAGCCTTTCAAATACAATTTATTTTTTCAGAAACATCAGTTGCTAATACAAATCCATGTACACCCAGCCCTTGCGGAGCTAATGCCGTATGTCGAGAAAATAATAATGTTGGGTCTTGTACATGTTTACCGGATTATGTTGGAAACCCCTATACTGGCTGTCGACCAGAATGCTCTATTAATTCAGATTGTGAGCTAAGTAGAGCTTGTATCCAATCAAAATGTCAAGATCCATGCCCCGGTACTTGTGGGCAAAATGCAATTTGTCAAGTAATCAATCATTTACCCTCGTGCTCTTGTTTACCTAGATTTACTGGAGATCCATTCCGTTTTTGTCGCGAAGAAATTTTAGGTACTACAATTCAGTTACTAATTTTTAATGTATGTGATAGTTTTCGTTCTGTATCGCTATGTAAACGATACCCGCTTTTTTCTTGCAACAGATCAAGTTCAGAATACCACAGATCCATGCAGTATGAATCCATGTGGACCGAACAGTAATTGTCGAACCATAAACGGACAAGCTGTGTGTTCTTGTAGACCCGAATATTTAGGTGTACCACCAGGATGTCGACCAGAGTGTACGATTAGTTCTGAATGTCCATTAGATCGTGCTTGTGTAAATCAGAAATGCACGAGCCCCTGCCCAAATCCTTGTGGCAGAAGTGCGACTTGCAGAATTGTAAATCATAATCCAATATGCAGTTGCCCGACAAACTTTACAGGAGATCCGTTTTCAACGTGTTTTCCACAAGGTTTAATTTTTGCCATTTTTTATGTTCGTGTTTAAAGTATGTAATTGATTTTCAACTTTTTTACTCAGTTCCAATTAGAGAAACTCAGGTACAACCATGTGTTCCCTCTCCATGTGGTCCAAATTCAGAATGTCGAGACCTTCGAGGTAGCCCAGCATGTTCATGCCTACAAAATTATATAGGAATGCCACCAAACTGTAGACCGGAATGTACAATTAGCTTGGAGTGTCCCAGTAATCTCGCATGTATCAGGGATAGATGTGCTGATCCTTGTCCAGGATCGTGTGGAACAGGAGCACGATGTATTGTGATAAATCACCTTCCAGTATGTACTTGTCTTGAAGGATTATCTGGTGATCCCTTTACATCATGTTCACCGATACCAGCTCGACGTAAGATTAGAAAATAATGTTTTTTTACATTGCAAGTGGGTTGGGATTTTACTCAATTTCTATAATTGCAGCTGTTGAACCAGTCAGAACTGACTTATGTAATCCATCACCTTGCGGTACAAATGCAAATTGCAGAGAAGGAATGTGTACTTGTAGTGATACTTTTATTGGGGATCCTTATACTGGGTGCAGACCAGAATGCACTGGAAATGATGAATGCCCTCGGGATCAAGCTTGCATTCGCAAAAAATGTGCGGATCCATGTGTAGGAACTTGTGGACAAAACGCGCAGTGTCTAACAACAAATCATATCCCTACATGTACATGTCCTGCACAAACTACTGGCAATCCATTCGTGTCTTGTCAAACCTTCCAAGGTACCGTGTCAATAAGAAATAAGTCTTGTTATAACGTGCAAAAATGGTTATTAAATGGTTATATAATTATTACCGCTGTGCTTTCCCTAATACAAAACCGCTCTTGTGCTTGACAAAGCACAACACGCATGAAATTTATGCACCCATGCTTTGCATTTTCACGTATTAAAAAAGGATAACAATATTGCATTCTAGCATCCAAAGCAATATTGTCCTAATAGCTAGCTTTCAAATACTCCAGAGTTTAACGCTTCAAGGAAAGGCAATAACACAACATTTAATAAGTTATATTTTTGTATTTAGCAACCCCTATTCAACAATTGTGTTCACCATCTCCGTGTGGCCCAAATAGCCATTGTAATGAAATAAATGGGTTAGCCGTGTGCAAGTGTGTTCAAGGATTCGTAGGTAATCCTCCCACATGTCGCCCGGAATGTGTCGTTAATACAGACTGTTTAAGAACACAAGCTTGCATTAATCAAAGATGCCAAGATCCGTGTCCGGGTAGTTGCGGTTTGAATACTGAATGTGTGGTAACAAATCATAACCCTATTTGCTCATGCCGAAATGGCTTAACTGGAGACCCATTCATTCAATGTATAACAATGAGTAAGTACGAATGAGAAAGATCACGACGCTAGTTGCATGTTGCACTGCTAAAACAAATTGTATTTCAGCAAATAATGCCCCGGAAAGGATAAATCCGTGTATTCCGTCACCATGTGGACCAAACTCTCAATGTAATGTTGTAAATCTATCACCATCCTGCTCCTGCCTACCATTATTTAAAGGCTTGCCACCAAATTGTCAAGCTGAATGCATAGCCAATAATGATTGTTCTAGTCAACAAAATTGCATCAATCAGTCCTGCAGAGATCCATGCGTTGGATCATGCGGAAATAATGCTCAATGTAGTGTCATTAATCATATCACTATATGCGCGTGCAATTCTGATTTCACTGGGGATCCTTATACACAATGCACAGCAATTCAAAGTAAGTTGTATGTCTTAATTGCGCTTAATATGGAAAAAATCTATATTAATAGACGACTTACACTGTTCCTCTTTTTAGTAGTTGAGAATCCTTCTAATCCATGTACGCCTACTCCTTGTGGAGCAAATGCAGTATGTAATGCCCGAGGAAGTGCAGGGTCTTGCACGTGCTTACCAGATTATATTGGAAATCCTTATGATGGTTGTAGACCAGAATGCGTCATGAATTCTGATTGTGCTGCAAATCTTGCATGCAGCCGAAGTAAATGTAGAGATCCTTGTGTAGGCAGTTGTGGTCAAAATGCTCTCTGTATCGTCGTTAATCATTCTCCGGTATGTTCATGTATGCAAGGATTTACAGGCGATCCTTTCAGTGGCTGTGTACTTAGACAAACTCGTAAGATTCTATTTATTCAGAAATTGCTAAACTCTTTATTAATTTATTGCAACTAAATTTCTTTTTATTTAAAGAAATAGTTGAAAGGGTCGATCCTTGCAATCCATCACCATGTGGATCTAATGGCGAGTGTCGCATCAATAACGGCATTCCGATTTGTTCATGCAGACCAAGCTTTATTGGCATTCCACCGAGTTGTAGGCCAGAGTGCGTGGTTAGCACAGATTGTGATGTCAAATTAGCTTGCGTTAACGAGAAATGTGCTGATCCATGCCGTGACTCCTGTGGTTTAAATTCGAATTGTAATGTCGTTAATCATAGTCCAATTTGTGCATGTAGACCTGGATTTACTGGAGATCCATTTACCATTTGCATACAAGCACCGGGTACGTAATATATAAAACAAATAAAAACGGTACTAATATTATATAATCGTCAAATTTAACATTTTTTAAATCGTCATTAATAGATCCAGTGATGGCGTCGCCAAACTTAGATAGGGATCCTTGTGTACCATCACCATGTGGTCAAAATAGTATGTGTCAGCAAATCGGACAAGTTTCGGCATGCACTTGTTTACCGAACTATATTGGCAGCCCTCCAAATTGTAGACCAGAATGTGTTATAAATTCAGAATGTCCGGGTGATAATGTGTGCATTCAAGAGAAATGTCAGAATCCTTGTCCAGGATCGTGCGGGTTTGACGCACAATGCTCTGTAGTTAATAATGTCCCAATTTGTACGTGTCGGGATGGATTCACGGGGGATCCATTCCGTGAGTGCCGACGAATAGTCGCACAAGGTATGCAAAAGGCAACTTTTATTTCTATTAATCGTTACAAACAGAAATGATATATAAATAAGTAATCATTTGTAGATCAACCCGTAGTGAACGATGCTTGCAATCCAAATCCTTGTGGCGCAAATGCCATGTGCAATGACGGAATATGCACATGTGTTGCAGAATTTTTCGGCAACCCATATGTAAATTGTAGACCTGAATGCGTTCTTAATACAGATTGTTCTCGAACGCAAGCATGCATTAATAACAAATGCAGAGATCCATGTCCAGGAACTTGCGGGACCAATGCGCGTTGCCAAGTTATCAATAACATTCCTATGTGTAGCTGTTCTGATGGATTCGAAGGAAATGCATTTGTACAATGCACTGCGGTCACAGGTATATTTCGCAGTAGATTCTTTTAAAAAAATAGCACCATGAATTATAAACAACTTTTTGTTCGGTAGCTCTAGTTGTCTCTTCGCCGTGCGCAGTTTCTGTTTGTGGTCCAAACAGTGTTTGTAGATCTAAAAATGGCCAGGCAGTTTGCACATGCATACCCGGATTCGTTGGATCACCGCCTACTTGCCGACCAGAATGTACGAGCAGCATAGAATGCTCGCCGAATGATGCTTGTGTTAATCAACAATGTAGAGATCCATGCCCAGGTGCATGCGGTATAGGAGCGCTCTGTCGCGTTGCTAATCATAATCCGATATGTTCCTGCCCAACAGAATTAACAGGAGATCCATTTGTGCAGTGCATTCCTGCCCGTAAGATTGCCTATATATAATATAGCCAATTGATTTCCTACGTCTATAGAATTGTTATATTATAATGCATTTAATTATTTTAATAGCAATAATACCACCAACTCGGATGAATCCATGTGAACCATCGCCTTGTGGTCCCAATTCTCAATGCCAAGTGACGGGTCAAGTACCTGCATGTACTTGTCAAATGGAATTTATAGGCAATCCTCCTAATTGTCGACCTGAATGCATCAGTAACAACCAATGCCCTACGAATCAAGCTTGTATAAACAGAAGATGCAGAGATCCGTGTCCAGGATCGTGCGGTACAAATGCTGATTGTCGAGTGGTCAGTAACATCCCTGTGTGTTTCTGTCGGTCAGGATTTACAGGAGATCCATTTACTCAGTGTGCTATTATCCCTGGTAAATTTGTTAAGAATTCATCTTTATGAATGGATATTATTGTATTGTACACATTTTGACGAATGCAATTCTTTTAGTTAATAATCTTCCTGAGATTTCCGTGAATCCTTGTCTTCCATCACCGTGCGGTCCTAATGCTGTTTGTACGCAAACATCTTCTGGAGGATCATGTGCTTGCCTTCCAAATTACTTTGGTAATCCTTATGAAGGATGCAGACCTGAATGCATCATGAATTCTGATTGCCCACTAAATCAAAATTGCGTGAATATGAGATGCAGAGATCCTTGCCCTGGAACGTGTGGTTTAAATGCAGAATGTCAAGTAGTCAATCATTTAGCAACATGTTCTTGTCTCGCATCCTATACTGGTGATCCATACCGAATTTGTTCCACCATACAAGCTGGTAGATATTTTCTTTCGTATATATCAAATATAATAATAGTCAACTGACGTGCAACTAATATAATATTTAATAATAATCGTTGAACCTGCAATCAAATACCTATGCCCCAAATTAATTTTCAATTCATTTTGTTCTGTAGCCGTTGATGTGGATAGAACTGATCCATGTACTACCGCTTTCTGTGGGTCGAACAGTCAATGCCGAACTGTTAACGGCATTGCCGTTTGTTCTTGTCAACCAGAATATGTTGGTAGTCCTCCTGCTTGCCGACCAGAATGTGTTAGTAACACTGAATGTCCTCCTAATCAGTCCTGTATCAGACAAAAATGTGAAAATCCATGCCCAGCTCCTTGTGGACAAAACGCCATGTGCAGAGTTGTGAACCATTCACCTTACTGCAGTTGCATTCAAGGTTTTACGGGCGATCCATTCACTGTATGCTTTGCAATGCCTCGTAAGTTAACTAACGGTTAACCAAAAATAATACAAAAACTATGTTTTTAACATATTTATTGGAATTTCTTAGCTGCACCGTCGATTGTATCTCAACCAGTAGGAAATCCTTGCGTTCCATCACCTTGCGGCGAAAACGCAGAATGTCGTAATGTTGAAGGATTACCTTCTTGTGCTTGTCGCGAAAATTATATCGGAACTCCGCCGAGCTGCAGACCAGAATGCACTATACATTCCGAATGCCCCAGTAATCAAGCTTGTATAAGAAATAGATGTGTAGACCCTTGCCCTGGATCTTGTGGAATACAAGCACAATGCAACACTATTAATCACGTTCCAATATGCTCATGTCTCGGAGGATATACTGGAGATCCATTTAGAAGCTGCACTCTGCTAACAGAGCAGTGTAAGAAAACCCTACAACGTAACTTGTTAAATTAAAGTTTTTTTTCGTTAATGTCTATTCATATTGTTGTTCAGCTCCTGCAGTTTTAGCATCAAGTGACCCCTGCTCGCGGCTACAATGCGGTTCAAATGCTGCGTGTAATAATGGAATTTGCACATGCATACCCGAATATCTGGGAGACCCTTACGTTGGTTGCCGACCTGAATGTGTCTTGAATACTGACTGTCCGATGAACCAAGCATGTTCTGGACAAAGATGCATTGATCCATGCCGTGATACTTGCGGACAAAATGCAATATGTAATGTATTTAACCACATTCCAATGTGCAGTTGTCCAACTGGAACCAGTGGAAATGCGTTCGTAATGTGCTCCAATTTAGCAGGTACCTAGCGACATTAATACTCGAACAATATTGTTGTAAGTACTATATTCAATATATTTGTCTTTAGTTTCATCGCAAAACGATCCATGTTTCCCCTCTCCATGTGGTCCTAACAGTCAGTGTCGAACTATCAACGGGCAAGCAGTGTGCTCGTGTGTTACTGGTTTTCTCGGGGCTCCTCCATCTTGTAGACCTGAATGCGTACTATCATCAGATTGCTTGCAGAGCGAAGCATGCGTTAACCAGAAATGTAGAGATCCTTGTCCCGGTGTTTGCGGAATTCGTGCTATCTGTCGTGTACTTAATCACAGTCCGATATGCAGTTGTCCGCAATCAATGACAGGCGATCCTTTCATTTCTTGTATATCAATACGTAAGTCTTTTGGCCATTTAATTCCCAATCTAATTATTGATGGATTCCACAAAAATATGCTTTACAGCAATTGCACGTGTATATTGAATTTGACACCAGATATAATATTCAGTATATATATTACAGGTGTGGTACCACAGCCACCAGAAAACTCATGCATTCCATCGCCTTGCGGTGCAAACGCAGACTGTCGCATTATAAACAATGCACCTTCCTGTTCATGCCTTCCTGAATTTTTAGGATCACCTCCAAATTGCAGACCTGAATGCACAGTAAATAGTGATTGCTCTACCCGTTTAGTTTGTTTGAATAGAAAATGTCAAGATCCGTGTCCACAATCGTGCGCAGTGAATGCGATATGCAATGTTGTAAGCCATACTCCTATGTGTTCATGTCCAGTTGGTTACACGGGCGATCCGTTTACGCAATGTGCTCGTCAGCAAAGTAAGATTAGTTATAGAAAAATTCAATCAAGAAATAATTGAACTATTTCTAAAGGCAATCACTATTTTATAGCAAATTTGATCAGTTTGGATCCATGCACACCATCTCCTTGTGGCGCAAATTCAATGTGCACAGTCCAACAAAATACCGCATCTTGCAGTTGTTTGACAGATTACGTAGGAAACCCATATCAGGGATGCAGACCGGAATGTATATGGAATCTTGACTGTCCAGCCAATCAAGCATGTATCGGATCGAGATGTGTGGATCCATGTCCTGGAACATGTGGACAAAATGCGAACTGTTTTGTCCAAAATCACGTATCAGTATGTAATTGTTTAGAGGGTTTCACGGGTGATGCGTTCCGCTTTTGTGTCTTAATGCCCGCAACACGTAAGAAAACTAAATTATACATGCTCACACAAAATGCTTAACAGCTATACAAAGTATACCATAAATACTTATATCTTTAGCTGTAAGGGATACCGTAGTCAGTCCATGCAGTACAACTCAATGTGGAAGATACGCACAATGTCGAGAGGTAAATGGTCAAGGTGTCTGTTCGTGTTTACCTGAGTATTCCGGCTCTCCTCCATTCTGCAGCCCAGAATGTACAACCAGTGCTGAATGTGCCAGTAATCGTTCTTGTTTAAACATGAAATGCGTCGATCCTTGTATCAACCAGTGTGGTCAAAGAGCGGTTTGTCGAGTTTTGAATCATAGCCCTATTTGTAGTTGCGAAAGTGGACTTACAGGAGATCCATTCGTGCAGTGTTTCGTTACAACATGTAAGATTTTGTGTTATAACTCGTTTTGTTACAAAAATACGACATTTGGAATTATTTTTTAATTATTTGTAGTACAACCATCACCTCCATCGAATCCGTGCATTCCATCTCCTTGTGGGCCAAATTCTCAATGTCGTAATGTATTTGGATCACCTGCCTGCTCGTGTACCGAAAACTATATGGGTACTCCACCAAATTGCCGACCAGAATGTACAATAAATTCTGATTGCCCCAGTAACAGGGCTTGCGTGTCAGAAAGATGTCGGGATCCTTGTCCAGGATCATGTGGACTCAATACAGCCTGCTCTATTTTTAATCACGTTCCAGTTTGTACTTGTTTGAACGATTTCACTGGAGATCCGTTCAGCATTTGTCGAACCATACCAAGTAAGCTAAATGCTCGTGTGCAGGAAAATAGGAGAATAAAACCATACATATACGTACTAAACAGTTTAATATATTATTATTGTATTCTTTATGTACAGGTGCAGTTATAACTACAAGCATGTGCAACTGTGGCCCTGGAGCCGAATGCGTGAACGAACTTTGTTCTTGTATACCAGGTTACGTTGGTGATCCTACGGTATCTTGTCGACCAGAATGTGTTTTGAATAATGACTGTCCCAATGACAGAGCTTGCGTTCAAAACAAATGTATAGATCCTTGTCCTAACACATGTGGACTGGGAGCTGTATGTTCCGTAGTGAAACATATTGCAATGTGTACTTGCCCCACTGGTATGACTGGTAATGCACTAGTTACATGTCGAATAATTCAAGGTATATTTGAAATGCTTAATTGTAGCATTTTACATGTAAAAATGAACACTAGTTTTAACGAATTTCCTGTTACTTAGAAACACCTGACAGAAGACCTTGTTTTCCATCCCCTTGTGGATCAAACAGTATTTGCCGAGAAGTTAATCAACAAGCTGTATGTAGTTGCGCGCCGGATTTCATCGGAAGTCCGCCTGCATGTAGACCTGAATGCGTCCGCAGTTCGGACTGTACAAGTGATAGAGCTTGTATGAACCAAAAATGTATAGACCCTTGTCCTGGTTCCTGCGGTGCAGCGGCTGCATGTCAAGTCGTCAATCATAATCCGATTTGTTCTTGCCCAGAACAGTTCTCTGGAAATCCTTTTATTAGATGTTTCCCTTATAGTAAGATAAAATATTTAATGTTAAGGTATATTTATTAAGTAAACTAGACTAATGGTAATGACTATAATTTATACGTAGGACCACAGCCACCAGTAAATCCATGTCAACCCTCACCTTGCGGCCCCTATGCTACCTGCCAAGTAGTTAATAATTCATTTGGATGCTCTTGCGAATCAGGATATATCGGTTCTCCACCGAATTGTAAACCTGAATGTATAAGTAACTCCGAATGCCCTAGTCATCAAGCATGCATTAATAATAAGTGCGCAGACCCTTGCCCTGGGTCATGTGGGGCGAATGCCGAATGCCGCGTTGTCACTCATACTCCGATTTGCATGTGCGTCAGTTTCTATACTGGAGATCCATTCTCTCAGTGCTTCATGATGCAACGTAAGGACCAACATCAGCATGGATTGTTCTTATCTGTACACCTCATTGACATATTTTAATTGATTTACTTAATTTGCTTTACTTTCGATTGTTTTAGCTGCCCCTGAACCCCCAGTCTCTCCATGTATACCTTCACCATGCGGCGCCAATGCCGAGTGCAAGGAATTGAACGGTGTAGGATCATGCTCTTGTATACGTGACTATTTTGGAAATCCTTACGAAGGTTGTAGACCTGAATGTATTCAAAATTCTGATTGTCCAGCTAATCGAGGGTGTGTTAAGAATAAATGCATAGATCCGTGCCCTGGAGCTTGCGGCCAGAATGGCGAATGTACCGCAATTAATCATTTAGCTTCTTGCACTTGTCGATCTGATTACACTGGTGATCCATATGTTTACTGCTCACTCCCACCAGGGCCCCGTAAGTGCAGACTTATTTAAAATTCTTGAAAGGTTCAGAACCATAGACATGTTTCTGTCTGATTTTTTTGAAAATAACTTATACAACTTTTCAATAATTAAAATTTTGTACCAGCTCCGGATAGAAATTTATGTTCTCCAACTCCATGTGGACCTAACAGCCAATGTCGAGAGGTTAACGGTCAGGCTGTATGTTCCTGCCAGCCGAATTATGTAGGTAGTCCACCCGGATGTAGACCCGAGTGTATTTCGAGTACGGAATGCCCTACGAATTTAGCTTGCGAGAATCAAAAATGCGTGGACCCATGTCCGAGCCCCTGTGGACTCGGTGCGAACTGTATGGTCATTAATCACAGTCCAATTTGCACCTGTATATCGGGATACAGTGGAGATCCATTCACGAGATGTTCGCCAATACAACGTGAGCTAAAAATTGTGGCTTTTGATGTTATTCTTTATTATTACGAAAATATGTAATTGACAATAATTTTAGCTCCACTGTCATATCCATCGCGGACTGATCCTTGTCTTCCTTCGCCTTGTGGAAGTTTTTCAATATGTAGGAGCGTCGGCGGTATTCCGGCTTGTACATGTTTGGAGAATTACATCGGGCCGCCTCCGCTCTGCAGGCCTGAGTGCTCCATTCACTCGGAATGTTCAACGGATAGAGCTTGCATAAATAATAAATGTCAAGATCCATGTCCTGGATCTTGCGGTGCCGCTGCGCGGTGCGTTGTCGTTAATCACGTACCAGCGTGTACTTGCCCGGAAGGATATACTGGAGATCCTTTCACGCAATGCATACTGCCACCCGATTGTAAGCTCATATTATTTATTTATATGCAATTTCCCAAATACAAATATCTTATATTCTTTTTCTCTCAGCTTTTATTGCTAACCCAGAAGATAAATGCAATCCGTTCCCGTGCGGACCAAATGCTGAATGTTTCGATGGAGTTTGTACTTGTACATCAGAATTTAGAGGAAATCCATATATTGGCTGTCGTCCGGAATGCGTGCTAAATACGGATTGCCCACGTGCCCGAGCTTGCTTACAAAACAGATGTCAAGATCCTTGCCCTGGAGCTTGCGGATTTAATGCTATCTGTACTGTTGATAATCATGTTCCAATGTGTAACTGTCCACCTGATATGACTGGAAATGCGTTCAGCCGGTGTATAATTGTAAAATGTAGGTATCAAATCTGGCTATTCGTCGCATATTATATAAGAAATATTTTGCAATATTCGAAACTAAGAATCTGTATTTTATAAATAGCCCCAACGCCTTCCAATCCATGCAATCCATCACCGTGTGGCCAAAATAGTGAATGTCGAGTAATTAACGAACAAGCGGTATGTTCTTGTATAAGTGGTTATCTCGGAATTCCACCATCCTGCAGACCAGAATGCATCGTTAGCACGGATTGTCCTCTACAACAGGCCTGTAGTAATATGCGATGCGTAGACCCTTGTGCTGGTAGCTGCGGATTAGTAGCTACTTGTCAAGTTGTCAACCATAATCCAGTATGTAGTTGTCCTGTTCGTTTCACTGGAAATCCATTCGTCCGATGTGTACCAATAGGTAAATTCATGATTCTTTTTTTTTATTATCTATTAAAATGTAAATATATTAATAATTGTTATTATTATAGTGAGCGAACCAACACCACCTGAGAATCCATGTCAATTATCTCCATGCGGACCTAACTCCCAATGCACTGTAACGAATAATTTACCGTCGTGTTCTTGTTTACCCGAATTCATCGGAAGCCCTCCAAACTGTAGACCAGAATGTATCAGTAATGGAGAATGTGCCAGTAATCTGGCATGTATTAATCAGAAATGTCAAAATCCTTGTACAAATTCTTGTGGACAAAATTCGAACTGTCACGTAGTAAGTCACACGCCGATGTGCACTTGTATCGAGGGCTATACTGGAGATCCATTTACATTTTGCTCTACTTTAAGCTGTGAGTACTTAATTAAATATTTACTGTATATTTTAAATATTTTGTTCAAAAAATAAACTGTATTATTAATTGCAGTAACGCCAGACCGTGACACATTCACAACTCCTTGCGTGCCTTCTCCTTGTGGATCAAATACAGTCTGTAAAGAACAAAATGGTGTTGGTTCTTGTACTTGTCAAACAGGGTATATAGGTAACCCTTATGAAGGTTGCCGCCCGGAATGTATTCGAAATTCCGATTGCCCTACAAATCAGGCATGTATAAATTCCAAATGCCGTGATCCTTGCCCCGGAAGTTGTGGACGTAATGCAGAATGTAACATTATTAACCATGCACCAATTTGCTCTTGTTTCAATGGGTATACGGGCAATCCATCTGTTGCCTGCAGCATAATTATCGAAGGTATGTTACATTCTTGTGCCTTGCATTATTTTTGCATACAAATAATAATATTTCATGAAAAAAACTTAAAATCTCCTGTGTTATGCAGATGTCCCAAGTAATCCTTGCAACCCATCACAATGTGGTCCAAACAGTCAATGTCGTGTGAATAATGGCCAAGCCGTGTGTTCATGTCTACCGGAATACATGGGTACACCTCCTAACTGTAGACCAGAGTGCAGTGTTAGCGCTGAATGTCCATTAAACAGGGCGTGCTTCAATAGAAAATGCAATGACCCATGTCCCGGTCGTTGTGGATCAAACTCTAGATGCGAAACAATTAATCACAGTCCCATTTGTTCGTGTCGTCTTGGTTATACAGGAGATCCGCTTGTGGCTTGTTTCGAGATGACAAGTAAGGGCATAAAATGATTTATTTATACTCCTATATTATTTACGTAATATCTTATTTTAAATATATCATGATAATGTTTAGATATACCTCCAACTCCAACTCGACCATGTGCTTCTTCTCCATGTGGGCCCAATTCCCAGTGTCGAGAAGTAAATAATCAAGCAGTTTGTACTTGCCTTCCTTCATTTATTGGAACAGCTCCAAACTGTAGGCCGGAATGTACTATTCATCCCGATTGCCCAAGTAACCAAGCATGTGTGCAGTCTAAATGTCGGGATCCATGCGCTGGTTCTTGCGGTATAGAAGCCCAGTGTAGCGTAGTGAACCATGTTCCAAACTGTAATTGCCAACAAGGCTTTACAGGTGATCCATTTGCAAGATGTAGTCCCATCATTATCCGTGAGTACACTTGTTGTATTTTTAAAACATTCGTACGTCCAGTATGTTTAACAATAACGTCTATTATACAGGTGTAGATACAACACCGACCAATCCGTGTTCCAGCTGTGGATCCAATACAATGTGCAATAATAATGAATGCATTTGCTTACCTGAATATCAAGGTAACCCTTACGTAGGATGTCGACCTGAATGTGTCATGAATACCGACTGCTCCAGAAATCAAGCATGTATACGACAAAAGTGTGTAGATCCGTGCGTTAATTTATGCGGTCAAGGGGCCGTTTGTACTGTAATTGATCATATTCCGGCATGTTCTTGCTCAAATGGCACAACTGGAAATGCATTCATATCCTGTTACCAATCAATACGAGGTAAGATTACATTACAATTCAGCATGAATTGCTACCAGAAATATAAACAACTAATTTTGTAAACATTTATTTCAGACCAATCGCAATTGACTCCAATTGACCCATGCAGACCGAATCCTTGCGGTTCGAATGGTTTATGCCGAAGCGTGAACGGATTAGCAGTGTGTACTTGCGTATCTGGATTTTTAGGTTCACCACCAAATTGTAGGCCCGAATGTACGATAAGTTCGGATTGTCCCTTGAACATGGCATGCAGTAATCAAAAATGTATGGACCCATGCCCTGGAACATGCGGTATTAGAGCCACGTGTCAAGTGGTCAATCATAACCCGATTTGTAGCTGCATGGCCGACTTGACTGGAGATCCATTTGTAGCATGCAGACCAATGCGTAAGTCTGCATATAAAATTCTTTTTATTTATTTATTATTTTACTGCAATAATAACGTAATTTACATTTTACAGCAATTATATCGGTACCTCTCGATAATCCATGCCAGATCTCACCGTGTGGACCAAATTCTTTATGTCAGGTCATTAATGGCTCTCCGATATGTAATTGCGCACCAGAATTTTCGGGCACCCCACCTAATTGTCGACCAGAATGTGTAAATAATAACGAATGTCCACAACGATTTGCATGTATAAATCAGAAATGTCGTGATCCATGTCCAGGATCATGCGGATCATTAGCCGAATGTCGTGTTGTTAGCCACACACCTATGTGCGCATGTCCTGCCGGTTATAGTGGAGATCCATTTACAGGGTGCTCTATCCAAAGTAAGTATATTTAGTTATTCATTTTCTACGTAGAAAGCAGGAAGGTTGTTTCATATTTTACGTCTTTGTTCACGTTTTAGGAGAACCTCCGAGACCCATAACGCCTTGTTTACCATCACCTTGTGGGCCAAACGCTATCTGTCAAGAACGTAACGGTGTTGCGATTTGTTCATGCTCCACAGATTATATTGGAAATCCATATGAAGGATGCAGGCCTGAATGTATTATGAATTCTGATTGCACGGCTGATAGAACATGTATTAGATCGAAATGTCAAGATCCGTGTCCTGGTACATGTGGGCAAAATGCTATCTGCCAAGTCGTTAACCATCTACCTGTGTGCACCTGTCAACCAAGATTTTCTGGAAATCCGTTCCAATTATGTTCACCTGAAAGAGACTCTGGGCCAAATCGTCCGTGCAATCCTTCCCCTTGTGGGCCAAACAGTCAATGTCGGGAAGTTAACGGACAAGCGGTTTGTACATGTTCCCCAACGTTTATAGGCACCCCGCCATCTTGCCGCCCTGAATGTACAGTCAGTTCAGAGTGCTTACGAAATCGAGCTTGCGTAGATAATGCTTGCAGAGATCCTTGTCCTGGAAAATGCGGCACAAATGCACGATGTGAAACTATCAATCACAGTCCGATATGCAGTTGTAATCCAGGATTTACCGGAGATCCATTCATAAGATGTTTTGATATGCCTCGTAAGATCAGCAAATTCAAGATTTTTATATTTTATATTTTATTGTACTTAAATGATTGATTCTATCATTTCTTTATAATATAGCGCAACCTGGTAACAAAACATTTTCAAATCCTTGCGTTCCATCTCCATGCGGACCATTTTCGATCTGCCGGGATGTTGGTGGAGTACCCGCCTGCAGTTGCTCAACTGATTATGTAGGATCTCCACCGAACTGTCGGCCAGAGTGTACCATTCATGCAGAATGTGTTAGTAATATGGCTTGTTTGAGAGAGAAATGTAGAGACCCTTGTCCAGGCTCTTGTGGAGTAGGTGCCAGATGTACTACGGTCAATCACGTTTCAGTCTGTACTTGTCCTGAAGGCTTCACTGGTGATCCATTCACCAGTTGCACACCTAAGCCTCCAGGTGAGAACTATTTTCATAATATATTTATACCTAGCATAATTTTTAAAAATAAATAATTTCTGACTTTTTATTCTACTAATAAACGTAACAAATATATATTCCGCAGGGATAACAGAAGTTTTAGATCGTTGTCTTCCATCACCATGCGGACCTAATGCAAACTGTCAAGATGGTCGATGTACATGTTTACCAGAGTATATTGGGGATCCTTACGTAGGTTGTCGTCCACAATGTATTGAAAGTACTGAATGTACATTTGACAAAGCTTGCATTGATCGTAAATGCCGAGATCCATGCCCTGGAGTATGTGGTATGAACGCCGAATGTAGAGTATATAATCATATTCCGATGTGCAGTTGCCCTACTGGCATGACTGGAAATGCCTTCTCTTCCTGCGTTCCTGTTAATAGTGAGTATATCAATAATTATCCTTTGTATATATATTATTTTATATTCTGTTCCGTATAACAATTCTATTTTTAGATATGCCACCTTCCAATCCATGCCTCCCTTCGAATTGTGGTCCTAATAGCAGATGTCAAGAAATTAACGGACTGGCCGTGTGCTCATGCGTGCCTGGTTTTATCGGTAATCCACCTGCATGTCGGCCAGAATGCGTAACCAGCGCAGAATGTGCACAGAATGCAGCGTGTGTGAATCAAAAGTGCGTAAATCCATGTGCTGGATCTTGCGGAGTAGCTGCGCAATGTCAAGTTGTCAATCACAATCCCATTTGTAGTTGTCCGTCAATTTTGACAGGCGATCCATTCGTACGGTGTACTCCTATTCGTAAGTATTCGACAACATTTCCATGCATTCTAACATGTTTATATGAAATATTAATGATTTTGATTTCTAGAACAAGAAGAACCTTTAAATCCTTGCCAACCATCTCCGTGTGGTCCTAATGCACAGTGCCGAGTTTCCGGCAGTGCAACTTCGCCGACATGTACTTGCAATGCTGGTTTCATCGGATCGCCACCGAACTGTAGACCAGAATGTGTTAACAACAACGAATGTAGCTTTTCGTTAGCATGCATCAATCAGAAATGTAGCGATCCTTGTGTAGACTCTTGTGGAGCTAATGCTGAGTGCCATGTTGTTAACCATATACCAATGTGCACTTGCATTGTAAACTATGTAGGGGATCCATTTGTGGAATGCACACAAAAACGACGTAAGTATAGAGTATATGTATATGATTAGATGTGTAAGGTAACAATCTCACTATATGAATGTGAAACACTTTTTAGTATTTGAAGATAATCAACCTTGCACACCCTCACCGTGCGGTGTCAATGCAATATGTAGAAATGTCGGAAATGCTGGATCTTGCAGTTGTTTACCAGATTATGTTGGGAATCCCTATGAAGGATGTCGTCCCGAATGCGTCAGGAGTTCTGACTGTCCGACAGATTTAGCTTGTATCCAAACCAAATGTCAAAATCCTTGTCCTGGGACGTGCGGACGAAACGCGGTTTGCCAAGTTGTTAGTCATTTACCAATGTGTACCTGCATGACAGACTTTACCGGCGATCCGTTTACTATTTGCTATCCCATGCCTAGTAAGTTAACGTATTTCATTTGTAGATAGAAAATATACTACTTTATCGTTTAAATAATATTGTTATAATAAATAATGCCGTATCATTTTAGTAATTCCAATAAAAGACGTCTGCAATCCTTCACCTTGCGGTTCGAACAGCATATGTCGCGCCGTCAATGGCCAAGCTGTTTGCTCCTGCAGACAAGAATATATTGGTAATCCACCAAATTGCAGACCTCAATGTACGCTCAATTCAGAGTGCAGCACAGCTCTCGCATGTATCAATCAAAAGTGTAGCGATCCCTGCGACAGGGTGTGTGGAACAAACGCCCGGTGTCGTGTAATAAACCACAGCCCTATTTGTGTCTGTGGTGAAGGACTAACTGGGGATCCATTTGTTCAGTGCTTTAGATTGCCTGGTATGTTTTTGTTTAAGTATATGAATATATTCTTTAAGTTTATACGTTCATGTTTTCATTGAGGATAAACTTTGCAGTAATTTCCCCACCGACACCAACTAAAAATCCATGCGAACCGACACCGTGCGGACCGAACTCTGTTTGTCGATCGGTCGCAGAAAATCCAGTTTGCTCTTGTATCAACAACTACATTGGACTTCCACCTAACTGCAGACCAGAGTGTTCCATACATACTGATTGCACAAGCAATATGGCTTGCATTAGAGAAAAATGTAGAGATCCTTGTCCCGGTTCATGTGGGCTAGGGGCGCGTTGTACAGTTATCAACCACACACCATCTTGTGTTTGTCCTGAAGGATTCACGGGTGATCCCTTCAGTAATTGCTCTCCAGTACCTTTAACACCTGGTAAGTATTTTGATTATATGGTTACATAAATTAAAGAACCAACGGAATTAATACTAAATACAAACTCCTTTTAATTATAGTACCTACACCACCCGGGCCATGCGATCCAAACCCATGCGGAGCAAATGCTCGCTGTAACAATGGTGTATGCTCATGTTTACCAGAATACTTTGGAAACGCATACAGCGGTTGCCAACCAGAATGTGTACAAAATACGGATTGTTCGCGCAATAGAGCTTGTATTAATAATAAATGCGCAGATCCCTGCCAACAGAGAGGCACTTGTGGTATCAGTTCCGAATGCAACGTTGTTAATCATGTTCCGATGTGCAGTTGTCCTAGAAACATGACTGGAAATGCATTTGTGCAATGCTTAGCACTTGACGGTTAGTATTTTATATTGTGTTCTCTAGAATTGTATAATATGTATTAGGTGTTTCCTGATACATTTTATTCTTATATTTTATACTTAAACAATATTTCAATGTCTTTTTTGCATTTCAGATACGATAATAGTTGACGCATGTAGTCCATCGCCTTGTGGACAAAATAGCATGTGTCGATTTGCTAATAACGTCGCGTCATGCTCATGCATATCAGGCTTCATGGGAGAACCACCATCTTGCAGGCCGGAGTGTGTAATTACCTCGGACTGTACCACAGACAGAGCATGTAATAACTTTAAATGCATCGATCCTTGTTTGGGATCGTGCGGATTGAACGCTAAATGTACAGTAGTTAATCACAATCCAATATGTACTTGTCCGCCACGATTCACCGGAGATCCATTTGTACAATGCATTGCAACACGTAAGATATAATGAATGACACCATAAAATCTATTACCCTAATATAGCTAATAAAATGAGTTTACGTATTACAGCTATGAATCCACCTCCACCGGTGAATCCTTGTGAGCCCTCGCCTTGCGGGCCGAGATCGCAATGTCAAGTTACAGGCGGAGTTTCATCATGTTCCTGTTTGCCTCAATTTATAGGAACGCCGCCAAACTGTAGACCGGAATGCAATAGTAATAGCGAGTGTGCCAACAATTTAGCGTGTATTAATTACAAGTGCGTAGATCCGTGCCCAGGTTCGTGTGGTGTAAATACGAAGTGTAGTGCCATCAGCCATATACCAATGTGCAGTTGCACTAGTGGTTTCAGCGGTGATCCGTTCGTTCAGTGTTCACCAATAACTGGTATGTATATTTGAAAACATTCATTACTGTTAAATTTCTGAATGTTCTAATTTGAAATATATGTTTAGTCTCCATTATACGAAAACCTCAGTCGTCTAGTCCAGTATGCCAACCGTCAACCTGCGGTTCTAACGCCGTGTGTCGTGAGTCTGCGGGAGCAGCAATTTGTTCATGCGTAACCAATTACTATGGAAACCCATATTTGGGTTGTAGACCCGAATGCGTTTTAAATAGTGACTGCCCCAGAAATTTAGCTTGTATCGGAATGAAATGTCAAGATCCGTGTCCTGGAAGTTGCGGGCTAAATGCAATTTGCCAGGTTGTTAATCATCTACCAAGCTGTGCATGCATGTCTGGATACAGTGGTGATCCATTCCGGTTCTGTAATATCGCTCAGCCACGTGAGTCATCTATTCTTATTTTTAGCAGTTATATTTCATATTTTCTGCAATCATAATGTATTTAATGTCTATAGCTGCTAGACCGGATCCATGCACGCCATCGCCTTGTGGACCAAGTGGACAATGTCGCAGTGATAACGGACGAGCCACGTGCATTTGTCCTCCACCGTATAAACAAACAACAAACGGTTGCAGACCAGAATGCACCCTTAACTCTGAATGTCCCACAAATCGTGCTTGCGTTAATAAACAATGCGTTAACCCCTGCCCTGGAATTTGTGCTACAAATGCACGTTGTGAAGTAATCAACCGTAGTCCCATTTGCAGCTGTAGACCCGGAGAAACCGGCGATCCATTTGTTAGATGTTTTGCTATTTCTAGTAAGTTTTACTAGTTTTCGACTAAGAAGAATACATTTTCATTACATAAATAGAGAAATATGGTTAATTATAAACATTTTTATCAGGTCCATTGCCGCCTGCAAATCCGTGCGTGCCGTCACCTTGCGGTCCTTTCTCCATGTGCCAGGACGCCGGTGGTTATTCTTCCTGCTCGTGTGCTCCAAATTATATAGGCTCTCCACCTAACTGTCGACCAGAATGCACGATTCACGCTGAATGTAAGATCAATGAAGCGTGCATTCGAGGCAGATGTACCGACCCTTGTCCGGGATCTTGTGGTACGGGGGCACGATGCGTTGTTGTTTCGCACAACCCTAGCTGCGCTTGCCCTGAAGGATTCACTGGAGATCCTTTCACTAATTGCTTCCCACTACCTCAACGTAAGTACAATCTAACTCCACCGTTTAACTTTATTTGCACAATTCCAAAACTCCCTTTCGCAATTGCAGCACCCATACGGACACCTCTCAATAGGTGTAACCCATCACCTTGTGGTTCGAATACACGTTGCAACGATGGAATATGTACGTGCCTTCCAGATTTCTTCGGTGATCCGTACATCGGTTGTAGGCCGGAATGCGTTCAAAATTCTGACTGTGCTTTGAATAGGGCTTGTATTAATTCTAAGTGCGCTGATCCTTGCAACAACATTTGTGGTAGTAATGCAGAATGCGAAGTCGTAAATCATATTCCTACATGTAGTTGCATCAACAACTTTGAAGGTGATCCATTCACTCAGTGTAATCCAACCAAAAGTAAGTCCGAAACTGTTGAAGAAGAAGCAGAACAAACAATGTTTATATTTTTATTTTATTTTTATTTATTTAGTGATTCTTTATTTAAAAAAATTAAAACTAATGTTTCGTTGAGCAGTACGAGATACGCCATGCAGCCCATCTCCGTGTGGACCGAACAGTGTATGTCGCGAATTTGGCAAACAAGTATCATGTACCTGTCTAGCTGGATTCATGGGCGTACCGCCAAGTTGTCGACCTGAATGCCTCACTAGTTCAGACTGTGAACAGAACCGTGCCTGCATAGATAGAAAATGTGGAAATCCATGTGCCAACGCTTGTGGTCAGAATGCTCTATGTATCGTTCGTAATCACAACCCAATCTGTAGTTGTCCTCCGCGCTTTTCGGGAGATCCCTTCATCAGATGTTTCATGGGTAAGTTTTGGAGCAACATTACATGGACGAGTGTTTTCAAAATATTTCCTACATATCCTGGCTGAATTCTTGTTGGAAATTCACTCAGACAAGTACTCTTTTAAGAAATTGTTCAGAACATTCCACGAGTTCTGAATAAATTCTTAAATGTACAGAATGAGGTGCAGGAAATATTGGAAAAAACAATATCTACTTCGAGGATGACAACTACGAAGAAAGAAGAAAGATGAAAATTATGTGTGTTTTTTGTGAACAGAAATCGATAACACAACAACAACAAACCCGTGTCAACCTTCACCTTGCGGACCGAACAGCCTGTGCGTTGTTTCCGCTAATGCTCAGGCCGACTGTTCATGCTTGCCTACGTATTTAGGGTCATACCCGAATTGCCGACCCGAATGCGTGGAGAACACCGACTGTCCCCCACAACGCGCCTGCGTTAGGCGCAAGTGCGTCGATCCCTGCGTGGCACAGTGCGGAGTTGATGCCCTGTGTACAGTTACCCTACATCAAGCCCAATGCTCTTGTCCCCAAGGATATTTTGGAAATCCAGTTCAATATTGTTCCCCAGTACAAAGTAAGAAAGACCAAGGAACCCTGCGGAATGAGATCTGTACTACGTGATGCGATCGATGTTTAATCTATTGTCGCAATGAAAAGATTATTAAGAATTCGTCATTTAATAAGATATTAGATCATTTGAAAAGCATCTTACTGAATTTTGAATTCTTAACAAAAAATCTTTTTCCATTTGTACTGCACCGTTCGCCATCGCATTCTATCGATCATTTCCGACAGGTCACGCACGAACGGAATGAAAAAAAATGCGATTAATGCTTTTTTCAGTTACGGATACGATTTTACAGCATCTCGAATTCACTAATTTCAGCCAAATTTTGTTGTTTCAGCGATTAATAGCATTGGTCTTGCGCGCATTTTGAGCGCGTGCATTTTGTATAAATTGCATGGACGCGTTTTATATGCTTCCCAAGCATTATAAGGAATTACAGGAAAAAAAAAGATATATTTTTCAGAGCGCCGATGTGCATGCGTTTCACGCGTGATTTTGTATATAATGTAAATGGCTTCTTTCAGTAGCATGGAGCATATGAAAATGCTTGTATATATTATTTTTATAAGGATTGCCTTGTTTTATTGAAATTGCACCAGTTCAATGCTACGAATGTTTATATTTTGCAATCGCTTTATGGTACGACAGCTTCGATATAAGGCATGATATTTTCGCGCCTAGCTTCGACACCCAATATCTTGTTCCGTGCTAAACCATAATTTCGAATTACAGGTCCGAATACTTCAACTTCGAAGACTCCTTGCAGTTCATCGGCTTGTGGAGTCAACACCTACTGCCGGGAGCGACAGGGTATTGCCATCTGCGAGTGTATTCCGGACCACAGAGGAGATCCGTATCAGGGATGTTATCCTGAGTGCCTGGCTAACAGTGACTGCCCTAAATCACAGGCATGTCTGCAACACAAGTGCCAAGATCCATGCACCGACACTTGCGGCATAGGTGCTGTATGCACTGTCTCCAATCACGTGCCGGTTTGCTCGTGTCCTTATCCAACTACTGGTGATGCTTTCACAATTTGTGAAAATTTAGGGGGTAATGTATACTCTTTCGTGTTCTATCTATGTCTGTATTGTATATACCGCTGTCGATATTAGATAAAGTCGCTCGATAGTCGGAATTATTATTCCGGTTAGGAAACACGACAACCTACTGCTGCTCCATTTGCCTTAGGTTCCTCTAGGTCTTAATTATAGGCCTTTACATAATATGTTGAGCATAGAAAATAACTTCGAGTACAAATGATCTTCATTCAATTACAGTTAAATTGTAAACGAGTCTAATAATTAAAAAATTCTCTTAAATTAATTAATCACCTTCAATCGTTTTCTAACTTATGCTATATTTAAATTTATGTTAACGCCATCTTCAGCAAATGAATCTTAAAATTACAAGTCTTGATTAATAAAAACTATCTGCATTATTAAAGTCTCATTCTAGTAAATACAATCTGTATACAATGACAATTTATATAAATATACACGGAGAGAAATTTCTAATGTTTATACCGTGGGTCACCTTCGCCCGAAAAGACTCAGGCTCTCACTTATGAGATTCGTTTTTTTCATACTCTTTTACCGCAGCCACGGCAATATGTATTCTACCGTCCCTACTGAAAAAATTCAGGTGGGTTTTTCCACATCGTCTCGACCTCGTAGTTTTAGCCCATTTGATCAGGTCGAGACCATGTGGGATTCTCGCGTTTCTATCCTACTGAAATATTTTTTCTGACAAAAATAACTGTATAAAATGTTTGCGTTTCCGATTTCGTTAGTAACTATTAACGTCTGCAAATAATTGCTTAAGTATTTGTTTAAACTAAACCAGCATTTATCAACATGCCTTCTGCACTTGAATATATAAGTTACTCTTGTTCACGTAACAATATATTTGCGAGCGCAGCCTAGTAGTTAAGGCGTCATCGTATTAAACGGAAGACCCGGGTTCGATCCTCGGTCGGGGTAAATTATTTTTAAGTTCATAGATTTAATAAATATTATAAAAATCACAGAAATATTAATAAAAAGCAAATAAAATATCTATAATATTTCAGGACCACAAAAAAATTTTTTTTGGAGTTTCCTTTAATTAGAGGTAGTGGATCATGACCTGGTGGCAAAATCAAACATAGTTGCGACCTGGTCAAATGGGCCAAAATTACCAGGTCGAGACCACGTGGAAAAACCCACCTCGATTTTTGCAGTAAGGGTGGACGCATACTGTATTTCTTTAAGACCCACCGGATTTCACGATGGTACCGGCGTGAGATGCGTCGATAAGAGTTCCGTACTATAATCGCTAGAAATTTGTCTCCGTGTAAAGAGAAATAGTTCGAATCCTACCTACAATCTGATGGTTTTACTATCATTTTCGACAATGCTTTCCATCAAACACTGCATACAGTTAAGCTCATTCTAAAATTATATTTCAGGACCCAGACAACCAGATCCTTGCTACCCATCTCCATGCGGACCCAACACAGTTTGCGAAAACATCAGAGGAAATGCCCTCTGCAGATGTCTTCCTGGTCTAACAGGCGAACCTGCGGATTCAGTGGGATGTCAAGCTGAGTGTATTCTGAGCTCCGATTGTGCTGGAGACAAGGCTTGTATTAACTACCGCTGTAAAAACCCGTGTACTGAAAATGTATGCGGCTACAAAGCGGAATGTAAAGCAATCAATCATAGCCCACTTTGCCATTGTCCAGCTCCACTTGTTGGAAATCCATTCGAAGAGTGCTATGAAAAGAAAGGTAAATTCTAAATTTATATCTTGAAGAACATTACTACACTTAATGAAGTAGTATTAAAAAATAGGCTTTCGATTAGATGTAGCAATAATTATGTACAATTTTTTACAGAACTCGATCCATGCAACCCGAATCCCTGCTCTAGCAATGGGGAATGCCGAATACTTAATGGAGCTGCTATCTGCACATATCCCGAATGTGTTGTCAATAGCGATTGTCCTCGTGACAGAGCCTGCTTCTCCCAAAAATGCCGGGATCCATGTCTTGGAAACTGTGGTATTAATTCCATTTGTCAAACAATCAATCACAAACCAGTATGCAACTGTCCATTTGGCTTCATCGGCAATCCTCATCTCCAGTGCCGTGAACCACCAACGGAAGGTACGTCAAACACCAATTCTGATATCATTGTAGGAAAATTTGCAATTCCTTTCATTAAAAAAATAGTAAATAGATTGTGTTGAAGATGAGTATCGTTTATTTATCATTCATTATCATTTTTATTAGGTGGTTTGGAGCCAGACTGCTTCGAAAATTCCCACTGTCCGAATGACAAAGCCTGCTTCGATCAGAAATGTGTCAACCCATGTCAACACAATTCATGCGGCATCAACAGCCAGTGTCATGTCCAACTACACAGAGCTATTTGTGTGTGCGAAGAAGGCCACACAGGAAACCCTCAACAGTATTGTCGTGAAGGTGATTACGAAGCGTTCTGCATAATGATTTATAGAAAATCATATAATTACGTCCTCTAAATTGAAAGGATTATAATTAAACACTTATTTTTTAGTTGGTTGCCGTGGTGATAGCGAATGTCCACTTACTGAATCGTGCATCAATAACGCGTGTATCGATACATGTTTGCTAACCCAGTGTGGACTCAACGCCGTATGTAAAGTTGACGGATATCATAAAGGACGTTGTTACTGCCAGGATGGTTACAGTGGCAATCCATACGAACAATGTGAACGACCAGAATGTACCACCGACAAAGATTGCGGTTATTCATTAGCTTGTCAAAATTCTCAGTGCGTTGATCCTTGCGATTGTCCATCTACTGCACAGTGCACTGTTATTGATCATCGACCAGTTTGTCGCTGTCCAACTGGATATGTCGGGAACCCGTACACATTATGTCACGAAGGTAATACAAAAACCGGTTCTATTCATTCATCAATATTGGAGTTATTTAATTGAAATTTCGCGTCTTAATCAATAATAAATCATTTTTAAATACAATTTTAGACGTGGATAAGGACTTCTCCGAGTGTAGAATCGATGCAGATTGCCCCAGCAGATTGGCCTGCTTTGGTGGTTCTTGCAAAAATCCTTGCGGGGAATCTCAACCATGTATTGCCAACGCTAAGTGTACAGTTATTGACACTCTACCAATGAGAACTATGATATGTGAATGTCCTGTCGACTTTATTGGAGATGCTACAACAGCATGTATTCAAGGTATATATTAACATTATTTGGCTGGATTTTATCGAACATACCTTGACATTTTCTTGTTGTAAACGAAACTTACCAATATTTGTGTACTATTTCAGTTGACAGATCAACAGAAGGAGTATGCAGGTCAGATTCTGATTGCGGATCGAATATGGCATGTTTGAATAGGCAGTGTGTAAACCCTTGTGAAGCCAATCCATGTGCGCTAACAGCCCAGTGTCGCGTTGACCAACATCGTCATGTTTGCGAATGTCCCATTGGTTACATTGGTAATCCATACGTCGATTGCGAAAGAGGTAAACAAAATTATAACTTACAAATATTAGAGAATAATTATCATAAACATAATATTTCATGTACAAAATATATCCTTTAGCGAACATTGAACATCCTGAATGTACCGTCAGTTCCGAATGCTCTTCAGACACAGCCTGCATCAGCAACTTGTGTCAAAATCCTTGCTTAAACAATCGTTGCGGTTTAGATGCTGAATGCACAACAGTACAACACCATCCAACTTGTCATTGTGCAAACGGCTTAACAGGAAACCCGCAAGTCCAGTGCTTCAAACGTAAGTTTCGAAAATATTCTTAAACATCATGCGAATTCACTATGAAATTTATACTAAACAATATTAAATCATATACAGCTGAATGTAACTCCGACCACGAATGTCCGTTCGATAAAACATGCCGAAACAATAACTGCATCACCCCTTGTTTGATCGGCGACCTAATTTGTGGAAGAGGTGCTGAATGTACGGCAATTGCACATAGAGCGGAGTGCACTTGTCCACCTGGAACCCAAGGAGATCCTCGAATTGCGTGTACCAGTGGACGCTGTCAGTTTAACGACGATTGTGCTGATCATGAAATTTGTGAGAGATTCAATCGCGTATGCCGTCCGGCTTGCGATGAAAGCAGCTGTTCAGAATCCGCCGATTGTATCGCTAGGAATCATCAGCCAAAGTGCATCTGCGGACCTGGAAAGACTGGAGATCCATATGTAGAGTGCATTGGTAATTAATTAATTTCTTCAAAAAAACTAATAGATACATAAATATCAGAAACGAATATAACCATATTTTTACGTTCTTAGATTACATCAATGTTCCTCAACCTCAACCACAATGTACCAGCGACGGGGAATGTCCATCAGGTTTGGCCTGTATCAACACCTTATGTAAAGATCCTTGTGCCGTTTCCAACGTGTGCACTGATAACCAAGAATGCACCGTTCTTAATACCGTACCCGTCCGTACAATGATATGTCAATGTCCACAAGATTCGATGGCCGATAATGTCGGAAAATGCAAAGTAATTGGTAAGTAGAAATTGTATTCATAAAACGTTTTACTTTATAACGTAATGCTTAAATACTATAAAATAGTCATTAAAAAAATTAATTGGAATTTATTATTTGCTCAGCATGGAGTCCAGATTGCACTCGGGATGACGAATGTCAAGATCATGAAAAATGTATCGGTGGATCTTGTGTTGATGCATGCCATTCTTCACGTTGCGGTATTAATTCGCTTTGTAAACCATTACATCATAATGGCTTGTGTATCTGCCCTTACGAATACACTGGAAATCCACTCATCGAATGTGCACCAGGTAATACGCATTTCATATTAATTATACAAATATCCCGTGATCTTTTCATATAATCAAATCCATATTTGCAGTTCCAGTTACAACTTTGCCACCCGTACCGCCGGAATGCTATACCAATGATGAATGTTCCAACGATAGACAATGCATAAACTCGCATTGCGTAAATCCATGTGTTGCTGGAGAACCTTGTGGACAGAATGCTTTGTGCCACATCAACAACCACAATCCAGTCTGCAAGTGCCCAGACAATTACATGGGAGATCCAATCGTAGAGTGCATACCACGTACGTTATTTGCTCTAAATATTTGTTATAATATTAGTTGTTTCGTTTCCTTTTAAATGTACTTGAGCTTATATTTAATGAAATTTTATTTTAGCTGCCATTGTTGCCGTCTGTCGATCAAATAGTGAATGTGCGGGTTCAGAAGCATGCTTCAATGGGCTGTGCATTAATCCGTGCAATTGTGGACCGAACGCTAAGTGCACGGTTTCCAACCATTATCCATCTTGCGTCTGTTTGACAGGTTATTCTGGTAATCCTCAAATCGGTTGCATTAAACGTAAGTGGATTAATAATTGTTAATATATTTATTTATGGAGCCAAAGAACATGACATGATATTTTATAATTTTGTCACTTCGTTATTGCAGTTGAGTGCGAATCCGATAACGACTGTGGATACACTGATTCTTGCTATAATGGCCAATGTGTAAACCCATGCATCCTTAACAACAAATGCGCTGTCAATGCTGAATGCTTCGGTGCCAACCACCAGTCTGCATGCAAATGTAGTCTTGGATATTTCGGCAATCCGGAAATTCATTGCGAAAGGGCGGAATGTAGAAGTGACTACGATTGTCCAGATACGCAGTCGTGTGAAAACAGTCGGTGTGTCAATCCATGTCTCGGCCAATCTCTATGCGCTCAAAATGCTGTGTGCTATGTACAACATCACATACCGGCATGCCGTTGTCCAGAAAACCTACCAATTGGCAATCCTTATTCATACTGCGAGCGTCAAATTATTAAGATCGACGATGAGAATCCTGAATGTAAAAAAGATGTCGATTGTCCGAGCAAATATGCTTGTATCGATGGCTTGTGTGTGGATCCTTGTCCAGCTATCAGACCTTGCTTAGAAAATGCGCGGTGCAGCGTGTTAGATACCGTACCAGTAAGAACAATGGTTTGTACATGTCCTGATGGATGGATCACTGATTCCGATGGTGTTTGTCGACCAAGTAAGTTCTCGAAATACTCACAACAATTACGACATTTCGCTAATTATTCTTTGACTCAAAAAATAATATTTTTATTTTAGTTCAACTGATAACACCTGGTGGTTGCACGAGCGACGATGACTGCCATGATCACGAATCGTGTATCAATCGGCATTGTCGAGACCCATGCAGCTGCGGGGCGAATGCAGCTTGTTACGTGATAAATCACAAACCGATCTGTTCCTGCGAACGTGGCTATCAAGGCAACCCCGATGTCGCCTGCATCAGTGTAGAATGTTCAGTAAATTCCGACTGCCCAACAGATGAATCTTGTATCAACAGTCATTGCGTAAATCCTTGTCTACTATCAGAAACATGCAGTCCAAATGCAGAATGCTTCGCCCACGATCACGTTGCCGACTGCCGCTGTAAGAGTGGCTTCCACGGAGACTCGACAAAAGAATGCAGAGTTATTGGGTGTTACAGCAACAGCGATTGTCCTAGTGACCATTCGTGCATAAATATGCAATGTATAGATCCGTGTATTCATGACAGCAAGTGCTCACATCGCGCCGAATGCCAAGTACGAAACCATCTACCAATTTGTCGATGCCCACCACACTTCTCCGGAAATCCATACGTTGGTTGCCAACCTGAAGAAGAACCCGAGTGTAGAGATGACAGCGATTGTCCGAGCTTACTTGCCTGTCTAAATCAAAAATGTCAAAATCCATGTGCCGTTATACATCCGTGCTACGAACCATCCGACTGCAGAGTCTTACCAAATCTGCCAGTACGCTCCATGGTCTGCATTTGTCCAAATGGCTACATAAGTAGTGGGAGCGGAACTTGTCAATCTATACCGCCGATCGTCTCTGTGGAGTGTCAGACGGACAGCGATTGTCCATTTGAAAAGGCCTGCATTAATCATATCTGCACAGATCCCTGCGATTGTGGTATTCATGCAATCTGCAACGTGGTCGATCATAAACCAACTTGTTCGTGCATTGATGGTTTCGATGGAAATGCCGACATTCAATGCTCACCTGGTACGTGTAACTTCTTTTTAACTTTAGAAGGACTTGAATGGTTGAAATAAGAACATTTCAGTGTAGTTGCTATAGTAATTTAATTTATTATTAAATATTTTATCTCCTTTCAGTGGGCTATTGTAGAACGGACCACGAGTGTCCCGGAACACATCTATGCATCCATCGACATTGCGTGCCAGCATGCTCTCCATCTTTGGAGACATGTGGTAAAGGAGCCGATTGCTTCGGAATTAATCACAAAGCCATTTGTGAATGTCCACCTGGACTGACAGGAAATCCCACAGAAATATGTATCCCAATAATAGGCTGCAGGAAAGATTCGGATTGCCCATCATCTAAAGCCTGCATCAATGAATTATGTTCCAATCCTTGCACAGGCAATCCTTGTTCACCGGAAGCAGAGTGCAACGTTTTCAATCATGTCATCGAGTGTTCTTGCCCGCCAGGCTATACTGGAACTGACATAACCAAATGCATTCCAAGTAAGCGCAATTAATATTTAGGCTGTACTGAGTCACATTCATGACACAGCATCAGGCTAAGCTCGTTTGATGATACTTTATATAATACGTTTATTTTCAGTCGGATGCAGGAGCGATGATGAATGTCCATCTGAGAAAGCCTGTTCCAATGGCCAATGTCTGAATCCTTGTGAGGAAATCAAACCATGTGTTGAACATGCCATCTGTAAAGTTTTGAATACACATCCAGTGAAAACTATGACTTGCGACTGCTTGCCAGGCTATAAAGGAAACGCCATAGAAAAATGCGAGCCAGGTATTATAGATAATCCATAACAACACAGAAAATAACAAAAATATAAATATTTTACATAACAATGATATATTTTTCAGTCGTAATTTGCCGAGTGGAAAAGGGACAGATACGTAACGAACACGGTGAATGCGTGTGTCCTCCTGGAACAGCTAAGGATGAGAAAGAAGTGTGTATTCCTTGCCGGCCAGAATTGGGTATGCTCATCAACGATGAAGGATATTGCGTTTGCGCAACAGAGAGGGGATTCATAATCGATGAATACGGTCGATGTGTATGTCCACCAGATGGTTACAAGATCGGAGTTGATGGCAGGTGTCGACCAGGTAATTTTTCAACATTATCATCTGTAATATTACTCATTTACGTTTTCCGATCTTTGATAACTTAGTTCAACGCTATGTTTTAGAACTTGTTCCCACGACATCGACGTATCGAACGGATTTCCCAAAACAAACGATGCGTGTGAAATGTTTGTCTGATGGAGTCGTCGTTGTTCTCACGGGACAAGGTCAAGGCGAAGCTTTCGACGGCATTATTTACGTGAAATACCACAGCGCTGATGAACAATGTAGACGAATCATTTCTATGGCCGAAGGCAGTACTGAAGAAATTCCATTCAAGGTTGCGTTTGGTACTTGCGGCTTAATCCACGTAAATGTAAGTTCAATTAACATTTATAATTTTCAAAGAAAACAATATGCAACGGTGATATAATTAATTTATTGTTGTGTCGCGTTTCAGGGAGTAGCAAGCTTCACGTTAATCATCCAGAAACATCCAAAACTCATGACTTACAATGCACAAGCATATAGTATAAAATGTATGTATCAAATCGGCGAGCAGAATATCACGCTAGGATTTAACGTGTCGATGATGACGACAGCGGGTACCATCGCGAACACTGGACCACCACCGACTTGCCTCATGAGAATCGTTAGTCAAACGGGTAAAGAAATCAACTCCGCTGAGATCGGCGATAATCTCATGCTACAAGTCGAGGTTCAGCCTTCCTGTAAGTTCTTGTGATTTAATTGATAAACGAGGAAATATTTTATGACAATTTCTAACTATTTTATGATTTCCTCAGCTATTTACGGTGGATTCGCGAGATCGTGCGTCGTGAAAACAACCGTAGACAATATCGACAACGAGTATATAGTAACTGACGAAAACGGCTGCGCTACAGACCCTTCGATATTTGGGGAATGGGAGCAAGATACTGAAAGCCAAACGCTTATGGCCAATTTCAACGCGTTCAAGTTCCCGAACAGCGATAGCATAAGATTCCAGTGCAATATTAGAGTCTGCTTTGGAAGGTGTCAACCGGTATGTAGATTCTCCAATAATAAGAAGACTAAAAATGAGATTCTGTATCAACAATTTGCTAATAAATTGGTATGTTTGCATTTCAGGTCAACTGTAGAGGATACAATGCATTTGGCCGCCGAAGACGAGACGTCTCATCACAGAACGATACGGCCTTGAGTATATCAGGGTCTATGACTAAAGGTGATGAGCGTGGAAATATAAACGTTACCTCAAATTTGTTACTCACTTTAGAGCGGAGAGACGTGTACCCGCCATATCCACCTAATGGTAAGTTATTTGGACTGAATGTTCCTAGTTCATGGTGAAAGTGTGAGCTTTAAAAAAAAGTCAATATGTGAGATTGTTTATTATAAAAGAGAATTTTGTATCTTTACAGATCCTTCGTCGTTACAACGAATGGAAGAAATCTGCGTTTCCACGGTCAGCTTTATAATCTCATTAATCATCACAGCACTTTTGGCACTAGTCGCTGTGGCTATCGCTGTGTCATGCTGGCTAATGGCGTACAGGCGCCAGCCAAAGACTGCCGGACCACTGCCACACCCGCCAGAGTTCCCTAATCCGCTGTTCACTACCGAATCAGTAGCCGAACCGTCGCCTGACTATATGTCATAAGTCTCCTAGCGTAATAATTATTCGATAATTAACATAATTCTCTAGATACAAACTCTGATTGGGAAATCCGCCGCTGAGCAGCCTCGTCCTAAATCATGGTCAGCGGTGTATTTCCAAAATTGCCGCATCTCCTCCAGTGACTTACGTTTCAGCCTTATTCCTACATTTTTTACTCTCACTCTCTCATTCTGCATCTGTGTTTTTCCCTGCCGTGACCTTCATCACTCGTCCTCATCTATCTCTCATCTACTCAGGGTTTAATCGACAATCGCGAAAAGCTTTGGCCGACGTAAACGCTCGTTGTCGCAGATTATTTTTTATCGAATCGTTGGGTGATGGTTCTACTTCCATTGTCTGCTACTGTACTGTACAAGCGCGTGTGCGCGGGAGATATCTTTTCGTCTTCGGTTTGTAGCATCTCTAGGTGACATCTTTGTTTTCTTTATAAATATGTATTCTAGTCGATGGAGGATTTGTTTTATAAATATATTTAGGTCTACGCCCAGAATTTAATTCCGTGTAAAGTCGATTAAACGAGATAGTCTATAATGTAGCTTTCTTACACGTAAAGTAGACAATTGTACATTTTAAATAATAAAACAATAATAAAATATGCTTCTTTTATTTCATACCTCCGCCATAGATTTCTTATATGATAATATCTCCAGGTGCTTTTGACAACTTGGTCAAACAACGTAGTGAATCTACATGCTGAGACAATTACGTTTTAGCCGTTTTTACCTTCTGGCCTGAGCGGAATTCAATAGTTTGACCACATTCATGACACCTTTCTTCTAATTTTGGCTCTTAACTAATGGTAACTTTGTTTTTAGAAATGTTTTCTAAGTAACTTAAGACAATTTTGATCATTTGGTTAAAACGGCAAAAACGGCATGTAGTTTTACGCAGAATACAGTTTTCAACTCGAATCCTGTATGTTAATTACAGAATTGAAGGTAAGTCATTCAATATCCACCTACACAAGTATACATTAGGGTGCTCCACAAAAAATCGAAGCAACGAATTTTAATTGGGACACCCACAGAATTCTTCTATATTGAATCTCCCATGTATTTTATATGGGAAATAATCGTTTTCTCGAAAATTTGCTGTAAAATTTCTAAAAATTAATATTTTTTCATGAGCAAAAGATATTTTCCTTCAGAAGTGATGAAATAATGAAATGGTAATGATCGTTTGTATAAAAAAACTTTTTTGAACGACCGCACAATAAGCCCATAAATAGAAAAAAGTGAAAATTTTCTTCTAATAATGTATATCTATATAGTATCTTAGTTTCATGTCTTGAAATCTATTACTCAGAATATTTCAGAGTCACTGACTAAGAACCTGAGATCAGAATTTCAAAATTCAAAATGTCGGATACATTATGGTGAACATCACTTTTAAAATTTAAATGGATTTGCAAAAAACTTATTGTTGTCTTGAAATTTTTGGGCTTGATTAGTATGAATCTCAAATCGGATGTACACATCCAAAATGGCAAATACAATATGGCGGATATAATTTTTAAAACACAAATGAATTTGTTTGAAATTTAATATATGGTAGATTCTTAGGTTACTGATTACGAATCTAACATTTACTCTTAGAATTATGCATTGGCATATTTCATTTGTTTCGGCACTTTTTTCATTATTCGCAACCAAAATATTAATTGTTACTATAATTTTTGCATAAGAAATATCAAATAAATCACCTGTCTTTTCTGTACAACCTTGTTCTGTCGCTGTTGAATTTTTTTTCATTGGTGATTACTGCAAAGATCTTAATTCTTCATACAGCTTTTCAAACTTTTCAACACAGTGACTTGTTAGTTGGATTGGTATGGGATCTTTTTCCAAAAGATGGTAAGTTCGTAAATTGTTAATTGATGCACTTACACGTTCAGACGTCTTATTTAGTCATTATTACTTTGTTTTTTTTTTTAATTGTTAGGAAATACGATACAATATAAAAGTGTAGGCAGTTTGAGATTTTTAAATTAAAAACCCGCACTGGGTAACCGGACTGTCAACTGAAAAAATTCACCTTGTTATAATAACGTGATTTTCAACTTGAAATAATTGCTTAAATAATAAGAATACTATATATGTCCGATAATTTAAATTTGTCTTATCTAATATTAAAAGTATTTACAGTATATTTCATGAAAAAAATTCTCCATTTCTTTCCTTTCAAAGTTTACTATTATAAATGTTCGGAAAATTCTGATACTTTTATGTTATTGCAAGCGGGACGAAATTGTACTAAATCCTGCAGCAGACAAATTGTGCAAATTGAAGTTAGTTTGGTTTGTCGTCGCTACAATAGATGCCCGTGTTTTCTGTAGTAGAAGTTGGATTTTGATTCAAACATAAGGGATTCTACGCTCAAGCTTGAGTAGTGCATAAAACTTGCATCCGATTATCATAAAATCATTATGACGTTGATACTTCTGAGTACAATGATAATTGAATATGCCAATCAATAGGCGACTCAATGAATAGACGATTTTCTATATATTCCCATTTATTATGAAGTTACAGTACACAAAATGTATGAAATACATGTTTTCGTTTTATTTGAACATTCTGAATAACGTTCACACTACTGTGGACCTTCCAATGTTTATTATTGCGTAGAAGTAACTGTTATTTTGCAAGCTGTCTAATATAGGTACGGAAAACATTCCATTTGACTTAACCAGTCCATTCGTTGGGGTTAAGCAAATTATTTTAGAAAAGTACAAGGTGAATAATTAAATAAAATCAGTTGTTCGCTATACTAATAAAAAGTATAAAGCCTATAACGATATACAAATAAAATATCAATTTGTATGTTAATACGTGCGAGGGATTACTAAACTCTAATGTCAATAATCAGTTTAAATTGAGAGATTAGCAATTAATAAATTATTAATTACAAAGATTTACTCTTAATTTTCCATAAAGTTTTTTTATAATTATTATTTAAAAATGTTGTGTCTTCTTGAAAATGAATCTCTTCTACCTGTGAAATAATGTCTGTCGTATCTGAAATTAAGCGTAAATAATAATTGTCTTCCTGATCTAGAATTCATATGTTTTTCCACTTGCATTTATGCCCGGTGTTTTGTGTGTGTTCTGTTAAAACATTTTTTTCTTCATAGTAAGCGCAAAATGCGATTTTGCGCCCTGTTTTCGAGACGCAAAATGCGATTTCGCGCACCCAGGAGCGCAAAATGTATTGTTCTAGATGATCGACCATATTAAATTTTTTGGAAACAAAAGAAAAAAAAGTAGAAAAAGTAAATACAGAACGAAGTTATAAAAAAAAATTAATAAGTTTTGTTTCTAATATAACGTAAATTTATATATAATAAAAACTTTTCAATATAATTTACAGAATCGACCGAAAATCCACAAATGTCGTATTTATATAAACAATGATTTTCTTTTGTTTCGTTAGTACAATAACAATTTTAATATTCTCGGAAATTTCTCAATTCCGCAACATGTATTATGTCAGACTATAATGAAAATTTTGAAATAATAAATAATAATGTTATACGTTTTGTAAACAAAGTTGAGTTTAATACAGCTGTGTTCGGTATAAAATATCCCATGTATAAGGGTGAATATACAATTGTTGGCTAACTTTTAGGGATATTTTGTTTACTATTGTTTTTTAATTCAACTTCTACAAATTCAGGTATTTAAGACAGCTTACTTAATAAATATATTGCTTGTAAACGGGCCAGTTTTACAATTCGTTGGTGTGGAACAGTCGGGTTCTTGCAATACAATGGTGTTTTGTTTTGGTACGCTGTCTTTGTAGCTTCTAAAAGTGATACAAACTGTTTTTTTAAAGTTTAATTTTAGTTTGTTTGAAGCGAGCCAGTTTTTGATGTGTATAAAATCTTTAGATGCAGTATCCAAGACGTGTTTCCAAGACTCACCTTCGAAATATAAGAATGTATCGTCAGCATATGCGATGATTTTTCCTTTTGTTTCCACAGTAAAAAGATCGTCAATATATATGTTAAATAAAAGTGGACCCAATATGGTGCCTTGTGAGAGCAGTTCCTCTGATTCCGCACCTCTCTAGCTTGTCTAAAAGAATATTATGATCAAGTGTATCAAAGGTCTTCGTTAATTCTATAAAGATAGCCAGGCAAGGTTTGCTATTGTCCAAGACATTATAAATGTATCGTGTAGCTTCGCCTATAGCGTTCTCAGTAGATTTGTTGGGTCTAAAACCGAATTGATGACAGTTTATTAAACTGTTTGAATCGAAAATTTGTATGAGACGATTATTCAAGCATATCTCAAAAATTTTAACTAGTGAGGAAGTTATTGCTATGGGTCTATAGTTTGATACTTCGTATTTGTCTCCAGTTTTGTATATTGAAATAATTTTTGCAGTCTTAAATTGTGCTGGGCAGATACCTTTATTGAAACAGGTTGATCAAATAGATTAAAGGTTTGAGGATAAATGACGCTTCTTTTTTGAGAAATTCAATAGATATCAAATCAGGTCCTATTGCTTTACCAAGTTTCAAGGATCGGTTGGCGTTTGCAATCTCAGTTTCATTGACATCCGCAAGGTAGATTGAGTTTAGCTGTGAATGAGTCTAAGAAGGTTTTGGAAATTGATCGATTTTACTTGCTAAGTTTTTTCCTACATTCGTGAAATAATTAACGAATTCATTTGCTATTTTGCAATCATCAATAATATTTTGATCTAACTGGGTTTTTATTTTAGCGATCTTGTCATTTTTGCTTTTTAGGCCTTTGTTCTCTAAGTCGTTTACTGTTTGCCACAGTTTTTTAGGGTCTTTCTTACAGTTGTTTATGTAGTTTTCAAAGTATTTATTTTTGGTTTTCGTTAATAGTTTCGAGAGTTGTTCCTGTTCCTGATATATTTGCACCTACATCTGGAACATTCGTCGCATAAAGGTCGTTCCATGTCTCTACTTGCGCAATTGCTACTAATTTTGTATAATTAATTTTCCGTCTTATTCGTGGAGTAGTTGGTGGTTTTGATCTTGCATCGATAGAGAAATAATGATTGGATAATGATCGGCAATGGCACTTTTGAGAACTGCTGCGAAGATTCTTTTTAAATTTTCCTTCTCTATAAAAAATATGGTACATGCACGTCGTAGAACTCTTGTCTTCTCTTATTGGTTTATTTATAGCTGAGATGAATGCATGGGGGCTTAATTCAGTGAGGTATTCCAGAGTAGATGGTGAATTATTCAATATGTCAATGTTAATATCGCCAATTAATAATTGGGTAGCATTTGGATCCAATGAGTTCAAAATATGAGATTATTTGTTTATAAAAATTTCAATGTCGTCTGAGTGTAGTCTATAGAGGGCTATTATTTCTATCTTCTCCATTGATGACAACGTTATTGTTAACTTTGTTACATTTTTATCATTAATAGGTATTATCTCGTATGAATAATTCAGATTTTCTTTTAAATATATAACTGTTCCGTCATCTTGATTTCTTCGGCTTCCATTATATATATAGCTTTATAACCAGGAATGGGAATAAGTTAACGTTTTGGATTGTCCACGTTTCAGTTGTAATTATGACGTCGAATTGATGTGAGAAAGATTGTGATAGTAAATTTAGTTCGAGATGATTTTTATTTAAGCTTCTAATATTTATGTGCATAATTTTTACAGATTGTTGAAGTTGAGAGAGTTCTTTATTACAAAGTTCTTGTGAATCGTAAATTTTTGTGTGTATATAGGTGAGATTTGAATATTCTGAAGTAATTTATTTATATTGTTTATATGCATAAATAAGACGGATAATCAATTTTAGAAATGAAATATTGCTTACTTGCTTTATACGTTTCACATTTCTCTGTATCATTTGCTGAGTGTTGTTTCTGGTATTGACTTCAGTATAGTTTATGCATTTTTTGCTGTCAGACGTACATAATTTAAAATCATGAGATTCAACGCAGTGCATACATATAAGTGTATTGTTTTGGCATTTTACAGTGTTATGGTCATATGTTACATTTGTGACAACGATTCGTCGGCAAGTCATCATATACTCAATTGCCATTCTATGTGTAGTTTAAAATTGCTTTGAATTATAGCTTCATATGTTCTTTTGTTGACTTCTGCAAAAATAATTCCTGGTTTTCTCTTGAGAAGCGTCTTGTGTAGGTTATTTTTAAATAACTTTCATCTAGTTCTTGGATGTTTTGGGCCATTATTACTTTTTGGAGTTCATCATTCTGTAGATCTCCGGCATAACCTATTATTTTTATTCTAGGATTTCTTTTCTCTTCGATCTGTATAGTGTAATTGTATGTTAGTTTGTAAGTCAGTTCTTTCATCAAATTGTCAGCACCTATTTTTGAGTGACATTTGATTATAACATCGCCGTTTCTAAGGTCCTTTGTGTAATATGATTTTAGAGTGTATTTTATCAGGCTTAATATTATTTTGAATTTCATTTTTCGTTTTCCTGGAGTCTTGTTGTTGTTTTGGTTTAATATAGACATCTATTGTTTCGGAGTTGGTGTTTACTTTGTTTACTATATTTAAATTTGAATTATTTTCATTTGCGTACGTTGGTATTTTTTGAATTATTTTGTTTGTTTCAAGCTTGTATTGTATTGTTTAGTTCAAATTTCACTGTAATACTCATACAAATAAACTATGTACATTTACATACGATTTACATATTATTCGGTCGCACCTAACCTCACGTCGAAGTAGAAAATGGTACAAAAAATAATCGGAACCAATAGTTCCTGCGCTGATTATATAAAATAAAAAAACATCAAATTACACAGTCGCTAATTCACAATCGATAATTAATTCTATAAGAGCAACGGTGCTCCTTGGTCATTTAAATCTAATATCAAGAATTATTGATTAAAATAAAAGTCTCTCAAATCCGAAGAAAGTTCAAATTGAGTCGTTGCGGTAGGGCAAACTCTTTAACTCGACAATATAATCTATCACTGCAACTATTTACAATCCAAGCATTGAATACGCGTACCGGATACTGATTTTTTTTTGCACTAGCGATACATTATCAGGGTATCGAAGGTCGACACGTTGCAGAATTCAAATATCATATCCTTACAAGCTCTTTTTTTAGAAATATTGCATTTTCTCTAAGTATGTTATTGTTGTCCTTTAATGTGTCATTATGTTCCTTTAGTGTATTATTATTTTCTTTTATTTCAGCGTTTAATAACTATAGTTGTCCATTAAGATTTTTTAAAGAATCATTAGAACACTTTAATTTTTGTATTTGTGTGTGTAGTGAAGTTATTTGTGGTATTTGCTATTCATCTTGAATCTTTTCACTTATGCTTAAATCTAGCTTTCCTTCAAATGATTTAATCCTCTTTTGCAATGTGGTATTTACATTTCTTAGTAAATTTTATTCGTAGTTCCATTGTTATCCATTCTGTTCTTCCAATTTTATTTTTTTCCTATATTTATTTTTATATAAAATAAGAGTCTTCTTCAAGTGGCGTATAGTTTTCCGTAAAGATTTTACATCTTCCGATGGTGGATTATCATCGTCACTTTCATCCTGATCAGAACTTGAGGTTAGATTTTGCTCACAACCACATCGCACAAATAAACTATCTAACATTATAAGATTTTTCCGTCTTAAAGCACAACTTATATGCAGCAGAGCATCGCAGTCAATGCACACACATATTTTCCCTGTTTTATCTTTACAATACTCAAACTGGTTGCCAGTTATCGATTTCACGACTATCACGACTATGCGTTGCCCGCCATAATTATACCCCTCTTTTTTTGAGTTATTATGGCGCCATACTTCACATTTGTGTATGAAATGTATATAGGAACTACAGAAACTTAGTCATGAGTCGATTTCCGCCAGATAAACAATATTTTCGAAATGTAAACAAACAACGTGACTCGTCTTACCAACAGCGAGCTGTTGCTTGAAAACGAAATCGAAAAATTGTTCATCGGGCGGGGATCGAACTCACGACCTATAGGACTTCTAGTTCAGTGCATCACCTTTTGACATTCAATTTATTTTTAAATCAGACTATAAATATTTTCAAAACTTGGCTATGGAGTCTTTGGAGGATTTTCTCCGTTCTTTTTCATATGCTTGTACAGATTCAAGCTTCAACACCAATTGATAATTTTAAAGGATAGAAATTCGAAAATAAGGCTAAAAGTTGACCGATTAAGTGTTTAAACGCCAGATAAACCAAATGCTCAGAATTCATAAGTTACCAGCAACTGCAAAACATCCCTAAATTATTACTATGATGAAGAACTCACTAGTTCGGGCCGTGAATACAGAGTTGGCTTGTCCATCCTGTCCACACAAGAAGAAGCAGAAGAATTAGCATGTTTGTTTATTTGTAAATCAAAAACTATCGCTTTTCGCTCTTTGACATACTGGGAACATTGCAACTTACTAAATTTTGAACAATTTCTATTTTTTAGAAATTCTCATACATGGAAATGTGACGCATTAATGATGATTTTGTTTGTCAATTTTAAGGCAAATGCCATTATAACTCGGAAATACGACATCTAAAAAAGCGTAATTATCGATAAGATAGGTAATTAAATTTCCTTTTATTTGGTACATTGCAAATGCAGAAAATTGTTACCTGGCTTCTTAGAAAAGGACCATAAACACAATTTTTCTTCATTTTCGCATATATTTGAGCCTGCTCCCCCCTTAAATTGTTCATAAAATATAAATGTAAGCATGTATTTCAAAGCTGATAAAACGACCTAGATAATGGTTCTGGTTTGAAGCGGTTGCGATAAATGTTTTTCGAAATATAGCGGTTCAAAATTTTGCAATTTTTTTTAATTTTAAGAGAATTTTGAATATTCTGACGAACAAATGCATATAATGCTGTAATAAAAGGCTCTTCACGAGTGGGAGTTCTTTAAAAAATGTCTGTTATGAAATTTTGAAGTTTTAAAGAATTTCTAAAAAATGTAAATTGTTCAAAATTGAGAAAGTTATAGTATTTCTCTGCACGACATATGCCAAAAAAATAAAAAGCAATAGTTTTTTAGTTACAAGCAACATAAAAAAATGCTATCTTTATCAATTGTGCATCTAGAAAAATTAAAAAAAAAAGAAAATATTCGGAATTTTATCTGGTAAAACTTTTTTTAGTATACCAAATCTGCAATGAAAAATTAAAAATACTTTTCATCTCTTTTTCTTGTCCTCAGGCCGCGAAATACTGAATGTGAGGCTGAGACCGTGAAAAATAAAGATGTTCTGAAGAATGATATACCCATTAGTGTTTATAAATTCGTGTTTATAAATTTCTCCCTTCCAATATTTGAATGTGAATTTCGACGTTGATAATCGTAAACAGTAAATCTATCTGTGTTCAAAACAATAACATAAACGACCTAACGAACATAAACTCTGTTCTTCACTGTCTCTGTCAGTTTCTTATTTCAATAATGGTATCAATATTAATATTAACACCATTCAGGTTCAGTGCCTGTCATGGAAACCACTAATAATGTTTCTTCTACAGTTAAAACTGAATGTGATTCATCTTTAATAGATTCTACAAATAATTTTGCAACGCCAAACATGGAAAATATTACAAACAAATCAGCGGATTTGATTGTGCCAGGCGGTTTCTCTGATGATGAAAATGTGGATTTAGCAAATGCAAAATAACTATAAATATCATACAATAGAAATAAACGAATAAAATAATTTACTTAATTTTTTTATTTCTCTGAAATCAGAATTATTATTACAGCTGGGGGGAATCCCCAATTACCATCCCAATACCTCCTATCCTCCCAATCACATCCTTTTATTCCTCTTGTTCGTGTATTGTATATAAAATATATTATATATGTATATACATTAGGGTGGTCCAAAAAAATAAAAATGTAAAAAAATTTGGAAGTGAGGTCATTCGACAGAGAAAAAAAGAGAAAACTTTTTTTACTTTAGCAAAACTTGATTCGATTAGATTTAGAGGTGGCCCAAGCGGCTTGAAGTTTTGCATAAGATTTCTATGGGAAAAATGTAATATTTCAGTTTCAAATAATGTGTTTACTAAAAAACGTTCATAAAAGAATTATTAAAATCTTAGAGCACAATGATTGGAATTGCAAAAAACCGCTTGACATGCAGAACAAGCATATTTTAGAGTGTATTTTGTACCACTATAAGAGTAATTCTTTGTGAAATCGATCAAGATTTGACAAGACATTTCCGATTTTTTTGAAAATGTGGGAAAAGTTAGTACTTAGGATACATATGACTGTGGTAAATTGATTTTCCGATATTCTGTAAATTTTCAAAATGTCACATGAAATTTGAACATGATAAAAAAAATTTGTTGTTTGAAAAATTATAGCTCTTCGGATTTTTTTCGGAATTGGATGAAATTTGGTACACTATAGTAAAAAAGTCTGAAGTTTTTGAAAAAAATATTTACAATAATAATTTATAATAATAAATATATAAAAAACCCAATTTTTATTTTTCAAATTCTATTTTATAATTCTACACAAAATCTTTTGCGCTTTGTAAAATCGTGGTGTCTTTAATAGTTGACCGGCTATGAATTTTGAAAGTGTTTTACTTTTTTAAAAAATTTGAAGCATAAAATTTCATAAAATTATGGGTTTATCACGTTGAACGTCAAAAAGTGCAGTTTCCACCCAGACATTTGGAGAACAATTGAGTCTACAATTTTTTTAATAATAAATATATAAAAAAAAAAATTTTTGTTTTTCAAAGTGATTTTTAACCAAGGTGCACCCTTTTTAATTTCTTAAATGCACTTTTACTTGATAGTTAATTTTATACAAAATCTTTTGCGCTTTGTAAAATCGTCGTGTCTTTAATAGTTTACCGTCTATGAATTTTGAAAGTGTTGATACCACCGTGCAACTCGGGAGCGCGCGCCTCAAAACCCTATTTTAAATTTTGTTTACCTTGATTTGTTTACTTTCTTGTTTAACATAACTGAAACAACTTTAGACTCAACTGAAGAGGACGTAATTTTACAAGATTTTATGGTTTCTTTCTTTGAGAGGATTGCTGCAACGCTTTCGATGTAATACCTTCATGCTAGGGCTCATTTCCTTATTTCTTTTTAGAAAAGAATCTTTTTTTAAATGAATATTTTTTTAAAATAATAAGTAACACTTACAACAAATTGTGAACAAAATATACAGATCAAACTATTAAATTAATATGCATTCAGCAATATATAACTGCATGTAATATCGGATTACGATTAACAGCGACAGGCGACATGCATATAACGTAAATAGAAACCCACTTCCATATCGGGAACCAAATAGAACCGCAACAGATACGTATACTTCTAGCGTCAGAAAAGTTAACCACATTGTGTCACTAGTAACTTGAAAATAGCATAATTAGGAAAAAAAATTGTAGACTCAATTGTTCTCCAAATATCTGGGTGAAAACTGCACTTTTTGACGTTCAACGTGATAAAACCATAATTTTATGAAATTTAATGCTTCAAATTTTTTAAAAAAGTAAAACACTTTCAAAATTCACAGCCGGTAAACTATTAAAGACACCACGATTTTACAAAGTGCAAAAGATTTTGTATAGAATTATAAAATAGAATTTGAAAAATAAAAATTGTTTTTTTTTATATATTTATTATTATAAATTATTATTGTAAATATTTTTTTCAAAAAGTTCAGATTTTTGTACTATAGTGTACCAAATTTCATCCAATTCCGACAAAAATTCCAAATAGCTATAATTTTTCAAACAAAAAATTTGTTTCATCATATTCAAATTTCATGTGACCGCCTTTTTGAAAATTTACAGAATATCGGAAAATCATTTTACTACATTCATATGTATCCTAAGTACTAACTTTTCCCACATTTTCAACAAAATCGAAAATGTCATGTCAATTCTTGATCGATTTCACAAAGAATGACTCATAACTACTTAAAACATCAATATGTCAATAGCAGTTCTATAACTCGGAAAAAGTGGTTGATATTACCGAAAGTGAAACAAGAAAAAGGTAGGCGAAATCACATATATATAGCTACGTTACATTTTAACAGATTACCTCATGAATTTAAAACTTTATTCTCTTCAAATAATAGTAAGAAATTAAGTCAGATTATACGTAATTTTAGGAAACTTATGACATACAAAATTAAGCGACTAAAGTATTTTATGGTATATATCTCTTTCCAAATGTATTTTGCACCTGCTGTGTTGTTAATTAATTTCGCTAAGTTTTCTTTTTAGGCATATGACTTAGTTTTTAAGTTCTTAAGTTAAGCTCTGGGATGTGTAAAGATACTTTTATGTATCTCTGCATCGTGCGGTATAAGTATAAGTATATATTGTACTACTACTGTATGTTACTGGAAATATTTAGTAACCTAGTAAAATAAATTCAAATTCAAATTCAAATTCAAGTTCAAATTCTATATTTCAAGACCAATAATTTATTTTTTTGGAAACTATAGACTTTAGAGAAAATTTTCTTAGAATAAAAATATCTTACAAGTAACACTAGGGAAGTGATAATCACCGATTTTGTTGAAACTGCGTATACAAGTACTTCTTTAAAAAGTATTTAACACGTGTTTTTTTGTTTTTCCCCAAAAACCATTTTTGGGGTAGAAATCACCCTGGAATGTTTGTAGAAATGGCCCTTGAATGTCTTTAGGGTTGAATAATAGTATGTTAAAAATTATTTGTAGCATGTCTGTCAATATTATTTATATATTCGCACACTTGGAAGTCCCACCAGGACTTGAGGGTAAGATTTTCAGTTTTTGATAAAAATAAGAAAATCAACAGTAATATATATATTTCACGTTTTATTGGTTTAATGTTATTTTAGGCTAAATCTAACACTCTATATAAGTAATATAACGCACAATATAACACGATTTTTTATATCTTTGAGAACTATTCCTTTTTTAAATGGTATGTATAAAAACAATTATTGCTTTTATTGCAACAAAGGTATACATTGCATTTGCAGCAAAAAGACGTAGGTTTATTTTTAATGCATAAGGTGCATCTTTGTCTGACTTCGCTAAACTCTGGGAAGTGATCTAAGGCGTCAAATTTTTGTGATAAATTTGTGAAATAACAAAAATTAAAACAAATACATATTTATGTATAACTCACAAATTATTTAACATCGTGACGTGTAATAAAGTAGAAAACGCCTATTTATCTTTCAACTTTTGCATTAGTAGACCGTTGAGCCCTGGAGGGACGTACACGTCCCATACTTTAAAATCAGAAGCCCCTATATAAATCAAAACCAAATAGTGGTTAAAATACGCTAATTTGCATATGTATATCCCACTTTTAAAATGTATACACGGATTTTACCATAAAATCATTAGTACATACTTTATTTTGAAAAATTATCGAGTGACATACGAATACGACAGTTAACCTGCAATGCAAGGCACAATTCACAGCTTTTCTAATATTTAACCAATTGAATAACTGTTGCTGCTGGTAGGAACGCATTATGCATGACCGACGGAAACCTACCGTCGATATTACATACCGGATTTGCCATTAAAAAAGCAAAAAAGTATTTTTAAATCTATGGGACTCCCACGTCCCACCAGTACCTACACTGTAAAAAATGCCAGCGTAAAATTACCACGCTGAGAGTACACTGTACAAAATGAAAATGAACTTTACAAATCTGTTGTAATTTTCATTTGTAAAAATATGGTGATTTGCCCACGTTTAACGTTGTAATATTCCTACCTATGCTGTAAGTTCCCACGCTAAATTCGAAATATTACAAGGTTATGTAAATATCCTACGTTGACAGTTGTAAAATTACAATTCGATGTATTTGTACCACGCTGTACGTGGGTGGAAATCGTGCCCACGTTGTACATGTGTATTTTACAATGTTATGTAAATTTACAACTCGAGTTAAAAAAAGCAGTGGCCCAGTAAAAATAATCTTTCCTGGTAAATATCCAAATATTTCGGTTTAATTTTGGTTTAAACTGTAAAATTGTCATTGTAGCAAGAAATATTATAAATTGATTGTACAATTCATTATGTAAATGTAAGTTTGATCGGAATTGAGCGGCCCAATTCTATAACTCTCTCGACGCGTTCCGTGTTTCGCCGCGCGCTTTATTAAGAATCGCCATAACTTTCTGAATTTAATTCAAATCGATTTCAAATTTTCCAAAAAACTTTCACTACTTGTAAGAACAAATTACTCGCTTGAAGTTTTTTGAAATCGAAAGTTCCCCACAGACTTTTTGACGACGTAGCTGTCTATTCGCGGATTTCCACATTAGCAGTTAAAAAATTAATTTGTTGATAACGAAATTAACTTTTGCAATGCTTTATTACTTCATAGGCATCGCTAGGATCTGTTCGGTGTACATCGCAAATTTCAAACAATTTTAACAATAATTGGCCGAGATATAACGATTTATGTTTTAAAATGTAATTCAATTTTTAGTTGTAAATTTTATTGTTTTTATTTATTAAAACGGAAACAATTCATTATTATTAAAAAATTCTTGGGAAAAACTTGCTCGGTTTGTCATTTTCTACATTCATGTATTTTGTTTAAATCGAAATACCTACTTTTAAAAATTGAACGTTTTTCTTTTCGTTTGACAAAACTTTTCCGGCCGTTTGAGCGTCGAGCAAGTTATAGAATTGGGCCGCTCAATTGCGGTCCGCGTGTAACTTTACCCCATAACCTTCAATTTTCCATGTTTCGTTGTAAAATTACAATGCTCGTGGAAATTTTACAAGCATAAAAATAACGTTCACAATAGCTGTGTAAATTTACAATATTAACGCGTAAAAGTCCCACTTACAGCGAGGGCAATAATTCGTCCCACGCTGTACGTTGTAAATTTACAAGATTGGGGTAAAAGTACAAAATCTTTTTTTACAGTGTAGGTAATCAGTATTACCTACTCTGAGAGTAGGAAAATTCCTAGGCTGTTGTATATAGTTCACCGAAAGTGTAAATTTACACGACCGCGATGTCATTTTCAGCCGACATCGAACGGAAGGTTAAAATTTACAATCGGTGCCGTAAATTTACAAAAATGAGATTAAATTTACAATTATTACAGTAAAATCGCAATTTCTGCTGTAAAATTACATTCGGTATTTACTTTTGCAATTGGAGGTTAGGTATAGTGTATATTATTTTATAGCGGTTTTAATGGTATTAATTTATCTATGTGTTACTTTCAAAGGGTTTCAGGATACAAAATAAATGCATTTAATTTATTAATTTATTAAATTGTAGAACGAAATAAACACTTTATAATAGACAACATCGGAGAAATTGTATGTTTACATAAAAGAAATGTTTATAAACTTTATACGTCAATCGATCACATCAATTGTTTTGATATTTTGCAATTTTCTAAAAAAAGAATACACTTTTTCAGTCACACATTTGTTTTTACTCCTTGTTGCTTCACCAGGATATATCACCAACCATCTCAGTTTACATTTGTAAACCCAGCTACAGCACATGGAGAGAAACATAATGATACATCTTTAAACTGTAATTGTATAATAAATTAAATGATTTATTAACTGAAACAGTCGTAAGACTTAAGAAAATAATAACAAATCTGAAAGTTTTTTTCAAAATTTTGCGAAGTTAAAAATTTAATAATTATATTTTAATAACCTGTGTACTTATACACCTTAAAAGAAAGTTAAAGTAAACTTTCGTCTCGACTTCTGCTTATCGCGTAGATCTGTTAACAAAGTACGTATTCTAACCTCTTCTGAACTTATGAAACTAACTTTCGTATATATTCTCGATTACATACTTCGTGAGTTCGTGAACGCTTTTGCGACAAATAGGTATTACTGTGGAAGATTGTAGTTTTACAATACTGGTTGTGATTTTCAGCCAAATAGTAATATTGAGAGAAGTAAAATTACTGCTCTCAGAGTAGGTAATTAAAATTACCTACTCTCAGAACAACAATGGTCGCATTCAGCGAACAAAAATGTTGAGTAACACTTTCTTCCCATTGGTCCGTTAGTCCAACATGTTACGAAAACTGACCGGAGGGACCAATCAGAAGAAAGTGTTAATCACCGGTTTTTTTCGCTGAATGCGACCAATTTTACCATTTTTGTAGTAATTTACATTTATTGTGGTAAAATACTCAACAGAATTGTAAATTTACCACTCTCAGAGTTACGATTTTACCATGTGAGCTGTAAAAGTGACGTGTAATTTTACAATTCCAGTGATTTTACACCGGCATTTTTACAGTGTAGAGGGTTAAGTTATTTTTCAGAGGTTATGTATTGCAAAGTCAAGTTATTTAGTCGTGACACGAAATTTTTCATTTAAATTTTCTGTAATATGCATGTCAACGCCGTGAATTTATAAATAAATACAAATGAATAACGATTGTATATTACTTTAACTAAACTTTTATTTGCAAAACTAAAATTCGAAGAATTCATACAGGTGTTACCGCCCGGGTTTCCGCATGGGTAATGCAGATTCAAGTACACAGCGACCTCGGCGGTTTTCGCGAAAACTTTTTCGAAACTTACCTAAAACGATCATTGACACTCTATCTACCTTTTTTTATTCGATGATTAATCAGCAGGCGAATCGCTGCAGCAGTTGGTGTTCGCGGTACCTGGAGTAGTGCTATTTTCGAATTTGACTCCAAATTACCCCAACAAATTCACTCGAAAACACTGGAATCGTCGACTGCTCCGGTTACCCTGGAGCAGTTGAACCAATTAACCGAACCAACAATTTCACTTCCCGACAAGTAACGGCAGCTTAAAATCCATCCTCTCCGCTACTTGCACACAATATTCGACATGTTTGTATCTTACGGAGCCAACGTTTTGAAATTACTTCATCGTACTAAAGGACCTGCACAATTGTCGCATCCTTCCCTACGCTACGCTTCTCAAGCACCGTCCGGTGCCATTCTACCGCAACCGAGGAAAACTCGTTTCGGCATTCTTGGAGTTCTATGCGCTGTGACCACTGGACTCCTAATCGGTGCTGCAATTAGTAAAAATATAGCAAATTTCCTAGAAGAAAACGACCTATTCGTGCCTTCGGAAGACGACGACGAAGACGACTGAACCCCAATTGTAAGTAACTATCGACCGCTATCTTATCCTTGTATAATTAACGATTACTTCTTTTCTTTTCAGAATCTGCACGCTTTTAATTTAAGACAAATGTAAACGGTAAAGTTTATTTACAGCGCAATGGACTGCAGCTGACATGTGTGATTCTTTAATGTGTACAAAGGTTTATGTTTCTAAATAAAAATCGTTATAAATAAATAAATATCTCGTAAACTAATTCAGTCCGACAAAAATCTGTCGACAGGTGTACAATCTTTATGGGTCAGTCCAAGTGTTAGTCTTGAAGTGCGCTTTATACACTCTAAAAGGAATCCCACTAGCGTGAGTCGTTTATCTGCTATACATATTTACATGAATCGTTGATGCGCTTCAAGTTAGTATAATACAAATCACTGTTGTTCTTATCTCTACAATTAATCGAAGGCGTTGCAAGGTGATATAAAAAACTTTGCTACAAATTTTAGTATTTAAAAAAACTCACAATTGAACGAAAATCTTTTGTAAATTGAAACTTGTTTCAAAAAATGCTACTCAGTCTCTCGAATCTTTAAAAAACTTCTGAGAAAAATTGTAGAAAATCAAGGACGGAACAGGATTACTCCAGCGGTAGCTTATAAGTTCCCCAGCCGTGGAAGCACTTGGTGAATCTTCTCGATTCTTTTCCTTTCGCTGTTAAATACAACTTACGATGCTTCTCCGGTTGCTCTACCTTCATGTGTTGTATATACACCTACAAACCAGTTTTTTTAGGTTAGTTTTTGACCTTCGAAAGAAAAACAAAAAAAATTACCTGAGCTGATTTATACGCTAGTTTGATTTCAACTTCGGAACATCGAGTACCGAGCCATAAAAACACTTGTTCTCCGTTATCGAGAATCATTATATCGTCGTCTGCCAGATCGTCCTAAAAGACAAGAATTTAATGATGGAATTTCATACAAACGAATAACGAGAGAAATTTGTTTTACCTGGCAAAAATCTGTACACTTTTCGCTAATCGTAAAATAACCCTTTTCGTTGGAGCATCGAAACAACCTGGTGTACTTTGTGTACTCGGCATCTGTGTCGTACTGTTTCTTCCCTCCGATACCGACCCAGAAGAAATTGTCCGGTTCTTCTCCTTCGTTCAGAACTTGCAAACTGATCCATGGCTGTAAATAATTCAATCGTTATTTAATATTACTCGATTCTTTAAACCTTTTCATGTTGAAATTTTGTCATTTTCAAGTGAATATTTATCTGTGTAATGAAAAGCAAAAAAAATTTAAAAACCATATTTTCTGATGTATTTTTGTCTGTACTTTACAAATCTGCTATTAATTTTGTTCTATGGCCTTTGATTTTTTCAAAATGGGGGCTAATTTACAAAAAAACATGATTTTTAAATTTTTGTTATTTGTTTAACCCTTTTCGTCCCAAAAGTCCGGAATTTGGACACAACTTTCAACGATGTAACTTTTGTTCCAAACGTTAACAAAAATTGAAATAAGTCAAAATCGCTAGATTTGGACCTCTTCTTTCAAATGCCGAGGTCAGAAACAGCCGGAAATTACACAGAAAAAAGTTATGATGATTTTTTCGAAAAAAATACTGTTTTTTTCGACGTTTTTTTCCAGTAATTGCGTTTTTTGACATTGAAAAGAGCAGTGCTGATCGTTGCAAAACGTACTAATCGAGTCTTTTTGCTCAGACCATTCTTCTACCTTTGGATTTTTTTCAAAAAACAAAATGGCGGCTTCAAGATGGCGTCTGGAAGTTGTAATTTTACATTTTCTCCCACAAATATTGATTATTTGACCGCGTAACGGTTCAAATCACGGAGAACTGGGATGAAAAAGTAATTACTATCATTTGTGAATACTTAGTCCTATCATGATTCATTCATAACCTCAAATTAGTCGTGTACAATGGGTTACTACCGATATTTTGTCTGATTTTCACTCAATTTGCAGGTCGAAGGTCAATCCACATCTTATAGTGCAACATAACTTTCAATATCTGCTATATTGATTTACAAAATACAAAACAAAAGACAAAAATAAAAAACAAATATTTCCTCATTGCCTCCACGTGTTTTGAATACAAAAAAAATGAAAGTAATAAAATTAAAATTAAAAAAAATGAAGAAAAGTATTTTAAAAATAAAAAAAAGTCGGACTGTACTAAATTTTTAGGTTATAACCCGATAATTAATAGGTCATAAGGGTATATGGTCATTTTTAATTTCACACATAAGTAATATTACGGAAACGTCGAAAATTGTGTGAAAATTAGACAAATAATCGGTATAAACCCATTGTGTCTAACTAATTTGAGGTTATGAATAAATCATGATGAGACTAGGTATTCACAAATGATAATAATTACTTTTTCATTGCAATTCTCCATGATTTGAGTCGTTACACCTTCAAATAATCGATATTTGTGCGAGAAAATTCAAACTTACAACTTCCAGACGCCATCTTGAAACCGCCATTTTGTTTTTTGAAAAAAATCCGACGGGGGAAGAATGGTCTGAGCAAAAAGATGCGATTAGTATGTTTTGCAACGATCAGCACTGCCCTTTTCAATGTCAAACAACGCAATTATTGGGAAAAAATGTCGAAAAAACCAGTATTTTTTTCGAAAAAATCATCATAACTTTTTTATCTGTAATTTCCGGCTGATTGTGACCACGGCATTTGAAAGAGGAGGTCCAAATCTATCGATTTTGTCTTATTTCAATTTTTGTTAACGCTGTTTGGAACAAAAGTTGCATCGTTGAAAGTTGTGTCCAAATTCTGGACTTTTGGGACGAAAAGGGTTAAGGTACTGGCTAATAATATTCCCGTTGTCGGATCGATACAAGTGTCTGGATTCTGTGGAATAATTACCATAACTAAAATTTAAGCGACGCAGAATGTCAAAATTCAAAATGGCCGATCCAATATGGCGGCTTTTACAGGCATTTTTAATGTTTTTTTCATTTTTTTTCATGTTTTTAGTCCCTGACACTTACTTTTTGAATAGTTTTGTTATATTCATCTTAGTCTGATACCGATCATGCTAGAAAATAGCAATACAAGATGATATGGAATTCAAAATGGCTGAAAATATTATATTTTTATTATTATATAGATTTATTATGTATATCTTAGTATGGAATTAAAAATAGTGAAAAATATTCTATTTTCTTTTATAATCGATATAAAACTGACATAAATTTAATAAATCTATTGAAAAAGTAAATGTCATGGATTAAAAACATAAAATAAAATGAACGAAAAATATAAAAAATGTCTGTAAAAGCCGCCATATTGGATCGGCCATTTTGAATTTTTACATCCTGGGTCGCTTAAATTTTAGTTGTGGTTATTATTCCGCAGGATCTAGAAGCTTGTACAGTGGCCCTCCCCTTATTCTAACTTTTCGAGTCAAGAAAGATGGCGGCTTCTTCCCTTATTTTACCGCTTCCCCTCATCCCCACCACTGGTAGTATGAGAGAATAAAAATAGAGAAAGGAAATACTGTAGTCCTTCCCTTATTCTAATTTGTCCAGTCAGCCAAGATGGCGACATTCTTCCCTTATTCTAATGTTCCCCTCTCCTCCACTACAGTAATCCTTCCCTTATTCTAATGTCTTCCCTTATGTGAATTTTTCTCTTCTCCTATTCTAATTTGTCCAGTCAGCCAAGATGGCGGTATTCTTCCCTTATTCTAATTTTGCCCTCCCCCCACTACAGTAGTCCTTCCCTTATTCTAATGTCTTCCCTTATGTTAATTTGTCTCTTCTCCTATTCTAATTTGTCCAGTCAGCCAAGATGGCGGTATTCTTCCCTTATTCTCATTTTCCCCTCTCCCCCGCTACAGTAGTCCTTCCATTATTCTATTTTCCCTTATTCTAATGTCTCCCCTTATGTTTATTTTTCTCTTCTATTCTAATTTGTCCAGTCAGCCAAGATGGCGGCATTCTTCCATTATTCTAATTTTCCCCTCTCCCCCACTACAGTAATCCTTCCCTTATTCTATTGTCTTCCCTTATGTTAATTTGTCTCTTCTCCTATTCTAATTTGTCCAGTCAGCCACGATGGCGGCATTAATCCCTTATTCTAATGTTCCCCTCTCCTCCACTACAGTAATCCTTCCCTTATTCTAATGTCTTCCCTTATGTTAATTTTTCTCTTCTCCTATTCTAATTTGTCCAGTCAGCCAAGATGGCGGCATTCTTCCCTTATTCTAATTTTCTCCTCTCCCCCACTACAGTAGTCCTTCCCTTATTCTAATGTCTTCCCTTATGTTAATTTTTCTCTTCTCTTATTCTAATTTGTCCAGTCAGCCAAGATGGCGGCATTCTTCCATTATTCTCATTTTCCCCTCTCCTCCACTACAGTAGTCCTTCCCTTATTCTAATTTCCCTTATTCAAATGTCTTCCCTTATGTTAATTTTTCTCTTCTATTCTAATTTGTCCCGTCAGCCAAGATGGCGTCATTATTCCCTTATTCTAATTTTCCATTCTCCTCCACTACAGTAGTCCTTCCCTTATTCAAATGTCTTCCCTTATGTTAATTTTTCTCTTCTATTCTAATTTGTCCAGTCAGCCAAGATGGCGGCATTCTTCCATTATTCTAATTTTCCCCTCTCCCCCACTACAGTAATCCTTCCCTTATTCTAATGTCTTCCCTTATGTTAATTTTTCTCTTCTCCTATTCTAATATTTCCCCTCGCGCGTTGTCCCCACCGCACCTACCACTTTCCTTAGAAGCACATATGACACATAACTGTGCATGCGATACGAAAGAGAAAGAGGGAGAAAAAGCGAAACAGCAAACGATTAATGGGAGAGAGGAGAAAATTAGAATAAGAGAAGAAGGCTGCCATCTTGCCTGACTGGACAAATAAGAATAAGAGAAGGATTACTGTACTTCGATTTGCTGTCTCACTTTTGTCTCCTTTTCTTTTGTTGCACATGCGCCGTTATTTGTACAGTAGTCCTTCCCTTATTCTAATGTCTTCCCTTATGTTAATTTTTCTCTTCTCCTATTCTAATATTTCCCCTCACGCGTTCTCCCCATCGCACTTGCTACTTTCCTTAGAAGCACATATGAGATATACAGTACTCCTTCCCTTATTCTAATTTTTTCTCTTCTCCTATTCTAATATTTCCCCTCACGCGTTCTCCCCACTGACGTGTGGATTTTCTAAATACAAATAACGGCGCATGCGCAACAAAAGAAAAAGAGACAAAAGTGAGACTACGAATCTAAGTACAGTAGTCCTTCTCTTACTCTAATTTGTCCAGTCAGGCAAGATGGCGACCTTCTTCTCTTATTCTAATTTTCTCCTTTGTTATATATGTCATATGTGCTTCTAAGGAAAGTAATAAGTGCAGTGGGGAGAACACGTGAGGGGAAATATTAGAATAGGAGAAGAGAAAAAATTAGAATAAGGGAAGAGGTTAGAATAAGGGAAATTAGAATAAGGGAAGGACTACTGTAACTGTGCATACTCTGCGAAAGGGAAAGAGAGAGGAAAAACGAGACAGCAAACGCTTAGTGGGAGAGAGGAGAAAATTAGAATAAGAGAAGAAGGTCGCCATCTTGCCTGACTGGACAAATTAGAATAAGAGAAGGACTACTGTATTTAGAAAATCCACACGTCAACAGATGTCAGTGGGGAGAACGCGTGAGGGGAAACATTAGAATAGGAGAAGAGAAAAAATTAGAATACGGGAAGACATTAGAATAAGGGAAGGACCACTGTATAGTGGTCCTTCTTCACCTGTATGCGCAAGCGCAAACAGCAGTCCTCACTCTTTTGAACACTTTCCAATGGCGAATGGTGGGGGAACTCATGAGGGGAAGAAGTTAACATAAGGGACGAAAACAAGTTAAAATAAGAGGAGGACCACTGTACTGATCTTACAACGCGAACATTATTAGCCAGTACATTAACCAAATAAAAAAATTTTAAAAATCACTTTTTTTTGTAATTTAGCCTCCATTTTGAAAAAATCAAACATCATAGAACAAAACTAATAGCAGATTTGAAAAGTACAGACAAAACTACAGTAGAACCTCTCTTATTCTAATTAGTAAAGTTTTTCAAGATGGCGCCGACCTCTCTTATTCTAATTTTCCCCTTACCCCCACTTACTTTGCTTGCGAGCTTGTGATTCGTGGACAATATTTTTCGTGACTCTTCGTGTGATAGTGGGGGAACGATTAGAATAAGAAAGGCAATTAGAATAAGAGAGGTCCTAGTGTACATCAGAAAATATGGTTTTTAAATTTCTTTGCTTCTCATTACACAGATAAATATTGAAAATCACAAAATAATAGTGGCCATTTTGGCATGAAAATGGTTAAAAGTTACTTACGTTATTAAACATTTCTTCTGCAACTTCTTCGATCAGTCGTGCTTCATCCGGATCTGCTTTGGAACCGATCCAAACGTAGACTATTCCTGTTTCTTCGTCGTTATTAAACGGTACATTTAAAATGTAACTGCGAAAAGATTAATAGCATAAAACTTTGGCACGTACTACGGTCTTTTACTAAAAATAGTAAACTCACCAAAATGCAGAATTCAATAAAGAAGCGTCGGGATGTACTTGAATTAATCTTGTACAAAGGGAACTTCCGTTGCTTCGCAGATGATAAAACTCGACTTTGTTGTTAACCTTCGTTTGTTTCCGTTTGCCTTGATGTATGATAAACTTCTTCTTAAAATGCGCCATGAACTTTAAATTTTCTTGCTGTTGGTACGTCCTGACGACTTCCAGTTTCTCTCCGAAGAAAGACTTAAATTTCTTCAATAAACTGAAAGTAAACGTCAGCCATCCCATATTTCCAGAGTCTCTACCTTGCCAAAAGTAGACCATACATTGGAAATCTTCATCGTACTGTTCTTCGTTCTCCTCATTCTCATCGTTATCCAAAGGCTGCGACGTAATTATCCTTCAATTCGTATTTACTGATTCTCAATTCAAAAACTTACCATGTAATATCGACAGACGAAGATGTAACATTCGCCGCTGTAAAAGTGTCCGAGTTCTTCTGCCGGCAGACGAGCAAATTTCTTCCCTTCGAGTACCAAAGCATCCATTACGTGCAAGTCTTCGTTCCATTCTGTCATCAATTGCTGAGCTTCGGCAGATGACATCTGAGGTTGTCGAGGCATAAACAATGCTGCGAGGTCAGCCTGCGAAAGAAACCAATTTAAAACTTGTTTAATCTTCTACAAAAGTATAATTACCTTCGTGTCTTGTTGTTTTGCCCATTTCGTTAAGTCTGCGCCAGTTTTCGCTACGGATTCCGCAGTCCTAGTGAAGTCTACGGCGATTACTTCGTCCCAGCCGGTGAATTTAGACTTGAAGATCTGTGATTCGGTGCCTTCCTGCAGCCTCGTAACCACAGCGTGTTCCGGTCTTTCGATCATATTAAATAGTTCCTGAGATAACTTCACTGCTGCAGCTCGCACTAATCTTGTCGACTTCTTTCCAAACCTGAATATTACAATCGTAAATATTTTTGTTTTGTTTTAGTAAATTTTTAACTTACCAAACGTAAACATCCAAATAACAGTCTAAAATATAAACATTTCGATTATTCAGGAGCGTATTGACTAGTTTCCCATGCGATACTTCGACTTGGGGCAACTCCAAGTATCCCATTCCTAACCGCACTTGATACAATCGAGGCACTATGGGTACAAAGTCCGGATCCACGTGTTCGATGGGTTTTACAGGACCGCCTTCCCCGAGGCACTTCCAAAAGTCTTCCGTCTCCGTTCCCATCATTTCGGTTATGATTTCAGCTTTGTTCTTCCTTTCGTTCTTATTAATTTTCTCAGCCATTAACCTGGACTTTGACTTCAAAGTATTCTTCGAGGACTTCCCATACCACATGAAAATTTTAGTACCCAAATCCAACACAAACACGTAATCCGGATCTAAAGATTCTGCGCATACTGGAACCGGTTCCAGATGTATCGAAGCACCTGCTGCGTGTACTCGATATAACCTTGAAATCGCTGGCTGTTAAATTAAAATGTAGAAGAATTAGAAATCTGTTGGGAAACAATCCAATAAAGTGTATTACCGTATCTTCGACAGTATAAAATCCTGAAGATGTGCGACCACCTTCGATGTAAGCAATTTCAGAGTCGAACAACATCAGAAATTCATTCGATTCGTCTGCTTGCTCTTCGCGTATGGTTCGACATTGCGCCCCAAGGAAATTTCGTAAATTTACTGCGTGGATAGCGGCACAGGCTCGTTTGTCCAACTAAAATATTTCAGGTTAATTTCATCTTGATGTTTTTTAAAAAATATTACATACCGTTGCTTTTTGTCCGATCCAAAAGTAAATGGCCCAAAGTAACGATCCACTTTCATCGACGCTGGTTTTCAAAATTATGTAACAATCTCCTTCGTAAAACTTTCCGTGAGCCACCTCGTCGATTTGATTTGGTAAAAAGTTTTCTATCTCCCAAACCGACAGTCCAGGCACCTGTCCTGCGTCTTCGTCGAAGAATTCTGAGTAATCCAACGGTGGTTTTTCTAACGTCTCGTCCCATCTTTTTGGTCTGTTTCGATTAAAGAATTATATATTTGTTTATTAAAATTGTAATTTTTAGTGTTACTTACTTTAATGATTCGACTTTGGCATCTTCGCAGTTACCGTCTTTATTTTTGTCTTTCGCTATGTCTTTCATGCCCTAAAAATTATTAATGTTTTAATTCAAGATTTTTTTTTGTTTGTTAAATTTTACCTTAAGAATTTTTGCCTGATCCTGATCGGCTTCTTCCTGATCCCGTCTCCGTCTGAGCCTCATCTTTCGAGCAATGGGATCTTTACTGCTATCTACAAATTAAATATATTAAAGTTTCACATAACAAAAATAGTTTTACGAAGAATTCGTACTTGCGGTTTGTGCCGGAGCAGGTATATTAGCTCCAGCGAGTCGCAATTGATGTTGCAGCGAAAAGTCAATATTGTAGAATTCAACGCCAGAACCTCTTGGCACTTCGGTTGGTTTTGGCGGCATTATTAAATTCGGATTATCCCTGAGATCGAGACAATCCAAATCGGTTAGAAGATGTATTGCATCCGGTAATGTAATCAGTCTATTAGAGGTCAAAATCAACTGCTTCAGTGACCCGCACCTACAGATTAAAATTCAATGTAAAAAAAATGTTGTGTTTTTAAAATGTAAAGTCTCGTACCTGCAGAGACCTTCCGGGATCATCTCCAACCGATTCTTCGCAGCGGAGAAAACTTGTAAAGACGAAAGCTTTCCGATTCCCGAAGGTATTCCTCGAAACTCCAACTCGTTATCGTTTAAATACAACCTTCGTAAGGTTGAAATCCTACAAAGGGAGACTGGTAATGCGGTTAATCTGTTTCGACACAGATTCAAAGTTTCCAACTTTTGCCACATTTCTAAAGAAAAGTTTTAATTAGTAATTAAATTCATTACGATTGTAATTTAATTAATTATACCAATAGCTGTGGAGAGTTCTGTTATTTCATTGTCACTTAGGTTTAACCTCCGCAGATTTGGCAACGAGTACAAAGCGTCTGGTACTCGCGGTAAGGCGTTTTGCGAAAGATCAAGCTCTTGAAGGTTAGTCAAACTTTCCAAATTCGATGGAATATTATTTAACGTACGCTGTGTATCGCGCATTTGTAACGTTGTTAAATTCATTAATGAAGGTAATTGTCTAAAAATAACATCAATGTTTAAATTAAGCGATTATTTTTAACCACACTATTTACAATACCTTAATTGAAAATGTCCGAGTGGATTATGATTTAAATTTAATGTTTGTAAATTTGCTAAGCGGCGGGTCTGCGGAGGTAAAGTTTCCAACTGATTGTAACTGAGGTCGAGGAACAGCAAATCCGTCAGATTGATAAATAATGTATTAGGAATAGTTTCGATGCTGGTAACAAAGAAATATCGATGAGTTCAATATCATCAAATTGTTTGCTGCAAAACTGTATTAAACTTACTGATTATGACTTAGATTAAGATTAAGAAGGGAACGTGCTCTCTCGAGTCCTTCTGGAATCTTTCGTAGATTGTTTTGGCTTATGTCTAAAGTAGTCAATTCTTCTAAATGAAATAATTCCGGAGGTATTCCGCTGGCTTTCACATTGTTTTGCCGGATATTCAACGTCCTCAAACACCCGAGGACGGTAAGCTCTCCGAACAATCGCTCTAATTTGTTTTTCGTTAGAGACAAATGTTCCTGGGATTTGAAAAATTCAGTTATAATATGTTTTTGTATGGTTTATTTATTAATTACTTACCAGCTTTACCAGCTTTCCCATTTCTTTGGGAATTTCTACTAAATTTGTTTCGTCTAACTTTAGCCATTGTATTCCGGTCATCAAACGAACCGATTCAGGAAACTTTCCATCCTAGAATTTATTTTTTTTATGTATTTTAGCAACTTATGATTTAAGCTAATTATTAGTAACATATCTAGTCGTAAGTATGTTTTGTTACAATTTGGGGAAGCGCTAGTAACAGTGTAATTAACATAACAAAAATAAAATAACATAATATAAAATAATTAATTAAAATAAAATGAGAATAAAATAAGAATAAGAAAATAAAAGTGGTGTTTTCTATGGTAAATCATAGGTTGAAATCGCATAATTCCACTAAACTACATTTGGTATTAACATTGAATTGAGAGATTTGCAATCCATTTCTCTTATATTACGCACAATTTCTATTTTTAATAATCTAAATTTCTTATTTGGTAATCTGAATTGAAGAGGCAACATATTTACAACTTTACAACCGACATAGTCAAATGCTCTTGATAGTTTTAGTGATAGTTTTAGTTCTTAATGGACATTGCATCATAAGATTGTTTTTATTACAGTTATGATTATTTGGAACGGGTACATAATTCCTTATTGTATAACTTCGCTGCTTCACAATAATAAGTTTGTCTAAGATCTAGTACTTTCGAAATTTTGAATAGTTCATTGTGAATGTAATTTACACCTTTGGAAATATTACAAAAGAAAGTACTAAAAACCATGTTATTAAAAAATAAACTCTTTTCTACAAATTAACTGTTCAAAATTTCGAAAGTACTAGATGTTAGGAAAACTTATTATTGTGAAGCAGCGAGTTATAAAATAAGGAATTATGTACCCATTCTAAATAATCATAACTGTAGTAAAAACAATCTTATGATGCAATGTCCATTAAGAACTAAAACTATCGGTCAAAGAGCATTTGATTATGTCGGTTGTAAAATTGTTAATATGCCTCTTCAATTCAGATTACCAGATAAGAAATTTAGATTATTACAAATAGAAATTGTGCGTAATATAAGAGAAATGGTTTGCAAATCTCTCAATTCAATGTTAATACCAAATAGTTTAGTGGAATTATGCGATTTCAACCTATGATTTACCATACAAAACACCGCTTTTATTTTCTTATTCTTATTTTATTCTCATTTTATTTTACTTAATTATTTTGTATTATGTTATTTTATTTTTGTTATGTTAATTATTTTTTGTTATTGCGTGCAGTCTAATAGACTGTACCCAAGTAACACTCTTTGCTGCGGTAGCTAAGCAACAGCAGTCGCAACGTTTTTGCAGCTAAAGTAAATGTTAAAATACAGCAATGCATCCTGCAGCGCTTATAACTCTCTGCGGCAGCAAAATTTGCAGTCAGAATATAGCATATGCTCTGAAAGCGCTGCAAACTGCCTACGACAGCGAAACTGAAAGCTGCAGTAAAGCATGCGCTTTCAAGGTGCTGCAATCTGCCTGCGACAACTTTTTTGGCAGTTGCAATGCAGCTAGCGCTTGCGAGGTGCTGCGAAATGCCTGCGGACGACAATTTGTCAGCTAACGAATCAGCGATGGCCAAGGTAGAGACATCGATGTCTCGACTCACCACCAGAAGGTGGCGCTGTTAATTGAATATTTACCCACAAGCGGTAGAACTGTATGTAGTTTCATATATATACCAGAGGACCTTAAAGGATAATATCAGCGAGAAGCGTTCGAATATGTATATAATGTGTGCGTATATAGGTGATGAAAAACGAGAGTGCGTATTAATGTGAATCGATAGGTTTTAGTTGTGTTAAGCATTTGATAATGTATAAGCGTTTATATATATACACTTAATAAGTATCATTATAGTACATTACGATACGAGTGCGCAAAGTAGGTATTTCCCACACTCGCTTTTTTATCTGCTTAAACTGCGCTCGTGTGGGAAATACCTACTTTGCGCACTCGTATCGTATACTATTTTTCCTATTAAGTGCGCAAAGTTCGACACCTATATACAACATTTAAAGTGGCGGTACAAGGGCGGTGGAGAAGGGGGGGTTCGGGGGGGCAGAGGCCCCTCGACCAAAAACAGTATTTGTAAATGCTTTTGTAATAAATAGACTAAATTTATAAATATCTATGTTATACATTATTTATTATCGCTATTACTGTTAATTGTTATTAATATTTTATATAAATTTTAATGAATTTAAATATTCATTCGCATTTGCGTTTTCGGGTACATTTTCAATTACATTACTATTTTAGATAGAATTAATCTATATACCTATCGTTTTCCGTACTGAAGAACTGCGATTGAAAAGTAAAACAAATGAAAGTTTTGACAGGTCTGTTCTACATGTCTGTATACCTATAGCGCTACTTTACCGCACGCAAAACTTCATTACCGCACGCAAATTTTCTTTACCGCACGCTAAATTATAAGATCAGTAAAGTGTGGGAAAGTGGCACTTTGCACACGCAAATACGTGCGCAAAATCGAACTTTGCGCACTATAATAGGAAAATAAAACTTTACATGTATGTATTTGTATCAAAAACAATAAAGTGTGGTCTGATCCGGAGTTTTAATAAACTACACTTGTTGTAGTAAATGAATTAGACCTCAAAACTTTTTTTTTTGTTTTAAATAAAAAAAAAATGTGCTCAGGTATCGTCAGCGCAGCTGTTCTGCAGCTTCTAGGCATCACTGCAATTGCTGGCAGCAAAATAGCTGCGGCAGCATTCCGCAACGTTGTCGCAGACAGATGACAATCCCCACATTGGCGTTTGCGACCTCAGCGCAGCGCTGTCAGAGAGCTGCAAAGAGATGCTGCGGCAGCGATATTGCTGCATTTTTTGTCGTAGCAACGTTATGGCAGCTATATTAAAGCACAAAATGTTACTTGGGTAATCAGGTCGCGGACGAGTATTACATATGCTTTTGTGATGCATATTGTGAAAGAGTTGCGATGAAATGTAACGCATACTCTTGCCTAATGTATAAATACCTGAAATATATTATTATTATTATATTATTAATTATCTTTAATTTATTAATGTTTTGATCGTTTGTTAGAGAAGCTATCGAAAATGATAAAGTGGTAGATTGCATTTATTTGAATTTCTCAAAGACATTTGATAGCGTGAACCACAGTTTACTATTATCTAAACTTATTTACTAGTGTCTTCGCAATTTTTTGCGGTAGCAATGTTTCTGATTACTCTCTTTTAGACCTGTCTGCGAGGGTCACCATAAAACTAATTACGGCTTTTTCTTGACTATTCCATGTGTTAAAAGAGAATGGAATATGTTACCGCACAATGTACGCAGCTTAGGTTTGCTTCCGTTCAAATCGACAATAAGAAGACTTTCGTTTGAAATTTTTTTTTTCTGTTTACTAGCTTTAGTCTTAAAATTAGTCGTTGGCTTTTGTAATTCATATTTTCGTTATTTTTTTTTATCTTTATAAATTGTACAGATTTAGTGCGACGAGGCACATCTGTGCGGTTGATCTCAATAAATAAATAAATAAATATTATTCGTAATATCAAATACAAATTTCATGAATTTACTTAACATTTAATTAATATTTTCTAATTATTGTTATATTTTTTCTCATGTTTATTTTTATTTTAGAGTTTATTAATTTGTAATTTTTAATAAATAAATAAAAAAGTAGCCTATAAATTTTATAAAATATATTGGATCCGCAAATATAAAATTTTGAAAATCTGAGAGTAAATATCAACAATAATTTGTTTAAATATCTATAAAATCTAGTACAGCATCAGTAACAAAACATTTCTTGGTAGAAAAAGAAATCTATGTACGCCAAAAAAAATATTAAATTGTTAGAAATACTTTTAAACATCAAAGGAAGTTTTTTACATGTATTTCGTTATTTGCGACCCAGGAAACCATAGTTAACATAATTTTTTCATTAAATAATTGCCAGAATCTCATCTTTTGAACATTTTTGAACGTAATGTGAATCCGTTCCTTAGTAAATAATTTACAGATTTGAAATTAAATGCATTATTACAGTTCTGATATTAATTTATGAAATTCCCGCCTGTGGGTGCTTAGTATCCAGTTTTTTACATTAATTTTTAATCAAATTTTGTTGTTAGAAGAGTTGTTAAACTATTTTTTATTTTTGAGGTAACATATTAAATAGTTTTATTCCTACATAATCTTGCTTTCTCTTTGAAATGGACTTTTTTTTTAGTAATTTGGACTAGCCGCATAATCATATCCGCAGATTCCAAACAGTAGTACAAATTTTTGTTTATTTCATTGCCGTTATTTAATTATTGTTACTTGTGAGTGAATTGACATTTCAGAGCTGCTGCTTTTTCAAAAAATTACATTTTATAATTGAGATCCATTCTTTTTATCCGTAGCTACAAATGTGTGTCTAATTTCAGTGTCATTACTCAGAGTTCAATAACTTTGTTATATCGTAAGATCCAATTATTGAATTTAGGTTAAACTTTTGATTATACATTTAATCACTATAAAATATATGATTATTAAGTAAAATAAGAATCTATTTTTAAATATTACTTAAGTATTTTGTTTACGTTTTAGCTCGGAAAATTTTGTGAAAAAGTAAGAAAATCTTTTGGAAAATACCAACTATTTTCGGGTATGCTCTACACGATAGAATGGTTTAAAAATGTAAAAAATTTGATTTTCAATTGTTAATTAACAATTTAAACAAAAAAATACGATTTTTTTATGAAAATTTTTTTATCAATCAAAAATTTGAATGGGAGGGAATTTTTTTTTCTTGAATTAGTTTTAGAATAATAATAATAATGTAGAATGTGTTTACTTTAAGGTAATCAAGTATTTGTCAAGTAAGGAAGTAAAAATGTTATCATTACAGGATTTAAAACAGTCCTTGAAGTAACGAACTATTTATGCAAATATAATTTTATTAAACATTGTATTAAACATTCAGGAATTGTTTATACTCGTCATTAAAAATCGTATAAATTACACCCAATGTTTAGAAGATTAAAACTTCCTGAATATTTAAACATATTATTTGTTTCTAAATAACGTCAAAGTCCTTAAGCTAAATATAATTAAATGTAATATTCCATAAATAGAAATACTTAATTTTTGTCCATATACTATATTACTACATCCTTAATTTAATTGGAAACGTCAGAAATAAAACAAAATATGAAAATTAATAAACGTTTAAAAACGGTAAAAAATGGTAGGATAAGAAATTACAAAAACAGTTTTATCAATAATTATTCTAACATTACTTGAATTATGCAGTAGAAGACCTTGGTAATAATTAAAAAGTATCGTACACATAAAATTCACGTATTGTTTTGCCGTTTAAGAATACACAAAACGTTTTGTAAATAAATAGTAATAAAAATTAAATTGAATGATTCCAATACATCATATGAAAATTTACACATAAACTTATTAATATTTTGTTGTCAAATTCAGTACGGAATAGAAACCAAAACAACATTTTGGCAGCTGTCAAATATATAAATATTTTTATTTTTGATTTAGAACTTTTGTAACAAATACAAAATTTACAACTAAAATGAATGTACTAATGAACCATTTAGAAAATAAAGTTAATTCGTCTATGTCTATCTATAAAAGATGAAGTCATCCAAAGTGACTAATCCATTTGAATATCTAAAATTCCAATAAAGAAAACGCGTACTATACAATTAAATAGAATGTAATATATATTTAAAAATAAAATAGGATTATAATTTTGAAATATGTTAGAAGAAGTAAAAAAAGTATGTCAAGTAGAAAGTTACTTACTCCAAAATCATTTTTGCTGAAATCTACACCTCGTACAAAAGGTAGCACTCCGGTGTTTGCCATTTTCTCCTTCACTAGATAACAATCATGCCATAAGTCGAGAACTCTCCACCGATGTTCTCATTTACTCAAAATTCTTTTTATTTTTCGAAAATCAAGAGATACGATCGAAAAAGATCCACGAAAGAGGTTATGTTTCACTGAGTCTCCGATCCATTTGTCTAATAAATGAGACAAACGTCTTATTATCTATCGCGGCTTATCTCACTGAATACATTAATATAAACTGTCGAATCCCTGATTTTATCTCCGTTCGATTATCAGGGATTATTGTAAAAAAACACGTAAATCTTGTGAAAAAATATTTCTCAAGTTACATGAAGTTAGCTGATGTATCCATTTTACAGTATTACCAATTCGCCATTGCAGTTCAGTGCTGCCAACGGATTTTTGAAAATACCGCGAATTATTTTCTTGCATTTTAAGAAAAACAGAAAGTTTATATTCAGTTTTGGAAACTAAAGTTTATTAATTACTAATATATTTCCGTCCATAAATCACTTGAAAAAGTTTAAAAAAAAACAAGTGAATGTGATTATAACCTATAGTTTAGTTTCGAGTTTTGACGCACATACAAAAGGTATTTATACATTTTTCTTTAATTTTAACAAAATTTGTGTCGTATACAAAGAAAATTTTGTTATTTTTTGAAGAAACAACAAATTTTAATTCGTTTATATTGTTGCATTTTGATTAACTTGAATATAGGTTAATTTCAGAAACGATGCTTGCATCGGTAAATGTTTAGTATTATCCATTTTATTAATTTTTACTCAACAATGTATGAGAGAACAAAGTTCAATAATTTTAGTGTTTCACTCGATAAAGTTTGCAATGCTGCGTACAAATCTACAATATATTTGTTATACAAAATATTACATCAATTAATATTCAGTATATAAATATATACAATTATTAAACTTTGTTCTTTCATACATCGTTGAATGAAAATGATAATATTCTCTTAGATATATCTCATAATTAAGATTGAAAAATCATTAACGTTTTAAGTAATTGTAGAGAAAAAGAATAAACAATAAAGAAAAATATACAATTAAAACGATATAAGTTAATAATATGGTTTTTAAAAACAAGGAAAGTTGCATGTCGAAGTGTGATTTGAATAGAGTTCAACAGTTTACAGAGACGTTAGAAGTGATTCAATATTAATTTCTTTGTAGGAATGTTTAGTATTACATCTAATATTAATTATACTTACATTTTTAAGTAAGAAATACATTAGTAAAGTCACTAATTTACATTCGTTATGTTTTAAACAAGAATAAGTGATTTAGAAGACAATAAGAAGACGTTACAGCCTTTTTAAAGCCTTTTGATATGCATATTTGTATAAATTGAAATGACGAATACAAAAAGTGTGACAAACACAAAGAGTAGATATTTATTGTATATTCAATAAACGAAAATGAATTTTTATAATCAAGGATGTAATTTAGACGTATTATTTCACACATTTCTTTATTTATATACTGCCCAGTAAACGAAAACGAATAGAAAGTTAAAAATTTTTGTCTTCTTAATCCGTAATATATTTGAAATAGGTATGTTTTTTGAGTTTATTTTCTCGGTGTATCGGATAGTGGATATAAATATAAAAATTAAAACGAAGAAAATTACGTTTCAGTCAAGAATTTTTGACTCTTCAGAAATTTATTATGCAATATAATAATACAAAAATTAAAAATGAAAAAAATGAAATACAATAAAAAATGAAAAAATGAATAACAATAAAAAAGAATGAAAAAATGAATAAAAATTATAAGAGAAATGAAAAATTGAAAAATGACATGATTGATTACATAAATACCGAGGAGAAACACTGACAAATTGTATCTATGCTGAATTCTTACCTTTTAAACGTAGATCTTATTAAAATCCAAGATGAGATAATACTGAATCACCACTCCAAGGATTAAAAAAAGAAGAAAAAAGGAAGATGTACACCTATAAAAAGAGATGGAATTAGTTTCAAAAGAAACTAAGTAAGAACACAGCACGAAATACATACGAGTCGCACAATGTTATATGCTAAACTGACGAAAATATAAATATTTGTCAATGTTAAACCTTTACAATACTTTGAAGGAACTTTGAACTTTCAAAATAACGAAAAAATTCAAACAATTAATAAAGGAAAATAAATATCAGGAAGATTAGACTTCTCAAATCTAATGTTAACTGTGTTGTTATATTTTTTAATGAAGAAATTCTCTAAATGTCTCCTTTTCCATGTGTTTTTTTCGGTGGCTAAAATTTTGACATTTGTGTAGTCAAAATTATGTCCTGTATCTAGTCTATGTTTAGTAAGTCCAGTATGTTTATTCTCGTCTAAATAAATATTTCTTTTATGTTCGTTAATTCTGTCTTTTATTAATCGTCCTGTTTCACCTACATTGATTACATTTGATTAAATAAACAACTCCACTTTTTTGTAGAGTATCTAGTTTATCTTTTCCAGGTTTTATACCTGCTATATTTGTATTACATGGTTTAAAAACTATTCGAATTTGTTTGTCTTTCATGGTGTTTTTTATTTGTTCCGAAACTCCCTTAACATATGGAATACTAGTTGTCTTAATATATTCAATATTATCTTTATTATTCTGTAGTGAATTATAAATTTTATGTATTCTTTTCCTAAAATATGCATAGGCATTTTGGATCTAAATGCTAACTGTCGCAAGAATCTATGATTTACTGCTTCCATGGCATTTTGGGAAACAATTGTATGGTAACCATAATTGAGATGCATACATTAATAATGAGATAACTATTGTCTTGTATAAGTAAATGTATGTTGAGGGATTCTTGTAGTTTGACAAATAACAAATATATTGTAGATTTGTACGCAGCATTGTAATCTTTGTCGAGTGAAACAATACAATTATTGAACTTTGTTCTTTCATACATCGTTGAATGAAAATGACACTATATTCTCTTAGATTTATCTCATAATAAAGATTGAAAAATCTTGAACGTTGTGTTCAAACATTAACGACTTAAGTAATTATATAGAGAAAAAGAATAAACAATAAAGAAAAATACACAGTTAAAAAGATAAACGTTATGGTTTTTAAAAACAAGGAAACTTTCATGTCGAAGTGTGATTTGAATAGAGTTCAATAGATTACGAAGACAGAGAAAAGAGGAAAAGAGACGATTCAATATTAATTTCTTTGTATAGGAATGTTTAGTATTACATCTAATATTAATTACTTACATTTTTACGTAAGAAATACGTTAGTATAATCCATAATTTACATTAGTTATGTTTTAAACAAGAATAAGTGATTTAGAAGACAATAAGAAGACGTTACAGATTTTGTAAGTTCTTTCCATATATTAAATTTGTATGAATTGAAATGACAAATGCAAAGAGTGTTACGAACACAAAGAGTGAACATTTATTGTGTATTCAATAAACGAAAACGAATTTTTCTAATCAAGGTATGTAATTTAGACGTATTATTTCACACATTTCTTTATTTATATACTCCCCAGTAAACGAAAACGAATAGAAAGTTAAAAATACGAATTGAAATGAATTCAATCGAATTAAAATGAATTAAAAAGTGGATTCAATTAATCATTTTCATGCATTTTAATTCATTTTAATTCACTTGAATTCATTACAATTTGCATTTTTAACTTTCTATTAGTGTGCGTTTACTGGGCAGTATATAAAATAAAGAAATGTGTGAAAAAATACGTCTAAATTACATCCTTGATTATAAAAATTCATTTTCGTTTATTGAATACACAATAAATATCTACTCTTTGTGTTTGTCACACTTTTTGTATTCGTCATTTCAATTTATACAAATTTAATATGCATATCAAAAGGCTTTAAAAAGGCTGTAACGTCTTCTTATTGTCTTCTAAATCACTTATTCTTGTTTAAAACATAACGAATGTAAATTAGTGACTTTACTAATGTATTTCTTACTTAAAAATGTAAGTAATTAATATTAGATGTAATACTAAACATTCCTACAAAGAAATTAATATTGAATCACTTCTAACGTCTCTGTAAACTGTTGAACTCTATTCAAATCACACTTCGACATGCAACTTTCCTTGTTTTTAAAAACCATATTATTAACATTTATCGTTTTAATTGTATATTTTTCTTTATTGTTTATTCTTTTTCTCTACAATTATTTAAGACGTTAATGATTGTTCAATCTTAATTATGAGATAAATCTAAGAGAATATTATCATTTTCATTCAACGATGTATGAAAGAACAAAGTTCAAAAATTATATTGTTTCATTCGATCAAGTTTACGACGCTGCGTACAAATCTCCAACATATTGATTACACAAAATATTATTTAGATACGTAGAATTAATATTCACCCAGTAAATGAAAACGAATAGAAAGTTAAAAATACGAATTGAAATGAATTCAAGTGACTTAAAAAGTGGATTCTATTAATCATTTTCGTGCGATTTAATTCATTTTAATTCACTTGAATTCATTTCGATTCGTATTTTTAACTTTCTATTCGTTTTCGTTTACTGGGCAGTATATAAATAAAGAAATGTGTGAAATAATACGTCTAAATTACATCCTTGATTAGAAAAATTCGTTTTCGTTTATTGAATACACAATAAATGTTCACTCTTTGTGTTCGTAACACTCTTTGCATTTGTCATTTCAATTCATACAAATTTAATATATGGAAACAATTTACAAAAACTGTAACGTCTTCTTATTGTCTTCTAAATCACTTATTTTCGTTTAAAACATAAAGAATGTAAATTATGGATTATACTAACGTATTTCTTACTTAAAAATGTAAGTAATTAATATTAGATGTAATACTAAACATTTCTACAAAGAAATTAACATCCAATCGTCTCTTTTTCTCTCTTCTCTGTCTTCGTAATCTATTGAACTCTATCCAAATCACACTTCCACATGTAAATTTCCTTGTTTTTAAAAACCATAACGTTTATCTTTTTAACTGTGTATTTTTCTGTATTGTTTTATTTTGTTTCTCTATAATTACTTAAGTCGTTAATGTTATGAACACAACGTTCAAGATTTTTCAATCTTAATTATGAGTTAAATCTAAGAGAATATAGTGTCATTTTCATTCAACGATGTATGAAAGAACAAAGTTCAATAGTTGTATTGTTTCTCTCGACAAAGTTTACAATGCTGCGTATAAATCTACAGTATATTTGTTATTTGTCAAACTTCAAGAATCCCTCAACATACATTTACTTATACAAGACAACAGTTATCCCATTATTAATGTATGCATCTCAAAATGCCTTGGAAGCAGTAAATCGTAGATTCTTGCGACATTTAGCATTTAGATCCAAAATGCCTATGCATGGTTTTGACCATAATTATTCTCCAATACTAAAAAAATACAAACTTTGGACTATACGAACACTACATCAGTACTCTGATATTACGCTAACTTTCAATATTCTGAATGAAAACATTTTATGTCCTGCATTATTAAATCTGTTTCCTCACAGATGCTATTTGTATAATTTTAAAAACCCACTAACACTTGCGGAAGATATTAGTGGACCTAACTTACATTTCTTTTCTCCGATAACTAGATTGAAACGTCTTTTGAATGCCTTACCCACCACTCTTACGTCAATTACAGATATAGGCTTATTTAAATCTAGTCTTCGCTTAAATATTACAAATTTTAATTTGTATTAATTATTTTTAAGTATAATTGTTATTCTGTCATTCTTTATATATTATTTATACAAATTTGTACCTCTTATATACTATTATTTTGTTTGTAAGGGCCTGAGTGGTCCGTTTAATGAAAATAAATAAATAAAAAAAAATAAATGCAAAATATTACATGAAGTAATATTCATTATATAAATAAAGAAATATGTCTATTTTGAACTAATATGTCTAAATTACATCCCCGATTAGAAAAATTCTTTTTATTTATTTAGTACACATTCTTTATATTCGTCATTTCACAAATAATTAAATCTTTCATAATAAATCATACAAATTTAATATATTGAAAGACTTTAACATTATCTTATTATTGTTCTAAATTGCTTATTCTTGATTAAAACATAACTAATGTAAATTAGTGAATGTACTAATGTATTTCTTACTTAAAAATGTAAGTAATTAATATTAGGTGTAATACTAAACATTCCTACAAAGAAATTAACATCCAATCACTTCTAATGTCTCTGTAAACTGTTGAACTCTATACGAATCACACCTCGACATGCAAATTTCCATGTTTTTAAAAACCATATCATTTATCATTTTAATTTTATATTTTTCTGTATTGTTTGTTCTTTTTCTCTATAATTACTTAAGTTGTTAATGTTTGAACACAACGTTCAAGATTTTTCAATCTTATTTATTTATTTATTTATTAAAGAATAAACGGACGATTTACGCCCAGAAATACAAAAGTTAAAATAAAGATGGTTTAAAGAAAAGAGAACAATTTTTGAACAATGTTTGAATGCAATGCTCAAGATTTTCCAATCTTAATTGTGAGATAAATAGAACAGTATCTTTTTCACTTGTTCATCATAAAACGAGTAAATTGCGCTAATGTTTATTATTCTAGAATAGTTAAGTTACAACAAAATAAATCGATTGTCAAGGTCCCAACAAACGAAAATTGATTCACTGCATCATTTCTGGAAAGGTTTTTTCATCGTCTGGAATGAATTTCAATGAGGAAATACTTCAGATATGTTTCATGTTTTATTTTGTTATAATTCAAATTTATTGAAATTAATTCTTTTGAAGAGAAGATATAACTATTTATATAAATCTTTGGAGCGAACAACTTTCTACAAACTATTAACCATTAAAAATAATTGAAATGATACGAAACGTACATCAATTTTTCCATTGAAATTAATTCAATCTTCGATTGTTCTATTTTCTATTGAAATTCGATGACACTTTTTCCTGATTCAAAATCATTGAAGCGAACAACTTTCTACAAACTATTAATCATTAAAAGTAATTGAAATTTATTATTTCATTGAAATTCATTCAATTAAGAAAGTTAATTCAGATGTGATTAAATTTCAATCGACCTTCAATGAATTTTCATTTACTGGACCAGTAAATGAAACTCGACTTCAACTCAAAATATGTCTTAGGTTTTTTAATGTTGATATTCTTTAAAGTTAAACAAACAGTATACAAAAATTATACGAAACGTACATCAATTATAAATATACATGATAAAGCGTTAATAAGATTAGTGACGTTTCTTTTTTAACTTTTTGAAGCGTTTGACAAAACGCAACACCAATTTATTAAAGAACATATCCCTATTGAAAAAATCCATGTGGATTCTATATGGATTTCATGTGGATTCCATATGGATTTTTTTATATGGATTCCATATGGATTTTTTATATGGATTTTCATGTGGATTTTCCATGTGTATTTTATGTGGAATCTATATGGATTCTTTATGTGTATTTCCATATGGGTTTTCCACATGAATTCCTTGTGGATTTCAGGTGTGGATTCCATATGGATATTTTATGTGGCGTTCCATACGGATTCTACGTGGATTCTATATGGATTTTCTCTACATATATTGTACGCTTTGTAGAAATCGTTGTTGTGTGGAAAATCCACATGAAAATCAATATCAAAAATCCATCTCCATTATTAACTGAAACAAATTTTGTGTGTAATTGGGTGACAATTCTAACGACAATTAAAACATTTAATAGCTTCTCCTGAAATAATTATGATCAGTAACAAGTTTGTTTAATTCACAATTTATTATCGTACATATTTATTACTACTTATTTCATTAAGACGAGCAAATCTCGTACTTGTAATGCACTTCGTCAAGAGCAACCAACCCTTATATTTTACATGGATAAATAAATCAGCGTCTAAATAACAGTCATCATATTTAAACAAACGACGTTGGAAAAGTTATACACAAAAATCACAAAAACAACAACGAATATATTTAAAAATGTCTAAACGGACTCAAACATTTAACAATTAATATAGTTAACGGCTTAGTTAAAATGCTATAGTTTTAAAATTTCAAACACCTTGCGTTGTAATTGCTCATCAATAAACATTAAACGTTTTCGACTCTAGTTAGTATCCCTCTTCAGAAAAGTATCATAATTAGTAAAATGAAGAGGGTTACGAACTAGAATCGAAAACGTTAATTTCTTGAAATAAATAATTCAGGCTTCGTGTCATTAATTAACGAATAAAATTTTGTATGTGATACCGTCTAATTTATAAAATGTATTTTATACAATTTTTAGGTTAATTTTACTAACAATAAGATTTTATTTTTTTAATAGACTTTCTACATTCGTTGTTATGACCATTTTGTGTATACTGTAAACAATAAAAACAAAAAACATATTTTGATTGTTAAATTTGAAATTGGCGGCTAAATTTGACTCCTACAGTGAATATTCCAGTTCCATAATGGAACTTCCATTCCTTTGCGGCGTTTTCGCATGAAATCTCCACATGAGGCGATCGTGATACCGAAATCGTACTCTTTCTCGATTTTTACATTATTTCGGTAATTTAATCCTATAATTATTTTTTATGGCGACCATCGAAGAATTGGATTTGGATAGCGGAATGGGCAGCAGTGAAATACGCTCTCCAGACGTGAAATCCCTTCTTCCCGACGACGATGACGAAGAAGTAAGTTCAATTAGAATTTCTACTGTCTTACCCTCTTCGAAGATCATTACACAATCATGCACGTGTTTTACATAGCTGGGAATATTTTATAAATACTTTTATTGTCATCTTTCTTACCAATTTTTTGTTAGAAAATGTCCTCAACGAACTGTGCATTTCTCTTCGAATGCTCAATTTTTATCAACGATGAGATAAACTCTTTTCAATTTTTACTTTCGAAACACTGTTTTTTTTTATTTAAACCTCTCGAGTGTTTTTCCCTGCTCCAAATTCTATTAAGGAATGATTTATAGCTTGTTCGCTTATGTAAACATTACTGTGCAATTCGTAAAAGAAAACCTCAAAATAGGAGTACTTTAATCAATTTAAAATGGAAAATAACATTTTATTTTTAATGTTTTCGTCTGTTTTCTTACCTGTAAATTTGTCGCAACTCTGTTGTATTTCGATACAATTATTTTATTGGTAGTATTTAAGAAAATAAAGTGCGAAAACCTTAAGGAGTTCTAGGAGGATTTAAAAAAACAATTTGAACGTTTCGGCTCTCAATGCGAGCCTTCTTCAGTATAATTTCTATAAATAAATACAATTTTTTTAAAAAAAGTTTCACATAAAATACAAAATAATTTACAAAAACGCAAGTTACTTACAAGACTTATAACGGTGATTCCGCGGAAACTATGATATTTTTTACTCGATATTATCAAATCAACAAATGAAATAAAAAATGTATGTTCTCCATTTTTTATTTTTTTGTGGCATATATATGGTGTGTTATGTGTATGTAATGTACGTCAACTCCAATTTTTTAACTTTTTTAACTAACATTTTTTAACTTATTAAATACAACTTTACGGCGGTACTGACAAACTATGTTTGAGGTTGTTTTATGGAGCAATCACTGTGTACATAACTTTTTCCACATTCATTCTTGAAGTAACCAGTAATTAACATATGTACGCTTCGGGAACTACACCTAAACAATTTGTCACTTAAGCACTTTTTACAAGTGGTACTGACCACAATTTTCTGAATCGCAGTTGCTTGAAAATTAACTATCCGTGTGTGCGACGAAATATTCAGTGAGCACTTGGTGCGATGCTTGTTTGTTTATCGATATTAACCTTTCAATGGGCACTGACGAATTATAAATAAAGTCATAGAAACATATCATAAATATTGGAAAACTTACAGATTTTTAGAATTGTGCATAAAATCGTAGACAAATTTCAAATTGTTCTACTCAAGATAATTAAAGAAAGAGAAGTAGAATGTGAATGATAATCATTTACCTATCTATAGACAAATATTTTAAGACCAATAACATTTATTTAGAAACTGTATTCTGCACTCAATTCATAATTGAACGAAAAAAATCGGAGAAAGACACACTGGTAGTGCTGACATTTTACTTATATTTCAGTCTGCAGAACGATGATAATAATTTTTTTATTCATCGTTTTCATGTGTACAGGTTAAAGTCATTGCCTTTTAATACGTTACATGAGAATACATTTATTCTACATACGTATTATTCTATTTTTTTACACAAGACCTGAAGTATCACAGTTTCCGCGGAATCACCCATAAATGAAATTTAGTTACATATCGAAAATTCCGGAAATGTGAAAATTGACCCTACAAACGCGATATGAATAACTTTAAAAAAACAGGTATTATAAAACTTTGTAGAGAACCTTACCCAGAGATATAAACGACTGGATTTTGTTCGCCGTTTAGATGCGAGGTTGCATCCTGGGAAATTTTCACTCACAGTTTTTACGTGTACCGGATTGTAGGTTTCGATATGTCAGAACTAAACGAAGTAGCATAAAGGGGCATTTAAATACATTCTATTTACATACACAACTTTGGTATTTAGGAATGTTATCGCTACAAGATTTACATAAAAAAGTTCTTGAAGTATTGTTGAACTATTTATGAAAATTATAACTAAACAAAAGTAAACATAAATATATCGTTATTGTGTCAGAAATGGAATGACTTTAAATATTGCTAAATGTAAAGTGCTTAGATTTTGTAGAACACAAAGAGCATTTGAATTTCGATGTGAAATGGATAGCCAGGAGCTTGAAGTTGTTCAGAACATTAAGGATCTGGGTGCGTATGTTGACTCGAAAATGTCATTCAGTGAACGTTTAAACATTGTTGTAAACAAGGCATTTAAAATGCTAGGATTTTTTAAAGAGTCAAAAACATAATGTACATATCTGATTTAGTGCATTTTTATGAATAAATGAAAATTATTTATTAAGTAATAATTAAAAAATTAAGAAAAACACATGAATTTTTGAAGAAGTTTTAGACAAAATAAATTTATTAAGGTTAATGTGTCGTTGGTTAGTAACTACAATGATAATATTATATTCGTAATTTTAATAAATAATATTATTTCATAATAAACTTGATTCATAACGTTGTAACAAATATAAAGTTTAATTTTGTGGTTTTTTAAATTATATTTAAATAAATGTCTAAGAGAAATATAAATGTTATTTATGATTTGAAAAATATTTTCTGCTACGGGTTACACTTTGTTCTTGTTTCGTACCTGATACGCCAAATCTTTGGTAACGACAATGAAGGTGACGACAATGAAAATTTGTGAAAAAAATCCAATTTTACATATTTTAAACAATAATAAATAAAAAAACAAATTGGCAGTAACGTTTATTCCTTTAATCTTTAAGTTTTCGTCGTTTTTTAATTGCTGTTTGTATAAAAATACCAAAATTAGGACGGGTGACGACAATTAATTTAATAAAAATACGTGGTATTTTTATACAGTTTTTACTTGTTCATGAGGCAAATATGTTCTCTTTTCAATTTTCTATGGAGGATTAGTAAAGTGTAGTGTTTTTTCTTTGATTTTCTCATAAGTTTTAGTAAAAAAGTTAATTATTTCCAGTTCATTTATACCAGTTTACACATTGTCGTTACCTCATAGAAATTTCTTAAGACATTAATATTTCAATAATTATAAGTATACATATTGATTTAATTAAATATTATACAGAGAGAAATTGTACAGTTTGAGCTATACCATAGAAATATTATTTGAATAAATTAAAATAATTCGGTTTCTTAATACAGCTAATATTTTAAAGTTTTGAACTTAGAGGTTTCGACAAATCAAAAATGCTACTTTTAGTCTTTAAATGTCATTTTACACCAGTTTTTTGTAACAAAAGTATTATTTTTTCAAATTAACATGGACCAGGGACATTTATTTAATATTTCTATCGAAATTTAATAATTTATTGTCAAAGTTTTTGTAAGATATAACGTAAAGACACGAAAATACCCTGTTTCCGGAGAATCACCCATATACTTCTCACGACTTTCATGATATTTCTGTCCTATTCAAAATTCCAACCATCAAATCAACTCATGTTTTAAATGATTTATTGTACCTTAAAAAAATCATTACAGGACAAGTCTTATCTGTGAATGTGAGGAGTCTATTTGTTTATGGTACATCTGTTTATGCTTATCGTTCACCTAGCGTACTAATAGAAACAAACTGCAAATCAAATTTCTGTTTCAATTCAACAGTCTTTAGACTCACTAGAGCTTGGAACTCCTTACCAAATCAGGTTACCGCTTCTTAATCCTTTTCTTTTTTTCTTAATAAATGTAGAGATCTATTACTTAAATATTACGACTGATTGTTTATATATTTTGTTAAATTACCTCAATTAACTGCAACTTATTATGTTGTATTATTATTTATTTCACATATATTATCAGCGTCTTCATTGTTAATTATTTTGTATAAAGCCCGTTATGAATTAATAAATAAATAATAATAAATAAATAAATATTTAGTATGTAACAGCTGACGGTAGATTATTCCAGAAGTATGATGCAGTGACTAAGAACGAATTTTTTAAAGCTGATGTCGACAAAATGGTATCAAAAGTTTATTATTAGCTGAAATAGGAGTGTATCATATAATCCGTTGATTAACATTTAAGCCATGTAGTATGTGGTTTACTAAAGATCTTGTGTAGTTAGTTAAAGTCGTTGGTAAATTTCTTGCAGAATGGCGGAATAATTTATGAATAATCGGGTCCGTTGAGTTTCAGTTACGATAATAGCTTTTAGGATTTTTTTCTTTATGTATTCGAAGTATAATGAATAATTTTCATCAAAGATAATACCAAAATGATTGTGTTAACTTACTTTCAGAAAGTTGATGATATCGAGGATAAAGAAATCTGTTGTTGTAGAAGTGAAATTAAGTAATTATTAGTCTTTAAAACTCCAGTCTATTAAACTAATCTCTTGTGTGCGTAGATGCCAGTGTTGCATTATTCTTTAAACTTTTCTATCTAGTTTTCTTATAATGACAGAAGCTTCTCTACTCCGTTAGAATTTTATTAGAAAAAATCACAAATTTTCTATGAATGTTAAAAAAATATCTTTATTTTTAATATTTTTGTTTGTATTTCATAAATAAGGATAAGATATCATCCAGTCTCGACCTCTGATTGTTGTTTAATCTCCTTAGTAATCCTTAAGAATCTGTTTTTGTATATATCTCTAAACATATATCTCTATACGATTTAATGTTTGTTTCGTTCTATTTTTAGAAATGGGAACTTGGCATGGGGTGATTCATGCAATAATAATTTAGACATAGGTTAAACCACACAAAATAAATTGTAGAGACTAAAAAATAAAAAATATCTTTATTCTGAAATATTTTGGTGTCTACATTTATTCATTTCTTTTTATTTATTAATTAACACAGGCATAAATGTACAAAATACATATATACATTGGCTATAATAATAAAATAAAAACTTTGCTACTAGAGAAATAATAACATAGAAATATAACATAAAATTAGCTACGATAGTAAGTCTTTTGCAATGTCTAGCGAAACCCTGGTTCATATCGAAAGATGTGACATTTCGAAGCAATAAATTCCAGTAGCGTGTTAGATGGTTTACAGTAGAATGTAAACTCCTTTCTTTTTTGTTGTACACGATCTTTCATTATTACGAGGAATAAAAATCCAAATATACTTTTGTAAAAGTTATCACAGCTTAAATAACAAAGTCTTTTTATGAAAGCGATTATTCAAAATGTTTACAAGTATATGTAACGAGTCAGTTTAAATAAGTAACCAAATTGTGAATTAACTTAAAATGTCAGTTCTCGAATATTCGTACATAAATAAGAAATAAATACAAATATAAATATCGGTTGTTATGTCAACCACGAAATATGAAAATGAAGGGTTTGAAAATTCCAATTTTTGGTAATAACATCACATCTAAATTTTGATTTACTATCTCTAGTGATATTATTTTTAAAAAATGCCTGTTTAAAATAAAATACTACGTTTCGTCCTGAATTATCGCCAAAAAGTAGAATTTTTAAACCTTTTGTTTTCATATTTCGTGGTTGATATAACCCATATTTATATTTATTTCTTATTTATGTACAAGAGACCAAATGTCTTAGAACCGACATTTTAAGTTAATTTATAATTATAACCGGTCGAAGAAGAATTTTTGTTGCTTTAACCCATTAAGTCTCAAAACGACAAAATTTGTATCTTACGGTTGAGTTCGGGAAACTTTGTGAAAAAGTAAGAAAATCTTTTGGAAAATATCCAACCTTACTATTTTCGGGTACGCTCTACATGATAGAATGGTATAAAATTTAAAAACTTTGATTTTCGAATGTTGATTAACAATTTAAAAAAAAATATGATTTTTTTATGAAAAATTTTTATTTAATACAAAATTTGAGTGGGAAGGAAATTTTTTTTACTGTTGCAAATATGCACAAAATTGTACAAAACATCTAAACTTTTCAACCAGCTTTGGTTTTTTATCGTATGATTTTTTGTTAACAAAATGGCAGCCAAAAACCAAACTTTTATTTTAGTATTTGTTTTGACGTTTTTTTCATTGGAATCGTGTAAATTATTCAATTATTTCAGTAAAAATATACTTCGATATAATAATATTTCTAAAAATAACTATAAAAAATCTATGAAAAATGTTTTTACGGTTTTATTTTGACCCTTAAATTCATCGACCTCTACGGCTAAGAGATGAAAATTGAAAAATGATTAGATTTACTTGATTCACTAAAATTTATTCTGAAAATATCAAAATGCAAACCAATATTTCGAAAATCAATGGTATTCAGATTATTTACATTAGTTCCTGTTCAAATAATGACAAGAAACCGTAAAATAACGACTTGTTGAAACCTTAGAAACATTATTTTTCATATTTAACCCTTTCTATAGTTATTTTAAAAAAAGTATATTCTATTTAAGTACATTTTTACTGAAATAATTGAATAATTTACACAATTCGAATGAAAAAAACGTTCAAAAACAGTGAAATTAAAGTTGGATGTTTTAGCTTTCGTTTTTTGGCCGCCATTTTGTTAAAAAAAATCGACAATAAAAAACCAAAGCTGCTTAAAAAGTTTAGATGTTTTATGCAATTTTTTGCATATTTGCAAAAGTTAAAAAAATTTCCTTCCCATTCAAATTTTTGATGAAATTTTTTTCATAAAAAAATCAATTTTTTTTGTTTAAATTGTTAATCAACAATTGAAAATCAAAGTTTATACATTTTTAAACCAATGCAAAGTACCAATACTTCAATTTTAAGGAAAAATTTTCCTTTTTTACCCCACATCATTGTAACGAACTCAAAATGGCGTCAACAATGAAAATTTCTTTGAAAAATTTCTGAACGTTGTAACTCAAAAACTACGTGCTGTTATAAAAAAATGCTAAGAATGAAAAGTTATTAGAATTAATCGAGAAATATAGTGAAATTTTTTCAGATTTTTGTAATGATATTTTAAGAAATATTTTTTCAAAATTTTTTTCAAAATTATAATTTATTTATGAAAAATTCTGAAAAAAATTTGGTGTATTCACTTATGAATTCTACGAGTTTTTTGTTCTTTGCAATTTTTTCCAAAAGTTGATAGTTTTTTTGGGGGAAAAAACTATAATATTTGAAATTCATTTCCTCGAAAACTATCAACTTTTCGAAAAAATTGCAAAGAACAAATAACTCTTAGAATTCATCAGAGAATACACTAAATTTTTTTTCAGAATTTTTTGTAAATAAATTACAATTTTGAAAAAAATGGTGAAAAAAAATGTCTCAAAATGTCATCAAAAATTTTGAAAAAATTCCACTATATCGCTTGATAAATTTTAGGAACTTTTCATTCTAGGCATTTTTTTAAAGAAGTTGGTAGTTTTTGAGTTAGAGCGTCCAGAAATTTCTCAAAGAAATTTTCATTGTTGACGCCATTTTGAGGTCGTTAGAATGATGTAGGGTATAAAAGTAAAATTTTTTCTTAAAATTCAACTATTTTATGCACCATTATGCAAGGTTTCAATAAAATTCCAATATTCTAATAGCTCGAAAAAAATTGATAAGAATAAAAAATTCCCAATTTTTTGAAAATTTTTGTCATATTCGGTGCCATATTGGAATTTCTGACGGCTGAAACTCAATTTTGACCTCGGAATCTTGAATAGCGACCTCGAAAACAGTAGGATACGCACCTCTCAATTGTTTTCAACTTTGATTTTGATACGAAATGATTGATTGAAAATGAAGTATAAAAATTGTAATTTCAGGCGTTAATGGGTTAATGCAACAGTTTATTTATTATAACTAAATTATATTTCGATACGATGTTATTAAAAGTAGAATTAGTAAAGTTGATTATTGGCTAATTTTTTTTGAATAGCGACTGGTGTTATACTAATATTTATTTATTTATTTATTAATTTTACACAGGCATTATTGCCCTTATACGATGATAACAAAATATTGTCGCATAAACGAATCGAAGAATTTTAATAGAAAAAAACTTAATGAATAAACTTACAAAACTAAATAATGTAAAGAAACGTGTTAAACAACTTACATAATAATATTATAACACTAATCATTGGCAAAGACTAGATTTAAGATTCAAAAGATCAAGGATCATAGAAACGACTACTTTATGTGCAATGATTACATGTGAATTAATTTTTCAGGATGAAACCCTTACAGAACGGTTAATAGGTTTAACCGAAATGTTTCCAAAAGAAGTACGAAACTGGGGCTACACTTTTGGTAGCTGCCTTCATCATTGCTGTAAAGGTAGACAGTCTTTCTTACGATACGAATAAATTACTTTAACGAAACAATAACTAATCTTTTTTGTAACAGGCCTCTACTCATTCTCGTGTTCAGCCTCGTGGCTATTCTTCAGTTCGTCGGCAATACTGTTTGCACCGATAGTTTTTGAAATTGAACGAGCTCAAATGATGGAAGCTCAGCGTAATCAACAAAAGCAGGTTCTACTCGGGCCAAATCCTGCCATGACCGGTATGGGAGCTGCCGGTATGGCGATGGCACCGCCCATACCCCAATAAAAGTTGTTAATCATATCGCAAGAGATCTCATTGGAACACTGTTGTCATTGAAATCGAGTCGTCGAATTGTCCCAAAGGATACGATGCGCAAAATCAACGTTTTCGAAGTGAGCCTCGTTTTTTTTCGGTATCGCTGCATTTTAATACTTTAACGGCAAGGTCAGTTAACGGACCCTTAAATAAATTCTATGATATTTGTGCGTCGATGCAACAGTGACTGCGTATGTAGAGTTTTTCGATCTTCAATTTCGATTTATTATTAAATTTTAATAGTGCATTACAATATAAGATTAATAATAAATGTTGTTTTGTATAAATATAAATCTGTAATTTAATTATCTATTTAGTCCACAGGTGTTCTTTTTCTCATACTTAATTAAACATTTTGTTTTAACCACTTCAATGGATCATATATGTACAAAAAAAATTATTGACAAACTTTTACAATTCAAAATGGCGGATCCAATATGGCGGCTGTAAATTTGCTAAATTTATTAAAATGTATTTTTCTTTATGCGGAAAACAGCTGAAAATTGTTACTCAGGGGTTTTCGGGGTCGTTGATTACGAATCTGAAGTTAGATTTTGAAAATTCAAAATGGCGGATCCAAGATGGCCGACCGAAATGCGAAAAATTACCCAAACTTTATGAAACTGGGTTCTCGGGGGTTTTCGGGGCCGCCGATTATAAATCTGAAATCAGATTTTGAAAATTCAAAATGTCGGTTCCAAGATGGCCGACATAAATGTAAAAAATTTACTTGATTTCGATGAAAGTTGGTACTCGGGAATTTTTTGGCTCGCCGATTACGAATTTGAAGTCAGATTTTGTAAATTCAAAATGGTGGATCCAAGATGGCCGACATAAATGTTAAATGATATATTTTAAAACAGCTACCACTGAAGCGGTTAAAAAATTGTCACATGTTTTAACCTTTTCGAAAAACAGGAGGGTTTCTTAAAAGTTTTGGTAGTAACAAGATTGAGGTTATTTTCGACCATAGGTCTCGTTTTATTTAATTACATGCTTCAAAAATTATTAAAAAATGCTTTCTTACACATATAAAAAAACCAATTCTAACTTATATTATCGTAATAATAGTTCGACAAGCACACGGAATGCGTTTCAATTATAATGTTACATAAAACTGGTGAATGGAAGAAACAAATAGTCATTTATCAATACAATGGTTTATTAATAAATTATATACAGGGTGGATACGGCCAAAAACAGTCTTTGAGAAATGCCGATTGCGAAAGATCACAACCAAACACATTTAGTCATATTTAAAATATGTATTTTTAATCTCACCTCGACCCTGTCCATTCTGTATTTACTTACATTAAGCTTTAAAAAACCTTACGACTCTTACAACAAATTGCCTGCAGAGTGGGCACTCGGACATTTGCTTACCGCAGTTGAGACAACACGCCATGTGACCACATTCTAAAATCACACATTCAATTGGTGCGTCCAAGCAAATTTTACAAAGGGCTGACAAATCGCAACTTTCGAGATCTGCAAAATTATTGTTCATGAGAATTCTAGAAAAGAAACGATTAATTATTTGTACCTTCTCTGCCCTTGCAATGATCCTTCCACAATCTGGTGGCTCGGTCAAGTAGTTCGCATCTTTCTACACAGCCTTTATAATCGACACGATTGGCTCGCAATAAGTCTTTAAGTTGTTTGACACTTAAACAGTCCAGCTCTGACAGATCCTTGACCTGCGACAATTGCACAATAGCTGGAATGGGTTCGGGAGGCTCTGATACTGGATTCGACCGTTCGTTAGTTTGTGGACTTCGAGAACGTCTCGATGGCGAACTGTCCGGAGTTCCAGAATGATTCGGTTCCCTAAAATTAAAACGATGTTAAACAGTTCGTAAATGTTTTGTGCACAAAAACGTACATGTGAGAACCCAAATTGTTTGGCTGAGTATTATGCGGTCTACTACTCGTTCTAAGATCCTCGTAACCATTCGCATAGTTTAGTAGTACATTTACAAGATCTTCTTTTTCTGTGGATAAGACACGAAGTGGAATCAAAACGTAAATGTAGAATGTATCGAAACTTACCTATACACCCTCTGAGGGATATTTTTTTTGCAACTAAATATTGTCGCAAGTACTTTGAACGCATTTGTAAGGCTTGACTACGAATTAAAGGCCTTCGAGCCAGTACATTACAGTTGATGCAACTCAAGACTCGGTCTGCTCTTCGGATAATACAGTTTCCGCAGAAGTATCGTAAACAATCTGTACATTGTTTCTGGAAGCGAAAAGTAAGGTTAGGGAGAGTTAAAAAGATGTTGAGTTACTTACTTTTCTCTTGAAGAGGCTGAATTTGATGACACATGCTTCGCAAGCCATCTTGGCTTTCGTCACGGTAAACATTCACACTTATGGAGGTTAGAGTTCACGATCCGAAGAGCGTTCGTTGAGCTAAGTTTCTCGGAATTGCATTCACTGATGTGGATATTTTAGCAACGCTGACAACTCTAGACGAGTTGGATGCAAACATAATACAGTTAATCGACTAAATTTCGTCACAAATTCGGAAAAACTTTGAAACTTTTTACTATTCTCGCACTAATCGTATTCTGATTTCGACGATTTATGTGATTGGAGTTTAGGTTAGGTTTGGTTTGTATTACGGAAAAATACAATGATCTGATGTTTATTACAAAAATAAATCTTTTGCAGAAATTGCAATTAATTGCAATATGACATCACTATCGCGCACATATTGTTGACTCTCGCGGTGATAGGCAACTGATAAACAAGAATCACCATGCAACTCGGTCAGAAAATAAAAAGTCCCTAGAATTTATAACAGGTGACTCGTTAAAGAGTGATTATAGGGGAAAATAATTTACTAGATGGACTTGCTCCCAGTGTACACCCCGCCGCAGAATATCTGTCCGGTAATTTACATCTAGTACAGTAGTCCTTCCCTTATTCTAATTTGTCCAGTCAAGCAAGATGGCGGCCTTCTTCCCTTATTCTAATTTTCTCCTCGCCCCCCTACTTAGACTTTTGTCTCTTTTTCTTTTGTTGCGCATGCGCCGTTATTTGTATTTATAGAAAATCCACACGTCCACACATGGCAGTGGGAAGAACGCGTGAGGGGAAATCTTAGAATAGGAGAAGAGAAAAAATTAGAATAAGGGAAGGGCTACTGTATATGGAAATTTGCCAAATTTATAAGAAACGAAGCAAGATACGCAAAAAATGCATTAAACCTTTTTTGTTGAAAAATTCGGACTCTACAAAAAAATGTTGAATGCATTTTTTGCGTATCTTGCTTCGTTTCTTATAAATTTGGCAAATTTCCAAATACTAGATGTAAATTACCGGACACATATTCTGAACGTGGGTGTACAGTGGTCCCCGTCCTAATGCATCCCGTCCAAATGCATATTTCTTTCCTGTCTAAATGCATAAATTCCTCTTCGTTCCTCTCCCCACAACACGACTCTTAGTTGCTAGCGTTGCTACTGAGACATCTACGCGCATGCTCAGTGTGGTATATGCAAAAAGACTTTTGCCGTAGTGGGGGTTGGGGGAGGATGTGCGTTTGGACAGGGGCGGCCATTTTTATGGAACGAAACATATGCGTTAGGACGGGGACCACTGTAATCAGTATATAGTGGTCCTCCCCATATTTTAACATTTCGAGTCAAGGAAGATGGCGGCTTCTTCTCTTCTTTAACCGCTTCCCCTCATCCTCACCACTGGCAGTATGAGAGAATAAAAACAGAGAGAGGAGATATAGTGGCGTCTTTCTTCACCTGTATGCGCAAGCGTAAACAGCAGTCCGCACTCTTTTGAACACTTTCAAATGGCGAATGGTGGGGGAACTCAGGAGGGGAAGAAGTTAAAGGGACGAAAAAAAGTTAAAATAAAGGACGCAGTTAAAATACGGAGAGGGCCACTGTATTTCCTACTATGAGAATAGAAAAATTACTAGACAGTTGTACAGTAGAACCCCTCTTATTTGAATCGTTTCCCCTCAGACCTTCCCCACCACCGCTCGAACGTCTCGATACAGTTTACAGTGTTTGCACCATCAAAGCTGTACAGTGTAAATACCGTTTAACCTAAATTTGCAAATATGTATAGTCGGTAGACTGATATGTAATGAAATTTCAAATTAATTTAAAATTTTGCATCAAACTCATGATTTACATCATACAAATTATTCGAGAAGCTGCTAATTTCGTAAAATAAAAGTGCACATTTGAAGGTTAAGATGTTGTCAATTTTTAATGATGTGTATTTCAAGACCTCCACAAAAATTGAAAAGTCTTTCATTTGCAAAATAACAAACAAAGCCAATATCAGCAGCTTAGTACGGAATTTGAAGTGATTTGAAGCTTTCATTAATCATATTTGCAAATTTGGGTTAAATATTGTCTCCTATATTCATTTAGGTCTTAATTACAGTGTATTTGTTTGTGAAACAAAAAATTATTGATACATAATTATATGTTATAAAGTGTATAATGTAAATTTAAAATGTTTATTTCTACACTCGAATGCAGATATAAATGACCATAAATAAATGCGAAATGTTGCAGTCTTTATACACATTTTTCAGATAAATTATATATATATTTTACATAATTGAACTAATCTAATCTAAAATATATACGATGTCTAACAAAAATTAAAAGATATCAGATATTATTATCATCCACTATAAAGCGTTAAATAGAGTAAGAGGGTAAGGGAAAATTTCAAATAAGAGGGGTCGGCGCCATCTTGAAAACCATGACCAGTTGAAATAAGAGGGGTTCTACTGTATATAGTTCCCCGGAAGTGTAAATGTACTCGACCGCAATGTAATTTTCAGCCAACTTCGAAGGAAAGGTTAACAATCGGTGCAGTAAAATTACAAAAATTAGATTAATCCATTAACGCTCAGACGGACGAATTTTCAGCATTGTTTATTTAATTAAAGCGGTCAAGAATTATACCTATATATACTTATACTTATTTACTATAACCGGTTACACAATAGTGCTAGTACTAATATCGAAGTCTAGAATGTATATTACATTTTATCACTGCTTAAATGCTATATCCCGGCACTTAATGCAGGATAAAATGAAAATTAAATTTACAAACTTAACATTAAATATCGCGTCCAGGGCAAGAATGCCATAAGCCCTGCTGAAGAGCACAACATGGCATCCTGGTGCGAAACGCATTTTGACAATAGTTCTAATTATAAGCGCTAGAGGGATGGTTTTTAATATTAAATCCAATAGTAGGTGATTCAAAATTTTTGCATATTACGAAATAATTTATTGCGCTAGACGTGAACTGATATCCCAGTTACGTCATATTTTGTTTGTTTACTTTTTCAGAATTAGTATGAGGACCGTATTACCAAGAAAAACTTAATTGTTTATTTAATTAAAGCGGTCAAGAATTATACCTATATAATACTTATTTACTATTTCAGCATTAGTTTGAACATGGATAATTTGTATATAAATGCCTTCAGAAAAATTTGAGCTCCATTGTTTCTAACGTAAAATTGTATGCTCTTTCAGAATCTTTCAATAAAATTTCGATAAAATGAACCGAAAAAAAGTTATACACGTTTTTTTGTTAAAAAACATGTTTTTTTACATTCTGTGTTTCATTAAAACATCACTTTCACCTCGAAATTGCGTTGGGAAACATATCTAAGTTGAAAATATCGCATCCATGGACCCCCCAGGATTAGAATATACCATCAGAATTCATAATTCAAGATGGTAGTTTTCAAAATGGCGCCTAGAAGCTCAAATTTTTTTTTTAAATTTAACAATTTTTTTTTCTTAAAAACTATAGACTTTAGAGAAAATTTTTTAAGAACAATGCTTTGGAATGAGTCAAAGAATACTCTCAAATTTTATCAGCATGCAATAATATACTGCTTGCTTGATATTTCAAAAATTTGAAAAATCGAAATTTCGTTAGTTATTTTGAAAATTTGAGTGGGTTCTTTAAATAGTTCTAAGATATTTTTATTCTAAGAAAAATTTCTCTTTAGTTTAATAATATATTTTTATGAAAACTATAGACTTTACAGAAAATTTCTTTAGAACAAAAATATCTGAGAATTATTTAAAGAAACTACTCAATTTTTTCAGGTTTTTTAAATAATTTTTTTCAAAATTTCGATTTTTCGAATCTTTTAAAAATCAAGCGGAGTATTATTGCATGTTGATAAAATTTGTGAGAATTCCTTGACTCATTCCAAAGCATTGTTGTTTTTAAAAAATGTTCTCTAAAGTCTATAGTTTTTAAGAAAAAAAAAACGATTAAGTTTAAAAAAGAATGTTGAGCTTCTAGGCGACATTTTGAAAACTGCCATCTTGAATTATGAATTCTGATATGGTACATTTTAATCCTGGGGGTCCACGGACGCGATATTTTCAACGTAGATATGTTCCCAACGCCATTTCGAGGTGAAAGTGATGTTTTAACGAAAAACAAAATGTAAAAAACCATGTTTTTTTAAACAGAAAAACTTTTTTATTGCAATTTTATTGAAAGATTCTGAAATAGTGTACAATTTTACGTTAGAAACAGTGGAGCTCAAATGTTTCTAAAGGCATTTATATACAATTTATCGATGTTCAAATTAATACTCAAATCCGTCCGTCTGAGCGTTAATGGGTTAAAATTACAATTACGCAGTAAAATCGCCATTTCTGATATAAAATTACATTCGGATTTTGCTCTTGCATTTGAAGATTAAGTAGTCTGTAAAGTTTATAAATATATTTTGTCGTGTTTTCAATGCTGTTATTTATTTACCTTCGTGTTTCTTTCAAAGAGTTTCAGGATACAAAAATAAAAGATTTTTCGAGAAATGCATTTAATTTATTAAATTATAAAACGGAATAAACATTTATAAAATAGATGTCACAGTGTAATTGTTTGTTACATGAAAGATATAGAAATGTTTATAAACTTTATGCGTCAATCACATCACTTATTTTAATATTTTGAAGTTTTCTAAAAAAAAGAATATATTTTTTCCGTAACAGATTATTGTTTTTACTTCTCGTTGCTTCTCCGGTATACCTCCAACCACCTCATTTGGCCGTATTCCAAGAAACTGTGGAAGACTGTAATTTTACAATACCGGTTGTGATTTTTAGTTTAATAGTAATATTGAAAGAAGTAAAATTACTACTAATTAACTAAATAAAAACGGGTAATTAAAATTCCCTACTCCCAGAACAACGATTTTACAATTTTTGTAGTAATTTACATTTATCGTAGTAAAATACTCAACAGAATTGTAATTTTACCACTCTCAGAGATGAGATTTTATTATGTGAGCTGTAACAGTGAGGTATAATTTTACAATCCCCCCAGTGATTTTATACCGGCATTTTTTACAGTGGGCGTGAGGGACTACCTCAATTCAAACATTTAAATGGTTTTCCTTTGTATATCCGGGCCTAAGCAAATTTTGTGAGTTATGTATGAGTTGTTTATTTGAAAATTTGTGAAAGGCAACGGCACAAAAAGAAATACATAGCACACAAAATAGGCATATTTAAAAAATGTGCCACATGGAATTTCTATGGGGGTCTATAGTTTTTTACGTATTTTGATATGCAGAATTGAAATATCCCGGCGAAAATTAGCGCAAATTCAAATTTAATGGTAAAAATCGAAAAAAAAACATGAAAAATCTTAATTTTGCTTGTTTTTTGCATTTATTTCGAAAAATTTCGAAAATTTCGAAAAATTTAATTTAGATTGTTTCAAATAAATATAGAGGCCACGAAATATTGAATATAAGACCGAGACCTCGACATATAAAGTTGTTAATGATATATCCATTATTGTTTATAAATTCGTGTTTATGAATTGCTCCCTTCCAATATTGGAATGCGAATTTTGACGTCAACAATCGTAAACAGTAGATTTGACTGCGTTCAAAACAATAACATATAAACTACTTCTCTCTTCTTTCCTGTCTCTGTCAGTTTCTTATTTCAACGGTATCAATATTAGCAGCATTCTGGTTCAGTGTCCATCTTGAAACCACTAATAATGTTTTTCTTACTGTTAAAAACGAAATTGATCCATCTTTAATAGATTCTACAAATAATTTTGCAACGCCAAACGTGAAAAATGTTACAAACAAATCAGCGGACTCGAGTGTACCGAACGGTTTCTCTGATGATGAAAACGTGAATTTAGCAAATACACAATTAATATAAATATCATACAACAGAAATAAAAAACTCGATTTTTGTTTTACTTTACTAAAATATCAAAACAATAATATGAAAACGAATAAACTAATTTAATGTAATTTTTTGTTTCTTTAAAATCAGAATTATTACTGTATCGTAAAATTATTGTTGCAGCCCCCGAACCCCCCTCCATTACCGACCCATTCCCTCTCCTCCCAATTATACCACTTTGTTCCTCTTTTTCATGTATTGTAAATAGTATATATATATATATTTAATGTAAATTCGAATTCGTTGGCCGTTGGACGATAAAATAGTATATGTACCGCGAACGCTACATAATGTACTATTTCTGGCACTAGAAATTTTGAGAAAAGCGCATGGAATAATGAACACAGCAGATGGTTTCAATTAATAAAAACAGATTAATATAAATGTAAAGTTCTTTTTATTAATATAATACAGGATATAGGTATTTAATATAAATACAGGAAGCCATTGACTATACAGATACTAACCTACGCAGGTTAAGTCTTCATCGCTTAGATACTGCAGTATGTGTCTTAATACTAAGTCTGGAACGCCAAAACTACTAAATAACCTGGAATAAATGGGTTCCCTTGTGCTCAAAAGTTTCCTTCTGTTTAATGCGTTTTCAAAGGCAATGCGCAAAGTATGGTAGTACAGTGGAAACTGGGACCGATATTCATTAGTTTGAAAGTATTCAACCACATTTCGGTTCATGTACCACGTCGTAACATTTGCGCATTGTGTCATTAAGTGAAACACTGAAAACCCAACGCAGAGCATTGTCCCTTTTAATTTTTTGATTTCAGTTTCGCATTCGGCTTGAAAAATAGACAAGTTGAAGTGCTGATTAACTTGTGCATTTTTCAAAAGAGCTTTTAAAATGTTTGTATTGACATCGAAACTTGCCGTCTTCATGGTGATGATATGTCGTGTTAGCGCGATGAGTTTGACTTTATCTATAGCTACACGATGTTCGTCTTGAGCTACGTATTCGGCAATCTGACTGTCTTTAACAATAATACATGTTAATGTGCTCCGATGGTGAATGAGTCTTTCGAATACTTTTTCACTGCCAATATTAGTGGATGTAAAAGCGGTGTACAGAGGTGTAATCCCATTATTCAAGGCGTCAACGTCGCATCCCTTCTGCAAGAGCAATTCTGCACATTTGTCTTGTCCGTAAAGTGCTGCTACGTGCAGCGGAGTCCCCATTTGGCTTTGGCTGTTGATGTCCACATGTTTACAAAGTTCTTCAGCTGCCTCTACGTTACCATACTGACATGACAAATGCAGCAACGTTTGATGTACAATCATTGGATCCGCAAATCTTAAATCATACTCCCAATTGTGCCATAAATTGATAAATTGCTTCGAGGCGTTTGGTAACATTATATACACCAAGGCTCGATGAAATACATCTTTGCTGTCAAGCACTGCGCCATATTGGAATAATAGCTCCATTATCAATAGAACCTTCTTCTGCAGATCCTGGTAGAGATTGACAGCAATGTCTGCTATTCGACCGTCCTCGGTCGATGGAAATGACTGACAAACTTCCGCAAAGTTGATGGCAAGAGTCTCCATTGCCGTAATATTCTCGCTATTCGTCGTCAGTGGATTGGCTCCATGATTTAATAATTCCGATGTAATGTCGGCGTTAAAATCTCCACATGAAATATGTAGAGATGTATTCCCCTCTACATCGGTTGTGTTGGCGTCGAATCCATGCCGAAGAAATAATTGTACGATTTCCGTATTGTTGTTAGAAACTGCGTTGAGGAGCATTTGGCCATCACTGATGTTCTGCTGGCGTCGAAGTCTTCTAATGTAATCAGCATCCTCTCGTACGATGCCTTCGTTTGCAGTTGCTGATTTGGAGAGATCCTGTTGATTTTCCATTTCGAATGTGTTGTCTCTGGAAATTCGGAGTGATATTGCTCGTGGCAAAATTCGGAAACGAATGGTTGTCGCACTCGACCGAAGTAGCCTATACACCCTCAACATTGCTTTCGAGCTGATAAACCTTTTGGTTACCTGCAGCTGAACAATAGATGGATTAACATAAGCATCTTATTTGTAGCCGTTATTTATTAACCAATGGTGCTTAAACTTGTAAACAAGGTGAGTTATGACCGATCCGCTTTACCTGAAATCGTTCCTATACCTTCTGTACCTTTGTACTCTTTATCAGTTCCAGACGTAAATAACGACGTGGTAAATATGCTCATTTCATCAGCTATTAACTGCAGACGCAATTTTAATGTTTCATGGAAATGATTCACACGATCTTACGTCTTTTGAAGTTTTCATGTCGAAAGTCGACAGAGTATAACAAATTGATCCCTAAACTGAAACAACTGGGGGGCTGTGCCTGGTGGGTGGTTTGTATATATCGTATCCATCTCATCCATTCTATGGAGTATCATTCTCGCAAGCGGTGAAATGCGATTAAATAAATATCTAAGAAATTCGCGTTCAGAATAGATCGTACTGGTAATGCGCACTTGCTTCGCGCTCATGTAATCGCAAGATCGCGTCGCGAAAAGTTGAAATTTTTTTTCCGAATTCTACTTATTAATTCTATTTATTTTGACAACGATCATTTCTTTTATGCCAAAATTATGCCACACATATACTATATAAAAAATATTATTCAATAAAAATTTATTACAACATTGCTTGTTACTAATCTACGATGATTTCTCAAGATTAAAAGGTGAGTGATATACAGTTTGTAATTGTGCAATTTATGAATTTTAACGGGAAGCGTAGAATAATTATTATGCTTTCATTCGAACATTTTTTTATTCCGATATTATGTTACCCGTTTAATATTACCATCGTTTGGGATTACCGTACGGGATAATAGACATCGATAGTCGATGAATGTTTTTCCGAGTAAATACGTCTAATCCAAAAATATGTAAATAATATTAAACCTATATTAAATATTCGCTTGTGCTTGCAGTGGAATTTCACTTTGTATAAAGTGACATTTTCACTTTTAGGAGAGTGGTCAATCGGCACTACATCTAAAAGTGAGATTTCACTATTATGCAGTGAGTTTTGAAAACACTTTAAGGATTTTAGAGTGTATGTAGAACAGATTATTTTTCGAATTCCTTCTGGATTACAGCTCTTCGTTTCTGGAATAGTCTACCACATACTTTAAGAGACTCAAGAACTCCGGCATAATTCAAAACTGGGCTACTCAGAAGCTTAAACTAATACTCCTTTCTGGCATATGACTAACTATTCAACCTATTTAAATTGCGTTTATATTTTTTTGTATTATGTTATGCCTTATTAATAAATCATTAATATTCGTCGTAACATGCGAAATAGGATCGAATTCATAAATTACGTTTCCAATCAGGTTTCTTGACATTTCGAATTGAGTGTCAACTTAATTCCAAGTTCATCGATTTAATACGTTCACGTGGATTTCCGAATATTTTAATTAGGAAAAATTCGTTTTAATGCGTCGGCTTTATTATAATAATAATAATAATTTATTGCCACTTTTCCTTTACATAATATTTTTTTGAAAAATACTCAAAACTTCTTTGTCCAATATTGTTAAGTAGTGCTTTGGTAATATAATGTTTTTAAATCTCGTATTAGAAGTTTTCAATTGATATTCTCTTTTTAGTTCGTTATATAAATAAACTATACTGCTTATAACAAATATCTGCCTTATATCCAATGGTTGTTCTTGTTCATTTATATCAATTATTTTAAGAATCCTTTTTTGTAGACGCTCTTATATAGGTATATATTTTTTTGATGCAGTAGGCGTAAAATAATTATTTTACGCCCTCATCTGCAGGCGTAAAATCCCTATTTCACGCCTCCTGGGGCGTAAAATAAATTTTCCGCCCGCATAAGCGTGAAATTGGCATTTTAGGTCCGCAAAATCGAGGCGTAAAATATTTTACGCCTACTGCATCAAAAAACAATGTTTGAATCTCAGGCGTAGAATTTTCACCCTCATGAACCTCGAGCCGGCTTTGCCGTCTCTCGGGTAATGTTGTCGAGGCGTAAAACTTTATTTTACGCCCTTGATACAAAAATAACTATTGTATATTATAAAGATACAAAAAGAAAACAAATGTTACATCCATGACAGGCATTGTTTACCTTCACATATATTATTATTACTTAGTTCCGGTGAAAATTGATTACATTTTAATATGGAATAAACTGCTAGTAATGTTTTTTAGGTTATGTTTATGTTCTATTCACGTCGTGGATTATATCGGATTAGATCGAAAGTATTTCAATAAAAATGGTCAAGAAACCGAAATAAAACGTAATCAATTCGTTTTAATTCCTTTTCGTTTCCTGGGGAGGGACCATAAGTGGCATAAGAGGACTACAGCGAGCGCGGTTAAGATTCGGGTGAAGTCATTTTGTAGAGATTTGTCGCTTAGAAGTAGAAGAAATCAAACTTGAAAATTTGACATCATGCTGGAATGTCATTACCCAGCAATCGAATTTGGATAGAGTTGTACCTATAGAATTGGATTCAATTATTAAATTCTGAATCCATACTTTGGTCAACGGTGAATCCTTTTTAATACGTAAATACAATTCTATTCGTTCATACGAATAAAAAGGTTACTTTCTGAATTCATATTAACAAAAAAAAAGGTTTCTTTTTAAAAATTAAATCTTAAATACATCCGTATTCAACATTACGAATTCAAAACTACCTAATTGTATTCATTTCAATCCAAAAATAGTTTCCTTTTTAAAAACGAAATATTGAATGCTTTCGTATTCAACATTACGGATTCAAAACTATCCAAGCGTATTCATTTCAATGCAAAAAAGTTTTCTTTCAAAAAATAAACTTTGAATAAATCTGTATTTATTTGTATTCGTATACTGCTTCCGATTGTATTCGTAATTATGTTCGTGAAATTGAATACAGATGGATTACTTTTTCTGAAATTTAACCCGGCAAATTACGTTTCCGATTGTATTCGTAAAATTGAATACAGATAGATTCCTTTCTTCGGAATTCAGTCCATTTGAATACATATTTACGGAATCAAAGTTTGAATTCAAAATGAATTGAAATTGTCAATCCAATCCTATCCAATCTCGATTGCTGGGTAGGTTAGACAGAAGTAAACGTGAGGCGTAAAATTTTCAGGTTGATTTTCTTCTCCTTCTAAGCGACAAGTCTTTTCAAAAATACTTCACTCGGGAGCCCATGTGATCCGGAATTGATTTGGACACCGGTAAAAATGTCGAAAAATGCCGAAAACTATAGGGATATTGCACACACGCACGCCAACACTCGCATCCCTTTCAGAGAGCTAGGGATATTTTCGTCAATATCCTTATAGTTTTCGGCATTTTTACCGGTGCCCATCGATTTCTCCAAAAAAATTACGAAAAAGGTTCAAAAGACCACCTCCAATTATTCAGGTAAATACAGTTACAGTAGTCCTCCTTTATTTGTATTTTCCGTTTGCATGCGCCGTTATTTGTATTTTGAGAATCCAAACGCCAACACACGTTAGTGGGGAGAACGCGCGAGGGGAAATATTAGAATAGGAGAAGAGAAAAAATTAGAATAATGGAAGATATTAGAATAAGGCAAGGACTACTGTACATGTGTTCAAAAGAGTGCGGACTACTATTTACGCTTGCGCTTACAGGTAAAGAAGGACGCCACTCTATGTCTTCTCCCATACTGCCAGTCGTGGAGATGAGGGGAAGCGTTAAATTAAGGGAAGAAGCCGCTATCTTCCTTGACTCGATAGGTTAAAATATGGGGAGGACCACTGTATTCCACGGAAGATATTGTATGCAAACTGCATCGTATACAAATCATATTTCGTGTGCATAGGTCAAAAACCCATAGCTGGTTAATTTACCAAATTTCATCGTTACGTAGCAGAAACTTTTATTTGACTGCAAATGATGAAGATTTTCTCATTTTGGATTTTTCCCAGAAAAAAACAAATCTTTGTCAGGATATAAAATAGACTAACAAATTCTGGAATTTATGTAAAATAAAACCAAATCCATTCCTGGACAGTCTAAAGTGTACTGAATATGATGGCGTTGTCCATTTTCATAATCGCAGCATCAAAAAAATATATATAAATCCACAAAGATGGTAGTTTTCACAATTTTTCAAAATCTTAGTCATGAAATATGACATTGTGTTCAATAAATTTATAACCGTGATTTTGGTCGGGTTATTAAATAAATACTTAAAACAAATTCATAAAACAGTAAATATATTTACAATTAAAAAGAAACTAAATAAACAATCAACAATATAAATAAATGGACACGCAAAGGGAATGAAATGGATTGGGGTTCCGTATTCGACTCTAAGGTGAAATTTCTTAATTAAATGACCGAATTAACCAAAAAAAGAATAAGAAAAAGGGAAATTATTGGGACGCAACTAAAATCTACTTGCTAATTTAATCCTCAAATAATCTCCAGATCTGGAACGCACTAAACTTCTATAATACAATACAAATATTTTATATTCTAAATTAAAATTAATAAAATAAAACCGCAAACGCAAATGAAAAATATAAACTCAAAAGTAACGCAAAAGAAATCTGGAAATTAAAACGCAAAATTGGACTGTTCTTAAAGCTCGTTGACGTCCGTACTTCGGATCCAAAATTACCCCTTCTCTATCATAATTGCAATGTGCGACGAGTGTCGACTCCAGCAACGACCTTGTTGTTGTCCCTTGTGCGGGAAGAGCGGCATTCCTCTCCCACTGCGGCGCACACCACTATATCTTATGTATGCGGGCCCCTGTGTACCATGTACGCAAAATGTATGAGCTTGAAACGTCAACAATGAGTGGGACAGGGACCAACATATTCAAGGGACGAAGACAACATGAAAACATTCATCGGCAGTCTTCAGTTCAAATAAAAATGACATACAGTAGAGTCCCGCTTTAGTGGCGCGGTCCGTTCCGAGCACTCCCCTCAAGTCCCGCGTTAGTGGCGCAAATAGGGGAAACATCGCTTCCCCCATCATGCTGCCATCACGTGACGTTTGTGACGACAGACACGCCCAAACTCCCTGTTCCGTCGCTTATTAGCCACGCCCCTGAAACGGCCGGCGACATAGTGGGGATAAAGAGATTCTGAGAAGCGCCACTAACGCGGGACGCCACTAAAGCGAGACTCTACTGTATATGCTTAATATAATTAAGGACTATAATCTCTATTAAGGAATAAGGACAACGCTATAGGAAAAAAAAAGGGACAAAAGAAATATGTTTACTTATCGACACCGAAAGAATAAATTTACGAAAAATGGGCGTATTGAAATGAAATGAAATGCAATTTTTTATGATGTTCAGGTCAGGGGGTAGATTTATGATATTTAGTCACAAGTTTATGCATAAAAAGTTTATAAAATCGCTTGAAATTTGTCACTCAGAGGTTTTCGGGCTCGTTGGTTACGAATCCGAGGTCAAATTTTGGAAATTCAAAATGGCGGACACTTTTTTGAAAAGTCTAACCATTATGCCCGAAACTTGTTACTCTGGGGTTTTCGAGGTCGATGACTACAAATCTGATCATATATTTTGGGAATTTAAAATGACGGCTACAATATGGCGGAGAAATTATCCAAAAATGAAACCATATTGGTTGAAAAATTGTCAAAATCCAACTTCAAATTCGTAATCAGCATGCAATAATATACTGCCTGCTTAATATTTCAAAAATTTGAAAAATCGAAATTTCGAAAAAAGTTATTTTGAAAATTTGAGTAGGTTCTTTAAATAGTTCTAAGATATTTTTATTCTAAGCTGTAGAAGACTGTAATGTTACAATACTGGTTGTGATTTTTAGTCTAATAGTAATATTGAAAGAAGTAAAATTACTACTAATTAACTAAATAAAAACGGGTAATTAAAATTCCCTACTCCCAGAACAACGATTTTACAATTTTGGTAGTAATTTACATTTATCGTAGTAAAATACTCAACAGAATTGTAATTTTACCACTCTCAGAGATGAGATTTTACCATGTGAGCTGTAACAGTGAGGTATAATTTTACAATTCCCCATTGATTTTACACCGGCATTTTTTACAGTGTTGGTGAGGGACTACCTCATTTCAAACATTTAAATGGTTTTCCTTTGTATATCCGGGCTTAAGCAAATTTTGTGAGTTATGTATGAGTTTGTGAAAGGCAACGGCACAAAACGAAATACATAGCACACAAAATAGGCACATTCAAAAAATGTGCCACATGGAATTTCTATGGGGGTCTATAGTTTTTTACGTATTTTGATATGCAGAATTGAAATATCCCGGCGAAAATTAGCGCAAATTCAAATTTAATGGTAAAAATCGAAAAAAAAAACATGAAAAATCTCAATTTTTGCTTGTTTTTTTACATTTATTTCGAAAAACTTCGAAAATTTCGAAAAATGTAATGTAGATTATTTAAAATAAAATAAGACTAGTAAATTCCTTCGTCATTCAACACGTCTAGATTTTGCATGTCTGGTATTCCCTGATGCTTCGGCCTATCTTAATATGAAGACACAACGCCTACTTAATAATTATTTATTCAATTATCAATACCTTGCTTCTAACGAAATACCATATGGAATTCATGAGACATTATCATTTACGATTCGTATATGTGAGGTTCGTAAAAATGTTCGCTATTAAGTTATTCTAATATTATGAATTGCGTTAATTCTGTACTATATATCGGCTAAGTAATATATATGGCATAAACTTGTCATATTATGTGTTTAATTAATGTTACATTAAGAGTGTTCCCGCGGACTCAATTTTCATTAAAATCGAACATATGAGAGAGCCTTCTTTGTATTTTCAAGCTCTACAACTTTTTCCAGTTTGACATTTCGTTAGTTATTTTGCGAAATGAGTTAGATACGAAAACCCGAAAAAATTGGCATTTTTACCATTTTCGAGGCCATAACTTCAGAACTATTCACCGCAGGACAGATGTTCTCAGGAATGAATTGCCGGGCTCAAAAAAAGCTTCAAAATGAGCTATCATTCGTTGCAATAACTTGAAAAGAAGCCGAGTTATTGAAAAAAAAGTAATTTTTTTTTTTCTAAATTTCAATGGCTCTTCACTGAAATTCTGAGCCTAAGATCCAATTTTGGTACAGGAAAAAGTTACTTAGGATCAGCTCATGAATCCACTATTAGCCGGTTGGCATAGACAAAAGGATCACCCTATATATATACACATTATGTGTATTATTTATTATTAACAAATTTAATGTTAATTCGAATTCGTTGGCCGTTGGACGAGAAAATAGTATATGTACCGCGAACGCGAATGTACCATCCTCGCCGTGAATGATACATTTCGCGTCCTTGCTACATACATAATGTACTATTTCTGGCACTAGAAATTTTGAGAAAAGCGCATGGAATAATGAACACAGGAGATGGTTTCAATGAATAAAAACAGTTTTAATATAAATATAAAGTTCTCTCTATTAATACAATACAGGATATAGGTATTTAATATAAATACAGGAAGCCATTGACTATAGTAATAGATACTAACCTACGCAGGTTAAGTCTTCATCGCTTAGATACTGCAGTATGTGTCTTAATACTAAATCTGGAACGCCAAAACTACTAAATAACCTGGAATAAATGGGTTCCCTTGTGCTCAAAAGTTTCCTTCTGTTTAATGCGTTTTCAAAGGCAATGCGCAAAGTATGGTAGTACAGTGGAAACTGGGACCGATATTCATTAGTTTGAAAGTATTCAACCACATTTCGGTTCATGTACCACGTCGTAACATTTGCGCATTGTGTCATTAAGTGAAACACTGAAAACCCAGCGCAGAGCATTGTTCCTTTTAATTTTTTGATTTCAGTTTCGCATTCGGCTTGAAAAATAGACAAGTTGAAGTGCTGATTAACTTGTGCATTTTTCAAAAGAGCTTTTAAAATGTTTGTATTGACATCGAAACTTGCCGTCTTCATGGTGATGATATGTCGTGTTAGCGCGATGAGTTTGACTTTATCTATAGCTACACGATGTTCGTCTTGAGCTATGTATTCGGCAATCTGACTGTCTTTAACAATAATACATGTTAATGTGCTCCGATGGTTAATGAGTCTTTCGAATACTTGTTCACTGCCAATATTAGTGGATGTAAGAGCGGTGTACAGAGGTGTAATCCCATTATTCAAGGCGTCAACGTCGCATCCCTTCTGCAAAAGCAATTCTGCACATTTGTCTTGTCCGTAAAGTGCTGCTACGTGCAGCGGAGTCCCCATTTGGCTTTGGCTGTTGATGTCCACATGTTTACAAAGTTCTTCAGCTGCCTCTACGTTACCATACTGACATGACAAATGCAGCAATGTTTGATGTGCAATCATTGGATCCGCAAATCTTAAATCATACCCCCAATTGTGCCATAAATGGAGAAATTGCTTGGAGGCGTTTGGCAACATTATATACACCAAGGCTCGATGAAATATATCTTTGCTGTCAAGCACTGCGCCATATTGGAATAATAGCTCCATTATCAATAGAACCTTCTTTTGCAGATCGTGGTAGAGATTGACGGCAATGTCTGCTATTCGACCGTCCTCGGTCGATGGAAATGACTGACAAACTTCCGCAAAGTTGATGACAAGAGTCTCCATTGCCGTATTATTTTCGCTATTCATCGTCAGTGGCTTGGCTCCATGATTTAATAATTCCGATGTAATGTCGGCGTTGAAATCTCCGCATGAAATATGTAGAGATGTATTCCCCTCTACATCGGTTGTGTTCACGTCGAATCCATGCCGAAGAAATAATTTTACGATTTCCGTATTGTTGTTAGAAACTGCGTTGAGGAGCATTTGGCCATCACTGATGTTCTGCTGGCGTCGAAGTCTTCTAATGTAATCAGCATCCTCTCGTACGATGCCTTCGTTTGCAGTTGCTGATTTGGAGAGATCCTGTTGATTTTCCATTTCGAATGTGTTGTCTCTGGAAATTCGGAGTGATATTGCTCGTGGCAAAATTCGGAAACGAATGGTTGTCGCACTCGACCGAAGTAGCCTATACACCCTCAACATTGCTTTCGAGCTGATAAACCTTTTGGTTACCTGCAGCTGAACAATAGATGGATTAACATAAGCATCTTATTTGTAGCCTCTATTTATTAACGAATGGTACTTAAACTTGTAAACAAGGTGAGTTATTACCGATCCGCTTTACCTGAAATCATTCCTAATACCTTCTGTACCTTTGTACTCTTTATCACTTCCAGACGTAAATAACGACGTGGTAAATATGCTCATTTCAACAGCTGTTAACTGCAGACGCAATTTTAATGTTACAGGGAAATGATTCACACGATCTTACGTCTTTTGAAGTTTTCATGTCGAAAGTCGACAGAGTATAACAAATTGATCCCTAAACTGAAACAACTGGGGGGCTGTGCCTGGTGGGTGGTTTGTATATATCGTATCCATCTCATCCATTCTATGGAGTATCACTCTCGCAAGCGGTGAAATGCGATTAAATAAATATATAAGAAATTCGCGTTCAGAATAGATCGTACCGGTAATGCGCACTTGCTTCGCGCTCATGTAATCGCAAGATCGCGTCGCGAGAGGTGGAAATTTTTTCCGAATTCTATTTATTAATTCTATTTATTTTGACAACGATCATTTCTTTTATTCGAGACATTTTTTTATGCCAAAATTATGCCACACATATACTATATAAAAAATATTATTCAATAAAAATTTATTACAACATTGCTTGTTACTAATCTACGATGATTTCTCAAGATTAAAAGGTAAGTGATATACAGTTTGTAATTGTGCAATTTATAAATTTTAACGGGAAGCGTAGAATAATTATTATGCTTTCATTCGAATATTTTTTTATTCCGATATTATGTTACCCGTTTAATATTACCATCGTTTGGGATTACCGAACGGGATAATAGACATCGATAGTCGATGAATGTTTTTCCGAGTAAATACGTCTAATCCAAAAATATGTAAATAATATTAAAAAAGGCGACCGCGTAGTAACTAGTCCTGTCTAGACGGCATTCAGCCGCCTTTCTCTTTTTCCGTATTTATTGACGCCATTGGAGTATATTTTGACTCCAAAGAACTCAAATGTAGTCGAACCCGGCCTACCCCATTTTCGACTCCTTTGGAGTGAAATTTGACTCCAATAATTTCATTTTGTATAAAGTGACATTTTCACTTTTAGGAGAGTGGTCAATCGGCACTACATCTAAAAGTGAGATTTCACTATTATGCAGTGAGTTTTGAAAACACTTTAAGGATTTTGGAGTGTATGTAGAACAGATTATTTTTCGAATTCCTTCTGGATTACAGCTCTTCGTTTCTGGAATAGTCTACCACATACTTTAAGAGACTCAAGAACTCCGGCATAATTCAAAACTGGGCTACTCAGAAGCTTAAACTATTACTCCTTTCTGGCATATGACTAACTATTCAACCTATTTAAATTGCGTTTATATTTTTTTATATTACGTTATGCCTGATTAATAAATCATTAATATTCGCCGTAACATGCGAAATAAGATCGAATTCATAAATTACGTTTCCAATCAGGTTTCTTGACATTTCGAATTGAGTGTCAACTTAATTCCAAGTTCATCGATTTAATACGTTCACGTGGATTTCCGAATATTTTAATTAGGAAAAATTCGTTTTAATGCGTCGGCTTTATTATAATAATAATAATAATTTATTGCCACTTTTCCTTTACATTTTTTTACATAAAGGACCTATAGGGGGCATAATTACCCGTACATAGGTTGGTCCTTAGTCTCTATTTTAAAGAGTAAGAGTATCACATAAGGCATACCTCACTAAATTTACAATAATTTATTTTTATTTTGTACATAATTTATGATTTAAGATAAATATATATTAATTGACAATTAATTTGAAGGAAAGTATAAAATATATTAATCTATAATTATTTCACTAATTGCACTTTTAAGTTTCTTCTTCAGCAACTTTTCTTTCACGCTCAAATTTTTCAATTCATTTGGTAGTGTATTATAATATTTTTTTGAAAAATACTCATAACTTCTTTGTCCAATTGTTAAGTAGTGCTTTGGTAATATAATGTTTTTAAATCTCGTATTAGAAGTTTTCAATTGATATTCTCTTTTAAGTTCGTTATATAAATAAACTATACTGCTTATAACAAATATCTGCCTTATATCCAATGGTTGTTCTTGTTCATTTATATCAATTATTTTAAGAATCCTTTTGTAGACGCTCTTATATATATAGTTGTATTATAAAGATACAAAAAGAAAACAAATGTTACATCCATGACAGGCATTGTTCACCTTCACACATATTATTATTACTTAGTTCCGGTGAAAATTGATTACATTTTAATATGGTATAAACTGTTAGTAATGTTTTTTAGGTTATGTTTATGTTCTATTCACGTAGTGGATTATATCGGATTAGATCGAAAGTATTTCAATAAAAATGGTCAAGAAACCGAAATAAAACGTATTCAATTCGTTTTAATTCCTTTTCGTTTCCTGGGGAGGGACCATAAGTGGCATAAGAGGGCTACAGCGAGCGCGGTTAAAATTCGGGTGAAGTCATTTTGTAAAGATTTGTCGCTTAGAAGTAGAAGAAATCAAACTTGAAAATTTGACATCATGCTGAAATGTCATTACCCAGTAATCGAATTTGGATAGAGTTGTACCTATAGAATTGGATTCAATTATTAAATTCTGAATCCATACTTTGGTCAACGGTGAATCCATTTTAATACGTAAATACAATTCTATTCGTTCATACGAATAAAAAGGTTACTTTCTGAATTCATATTAACAAAAAAAAAGGTTTCTTTTTAAAAATTAAATCTTAAATACATCCGTATTCAACATTACGAATTCAAAACTACCTAAGTGTATTCATTTCAATCCAAACAAAGTTGTATTTCAAAAACGAAACTTTGAATGCCTCCGTATTCAACGTTACGGATTCAAAACTATCCAAGTGTATCCATTTCAATCCAAACAAAAGTTTCCTATTTAAAAACGAAACATTGAATGCATCCGTATTCAATATTACGGATTCAAAAGTAGCCAAGTATAGTAAGTGTTTATTTGTATTCGTATACTGCTTCCGATTGTATTCGTAATTGTGTTCGTAAAATTGAATACAGATGGATTCCTTTCTTCGGAATTCAATCCATTTGAATACATATTTACGGAATCAAAGTTTGAATTCAAAATGAATTGAAATTTTCAATCCAATCCTATCCAATCTTGATTGCTGGGTAGGTTAGACGGTGGTAAACGTGAGGCGTAAAATGTTCAGGTTGATTTTCTTCTTTTAAGCGACAAGTCTTTACAAAAATACTTCACCCGGGAGCCTTTGTGATTTTGAATCGATTTGGGCACCGGTAAAAATGCCGAAAGACCTTTTAGAGAGCTAGGAATATTTTCGTCAATATCCCTATAGTTTGCGGCATCTTTACCGGTGCCCATCGATTTCTCAAAAAAAAAATACGAAAAAGCATACACTCCAGGTTCAAAAGACCACCTCCAATTATTCGGGTAAATATAGTTACAATAGTCCTCGCCTTATTTTAACTTTTTTTCCGTCTGTTATTTTAACTTTCCCCCCGCGTGAGTTCCCCCACCATTCGTCGTGCGTTTGTAGTAGCAGTCCTTCCCTTTTTCTAATTTGTCTAGTCAGTCAAGATGGCGGTCTTCTTGCCTTATTCTAATTTTCCCCTTTCCCCCACTACTTAGATTTGCTGTCTCACTTTTGTCTCTTTTTCTTTCGTTGCACATGCGCCGTTATTTGTATTTTGAGAATCCACACGCCATCAAACGTCAGTGGGGAGAACGCTTGAGGGGAAATATTAGAATAAGGGAAATTAGAATAAGGGAAGGACTATTGTACATGTGTTCAAAAGAGTGCGGACTGCTATTTACGCATGCGCTTACAGGTAAAGAAGGACGCCACTCTATGTCTTCTCTCATACTGCCAGTCGTGGAGATGAGGGGAAGCGTTAAATTAAGGGAAGAAGCCGCTATCTTCCTTGACTCGTTAGGTTAAAATATGGGGAGGACCACTGTATTCCACGGAAGATATTGGATGCAAACTGCCTTGTAAACAAATCATCTGTCGTGTGCATCGGTCAAGACCCCATAGTTGGTCAATTTACCAAATTCATCGTTCGTAGCAGAAACTCCTTCACTGCCAATGACGAAGATTTTTGTCATTTTGGATTTTTCCCAGACTGCCAGAAAAAGGCAAATCTTTGCCATGATATAAAGTAGACTAAAAAATTCTGGAATTTACGTAAACTAAAATTAAATCCATTCCTGGACGGTCTAAGGAGTACTGAATATGATGGCGTTGTCCATTTTCATAATCGCTGTGTCAAAAAAATATATATAACTCCACAAAGATGGTAGTTTTCTCAATTTTTCAAAATCTTAGTCATGAAGCATGACATTATGTTCAATACATTTATAACCGTGATTTTGGTCGGGTTATTAAATAAATACTTAAAACAAATTCATAAAACAGCAAATATATTTACAATTAAAAAGAAACTAAATAAACAATTAACAATAAAAATAAATGGACACGCAAAGGGAATGAAATGGATTGGGGTTCCGTATTCGACTCTAAGGTGAAATTTCTTAATTAAATGACCGAATTAACCAAAAAAAGAATAAGAAAAAGGGAAATTATTGGGACGCAACTAAAATCTACTTACTAATTTAATCCTCAAATAATCTCCAGATCTGGAACGCACTAAACTTCTATAATACAATACAAATATTTTATATTCTAAATTGAAATTAATAAAATAAAACCGCAAACGCAAATGAAAAATATAAACTCAAAAGTAACGCAAAAGAAATCTCGAAATTAAAACGCAAAATTGGACTGTTCTTAAAGCTCGTTGACGTCCGTACTTCGGATCCAAAATTACCCCTTCTCTATCATAATTGCAATGTGCGACGAGTGTCGACTCCCGCAACGACCTTGTTGTCCCTTGTGCGGGAAGAGCGGCATTCCTCTCCCACTGCGGCGCACACCACTATATCTTATGTATGCGCGCCCCTGTACGCAAAATGTATGAGCTTGAAACGTCAACAATGAGTGCGACAGGGACCAACATATTCAAGGGAGGAAGACAACATGAAAACATTCATCGGCAGTCTTCAATTCGAATAAAAATGACATATATACTTAATACAATTAAGGACTATAATCTCTATTAAGGAATAAGGACAACGCTATAGGAAAAAAAGGGACAAAAGAAATATGTTTACTTATCGATACCGAAAGAATAAATTTACGAAAAATGGGCGTATTGAAATGAAATGAAATGCAATTTTTTATGATGTTCAGTTCAGGGGGTAGATTTATGATATTTAGTCACAAGTTTATGCATAAAAAGTTTATAAAATCGCTTGAAATTTGTCAAAACACTCAGAGGTTTTCGGGGTCGTTGGTTACGAATCCGAGGTCAGATTTTGGAAATTCAAAATGGCGGACATTTTTTGAAAAGTCTAACCATTATGCCCGAAACTTGTTACTCTGGGGTTTTCGAGGTCGATGACTACAAATCTGATCATATATTTTGGGAATTTAAAATGACGGCTACAATATGGCGGAGAAATTATCCAAAAATGAAACCATATTGGTTGAAAAATTGTCAAAATCCAACTTCAAATTCGTAATCAGCATGCAATAATATACTGCTTGCTTGATATTTCAAAAATTTGAAAAATCGAAATTTCGAAAAAAGTTTTTTTGAAAATTTGAGTAGGTTCTTTAAATAGTTCTAAGATATTTTTATTCTAAGAAAAATTTCTCTTTAGTTTAATAATATATTTTTATGAAAACTATAGACTTTACAGAAAATTTTTTTAGAACAAAAATATCTTAGAATTATTTAAAGAAACTACTCAATTTTGTCAGGTTTTTTAAATAATTTTTTTCAAAATTTCTATTTTTCCCTAATTTCTAAAATTCCCTGACTTTTCCCAGATGTTTCCCTGACCAATATTTTAATGATATCTATATTAAAAATAAACAATACGGATAAAAATGTTTTAAAAACAGCTACTCATTTTCAATAAATTCTTTATTTTTTCAATCAACAACGAGTAGTATATTCTAAAACATATTATCTATAAAAATCCAGAAAAAAAACTCATGTTCCTGCGGATTTTTTCGTATTTAATTCAAAATAATAGTAGAAAATTGGTTGGGGGTTCTTTGTCAAAATTTGTTATAAAATGTCAAGTTCTGCGGTAATATGTTGGACAATAATTATAAATGTTGATAAATTTTAGAATTTAGGCGATTTTGGACAGTATATTCAAAGTATTGTTAAAATTCTTACGAATGTTGACAATAACAAAAAATTGCCATAAATTTTATATTTTTCAAATACTATTGGACAAATATCAACTACTTAAAATAGAAATGGTAAAATAATCATTTAAACAAATTAATATTCTCAAAATTTGAGAGTTTTGTGCTGTTTTCAACATTTTAAAAATTTTTCTACGATTTTTAGCTTTTTTATGCAATTTCAAAGATTTTTGAAGATTTAAAAAAATGTATGAAAGTTTTCTATCATTTTCAAAAGGTTTTATTTATACAAATATTTGTTTAAATAGAGAATTAGTATGGCAAATATTTTTGAAATATTCTGTAAAGTATCTTTATAGAAAGATAAATATCTTTAAATATAAAATTGTTTGCATTTATTTTTGTTAAACTATTAAATTTTATTCAAATCTGTTAGAATGTATTCAATACCGAAATGTGTTATTGTTAAACGTGTTTATTTTTGTTGCAATGTACCAGAACGTTTAAAACTGAGCAGTACCACAAATATATTTAATTTAAGATTATTTTTTTTCTCAAAATTGTTGGTTTTTGGTGAAATCTGTCGAAAATGTTCAAAATTGAAATATGTTATTGATAAAAAAACGTCAATATTTGTTTAAATTTGTGAGAAAGCATTTAAAATCATTTAAAAGAATTTTATGCGAAACAGGATAAATAAAGCATTTTTCTGAAAATGAAATTGTGCGATTTTTTGTTAAATAATTTTTTTCACTTTTTAAAGATTTGTCTACAATTTACTTTTTCCCTGACCAATTTTGAAATTCCCTGACATTTCCCTGATTTCCCGGTTTTCCCTGACGGTGGCCACCATGTATGATGTTCAGGTCAGGGGGTAGATTTATGATATTTAGTCACAAGTTTATGCATAAAAAGTTTATAAAATCGCTTGAAATTTGTCACTCAGAGGTTTTCGGGGTCGTTGGTTACCAATCCGAGGTCAGATTTTGGAAATTCAAAATGGCGGACACTTTTTTGAAAAGTCTAACCATTATGCCCGAAACTTGTTACTCTGGGGTTTTCGAGGTCGATGACTACAAATCTGATCATATATTTTGGGAATTTAAAATGACGGCTACAATATGGCGGAGAAATTATCCAAAAATGAAACCATATTGGCTGAAAAATTGTCAAAATCCAACTTCAAATTCGTAATCAGCATGCAATAATATACTGCTTGCTTAATATTTCAAAAATTTGAAAAATCGAAATTTCGAAAAAAGTTATTTTGAAAATTTGAGTAGGTTCTTTAAATAGTTCTAAGATATTTTTATTCTAAGCTGTAGAAGACTGTAATGTTACAATACTGGTTGTGATTTTTAGTCTAATAGTAATATTGAAAGAAGTAAAATTACTACTAATTAACTAAATAAAAACGGGTAATTAAAATTTCCTACTCCCAGAACAACGATTTTACAATTTTTGTAGTAATTTACATTTATCGTAGTAAAATACTCAACAGAATTGTAATTTTACCACTCTCAGAGATGAGATTTTACCATGTGAGCTGTAACAGTGAGGTATAATTTTACAATTCCCCCATTGATTTTACACCGGCATTTTTTACAGTGTTGGTGAGGGACTACCTCATTTCAAACATTTAAATGGTTTTCCTTTGTATATCCGGGCTTAAGCAAATTTTGTGAGTTATGTATCAGTTTGTGAAAGGCAACGGCACAAAACGAAATACATAGCACACAAAATAGGCACATTCAAAAAATGTGCCACATGGAATTTCTATGGGGGTCTATAGTTTTTTACGTATTTTGATATGCAGAATTGAAATATCCCGGCGAAAATTAGCGCAAATTCAAATTTAATGGTAAAAATCGAAAAAAAAAACATGAAAAATCTCAATTTTTGCTTGTTTTTTTACATTTATTTCGAAAAACTTCGAAAATTTCGAAAAATGTAATGTAGATTATTTAAAATAAAATAAGACTAGTAAATTCCTTCGTCATTCAACACGTCTAGATTTTGCATGTCTGGTATTCCCTGATGCTTCGGCCTATCTTAATATCAAGACACAACGCCTACTTAATAATTATTTATTCAATTATCAATACCTTGCTTCTAACGAAATACCATATGGAATTCATGAGACATTATCATTTACGATTCGTATATGAGAGGTTCGTAAAAATGTTCGCTATTAAGTTATTCTAATATTATGAATTGCGTTAATTCTGTACTATATATCGGCTAAGTAATATATATGGCATAAACTTGTCATATTATGTGTTTAATTAATGTTACATTAAGAGTGTTCCCGCGGACTCAATTTTCATTAAAAACGAACATATGAGAGAGCCTTCTTCGTACTTTCAAGCTCTACAACTTTTTCCAGTTTGACATTTCGTTAGTTATTTTGCGAAATGAGTTAGATACGAAAACCCGAAAAAATTGGCATTTTTACCATTTTCGAGGCCATAACTTCAGAAATATTCACCGCAGGACAGATGTTCTCAGGAATGAATTGCCGGTCTCAAAAAAAGCTTCAAAATGAGCCATCACTCGTTGCAATAACTTGAAAAGAAGCCGAGTTATTGAAAAAAAAGTAATTTTTTTTTTCTAAATTTCAATGGCTCTTCACTGAAATTCTGAGCCTAAGATCCAATTTTGGTACAGGAAAAAGTTACTTAGGATCAGCTCATGAATCCACTATTAGCCGGTTGGCATAGACAAAAGGATCACCCTATATATATACACATTATGTGTATTATTTATTATTAACAAATTTAATGTAAATTCGAATTCGTTGGCCGTTGGACGAGAAAATAGTATATGTACCGCGAACGCGAATGTACCATCCTCGCCGTGAATGATACATTTCGCGTCCTTGCTACATACATAATGTACTATTTCTGGCACTAGAAATTTTGAGAAAAGCGCATGGAATAATGAACACAGGAGATGGTTTCAATGAATAAAAACAGTTTTAATATAAATATAAAGTTCTCTCTATTAATACAATACAGGATATAGGTATTTAATATAAATACAGGAAGCCATTGACTATAGTAATAGATACTAACCTACGCAGGTTAAGTCTTCATCGCTTAGATACTGCAGTATGTGTCTTAATACTAAATCTGGAACGCCAAAACTACTAAATAACCTGGAATAAATGGGTTCCCTTGTGTTCAAAAGTTTCCTTCTGTTTAATGCGTTTTCAAAGGCAATGCGCAAAGTATGGTATTGCTTCGAGGCGTTTGGTAACATTATATACACCAAGGCTCGATGAAATACATCTTTGCTGTCAAGCACTGCGCCATATTGGAATAATAGCTCCATTATCAATAGAACCTTCTTCTGCAGATCCTGGTAGAGATTGACGGCAATGTCTGCTATTCGACCGTCCTCGGTCGATGGAAATGACTGACAAACTTCCGCAAAGTTGATGGCAAGAGTCTCCATTGCCGTAATATTCTCGCTATTCGTCGTCAGTGGATTGGCTCCATGATTTAATAATTCCGATGTAATGTCGGCGTTAAAATCTCCACATGAAATATGTAGAGATGTATTCCCCTCTACATCGGTTGTGTTGGCGTCGAATCCATGCCGAAGAAATAATTGTACGATTTCCGTATTGTTGTTAGAAACTGCGTTGAGGAGCATTTGGCCATCACTGATGTTCTGCTGGCGTCGAAGTCTTCTAACGTAATCAGCATCCTCTCGTACGATGCCTTCGTTTGGAGTTGCTGATTTGGAGAGATCCCGTTGATTTTCCATTTCGAATATGTAGTCTCTGGATATTCGCAGTGATATTGCTCGTGGCAAAATTCGGAAACGAATGGTTGTCGCACTCGCCCGAAATAGCCTATACACCCTCAACATTGCTTTCGAGCTGATAAACCTTTTGGTTACCTGCAGCTGAACAATAGATGGATTAACATAAGCATCTTATTTGTAGCCTCTATTTATTAACGAATGGTGCTTCAACTTGTAAACAAGGTGAGTTATGACCTATCCGCTTTACCTGAAATCATTCCTAATACCTTCTGAACCTTTGTACTCTTTATCAGTTCCAGACGTAAATAACGACGTGGTAAATATGCTCATTTCAACAGCTGTTAACTGCAGACGCAATTTTAATGTTTCAGGGAAATGATTCACACGATCTTACGTCTTTTGAAGTTTTCATGTCGAAAGTCGACAGAGTATAACAAATTGAACCCTAAACTGAATCGATAAATGATCAAAAAATGGTACATTATGTAGCCAGGACGCGAAATGTATCATTCACGGCGAGGGTGAGCTTTGGTGTCGAGGAACATCAAGGCCGCCAAAGTCATACGAGCGAGGATGGTACATTCGCGTTAGCAGTGCACATACTATTTTCTCGTCGAATTATAATATAATAAATAATACATATAAGTACATAATGTGTGTATACATATATATGTATGTACACTGTCCACTTCCATGACGGCGAAAAAGGAACGCCGAGCGGGTAAAAGAAGTACGTGTGGCTAGGGGGCTGTGCCTGGTGGGTGGTTTGTATATATCGTATCCATCTATTGAGTATTATTCTCGTAAGCGGTGAAATGCGATTAAATAAATATATAAGAAATTCGCGTTCAGAATAGATCGTACCGGTAACGCGCACTTGCTTCGCGCTCATGTAATCGCAAGATCGCGTCGCGAAAGGTGGACATTTTTTCCGAATTCTATTTATTAATTCTATTTATTTTGACAACGATCATTTCTTTTATTCGAGACATTTTTTTATGCCAAAATTATGCCACACATACACTACATAAAAAATATTATTCAATAAAAATTTATTACAACATTGCTTGTTACAAATCTACGATGATTTCTCAAGATTAAAAGGTAAGTGATATACAGTTTGTAATTGTGCAATTTATAAATTTTAACGGGAAGCGTAGAATAATTATTATGCTTTCATTCGAACATTTTTTTATTCCGATATTATGTTACCCGTTTAATATTACCATCGTTTGGGATTACCGTACGGGATAATAGACATCGATAGTCGATGAATGTTTTTCCGAGTAAATACGTCTAATCCAAAAATATGTAAATAATATTAAACCTATATTAAATATTCGCTTGTGCTTGCAGTGGAATTTCACTTTGTATAAAGTGACATTTTCACTTTTGGGAGAGTGGTCAATCGGCACTACATCTAAAAGTGAGATTTCACTATTATGCAGTGAGTTTTGAAAACACTTTAAGGATTTTGGAGTGTATGTAGAACAGGTTATTTTTCGAATTCCTTCTGGATTACAGCTCTTCGTTTCTGGAATAGTCTACCACATACTTTAAGAGACTCAAGAACTCCGGCATAATTCAAAACTGGGCTACTCAGAAGCTTAAACTAATACTCCTTTCTGGCATATGACTAACTATTCAACCTATTTAAATTGCGTTTATATTTTTTTATATTATGTTATGCCTGATTAATAATCATTAATATTCGTCGTAACATGCGAAATAAGATCGAATTCATAAATTACGTTTCCAATCAGGTTTCTTGACATTTCGAATTGAGTATCAACTTATTTCCAAGTTCATCGATTTAATACGTTCACGTGGATTTCCGAATATTTTAATTAGGAAAAATTCGTTTTAATGCACCGGCTTTATAATAATAATAATAATAATTTATTGCCACTTTTCCTTTACATTTTTTTACATAAAGGACCTATAGGGGGCATAATTACCCGTACATAGGTTGGTCCTTAGTCTCTATTTTAAAGCGTAAGAGTGTCACATAAGGCATACCTCACTAAATTTACAATAATTTATTTTTATTTTGTACATAATTTATGATTTAAGATAAATATATATTAATTGACAATTAATTTGAAGGAAAGTATAAAATATATTAATCTATAATTATTTCACTAATTGCACTTTTAAGTTTCTTCTTCAGCAACTTTTCTTTCACGCTCAAATTTTTCAATTCATTTGGTAGTTTATTATAATATTTTTTTGAAAAATACTCATAACTTCTTTGTCCAATTGTTAAGTAGTGCTTTGGTAATATAATGTTTTTAAATCTCGTATTAGAAGTTTTCAATTGATATTCTCTTTTTAGTTCGTTATATAAATAAACTATACTGCTTATAACAAATATCTGCCTTATATCCAATGGTTGTTCTTGTTCATTTATATCAATTATTTTAAGAATCCTTTTTTGTAGACGCTCTTATATAGGTATATATTTTTTTTTTTGTTTAAATCCCTATTTCACGCCTCCTGGGGCGTAAAATAAATTTTCCGCCCGCATAAGCGTGAAATTGGCATTTTAGGTCGGCAAAATCGAGGCGTAAAATATTTTACGCCTACTGCATCAAAAAACAATGTTTGAATCTCAGGCGTAGAATTTTAACCCTCATGAACCTCGAGCCGGCTTTGCCGTCTCTCGGGTAATGTTGTCGAGGCGTAAAACTTTATTTTACGCCCTTGATACAAAAATAACTATTGTATATTATAAAGATACAAAAAGAAAACAAATGTTATATCCATGACAGGCATTGTTTACCTTCACATATATTATTATTACTTAGTTCCGGTGAAAATTGATTACATTTTAATATGGAATAAACTGCTAGTAATGTTTTTTAGGTTATGTTTATGTTCTATTCACGTAGTGGATTATATCGGATTAGATCGAAAGTATTTCAATAAAAATGGTCAAGAAACCGAAATAAAACGTATTCAATTCGTTTTAATTCCTTTTCGTTTCCTGGGGAGGGACCATAAGTGGCATAAGAGGACTACAGCGAGCGCGGTTAAGATTCGGGTGAAGTCATTTTGTAAAGATTTGTCGCTTAGAAGTAGAAGAAATCAAACTTGAAAATTTGACATCATGCTGGAATGTCATTACCCAGCAATCGAATTTGGATAGAGTTGTACCTATAGAATTTGATTCAATTATTAAATTCTGAATCCATACTTTGGTCAACGGTGAATCCATTTTAATACGTAAATACAATTCTATTCGTTCATACGAATAAAAAGGTTACTTTCTGAATTCATATTAACCAAAAAAAGGTTTCTTTTTAAAAATTAAATCTTAAATACATCCGTATTCAACATTACGAATTCAAAACTACCTAATTGTATTCATTTCAATCCAAAAATAGTTTCCTTTTTAAAAACGAAATATTGAATGCCTTCGTATTCAACATTACGGATTCAAAACTATCCAAGCGTATTCATTTCAATGCAAAAAAAGTTTTCTTTCAAAAAATAAACTTTAAATAAATCTGTATTTATTTGTATTCGTATACTGCTTCCGATTGTATTCGTAATTATGTTCGTGAAATTGAATACAGATAGATTCCTTTCTTCGGAATTCAGTCCATTTGAATACATATTTACGGAATCAAAGTTTGAATTCAAAATGAATTGAAATTGTCAATCCAATCCTATCCAATCTCGATTGCTGGGTAGGTTAGACAGAAGTAAACGTGAGGCGTAAAATTTTCAGGTTGATTTTCTTCTCTTTCTAAGCGACAAGTCTTTTCAAAAACACTTCACTCGGGAGCCCTTGTGATCCGGAATTGATTTGGAAACCGGTAAAAATGTCGAAAAATGCCGAAAACTATAGGGATATTGCACGCACGCACGCCAAACACTCGCATCCCTTTCAGAGAGCTAGGGATATTTTCGTCAGTATCCTTATAGTTTTCGGCATTTTTACCGGTGCTCATCGATTTCTCCAAAAAAATTACGAAAAAGGTTCAAAAGAACACCTCCAATTATTCAGGTAAATACAGTTACAGTAGTCGTCCTCTTATTTTAACTCCTTATTTTAACTGCGTCCCATATTTTAACTTTCCCCCACTATTCGTTGTGCGCTTGTAGTAGCAGTCCACATATACAATAGTCCTTCCCTTATTCTAATTTGTCTAGTCAGTCAAGATGGCGGTCTTCTTCCCTTATTCTAATTTTCCCCTCTCCTCCACTTATTAGAATTGCTGTCTCACTTTTGTCTCTTTTTCTTTCGTTGCGCATGCGCCGTTATTTGTATTTTGAGAATCCAAACGCCATCAAACGTCAGTGGGGAGAACGCTTGAGGGGAAATATTAGAATAAGGGAAATTAGAATAAGGGAAGGACTACTGTACATGTGTTCAAAAGAGTTCGGACTGCTATTTACGCTTGCGCTTACAGGTAAAGAAGGACGCCACTCTATGTCTTCTCTCATACTGGGACCGATATTCATTAGTTTGAAAGTATTCAACCACATTTCGGTTCATGTACCACGTCGTAACATTTGCGCATTGTGTCATTAAGTGAAACACTGAAAAACCAACGCAGAGCATTGTCCCTTTTAATTTTTTCAGTTCAGTTTCGCATTCGTCTTGAAAAATGGACAAGTTGAAGTGCTGATTAACTTGTGCATTTTTCAAAAGAGCTTTTAAAATGTTTGTATTGACATCGAAACTTGCCGTCTTCATGGTGATGATATGTCGTGTTAGCGCGATGAGTTTGACTTTATCTATAGCTACACGATGTTCGTCTTGAGCTATGTATTCGGCAATCTGACTGTCTTTAACAATAATACATGTTAATGTGCTCCGATGGTTAATGAGTCTTTCGAATACTTGTTCACTGCCAATATTAGTGGATGTAAGAGCGGTGTACAGAGGTGTAATCCCATTATTCAAGGCGTCAACGTCGCATCCCTTCTGCAAAAGCAATTCTGCACATTTGTCTTGTCCGTAAAGTGCTGCTACGTGCAGCGGAGTCCCCATTTGGCTTTGGCTGTTGATGTCCACATGTTTACAAAGTTCTTCAGCTGCCTCTACGTTACCATACTGACATGACAAATGCAGCAACGTTTGATGTACAATCATTGGATCCGCAAATCTTAAATCATACTCCCAATTGTGCCATAAATTGATAAATTGCTTCGAGGCGTTTGGTAACATTATATACACCAAGGCTCGATGAAATACATCTTTGCTGTCAATCACTGCGCCATATTGAAACAATAGCTCCATTATCAATAGAACCTTCTTCTGCAGATCCTGGTAGAGATTGACGGCAATGTCTGCTATTCGACCGTCCTCGGTCGATGGAAATGACTGACAAACTTCCGCAAAGTTGATGGCAAGAGTCTCCATTGCCGTAATATTCTCGCTATTCGTCGTCAGTGGATTGGCTCCATGATTTAATAATTCCGATGTAATGTCGGCGTTAAAATCTCCACATGAAATATGTAGAGATGTATTCCCCTCTACATCGGTTGTGTTGGCGTCGAATCCATGCCGAAGAAATAATTGTACGATTTCCGTATTGTTGTTAGAAACTGCGTTGAGGAGCATTTGGCCATCACTGATGTTCTGCTGGCGTCGAAGTCTTCTAATGTAATCAGCATCCTCTCGTACGATGCCTTCGCTTGGAGTTGCTGATTTGGAGAGATCCCGTTGATTTTCCATTTCGAATATGTAGTCTCTGGATATTCGCAGTGATATTGCTCGTGGCAAAATTCGGAAACGAATGGTTGTCGCACTCGCCCGAAGTAGCCTATACACCCTTAACATTGCTTTCGAGCTGATAAACCTTTTGGTTACCTGCAGCTGAACAATAGATGGATTAACATAAGCATCTTATTTGTAGCCTCTATTTATTAACGAATGGTACTTAAACTTGTAAACAAGGTGAGTTATTACCGATCCGCTTTACCTGAAATCATTCCTAATACCTTCTGTACCTTTGTACTCTTTATCACTTCCAGACGTAAATAACGACGTGGTAAATATGCTCATTTCAACAGCTGTTTACTGCAGACGCAATTTTAATGTTTCATGGAAATGATTCACACGATCTTACGTCTTTTGAAGTTTTCATGTCGAAAGTCGACAGAGTATAACAAATTGATCCCTAAACTGAAACAACTGGGGGGCTGTGCCTGGTGGGTGGTTTGTATATATCGTATCCATCTCATCCATTCTATGGAGTATCATTCTCGCAAGCGGTGAAATGCGATTAAATAAATATCTAAGAAATTCGCGTTCAGAATAGATCGTACTGGTAATGCGCACTTGCTTCGCGCTCATGTAATCGCAAGATCGCGTCGCGAAAAGTTGAAATTTTTTTTCCGAATTCTATTTATTAATTCTATTTATTTTGACAACGATCATTTCTTTTATGCCAAAATTATGCCACACATATACCATATAAAAAATATTATTCAATAAAAATTTATTACAACATTGCTTGTTACTAATCTACGATGATTTCTCAAGATTAAAAGGTGAGTGATATACAGTTTGTAATTGTGCAATTTATGAATTTTAATGAGAAGCGTAGAATAATTATTATGCTTTCATTCGAACATTTTTTTATTCCGATATTATGTTACCCGTTTAATATTACCATCGTTTGGGATTACCGAACGAGATAATAGACATCGATAGTCGATGAATGTTTTTCCGAGTAAATACGTCTAATCCAAAAATATGTAAATAATATTAAACCTATATTAAATATTCGCTTGTGCTTGCAGTGGAATTTCACTTTGTATAAAGTGACATTTTCACTTTTAGGAGAGTGGTCAATCGGCACTACATCTAAAAGTGAGATTTCACTATTATGCAGTGAGTTTTGAAAACACTTTAAGGATTTTGGAGTGTATGTAGAACAGATTATTTTTCGAATTCCTTCTGGATTACAGCTCTTCGTTTCTGGAATAGTCTACCACATACTTTAAGAGACTCAAGAACTCCGGCATAATTCAAAACTGGGCTACTCAGAAGCTTAAACTAATACTCCTTTCTGGCATATGACTAACTATTCAACCTATTTAAATTGCGTTTATATTTTTTTATATTATGTTATGCCTTATTAATAAATCATTAATATTCGTCGTAACATGCGAAATAAGATCGAATTCATAAATTACGTTTCCAATCAGGTTTCTTGACATTTCGAATTGAGTGTCAACTTAATTCCAAGTTCATCGATTTAATACGTTCACGTGGATTTCCGAATATTTTAATTAGGAAAAATTCGTTTTAATGCACCGGCTTTATTATAATAATAATAATAATTTATTGCCACTTTTCCTTTACATTTTTTTACATAAACGACCTATAGGGGGCATAATTACCCGTACATAGGTTGGTCCTTAGTCTCTATTTTAAAGAGTAAGAGTATCACATAAGGCATACCTCACTAAATTTACAATAATTTATTTTTATTTTGTACATAATTTATGATTTAAGATAAATATATATTAATTGACAATTAATTTGAAGGAAAGTATAAAATATATTAATCTATAATTATTTCACTAATTGCACTTTTAAGTTTATTCTTCAGCAACTTTTCTTTCACGCTCAAATTTTTCAATTCATTTGGTAGTTTATTATAATATTTTTTTGAAAAATACTCATAACTTCTTTGTCCAATTGTTAAGTAGTGCTTTGGTAATATAATGTTTTTAAATCTCGTATTAGAAGTTTTCAATTGATATTCTCTTTTAAGTTCGTTATATAAATAAACTATACTGCTTATAACAAATATCTGCCTTATATCCAATGGTTGTTCTTGTTCATTTATATCAATTATTTTAAGAATCCTTTTTTGTAGACGCTCTTATATATAGTTGTATTATAAAGATACAAAAAGAAAACAAATGTTACATCCATGACAGGCATTGTTTACCTTCACATATATTATTATTACTTAGTTCCGGTGAAAATTGATTACATTTTAATATGGAATAAACTGTTAGTAATGTTTTTTAGGTTATATTTATGTTCTATTCACGTAGTGGATTATATCGGATTAGATCGAAAGTATTTCAATAAAAATGGTCAAGAAACCGAAATAAAACGTATTCAATTCGTTTTAATTCCTTTTCGTTTCCTGGGGAGGGACCATAAGTGGCATAAGAGGGCTACAGCGAGCGCGGGTGAAGTCATTTTGTAAAGATTTGTCGCTTAGAAGTAGAAGAAATCAAACTTGAAAATTTGACATCATGCTGGAATGTCATTACCCAGCAATCGAATTTGGATAGAGTTGTACCTATAGAATTGGATTCAATTATTAAATTCTGAATCCATACTTTGGTCAACGGTGAATCCTTTTTAATACGTAAATACAATTCTATTCGTTCATACGAATAAAAAGGTTACTTTCTGAATTCATATTAACCAAAAAAAAGGTTTCTTTTTAAAAATTAAATCTTAAATACATCCGTATTCAACATTACGAATTCAAAACTACCTAAGTGTATTCATTTCAATCCAAAAATAGTTTCCTTTTTAAAAACGAAATATTGAATGCCTTCGTATTCAACATTACGGATTCAAAACTATCCAAGCGTATTCATTTCAATGCAAAAAAAGTTTTCTTTCAAAAAATAAACTTTAAATAAATCTGTATTTATTTGTATTCGTATACTGCTTCCGATTGTATTCGTAATTGTGTTCGTAAAATTGAATACAGATGGATTACTTTTTCTGAAATTTAACCCGGCAAATTACGTTTCCGATTGTATTCGTAAAATTGAATACAGATAGATTCCTTTCTTCGGAATTCAGTCCATTTGAATACATATTTACGGAATCAAAGTTTGAATTCAAAATGAATTGAAATTGTCAATCCAATCCTATCCAATCTCGATTGCTGGGTAGGTTAGACAGAAGTAAACGTGAGGCGTAAAATTTTCAGGGATTTTCTTCTCCTTCTAAGCGACAAGTCTTTTCAAAAATACTTCACTCGGGAGCCCTTGTGATCCGGAATTGATTTGGACACCTGTAAAAATGTCGAAAAATGCCGAAAACTATAGGGATATTGCACACAAGCACGCCAACACTCGCATCCCTTTCAGAGAGCTAGGGATATTTTCGTCAATATCCTTATAGTTTTCGGCATTTTTACCGGTGCCCATCGATTTCTCCAAAAAAATTACGAAAAAGGTTCAAAAGACCACCTCCAATTATTCAGGTAAATACAGTTACAGTAGTCCTCCTCTTATTTTAACTGCGTCCCATATTTTAACTTTCCCCCACTATTCGTTGTGCGCTTGTAGTAGCAGTCCACATATACAATAGTCCTTCCCTTATTCTAATTAGTCTAGTCAGGCAAGATGGCGGTCTTCTTCCCTTATTCTAATTTTCCCCTCTCCTCCACTACTTAGATTTGCTGTCTCACTTTTGTCTCTTTTTCTTTCGTTGCGCATGCGCCGTTATTTGTATTTTGAGAATCCAAACGCCAACACACGTCAGTGGGGAGAACGCGCGAGGGGAAATATTAGAATAGGAGAAGAGAAAAAATTAGAATAATGGAAGATATTAGAATAAGGCAAGGACTACTGTACATGTGTTTAAAAGAGTTCGGACTGCTATTTTCGCTTGCCCTTACAGGTAAAGAAGGACGCCACTCTATGTCTTCTCTCATACTGCCAGTCGTGGCGATGAGGGGAAGCGTTAAATTAAGGGAAGAAGCCGCTATCTTCCTTGACTCGATAGGTTAAAATATGGGGAGGACCACTGTATTCCACGGAAGATATTGTATGAAAACTGCATCGTATACAAATCATATTTCGTGTGCATCGGTCAAGAACCCATAGCTGGTCAATTTACCAAATTTCATCGTTACGTAGCAGAAACTTTTATTTGACTGCCAATGATGAAGATTTTGTCATTTTGGATTTTCCCAGAAAAAAACAAATCTTTGACATGATATAAAATAGACTAAAAAATTCTGGAATTTATGTAAAATAAAACCAAATCCATTCCTGGACAGTCTAAGGAGTACTGAATATGATGGCGTTGTCCATTTTCATAATTGCTATGTCAAAAAAAAATATAAATCCACAAAGATGGTAGTTTTCTCAATTTTTCAAAATCTTAGTCATGAAGCATGACATTGTGTTCAATACATTTATAACCGTGATTTTGGTCGGGTTATTAAATAAATACTTAAAACAAATTCATAAAACAGTAAATATATTTACAATTAAAAAGAAACTAAATAAACAATCAACAATATAAATAAATGGACACGCAAAGGGAATGAAATGGATTGGGGTTCCGTATTCGACTCTAAGGTGAAATTTCTTAATTAAATGACCGAATTAACCAAAAAAAGAATAAGAAAAAGGGAAATTATTGGGACGCAACTAAAATCTACTTACTAATTTAATCCTCAAATAATCTCCAGATCTGGAACGCACTAAACTTCTATAATACAATACAAATATTTTATATTCTAAATTAAAATTAATAAAATAAAACCGCAAACGCAAATGAAAAATATAAACTCAAAAGTAACGCAAAAGAAATCTCGAAATTAAAACGCAAAATTGGACTGTTCTTAAAGCTCGTTGACGTCCGTACTTCGGATCCAAAATTACCCCTTCTCTATCATAATTGCAATGTGCGACGAGTGTCGACTCCAGCAACGACCTTGTTGTTGTCCCTTGTGCGGGAAGAGCGGCATTCCTCTCCCACTGCGGCGCACACCACTATATCTTATGTATGCGGGCCCCTGTGTACCATGTACGCTAAATGTATGAGCTTGAAACGTCAACAATGAGTGCGACAGGGACCAACATATTCAAGGGACGAAGACAACATGAAAACATTCATCGGCAGTCTTCAGTTCAAATAAAAATGACATACAGTAGAGTCCCGCTTTAGTGGCGCGGTCCGTTCCGAGCACTCCCCTCAAGTCCCGCGTTAGTGGCGCAAATAGGGGAAACATCGCTTCCCCCATCATGCTGCCATCACGTGACGTTTGTGACGACAGACACGCCCAAACTCCCTGTTCCGTCGCTTATTAGCCACGCCCCTGAAACGGCCGGCGACATAGTGGGGATAAAGAGATTCTGAGAAGCGCCACTAACGCGGGACGCCACTAAAGCGAGACTCTACTGTATATGCTTAATATAATTAAGGACTATAATCTCTATTAAGGAATAAGGACAACGCTATAGGAAAAAAAAGGGACAAAAGAAATATGTTTACTTATCGACACCGAAAGAATAAATTTACGAAAAATGGGCGTATTGAAATGAAATGAAATGCAATTTTTTATGATGTTCAGGTCAGGGGGTAGATTTATGATATTTAGTCACAAGTTTATGCATAAAAAGTTTATAAAATCGCTTGAAATTTGTCACTCAGAGGTTTTCGGGCTCGTTGGTTACGAATCCGAGGTCAGATTTTGGAAATTCAAAATGGCGGACACTTTTTTGAAAAGTCTAACCATTCTGCCTGAAACTTGTTACTCTGGGGTTTTCGAGGGCGATGATTACAAATCTGATCATATATTTTGACAATTTAAAATGACGGCTACAATATGGCGGAGAAATTATCCAAAAATGAAACCATATTGGTTGAAAAATTGTCAAAATTTACCAATAAATATAAAATACTTTAGCCATATGCACAGGTATATTAAACAGTGCATAAAAAGTGTCTTCATTACTTCCACGTTTTGAAGAATACGTTTATGATTTTATCGATCTTCAAAATCCGTTCTTTTACAAATAATAATTATGAATTTACGTTATTTTTCTCGACAAACTTTCGATTAATATTTAGAAACTGAAGAACGTCACGATTCAGGGCCCAAAATACAAAATTTTTTAAAAATTGTCTTATCGCAATTTTTTAAAGTTACATCTGGGTATTCGTCATAATTTTGTAAGATTTTTAATTCTCCACCTTCAATATTTGTTTTCTAAATCTTTATATATTTATGATGTTATGGAATATATTCTCCAAATTAATTACATTAGAAAGTGCGTTAATTAAGACCCATCAGATAGCATCAAACTAACTATTGGAAATGGGGTATATGACAAAAATAAAATACCCATGTTTTTTTGTGTTTAAAAACACTTGTTTATAACAATTTGTTATCAAGAATTTCATTAAAAGTGGTTTCAGGGAAAATCTGACTGCGCGAAATCTGATAGCACCGAATTTCGAGTGGACTCTTGGCGATCTCGGCAATCTTCGGCCTTCACCAAACTGACATGTATGAATATCGTCGCTCCTATACATGTGTATGCATACACATGCAAACAAAATTTTGGTGCCCCGCTAAGAACCCCTCGAGAAAATTTTTGATACGATACTGACGAGCGAACTTCGTAATATCGTCAGCAGAGGTCATTCCAATCAGTGCACTTAAAAGTTGTAGGTGCCGCCACAGTCAAATCTGACTTCCGACTTTTGGAGAGAACACCCTTAATCATATTTGCAAATTTGGGTTAAATATTGTCTCCTACATTCAATTCGGTCTTAATCACAGTGTATTTGTTTGTGAAACAAAAAATTATTGATACGTAATTATGTGTAATAAAGTGCATAATGTAAATTTAAAATGTTTATTTCTAGACTTGAATGCAGATATAAATGACCATAAATCCGAAATGTTGCAGTCTTTATTTATCACATAAAGGCACGAGTTGTGATCTCGTTACATTTTTATCCAAATTTAAAATTCTCTATACATTTTTCAGATAAATTATATAATTTTACATAATTCAACTCTAAAATATGTTCAATGTCTAGCAAAAATAAAAAGATATCAGATATTATCATCCACTATTACAGCGTTAAATAGAGTAATGGTGGTAAGGGGAAATTTCAAATAAGAGGGGTCGGCGTCATCTTGAAAACCATGACCAGTTGAAATAAGAAGGGTGTAAATGTACTCGACCACAATGTAATTTTCTAACTACTCAAATTTTTTCAGATTTTTTAAATTATTTTTTTTTCAAAATTTCGATGTTGCGAATCTTTTTAAAATCAAGCGGAGTATTATTGCATGTTGATAAAATTTGTGAGAATTCCTTGACTCATTCCAAAGCATTGTTGTTTTTAAAAAATGTTCTCTAAAGTCTATAGTTTTTAAGAAAAAAAAACGATTAAGTTTAAAAAAGAATTGTGAGCTTCTAGGCGACATTTTGAAAACTGCCATCTTGAATTATGAATTCTGATATGGTACATTTTAACCCTGGGGGTCCATGGACGCGATATTTTCAACGTAGATATGTTCCCAACGCCATTTCGAGGTGAAAGTGATGTTTTAACGAATAACAAAATGTAAAAAACCATGTTTTTTTAAACAAAAAAAACTTTTTTATTGCAATTTTATTGAAAGATTCTGAAACAGCATACAATTTTACGTTAGAAACAGTGGAGCTCAAATGTTTCTAAAGGCATTTGTATACAAATTGTCGATGTTCAAATTGATACTGAAAATCCGTCCGTCTTCGCGTTAATGGGTTAAAATTACAATTATCGCAATAAAATCGCCATTTCTGATATAAAATTGCATTCGGAATTTGCTCTTGCATTTAAAGATTAAGTAGTCTGTAAAGTTTATAAATATATTTTGTCGTGTTTTTAATTGTTATTTATTTACCTTTGTGTTACTTTCAACGAGTTTCAGAATACAAAAATAAAAGATTTTTCGAGAAATGCATTTAATTTATTTAATTATAAAACGGAATAAACATTTATAAAATAGATGTCACAGTGTAATTGTTTGTTACATGAAAGATATAGAAATGTTTATAAACTTTATGCGTCAATCACATCACTTATTTTAATATTTTGAAGTTTTCTAAAAAAAAGAATATATTTTTTCCGTAACAGATTATTGTGTTTACTTCACGTTGCTTCTCCGGTATACCCCCAACCACCTCATTTGGCCTTATTCCAAGAAACTGTGGAAGACTGTAATTTTACAATACTGGTTGTGATTTTTAGTCTAATAGTAATATTAAAAGAAGTAAAATTACTACTAATTAACTAAATAAAAACGGGTAATTAAAATTCCCTACTCCCAGAACAACGATTTTACAATTTTTGTAGTAATTTACATTTATCGTAGTAAAATACTCAACAGAATTGTAATTTTACCACTCTCAGAGATGAGATTTTATTATGTGAGCTGTAACAGTGAGGTATAATTTTACAATCCCCCCAGTGATTTTATACCGGCATTTTTTACAGTGGGCGTGAGGTACTACCTCATTTCAAACATTTAAATGGCTTTCCTTTGTATATCCGGGCCTAAGCAAATTTTGTGAGTTATGTATGAGTTGTTTATTTGAAAATTTGTGAAAGGCAACGGCACAAAACGAAATACATAGCACACAAAATAGGCATATTTAAAAAATGTGCCACATGGAATTTCTATGGGGGTCTATAGTTTTTTACGTATTTTGATATGCAGAATTGAAATATCCCGGCGAAAATTAGCGCAAATTCAAATTTAATGGTAAAAATCGAAAAAAAAACATGAAAAATCTTAATTTTGCTTGTTTTTTTCATTTATTTCGAAAAATTTCGAAAATTTCGAAAAATGTAATTTAGATTGTTTCAAATAAATATAAAGGCCACGAAATACTGAATATAAGACCGACACCTCGAAATATAAAGTTGTTAATGATATATCTATCCAATATTGTTTATAAATTCGTGTTTATGAATTGCTCCCTTCCAATATTCGAATGTGAATTTTGACGTCGACAATCGTAAACAGTAGATTTGACTGCGTTCAAAACAATAACATATAAACTACTTCTCTCTTCTTTCCTGTCTCTGTCAGTTTCTTATTTCAACGGTATCAATATTAGCAGCATTCTGGTTCAGTGTCCATCTTGAAACCACTAATAATGTTTTTCTTACTGTTAAAAACGAAATTGATCCATCTTTAATAGATTCTACAAATAATTTTGCAACGCCAAACGTGAAAAATGTTACAAACAAATCAGCGGACTCGAGTGTACCGAACGGTTTCTCTGATGATGAAAACGTGAATTTAGCAAATACAAAATTAATATAAATATAATACAGCAGAAATAAACAAATCTTAAATTTACTTTACTAAAATATCAAAACAATAATATGAAAACGAATAAACTAATTTAATGTAATTTTTTGTTTCTTTCAAATCAGAATTATTACTGTATCGTAAAATTATTGTTGCAGCCCCCGAACCCCCCTCCATTACCGACCCATTCCCTCTCCTCCCAATTATACCACTTTGTTCCTCTTTTTCATGTATTGTATATAGTATATATATATATATATACACACACATTATGTGTATTATTTTTTATTAACAAATTTAATGTAAATTCGAATTCGTTGGCCGTTGGACGATAAAATAGTATATGTACCGCGAACGCTACATAATGTACTATTTCTGGCACTAGAAATTTTGAGAAAAGCGCATGGAATAATGAACACAGCAGATGGTTTCAATTAATAAAAACAGATTAATATAAATGTAAAGTTCTTTTTATTAATATAATACAGGATATAGGTATTTAATATAAATACAGGAAGCCATTGACTATACAGATACTAACCTACGCAGGTTAAGTCTTCATCGCTTAGATACTGCAGTATGTGTCTTAATACTAAATCTGGAACGCTAAAACTACTAAATAACCTGGAATAAATGGGTTCCCTTGTGCTCAAAAGTTTCCTTCTGTTTAATGAGTTTTCAAAGGCAATGCGCAAAGTATGGTAGTACAGTGGAAACTGGGACCGATATTCATTAGTTTGAAAGTATTCAACCACATTTCGGTTCATGTACCACGTCGTAACATTTGCGCATTGTGTCATTAAGTGAAACACTGAAAACCCAGCGCAGAGCATTGTTCCTTTTAATTTTTTGATTTCAGTTTCGCATTCGGCTTGAAAAATAGACAAGTTGAAGTGCTGATTAACTTGTGCATTTTTCAAAAGAGCTTTTAAAATGTTTGTATTGACATCGAAACTTGCCGTCTTCATGGTGATGATATGTCGTGTTAGCGCGATGAGTTTGACTTTATCTATAGCTACACGATGTTCGTCTTGAGCTATGTATTCGGCAATCTGACTGTCTTTAACAATAATACATGTTAATGTGCTCCGATGATGAATGAGTCTTTCGAACACTTGTTCACTGCCAATATTAGTGGATGTAAAAGCGGTGTACAGAGGTGTAATCCCATTATTCAAGGCGTCAACGTCGCATCCCTTCTGCAAAAGCAATTCTGCACATTTGTCTTGTCCGTAAAGTGCTGCTACGTGCAGCGGAGTCCCCATTTGGCTTTGTCTGTTGATGTCCACATGTTTACAAAGTTCTTCAGCTGCCTCTACGTTACCATACTGACATGACAAATGCAGCAACGTTTGATGTGCAATCATTGGATCCGCAAATCTTAAATCATACCCCCAATTGTGCCATAAATGGAGAAATTGCTTGGAGGCGTTTGGCAACATTATATACACCAAGGCTCGATGAAATATATCTTTGCTGTCAAGCACTGCGCCATATTGGAACAATAGCTCCATTATCAATAGAACCTTCTTCTGCAGATCCTGGTAGAGATTGACAGCAATGTCTGCTATTCGACCGTCCTCGGTCGATGGAAATGACTGACAAACTTCCGCAAAGTTGATGACAAGAGTCTCCATTGCCGTATTATTCTCGCTATTCATCGTCAGTGGATTGGCTCCATGATTTAATAATTCCGATGTAATGTCGGCGTTGAAATCTCCGCATGAAATATGTAGAGATGTATTCCCCTCTACATCGGTTGTGTTCACGTCGAATCCATGCCGAAGAAATAATTTTACGATTTCCGTATTGTTGTTAGAAACTGCGTTGAGGAGCATTTGGCCATCACTGATGTTCTGCTGGCGTCGAAGTCTTCTAATGTAATCAGCATCCTCTCGTACGATGCCTTCGTTTGGAGTTGCTGATTTGGAGAGATCCTGTTGATTTTCCATTTCGAATATGTAGTCTCTGGATATTCGGAGTGATATTGCTCGTGGCAAAATTCGTAAACGAATGGTTGTCACACTCGCCCGAAGTAGCCTATACACTCTTAACATTGCTTTCGAGCTGATAAACCTTTTGGTTACCTGCAGCTGAACAATAGATGGATTAACATAAGCATCTTATTTGTAGCCTCTATTTATTAACGAATGGTACTTAAACTTGTAAACAAGGTGAGTTATGACCGATCCGCTTTACCTGAAATCATTCCTAATACCTTCTGTACCTTTGTACTCTTTATCAGTTCCAGACGTAAATAACGACGTGGTAAATATGCTCATTTCAACAGCTGTTAACTGCAGACGCAATTTTAATGTTTCAGGGAAATGATTCACACGATCTTACGTCTTTTGAAGTTTTCATGTCGAAAGTCGACAGAGTATAACAAATTGATCCCTAAACTGAAACAACTGGGGGGCTGTGCCTGGTGGGTGGTTTGTATATATCGTATCCATCTCATCCATTCTATGGAGTATCATTCTCGCAAGCGGTGAAATGCGATTAAATAAATATATAAGAAATTCGCGTTCAGAATAGATCGTACCGGTAATGCGCACTTGCTTCGCGCTCATGTAATCGCAAGATCGCGTCGCGAGAGGTGGAAATTTTTTCCGAATTCTATTTATTAATTCTATTTATTTTGACAACGATCATTTCTTTTATTCGAGACATTTTTTTATGCCAAAATTATGCCACACATATACTATATAAAAAATATTATTCAATAAAAATTTATTACAACATTGCTTCTTACTAATCTACGATGATTTCTCAAGATTAAAAGGTAAGTGATATACAGTTTGTAATTGTGCAATTTATAAATTTTAACGGGAAGCGTAGAATAATTATTATGCTTTCATTCGAATATTTTTTTATTCCGATATTATGTTACCCGTTTAATATTACCATCGTTTGGGATTACCGAACGGGATAATAGACATCGATAGTCGATGAATGTTTTTCCGAGTAAATACGTCTAATCCAAAAATATGTAAATAATATTAAAAAAGGCGACCGCGTAGTAACTAGTCCTGTCTAGACGGCATTCAGCCGCCTTTCTCTTTTTCCGTATTTATTGACGCCATTGGAGTATATTTTGACTCCAAAGAACTCAAATGTAGTCGAACCCGGCCTACCCCATTTTCGACTCATTTGGAGTGAAATTTGACTCCAATAATTTCATTTTGTATAAAGTGACATTTTCACTTTTAGGAGAGTGGTCAATCGGCACTACATCTAAAAGTGAGATTTCACTATTATGCAGTGGAGTTTTGAAAACACTTTAAGGATTTTGGAGTGTATGTAGAACAGATTATTTTTCGAATTCCTTCTGGATTACAGCTCTTCGTTTCTGGAATAGTCTACCACATACTTTAAGAGACTCAAGAACTACGGCATAATTCAAAACTGGGCTACTCAGAAGCTTAAACTAATACTCCTTTCTGGCATATGACTAACTATTCAACCTATTTAAATTGCGTTTATATTTTTTTATATTATGTTATGCCTTATTAATAAATCATTAATATTCGTCGTAACATGCGAAATAGGATCGAATTCATAAATTACGTTTCCAATCAGGTTTCTTGACATTTCGAATTGAGTGTCAACTTAATTCCAAGTTCATCGATTTAATACGTTCACGTGGATTTCCGAATATTTTAATTAGGAAAAATTCGTTTTAATGCGTCGGCTTTATTATAATAATAATAATAATTTATTGCCACTTTTCCTTTACATTTTTTTACATAAAGGACCTATAGGGGGCATAATTACCCGTACATAGGTTGGTCCTTAGTCTCTATTTTAAAGCGTAAGAGTGTCACATAAGGCATACCTCACTAAATTTACAATAATTTGTTTTTATTTTGTACATAATTTATGATTTAAGATAAATATATATTAATTGACAATTAATTTGAAGGAAAGTATAAAATATATTAATCTATAATTATTTCACTAATTGCACTTTTAAGTTTCTTCTTCAGCAACTTTTCTTTCACGCTCAAATTTTTCAATTCATTTGGTAGTTTATTATAATATTTTTTTGAAAAATACTCATAACTTCTTTGTCCAATTGTTAAGTAGTGCTTTGGTAATATAATGTTTTTAAATCTCGTATTAGAAGTTTTCAATTGATATTCTCTTTTAAGTTCGTTATATAAATAAACTATACTGCTTATAACAAATATCTGCCTTATATCCAATGGTTGTTCTTGTTCATTTATATCAATTATTTTAAGAATCCTTTTGTAGACGCTCTTATATATAGTTGTATTATAAAGATACAAAAAGAAAACAAATGTTACATCCATGACAGGCATTGTTCACCTTCACACATATTATTATTACTCAGTTCCGGTGAAAATTGATTACATTTTAATATGGAATAAACTGTTAGTAATGTTTTTTAGGTTATGTTTATGTTCTATTCACGTAGTGGATTATATCGGATTAGATCGAAAGTATTTCAATAAAAATGGTCAAGAAACCGAAATAAAACGTATTCAATTCGTTTTAATTCCTTTTCGTTTCCTGGGGAGGGACCATAAGTGGCATAAGAGGGCTACAGCGAGCGCGGTTAAGATTCGGGTGAAGTCATTTTGTAAAGATTTGTCGCTTAGAAGTAGAAGAAATCAAACTTGAAAATTTGACATCATGCTGAAATGTCATTACCCAGCAATCGAATTTGGATAGAGTTGTACCTATAGAATTGGATTCAATTATTAAATTCTGAATCCATACTTTGGTCAACGGTGAATCCTTTTTAATACGTAAATACAATTCTATTCGTTCATACGAATAAAAAGGTTACTTTCTGAATTCATATTAACAAAAAAAAAAGGTTTCTTTTTAAAAATTAAATCTTAAATACATCCGTATTCAACATTACGAATTCAAAACTACCTAAGTGTATTCATTTCAATCCAAACAAAGTTGTATTTCAAAAACGAAACTTTGAATGCCTCCGTATTCAACGTTACGGATTCAAAACTATCCAAGTGTATCCATTTCAATCCAAACAAAAGTTTCCTATTTAAAAACGAAACATTGAATGCATCCGTATTCAACATTACGGAGTCAAAAGTAGCCAAGTATAGTAAGTGTTTATTTGTATTCGTATACTGCTTCCGATTGTATTCGTAATTGTGTTCGTAAAATTGAATACAGATGGATTCCTTTCTTCGGAATTCAATCCATTTGAATACATATTTACGGAATCAAAGTTTGAATTCAAAATGAATTGAAATTTTCAATCCAATCCTATCCAATCTTGATTGCTGGGTAGGTTAGACGGTGGTAAACGTGAGGCGTAAAATTTTCAGGTTGATTTTCTTCTTTTAAGCGACAAGTCTTTACAAAAATACTTCACCCGGGAGCCTTTGTGATTTTGAATCGATTTGGGCACCGGTAAAAATGCCGAAAGACCTTTTAGAGAGCTAGGAATATTTTCGTCAATATCCCTATAGTTTGCGGCATCTTTACCGGTGCCAATCGATTTCTCAAAAAAAAAATACGAAAAAGCATACACTCCAGGTTCAAAAGACCACCTCCAATTATTCGGGTAAATATAGTTACAGTAGTCCTCGCCTTATTTTAACTTTTTTTCCGTCTGTTATTTTAACTTTCCCCCCGCGTGAGTTCCCCCACCATTCGTCGTGCGTTTGTAGTAGCAGTCCCTTCCCTTATTCTAATTTGTCTAGTCAGTCAAGATGGCGGTCTTCTTGCCTTATTCTAATTTTCCCCTTTCCCCCACTACTTAGATTTGCTGTCTCACTTTTGTCTCTTTTTCTTTCGTTGCACATGCGCCGTTATTTGTATTTTGAGAATCCACACGCCATCAAACGTCAGTGGGGAGAACGCTTGAGGGGAAATATTAGAATAAGGGAAATTAGAATAAGGGAAGGACTATTGTACATGTGTTCAAAAGAGTGCGGACTGCTATTTACGCTTGCGCTTACAGGTAAAGAAGGACGCCACTCTATGTCTTCTCTCATACTGCCAGTCGTGGAGATGAGGGGAAGCGTTAAATTAAGGGAAGAAGCCGCTATCTTCCTTGACTCGTTAGGTTAAAATATGGGGAGGACCACTGTATTCCACGGAAGATATTGGATGCAAACTGCCTTGTATACAAATCATCTGTCGTGTGCATCGGTCAAGACCCCATAGTTGGTCAATTTACCAAATTCATCGTTCGTAGCAGAAACTCCTTCACTGCCAATGACGAAGATTTTTGTCATTTTGGATTTTTCCCAGACTGCCAGAAAAAGGCAAATCTTTGTCATGATATAAAGTAGACTAAAAAATTCTGGAATTTGCGTAAACTAAAATTAAATCCATTCCTGAACGGTCTAAGGAGTACTGAATATGATGGCGTTGTCCATTTTCATAATCGCTGTGTCAAAAAAATATATATAAATCCACAAAGATGGTAGTTTTCTCAATTTTTCAAAATCTTAGTCATGAAGCATGACATTATGTTCAATACATTTATAACCGTGATTTTGGTCGGGTTATTAAATAAATACTTAAAACAAATTCATAAAACAGCAAATATATTTACAATTAAAAAGAAACTAAATAAACAATTAACAATAAAAATAAATGGACACGCAAAGGGAATGAAATGGATTGGGGTTCCGTATTCGACTCTAAGGTGAAATTTCTTAATTAAATGACCGAATTAACCAAAAAAAGAATAAGAAAAAGGGAAATTATTGGGACGCAACTAAAATCTACTTACTAATTTAATCCTCAAATAATCTCCAGATCTGGAACGCACTAAACTTCTATAATACAATAATAATATTTTATATTCTAAATTGAAATTAATAAAATAAAACCGCAAACGCAAATGAAAAATATAAACTCAAAAGTAACGCAAAAGAAATCTCGAAATTAAAACGCAAAATTGGACTGTTCTTAAAGTTCGTTGACGTCCGTACTTCGGATCCAAAATTACCCCTTCTCTATCATAATTGCAATGTGCGACGAGTGTCGACTCCAGCAACGACCTTGTTGTCCCTTGTGCGGGAAGCGCGGCATTCCTCTCCCACTGCGGCGCACACCACTATATCTTATGTATGCGGGCCCCTGTGTACCATGTACGCAAAATGTATGAGCTTGAAACGTCAACAATGAGTGCGACAGGGACCAACATATTCAAGGGACGAAGACAACATGAAAACATTCATCGGCAGTCTTCAATTCGAATAAAAATGACATATATACTTAATACAATTAAGGACTATAATCTCTATTAAGGAATAAGGACAACGCTATAGGAAAAAAAGGGACAAAAGAAATATGTTTACTTATCGATACCGAAAGAATAAATTTACGAAAAATGGGCGTATTGAAATGAAATGAAATGCAATTTTTTATGATGTTCAGGTCAGGGGGTAGATTTATGATATTTAGTCACAAGTTTATGCATAAAAAGTTTATAAAATCGCTTGAAATTTGTCACTCAGAGGTTTTCGGGGTCGTTGGTTACGAATCCGAGGTCAGATTTTGGAAATTCAAAATGGCGGACATTTTTTGAAAAGTCTAACCATTCTGCCCGAAACTTGTTACTCTGGGGTTTTCGAGGTCGATGACTACAAATCTGATCATATATTTTGACAATTTAAAATGACGGCTACAATATGGCGGAGAAATTATCCAAAAATGAAACCATATTGGTTGAAAAATTGTCAAAATCCAACTTCAAATTCGTAATCAGCATGTAATAATATGCTGCTTGCTTGATATTTCAAAAATTTGAAAAATCGAAATTTCGAAAAAAGTTTTTTTGAAAATTTGAGTAGGTTCTTTAAATAGTTCTAAGATATTTTTATTCTAAGAAAAATTTCTCTTTAGTTTAATAATATATTTTTATGAAAACTATAGACTTTACAGAAAATTTTTTTAGAACAAAAATATCTTAGAATTATTTAAAGAAACTACTCAATTTTGTCAGGTTTTTTAAATAATTTTTTTCAAAATTTCTATTTTTCCCTAATTTCTAAAATTCCCTGACTTTTCCCAGATGTTTCCCTGACCAATATTTTAATGATATCTATATTAAAAATAAACAATACGGATAAAAATGTTTTAAAAACAGCTACTCATTTTCAATAAATTCTTTATTTTTTCAATCAACAACGAGTAGTATATTCTAAAACATATTATCTATAAAAATCCAGAAAAAAAACTCATGTTCCTGCGGATTTTTTCGTATTTAATTCAAAATAATAGTAGAAAATTGGTTGGGGGTTCTTTGTCAAAATTTGTTATAAAATGTCAAGTTCTGCGGTAATATGTTGGACAATAATTATAAATGTTGATAAATTTTAGAATTTAGGCGATTTTGGACAGTATATTCAAAGTATTGTTAAAATTCTTACGAATGTTGACAATAACAAAAAATTGCCATAAATTTTATATTTTTCAAATACTATTGGACAAATATCAACTACTTAAAATAGAAATGGTAAAATAATCATTTAAACAAATTAATATTCTCAAAATTTGAGAGTTTTGTGCTGTTTTCAACATTTTAAAAATTTTTCTACGATTTTTAGCTTTTTTATGCAATTTCAAAGATTTTTGAAGATTTAAAAAAATGTATGAAAGTTTTCTATCATTTTCAAAAGGTTTTATTTATACAAATATTTGTTTAAATAGAGAATTAGTATGGCAAATATTTTTGAAATATTCTGTAAAGTATCTTTATAGAAAGATAAATATCTTTAAATATAAAATTGTTTGCATTTATTTTTGTTAAACTATTAAATTTTATTCAAATCTGTTAGAATGTATTCAATACCGAAATGTGTTATTGTTAAACGTGTTTATTTTTGTTGCAATGTACCAGAACGTTTAAAACTGAGCAGTACCACAAATATGTTTAATTTAAGATTTTTTTTTTTCTCAAAATTGTTGGTTTTTGGTGAAATTTGTCGAAAATGTTCAAAATTGAAATATGTTATTGATAAAAAAACGTCAATATTTGTTTAAATTTGTGAGAAAGCATTTAAAATCATTTAAAAGAATTTTATGCGAAACAGGATAAATTAAGCATTTTTCTGAAAATGAAATTGTGCGATCTTTTGTTAAATAATGTTTTTCACTTTTTAAAGATTTGTCTACAATTTACTTTTTCCCTGACCAATTTTGAAATTCCCTGACATTTCCCTGATTTCCCGGTTTTCCCTGACGGTGGCCACCATGTATGATGTTCAGGTCAGGGGGTAGATTTATGATATTTAGTCACAAGTTTATGCATAAAAAGTTTATAGAATCGCTTGAAATTTGTCACTCAGAGGTTTTCGGGGTCGTTGGTTACGAATCCGAGGTCAGATTTTGGAAATTCAAAATGGCGGACACTTTTTTGAAAAGTCTAACCATTATGCCCGAAACTTGTTACTCTGGGGTTTTCGAGGTCGATGACTACAAATCTGATCATATATTTTGGGAATTTAAAATGACGGCTACAATATGGCGGAGAAATTATCCAAAAATGAAACCATATTGGTTGAAAAATTGTCAAAATCCAACTTCAAATTCGTAATCAGCATGCAATAATATACTGCCTGCTTAATATTTCAAAAATTTGAAAAATCGAAATTTCGAAAAAAGTTATTTTGAAAATTTGAGTAGGTTCTTTAAATAGTTCTAAGATATTTTTATTCTAAGCTGTAGAAGACTGTAATGTTACAATACTGGTTGTGATTTTTAGTCTAATAGTAATATTGAAAGAAGTAAAATTACTACTAATTAACTAAATAAAAACGGGTAATTAAAATTCCCTACTCCCAGAACAACGATTTTACAATTTTGGTAGTAATTTACATTTATCGTAGTAAAATACTCAACAGAATTGTAATTTTACCACTCTCAGAGATGAGATTTTACCATGTGAGCTGTAACAGTGAGGTATAATTTTACAATTCCCCATTGATTTTACACCGGCATTTTTTACAGTGTTGGTGAGGGACTACCTCATTTCAAACATTTAAATGGTTTTCCTTTGTATATCCGGGCTTAAGCAAATTTTGTGAGTTATGTATGAGTTTGTGAAAGGCAACGGCACAAAACGAAATACATAGCACACAAAATAGGCACATTCAAAAAATGTGCCACATGGAATTTCTATGGGGGTCTATAGTTTTTTACGTATTTTGATATGCAGAATTGAAATATCCCGGCGAAAATTAGCGCAAATTCAAATTTAATGGTAAAAATCGAAAAAAAAAACATGAAAAATCTCAATTTTTGCTTGTTTTTTTACATTTATTTCGAAAAACTTCGAAAATTTCGAAAAATGTAATGTAGATTATTTAAAATAAAATAAGACTAGTAAATTCCTTCGTCATTCAACACGTCTAGATTTTGCATGTCTGGTATTCCCTGATGCTTCGGCCTATCTTAATATGAAGACACAACGCCTACTTAATAATTATTTATTCAATTATCAATACCTTGCTTCTAACGAAATACCATATGGAATTCATGAGACATTATCATTTACGATTCGTATATGTGAGGTTCGTAAAAATGTTCGCTATTAAGTTATTCTAATATTATGAATTGCGTTAATTCTGTACTATATATCGGCTAAGTAATATATATGGCATAAACTTGTCATATTATGTGTTTAATTAATGTTACATTAAGAGTGTTCCCGCGGACTCAATTTTCATTAAAATCGAACATATGAGAGAGCCTTCTTTGTATTTTCAAGCTCTACAACTTTTTCCAGTTTGACATTTCGTTAGTTATTTTGCGAAATGAGTTAGATACGAAAACCCGAAAAAATTGGCATTTTTACCATTTTCGAGGCCATAACTTCAGAACTATTCACCGCAGGACAGATGTTCTCAGGAATGAATTGCCGGGCTCAAAAAAAGCTTCAAAATGAGCTATCATTCGTTGCAATAACTTGAAAAGAAGCCGAGTTATTGAAAAAAAAGTAATTTTTTTTTTTCTAAATTTCAATGGCTCTTCACTGAAATTCTGAGCCTAAGATCCAATTTTGGTACAGGAAAAAGTTACTTAGGATCAGCTCATGAATCCACTATTAGCCGGTTGGCATAGACAAAAGGATCACCCTATATATATACACATTATGTGTATTATTTATTATTAACAAATTTAATGTTAATTCGAATTCGTTGGCCGTTGGACGAGAAAATAGTATATGTACCGCGAACGCGAATGTACCATCCTCGCCGTGAATGATACATTTCGCGTCCTTGCTACATACATAATGTACTATTTCTGGCACTAGAAATTTTGAGAAAAGCGCATGGAATAATGAACACAGGAGATGGTTTCAATGAATAAAAACAGTTTTAATATAAATATAAAGTTCTCTCTATTAATACAATACAGGATATAGGTATTTAATATAAATACAGGAAGCCATTGACTATAGTAATAGATACTAACCTACGCAGGTTAAGTCTTCATCGCTTAGATACTGCAGTATGTGTCTTAATACTAAATCTGGAACGCCAAAACTACTAAATAACCTGGAATAAATGGGTTCCCTTGTGCTCAAAAGTTTCCTTCTGTTTAATGCGTTTTCAAAGGCAATGCGCAAAGTATGGTAGTACAGTGGAAACTGGGACCGATATTCATTAGTTTGAAAGTATTCAACCACATTTCGGTTCATGTACCACGTCGTAACATTTGCGCATTGTGTCATTAAGTGAAACACTGAAAACCCAGCGCAGAGCATTGTTCCTTTTAATTTTTTGATTTCAGTTTCGCATTCGGCTTGAAAAATAGACAAGTTGAAGTGCTGATTAACTTGTGCATTTTTCAAAAGAGCTTTTAAAATGTTTGTATTGACATCGAAACTTGCCGTCTTCATGGTGATGATATGTCGTGTTAGCGCGATGAGTTTGACTTTATCTATAGCTACACGATGTTCGTCTTGAGCTATGTATTCGGCAATCTGACTGTCTTTAACAATAATACATGTTAATGTGCTCCGATGGTTAATGAGTCTTTCGAATACTTGTTCACTGCCAATATTAGTGGATGTAAGAGCGGTGTACAGAGGTGTAATCCCATTATTCAAGGCGTCAACGTCGCATCCCTTCTGCAAAAGCAATTCTGCACATTTGTCTTGTCCGTAAAGTGCTGCTACGTGCAGCGGAGTCCCCATTTGGCTTTGGCTGTTGATGTCCACATGTTTACAAAGTTCTTCAGCTGCCTCTACGTTACCATACTGACATGACAAATGCAGCAATGTTTGATGTGCAATCATTGGATCCGCAAATCTTAAATCATACCCCCAATTGTGCCATAAATGGAGAAATTGCTTGGAGGCGTTTGGCAACATTATATACACCAAGGCTCGATGAAATATATCTTTGCTGTCAAGCACTGCACCATATTGGAATAATAGCTCCATTATCAATAGAACCTTCTTCTGCAGATCCTGGTAGAGATTGACGGCAATGTCTGCTATTCGACCGTCCTCGGTCGATGGAAATGACTGACAAACTTCCGCAAAGTTGATGACAAGAGTCTCCATTGCCGTATTATTTTCGCTATTCATCGTCAGTGGATTGGCTCCATGATTTAATAATTCCGATGTAATGTCGGCGTTGAAATCTCCGCATGAAATATGTAGAGATGTATTCCCCTCTACATCGGTTGTGTTCACGTCGAATCCATGCCGAAGAAATAATTTTACGATTTCCGTATTGTTGTTAGAAACTGCGTTGAGGAGCATTTGGCCATCACTGATGTTCTGCTGGCGTCGAAGTCTTCTAATGTAATCAGCATCCTCTCGTACGATGCCTTCGTTTGGAGTTGCTGATTTGGAGAGATCCCGTTGATTTTCCATTTCGAATATGTAGTCTCTGGATATTCGCAGTGATATTGCTCGTGGCAAAATTCGGAAACGAATGGTTGTCGCACTCGCCCGAAGTAGCCTATACACCCTTAACATTGCTTTCGAGCTGATAAACCTTTTGGTTACCTGCAGCTGAACAATAGATGGATTAACATAAGCATCTTATTTGTAGCCTCTATTTATTAACGAATGGTACTTAAACTTGTAAACAAGGTGAGTTATTACCGATCCGCTTTACCTGAAATCATTCCTAATACCTTCTGTACCTTTGTACTCTTTATCACTTCCAGACGTAAATAACGACGTGGTAAATATGCTCATTTCAACAGCTGTTAACTGCAGACGCAATTTTAATGTTTCAGGGAAATGATTCACACGATCTTACGTCTTTTGAAGTTTTCATGTCGAAAGTCGACAGAGTATAACAAATTGATCCCTAAACTGAAACAACTGGGGGGCTGTGCCTGGTGGGTGGTTTGTATATATCGTATCCATCTCATCCATTCTATGGAGTATCATTCTCGCAAGCGGTGAAATGCGATTAAATAAATATATAAGAAATTCGCGTTCAGAATAGATCGTACCGGTAATGCGCACTTGCTTCGCGCTCATGTAATCGCAAGATCGCGTCGCGAGAGGTGGAAATTTTTTCCGAATTCTATTTATTAATTCTATTTATTTTGACAACGATCATTTCTTTTATTCGAGACATTTTTTTATGCCAAAATTATGCCACACATATACTATATAAAAAATATTATTCAATAAAAATTTATTACAACATTGCTTGTTACTAATCTACGATGATTTCTCAAGATTAAAAGGTAAGTGATATACAGTTTGTAATTGTGCAATTTATAAATTTTAACGGGAAGCGTAGAATAATTATTATGCTTTCATTCGAATATTTTTTTATTCCGATATTATGTTACCCGTTTAATATTACCATCGTTTGGGATTACCGAACGGGATAATAGACATCGATAGTCGATGAATGTTTTTCCGAGTAAATACGTCTAATCCAAAAATATGTAAATAATATTAAAAAAGGCGACCGCGTAGTAACTAGTCCTGTCTAGACGGCATTGGAGTATATTTTGCCTCCAAAGAACTCAAATGTAGTCGAACCCAGCCTACCCCATTTTCGACTCCTTTGGAGTGAAATGTGACTCCAATAATTTCATTTTGTATAAAGTGACATTTTCACTTTTAGGAGAGTGGTCAATCGGCACTACATCTAAAAGTGAGATTTCACTATTATGCAGTGAGTTTTGAAAACACTTTAAGGATTTTAGAGTGTATGTAGAACAGATTATTTTTCGAATTCCTTCTGGATTACAGCTCTTCGTTTCTGGAATAGTCTACCACATGCTTTAAGAGACTCAAGAACTCCGGCATAATTCAAAACTGGGCTACTCAGAAGCTTAAACTAATACTCCTTTCTGGCATATGACTAACTATTCAACCTATTTAAATTGCGTTTATATTTTTTTATATTATGTTATGCCTTATTAATAAATCATTAATATTCGTCGTAACATGCGAAATAGGATCGAATTCATAAATTACGTTTCCAATCAGGTTTCTTGACATTTCGAATTGAGTGTCAACTTAATTCCAAGTTCATCGATTTAATACGTTCACGTGGATTTCCGAATATTTTAATTAGGAAAAATTCGTTTTAATGCGTCGGCTTTATTATAATAATAATAATAATTTATTGCCACTTTTCCTTTACATTTTTTTACATAAAGGACCTATAGGGGGCATAATTACCCGTACATAGGTTGGTCCTTAGTCTCTATTTTAAAGCGTAAGAGTGTCACATAAGGCATACCTCACTAAATTTACAATAATTTATTTTTATTTTGTACATAATTTATGATTTAAGATAAATATATATTAATTAACAATTAATTTGAAGGAAAGTATAAAATATATTAATCTATAATTATTTCACTAATTGCACTTTTAAGTTTCTTCTTCAGCAACTTTTCTTTCACGCTCAAATTTTTCAATTCATTTGGTAGTTTATTATAATATTTTTTTGAAAAATACTCATAACTTCTTTGTCCAATTGTTAAGTAGTGCTTTGGTAATATAATGTTTTTAAATCTCGTATTAGAAGTTTTCAATTGATATTCTCTTTTAAGTTCGTTATATAAATAAACTATACTGCTTATAACAAATATCTGCCTTATATCCAATGGTTGTTCTTGTTCATTTATATCAATTATTTTAAGAATCCTTTTTTGTAGACGCTCTTATATATAGTTGTATTATAAAGATACAAAAAGAAAACAAATGTTACATCCATGACAGGCATTGTTCACCTTCACACATATTATTATTACTTAGTTCCGGTGAAAATTGATTACATTTTAATATGGAATAAACTGCTAGTAATGTTTTTTAGGTTATGTTTATGTTCTATTCACGTAGTGGATTATATCGGATTAGATCGAAAGTATTTCAATAAAAATGGTCAAGAAACCGAAATAAAACGTATTCAATTCGTTTTAATTCCTTTTCGTTTCCTGGGGAGGGACCATAAGTGGCATAAGAGGACTACAGCGAGCGCGGTTAAGATTCGGGTGAAGTCATTTTGTAAAGATTTGTCGCTTAGAAGTAGAAGAAATCAAACTTGAAAATTTGACATCATGCTGGAATGTCATTACCCAGCAATCGAATTTGGATAGAGTTGTACCTATAGAATTGGATTCAGTTATTAAATTCTGAATCCATACTTTGGTCAACGGTGAATCCATTTTAATACGTAAATACAATTCTATTCGTTCATACGAATAAAAAGGTTACTTTCTGAATTCATATTAACCAAAAAAAAGGTTTCTTTTTAAAAATTAAATCTTAAATACATCCATATTCAACATTACGAATTCAAAACTACCTAATTGTATTCATTTCAATCCAAAAATAGTTTCCTTTTTAAAAACGAAATATTGAATGCCTTCGTATTCAACATTACGGATTCAAAACTATCCAAGCGTATTCATTTCAATGCAAAAAAGTTTTCTTTCAAAAAATAAACTTTGAATAAATCTGTATTTATTTGTATTCGTATACTGCTTCCGATTGTATTCGTAATTATGTTCGTGAAATTGAATACAGATGGATTACTTTTTCTGAAATTGAATACAGATAGATTCCTTTCTTCGGAATTCAGTCCATTTGAATACATATTTACGGAATCAAAGTTTGAATTCAAAACGAATTGAAATTGTCAATCCAATCCTATCCAATCTCGATTGCTGGGTAGGTTAGACAGAAGTAAACGTGAGGCGTAAAATTTTCAGGTTGATTTTCTTCTCCTTCTAAGCGACAAGTCTTTTCAAAAATACTTCACTCGGGAGCCCTTGTGATCCGGAATTGATTTGGACACCGGTAAAAATGTCGAAAAATGCCGAAAACTATAGGGATATTGCATACACGCACGCCAACACTCGCATCCCTTTCAGAGAGCTAAGGATATTTTCGTCAATATCCTTATAGTTTTCGGCATTTTTACCGGTGCCCATCGATTTCTCAAAAAAAATTACGAAAAAGGTTCAAAAGACCACCTCCAATTATTCAGGTAAATACAGTTACAGTAGTCCTCCTCTTATTTTAACTGCGTCCCATATTTTAACTTTCCCCCACTATTCGTTGTGCGCTTGTAGTAGCAGTCCACATATACAATAGTCCTTCCCTTATTCTAATTAGTCTAGTCAGGCAAGATGGCGGTCTTCTTCCCTTATTCTAATTTTCCCCTCTCCTCCACTTATTAGATTTGCTGTCTCACTTTTGTCTCTTTTTCTTTCGTTGCGCATGCGCCGTTATTTGTATTTTGAGAATCCAAACGCCAACACGCGTCAGTGGGGAGAACGCGCGAAGGGAAATATTAGAATAGGGGAAGAGAAAAAATTAGAATAATGGAAGATATTAGAATAAGGCAAGGACTACTGTACATGTGTTTAAAAGAGTTCGGACTGCTATTTACGCTTGCGCTTACAGGTAAAGAAGGACGCCACTCTATGTCTTCTCTCATACTGCCAGTCGTGGAGATGAGGGGAAGCGTTAAATTAAGGGAAGAAGCCGCTATCTTCCTTGACTCGATAGGTTAAAATATGGGGAGGACCACTGTATTCCACGGAAGATATTCGATGCAAACTGCCTTGTATACAAATCATCTGTCGTGTGCATGGGTCAAGAACCCATAGCTGGTCAATTTACCAAATTTCATCGTTACGTAGCAGAAACTTTTATTTGACTGCCAATGATGAAGATTTTGTCATTTTTGATTTTCCCCAGAAAAAAACAAATCTTTGTCAGGATATAAAATAGACTAACAAATTCTGGAATTTATGTAAAATAAAACCAAATCCATTCCTGGACAGTCTAAAGTGTACTGAATATGATGGCGTTGTCCATTTTCAAAATTGCTATATCAAAAAAAAAATATAAATCCACAAAGATGGTAGTTTTCTCAATTTTTCAAAAACTTAGTCATGAAGCATGACATTGTGTTCAATACATTTATAACCGTGATTTTGGTCGGGTTATTAAATAAATACTTAAAACAAATTCATAAAACAGCAAATATATTTACAATTAAAAAGAAACTAAATAAACAATTAACAATAAAAATAAATGGACACGCAAAGGGAATGAAATGGATTGGGGTTCCGTATTCGACTCTAAGGTGAAATTTCTTAATTAAATGACCGAATTAACCAAAAAAAGAATAAGAAAAAGGGAAATTATTGGGACGCAACTAAAATCTACTTACTAATTTAATCCTCAAATAATCTCCAGATCTGGAACGCACTAAACTTCTATAATACAATACAAATATTTTATATTCTAAATTAGAATTAATAAAATAAAACCGCAAACGCAAATGAAAAATATAAACTCAAAAGTAACGCAAAAGAAATCTGTAAATTAAAACGCAAAATTGGACTGTTCTTAAAGCTCGTTGACGTCCGTACTTCGGATCCAAAATTACCCCTTCTCTATCATAATTGCAATGTGCGACGAGTGTCGACTCCAGCAACGACCTTGTTGTTGTCCCTTGTGCGGGAAGAGCGGCATTCCTCTCCCACTGCGGCGCACACCACTATATCTTATGTATGCGGGCCCCTGTGTACCATGTACGCAAAATGTATGAGCTTGAAACGTCAACAATGAGTGGGACAGGGACCAACATATTCAAGGGACGAAGACAACATGAAAACATTCATCGGCAGTCTTCAGTTCAAATAAAAATGACATACAGTAGAGTCCCGCTTTAGTGGCGCGGTCCGTTCCGAGCACTCCCCTCAAGTCCCGCGTTAGTGGCGCAAATAGGGGAAACATCGCTTCCCCCATCATGCTGCCATCACGTGACGTTTGTGACGACAGACACGCCCAAACTCCCTGTTCCGTCGCTTATTAGCCACGCCCCTGAAACGGCCGGCGACATAGTGGGGATAAAGAGATTCTGAGAAGCGCCACTAACGCGGGACGCCACTAAAGCGAGACTCTACTGTATATGCTTAATATAATTAAGGACTATAATCTCTATTAAGGAATAAGGACAACGCTATAGGAAAAAAAAGGGACAAAAGAAATATGTTTACTTATCGATACCGAAAGAATAAATTTACGAAAAATGGGCGTATTGAAATGAAATGAAATGCAATTTTTTATGATGTTCAGGTCAGGGGGTAGATTTATGATATTTAGTCACAAGTTTATGCATAAAAAGTTTATAAAATCGCTTGAAATTTGTCACTCAGAGGTTTTCGGGCTCGTTGGTTACGAATCCGAGGTCAGATTTTGGAAATTCAAAATGGCGGACACTTTTTTGAAAAGTCTAACCATTCTGCCTGAAACTTGTTACAGTATTCCCCACCCTAAGTTATACCATCCAAAGTTATATGTATATCCTAAGTTATAGATTGGCCTTCTCCAAAGTTATACCAGTTTCTTCCTCTCCTTCCCCCACCACATTGTTTTGCTGAGTCACACTCGCTTCGCGACACTCGCACACAGAAGCACCCATTGCATGGATATAAACAAAGATACGGGAGTGGGGATAGTGAGGGGCTATAACTTTGGAGAATCGTCCGCCATTTTGAAAGAACCGACAGTATAACTTAGGATGGGGACTACTGTACTCTGGGGTTTTCGAGGTCGATGATTACAAATCTGATCATATATTTTGACAATTTAAAATGACGGCTACAATATGGCGGAGAAATTTTTCAAAAATGGAACTATTTTGGTTGAAAAATTGTCAAAATCCAACTTCAAATTCGTAATCAGCGATCCCGGAAACCCCGGAGTAACAAATATCAAGTAAAATGGTTGGAATTTAGAAAATTCGTCCGCCATTTTGAATTTTCAAAATCTGACTTCAGATTCGTAATCAGTGTCCCAAAACATCCCTAGAATCTAACAAATTTTTTAATTTTGGTAATTTTTTGTGAAATTCTCGTGGCAATCAAGGGGTTAAAGATCTACAAACTTTTTTTTCCTGTGCAAAGACACAATTAGGTGCCAATCATCCAATAAATAAAATATTTAAAATAATTTCAAGAAGTTTAAAACAATTGACTGCAAAAGACTCCTTCGACTTCCAATTCAGATTCACATTACATTAAATTGTACAATTTTACTTACCTTAAGGATAGGGAATGAAAATATGCAACAGAGATAACTGGAACCTATCGCGTTTATTGAAGTATAAAAAAAGGAAATCGTTCGAATTATTAAGTAATTAAATTTAATTTACATTATTCAAAACCGCATTCTGACCGATTCCACTTGCATGCTCCGAAATTCGTTCGGGAATAAGTCTTCGTTTTGCTCGTGGTCGACCGTTGCAACAATCTCTTACAATAATTAACGAGTCAATCATTTCCATATGATAAACGATCGGAATTTTCATGTACTTATTTCTTTTAATATATATAAAATACTATCAGCGTCCCTCGTTCTTTTATGATGTACTTTCAATTGATAAAAGTCCGTTATAAAAAATCGATCGGCAAAAAAGGTACCAATATTCATCCAAAATTTTTTGTTTCTAACGAAACAAAATTCCTCGCAACACTTCAACATTCATTTGCGACTGATAAATTACTCTAACTCGTAGAAATTAAATTACTTTTTTTTGAGTTGACATTTACTAAATTATAAATACACAATCGATCGTAACGATTGTAATGTTCCTTCGCCTCTCATTCTCTCTCTTCCTCCCGGTTCAATCGTATTTATGTACAAAGTCACAATTCACTATTAAATAAAAAACGTGTACGCGGTCTCTCGTAACAAAAGTATAAAAATGAAACGCACTTGTGTCTTTCCTCGTCGTCCGACGTCGAATTCCACGAAATTGTCACGAGACAAAAAAGCCTTTTTACAATGAAATGACTAGCAAAAAATGTCCCGCTGGCAAAAAGGCACATGGACAAAACGTTCCCTGAGTACTTATTGCTCCAGTGAATTCATTTCATTTCTTCGTATTCACTCTTTATGTTCTCTAATGAATCTAATGATTATTTTGATTGTTAACAACACAAACAAAAAATTAGCCAACTTTAATTCATTAGTCGATTGATACTTTTTAGGTTAGAAGTAAAAAACATTACGATCCTCATAAATAAATAAAAAACATGCCCAAAATTCCCCCAACTTCTTCCTAGAATTTCAAACCATTTAAGACCAATGATTTTTTTTACACATTTTATTATTAGGAATTTGAATGCGGAACTAGTTACAAAAAAATGCTAAAAAATAAAAGACACTTTTGTACAACATTATTGCAATCCACTGCCTTGACAAACGTTTTAATCTAAAGATGAAACCTTTGCGTTAAAACTTTTACAAATTCGATCACGTACAATAATTTAACAATTCACTAATACATTCACCGACACCGTCGCTAAATCGAGGTTATTGTTCGACAGGTAAAAAGTCCTGCTTTCCCTCTTAGGATGTTCTCGTCCCAACCTCTCGGGGAGAGATTTTGTCCATGTGTAGCTATTTTTTTTTTTTCTCATGGGATGTTTTGCTAATCAGTCATTTCCTCAAGTCGAGGAGACTTTATGTCACTGTCCCAAATATGCCACTTTAATCTTTCTTAAGTGGACAGATAAAGACGATGATAGTCATTGGCCCCGAACGCGCAGTTGCACTTCGGACACTTGCGTTGTCGTGTCTCGTAACGAGTGCGCAAGCAGTCCCAACAAAACACATGGAAGCACTTGGTCAACACTGCGTCTTTCCTCTTGACCTTGCATGACGGACACGTCAATGTTTCCTTGTATTCCCTGAGCTCTTCTGCCATTACCTCGTCTAACGTCTCTGCCAATTCGATCTTCTTCATCCTCTCCACTTTGCGCCTCAATTGTGCGATTTCCTCCTGGAATAGAAAATTAATGGCAGACAAAAAAAAAATGTCACCACAATAAAAAACATTTAGATTCTTGTTAATATTTTTGTAAGACTTGTTAAAAGTTTTAACAAATGTATTGTCGTAATTGTATTCTTCAAATAAAATTACTTGAATTATACTTAGACACTTAAGTTTAATTTTCCCCAAGCGTATAACTGAAATCGTTTGAAAATCAACAAATCAGCAAAAAAATTGGGGTTTTGGGACAAAAATAATGCTCAATTTCTTGATTTAGATTATCTTACTCAAAAATAAAACTAAAATAATATACTATGATAACCTTGAATATGCTGCAAACTTAATTTTTTTTCAAAACAAAAGAAAACCAACAAAAAGAGATTATTAAAAATTAACTTACTAGTGAACGTACCTGGAGTCGTTTCGTTTTGTACGCCTCTGCTTCCAACGAACTTGTTTTCTCAGCTACGACTTGCTGAGCTTCTTTCATTTGAGAATGATATTTCTCTAAACGTCGCAAAAAACACAAATTTTATTTAACTTTACGATTGAATTTGTCGTATTCGAAACTTACCAAGATGAAGTTTGAGGTCAGCTGCCGATTGTGCGCTTTCGATAGCTTTCCTTTTGTGCATTTCCATGGCTTGTTGACGGAGTGCCAGTTCCTTTTCGACCGTCGTCAAGGAATTCTGGAGTAGCCGTTCCTTCTCTTCCAGCTTCCTAACGACAACGTTCGCAGCTTCCACCTGAGTTGTCAACGTCGACACTTGTTCCTTCAAGACGTCCTTTTCTTCTCGAGCCAATTTGTGCAGTTGATTACTTTTGATCCTCTCTGTCATTAGCTTGAAGTTTGCGTCATCCTTCTCTCGCAGTTGTTGTATCAAACGAGAGTTTTGCTCCTGCATGTCCTCGAAGGCCTGGCCGGTGACTTCCATCTCGTTCAGGAGAGCTTCCTCTTCCTGCAACCAAGCGCAACTCTGTTTAGCGTTACATTACCGTTCGCGGCCGAGCAACTGACCGATTACCACTGTTTTGTGCATACAGCCGTCACCTGCTGAAATGACTACGACATCAACTAATTTTATCGACATCCTTCGTACAGGTCGATTAGATGTTCGTTTACTTAATACGACATCAAATTGGGAAACATCTAATCCACTTTTAATGTGATCAATTGTTAAGATAGCATAACGATAAAATACAAAAATTATTTCGAGATGTTGCAGCGTGTCTACTCGTTTTGTAAATGTAGCCGTAAAAAATACATTGATTTCAGCAGAGAATGAGATATTTGTGAAATATTTCTGATATTCTTGTAGCTTTTTGTTAAATAGATCAATTTTTCTGAAATTCTAGTCAGTTTTCGTTGGAAACTTCCCAGCTAGCACCAAGTTACAAAAATGTTAACGTATCGTTAACTGCAAAAGTTACGTGTTAACTTTTAAATCCTAAATGTAAATGAAAAGGTTAGAATGCACCAAAAACAGTTATCCTCTAAGTTTCCAAATTGCTAACTGTTATGATATTGATTGAATAACGTTTTCGGTAACTATTTGACTACCAATTTGATAACTATTTGTCAGACCGTTTTGTAATGAAGATATGGCCTCAGGGGAATTACTTACAAACTGATCTCGAACTACTTAACGGGTGGAACGCAATGTGTTAAAATAGGGGATACTTATAGTAACTATGAGCTTATAACTCACGGTGTACCACAAGGATCAATTTTAGGACCACTGTTATTCATAGTGTATACAAATGATATGTTCGAAGTAGTTACAAATGGTAGTATTAGAGCGTTCGCGGATGATACTGTTTTGCTTATTAAAAATAAATCGTGGAGTGCATTGTCAGAAGAAGCGGCAGCAGAATTTTAGATAAAACAGTATGTGTTCCTTTAGTATTAAGTTGCATAATCCAGATAAGTGTGTCGAGAAAAATGTAAATATATGTAATTGTAGTTACCTGAAAAAAAACTAGCCGTACCAAATATTTAGGAATAATTATTGACTCACATTTAAGATGGGATCACCAATGTAAATCTGTAAATGCGAAACTACGATATCTAACATATACCTTTACTAGATTAAAGCCGATTTTACAGCCCTCAAAAATGAAAATGGTATATCATATTGCTTGGGGAGGAGTCAAGACTAAACATTTGAAAAACTTACAAACGTTGCAAAATAGTGCTTTAAAGGCTATTACAGGAGTAAGTAGAAGATACTCGACCGAATTACTCTTCTCAAACACAAATATGTTAGATTTGAGACAAAAGTTTGTGGAAGTAGTGTTAAAGTATTCAATTAAAAATAAACTATTACTGTGAGTTAACCATGGGGTTGGTACTAGGGGGAATGTAATGGAACCAAACACGAAAACAATGTTGGCGAGAAGTTGTTATGAATATGTAGCGGCTATCAGTTTCAATTATTTTAAACTATACGAAGTAGTTGATATAAATTTAATATTTGAATAATCTTGGTATATGTCGGTCAACTGACTAAGCAAAAATAAATTAAATTGATTTTAAGTGTCTACTCGGTTTTCGATGGAAAACACATTTTACATATTAAATGTAAGAAGCCGGGATTTGTGTAATTATCGCCGACAAAATCTCTGTTTAAAACGGGCTGTATAAGTATCTATAAAAATAATTAATATCCATGGATTTTGTTTCCCTCTAGCGATAATCAAATAAACTAATGTCTATTGAAAATATTTTGCGTTTCGTCCCGAGATGAAGTAGTTGATAGTAGAAGACTGAAGTCTATTAACATTAAAATTATGGAAAACAGACTAGTTTGTAAAAAACTGACGGGGGAATTAAACATATATCACTTGTCTTTTTATGCGAGCGTAGCGAAACAAATGGTATACTGTTTGTTCGTATATCTGCTGACATCTCAACGGGTGTCTTGCAGTACTTCACAGACAGGCCCATGGCCTTGTGAATTAAACATTTTTTAGATTATAACTTAAAAATTGTTATCGTAGTTATAACTAAGATGTATATACAAGCTTAAATAAAAATTTATATATTATATTATAATAACGTTTTGTTAACGTTTAGGCGAACTTGGAGTTAAAGTTAAAGTATACACGAGGGAATATAAAGTATAATATTCGGGAATACTAAGGAATACTCGGAAATAGATGAAAATACTCGACAATATTTGGAAATACTCAAGAATATCTGGAAATACTCAAGAATATCTGGAAATACACGGAAATATCTGGGATTGTCTGGCAATATTTTGAAATATTTGGAACTACCGGCGATTGATTTACTTTGATTTGTTAAAATATAATAGTTTTATAAATGAAGTCAACTTAAAACAAAGTTTCCAAGTGCTAATAAACGGTACGATCGGGTCCAATCCTTTCATCATAAAAAGTGCAGACCGTATTGACATTCAAAAACTCTATAAAAAGTTTAAATATTCCTCTTAAATTAATAATTTGTTAAATGTTACCTTGGTGTTTAAAAACAATGTAAATTACCATGTAAATAAATTAAATGAAATCTATACCTATTTAAGGTAGCTAGACACCAAGATATCATATGTTAGCGAAAATAATTTAATAATACTTCCAGGAATTGAAGTTTTATTATACATGATATTGTTACAGAGTTCAAGCATTATTATTCTTGAAAAAAAATTGAAACTTGCAAAAAATAATTTATTAACCAACTTTTCTTAGCGACTCAAATTTTCTTCTTATTTTCATTCAAAACTCTTCTAAAAATGAATGGATTTCAATGAATGACGGCTTATTTTTTCGAGAAAAAGATTCTCTACAACTTCACCGAATAAATTTCTCAAATTTTTTTGCCTGATCACTAAAATTGTTCAGAAAAGTTAAAAAATAATATATATTTTTTTTAATAATTCGAGATATTTGACCGAAGTTTTAGAAATTCAAGAAATTCATTCGGTGAAGTTGTAGAGAATCTTTTTTTTTGAAAAAATAAGCCGTCATTCATTGAAATCCATTCATTTTTAGAAAAGTTTTGAATGAAAATAAGAAGAAAATTTGAGTCGCTAAGACAAGTTGGTTATCAAATTATTTTTGCAAGTTTCAATTTTTTTTTTCAAGAAAAATAACGCTCGAATTCTGTCACAATATCATGCATAATAAAAATTTTATTCCTGGATGTGTATTAAAATATTTTCGCTAACATATTATATCCTGGGGTCTAATTACCTTAAGTTAAATTTGTTCATTTAAGAACGTTGAGATGTTGAACCATGTAGTAGAACAGCTGAATCTAATAAGTAATTAATTAATGTCGTAAAATTATGAGCTGGGAATACTAGGAATGCAACTACGAATATTCCCACTTTTGGGAATACCTGTACATATTTTGGTCAGCGGTTGAACCCTCGAGTATACAGTTTCAACAGGCAGGTTAACTGTAAGTTAACTTTTACGTGTTACAAAGAGATGACATAAAGTTTCCAAGTGCTAATAAACGGTACGATTGGGTCCAATCCTTTCATCATAAAAAGTGCAGACCGTATTGACATTCAAAAACTCTATAAAAAGTTTAAATATTCCTCTTAAATTAATAATTTGTTAAATGTTACCTTGGTGTTTAAAAACAATGTAAATTACCATGTAAATAAATTAAATGAAATCTATACCTATTTAAGGTAGCTAGACCCCAAGATATCATATGTTAGCGAAAATAATTTAATAATACTTCCAGGAATTGAAGTTTTATTATACATGATATTGTTACAGAGTTCAAGCATTATTATTCTTGAAAAAAAATTGAAACTTGCAAAAAATAATTTGTTAACCAACTTGTCTTAGCGACTCAAATTTTCTTCTTATTTTCATTCAAAACTCTTCTAAAAATGAATGGATTTCAATGAATTGCGGCTTATTTTTTCGAGAAAAAGATTCTCTACAACTTCACGGAATAAATTTCTTAAATTTTTTTGCCTGATCACTAAAATTGTTCAGAAAAGTTGAAAAATAATATATATTTTTTTTAATAATTCGAGATATTTGACCAAAGTTTTAGAAATTCAAGAAATTCATTCGGTGAAGTTGTAGAGAATCTTTTTTTTGAAAAAATAAGCCGTCATTCATTGAAATCCATTCATTTTTAGAAAAGTTTTGAATGAAAATAAGAAGAAAATTTGAGTCGCTAAGACAAGTTGGTTATCAAATTATTTTTGCAGGTTTCAATTTTTTTTTTCAAGAAAAATAACGCTCGAATTCTGTCACAATATCATGCATAATAAAAATTTTATTCCTGGATGTGTATTAAAATATTTTCGCTAACATATTATATCCTGGGGTCTAACTACCTTAAGTTAAATTTGTTCATTTAAGAACGTTGAGATGTTGAACCATGTAGTAGAACAGGTGAATCTAATAAGTAATTAATTAATGTCGTAAAATTATGAGCTGGGAATACTAGGAATGCAACTACGAATATTCCCACTTTTGGGAATACCTGTACATATTTTGGTCAGCGGTTGAGCCCTCGAGTATACAGTTTCAACAGGCAGGTTAACAAAGAGATGACATAATGTTACCATTTTCCAGGTAATATATGTGTAATTCTACAGAACCTTTAACTTTTCTCTTCTAAAGATCATCAAAAATTATTTTAGTGGCGCACTAATGGAACATTTTTTTCTTGTTTCTGGGGCTCTTAAGGGATAAGAAACAGTTGGTGTTACTCGTTTTTGGACAAAATTTTTTTTTATATTGCACAAAATATGAAAAACTTACGCTTTTTACAATAATTTCGAAATTTTAATAAAATTATAGGTGGAATGAATTCTATAACATGATTTATCTTACTTCGAGAAGAGTCAATGACAAAAGTCAACTTTTACCTGTGGTGGTCAAATATTTCTATCCGTGTATTAATATCGACTGATCGTGACTTATTTTTTTTTATTAAATAGCTATTTTCATCCCAAAAAAACGTTAATTTACTTTTTACGATGTTAGTCTTGCATTCTAATCGTAAAGATAATGAATAATTAAAAAAAATGTGGAGTGTCAATATTTCATGTTACTAAAATGTCGATTTTACGATGTAGGATATCCAACGGCAACTTGAACATGTGATGGGAACTTCAGAAATACTATAAGGAAGAAATTACATCCTAGTTGATCCCCGTAATAAACGTCCTTTAAGTGTGCCATTTGAAAATGTTGCTTTTTCGAACGAGTTTCGCACAGAACAGACCATTTTTAAAGTCTTCCCACAAAGTAAACTTTTGAGGCACACGTATGTTGGACATCTCATTTTGTAGGGCTTTTCATGTAGAATGAATGTGTGAAATTAAAAATTGAAATAAGAAAAAGTTATTTTTTCTATAATGAAAAAAGTAAGAAATTTTCCAATTTCTAATAATCGGTGTTACGCTCACATTTTAGGCTGTAGAATTTTTTTAAATATAGGCACACTATTGGACCGCTTTCTATTTGAAACAATATAATTATGCGGAGATTCTCTGAAATTTACAGAGCGATTCGACTAAAGTTATGTTTTTTAGAGCAATATCAAAATAAAAATGTTGGATTGTACGCTCTAAAATTTGGAAAAATCGTACTTTAAGCTCGTTTGTCTTAACAATGCTTAATAGTCTGACAAAACGTACAAGGACTAGTTTCGTAATATATTATACGACAAGAATCTCGATTTTGTTTTAGTGATATCTATTTGCATCCATGATATATCGTGGACTTGAGCATTCGTCAACGGAAAGTTATCCAGACGTAACAAATGTTAACAAATGTTAATATTTGAAGAACTTTTTGGGTGCATTAGCCAAGATTTGTCGAGCATTCTTAACAAAGGCAAAATTTCATCATTTTTGAATTTACCGACATCGAACGTCATCGATTGCGCTAAACGAACATTTAACCCTGAAAATAAAGTAGAATTTTGAAATACTAATATTTCCCAAACTAGGCATGGGACCAACGGGAAAATTTTAGTGCGTGAAGGTTTGTTTTAAATATTCCCAAAGTTTCAAATTTTTAAATTTTTCTTTAACGGAGATATTGGGTCGTGAAGTTCGCGAAAATGCGACAAGTGCGGATTTTCAGATGCAAATTTTTTACATATTTAAAACAATAATGAAGAAAGTACAAGGTATTAAAAATGCATCTATTCTTGGTTTTTCGGTCCTTTAACTAAATATTAGCAAAAAATTTTTTTTGCCCTCCTTTGTTTTTTAAAGTATATTTTTTTAGGAAACTTGAAAATTTTTTGCTAATATTTAGTTAAAGGACCGAAAAACCAAGAATACATGCATTTTTAATACTATTATTATGAAAGCGGTCATGAAACTCTAACTAGTGTTAATTTTTTTTTACTAAAATTAACATGAATATTATTGAAAGTACAAGGTACATTTTTAAGTTCGTCTCATTTACTTCATATTCGGTGAGTTAAAACTTATTTCAATAACTCCAGTTCATTACAGAAGGTAGTTAAGTTACATTATACGATTAACGTTTGTAATCGATAAAATACGATAAATCAAGCAATTCTAAAGAACATAAATATCGTTTTTTATATTTTAAAGGATGTATCGATGTTTTTTAATCAATTTTCTGCTTGCTAAAAATGTAAACTCATATTTAGAGAGATCGAGTAAAAATATTAACATAATTCTTTTCATTTCGTACTCGAGATGGCTTATAGAATGATTTCTGAAAGTATCAAATTTTTTAAAAATCCGCTCGCAACGACTTTGCTCGTTAACTTAAAATAGGTATAGATTTCAATTAATATATTTACATGGTAATTTACATTGTTTTTAAACACCAAGGTAACATTTAACAAATTATTAATTTAAGAGGAATATTTAAACTTTTTATAGAGTTTTTGAATGTCAATACGGTCTGCACTTTTTATGATGAAAGGATTGGACCCGATCGTACCGTTTATTAGCACTTGGAAACTTTATGTCATCTCTTTGTAACACGTAAAAGTTAACTTACAGTTAACCTGCCTGTTGAAACTGTATACTCGAGGGTTCAACCGCTGACCAAAATATGTACAGGTATTCCCAAAAGTGGGAATATTCGTAGTTGCATTCCTAGTATTCCCAGCTCATAATTTTACGACATTAATTAATTACTTATTAGATTCAGCTGTTCTACTACATGGTTCAACATCTCAACGTTCTTAAATGAACAAATTTAACTTAAGGTAATTAGACCCCAGGATATAATATGTTAGCGAAAATATTTTAATACACATCCAGGAATAAAATTTTTATTATGCATGATATTGTGACAGAATTCGAGCGTTATTTTTCTTGAAAAAAAAAATTGAAACTTGCAAAAATAATTTGATAACCAACTTGTCTTAGCGACTCAAATTTTCTTCTTATTTTCATTCAAAACTTTTCTAAAAATGAATGGATTTCAATGAATGACGGCTTATTTTTTCAAAACAAAGATTCTCTACAACTTCACTGAATGAATTTCTTGAATTTCTAAAACTTCGGTCAAATATCTCGAATTATTAAAAAAAATATATATTATTTTTGAACTTTTCTGAACAATTTTAGTGATCAGGCAAAAAAATTTGAGAAATTTATTCGGTGAAGTTGTAGAGAATCTTTTTCTCGAAAAAATAAGCCGTCATTCATTGAAATCCATTCATTTTTAGAAGAGTTTTGAATGAAAATAAGAAGAAAATTTGAGTCGCTAAGAAAAGTTGGTTAATAAATTATTTTTTGCAAGTTTCAATTTTTTTTCAAGAATAATAATGCTTGAACTCTGTAACAATATCATGTATAATAAAACTTCAATTCCTGGAAGTATTATTAAATTATTTTCGCTAACATATGATATCTTGGGGTCTAGCTACCTTAAATAGGTATAGATTTCATTTAATTTATTTACATGGTAATTTACATTGTTTTTAAACACCAAGGTAACATTTAACAAATTATTAATTTAAGAGGAATATTTAAACTTTTTATAGAGTTTTTGAATGTCAATACGGTCTGCACTTTTTATGATGAAAGGATTGGACCCGATCGTACCGTTTATTAGCACTTGGAAACTTTGTTTTAAGTTGACTTCATTTATAAAACTATTATATTTTAACAAATCAAAGTAAATCAATCGCCGGTAGTTCCAAATATTTCAAAATATTGCCAGACAATCCCAGATATTTCCGAGTATTTCCAGATATTCTTGAGTATTTCCAAATATTCCTGAGTATTCCCAAGTATTCCTGCATATTCTCAAGTATTTCCAAATATTAATGATAAAACAGCTAAACACCTAAAAGTCTATAATAGTACAATTTCTAGATGTTATGGCCTTCCAAAAGTACGCAAAGAAAATTACCCATTACGAATAATTATTTCAACAATTAATTCACCAACTTATAAACTTTCTGTTTTTTATACATCCATCTTAAATAAACTTTTACCTATAATATCTAAAAGGGTAAAAGATAGCTGGGAATTCCATACAAAAATAAAAAATTTCAAACTTTCATCTGATTTTTCTCGTATCTCTTTGGATGTTATATCACTCTTTACAAACTATTTTCTATTGATATTGTAAAATTGATTCTTAAAAATCATTGGAATAAGATTAAGATTCATACGAGTTTGCCTCAAAAAGAATTTTTTGAAGGACTCGATATAATTTTAAATTCTTTATATTTTCATTTTCAAAATGTCACATATAAGCAGAAATTTGGAGTCCCAATGGGATCACCCCTTTCACCTATTATAGCTGATTTAATGATGGATTTTATTGAAAATATTTTAATTACTAAAATTCCTTTCAAACTACCATTTTATTTCAGATATGTAGATGATATTTTCACTGCTATTCCTAGTGATTTTATAGATAAAATTTTACCGATTTTTAATAGTTTAAACAAAATTAGAGGTTTTCATAATAGAATTTCTTTCACGTTAGAAGTTGAAAAACATAGCAGGCTTAATTTTTTAGACATATCAGTTATTAAAGAAAATAATTGCTTAATTACAGACTGGTACCATAAGAACTCTTTTTCAGGCAGATATTTGAATTTCTATTCAAACCACCCATTGAATTATAAAATAGGTACAGCTTATGGAATTATAGATAGAGCTATTAGATTTTCAAACATAAAATTTAGACAAAAGAATTTAAACATTGCTAAACAAATTTTAAAAAACAATTGTTATCCTGATTATCTTATTAAAGAATGCTTCAAAAGAAGAGTATACAAATTTTATAATACAATGGAAGGTAAAAAGGAAGATAACAAATATAAAACTGTTAATATACCTCATATTAAAAATATTTCAGAAAGAATTAAAAATAATTTTAGAAATCATAAAGTTAGAATTGTATATAAACCCACTAATTTGAATATTGGGGGTATAAAACCGTTCAAAGATAAATTAGATCAAAAAGATGTCATCTATGAAATTAAATGTAAAAATTGTACAGGAGTTTATATAGGGGAAACTGGAAGATTATTAAAAAATAGAATTAAAGAACATAAAAAAAATATTTATGAAGATGTTCAAAAATACGCGGGACTTACAATACATAGAATAGAAAAATGACACGATTTTGATTTCAAAAACATTAAAATAATTAAGATAGAAAGAAATAGACATAAACGCAAACATTTAGAAAATTATATTATTAAAAAAAATATAAATTCAGTTAACGTTCGATTTGAAAAGTCAAATTTACCAGATACATATATGGCTCATTTCATTTAATTTGTCATATTCATGTCCCTTGCCAAAACAAAATGTTTGTCATGAATTTGACTTAAGTTTTTTTTTCTATTTCATAAACTACAATAATTTGTAATCGTTTTTCAACTTACAAGTGTGGAAAAATGATTGGACATAAAATAGCAGGGTAAAATGCCAGCAAAATGTCATGAGTGTCCCTTGTCCCGCATTCAATTTTACATTTTCAAACGAATGCAGTGTCCTGATTCTACCAGTTTAGAAGAGAAAAAAAAATTAAATCGTAAAGTAGAAATTCTATATTTATAAAAAATCGAAATATAATAATATCATTCAATAGTATAACCTTTCAAAAAAATAAACAATGCGTGTCCCTCACTTTCTTCTAATTTTATTTTGCATATACATTGTTGTATTTACGCGTGTTTTCAAATTTATCTACTGAGCATAGAAACTTCTTTGCCATCGCATCGGCACCTAGTGACAATAACAAATGAAGTGAAAAAGGCACAGTTCGCTGTATTCCAAACTCACAGTTTTATATGAACACAGAGAACCGAACGAAGGTTTTGCAAAAAGTTGTATGTCATGAGTGTCCCTTCGTAAAAATGGTGAGTAAATATTTTGAAATTAGTGCCCATGTCACATTAAAAACACTTTTTGATCCACGTCCGAATAAAACTAACCGCATCTTTGTAAACATAACTTTGCTCTGTTTAGAAGTGAACAAAGAACAAAATGTCATGAGTGTCCCCGTCATGAGTGTCACTCTTTCGAGTTTCACACAAATTTGTTTTATTTTGGCATTAGTGAATTAATAGTATAATTACGATACGATATTTACTAAATTAATAACATACTACGAGGACGGTATCGCCGTGCCTGAAAATATTACTAACGACTCGCGTAACGTACACACGGAGAAAAAAATACAAGAAAATTTACCAAACTTATTATGTTACCATCAGCCAGTAGAAAATGCAACATTTCAAACGCATTGAAAATCAAAATGAAGAAAAAAAAGTTTTTCAAGACGATATCATTTATCATATTAAAACTCCCAAAGAATTGAAAAAACCAAAGAACTTTTACTCTATTGTAGAATATAAACAGATAGAAAAGTTTTTGAAGAAATAAATTTTATATGTTATAATAATTAATAAATTTGTGTTTTTCAAAATAATATTATAATTATCTTTGAGAGTTTAATAAAAATTATTTCCAAAAAATATGTATGAAATTTTTCCTTAATTTATGTCACGAGTGTCCCCAATTTTAGTTTACGCGCATTCATTACATACGTCTAAGGAAGTATACAAATAGTTATGAACAATTTTTTTTAACTTTCCAAAATGAATTAACTGTTAGAATATAGTCATAAAATACTTATTGCTAATGAAATATTCTTTCCTAGACAAAAACAGAAAGGCAGATTATTATTTAATCTTATTTTTTCTGTGCTTTGCCTAAATTATAAAAGTCTTCTGTCGTGAAAAGTGACCCTGTAATGAAATTTACATTTCATTATGTTAGATAAGTGAATACACAATACAATAATATGGGTTCGCAGTCAAATTAGTCACCGTTCAATCAAAAATATGCAGATATATTTCTTTTTTTTTAACTGACTTTTTCTGCCGAAAAACAGTCTGCCACGGCAAATTTACTACTCTATTTTAAGGCAATTAGCAATTTCGTGTATTTTAAACATTAAAGAATGTAAATAAATTAGTTTCAAACCCAAAATCGTAACCTGCCATTTTCACTTTTATGGAGGCAGAATATGACAAATTAAATGAAATGAGCCATATACCCCTTTTGAATGTATAAACATAAACAATAATATTGAAAGGTTATTGATATAAAACTTTATTACTATGTAATCCTTGAACTTTTCAGTCTTTTCTTTCGTTTCAAACATCGCACATATAACGGGTATTTTATAATTAAATTTTTTTGGAAATTTATTGTCTTACTGAATACAAATGTATTCATTTTTAAACATTTTTATTTCAGTGCTTTTTTCTACATTAAATGGATTAATTACAAACAATATGTATACTTAGATGGGATTACTCACTTTTTTCAAGGTAAGACAATAGATACATATTTTACAAATGTTATATTATTTTTCCATAGTTGATTTTATTATAAAAAAGAAAAAAGAACAAAATTCTTATGTTTTACTTTGAAGATTGCCTCAGTAGTACCAATCTTTAAGGGCGGCGAGAAAACAAATGTAAATAATTATCGGCCGATTTCCCTCATCTCATAGCTAAGATCTTTGAACATTGCATAAAAGTCAGATTAATCAACTTTTTAAACAAACATAATGTACTAGATAAGGCTCAATTCGGTTTTAGAAATGAAAAATCAACTACGGATCCCATTGCAAAATTAGTTAAATCTGTTCATGAAGCTTTAGATAAGGCGCAACCAATTGTAGGTGTCTTTTTAGACATAGCAAAGGCATTTGATACCATTAACCATGAATTACTTTTAAAAAAATTATATAATGTTGGCATACGTGGAAATGTGTTTGATATGTTGTATAATTACCTTAGAAATAGAAAACAGGAAGTAAGAATTGGTACTTGCAAGAGTAAAATAAAGATTATTGACTTAGGAGTTCCACGAGGAACTATACTAGGACCTATCTTATTCTTAATCTATATAAACGACCTTTATAAAATTCATTGCACGGGAGAAATTATTTCTTTTGCAGACGACACTGCTATAATATATAAAGACATCTCTTGGGACGGTTTAATATCGAAAATTCAAAATGATATCCCCAATATAATTAAATGGTTAAGCATAAATAAACTCTCAATAAATTTTGATAAATCCAAAATCTTACCATTTGGTTGCTATAGAGACAGTATTCCTGATTTTAACCAAATTCAGTTAAAAATAAACAAGCAGTGCTTTGTAATGAAAAGAATTGACAATATTAAATATCTGGGGATAACTTTTCACTCACACTTACGCTGGAACGTCCATATTAATAATATGGTAAACAAGTTGAGACATTTTCCTTTCGTCTTTCTCAAGTTGAGGAAATTATTAACAAGATCACAATGTCTAACGATTTACTACTCTCTTTTTCTTGCAATATTAAGTTATGGAATAGTAGCCTGGGGAAATGCTTTACATAATGTTTTTAAGTTCATTGAAATTTTACAGAAAACTGTTATCAAAATTATATTCTATAAAAATCGTTTATACCCATCCGATATGTTATTCACTGCTAGCGGATTACTCGAAATACGTAAAATATACTATTTAATAATAGTTATGTTTGTAACTGAGAAAAATTTAGTGACAAGTAAGAGAATGGCTGCAAATACTAGAGCGCAACAATTAAGCCAGGTTGTAATTCCATTTAGTATAAGAAATATAGGTCAAAGATGTTATATATCTATCGCGAGCAAAATTATAAATTTGTTAATTAAATCGAAAATTGTATCTAACCTAAATATATCGAAATTAGCAGTAAAAAAGTGGCTGAGAGATAAAAATAGTCGTGAACTTGATACATACACTTTAATTAAATAATCTTACGCAGCACGCTTTAATTGTGTTATGTATATACCACTTAGTATTTTCACAATAACTGTACGAATACATAAATATCAATCTGTAGTCTATCACTTAATCCCTAATCAATAAAGGACTAAGTTACCTAGATTTAAGTTAGTTTTAAGTTAAATTTAGGCTTCAGGGCGCGGACAAGTATGTAAATACTTTTGCGAATTTACTATGTATTGGGTAAATCCCTTCGTGTAAACCTCCTGAATAAATTTATTATTATTATTATTATTATACTTAAGGTGGTTCATAATTTTTTCATAATATTGTAAACACATATTCATCTCATCACATCAATTGAAGAATTGTAACTTGTTTTCATATATTTTTTTATTTCGTTATAATAGAATAAATCTGAAGAGGACCTAAATCAATGGTCGAAACGTTAAACTTTTGAAAGTTATTTCACCCTAATTATTCTGATTAAGAAGAAATCAACAAAGGATATTTTCACTTACGAAAACATATCAGAAAAGAAACTCTTAACTTAATATATTCAATATTTTAAGTTATCATATTTCCAAATATTCCCTAGTATTCCCGAATATTATACTTTTTATTCCCTCGTGTATACTTTAACTTTAACTCTGAGTTCGCCTAAACGTTAACAAAACGTCATTATATTCATTACAAAACGGTCTGACAAATAGTTATCAAATTGGTAGTCAAATAGTTACCGAAAACATTATTCAATCAATATCATAACAGTTAGCAATTTGGAAACTTAGAGGATAACTGTTTTTGGTGCATTCTTAAAAGTTGGGATATCTTAAAAGTTAACAGGTAACTTTTGAGGTTAACAATATGTTAACGTTTTTTTGTAACTTCGTCAAGTATTTTAGGTTATGTTCAGCAATTTCATAATCGAAGAAAAATTTAGTTCGTAACATCATTTATCTATCCAATATCATTTTCAAACATAAAAAACACCTAAAAATGTTCTACGTCACGTCGAACTAAACTTTCTTTCCACTTTTTCTCGGAATATTTTACAAATACGCATGCCGGAATGAACATTTAGCAGCGTAAAAATAGTTTTTGCCAATTCTCCCGGTGGGACGTATATAAACTGTCGCCACTTACGTCGTGCATTAATCTCAACAATTTCATTTTTATATAAACATCCAAGATAGTTTTATAGATCACCATAGCGTCGAAAAAACGAATCAACCATCTATGCGACACCGACGATAGCAACGGTTAGTTCGATCGCACATCGTCATTTGTTAGATAGCAGGTAAAGAACAATGCATGCACAAAGCGTAATGCGGCTAAGAAAATAGTTGCGATATACCTGTTTCTGAGAGGCGACTTGCCGCTGAAGCGTGTAAGCCTGCTCTTCCAGTTTCTTTATTTTAATCTGGGCATCTTCGTCGGCGAGCTTCTTACGCTCCTCTCGTTTACTTTCCTACGAAGGATTTTCACACTATCTTTACGAAACTTTTCATCCTCGACTTGATACGTCGAGTTTCTAAAGGACAATTTTAAAGGAAGAAATTAATAAATTAATGAGGCGAACCTGAATTTTCTTTATTTGTTGGCGCAACTCTTCCAGTTCGGCTCGTGTCTTTCTTTCGGCAGCCATCAATTGTACTTTGTCGCGCTGCTCCTTGCCGACACCTTTGTACATGTCCAGCAACAGTTTCATTTCCTTCATTTCATTCACGGCTTTCCTAAACATTCAAATTTTAAAAGTAAGTACGAAACATAACCTTAAATTCTTGAGTTACGTACTTCAACTGCGCTTTGAGATCTCTGACGATCTCAGATTCTACCGCCTTGGCATCTTTGGTTCGATGTGCCGGATCACGATGTTCCACTTTCATTTCTCGCTTGATGTCTTTCTCCTTCTTGATGTCCTTTTCTTTCTTCAGCGTTGGAGAGGCAAGAGCGTGTGCGTCAGGTGTTCCTTTGCTGCATTCCCCGTCGCCGGATTCAAGATTGTCCATTTCTTCGTCCGCGCTGATTTCTCTCTTCAACGGAAGGTTTTCTTCTTTAATCTAAAAGAAGAATGAATGTAACTGGTTTTAATGGGAATTAATGAATTTAAATACCTGTCCTGATCCTGGTAGGGAATTCGATGCGTCTTCTTCTTTGCCGCTACTGTCCGAGTGATTACCTTCTTTACTTTCGTTTGCCATTTGCTGGCCAAGCTTTGTTGTCAATTCTTCAATTTCCTTCTTCAACTGCAATTATTCAATTTTTAACTGCAATTTTAAAAACATTTTTTAATTAAACTTACCCTGGGAATTTCTGTCGATGCTTCCTTATACTTTCGTTTGTATCGATGGACTTCGCCTTTTAGCTGTTGATTATGATTTTGCAGGGAAGTGATGAGGTGCCTCATCTCTCGATTGATTGGACCGGTTTGCTCGTTAGCTGCCAAATTCTGTTCAAATTCGATTCGAAGCATTTCGTATTCCTTTCGCAGCTGAGCCAAGACGTCTTCCAATTGAATACATTCACCTCGCAGTTTCTTTTGTGCTATTAATTCTTCGCTCTACACAAATTTTTTATTTGTAACCATCAATTAAGTAAGTTTTATGCAAGTCTTGACTTACCTCCATCATTTCGATGTGACGTAAGTGTGCATTTTTGCTCGACTGAAGTTGTTGTCGGGCTTCGTCCAACTGAGTCTTTAACTGCATTGATTCGTTGTATAAAACTGAGAACTGCGACTGTAAACACTTGTATTCGGTGGTTTCGACAATGACTGATTCTGGCAGTTGACGAATCTGTTGATACAAATAGGTTAGGAAATGTAACGAACGAAATTTAAAGAAAACTTACGTCCATTTTCAGTCGTTCGACTTCTTTTAAGGCATCTCGGTGCTGTTGATGCAACTTATCTAATTCTTGTAACCTATTATTAGCTAATTCGCGAGTTTCTTCAATTTCTCTTTGCAAATCTTCGACCTAAGAATATTATCGAGTTATATTTGTGTCTTTTTTTTATTTTGAGTTTCATTTTTAAATTTTGTATTTTTAATTGTAAGATTTACCTTCGTTTGAGAAACACTTGATGGAACTAATGTGCTGGATTTGTTACTACCTTTCTCGTCTGTACCGTGTAATTGTTGAAAGACTTTAAGTTTCTCGATCGCTTCGCCCAGATGATGCTCGAGTTTGTCATTCCTTGCTCGAACTTTGTTCACTTCGTATTGTAAATCGTCTACTTGATTATGGAGTTCAGCGGCCAAAGTGTCTTTAGCAGTGATCGTATCTTGCATCTCTGACATCTAAATTTTTAAATTACATTTGTTAATATGTTTTTTATTGTTTACTACACATATTTTGTTTTAAAAGTACCTTAAGTGATATTGTATGGTATTTTTCATGTAGAGCTAAATTCAGTGCCTGTAAATTTCTATTTTCCTGTTGTATTTCTCCATTTGCCTTTCTTACAACTTCGTCGATGTTCGGCGTATCTTCTGCAAAGGTTAAATAAATTTAATAAATTTTTTACTTGAGATTTGATAAAAATTATTACCTCCGCCAAGTTCGCCTTTGAGAGCGAGAGTGATTTTCTCATTTCTTTGCGAAAGCCGATCGAATGCTTGAACAACCTTAGACACTGCGCGTTTCGAAACTTGTACACGATTGGCGAGTTTGTCGTCCAATTCTTCTTTGTCCCAAGATGAGAGTTGCATGAGAAACGATGTAGTCGCTTCGCTTTCATCTGGAATAATTTAATTTAGAAATTGTGGTAATTTTTTGTTAAATTGTTGCTGTGAATGTTTCTTACTTCTGTTTTCTGATTCGTCCGCAGTTTCGGCATCGAACCTTTGAAGAAGTACACGAATGTCTTCGTTGAGTTGGTTCCAATATCGATTGACAACGTTGAGTACAGCATCGTCTTGAGTCTGCCTCTTCTCCAATTGTTCGATGCGTTGACGTAATTCTGCTTCTGCCCGGTGTCTCTGTTCTAACCTCTGGAAATTAATGTTCAGTTTTTTAAATGTTTGTTATTAAATACAAAAAAATCAGGTGTAATCGAATAAAAAATGTGGTCATCTAATTTTGTCAATCATTCGTTCTGAATGAAATCTTTCGAAGAAAATCATTAAAGCTAATTTAAATTAACTCACATTTTAACACAAACTAATTTCTTATAAAAGAAAAGTTGCAAATTCATTGAAAGGGGCCTATCTGTCATTTAATAAAAGTTTTTTTACTGTCGTCATAAACTTTTCTCAGTGTATTTATGGAAGATAATTCATTAATGATGTAAGAGTTGTAACGGTACGTGAGGATATTCAAAATTCGCGCGTAACGTATGACGTCAGAGCAGGCGTATGTATGATTTTATTAGGCAGGTTGTCCAGTTAAATAGAGTGCGAGCCTTATGTGTGTAGAATGTTGGTCGTACTGGGGACGCCATGTTTAAGCGTGAAAAACAAAAGTTTCTCGTTGTTGCTGTTTTGAAACGCATCTTTGTATATGTGTGAAAATTATAAGGTAGTCGTATTAAGCGAACTCGGTAACGTATTCGAAGTCTCGAACATTTCCGTCGAAAGCGTGGTAGGAGCAAGACATCCCGGTAATTATTAGTACGTTCCTTACGTTTGTGAGCATTGTTATTTTTCTTTTTTAATCTTCGTAGTGAAATCCACTTGAAACGATTGAACGGCCCGAAAATTTGGAAAAGGGAAGTAGTGAGAGGTCGGAAATCAATCCCAGCCGAGAAACTTTTCATCGACTTCGTGTGCTTGAAACTGCAATTCGACCTGGCAAAGGAAAAGGACGCTTTTCATTTCCCAATTCAACCATTACAGTGGACCATAGGAAATTTGCATCTGAGCCACAGCGACGGAATAATGTCGAGCCAAGATTCAAAAAATTTTGACTAATATTATCAGATAGCCACGCTCAGAATAACGTGGCTATATTCGGTGAGAATCTTCGTTCATACTTCATTCTCAACAGACTCACAGGTAGTCATTGCTAAACTCTTTTGGACCGCGAATTATAACTATATTTTCTCGAATAGACTTTTCACAAATTATCAATTAGTTGGAAGTGCGGTCTCCAACATATGACAAATTGAGATACTTGTTCTCTTGCGATTAGAAATGTATTTTTAATCACGAATGCTCCTCAAAAGACGTGAAGTATTTTATGTAATGACTCTTAGTAATATAATGTTTAAAGAACATTAATGTTTAGCATAAATGAATAATTTTGGTTGTATCGAGACGTCACGATTAGGAAATATTATAAATCATAGAAGAAATTACTTTTAGTTATCGTGTGTGCAAATCCTGCTTTAATAAAACATGCAGTATTATACATAAAAGTGTTTATTTTACTTATCTATTATGAGAGTTTAATTTAAATCATTTATTATATTTACAAATTAACGATATTAACGAAAAATCACATCTTTTAACAAATCTTATAACTATATAACAAAAATCATATAAAAAAAAAAAAAACAATCAATAAATTACAGAGTGTATTTTGCTATACTCGCACATTCAAAAGTCAAATAACTGCCGTATGATTTGAATAAATGCCGGTGTATTTCTTGTTTTTAAATATTTATTTATTTATTTCATTTCATTAACGGGCTTGAAGGCCCTATCAGAATGTTACATAAAATATACAGGCAGAGTAAGTTGATTTCCCTTTTAAGAATCCATGTTGTTCAGAGGCAATTTTATTAAATAAAAATTCGAAAAGTTTTGGGATGGATGATTGTAAGACAATTGGACGATAGTTTTCAATATTATGTTTATCGAAGGATTTGTAAGTAGGAAATATATAGGAATGTTTCCAATAAGAAGGGAACGATTGACTACGTAATTAACGAGTGACTACGTGATTTTAAAAATATTGGAGGAATACTATCAGGACCACAGTTAAGACTGTTATCTAATCGGCTAATAGAACATTCTAAATCGTCCTTAGTAATGGTTATGTCACCGAAGGTAGTAGAACAATTGGTTTTAGTTAAGGGAAGAAGTGAAATTGGAGAATAAGAATTTGAAAAATGTTCGGCAAATAAATTAAAAAAATATACAATATTTGGACAATAATTTATATTTCTCAATAAAGTTTAAAATTCTATTGTACGCTAATTTTTTGAATATTTGGGCAAGATTCGATATAAGTGAAATTGGTCTATAATTATTGTTAACTAGTTGTTTATTTTCAGATTTGAAGAATTTCAGTAATCTTAAAATGATCCAGACAAACTTGAAATTCAAAGCATAAATTAATAATATACACAATAGGTTTAGTAATAAAATTTAACATAATTTTCAGTGTATTAGAATGTATATTATCAACACCACCAGTTTTATTTTTTAATTATAAAATTGTATTACGTATTTCTATTTCAGTTGTTGGATACAAAAAAATAGGGTTATTGCTAACAAATTTTTCAGGTAATCTTTCTTTTCTTAAAAATATCATGTGACAGTTTTTTACTAACAGTAGAAAAAACAAATATTGAAATAGTTTACAATGTCTATATCGTTCGTTATTGTAATATTCTTTTCAATATTTAATACAGAATCAATATTTTGAATATTTTGTATCTTATGTTTCTTATGCATTTCTTTCGCACTTTTCAATAACCTCCGCAATGCGTTATTATAAGTTTGATAATTCTTTTTTAATCCAGGACTGTTAGGATTTTTTATCCATTTTTTTCTATAATATTTCTTTTCGTTTAATAGATTTAACCAATGCAGGAGTTATCTGTGGTTTTTTTTGGACAATTATTTCTTTTTATTGTGCAGCTAACTCTATCTTTTATATTCTGTATATTACAGATTAATAAATTCAATGCTACATTAAGCTTTTTTGAAGATTTTATCCCAATCAGTCTTATTATAAATGGTAGTTATATTTCTACTATCAGTATATTGATAACTATGCGATACTCGATTATCCATATAACTTTCTTGAATTTCAAGAAATAGTGGATAATGGTCCGTTAAACTATAATTAAGCCTAAATGATTGAATAACAAAATCAGATTTAAGGTAAGTATCATGAATGCAAGACTTTTCACCATTTGCACCTATTCTGGTTATATTATTGATCTATATTAAACGATTTATTTTATTCTATATATTTGAGTTTAAAACACAGTACATAATCTTTATTATGCTAAAATGAAAAACTTGTCAATTTTTACTAGAAATAAAAATATGGCATGAGTCTATTAACATAAATTCTGTCAATAGAAATTAAGTTAGATCTTCGATGTGCGTGTCAACAAAATATACATTGTTACGTTAATTAACAACTTGTTAATGTATAACTACATAGTTGTCAAGTAATGTATTTATATTTATTTGTTCAGCCATGAAAATTATTCAATAGCAAGATTACGAAGATAAAATAAAGAATTTGTACATCTTTGATTATAAACTTATATTAAAGTCTGTTCAGCGATATATAGTAACATGAAATTTATTTAATTATTTAAATCATCAACGGCTTATAAGGCCTTTTACAAGAAATAATAAAAAATATTTATACATTGGAAGAGGTGCAAATAAAATTCATAAAACTACTGATAAACAAATTAATACAAACAAATACATAATAAATAATAAACAGTCATGATTCGATAGCAACAATAGACACATAAAACCACTATAAAACCTCTGGATAAAATATGAGGCAGGTCTGTTTAGTGGCAAATTATAAGATTGCCGAGGGAGCGCAAGTGCAAGTGCTTTATAAAGGTGAATGATATTGTAAATATTATTAAAATCTTTTGTAGAACGTCTTAAAAATCCCAAAGCAGAATAAGCCTTAGCTAAAATACTGTCTTGGTGAGGTCTGAAGCGATTCCAGGATAATACCCAAATCTGAGATGGAATCCACCCTCTGAAGATACGAGTTTGAGATACGATAATCGTAATTAAAAAGTTGAAAACGTCTGTGGAATGAAATGGATTTGCATTTTTAAATGTTAAGAGGTAATAAGTTATAGTCGGCCCACAAAACAATTGCATTTAAGTCTTTTTGAAATGAAATTTTATTCATTTGAAAGATATTCGTAACTAATAGCCCCTTCATCATTAATAACAACATTTCTCATATAATGCACTCAAGTCTAACAACATTCTGTTTATTGGTATAAATAAATAAATAAATAATTCCCAATTGATAATAGATAACCTGAAAATTCCTTAAGATGTCTGCTTACACTAAAAAATCAAAATGAAATTTACACCACATTGGTAAAATTCAGACATAAAATTTGTTTAATAATACTACATTGAGCGTACACTGTAAAAAATAGAAATCAGACTCAGACTCGGCTTTATATTTAGTATACTTCATAATTTCTGCAATTATCATCCAACGTTCAATCGTCAAATTGACTTTCGACTTTCCAGTTCAAAACAGTGTTAAGTCAAAACCAGTGATAAAATAAACAATGTAACAATAAAACTATTGAATCAAAATCAAGAGAATCTTCATCACTTCGACAATTTTTAATATCATCTGCCGTTCAATCGTCAGATCGACTTTTGACTTTCCAGTTCAAAACACTGTTAAGTCAAAACTAGTGATGAAATAAACAATGTAACAATAAAACTATTGAATCAAAATCAAGAGAATTTTCATCACTTCAACAATTTTTAAAACCATCTGACGTCCAATCATCAGATTAACTTTTGACTTTCCAATTCAAACATTGTTAAATAAAACTTTCGATCTTTATGTCAACTTTAAATAACAAAAAAATATAATAATAAACGTTTTAAATTTTTTGTATCTTTAGTCCAAATTACAATTTATATGATAAAATCATTCTTTTCAAATATAAGATTTATCAATTTTAATAAATACCTACTTTTTGAAAATGTCAAAGACAACATATCATAATAAGTATTAAGTTTAAATTATTTTACACAATTTATCAGGAATTTTTTTTATTCAACAATCAAGATTTTATTTTTATTTTTGTAAGTAATGGTCTTAGTTTTACTTCACTGCATTTTTCTACTTTACTTTAAGAGCTATCGTTTGTACACTTTTGTATTGGGTATATTAATAAACAAACAAACTTTTATAATTTTATGTCAGATTTACTTGGTGTAATAACTAGACAATTTTTAACGTTTCGGTCATGTATATTTTGACCCGTGAAGAGTTTGACAAGTAAATCTGACATAAAATTTTTTAAAAATCATCAAGAAAATTTTCACTTACGAAAAGGTCAGAGAAGAAAAAAGATTTATTTAAACAAACTTTTAGTCGTGTCTGCAGTTTAATGAGTTTTAATCTCCATTTTATGTTTGTCAGAACCCTTACAGCGTACAGTTGCTCACTGTGTACTCAATTTCTTGATCAATACAATGTTTAATAACAAAGAGTATTAAAATATTGTGTATTAAAAAACTGTCAAAACAGACAGTAGTCTGCGATTTAAAGCAACGAAAACGTATGTACAAAAAGTAGGAGCTGCAACTGCATTCGGATAAAAAGGATAAATGAAACAATATATTTAGGTACTAAAATAGATAGTGATCTAAGATGGAATCATCATGTATCCTACATTGTTAAAAAATTAAGATATCTAATATATGTGTTCTACAGGCGCATTCAATAATATAATAAATCAATGAAAAGTACTTCAGAATACAGCACTTAAAGTAATGCTAAGAAAAAATAATGTTTCTAATTGTTATATCTAACAAATAGAAAACAAGGCACTATTTTAGGTCCGCCATATTGGACCGTCATTTTGAATTTAAAAAATCTGACAATAGACTCGTAGTTAGTGGCTTATAAACTCCACAGTTTTATTTACATTAAACAATTTTTCCTACTGTAATCCGCCATATTGCGTCCACCATTTTGAATTTCGAAAATCTGACGACATAACCGTAATCAGCGATCGCTAACATCCTCAAAAAAAAAAAAAAAAAACAAATTTCATTAAAATCGAGTCATTTTTCACATCTTGTATTTTGCATTCGCGCCGTGTCATAAAAATTATGCACGCGCATGATTTTCTCTTCAGAGCGATAGCCTGAATATATGGTTAAAAGGAAAAAATTGTGCCACAAAATAAATGCCAAAAATGTTTTAGTGCAAAAAATTAAAAGTTCCGTGGATTTGCCTATATCTGTTTTATAAACTGAGAAACATTTTAAATCATAGACAACTTTTCGCAATATATTATGCCATCTTTCTCTCGATTATAAGATATGGAAATATTGCTTGGGGTGGCGCTTATTAAAATGTGATAAATTTGCTACAGATCTTTCAAAACTCTCTTATCAAAATAATATTTTTCAAACCCAGGCTGTTTCCTACAAACGAACTTTATAAAATAATTCATTAAAATTTATATATGACTCTTACAGTTCGTAAAGACGATAAATGCAGAGAACTTCTAGTTTTGATTCCAAAAGTATTTTTAGCCTACTTTTCGAAATTTTTCTGCACATTTTCGGATTTATCATATTTTTCTAATATTTATCACCATCAATCTATTTTTGAAATTAATTATATTTAAAAATAAATATTAAAATAGCCTCGAATACGGACATTTCATAAATTTTGAAAAGTAGACTAAAAATACTTCTGGAATCAAAACCAGAAGTTCTCTGCATTTACCATCTTTACAAACTGTAATAGTCATATACGAATTTTAATTAATTAATGTTAACGGTTCACTTGCAGAAAAAAATAATGTATCATTTATAAAATAAGTAGCTTACTAAATATAAGAAAACTTTTTTACCTAACTGCACTAAACTATTGTCATAAAAATAAGGTGTCCAAAACGGTTGAGCACTCACAAAATAGTCGGTGTAAAACTAACAATCGGCTAATTTTACCAAAACGTAAAAAAGCGATCGGTCAAAGAGATTTCAGCTACATAGGAAGTGTCTGAACTTATTACCATCCTCACAAACTGAAATTTTTAAGAACAACAAACTGAACCAAAAGAAAATTTGTAAATGGCTTATTCAACAAAACGCAACTGAGCTAGATTAGAAATTATTCCCATCCGATACCTAGCGCACTAACTGTTAGACTTGAGGTTAAATATACTCCTTTATTAATTTTATTACGATAAGAATTGTTATTTTGATGTATAATTAGTTTAATATTATATTATATTCAGGATGCGGACAAGTAGCAGGACTACTTTTGTAGTGGTACCCCAACAACTATTTATTTTACCTGAATAAAGATTTATTATTATTATTGTATCCCACAATCGAAACATGTTAAATATCTTGGGATACATTTAAATCGCCGACTAATTTGGAAGACTCATATATGGACAAAACGTAAACAACTAAATTTAAAATTCAAGAAAATGTACTGGCTCTCGGAAGTCTAACCTTTTTGTAGAAAATAAAACTCTTTTATTTAAAACCATGTTAAAACCTGTTTGGACATATAGTATACAATTGTGGGGATCAACATCTAATACTAACATCGACATTTTGGAAAGATTCCAATCTAAGACGCTAAGGCACATAGTCAATGCACACTTGGTATGTTCCAAATGATGTAATAAGAAAAGACTTGGAAATTCCCACTATACAGCAACGTAGTAATGTACAATAAACGAATACAAAGTCATCCTAATATTCTTGTACATACAATACCATCCGAAAGAATCACAGCCTCAAGATTCAAGAGACACAACGCTGATCTTACAACACGATTTACGACCATTTAAGTAACTTCTAACATGTGAAAATGACAATTAAACATCTATAGTAATTTATTTATTTATTTATTTATTAATAATAATTTATTTAGTAATAGTAATTATATAACGTATTAATAATTAAACGGTACTGAACATTGGGAAAGTACCTATACAGTTACAGTCTTTTAATTGTTATTAAATATTTACTTATTGTCAATGCAGACAGATTATAAATAAACCAGGAATAAATAAAAAAAATTATTATTATTATTAAAAGGTTCTATTTAGGTCAAAACGTGCTTCTAAATTTTTTCAGATTTAAAAAATGTTTACAGTCGAATTTTAAAATTGATTTTTAGATTAATGTGTTTTTAAAGTTGAAGGGTTTTTGGCGTTTATGGGGCTTGGGGTTTATGGGTTTTGGAATTTATGAGTTTTGGGATTTATGGGTTTTAGGATTCTGAGTGTCATTGGTTTTGAGATTAACAGGTATTTAATCTTGAAGGGTTTTAGGGTTTATGTGTTTTGGGGTTTTATGGGTCTTAAGGATTTAGGGTGAATGGATTTCCGGGGTTTGAGGTTAATGGGTTATTCCTGGTGTCTTACAGATGTGGGTCAACTTTTCGGACTTCAAAGTTGAAATGAATTAAAAAGTGGATTCAATTAATCAGTTTCATGCATTTTAATTCATTTTAATTCACTTGAATTTATTTCAATTTGTATTTTTAACTTTCTATTCGTTTTCGTTTACTGGGCAGCATATAATAATCATATATGTAATTAAATTATAAAAAACAACTACTGCATATGATGCGGCCCTAATAATAGAATCATACCCAGAAAATGGTCCTTTACAAAATGTACTTTATCGATTTATCGTTACGTTTCCCAAAAAACATCAACTTTTATAGTTATCAAAAACGCAAAGTATAAAATTTTCACCCACACATACAGAACTGTCAAAACAGACAGTAGTCTGCAATTTAAAGCAATGAATTTGGAAAATTAAAGTGCAATAACTATTGTTTTTTAACCCTTAATCGTCATGACGAAGATTTTGTATGCTAAATATAAATTAGACTAACGAATTCGATTATTGGTACAAATTTAATATTTCAGACGGTCTAAGGTATACTAAATAAGATGCTGTTATCCGTTTTCAAAATCATTGTTTTAAATAGAAGATTTTAAATATGTAAAACTGCTTTTTAAAATATTAAAAGATAAAGAACAAGATTTATGACACTCGCAATATTTTTAAGATATTTTGAATTTTCGAATATTTTTGAAGGTATTTCAAATATTTTTGAATATTTTTGAAGATATTTCAAATATTTGAAGGTATAATTACGTACTGAAACTCTCTAACAACTATAAAGTAGCCAAATGCTATCCTGTTTATTCGATTATCATTAAGGGACTTTATGCAGCGACAACAAAATATTAAAAGATAAAGAACAAGATTTATAACACTATTTTTGAAGATATTTTGAATTTTTTTAAAGATATTATGAATATTTTTGAAGATATTTCGAATATTTTTAAAGTTATTTCGAATAATTGAAGTTGTTTCGAATATTTGAAGCTTTTCGAATATTTTCTAAGATATTTTGAATATTTTTGAAGATATTTTGAATATTCTTGAAGATATTTTGAATATTTTTGAAGATATTTTGCAGCTTTTCGAATATTTTTGAAGATATTTCGAATATTTGAAGCTTTTCGAATATTTTCTAAGATATTTTGAATATTTTTGAAGATATTTTGAATATTTTTGAAGATATTTCGAATATTTTTAAAGTTATCTCGAATAATTGAAGTTGTTTCGAATATTTTTGAAGATATTTTGAATATTTTTGAAACTATTTCGAATATTTTTTAAGATATTTCAAAGCTTTTCGAATATTTTTAAAGATATTTCGAATATTTGAAGCTTTTCGAATATTTTCTAAGATATTTTGAATATTTTTGAAGATATTTTATTTTTTTATTTATTTATTTATTTGGATCAACGGCACCTCATTGTGCCTTGTACAAAATTAATAACAATGCAATGATGGCATCACAAAATACACATTTGAAACTTATAAACAATAAAAAATTTATATAAGAATAAAGAAAAATAATCAACAATTTAATTTGGTATAATTGCAAACATATGTGCGAAACGCTGGTAGACGCCTTTGAAGTACATTCTGCGGTAATAGGTTCCATGCATGCTTAAGTCTAGGTACCGGAGAGTAATAACTATAGTTATAACGGTTAACATCTTCGCGTATTGGCCTGATATTTCGTAGGTGATGTGGAACATTCCTAAACGTAAATATTCCTGAAATTTCTCTACCGACTATTATCCCGTTTATTATTTTATACATAAATAAGAGATCGTGAAAATTGTGTACCGACTTAATAGAACGAAGATTAAGGCGTATACCTGGACCGGAGTAATCATGATCGAATAAGTGCATTGGACTCCCCACTTTCCGCATGGCATATCTAATAAATCGGTGTTGCACCGATTCTAACTCACTGCAATCAACATCAGTATATGGGGTCCAGATAGTTGAACAATATGTCATGTGGGGAAGTACTAATGTTTGATACAAATACAAGATTGTTTTAATATTCAAACTAAACTCAGTGATATCACTGATCGCTTAGTCTCACTGGAGGATAGGGTTACTGATGTGGAATCAGATAGAAATTTAAATTTATCTGAGAATGTTAGAGATGATATAATGAGTGAGTTTTTCAGACGTTCCACTAGAGTGAAAAATCTCATCTTCTACGGTGTAACTGAATCATCTACGAGTGAAGATTTTTCCAAAATTAAAAAACTACTTGCACTGGATAAAGACCATGAGTATAGTCTGCTTCATGCACGAAGAATAGGTAGACCAATTAAAGATAAAGCTCGTCCTATTATTGCAACGCTCGATTCTTTTCAAGAGGTGATAAAGTATCTTTGCTCGAAGAAGGTTATGCCAGAAGGTATAAGTGTCTCTACAGATAAAACAGACACTCAACGTAAACAACTTTCGACTTTGAGAGCTGAAGCAAAAATATTTAACGAGTCAAATCCAAACCAAAAGAAAGTGGTGAGATTTATTGATAGCGTGCCCACTCTGGTTTCTGTTCCTTCTCAGAAGAAAAATTTAAACTAAATCATAGGCCACGGACTTCACAATTCACTATATATAATCAAAATGTCCGTGGCCTTCGTTCTAAACTGGACACGCTCATGCAAAACTTTTCTGTGATTACAAATCGTCCTGACATTATAATTTTCACAGAGACATGGCTCAACAACAGTTTTGAAGATGAGCAATTATGTCTCGATGGTTATGATGTCTATCGTTGTGATAGAGATTATTTATCTGCAAATTCTACCAGAGGAGGCGGAGTTCTTATTGCCGTAAAAAGTACTATTAAAGTTATTAGATGTCAAATAAACTATTGTTCCCCACTAACGGAGCATGTGTTCATTAAACTAGATCTACCGGACATCAAAGTGTTGGTAGGGGCCTCGTACTTTTCTCCAGACATACCTGCCTCGGCGTATCATGAATATGCAAATATTGTGGAAGAATTAGCCAAAAATTTCTACGATTCTAAAGTTATTCTAGTGGGGGACTTTAATATTCCCCATGTTAAATGGAACAATTATCGGCAAGTGTCTTTCACGACTTCTGGTTATCTCAGGCCTAGTCGATTAGATAGTGTTATGGAACTCCAAAGACTCGCAGCGCTCTTAGACCTAAAGCAAGTTATGCCAAATCTCATATCTAAGGGATATTCCTTAGATCTGTGCTTTTCTTCTATTGACGACTCTATAATTCAGGCTGCTGACGACATCCTCATTCAACCAGATGAACATCATGAGTGTGTGTTACTTCGTTTTAAGATATTGGAAGAGACTGCGAGAGAATTTTCCAGTGTTGTGTTAGACTTTAAGAATGCGAACTACGATAAATTATCTAGCTTTTTAGAATCGACTGATTGGAATATAATTTTAAATAATAATGATTTAAATATTGATATGAAAAATTTTTATACTCGAGTTTACGAGGGGGTTAATAAATTTGTTCCTACAAAAACAATTTATAACCGTACTAGGCCACGGTGGCATTCTCGGGAATTATGTCAATTAATTGAGGAGAAAAAGCTTGCACACAAAACTTGGAAATCATCCAATGAAATTAGGGATTATATAGTCTTCAAAAAACTCAGGGCAAAATGTATTCGCCTCTCAAGGGCAAATTACAATGAGTACATTAATAAGGTTCAAGTTCATGCACGGACAAATATTAAGTCATTTTGGACCTATATTAATAGTTTAAAAAAAAGTGACATGATTCCTGAGTATATGTGCTATGAACAGGGAACTAGTCGCGACAATTTTGATATTGCAAACTCTTTTGCTAAATACTTTGGCTCTGTTTATGTCAGGTCTAGAACCCCCGCTACTATTGCCATTAGTTCATCTTTACCATTCTCGCCTTTGCTTATCACTTCTGTAGATGTGAAATCGGCTATCAATCTACTAAAATGTGATTTAAATTATGGGCCCGACTTGTTACCACCTATTTTTTTAAAAAATTGTGGCTCTTCCTTAACATCTCCCCTGCTCACACTATTCAATAAATCAATGCAAACAGGAATTTTTCCGGATACGTGGAAAGTATCTTATGTCACCCCTATTTTTAAAGGCGGTGATAAGCACAATGTGTGCAACTATCGCCCAATCTCCATTATAAGCACAATTCCGAAACTTTTAGATGCTATAGTTGCTACCAAACTCGGTGATATATTACTTCCACATATTTCTGAAAATCAGCATGGATTTGTTAGGGGTAGATCCACAGTTACAAACCTTCTAATGTTTACGTCTTATATTAATAATTCTTTAGAAGATGGTAACCAGGTAGATGCAATTTATCTGGATTTTGCAAAAGCTTTTGACACTGTGGACCACAATTTGTTAACATCAAAAATTTCCACCTTGGGTATCAGTGGTTCACTGTTATCCTGGATTACCTCGTATTTGACCAATCGTTCACAGATAGTACGTATTAAAGGTGCTGTATCAGACCCTGTGTTGGTACTATCAGGTGTCCCGCAAGGATCTCATTTAGGTCCATTATTATTTAATATTTTCATTAATGATATCCTTGCGAGCATTCATTTTAGTCATGCCTTACTGTATGCTGATGATTTAAAAATATTTAATACTATCAGAACACCTCGGGACGCTTCTAATTTACAGAGAGATCTCAATATGATTGTAAATTGGTGCTCTGATAATCATCTAAGTTTAAATTACAATAAATGCAAATCAATATCCTTTTCTTCTACACATTCGGTTTTTGACTTTCAGTATATGATTGGTAATCGAGCAATAGACAATGTTACAAGCATAACAGACCTCGTAGTAATGATTAATAGTACATTAAATTTTGTCCCTCATCTTAATTCAGTGTACAGCAAGGCAGCCAAGCAATTAGGGTTTTTATTTAGATCAACTAAATGTTTTATGGATACTATTGCCATAATACACATCTATAAAACCCTTGTTCTTCCAAACTTATTGTACGCATCTCAAATTTGGTCACCGTATACGGTTAAACATATTGGCCAATTAGAAAAAATTCAAAGGAAATTCATTAGATTTCTGTCAACTAAAACTGTTAGGCCTATGTCTAGATTCTGTCACGACTTTAATGAATTTTCCAAATATTTTATGTTACCTACTGTAAAGTCAATTCATATAGTCAATGACTTAACCTTAGCGTACAAGATCCTACAACGCCACATTAACTCTACAGCACTACACTCTTTATTCATACGTCGTAATATATCGTATGGCTGTAGAAATATATGCCCATTTTCAGTTAGAAATTTTAAAAATAAATCTCGTTTTCACGCAGCTCTCCCTCGTATAACAAGATTATGGAATAACATGTCGGGCAAATGCAATGTTAATGGGTCTCTTTCTGATTTTGTAACATCGTGTAAGAAATTGCAACTCTGTTATTATGATCCATGAGCTTTTACCATATTTAAAGAATTGCTTTGTTAAGTTTATTTAACCTCTTCAATTATTTCATTAAATTTATATATTTTCTTACATTAATGTTAAGCGACAATTATTGTTATCTCTGTATAAGGGCTGTATAGCCCGTGTAAAAAACTAATAAATAAATAAATAAATATTCTTAAAACTCTTAGTACTTCTGATGAGGAATCCAAGCATCCGATAAGCTTTGGAAATAACACCATGTAGATGGTTCTTAAAACTAAAAGAGCTATCGAAAACCACTCCCAAATCCTTCAATGTAGACACTGATTTCAAATTATATCCATTAATCGAATATGATAATGCTAAGGGGTAACGAATTCTATGAAACGAAATATATTTACATTTATCTAAATTTAGTGACATTTTATTGTCCAAAGACCAAATAACTAAGGCATCCAAGTCCCTCTGTAAGTTGATAGCATCTTGCAGACTTTGGACAGCAGTAAAAATTTTTACGTCATCAGCATCTTATTTTGATATTTTTGAATATTTTTGAAGATATTTCGAATATTTTTAAAGTTATTTCGAATAATTGAAGTTGTTTCGAATATTTTTGAAGACATTTTGAATGTTTTTGAAGTTGTTTCGAATATTTTTGAAGATATTTTGAATATTTGAAGCTTTTTGAATATTTTTGAAGATATCTTGAAGCTTTTCGAATATTTTTGAAGATTTTCGAATATTTCTGAAGATATTTTTGAAGTTGTTTCGAATATTTTGGAAGATATTTTGAATATTTTGGAAGCTTTTCGAATATTTTTGAAGATTTTCGAATATTTCTGAAGATATTTTGAATATTTTTTAAGTTGTTTCGAATATTTTTGAAGATATTTCGAATTTTCTTGAAGATATTTCAAATATTTGAAGGTATAATTACGTTCTGAAACTCTCCGACAACTATAAAGTAGCCAAATACTATCCTGTTTATTCGATTACCATTAACCCTTTCGCAGTGTTGGACTAAAATCAGCAAGTGGACTCATAGTGCGGAATGGGATCCAGGCAACAAAATTTAATGGCTAAACGTATACGACTGTTTTCGGGGTCACCGTTTTTTGAAATTTAAAATGGCAAATTCATTATGACAGCCGAAAATGCGAATTTAATTTCTTGCGCATTGAAATTAGCCATGTCTTCTATAGAAGACATCAACAGTGAAGGGGTTAAGGGACTTTATGTAGCGACAACAAAATATTAAAAGATAAAGAACAAGATTTATAACATTCACAATATTTTTGAAGATATTTTGAATATTTTTGAAGTTGTTTCGAATATTTTTGAAGATATTTCGAAATTTCTTTAAGAACTGTCAATATTATGAATTTTACATAACCTACCACGCCCGTTTTCCAATAAATAAAATTGCCACGAATTTACAAATAAAAACCATCAAATTCAGTTCAAACATGACAAAAATGATCGAGACTGAAATATTGCTGGATTTTATTTTCACCTTTAATTTCTTTAATAAAATTTTAGATATTCTTTTTCTCAAAATAATAAATAACTAAAATAAACAGATATAAACATACTTTATTGTTGAAACTAATCAAATACTTTGAAATGCCTATAAATAATATATTATCAACATTTATAACAAATGTGATTCTTGAAATTCTTACAGTTTCTGATTATGTAAGAAAAAGAAATAAACAAAAACAGTTAATCATTATATTGGAATTTCTTATGAAAAAATTAGTATTCTTTTCATACATAACCTATATTTATAAATTTTTCCATCTGTCAATTTCAAGTAAAAAAAACATTACGACAGTTCAAACATTATTTCTTTTTACGTTACAAGTATAAATGTCTAAAATATAAATTCAAAACCAGTCAAAATAACTATAATGTATTAAGAATATAACAAAAGTTATTTAGTAAAACAATCAACTATTTGTACATCTGTAAACACTTGTAAAATTGTGACGTTTCTGTCAACCTTGAAACTTACATGTAGATAAGGTATCGTTGAATGAATGAATTATGTTTCGAATGTTCATGACAAGATAATATAAATAAGAATGAAGTTTTTGTTTTTAAATTTACTTTTAAACATTTTAAAATTGTTATATAAGAAAAATACTATGATTTACTTTCAATATTTATAACTTTAAAACTATTATAATTTATAACTATAAAATATTTTTTCGAATATTAAAATCATGAAATTTTTTATTGATTTTAAATATTTAATTATAAACCTAAATATATTTTAATTTTGTACTTTTTTAATGAAATTTATTAAAGTACTTTGACTGTCAAGTCTGTCAGCCTACATTTTGAAGCATCAGAGAGTACATATTTATACTTCTAAAAGTCTAAAAATAAATCCAGCCACAAACTAGTAATAATGTGCTAAAACTAGCTTACATATGACAGTTTTGGGAACTCTAAGTAAATATTTTACTACATTTTATATAAATTATAAATTACGTTTATGTTATTTTAAAGTCACGAAAATAACCTAACCTTTTTAGACTTTTTTTATATCTATACTTAGATACTGTTGCAATGTGTAATTCCATTATTAAATTGTAAAAATTTAAAATTCATAAACAAATATTCAAAGATATTTGCAACGGACAAGTAACTATAAATTTTTCGAAGATACGAAAGCAATGGATCCTTCGAAGGTATATTTTTTAAACAAATATTAATTTTCTTTTAGAACAACAATTTACAGGGTGAAATTAAATGTGAATTGTCAAAAATGAAGAATATTAGCAGGTGGTAAGTGTGATTTACCTGAGCCAACTTCTTATTTTGGAATTGTAGGACCTTCATATCCATCTCCTCGAGAGTGGATATCGACCCTATGAGGGTTGGCTCGAATTGGACCTTCTTGATAGGAGGTTGCGAAGACGTATCTCCGGTATCAGCTGAACGCTTAGACATCTTCCAGGCTTTATTCTTGCAACGTTCCTGGATAGTCTTTGAATTCTGCGATAAAATCAGATACGTCACGAGTGAATATTATTAGTGGCGTTAGTAAATCTTACCTCCAAATCTACCTAACGAACGAACGCATTAGAACAACGCCACAGCCAACGAAGACGAATGATGCTTTTGAAGAATAAAGACGCCATTTTCCTTCGTTAATGCTACGCTACCAAACGTTCGAGTTGTTCTTGCTGCTCCTGCTTTTACACGAAACAACCACCGATGTTACAAAGAAAATAGAGTGAAAGTTGCACTTTCAATCTACGTAGTAACGTATGGTACTGCACCCTATCGACCTGCAGGCGGAAGAGGAAAAGTTACTAGACAAGTTACTAGAAAAGACTAACTTCCCAGAAAATAAAAAAGAGTTCAAAATGATTTCCGAATGTGCTCTAAAAGAAGTCAGATGTCCCACTTTCTAGGGATTTTCTGAACATGTCATTGTGAGATCTTTGAACTCGTGTTCAGATAACACTCAGAAAGTGGATCATCTGACTTCTTTTGGAGCACATTTCGAAATCATTTTGAACTCTTCTCTATTTTGCTGTATGGGTTTGTCGTTTCTGAGAGACATCATATGCATACAACATCCTGGCAATAGATGGACGTCTTGGCATATGTTTCCGAAGTTTTTTAACGGACCTTACAATTTATTATACAGTTGGCACAATGCAACAGTCAACAATTTCAAACTTAAAATAAATAAAAGTATAACAATTGAGTGGAAAACAAATTAAAGTAGAAACGATTGCCATGACTCTCCAGACAACCAGATCGGCCAGACAACTAGACTCTCCTTCCTTTTCTATCCTGTATCTTCTTCTCTCTTTGTGCATCTCTCTCTTTTTTTCCTGCATTCCAAATCCCACCACTGGCACCCTATCCCTTTCTTCTTCCCTTTTCTTTTCCAACCCATTGCCCCCATTATTTCTTTCTCAAGTTCCTCCCACCTCTCTTCTACTCCCCCTACCCCTCTCCACTTTAATTAGTTTTTTTTCTTCAATAAATTATATAATTATATTAAATAAATATTTAATAATAAATTTTAATAATTTTATAATTTATTTATTAATACGATTAATTTATTTAATTAAATTACCAATTTTTTACTATCATTTATCTCATTGGTGACATCCCTCTTCCCGTATACCCTCATCTGACCAATCTTGGACCCTTTCTTCTTCCCCTCTCTCCTCCTCCTCTCTTTCATACCATTTCCCAACATCCATCATAATTGGCTGGTGGTCTGACTCCCCTCGCTCCCCTCTACACCCTACTTCGAATCTACAAACTCTCTCCCAAGCTTCCCAATTCACTATGCCCAAATCTATTACCGACCTCCCTCCTGCCTTCTCATAAGTCCACTCCCCTTTATCATCCCCCACCTTATCTCCATTCATTACCATCCATCCTCTCTCCTCTATCACTTCCATCAAATCTTCCTTGTTTATTTATTACGCTATCTTTAGACTCTCTATTCACCTCTTGCATGTCCTTTACATCACAAGGCTTTGTTTTTCCCACCCTCCTTCTCTCCCTATCCTAGCATTAAAATCCCCTTCTACAATTAAAATTCCCTCTTCATTTTCCTTAATTACCTCTTGCAGCTTTTCTAACATTTCTTTCCGACCCTCTTTATTATACACTATCAAAACCCTCCACCTCTCCTTGTCTATAACTATCTCCCTTTCCTGTATACATACCTTCTTTTTCATCATACCTAATTTTCTTTTCCGGGGAGGTTTGGGGGTCGCAGATTACGAACCTATCATAGATATTCAAAATTGAAAATGCCGGATCCAAAATTAAATATACGAATGTAAGTATGATCCCTCATTTTGAAATGTCAAAATCTAAGAGCAGATTCGAATTCTGTTACCTCAAAAACGCTAGAGTACCTATAGTTTCAGCTGGATCAAGTAATTTTTTAGACTTTGATCGGCCGTGTCGTACCCGCCATTTTTAATTTTAAAAATCTGAGGTTAGATTCGCAATCAGCAACCCCAAAAATCCACGATTAATCAATTTCGTCGTGATTAGGCAACAATTTCCTTTCAGCATACATTTTTTCTATAAAAAAGCAGTTTAAAAAAATATATGTACTTTGTTTATCATTATCATAGTAATTATAACAAATATTTATTTACTTATGTGTCTAAACATCTTGCCAAAATAAAGAAGCAAAAATGTGCAACAAAATGAAATTTTAAATACTTCAAAAATAAAACAAATTAATTGAGAAAAGGTGGCAATCAAAATCGACATCGTGCTGGTAAGGGTTTAAATGACACAAATCGGATGAAACGATGCTGAATAGGTTCAAGCATTATTATTCCACACTGCATATAGGGTGGCCAAACAGGATTATAACAATAAAAAAAGAATTAGTAATACAAGGGTTGTGTATAGAATTGCCAGCGTGCTCGTAGAAGTAACTGCGGTTACTTTTGAAATCAATATATGTATTCTAATTAATATAAATATTCGTTGATAATGAATATTTCTTTCTGATACAGTTGTATTGATGAATATCAATTGCAGATTCATGTTCACACCATACATTGTTACTGATTTTGTTAAGAAAAAAAATTTTATTTCAAAATCATTCAATTCTTGTTCAAAAAAAGGAGAGAGAGAGAGAGAGAGAGAGAGAGAGAGAGAGAGAGAGAGAGAGAGAGAGCATATGTGAGCATATGTAAAATGTCGGGCTATAATTTTGTACATCGATTTAATTGATATATATGTATATGATTGTTCGATAGAGTATAACTTGGTATGTACATATATCGATATAATTGCCGAGACGGCATTTTTTTGCGCCGAATGTTATAGTTTTATGTATTCTATTCCATGGCGTTAAAAGTTTGTATTCGTTCGAAAATGAGGATAAATATAATCATGTTTTTGGAAAGGAAGGGCGTGCGTCAATCGATAGGAATGTCATATTGATTTTGATGACCTAACGAGAGGAAAATAAAAATATTACACTCTTAAAAATAATTTGATAAGTGAGTTTTATTCCAAAAGTAACAGTATGCATTCGTAAAAATCGTTCCAAAATTAAACACCATAATAATCTCAGAGTAGAAATTTGCGGGAATTTACGTTATCTTGAACTTTTACAAGCCGACATCAAATTCATAGCTAAAAACTCCAAAAAACCTGCCAGTGTCAATTTCCGTAAATTTTACAAGAATTTGTATATGTTTTTCCGCCATATTGGATCTGCAATTTAAAATTGTTATAAATACTGACATTGTATGGAAAAATCCATGTTTCAATCGGTTATTGGATTAAGCCGATATTTTGAGTCCAGCTATTGCAAAATCGATATTTTCTTCCACATCTTGTGGATTCAGCAACCTCAAAAATGTCCATAAAACGTGCAGAAATCATCTCGATACCTACAATTTAATTAAACATGTAGTGTAAACATACATTATTGATGTACGGTTCGTTGGAACCAACTTCAGGTATAAAAAAATTGAGTCGACATTCACCATTCATCAGCTACCACTCTTTCATATAAACCTCGAAAAAAACTTTATTTAAAATATTTCATCGAGAGCTTTTCGAGATATTGCAATTTCAATATTTTATTGTAATTATGTAGAGTAGTAGTTGCGTGTATTACAACATTCGATTTATTGGAAGCTTGCAGTGGACAATTTTTTTATAAGTATGAAGAAGTTGAATGCAGAATTTTAAATTATGTAGTAGTAAAATAAGCGAGTTGTGTATTATTACCGAGTGCGTCGAGCGGTTTTTCAATAGGGACAGTTCGGTGGATTACAATCTTTACCAAAAAAACTGGACAACTATTTCGCGTTATCTACACTTTAGGACGAACCCAATAAAGTTTGAAAATACTTTATTGTTTATAATTTTTTACTAATGTTATACTAAATGTTTGCCACTCCCATTTATATAGCCTGTTTTAAAAAGTCGATCAAGGGTCGAGTAGCCTTTCCGAAAGATAAGGCACATACCTTCTTTTTAAGGCACAAATCTATTTTCATCGTGAGATTTTTGATAATGCGCCATTATTGTCGCGATAAAAATCGCATATAAAGAAAAGAACGTTCCCTTAAATTGTGGGAGTTTGCACTGGCGATGTTTCTAATATACAGTAGACCCTTTTATTTTAATTGCCCCTCTTATTAGAATTGTCCAACTCCTCTTATTTGAATCGTTTCCCCTCAGGCCTTCCCCCACCACCGCTCGAACATCTCGATACAGTTTACAGTGTTTACACCATCAAAGTTGTACAGTGTAAATACCGTTTAACCTAAATGTGCAAACACGTATAGTCGGTAGACTGATATCTAATGAAATTTCCAATTAATTTAAAATTTTGCATCAAACTCATGATTTACATCATACAAATTATTCGAGAAGCTGCTAATTTCGTAAAATAAAAGTGCACATTTGAAGGTTAGGATGTTGTCAATTTTTAATGATGTGTATTTCAAGACCTCCACATAAATTGAAAAGTCTTTCATTGCAAAATAACAAACAAATCCAATATCAGCAGCTTAGTACTGAATTTGAAGTGATTTGAAGCTTTAATCATTAATCATATTTGCAAATTTGGGTTAAATATTGCCCTATATTCATTTCGGTCTTAATCAGAGGGTATTTGTTTGTGAAACAAAAAATTATTGATACATAATTAGATGTAATAAAGTGCATAATGTAAATTTAAAATATTTATTTCTACACTCGAATGCAGATGTAAATGCCCATAAATGAATGCGAAATGTTGCAGTCTTTATTTATCACATAAAGGCACGAGTTGTGATCTCGTTACATTTTTACCCAAATTTAAAATTCTCTACACATTTTTCAGATAAATTATATATATATATATTTTGCATAATTCAACTCTAAAATATATACGATGTCTAACAAAAATAAAAAGATATCAGATATTATCATCCACTATTAAAGCGTTAAATAGAGTAAGGGGGTAAGGGGAAATTTCAAATAAGAAGGGTCGGCGCCATCTTGAAAACCTTGACCAGTTGAAATAAGAGGGGTTCTACTGTACTTCAGAAAAATTAACTTGACTATCGAGAATGCAGCAGGGAATCGGGAGTATAAAGAAAAATTTGTCAACTGGAAGATTTCTCTAAGTTGAATTTTGTAACACCAGGCAGCTTTTACTGTATACTCAGCATACATAGGAGAAGTAGGGGCAAAGTGGAATTTTGGCGTTTCGCTGTATTAGAACATTTCCTATGTATTTGCATTGTTTGTTTACAAAAGAGTTATCGTAATACAAATTTTGAAACATATTTCAGTTTCCATTCAGTATTTACCAAACGTTTGAACATGACCTAGGAAGTCGAAGTCAATTTGTAAATTCAGACATATTTTTAATCGATTAGTAAGTATCAATAAATTAACCGTGATTAAAATCTGAATTGCATGACTAAATAGTCTTCTCTTACACTCTATTTTCGTTTTTTATTTGTTTGATTTAGGGTTGAGGATGATTTTTTACGACGTGTTTAAAAAAATTCTATTTTGGGGCAAAGTGGGATGTATTCCGTTTTAATTTAGGTTCACAGAGATAAGTAAGAACTCTCTTTCCCTCTCTCTCTCTCTCTCTCTCTTGAGTTGTGTCCACGGCTCGTAGTGGCCAGGACACTAATAAATAAATTTTTAATCAATCTCTCTCTCTCCCTCCCCTCACTCTTTCTCTTTCTCTCTCTCTGTCAAACCTTTCCAGAAGTAATTTTAACAACCCTTCCCACTGTGGCCCTGGATTTTCAGATTTCTAAAAAAAAAGTTTTTTCGTAAAATTGAAATTTGGAATATTAAACAGATACTTTTTTTTAAATACGTTTCATAATAAGTTAGTTGAGGACCTAAATAAGGGTTTCTAAACCACACCTAACCATTCTTATGCCCCATATTTTTTGTATACAAGTTTTTCCAAAACCATCCCACTTTGTCCCTACTTCCCCTACTACTTTGCACAATTGAAATAAAATATTTAAATTCCAATATTTCGTAAAGCCCTCGATGAAATATTTTAAATAAAGTTTTTTTGAGCATTACTGTTCAATTTTTTTATACCTGAAGTTGATTCCAACGAACCGTGGATATATACCCGCCCCCACTACTTTTTGTAGCCCGAAATCCAAAACCGTCATACCAATCACTAAACATTCAACATGAACAGGTAATATTCGTCAATTAGGCAAGGGAGTGAATTAGGACGAGATAAATTAGGACAGGGACTACTGTACAAATATTTACGAATTTACACACACTATAATAAAAAATAGTGTATAGAACACGTGTTTAGTATTCACGCACTCATACTGATGTCGAAAAGTCATTGTAAATTAATAGTCACCAAACTTTACGCATAAAAATGACAAAAAATAGGATACTTGGTACGGGTGTAGACGTTTACCTTGTTAGGTAACATCGGTAACGTACTATTTTATTGATTTTATTTTAAATCAATTTTTGAATGCGTAAAAGATATACAAACACAGTTACTAGTTTGGATGTTCTAGATCTTTTTATAGTTATAAAATATTTTATGGTTATAAATCGCTGAATAGCCAATCACATGTTGTGCTAGCAAAGGGAAAATGGCTTCTCAAAACTTGGTAATTTCTGAGACGTCATAAATGTGCGGCATTATGACATCAATAGGACGTCTAAACATAACGATCCCAAAAAGGAACATGTGTATTCTGGTTCAATACAGTTTGGCAACACTGCAGTTACTCATTTTCCAAAATACACATTTAATTCTAGTGATTTTTGTGTACGGTCTTTTTGTGTTTTTATTAATTGTGATAAACAGTGCACGCGATTTACGAATTTTCTAAAAGTATAGAGAAAAAGGTATGTAAATATATTAAATCGTGGCACTACACATTAAAAACGTGCATGTAAAATTATTACGTACGTAAAAATATTACTCATATAATATATTTTGCAAAGTATCATATTGTAAATTTAAAAAGTTTTAGGTTAGTATTTTTACCTAAACCGAACAAATTTCAAAATTTTGAGGTTAGTTAATTTTGACAAGACTATTTTATACGAGTGTAGTGTTACATACAATTTCTATATAGTAACCTTACTTAATTTTGTTGTAAACAGTAAATTACTTAACAAACAAGTTATAATATATTGTAAATTTTTAGGAACTAATTAAAAAGATTCAACATGCCACAGAACGAGTATATTGAACGGCATAGGAAGTTGTATGGTAGAAGATTGGATTATGAAGAACGTAAAAGAAAAAGGGAGGCTCGAGCTCCTCACAAACTCTCCGAAAAAGCGCGTAGCTTACGAGGTATAAAGGCGAAGTTGTTCAATAAACAACGTCGCAATGAGAAAATACAAATGAAAAAACAGATCAAAGAACACGAAGAAAAGAATAAGAAACAAAAGACCGAACCGATACAAGAAGGAGCGCTTCCAGCATATCTACTGGATCGAGATGTAGAATCGCGGGCAAAATGTTTATCCAACATGATAAAACAGAAACGTAAAGAAAAGGCTTGTAAATGGGACGTCCCGATTCCCAAAGTGAAAGCACAGTCCGACGCTGAGGTTTTCAGGGTACTGAAAAGTGGTAAATCGAAAAGAAAATCTTGGAAGAGGATGGTAACAAAAGTCACATACGTCGGAGAGAACTTTACGAGGAAACCTCCAAAATTCGAAAGATTTATAAGACCCATGGCTTTACGATTTAAGAAAGCTCACGTTACGCATCCGGAACTGAAAGCTACGTTTTGTTTGCCAATCATCGGTGTTAAGAAGAATCCAAGCTCTGCAATGTACACATCTTTGGGTGTCATTACAAAGGGAACAATCATCGAAATAAATATTTCCGAATTGGGTTTAGTTACACAATCGGGAAAAGTAGTTTGGGGAAAATATGCGCAAGTGACGAATGTGCCTGAAAATGATGGTTGTATCAATGCTGTATTGATAGTGTAAAAGAATAAAATTTATTTTATTACATTTCATTTTTGTACCTTTTTCTTCTTTTTTGTGGCTTTATGAGCTAACAGCAGCCTTCGCCCACGACTTTGGATCTAGATACAGTAGAACCTACGATATCGCAAACTCGGATATCGCCAAACCCATGATATCGCAAATGAAGAACCTCTTATATCGCCAAAAGAGGGAAAGTGTCTTCCCCCACCCTCGTCTGTACATTGCAAACGTACACACATACACATTAGAGAAGCGCATGCGCGTCTCTGAAATAGGGGCGCGAGGTATGTAGAGAAGGGGTACAAGGAGAAGGGGTTTCTTTTGGCGATATCGTAGGTAGGCTGGAACCAACCATTTGCGATATCGTAGGTTCTACTGTAGATCCGTAAGTCTGCTTTCTCATAGAGTTTTGTTAGTCTAGTGTTATCATGGGAGGTGGTGTTAATAACCCTTGACTTGGAGTATACAGTGGCCCTCCCCTTATTTTAACTTTTCGAGTCAAGGAAGATGGCGGCTTCTTCCCTTATTTTACCGTTTCCCCTCATCCCCATCACTGGTAGTATGAGAGAATAAAAATAGAAAAAGGAAATACTGTAGTCCTTCCCTTATTCTAATTTGTCCAGTCAGCCAAGATGGCGGCATTCTTCCCTTATTCTAATTTTCCCCTCTCCTCCACTACAGTAATCCTTCCCTTATGTTAATTTTTTTCTTCTCCTATTCTAATTTGTCCAGTCAGCCAAGATGGCGGCATTCTTCCCTTATTCTAATTTTCTCCTCTCCCCCACTACAGTAGTCCTTCCCTTATTCTAATGTCTTCCCTTATGTTAATTTTTCTCTTCTCTTATTCTAATTTGTCCAGTCAGCCAAGACGGCGTCATTCTTCCCTTATTCTAATTTTCCCCTCTCCTTCCCTTATTCTAATGTCTTCCCTTATGTTAATTTTTTTCTTCTCTTATTCTAATTTGTCCAGTCAGCCAAGATGGCGGCATTCTTCCCTTATTCTAATTTTCCCCTCTCCCCCACTACAGTAGTCCTTCCCTTATTCTAATTTTGTCTCTTCTCTTATTCTAATATTTCCCCTCACGCGTTCTCCCCACCGCACTTACTACTTTCCTTAGAAGCACATATGAGATATACAGTACTCCTTCCCTTAATCTAATTTTTTCTCTTCTATTCTAATATTTCCCCTCACGAGTTCTCCCCACTGACGTGTGTTGACGTGTGGATTTTCTAAATACAAATAACGGCGCATGCGCAACAAAAGAAAAAGGAGACAAAACGGAGACTACAAATCTAAGTACAGTAGAACCTACGATATCGCAAATGGTTGGTTCCAGCCTACCTACGATATCGCCAAAAGAAACCCCTTCTCCTTGTACCCCTTCTCTATATACCTCGCGCCCCTATTTCAGAGACGCGCATGCGCTTCTCTAATGTGTATGTGTGTACGTATGCAATGTACAGACGAGGGTGGGGGAAGACACTTTCCCTCTTTTGGCGATATAAGAGGTTCTTCATTTGCGATATCATGGGTTTGGCGATATCCGAGTTTGCGATATCGTAGGTTCTACTGTAGCGGGGTTGAGGGGAAAATTAGAATAAGGGAAGAAGGCTGCCATCTTGCCTGGCTGGACAAATTAGAATAAGGGAAGGACTACTGTATACAGTAGCCCTTCCCTAATTCTAATTTCCCTTACTCTAATGTCTTCCCTTATTCTAATTTTTTCTCTTCAGGAGAAGAATTTTCCCAGTCAGGCAAGATGGCAGCCTTCTACCCTTATTCTAATTTTCTCCTCACCCCCACTACTTAGACTTTTGTCTCTTTTTCTTTTGTTGCGCATACGACGTTATTTGTATTAGAAAATCCACACGTCCACACATGGTAGTGGGAAGAACGCGTGAGGAGAAATATTAGAATTCCTAAAGAAGGCTGCCATCTTGCCTGACTGGACAAATTAGAATAAGGGAAGGACTACTGTAGTTGCGTCCTTCTTCACCTGCATGCGCAAGCACAAACAGCAGTCCGCACTCTTGAACACTTTTAAATGGTGAATGGTGGGGGAACTCACGAAAGGAAGAAGTTAACATAAGGGACGAAAAAAGTTAAAATAAAGGACGCAGTTAAAATAATAGGAGTTAAAATAAGGGGAGGTCCTACTGTATATGGAGTTAACGCGGGAAATTAAAAATAATTCGCTGTCTAATTTTCAAAACTCCTGATTGCTTTCACTATTTTGACCAAGTCTTTAAAAATTTTCGTGTTATCTAAAAATAGTATGTGTTTGAGATTGTATGGAGGTACAGTAGAACCTCACACTAGTGGCATTGTCGGGACCAGCGGTTTTTCGTTTTTCTCACACTACTGAGATGCGGAGGGGTGGAATGTTTACCCCCTCTCTAGGGACGTATCGTATTTGCGAGCGCATGCGCATCGGCAGATGTGCAAACGTGTGCATACATATGTCTACACACTTTCATAACGTTCATAACCAAAAATACTTGTAAGCTGCTACATGCTGGTCTAGGCGAATGTAATGTAACGTTACAAGTTACTGTAAAAATAAAAACTACCATTACCTTGAATCTTTTTTAAAAGTTTATTTACTTTAATCATAAGTGTAAAATTTATTTACCATGGCAGTTAATTCTTCGACTTTGTAAGTAAAAAAGGATAAAACTTGTTAATAATAAATGAGTCGATCCACATAAAACTTCTATTTAACCTCTTTTGCCAGTAATTTTACATTTGTGTCCGCATTTAGGTTCTTAAGCGTAGAATTATTTTCACATGATATTCCAAGCCACCGATACTAAATTAATTACAATAAATAATACACAAATCGTAATGTGTTACAGCTTGAGTATGTAAATACATACGTAATACCCACATGTATACATACAGCTTTTCGAGTATGTTTGTGTACATACATACACATGCATAAGAAAGTGGCAGAGTGGGGGTACGAGGAGAAGTTGATGTTTCACTAGAGATAGAGACAAATGTTCACTAGTGTGAGTTTCACTAGTGTGAGGTTCCACTGTAATATGTTTAGATTGTCCAATCCCAAGTAACACATGAAGCCTGTGACAACATTGTAACAACGTTGGGACAGCTAAATTTAGCTGGGGCAGCCATTTCGTGTCATATTTAGCTGTGACAACGCTGTCACAACACTGTCGCAGCTAAGTTTAGCTGTGGCAGCTTCGGTGCTACTAGGGATGTTTCTATTAGAGTCAATCTCGCCACCCAAAATTGAGGACATTCCAATAATAGGTGTTCGTCAGTGCCAATTTCGTTATCGAATTTGCATTTGGGAGAATCTGTACATTTAATCCTGAATAAATGGTATGGGTATTCCCATCCTGGCGAAAAAATCAGATTGAAACGGAATGACCCTGCTTAGAAAAACGGATAGAAATGAATAGGATTGCAAGTCAATCCGCTTGCGTCCTGTTTTCTAAACGTATTATTTTAATCATTTTTTATCCGAATATTGGATAGAGAAACAATACGTTTACATCCAACTGATTTACGAAAAGTTCCAATCCGGTTCCATCCTGTTCCATCCGCAAATGATGAGTATGCCAAATTAATACTTATCTATCCGAAATCTAAGTTTATCATGTTCCATCCGTTTCATTTTTATCCAATTCTTTCCCTTTATTGTCCATACTAAATGTAATACGTTTCTATCCGATCTCGTGATTACCTCTATCCATTATGGCCCGGGCGCTCTCATGGCCAGTGAATACGGTTCTTTCTGATGATCTCTTG